>CM028670.1:17739385-20610635 GCA_016760335.1 Gastrodia elata | reverse complement strand
TTACCACTTTTTGTTATATCTACTGCAATTGCTTTTTCTCCTCTCCCATAGCTTTTCTTAATATAAGGATTATATATTCATGTAAAATGTGTGCATTTTTGTACTGTGATTTTGTGATTATGTGTGTTTGCTTTTTATTGTTTACTCACCATTCTCTAGCATGCCCCATTAAAAATTCCTTCTCTCCTTTTGTCTAACATCTCTACTTTCTCACTAAAATTCTCACGTCACATTATTAAAATTTCAGTGGCAACTTTGAGGCAATATAACATTTTTCTTAAAAAATTTAATGTGTGGCATCTCACAAGTTATTGGAGAAAGGTGTGTTCTAGCTTTAAGGTAATGGACTAACTGTTTGAGCTTTCACTTTTCCAAATGACAAGGCAAAAGTCTCACATAATTTGTTTCTATGAAAGACCCATCATTATTTATAAAACAAAAATTAATGAACAGAACTTGGGGCCACAACCTGCTGATTAAGCATCGTGTCTAATCTTTTCCCATAAAAGAGGATGCTGCTAGCACATCAAGAATATTTATGGGACATTTTTGGCGTTATCATAGCATTTATCAAAAATAATGCCCAAAACTAGAAATGATGTATCAATAGATAGTAATATTTATTTGTAGCTACCTTCATTTAAAAATGATTGTGTAAAATAGGAGGTTGGAGGATGTATAATGAAGAAGGTTAGTTGAATATATGAAATTAATACTGCAAGATGATATAAAAGAATAATATGTTATTAGAGAGATGTTGCTTTAAGAAAAAAAGTTAACAAACTGTATTCAACGTCTAAATAAGCACACAACAAGGATACACAAAGAATAAGGATTTGTAAAATAAACAAGAATAATTGGATAAGAATTTAAAAGCTTATGATGCGATCTTCTAGTTTATTTCTTCATGATTAATTTACATAAGAGCTGTCTAACTGGTGCAAATTCTTATTAATAGGTTGTCACAAATCAGCCACTAGGTCTCGCATGGGAGAATCAGACGCTGCCTGCTTATCAATACTTTGAGAATATTCGCAATTTTCTTGTTGCTGCTGATGAGTTGAAAATTCCTAGCTTTGAAGCTTCGGATTTTGAAAGGGTAACAGTTTCACTAACCATTTGAAACTGACAAACCGTTATGTTATTATTTGTTAAATGAATATTGTTAAATTTTATTGTGAAGGATACAATGGAGGCTGGTTCAGTTGGGAAGATTGTTGACTGCATCCTAGGCTTAAAGGCATATCATGAATGGAAACAATTCAACAAGGGTAATGTGCCCTGGAAACATGTAAAGTCTCCGTTGGTTTCACATAAAATTCAATTGAACATCCCAACTTTAAGCTCCTCGGCCAAATGTTTAAACATGTCAGGATCATTTGAGAAACTGCAACCTATGAAGATTGATGATCAAAGGATTGAAGGTTTACATTTTTTTTTTTATAATCTTTAAATCTTCTGCTAGATTGATGACCAAAAGGATAGGCTGATTTTTTGATGGAAGAGCTGGGTGCAAATAAAATTTTATTAAGTTAAAATACTATGGAAAATCTCATTTGTTTTGTTTATTTATGCTGTTGTGAATGACATTAAAACTAGAGACAACAATTTTTGTATGTTTTTTTCTTTCATTTTTTCAGGGAAAGTAGATTCTCTTGTGCAAACAATAGCTGATAGCTTGTTTGGTTCAAAGGAAAACATTGATCACAACGTTTTCCATTTGCAGCATCAGGGAACAGTGGTAACCTACCGGGATTTAATGTTATTCCTTTTCTAACGTACGATTTATGGCAAGTTAAGGTTTTAATCTACTCACTAAATTTTCATTCTATGCCAGGACCCCATGAAGCTGTTTAACAGAATCATCTCAAGTTCTCTCCAAGAGCATAAGGTATGCATCTATACATCTCTGATAAGTTTATAGATCCAAAATGTTAGATCAAAACTTTCATCTACACAGAAATAAACTTTTGATAGAATCTTTGTTCTTGTCTAGTATTACAACTTTGGGGAAGAAACATCTTTTGGCACTAGCATTGCTAGAAAGTTGCATTAGTTCCGCATGAGTATTGCACTGAGATTTATTGCACATCTTTCTATAATGAATAATATATGAATCTTATTTGAATAAACATCTAAAATATAATTCATGCAGAAGTCATTCTTTTACATTGACCCATACAAACTCTATAAATATTATACCCTGTGCCATATTACTCTATGCATTGTCATTATTCATTTAACGCAACCCATAATTATTTGTCTTATATTCTCTTTTCACATAACTTCTCGGAGTTCCTCAAGATAATAAATAAAATATTTAATAATTGAAAATAGCTACAAAGTTACATGTGTGCTTAATTTTTAGTTACGTCTATCTAGCCCAATGTTTAGTAACTTGGAATAAGTAAGGCAAAAGTTGAGCTATTAGAAATTGCTATAAAACTGTATTGGTGTCTAATAAGATACTGCACAGATTTTCTAGATAAAGCATTGAGAAAAATCCTATCATGTTTATTGTTTTCCATGTGAATGATATATCATTGATTTTCTTATGGACACACTTTGACTTTAATGCTCTTGCCTACTATTCAATGCATTGTTTTTGCAGGCCCAACCCATCCATACTTGGTTGGATATAATAAACTTGCTAATTTTACTAACTTTTTTGGTGCTCATCCAATATGTTCATGCTTACATATGATCACACTCAACTGTGAAGATTCTAATAAATTCATGTGTTACATTGCAACTAATCATGCATATTAGGGCTCTTTTTTCAATAATTTGATAATTTAATACACCTTTTTAAAATGGGTTTCAATTTATTCTTTCTCTAGACTACACAACAAAAATGTTCATCTCTACCATCACTAAATCTAAGGAATTATATACTCAGCAAATTTCATCTAAGTCATCCTTAAATGATGTCAAATAGCATTATGTTATCAATTGAATGACTTGAGCCATTATATGAAGTTAATGCCAACTTTGGTTTCTACTTATCATGTGTTAGATTAGGACTCACGCTGTTCACTTCATGTAACATTCTAATGGATCATCTACCACTAGGTTTTAAGTGTTTAACCCCATCCATGCAAGAATGTATCACATTAAAGGACTATATTATGACCAAGCTGCTTACTTCTTATTAGTATATGTTTTTCTCATACCATATGGATTATTTTCATTCTTTAATCGATGCTTTGGAAGCTTGTGATATTAGAAGCCTACAAAGCCACTTCTTATCCAGATTGCACTACCACAACGACTACCCCTACCCTCAACAGACTCCCTACATGCTTGCCTACTTCTACTTTAACTATTCCCATAATAGGCTAATATCTTAGTTATTACAATAAATTATAAGATGCCATCCATCCCAAGAATTCTCTTATGAGCATATTATTAGTTGAGGAGCTCTCAATGTATATTAACTCATCACAAAGGCCTTACAAATTATGGCTAGGCTGACTCAATATTTATATGGTGGATTTTAGTATAGGATTCGATAATCACAATAATTTTCTTTTCTTAAACTTTTTTCAAGTACTATATGTATTTTTTTGTTTGCTTTGACTATCACTTTGTCATCATCAAATTGCTTTATCCTGTACAAGCACAGTAGCTTTTTCTTATTTTGTCCTTTAACCTCACTTCATATTAGTGGAGGTTGAGTTTTGTTATAAATTATAAAAACTCAATTTATTCTAAATGAAACAAAATTTTCTTAGTACAAGTCATTTGCCAAGAAGAATCTTATGATTTTGAGCTCTTAGAAGAATATTTTTCCAATTTGTCATGATCTCAATAGAGATCTTATACAAGTATGCTTAATTGAAAATTTCCTTTAGATAATTCACCAGTTTTGCTAGGAAACTGGTGAATATTCTTAAGAAGTTGTATTAAGCTTCTATGAGAAAGTGCAAAGATTCACTATTAGCATACTGAAATTTTTTTATTTATCTTATTGAATAAACATCATTTTCCATTTGGACATTTTCTTCATTTGTATTTTTATTTGTAATATATCAAGTTTATCCTATATAATTATATCTGATCATAGGGCTGGTAGCTCTTCCAGCTCGATAAGCTTGCCATCTTGATGGGATGGTTTGGCCAAAGCAAAATCCTATTGGGCATAGGCTAGGTGTTGGATCATCTTAATTAAGCTAGGCCTATCCCATCCTAGCTTGACTTGTATTCTTAAAATAAATTTTGCATTAAAATGTGCGATGCATATTTATGTATGTATGTGAGGCTTGTCTCAAAATTGCTAGTAGACATTTTGTCGCAAATTTTAAGCTTGTTTTTTTTAAGAAATTACATATATAATAACAATGTATATTTATTTATATTGTTAACACTGAAATCTTAATATTGACTTTTTATACCACTAAATTTTATTGATTTACTTTAAAAGTACCACTCCACTTTTATATTTTTAATTGTTTGAAATGGGTACTAAATTCTTTATCTTGGCCTGACTTATGTATTCCTAATAGGTTACTTTTGTAGCAATCAAAATAAAGTATTATATATATATGTGTGTGTGAGTGTGTGTGTAGGAAAATGCTCCTTTCTTCGATTAAAAAATATTTGTATGGTCTTTTTCTCATATTGATTTACCTCATACTAGACTAAATTTGGCTTTTTTTTATTATATTGTCATTCTCACAATTGCAATTGTACAAGTGTATTTAATTATCTATTAAGCTAGCAAGATGGGCTGGGTTAGATCCTTTAATAAAAAGTGATATAAGGTTTTTGGCTATTCTGATAAATAGCAAGTTGGGCTAGTCTGATAAAAAAGTTTGTTTGTAGTGTTTTTTGTATATTGATTTATCTCATACCAAACTAAATTTGACCATTTTTATTTTTAGTATTACTCCTTACAATTGCAATTGTACGAGTGTATTCAATTATGATGCTGCTAAAGGAGATCTCCCCATTACACTAAAAGCTATCATCACCTTCTTATTAGGCACATAATTTTTATCTCCTCACTATAATACAAAACATTTTATGTTTAAGGGCTGCTAAAGTGCACAACCCACAACCCAAAATGGGGTGAAACACTAGCTAGCTCTAGAATTTTTTTGGATGGTTGTGATGCACTTTTGCGCATGTAATGGGAGCAATATGGGAACCTAGCACTATTCCGGGAAGCGGTTTGGTACCGTGCTTAGTAACCATAGCATTTCTCTTTATTTTTAACCGTTTCTTTCTTAGAATATTGCAATTCTTGAAGTTTGTTGGAAAGTTGCTTCCTTGTCTAGGTTCCATATCATTTTTTCTTAATTGAATCTTCATAAAATATGGGGCATTATAGACCCATTTGTTACATGTTGGTTAGTCCTTTTATAGCACATTAATCTAGGGTAGATAAATAAAAATAAAACTACTATCAATGTACTATTTGCTTTGGTTTGACTCACCCCATGATAGGCTGATTTAAAAAAATAAGACAAGTTAAGAAAGTATTCTTTATTTAGTGAATTATGTGTAATATTTGTTGCATCTTAGAGCATTGTATCATTCCACTTTCACAAATAGTGAGGAACAAAAGTAAATAGGATACTCATTTACTTTGAGTTTCAATGCTTGTAATTTTAATCATTCCAATCTACCCATACACATTTAATATTGATAACAAGCATAAAATAACAATCCGATCATCTTCTTGTTTATAGCAATTCAATTTGTGTTTTTATTCCCTTAACAACTTTAAATGGAGTAGATAGATTATGTAAATTGCACTAGGCATTAAGGTGATCTATATTTGTATTGCTTTTTATGGTTGCAAATGCTCGTTCTCTAATATTCTGCATTTAATTATTCGTGTGATTATTGATGCTGTCATGGATGAACAGTTGAGATTAGTTGAAGACTATATGGTGGAAGGAAATAAAACTATGGAAGTGTGCAACTCAAGCAGTGCTTGTAAGGTAAAAAAATTCATACCCAACTTCATTCTTCTTCAAATTGCTTAAAAAGAAAGTAGTACTGTTTCTATGGATGTAATGAGTTTTTTGGCTCTGTTCTGATAGGGCATCTGAAAGAACTGTTTTTTTTATCAAAATCAACTTGGAAAATACATTGATAAAATTTTCAGAAAATTCTATTAATGGTTTGAAGTTATATGTTGTGCAGAACTGCAGTTTCATCCTTGGAAAGGAACTTTGCAACCACTGGAACCTATTGGGATCCCAGGAAACTGAACTTGGGGTATTACTTCTGTTCTTAGATTTGAACTTCTTGCTTGCCTGATAAAGAACAGATGTTCTCATTTCGAAGACTGCTATCAATAGTGGCTGAGTGGTCTTTTCATCCGTCATTTTATCAAACCTGCAAAAAAAATAAAGTAGAAGAACCCCCTTTTGTCATAGTGAAAGAGGATCAGTTAAAGCATGATATGTATGAAAGTGGGTGCTTTCCAGTTTAAAAGAACATTATTGCATCACCATTCAAAGAAAAAATGCTCATTACTATACAAATTTTGACAATTTATTTGCAAAATATAACAATTTCTAACTTTTTATGTTCATAAAGTTATTTGTTACGCTACAGGATAAATATTTTTAACAAGTGATTAGAATTGTTAGGGGACGATGAGCTCAGAATTTAATGAAAAACTATTCATTGAAAAATAATAAAGAGATGGAAATTGGCTTCATTAGAAGTAGGAGGTGATTATATTATAGAAGGATAACAAACTTGTAACTCTTTCTTATAATATATATATATATATATATATATATATATATATATATATATATATAGATACAGATGTGATATAGGAAGATTAATAGATAGATAGATACACAGAGGGAGAGTTGGTTCCTAAGTAAAAAACTACAAAAGCCCCTCTCCTGGAGGGGGCAAATAAGCAATGAAATCAAATTAAGAAAAACACTCTAGCGGGGGAAAATAAGCGAAGGGGTTAAGACCAAATAGAATATGAGGCATAACTTAAGTACAAGACTTTACACAAATTATATGTTGATCTCTTCACACAAAGCATAATAACATTTTAAAATTTTACAAAATAGATATATTTAGAAACTAAAAATACACTATAAACGGAATTGTTGATTTAACCATGCAATTTTCCGCATTACTTGAACTCTTTATTTCACAAATTCAACGACTGCATGTATCTTTGAAAGCTACTAGTCTTGAGAATCAAGTGATAATTTATAATGATGAATTGGATGGTAGTTAAACTCAACCTAAAGAGTTTAGTCTCTTGCAAAGACATCGTCTGATTTGAGATTTTTATAGGCAATAAGCACACGATAGAGCACTTTCACTTAAAGCTGGCCTACAACTTTGATAAATTGTGTTTATGCAGTATTAAATTTTTTGCAGGAAGGTATTCTGTTATAATGGTTGTCAATGACTGGAAAGTGGTTTCAATCAAGATCTTGTAGTTTTGACCCTAATTATCATGACTTAAGATAGATTGTCAATGAAGATATTTGATGCAACTTGGTTGTAACGACTCTCATTGTTACTTGAACTTTAGAGGCTTAATGCCAATTGGTTGGGACATATGATGGCTCACAATTAAGGATTTTGTTGCTAGGAATATTCAAGCTTGGTTCATGATTACACCTGATCATCTTGTGTAGGCAATTTAACAAGCTCAACACATAATTGGGCAAATTAGCCTGATCATTCCAATACCAAAGATGGAATGTAATGTAATATTTGTTTCTTTTCGATTTGTGTAGGCGATTTAACAAGCTCAGTACATAATTGGGCAAATTAGCCTGATCATTCCAATACCAAAGATGGAATGTAATGTAATATTTGTTTCTCTTCGATTGATCCCCCTATACTTGCTTGGGCTTAAGGTTTATCACAATTCGATCCAATAATGACTTGCCAATTGTTATGTAATTGCTAGCAACCACTTATAGCATAAGAAAGATTACTGTATGCATGTTTATAAATTAAATGTTTGTCAACGTAAAATATTGGTTTGATGTTAAGTTCCATCTTATTTTTATTTCATGAGAGGGTAGCCCTGCATTTCTTGTAACCTAATATTGGAGCTTATAATTGCATCTATAAAATGAAAACTGATTTAATTTATATGAAAAGTTGTAATAGATCACCATATGAGTGTAATACTGTATCCTTTTCATGGTGATTGGTTGATTTGTTTGCTTTCTTTGATTGAATATTTTGGTGAAGTAAACAAATTATGCTGTGAATAATATAAACTCATTTTGAAGTAGTTCATATACTAGATTAATTAGGCTTTTGCATTTTATAAATTTGGCTAAATCTATTATTGATACCTAATGTAAAAGCCGTATGTTTGAATAAAGCAGTAATGTTTGAATTAATATTTCTCAAAATATCTTTATGGAAATATCTTTTCTAAATACCTTGAATTTATTTTCATTCATCTCGCCATGCTTAACCTATATATACTTAGTACTATTATTGAATAATTCGTATTCTTTTCAAATAAATGTTTCTTAAGAAAATACAAACATAAAATAATTTCTATTTAGTGTGGGAAAATTATATTATTCAAGATTAGAAATATATTTATCAATCTTAGACTTTTTAAGAATTTAGATGATTCTCTTTTGGCTTGGAATCGTTTCTAACTTAATCTTCTTGTAATTGTTGTCAACTTAGAGTTTGCTTGAATAGATTGAAATACCTTTTTGAAAGTACTAATCCTAGAATAAATTTTGAAATGTTTAATATTTATTGAATTTGAGAAGTGCTTGGTAACAATACTGTCAATTAGAAAAGATTAATTTTTTTTTTTATAAAAAAGGGGTTGGATGTTCTGCCTTTCGTTCTCACCTTTCTTTCTAGATTGGTGGAGACAAGTTAGTTAAGCACAAATCTTACTCAATTTTGGTATTGCAAGACAAGGAGATAATTCCATCACTTAAAAATTTGTCATCAATGACCCCAATTTCCCTAGCTGAAAAGGCCATATAGTTCAATTTCAGGTTGACTTCTGATTGCTTCGTGAGATTATTCAATTTAATAGATTTTTGGATTGAAACGACAATGGGGGGATCCTGATTCGAAGATTTGAACCCGTCCCATTGACACAGATGGCTCCTTATTTACTATAGTTACAACCAAAAGCATGCCTTCTCTAACCAACCTTTGAACAATCCAACTTTAATGGGAAACATATTGAGGTAGCAAAGAAAATCGAGTGCTTGTTTAGTGGATATTTGTATTTGAAATAAAGTGTATGTAAAATAGAAATATTTGGTGCTTAGTAGTTAATCAGTAAAGATATAAAGTACAGCATACGTAAAAAATCTTGAATGTTAATACTAGAGAATCGTACTTAAATATGAGATAATTTATACAGGATAAGACTGACCTGCTCAAGATGCAGTTTAGGTACATTATCTTGAGTTTCGAAAGAATTTTACAAAAAAATTGAATCACTTAAACTTGGAACAGTTTTACTGATCTCTAAAAAAGTGAGTAGCTTCATCTGAAAGCTAGAACTTGAGTGCATCAATGAAGAGTAATTCTTGAGGACATTACTAAGAAAGAGTAGCTTTTGATGGTATTGACAAGGAAATTTATCGAAAGTAAAGATAGAATGAGGAAAAAAATGCAATGTGAAGAAGTTCAATTTTAGTTGGACTAGAACCTGTTGCTATAATATATTGAACGACAAATAGACTACTATGCTGCTATATTATCAATTTACAATAAATATTAGATTATATGGCTCAAACTATAATGTCTTCATTTAGAATATCAAAAAGTGTCGTTAGGGCCTGCACACGTGGTTGTTGTTTGATAGATAAAGAAAATGATTTCTATTCTCGCTTTAAAACCATACAACTTTAGTGGTTGTGAGTGGGAGATGTTATAAACACTGTTGTGTGTTGAAGAATGTTCTTAGCGCTATATTATTAATTAAACAAAAATGTGGTCCGTAAAATCAATGTTGCTTTTATGTTTATCAGTACTGTCATTTAATTTTATGGAAAATAGTCTGGCTATTTCAAAGTGACCGATTAGCTTTAGAATATTTTTAATACAATTTAATTACAAGTATTAAATTTGATATCAAAATGAATAATTGTGCACTAAATTGGGCATATTTATTAGTTTGGGACTAAAGTGATAAACTTGAAATTGTTTGGGGAGTATTTTGACAACTTTCTCAAATGTTATACCTAGATTGAAGTTAAATTGATTTTCAATGCTTTTTAAACAATTTTAAATGATGCTTTTTGAATGCTATACAAAAAATTTTTAAATCACTGCACCAGAGGAAATTTTTTTTCAGTTTTTTGCTGACATTTTTTTAAACTTCAATGGATGTTTTCTCGTTTCTAGGAAATCAAGGCCTTGCTGTCAAAAATTAAGTTGGATTGTGCAGAACTACAGTCCCAAGTGCAAAATGATCTGACACAGATAGGTTTTGAGATCAAGCTAATGCTGAGTCAACTTCATATATACATCACAAGTTTTTGGTCTTTAGAAATCTAATTGACAAATAGCCTAATAATTATTCCTTCTAATTGGAAAGTTTTAGTCAGATTATAAAATTGTATTCCATCGTATGTTTAGGGTATCAAGTTGAGAAGCTCTCTGTTGCTGCAGTTGGTTATCACCGAGCTGTAGAAGAGAACAAAAATTTGCACAATATGCTTCAAGAACTGAAAGGTTTGCTCATTTATTAGAAACATGTATAGTAAGGAACGATGCTAGAGTAGAGTTCTCATTATTTGTATCTTCAGGCAACATTCGAGTTTTTTGTAGAGTTCGGCCATCCTTTGTAGCAGGAGCCAAAGCTTCAATAGATTACATTGGGAATGATGGCACTTTGATCTTACTCGATCCACTCAAATCACAAAATGCACGCAAGGTTTTCCAGTTAACAAGGTTTTTGAACCTAATGCTACTCAAGGTAAGTTAATTGCCTTTGTTCTGATAAGTTCTATATTTTTATAGCTCTGAAATGAACTTTCTGAACGTTTAGAGGAAGTCTACAAAGAGACGCAATCTTTAATTAGATCTGTCATGGATGGATATAATGTGTGCATTTTTGCGTATGGTCAGACAGGCTCTGGGAAAACATACTCAATGGTATGGTGGTTATCTTTTACTACCAACACATTTGCATTATGTTTAACCGTTGAAGGGACGTAACCTGCTTACTTTCTACTTGTTAGTGCGGCCCAGAGATTGGATCTGATAAAGATGTTGGAATTAACAGCAAAGCTCTTAATGATCTCTTCCAAATATCTTGCACTAGAAAAGACATCAAGTATGAGATACATGTTCAGATGGTTGAAATCTATAACGAACAAGTGCGAGACCTTCTCAACGAAGAGGCTTCCACAACAAAATATCCTTTGATGCGAAGTGCACTCTAATTCTTGAATTATACTTCAATTCTGCATTTTTTTTCTCCAGGAATTGAATTCTTGTAATTCTTAACCAATTCCACATTAGAGATCCGGAATTGTTCAAGTAATGGTGGTTTAAGCCTTCCTGATGCAACTATGCACTTTGTACAGTCAACTAATGATGTCATAAATTTGATGAAAGTAGGAGAGAAGAATCGTACTTTCAGTTGCACTGCAATGAACAATAGAAGCAGCCGATCTCATAGGTTCTAGCATTTGTTTTTCTTATGCACATTTGGTTTACAGACCTAATAATTTTCTTAGTCTATATTGACTTATCATGTGCAAAGCAGATGACATTTAACAGGAAAAAATACGACACTGAAGTGAATGGACTGAATTTAATTTTTATTCTGTTTTCCATAAGAGACTGTTTTCTTATGTCAGTTTTGTTTGACATGCAGTGTACTGACGGTTCATGTGCGGGGTAGAGATGTTATGGGAAACACGCTACAAAGTTCCCTGCACTTGGTAGACCTAGCAGGGAGCGAAAGAGTGGATAAATCAGAAGTTACTGGAGATAGATTGAAAGAGGCAGTGCATATCAACAAGTCTCTTTCTTGTCTGGGCGATGTTATAGCTGCTTTGGCTCAGAAGAGTTCACATATTCCATACAGAAACAGCAAGCTAACTCTTTTGCTGCAAAACTCGCTAGGTTTATATCTGATTTGTTAGTCTATGGTAAAGAAATAAGGCATGCAACCTGTTTATCTTATTTCATTTTCTTATTATATTGATCTTAGGAGGACATGCAAAGATGTTAATGCTTACGCACGTGAGTCCGGAGGCTGAGTCATATAATGAGACAATCAGCACTTTGAAGTTTGCACAGAGGGTATCCACTGTAGAGCTTGGTGCTGCTCATGTAAATAAAGAAAGCAGTGAAATTCGCGATCTTCGGGAACAGGTGAAGTTTTCTTAAGTCCTATATATGTGTGTGTGTGCTCACGTGTATATATATACGGTCCTCTTAAGTTTGCTACCATTCTGTAAAATCAATTGTCAAGTATTGCAGGGTAAGTCTATTTTGAAAGGAGAACATTAGATATTTATGTCTATAGGTCTAATAACTTTCTTATAGCTATTGCACCACAACTGAAGTTATAGCCAAATAAAGTAGCAGAAATTTGCAAAGCAAAGCTTGACCTGCCTATCTTTCATTTTCGTTGAAGAAATGCATTTGAGCTAAATTTAAAATAATTATAATTTTAGCAGATTTATTTCTCAAACACATAATATATCTTGTAAATGACTTACAGGCTCTTGATTTGTTTCTCAAATTAAATGTAAATATTTTATTTCATATGTAGATACATTCTAATTAATAATTTAGTAGCATGATAGCTATAGCCAAACAAAAGCGTTCAATGATATGTAAAGTAAAGATTTTTATGTTCTTAAAACTTAAATCTCCGCTGAAACGTTACCATTATTATGGATGCACATTTTCTATGATTAGTTTTTGAGCATATGCTACATTTTTTCTTACTTCTATGCTTTTTAACGGTAACCACTGCCAGTAAAAGACTTCCTACAAAAAGCTTTTGTTTTCAAGAGCATTTTTCACTCATATCATTGGCTTTATACGAAATTATTTAGAATAAGAAATCATGAGCTAAATAAATTTCAGATAGATAGTCTCAAGAGAGAGCTGGCAACAAGGGAACGGGAGAAGTCTTTACATAAAATAAAGGAGAACAGCTCAACGTCCGAGAGTTCAAAACAAAACGAGCCAACTCCTCCACATCAACTGATTATCAAAACTCCTCTTCCAAGACCAAAAATCAACACAGAACATTCTGTAACACGCCTCCGTAGATTAAGCCTCGAAGGTTCTGTGCATGGCAAAAGCCAGCATCAAACTAAAAACTCAAACTCAGACGTAAGCATCTGCTGTGGACTATTGCGTTACTCTGTTACGTTGACCTCTTTTTGGAATTTCATGCTGCCACGTCTTTTTTGTTCTTTTTTTGCAGCAACAACATTCACAGATAAAAGAAGGGCAATTAAAAGATGTTTCTCGTGAACAAATCAATGCGAAAGAAACTTGCTCTGCCATGCCAAATTTGCCTTCAGTAAGCCAATTGGCAAATCTTGAGAGCACGTGTGGGCAATTGGGTGAGGTGTCAACCCCTGGTACTGGTCAAATTAAGTTGAGTTCCAATACAAGCTCAACTTCAAAAGGGTCACATATACGGAAATCACTGCAGACAATTAGCAAGTTGATCAATGGATCGGACAAGAGGTAAAAGAGCACTTGAGTTCTAGCATTTATTGCCAGTTTTTGTGTCTTTATTTTTCTTCTAATTGTTGCTGCAACCTACCATGCAGACACTATCAAGCAACACCTGTTGTTATGCCGCTCAAACAAGAAAGAAACTCAGTTTCCACAAAGAATTCACCATCCGCATTAGAAAGCAGGTATAAGAGGAGACAATCTTTAACCAATGTGCAGTCAAATGAAACCAAGGAATCTCGCAGGAGCTCTCTTGGAGGAAAATCAGTTGAATCATGTGAGTAGAATTTCTTAGCTCAGCATCGCACAGTACTTTGCATTTAAGTTTACTCGTAGTATGACATGAAATGACAGAAATCAGTTGAATCATGTGAGTAGAATTTCTTAGCTCAGCATCACACAGTACTTTGCATTTAAGTTTACTCATAGTATGACATGAAATTGCCAATCATATTTTCTACTTTTTTACGCCTTGAGATCACAGCATGGACTATTGAATATGGTATGAAAAGCACCAAAATTCTAACTTGCAATCGCAATTAAAATATAATAAAATCATTAAAAAATCATCAGCTTTAAAACATACAAAAGTATAAAGAAATGAAAATTATTATGGCACATCAGATTTTTCCCCCAAAGCTCTTGGAAGATGGAGAGATAAGTAAACCACAAAAATTAAAATTTTATGTCCCACAATCAAGTGTATAGAATAAATATGTTTACACTTGCATTATCCAACCCATCAATAGTAACTTTGGGAGGTTTAGTGAACAAGGTAGCAACTACCATTAAGAAATTAACATTAGTATCTAAAGCTTGAATCATGCACATATTAACATTAGTATCTAAAGCTTGAATCATGCACATATTAACATTAGTATCTAAAGCTAGAAAATATTCGCAGTATTAAGAATGGAAAGTGTTATGGCACCACCAGTTTTCTGTCAAAACTCGCAAAGGCAAACAGCTAATATTTTCTAAATCATCAAGAAAGCATGATTGCTATTTTTGAAAAGCATGCTATATGAAATCATTCTGCGTGATGGAAATAACATTCATTAATGTTGCCCTAATTGTTAAAAAGAAAAAAAAAACATATGATGTGATGAAATATATATTTCATTATTAATTTATTGTAGTGAAGTATTGTGATTCTAATTTAAGCCATTGACAGATCCGAGGACTCCCCTGGCTTTTTCTGCGTCGACAATGAGCACTAAGCGATGGCTGTGATTCTGAATAACTTGATGATGTTGCTGACTTTTAGGAGGCAGCTATTCGCTGCTGCGCTTTTTTTTTTTCACATTTGTTGCTGTTGAAAATGTATGTCGCAGCAGAAACCTAGGTGCTTCCTTTATATTAGTGCTAATTTTTCAATTATTTAGGGACATAATTTTTTTCTTCTTCGATTTTATTGCATGCCTAAAATACGCCTTCATGGTGATCTTATTTAGGGCAATGCTATTCCCACTGGTGCATTTGTAAACAATATTCATAATTTTATTTAGGGCACTTGATTCTTTCTGCTGTTTGGCCTACGCAAGATTGCAAATGTATAAGTGGAATTGATAGATAAAGCCTTATAATATTTGCTAATACAAAAGGCGATTGCATGTTTGTTTAATATTTGGTTAAACTTCATATAATTCAATAATATATCGATAACATATTAAGTACCCAATAAATTTGCTTTGCTAATTGCTTGAAATGCTTGACAAATCTAGCTGCTTGCTTGATTGTTTGTTGAAGGCACATTAATGTTAGGACTATGCAGTGAGTTGAGTTGAGGTTATCAAAGTAAAACTCAAAAATTTACACAAGAGCATAGTATTCACATGTACAATTTGAAATATTCAAACATAGGGAATTATGTGAAAAACTCAAAAATTTGGAAAAATAATTGAGTCACATAGTCTCAAGGATTCACTATATGAAAAATATGAGATTACAGATTACATACAAAGACTTGAGTCTTTGGAGGAACAGGAAGATGGCAAACTCTATCTAGGAATATGCCCAAGCTTTGTCTCTCTTCAACACCCTCTTAAACTCTCTTACAAGTCTTCTCCCAATAACTCTCTATTAATCTCAAGAGGCACTCACACCATTTCTTATGAATTAAAACTTCAAACATGCTTTAAAACAAGCTTAAAAATGCTTAAATCCGCCTACAATTGCCCACGGATGCCTGTTTTCGTGTCTGACCCGTTGTGAGTTCTTGGGCACGCCCACTTCTCGGTTCCATGAACGCCTAGGCACCCCTTCCTCAGGCTACAGGACTTGTAGGGCGCCCGAGGCGCCCTATTTGCTGTCAGCTAGTGTAGCCTTGAACCGGAATCCGTCGTAACTCTGTTGACACCTCCTTTGGTGATCCAATTGATATCCGCACCTTAACAATCTCCCACTTTGAGACTAATTGTGATCGACCCATCTTCAACTATGGAATTTCTTCTGCTTGACTTCACATTTCAAAGGATGTGGTGTGGCTCACCCCGCATTTGATTATATATCAAGATCAACTGAAGCTACACTTAGCTTCAGTTTCTGTGACTTCACCCCTTCCTTATTACATTAAAAAACAATGTAATGAATATTTTTCTTCAGAATTGGAACATGTCTGACATCCATTAGTCTTCATACCACTCCATTCGCTAACCTGATGCCAACATCACCCCGCCTTATCATTTCCCAAACAGACATTTCTCAGATCGCATCGAGTGGAATTTATGATTCCCTCTTTTCTAGGAGTTGCATGTAAGGATGCACATGAATCAACATCCTAGGATTATGTAGTCTCTGAAGATAGAATCAACACATCTTTAACATCATCTGTCGTAATATTTTTGTAGAATGACTCACAATTTGATTTCCTCCATGTAACAACTCAAGGTTGTTACTCTAGCCAATCAACTTAAATAGGTCTTAATCTTGATTCTAATACTCTTAATAAATAATTAGAAGTAAACCCTGAAGTTTTGAATCAAATCAAGAGTCATTTAATTAAAACCCTAATTCTAGGAAATCCTACTAATTTGGAAAATAACCTAATTAAATTCATCTCAAATTAAAAACTCTGACTTTGCCCTGCGCTCATCACCCCCAAATTAGCTAGGGGTGATGCTTTGGAAGCATTTGGAAATTGCAAAAATTTTGTCGAATATTTTAATATTTTTAAAAGACCCAAAAAAAATAGGAAAATTAAATATTTGTTGAAATCAAAATTTGACTTCGTCGTTGCATTCCTCACCCTTCAATTAGCTAGGAATGATTTATTGAAAATTTTCAAAAGTCATTAAATAAACCAATTCTAATTAAAAAATTATGAAATAATTAATAAATTAACATTTATCCAAATTCCCTAACAACGCCATCTCCCTTCCCGTTTGTGTGCCGTCCAGCTGCTGTCCGATCGGACGGCATCTCTTACGAGCGGTCCGATCCGATCTCAGCGTGAGATCGGACAGCTCTTCCGTCGTCCCTGCCACCGAGCCAACGCGCGCCACGCTTGTCGCGCATGCCGACGCGCGTCGCTCGCCCGCCGAACCTGTTAGTTGTCGGCAGCTCCTAAGTCTTCCAATTAAGCATCCTTGAGGTCAGTAGCTTCGGTAGTATCGTTGGAAACTTTCTGGAGCTACGTTGCGTCTGGTGCCGTCAATCCAAAGCCCGAAAGTTCTCAGCCATTCAATCAGGTACACCTGACCCGAAGCCTGAAAGTTCTTGCTATTATTCTCAATTCCCAAGGTTATTCTGCATCTTAGATTGATGTTTGGTTGGATTCGACCAGGCTCAATCGAGCCCGATCGAATCAATTTTGCGTAACTTCAACAGTTGGCTGCAGTATTGCCGATTGTCCCGAACCTAGGACATAGGGTTAGCATTCGCCGTCGCCTCGAGCCACCCCCGTCGCTAGCCCTCCTTGTCGTTGGGTAGATCTCCGCAAGTCCTTCCATTTGTTGTGCGGTCTGGCCTTTGGCAAGGCCCGATCGGCCTTCATTTTTCAAATCCTAGCACCCCTCCTTTGGATCCAGGCATAGAAGGTGAACCCTTCTCTCAGGTCGGGCCAGGTCGAGGCCTGACCTGTGTGAGGTCCTGAAGGCCGTCGCGTGTCCTCCTCTGATGTGCCCAGTGGGTCCCGCATTTGAGGTTCGAGCCGCGTCAGCTGGGTCCTGCGCTTGAAGATTGTCATGCCGTGGGTCCTGCGGTCTTTCTAAGCTGTCGCCAGCATGTGGGCCCTACATGCAATTAAAATTGTTAACTAAAGATTTAATTTAAAACCTGATTAATTAGTTCTGTTAGCTTCATTTAAATAATTAGCAATTTTATTTCAAATCCTCATAACTTTAAATCAAGACATTCAAATATAGTCAATATATATCTTATTTTAATTAGAAATTTATGAGAAATATTATGGTGGTATTATTTTTGATACCTGATTAGTATTTTGACTAATGATTTTTAGGACCTTTAATTACACCATTAAACCATATATTTTCAATTGATTATAAGTTAATCATTTTAACTCCAAATTAAGTAATTCAAAATACTATTGTGCTCAAGAGAATGTGTAGAATAGTAAACTGTAAATATATTTAGGATTTGGTAATTAACTTTCCTAATTAGCCCAAATCCCCCTAAATCTTGATTAGTGAGGATTAGCCTCAGTAACTACCCAAATTGAGGAGTTCAATTTGCTGATAGCTCCTAGAGTATGATAGAACTTAGTGGTGAAGTTAGTTTTGTGATTAATTTTATTAATTACTCAATAATCATCCCTTAATTATATTATAACTTAGTCAAATAGAGTCCAAATATGAACTCACAATCATTGTACTCAGTGTGCTACATGGATTGCATAGCCTCCAAATTTGCTGAATTTAGACATCAAATAAAGAATTTAGCTTTTTGAACATATGCCTTAATCTCCTAAATTACATATTTGAACCATAATCTTATTTTGGTCATAACTTGACTAAATGATCTTAGAATTTAGCGACCTTGGATTCTCTAGAATCCTTAGGTAGTAAACAACATTAAGTATAATAAAAATTTTATATTTCTTTAAGTAAAATTACAAATCAATCTCTAATTAGCTAAAACTTTAATTTGAGCTCATTAGCCTTAATCCTTAGCCAATTTGGGTGTACTTACTGTCTATCTTCATGTTATACAGTAAGCAACCATTTGGCATTAATAAATTTCAGTTTGGAACTGTAGTGCACCACCCCGTCGCCGTACACAAAAGATGAGTATAATCATAATTCGGCGGCGGAACGGTGCGCTACTCGGGAAGGAACTACCCGTCTCCCTGAACAGCTGAAAACCACCAAACCCATCTGGAGGGCTGCTGACTCAACCTCAAGGAGGGTTGAGAGCTAATACTTAAGATAAGAGTAGTATCATTATCCTAAGTATTAGATAGGCATATACATTAGATTTAGAATACAATAGGAATCCAATATATGTATAAGATATCAGCATTTCTAGTATACTGATCACATCACAATACTAAGTATAAGTAGTATAAGAACAGAGTGCGGAAGCTTAAAGCAAACATCCAGAAAATATTCATCACAGAAGTTGTATAAAAACATGCATCTCAGAAAAGAAAAGAAAATATATCCAGAGTTATTACAAACTGTTTACTGAATTAGACATAAAACTGAATTGAAAATACTAAGCAGAAAATAAAACTGGAGGAGAGTCCACTAGTGCTCCACGAGCTCCTCCTGAATCTCCTGGGTTGTCCTCCTGACCTGTCTCAATAACTTTCATACATGATTATAGACTTTCCTAAGGTACATTCAAGCATAATAACAATATGAATAAGACAAAAAAAAAGACGAGCAAATGGGTACCTTAATTCCTTGGAAAGAGGGGAAGAAGGAAGCTTTGTTTTCTTCTCCTCCTCCTCCTCCTCCTCCTTCTTCTTCTTCTTAGGGTGCAGCAATTGAGGAAGAGGAAAGAGTGGAGAAAGTTTCAGCAAGCTCAAGAGGAGGCTGAGCTCTGCCTTTTAAAGGAGAAAGAAAATAGTAGAGCTTCATCATTAGCTAGGGAGGCTAAGAGTAGGGGCCATCATGGATAGGCATTAATGGGGCATGGCTTAAGAGAGGAGGAGGGGATGGCCAGCCGAAATAGAATTTTTGAAATAAATGGGAAAATTGCAAGTTAGGGCCTCAATGTTTGCCTATTTACTTATTTATTTTATTTAATTATTTAAAATTCAGATTTTAGAATTGTGTTCCAAAAATTCTCAAAAATTCACCCATAGCTAATTTGGGGGTGAGGAATGTAACGGCGAAGTCGGAATTCGATTCCGATGACTTTTTAATTATCTTATTTTTTAACGCATTTAATTTCATTAAAATATTCGCAAAAATTCGACGACTTCCAAACGAGTCCAAAATATCACTCCTAGCTAATTTGGGGTGACGATCGCAACGGTGAAGTCGGATTTCAATTTCAAGGTCAAAATAAATACCTCAATTTTCTAATTAACTAAATATTAAAATATTCTGAATTAATCGATTGGTATCTGAATTGTTCCAAACCTTCAGGGTTTTGTTCTAATGACTAGATGAACTTGATGGAATGATAATTACGATACAATTAAGCTAAATTCAAGCTGGGTAACAACTGTGGGTTGTTACAGGAACCTTAATTCAAAAAATTGTATTTTAGACCCTTAAGTAGGGGCAATATGGTCATTTAGCCCAAAATTAAGGTTAAGTATTCTTAAGCTTTAAAAACCACAAATTTTCGATAAAATCGATGAATTAAGCGATTAAGAATCAAATTTATATCATTTAAGCTCATTGGTTTAATTTTAAGGCAAGCCCTAATCTTTCCCCTAAGTAATTTATAAGTTTCATAATGTGGAATTAAATCCACATTATGTCATCCCTAAGTTCTTAAAATCAGTAAATATCTAAAGTAATGATGTAAATAAACTTTAATGCTAAATAATTGAATTATTCCTTAAGTCCTTCCTGTAAAAGTTCTCCTTAAGTAGTTTTCCTTCCTTAACCTTTAGGAATTTTCCTTAGGGATTAGTTGTAGACTTGGTTATAATTCATTCAATGAGTAAATGAGTTACTTAATAATGGATAAAACCTTGATTTTACTAGTTTATAGATTTCATCCTTTATTATGATTCTTTTATATTTAAACCTTAGTTTAAGACTAGAGATCCATCTAATTAAGTTCGATTATACTTAATAAGATAGCCTTAACATGTAGAACATGAGAGTTGGGATTAACCTTATACCCTTAGTTCTTAGAACCTATTGGATTAAGAGGTTAAACCCCAATAATTTTGATTAATCAAGATGGGTTTGGGTTAATTAAAATCATGAATTAAGATTTTGATTTATTATTTAATTTATGTAAGCATCACTGATTGAATTATATTAGAACTTGATTAGTTTTAACTGTTTTAAATCTTATAGGATCGCAATTCTGAGTTTATACTAGATAGTAAGATATTGGAGATCCTGAGCTTGTATAATCTCATATTAGTTAGAACAATTAAACTAAAAAAAAGTGATATCACAGATGGATTCAATAATCACAATAATTTTCTTTTCTTAAAACTTTTTTCAACTACTGTATGTATTTTTTGTTTTGCTTTGATTCTCACTTTATCATCATCAAATTGCTTTATCCTGTACAAGCACAGTAGCTTTTTCTTATTTTTTCTATTAACCTCACTTCATATTAGTGGAGGTTGAGTTTTGTTATAAATTATAAAAACTCAATTTATTCTAAATGAAACAAAATTTTCTTAGTACAAGTCATTTGCCAAGAAGAATCTTATGATTTTGAGCTCTTAGAAGAATATTTTTCCAATTTGTCATGATCTCAATAGAGATCTTATACAAGTATGCTTAATTGAAAATTTCCTTTAGATAATTCACCAGTTTTGCTAGGAAACTGGTGAATATTCTTAAGAAGTTGTATTAATGCTTCTATGAGAAAGTGCAAAGATTCACTATTAGCATACTGAAAATTTTTTATTTATCTTATTGAATAAACATCAAGATTATTTTCCATTTGGACATTTTCTTCATTTGTATTTTTTATTTGTAATATATCAAGTTATCCTATATAATTATATATGATCATAGGGCTGGTAGCTCTTCCAGCTCGATAAGCTTACCATCTTAATGGGAAGGTTTGGCCAAAGCAAAATTCTATTGGGCATAGGCTAGGTGTTGGATCATCTTAATTAAGCTAGGCCTATCCCATCCTAGCTTGAGTTATATTCTTAAAATAAATTTTGCATTGAAATGTGCGTATGCATATTTATGTATGTATGTAAAGCTTGTCTCAAAACTGCTAATAGACATCTTCTCACAAATTTTAAGCTTGTTTTTTTTAAGAAATTACATATATAATAACGATGTATATTTATTTATATTGTTAACATTGAAATCTTAATATTGATTTTTATACCACTAATTTTTTTTAATTTACTTTAAAAGTACCACTCCACTTTTATATTTTTAATTGTTGAAATGGGTACTAAATTCTATATCTTGTCCTGGCTTATGTATTCACAATAGGTTACTTTTGTAGCAATCAAAATAAAGTGTTATATATATATATGTGTGTGTGTGTGTGTGTGTGTGAGTGTGTGTAGTTTCTTCGATTAAAAATATTTGTATGATCTTTTTCTCATATTGATTTACCTCATACTAGACTAAATTTGGCTTTTTTTTTATTATATTATCATTCTCACAATTGCAATTGTACAAGTGTATTTAATTATCTATTAAGCTAGCAAGATGGGATGGGTTAGATCCTATAATAAAAAGTGATATAAAGATTTTTGGCTATTGAGCTTAAAAAATGTTAGCAAGTTGGGCTAGTCTGATTAAAAAGTTTATTTGTAGTGTTTTTTATATATTGATTTATCTCATACCAAACTAAAATTGACCTTATTTTTAGTATTACTCCTTACAATTGCAATTGTACGAGTGTATTCAATTATGATGCTGCTAAAGGAGATCTCCCCATTGCACTAAAAGCTATGTATCATCACCTTCTTATTAGGCACATAATTTTTATCTCCTCACTATAATACAAAACATATTTTATGGTTGGGGGCTTCTAAAGTGCACAACCCACAACCCAAAATGGGTGAAACACTAGCTAGCCCTAGAATTGTTTTTGGATGGTTGGGATGCACTTTTGCACATGTAATGGGAGCAATATGGGAACCTAGCACTATTCTGGGAAGCGGTTTGATCCCGTGCTTAGTAACCATAGCATTTCTCTTTATTTTTTAACCGTTTCTTTCTTAGAATATTGCAATTCTTGAAGTTTGTTGGAATTTGCTTCCTTGCCTAGGTTCCATATCAGTTTTTTTCTTAATTGAATCTTCATAAAATATGGGGCATTATAGACCCATTTGTTACATGTTGGTTAGTCCTTTTATAACACATTAATCTAAGGTAGATAAATAAAAATAAAGCTATTATCAATGTACTATCTGCTTTGGTTTGACTCACCCCATGATAGGCTGATTTAAAATAATAAGATAAGTTAAGAAAGTATTCTTTATTTAGTGAATGATGTGTAATATTTGTTGCATCTTAGAGCATTGTATCATTCCACTTTCACAAATAGTGAGGAACAAAAGTAAATAGGATACTCATTTACTTTGAGTTTCAATGCTTGTAATTTTAATCATTCCAATCTACCCATACACATTTAATATTGATAACAAGTATAAAATAATAATCCGATCATCTTATTGTTTATAGCAATTCAATTTGTATTTTTATTCCCTTAACAGCTTTAAATGAAGTAGATAGATTATATAAATTGCACTACGCAGTAATATGATCTATATTTGTATTGCTTTTTATGGTTGCAAATGTTCATTCTCAAATATTCTGCATTTAATTATTCGTGTGATTATTGATGCTGTCATGGATGAACAGTTGAGATTAGTTGAAGACTATATGGTGGAAGGAAATAAAACTATGGAAGTGTGCAACTCAAGCAGTGCTTGTAAGGTAAAAAAATTCATACCCAACTTCATTCTTCTTCAAATTGCTTAAAAAGAAAGTAGTACTATTTCTATGGATGTTATGAGTTTTTTGGCTCTATTCTGATAGGTCATTTGGAAGAATTGTTTGTTTTACCAAAATCAACTTGGAAAATACTTTGATAAAATTTTTAGAAAATTCTATTATTGATTTGAAGTTATATATTGTGCAGAACTGCAGTTTCAACCTTGGAAAGAAACTTTGCAACCACTGGAAGCTATAGGGATCCCACGAAACTGAACTTGGGGTATTACTTCTGTTCTTAGATTTGAATTTCTTGCTTGCCTGATATGCATAGTGGCTGAGTGGTCTTTTCATCCATCATTTTATCAAACTTGCAAACAAAATAAAGTAGAAGAACCCCTTTTGTCATAGTGAAAGAGGATCAGTTAAAGCATGATATGTATAAACATGGGAGGTAAAACCAGTGCTTTCCAGTTTAAAAGAACATTATTGCATCACCATTCAAAGAAAAAATGCTCATTACTATACAAATTTTGACAATTTATTTGCAAAATATAACAATTTCTAACTTTTAATGTTCATAAAGTTATTTGTTACGCTACAAGATAAATATTTTTAACAAGTGATTAGAATTGTTAGGGGACGATGAGCTCAGATTTTAATGAAAATATATTCATTGAAAAACAATAAAGAGATGGAAATTGGCTTCATTAGAAGTAGGAGGTGATTATATTATAGAAGGATAACAAACTTGTAACTCTTTCTTATATATATAGATATATAGATACACATGTTGATATAGGAAAATTATTATGATCATTGAGTAAATGGGTTACTCAATGGATGAAATTTTGGTTTTACTAGTTTATAGATTTCATCATTTATTATGATTCTTTTATATTTAAATCTTAGTTTAATACTAGAGATTCATGTAATTAAGTTTGATTATACTTAATAAGATAGCCTTAACATGTAGAACGTGAGAGTTGGGATTTACCTTATACCCTTAGTCCTTAGAACCTTTTGGATTAAGAGGTTAAATCCCAATATTTTTTATTAATCAAGATTGGTTTGGGTTAATTAAAATAATGAGTTAAGATGTTGATTTATTCTTTAATTTATGTAAGCATCACTGATTGAATTATATTAGAACTTGATTAGTTTTAACCATTTTAAGTCTTATAGGATCACAGTTTTGAGTTTATACTAGATAGTAATATATTGGAGATCCTGAGCTTGTATAATCTCAAATTAATTAGAACAATTAAATTAAAAAAAAGTGATATCATAGATGTTTGTGTAGTGCCAATTACACCTTGTATTGTATGCTTTGTTTTCTTATTTTGAACCTTTATATTTATGGCAAAATAGATGAGACATAGGATATTTGATGAATATTCTATATTAGCTTTGAAAATTTCATAAGGTATGTTCAAAAGCAAAAGAGATGAAATAAATTAAAGATGAATCAATAAATTATATAACATTTTTATGAAATGTGCCCTACTTAGTTTATCTCTACAGTAATAATGTATGTATTGAGATTTAGTGCAGTTTAGTTCCCAGGCATTAGTGTCCTGGAGGATATATATATATATATATATATGAGATGATGATATGATAAATTTTCAATAGACCAGTTGATCTAGGCATTAGTGTCTTAGATGCTTCAGAATATTTATTTAGTGGCTAGTTTGAGCCACCATTTTTTGTTATGGCAGGACTAATTATGCATATGTTCATTATGAAGATAATATCTCCATTATATATTTTTAGTTAAGTATTTTTTAGTCTTTATGTAGTATTTTTTGTAGTTATAGTGTTTTCAATATTTATATATATTTTCAGCAATTTCTGGTTTTATATGCAAGCATGTTATGATGCTAAATTTATTTTTGTTCTGTTTATATTGTATTTTATTATAAAATCAGCATAAATATATTGATCATATTTGCTTAAGATATTTCTTATACTTAATAGTTCTTACACATAAATTACTTAATCTTTTCTGTAGCTGTGGGTTGAGGTATGTCTGTTTACCTCATATTTTTGTTTAAGTTATAAATGCATAATTTATAGCTTTATCCTTTTCTCTTAATACTTTGTTACTCCTATATGCTTAGGATGATTTGTGATATCATAAAATATATGAAAACTATTAGTCGAAAATGTACATAGACAATTGTCTAAAAAAATTTTCTTCTTTTTAGGCTAGGGTCATAGTATTGTGAAACTGACAATGTCAGCTTCTGAGCATTTTGTGGAGATAGCACCAGGGGAGGAGCAGAGTTAGGAGGAAGAGTGTCTTGTTGCTGAGGAGCTTTAGTTAGGTTGCTCTTTATTTTTAGTGAGGATGAGTAACTTTTCTACTTTTATAAAACTTAAATTAAATGTTGTAATAATACATGTATTTAGTTGCATTTTCCTTTACTGCATATTTTTATTCTGAGCTGAATGTTTTCTATTTTTTTATTATGACTATATGGATGTAAATTGTTATTTTCTTCCGCACTCTGATATTCATGTATGGTCATTTAGTGAATAATTTAGTTATATATCTGGCACATACTTCTCTTATCAGTAAATTAGAGATGAAAACCTAATTTAATGATGAGGGATTGTACCGTGATGACAACTACATAGTAATCGTACTAATATTTGTGTTAGCGGGGTCACGGCGGAGGTGGGCACCACACTATATGTGAAATACCTATTTTTTTTCAAATTTAGTTTTCTAATTTATAAAATCACAAAAAATTAAAAAAGTAAAATTATAGGATTACTAGAAATATTCTTAGATTTTTTTTGATAATTTATTTAGAATTATAGGATTACTCCTATATGCTTAGGATAATTTTTTTCGTCATTTTTTAGTTATTTTATTATTTTATTTAATTAAGAAAAATATGCTAATTATTTTGACCTCGGATTAAAAATCTAACTTCGCCATTATACTCATCACCCCCAAATTAGCTAGGGGTGATGCTTTGAAATTTTTTGGAAGTCATCGAATATTTCTGAATTTTTTAATATATTTTAACCCAAGAAATAGAATAATTAAATTGATCTCGAAACTAAAATTTGACGTCGCTGTTACGTTTCTCACCCTCAAATTAGATATGGGTGAAATTTTAAGATTTTTTGAAACTCATTTAAATAACATAATTCTAAATATTAAAATAATTAAGTAATAAATTAAATGGTGGGGCCTACCACTTATTTTATTTTAATTTAAGATCAAGCTCATCTCCTCATCTAAGCTCATAGCCTTTTCCTTCTTTATAACAGTATTTGTTTTTTTGCATGCTATTAGAAAATCTCAAAGAGCTAAAGCAAATCCATTCCAATCTAAGGATATCTCTATTATCAAAGCTTCTTCTTCTTCCTCCCGTCACCCGATCGAAGGTACCCCACTATCTCTCGACTATTTTTCTTTACTTTTTAGTTAAGTATTAAGACTCATGCATGTCACTTTTAAGCCATCATTAAATTTAATCGAGCTTGATTAAAGGCTCGAATTCGCGTCAATTGACAAGGATGAATAGTAAATTCGTTATTATGTTTTGCATACCCGTTGCTAGGGCATCATGTTTTGCATTGTTAAAGTATGCTAGTCATGTCGATTTTGGTACTATTGGAAAGGTATCAAAGAGAGCTTTCCATCGGTATGTGATATTCCTTGTGAGGTGCTATATTTTGAGAGGAGTTTTGCTACACAGCTCCTATATATCTCCCAAAAAGTATGGATGACTAGGACTTAGGGAGCTAAAGTGGAATAAAAAATTATCATTAAATCTACTTTTGCTTATGGGGCTCATAAAAATATATATTTTAAACCTTAAATCCTAGTCATCCATACTTTTTGGGAGATATTTGGGAGCCAAGTAACAATTTTCTTTTGGAAGTAATCGCGTGCCCTAGGTGACCTCTCATTTGTCCATCCGTCCCTCATTTTTGGTTGGGTTGGGCCCGAACCATGAACCCGCTTGTGTGTGGCCCGCCCGGCTCGTGTGTGGTCCAGCAGGAATGTGAGGGCCCGCCAGACCCGCTTGCGACCCGTAATGAACAGTAAAATTACTGTTTATACAGTAATTCCAGGAAAATAAGAAAATTGAATTAATTAAATTAAAATTTGCAAAATTTTGAACCCTCATACCTTTGCAACCACAAATTCAAATATAGCAAAATTATATATTATTTTGCTCAAAAAATGTAAGAAATATTTTTGTATGATAAATTCTTTTGTTTGATACTTAATTTAACTAATGATTTTCTTAAGGCTAATTAAACCCCCATTTAAGCTCTATAATTTTATTAGCTCATAACTTAGTTAATTTAGCTCCAAATCATATAATCCAATATGCCATTTTGATCAGGAGAATGCAAGGATTACTAATTTGTAATAAATTTTTTTGTTTTTATGATTAGATTGCTTAATTATTAATAATTACTCTAAAAATAGATTAGTGAATATTAGACTCATTAATTATCCAAAATTCAAAATTTAAGTTTCTAATAACTCACAAAATAAAGAAAAATAAATTGGCATAGTCAAAATAACTTTTTTATAATTAATTTCACTAATTACTCATTAATCACCCATTAATAAGCTTAAATCCTATTTTTAAGCTCATTAGCCTTAAAACATAGCCAAATAAAGTTCAACTTGAGCAAACTCAATTTCATTGTGATCAGTGTGCTATAAAGAAACTATAACCACTGACTTTACTCAATTTGGATACCAAATGAAGAAATTATCTTTTGGCCATATTCCTAAATCTCCTAAATTACACTTTTAACCCTACATTATGTTTTGATCATAGCTTAATCAAAAAACCTCATAATTTAGTGATTTTGGATTTTATGAAATCCTTAGGTACTAAGCAAGATAAGCATAATAAAAATTTCAAATTTTCCTAAGTAAAATTATTAATCAGCCCTTAATGATCTTAAATGCTAATTTAAGCTCATTAGCCTTAATCCTTGGTCAAATTGGGTGTTCTTAATGTCTATCTTCATATTTGATATTAAGAAACATTTGATATTGACAAAATTAAATTTAGAAGCCTAATTCTTAAAATCACTCTTTAGGCACCTTTAAGAGGGGCATTTTGGTCATTTTGGTCAAATATCAAATTAAGTAATTTTTAATAATTTAAATCTATTTTTTATCTCTTAAATTAGTAACTTAATAATTTAAAATCAATTTAAAAATATTTAGATCATTTTCCTATTTTAAAAATATAAATTACTAAATTTAGTGCTTATAAACCTAAGATTACATTAATAAATAATAAATTATGTTAAATCATAAAATATTAAATTGATGAATTAAATCGTTATTTGGCAAATCAAAGAATAGTCAGGTACGTAGATCTACTAATAATTTTTATTTCAGCATACCTACTTTGAGCCATTTTCATTTGAATCTTGCTTATTCTTTCTAAAATGCTTACCACTTATTAATTTGCAAAAATTTTATCACAATACATATAACAAAAAGATGAAATATACTATATTACTGTAGTGTTTATCTTTGGAGGATGGAAATCAACACTAAGAATTTATATAAATTGGGCCTGCTAACAACCCCTAGAAGTCATATTGAGAGATTTATCCCTTTTTAGGAAATGGGTAAATCCAGAGAAAAGACACACCATCAATTCCTAATTATGAATAAGCTATCAAATGGTAGCGAGAAAGCTTCCTAAAGGTTATGCCTATAGGTTTAAACATTTGGTCTCAAGGGTCTTTGGACTCGATTTTATGTTACAAATGCTTATGATAAAATTTATTTCATATTTTTCTTATGTTTTGAATGCAAGGTTAACATGCAGGGCAATAATTAATTACATTGGCAAGTGCTTTACTTTCTTATATGTGATGCAAAACTTTTTTTTTATCACTCTTATATTGATTTATGCCTACTATAAGATGCTAGAATGTAACTCTTATATAAATGGTCTACGTACTCTTGTCTAACTGGCAAATTGCTTATAACATTTTAGGTTTTGGATAATTAGATTTTAAGGAGATCTTCTTATTATTAAAGTTAAAGACAAAGCTTTTGATAAGTGAGCAGAATGAAGATATTTTTAAATTTCAAACTTATTTTGTAATAATTATAAACTGTGAATTTCATATGGATGATTCTGAATGTATTTATGGACATTATATATTATTTACTTTCATGAATGAATATTTTCAATGTATGAATTATTCCTTAGAAATTCTCAAACTCAATTCCCCAGCTGTTACACTCCACCTGACTTCTTCAGGGCAAGACATTCATTCTTTAAGTGCCCTCTTTTTCCTCAGTTCCAGCACTCAAGCTTTCACTTTTCTAATTTTATTTATCCCCTTCTTTTGCTTTCAGCACTTATGGCTGAAATTGAAGTTTCACCGCTAGCCTTCTTCTAAATTTCTTCATTCAACACAAGCCTCACAATATTATTGAGTTTTCAAAATTACTATAATGACCCCTTTAAGTAGTATTAAGTGGAACTCTTAAACATCAAGATGCATTTTCAGATAATGATGTAGTTTCTAATAAGAACTCTAAAGTTAAGCATGCTAAAGTGGGAACACTCCCATGAAGGGTGATCTACTAGGAAGTTATTATCTAAGGATAAAACTGTGAGGCCTTTTAGGCCAAAGTGAATAATACCTTGGTGCTTAAGATTTTGAGTTGTTACTAATGGTATTAGAGCATGTCATAAGGTGTTAGATAGGAGCTAAGTGCTATAGATGACAAAGTATTGCTTAATGTGAACATCCTCTTAAACATAAGATGGTTAAGTTGCTATATGGGTGTGAGTACCTTTTGAAAATATAAGGGCCACCTCTAGTCCTATCTACCCAATGGATGGTTCTTGGATATGTATGTGGATACTAACGAGGATGTTAGTTACTTAAGTTGGGGAGATTGTAATAACCCCTTAAGTAGTAATAAGTGGAACTCTTATACATCAATGCGCCTTCTTAGATAATAGTAGAGTTCTTGATAAGAACTCCAAAGTTAAGACCGTGAGGCCTTTTAGACTAAAACAAATAATACCTTGGTATTTAAGAGTTTGAGCTATTACAAATAAATTTTGGGAACTTTATTTTTACTTACATGAAGATGAATATTTATATGCTTAAGCTCTCATATGTGATAGATTGTCCTTTATGTTATCATAATGATAAATTTTTATTTACATTAATATGAGATTTGTCAAATCATAGTTAGTCTTAAAATAAAAATATGAAATTTTAGAACTTTGTTTTCACTGCATTCCATGGGATGACATGTTACAAGAAGGCCATGATAATACCACAGTTTCACTATATTCTGTGAGATGACATGTCCAAATGGCTATTATCTTCAGAGCCTGGGTGCACTATTATTCAGGAATGTTGAAGAATGGTGGTCCAAGGTACATCGAAGGCTATGAATAAGCACAAGGGAGGACAGTGTGTTGTCACCTATGACAACTTCTATACAACTTTTGTAGCATAATTTTGCAAATCATCATGATATATTTTCTTTCATAATTATGTTCTTCATTAGCATTTCCATTTTTTTTTCATATTTGTCTATCCACCTTATGTAATTCCTCATCAAAAAGTATTAAAGAAAAGAACCTCAGTCTCTATCTTCTAAATTTTATACATTCTTAAAATTTCGATCATGAATCCTAGTTCTCCATCCATGACTACTTCAATCAAGAATACCATTTTTCTAGTACCGGATCAGAAGATGTAAGTTCACTCATCGAGTTGGTGAATGCCTTGATTGAAAGTCAGGCCAACCAAGTCCAAGAGACAAAAGATCATCTTTGCTCAACAACTGTGGTGCCCCTCCCCCATTGTGGTCTTGTTAGCATGACTATGGTGGAGTTGTCACCGTGACAAGTCCCCATATTTATAGTTTGATTAGGTTCTTACCTTAATCTACTGATAATTGAAGGATATGTCACATAACTAAACTGGAGTTTCACTAAATATACATATAAGAAATTTAGAGTGTGGAAGTAAGTAAGACTAACATCCATTAACCATAATATAGATAGAAAACATAATCAACTCAGAATAAAAATGTAATAAAGAAAATATATCAAGATCCTGTATTATTACAATATTTGAAATAAAGTTTTAAGGAAATAGAAAATCATCCTTAAAAAAAAAGTAAAATACTATATAAATATCAATAGCAGTGAGAAGGTCCTCCTCCTAGCCTAGTTCCTCAACTGGTAATACCACTTCAAAAAGCTCAGAATCTGATATGTTGGTTCTTACATGTGTAACAACTTAATATTGTTACTAGGCCAATTTGACCTAAGCCTGATCGAATCAAGATAAAAATCAGGATCCTGATTTAAGTTGAATAAAAAATAAATAAAAATATCCCTAGATAAAGTATAATTAAGGAATTCTACTGTGAAAAATTGAGCACGATTGGAATCCCGGATCATCCTAAATTAGTTTGTGAATTTTTAACTTCAGAGATTAATAATAAGCAAAATATAGATCATAATTTAGAAATTTATCCATGTGTAGGTTAAGCATCAGATGAAAATGCTATGTTTTAAGTTTCACTTAATTTTGAGTGCCGGATTGATCGTGGTGAGTTTTTAAAGTTTTTAGCTTAAAAATTAATATAAAATAAAATACTCTTCCAAATTTAATAATTTTTGGAGATGTGCGTTTGTCTCATTGAGGCGCTTGTTACGTTACTAAATTTGTAATTTTTTGGAGTCCAAATGGTTATAGATGACTCAAGAAAATTCAGCCATTCGATTTAAATCCAATGGCTGTTATGGCTTAGGGATTAGCTTTAAAAGATTCATCATGCTCTAACCTAAAGGGAATTGACTGATCTCTCCCTCTCATTTTTGGCTAACCTAAAATTACACAATGCTAAATTCCCCTCCACCTGTCAATCTCCCTCTCACAACTTATCGATCACGCCTCCACACGTACGGCTTCAGTCCATTCAACTCCCCATCCGCCGTTCACCTCTCCATTCGGCTGATTTCTCATTCAATCATTGAAACATCTTCTCTTTTCCTCCTCTCGGTTGAGCAGCGTAGATGAGTCATGCAAATTTCCTTCTCCATCTCAATTCCACCGAGCTCTAACCTCTACATCTATGCAATATGGAACTGAGTTCTTCATTGGTGCTAAAGAGCACCTCCTCCAACATCCATGGAGAGTGTCGATCTCTTGACATCTCCCTCTATTTCGGCAAAGCAGCAAGCACTTTGTTTCTCATCAATCGATCTTTCCTTCGACATTTTAGAGGTACAAATCTACACTTAAGATTTGTGTTGGTTATGATTAAATGTTTAAAGTTCTTAATTTATTTTGATACTTGAATGTAAAGCGTAATTGCATTTGATTTGATTTTTCTCTTGTAATTAATATTAAATGCATGCATGTGTGATATAAAATAGGTATCATATCAATAGTTTTATTATTATCAACAATATTGAGGAAAACATCCTCCATACGTTATGTACAATTCATGAATGGTTCAAGTTAGGCTATGCAGCAGTCATTATATTGTTCATTCAAGGTTGAGTTGGTTTTAGATATGCGATTGATTGAATTTCAGTAAAGATGTAGAAATCCTTACTTAATGTTTGAGTATACTTTCTTTTGATGGCTTATAGAATCAATATTTAATTCATTGATTAAGTAGTTAGCTGCTATCCTTGTAGATTCATACGCATGCATCCTCCTTTGTAATGTTTAATCAATTATGTATTAGTGGCTTATGTGGATATTATACTTGCATGTCTTCTAAAATAATTAATCAAATGGCTTATACTAGTTAAGTTGTCATCTTTAAATTATGTATAAATAATAGCTTTCATTATTGAAAATGGTAATAATTTAAAGTATGCTCATGTTATGTCGATTAATCATTAGGATGAAGCAATTCTTGTATCATTGCTGTAAGATCTAAAATTAGCTTCTCAATCAAATATCTATTAAGTAATATTGATTATCTTTAATAATGGCATAATGATATTCTTGAGTTTATCCTAAAGGATCATGTTCTTATAAGTTATTAAATCTGATATGATAATTAAGTTTGAGCTAAAATGAGAGTTCCATCTAACTAGACTTAATGAAATAACTAAGTTATAACTTTTATTAATTTTTGTATCATGGAAGAGATCGGTGGGTTCACTATATTCTACACGATTAACCTTAAAATAATAATATTTTAAGGGTCAAAAGGTAACTTCAAGAGATAAGACGATTGTCTAAGGAGTAAGCCAACTCATCAAACATCCTAATTGGACATCTATCGATATTAAAGTAACTAAACAATGCTTGCCTAAATGCAAGAGTAATTAACATAATTACTCACTAATTATAGGTTTTAATTAATATTTGCATATTTAAGATTTTCAAATAAAGTGATAATACTACTTAGTGGAAATTCACTAAATAATAATTATTATCCTACACTAGCAAGGAGTTCGTACATCCTAATGCCATGATTTTCAAATAATAATCAATAACTAACAATGCTAAGATCTATGCAAGTGATGTATACACTATACATAGAGCTCAATAAAATTGCATAATTAAATAAATACAAAAGTCAATAAAATTCAAAGTACTTAACATACCTTACATTAACACCTTGCAATTGCAGCATAACACGTGCATTAATTAAGCAAATAAGGTAAATGATAATCAATTTTACAAGTGATTCTTTCTTTAGATTAGTATGGATTCTATTCAGTTCATTTTTTTCATAACTTAAAGATAAAAGATTAAGATACAGAGTTGAAGAAGAATTTTACTAGATGGAACATACTAATTAGGTAATAATCATCTCTTATGGAGGATTGATGGAAGGAATTTAGATTCTTAGAATCCTGAGTTGAGGGATGTAAACCCCATGATGGAGTTTAATCTTCTAACTTATAATCTTGATTAATTATATTATGATTGGTTGTAGAAATGGAAATGTGTAAATTTTGGTCGATTGATTTATTTATTTAATTCTTGTAGGCGATACTGTTGGATTATGAATTAGAACTTGCTAAGTTCTAATGTTTAACTTTGTAAGGTTGATAAATCTGGGATTATTACTGATAACTAGATATTAAAGATCCTAAGCTTGTATTATCTCTGAATAGAAAGAATGAATTAATATAGATAATAAATGATATCATAAACTTTTGTGTAGTTGCTTAAACCTTGTTTTGTACTCTTTGCTTCTTTGTTTTAAGCCTTTACTATTTTGGCATATCAGGTGAAATATAGGTTATTTGATGAATATGTTATGTTAGATTTGAAATTGCATAAGTCATGAACATAAGAGAATTGGATGTGTCATTTGATCAAATAACTTAGTAAACAAGATAACAGTTTAGTGACTGTGTCCTAATTAGACTGCCTCTAGAGTTTGGATATACAGTACAGTTCGGTACCCAAGCATTAGTGTCCTAGATGATTTCAGTTTAATACCTAGGAATTGGTGTTCTGGATGATTTCAGCTCAATTATGGTGGACCTGTTGATTTAGGCTTTAGTGTCTTAGTGGCTTCAGTCTTAGATTCACAGTTTTAATGTAAGCACATGTCCAATAAAGAATGTTTTCAGTAAGTTTCAGTTATTTTCAGTCAGTTTCAGTTATTTATAGTATGATTCAGTATTTTCAGTGCTTTTTAGTATTTTTAGTATTTTCAATTTTGGTTTTACATGCAAGCATGTTAGTATGCTAGACTTTTAATTCAGTTTGATTTATAATACTTTTTTATTCAAAAAATTATCATAAGTAGAATTGATCATATTTGCTTAGGATATTTCTTCTTAGTAGTTCTTACATATATACTGCTTAACCTTTTATGCAGCTTTGGGTTGAGGTATGTATGTTTATCTCACATTTTATTTAAGTTAAAAATACATGATTCATAGCTTTTTCCTTTTCTATTGATGCTTTACTGCTCCTATTTGCTTATGATGATTTATGATATCTTAAATTTAATTAAAATTGTACCAGTACTTAGACTTATTAAAGTATAACCAAATTTTCTTTTTGCTAGTTGTGACCTATCATATATGTATATATAGCAGATCATGAGTAAAGATCTGATCCAACGCTTAAGGATTAAGCTTATAATAGAAAGTTAAAGTAAGGTGCGTCTTGTTGAAGGAAATCAACGCTTTAATTTTCTTTGCCCATATTTAAATAAAATGTAATAAATGAACTTTCTTATTTATTCTTCATTTATTGTATTGTATGTGAATGGATAAATATGGTACTTTGTCTGAATGTCTTTCCTTTTTCTATTGCATTGCTATACTATATATGTTTCTCACAGGATTCTGCTCACCTCATGATTAGTAAATGGATATATTTATTAATATATGTGGTACTAATGCTGACTACCACCTAATCCTAGTTGAGTTAATGATAACTCGATGATGGTTAGGAGGCGGTCATCACTAGCTATATGTCAAATTCTCAAAATGTAAATTCTAACAAAAATTAGTAGCATTCTTAGGTCATGCAGTTGATGCCCAAGGTATTCGAGTAGATCTGCATAAAGTAAGTGCAATCCAAGATTGGGTACAGCTTAAGTTAGTAACAGATATTAAAAGCATTTGGGGTTTAGCCGAATATTACAAAAAAGTTTGTTAAAGGCTTCTCTCAGATCACCTCACCTCTAACAAAGCTAACTCAAAAGACTGTACCATTCATTTAGAGTCATAAATGCGAAGAAGCATTTCAACCCTTGAAGGACACACTCTCTTATGCTATAGTTCTAGTTCTGCCTATGGAAGGCTTAAACTATCAGGTTTACACCGATGCATTTAGAACTAGTTTAGGATACGTACTAATGCAAGAGGGTAAGGTAATTGATTATGCCTCTTATCAGTTAAGACCTCATGAAATGAATTATCCCATCCATGATCTTGAACTAGCCTTAGTAATTTTTGCATTGAAAAATTGGCATCATTATTTGTGTGGAGTTCAATGCTCTATCTTCACTAACCATCAAAGCCTGAAGTACATTTTCACTCAGCGAGAACTGAACTACAGACAAAGAAGGTGGTTGGAGTTAATAAGCGATTATGATCTGACTATTCAGTATCATTCTAGAAAAGTGAATGTCGTAGCCGATGCTCTCAGTCGTGCTACGTTATCTGCCATGATTGCTGAAAGTTCTTTAGAGGAAGAATTCTATAAACTTGAGATTGTGCTTATTCGCGATAATATGCTAAGTGAAATGCTATCTATGAGCACCATAGAACCTACCTTCCACCGAGATGTATCCATCACCCAGACCAAAGATGAAGACTATCTAAATTTCAAGTTGCAATTAAAAGTGGTTGTGCCCTGATTTGCAATTTTGTAATGGTTTTATTTATCAAAATAATAGTTTCTAGATTCCTAAGTTCATGAACCAGAAAGTCCTTATCAAAAGCCATCATTTTGGATATAGTGTCCATCATGGATGTGCAAAGATGTATAAAGACCTAATGCAACCCTTCTAGTTGCCCAGTATGAAGGAAAGCATAGCCGATTTTGTGGCTAAACGTCATGTTTGTAATCTGGTGAAGGCCAAGCACCAAAGACCTGGTGGTCTATTACATCCACTAGAAATTCCTAAATGGAAATGATTTGATATTTCTATGGACTTCATTATGGGATTTCCTCGTACTCAAACTAATACCGATGCAATTTAGGTTATTGTGGATCGATTAACTAAATCAGCGCATTTTGTTCCTGTCTGTTAGATTAACTCTGTAGAAAAGCACCCAAAACTTTATATTAAAGAAATTGTTAGGCTGCATGGTATTCCTAAATCGATAGTATCCGACAGAGATAGCAGGTTCACTTCCAAGTTTTGGCAGGCATTGCGCCAAGATCTAGGGACTACCCTAGCTATGAGCATAGCTTTTCATTCTCAAATGAATGGCCAGACCGAAAGGGTGAATCATGTTCTTGAAGATCTGCTTAGGCTCTATATTCTTGATTTTGCTAGTTCTTAGGAAGACCACATTCCATTGGTGGAGTTTGCATACAGCAACAGTTTTTAGGCTAGTATCAAAATGGCTTCTTATAAGATCTTATATGGCAAAAAGTGTAGTACTCCTCTGGCATGGTAAGAGATAAGAAGTGTTTAGATTTACAAATCTAAATTGGTTGAGGAAACTAATAAAAAGATTTAGTTGATCCAATAGAGAATTCATTCAACTCAAGATTATTAGAGCAAATATCATGAGGCTCATTATGTACTCCTTTGCATGGTAAGAAACAGGAAGTGTTTAGATTTACAAATTTAAATTGGTTGAGGAAACTAACAAAAATATTTAGTTGATCCAATAGAGAATTCATTTAACTCAAGATTGTCAGAGCAAATATCATGATGCTCATCATCATCCCATAGAATTTAGTGTTAGAGATCATGCTTATTTAAGAGTTAGCCCGATGAAAGGTGTCTATAGATTTGGAATATCAAGGAAATGCAGTCCCCGTTATGTCGAACATTTTGAGATATCAGCCAAAGTAGGATCAGCATCCTACAGTTAAATCTTCCTGATGATTTTGCAGCAATTCACAATATGTTCCATGCATCCTCATTAAGAATATGTCTCAGAGACCCTTCTTATATAGTTCAGCTTCTAGTAATGGAAATTCAACCTGATCTCTATTATGTTGAAGAACCCATTAGAATCTTAGCTCATGATCAAAAATAGCTAAGGAATTGCTTCATTCCAATGGTTAAGGTTCAATGGACGAATCGTTCGCTGGAGGAATTTACTTGGGAAAAGGAAGCGGATATGCTTCATAAATATCCAAAGCTCTTTGAAAACTCAGGTACTCCTTTAAATCCCTACTCTTTAAGTTTATTATCTATAGTTCATACATCGTTCTTCCTACTTAAGTGATGTCGAGAATAACATCATTCTTAAGTGGGGGAGTCTGTAACAACCCAAGGTTATTACCCTAGTCAATTAGGACTAAACTAAGTTTTGATTTTAATTCTAACACTCTTAATAAGTTATTAGGAGCATGCCCTGATGTTCTAGTCCAAAGCAGAAGTCATTTGGATAAAAACCCAAAATCTAAAAATCCCAATAATTTGGAAAAGAACATATATAAATTGAGAATTCTTTGCCATTGTGATAATCACTATGGGTGATATTTTGGAAGTGTTTGGAAGTCATTGGATTTTTGTCAAATATTTTAATATATTAAAATACCTAGAAAAATAGGAAAATTGAATTCTCATCAAAATTAAAATTCGACTTCATTGTTGCGTTCCTCATCATTCAATTAGCTAAGGATGAATTTTTGTAATTTTTTTGAACCCATTTAATAGCTTAAATTTAGTTAGAAATTTTGTTATAATTTAAATTAAATTATAGTTAAATTCCTAATCGGCCAAAGCCGCCATTGCTAAATGGGTGGGACCCAATTTTCACCTTTGCAAAGCACTGAGCCTGCCTTCTTTTCTTTTTGGGCTGGGCCCGTCGTCTGCTTGGGCCAGCCTTTTCTCCATTAAGACTAGACTAAGCCCCCTAACTGTGCCGGGCAGGTTCAATCGATCCGGAGCCATCCTTCCCTGTTGCCGCGCGTATCGCCCGTGTGACACGCGATGACTTTCGCTCTATGCATGGCTCTCCCACCGCCAGCAACCCTCCTAAATGCCCAAGCTAAAGTCTCAAGCTAATCTCTCAGCATATTCAATCACCAAAGGACTTCAAATCCTCTGCATTTATATCCATGATTCCCTAAACTCCATAAGTTCTTATTCATCTCATTTATTTCATAATGTAGTTCCTATTTTGTGCAATCAAATTTCAATATGAACTCATTGCTATTGAGGTGTTACTGGAATTCTATTGAATCATGTTTCTATTAGTAGGAAGTTAGAACCTCTGCTGCTTTAGCCCTAAAATTTTATGTCACCTTCTCTTTGAGAATTAAGGCGTTGTTAGGATTCAATCAGACCTCTGAAGAAAGATCAAGGTTGGATCTTCAGCTGGCATGTAACTTTTTTACCTCTGGGACCTTCGATCGCAGGTTTGTTGAGGTTCTAATACTTGTGTTCCCTCGTTTGCCGAAGAAGATGAAGGCATGTTCTTTTCCTGGGCCGGATCAAGTTTATTTCAGTCGCGTGGGCTGTCTCAGTCCATTTGCTCATCCATTGGGCCCATTCCACTTCGGCCCGTGCCTCTCCCCCGTTCTTCGTAGATCCAAGCCTACATACCCGCACTATGTTTGGGTCCGTGAGTCCTCTTCTGTTCTATTATGGGTTGGCCCATCTTGCTAATGACTTTTAGGACCGCGTGCACTTCCATTTAATGTCGAGCCCACTGCCACAGTCCAAATTAGAAATTTAGGAAATTTAATTATTAAAATGATTATTTATTATTTTAATTAATCCATTAATTACAGAACTTCATTCATCAATAAATTGCAATTCAATCATCCAAACATAGCCAATATATCTCATTTTGCTCAGGAGAATGTCAAGATTATTCTGATAGTATTAATTTAGTTGTTTGAAGTGTAGTTACTTATTGACTTTTAGCACCCTTCCTTAATGACACTCCATTAAACCCTAAATTTTCAATTGATCAAAACTTTACCATTTTAGCCCTAAATTAGGTCATCCAATATATAATATTGATCTAAAGAACTAAAAGAATAGTAAACTACAAAAAAATTTAGAATTTGGTAATTAAATTTCCTAATTAGCTCTAATCACTCTAAAACTTGATTAGTGAATGTTAGCATAATTATTTATCCAAATTTAAAAGTTTAAGTTGTTGTGGACTCTTAGAGTAGAGTAGAACATCTTAGTGAAGTTAATTTTTTATTTATGAGATTAATTTTACTAATCACTCACTAATCACATTAAACCCTAATTAAGGAATAAATTAAGTAAATAAGGTCCAAATTGGGTATACTCATAGTCATTATACTTGGTGTGCTATAGAAAACCTAAAGCCATTGAGTTTACTGAATTTGGACATCAATTGGAAAAGATATGTTTTTAGACCATTCATTAACCTTGTAATTTACCATTTTATACCCCAATCTTATTTTGGTCATATCTTAGACAAATGATCTCAGAATTTAGTGATCTTTGATTCTATGTAATATTTAGGTAGTAAACAACATAAGTTTAATAAAAATTCCATGTTTTCCTAAGTAAAATTACAAATCTACCCCTAATGAGCTAAAACTCTAATTTGAGCTCATTAGCCTTAGTTCTTAGCCAATTTGGGTGTACTTACTATCTATCTTCTTATTAGATAGTAAGTAACCATTTGATATTAATAAATTTTAATTTGGAACCCTAAATACAAAAGTTGTATTTTGTACCCTTAAGTAATGGCAAAATTATCATTTTGCCCAAAGTTAGGTTTAAGTATTCTTAAGCCTTATAAGCCTGAATTATATAGTATAATCAATAAATTTAGTGATTTAGAATCAATTATAGATTATTTAAGCTTATTAAACTAAATTTCTAAAGCAAATCATATTTCTTCCTTAAGAAATTCTTAAGTAATTCTTAAGCTTCATAAAGTGGAATTTAGTTCACATTCTGTCTCCCCAAAGTTCTCAAAATTAGTAATCATACTTAATAAAGTTGTAAGTAGCTTTAATGCTTAGTATTGAAACCTTCATTAAATCTTAATTAACATTCCTTAATTAAGCTTCATTTATTAATCCTTTAGGAATCACCCTTAGGGATTAGTTGTAGACTTAAGTTAGAAATCATTCATTTGGTAAATGGGTTACTCAATGGATGAAACCTTAGTTTTATTAGTTTTTAGATTTCATCCTTTATTATGATTATTTTTTATTTAAGCTTTAGTCTAGGACTAGAGATCAATCTTATTAAGTTTGATTATACTGAATAAGATAGCCTTAATATGTAGAACGTGAGAGTTGGGCTAAACCTTAACCCTTAGTCCTTAGCACCTTTGGATTAAGAGGTTAAACTTTAATATTTTTGAGTTTAATTCTTAATCCCTTAATCGTGATTTATTTTAATCAAGATTGGCTTGAGGTTAACTTAATTCATTAATTAGGATGTTTGATTTATTATTCAACTTATATAAGCGTCATTGATTGAAATATATTAGAACTTGATTAGTTCTAATTGCTTTAAGCCTTATGGAACCACAATTCTGAGTTTATACTTAATAGTAGGAAGTTGGAGATCCTGAGCTTGTATAATCTCAGATTTGTAAGAATGGATTAAATTAGAATAAGTGATATTATAGATGTTTGAGTAGTACTGATCACACCTTGCATTATATGCTTTGCTTCCTTATTTTAAGTCTTTATTTATTTTGCCATATCAGGTGAAATATAGAATCTTTGATAAATATTCTATGTTAGATTTGAACATGCATAAATTATGTTCATAAGAGGATTAGATGTGTCAGATAGAATCAGATAACTTAGTAAGCAAGATAACAGTTTAGTGTAATGTATCCTAGTTAGACTGCATTCATAGTTTGGATATATAGTGCAGTGCAGTTCAATACCTAAGCATTAGTGTCTTGAATGATTTTAGTTCAATACCCAGGCATTAGTGTCATAAAAGATTTTAGCTCAATTTTAGTGAACCTATTGATCTAGGCATTAGTGCCCTAGATACTTCAGTCTTGGATTTAGTGGCTAGCTTAGCCAATTTTTCAGTTATGATAGTTCTAATGTAGGCACATATCTAATAAAGAATATTTTCAGTTATTTCACACAATTTTAGTTGCTTTCAGTTCAGCTTCAGTATATTCAGTATTTTCAGCATGTACAGTATTTACAGCATTTTTGGTATAATTATATTTTCAGCTTTGGTTTTATATGCAAGCATGTTATGATGCTAGACTTTTAGTTCAATTAATTTATATTACTATTATTCAAAAAATTAACATGTATAGAATTGATAATATTTGCTTAAGATATATCTTATACTAGTAGTTTTTAAATATAAACTGCTTAATCTTTTCTGCAGCTTTGTGTTGAGGTATGCTAATTTACCTCACATTTTATTTTAAAGTTATAATTGAATGATTATAGCTTTTACCTTTTCCTTTGATGCTTTGTTGCTCCTAAAATACTTATGATGTTTGTGATATCATAAAATGCAAATAATAATTGCCTAAAATATACTTAGACAATTATATAACAATTTTTCTTTCTTTTTTAGTTGTGGCCCTGGCATTATGAAACAAACAATGTCAGCTTTTGAGCGTTTAGTGGAGATAGCACTTGAGGAGGAGCAGAGTCAGGAGGAGGAGCGTTGGGAAGTTGAGGAGCCTTAATTAGGTTACCTTTCTATTTTAGTGAGGTTGAGTGGATCTTCTACTTTCTTAGAACTTTAATAAATTCTTGTAATAATACATGTATTTGTTGTATTTTACTTTACTGCATATTTTATTCTAATCTGGATGTTGTTCTATTTCTGTATTATGATTACATGGATATAATTTGTTATTTTTTTCTGCACTCAAATATTCATGTATAATCATTTAGTGAAAGATTCAGTTGTACATAATGCACATGCTCCCTTATTAGTGGATTAGAGATGAAAACCTAATTTAATGATAAGTTAGGGATTGAACTGTGACAACCACTACACCTTAATTGCGCTAACATCCATGTTAGCGGGATCGCTGTGGCACCCGCTGCTTGGTCAACATAGCTAATTCAGCATTAGGTGCTCATACCCCAGTATCATATTAGAGTTTAGTATAACAATGTATTTAATGATGTATAAATTACACACTTCCACGTTCATTGCAACACTCAGAAATACCAAAATAATAAAGAAAATATATTCATTATAAAGATAATAATTGTTTTACAAAATCTATTACACACTAAGCAAAATTTTAACACTTTAAGAAAATTAGCATTTAAGTTGCTCCATCTTGCATTAGCTCCTCCTCAAAAATTTGATCCAAATATTATTCCTGAACTGCCATATATATATATATATATATATATATATGATAAGGAGAACCAATAAAAAGAAAAAAAAAGAAAAAAAAGAAAAAATTTAATTAGACATAAAGGTCTAAGTAAAGTTTATAAGATATCAAAATTTGCATATACTATTAAGTGGCATAATTCTTAATGAGAAGCATATACAAATAAAATATACTATATCCAATGTTATTTTTAGTTTTTCTTTAATTTTAAAGTCACTCAGGATCCTAATTTTTGAGTTGGGTCATTACAACCGCGGTGGGGGTGGGCGCTAGAGTTGGTAATACTAACATTCATTAACTATAATGCAGACAAAAAACATAGTCCAACTCTGAATAAAAATGTAACAAATAAAATACATTAAGATCCTGTATTATTACAATATTAGAAATAAAGTTTTTAAAAAATATAAAACTCATCAGCACAAAAAAAGTAAAATACTATCTAAATATCAATAGCATTGAGAAGGTCCTCATCATAGCCTAGTTTCTCACCTACTACTGCCACCTCAAAAAGCTCAAAATTTGACATGTTGGTTTTTATATGTCAAGGCCCCAGCAAAAAAAAAAAATCTTATGTTAGATAATTATTTAAGTGTATTTTAGTCTACATTTTTTAAGATATTACATTTACTTTGACATCAACAATAAGCATAATGAGCAACAAGCCACAAAGGAAACTGGAAAGTTATAAATAATACATTTATAACTTATCAAAATGAGTATACAAGAAACATACCTCAGATCAGAAGTTGTAACTAGATTATAAAGTATATACATATAATACTATTGAGTAACTACAACCACTGAAAAGAACTACATCCTAACATGCTGATGATCATCTGAAAGTATGCTAGTTAAATAGGAAATAAAGTTGAGTTGTGATATATATAAATAAGTGAAGTTAAAATATTCAATCAAGACTAGCATCCTAACATAAGTATAAGAAAAGACTATACAAAAGCTAAAATTAAATTAAAATGTTCAAAAAATAGAAAATAAATATATAAAACTGTCATATCATAAGATTGGCTAATAAAGCTATTAAAATTGTACTAAACTGTAACCGTATCATGCAAGTCATTTTAGCATCTCAAAGATAAAGTAGAAACTGAAATTGAACTGAAGAGGCAGAAGTACATATATAGTTAATTTTAGTTATTTTACTTTACTTGTGTGGACACATCCAGAAGTAGCTAAGGAGTCAAGCACTTCTACAAGACTAAAGTGGGTTTCCGAACTAAACACAGCTCTCCCCAATGAGTATGTGTCAGGTATCCTTATTTTTCCTTACCAACCATTTATTGATGGTAATGTGTATGCATAATCACTCATCCTGATAATGAACTCAATGCAAATTTTATCCTAATTTTTCTATATTTTCATTTTATGCATCAAATTTACCTTATATTTTATGATCAAGGCAAAAAAGCTCAAAGATAAGGAATACAAAGCAACAATGTTTAATAGTAAGCAAGACTCTGCTAAAAACACTTATGATATTTGTTGTTATCTAATTTATCTATTTTAACTATTCTAAGTTTATACAAGCTCAAGATCTCTAATATTTTACTATCCAGTACAAACTCAGAGTCACTGTCCTATAAAATCACCCATGAGAACATAAAAAGTTCTAATTCAAAATCAGAGATGTCATCTATAAGATTAAAATAAATAATCAATTGTCCTAATTGATGCATTTCATTCACCCATAACCAATCTTAGTCAAGATAATCAAAATTCATGGATTTAGAGTTAAACTTTAAAGTAGGGGTTCAAGCTCTAAACCTAATGTGCTAATATTTAATGATATAGGGGTTTCTCATAATTCTCATTTTAAGGATTTAAGAATATTTAAGAAATGAAATCTAATTTATTAAGATGAAAGGATATTAACCTTTAGAATATTCTGTATGGACTAATGTTAAGAAATAAAATAATCTGACTTCTACCTTCTAATTAGGAAATCAATTTTAAATAATATTGAATTTATTAAGTAATCTCATTACTCAATAGAACTTAATTCGCTAAAACTAAGATTGAAAATCCTAAAGTTCTAGGCACTTAAGAAATTTGATATGAATATCTACTTAGGGATTTGCATAAGGATTTAGTTAGGAGTGATATTAGGAAAAGTTTCACAATGATCCAAGTTGATTATAATTGAATTATTAAGCATTGAATAGCACTTTGTAACAACCCTCATGTTGTTACCTATCAATTAGTAACCTAATTGACTCTAATTCTTTTCCATTACTCTTATAATATTATTAAGAACATCCACCTTGAATTTTATGCGATTTGAAAACCGTTTGATAATATCCATCATTTCCTGATGTTTTGATAATTCTTTAAATGCCTAAATTATTTAGACCTCAGAATCAAAAGCGGAGTCCGTCATTGGACTCATCAACCCCATATTAGCTATGGGTGGTATTTTGAAAGTGTTTCAGAGTTCTCAAATTCGTTGCAAATATTAAATATTAAATAAATATCCAAAAAATTAAGATAATTAAATATACATTTGATTTAAAATCTAATTACATTTTTGAGTTCCTCACTCCTTAATTAGGTAAGGGTGAAAATTTGAAATTTTTTGAAGTGTGTTTGAGTATTTTAATTTAGAAAATAAATTAAGTAAAGTATATTATTTAAATATAGTATTTAAAATAATTATTATATTTTAAATAAAAGATCCAAAGGCTATTAAAGGAATCACGCGGATCCCTGCATGAGGCCAGCGCACAAGACAGCAATCCACGTAAATCTTGGCCATTGCGCCTTACTTAAGAAAAATCGAGTGGTCCATAAATGGCCTAGTCCGATCAAGCCGATCCAGCTGTTCAATCGCTCATTCAAATGAACGGCTGGGATTGATCTACTGTACATCCCTGTAATTTCACAGAGGATCGTGCGCCAAAAATAATTGCGAGCGCGTATGAAGCTTAGGTGGCCAGTTGCCCTCCTTTGTAATGCCATTAAACTCCTATTCCCATTTCTCCTTCATTCTTCACTCACAAAAAGCCTTTGCGGAAGCTTCATGCTGAGGAAGAAGGGTCATTAAGCTTGCTTGACGAAACCTTGCAACTTACTCTAAAACGACCGATGGGATCTAAGGAGCTAGGTACTTCCTGTGTTTCTCCTTTTTGTCAATACTTCAATGTTCAGTTAGCAAACTTCTTCCTATATCATTTAGTATATTTAACTAAGTTAAATTAAACTTAGAAGAAAAAGTTTGATTCATATTTCATTTTTGCATAACCATCTAATTTCTTATATTTCGCAATCATTATTATGGTATGTGCAAATCAAGCATTTTTTGTGTTATTGGCATCCGATCGAACTCAGAAAATAGCTGCAGAAATCCTAATTTCAATTGACGGGAATAAAGGTGCATATACGTCATCTACTTCATATCTTATGCTAATTGAATTCAATTTAACATTTCCATATATCATTAATTCACTTTAGTTTAAAATTACAAAATCTCCAAGCATCTTATAAAGTATCGATTGGGATATAAATCTGTTAATCAGTACCGTTACTTCCATACTCCCAATAACTTTGAATCTTCTTTTTTCTTCTTTGATATATATGATATTTAAATCTAATGAATGTTCCAGTATAAGTTAAGCTTAGCATTAATGGATCAATTGAACTCAACTGGACCTGATCGAGCTTGATCTGATCTTACAGTACCTGCTCAATCATCTCGTAGGTTGAATTTATGGCATCAAGATTTGTGGTCCCAAGAGCATCTTAGATGGGGACTTCCATGTTCCAATCGAAGGTCTCTGTGTGGGCTTCTCATTTCAAGGTTGATCACCTCTTGCAGTGGCTAGAGGAATGGTCGTGCCGATGCCCTAAAAATATGACGTGCGAAGGCTATCGAGGAAGACGACGGTTCCTGGACCGTTGTTGATTGAACTGGTCGGTTCAATTCTATTCGAACCGCACCTTTTTCATTTGGCCACATGGCATCTGAGGATTCATTCATTGCTGTTATTGTCTTAATGACAATAGTGGTTAGTTAAATCATCTAACAAAATAGAATGACATATAAATATATATAAGAATACTAATTTATTATTTTCAAATTTCATTTGCTTATATCTTCATCAATACATATGCAAATTAAGAGGTATTATATACCATTTCGATCAAGAAAATGCATAGAACAATAATATGACATTTAAATTATATTTTAATGATTATTTATTTAATCATTATCTTAGGTTAATTAATTAATTCTAATTTAACCTAAAATTTATATGTGACATAACATGAGCATTAAATGTCCAAATTTGACAACCAAATAGTTCATCTTACTCACAAAAATATGTAGGACAATAATATGAAATCAAATTTATATTTTGAACCTTAAATTTCTTAATGAATTTTTAACCCTAATTAGGAGTCCTCCCAAACCCTAAAAACCCAAAGTTGTCCAAAATTGACCTAGTTAGTGTTATTATTCTCCTTATGCTATAAGGATTTCAAAATGACGTATATCATTCCATTTGGATAGCAATTGGAGATTGTAGATATTTGGCTCCTTAAATTAAGTAATTTTCCAACTTCATAATTTTCATTCATGTTTATTTTAGATATTTAAACCCTTGGATAACAAACAAGTACTTTCCTTACTTCACATACACTTTGTTTTGAATGTTTGAATCTTAAATTTTCATAATTAATAATTTGGAAATGTCTAGCACTTAATTAAATTGATCTTCATCAATTGTAGAATTGCTATTAGGGTGAATTAAATTGAATGAATTGTATGTGATCCCATAAGTTAAATTATTTCTAATTATTGTTGATAACTTTAACAATTATGTAGTGTTATGAATTTAGTGAGACTATTGCATGGCATATTCTAAATATAATTCTTTCAATTACTTTTGTATACTTTATATAAAATTTATAATCTTAATTGAAGGGATTGTCATTTAGAACTTAGTTAATATATTCCATGATTTTAAATTAGAAATTTGCATGCATCTTTGTCATGTATTATTTCCAAATTGAATTATTGTCCTATGATTTGATTAATCTTTGTATTAGTTCTTAAATACAAGCCTTTTCATTTAGTTCTTTAGTAAGTAGAAAACTTGTATGTTAATAATATGTCTTATTTCAATAATAGAATCAAATATAACTAGTATCCAATTATTAAATTTGAATCTCTAATTCTCATTTCTTCTTAAGTTCTTAGTTCTCTTTTAAGTTCTCTAATACTTGAATTAATAATTCTTTAGCTATTAATTATGATCAAATTATCTTATAGAATTTCCTAATCTATAAACTTTAGTAAACATGGAATTTGTAGTTACTAATTTCATCTTCTCATATATTTGAATATTTCCTACCATTTGATCTTAGTTAAGTTAGTGACTAGTTTGATTTGAACCCTTCCAATTATAAGCTAATTAGATGAAGCTAGCAGATTGTTCATTAATCTCCTCTTCTCTTAACTTAGTAAGCTATTAATTTTACTCTTCCCTATTAGTTCCCTAAACTTTAATTATTTATCTAATTGATTTGATTAGTTGAGGACTAGTAAAGAATGGTTTCCAATTGCTTGAATATAGTTATAAATTATTTTGTCACTTCATAAGTTGAATTAAAACACTATTTTCCAAACTTCTTTCACTTCTATTATTACTTTAAATTGACTTGAAGATCAATATCTACAAGTCAAATAGGAGCTCAACTAGCTCCAATCATTAAGTAAATTATTAAAATTAGACAACTTTGGATATCATATAGTTTATAATTATTTGAATTTCCTTGAATGCTTGCTTAGCTTTGAGCCTATACAAGTGCATTATACATATAATATTTTTGTGCATAAATAAAAGCTTCACAATAAAATTATAGGGGTTGGTACTATTGGTGGTTAACCTAGGGCTGGCTAAATTGGTGATATAAGGAGGCCCCACATCATTAGAGGGTGAATATGAGTGCTTATTTTGAAACCCCGATTTCCTTTACTAGTTAGGTAGACATGTTTAACTCCTCTTTTCATTCTGTATGTGCCCGCAAAATGTGACTTTTCATAAAATAACTTTAACTAATATTATTTGAGTCTTTTATAATCTTATTGATTGTAAGATTTCATCATAGACTCATAGATATGTTTCCATATTATAGTTCTTCTTAGTTCATGAGAATAAGATTCTTCTTTTCTTATTATGTTTTGCACTTTCTATTTTATGTACTGTGCTTTACTTACTTATAATTCATATAGAATGCAGTGTATGTTGCTTTAATTTCATTTAAATGCTTCATTTCTTTTCTTTTGCTTACTTAGCATAATTTCATTTAATCATATATAGGTTTCATTTCTTTTACTTTCAAATGCACATTAGTAGTTTCAAGCCTCTTTTAGGATGCTTTTTCCGTTACCTTTTTGGTTGCAGGCTAGAAAGATAATACATATGAGAACTCTTACTCATCTTATTTTCAACTGTTCTTCCTTACAGTTATAATTACTTTCCTTCCTTGAATATTTTCAAATGCTCCTTTACTATTTAAATTGTAAATTAGTTGTGATATCCAAATGAACTTAAATGTTAGCTAATTTTAAAATATGCTTAAACTATTTAGTCTAACAACTCTTTTTATTTTCTTGGTTTTGCCCTATCATATTTAAATACCAAAATATGATAAATTAGGAGCAGTATAATTTAGATGGAGCTGGACATGACACCTAAAGAGATTTCATAAAAAAATTGCTTTCGCTTATTTCCTTTCATTACTCTTACTTTCATTTCAAGTGAGAGTGATTTATTTACTTTTAACTCTTTTATTTTAAAATATATGTAATAACTTAGCTAAAACTGCTTGTGATGCTTTTACCTATATTATATGCTGAACTTAATTATTTTGAAACTGCTTGGATTGAATGATTGGATAATTACTACATGTTTTGTATACACTTATTGTATATTTTCCTACATGCTCCCTACATGCTATTATTGCAAACTATTATTTTAACTTAATAACTTTCATAAAGATACTTGACCAACTTAGCATCTAGCATTTGATTAGTTTTCTTCTACATATATATTAGATGCTAAGGTAACGCTTCAATGTTGGGTTAATCTCCTATTCGATAATGGGGTCGTTACACACTTAGATAGGTTACAAATGTGAATTTTAAATCTATATTATGGATCTTAGCTTAAACTTAATTTAACTTAGGGAAGACTTAAGGCTTAACATTCTCATATAATTTCACAAATCTAAATGATCTTAAATTGATTATAATCATTTAATTTACTATTTTTTAGAAAAATATACATATTTTAAGTCTTAAAGGCCATTAAAACAAATTTTAGTCAAAATGACCAAAATGCCCCTCCTTAAGGGTAAAAAAAGAGATTTTGAGTTCTAGGGTTCCAAATTAATTTCTATCAAAGCCAAAATATTTATTACTAGTTAAGATATGGATTGACACTAAGAATACCTAGTTTGGTTAAGATTTGGGCTAGTGAACTCTAATTAAGATCTATGCTCATTAAGGGTGATTAATTGTGGCACCCCACCCCCTAACCTGTAAGATTTGACTTAATGGGTGGTGCCACTCTGGCAAATTCCTCACTTATCATTGGATTAGATAAGATCCACAATCTACTAATAAAGGAAGGATGTGCATAGAATGAATACATAATATCAGTCACTAAATCAATACAAGTATAGAGTGCGAAAGCATATAAAGTAGATACTACATCTATTTCACCATACATCAAATGAGAGATAATAATGAAAAAGTGCTCAAAAATAACAGTACAGGAAAGTAAACACCGTCACAAGGGTACATGTATTATTACAAAATTTACTTAAAGTTTATAAATGAAATAAAAAGCAAATCCCATCCTCACAATAAATAAATAAAAGAACTAAAGGTCTTCAGCTCCACCCTGATGCGCCTCCTCTAGATATGGCTCTTTCTCAGGAACTGCTCAGATTCTGACATTATTAATTTCACAATGCCAGGCCCCAGCCAACAAAAGAAAATTCTTATTAGACAGTTATTTAAGTACATTTTAGGCTGAAACTTGTTATGCTTTTATTAATATCATCATTTTCCTAAACTTAAAGCAGCAAAAAATAAACTATGAGCAGCAAGCATACAATGAAAAAGTGGTAAGCTATAAATTAAGCATTTATAATTAAGCAAGATCGAGAAAAAAGACATACCTCAAAAGTAAGCTAAAAATAAGGCTAAGCATACATGTATAGGTAAATAAAATACTGAAAAGGAAGGCTACATCCTAAATATGCTGAAGATCATATGACCTGTGCAAATTTAAGAGAATCAATCCCACTATGGTACATATATGTAAGCAACAATAATAAGTCTAGCATCCTATAATATATAAAAAAGTAAAGCAAGTAAAGTAGCTGACTGAAGTAAAAGTAAACTAAAAAGTATTATTAAAATCAGAAAAAGTTGAAATAGTGTGTCAAGACTACCATACAAAAGAGGGCTAAATCTAGCCTACTAAAATCAAAATGATTCTTAGCGTCAACAAGGAGGCTAAGGTGACAAAATTTCCTAGTGTCGATAATGAGGCTAGGGCAGAAATATTCTTAGCAACATAAGTGTCTATGGCAGAAAATTTATAAAATTGAATAGAGAGGTAGTATTAACACATGCAATTCATATTTTAGTTATTTACTTTACTTCTGTGGACTAATTTCAGAAGTAGCTAAGGAGTCAAGCACGTCTACAAGACTATTTGGGTTCCAAACTTAACAACACACTCCGCAATGAGTGATGTTAAGTAATCTTTATCTCACCTTCCCCATGCCCATTGGGGTACTATGCATAAAAGTTAACCAATAACTGAACCTAATATTATAACAACCCTAAGTTATTATCCTGCTAATCTATAGTCTAAGAAATTATTAATTTTGATTTCATTGCTTTTAGAACATCAAATAAATCCTATCCTGAAAATTTGGAGTCCATTGGACTTCTCTAAGTCCGAAATGATATTTTGATCAGTCTAGATGCCCTAGTTTAGACCTAAAATATTTTGATCTCAGAATTAAATTTTGATTGCATTTTTGAATTCCTCACCCCCAAATTAGCTAGGGGTGAAAGTTTGGTGCAATTTGGAAATCACTTAAACCATAATTCACATTTAATTAAAATGGTCTAATTGTATTTTAGGGTTTCCAACAATTCAAAATTGCATTTATATCTTTAAACTAATTAAATGGCTGGGATCCGATGTGCGGACCGCGAGCAATCCGTTGCGGAGCCCGGGTCGTGCGACAGTGGTGCTTCCATCGTATCCACCATTTGTTCTATTAATCCAACTGTTAGGATTAGATTCCGTGGAACCGCAGATCTGCCGTTAGATCAACCTATGAGATCCTACGACGCAAATTTAAATCGATCCTGCCGTTAGGATTTGAAAGATCAAGATCATGTGTTTTTTCGATCGATCAATTAGACGGCTCCAGACCCTCCCGCAATTGTGGATCTTCGTCCCCACTTGCTCGCGCGCCTGACAGGGCGATCCTCCGTACTGCCAGCTACCACGCTTGTCTCCCACTCCTGCGTCCACCTCAGCAAGGCCGTTAGGACCTCCCCCATCTTGGCAAGGACCCCTGATCGGGCCTCATGACATGGCCGATCTCAATTTGGAAATTCGAGAGCTCGAGCATGGCCCGACATCTCGGGTCTTTCCCAGCCTGAGCCAACCCTCCAGAAGCTTCCCAATCCTCTACCAAGACTATAAATAGTCCTTGCATTGCTCCATTTGATCCTTGTTGATCAATTGACTTCTCTGCAACTTCTGCCATTACCGAACACTCGAGCTTGCGTAGGAGATCCCTAGAGCTCCTAAACCGTTGATAATAGGCTCTCCTGGTGTTCAAGATCCTTTGCAGCATCTAAAAGCTCAGCTAAGACCAGCCGGATCCTCAGTCGATCGTCCCAAGCACCGCCATCGAACCAGGTACCCCCATTGCTGGTTTCGAGCCAATGAGGCTCGGACCTTCCTCCTTTTGATTAGATTGTATGCATATTGTCAAAACAAACTCATGAGTATCATAATCAAGCCATAAGCTAGCCCCAACCGATCAAATTGATTGATCGGGCTAAGTTCTTTAAGGAACATCTTGGGTGAGTAAGGTCCTGGCATTCCAAACCACATCAGGCCCTCAGACTGGGGGGCTTCGATCCGTCTCACCTCCCTGATGGTGTAGGGACCAAGCCCCGGGTCTGGCATGGTCTCTGTGGGGAGAATTGTCTCCTCACAGTAGCTCCATTAAGGAAGCCCTTGGGTGAGTAAGGTCCGGCCGATCCGGACCACCTCATAGGGGGCTTCAAGTGTCTATCGGTGCGTCTCGGTTAGAGGATCGATTCTCGAATGACCTGAGGCCAAGGCGTGCACTCTAGACGGGGAATTTTGCCGTCTAGGGTTTCCCGGATCGGCTTCTGTCGAGAAGAGTCGGGGTGGGGACGAAGACCCTGTGAGGATCGGGTCAGCCCGTGTCCTGCGTGGTGTGATAATCTCAGGTCTCCGGTCCCCGGCCGACCCGCGCTTTTGATAATAGGCCGAACTCGTTTTAATTTAAACCGATTAATTGGATTTATTTTCCTTAAGGAAAATAATCCAATTAATCAAATCCATAATATATTAATTGAATAACTTTTAATCCACTGGTCCAAACCCTATGATATCATATATGAAATTGATTAGAAAATTACTAAGAATCTGAATATAAAATAATATTGAACATCTAATGGTTAGGTTTTCTATTATTGCTACTTATTGTAGATCTTAGTTAGGGGAATTAGCAATTATACTTAACCAATTTGCATATTTAGGGTGTCATTAGTCTTCTTATGTAAAGTAGAATGAATGTGCTAGGTGATTTATTTTTTTATCTCTATATTTCAATTTATGCTCTAATCTTGTTAAACTATGATTAGTGAAAATTAGGGTTTGTAGGCATGGGATCTTAGCAAACTTAGTCTCTGATTATTTGTATTATTAAATAGAACTTATGTGCCAATTTGTATGGAATTTTGATGGCTAGAATTATAATTAGGTGATAATCTTTTTGAATAGATTTAAGGTTTGATTAGCACTAGTTACTTTTTGTTTTTTTTAATTTTTCTGTTAATATGCTTTATAACAGTAAGGTAAATGTATGGAAACCATGTATGCTAATTCATAATGTATAACTTGAATAATCCTAAAAAAATTGGAGAACTTTGATTAAGCTATTAAGATTTAATCTAGGTCTAAGATTGCCACAAATAGTACATACCTTTCACTGATTTAACATTTGATCTATAAATAAACACTTAATCTTAATTGGACATGAGTAGGGGTTAAACCCTAACCTACTTAATTAAGATCCAAACTCTTAAACCTTAATTAAATGGACATGATTATAAGATAATATATTGACATTATTCCAATAATACATTTGATTTGATATTGATCTTAAACATTTATATTAGACATCTTAAGGTTAATAATAAACTTATGAGATTGCTTAATCTGAATCTGAACCTTAAATTCTTAATTTTCTCCTAAATAAGACTATTAGTATAATAAGATTAATAGAACCATATCGATTGAACAAATGATCTAATTCTATTAACATCCTTGATTTAAATCCCATTATCTTAGAATAAGCTATTATCAGGTGACTTAATCATCTGATCTGATCATCCTAAATCTAAATGATAAGTAGAACCTAGAGTGTTAGCATTAGAGTTAAGAGTGTGAGATCTTAAGTATCTCAACACAAGATCATTTCTGAAATATTTTAAAGGCCTAAATTTGAATATACATTGAGGTATGAGGATTTATACACAACTCATTGATGTAGAAGCTTAGATGATCCCTTAACTTTAGAATTTAATCTTAACCCCTCGTGGTAGGAATCACTTAAGATATTAAAATGACACCTCTCCTTATGGTAGAATCTATATTGAGTGATACTTGATCACATTTTCTTGGAGCCTTGTATAGGACTTACCTATTTAGCATAAGAATTTATAGTCTTGATAAATCTTTGTTAATTAAATAGAGTTGTGTGAACCCAGATTATTGGTTGGTGTAGTATAGTATACCCATAGTAATGGTTTTCTTCAGTAGTATTCAGGATTGGTTGATTCACTCTAATATGGACTTATGAACAGGTGCTATCCCGAGGGATTAGATGAATACAGTCCAATTAGAGTAAATCTCCCAAGACTAAGAGTGTATTAGATGGGTACTTATAGAATATTGTATACATTGCCTAGGGAATTTTAGGATGTATCGGCATCACCATACTGTCTTCCCAACTGGGTGTCTGTATACATTGGACTGTACGACTTATAGCCTTTTAGTGATAGTTCTGTTACATATCGTGGCATACCGTATTTTAGCATATTTGGGTGCATCATTCTAGTGATATATAGTACAACATTGAACATTTTTCACATTGATTTCTGAGCTTTTGATATTTTTATTTACTTTCAGTGTTTAGTTTCGAGGCAACTTTACTTTGCTTAGCCTTTACAGTTTCAGTTACATAGTGCCTTTACTATTATTTTTTACAGTCGTGTTTACTTTATTATCTATTGCACTTATTTTAGAACTGCTTAGTTAGTTGCGATGTGTTAGACTTCTTGTCTAACACGGGGTACTTTTGGGATCCGGCAATTTGCTAGATCCTGAGCAGCTTGTGAAGATATGGCAGGAGGACCTACAGGAGATCCCGTAGGAGTACGTGGAGCCTTAGTGGATCAGCCTTCCACCTTTTGCTTACTGCTTATTTCAGTACTTTAGATAGACTTTATATTTCATCTTTTAAATTAATTTGTAATAACTCTGGATGTATTTTACTTTTCTTTTCTGCGATGAATGTTTACTACTGCTCTGCGATGAATGTATTATGGATATTTTGCTTTAGCTTCTGCACTCTGTTATACTACTATACTTAGTATTGTGATGTGATCAGCATACTAGAAATGCTGATATATTGATAATGTATATTGGATTCATATTTATCTTCTTAAATCCAATATATGTATTAGTTTAATACTTGAGACAAGTATTCTACTCTTATCTTAATTATTGACTCTCGATCCTACTATTAGGTTCGAGTCAGCAACCTTCAGTGTAGCTCAGTCCTTTAGTGTAACAACCCAAGTTATTACCATAGTTAATTAGGACTAATCTTAGTCTTAAATATAATTATAAGTGCTAGTTAGGTCAATTGGAGTCAACCTCTAAGGCCTACCCCAAAATCAGGGATCAAATAGATCGAATCTTGATTTCTGGAAAATCCAGAAACCCTAAAATTTGACCTATTTAAATTGACCTCCGATCGAAAAATGGACTTCACCATTGTGCTCATTGACCCCAAATTAGCTAGGGGTGATGTTTTCGTGTCAATCGGAAGTCGTCAAAAATTTGATGAATATTTTTATAATATTTAAATGCCCGAAAATCGAGGAATCAAAATACTCATCGGATCGAAAATCCGACCTCGCTATTGCGTTCCTCACCTCTCAAATAGCTAGGAAAAATATGTTCAGAATTTTGGGATTAAAACAAAAATTAATTAATGACTTAACAGCACCGTTAAAACCTTAAGCCTTGCCGTTAAAATCGCAACGGCGCCGTCTGATCAGACTGCGCCTCATCAACCGTCGGATCTTATCCAATCCGACGGCAGAGGCATCATCTCCTTCGGGGACTCCGCCCACACGCCACGCGGAGGACTCGGCCTCGCTCGGCCAGCCCGCGCTCGAGCCCGCCTCGCCGACTCTGCCCCGCTCTCCTTAAGATCCCATAAGCTCGAGGGATCGCGGGTTAGCGCAAGTCGGATTCGAACAGAGGTCCGGGTCATCTTCTAAAGCCTCGAATCCCTCAGAGCCATTCATTCTAAGTACTCCATCCTCTCTTGATCTTGCTCCGATTCTTGTAATGTAGTTTCGTATACCTATTCCGGGCCATTGATTGTCGATCCAACGGATCGATCGGGTTGGATCGAACCCAATCGATCGAATTTAGCGATCGACAAATAGTCGAAACCGTTACCCGTTTTATCCGCCAAACACTAGACCCTAGGGTTTGCTCCTACCGGCGACTCCGGCCACCTCCCGCGTCGACCCACCCACCGGCGTGAAGGCCTGACCCCGGCCTTTCGTCGGCCGTGCAAGTCAAAGAAACCCGGCGCCGGGAGGGCCGGCAAAAGCCGTGCCCTAGCCGGCACCCTCGGTAAAAATCGCGAGGGGAGGGGTAGCCCGGGCCGGGTCGGGTCAATCCGGGCCCGACCCAATGCATGCCCGGGTCTGCGTCGGCGAAGGAGTGGGTCCCGCGGGGCCACCCGGCGCGAGCAGAAGCAGCCACGTGCCGCGGTGGGGCCCGCGTCTCGTACGCGGGTCGTCAGTGTGGGGCCCGCTGTGGTCGCTTTGACCGCAGCCGTGGGTCCCACCCCACGCTCATGGCCCTATCCCGAGCTGCCACATGGCTCGATGGGACCCATCGCTGGTCTGCCGCTGCTGCAGTGGGGCCCGCCGCAGGGCTGCGGCCAGTTTTGTAGGATACGACACGTGTCGGCTGTGGGACTCACGTGTCGTATCCGACAGATTAATGACCTAATTAATATTAATTAAAAATTACTTAGCTAATTAATTATAATTACAGCTAGTTTATTAGGTTAACTAAAAGTAATTAGTGGTTAATTACTTTGGAATAGTAAACAGTAATTAATTATTTATTATTAATATTAAATACTAATTTAATAACTAAACAGTCATTAATTAATTAATTACTTAACCTAATCAAAATGTAATTAAAACCTTAATTACACAGTAAAATAATAATATTATATACTTAAATTAATTAAATAATGGGTTAATTAATACTTAATAGATAATTAGGTCTTAATTAATCACAGATTAATTAGGGATTAATAATTTTAAAAATTATATATATAACTTTAAGAATGAATAGTAAATTAATTCAATTTGAATAAATGAACAGTAAAATAATACAAATTGTATTTTTGAATAGTAAAACTTAAAAGTTTAATAACTTTTTGTAGGATGATCCAAATATAGCCAGTAAAGGTCTCAAAATACTCAGAAAAATAAATAGAATCAAATGTCATACTATAAAAATTAATTTCAGGATAGCATAATGATATAATATTTTAGGACCTCTTTAGGACCCCGTAACTTTTGACCTAGTTAATCAAACATGGTCAATATGGGTCTTAAAATGCTCAAGAGAGCGGCCCTATCACTGTGGTAGTATTAGCTTTCCTAGTTGAATATAGGGAAAATTGACCAAAATACCCCTAGAATTCAAATGACCATAACTTGGTCAAATCAACTCCAAATTTAAAAATTTAAGATGCTAACTAGTTTAGAATTTCAATGTCACCAATAAACTGAAATAATATTTAGGATCTGAACCCTAAAAATTTAGATAAAAACTAAAATATCCCTAGCCTCATTTGGGTCATAACTTGACCGTTTAGAGTCCAAATTGGGTGCACTTACTGTCTATCTTCAAGTTAGACAGTAAAAAATCATTTGGAATCAAGCAAATTCAATTTGTACCCTTAAAATAAAAGTTGACTATTAGATCCTTAAAGTAGGGGCAAAATAATTATTTTGCCATAAGATTGGAATAAGCACCCATAATTTCTAATCAACATTCCAAAACACTAAAACTAATGTCATAATTGTACTAGTGACAATTGAGTGAGTAAAAATTAGTCTATAGGTCAAATTTGTGAAATCCCTAAAAACCCTTCTAAGTCTCTTAGGATCTTAACACTATACCTTAAGGACCCTTCCTGATACTAGGACTAGATTATAGGTTAGAGTTCATTCATTGGGTAAATGGGTTACTCAATGAGTAAAACCTTGGTTTTATTAGTTTCTAGACTTTTCTTTTATTTTACAACTTGCTTTGATTATTTTTTCTTTTAACTTTAGATTTAAGATAGGAGATTCATCATATTAAGCTTGATTACTTAATAGGATTTGCCTTAATTATTAGTTCACTACTATAATGAAACCTAGAACTTAGGTTTAATCCTTTGGGATTATGTGATTAAACTTAAATCTCATGGTGTTTAATCCATAATCTATAGGTTTAGAAGATATTGATCAGATCTTAGATAGAATGTCTAAATTCACCAAAATTAGGATGTATGATTTATTGATTTAACTCATAGCCGTCTATTTGATTGAACTAGATTAAAACATGATCAATTCTAATCCTTTTTAACTTATAAGGATGAATTTCTAAGTTACTCTCGATAGTAGAAAAATGGTGATCCTGAACTTGTGTAACTTTGAATAGTTATAATGGATAAAGTAGAAAATAAATGATATCACCATGTTTAGCAGAGTCCTTTGCTTCTATTTGATATTTTGTTGCTATGCATTCCTTGATTTTTGTGCCATATTTTCTTGAGCATATCATATAAGATTTTTGATGTATAAATAAAATGTTAGGAAAATATGGAGACTCCTTAGATTCCTTGTGAAAATATTAAAGTGATTATTAAGAAGATAATAGTTATATGAGCTGCCTCTCAGATATGTCCTTATTGCCTAGTCTCCTTATGTCACTAAGGGAAGGACTTGTTTCGTTGTGTGCCTAGTTGCCTAGCCTCTTTATGTCGCTAGGGGTACACCATTAGTGCCTTAGCCGTACTGGTGCTAAGATACTTCGATTACTTTGTGTGCTTAGTTGCCTAGCCTCCTTATGTCGCTAGGGGTACACAGTTTGTGACTTAGCTGTGATGGTGCTAAGATCTTTCAATATTCAATGAGCTAGATTAGCTCTGTTCTGTATGGCAGTCGGTGCATGGACATTTATACATATGCAGTTATGATGTTTTGTTTGCTTTTCAACATTTTTATTTTGTCAGCTATTTCTTATACTGCTTATATCTTTTAGGATGTTAGAACATTGATGTTATTTATATGTATCACTGCTGAGTTATTTTATTTCAATTGGTATTTTCCTTTTGATCACCAGTATGTTTAGGATGTAGCATTTTTCTTATAGTACTTGTTTGATTATGTATATTTATATACCTTACCTTGCTTAGCTCACATTTGAGGCATGTCTTAACCTCTCTTTTTGCTTAAGTTATAAATGATGGTTTATAGTTTTTCCTTCCTTTTGTATTACTTGTTGCTCCCTTATATAATTATTGCTTAGAAATTGTAAAATTATGATATTACAAAACACATATAAAACTTATCAGCTTAAAATATACTTAAACAATTGTCTAACCAAATTTTTCTTTTTTTTGGCTGGGGCCCTACATTGTGAAATCGACAATGGCAGACCCTATTCAGTTGGATGATTAGGATCTTGGTGTAGAGCTATACCTGGAGGAGGAGCCTGTGGAAGAAGTAGCTATTTAGTCCTTCCACTATAAGTGAGGATGAGTGCACTTTATTTTTATTATTTGGAACTTAAATTGATGTAATAATACAAGTACTTATGACTACGTATTCAGATTATGTGCTTATGTTCTGAGGTGTATTTCTTAATACTTATGTTGTGATGCTTGGATGTTTTATATTGTAAATCGCTTCAGCACTCTGTATGTTTACTTAGATAGTTACTGAATGTTTGTTTCTATGCTCACTCCTTCTCTTATAAAGTGGATTGTGGATTTCATCCTAATCCAATTATAAGTGAAGGGTTAGCTAGAGTGACACACCACCCCTTAACTTAATTCTTGTGGATTAAGGGGTGGGGTGCCACATTTAGCCTATTCGGGAAGATGAGTTGTGCTCATTTTCCCGAGTGGCACACCGTCCCACCGTCGATCTGATTATACTTGTCTTTTGCGCATGGTGATTGTGGCGCCCCACCCCTTATTCCACAAGAATTAAGTTAAGGGGTGGTGTGTCACTCTCGCTAACCCTTTACTTATAATTGGATTAGGATGAAATCCACAATCCACCTAATAAGGGAAGGATTGAGCATAGAATCAAACATTCAATCACTATTTAAGTAAACATACAAAGTACGGAAGCAATTTTTAATATAAAACATCCAAGCATCACAACATAAGTATAAAGAAATACACCTCAGAACATAAGCACAGAATCCGAATACGTAGTCATAAGTACCTGTATTATTACATCAATTTAAGTTCCAAAAAATAAAAATAAAGTGCACTCATCCTCACTTATTGTGGAAGGACTAAATAGCTGCTTCTTCCACAAGCTCCTCCTTCGGGTATGGCTCCACACCAAGATACTGATCGTCCAACTGAATAAGATCTGTCATTGTCAGTTTCACAATGTAGGGCCCCAGCCAAAAAAAGTAAAAATCTTGTGTTAGATAATTGTCTAAGTACATTTCAAGCTAATAAGTTTTATATGTGTTTTGTAATATCACTATTTTACAATTTTTAAGTAACAATTATATAAGGGAGCAACAAGCAATACAAAAGGAAGGAAAAGCTATAAACCATCATTTATAACTTAAGCAAAAAGAGAGGCTAAGACATGCCTCAAATGCAAGCTAAACGAGATAAAGCATAAATGTAGATAATCAAGCAAGTACTGTAAGAGAAATGCTACATCCTAAACATGCTGGTGATCAAAAGAAATATGCCAATTAAAATAAAATAACTCAACTAGTGATACATATAAATAACAGCAATGTTCTAACATCCTAAAATATATAAGCAATACAAAGAAATAGCTGACTGAATAAAAAATATTGAAAAGTAAATAAAACATCATAACTACATATATATAAATGTCAGTGTACTAACTGCCATACAGAATAGAGCTAATCTAGCTCATCGAATATCAAAGGATCTTAGCACCATCACGGCTAAGTCACAAAACTGTGTACCCCTAGTGACATAAGGAGGCTAGGCAACTAAGCACACAAAAGTAATCGAAGGATCTTAGCACCAGTATGGCTAAGGCACCAACGGTGTACCCCTAATGACATAAGGAGGCTAGGCAACTAGGCACACAACAAAACAAGTCCTTCCCCTAGTGACATAAGGAGACTAGGCAATAAGGACATATCTGAGAGGCATCTTATATAACTATTATCTTTTCAATAATCACTTTAATATTTTCACAAGGAATCTAAGGAGTCTTCATATTTTCCTAACATTTTATTTATGCATCAAAAATCTTATATGATATGCTCAATGAGTTAAGGCACAAAAATACAAGGAGTGCGTAGCACAAAATATGAAATAGAAGCAAGGGACTCCACTAAATACGGTGATATCATTTGTTTTCTACTTAACCATTCTAATTATTCCAAGTTACACAAGTTCATGATCACCATTTTCCTACTATCGAGTGTAACTTAGAAATTCATCCTTATAAGTTAAAAAAGATTAGAACTAATCAGGTTCAAATCTAGTTCAATCAAATAGACGACTAAGAGTTAAATCAATAAATCATACGTCCTAGTTTTGTGAATTTAGATGTTCTAACTAAGATCTTCTAACCCTATATATTATAGATTAAACACTATGAGATTTAGGTTTAATCACATAATCCAAAAAAGATAAGACCTAAGTTCTAGGTTTTATTCTATAAGTGATCTACTAGTTAAGGCCAATCCTATTAAGTAATCAAACTTAATAGAATAAATCTCATATCATAAATCTAAGATTTAAAGGCAAAATAATCAGAATAAGTTATAAAATAAAGGAAAAGTCTAGAAACTAATAAAACTAAGGTTTCACCAATTGAGTAACTCATTTACCCAATGAATGAACTCTAACCTATGATCTAGTCCTAGTCTCAGGAAAGGTCCTTAAGGTATAGTGCTAAAGACTTAGGTAAATCCTGGAATCTAATCTAATAGTTGATTTCACTCACTTAAAGGTCACTAAGATCTTTATAATATTAGTTTATGAGTTTTGAAATACAAACTAGAGGTTAAGAGTACATAGTCCAATCTTAAGGCAAAATGACTATTTTGCCCCTACTTTAAGGGTCAGAAAGTCAACTTTTAACTTACAGGTCAGAATTGAATTCTCTTAGTTTCAACTGATTCCTTACTATCTAACTTGAAGATAGACAGTAAGTACATCCAATTTGGACTCCAAACGGTCAAGTTATGACCAAAATGAGGTCAGGGGTAATTTGGTCTTTTACCTAAATTTCTAGAGTTCATATCCTAAATATTGTTTCAGTTTATTGGTGACATTGAAATTCTAAGTTAATTAGCATCTTGAATTTTTGAATTTGGAGTTGATTAGACCAAGTTATGGTCATTTGAATTCCAATGGCATTTTGGTCATTTTCACTAAGAGTTCTAGGGTTGTCTTTTTGTCCTGATGTCCAAATGAGAAAACTAATACTATTACAGTGATGGGGCCGCTCTCCTGAGCATTTTAAGACCCATAATGACTATGTTTGGATAACTAGGTTGAAAGCTATGGGGTCCTGAAGAGGCCTTAAAATGCTATCTCGTTATGCATACCCCGAAATTAATTTTTACATTACGCCATTTGATTCTATTTATTTTTCTGAGTATTTTGAGACCTATATTGGCTATATTTGGATCATCCTACAGAAAGTTATTAAACTTTTAAGATTTACTATTCAAAAATACAATTTGTATTATTTTACTATTCATTTATTCAAATTGTATTAATTTACTGTTCATTCATAAAGTTCAAATTTTATTTTTCTATATTTAATAATTAATTAATTAATCTATAATTAATTATTAATTTTAAATACTAATTAATCTATTATTTAATTATTTTAATCATAATATTATTTTTGTTTTTATTATTGATTAATTAGGGTTAATTATTATTTAAATCCTAATTATCTATTCATAATTATTAGTCCTAATATTAGGGTTAATTAATAGGTTAGTTTAATAATTATCAAATTATTAATATTATTAAATTTATATATTAATTCACTGATATTTATAAAATATTATTAATTAATAATTAAGTTATCCTTAACTAATTGATTAATTAGCTAGTTAGCTTAATTAAGCCTAACAGAGGCTATGCATATATGTATATATAACTATAGTTTAAGATGTGATTATATATATATATATATATATATATAACTGATATTATTATTATTATTATTATAAATATATATATTTATATTAATTTTCTATAGGATCATAATGGAGGTGGGACCCGCCACTGCCACGTGGCATGATGCCATAGGCCGAGACAACGGGCGTGGGGCCCGCCAGGACACGCGGCAGGACTCTACTGGCCGCAGCACAGCGAAGGGGCCCACTGTTGACTGCGGCTAACAGCGCGGGGCCCAGCGAGACGCGTGTCAACACGCTACGAGCTGGGCGGGCACAAGCGGGACCCACGGCCTGTGAGTTCGGCCGGCCTGCTTGGGATACGAGCGGGTCGGGTCCGACCCGACCCGTCCAGGTGCCGCTTCAGCTTCTCCCGAGGCGCCGAAGGAGCTAGGGCACCGCTTTCGGGCCCCTTGCCGGTAGCAACAAACCTCGACCCGCACGGCCGCTGGCGGGCCTCGTCGAGGCCTACCTTCCGGCACTTGGACCGGCGCCAGGCGGAGCGTCGTTGGGAGCAAAATCCAACCCTAAGGTTTAGGTTTCGGTGGCGAGGGTATCACGATAGGGTTAGGTCCAACTTACGGTGATCGGGTTCGATCGACCGCGATCGAACCCGGTCAATGACCAATCTAGGTTACGCAATCCCATATCAAGGTGGAGGAAGAATCAACAGAGCAATGGTGAGTGAGGCGTACCTGAAGCGGACGGCGTTGGGAGGCTAGGGTTCGAAGACGGCGGTCCGGGGCTATGAACATCCAAAATCTCAGAGCCTTGAAGGCTGGGAGGGGGTCTTTAGCATGCTTGGGCGGAGCGGTCGAGGTCCGGGAGGGTTCGGGTTGTCCAGCCGGGGTGGACTCCTCTCGGCGCACTCCACGCAGCGAGCCAGGGCTCGGGACGGGTACGCCGTCTGATCTTGGATCAAACGGCTTAGATCTTTCGTCTGATCAAGACGGCAAACCTAACGGCGCGACCCTTTAATAGCTAACAGCGTCGATTTCTTAACGGCGCGCGAAAATATAAAATTAAATTAATATTAAATATTAAAATATTATTTTAAATTCTTAATTAGATTTAATTAATTCCAAATTAATAAATGGCTTTTAGGAAAAATTCCAAATATTCACCCCTAGCTATTTGAGAGGTGAGGAACGCAACGGCGATGTCAGATTTTTGATCCGACGAGTATTTTAATTTCCCAATTTTCGGGGTATTTAAATATTATTAAAATATTCGTCAAAATTTCGACGACTTCCGATTAACATGAAAACTTCAACCCTAGCTAATTTGGGGTCAACGAACGCAATGATGGTGTCCGTTTTCCAATCAAAGGTCAATTTAAATAGGTCAAATTTTAGGGTTTCTGAAATTTCTAGAAATCAGGATTCGATCTATTTGACTCCTGATTTGGACTAGGTCTTAGAAGTTGACTCCAATTAACCTAATTAGCACTTATAATTAGTCTTAATACTAAGATTAGTCCTAATCGACCTAGGTAACAACCTGAGTTGTTACAGCAATGGGGCGGGGTGCTACAAATACAAAGTTATCCTAAATATTATAAGTTTTCATTTTCATATAGCAATAATATTGTATGATATGTCTAAGGAATAAGGCACAATATTCAAAGAATACATAAGCAACAAAATTTAATAGTGAGCAAGAGACTCTACTAAACATGGTGATATAATTTGTTATCTAATTAAACCATTCTAACAATTCTATGTTACATAAGTTCAGGATCTCCAACTCCTACTATCGAGTGTAACATAGAAGCACATCCTTATAAGTTAAAAGGATTAGAATTGATCAAATTTTAATCTATTTCAATCAAGTATGACTATAGATTAAGTAATAAATCGCGATATCCTAATTTGATGAATTTAGATGTTCTAACTAATATCTGATCAAATTCTACTAAACTAAGGATTATTGATTAGACACACGAGTTTGGGTTAAATCACATAATCCAAAAGTACAGTCAAGGAATATAGGATTGTACTAAGAGTAAGACTACAAATTACGGAAAAAATCCTCATTGAGTAAAGTCAATCTCAATAGGATGATTCTCCTATCTTGGGTCTAAGGTTGAAAGACAGAATAATCAAAATTAAGTTGTAAAATTTAGAAATTAATAAAAACTAAGGTTTCATTTATTGAATAACCCACTTTATCTAAGAAATGAAATATAACATAGGATCTAGTCTTAATTTCATGAATAATCTTAATATGAAGTGTAAATTCCTAAAAAAAATAAGACTTAGAGAATTTTATAGAATTTAACCAAATTTGATTACATAAATGATTTTACTTACTTAGATAATTCTAATACAATTTTATTATTGATCTTACTAATTTAAAAGATAATTTAGGGGTTAAGGACACTTGGCCTAAATTGTGGGCAAAATGGTTATTTTACCTATACTTAAGGATCCAAAAAAGTTACTTTTGATTTAGAGCTTTAAATTAGAATTTCTTATTTCCAAATGATTCCTTATTGTCTAACATGAAGATAGACAGTAACAACACTCAATTTGGGTAAGAAATGGGCACTATAGGTTCAAACTAAAAATTTTGACCTAAGAGATAATTTAGTAATCTATATCTAACGGAATCTAAATTTTAAATAGTTTATTATTGGTTGCTGTTCAAGGATTCCATTATCTAAGAACACTAAATTGTGTACTTTAACTAGGAGTAGATCCAATTTGGACTTCAATTAGTCAAGTTATGGTATAACTAGGATTAGGGGTATTTTGATAATTTCTAATTTTCTAGGGTTCAAAACCTAAATAATAATTTAGTTTGCCATTGGAACTAAAATTTTAAGCTAGTTAGCACTTTGAATTTCTTGATTTGAAGTTCAATTGACCAAGTTATGATCAATTGAAAACCAATGATATTTTGGTTATTTTTGGAGGGAGTCCTAAATATAACTTGCAAACTACTCATCAAATGGGGAAACTATTACTACCACAGTGATTGGATTATTCTCCTAATCACTTTAATACCCATATTGACTATATTTGGATAACTAGGTAAAAAGTTATAGGTATTTGTATTGGTCCTAAAATATCACTAGGTTAAATATTTCCCGAATCAAATTTTCGAATTACGCCATTTGATTCCGTTTATTTTTTTTGAGTAAAATGAGACCTATATTTGATATGCTTGGATCATTATTGTAAAAGTTATGAGATCCTAAAATTTTGTATTAATTTAATTTAAATTAAATAATTTTACTGTTCTTAATAATTATGTAATATTAATTAACTTAAACTAATTACTATTTATAAATAAATTAGCTAGATAATATTACTTAATTAACTTAAATTAACCAATTTTAATTACTATTATTAATGAACTAAGATTAATGTTTAATTGAATTCATTAATTAGATTAATTAACATTAATTACTAATTAATTAACTAATATAATGATTATAAAACTAACTAATTAAATAACCTAATGTTGATTATTTAAACTAACTAATTAACTAATAATTATAATTAATTCACTAAAGAAATTAATCTAACAGTAATTATATATATATATATATACATTTAACTTTACATATACAAGTTTTTGTTTGTATAATGTATATATATATATATATTTATTTATTTATCTTTATGCAGAAATAGACCGGCGGTGGGACCCATCATGCCACGTGGCATTCCCTGATTGGGCGCAGCAGAGCAGTGGGGCCCACTGAGGACACGCGTTGGCCTGTGAATAGTTGCAGCACTGCGGCTGAACCCACTGCTGCGGTCGAGGCGGCCGCAGCACAGAGGCGGGCTTTGCAAAGCACCTGCGGCAATGCGTGATTTGCGGAGCAGGGCCCGCTGAGGCACGTGTTGCGTTGACGCGGACAGACACGAACCTAGCGGGTCGATCCTGGTTTGACCCGGCCCGGCCCGCGATCCTTCGTCTTCCCGTACGGCACCCGAGGACTGGGGCTCCTAGGGCACGACGGATTGTGGCCTTCCTGAGGACGCCAAAGCTCGAACCGCATGCCATTGGCTAGGGGATGGAGAGGCCTTCACAGGTCGATGCGTGTCCCCAAACTGTTCAAGATCTGATATTATCAATTTCACAATGCTAGTGTGGGGCCCCGTACTTTCCCGTGGCTACGATAATACTGATATTAGCATAACTTCGGGGAGTACGGTGCTCCACTCCGGTGGTAAATCCCCAACTCAAGTAGAGTCAGGTAGGACCCAACTCGCCTTACGCCAAGGACTTGTCACCCTGTAGGAGAACTATGAAGACTCATCAATACAAATCAAAGTGGCGGAAGCAAGAAACAATATAATATAACATCCACAGGCATTAAGATAGTATAAGCGAGTAAAAGAAACAGTAACTCAGATCAAATGCAGAAAAGTAAATACATACAGAATTTAATTATTACAAACTAAATTTAATGGAAATAAAGATCTCTCAATCTCACTACAAAAAGAGAAAATCTATCTAAGCAGCAGTAGGAAGATCCTTAGTTTGAGAGATCTTGATCAAATCTTAGTCTCAAATGTTTAAATTCATCAATTATTACATGATGATTTATTATTTAAATTATAGTCAATTAAGATTGAACTAAATTAGAGCGTGATCAGTTCTAATTACTTTTAACCTATAATGTTTTATTTATAAGTTACACTTAATTATAGAAATTAGAGATCCTAAACTTGTGTAACTTAAAATGGTTAGAATGGTTTAATAGATAACAACAGTGTCACCATGTGTAGAAGAGTCCTTTGCTTACTACTTGATTATTTGAGCTATGCATTTCTTGTATTTTGAGCTTATTTCCTTAAACATGTCATGTAAGAGAACTTTGTACATGAAATAAAAACTTAGAATAATTAAGACAATAGTTGCCTTAGATTCAATTATATTCTAGTAGGTTCTGGTGCACATTTTACCATAATGGATAGAGATAATGAGTAATAATGATGCTTAACATTACTCATTAAAAAGTATGTGTTAAGCTTGGAGCCTGTATAGTCTTGCAGATATGCTTTGACTCCTCATCTGCTTCTGGATATGTCCACAAAAGCAAAAGTAAAACAACTAAAACTTATTGCATTTGTATTACTGCCTCTTCGGTTCTGTTATTCTGTTCTGTCTTCCCTAGCCCAGAAAGGCTTTGAGAATTATGCAGAGCCCAATTGACCAATTTTTTGATATGGTAGTTGTACTTACCTGTTTCTGTTTCTATTTACTGCTTACTATTTTAATGATGCATGTTATTTCAGTCAGCCTTACTTTACTTACCTGCCCACTTGTACATATGTATATGATGCTAGATTTTGTTGCTTACTAAATGTATGTGGTTCCCCGCTCCTTAAGTCCACAATAATTAGTCTAAGGAGTGGAATGTCACTCTGGAAAATCTCTCACTTATCATTAGATTAGATAAGATCCACAATCTAATAATGGGGTAAGGATGTGCACAGAATATTTATGAAAATCAGTCACTATTTCTAACATTCATACAGAGTGTGAAAGCGAAAAGAAATAAACATTACATCCATTTATCATACATCAAGTAAGAAATGGTAATATAGTTCAGCAAATAATAACGGGCAGAAAGTAAACACAGTCATGAGTACCTATATTATTACAACATTTTAATTAAAGTTTAAGAAAATGAAATAAAAATACTCTCATCCTCACAATGAATATAAAAGAAACTATATATCCTCTACTCCAAGCTGCTGCACCTCCTCTATGTATGACTCCTCTTCAGGCACTGGCTCCTCAAACTGCTCAAGATCTGACATTATCAGTTTCACAATGCTAGTGTGGGGCCCGCACTTTCCCGCGGCTACGCTAATACTGATATTAGCATAACTACGAGGAGTACGGTGCTCCACTTCGGTGGAAAATCCCCAACTTAAGTAGAGTCAGGTAGCACCCAATTCGCCTTAAGCCAAGGACTTGTCACCCTGTAGGAGAACTATGAACATTCATCAATACAAATCAAAGTGGTGGATGCAAGAAATAATATAATATAACATCCATAGGCATTAACATAGTATAAGCGAGTAAAAGAAACAGTAACTCAGATCAAATGCAGAAAAGTAAATACATACATAATTTAATTATTACAAACTGAATTTAATGGAAATAAAGATCTCTCAATCTCACTGCAAAAAGAGAAAATCTATCTAAGCAGTAGTAGGAAGATCCTCCTCCTGCACCGGCTCCGATCCTGCAGCACTGCCGATGAACAACTCTGAATCTGACCTTTGTCGGTATTATAATTGCCAGGGCCCTAGCCAACAAAAGAAAAATATTACAGTTAGACAATTGTCTAAGTACATTTTAGGTTATTTAAGTGAATTGAGTATTTAAGATATCATACTTAAAGATTTTAAACATGCAAGCATTCAAAAGTGCAACAAGCTACAAGAATAGGATAGCTATAAACTAATTATTTATAGCTAATCAATAGGTTTGTAAAATAATATACAAAAAGCAACTAAACATGGTGAAGCTAAAAGTAAAAGTAACTACAACTAATTAAATAAATCTGATTCTAATATGCTTATGATCATATGGAGACATGTTCAGTATAATAAGAACACAAGTACTGAAATAAACATATAATTCTAGCATCCTAAACATGCCAATATCTTAGTACTAATCAATGAGAGCGCATAAACAAGCATGCAGATTGACATGAAAAAAGCTACTGAGACATATGGCAAAAGTAAACTAAATACATATGTGAGCAAAAGTAAAGCCACTGAGACATGTGGCAAAGCAAGTCAAGCACTAAAAGAAAGGCCACTAAAGCATGTGGCAAAGCAAAACAAACACTAAAAACTGAACTAAAGTAGCAGTAAGCCTAAGACATAGTGCTGTCATAACAGAACAGGCCATGCAGGGCCTCTGATCTGAAAGTTCAACATGTATCCATCCTAGGCATCCGCAGAGCTAGGTCCGAGTTAAACATATAAAATAAGACATGTATTCATCCTAGACATCCATCGAGCTAGGTCCGAGTCTATTCTATAATAATCTAGAACTTAAGAGATATACTATGCTAGGACATACTCTACTAGCTAAAAGTACTAAATAAACTGAATGAATGATATGCTTTTCAAATACTAACTTAGGATGTATCTTCCATATCCTAAGTTTACCTACTATGCTCAAGGAACAAGGCTTAATATTCAAGGTGTGCAGAGCAATCAAGTCAAGTAAGTAAGAGAATCAATCTAGACCTATGTGATATCCGTTGTTGTCTACTTTATCCAAATCTAACTATTTTGAGAAAATACAAATTTAGGATCTCCAATATCCAGCTATCGAGTAAGATCTCAGATTTACGACCTTAATGTTAATATTAGAACTTAATAAGTTCTAATTCATAATCATATGACGACTATAAGGATTAAAGCAAATGAATCAACGACTTAATTATTATTGTTTTCTTCTCTTAACTAGGTCTTAATTTAGTAAGTCAAGACTTATGGATTCTGTATCCAAACCCTACTTGGTGTTCAAATCCTGAATCCAATGTAGTATCCTAGTAAGGATCTAGGGTTCACATTTAAAAACCCAAATTAAGGATAAGAAATCGTATAAGCTGAAGAATTCATAAACTATGATCTTCATGAAAGATTATTATACTGATTATAAGATAAAATAATCAATAAGAATTAAGAATCTACAATCTATATTCAATCTTTTAGGATAATTATATTATCATATTGATTGAACCAATACTACACCCACATGGAAGGCTGTAAGAGAATTAAACAATGAATCACTTAAGGAATTCCAAATGGAGGTAGTCCAATTTAATCAGAAGATCTAAGATCTATGATCTAATATTTGATTACTTTAGACTTAAGCTATGTTTAGACTTAGAATTTTACCAAGGTGTTTCTGTTAGAATCCAAGCCTATGGATCAACTTAATTAAGTCATTAACTAAGGATCTAATATTTTAAGATAGTTAGACTTAATTCTTAAGATAAGATGATTTTGAGTACTCTTAAAATCTTAAGATCTTAATAAGAATTAACTTAAGATTTCTTTACTTACAACCATATTATTACTTGAGATTTCACAAAAGATGCAAATAATCTAATTAGAAGTATTTTACTAAAATTTTGAGACTTAAGGGGTGCTTAAACACATTTTGGTCAAAATAACCAAAATACCCCCCCTTAAGGCTAAAAATGGGGTTTTAAGATTTAAGTATCCAAATTGACCCAAGTCTATTTTAATGAGTTCCATATAGATTAATGAAGTAGGAACTATACTTATCTTAGGTTTTTGCAACCTAATCAGTCTAATTAACACTAATCACATTTTAAGAAAATTAAGGTGATTAAGGAAATTTGGGCATACTAGAATGACCCAAACATATTTAAAGGCTCTACTATACTTAATGAAGCATTAGGAACTAGATTTATCAAAATCAAGGATTAATCTAAGGCTTAATTCACTAATCCAAAATTAAGGTAATTAAGGAGTGATTAATTGTTACAACCCAGGTTGTTACCTAGGTCAATTAAGACTAATCTAAGTCTTAATTGTGGTTCTGGTATACTAAATAAGTCATTTAGAACTCATCTCTAAGATCTAAGTCAAATTAGAAATCAATTGGATCAAATTTGGATTTCTGGAAAATCCCAAAACCCTAAAAATTGACTTTTTAGTTTGACCTCAAATCAAAAATCTGACTTCGCCACTGCATTCACCACCTCCAAATGAGCTAGGGGTCAAGTTTTGGATGCATTTGGAAGTCGTTGGATTTTCGTCAAATATTTTAATATTATTTAAATACCCTAAAAAAATTAAATAATTAAATTCTCGTCAAATCAAAAATTCGATCGTGCCATTGCATTCATCACCCCTCGATTAGCTAAGGATGATTTATTGGAAATTTTTGGAATGCATTTAATTAATTAATTTTAATTAATAAAATAAGTTTGAAAATAATTAAATAATAATATATTTAAAATATCTTAACCAGCGCCATCAGCATCTTAAGTATTCCATCCGTTTCTCTAACATCGTCAATCACCCACATTTTATGCATAATCAGATTTGGACCGTTAGATCAAGCCTGATCGAACGACCCTCGCCTTCATTCCCTCCTTTGGTCTCGTTAAGGCTCAATACCTGTGGCGACCGGGGATCGAAGTTCGAGAGTCTTTAAAGAATAATTCATCTCAATTGAAAATATATACATTTTTATATACAAAATGAACATAATAAAATAATAATAGTCCACAGTCCATTTATACATAGAGCCCAAACATATATGAAAAGTTATAGTTTATATTTTACAAAAAATGAAATATGAAATATCTACATTCTTCTGCTTCTTTAATTCTTCTTCTTTTAATTTAGCAGATCTTCTAAGCTTTTTAATTATCAAAGCCTGAAAAATTCAGTTTATCAATCAGGTAGGAGTACGCAAATTATTCTTATAAGAATAAATCTAGCATCCTATAATAGGTATGAATCAAGTATGAAAATGACTGAAAATCTGCATAGTATAATAAATCAATTTATAATTTCAATTTCTGCCCTGCAAATTAGCTGTGAAAATCAATATATATGAAATAAATTCTATCAAAAGCATTTGTAACAATCAGTCGAGTCCGTAGACTCTTGAGCCCAAATGGGTAAACCCATAGGCATAACCTGTAGGAAGCTTATCTCGCCACCCATCGGTAGCTTACTCAAAATAGGAACTGATGGTGTGTCTTTCTTCTGGATTTGCCTACTTCCTACAAGAGGCTAAATCCCTCCATATAACTCCCAGGGGCTACTAGCTGGCCTAATCTGTACATATTCCAATGATGCGTTCCACCCTCCAAAGACAAACACCACAATATATATATATATATATATATATATATATATATATATATATATATTGTGTTTAATTCTTTTTGTTACATGCTATTTGATATAAATCTTTTGCAGATTAAAATGCGGTAAGCAGTGCAAATAATACTCAAATGGAAAAATGGATCAAATAAGAATATTGAAATAAGACTTATAAGTAAATTTGCGTACCTGACTGTTTTGATTCAAAATCAATCAATTCAATTTCTTTGATCTGCCAAAATAATGAAATTTATTAATTTAATATTTTTATTATGATTTGTAGTATTATGTTTATAAAATGACTATTTTGATTTATTTGAATTATTTTTTATTAAGTTATATAATTATTTATACCTTACAAGGTCAAATTGGGAATTTGAACTTATAAGAGCATTTTAGTAATTTTACCCTTAGTGAAATATAAATTTTATATTAGTTTATTGTAGATTATGTTCTAAGGTTTTCATAAAACCTGAAATTATTAAATTCTGATATGAATTGGCTAAGTTATAGCTAATCTAATTTTTATGGTTAATAATTAGGGTTAAATATGCTTTAGTGGGTGATTAGTGAATTTAGTCATAAATTTATTAAATTAATTGAACAGATAGGTTCTAATTTACTTTATGAGTCATTTAAAACTGAAATTACTTAATTTGGATAATTATATTTGCTAATATTTACTAATCAGTTCTTAAAGTAATTAGGGTTAATTAGGAGATCTAACTATTGGATCCTAAATATTTTACAGTTTATTGTAAATTAGAATTTTCTGATTTAAATAGATATTTGGATCACCTAAGTTGGAGCTAAATTGGCTAACTTATGGCTATTTGAAGTTTCTAGGGTTAAAGGCTTAATTAGGGTTATGTCCTAATTGTGATTAGTCAAATTTTAATCCAAACAGCAAAATTAATACTTCTAAAATATTCCTCATGATTTTCTAAGTATTTTAAGACCTATATTTGATATGTTAGGGTAGTTACACTTAAAGTTATGGTTAATCTAAATTTTGTATTATTTTTGCATTTATTTAAATATATTAAAATATCATTATGTAAAATATTACTCTTACTGAAATTTGGATGGTACTAAAATATTCCTTGATTTTTGCTGATCAATTTAATATATTTAATTATATTATTTGAATGTATATTTATAAGTTATGGATTTTTAAAGTTTTAGGATTTAATTAATTTAATAATAATTTAATTATTCTATTTATTTAATTTATTTAATTATTTTAAATGAAATATTTATCCTCTTTTTTTTATATTATTTTATAAATATTTTTCTATTATTTATTTAATTATTTTATTTTTATCTTATCTAATATTTTGTTTTGTTATTTAAGTATATCTATATGTATAAGTATAGATATATATAAGTTATTATATAACAGATTTATATATTATAAATATATATATTTTTATTATAATTATTGTTATAATTACTGCAGGTGGGGACCCGTGCCAGCAGGTCAGAGGAGGCCACGCGGCATCTCCTTATTCGCGCAGCGGCTGGCGTGGGTCCTGCGTACTCGAGTGTCCGTGGAAACGGACAAAAGCCCGTGGAGATGGGTCGGGCCCGGGTCGACCCGGCCCGACCCAAACCTTCCTTCTTCTTCCTCCATTCGCGACCTCACCGCACAACGACTCCTAGGGCATCAAAATCGCCGCCTTAACCTTGACGACATGGATTGGTTCATATGTCGATCGAAAGGTCTTGAAGTGACCTTTCGATCGGTACCTAGATTACGGCCGGAGGAGACTCACAGCTCCGGTAATAGCTAACCCTAGGGAGTTCTATCGGCGTGAACTCAATAACGGAAACAACTGTGGATTTTTTCCAAAATTGATTCGATCGATCCCGATCGATCACGATCGGGTCTGACCAAATGCTAATCCATGCTATGCAATAAGTATACGGATTGAAATTTCATAAAAGGAATGAGAATCGAAGGAGATCGAGACGTACATATATCAACGGCTTAAGGAAGAATCGAAGAAGAAAGTTCAGGAGTCCTTCATTTTCAGGCACACACACCAGGTTCACAAAATCTGAGGTAGGGAATCATTTTGGAGGTATTTATTGACCTCACGAATCCCTCTTCAGCGGTGATTGTCGGATGTCGAGAGGTTCGAAGGACGTGTGTCTATGTCCGCGACATGCGGAGCCGAGCGGAGAAGACAACTCTTACACCGTCTGATCGAAAGATCAGACGGTTGTGATCCGTCGTTTGGGGTGACGGAGAAGGTAACGGCAGATCAAAATCGTTAACGACAAGTTAAGTAAACTGACGGTAACCGTTATGAATATTAAAATATATTATTATTTACTTTATTTTAATAGTTTTAATTATTTAAACTTAACTAAATAATTATAATTCAAAAATTTTCAAAATATCATTTTTAGCTAATTGAGGGATTCTGAACACAATTGTGCACTCGGATTTTCGATCCGACGAGTATTTAATTACTCGAATTTTCAAGTATTTAAATAATATTAAAATATTTGTTGAAAATTCAATGACTTCTAAATGCGTTCAAAACTTCACCCCTAGTTAATTTGGGGGTGGTAAACACAATGGCGAAGTCAGATTTTTAATCTGAGGTCAAAATTATTTAAATATTAATAAACAATTAGAAACGAGAATTTGGTATTTTACAATACCACAGGGATTGTTACTCCCTATCTTCTAAAATTGAAATCAAACCCTAATCGAAGGCAGTTGTTTGCAATCAAGCCCTAGCGTTCTGAGTCATTAATTTCAGGTACGTCGATCTTCGTACTCAATCAATCTAATTATAATTTTCCTTTTTGAAACATTATCTATTAGTTACAACCATGAAGAATAGATAGTCTTAATGCCTTACTATTAGTAGATTTGTGAATTAACTAGATCTAGCTTTAATGATTAGATTAGAACTTAGTTTATTCATCTTAATCCCTAAAGCGTCTTCTTGATTATTTTAAGATGTAATAATATGAATCCCCAACTTACTTAGATTAGTTTATGAATCCTATTGAACTTCTTAAATATCAAATAATAGTGTACTTAGAACTTGTAGTTCTTAATTCCTATTAATTACTTACCTTAAACCTTATAATTACTTATGATAAAGCTAGATTAACATTTGATTGATTAGGTCCTTCAAACTACAACATAGCTAGTGAACCCTAGTGAACCTTATTGCTTCTGTCTTAGTTCTAATCTATTAAGTTAGATATTTTCCTATCTTGACCAATTCCTACTAGACACCTAAACCTTGATTTAATTATTGTAATTAGATCTTGTAGTTTAGGATGAGATTAAGAGCTAGTTTTTAATAGTAACAACTATACTTATAAATTATTTTGTCACATCATATTAATTGAATTGAATCTACTATTTTCAAAATCCCAATTACTATTATATTATAATTAACTGAGATTAATATCTCAAAGTTAACTGGGAGCTCAATTAGCTCCAATTATTAAGTAGATCATTAAAATTAGATAACTTTGGATATCATTTAGTTGCAATTATTGATTTTCCTTGAATGCTTGCTTAGCTTTGAGCTTTTTTTTCATTTGAATCATTCATATAAGACATTGTGCATGAATAAAACTTTCATATTAAATTATTAGGGGTCTATATGGTGGATCGGTCTAGGGCAGACTGAAAATGGTGTAATAAAGAGACCTCACATTCTTAGAGGGTGAATATAAGTGTTTTAGGTAGACCCCGCTTTTCCTTAGTTGTTAAACAGACGTGTTTAACTCCTCATTTCATTCTGAATATGCCCACTGAATGAGTATAGATTAAATTAACTTCAATTAATAAACATGTGAGATCTTCAATCTTATAGATTATTAAGGCTCACCATAGTTTTTAGCTATGTTACTTTCCATAGTTCTAGATTATGTGAATCTTAGACTAATAGTCTAAGATCTTCTTCCAATTTCCTTACTATGCATTTTCTAAGATTTAGAACTATACTTTACTTGTTTACAGCTTAACTAGATTACAGTGAATGTTGTATAATTTCATTTAAATGCTTCACTGTTGATTTTCCTTACTTAGCATAAATTCATTTGAACATATACAAGCTTTACTTTATTTACTTTCATATGCACATTAGTTTATTTCTAGCCTATTTAGGATACTTTTTCCCTTGCATTTTTATAGGCTAGGATGTATACATAAGTGAGTATTCTAACTCACTTATTTTTCCTACTTACTCTCCCTTACTTGTATGCTTACCACATTGCACCTAATGCTTGTGTTTACTTTGTAACTAGAAATGTGATATCCAGTTATAACAATAACATGTTTAGCTAATCTTAAATTGTCTTAGACTATTTAGTCTAACCAGATTTTCTATTTCTTGGCTTTGCCCTATCACATTTAAATGCCAAAATGTGATAGATCATGTGCACTTGGAGGCTAGTGAAGTTGGACCAAGTGCTAAAAATTAAAAACTGCTTCCTCCTATCATATATTATAAATTTATAGCTTATTACAAATTGCAAAGTAAGCTATTATGTTTCTTCTTTTTATTTTCAGTTTACTGTTAGTTTGTAATAATGTCATTTACTTTAATTTTATTATACTTGTTGGAGCTTAGAATATATAAAATGCTTGTGATGAATGAATGGATGAATGTATTGAATGGATAAATGGTTATAAATGTATAAAAGTTGCATATTTACTTAGAATGTTGAATTGGAATTTAGTTTTTTATCTAAGTAATAATCCTTTCATGTATATATGTGAGTATTGAATGTTGTGATAAAGCAAACCTTAGGGTATACAATTGTTACACATGTGATTTTGTCTCTTTAAACTTTTAGAATTGTAAATGAGCAATCCTATGAAAAAGATTGAATTTTATTATAGAATTAGAAATGAACAATCCTATAAAATGGATTGAACTCTATATTAGAATTGGAGTTAAAATAGATTGAAAGCATGTTAGTTTAGGTTATCTTTTCTTTCAAAATATAACTTCCATTGGAATGGAAGTCTTGTATGTCTACCTTGCAGATGTCTCCTTAACCATTTACAAATGAGACTGCCGAAATTTTTAAGAAAATTTAAACTTAGAATAATTTGGCAAAAGTGTAGACATTTAATTCACATGTCAATTACTCACTAAAAGTCTAGAAATTCATGTTTAAGATTATAAGTAATTATTTCAATTATTTTAAATTACAAATTCATGTCTTCTTACTTAAATCATATGCTTAGTCATATTTCATTTTCATCTTTTAAATCCATATATTGCAATCTTACTTATAAATTACTAAATATCATTCATAATTTCCCTTCCATCTTAACTTAAGACTCTCTTCTAAATTCTTGGCCAAACACAATATCTGATGATTTGGATTAGCTTTCTTCTAATCTTATATTAGGTCTTATGGTGATGTATCAATATTGAGTTAAGTGATTCTCAATATTGGGGTCGTCACAGTAACTCAGATCAAATGCAGAAAAGTAAATACATCCAGAGTTTAATTATTATAAACTGAATTAGATGAAAGTAAAGACCTCTCAAAACCTCACTGCAAGAAAGTAAATCTAACTAAACAGTAGTAGGAAGATCCTCCTCCTGCACCGGCTCCTCTCCTACAATACTGCCTACAAGTAGCTCCAAGTCTGACATTTGTCGGTATCATAAGTGCCAGGGCCCCAGCCAACAAAAGAAAAAGGTTATAGTTAGACAATTATCTAAGTATATTTTAGGCTATTTAAGTGAACTAAATATTTAAGATATCACATTTAAAAGTTTAAACATGCAGGCATCACAAGGTGCTACAAGCTACAAAGAACGGGATAGCTATAAACTAATCATTTATAGCTAATCAACAAGTATGTAAGAATAATATACACAGCAGCAATTAAACAAGATGAGGTTAAAAGTAAAATAACTGCAACTACTAAAACAGATCTGATCCTAATGTGTTTATGATCACATGGATACTTGATGAGTATATAAAGAACACAAGTGCTGAAATAAACACACAATTCTAGCATCCTAGACAAGCCAATATCTCATAGTAAACAATAAGAGTATTTATACAAGCATGCAAATTAAGATGTAAATAGGCCACTGAGACATATGGCAAAAGTAAGTTAAGTATATTAATAAGCAAAAAGTAAAGCCACTAAGATATGTAGCAAAGTAAGTCTAGCACTAAAAGAAAGGCCACTAAGACATGTGGCAAAGCAAGATAAATACCAAAAATTGAACTAAAGTAGAAATAAGCCTAAGACATAGTACTGCCATAACAGAAATAGGCCATACAGGGCCTCTGAACTGAAAGTTCCACATGTGTCCATCCCAGGCATCTGCAGAGCTAGGTCAGAGTTGCACTTATAAAATAAGACATGTATCCATCCAAGGCATCCACAGAGCTAGGTCCGAGTCTATTCTATAACAAACTAGAACTGAAGAGGCATACTAAGCTAAGATATACTCTACTAACTAAAAGTACTAAAAGTACTAAAAGAACTGAATGAATGCTATGCTTTTCAAATACTAACTTAGGATGTATCTTCCATATCCAAAGTTCTCCTATTATGCTCAAAGAACAAGGCTCAATATTCAAGGTGTGTAGAGCAAGCAAGAGACTCAATCTATACTTATGTGATATCTGTTGTTGTCTAATTTATCCAAAGCTAGCTATTCAGGGAAGATGCAAGTTTAGGATCTCCAATATCCCGCTATCAAGTAAAATCTCAGATTTACGACCATAATGTTAACATTAGAACTCAACAAGTTCTAATTCAAAATCATATGACGACTATAAGGATTTAAAGTTAATAAATCAATGACTTAATTATTATTATTTTTCTCTCTTAACCTAAATCTTGATTAAGTAAATCAAGATTAAGGATTTTGAATCCAAACTCCATTTTGGTGTTTAAGATTTTGAATCCAAGATAGTATCATAATAAGGAACTAAGGTTCACACTTAAAACCCAAATTAAAGGTAAGGAATCTTATAAGATGAAGGATTAAGAAACTAAGATTCTTAATTGAAAGGTCACTCTACTGGTTATAAGATAAAATAATCAATCAAGAACTAAAAATCTAAGATCTATATTCAATCTTCAAGATAATTTCATTTTCTTATAGATTGAATGATCCTACACCCACATGGAAGGCTTCAAAAGAATTAAACAATTAATCACTCAAGGAATTCCAAACGGAGGTAGTTCAATTCAATTAGAAGATCTAAAATCTAAGATCTAAGATCTAAGATCTAATGTTTGATCACTTTAGACTTAAGCTAAGATTTAGACTTAGAATTTTACAAGAGTATTTCTTTTATGATTTAAGCTCAAGGATCAACTTTAATGAAACTAGTAACTAAGGATCTAACATTTTGAGATAGTTAGACTTAACTCCTAAGACGAGGTAATTCTTTTAAGAACACTTAAGGTCTTAAGATCTTACTAAGAGTTAATTTAAGATTCTTTAAATAACATCAATATTATTAACATAAAGTTTTAGAAAGGTGCTAAACATATTAACTAGGGATATTTATTGAATTTTTAAGACTTAAGGGGTACTTAAACCTATGTTGATCAAAATGATCAAAATACCTCTCTTAAGGCTAAAAATGGGATTTTAGGATTTAATCATCTAAATTGATTCAAATCTATTTTAATGAGTCCCATATTGGTTAATAAAGTAGGATAGACACTTATCTTAGGTTTTGGTAATCTAATTAGCCTAATTAACACTTATCCTAGGGTGATCCAAACTTATTCATAGACTCTAACACACTTAAGAATGCTTTAGAAACTTAGTTCACCAAAATCAGAGGATTAATCATAATTTAATTCACTAATCCCAAATTAGGATAATTAAGAGGTGATTAATAAAGTTAAATATCTTAATTTACTTTTAATGGTCAACATAGGTCCTCTATGGTCTCATAAGCAATTAGAGACCTTAATCAACACTTTTAGATAATTAATGAATTTAATATGATTTAAATAAAAATAGAAAAGGATTGGCAATTATTGAAAATCTAACTATTAGATCTTTGATTTTATTCTATATTAATGTTCCTTTCATTTTTTTAATTAGAATGGTATATTAGATCATACCATTTGGATAAGTATAGCTAAAGTTATTTAAATAATTTAATTTGTATTTTTTATTTAAATAGAAACTATAAGTTTAATTTTCTGAATTTTTCCTTAAGGAAATTAATTCAAAAATTCTTTATTTACTGTCTGCCCAAAATCAAAAAGGCACGGGCCAGGGCCGACCCGACCCGATATCCGTCGTCTTCTTCGTAGGGATGTCCGACGCTCGAACCTTAAGATTCGCTTCCAGCACCGAATTCTCCACACTCTGACCACGCCACGCCAAGCTCTCGATGACTACACCTTCAGGGATTGAAGATGCATCGACTGAACTAAGAAGCCCTATCTGGGAGGCGCCGGATTGCTGGGGTGCTACTCGGTCGAGACATCTCCCAGGCGCAACTATGAGGAGCTAATTCTCCCCATGGCATCCATCCGACGAGCTAAGGTCTAACCCTACACGTCCGTGGACCGAAGGAGAAGCGATTGGGTGAGTCGAGAGGTCCTGAGATGGTCTGGATCAATGGAGTGCTACTCATGGTGGAATGTATACGGAGGCTCTCAACGGGTCGATCGATTCCTAGCCGAATCGTTCGATCCGATTGAACCCAACTTTCGATATGGATCTACAATCAATGACGAGAGCTTCTAGCAACTATTGGATGGCTAATTGCTCGAGGGAATGTGGCATTTGGCGAGCCATAAGTTGACTGGTAGTGCACAGTCAGATGGCAAATTCATCGTCTGGTCCACTGCCAGGCCTCACTAGAAGACTTAGAAGTCTACTAGGGAGCTAGGGTGAGGTCCTAATGTGGCATCTAGGGCTCAATTAGAAGAGAGCCGAGCTGGAACCAGCTCGATGGAAGGAACAGGGTCTGAGGCTGTACTTGAGGATGGCAGAGGCAACTGAGATAATGCAGGTAGCTCAGATCACTCCAGACAATTTTAGGAGCTCGGCAAGGGGGTCTGAACTCCAGACGTCACCCTCGATCAGTGGTTGTGGGGCCCCTGTACTAACAATAAGGAAGTACGGTGCTCCAACTGTGGCAAATCCCCAACTTAAGTAAAGTTAGGTGAACCCAACTTGCCTTAAGGCAGGGACTTGTCACCAAGTGCTATAACATTCATCAATATAAATATCAAAGTGGCGGAAGCAATATAAAAATAGGGTAACATCCACAAGCATACATAGTAGGAAAAGAAAATGCAATATAGTAACTCATCACAATGCAGAAAGTAAAGTACATCCAGAAAGTTTAATTATTACAAACTGAAATAAATAACTGAAAATGAAAGACTCTCGTCCTCACTGGAATAACAAGACAAAGCTAACTAGACAGTAGCTGGAAGGTCCTCCTCCTGAATTGGCTCCTCCTCAGCGACACTGCCTACGAACACGTCTAAATCTGACATTTGTCGGTATCACAAATGACAGGGCCCCATCCAACAAAATAAAAAGGTTACAGATAGACAAAATAACTGTGACAAAACAAAACTGAATGATATGTAAATTCTATACTAGCTTAGGATACATCATCCTAAGTTTTCCTATTATGCTCAAGGGCTAAAGCTCAAAATCTAAGGTATGCAAAGCAATCTAGTCAAAGTAAGCAAGAGACTCAATCTAGACTTATATAATATCTGTTGTTGTCTAATTTCCAAATCTAACTACTCTGAGAAGGTACAAGCTTAGGATCTCCAATATCCAACTATCGAGTAGAATCTCAGATTTACGTCCTTAAAGTCAAAAATTAGAACTTAACGAGTTCTAATCCAAAAATCATGTGATGACTATATAGTTTAAATAAGCAAATCAACGACCTAGTTTTATGAATATTTTACTCTTACCCAAATATTGATCAAATAAATCAAGATTTAAGAATTTAGAACTTAAACCCTATGAGGGTTCAAATTTCAAATCCAAGGTGCTATTCTAAATAGGATCTAGGTTTCTCACTTAATCCCAAAGGTAAAGAATCCTATAAATTGAAAGATTCAGGAACTAAGATCCTAGTGAAAGGCTATTCTAATGATTATAAGATAAAATAATCAATTAAGAACTTGAGAATCTAAGATCTATATTCAATCTTTAAGATAACTCCATTATCTTATTAATTGAATCATCCTATACCCACATGGAAGATTTCAAAAGATTAAACAATAAATCATTAAAGAATTTCAATTGGAGGTGGTTTGATTCAAATTGAAGATCTAAGTCTAAGATCTAAGATCTAAAGATCTGAAGTTTGATCACTTTAGACTTTTAATTAGAGTTTTGACTTAAGAGTTTCCATTTGTGATTTTTTTTAGAATCTAATTTCATAATTAACTATAAGGAGCTTATTAATGTTAAGAACTGACAATTCCAAGTATTAGATTAACATTAAACCCATTTTGACCTTCTTAGGCTACTTAAGATCTAAGGGTCTGAGTTTTGATCACTTTAGAACTTAAGCTAAGATTCTACTTAGACATTTATAGTTCCCTTTTTCTTTTAACACTTAACTTTAATATTATCTTAACTGAACTTAATAATGAGGTAACTGACCATTTCAATTATTAGACTTAATTAAGTTAAGGTCCAATGATCTTTATAAGGAATGCTTAGATTTAAGTATCTTAATTAAGGAATTAATGAGACCTTATGGATTGGTGATTATTATTGTTCTAGGATTTTAGAGAACATTTCCAATCTATGTTATAGTGGCTTACTAAAATTTTCAATCCTTAAAGAACACTAAATCACATTTTGGCCAAAATAACCAAAATACCCCTCTTAAGGCTAAAATTGGGATTTTAGGGTTTTGTTGTTCAAATTTGTTCTAATCTATTTTAAAGCATTTCATATGACTAAATGAAGTGGGAAACATCCTTACTTTAGGTTTTGATGACCTAAATGGTCTTAATTATCACTAATCACTTAATTAAACCACTTAGGGTGATTAGTGAGATTAAGGCACTTTAGGGCAATCCAACCTTATACTTAGGTTATACTAGATCTAATATGATATTAGGAACCATTCCCACCCAAATCAGAGGCTTAACTAGGGTTTAATTCACTAATCCTTGATTAGGGTGATTAGGGAGTGATTAAGAAAATTAATTATTCAAAATTAATTTCAAGGGTCTGGAATTGTTCCTTATGGTACAAGGAGCAATCAGAGCTCTTAAACTCATAAAATGGACAACTAAATGATTTTATATGATTTAATTAAAAACAGAGAAGGTTTGGCAAATATTTTTAAATCCAATCATTGGATATGAAATTTTATGTTATATTCAAATTCCTTGAATTTTTCTGATTCAAATGGTATATTGGATCATACCATTTGAATCTGTATAGCTAAAGTTATTTTATTAATTTATTCTGAATGTTTATTTAAATTAAAACTATATGGTTTAATTTATTAAAATCGCAACCATTAAAAATGATATCCAATAATTAATAATTAGGCGCGGCCCAAAATCAGAACCGCACGGGTCACGGGTCGGCCCGGCCCAGAACCTGCGACTTCATCTTCAACCTCTCAACGGGTCCCGAGCCCGTCGAATTTCAAAGCTGAAATTCTCGGTGCTCCGACGATGGCAGGGGCTCAAATCGTTCCCTACACGTTCACTGAGGCAAGACGCATCGATTGGACCAAGAACCCCCATCTGGATCCCTCTGGATCGATGGGGTCTTACTCACCTGAGACATCCTCCTGCGGGCATCTCAGGTCGCCTGTGAGGGGGAAATTCTCCTCATAGGGACCTCGATTCATCGGGATTTTAATCCCTACACACTCAGGGGGACTAGACACGTCGAAACCCCAACCTATCATAACCCGAGGCGCAACCAATCGCTGGGTCCTTACTCAGACTCAGCCATTGGCTCGCTGGCTAGCTCAATCGATCGATATGATCAACTTGAGCTAGCTTAGCCCCAGGCGATAATCACGGAGGGTTCCCTAGGTGGCTAAGGTATCCTAGACGGCATCCAGAGCTCATTCAGAAGGCAGGAACGAAATTGAGCTTAAGGAATTTTAATGGGGAAAAGGTTGTACCTGAAGTCGAGCTGCGGGCTTAGCCGAGGGGAATTGAGGTGCTCCTGAGCTTCCCTGAGGCTAGACGAGGGTTGCACAGGGGGTCTGAACTCCAGACAGGCCCTCAATCAGCGGTTCTAGCCTTCAGAAATCGCTGGGAATTCGCCGAGGGGACGGGAGCTCCAGCAAGCCTTCAGCTGGGGAATTGGGGATTCACAGTGAGCAAAGGGACTCACTGTGAAGTCCCAGAGGTATTTGTAGCTGCCATGGGGTTCTAGGAATGGAGGCCAGGGCTCGGGCTTGGGAATTGGCTCAGCCCGAGGCTTCTCCCTAGTTCCCTAAATTGGGAGGGTCTAGCCCTCCGGGGTCGCCTTGCTAGGCTCGGCCACTTACGGGAGGAAGCTAACGGCCTAGCTGACCTGGCGAGGGGAGTGGCAGACAGGATTACGTGGCGAATTTTCACGAATCCTCTCGGTCGGGATGGAATCTCTACGGGGACGAAGGTCCATAGTGGTAGGGTTCGCCTCTACCGTCTGATGCCGAAGCCGTTGGGTTTAGACGGTTTGATGCGAGGGTTTGAAATTTAGAAACGCGGAGAGGATCTCGAGCGTCCGATCTGAGATGTCGATCGGGCGGATGGGATCAAATCACAGCGCGCGAGATAAGAGCCATTGGATTAAGCGCGCTGAGATGCGTGCTTACGCAATAAGTGGCCGAAACGCGCGCGCCGCTGTCGGGACCCCGCAGCGGATCTGCCGCGATCCCGACAGCAAATCCCACAGAAATAAAAATTAAATAAAATTTAATTTTAATTAATTAAACTATTTAAATTAATTCTTAATTATTCTAAAATTTCCCAAATTCAATTTAGGACTAAACTAGCTCCAAAAATTCCCAAAAATTCACCCATAGCTAATTTTGGTATGAGGAATTCAAAAATAAAATCAGATTTCAATTTGGAGATCAAAATAATTTAGGTATTTTTTAGGGATTAAAAATAGCCAAAAACACAAAATTCTCCAAATTAGCTCCAATTGATTTCAAACTTCTATGTTTAGGTTTAAATGACCCATTAAATCCAATGGAATCAAAATCAAACATTGGTTTAGCTTAATTAATCTAGTTTTAAGCTAGGGTAATAACCTAGGGTTGTTACAGCGGTGCTCAGCAGGTTCAGACACTAGGGTTGCCGAGAGCCTCAGGGTAAGCAGCAGGGAAATGAGGGGATCACAGTGAGCAAAGGGACTCACTATGATTTCCCAGGAGATATTTATAGGCCTCAGGAGAAATGGGGGCGGACGTTGAGGCTCGGGCACCAGCGGATGGTTCGTCCCGAGAGACAGGATGGGTTTAACCATCTGAGGGCAGAATGGGGAGAGCACTGCCAACAGACCGTTGTACCGGAGGGCAAGGGAGGAAGAATGGTATATTCCCTGTACTGCCATGGGGCTGGGAAGGATCTGGCTGTCGGGGGACTTCAAAGCCATCGGATGGATCGACCGTTGGCTCTAGACAATCCTGATGGACTACTTAAGCAAAGTAGATAGTAGCCGTCAGATGCAAGCGACGGATCCTATGCTTAGGATTAGATCCTACCACTGAGGAGATCCCGTCGTTAGATGGTTTGCGCTAAGATTTGTGCTATCGCATCGAGTGGCTTAAACATATGTGTCGCTGTCGGGACCTCGCTGCGGATTTGCCGCGGTCTCGACAGCAAATCCCGCGGATTATTTTAATTAATAATTTAATTTAAATATAAAAAAAATCAATTAAATAATATATAATTAATTCTAACTAATTCTAAATCCAATTTATAACTAAATGAGCTTCAAAAATTCTCAAAAATTCACCCTTAGCTAATTAGGGTATGAGGAATTCAAAAATGAAGTGAGATTTTAATTTAGAGATTAATTCAATTTAGGTATTTTCTAAGGCTCAAAAATAGACAAAAATACTAAAATTCTCAATTTAGCTCCAATTGATTTTAAACTTCTAAGGTTAAGTTTAAAAGACCCATTGAGTTTAATGGAATCAAAATTAGAACTTAGTTTAGCTTAAATAAATCTAAATTTAACTAGGATAATGACTAGGATTGTTACAATTCTCGCCACAGAATCCATGAGTCGCCCAGGGATCGATCCCTACACCTTTAGGGAGGTGAGGCGAATCGAAGCCCCCTAGCCTGAGGGTATGATGTGGGCTAGATCACTGGGTCCTTACCTGGACCCAGCCCCTCTTTTGGGACTTAGCCTGATCGATCGATTCAATCGATTGAGGCCAGATCAAAGCACAATTATAATTGCCTTGAGTTTCGTTCGACAATACACAGCATTATGAATCAAAAGGAGGATAGCCCGGGCCTTATTGGCTCAAAACTTGCAAACGGGGGGGTACCTAATTCGACGGGAAGCTCATAGACAATGTAGAGGGAGATTGGGGCACCAACTAGCTTCCCGAAGGCACAAGCGATCTTGAACACTAGGATTACCCACTATCAACAGTTTGCAAAGTTCTAGATTTTCCTAAGGGAACTCGAATAGACAGACAATGGCGAAAAGAAGGTGGAGAGGAACTCAAACTCAATTAAGCAGCAAAGGGTTTAAGGGCTGAATGATGAGGCTATTTATAGCCTCAGCATGGAGCAGGGAAGTTTCCAGAGGTAATGGCTCGGGCTGGGGATGCCCGAGAGATCGGGCCATTGCCGAGCTCTCAATTTTCCAATTTGAGCTCGGTTGTGTCACGAGGCCTGATCAGAGCTCTATACCGAGACGGGGGAGGTCCTAACGACCTTGTTGAGCTGGAGGCACGAGTGGGGGACATGGTGTGGTGCCTCGTACCCTCCGCAGCCATGCTAATACTGATATTAGCATAATCACGTGGAGCGCAGTGCTCCAACTGTGGCAAATCCCTAGATCAAGTAGAGTCAGGTAAGACCCAACTCGCCTTAAGCTAAGGACTTGTCACCTAGAATTATAAACATACATCAATATATCAAAGTAGTAGAAGCAAAAAATAGTATAATATAACATCCACATCACAGCACAGTATACAATAGTAAAAGAAACAGTAACTCAGCTCAAGTGTAGAAAGTAAATACATTCAGAATTTAATTATTACAGACTGAATTAAAAGAAAGAAAAGATCTCTCAATCTTACTATAAGAAATGAAAATCTAACTATGTAGTAATAGGAAGATCCTCCTCGTGCACTGACTCCTCTCCTGCAGAATCACCAACGAACAGCTCCAAATCTGACATTTGCCTGTATCACAAATGTTAGGGCCCCAGCCAACAAAAGAAAAATGATACAGTTAGACAAATTATCTAAGTACATTTTAGATTAGTTAAATGAACAGAATATTTAAAGATATCACACTAACTACTTTAAATATGCAAGATGTAGGGTGCATCAAGCTACAAGGAACATGATGGCTATAGACTATTCATTTATAACTGATCATCAAATATATACAAATATGAAACTAAACAAGGTGAGGCTAAAGAGCAAAAATAACTGCAAGTATTGCAAGAAACTGATCCTAACATGCTTATGATACATGAAGACATACTGATTTTATAAAAGTAAACTGTACTGAAAGATACTGAAATGAACATATAAAACTAGCATTCTAAATATGCCAATATTTATTAACTACTTAATAAGAACATATATACAAGCATGTAGATTTAATATATATATAAGGCCACTAAAGCATGTGGCAAATACAGCTAAGAGCATAAGTAAGCTAAAAAGTAAAGCCACTGAGACATATGACAAAGCAACTGAAAGTACCAAAACTGAACTGAATTAAAAGTAAGCCTTAGACATAGTACTGCCATAACAGAAACAAGCCTTACAGGGCCTCTGAATAAAAAGTCCAACATGTATCCATCCTACGAATCAGAGCTAAGTCTGAGTTGAACTTATAGAATAAGACATGTATCCATCCTAACCAAGAACTGGATTAGGTCCAAGTCTATTCTATAATAAAATTAGAAGTGAGGAGGTAGACTAAGCTAGGACATACCCTACTGGATTGAATGTACTGAAAGAACTGAGTGAATGTTATGCTTTGCAAATACTAACTTAGGATGTATCTTTTATATTCTAAGTTATCCTATTATGCTCAAGGAACAAGGCTCAATATTCAAGATTTGCAGAGCAATCAAAGTCAAAGTAAGTAAGAGACTCAACTAGATATATGTGATATCTGCTGTTATCTAAATTATCCAAATCTAACTATTCTGAAAAGATACAAATTAGAAACTCCAATATCCAACTATCGAGTCACGACCTTAATATTTAACCTTAAAACTTAACAAGTTCTAATTCAAAATTAAGTGATGACTATAAAGGTTTTAAGTAAATAAATTAATGACCTAGTTATTATTATTATACTCACTTAACCCAAATCATGATTAAGTAAATCAAGGTCGAGGATTCCAGGCTTAAACTCCATATATGGGGTTCAAATCCTAAATCTAAGGAAATATCCTAATAAGGATCTAGGGTTCACACTCAAGCATAAATTAAAGGTATAAATCTTATAAGTTGAAGGATTTAGAAATTAAGATCTTAATGAAAGGTTATTCTAGTATTATAAGATAAAATAATCATTTAAGAACTAAGAATCTAAGATTTATATTCAATCTTTAGGATAATTGTATTATTCTATAGATTGAATCAATCCTACACCCACATGGAAGTTTCAAAAGGATTAAATAATAAATCAATTAAGGAAGTCCAAAGAAGATGATTCAATTCAATTAGATAATTTGAAGTCTATGATCTAAGATTTGATCACTTTAGATCTAGGCTAAGAATTAGACTTAGGATTTACAATATTTCTTTTAGGATTTCTAGCTTATGAATTAGCTTAATAAGGTGATTTAGCTGAAGATTTAGTGTTAAAGCTAATTATGTTTGCTCCCTTAAGGAAGTGGTTTTGAATACTCTTAAGATCTTAAGATCTTAATAAGAACTAATTTATGTGTACTTTACTTAACTCAAAATTACTAACATAAGATTTTAGAAAGATGATCAGGTATTAACTAGAGACATTATACTGAAGTTTCAAGGGTTAAGGGGTGCTTAAGCCTATTTTGGTCAAAATGACCAAAATACCCCTCTTAAGGCTAAAAATGAGATTTTAAAATTTAATCATCTAAATTGACTCAAGTCTATTTTAATGAGTCTCATATTGATTAGTAAAGTAGGTTAAACACTTATCTTGGGGTTTGGATATTTAATTTAGCTTAATTAGTATTAAATATATTAAGAGGCCAATTAAGGTGATTAAGGAAATTATGTTATTTTAGGGTGATCCAATTACATTTATAAGTTTTACTATACTTAATAAGGTATTAGGAACTAGATTCACCAAAATTAGAGACTAATCTAAAGCTTAGTTTACTAATCCCATATTAGGGTAATTATAGAGTAATTAATAAAATTAAAGATCTTAAATTACTTTTAATAGTTTACTTAGATTCCTTGTAATCTCATGAGTAATCAGAGATCTTAATCAACATTTTTAGATATTTAATGAATTAATTATATTTTAAGTACAAATAGAGAAATATTAGGAAATAATTTAAAATCTAATTATTAGATCTTTGATTTTATTTTATATTATTATTCCTTATATTTTTCTGATTAAAATGGTATATTGAATCATACCATTTGGATAAATATAGCTAAAGTTATTTCATTAATTTATTATTCATTTTTATTAAAATAAAACCATAGGTTTTGATTTACTGAAATAATTTCCTTAAGGAAATTTATTCAGTAAATCCTTATTTTTGCTGTCGGCCCAAAAGCAAAACACGCGGGTTGGAGTCTGACCTGGCCTGGCACTGGTCGTCGTCCCCGCGCCGCCTGCCCGATACTAGGCCACATAGGGTTCACTTTTGATGCCAAATTCTTCGCCTCCAGACCACGCCACGCCTGGATTTCGATGGCTGCACCTTCAGGAACAAGAGGCGCATCGATTGGGCTAAGAACCCCCATCTGGGTCATGCTGGATTGCCGAGGTGCTATTCAACTGAGACAGCTCCTGGAGAAGACATGTGAGGAGTGAATTCTCCTCACAGAGCCAATGCCACGAGCCAAGGTCTATCCCTACACGTTCGGGGATCAAAAAGGAAATGATTGGGTGAGCCGCGAGGTCCTGGGGAGGGCTAGATCACTGAGGTGCTACTCGGGGTCAGCCACGGGTGAGAGGTGGCCTAGCTCGATCGATACGAGACCGATCGATCACTTGGGCTAAGCATGATGATTGCTACGAGTTCGTAATTATCCTTGGAAGAAGTCGAACTCCAATAGGACTTAGTATCCTGAGGGTCTGCTTCGACTTAGGACGGAAACTACTGGTGGCCTAGCAGTGCACACTCAGACAATAAGCTCATTGTCTGGTACGCTACCAGTTCATCCAAGCACATGAGCTTCTTACAGGGAATGGCAGGGTGGTCCTAGCACAGCACCTAAGCGGAAGGAGCGAGAGTCGAGCTGAACCCAGCTCAACGAGAGAAAGGGGATAGAGATGGTACAATGATAATCAGAAAGAAGATGAGTTGAGTACCGCAGCATGTCCCTGAAGATTCTTGAGCTATCTACTACAGTCTGGAGGTTTGAACTCCAAACCACACCCACTATCAGCGGATGAAGCAGGTTTAATCACTGTGAGAGCTGGGAGCATCGAGAACAGAGAGCTAAGGAAGATTGGGGTTCACAATGAGCAAAGGAGCTCACTGTGGGATCGATAAAGGTACTTATAGGCCTTAGAGAGGTCTAGGGTAGGCCCTGAGGCTCGGGCACCAGCATGTGGTTCGGCCCAAGGGACAGGATGGGTTTAACCATCTGAGGGCAGAATGAGGAGAGCGTCACCGACAGACCGTTGCACCGGAGGGCAAAGGAGAAAGAACGAGATAAATTCTCGTACTGCCACGGGGCTGAGGGAGGTTCTAGCTGTCGGGGGACTAGTGCACGTGGGAGAGATCGGGTGGTAGATGAAGGTGAATAGGGCAGGGTCCTTAGCAGCTGTATGATCACGCGGCCATTGGGGTTTGCCGATCTGATGTGGCTTCTGATTAACAGAACTGTGGATTAGATCTCGAGCATTGGATGAGAGATGCTGATCGAGCGGATATGATTAGATCACGATGCTGATGATATAAGCCGTATGATTAGGTGCATTATGATGCATGCTTTGGATATGCTGCCTTGCTGTCGGGACCCCCGCAGCGGATCTGCCGCTATCCCGACAACGAATCCCATGGTTAAAATAATATTAATTATTTAATAAATCCTTTAATTAATTAATTACATTCTAATAATTTTCTAAATTTAATTTAAAACTAAATGAGCTCCAAAAATTCTCAAAATTTTACCCTTAGCTAATTAAGGTATAAGGAATTTAAAAATGAACTCAGATTTTAATTTGGAGATTAATTTAATTTAGGTATTTTTCAGGATCTAAAAATAACCAAAAATACCAAATTTCTCAATTTAGCTCCGATTGATTCCAAACTTCTATGGTTAGGTTTAAATGACCCATTGAGTCTAATTGAATCAAAAATAAAACTTGGTTTAGCTTAATTAATTTGAATTTAACTAAGGTAAAACTAGGGTTGTTACACAGGGAGAGCAGCTGGCGTACGGGATATCTCCCCTGTCGGGGACGGGCACTATTGGGACGAACGTCCACAGTGCCGGGACCTTTGGATGACATCTGATTGATCAAGGGAGAAGGTGCTACGGCCCATATCTTCCGGACCCTAACGACCGGATCCGATTGGATTCGAGTCGCGGGATCCGAAGGATGGATCCAACGACAGATCCGCGATCCCGCGGGATTAAATCTTAGCCATAGGATCCGAAGGATGAATAGCAAATACGTCGGAAGCACCGCTGTTGCGCGACTCGGGCTCCACAGCTAATCGTCCGTGGTCCGCAAAGCGGATCCCAGCAGTTTAAATGGTTTAAAGGGTATATTTGCAAAATTGAAATATTGGAAGCCTTAAAATGCAATTAGGCCAATTTAGTTTAAATTGAATTATGGCCCAAATGATCTCTAAATTTTACCAAATTTTTACCCTAATTAATTTAGTGAGGAATTCAAAAATACAATCAGATTTTAATTCTGAGATCAAAATATTTTAGGTCTAATTTAGAGCATCTAGATTAATCAAAATGCTAACTTAACTTAGAGGAGTTCAATTTACTTCAAATTTTTATGTTTGGCTTAAATTAATATTTCAAATACAATGGAATTAAGACTAATGCTTGATTAAGCTGAGAACTAAATCAGGGTAACAACTTAAGGTTGTTACACAACTTAAGGCTTGGGCGCTACCGTACGCCGTAGGTCTAGCAGATTTTTGCCTTGGTTCAGGTTTCGTCTTAAGTAGTTTGGGGGAATTTTGAACTATTTGGGGTCTAAATATGAGCTCGGTACTTAAGGGAAACTTATTGAGGAGTTTCTTAGTGTTGTCTAAGTGATTACAAATGCTTTGCTTACGGTTGAAGGAGTTTTCAAGGAAGAACCTTAAGAGAGGGCTGTTGTGTAAGGAAGCTTTGCATGTTAGAGAAAACCCTCTAGATGGTGTCTGCTTCTTCTCTCTTTCATTCTAAATTAAAATATAATGTTTATTATTAAGGTGAAGCTCTTTGTAACTCTGTATTTTTTTAGATTTATAGTAGAAATTTTTGTGATGTGTGCTTTTGTAATTTTTTTTGATTCTTGGGTTTTCCATATAAATCTTTATTTTTGGATCTACTTGTGGTATTGATGCATGTGCTTGTAATGTGTTTACTTTTCGTTATATTTGTGATTTCGTTATTTGCTTGGTAACCGTCAATGTAATCACATTCCTCGAGCGCAAATCACTTTTGTTGCGGTGCTTGTATAGGTTGTGGAATCCTACAACAGCTGTAATTTAATTATTAACCTTTAAATATTGATTTACTTGGTCAAGATTGGTTTGAGATAATAAATACATCAATTAAGACGAATGATCTATTTATTTAACTTTTATATGCGTCACTGTCTGATTTTGAATTATAACTTAATTAGTTATAACATTTGACCTTATAGGATCTTGATTCTGAGATTATACTAGATAGTAAGATATTGGAGATTCTAAGTTTGTATATTTTCAGAATAGTTAGAATAAATTAATAAGAAAATAAAAAGACAACAAATCTTGTTTAGTTTATTACTTAAAATTCTTGATTTGAATGCTTCATTTTATCTTATTGTTTGAGCTTTGTTGCCTCATGCATTATTAGATGAGATATGAAGTATTTGATGAATATTCCATATTAGCTTTGTAAAGTATGTTATTATCATATTAGTTAAAGTAAAAATTCAATAAAATCAAATAACAGTTTAGTGGAGTGTGTCTTCTCAATTTTCGTTGTGGTATAATCAACTCATATCCAACCATGAGTGGTCTGGGTGATACATGCACGATTCCATAGTCTAACTCGGATCTAGCCATGAGTGATCTAGATGTTATACATAAGACTTTCTGTTAAGCGGCTATATTATAGTAGGTTAGTCTAGGCATTTATCCAATTAAATGATAATTTTAGTTCAATTTACATATAGTACAGTTCAGTTCAGTTTAGTTTACAATTTTGCAGTATTTTATATATTTTTCTATTTTTAGTAGATTTTTGGGCATTATATATATATATATATATTTATATATATTAGGATGCTAGATTTCAGTTGTATTATGTGCACATCAATCTTTATTATAGTATATTCAGCATGTATAATTTGATCATATTCTGTTTAGTTTTTTTTTTTACTTTATTAGTTCTTTTATATACATATGCTTAACCTTTTTGCAATAGTTAGATTCGAGGTATATTACTTTACTTGCCTCATTTTGTTAAAATTATAAATGTTTCACTTATAATTTTCCTGTTCAGTTGAATGCTTATTGCTCATATAGTGCTTAGGATAATTTGCGATATCTAAAATTATAATAGTTATTTATCAGCCTAAAATATACTTAGACAATTTTATCTAACATAAGATTTTTTCTTGTTTTGGTTGGGGTCACTGGCATGTTAAAATCAATATGTCAGATCTAGAGCTATTTGAGGACTCTGGACCAAGTGAGGAGCATGAGCAAGAGGATGATCTTGATGCACTTGCTTAGCTTTAATTCTCATTTTATTTGGAATAAAGTGATCGTTAGTTTTTCATTCTCTTTATGTTCATTGCATTTTATCCTGTAATAATTAAATTCAGCACTTTTTGTTTCTTATTTTAGCATTTTATTATCTAAGATATATACTTTGTACTATTTTTTTTATATTACTTGAATGTTATGGATGTAAGCTCACATTTTCTTTTAGTTTTTGCACTCTGTGATGAATGTTTGCATATATTAGCTTTGTACTCCGAATTATTATTATTACTGCCTAATAATTCAATGCATAATCATATGTCAAAGTACTTAGCTACTACACATTCTATAAATAAGATTATTACAAAGTTATATATCATTTCTTAAAATAAATAATTGATATTTATTTAGGAACTAGTTATAGTACCCAATATACAAAGTATGATTTTTTTATGTGCACAAGAGTTATTAATTTTTTATTGGATAAAAAATATTATGCTTGCATAAAAATATACACAAAAAGTATTCAGAATTATTACATTTTTTTTTTAATTGTTGCATATAGGTCTCATAAAAAAATATATTCATTCAATCATCTACTTACTCATTAGATTGACACATCATATATATATTTTGATGTATACTGTCGTGCAAGCAATACTCATACTGCATATCTTAATAAGAAAATAAAAAAAATATAAAAATTAATAAAAATATAAATATTTATTAAAAAATAAAAATATATTACATCAATTTTATTATTTTATATAAAAATTATCACAATATTAAATAAATATAATTTTTATCTATTTTTTATTTTTTTATGAAGAAGCATTGAACAGCTGGTATGAGTCCTATAACGCCGGTAAGCCGCCTAGGCAGAAGTTGGTTTTTTTGTCTTCACCAATTTTTTGATGGAAGCGTATATACCATTTGGTTTTCACTTTAGACAGACTAATTGCATTTGGTTTTTGTTCGCTACCCTCTTTCTCAGCTCCCATGTCCTCTTGCTACCGCTCGTCTCTGCATTTCACCTTAAGATATGAGGATCGGATCCGTCAATCTCGCTGCCGGACTAATAAAGAGCATGCGCCGTCAACGATTCAATTCCGACTGTCAGCGGCGCATTCAGCGAACGAATTTCTGGTTCTGGAAACTGTATTGCTGCGCTGTTCTGAGCGCAAATGGTCAAGGAGGAGGGAACACTTAAGGGATCGACTAATCTCAGCCTTGCGATTGAACGCGATTAGACAGAGGATTGGAGATTTCGATAGTGCTGGGTCTCCCGTGGAGGTGGAGGAGAGGAGGCATGCGGAAGTGATTGTGGCTGCCGCTATGACGGCAATGCTTGGAACAGTGAATCGTGTGCTCTATAAACTCGCCCTTGTTCCATTAAAGCAGTATCCCTTCTTTCTAGCGCAACTCGCCACATTAGGGTCAGTGCTTGTCTTCTCATCGATTTTATGGAATTGCAATCAGACGCTTCGGTTTTATTTTTAAATGTCTTCGGTTTGATTTGTTGCCGTTTTGGTATAATTAGCGAATCGAGAAAGAAATGTTTGCAAGGGTGCCCAACAAATATATTGCATTATTTGGAATTTTTTATTATAATAAATATTCATAATAACGTGATACACAGGGAAGTTAATTTGCGTGACTTTCAGGATGTCAAGAAATAATTTCAAAAATGTTGATTAAAGGAAGATTTTATGGACACTCTCCACCAGCGCCATAGCACCCTTGCAAGGCGCCAGGGCGCGTCGTAGCGCTTGATGCCTGTTGGACACTTGAGAGACTAGCGCCACAGTGCGCCGTAGCGCCTGGGCATTCGACAGGAACGCGCCACGGCGCGCCGCAGCGCCTGGGCATTCGAAAGGAGGGCGTCACGGCACGTCGTGTTGCCCGTGGTTTAGCAAGCCCGTTTTTGGAACACATAATCTTTGTAAGCCATTTTTAGGGTTAAAAAATAGTGTGAGGTCTCCAAGGTTTTTTTGGGTGTACGGTGGCTATTCCATAGAGTAGACTAAAGCTTCTAAAGTTTGGGTAAGGGTTTCTAAACTATAAAAACATTGTAATATCATATTCAATAGTGAAATCTTCTCTGCTTTTCTCCCCATGAATGTAGGTGTTAGTATCAAATCACATAAATTTCATGTCTTATGCTGTGATTGAGTTTGCATGTGATTTATCCTAGCTTTATTTTGATTTTGCTCAACATATACACGATTTTTTTTGCATTGTTTGAATCTTTAGATCCTAACAAGTGGTATCAGAGAGACGTTTGTTTGGTTGTGCTTGGGTGTTAGGGTTTTGTAATAAGCTATGTATTCTTTGTAGTTGAGTTTTGTAAAGCAAAGGACAACATAGGAGATAGAGTAGAAGAAGTGGTTGGTACTTCGTCATTATCGGTGGTTGAGAGATCCCTCCACCAAGTTGTGACACATCCAACGAAGATTTATGTGGTCAAGTTCGATGGAAAGAATAATTTTAGTATGTAAAGTTGCGTAGTAATGGATGCACTATGTGCACTAAATCTGGAAGATGATATTGATGGCGAAGAAAAACCTGAAGAAATTTCGGAGAGGGATTTGATCCGAAATTGTTTAACTCAAGATATCAAGTATGCAGTGATGATGGAGACTTAGGCATGGAAGCTATAAAAATTTCTAGATAGCAAGTACTTGACGACGTGTGTGGAGAATTGACTCCACATGAAAAGACGACTCTATCGGTTCTAGATAAGAACAGAAATTTTCATAGTTGAGCACATTAACAAGTTCATAAATTTATTGGAGGATTTGCTAAATTTGGATGAAACTATGGAGGATAAAAATAAGGCTTTGCTGTTATTAAACTCATTGTTAGATGAGTTCGAGAACCTTACCATGACATTGATTCATAGGAAGGATACATTGAGTTATGAGGAGGTGATTGCGGCCCTTATGAACTGCGAAGTTCTGGAGAAGGGATAAAGAGTCTTCCAAATTAGATATGGTAGAGGCTCTTACACTCCAGAGAGGAAGACCGAAAAAAAGAAGCAATGGCCAAAGAAGAGTGTTGATTTCTAAAATAGAGAAAAGTCCAGTGGCCGTAGCATCGGGCGCAGCCAGTGTGCATTCTGTTTGGAAACATGACACTGGAAGAAAGATTGTCCAAAGTTGAAAGAAATGCAGCAGGTAAATGGATATTTTGATGCAAAGGTTAATGTGATTTAGGGTGTGGTGGAGGGTTTAGACTTAGAGGTATCTCTTGTGACTGTTTATATGAGATTAATAGCTGACAGCTCTAGTTGGATTATGGATACGGGTGCAGCATATCACATATGTTCCCAAAAGGATTGGTTTTGTTCATATAGAGAAATAGACAGTGGTGCAGTCATAATGGGGAATGATGCTATGTGGCAGATTGTAGGAGTTGGAAGTGTGTTGATTAGGACACATGCAGTAACAGTTCAAGAACTGAAAGAAGTCAGATATGTACCAGAGATCAAGAAGAATCTTCTGTCTAGGGCCTTAGAAGCCAAGGGCTTTAAGGTAGTGATTGAGACAGGGGTCCTGAAGATTAGCAAGGGTGCAATGACTTACTTGAGAGGAGTTAGACAACATAACCTCTACTATCTTTAGGGAAGTAGAGTGACAGGTTCTGTAGCTGTGGCTGAAGATTCAGATGATACCATGACGTTATGACATGAGGCTGGCACATGCAGAAGAGCCTTCACCGAGAGCATTTGAGAGAGACTGACTCATAAAAGGTATAACTTCTTGCAAATTGCAATTTTGTGAACATTATTATTTGGTAAGAAAATGTGCAAACCATTTGGTGTTGGCCTCCATAACACCAAATATATACTTGAGTATATACACAGATGTTTGGCGACCAATGAAAACAATATCATTCGGTGGTCGTAGATATTTTATTTTTCTTATAGATGATTACTCCAGATATGTATACTCAATGAAGAGCTAAATAAATGTGTTGAAGGTTTTCATAAATTGGAAGTTGGTGGAAAATCAAACCGACAAAAGAATCAAAAGGATCCGATCGGACAATGGCGGAGAATATACTTCTGATTCTTTTGTAAAAGGAATATTAGAATTCAGGGATAAAACACCACTTCACAATGTGAGAAAAATTATAACAGAACGAATGAATCGTACATTGGTGGAGAGTTTATTGGGCAGAGGCTCTACACTATACATGCTACATGGTGAACCGTCTGCCATCTGTATCACTTAACAAGAAAACTACAATAGAACTGTGGTCAGGACATCCCGCCATAGATTATGATCAGCTGAAGGTCTTTGGGAGCCTTGCTTATTATCTTGTCAGGAAAGATAAACTAGAACCGTGGGTTAGAAAGGAAATTTTTGTGGGATTTCGATGCAGAGTGAAGGGTTACAAGTTGTTTGATCGAGTTAACAGGAAGATCGTGGTGAACAGAGATGTCACATTTGATGAAGAGTTTTTATTGAAGACTCAGGAGTTCGCATCAGATGGAGGATAATACAGAGACTTCTATAAGCAGATAGAGAGTGGGGTTTGATGCTACCTCTTTTGTTCCACAGAAGTATTCACATCACATTAAGGATACTCCTATATATGAAGACCACATTGGTGATGTGGAAGAACAAATTGACATTGCTAGTGAGACTCCAGTTTAGGAGTCGATTATGTGAAACATACCAAGAATGAATGCAACACAACAACCCGTCTGGCTCAGAGATTATATCACATATGCATTGTCCATTTTGGAGGATGAGGTTTCATCCTATTGCAAAAAAGCGACGAGGGCTCAGAAGAAAATTTATGGAAGTAGATGATAGATGAAGAGATTGAGTCTCTTCATAAAAATTAGGCATGGATGTTGGAGAAATTCCCTCTAGGTAGAAAGGCTATTGGAAATAAGTGGGTGTGTGCGAAGAAAGAGGGATCTTCAGAAGCTGATGTGCGCTACAAAGCGGCCTGATGAGGGAAAACCAGTTTAGTAGCTAGATTAGTGGCCAAAGACTTTGCTCCGAAGGAGTCAACTATGATGAAGTGTTTTCCCAATTGTCAAACACTCATCGGTTCGCGTGTTTTTAGATTTAGTGGCACAGTTTAATCTACTGCTTGAGCAGCTTAATGTAAAAATAGTGTTATTGCACGGAGAACTAGAAGAAGAGATTTTTATAGCACAACCCCCAGGGTATATTGGGCCAGGAAAAAGAGATTTGGTATGCAAATTGGACAGTCTTTTTATGGTCTAAAGTAATCACCAAGATAATGGTATAAGAAGTTTGATCAATTTATGCAGAAAGAAGAGTACAGAAGGAGCCAATTTGATCACTGCGTGTATTTTAAAAGGTATCCCAAGGTAATTTCATTTACTTACTCTTATATGTCGACAATATGTTGGTGGCGACTTCATATCAGTCTGAGATAGATCACATGAAATAGCAGTTGTCGAAGAACTTTAAAATGAAGAAGTTGGGAGAGGTGAAGAAGATATTGGGAATGGAGATCTGCAGGGATAGTAAGGCAGAAAAGATTCTAGACAGGGTATTTGGAAAAAGTGCTGAAGTGGTTTAGAATTGATGACTCTACAAAGTCGAAAAACTTTAGAATTGATGACTCTAAAAACTCTTGCTTATCTACAGAGTTATATCTGAAAACAAATTTTGAAAATGAAGAAATGCACTCAGTACCTTATGCTAGTGCGGCTGGAAGCTTGATGTACGCCTGACGCCTGTTGGACACTCGAGAGACTGGCACCACAGCGCGCCGCAGCTCTTAGGCGTTCGACAGGAATGCGTCACGGCACGCCGCAACGCCTGGGCGTTTGACAGGAACGGGCCATGGTGCGCCGCAGCGCCTTGGCGTTCGAAAGGAGGGCATCATGGCGCGTCATAACGCTTGCGGTTCAGCAAGCCCGTTTTTGGAACACCTATAAATTTTTTGTAATCCCTTTTTAGGGTTAGAACAGTAGTGTGAGGTCTCCAGGGTTATTTGGGGTGTGTGGTGGCTGATCCATAGAGGAGACTAAAATTCCTAAGGTTTTGTTAAGGGTTTCTAAACCTTAAAAATATTTAATCTCATCTCCAATAGTGAAATCTTTTTTGCTTTTCTCTCAATTGGCGTAGGTGTTAGCATCGAATCACGTAAATTTTCTGTCTTGTAATGTGATTGTGTTTGCATGTGGTTTATCCTAGCTTTATTTTGATTTTGCTCAACATATATACGATTTGTTTCGCATTGTTTAAACCCTTAGATCCCAATAAAAAATGCTTCTACATTTTTAAATAAGTGCTGATTCATAAGGAAATATGCAGAACGTCTCTGTTTACTAAAGCCATGGAACCGGATTCATTTGGACTGTATTTTTTTCTTTTGGACAATTTTTTGTTTGAGTGGAAGTTGGCCTTATTTAATGAGCTGATGAAATGCTAGTCACATCTCAATAAGTTTAAAGAAAATCAATCTATTTTATTTAGGTTGAGAAGAGTGTTTAAGTATGGTATTATCTTATAATTTATAAAATTTCTTTATTATGTTCTTAGTAAATTTTTATTAATCTATCTAATTATTAATAATGCAATTATAATTTATTTCTTAAAACACTAATTATCTACATGACATCCAAAATTTGAACTCTACAAATCTAACATTCACATTTGATTAAACAAACATATTACATAATCACACACTATGGATGAACTACACCTTATTACATATGATAGTTTTGAAAATATTAAAAATTCTGCGTTATATGTAAATAAGATTGGGCGGTATGTACCTCACAACTTTTAAATTAGGCCTTCAGGTTATGCCAAGGCAAGATCAGCCTTTGCTGAGCCTAGTTCTTCTAGAGTGCGACAATGTGTGCTGGTAGCTTAGTTTTTGTAAGTTTTTTTTTACATCAATTTGCTTAAAATTCATTGACACCTCAAATATTTCAAACACAAAGAATCAATTAAGCTTAAAATTTAATGATTTACCTGTATTTGTTTTACTTCACCATTTCTTTTACCTCAAATTAAACAACCCTTAAGTAATGGGAAAAATTCATACACACCCCAAAAATATTTGTTGTTTAAATGCTTAATACCTAAAATTTAAATATTTTAAAGCTACATTTGATATGAGGAAGGCTCAGTAGCCTTTCTCTCTTTTAAGTCCTTTGAAGGGTTATTTTATTTATGGGTTATTTATCAGTTAGGTTGGGTTGGTTGTTATCATGATTTATTTTATTTTTTTCTTAAGTATTGTATTATTGAAAGAAAAGTTCTTGACGTTTGAGCAATTATATTTTAATAAAGATTTTAAGTTTGAACTTCTTGTCGAAATTCCTATAAATTCCATGAAAATTAGGAAAGGTTGATAATTGTCTGAAAGCAAGTATATGAATCCCACTGTCGTTTGTAACTTCAGTGTTTTTTTTTAGAGGAATATTGTTAAGTTTAACATTATTCTTTTTCTTTTTTTTTGAACTCATGTTATCATTCTTTCGGATGTTGGCCTTTTTTTAGATTTTTATGTAAGAATAAAGAAATATTGCATATTCTTTGAATTACAATGATAGAATTCTGTGTGTTTTCTGAACTGTACTGTTTTGGGTGCGGCTGCTTTATTAGTTGGCGTGAGTGACCAACTCCATGTCCAATCATTTTGTTTGTAAAACTGCCGATACTGAATACATCGCAACATTTATGTGGGCATTTTGATGTTTATAGAAAACTAAGTTGAGCTGTGCTTTGAGTGAATTTAAATCCAAAACCTACTTCCAATACTTATAACTAATCGGAGGGAAAGAGTCTACTGTGAATGATATTGTTTGGGTAGGTGATGCATATCTGGTATTCTATGAATACCGGTCTTCCAACGCTTAGTTTGACTGAATATATGGAAGAAAAGAAATATGCCTTCAGCAATATGTCTCTTTTGTAGGTATGTTGTCGTGTACTTTTCCATCCTTTACGGTCGCTATCATGCTGGGATTGTCACTAATGAGATGCTTTCTCTTCCCAAGGCTGCATTTTTGGTTGTGGGATTGTTAGAGGCTCTTGGAGCAGCATCAGGCATGGCAGCTGGTGGTATATTTTTTATGATGTTTGTTTTTCATATTTCAATTGCTACTACATAATTTATTTTCGTTGCTAAATTTGCTGATTTTCTACATTGTTGGTTATTAGTTAGCATATATCTCAATGAATTATTTTCTAATAATCATGCCGACCCTGTGAAGAAGTGTAGTGAAATTGGTAGTGTTTTTTTATTTCACAATGAACTGTGCAAGTATTTATATTAATAAATAGTTACAAAATTGAAAATGAAATATCTTTGTAACCACTTAATATAAAGGAAACAAATAAAAGTGCAATTAAAATTTCTCAATATGATCTTGATTATGTAGAATCTATCGAGCATTAGCTATCAAGCTTTAAGTTCTATAATGTGCTTAAATTAGACCTTTGTGTTTAGCCTGATTAACATTGAGCAAAACACAATTCAAATACTAATAAGGAAAAATAAGAAAAATTGATAAGTGCACTGAAGACCATAATGAGTGAACATGTAAAGTTTAAAACTTTAATCCATTTGACTCTTTACGTATTGCAATATATAGATATACACACAATCATAGATCATACAAATATTCTTGACAATAATTATAATTATAACACAATATGTATATATATATATATATATTTTTATATATATATATATATTTATATATATATATATTTATATATATTTATATATATATATATATATATTTATATATATACATATATTAAACATTTTTGTATTTTATAAATATGTTTTATTTATTATGAAAGAAAATTACATGAATAGCATAAAATTTAAGTATTTACATATTTATCGTATGAAATTTGATTTTCTTAAATGATTTTTGTATTTTTATTATAATATAAATATTTAAAGTAATATAAGTCGAGCATTATATATTTTGTTATTGTTTAACATGTGCAGTGTTTTTTAGATATAAAATTTAACTAGTAGATATGTAAATAAAGATGATTTATAAAAGAAATCTCTAATATTAATATTGATAAATTTATTTGAGCCTTTCATGAGCTGAACCCTAGTATTTGTCTCAATAAAAAAGGGCTTAAATTTACATTTAAGTATAGCTCGTTTTCTTAATAATTAAGTTGAACAGAGTTTTTCTTAGTTGAATTAGAGCTCTTTGTAAATTATGAGCCTATTTGATAACTCTGTTTATGAATGGTGAAAAGTGGAAGTGAGGAGTTATGAAAGATTTGAGCAGTTGAGTGTAGGGGCATGACATTTGATGGTGCATGCCGAGGTTCGTAAGGAGGTTATGAAAGATTGTTGATTTGTATTCTCCACCACCATCAACTTGGAGTATTTTGATGCATTTATTGAATTAGCACTCAATAAGTTTTTGAAGGTAGATATGAATTTTTGTATTATTTTGGATTTTTGTTTGAGTGGAAAAAACCAAGTGAAGTGTAAGCTATCATCCACAAAAATAATATAAAATTTGCAATCTTCATTAAAGATAGTTGGGACTGGGCCTTATACATCATAATGTATGAATTCTAAAGCATCCTAATTTCTATTTGTGTACTTCGAAAATGGTAGTCTATGATGTTTTGCAGTAATACAAGTAGTGCATGGAAATGATAAGATTTGTTGAGGTTGGGAGAGTGCTTGTGGAGAAGTTGATGAATGTCCTATCATGGCTTGGATGTCCATCCCGTGCAACAACTTTTGTCTGAGTGACCTGTTTTGTAGCAGATTCGGTACTGAATGTAGGAAGTTCTAGCTGTTTTCTTTGCGGGTGTCAAAATTTTTGGGTGTCAAAATTTAAATATTTTTTTATTTTTGAATTATACACTATCAAATTAACTTTTAACAAAAATTTCATAAAATTTGGAGCTAAAATTGATTAGTTATGATAAAAATATATTATAATTAAAAAGAAAAATTCAGTCGTTACAAGTTTTAGCAAACATGATTTTGGCTAACTTCAAAATTAGATTCCGGGACAACCACTTGGCCAATTGGACAATTTTGGTGTTTGTGGATTCCTCTCAATGGGATCTACATTTTGAAACCTTAAATTTAAATTTTGGAGATATATTTTTATTAATTTTGAGAAATACTAAAATTTTGTTTTTAGCCAAATTAGGCATATTATGCCATAATTTTTGGAGTTTTATATTTAAATCATCTAATTAAAGGCACCAATTGATATTCCACATAAATTATTCTCAATTAAGTCAAATCATGTTAAGCTATTCAATTTTTGCCATGATTAAATCTATGCTATTGGATCTTTGCTAAAGCCTTATATGAACTTCTAGACCTCCTAACCTTTATTAGAAACTTTAAATCCTGCCTTTATTTCTTTCTTACCTCCATTTGAAAGTATTTGTCAAACTCCTTTTATCTTCTTCTTCTCCTCCTCTTCAAACCCTAAGGACTTCATCCCTAAGCAAATCTCACGACAAGAATAAGATCTTGGAAGCTCTAAGCCACATAAAGAAGGAGATCTAGGCTACATTATCTCATTCTTTTCACGTCAAGTTGAAGATCTAGGCTTCATCAAAATTTTTTTGCTTCAAGGTACTCTCTTCTTTGATTCTCTCATTATTTCTCTTCTTTATCAAATATATTTCATGTTTGAAATATATATATATATATATATATCGATCAAATAAATGATAATTATAATATTGATAGGTTATAGGCACACTCACAATGATATTTTAGATTGCTTAATTTATATGTGTATATTCATAACATTTCAAGAAAAATTTCTTAAATTTATTCAAAGATTTTATAATTCTTCATCCTTATTTTGTACTATCATTATTCTTGTTCTATTCAAAATTAGTTGTAATTTTGCACACACATTTTTATTTATATTTTTAATAAATCACTAGAAGATACTATACCTTAGTTTTACCTTTAAGATGCTCAAAAATCACTTCAAAGTTGAGAAAAATAACACTTCCAATTATAACTCCACCATTTCTCTAAGCAATGATGGAGTAGAAGTCAACAAGTGCAAGCTAGCCGTTCCCTTTCTGCTCAAAGCATTGACTACAACATTTTCTTTTCCCGGATGGTAATTGATTGATGTTGTCACAATTCTATCTACTAGGGACTTGATCTTAGTCAAATATTTTGATCGATTCTTGAGAGATATATCATGGAGTTCATTCTTTAGCTGAATGGCTTTATATTGGTTTGTGGATTGGAGGCATTTTTCTAAGATGAGCCATGCTTAAGAACATGTTTTGGCTTCCAAGATGTAGGAAAAAAGGGATGGGGATATTATAGAGTAGAGAGCAGCAAAAACACTGATTAGATGTTGGTCAATTTAAGTTTATGGTTGATACTTCTCGTTGTTGGTGCGGGAGATCTAATCGGTTCCGTCAAGGTCACCAAATATGTTATTTGCTTTGAAGAGTTGGGTTACTTGTGTTCTCCATATGGAGTAGTTCTTAGATGTTAGGTGATTGTGGATTAAGTTCTTGATGTTGGACATCAAGAATTTGAGGTTCTTGGTTTCATTTTGGTGGACGGGATTGCTGTGTTGGGTGCTGGGATGGTTCTTGGAGTGTGGTGTTGTGTTGGCTGAATCCATTGGGTGTGTTTGACTAGAGAGGTTTGAGCAAGTAGAGGATGGGGTGATGGCTTCTTTTATCAAGAACTTTGGATAATTCTTGAGGGGAGAAGACTGGATGAGTTCCAGCTTATAGATTGAGACTGAAAAGTGGGTGTGTTGAGAGGTTCTTGAAGATGGCGGAGAGCTTCTAGAAGAATTGGAAGAAGGACTCTTGGAGAAGGAGAGAGTAGGTGAAAGGTGTCAGGGCTGTGATGGGTTCTTGGGGACAGAGGGCTGAGGGCTGGAGCTTTGGCTTCACTGGTGATCTGAGGGCTGGAGGCATCAGCTTCACTTAATAGCCTTGACAAGGAGAGGGGATCGTATGGATGCTCTGATACCATGAAAAGTGGAAGCAAGATTCAAGAAAGGTAGACAAGAGAAATATCATAAAAAAAAATTATTCATTTCATAGTAATGTTCAGAACAAGTACACATATTTATAGATGCTATGATGGATAGGTGGGTGGTTCTTGATGAACCGTGATATGATGAATGGCTGATGGGAATTGGTTGTTATTAAATGGTAAATTTAAACGTTAGAGTTGTCTCGGAGAATTTATTGCGACAACAGTCACAATTAGAGGAAGTAATCATAGTTTTTTATCACAATCACAAGATTACCGTTGCATGATAATTGGTGATCGGTTATGGGTCGACCATGTGTATACTATTGTGGGCGATGAGTGTGGCAACGATTTTGACTGCAGTCATTTTGGTAGAAAAATCTTGTTTTTCTCCATTTGAGTGTTAGGGTCTTGCATCATTTGTTTATGATTTTTTTCCAGAGGGAGCTTGGTTCCCAGAAAAGCAAAGACTCCGTGAATTTTTCTGCTTTTGTATTATGGGAGATGCAGTTCAGTAATCCCATGCATGTGGTGGAATCTCAACTACAACAATTTGATGGGATGGCCCAATTGATGAAAGCTTGTTTGATATGAGAGCGATCATCTCCCTTGATGTTTATAGAGACAGTTGAATTGTGTCGTATAGCTTTTCATGGCACACCCTTCTCGTAATGTCCTAGGTTTAAAAAAAGAGTTTTGGGCGTCAATTTTGTAATGCATGGTGAGGCACAATTTTTTTTTAATTAAGACTAAATATGTAGTTCCCAGATTTTGGATTAATTCAGATATTTATTAAATTTTATTCTTATTTTATAATTTTGGGCTACTATTCAAATTTGTATAAATAATTTTTGCGAAATCCTCATTTTCAACTTTAATGGGACCCCATCCTCCCCTGTATAACAACCCACGACGACAACCTCTATGCCGCAGCCCTTAGGCTTCAAACAGCAGTTAGGCCTTTGATTTTTTAACCATACCCCTCAGACTCTACTACATTTTCCTTTGAGTCACTCTTATATTCTCTTTATCATTCCCCAGTGCCAACCTCCTCTCTCCTTTCTTATAACAACCATTTTTCTCCCTCTCTTTCTCTATATAACAACAGGCCCATCATATTCCTCCACTAAAGCAAGCAATTGGAGGACAAGGTTTGACGTCTTTGAACTTTGATGAGAATTTCATTATCAATTTTAACCAATCTTCTCTTAAATCCTTGACCATCAATTGCAGGTAAGATTTCATTATTTACTCATTTTTTTTCAACAAAACAACAGATAATTCATTTGAATTTGAGCTGTTCTTTTTTTATTTAGGGTCCAATTAAGAATATCTTCACAAAAATTAGTACTAGATGAATTTATGGATCCATCAACATTTCTAAAGTAAAACTTATTATTTTCTGTATGATTTTCGTAATGATAAGTGAGCATCCCTTTTACGATATAATTTGTTATGCTATGTTTTAGGTTTATTTTGTTATAATTGCATGTTGGAGAGTGTTAGGGGATAGTTTATCAATTAAAAATTAGTGAGAAATAATCAAGTCTTTTTTTACTTAAAGCCCTTGTGTTATGTGATTGGCTATGATTTAATAGACCTTAGGTCATACTAGGAAAGAAAATATGTGCCTTTTCTTTTAGTCTCTCTAGTAGTGAAATCATTGAATAAATTTGAGTTTTCTATAAATCTATTAAGAGTTGGATAAGGAAAGGTGATTAGGAGATCAATTCCGAAGGTCATTTCGGAGGTCAGACGAGTGATCCCAGCTTTACCAAGCCATTAAGCTACCAGCCTCTCTTGCTCTCATCAACCTCTCCACTGTGTTGGTTGTCCTGAGCTCTGTTTAGACACGGGAAATGGGCCTTTTCATATCCTCAACTGAATTGTTCATTACTCGCTCGAGTCATTCTAACTTGGACCATATTTAAACATATTATCTAGGATTATTTAGAGCCACACACACATGAATTTAAGGAACATAGCAGTAGCTAACAAAATTTTGTTACTAGGAATTCTCCATGGTGTAACGAGGTTGGAGCTGATCATTTTACCAGTTGGGCATTTAACATATTTATTAGAACAATGGATGAGAAGATTTCATGTGGCAAGATTGTTATAAAGGTCATCCTTATAAATAGATGTGTTTTTCAGTGTAGAGGGGTTCCCTCTACTCTTCCTTTATAAAATGTTACCGTTACATTGAATTCGTCTTCTCTCTGAAATTTTCAATTGTAATTTGGTTCTAAATAAATGAATCTTTTGTTATGATTCTGCAAATGCTGGTTGAGTCCCTATTTGTGTTGTTTATGTTAGCTTTTGAGGTCAAGTAGCACTATTTAAAGGGGGTGACTTGAGTTTTCAACTTACAGAAATTAAACTTAAAAAAACTTTTATTTATGTGCAAGTTTAAGATATTTTATAAATAAAGGAGAAAAAGATGTGTATAAATAGAAAACAAAAATCTAAAAGTAAAGTAATGAACAAACAATTTTATAGTAGTTTGGGTCAAACCCAAATCTACGCTCTCTTTGAAAGATCACCTTTTATGAAAATTCACTTAAATAAGTTATTCATTCGTTGATACTATTGCAAGTGGTTATGTCAGTACAACCACTCATTAGATGCTTTGACTGCAGTGTTGCCTAAGTCCCCTCCTTAAAGATATCATGAGGCAGAGGGTCATTGATCTCTTCTTTGTAATGACCCGAGTCGTTAATAGGCTAATTAGGACTAAACCTGGCTAAACAATTAGAATTCTGGGCAACTTCAAAATTATGTCAAATCAAAAACACCGTTGGATATAGTATATTTTTGTGATCGTAATCCCCAAGTTTGGGAGTAATCTAGATAATAGATACTCTTGAATTAATTTCTGAATATTTAAAATTCAGAAAATTGAGAAAATTAAGTACAAGCCAAAATTTATTAATTTTAGTGCCGCTGGACTAATAAGAATATTTGGAAAATGCTATATAAAAAGCTTTGTCAAAATTGGAGCTCCAAATTTATTGTAATTAATTTTTAAAGTTTTAATCTTCAGAAATTAATACAAAATAACATATAGCTCCAAATCGAGAAATTTTGGTTCGAGTATGTTCGTCTCGTCGAAATATACATCCGGATCAAATTTTGTTAATTTTGGAGACCAAACGACAAAAAGATGCACAAAATTTAAATTGTATTTTTTTAAAATAAAAAATTTAATTGCTACAGTGCCCTCCCCCCGCAGACTCTCGGCACAGACCCATGTGCCTTAGGGCACAGACCCATGTGCCTTAGGGCACACACGCCAATAGGCCATGCGCCATGCGGCGCATACCGCTGTTGTTAGCATTTGGTAGCCAACAGGGCCCACGGTGACTGGCCGAGCCCCCTCCCCTCCCCTTCTCCTCTTATAAATATTCTCGCATTCCTCAATTCCCCACATATCATTCCTTCTCCTCCTACCACTCCCGGCAGCCACCACCCTCCCCAGCTCAGCCAAGCCTGCTGCCTCTGACAGCTGACAAGGCCCTCCTCGGCCAACAGAAAGAGAAATAAATTCTATTTTTTCTATTTTTTTAAAATAATAATAATAATTTTTTAATATTATTATTATTACTATATCTATTAATATGTTATTAATAATAATATTACTATTATTACTATTATTAATACTAATTCTATTATTAGTATTAATAGTAGTCTTTTATTTATTTATGCAAATTATATTATTATTATTATTATTATTACTATTTTTTATAACTTTCAATTCTGTCATTTTAATTTCAATCAATTATTACCATTATTATTATTATTTTTTTTATTATTATTATTAGTTTCTGCATTTTTCATTTGTGTCATTTAATTCTGTCATTTTAATTTCAATCAATTATTATTATTATTATTATTATTATTATTTTCTGCATTTTTTATTTCTATCATTTAATTTATCATTTTAATTTCAATTAATTATTATAATTTTTACTTATTATTATTATTATTAATATTATTATCTGTATTTTTCATTTCTATCATTTAATTATATCATTTCAAATTTAGTCAATAATAATAATAATAATAATTATTATTATTGTATTTATTATTTTCTGCAATTTCTATTTTTGTCATTTTGATTATGACATTGTTATTATTATTATTTTCTTCATGTCATTTTTTTCAATGATTATTATTATTATTTTGCTATCTGAAGGGAGAGAGAAGAGATGATAATCTCATATAAGAAAATGAGAGAATAGAGAAAGAAGAGATGATAATCTCATATAAGAAAGAGAGAAAGAGAGAAAGAGAAGAGAGAAGAGAAAAAGAAAATATGATAATCTCATATAAGAAAAAGAGAAAAGAGAGAGAGATGAGAAAAGAAGAGAGAGAAAGAGAATATAATAAGAAGAGAGAAAGAGACAGAAGAAAAATAAGATTATTTCTCTTATATAAAACTATCATATTTTCATTATTATTATATTATCATTGTTTTATTTTTTATTATTTTTTATGAATATTTTATCATATTATTATTTTATCATTTAATTTACAAACTATAAAATATCACTATTTAAAAGAGTAACTAATTAAGTCTTGTGTAAATGCTAAATAATTAAATACAAAATTGTGCAGATATATCTGATTTTGACTTTTGACACGTTTGTCAAACGCACTGAGAAAAGGTACCAGATATCTCTATTTACTCTTATTTTATACGCTTTTGCGCTCAACATCGCAAAATATTTTAAATGTAACATAAAATGATATTTGAAGAAATTTGGATAACTGAGTTGCATAGGGTTCACTGTTGAAACTTTTTCTTTTAGTATGATCAGACAATTGTTAGGACGAGGCTGTCCAATATCGGGAGCCATAAGGAGCTTATAACTGACAAGCATTTGAGGGGGCAGGTATCGAGAGAAGACGGGATTATCATGTAACACGAATATGAACTTTTATTTTTCTCGATTTTATACTTGCCCAACAATATCACCAAACCACACCAGATATCAAATATTAAAATTCTATATTTATTTTTGTGACAAATAAATCTTTTTATGCTAAAGTTTTAGTGCAGTTGAAACAGGTTTTGCAGGGATAAATTATGAAGCTTTTTATTTTCTGTCAAATTGATTATTTTGTTTATTATTTAACAATTGTAAAGTTGATATCTATCAATACTTTCATAAATAATTGGTATTCAAATGCTGTATTTTTGAAACATGCTCAGATCAAAAGCTTATTTTGGATGAAAAACTGTAAAAATTATAGAATGATGCTATTATTACCTGCTGATTTGCTGCTTCTTTTTCTTATTATTAAAGTTTGAAATTTTTTTAGATCCTTGTGATCAAATCAAAACTTTGTAATATTTTAATCCATAAATAAATGAGTTACATTTGGTGCATATATGTCATTCTTTTAAATCACTTAATATGATCATACGGCTAGAGGATTATTCCCAATGCTAAATTAGCTTTTGCTAACTGGACATCGGGTCCCCACATTCTTCATGCTCTTTAGCTTCATATGTAATATCCCAAGGATATTAAAAATATAAAAATTTGAAATTTGAATAAATTATTAAAATAATTATTGCAAAATATATAGTTAAAATAATTTTCATTATATTTGTAAATTTACTAAAATGAATATTTCCATTATAAACAATTTTAAGTATTTTTTGTGAAAAGTTGGTAATTTCTAATTATTCAATCATTTTTAGTAAATTATGGAATTTTCTCTTTTTAGAAATTAGTATAGTAATTAAATAAATACATTTTATAATTATAAAAAGTCAATTAATCGAATTCAAACAACGAGGATGATCTAGGTCGTTATATTGACGGAAGGAGGCGTGGTACGAAAATGTATGATTAATTCAGATAGTTAGATGAGATTTGATCGTGGGATAATATTTGATAACCAAAATTGATTTGAATATGCTGTTAGTTTGATCTTCATTGAATTTAAGTGAACATGTGATAGAACACTTCTGATTAAACCGATCATTATTCATTGGGAAAAGTTTTTCTTAAGCACTATAGTTTTGTCTTTGTATTAAATTAATCCTTGAAATTTTATTTTTTTTAAAGAGGTCTCTAAAATTACTAAAATATATCAAATAAGTTCTTATGATTTTATTTATGTATCAAATTTGCCCTTATTTGAGATAAAAAGTAGGAGGCAACATCTGACAAGGGAGTCGACTACAAGGAATGTTGTGGTTCCCTTTGAATGCACATTATATTTTAAAACAATAATTTGTTCGTATGATTGAAGTTTTGTAAAGTGAGATGAATGATTCTCTCATAAACAAAAAAAAAGGTTTCTTTTTCCATCTGCTGTCTTCTTTCTCATTTAAAATCTTGTTGTCATTCAGAGAAGTTGTAGACCCCGTAATCAAGATTTTCTTATTCCAAATCCATATGAATCTTATTTGTCACCCTTACCCCCATTCCTCCTCAGGGAGCAGCTGCTGCGAAGGCCCTACTTCTCTCAAAGATCTTAGTGACGACGATCTTTCGAACTTGGGCAATATTCTGCTTTCAAAGAAGAAACGGGTAGAAGAATCTTCTTCTATGTTTCCTTTTAGACTCACCATCACTTCCAAGATAGAACAACCCATCCCTTCCACCCATCGCCTCCTTCGAAGGGTTTAGGAACGACAAGTCCACAGAGATTTGACTGTGATTTTAGAAAGCATTCAATGGTGCTGATCAGATCAAACCCGAGGAATTTTTAAAGGTTTTCAAGAGCAAGTTTGAGACGAAGCTCAGCAACTCCTCTTACGGATATCAGAACGTTCGAAGCCTGGTTGCGGCCATTTGAAGCTCTTAGAATTATCTATTTGATACGTTTTAGTAATTTCAGGGATCTATTTGATATGTTTTAGTAATTTTAAGGATCTATTTGATAAAATAAAATTTATGGACAAATTTGATACAAAGACATAATATAAGGACTAAAAAAAACTTTTCCCTTATTCTTTTATATGGCAATTCGAACCATAATCTGACTTATGATATGGGGTCATCTTCCCTGTCGAGCCAGCAGCTGATGCCCTAATTTGTGCGAAAGAGGTGTTTTGCTAAGACTCAATGAAACCGCTCTCATTCAATTCAAGACAACTTGCCTATTCCCATTAAGTGATATAGAATAGATCCCATTTAACTGCAAATGGAACGACTTAATTAACTCTAAATTGAGCAGCTCAATTTTCAAAATTCACGTAATTCCAATTGTTGTCTGTGATGCTAGCTAACCCCGCACATTCCCAATAACCTACTTAACCCAAACCAACACTCTTTTGGCCTTGAATCAACAATTTGTTTCATCAAGTGTGAAATTGTCTAAAGCTCTAATTTATTTTAACCTCTTGAGGTAGCTAGCAATTTCCAAAGACCCTTAAATGTCTCCTTAATATGATCATGTGGTTACAACCGCAGACAAATTATTAAAATTCGCATAGCTCCAATCGTTAGCCACCAAACTAACTAACCCCACACATTCCAAGTAACCTATTTATCCCAAACAAACACTCGTTTGACCTTCAATCAACGGTTTGTTTTGTTATGTTTGAAATTGTCTAAAGCTTTATTTTGTTTCGCCTCTTGAGCTAGCCAGCAATTCTTAGACCCTTAAATCGTTTGGAGTGAAACTTAAAATTAGAAGATCTTTTACACCGAAGAAATCCTTAGGATCAGGGTTTGACCGTTGAGACTCACCGAAGCAAATACGAAATAAACTAACACAAAATTAAAAAGCAATCACAGCACAAGCAATCACGAACATGCAAGCTTACAAATACTAGAGTGTACGTGGAAAACTCAAGAATTGGAAAACCACAGAGCCACACCACCACAAGGAAAATTCACAATGAATAAAGATTACAGAGTTACGAAGAACTTATCAATCTCCTTGATAAAGAAGAGATTCACCACCTTAAACTGTTCTTCTTCTTCTCTCCTAGATTTCTTATTGCTTTCACTCTAGAGTTCAAGCCTACAAGCCTCCAAAGCTCTCACAAAATTTTTGGCACACACACAAACCCTAACCTTCATGTTAGAATATATAGGAGACCCCAAATCAAGCTCTCAAAGTTCTCTAAACAACCTTGGACACATCACGCATGAGCTGATATTTCTATGATCGCTTGAGCGCTCGCTTTGCTTCTTTTGGGGTGCTCGGGAGCGCCTGAGCGCCAGACCTCCTGTTCGTTGGGCGCCTCGGCGCGTCTAAGATCCAGACTTCTTATCTATTGGGCGCGCCTAAGCGCCAGACCTTCTGTCTGCTGAGCGCCTGGGTGCGCCTGAGCTCCAAACCTATTGTTGGCTTCTTTTGCGATCCAGTTGGTCTCAACACCATAATAATCTCCCACTTGGAAATCAATTGTGATCAATTTATCTTCAACCTTGGATTTTCTCAATTTGTCTTTCTTTTTGCAAAGGATGTGGTGTGGTTCACCCCGCCCTCTCTTGATCCTTCGAGACCAACTGAAGTTGAGCATAGCTTTAGTTTCTTCGCTGTTACTGATTTCGTGAGCATATCGGCTGGATTCTTTGATGTATGAATCTTCTTTAACACATGCTGATGATCTTCTAACAAAGATCGGATGAAGTGGTACCGTAATTGAATATGCTTCGTCCTGGCATCAAAATGCGGCATTCTTAACTAGATGGATAACACTCATACTGTCATTATGCAGTCTTTCATCCCTTTGCTCCTTGCCTAACTCAACCATGAAGCTCTTCAATCAGATCATCTTCTTGCTCATCTCAGATGGAGACATTCTGTCCCAGTTGTGGATAGGACAACTATCTTTTGCAGCATGGAGATCCAACTCACTGCAATGCTTCCCAAGGTAAACACAGCCAGTTGTGCTCCTTTTGCTGTCAATGTCTCCAGCTAAATCCGAGTTTATATATCTTTGTAATTCTATCTTGAACTTATCAAAGCAAAGTGCTTTGTCCACTTCCTCTCAGAAATCTGAAAATCCATTTAACTTCCTCCCAATGAGGCTTCTTGGGGTTGCTCACGTACTTGCTTACCAATCCCACTAAATGGGCAATATCCGGCCTTGTGCAAATCATCGCGTACATTAAACTCTCGACTGCTGAAGCGTATGAAACCTTTTCACGCGTTGCCTTTTGACTTTAGTCATTGGCATATGCTCCTTTGTCAAGTTAAAGTGACTTGCTAGGGGAGTGCAAACTGATTTTGCCTTTTTATGTTGAATCTCATGAGTACTCTGTCAACATAGTCAGTTTGAGATAGCTTCAGTATCCCTGCACTTCTTTCCCTATTGATCCTCATCCCGAGTACATGCTTTACCGAACCTAAGTCCTTCATATCAAATTCTTTTGATAATTTCCTCCATGTTTGATCCTGTTGTCAACATATCATCTACATACAGAAGTAGAATGATATAGGAGATCTCAAATTGCTTCACATAACAACAATAGTATGCCTGACATCTTTTGTATCCTGTATTTGACATGAATTTGTCAAACATCTTTTACCATTGCCTCGACGCTTATTTTAAGCCATACAGGCTTTTCTTGAGCTTGCAGACTAGCTCACTCTTTCCACAGGTCTCATATCTCTGTGACTACATTACGTACAGCTCTTCCTCCAAATCACTGTGAAGAAATGTAGCTCTCACATCCATCTGCTCAAGCTACAGATTTTCGACTGCAACGATGTTCAACACTACTTTGATAGTAGTCATCTTTCCTATTGGAGCGAAGATCTCACTGTAGTCCATGCCGTGCTTCTGCTGGAAGCCTTTGACCACGAGCCTTGCTTTGTAGCATTTGCTACTATCTAGTTCTTCCTTCAACCTATAAACCCATTTATTATGAAGAGCCTTCTTTTCTTCTAAAAGTTTAGCCAACTCCCATATCTCATTTGACATGAGTGACTTCATCTCGTCATCCATGGCTGCCTTCCACTTGATTGAGTCATCAACTTGAAGTGTTTTCTCATAACATTCTGGTTTACCACAATCTGTTAGCAGTAGATAAAATAGTGAAGGAGAGTACTTCTGTGTAGGACGTGATGTTCTGGTGGATCTCCTCAGTTCAGTAGCAGGAGTTTGAGAGGTTATATGTTCTCCACCATCATGAGCATCTAACTGTGCCTGCTCATCTTCCTCTGCGTTGTCATCCAGTTCAATGTAATTTGGCGCATCATTTGAGTTCCATTTCTGTCCTTATACATCTCAAGCTCATTGAATGTGATTTCCCATCTTATGATAATTTTTTGATTTGATAGTCCATAATCTATAGCTAAATTCTTCCGCTCCATAGTCAATGAATGTACACTTGATTGCTTTTGGATCAAGCTTGCTTCTGTAACCTGCATCAATATGCATATAGGATGAACAACCAATTACCTTTAGGTGATTCAATTTAACCTCTTTACCGCTCCACACCTCCTCAGGTATCCCTTCTTTCAAGGAACTGATGGACCCCGGTTGATTAGATAATTTGCTATTGATCAGATAAGTTGCTGTGTTGATTGCTTTTGCCCAGAACTGTTTTGGCAATCATGCATATATCCTCATGCTTCCTCAGTGAGGGTTTTGTTCATGTGCTCTACGACACCATTTTGCTATGGTGTTCATGGAACAGTGAACTTCTGCCTAATCCCATTCAAAGCACAAAATCCTTTGAACTCTTTGTTACAATACTCTCCACCATTATCTGACCTTAGGCATTTGAGCTTCATACCCATTTCATTTTCCACCAAAGCTAACCATTTCTTGAACACAGAAAATACTTTTTTCTGCTTGCCATAAATACGGTCTGCACAAAACACCAAGTCAATTGATTTCAACCTTGAAATCTTACTTCTAGATAACAACGCCTTCAATCCTTTTTCGCTCATATGATCGAGCCTTTGGTGCCATAGAAGTGAATATGCTTGTCTCGCTGCTGCAATAGAATCTGACACTTTATTAATAAGGTAAAGTGTCATCTCCACATTGCCTCGATCTATGACTAGTGCACCTTTGGTGACTTTCCAGGAGTCTCCTGTAAAGCTGGTTCTATTTCCCTCACGGGCTATTGACTAACAGAGATCAAATTCCTCTTTAGAAAAGGAACATGCCGAACATCCTTCAGCTTCCACGCTGACTTGTTTGATAGCTGAATATCCACATCACCTTTGTCTACAATATTGTAGGCCTTGTCATCTCCCCAGTAGACTTTGCCCAAATCGCTTTTGGTGTTATTTTTGAATGCTTCCTTGTTTGGGGTTGCATGAAAGGAAGAACTTGAGTCCACCACCCAAGACTCAGTGCTAACAAGGGACATGATCTGTTCATCTTGATCCTCATCTACTGAAAGATTCGCAGAGGGGTTCTTTTCTTTACCTCTTGACTTCTTTAAGGCATAACAATCCTTCTTGAAGTGTCTTAAATTTCCCACAATTTCAACATTCTGTTTTTCCCTCGGTCGGCTTTGATTTTCCCCGCCTCGACTTAGACCTGACTCCTTCCTGTGATCTCAACATTAAGTGTTGAAGTCGATGCCTCACCATTAGATCGCTTCCTCACTTCATTCAGCACTAACCCGACGATGTCATCAAACGTCAAGGTTGCATTCCCTGATGAATAACTGACTACAGTAACCAATCCATCCCAGCTATCCGATAATGAAGACAATAGTAACAAACTCTCACCTCGTCATCAAACTTGATGACTGAGCTTAACTGACTAGTAACAGTATTGAACTCATTCAAATGTTTTGTCACTAAATCGCCATCTACATCTTCATATTGAATAACCTCTTCATCAAGAAAACCTTATTGGAAGCAGAGGGATTTCATACATTCTTGTTAGGGCTGTTATGAAATCCACCGTAGTTTTAAATATTAAATGCTACGGATGATGATAAAGAGAGGCAAACCAAGCCTTGTGTCGTTTTATCAAGAACTTCCAATCTTCATTCGACATAGTGTCTGACTTCTTGGTAACTCCTAATTGTAAGTTTAGCTTTTTTGATAAAACAAATCCTTCATTTGCATTTTCCAAAAGGCGAAGTTTGTTCCATTGAACTTTTCAATCTTGTGTCTCATTTTGTCGGCCATTAATCCCACTCAAACTAACAAACCCTAGCACCAAAAAGACAACGTTCTAATACCACTTGTTGGGAGTGAAACCTAAAATCGGTAGATCTTCTACATCGAAGAAATCCTTATGATCAGGGTTTGACCACTGAGAGTCACCGAAGTAAATACATAATATATCAATACAAAGCTAAAAAACAATCACAACACAAGCAATTTCAAATATGAATTACAAACATGCAAGCATAAGAACACAATGGAAAACCCAAGAATGAAAAAATCACGGAGCCACACCACCACCAGGAAAATCTACTATGAATGAAAGATTACAGAGTTGCAGAGAACTTATCAATCTTCTTAAGGATGAAGAGATTCATCGCCTCAAACTTTTCTTCTTCTTTTCTCTCCCAAATTTCTTCTTGCTTTCACTCAAGCCTCCAAGCCTCCAAAGCTCTCATATAATATTTGGCACACACACAAACCCTAATATTCATGTTAAAATATATAGGAGACTCCAAATCAAGCCCTCAAGGTTCCTTAAATAGCCTTGGACACATCACGCTTGGGCTGATAATTCCGCGGGCACTTGAGTGCTAGATTTTCTGCTTGTTGGGTGCTTGGGAGCGCTTGAGAGTCAGACCTATTGTCTGCTGGGCGCCTAGGCCCGCTTGAGCATGTTTGAGCGCTAGACCTTTTGTCTGTTGGGCGCCTGGGCGTGCCTGAGCGCCAGACCTGCTGTTGGCTTCTTTGGTGATCCAATTGGTTTCCACACCATAACATAAATGTCTCCTTAATATGATCATGCGATTATCATAACAGAGTTTCAAATTTTTTCTCTTTAAAACAATCATGAGGCGGAGCTATGTGGGTGATCGCTCTGGGCCTCAAGGAATCTTGTTTCCTATGGCGATTACTCAGTGATGACATCCCGACAGGGTGTTGGCTCTTTAGGAGGGTACTCACTCAGTCAGCGGTTTGCGTCTGGGGTTGTGATACTAATGAGGACAAAGAGCACTTCGTAGCCCACTGTAGTTACACGAGGGCAATTCTAGAGACTTTTGTGCGTTCGGGCTTGTTGCCGGCCACTCTAACCTCCTGGGTCTAGTTTATTGCTTTGTATTCGATTGCTACTGCGTGTCGCCACCGTCGCTTCAGTTATCAGGTTGTGGCTTACTCCCTCTACCAGTCTTGGCGGAGTATGACTAAGCGTTCTCATGGTAGTCCGTACCTGACTCCGCTGGTTTGTCCGGGTTCGATTCTCTCGGTGATAGTCAGTGCTGGTCTACATGATGGGTCTGATTCCTGGGGTTCCACGGCCCGTCAGGGCCATCCACCTCATTGAGATGGTGCCCTCCGACTCGTTGGCTGAAGGCCAACACTGATGCTTCCTATAGACACGAGGAGCCTGTTGCTTTTGATGGAGTTGTGGTCCGTGACTCAGGAGGCTACTTGCTCGCTGCTGCTGGAGCCAGTTTGTTGGCCCTGTCTCCTTTCCAGGCTGAGATGCAGGCGATTACTATTCTGCGACATGCCCTTATGCCCAGAGATGCTGACACTGAGGGAGTCATCATAGAGGGCGACTGTCTTGGAGCGATCCGGAGGCTCCAACGTCATTGGGAGATGACTCTTCATTCACGAGGCGGAGAGCGTCATGCTGATCACTTTGCTTTCTTGCTGAACTTTCCTTGTGAATTTTGTTCATCGTTCACGCAATGCAAATCGCGTGGCGAACTTTTGTTCTATGTTAGCCCGACAGGGCAATTTTTCTTTTGTTAGGGGAGATGTGCTCCCCGGGAGGCTCTTAGACCTCCTAGTTGAGGACACTGTGGAGCTTGATTTCGGCTGATGATGTACTGATGCTTTTACTTATTTATGCTTAGGCTACGACCGTCTTTCTCAAAACAACATGAGACGGAGCTTCATTGATCCCTCCTTCGCAAACACCTTGCATGGTGTAGCTGCCATAAATTTTTTTGCACCCCACATCAGAGTAAGAAATAGAAATCTAAAATACAAAAATAAAACAATTATAAGAATTGATGTGAAGTTTTCAAGTTTTGGTCTTCCTAAACTTTGAGAAAGTTTCTTAACTTAAGGTGCCTTAATTCTTCTTTAAAAAGCTTAAGTGAAGATTTTATAGCTGCTACATGCGTGAGTAAGGTTGACTAACGAGCACTATTTATAGGTGATATGAGAGCATTGATTTAAGGCAAGTTATAATTATGGGCTTGTTGGCGTGCTTGGGCGCATAGCTAGCGATTCGTAGCCTGACCTTTTCTTTAACGAGCCAGCGTAAGCACTTTTTGGTGCAATATTTGGGCAGCATCCCACTGCCCCATGGCTTGGTCCACAACAACAGCAACGCTCCTGGGTGCGTTATTGTTGCGCTTGGGCACGAATTAAAATTGTGCCTTAGGGCATTCAGATCTGCATTTTGGCGCATTCATGCTAAACATATTTGCGTGGTGTGGTTAGTTAGCTCTCTAAATTTGAGATATATCAAACTTTAGTAAGTTACCCATTACATAAACAATATGAACTATAATTCATCAAAAATACAAAATAGAAAATAAAACTAAGATAAAAGACTAATCTTCAGTTGAGGCTGAGACTAGTTAAGGTTGGAGCTTCTGAACTTTCTTGAAACAAATATTAAATAACACTAATATATAAGCAAAAATAAATTACACTTTGTGATCATCAAAAATTAATTAAAAGACAAAATTGACTATCATAGAGTCATTAGTCTAGCCATCCTTCACCCATTGTAACGTCCATACTTGGTGAGTTACAGAGTATATGTTTTGGTATCAGTGCTAAAGTTGGCTGAGTTAATACAAAGTAGAACAATGTCCAAATTGAAGGATTTAATGGTTTGCTGATGGTGTTGACTAAAGAATGCTACAAAACTCGAGGTGAGCAGCTAGTCCCATTCATCGAGAAGTAATGAGCAGGCAAAGTACTTCTGATGACGTCTCCACTTTGTCCAATTGACGGTGTGATCATATTGACTCAGATATCTAAGATTTTGGAATCCATGATACTAATGCAAGTTTAGATGTAATCTCTGCACTACTCTAACTCTTACAGAATCTGACTTATACTGCAAGGAGTCATCGAGTAGAGATGAAAGTGAATAGGAAGAGGAGAATTTCCTTGGAAGCTCTGATCGTGAATAGGGCCTTATTATCAACGAGAAAAACAATCTGCTAAATTATGATGGTAGGCGAGTTGATTGACTAGTTGGTGGACCAATTAAAAAGATAGTTTGATTTCTATAATTATATTGATCAAGAGGAGATGAATTTCTTTGGGCTAAAGTTATTCAATCATGCTTTAGTGTGGTGGAGTACTAAGATCTAGAACTACCGAGTGAACCTACAAATTAAGTTTTAATGACTAAGAAAAGTTCTATCTAATGATTGTCGAGAAGGGTGCGATAGGTAAGAAAGATGGCATTCCCTCCACTGAAGAAATATCATTTGGTTCAGGCATGTACCTCTGAAATTCATAAGCTTGTTATGGTCCATCACTCAAGGATGTCTATTGCATCACTAAGTATACTTTCGGGTTATGACCGAGTGTTTCCATTGAATAGCCTTATTTCTGATTACAAATCTAGATTAGGCAAGTAATCACGCACACTAAACATTGAGAAAAAGCTGAAGTTATTGAAGTTGAGTCTTGAGAAGACTTAGAAAGAAGCATCAAGTATAAGAAGCCAACTTAAACGCCCAGGACCCAAGTAATTGGTCATACAGTTCAAGACGAGTTTTGGTCATGATGAGTCATGGTGTCGGAAGAAGAATCTCAAATGTGTGCTAAAGACAAATAAAGATAAGGGTAAAAGGATTGCCATAATGAGCGCTTCTAGCTCCATTAATGGGGTTTGTCAGTTTGATCTGAGTTTATCTTTGATGGAAATGCAGAGGGGGATACTCTTGCTTCAAATTAATGGTCTTAAGAGTTGGGAAGGGTTATTTACAAAGAAGATCTAGGTGAAGCAAAATCTAGTTATAGTTATCTTTGACTTGGGTAACCAAATGAACTTAATGTCGGGACAATTGATTAAGACTTAGATTAGCTGTAATCTCCCATCCAGGTCACTATCCACTCTAGCAGATTAATTATGAATCAAAGATGATAGCTAATTGGCAATGTCAACTCAAGTTTTGTATTAAATCTTAGTACCTTACAAGGTGTTGTGATATTGTCATGTTGGACATTTGTCAAGTTATACTTGGGACCTGACTTGTGAGATCAAGAGACTATAGTTCATAGGAGAAGGCAACAACTTACCATGCTAAAAGATGGGAAGAAGTTCCATTTGTACCTAGACAGGATGAACTGACTCACCAATTTATTGACTGCAACTATTGCGAAGAGGTCAGTACATGTGTTTTAAAAGCTCGTATTGGTGTTTTTTTTATCAGCGGAGACCCGAGGTTATTTTGGAAGGAATTTTGAATCATCCATGTAATGAGAGAATCATTTTTCATACTCAGTATGATGAGTTGAGAAGAAGAATGCCTCATTTTGTTATTAAGCAATGTTAACCATCAAAATTTAGTGCTACTGATCTCTAAGGAGCAATGGATGAAGATACTTCGAGAGAAGTATTAGGTGATAATTACAGAGCTGATTTGTTTCCCCCTAAGTTGAAAAATCCAGCATGAGATCCAATTGTACTCGGATGGCTCTCTACCAAAATTATGTATCTAAACTTAGTCCTCGAGAAATAGGAGATCAAGAAACGACTAGCTAAGCTACTAGATCTTGGACTGGTTCAGCTTAGTGTTTCACTATGCAAAGTCATCCATTGTAATGGTACCAAAAAAGATGGATGTTTGCGTTTCTGCATAAATCACCGTGTGTTAAATAAGATCATAGTGAAGAATCGCTATATGTTGCCTTTGATAGACGACTTGTTGGACCAACTCAAGTTGGCAAATGTGTATACCATACTCAATCTCTTACACCTAGTAAGAATCCATTTGATGACACTTAAAAGAGCGCATTTAAAACTTGACAATGCGTGTTCAAGTGGCTTGTTATGCCATTTTATCTGTATAATGCCCCAACTATATTCTTTCAAATCATGAGTGAGATATCACTACCATATCTTGAAGCCTTTGTACTAGTATACTTTAGAAACAAGTTAGTCTATAGTTTGAGAGAAGCTGAATTAGGAACCCTTGGACCGAGTGATGTGTAGAAAGAGTAGAAGCAAGAAGAAAAGAAAGATGCACGCACATAAATTATAATCTTGAATTCTCATGATATAAGTAAGTACAACATATGTATATATAGTGATATATGGTTGCAATCCAATGGTAGATGGATGGTTACTTAGGATTATCTGAAATGTGAAACGACGGTTATATTCTAATATCCCCCCGTAAGATGACCGTGGAGTCTTGAACCGTCAGATTATCTCGTAGGTAGTTAAATTGTGAAATTGGAAGTGGATTTGAGAGGATGTTCGATGTTTTCTTGTTTGATGGAATGTAGTGGATTGCTACCTCGTTATTTTTGGCATTGTCATGAATGAAGTAGCAGTTCACTTCTACATGTTTTATACAAGCATGGAATAATGGGTTGTTGACCAGGGAGATTGCAAACATATTGTCATAGTAGATATTGGTTGCTCATGGTTGATGTTGGAATTCTTGGAGTAGTTGTCAGAGACATAAGAATTTTGTAACCGTTGAGGCGAACGTTCAATATTAGGCTTTGTTGTTTCATTGAGCTCCAGTTAATTAGAGTGTGGTCGAGAAACACACAAAATCCCGTGGTCGATTTGTAGTCAGTGTAGTCTCATGTCCAGTCTGCGTTGAAGTGCGCATGAAGCTTCGTGGTGGTTGGAGTGATTGGCAACCTAAAATGATTTGTGCCTTTGACATATCATAGGATGCGTTTCAATTGAGTTAAATGATGCTGTAAGAGCCATTGCATGTACTACCAAATGCAGTTGACGGTGAGACTGATGTTCGAACGCTTTATGGTGAGGAATTGAAGGCAGTCAGTGAGTTGTCTGTAGATTTGCTTTTGCCATTTGATATTCCTGCATCTTGAAGAATCTGTGATGCATATGTTGTCTAGGATAGATGCAGGTCGTGGGTGGTTGTCTTGATTGAGATACCGAGGAATTGAGAGGGGGAGCCAGAGGTTTTTATCTTGAAGCGACCTTCCATCATTTTGATGGTTTGTTGAAGGAATGTGGGATTCGTAAGGAGTATATTATCAACATTTATTAGTAGATATGTACGGAAGTGGGAGGTGTCATAGATGAATAGTGAGGGATCTGCTTTACTTTTAGTAAAGCCTTTTGACATGAGAAATTTGGTGAGAATAAAGAACCACTAACGAGAATAATGCTTTAACCCATAGAGAGCCTTTATAAGTCGAACCTGTTGTTGAGCTTATCAGGATCGGTAAAGCCTTGAGGTTATTTGATGTACACTGTTTCGTTTAAGGAGCCATTGAGAAAAGCATTTGATATGTCAAGCTGTAATAAGGGCCATTGATGGTGGGTGCCTATGGTGAAGAGTACATGAATGAGGGATATTTTAGCAAGCGATAAGGTTTTGTTTGGCTGAAGCCTTGAGTCATGAGGCGTGTTTTGTAACGAGCAATAGATTTGTCGGTATTAAATTTGGTGCAAAATGTTCATTTGCAACCAATGGCTTGATGAGCCAGGTTTGGGGAACTAGATCCCATGTTTTTTGATCTTTAAGGGCCATGATTGCTCTTGCATTTCTTCAATGATCGTGTTTATTGTCTTTGGGGTAGGTGGTGGGATCAGGTTGTATAAGTGGTTAGGCTGTGAGGTTGAGAATGGGATGAGGCTTGAGAGCACTTATTTTGGTGTGATGGCCCGATGCTGGTTTAGCGAGAACTGTCCTGACATTAAATATTCAAAAATCTCAGGATTCTATTGAGCAATTTAAAAGATAAAGGATATACATATATAAAAGTGAAAGGACATTTCTCATTCATCATAATTCTATATTACAAAATAACCAATGTATACTTCTTACCATGTTCACCATTTTGAAACAAAAGATAAATTGAAAAAAAAAAGTAGCATCGTAAATCCATCAACAATGTAAAAATTTATGATTTAAAGTTCTCATTCGAATTCTCCAAGAAGTACCTGACATGATATTATAAAGAAAATAATACCGGAATTAAAATTTCCAGTAATTAAATAATACTTTAAGCATTGCAGTAAATAATAAAATATTATATTTTTCTATTAGAAGAAATGTGATTAGCGAAAATAAGAATTTAATGATAATGTAGGAAAAATAAGGAAAATAGTGCAAAAAGGATAGTTAAATTTCTGCAAAAATATATTATTTATTTTATCACTTAGATGTATGTTACTGATATCATTTTTCCAGTAATCAATCAACGTATGTTACTGATGTCATTTTTTTAGTAACCAACCAATGTATCTTATTGATGTCATTTTTTCAGTAACCAACCAAACATATATTATTGATGTTATTTTTCTAGTAACAAACCAAATTATAAGGGGATGTTGGTTTCAAACAACCAACCAAGCATTAGTATGAATTTGGCTCGAAGCGAAACTAAGCAACAATAAATTGTATATAAGTGCAAAAAGTTATATATACACACACATACACACATATATATATATACTGGGTACCTTTTTCTCTAAGTTCAAAAATACAATAATTGATCGAATCTGCATAAAGTTTTTTATATTTAAATTAGCTTCTTAGTCAATACTTAAAAATTTATAAAATTGAGATGAAAACAAAGTAGTATAATATTTTTAGAAAAATAATATTTATTTTTTTCTTTATCTTTTATTCTATTTTATCTCTTCTTTTGTTTTCAATAGAAGATAGAATTTAAATTGCTGAAAGTAGCAATAATATTTATAATAGTGTTATTGTTATCATAATGATAATAATAATAATAATATATAAAAGAAAATGGCAGAATAGAAATGACTGTATTTAAAAGTACAAAAGTAATAATAATTTTAATAATAATAATAATAAAAAGAAAAGAAAATGACAGAATAAAAATGATTGTCTAAAAAAATGCAGAAAATAATAATAATTATAGTAGTATACAAATGGAAATACAGAAATTGAAATGATTGAATTGAAATTTACAGAATAAAAATAATAATAATAATAATAATAATTTAATATTATTATTGTTATCATTATTAATTATTAATAATGATAATAATAATAATGATAATAATAAAAATAATAACATGTTTATTATTATCATTATTATTTAATAATAATGATAATAATTATGGTAATGATATTACTTATATTATAAAGATAAAAATAAAGAAAGAATATAATAATTATTATTATGTAAATAATTATAATGATTATATTATGAAAATGCAAAAAAAGAAAATAAATAAAAAGATTAAAATAAAAAATTGCAAAATTTCTCTTCTTTACTTTCTCTTTTCTTCTTCTTTTGATCCTCTCACCTAGGGTTAGGGTAGCCGATGGCCGGAGGGAGGCCGGACGTGGCTAAAGGGGTCTGGAGGGGGTGGTTGGAGGCGGTGGAAGCAGCGGCTAGGGAGGAGGGCTGGTGGTTGCTAGGGTTGAGGGAGGAGAAGAGGGTTTGGGAATGTTTAAGAGGATGAGAGGAGGATTTTATAGAAAGGAGGGAGGGGGAGAAGCGGTACGGCCGGTCAACCGGTCGGTCGCCAACCGGGCACTGACCGGGCGCCGACCAGGGCTCGTGAAGAAGTCGTGCGCCGGCGGCTCCCGCAGGCAGAGCCTGTGTGCGTACAGAGCGGGTGGGGGGCTGGAGAGAGAAAACTAATAAAAATTTAAATAATTAATTTTTTATATTTTTCATTCGTTTGACTTTCAAAAATAACAAAACTTGAGATGGAGGTATATTACGATAATATGAACATACTCGCGCCCAAAATTGTTCGATTCGGAGCAATATTTTATTTTATATTAATTCTTGAAGTTTGAAATTTCAAAAATTAATTGCAATCGAACCAGAGCTCCAAATTTGACGAAATTTTTGTGTAGCCTTTAAATAATATTCTTAATTTAATGACCACCAAAATCGATGAATTTGAACTTGTATTTAATTTTCTCAATTTATTGAATTTAAATAATTCATAAATTAAATCAGAAGTATCTGTTATCCGGATTACTCCCAAAATAGGGTATTATGATCTAAAAACTATTTCTATCCAATGGTATTTTTGGTTTGCCCTAATTTTGAAGTTGCTCGGGATCCTAATTTTTAAGTTGGGATTTGACTTAATTTGCAAAGTAACAACATTGGGTTATTACAAACTCCCTTAAAACAATGTATTCCTCGACATTATAAAAAATAATTTTTGATAAAATAAAGTCTTAAGGGAGTTTTGGGTTACTTTGATTCTGAAATAATTTCAGATATTTTCTTTGCATATATTTTCATTTTCCCACGTGGCTTCCTTTGCAGTATGGTTATGCTATTGTACTTTGATCGTCGGGATCGTCCTGATTCTTAATTTTCGGCATTTTTTCTCAATGATTTTAAAAGGTTTTTCGATATAAGTCAGATCGGGCTGTATTTCGACCATCGAATTTGAAATTTGTTGAGTTAATTCCTGGAGGCATTTATGGAGTGCTGATACATGGAATACGCTGTGCACGGCTGTAAATCTTTCAGAAAGTTTAAGTCTGTAAGCCGAGGTTCCAATTTTTGCAGTTACCTTGATAGGTCCAACGTCTCTAGGGTTTAGCTTGCCAGTTACCCCAAAGCGATGTATCATTTTCATAGGGCTGACCTTTAGATATGCATGACCACCAATGTGAAATTCTTGCCTATGGTGTTTTGTGTCATGGTATTTCTTTTATCGGTCCTGAGCTGCCGCAATTCGGCTCCTGATTAGTCTTATCTTTTTGCTCGTTTCTTCAATTAACTCAGAGCCATAAATTTGTACATCTTCAACTTGTGTCCAGGCGAAAGGAGTACTGCACTTTCTCCCATATAAGGTTTCATAAGGGGTCATCCCAATACTCAATTGGTGGCTATTATTATACGCGAATTCTATTAAAGGTATGTGATCTTCCCAACTACCACCAAAATCTAAAATACTTATTCGCAACAGATCCTCGAGTATTTGATTAACCCTTTCAGTTTTCCCATCTGTTTGTGGATGGAAGCTAGTGCTTAGAGCTAGCACGGTTCTTAAATCGTATTGTACTGCTTGCCAAAATTGGGAAGTAAATGTTCTATCTCAATTAGTGACTATGACTTTTAGAATTCCATGATTATTTCTTTAATATAAATTTTGGCTAGCTTTTCAACGGTATCTATTTGTTTAATAGGAATAAAATGGGCTGATTTAGTCAAACGATCCACTATTACCCAAATTGCATTTGCTCATGAATGACTCCTAGGTAATCCCATGACAAAGTTCATAGAAATGTCAGATCACTTCCATTTAGGGATTTCTAATGAATGTAAGGGTCCACCTGGCCTTTGATATTCAGCTTTTACTAAACAACACACATGTCACTTAGCAATATATTCAGCCACGCTTCTTTTGAGTCCTGGCTACCATAATACTTTCTTAATACCCCAATACATTTTGTTGTTCCCGTGGTGAATTGTATACCCTGAGTTGTGGCTTTGCTTAGTATCGAATTTTGAATTGATGCATTATTAGGGACTTAAACTCTATTTCTGTGATAAATATAAATCCCTTGTTGAAGCTATAAGTCTGATTTGCATCCATTTTCTATGTCCGTCTTTAGCTTTGAATACTCTGGGTTTCTTCCTTGAGCGGTTGTTATTTGTTGCAGGAGTGTAGGCTTGGCGATACTTATGTTGAGTATATCGTTTAATTGTTTGCTAGAAGTGGGTCTTATCCCTAGTTTCTGGAACTCTTCCACCAAGGGGCTTGCCATGATCATTTCATTCAGAGACACTTTCCTGTTGAGGGCATTAGCTACAACGTTGGCCTTACCAGGGTGATACGTGATACTAAGATTGTAGTCGCAGATTAATTCAAGCCATCTTCTTTGCCTGCAGTTTAGCTGCTTTGGTAGGCTGTAAAAATCTTGCATTGTAAGTAATGCCTCTAGATTTTAAAGTAAAAAACAACTGACGCTAATTTCAGATCATAAATTGGGTAATTCTTCTCGTGCTTCTTTAATTGCCTTGAGGCGTAGGCAATTACCTTCCCTTCTTGCATAAGGACACACCCCAATCCAATGTTGGATGCATCAGTAAATACTTGATAATTAATTCCTTCTTGCGGTAAGATCAGAATTTTGGTGTGACGGTTAGTACTTCTTTTAACTTCCAGAATGCTTCTTCACATCCTTGGCTCCAGACGAAAGATATCACTTTCTGAGTCAACCTTGAAAGAGGTGTGGTTAATAGCGAAAATCCTTTAACAAACTTTCGGTAGTAGCCTGCTTGTCCCAAAAAGTTTCAAATTTCGGTTACAGTGGTGGGTTGTGGCCATTCATGAATGGCGCTAATTTTATTCTGATTAATCCTTATTCCATCAACACCTATTACATGTCCAAGGAAGGCAACATATTTTAGCCATAATTCATACTTTTTGTATTTTAAATATAGTTGCTGCTCCCTTAATGTGGCTAACATGTGTCTTATGTGATTTTCATGATCTTTTTCACTTTTGGAGTAAATAAGTATGCCATCGATAAGCACAATCACAAATCTATCCAAGAAGGGTCTAAGAACCCGCTGCATTAGTTCTATGAATATTGATGGAGCATTGGTTAATACGAATGACATTACCAAAAACTCAAAATATTCATAACGAGTTATGAATATTGTTTTTGGAATGTCTTTTTCTCGTACTCGTACTTGATGATAACTGATCGCAGATCTATTTTGGAGAAGACTTTTGCCCCGGTGAGTTGATCGAATATATCGTATATTCGTGGTAGCGGGTACTTATTCTTGATTGTTATTTTGTTTTATGCATTGATCCATCATTTTTCCTTACAAAAAGAATTGTAGCTCCCCATGGTCACATGTTGGGTTTTATAAGGCATTTTTTCATTTGTCCCTGTAATTGCTCGTATAGTTCTTGCACTCTTTTGGGGCTAGACAATTTGGTGCCTTTGATAGTGGTTGCGATCCATGTACTATGTCAATAGTAAAGTTCACTTCCCTTATTGGTGGTAGGCCAGGAAGCTCGTTTGGAAAGACATCAGGAAATTCTCTTACTATTCTGATTTCAGATAAAGGGGTGTCTTTTTTTTGCTTTTTTTTATCATAATAACTAGGTATGCCTCACACACTTTGTGAATTAACTTTTCCTCTTTCAGTGCATTGATTAGTGAAGTGTTAATACCCATTTTGCCTATGAATACATCCGATTTCCCTTCTTCTTTAAGGTAACCTTCTTCTTTCGACATTCAATGATCGCTTCATGCATACTCAACCAATCAATCTCTAAAATGATGTCGAAGTTCATTATAGGGAAGATTTGTAGAGTAGCCTCATATACCTTTTCATTGATAGGAATGTTGCAAATGCAAAATTGTCGAACGCTCATAGTGGCACCGGAGGGCAACTCAATATCAAGTGTTGGTTAGATTGCAACACTGTATATTGAGAGCCCTTGCACAATTGTCTAAAATAAAGGAGTGACTTGCTCCTGTATCGAATAAGACGTTATAAAATTTGCTATTAATTTTTATAGCACCTGGTTAGATAAGGAAACAACTATTATGTTTACATATGTGTGTGGAGAGATTTTAAAATAAGGAAGGTAATGTACCTGACACCACATTGTTGTCATCGAGTGTCATGATAGGTGTGAGGGCGCACATCCTTGCTGGAACTGTGGGTCGAGGGACCTGCCCATTCCTTTGAGTAGGTACCGCTGTTGTTGTTTGTGGGACTGCTCTTGTTGTTGTAACTTGTCTAGGTGCAGATCATCTCCGTTGATTGTTGCCAGGGGGGGCTGCAGGTGTTGAACTCTGGTTTGGGACAGATCTTGCCCTAGGAATAATATCTCTGTCAATCGTCTTCTTGGCGAAACAAAAATGAAAACCGTGACCGGAGCGCCCACAAGCATAACAACGGTTTTGCCCGTGGTAGTATCTCCCAATCGGGTGAGGTCGATCACAATTTATACTTTTATTGGTTCTGGGAGCTTCGACAGACATTTAGTATGCCTTGTCTAGTGGAGAGTAACGAGGTCGCTTGAACGCCTCTTGGTCCCTAGCGGAAGTAACCGGTCTCTTTTCTTGCCTCTTAGCGATCACTGGCTCGTTGTGTTCCAGCATTATGGCACAATCTAAAAGCTCAGCAAATTTTGCATGCTTAAAGCCAAAATAGATTAGTGCAAATGTTGTTCTTCAACCATTCTAGAAATCTACTGCACCTTGTCGCTTTAAAATCTACCAACTTAGGCACATAACGAGAGAGTTTTGTAAATATTGTCTCATAGGCTGCCACTGATTTGTTTCCCCGAGTTATCCGTATGAATTGGCTCTCGAGTATCCTCTGTGCAGAGTGAGGAATGTAGCAGCTTTGAAGTGCTCCCACGAATTCTGCCCATGGTATATCTTCCAGATTGATGCTCCCAAAGGTAGTTTCATATGTGATTTTTCACCACCTTTCAGCTTCCATCTTCTAGAAAACATTTTGCTAGTCTAACTGTTTCAATTGCGGGACATTTTAATCTGTTCAATTTGCTTTCAACGGCTTGAATCCAATCTTCAGTATTCATGGGTCGGGCTGAGCCATTGAATGTTGAAGGGTTTAGTTTTAGAAAGGCTTGTAAGGCATCATTTATCCAAAGTCTTTGTCCATGTGGGGATTCTGGCGTGGACAGGGAGGTAGAGGTTCTCCCTTTTTTGTAAGGGCTAGCAATACTACATTCAATAGTCGATCCATTTTATTATCTGGTGTTGCTGAAGATATGGTTGTTTTGACCGGGGTTGCGGAAGGTACCGCGAGGAATGCTTCGTCGGAATCCATCTGTTAGAGATGATGAATTAAATATGTAGTTAAAAGTTGTTTTGTCAAATTGATGCACAATTAATTATTTTTAACAATAAATAAAGTTGACAATTTTAGATTCAAAAAGTTCCCAATTATTAAAGATTTACATGCAAAAAGAGTGCATTAACAGTAGGATTAATTCCTTGCTGGATGCACAATATTAAAGGATATTTTTGGGATACAAGATTATATTCTAAGTTTATCTAGACCTTAGAGGAATCAGAACTAGCTGATTTCCTTTTTGACAAGAACTACCGGCAATTACGGAGGTTCCCAACTTTTCTTTTGCCTTTAGAAGTGGAAGCGGTCATGTTGTTAGTTTTAATAAGATTCTTTAGGTAATGGAGTTCATCTTGTAGTTGGATGACTTGCCGCTTTTGTACGTTATCCTTCCTCCTTAACTCCCATTCCATCGTAGATATTTTTCTTATGTAAGGCACCTTTTAGTTCTTGGACTTCCATCTCTAGTTCCATGATCCTGTTCCTTGATACTGATACCCACCAGGCCAGGGTACTTTCTACCTCACTTAATTTCTTCGTCATCAAATCTTTCTTTGCTTCTGTTGTGGGGGCGTTCATTTTGGTGCTAAGCCTAATTACTTCAAAATGCGAGGAGTCACCACCACTTGCTTCCTCTTCAAAGTACTCAATCGATTCATTATTGGGGACCATCTATAAAAGATAAAATGATTTAATACAGATATGTTGTTTCAGTTTCCAAGTTCTAATTACAACGATGATGGAGAGTTATCACTCCCCTAACTATTCATAGTACTATTATCTTCCTTGAATGTGAATTTTACTTTTTTTATAAAATTAGTATGGATGGATATATCTTTGTTTTTTTGTATGTATATTATTTCCTTTCAATGTGCTCAATCCTACTTTGATACCAACTGTGATGGCTCAATGCCGGTTTAGCGAGAATTGTTTCGATATTAGGTATTCACAAACCGCGGGATCCTATAAAGCAATTTAAAAGAAGGGATACACATATATAAAAGCCAAAGGACATTTCTCATCCATCACAATTCTATATTACAAAATAGCCAACACTTCTTACAATGTTCATCATTTTGAAACAAAAGATAAATTGGAAAAAAAAAAAAAAAAAAAAGCATCGTAGATCCATCAGCAATTTGAAAATTTATGATTTAAAGTTCTCATTCGAGGTCTCCCAGAAGTACCTGACCTGGTATTGTAAAGAAAACGATACCGGGATTGAAATTTCCATTAATTAGAATACTCTAAGTGCCGCAGTAAATAATAAAATATTACATTTTTCTATTAGCAGAAATGTGATTAGCGGAAATAAGAATGTAATAAAAATACAGGAAAATTAAGGCAAATAGCGCAAAAAGGATATTTAAATTCTTGCAAAAATATAATGTTTGTATTATCACTGGGATGTATGCTACTGATATCATTTTTTCATTAGCCAACCAATATATATTACTGTTACTGATGTCATTTTTTCAGTAACCAACTAATGTATGTTACTGATATTATTTTTCTAGTAACTAATCATACATAATTACTGATGTCATTTTTTCAGTAATCAACCAATATGTAAGGGGATGTTGGTTTCAAACAATCAACCAATCATTAATATGAATTTGCTCAAAGCGAAGCTAAGCACCAATAAATTGTATATGTGCAAAAAGTAATATATATATATATATATATATATATATATATATATGCAGGGTATCTTTTTCTCTAAGTTTCAAAAATACAACCATTGATCGAATCTGCATAAGGTTTTTGATATAAATTAGCTTCTTAACCAATACTTAGAAATTTATAAAATTGAGATGAAAAAAAAGTAGTATAATATTTTTAGGAAAATAATATTTATTTTCTCCTTTATCTTTTTTTCTATTTTCTTTCTCTTTTTCTTATTTTCTCTCTTTCTTTTCTTTTCAATAGAAGATAGAATTTAAATTGCTGAAAGTAGCAATAATATTTATAATAATGTTATTATTATCATTATTAATAATATTAATGATAATAATAATAATAATATTATATAAAAGAAAATGACATAATGGAAATGACTATATTTAAAAATTACAGAAAGTAATAATAATAATAAAAAAAGAAAAGAAAATGATAGAATGAAAATATTTGTCTAAAAAAAATGCAGAAAATAATAATAATAGTATAAAAATAGAAATACAGAAATTGAAGTGATTAAATTGAAATTGACAGAATGAAAATAATAGTAATAATAATCATAATATAATATTTTTATTATTATCATTATTAATTATTAATAATGATAATAATAATAATCATAATAGTAAAAATAATAATATATTTATTATTATCATTATTATTTAATAGTAATGATAATAATAATGATAATGACATCTTACTTATATTATAATAATAAAAATAAAGAAATAATATAATTATTATTATTATGTAAATAGTAATAATGATTATATTATGAATATGCAAAAAAAAAATTCTTTTCTTTTCTTCCTCCTCTCACCTAGGGTTAGGGCAGCCGATAGCCGGATGGAGGCTAGATGTGGCTGAAGGGGGCCAGAGGCAATGGAGGTGGCGATTAGGGAGGAGGGCCGGTGGTTGCTACGACTGAGGGAGGAGAAGAGGGTTTGGGAAAGTTTTGAGAGGATTAGAGGGGGATTTTATAGAAAAGGAGGGAGAGGGAGAGGCGGTACGGCCCTCGATTGGCCGCCAATTAGGGCATGTGAAGGAGTCGTGGGCCGCTTGGCTTCCGCAGGCAGAGCTTACGCGCGTACAGAGTTCGTGGGGGGCTGGAGAGAGAAAACTAAATTTTTTTAAATAATTAAATTTTTGTATTTTTCTGTCATTTGACTTCAAAAAATAACAAAACTTGACACGAGGTGTATTATGATGAGACGAATGTACTTGCGCCTTAATTTTTAGATTCAGAGTAATATTTTATTTTATATAAATTCATGAAGTTTGAAACTTCAAAAATTAATTGTGATCAAACCGGAGCTCTAAATTCGATGAAACTTTTGTGCAGCCTTTAAATAATATTATTAATTTAATGACACCAAAATTGATGAATTTGAACTTGTATTTAATTTGACACCCAAAACTTTTGTGTAGCATTTGGAGGAACGTGAAGGGGGGACATAAAGATGACAAACTCTGCCTAGGAACACACCCAAGCCGTCTCTCTTCAACACCCTCTCAAACTCTCTCCAAATGGCTCTCTGTTAATCCCAAAAGGCACTCGCACCTATCCTTATGGATTAGGGATTCCAACAGCTTTAAAACAAGCCCAAGATTGCTTGAATCTGCCCGCAAATGCCCATGAGATGTATATTTTCGCGTCTGACCCGTCACGGGCGTTTGGGTGCCCAAGCTTCTATTCCACGGGCGCCTAGGCGCCCATGCTTCTGTTTAGCAGGCGCCTGGGCGCCTGGCCTTCGGGTCCAGGGGTTGTAGGGCGCGCCGAAGCTCCCGAATTGCCCCCAACTTGTCCAGGAACACTCTGGAACCTCCCGAAAACCCACAAGAATTCTATCGGCACCTCTTTTGGTGATTCAATTAGTCTGCACACCTTAAGAGTTGAAGAGGTTGAGGGGATGAGATTTCATTTTGGAAGTGATGTTCGAGAAAGCGTGCTTTGCTAGAGATGAGAACTTTTTGCGTGAGCAGGTTGTAGCATTGATATCTTGTATGGTTAGGGGAGTAGCCGATGAATACACAAGGGATGGTTTTGGGGGAAAGTTTGGATTGTCTTGTGGGTGGTTGATTTCGGTAGCAGGTGCAACCAAAGGAACGAAGGTGATTATAGGTGAGTTTTGTGATTGTGTAGGAGTTTGTAGGGTGTTTTATTTTTTGTGGTTATAGAAGGGAGGCTGTTTATGAGATAGTCGGAGGTTGACAGAGCGCACTCCAAAATTTGGTTGAGAGTCCAACATTGTCAAGGTGTGTTCTAGTGGTCTCCATGAGGTGGCAGTGTTTTATTTTTGAGACTCCATTTTATTGGGGTGTATAGGGGCAGGAAAGTTGATGGTGAATTTTTATTTGTTGCAGGAAAGTGGCGAGGGAGGTGTTGCAATATTCGCCCCCGCTATTAGGCAAATAATTTTTATTTACATTCGAGAAAGCAAGTTAATTGAATAATGAGGCTTGTGGTTTCATATTTTTATTTTATTGGAAAAATTCAGACAAAGCGAATGGAATTATTGATAAAATATATATAATATTGATAACCTACATTGGATACATTTGGGGATGAACCTCATACATTGGAATAAATCAATTCTGATAGTTTAAAGTAGTGATTAGTAGAAATAGGAAAGCACAATCTGTAATGTTTATTTGTGATGTGCATTGAATGCACTAGTTGTGGCTACTATTGAGCGGAATGTGGAGTCTGGTTCGCAAGAAGCTGCTGGATGGGGAAGGCTGGGTAGCTTAGTCTTCGGTGCTAGAGGGTTGTTGCGGTTGGTGCAGTGGAAGAATCAAGGAGGAGCTGTGGTGAAGTAGGTTGTGGCTTTGGCGGGATGAAATAAAAGCCATTACGACTATGGCCTGAAGAACAACCATGTTCTTGCGGAGGTCCTTGCTACATTAGCCAATAGGATCAAATGAAATAGAGTAATTATTATCAGTTGCAAGTTTGTGGACATAAATAAAATTGAATTTAGATTGAGGAGCATGCATTATTTGTGATAGAGTGAGATTACGGGATGGAGTAGGTAACAGGTTGTGCTGACGTTAGAGATATGCAGGGATTGGCCATTACCAACAGTTACCTTGTTTTGTCTATTGTATGAGTCGAAGATGGAAATGTTGCTAAGATCGTTGGTTATGTGAGCTGATGCACCGAAATCAAGAAATCGATTGTTGTCTATGTAACCGTCAGAGTGTGGTGGGTTGATGGGATGATTTTCTAAAGGATGGATCGTGTCTGTGCCAACACGATTGTTGTGTGTCCTCTTTTTCCACAGATTTGACATTCAATGTTGGTTTTTCTCCAATTATCATTGTATGTGTTGATTAGTTGTGAGCTAGAGCTTGTTTTGATCCTTCCTCTCCATGGCCTGTTGCATCCTCTACCCTCATGTATGCAAGAGGAGTATGGGTTGTGGGGTTTTATATAGATCACGGCTTGCTTCGTGTTGTAGGTTGATTTCTTCGGTGCAAAGTAGGGAATCAAGATCATCGAGGCTTAGAGGTTGGAGATTTGTGCGAATTGCAATTTTGAATGCTTGATATTGAGTGGGGAAGCCGTTTAAGGTGTAAATAATTATATCTTTAGGATTAATGGTGGAGCTCGCTACTGAGATCTTATCTACTATCTTTGATTGCGGGAGAGTAGGCGAGCATTGATTTGTCTTCTATTGTAACATTGTGTAGGGAGTTGTTGAGTTGAATGACCTTGGGCCTATTTGTGAGTTGGAATCTTTTTGCAAGAATCTTCCATGCTTCTTGACAGGTTGATATGGAGTATGTAGGGTAGAATTGAGGAAGAGATAGTGGAAAATAGGGTGGAGATCAAATTACGATTGCTAAAGTTCTATACTATGAGCTGTGGGTTGATAAATCTGATTTTTTGTGCTATTTGAGGTGTGAGTTGAGGGTTTTGTTGAGGTGCCGTCGAGGTGGCCTTGGTAATCGTTGGCTTTGAAGAGATTGAAGATTTGCACCCACCAATTGGGTAGTTGTCGCATGTAAGAGGGTTGTTTATTATGTTCTTGATGTTGTTTATTAAGAACGCAAGGCTGGAAGGGAGAGCAAGTGAGGCAGGTGCTTCTTGGTTTTCCAAAGCGTTGGCACTGCTTGCCATGCCGGAGGATGGTGCAGCCATTGGACGATAGCAGTGATGGAGGAGAAGGTGTTCTTGAGGTTCTTGAAGGACTTGCATGCAAGGATAAGGCGGAAGAAGTCGAGGGAGGACAGAAGCAAGAAGAGGATCAAAGGTGCTCTGATACCATCTAGAAAGAATGGAAGCAAGAAGTACAGATGCACACACATAGATTAGAATCTTGAATTTTCATTACATTACTTAAGTGAGTACATCATATGTATATATAGTGAGATTACAATCCAACGGTTGATGGATGTCCACTTAAGATTATGTGAATCGACGCTTATGTTCTAATATGATTCGGGTACTTTGTGATAATCAGTTGGTGTTGAATGAAAAGTGTAATATCTCCAAACGAGCTTATTTTATTTGGGCTTCAAGATTTTGGGTGAACTTAATTAGATTGATTCTTCCAAAGTTGAGCTATAACTGAGTGGCCGAGACCTAAAACATGATAAAAGTTTGACGCTTTGTTGGGGCGTGTCAGTACAATCGAAAGTTCATATAGAACTTCTCTATCTTTGCTAAACCGTTACACTGGTTGACTAAGAATACTTTGAACTTTCCATGTGAGCAGTAAAAAAAAGTTGGTATTTGTGAAACTAAAGGGAGATCAATCATACACCAATTTTAGCCCTATTGGATTTACAAAAGTTTTTCGAAATCAAAGTTCTTGCTTCAGAATATGTGGTAGGAGCATTACTATTGTAGTTGGGCATGTCCTTTGCTTACTATTCAGGATTGTTGTGGGTCACAGTTAAACTAGCCTACTATGCTAAGGAGTTGTTAGCCTTCATAAAGTAGTTAGTGGTCCGAAGCAACTGAGTTATAGTCTAATTGAATTTTAGGCAAAACAAATATATAATGTAAATAGATTTTGGATGTTTGGAAGTTTCACAATGTAATAATATTTTGATGTTTGCATGGTGTAAAGCAAGAAAAACAAAAAAAAAACAAAATATTTTCATCCTCTAGAAGCTCGCGAGGGCTTATCGGAAGCCAACAATCAAAGAGTGGCAAGGGTGGCCAATGAAGCTCGGCCAAGGCCAACAAATGGGACGAACACCTGCTTGGGAGCGTGTAAGAGAAGAATGCAGATATTCAAGGTTTTATGCTTGCTTAATCAGAATAACACTCATCAATCGAGAGTTCCCTTTTTCGACTTGTGTTTGTAAGAAATTGTGGATCCCAAATCAAAATAAAGCTTGATCTATTCATTGAGAGAAATTCTGGTTACACATACATATATTGGCCTCACAATAAGCTTACTTAGAAACCCAATGTAGACAACGAAGATTCCTGCACTTTTTGTAGCGATCAAAGAATACTAAGGAATTCTAGCTCATTATAAAAACGCCATCAAGGAGAAATTAAATTAGAAGATATTTTAGCGATTTGTGGAATTCTAGATATCTTCTCAAACAAACTTTAAAGTTTGCCAATTACTAGAAAGATTGACATCAAAATAGGTCAATTTTATACACATCCCCTTTTTGTGACACAGAGATGTTAGTCCAATGCACAGATGCCGCACAGGCACCGGCTTGCTCTCCCTCGCTGGCGCTCTCCAGCCTTGTCAATCTATCAGCATCCAACCTTGAGACTAATGCATCAGTATTGATAGTGTTCATCTGATTTGCGTGCTTTGAAATGAGGATCTCTAACTGTCTTGCTCTTGTTCTAGCTACTAGAATTGCAAGTTACTAATTAATGTAGAATATGCTTGGATGAAAAATGTGTTTCCATCTTCATGTATCTGATCTTTCTTGTCGTAAAATCTAATTATATAAAATTGTTCAGCACTAGTATCATTTAGGTTCAAATGACATTTTTTCTCTTAGCAGCTGTTATATCAGGGGCATGGATTCCGATATTATCACAGGTAATGTCTTGATAGTCAATGCTACACATTTTTTGTGGAATAATATATCCAAGATTTTTAATGGTCCATTCTTTGCAGACCTTCCTGGTCTGGCAACTTCTTCTGTCCTTTTTATTTTTAGGAAGGCGTTATCGTATAAACCAAGTACTTGGATGCATTCTTGTTTCTTTTGGTGTTTTAATAACTGTTGCTAGGTATGCCATCCTAATATACCTAAAGTTTTTTCCCCTTCATATCAATGCATATAGCTCTTTTTTCTTTGATCGCTTTTTCAATCATATTATTGGCGTGCCATCATTATCTAGTACTCTCTTGTTTTGCCTGAACGTTGTCAATAGTGATAACATTATTTTATAAAACAATTAAGAAACGATATGCTAATCATATTTACTTGTCAGCATTTACTGACTGAAAAGATATTTTAATCTGGTACTAGTGTATCTTTCCTCATGGTTCTATTTAAATGAGAATTCTTTCTCGGTTGCTCATGATTGTTTACATTGAACTAACTTTTGTTTGACCTTCATTTTGGGAAACTAGTGTTTGAAACGATTGGTTTGGTTCATATGCTATCAACGGGAGCTGTAGGTACTCAAATAACAATTATATAGTTTTAATGAGTTTATTATTCATTCTAATTCGCAATGAATAACCAACCCAATGCGCAATTATTGTTAAATAAATTAGTTTTAAGTACATAACTGATATATTAATAGAACTGTCAAACAAGTTCACGGTCAACTTGAACTCGACCTATTTATTAAGCTTGTTAGAAACACCAACCCGAACCTCTCCCACACTAACCTGCACTCACACTAATCGTACCTATATTTACACAATTATTAGAACTCACTTTGTCACTATTAAATGGCAATCCATTTTGACACAATTATAGTGAATTTGTTTTGGCACGATTTATCTTAAACAATGCTTTTTTGTTGGTCACAAGTCTATTCAAGTTATGTGGGGTTGACTTGAATTTGACTCGATTTTTAAGCGGTTTAGTTTTATGAACCCGAAGCTGACTTATTTCATATACCGGTTGAATTTTACCTCGAGTGAGTTTGTGATGTGTTATCGTGTCATGTTCAAAATTGACAGCACTATATAATATGGTTTTCAAATATTGTAATTTTATATATATATACATAAAATATGCATGATTTGAGCAGATTAATTTGCACTTTTGTGATATTAATATTATTATTGTTATTTTTAGTAAAATAAATAATTTCATTCTTTAATAAAATTTCTATCATTGATCTTTACCAATTATATTTCTTTCTTTCGAGAGTCACAGGATTGAAACTTTTTGTTAGGGATTCTTTCATCGAGAGTAATGGTCGAGCCCTCCTTCTGTCTTGTCTTTCCTTTCTCTTTATGCCGACTTCAAGATTCTCTTCTTAAGCATCTCCTCCTCCCTATCACATAAGTTGATGCTCTTTTTTTCATGAGCTGAGCCTACCCCTTGTTCGAAGATGAAGAGCTTTTTTGACAATTTTTATTCTTCTAGAAAATGATTTTTCCCCTCACACATAGTTAATGAGTCTCTTCCTCAAACAAATCTATAACAATGGTTAATTCCTCTTCCCTTTTGATCAAGGGATCAAGTTGGGATGCAAAATTCGTTTGCATGTTTAATTATTATTTGTTAAAGTAATAACAAATAAATAGTACTTTTCTAAATAATAAGCATTTAATTAAGTGGTTAATTTGCTTAAATACTTATATATAACAATGGCTAATCTCTCTTCCCTTATAATTCATCAACCCTTCTGATCATTTTACTTTTTACTTTTCTAGAAGACAATACGAGAGCACTAACAATTAGATTATAACCAAAATTTAAAATACAAACAACATATGCTTACTTCTTTTTTTGTGTCATCTAATTTTGCATCAAAGAAAAGCATTATAAGTTTACATATTTATCAGAATATCCAAAGTACTTATTAAAATGCAACAATTTCCTATATATATTAATTTTTGCTACATTTAATCACACATAAAAAAGCAATAACTTGCACCATCTATATTAAGTTTCTAGAGTAGATTTTTCTTGAGGTTGATTTGAATTTGACCAAATCTTTTATTCATGATTGAATCAAACTTAATTTAGATTTGGGACCCTATATTTCTCATGGGTGTAAGCTCTTATAGTTTAATTACTCCTAGGTTTATGAGATAACTCTCAATTCAGGAGTGCAGTTCTATTGTGATTAAGCGACATATAGTTTAAGATTGATGGAAGTATACTTGATCATGATCCTGTTGTTTTGTTATCCTAAGTTGGCTTGTGATTAAATCTGCCAACTTCAAAGGAGATTTATTTGTATTGTTCAGAGATTCTAACTAGCAACTTTGACTTTTCTCATCTCAAAGTTGGCCTTCCAAGTTGGGGGAGAGTGGAAGAAGTGATGCCAAAGGATCTAAGAGTTAGAGAGATGAGACGCTCTGAAAGAGGGCGAAGGGAGATGAGGTTACGGGAGCTAGAAGGATCTCAAAGAGTGAGACGAGAGTCGAAATAAACTCATCTGACGTTAAATCTGATGTGTGAGCTGCGAAGCAGGCCACCCGGAGGGGCCTTCGAGTAACTTTGAAGAAATTGGTTAAAGGCTTAGTTCTTAGGTTCAATAGTGATTTATATGTTGGCAAAGGACTAACTATACCATTTTACTCAATAATTTAACAATGCAGAGTATATCACAAGGGTTCGAAGATTATGGACATCATTGCATGATATTCAAAGATGTGCATAACTATAAAATTTGTGTATTAAAGCCTCAATTGAATTTACATATGTAAGTCTAAATTTGACATGTTGTTTAATGCAAACAAAATTATTTTGATTTTTGAAATTATTAGCAATTTTTTATTTTTTTAATATACTTTTATGTTTAATTTGAAAAATTTTAGTTTTTAGAATAAAGTTTCTTACGACGTTGAAATAGTAACAAAATCTTAGACTTATTGAAATTTTTTGTGAATTTTTATGAATTTATTTTAGTTTATGAATTTTTTGAGATCTAAAACATATATTAAATAGTTTATAATTAAATTACAAATTAGCTTTCTTAATTCCATATGTTATTTCTAAACAATTTAGACTATTTTGAATTATTTTGGTTAGTTATTTTTAAAATTTTTATATTAAAATATTCAATTATATGTTTTAATAATAATTTAATTAAAAAAATTCAAATTGCAACTATTTGTTGGACAACATACTTTATGACCAACACATTTATTAGGACGATAAACTCAAATACCCAATTATTACTATTATTAGTAGTATTATTATTTTAATATTATTAAAAAAAGAGCATTATTATTCTCCTTCCTAATCTACCCCCATTGAACCTCTTATGCTTTACACATATCCACTAAATGTCCCCACTCATCCACCCTCTTAGTCATTATCCTATTTGTTTTATATTTTACTACTAATAATACAATAATAACAACAACACCAAGCCTTAATCCCATTAGGTGGGGTTGACTACATGAATCCTTTGTTTTTATTGTGCATGATAAAAAAGAAGCCCCTCCCAAAGTTCCTGTGATAACTAGTATTAGGTTAATAACAGTAAATCTAACATTAGGTACATCTCCACAGGATCATATTAGCAGTAAGCAAAATAGCATTTAAATAATATCTAGAGCCATACAAAAATATAAGAAATATCATTCATTTAATTTAAAGATAACATCATCCAAAATATTACATATTTATTAATATACAAAAATAAAAGTAAAAGTAAAAGTTTTATTCTTCCATGCACCACAATTGTTTATAATATCCTTAAGCTATCTCAACCTCTTCCAGCTGTATTTGGTCTAGTATTATATAAATAATATTTTAATGCAAAATCTAAGTACAAGGATATTAAATAATATACTCTTAAATAAAAGCAAAAGGTGAAAATGATATGATAATAATTGCTAGAAAATATGATTTAATGCAAAAATAATGATATCATAATTCCTGCAAATAAATATTTTTTTGTCATAGTTATGGTACATGCCAAATTTAAAAAGATAATCGCATAAAAATTTATATTTGTGTTTATATTATGAAGTAACGTTAGCAGTTCTGATGGGCAAAGCCAGAACCTCGAGTCTGGGTTCAATAAAAGTGTTCATCACCTGGGCCCCTTAAATGCTCCAAATGTACCCTTATAACTCCCGATGGACTAGCCCCATCTCTAACCTAATTCAACCACCGTTTTGGAACTCTTGCAAATATTCACAAGATACAAACAATATTTTGTTTCTTTACATTATTGGCAGTAAAAATGTCACATTTAATATCAACACGAAACAAGCTCAAAGCGATATTTAAGTAGCAATAAAAGCAAATAAAAATAAAAAATAATATCTAGTGTACCTTAATATTTGACTACGCAAAAAAAGTTCTTTCAATTCTGGTGTAGCAATCAAAGATTTGATGTGTTTGCAAAAAAGTTATATTTTGTAATTTTATTAGGCTTTGCAATGACCTATTCAAAAAATTAGAACATACTCTTATTCAATGCTACACAAAAAGTGTCGTTGAATTTTGAGCTACGAATTTATCATCATTAATTTTTGAAGTTATTATCTTCAAAAATTAATAAAACATAAAATATTGCTCCAAATTAAAAAAAATTTGCGCAAGTGTGTTTTTCTATCAAGATACACATATGTGTCAAGTTTTGTTATTTTCTGGAAAAAAATAAAAGAGAGAGAAAGAAGAGATTAAGAGGAAGAGAAAGCCAAATTGAACACTCAAAGTAATTATGATGAAGATGATAGATTTATTCTCATCCAAATAATGGATGAGAGGAAATATAATAAATAAATTAAAAAAATTTATATAAATACCCCCACCTCTCCACTCATCCTCCCCTCTCTCATATCCTGACTTCTCCCCTCCCCCCACTTCCATGTCATCTCTTCTTTCTCTCTTCACTCCTCTCCACCACCAGTTCCCACATCGACCTCCAGTAAAACCTCATCAATAACAAGATAATGTAAGAAACTAGAAAGAGATGAATTTTTTTTTATTCTTTTCATTTTTTCTTCTTCTTTTAATAATAATAATAATGTTATTATTATTATTATTATTAATATTATTATTATTATTATTATTTTTAATATTATTATTACTATATATGTATCTATTTCCTAATTTCAGCAATTTTCATTTCTGTCATTTTTTTTTCTATATATGTATATATTTCTTAATTTCTGCAACTTTCATTTCTGTCATTTCTTTTTTTATATATGTATATTTTCTTAATTTCTGTAACTTTTATTTCTGTTATTTTCTTTTTTTCTATATATATGTATATTTTCTAATTTCTGCAACTTTCATTTCAGTTGTTTTTTTTCTCTATATATATATTTTCTAAATTATGCTATTTTTTTAAGTCATTTTCTTTTTTTTCTATGTGTATATATTTCATAATTTCTGTAACTTTCATTTCAGTTATTTTATTTTTTTCAATATATATATATATATATTTTCTAATTTTTGTAACTTATATTTCAGTCATTTTCTTTTATATATATATATATATTTCTAAATTTTTTCAACTTTCAATTCAGTAATTTTTTTTATTTAATATATATATATATATATTACTTATAAAAAAATTGTTATTTTTAATATATAAAAATAAATAATCAATATAATATTATTATTATTATTATTACTAAAATAAAATGAAGAATATTATTTTTTTCATTTAATTATTTCATTTACATCTCTTGCATCGTTATTAAGCTTTGACTCACTTTGATATATTTATATGAGATTTTGTGCTCAGAACCTGAATGAAATGATCAAAAATCAGTATCATGGGTCATTTAAGTTGATCTCAGGTCTGTACAGACAATATGTTAGGCCAGAACATACTGATATCTAGAGAAATAATGAGACTGCATATTACTTTTGAGGGAGAATGTGTAGTTAGTTAGGAACCCATATCTCAGATAGTTAGATAGACGTACCTAACTCGATTATTCTGTAAATTTGTCCAACATAATCAATATTATATCTTGTTATATTTTTTTTTCAGAATGAGCACATATCTTAAATATGTATATTGCATGCATAATCCTGACAATTTTGCAAGCATATCATACTTAAATATCACATTTTATTTGTATATGATTCTTATGCAGAAACATGCCGCTTAATATTATATGCAAGTTTTGATATCTTACAAACTTTACTTAGTCCTTTGTATCTAATTAAATATTTTCTTTTCTTTTCTTTTTTTTTCTTTTCTTGGTTTGCCCTATAATATATATATATATATATATATATATGGCTGTTCATGAACAATCTCTGGATCAAATCTTTGAGGAGGAACTGATGCATGATAGAGCAACTTAGATGCTAATTTTTTTGAAGTTTTTAATTTTTTCTTAGTGTGTAATAGATTTTATAAAATAATTATTATCTTTGTAATAAATATATTTCCTTTATTATTATGGTATATCTAAATGTTGCAATAAATGTGGAAGTGTGTATTTTATACGCCTCTAAATACACTGTTATACTAAACTCCGATATGATTCTGAGGAGTGAGCACCTAACGCTGGATTAGCTATGCTGACTCAGCGGCGGGTGCCACATGATGTGTGCTGTAATGGCGGCAGTGATAGATGCAAAATCTGATCCCTGACTTGTTAAAATGCTGAGAACGAGTTGTTGCTTGGTTTCTAGTGATCCTGCGATCATGAGCTAGTGCGCTAGATCTTTGGCTTGCTAATGAATCCAGCCATCTTCAGAGGGCCTTTTTTTAGGCTTCTCAGCTGAAGCTCCAGCTACTGGAGTTGAAGTTGAGAGGAAGAGGCATAGATTGCAACAAACGCCAACCACATTGCTGCTGTAGCCACAGGAAAAGACTTGGGAAAAAAAAAATTTAGTAAGGGAGGAGATCAACCAACTCAAAATCAGTTAATCTTGTTTGTACCAAGAAATGGCATTAGGATTGAGTCATTGTTTCCACTAATCGGTATAGGCAGATAGCATGAACCTTCTACATACTGCATTAGATTGTGAGTTCGGTAGATGGGGAGAATTGCGACCTCCGTAGCATGTAATTTATACTGTCAAGCTTGACCGGAAGGAGATGATGGTCAGCGGCTAGATAGAATGGATCTGTGGTTGTAGAGCATGATTCCGATGGATGGGTTGTTGATGTTGACAATTGTGTTGTCGAGGCCTCCGTGATCTTGCAAGACGAGAGGCGGAAACAACACAGAAGAGGAGCGGGATTCTTGATCTTCATGCTCCAATACCATGTTGGAAAGTTACACATGCACAGTAGAGGAAGAGAGTTGAAATATTTCGCGTATTTCATTAAGAGAAATGCCCGGTCTTAAATAGACCTAGGGAGGCACAAGTAGTAGTTACGCAAAATAAAAACAAATATTCGTGTAATGGTGAAATAGTCATTTGCACATGTTATTAAATATGCTCGAACCATCTAAGGTGACATTCTCTAATCTTATCTACTATTGGAGCCACTCCAACCTTGTTACGAATAAACTCATTTCTCATTCTATCCTTATGAGTATACCCACCGATCCACCTAAGCATTCTTATCTTTGTAACACTTATTTTATTAGTAAGTTTCTTCTTCATTTCCAATATTTAGCCCCATATAATATAACTTATCATATAGCTGCTCTATAAACTTTTCTTTTACTACTAACAATACACACATGCAATATTGTGAGAAAAAAAGAATTATGTGATTTTCCTATAAACTAAATAGAAACTAAATCATAATTTTTTAGTTAAACTTAAAAGTAGGAGCATAATATTATAGCCCATTAGTCATGCTTTAATTTTAAAAGCCTTATTTACACTTTTAGCTAATACTTTAACCATTTTGGGGTTGTATGGCTTATTTTATTATGCACATTTACTTATATATATATATATATATATATTTTTTTTTTTTTTTTTTTATTTTCTTCTCCTTTTAACCCATTTATGCTACCAATCCCTTCACAAGTTGCTTCAAGTGCACCACTAACCGTGCTTAAAGCAGCATGCTAATCATCGTTGTCAATAGTTTCATACTTAACTCTCCATGTGGTCCTCTTTCCCCTCACTCCAACAACTACATAAGATTACAAAAGCCTTCCCCTTCCCCCATTCAAAACTCACTAGCCTCTTTTTTTGTTTCTCTGTCAAGCCTTCAGATAACCTCCTTCGACTTCCTCTTATTCTCTCTTCGATGAATGTCGGCCATGCCCATCAAGCCCACTTCCAACATTCCCTTTCTTCCTTAAGCTTCTCCATCTTCAGCGTCCATTCCTAAAATCTTAGCAAACTCACTGGCTAAGTAATCAACATCACTTAACCACTAGCCACTATCTTTACGTTGTTGACTAGTTGATCAGTGTTGTCTAAGTTGCCGACAATCCCGATCCTGCAAGGTGAAGAAAAAAATAAATTTTTTTTGTAATATATATATATATATATATAATTTAACATATATTATCAATAATCACATTAAAAATATTAGTATGAAATACTAAATAGTTATGTTACAATAATTTTTATAAAATAATAAATATTGAATTATTTAAGAATATATTATATGTATAATAATACTATTAAAATTCATAAACTCAATATATACTTGAGATATATGGAATATGTATGTATTTATGCCTAAAAATAATTTGCAAGAATTAATGTATATATATATATATATATATATGTTTGTTGTGCAGGCTAATGGGATACATTGGCTGAATTGGATTTGATTTTGCTAAATGCTCCTTTGATCATGCTTCAGAAAATGGCTTCTAAAACTTGAGGTGTTGCGAGAGAGAGCATTAAAGAATACTTTGGGCCTCAATCCTCTGCCAAGGAATTCACTCCTTCCAAGGGAGGGACAATTGAAGTTGAGGTTTCTGATTTCGATGATGAGGCAGACTCTTCATTGTCAGAAAATAACATACTGATATTGAAGATAATTTTGAGAAACAAAAAGTCAAAAAAAAGAAGAAAAGTAGGTTAAAATCCTTTTGTAAGTTCAAATATTGAAGGAGAAGTGACCACTAATCTCTTATATGGATCAAAAGCCTGAACCAAAGGGTAGTTATCGTTATATTATTAGATTTATTTTTTGTATTGGAATCTTTATGCGAGATTCTTTCTAGGAGTTGGGGACCATTTTTTTTATATTTCATTTTATGTTATTTATTTTATTTTTCTTTCATTTTCAGTTCGAGGCTCTCTACCGCATTTGTTATATTTCTTTGGTTCATAAATATAAAATGCCAGCAGATGTTATTAAAAAAAATGCATAGATATATACAAGAATGTGTATACATATAAAGTCATATGTATATACATTTCAAGTATAGATTGAAAAATTTATGTACAAACACGTACATATTCAAAGTTCCTCCCTAATGAAAGTGAAAATACTATTTTAAGGAATGTTGGAGATATAGATAAATAATGAATAAAGCAAATATAAATTATGAGAATCTTTAAGCTTGTGGGTTTATTAATTGAAAGTTAATTAAACTCCAAACTATTGATGTTTCAAATATTGCAAAGATATAGGACTTTGTTGTATTTTCTTTGCTGAATTTTAGGTACATAAGTTATTATAATTTCATTAAAAATGATATGTATTTTTTTTTTTAATATGATTACATGAGATTAAACCTTCCTTTGGTTAATATGCAAGTTATGTATGTGCTTGTTTGCATAGTCAACAGCTTTATGAAAAAATTGTTTATAATGATGCTTCACAGCTTATAAAAGTTATTTTTTATTGCCTCATCTTATGAGGGACTTAGCACGAGTTGTCAGATTCCAAAGTAAATTCATTTTGATACCTAGTATGAATTATAAGGTTCCCACATAAAACTTATACGAAGATTAAGCAAAAGTTGTTATATCTCAAATGAAAGCGCATAAGGGTGAACCTAGTTCCATGAGGAATTTCATGGATTGAAATGTTTGGCTAAAAAGGAGAACCCAATTAATATATACAACAACACCAAGATGTAATCCTACTAGGTGGGATCGCTACATAAATCTTTTTTTTTTATTGTGCACGATCAAATAGAAACCCCTCCCTAAGTTCCAAATAGAGAAGATCTTTTTGAATATTATTTTCACATATTTTTTTGTCTTCCTTGTCCTCTGTTAACATGTGTAAAATTCACAAACTTAATACTTCTAATTAGGGCATAGCACGGTTTAAGGTTAATATGCTCAAACGATTTATAGCGACATTCTCTAATCTTATCCACTATTAGAGCCATTCCAACTTTGCTACGAATAAATTCATTTCTCATTTTATCCTTTACGAGAATACCGACTCATCTACCTAACTAACCATCTTCACCTCTGTAACACTTATTTTATCAGAAAGTTTCTTCTTTGTTGGTCAACATTTAGCCCCATATAACATAGCTAGTTGTATAGCTACTCTATAAATTTTTCTTTAATTGTGATTGATATTTTTTGGGTCGCACAATACTCCAGAAGTGCTCCTCCATTTCATCCAACCAACTTGAATTCTATTAATCTTGTCGCTCTCTATTTTGCCGTTATTTTGAATAATTGAACAATTGTATTTGAACCTCTCACTCTTCGTGATCGAACTTACATTTCTTATATTCTATTTAAGACAAAAACCTTTACATTCTATAGTAGTCCTCCATAACTCAAGTTTTGATTTAACTCATTTAGTTTTATCAATTAAAAGAATATCATCTGTAAATAGCATGCACAAAAGAATCTTCTCTTAAAATGTGCTCATTAAGAACGTCTATAATTAAAGTAAAAAAACGGGCTTAGAGCTGTGCTGAAAATCATTAGACAAATCACTTTGTGATTGAACACATGTTACAGCCTCTATTAAACATATTCTCTAATAACATATTATATGCAACACAAATTCATTTTCTCTCCAAATCTCTCCAAAGAACTTTTCTTTGTACTTTATCATATGCCAATTAATATATACTTAGTTTATTTAAATAATCATATATGAACTGTTGAATTTCATAGGATAAAAGCATGCCCACTCGGAGAGCCCAGTGACAACTGTGTGGATCTCAAAGTGAGTTAATTACCTTGGGTACTCATGTAAGACAATATGAGAGAATTGTTAAATTTTTAAGAAAGTGCACTTAAATGATTATTAGTGAGTTAATATAAGGCATGGGATCATATTTATCAATATCTACCATTCTTTGGAAGGAATTGTTTGAGCAATTTATCAAAATGATCCCTCAAGTATCAAAAAGTATTTGTTTTGGTTCTTGACTTCCAAAAATACATGAAATTGTCCCTAACTATAAAAGCGATAATTTTAGTCCTTCCGATAATTTTGTAATTGTAAATATAAATCTGTTGTTAGATGCAAGGTTATATTGGTAATTGGTTTCACTGTATGTTCAGTCTAGTAAGCCAGTCCTATAACTTAAAAAGCTATGTGTATTCTCCTTTACCGTAACCTAAAATAAAGTTAACGAAAGCTTTCCATTAGTTACCTTGCTATAAAAATTGTTATTTAAAAACTCATCCCTTAAAGTAATCTTTATAGATCTATAGATGGTGAATTGGATACAATATAAGCTTGTGTAACCCATGCATAATTTCATCTAGATAAATTTTGCATTGTGTTGAATATTATTGTAAAGGTTAACATAGTAGCTGATTTTGCACAGAAGTGTTTGGGAAAAAGCAAAGAAGGTATCATTAGCATATTGTAGACTATTATTATTATTATTATAATGATAGTATTAGCAATAACAATAATAATAATAATAATGCATGTTGAGATCAAGTTGCAGAAAAGAGGTCCTATTGTTCAAATGGATGAGGCGGGGACTAAAGAAGGGGCCAGCAATGAATTTAAATAGTGTGTACAACTGCTTTATTTGGTGCCATAAAAAGATTCTTGCAGATGTATCTTTATATATATATATAAGGATCCCCTTCCATATAATAATATAACCTTCTTTTCTTATATCCTTAGACACAAGTTTAAAATATATATAAGCTGCTTTAATTGGTTTTTATGACAAATTTATCATGTGAGACAAAGCTATAATATTCATCAACAAATCAAACCTTATTCACTAAAAGGGATTGAATACTTAAATGTTTGGTTTCCAATGTACTCTATCAAAGAATCCCATTCCTAATCTCCAAGCAAGTAATAGAACAACAGTGATAAATCAGCTAAAAATAATAGCTCTAGAGCTTGCACAATAATTCCAAACAATTCCTTTAAACAACGAAGCAACTCAAACTACAACTACATCCATTTACTTCATCTTAATAAAAGTATGTAGTTCAAACTTAACCAAGCAAATATGCATATATAAATATTTTCTTAAAATATGATTATATATTATCTTGATAAAATAAGTGCACATGGTAGGAGTCAAACCTACATTCGGCTTAAAATGCAGGCACATTAACCATTAAACTACAATTGCAAATGGTACTCTTATATTTTTTTCTTAAATGGCAAAAGAATTTTCTTATGTGTTACCTATATTGTAATATGTGATATAAATTTATCCAAATGAATTTTTTTTTCATGCCAATTTAGAGAAAAATGAAATATTTCATCCCTTAAAAAGCAATTTTTGCAGTGCCCACAATTTTAATGGCAAAGTTAACAATGTTAATTTTTAACCAAATTTATTGCTTTTATAGTAAGCATGGATTGTTTTAAGCACTTTTGAAAGCAGGGACTAAGTTATTACTTTATAATATTTGAGGAACCATTTTGATAAATTGCTTATTATTTTTATATACTTTTTTAGTTGGCTATACTCAATTAATTTTATATGGTAGCAGTAATTTATATATCTCGCATTTAGTTTATTGACCAAGTTATAATGATTTTTTTGTGCTTAGCTCATCGCTAACTAGATTTTGTTCTCTAATACTTTTCATATGTCAGATCATGTGCATAAGACTTGAGCTAAATTCATTTAGTTTGAGTTAATCCCCTTTTTAATGCTAGGACATAGCTATTGTTGTTGTCATAACTATATATATATATACCTATATATGTGTGTATATATATATATATATATTATATTCTTTATTTTAGCTCAAAAGTTGTATTAAGACATTAAATGGTTTTGTATCTATTATTATGCTGAGAACATTATATTAGTGAATGTATTTTTTTCTACTATGTTTAAATTCCCTTAATAACTTTGGGAATGATATATTAATACTTGGCTCTCAGTCCATATCTTTTCTATTTAATTATGGATGTTTATACTAAGCCCATTCTTCCTTGGTACATGTTATTTGCAAATAATATTTATATTAATTGATAAGATTTTGAATGGAGTTAAAGCAAAACTTAAATTGTGGAGGACTACTTTAGAATCTAAAGGTTTTCATCTTAATGGATCTAATATAGAAAATGAAGTCTAAGTTCAATTGTATTAGAAGCCCTAGTCTACAAGACATAACTATTAAGAATCATGTGATCAAGAAGAGCAAGAGGTTCAAATACTTTGGTTTAGTAATCAAAATATTGGTAAATTAGAGAGCGATGTGATTATTAGGATCTAAGCTGGTTGGATGAAATGGAGGTTCGCTTCTAGAATGTTGTATCATCTAAAAATCTCACTCAAAATCAAAGAAAAAATTTATAGAGCAGCTATACGACCAGTTATGTCATATGGGGCTGAATGTTAGGCAACAAAGAAGAAACTTACCGATAAATTAAGTGTAATAGAAATGAGGATGCTTATGTGGATAAGTGGGTATATACTCGTGAGGATAAAATGAGAAATTAATTTATCTTTAGCAAAACTGAAGTGACCCCAGTAACAAATAAGATTAGATAATGCCTTTAGATGGTTCGGGCATATTAAACATAGACCACTTAAGGCCTTTGATAGAAAAATAGAGTTTATGAAATTTTCCCATATAAAAGAGGGAGAGGACGACCAAAAATGATATTGGAAGAAGCCATTAGAAAGAATCTTCTTTATGTGGAACTTAGGGAGGGACTTTTATTTGATCATGCATAATGGAAACAAAAGATTTATGTACTCAACCCCACCTAGTGGGATTAAGGCTTGTCATTGTGGTGTTGTATTTATAGCATTATTTTTTATGCTAATAAACTTTTATGAAGCTGTTATTGCTTATAAGTTTTACTTTCTTAAATATTTTTTTGTATTTCGATTTTATTGTACCATTGATATTTTCTTTCATTGTATTTTCTTATAAAGATTACTTGTGAGTTATGAGTGATGATCTCTTACTCAGATAATTTCTTAAGTTAGTTTCATCTTGATTAAATTGTAAGATGAGTGTAGATCTAGTTCATAGTTGATGATGTGTATAATTAGAGTAGTTCTACTATTTTGATTGTTAATTATTTACAATTTCATTTTGTTTTTTCTACATTTTTTTGTTTTATTATGTGATACTTTATTTTTTAGTAGTTAATAAAATATTTGGGATTTTGGTGACTCTTTATTTGTCTAATTGAGCTACATGTAGATGATGTTTAAGGGGTTGTTTGGTTTGAAGTACAAAAAATACTTGAGTAAAATGATTATAATGTAAATTTTTTTAGACAAAATAAATACAATGTAATTCAATTGATAGTATTTAAACTACTTTAAAAGTCTTAGCGTGTTTGGTTAAGAGGTTGTTAGGTTCACTAACATCTCTTGTAATGCTATGTCATTTAAAGATGTCAGTGAGTATGGAGTTGTTTGGTTCAATGCTATCTCCTTAATGATATCTCAAATTTTACCAAAATTCCACTAACTGATGTTATCTAAATGTTGGCCTAAATTGATCAACATTCAGATAACATCGCCCGACAATCTATCGCTAGTGATAGAGTTTTTTGCATTCGTTTGTCCCGAAGCTTGTCTCTGGTAGATGTAACGCCAGTGCTCCACTTTCGCTTCGCCAGTGCTTGTCTCATTGGCGCTCGCCGATGCGCTCGCTTCGCTGATGCTTTCGCTCGTCTCTACTCTCTGACGCAGCTCGCCAAATGCAGAGATAAAATGACAAATGCATGATTGCTAGATGGCGGTGCTCCCGTTCCCATTCGCTTCATTTTTTATATGGACAATTTTTTGTGTGAATATTTGCTTGATATTGCCATTTGATGAATAATTTAGAGTTGTATTTGTTTTGTGATTTTTAGTATATAGAAGTGTTGATTTAGAACACATTTCTAGTAGAAGTGCTGCTTGCAATAAAACTTCTATGATTTTTGGGTTTTGGTTTAGTATTTTGGTTTTGAAACTATTTACCTAATCATCTTCTTAATTATTTGTTGTAGTTTTTTAATTTATATTTAAATCTCAATGCTGGGGTAATCTTACCTCATTTGTAATATAACATGAATGACAATGAACCAATCAACATACATCTGAATAACACCGAACCAAACAGCTACTGTTATTTGGAAAACAATGCTATCTGAATAGCAGGCTATCTTAACAAATTTTCACCTGACATACAACCAAATAACTCCTAAGTGTATTTTGATCCCAATGTAATTTGTTAGAAAAAAAGATAAAAACCAGTAAAAATCCTTTGGAGGCTTTGGCCAGCCATCAATATAGGTCAATAATGGCCTATTGATGATTAGAATGGGTCGGCAATGGTTGGCCGGCAACCTGGAATGGTCGATTGAAGGGCGGACTGCAGAAAACTGTGAATGAGACAACGAAGATGACTAAGGTTGACAAGGGCTGCGATAGCCTATCTTAGTTCGACCAAGGTCTTCGGAGGTAGGCGAGGGTCGTCAAGGTGGGCAAGGACTGCAGCGGCCTACTGGAGGGAAGCTGAAGGTCAAGATGGCAAGGTGAAGGCTTGTGTGATTTTTGGTGTGGCACAATTTGATTACACCGGCTTTGTGAAGAAATGAGGAATATAATTCTCCGACTTTACCTGAAAATAAATTTTGTAAAACTCCCATAGCACACAATTTTCAAATATAAAAAGATTAAATTATTTTACACCCAAATTACAATAAACCAAATAGCTCTTATATAAATTATGAGATTGTAATTTTTATAAAATTTCTCGTCTTTAAATATTCTTTCTTGCTTGGTTTCTCATGTTGATGGTTGTGCTTGTTGCTCCAATCACATAGTAGTTATTATAGAAGAAGAAACTCTTAATTAAAATTGTATCGTACTATCCAGTAAGAGTCATCTAGCTTGTTTTGAAATGATTTCATTGCACTTTTTCAGTGGCTCAGGTTCTGGTCTTTCATTGCAAACTGTCGGAATTTTTTGGATTCTCTTAATGATTGCTTCATTTTTTCTCCAAGCTGCCGACACTGTGTTAAAGGTATTAAAATCCTTGCCGATTTGAGGAAATTAAAAAAAAAATTCTATCATATACTAACTATGGAAACATTTTGTTGCGTTTTCATGGCAGGAAAAAATATTCTTGGATTCTGCTAAAAAATTGAAGGTTTACATGTTGGCATCCCTCAAAATTTCAAGCGCTTTAATATATTTTGATAACTACGCAAATTTCTCTTACTTTTGGACAATAAATCTTTTTCCCTGTGTTTTACATTACCAATTAAAAAACTGACTATTGTTTGCAACATGCATACACCGATTAAAGCAAACTAATCTCTTCGTCATGCAGGGGGGTTCACTTGACCTTTTTGTAGTGAATTCTTTCGGATCTGCTTTTCAAGTAAGAATCTTTCTAGAATCATCCCTTCATCATATAGAAAATTTAGCAAGTTTACTCGATAAGCATTATGCTTTTATTGTTTTAAGTATGGCATGCATGGTTTTTATTCAGGCTATGTTCATCTGTCTTCTTCTACCTTTTCTATCGAAGTTGTGGGGAGTTCCATTTTCTATGCTACCAACATATATAAAGGATGGCGGAGCCTGCTTTCTCAATCTAGGAAAACTGACCAGTGGTAAGTTAATGGTAATGAATACCGTAGTCTGCTTGTTCTTTCCATTTAAGAAAATGTTTGAAATTTTGTGAAACAAAAAAAGATAAAAAGAATCCATTCTCCCCATCTTATTTGTGAGAGAGAACCAACCATATCACAGCATCTTGTGCACAAAACATCATATTTTCAAAACTTTTTGGATCTATTTTGATAAATAACCCTTGGTTTTGGACTTGTTTTACCGTTTTTTTTTTTGCATTCTCAGAATGCTTTATTATATGATACAAATGTCTAATTTTGAAAATACTTTTTAAATTGATGCAACACAATAGTCTTATAATACCTACTCTTTGAAGCTTTTAACATTCAACATTTCTAGTAAATTTAGCATCATGGATTTCAATTTTTGTAGAAAAGAAAAGCTGATTTCCAGTTGTGCTTTATATGAATTTGTACAAAGTATAGCAGTCATATTTTTCAACTGCATACCTTTTGTTTTATTCAGTTGTTCCTGACAAGGAAGCCCTTTACTCAATTTGTATATGAAATTAACTTTTACTTCAAAATATGCAATTCACATCAACCTATTTTACATTGCCACAAACCAATTAATGTAGGCCAGCAAATGTTACCAGTGCTTAAAAAAGACTTCATTGATATTCAATTATTGATCCCATATATTTAAAAAATAAACTGATTTATCAATGAGTACATCAAAGCAAATCATTAATCGTTCAAAGATGCTAAATATATATATATATATATATATATATATATATATTTATATATATATATATATATATCATATAGCATCTTTTTTCCAATGAGCCGCGCGATTGCGATTTAGGGTTCCATGTAGCCATCTTTTTCCTCACTCGACGGCGATAAGAGCTGATTCTCCCTCGATGTTAGAGGCTCGACTTGGCTCTAGCCGGCCTCGTCGACTATTCAGGAATTTTGATTGTTCAGCCTTTCTCTGCCCAACCCCGATTTCCGGTATGTTTTCTTAGAAAGTTTGTTGCATTATGGAGGTATTTTTGGTGCACAATAACTATAATATAAAGGGGGTACTTCGCTTCCCGATTTCCATTGTACCTCTCATCCTCCCAGAGCACCCAAATCTTTTATGGCTGCCCTTGCAAATTCCACATCATAAGCGTTCGTTAGTTGGCTGTCATAGAGCCTATTTCTGTTTGCATAGTAAACCTGCTCTAATTTATACCAAAGATGAGATTGAACTCCTATCTAAACCATTTGAGTATGCTTTGGTGGCCTATTTTGCATACAAAAAACTTTCAATGCATATGGTTCGCAAATTTTTCAACGATTTGGGTATTTTTGGAACATATTCAATCGGATTATTTGATCACCGCCATATTCTTGTAAAGTTGTCTTCTGAGACGGATTATACTCACATTTTCTCCCGTTATTCTTACTTTGTTGACAAATTTCATTTAACATTTTGAAGTGAACTACGAATTTTGATCCTAAATTTGAACCTCCAAGTCCCTATTTGGCTTACCTTCCCGCTGCTAAAGGCTCACTTCATTACCCACTCCCTCCTCTTCTTATTGGGGTCTTACTTCGGTAAGCCTCTAAAATCAACCTAATTGAAAATTTTGAGCAAGAAATTTGAATCGACGAAGAAGATAATGGTTATTTTCAAAAAGTTTTATTTGAAAATTTGCCTAAATTTTGTAAACATTGTGGTATTTTGGGACACAACCTTACTTCCATGTTTCAAAATTCAGCATGAACTAAAAAAAGCAGTTCCATCTAAGGAACTTGAAGTGGCCCATGTCAAGGGAAACCTGCTGATCAGGTTTATGTGCCAAAAAATGCTACGATGGGTGAGAGAGCTACAGCCCTTCTACCAATTGTCCAGGAAGCGGCCCATCCTTCTGTTCACCAAGCTAAATCAGATGCAACTGAAATTGAGATCCGGTTGCGTGCACCCTTGAAAGTTGCAATACTTTTGATGTTGGTAATACCCCGGTGGTGGTCGTTAATCCAGTTGATGTTGCTTTAGCAGTGGGAAACATTGCCAAGCAGGTATCAGATGCGGGCATCAATATCGACAAGGAGGTTATCATAAAAGGAAACAACATTGGACCGTTACTAAACAACCTTTTATCTACTGCCATTGACAGTCTCCTCCATGGTCTTATAAAGTTGAACGATACATCCCTCCAGAGTTTGATTGAAACTTTCAATACAATTTTAGAAGAAAATGAAGATTTTGCTAAAATAAACGATATCAAGCATCTTCTTATGAGAAAGTTCATCCAAAGCCTTCAGGGGTGGTACAAGTTTCTATGAGAAATGACATTGTGATCTAAGAGGTGGCAGGTCTCCTGCCACTTGCCATTGAAATTCATTCGAGTGGATCTGGCAACATTTGTCAGCCATCCATTCCTATTTTATTTGAAAATGATTTTTGATGAGGAGCCTTTGTACAAAGAAAATGCATTTGAAGATCTGAAGGAGGGTTGCTTTACCAAGCTTCAGACAAAGAAGAAGGGCTCTAGTTCCGCAAAAAAAAATTCTCGGTATTTTCAAAGGAAAAACGGAGTTGACCCTGAGTAGAAGATCTCGTTTGCTACTTCGTTTCTATTTATGTTCTAAACTTGATTCTTTCTTTGTGAGAAACAATGGGAGGTTTGGTAACTATTTTATATGTTTCTTATTATTTTGTTTTTATTTTTTATTTTATCTTAGTTTTTTTATTTTTTTGAGATTATCTACTAGAACTGTTTTGTATTCAAGCCTATCCAATTTATACAATTTATAATAATAATAATAATAATCAAAATTATTTTTACTTTTTCATTTGTTATCTATTTAATGTATTTAATTAATGTATTAAGTAATAAATTAATGAAGTTAATAATTTGTTAAATTACAAGTAATCAATGCGAAGTAATGTCTTAATCTAATTAAGTAATTTATTAACACAATAAATATTAATTGTTATAATCATATAATAGTTGTTAATCAAGGTAATTAATTAATTTAATTATTTAACTTAATTAATTAGTCAATTAAAATAATTAATTAAATAGCTTACTTAATTAGTTAATTAACTTGTTAATTAATGATTAATGAACTTATTATTTGGTGAGATTGCTAACTGCTTATTAATATATTCTATTATAATATGATCCTAAATTTAGACCGAATAGCTTTATTTTGTTCAACTTAACTTGGTTTAAGCCAGCTTAATTTAATTTTCAACCAAAAGATTGACAACTTAGTTTATCTTCAGCTTAAGTCAAAAGTTAAGGCTGAAATGAACAAACCTAAATTTAACAAAACATATGAATAAAAAATAATGATGTATTAATTTAATAGTTAGGTACCTTGTAAAAAATTTTAATTTTATTTATTCTATCTTGGATTGCATCTACTTATTATAACACAAATTCTATTTATGTTTTTTTCTTACGGTGATAAATTGATAAATATTTTCTTGGTTTTCCAAATTAAAGAACTTGGGTATATAAGAGAAAAATTTATTAGTAATTGATTTATTTTAATATATTCGAACAATTATTATCCTGTTTGAAATATAGTAATAAAAATAAATAAATAAAATCAACTATTTTAATGTAAAATTTTGAATTTATATAGTTATATTTAATTTTTCTGTAATATTTTCTCAAAATGAAAGAGGAAGTTTCAATTCAATTTATTAATTATTTATTAATTGTTGAGTGAATAAATGAGTACAAAAGAGAGTATTATATATTTATCTATATTGGTTGAATATCTCTTATGGTAGAGTATTTATTATTTGATTTAAGATTTAAAATCCTTAATTAATTTGGAAATTAAATTCAGTTATATCTAAACAATAAAATTTCTATCGTCTATTTTAATTTTGAACCATTTTAATTAATGGTTAATGCTGAAATATCAGGAGGAAAGTGCACCATTTCCTTAAAGTATACTAGTATATGTCTTTCACTTGCACATCATTTTGTCCTGATGCACGGCCGGTTTGATTAGGATTTTTACTTATATGCTGTGTATTGGATTAAAGATGACAAGTAAACATTTAAAATGCATGTTATGATTTTTACATGTATCTTATTTTCCTGAATAAATTTTTGTAAAGAATCATCTATGTTGGTCTAAAAGTAACTTTCAACACCTCTCCTTTGTCCACATAAGATATAAGTTATTATGTCTTTAGTACTCAGCATTGATACTCTGTTTAAATATGCTTAGAAAATAAAGTTTTTGATATATTTTGATTACAGGATGTGAAGGGGCGCCTGTGTTACCACTACTATTTGTGGCCGTTAACATCGCCTTTAATATATCAATGCTACATGTTATTAAGATCTCTTCAGCTGTTGTGTCTTGTCTCGCCTCAACTTTCTCAGGTATCTATATCTATAATCAAGCAAAAGAAATTGTTCCCTACTCTTTCAAATTTATATCCACATAAATGAAATATTACTCAAGTAACTGTTAGTATTCTTACACAAAATTAAAACATGAAGTGGTTAGCATAAACATAAAATATTCTTTATTTTTGGAATAAATTTAGTTTGTATTTTTGCTATGTCAGTTATCCAACTAAATTTAGATTTGAAATCACCTCCTAAAGCTTCTATTAATAAATAATTGTTAGGAGGATTGAATCAAATGGAGCACTTACAATTAAAGTTGGCTAGATGTTCCAATATTTAAACCTAATTACTCTCTAAAAGCTTTGACTTGTAGGCGTGAGCTAGCCAATGTTATTTCTACAACAACACTATATCTTTAAATTTCAAGATATGAGACTAAATAATGTCCCAAGTCTCAACTATCAACTCCCCATCAAACAGAATATTTTTAACGCAATCAAGATTAATACACCAAGAGCACAATCAACCACATAGAGACACTGAGTGAACGTTGCTCAACTATGATAGAAGGCACTAAAATCTATGAGGTCCCCAAACTACATGAATCACTCGATCCTAGTTGAATTATCGGCTCACTTGTTAAAATGAGTGAACCAGATGGGGGGACTCAAACTCACAAAGTTAGCTTGATATACCAATAGTTAAATCCAATTTCTACCCAAAACATAAGCTTATTGGTGTGGGCCAATCAATGTTGTTTCTACGCTACTCTTTTTTGTTTTAATTTATAGATGTGAGATTAAAAGCACTCTCACATGTCTCAATGACAATCATGAGGTATGCTCTGTTTTTGTTATAATGAGTATCAATTTTTCGCTTGAGGTATGTGTAGGACCTTAGGAAGTGTGCATGAGTGGTCAACGGTGCTTGGAAAGGAAGGTTTAGTGTGAGTTAATGTTAATGAACGTGAAAATTCTTAGAAATAAGTGAAAAATAATTAAGCAATATTTTTTATGATTGTGGAGTTATTTTCTTGCATAGCTAATGGTTGAACCAATAATTGTTTTGTGGATTCCATGAGATGTGGGAAGGAACTCTAAGAAACTTGCAGCGTGAGTAATTTTTATTGAGTCACTCTTTTTATTTTTCTCAATTGGGAATATGAACCATAGGATACTTGTACTCGGATTACCATCCCAACTATGAATAACATTAACTTTTCATATTATAAGAGATTTTCTTAATTATGTTACAATCATTTTTCTAGTAGTAGAAATAGCTACCCCAACATATTCCTTCTAATAAAGTATGATAATTAGGCTCCAATCGTACGCTCTTTTGTCCCACTTACCTTCATTCCTTCTTGAAACTATAAGCTGGCGTGTGGTCATTATCTACTTTTTCTGTCTTTGTCCGTAGTACTTTTCACTTGCTTGCAACCTAATAGATTGATTTCATTGCCACTCCATCCTCCATTCATGGCCAGCTTCCATCCTTGATATACAGTTGACGTTTCCTCACCCACCAACCAATATTTTCACAACGACCTGATAAGATTGAGATACCTGAAGTAAGAACTGAGTCTAATAATGGGAATTAAAAAATTTAACTTTGAAACTTCTTAACCCGTTTATAATTATTAAAACAACTTACTTGTCAGTATTATGATTCATTGAGTTTTGGTGAGTGGATTGAATCTTATTTTAACCAAAGTAAAAAGCCTTTCTGAAAAATCCAAATTAAGATTTTCCTAACTTAAATAAATATTGATTAGAGGGTTATATAGATCTTTAAAATGAATATCTATTAGTTGCGAGGGCAGTTTAGGGAAATAGATTATAAGTTTCAATTGATTTTCTTTAGCCTAATTGAGCTTAATAGTTGAGTATTTTGCTTATGCAACTGCTTATTATATTATATTATGAATGTATATGAGTTGAAGAAAAGTTGTGAGAAGAAACTCGCATTCAGGTTTAACTATAAATATCGGTTATCACAATTCTAATTATCTGTAAGAATATTTCTTTTTTCAAAATTGTTCAAATTTCATGATAAATGCATTATATATGTTTGAACTTATCAAATTTACTAAAAGGTCATGCTTAAAGAATTTTTCTTTCTATGCTATTATCTTTCTTTTCATATTGTATATATTCAGATATCAATTTAGCTCTTTAAATTTATTATTATGGTTATAAGATCACTTGAATTTATTTTTGAAAGAAATATTTATCATATGCACTAATAGATAATTTATATTATTATAGATTATGTTAAAGCTATATATACAAATTATTACTATAGTTAAATAAATGAAAAGTATATAATTAAAAAGATTATTTTATGATAGCTTCAGGCTTCCCTTAATGGTGCAGGCTGTTGACCAATCACACTTGCATGCATAATAATCATGAATGAAGAATCATGCATCAAACAATGGTGTTGAGGGTTTCCTTTTTGAGAAGCTAAAGATAACTAAGAATAAGAACATGAATATCACATTGAACTATGACATGAGGGACCATTTGTCAGCAGTTGATGATAGGTAAACAAAAAGTGACCAGATATCCTAAAGCTCATAATGTATAGTTACAATAATATGGAAGTCAAATTAAAAGAAATTTTTATAACTAATGGAATGAACGTGGTGTGTGGATAGTGCTTTATTTTATAAATCAGATATCATTCTATTTATTGAAGTTACCTTAAAAGTTTCATAACATTTTATTACTATAAATTTTTGTAGAAAATTAAATACTTGTCTGTTTTATTTTATGCGATGCAAATTTAAAAATTATTTCATCTTTTTATGTATTTTAATTTTATATTTTATTCAGAATTAATATGCATTTAATTATCTTTTATATTTATTATTATTATTATTATTTAGAAATACAGTAATTAGCTTATGAACCCAACCCTCATTATTTACTTTTTTTTCAAATAAATAGGTCATGGATTAAATGATGTGGAAAATAGTATATCATGGAAAAAGTTGTATAGTTTGCAAAGTTTAATTTTTGGTACAGATTTAAATGATAGAAAAAAAAAATAACACATTTGTTATTTATATTTAAAATTTTTATTTATGAAATGGAAGTTTATGGTTCAATGACTTTTATTTTTATTGTGTATTTTAATGTTTCTAAAAAGAAAATATTGATCATTATTTGCGTGGTCTTTGCTCTCGCCTTGATATTTATGAACAAGTCAACTTATAATAGGAGTGGTATCAAAGCATGGATAAGAATTAAAAAGTAACATTAGGTGTGTGGGTATATTCATTGATAAGCCAACTTATAATAGGATTTGTATCAAAGCAAGGATAAGAATTAAAAAGTGACATTGGATACGAGGGGATATTTGTTGATAATCAATAATGGGTGTACAGAAGGAAATATTGTTCTCAAAGATTAAGGTGTATAATTATAGTATCTTGGAAGTTAAATTGTGAGGACCCGATGCCGGTTTAGCGAAAACCTCCCTGACATCGGATGTTCACATACCGCAGGATCTTATTGAGTAATTTGAAAGAGAAGGAACACGCATATAAAAGCAAAGATATTTCTTCTTTATTTCAATATTTCAAATTACAAGATCTTCGTACACAAGTGAGAAATAAAATAAAAAGAAAAAAGATAAGCAAAACAGCACCGTGGATCTATTAGCAAGATTGAAAATTTTAAGCATTAGGGTTCTTGCGTGTATTCTCCTAGAAGCACATGACCTGGTATTGCACAAAAAATAATACAGGGATTGGAATTCCCAGTAATTATAGAATACTCTAAGTATTGCAGTACACAATAATATTTACACTTTAAAAAGATGCGATTAGCGGAAGTAAGGCCGTAATGAAATGCAGAAAAAGTAAGGCAATAGCGCGAAATAAATAAATTATTTCTTGCAACAAGTATTATCACCAAATGAAGGTTACTGATGTCATTTTCCAGTAACTAACTCCGAATGTTACTGATGTTATTTTCTAGTAACAATCCCGAATATTACTGATGTCATTTTCCATTAACAACCTTGAATGTTACTTATGTAATTTTCCAGTAACAACTCCGAATATTGGTTCCGAACAACTGACTAAGCTTAAATATAAATTTGGCTCGAAAGCGAAGCAGAAAAAAATGCAAAATGTAATACTTGTCATAACTGGGTACATTTTGTTCTTTAAGTTCGAATGAGTGATAGTTTGCTCAATCTGCATTTAAGTTTTTGATATTTTAGCATTTAGCCAATATTCTTAGGAATATTATCTTCTTTTAAGTCTTTGATTGATATTTTATAATTTTTCTCTTAAATGATAATTCATTATGTAGAAGTCATTTTATCCCATCAATTACAAATTAATCAGCTCGTAAGCTGATTCACTCGTAAAAAAAATTAGCTCGAGCTTGAGATTGAGCTCAATAACAAATCGGCTCAAGCTCAATCCGGAGCCAACTTAAGCTCGACTTGGCTTGCCTCTACTCATAATGCAATATGCATTAGAATCCTTCTTTTCCTACAGTATTAAAAGTTAAGAGAAGAATATCTCTTACCTTCAAGATTAGGATCGCAGAAAAATGGGAGAGGTCGGAATGGGTGGCCGGGGTGGCTGCAGCAAAAGAGGGCTGGCTAGCAGCGACAGGAGGGGGTTGCTAGGTGGCCGGTTGCTGCTGGAGGGCTAGTAGGGGGTGCGGGCTGGAATGGCTGGAAGGTGAGGGCTGGGCTGCTGGCAGGGAAGAAAAGGAGTGGCTGGGAAGAGAAGGGATTGTGGGAGAAGAGGGAGTGGTTAGGAGGGGATAAATAGGCGCAGGGGGGGGAACATTCCCTGCGCCGAATTGAATGTGCAGTTATGCGCATGGGCTCTGGCCCTCTTGGCGCGGAAGGTTCTTCCGCCAGAGGCGGAATAATTCCGCACGAGAGCGCAAGCGGGGGGAGGGGGAAAGAAGAAAAAAAACTTAAGGAAATATAAAAAAATACTTAAACTTCCCCTCCTGTTGGTGCTAAATTCTGGCTTGAGGCAAATATTCCCCTGGGATAATATCTCCGTCTACCATCTTTTTGGCTATACAGAAATGGTAATCGTGATCGGTGCGGTGCACCCGCAGATAAAGCAGCTGTTCTGCCCGTGATAGCATCTCCCACCTGGGTGAAGTCAATCACATGCAACGCCTTCGATGGTCCTGGGAGCTTCTGCGGACATTTTGTATGCCCTGGCTGGTGGAGGGTAATGGGGATGTTTGAAAGTCTCCTGGTTCCTAGCAAAAGTGATCGGTCTTTTCCCTTGTCGTTCTGCGATCACCTACTCATTGTGCTCAAGCATTGTTGCACAGTCCAAAAGATTGGCAAATTTTGCATGCCTATGTGAAATTAGGTTGGTGTGAATGCTGTCTTTTAAACCCTCCAAGAACCTACTACACCTCAAAGCTTCGCAATCTACCAGCTTCGGTGCATAACGAGAGTTTTGTGAACTCTGTCTCGTATACTGCCACAGATCGGTCGCCCTGAGCTACTTTTATAAATTGACTCTCAAGAATCCTCTTAACTGAGTGGGGAATATAGCGGCCTTTGAATGCCATCGTGAATTCTGCCCACTATATCTCCTCCAGACTGATGCCCTCAAAGGTGGTTTCATATATATTTTTCCACCACTTTTCAGCTTCGCCTTCTAGCAGATATTTTGCTAGCCTTACTGTTTCGCCTGAAGGACACCTTAAGCTGTCTAACTTGCTTTCGACAGCTTGGATCCAATCCTCTGCTTCCATGGGTCGGGCTGTGCCATTGAAGGTAGGAGGATTTAGCTTAAGAAAAGCCTGCAAGGCATTGTCTACTCGTAGCCTTTGAGGGGGTTCTGGTGTGAGCAAGGAGGTAGAGGCTCTTCCTTGGTTTGAAAGGGCTAGCAATATCGCCTCGAGTAGTCTATCTGTCTTATTATCTACTGTAGATGCAGATATTGTTATCTTGACTGGGGTCACGGAAGGTACTACGAGGAAAGCTTCATCAGATTCCATCTATTATAAATAATTAATAATCTTTGAGATTAGAAGAAGGTGTGACTAACTGAATACACAAACAGTTAATCGTAATGATAAATAAGATTTCAACTTTTAGTTCCAAAAAAAGTTTTCATTTATAATAACTTGTTTTACAAAAAGTTTCAATTTAACAAAAGATTTGCATAAAAAGGTTTGCATAATTCTACAGGGTATATACAAGATCATATACCAAGTTTCCTACTCATCGGAGGAGTCAGAACTGACTGACTTCTTCTTTGATGCAGACTCAAGGTGGTTTTTAGCTTTCCTCTTCCCCTTGGAAGAAGTCGTCGTGTCGTCGATCTTGGTGAGCTTCTTTAAGTTATGAAGCTCATCCTAAAGCTGGCGGACTTGACGTTTTTGTACATCGTCCTTTCTTAATAGCTCCCTCTCCATCATGGATATTCTCCCAAATATGACCCCCTTAAGCTCCTAGACTTCTTTTCTAACCCAAAGATCTGGTTTATAGATGCCGATACCTACTATACCAGGGTATTCTCCACTTCCTTCAATTTTTCCGTTGACATGTCATCCTTCGTCTCTGCAGTGGGGGGTGTCTATATTTACGCTAGGGTCAGATATTTCGGAGTGTGAGGAGTCACCGTCACTCCCATCGTCCTCAAAATATTCGATCATAAAATTATTCGGATCCATCTATAAAATAAGAGAAATGCTATTTATACCCGCTGATGTGGCACCCAAAAAAGCTCATCCAATGGAATTTGGATATTATTTCATTAATGTATATTTATTTATATTAAAATAATTAAAATATTATTTTTAAAGTTTGTATTAAAATGATACCCAAATTTTATTGGATGAGTTTTTCTGTGTGCCACGTCAGCGGGTCTAAATAGCATTTCTCATAAAATAAATGATTAATAAAAATGTTATTCTTGCATTTTTCATGCTTCTAATCTCAATAATGAACAGGGTACTATTATCTTTAGTTATTTTAATCTTCTTAGATTGAATATATCCCTATTTTTATATGTATATTCTTTTCTTCCAAAAGTATTCAATCATGCTCTGATACCAACTATGAGGACCTGATGCCGGTTCAGCGAAAACTGCCCCGACATTGGATGTTCACATACCGCAGGATCCTATTGAGTAACTTAAAAGAGAATGAACACATAAAAGCTAAAGATATTTCTTATTTGTTTCAATATTTTAGATTACAAGATCTTTCATTGTAGTCTTCGTACACAAGTGAGAAAATAAAATAAAAAGATAAAAAATAAGCAAAACAGCGTTGTGGATCTACCAGCAAGATTGAAAATTTTAAGCATTAGTATTCTTGCGCGTATTCTCCTCAGAAGCACCTGAGCTGGTATTGCATAGAAAACAATATCGGGATTGGAATTCTCAGTAATTATAGAATACTCTAAGAACTGCAGTACACAATAATATTTACACTTTAAAAAGATGCGATTCACGGAAGTAAGGCGGTAATTGAATGCAAGAAAAGTAAGGCAATAGCGTGAAATAAATAAATAATTTTTTGCAACAAGTATTATCACAAAATGAAGGTTACTGATGTCATTTTCCAGTAATTAATCTCAAATGTTACTGATGTCATTTTCCAGTAACAACCTCAAATGTTACTGATGTCATTTTCCAGTAACAGCCCCGAATGTTACTGATGTCATTTTCCAGTAACAACCCCAAATGTTATTGATATCATTTTCCAGTAACAATCCCAAATATTGCTTCTAAACAAACAACTAAGCTTCAATATAAATTTGGCTAGAAAGCGCAGCTAAGCAGTAGAAAAAAATGCAAAATGTACAATTTGTCATGTACTGGGTACTTTTTATTCTTTAAGTTCGGATGAGTGACAGTTCGCTCAATCTACATTTAAGTTTTTGATATTTTAGCATTTAGCCAATATTTTAAGGAATATTATCTTCTTTTAAGTCTTTGATTGATATTTTATAATTTTGCTCTTAAATGATAATTCATTATGGAGAAGTCATTTTATCCCATCAATTATAAATTATCCGGCTCGTAAGCTGATTTGCTTGTAAAAAAAATTACCTCGAGCTTGAGATTGAGCTCAATTAACAAATCGAGCTCAAGCTCAAGCTGGAGCCAACTTAAGCTCAACTTGTCTTGCCTCTACTCATAATGCAATATGCGTTAGAATCCTTCTTTTCCTACAACATTAAAAAAGTTAAGAGAATAATATCTCTTACCTCAACATTATGATAGCAGAAAAATGGAGAGAGGTCGGAATGGGTGGCCTGACGGCTGGCCTGGGTGGCTGCAGCTAAAGGGTTGGCTGGCAACAGCAGGAGGGGGCTGCTGTGAGGACCCGATGCCGGGTCAGCGGGAGCTAATCCAGCACCGGTTTGCTTGTGGATAGTAATAGCAACAACAACAAGCAACGACAAGTCCTCTAGCCGCAGGATCATATTGAGTGATTTAAGAGACAAATATATATACATCAAACATAACTCATTTATTCATTAATTCACGAGTCTTGAGTACATAGATTAAAATAAAAGAAAAATTATAAACTTTTTAAAAGTGTAGATAGAGTCAAAAAGAAAGCGGTGGATCAGCAGGTAGCAGTATCAGCACTGCTCAGTTGTTTAGCACCTTTTCTCGAGGATGAAATCCTGATCTTGGCACGTTTCAAAAGTGCGGGTATTCGAATACCAGTTAGTTGCGAAACTAAGTACTGATAGATGTCATCTTTACAAATGTTAAATAATAAGCAAAAATAATCAATATTTGACAGGAAATAAAAGCTATACAAAATTATTCTTGCAAACCTGTTTCAATTGCACTTGAAACTTAGCATAAAAATAATTGCAGTCACAAAAATAAATACAAAATTTTAGCGTTTGATATCTGAGGTAAATATGATTTTGTTGGGCAAGTACAAATTTGAGAAAAAGGGGGGTTCATTTTTTTGTGTTACATATCTCAACTTCCCTCTATACCTGCCCCCTCAAAGGCTTATCAGTATAAGCTCCTTATGACTCCCGATGTCGAACAGCCCCGTCCTAGCGGTTGTGTGATCAGACAAAAAGTATAAACAACATGGAACCCTTGCTTCTCACTTATCCAAACTTATTCATATCTCATTTTATGTGACTTTAAAAAGCACTGTTATCAAATTTGTGCGATGCTGAGCAGAAAAAGTATATTTAAACAGAAGTAATAAAAGACATCTGGTACCTTGTTCTTTTAAGTTTAAAAAGTTTAACAGTTCAACAGTTCGGATGAGTGACAGTTCGCTCAATCTGCATTTAGGTTTTGGACATTTTTAAATTAGCTCAGCCAAATATTTTTAGGAGTAACATTTATTTTCATTTAGATTATATTCTTCTTTGGCTTTCTTATTTGTGATTGAAGTCTAATTTTTAAGATACTGTGATGGCAGTAATATTTATTATAGCGTTTAATAAGTCGCTGAGGATAGTAATCATATTTGATACAATATTATTGTTGTCATTATTTTAATGACAACAATAATATAGGAATGCAAGAACGTAACAAAAATGACTGTCAAAATGAAAAATGCTTAAATTAAAATTATAGTCATTTTATAACATGTGTATAGTTTTCATTATTAATTAATGAGAACCATATTAATGTGAATGACAATATTATATTCTTTATTATTATCATAATTGATAATAATATGTATTATGTAGGTATAAATTAAAAGAACATTGAAATTCTCATCTTTTCTCTCCGTCTTCTTTATCTTTTAAACTTATTATCTTACCTTTAGGATTAGGATTGTCGGAAAGCGGTGAATGGTCAAAGTGGGTTGCTGGCCTGGCTGTTGGCCGGAATGCGGTGTCGGACGACTGCTTGCTGGCTGTTGGCCGGCCGAGGGAGGGCTGCAGGAGGCTGAGGGGCGGCTGCCGTGGGGAAGGGAGGCTGGCTGGGTTGGCTGGCAGGGAGGAGAGAATGGGCTGGGAGGAGGCTGGCTGGCTGCTGGCTAGGGTTTGGAGGAGGAGAGGGGTTGTGGGGGAAGAAGGAAGGGAGGGGGGAGGGCTTATGTAGAGGGAGAGGAGGGGAGGGGGGGTAGGCCAGGTGGGCTGACCAGCCTGTGCCAAAACGGCGCAGGCAGCCCCTTCCTGGCGCGGAACCTTCCGCGCCAGAAGGCCTGTCGGGCGCGTTGCTGGAAACAGGGGGGCGAACGGAGGGAAGGAGATTAGGGAAATTAAAAAAAAAAATTAAGTATTAGTTAGAGTTAAATTACTCGCATTTTTCCGCCGTTCGGCGTCCAAATACAACGAAACTTGGCACCGAGGTGTGTTACGACATGTCAAACACCCTCGCGCCGAAAATTTTCGATTCGGACAATTATTTTATTTTTAATTAATTTCTGAAGTTTAAAACTTCAGAAATTAACCACGATAATTCCGGCGCTCAGAATTTGATGAAACTTCTTGAGCAGCCCTTAAATAATATACTTAACACAACGACACTGAAATCGATGAATTCTGATACGTATTTCAATATTTTGATTTTTAGGATTTAAATAATTCAGAAAATAAAGCGAGAGCTTCCGTTATTCGAATTTCTCTCAAACTAGGGCACTTTGATCTTAAAAATTATTCTTATCAAAGGGTATTTTTGTTTGCCCTAGTTTGAAATTCCCCAGAGTTTTGATGTCTGAAGCAGGCTCAGACCTAATTTGAAAAATAACGACATTGGGTCGTTACAGCTGCTAGGTGGTCGATTGCTGCTGGAGGGCTGGTAGGGAGCTGCTGGGTGGCCGGCTGCTTGCTGGCTGGCTGTGGGAGAGGGCTGGGCTGCTGCTGGCTGTGGGAGCTGGCTGGAATGGCAGGAAGGAGAGGGCTGGGTTGCTGGCAGGGAGGAAAAAGAGTGGTTGGGAAGAGAAGGGCTTGTCGAAGAAGAGGGAGTGGCTGGGAGGGGATAAATTGGCGCGGGGGGGAGACATTACCTGCACCAAATTGAATGTGCAGTTCTTCGCGTGGGCTCTGGCCCTCTTTGGCGCAGAAGGTTCTTCCGCCAGAGGCAGAAGAATACTACATGGGATCGCAGCGGGGGGAGGGGAAAAAAACTTAAGGAAATTTAAAAAAATACTTAAACTTAAATTATTCGTATTTTTTCGCCGTTTGGCATTCAAAAATAATGAAACTTGACACTGAGTTGTGTTATGACATAACGAGCACCCCCACGCTGAAAATTTTTGATTGGGAGCAATATTTTATTTTTTATTAATTTTTGAGGTGTAAAACTTCAAAAGTTAGCCACGATCAAATCAGCGCTCATAATTTGATTAAATTTTTTCGAGCAACCTTTAAATAATATACTTATCACAACAACACTGAAAATGATAAATTCAGACATGTATTTCAATGTTCTTGATTTATATAATTTAAATAATTCAGAAAATAAAGTGGGAGCTTCCGTTATTTGGATTTCTCCCAAACTAGGGCACTTTAATCTAAAAATTATTTTTATCTAAGGGTATTTTTGTTTGCCATAATTTAAAATTTCTCGGTATCCTGATTTCTGAAGCGGAATTTGACCAATTCGCAAAGTAACGACTTTGGGTCGTTACATAAATAAAAGAAAGATATACATACATCTTATATAATTATGTGATATGTGAATATAGCCTTATTTTTTAAATTAAATATCTTTTTATTTATTAGTGTTCTTTGAAAATTGTCTAATATTTTTTAGTTTAGAAAGTTTTATTAATAAATTTATGCATGTCTATTCTATTTTACAGATTACTTAATAAAAAAATATTTCTTCTATGTTAAGTATTTTAATTTTATATTTTGTTATGAAATAATATGTATTCAATTTTCTTTTATATTGCATATTATTATTTAGAAATGCAATAATCACTTGGGTTGAAAGACTTAAGCCTTTATATTTAATTCTTGTTCAAGTGATTAGGTCAAAGGATTGAGTGTAGTTGGTCTAGTCTATTAGAAAAATTACAATTTAAATATTTGGGAATTTTGATAAGTATATAAATTTGCAAAAAGTCAAACACACTTTATTTTGATATATAATTTAACAAGTTTAATGCACTACAAAAATATTAAAAATACAAGCACACACTCATTGTAGCATAACATGATTTTATCCTTGCAATAGTGAAAATAATGGAAATTTTTTTTCTAACCATTATCTACATGTAATTAATCAATCATTGCTTTTATTTATTCCAATAGATGCAATTTTTGCAAACAGACACATCTCTTTTAATAGTTGTATTGTTAATTTCACATCTTCACAAAAGTTGAACATCACCCAAATGGATGCACCCTTTCCAAGTGCATATCCTCCCAATGGATATGGCTCTACTAACTATAGCTCCATAATTTTAAGCTTAAAACTAACATACTCTCTCTTAAGCTCAAATTTTTGCTAGTCTTCATCATAAAATTCTTTGAGACTTTTAAAAATGTCTGCCTTTAATAGATTAGTAAATCATTTTTGTATACTCTAATTTCACATCTTTCTATTTAATATGACTTCAATTAAACTATATCTTGTCTTAATTTGTTTACTATGGTGTGTTGGATTCATTGCCAATTCAATTGTTGACTTGATATCAAAATATATAATTGTCTTATTCGGCTCATCTCAAACTTAAAGAAACAAAACAATTTCTTCAACCACATTGCATGAAAAACACATGCAAATGCATCGATGTAATTTGTTCTACATGTCAAGGCTGATACCATTTTCTATTTTTTTGGAATACCATGTGAATGTTGTGCTACCGAGAGAATACAAACCTAGTAGTATTCTTTTTTTTATTCTAATCTTTAATCCAATTGTTGCAGTAAATAAACCATATGATAAAGTTCCTTCAAATATTTTAATTTCTTTTGGTGACTTTCAAATGTAATATTGTAGGTCTCTCCATATGCAACTTACAAAATCCACTGCATAATTAATATTAGCTCTTGTAGATGTCAAATATCTTGTGCTCCCAACTAGGCTCTTGAAGTGAGGTTTTGTGATGTCCCAATGTCGGTTCAGCGAGAACTATCCCGGGATTCAAGTGTTCACACACTGCAGGATCATATTGAGCAATTTGAAAGAAAAGGGACACACATATAAAAGTCAAAAGATAATTCCCATTCATTAAAATTTTTAATTACAAAAATATCCAACGTTCCTTTTTACAAAGTTCATCACAAGATGAACTGAAACAATAGGAAAATAAAAATAAAAATAAAAGTAAAGTAGCATCGTAGATTCATCAGCAAGTTTGAAAATTTTTGAATTATGGTTCTTGTTTGAATTCTCTTAGAAGCACTTACCTGTATTGTACAGAAAATAATACTGAGATTGGAATTCCCAGTAATTAGAAAATACTCTAAGTACCGCAGTAAACAATAAAATATTGCACTTTTATAAAAGTAGAGATGCGATTAGTGGAAATAAGGGTGTAATAAACATGCAAGAAAAATAAGTTAATAACGTAAAAGGAATAATCAATTTCCTACGAAAAGTATTATCACAAAATGTAGGTTACTGATGTCAATTTTCTAGTAACCAACCATGAATGTTACAAATGTTATTTTTCCAGTAACAACTACAAATGCTACTAATATCATTTTTCCATTAACCTATGAATGTTACTGATGTCATTTTTCCAGTAACTTACGAATGTTACTAATGTCATTTTTCCAATAATCCACGAATGTTACTGATATCATTTTTCTAATAACTCACGAATATTAATGATGTCATTTTTCTAGTAACAATCACGTTATAAAGGGGATGTTGGTTTCGAATAACTACCGAAGTTTCAATATGAATTTGGCTCAATGTGAAGCTAAGCAGCAGTAAAGTACAAAAAGTAATACATGCTCATATACTGTGTACATTTTTCTTTAAGTTCAAAAGTGCGATAGTTTGTTCGAATTTGCATTTAGATTTGATATTTAAATTAGCTTTTTAGCTAATATTTTTAGGAGTAATTATTATCTTCATTTCTATTTTATTTTTCTTTCGCTTTCTCATTTAGATAAAAATTCAAATTTTAAGTTACTGATATAGTAATAATATTTATTATAACGTTATTATTATAATTATTTAATAATGATAATAATAATGTACGAAAGAAAAAGACAGAATGAAAATGATTGAATTGAAATTGGCATAATTAAAATAGTCATTTTATAATATTTGTACTGTTTTCATTATTTAATTAATAAGAAGAATAATAATGTGAATGATTAATTATGAGTATTAAGTATATGTAATAATAATAAAGAAAATAAATAAATAATAAAAATAGCAAAATCTCTCCTTAATTCCTCCTCTTTCCTTCTCTTACCTAAGGTTGGGGTTGCTGAAAGCCGGAGGGAGGCTGGACGTGGCTGAAGGGGGCCGGAGGGGATCACTGGAGTGGTGGTCGGAGCAGACGGCAGCTTGCTGGCTATGGATGGCAGCAGGTTGAGGGCTGGGAGCTATTGGCAGGAGGCAGGTAGCTGAGGGGAAGAGGAGGTTGTTGGGAGAGGTGAGGAAGTGGTGGGGGGGGGAGGTTTATGTAGAGGGAGAGGGCTAGCCGGCCAAGATGCCGACCAACCTGCGCCAAAACGGCGCAAGGGCCCTTTCCTGGTGCGGAAGATTCCACGCTAGGTTCTGGACATAACATGTCGATCGTAGGGGGGGAAGAAGAAGGAAATTTTTTTTCTCAAGGAAAATTAAATAATTACTTAATGTTAAATTTTTGGTATTTTTCCGCTATTTGGCTTCCAAAAATAACGAAACTTGACACTGAGGTGTGTTACGATGTAACAAACTCCCTCGCGCCAAAATATTTTTATTCAGAGCAAAGTTTTATTTTAAATTAATGTCTGGAATTTAAACTTCAAAATTTTATCGAGATCGAATCGGCGCTCCAAAATATATGAAACTTCATGAGCAATTTTAAATAATATACTCAACATATTGACACGAAAATTGATGAATTTGGACGCTTATTTAATATTTTTAATTTATTGAATTTAAAAAGTTCAAAAAAAATAAAGCGGGAGTTTTTGTTATCCGGATTTCTCCCAAATTAAAGCACTTTAATCTAAAAATCCTTCTCATTTAAAGGTGCTTTTGTTTTCCCTAATTTGAAGTTCTTTGGGATCTTGATGTTAGAGTCGGGATTTTGACCTAATTTGTAAAGTAACGACATTGAGTCATTACAGATTTACTTTCTCTCTGTCATCATCCTTAGATAATTTTATGCCAATCCTTATTGTCACATTGATATAGTTGCAATCTTCTTCAAATATCTCTAGGACTTAATACATCTTTTTCATTTGCCTTGTTTTTATCATCAAAAAATGTGATATTTTTCTAATATTAGTCTTGTCAAACTCTCATCATTATTGCTTATAGTTCTCACCATTTGGTCATTGCTCCTTACAAATATCAAATAATTAACATATAAACACATAAGATAATTGTCACCATTTCTTTTAACATATATTATACACTCATCAAGTCATTTTTGAACATTGTTCATCTTCAAGAATGTGTGAATTCTTTTCTTCCAAGTTCTTGAAGCCTACATTAGGCTATACGATACCTATTTCAACCTTAGAACTTTGTTCTCCTTATTCATCTCACTTTCTAAAGGTTGGTCAGTATATACCTACTCTCTTCCTAAAGGTTGGTCAATATATACCTACTCTCTTAAGTTTCCATTAAGAAAGGTCGACTTCACATTCATTTGATAAAAAACTTCATTTCTTCTTAAGTAGTAATTGAGACAAATAATCTGACAACCTTAATTCTAGCCAGTGGAGAAATTTATTGTTCATAATTAGAATCTTCTCTTTATTTGTATCATTTCTTCATCAATCTAGCTTTGTACTTTGCCACTTCATCTTGTGCATTCTTCTTTATTCTATAGATCCACTTTACTCCAATTGCCTTCTTATTCTTAGAAAGGTCCATCACTTTTCAAATAGTTTTTTATTTATGGATGCTTTCTTCTCATCTATGGAAACTTTTCAAGCTTCATGTTGTGAGGCTCCATCATAGCGTACTGGTTTAATACCTACAGATAAACAAAATTAGGAATAATATTTAAGGTAAGGGCCCCAACATAGATTCATCAACGCTCCCTTTTTATGTTGTATTTGCCTATCTCTAGGCTTAAAGTTTGAGATTGAATAATCATCTTCTTAATCTCTACTCTCACATATATTGCAGATGTAGATAGCAAAACTGTGATAACTAGATCAATGGTAGTTTCTTCTATCACCTCTTTATTCATTTTCCAGTCTTAATGTTTTCATTTAATCTTCACATCTTTGTTAATGATTATTTGTTTGTTCATCGGATTAAAAAAATTGTCACCCTTACTGTTAATGTTATAGCCAATGAAAATTAGCATTTTTGCCTTTATATTTCACCTTTTCTTCATTTCCTCTAATTTTAAAGATGTAAGCCAAGTTTCCAAGCACCACAAGTGAAATATCATTGCCTCATTCTCAGTTCAAGCTTCTTGCAGTCTCATATCTCCTAGTGCTCTCATAGCAGCTTATTCAAAATATAAATTGTAGTGTCAGTTGCCTCGGCCCAAAGAGCCTTTGGTAAGTTCTTTATATTTGGTATGTGTCTCATTATCTTCAAGATTGCGCCATTCTTCCTCTACCACTCCATTTTGTTGAGGGGTGTATGGATTAGTCAATTTCTTTTTTATTCCATGTCAGCACAGAATCTCTCAAACTCTTAGGATATGTATTCTATCACTTCTGTTGGTATCTTGATGTGGTAATTTGACTCTTATTCTATTAATGTCGATCTCATAAAATAGCTTAATGCTTCATTTTTATGATTTATTAAATAAACCTGTTTTCTTGCTAAATTTATGAATAAAAACTAAAAATATTTGTTTACACTTATTGAGTTTAGACTCTTACAAATATCTGAATGCATCAAATATAACACTCCTTCAATTTTCTTATGATCTTCTTTTGGTTTTTTTTGCCTTGTTTTATTTCTTACAGCATGTCTCACGGATTTCATAAGAATTTTGTACATACAACATTCCTCTCACAAGAGCTTTTTCAAACAATTTTTAAAATTTTAAAATTATCATACTCAAACCCATGTGCCATAACCATGACGGATCTTGTAGGGTAGTCTTAGACACTTTATTCTCCACGTCTCTTTTTATTAACAAAAACCGCAAGAGTGCAAAGAAGGGGTCTCTGGAGACCACGGCCTACCCAGCAACAGAAAAGACCCAAATCTGGCCCAAAACCCAATCAGTGCCAAATAAAAAGAAAAATATGGAAAGTTAAACCAAAATCAAACATAACAAAGAGAAGCCCAAATAAAGACATCAGGCTGCAAATGGCAATCCTATCAAACTTCCGATGAGTGTAGGATGTTGAACAGCTTCAGATAACAAGTAGTAGCCGCATAAAGCGAGAACAGCTGCAAACGAAAGAGGCCTAACTGTAAGGATGGTTTGACACCAAAGTAGCCAAGCATTGAAGTACTCTATTCCATCTCCATACATCTCGATCTTCTGTCAGACTTCCAGTGAAGGGAAATGAGACATAAGCAACAGTACTCGAGCAATAATGACAGCCTAAAATGAAGGCCACCATCACCTAACCTGCACAGGGATAAAGAAGCAGCAAGAATTGTATCCAAGAAAGGAGGAGCCAGTTTGGTAAAAAATAGGAATGGGCAGGATTTATTCTGACAACTAGGAACAGTAAGAGATATTCCAGTGTTGCCACTGACCGAAGATCAATTGACCCCAGCTCAACAACAAAATAGATCCCTACTGTTTGAAATTTCCAAGGAGCTAAGCCAAGCCCGAACCACAAAAAGACCAACAAAGATCAAAGGAGCCAGCACCCAAAGGCCAAAATGTTAGTGCTTATATATGTGGCAGTTGACTACAATCAAGCTTACAAATTACTTTGAGAGGGGAACGAAGGTCATTGCCATAATAAAGAGAAAGCACATCACTATTAATACTCCTGTTTGCAAGCCAATCCACCGCAGCATTACCTTCCCTCCATATTGAGTAATAGTGTGATCAAACTTTGCAAGCATATAATAGATTTTTTGTAAGAGATAGCAGATATTCTAACCACCCTAGACTTCGTTTTGACAAGCTGAGTTAGAACATCACATTCAATCCAGAAATTATTAATACCAATATCAACACATATGGTAAGGCTTACTAAATGGGCTTTGATTTCAGCGCATTGATCACTTCACAATTGTGGTCGCATAAAATGCCACCCGCAGCAGCCATATTAACGCTACTCTTAAAATACACATCAGCATAAAAAGTGTAAGCATCCTCGTAATAGATTTGCGCTGCCAAACAACATAGTGTTTTGAGGTAAAGGGAGGATAAGATATATTAAAAAGCTTTTTTCTGCACAGCCCATCACCTTTAAAATTATTATAACCAATGAGGTGAGAGTTGACGACAGTTTCTATGTAATTTGTAACCTTCCAAATCATACAGTTGGCATTAAAATTAAAGTTTTGATGCTTGCAATTGTTTCGTTACTCCCAAATGTGCCAGATAACTAAAGGCATAACAAGAACCCTTATATGGCCTTTGAGAAAACAATTTCCCGGAGAGTTTCCAAGCAAGCAAAAATGCTTTTAACTTCAAATTAAAATTTGGTGTCAAGCCAAACCAGTTGGCAAAGAAAGACCAGATTCTTATGGCTTTAGTGCTGTTAATAAAGAGATGCACCGTACTTTCAATATTAGACAAGTAGCAAAAATATCTACAAACAATAGTGATACCTTTTTTTCCAAGAGTCATCATTGGGTAAAAACTTGTGTAAGCTACGTCAATAAAAAAGGGCGTAGTAGGGGACGAATGGCTTCATGCCAGAAGAAATTTCTAAGATAGAATGATTAGTCCCAATTTTAATGTAATTGAAGGCTCATTTAAACACAAAATGAGAGGGAGCATTTGTAACGACCCAAAGTCGTAACTTTGTGAATTAGGTCAAATTTCGATGCTAACATTAGAACACCGGGGAATTTCATTTTAGGGCAAACCAAAATTACCAATAAATAGAAATAATTTTAAAGATCAAAGTGCCCTTGTTTGGGAAAAATCCGAAAGACGGAAGCTCCCGCCTTATTCTCGAAATTATTTAAATTATAAAAAATCAAAACATTTAAATATGTGTCCGAATTCATCATTTTCAGTGCCGTTGTGTTAAGTATATTATTTAAAAACTGTTCGAGAAGTTTCATCAAATTCTGAGCGCCGGATTTATCTTGGAAAATTTTTGAAGTTTTAAACCTCAAAAATTAAAATAAAATAAAATATTACTCCGAATCGAAATTTTTCAGTGCAAGGGTGTTCATTATATCATAACACGCCTCGGTGTCAAGTTTCGTTGTATTTGGAGCCAAACGGCGAAAAAATGCAATTAATTTAAAGTTTAAGTTTTTTTTCCCATTTTTTCTTTATCCTCTGTTTTCCCCCGTAATCCTACGCCCCCCCCTTAAAAATCGCATCCTACGATTTTTCTTCCGCCAAAAGGCGGAAGAAGCTTCTACGCGCCGATTTCCCCGACTCACCTGCGAACCGTAGGCTCTGTCTTACGACAGAGCCTGCAGGCGGAAGGTTCTGCCTGCCATGGAAGGCCCGCCTGCGCCGTTTTTGGCGCAGGAGTCGGTCGGCTCCCTCAGCCGACCCCCCCCAGCCCATCTTCCTCTATAAAGAGCCATCCCCTCCCCTCTCCTCCCCACACACAGCACAGCTCCTCCTCAGCAGCTCCAGCCTCCCTCCTTCCAGCTGAACCAGCAGCCTCCGGCAGCCAGCCCCTCCTTCCAGCAGCCCCCGATAGCCAGCTATCAAGCCACCAAACCACTCAATAGCCACTGCTAGCCAGCCTCTTGCCGCTACCACCTCGGCCAGCCATTCCGCTACCCCGTCCCAATCTTCCTTTGTTTTCCGGCAATCATAAAAACTAAGGTATGAAAAGTTGGAAATGAAAGAAATTGAAAAGAATGCTTTCTTACTAACCTTATATGCATTGTTATACAAATTTTATTAGTCATTCGCATTTTAATCATTCTCATTAATTAATAATAGGAACAATTCAGAATGTTATAAATGAAAATTATTTCTATTTTTAAGTATTCTTTTCATTTCTAACATTACTTTTTTAATACAGTAATATTATTATGAAATACGAACTTAAATCATTATAAAGGAAAAAGGACAAAATAAAGAATAAATATAAAAATCACGAAATATCGCATCACTTTTAAAAGGAGACTATTTTAAAGAAATATCGGGGACTTAAATGCAGATTGAGCAAACTGTCACTCATCCGAACTTTTGAACTCCTGAACTTAAAGACTAAAGGTACCACTTGTATTACATCTTGCATTTTTCTATTACTGCTATGCTTCACGTATTTGCTTTGAGCCAAATTCATTTGAAGCTTGGTTGGTTGTCCGGAACCAACGTAATATCATTCGGGGTTGTTGCTGGAAAAATGACATTAGCAACATTCAGGGTTGTTATTGGAAAATGACATCAATAACATTTGGGATTATTACTGGAAAAATGACATCAGTAATATTCGGGGTTAGTTACTGGAAAATGACATCAGTAACTTTTATTTTGTGATAAATACTTATTGTAGGAAATTGCTTACTTATTTTGTGCGGTTGCCTTACTTATCATGCATTTTATTTCCATCTTACCTCTGCTAAACGCACCTTTATAAAATAATTTGTTATTTGTGTACTGCTGTACTTAGAGTATTCTCTAATTACTGGGAATTCTAATCCCAGTATTGTTTTCTGTACAATACCAGGTCAGGTGTCCTGGAAGAGGTTAAATAAGAACCCTAATTTTCAATGGATCGACGACGGCGCCGTTTTGCTTATTTTGTTTCTTTTTTTTTTTTGTATGATGAATGATCTTGTAATATGAATTTTGATAAATGAAAATATCTTTTACTTTTATATGCATATTCTTTTTCTCTCAAATTACTTAATATGATCCTGCGGTAAGTAGGTACCCCATACCAGAATGGTTTCTGCCAACCGGCATCGGGCCTCCACAGCATTACCTTTCTAAATAAGAATATTCTTCTGTCCAGTGTCAAAAGTAATAGCGGCAATTTCATCAACAATGTCATTCAGTATTACTAGAAAATAAAACATGGGGTCTATTTATATTCTATTGATTACCCATATAAAACTCTCGCACTTTACTAGAAATTTTGGAAATTTGAGAGCATGGCTAAGATCAATCCAGCAATCATGCCAGAAGAATATTCTACCTTCCCCAAGAAATCTGGCCATGTAACTTTCAGTGGTATTTTTGAACTTGTCTTCTCCATGAAGGGGAGTCACTAATTCTGGATTGGACATGGGATGATGAGTGCCCTTACAGTATTTATCTTCCCTAAAACTAGCCTAGCAGCTATTATTAGATCAGAAGTTCCACCAGTTCTTCATGATACAGGTTTTACTGATATCTTTAAGTTTTAGAAAGCCCATTCCACCTTCAGAAATAGAGAGACGGACATCATCCCATTTACACCAATGTTATTGTTATTTCCCACCATAGAGCCCCATAAGATTTATTAAAAAAAATTTCAATTCGGTGTAGCACAGCATTAGGAAGTCTGATCACTTGAAGGAGATAAAGAGGAATAGTACTTAGGGTGCTCTTGCAAGTCTGCTACCAGAGGACAGAATTTTATGCTTCCATCCCTCAGTATCATTCACAAATAATGTTTCTTTACTAATCCATTATTCTGTGTGTTTTGGCTTGCAGTTAATATTTATGCAAAATAATTTAAGATCATCCAATAATTTATGAACTATTATAAATGCTCATGATAATCATCAAGAAATCACGACCGTCCTCCCAATGTACCTATTTGCTTCTTTTACTCGCAACATGCATGAATGCCTGGACTTTCTTCGGTGGTTCGCTTTCCTGACCAGCATTCTGGCTCTACCTTAGCCTTTTTTTTGTTCGGCAGTTTTCTACCCCGTGGGTTTCTCGTTCAGGTGGGCTCTTTGCATAGTACCTAACCATATGTATATATATATGCATATTGATTCAATGCACAAATTTAATTGTTTACTTATAAAATATTATCTTTTCACCAATCTTAGAATTTTTATTCTATAAAAGTTAAATTTTAGGCCCTTAATGTACCAAGCATTCAAAATTTAATAATTGAATGGAGTACTAATATTTCTCCAATGTTAGGAGATGTGCTGCCACATTAGCACTAAACAGTAAAGACAACAGTGTGAAAAACAGTCAGTATTTTATATAAATTTATACGCAATTTGTGTTAATGTTATGGTGCAAAGCAAAAATACATTGCATCAATCGTTTTCTGACAGAACTGTGAATCACATCATACTCTTTGTACTAATTAAAAACACTTGAATTTGTCCTTTATTTGCAGTTCCTCTGTCCATCTACGCATTCACTCTTCCGCTGCCTTTCATAGGCGCGCCTTCACCGCTTCCGGGCGGATTCATGCTGGGCGCGTCCGTACTCATCGCCGGGCTTCTCATCTATGCGTGTGTTCCATTGCCAGGGCAGAGACCAACACATAAAAGTTAACAGAGACTCATATCCTTCTCTTTCCTTCTCCCCATATTGCTTGCTTTCATTCTACAGATCCAAATAAACTTTAAAAATAAGGCTCAGATTCATGTATTCGTAGTGATTACAAATAAAAAGCTGAGGGTTTTACTCATGCGGGGAGAGGGAAGGTAGTGAGACGTCTGTGTTGATTATTGCAAGGGTGGAAGCAGAGAATGAGGATTATGAGAAGCATGATGGCAAAGGGGACGAAGAGGATGACAGGCGGAGGCGGCGGAAGAGGCGGCAGCACCAGCGGTAATAACAGGAGCGCCGCCGTGAGCGCCGCCAGCACCACCACTGCCCATACCTCGAAATATGGTCGGTTCATCTCTTTCCTTCCACTCTTTTTTTTTTTTTTTTTTCTTTTTCTTTCCTAACTTAGCTGATGCTTTTCCTTGGGTTCCCTCTCATCATATATATAGAGAGAGAGCATTGAATGGCTCGGATTTAAAGATGTGACAAGATAAGATGTGGGATTACATTTTGTCTTGTAATGTTTGAATTGGAGCTCTTGAAAAAGTGTGAAAAAAAAAAAAGGAGTGCATCGGTCTTTTAGAATAATAATCCATTTAGCTTGGATTGGGCACTGAGGGTGAGATTGTGGGTGCACGTGCCTGCCACAGCAGGCAGGCGGCTGGCGCTGATCCCTTCCTGCTCATGTAAGGAATACTGCATGTGGGATTTGAGGTGCGATGTTTTGGGACATTTTGGGAGTAAAAAACTGAGCCGTTGTCCCTTAAAAGGGTGTCTTTGGCCATAGTGGACTGAAGATACTGTTTGCTTCGATAGAGGCAAACAATATAAAATAATTTTAAAACGGCTCTCGTATAAGAATATATATTTAATGTTATTTTCTTATATTTTTATATTTTTTTTAAATTATTTGGATAATATTTTTGTAATTGAATTCTTGAGAATATGTACCCCTAAAATAGGTCCGTAGCTTTCACTTGCCGGTGCAATGTATTTGGGCACGCGCTTTCACCTGCCGCCTCATTTATCTTTAGTACTTCGCTCTCAAATATCTTTCAAAAAAAAAATTTATAATCTGTATTTATATGAGCCTTCAAAAGTGAATTTGATATTTATTACACTTAATTTTTTAAATTCTAATTATATATATTTTTTAAAAGATATATAAAAGAGCAAAACTCTTATTTTTAATGTATTTAAACGCAATAATTAGTTTATAATAATTAAGATTTACTAATTAAAATGTGATTATTAAAAATAGTTAAAAGAAGTGATAGCTTTGCCATTCTTTCGTTTTTGTACGATCTATGAATTTTATATTATATATGGGAATCAAGTGTTGGTCGCCGGATTTGAACTTTTGAGCTTTGGTTATTGGATTATTGAAGCATGCTGCGTTCGGTGTCTGACTTTATTCTTAGGTAATTAAATATCTTTAATATAGGTATAATCATGATTTTGACTATTATTAATTTAATACTAGATGTTTAGATGTATTCATAAGAAATTATTTGGTGGGTGGGGACAATGCCCCAATTTTAGGTGTGGTCCCATTCAATAATAGTATGTGGCTGTAAGCACATTTTCAGCTCATACCATTGAGATATTTGATTTGAATGGATTAAAAATATAATGAGTGCATGCACCTTCCCCAAATCTGATGTCCAAATTTTGATTTTTACAAAGAATGTTATCCTACTCTCAAAAAAGTGCCTCAATCTCTTTTTAACTATAAAAAAAATCAAACCAAACCAAGCTGTTTGGTTCAATCCCATGTGGTCTCTGAGCAGAAACACTAGACTTGAACCTCGAGAACAAACAATTAACTTAATCACTTGGTTTTAGCTATTTTTCCTAGCATAGTTAAGTGATTAAGATATATGTGGGACTGACCAAGTTAGAGTGTGGAAGCTGTGCTTATGACTTTCAAGATATAATCTCCTGTGAGGGTTTTTGGGCTTGCAAAATTCCATTTAAATGTTTATACATTTATAGTAAATACTATATAATAGTTCTTGCTTTCTTAAAAATTCGCATAGCACGAATTTCTTCATAAAGTTCTTTTTTATAAAAAATATGTACATAAATTTTGTGTGTGCTCGTAGTGGGTGTTTAAATCTTACTATTATATGTATGGGATTTAGATATTATATTATGTCTTGTGTAAATTTTTATATATTTTAAGGAAAAAAAATATGAATTTGGGGTCGCATAGCAAAACTATAATATAAAATTTAATGCAACCTTATTATTTATGATGAATTAGTTTATCTCTAATGACTTTTTGCAAGTTTTTGGGATAGCAGAGAAGTATCCCTTCACAAAAATCATTATTTTATAGTTGCAATGATTAAAAGGGTTTTGGTTTATTTTGTAATATTACAATTTTATTGTTAGATCAATAGCCTTAAGCAATGTGACAAAGGTATGCATTTCAGCTTTTAATAGGCAGTGCCTTGAAATTTTAGTGGGAGTGTTTGCTTGCATAATTCTCCAATGTATTAGTATTATTTATTGCAATGTTATTATAATATAATTTCTCTAACAATGTGATATTTGGTATCAATATGCCTTCCTATAATGAAAGATTTGATCCTTTATTAAGATAGTGCACTCTGATTATAATGAAAATATATTCTCAAGCTTTTCGTCTAACTTTTCAAGCATAGTTTCTCTCATTACATCAAAAATAATTATATACTGAACACAACAAGCTCATATAATAAGTGTATGTTGTAATTAAAATCTCCATTTTATAACTTAGTCAACCAAACTAAATATGAAATTAATAGTGGAATTTTTATCATAACAATTTTTTTAACTTAATGTGACATCCATTGAAAGCTTGGTTGGAGTGTGAAGCTAATGAAGTAAAAATTGGATTCACATATGCAACTTCAAATTTTATAAAAAATTAAAAATATAAGCTCTTTCACAGTAGCAATAATTCTTTTTTTTATCTATTGATCTCTATTCAAAGTATTTTCTTAGCTTCACCCAAATTTTTTACATCAAATTTTACATTGAGAATGCCTTCAAATTTATGATATTTCTTTTGCAAATTAATATTTAAAATATAAATTTTTTTTTTTTTTACTAGTTTAGAGTGTCATATTTTTTCAACTTGGTGTTGTAATTTTGCATGTTTATTCTTTTATATATGGAGAAATACTTTACACAAGATTTTACAAGCTCATTTGAACTCTAAAGCCTCTATTTAGTCAGCCAAATTTTACTCAAAATCAATTATTTTGACTTTAAAATATTTTGACATATTTCATAAAATTTTAATATTATAACTTTTGATTATTTCATGACTGCAGATTTCATATGTTTGTAATATTATAAATTTATGTTTGATTATAACTTTTGTAAAATATAAAATTTAAAATGCATATTCCATGATATATTAAGAATAAGTTCTTTAAACATCTTAGTCTAATGAGCATTATTTTGATGTCCAAAATAAAATAAAAAACTGAAAAATGAATTTATCAGATTTAGTATATTTTTATAAAAATTATTATTTGGATATCAAATCATAATATATTGAGCTCTAAATCTTATATCAAAATAAGGATAAGTAATATGATAATCAAAGAATCAGGTGTAGAGTTATTTTAAAATTGTTATTTCTAACATTTATGTATGAGCCTATTTTTATTTGTATATTTTGATATATGGCATGTATACACTTTACAATTTATCGAATTACAAAACACTAATGAAATTTGTGACAAATATCTATGATGAAAGTATTTGAAATGAGAAATAAAAATAAACCGTATAGATAGTGTTTGCTAGCAACTTATGGCAAACTAAGGAGAGATCTAGTCCGATAGTAAATGACAGAATTTTCAAAGGAGATGCTCACTAAATTAAAATAAAAAGTTTGAACAATTACCGGCGAGTTGTTGTATACCTTTATATAAAAATTTAAGCTAATATCTGGGTATTCCAGTGATGATTTCGGTCCTAAGCTCAAAAAAAAAAAATTTATTGTCCCATAGTCTATTTCAAAATATTATTTTATTATTTTATTATTTTAAATTATTATTTTATTTCAATTGAGAAATGCATATTATTTGACAAATTCAACAAATGCATATTTTCTTTGATATGATGTAAATTTTAACTCATTTATTTCTTTTGATACAATATCTCTTTGAAATAATATTATTATTGATTTCACACTTTATATACTCTACGATTGATTTTATGTATAATTGATTAATTCTTGTATTATAAAAATATTAAATTACTCTATGTATAATAAATAAGCTCATCTTAATTAAGTTGTTTATAATACTGTTTTAAATATTGTTACTGTTTTATAATATGGATTACTTGAAAATTCTCGACTTTAATTCCTGAATCCTCACATTGACAATCCAGAAAGCTGTCATCTAAGCGCAAAATTGTGACTCAATGTGGGATAAAAATTTATTTAAAGGTTCTTTCGCATAAGATAATTTGAAAATTTTGAATGTAAAATAATTTGATTACAATGTAATCAAATTAATTTACTATTATTTAATAATTTTACAGAAAATTTAATATTATATATTTAGCATAAAATAATATGTGAGTATAATATTTTAAATAAATTGAGGGTAAAATTATCCCATAAAATATTTTTATTTTCTTAAGGTTTCGTTAGTACGAAATGAATGAATGATTCCCCAGAAAGGTAGACGAACAAGGACTCGCTCGCTCAGCTCGGTTGCTCACTCGCTGAGGAAGATGGACAAACGAATCCTTCGCTCGTTCGACTAGTTCGCTTCACTACTCTGCATATTGCCCAATTACGTCTGGTTCAGGCATAATTCTTTTACTATATATGTATATTAACTCAAAGATAAAAAAAAAAATGTATAATAACTCAAGTTGTGTGATTTGGTCGCTACTTCTATGTTTTGATGATGAAATCTACTGTGTGATTTGGTCGAGGTTCTCTTCTCCGGTTTTGGTTTGAGCTCGCAGAGCCCATTTTGATTCTCTTCTCGTTTCTTTCTTTTTGAAAAAGAGTTTTATCAGACAACACATTTATCAGTATGCTCTGTCCACTATTCGGTAGTCTTTTGCTTGTGTTGGAAGTCAACTTTTTCATAAGCTTCCTCCTGTTGCATTCTTGGCTATATTCACTGTTCAGGATTGTCTTAAAATAGTATTTTTTACCCATTTTATTTCATGCCAAACGGGAATAATCTTCAGATTAACCGAAAAAATTTTACTCTGCCCTACTTTTACCTCAATGCAAACAAGTTCATTGACATAGAGCTTAAATTACCTTTTATAGGTTAAGAAACACCTTTATTTTTTGGGTGTGGGGCTTCTCCTACAAACAAATATGCTTTCTGACATCAATTGAAAGAGGATGCGGATAGAACAAACATAAATTCGTGCAGCCAAATGAATGAGCTGCATGTGGATATCATGCTGTGATGTGTTAGTTTTGTAAATATCAAGATTTAAATGCTGGATATCTAACTAAAGTGTAGGTAAAAATGTAATCAGAGCAGTCTTATTCTAAAATTAGAACGGCACAATTTTGTTGAATTTAATACACTTGAGGGCACTTGCTGTGAAGAGAGAATATCAGTGTGCAGCGAAAGAGAAAAACATATGCTAAGCCAAAATAAATTTTGCTATACTTACATTAAAATGAGAATGACATGACAATCCTATATGTATATATATGATTAATGCAATTTAATTTTTGATTGAACTAATAGATAAGGAAAAAAAAAGAGAAAAAATAAGAAATTTTTTTTTTTGATTGGTAATGAATATGATTGTGTATATGATGATGTAAGTGTAGCATTTTTTTTGTTGAAATCATTCTTGAACTTGTAAAAGTAAAAAAGCAATATCATCATAACTGCTAACAAATGTTTGGGCAATTATGGCGCAAGTCATGAATGATAAAGATATTTTTCTTATATATTCCCGGATAAAATTAAGTAGGATACCCAAACAATATTCACACATACACAACAATAGCACAACCACCAATCATAGTCTCACTAAGAGGGGACGGCTACAATCATTTTTCTCCAATATGCTCAATTATATAATAGCCCCTCCCTACATACTAAGTATGAGGGATCATTTCTAATAGTTTGCTATCATGTATGTCTTCCTTAGCAATCCTTTTCCTCTTTTGGCAATGAGCAAAATTCATTAATTTCTTAGCTAGGCAGCTATCAATCTATATACCATGGAATGCTATTATATATGTGCATAGAGATTACTCAAAGATTTTCATTTACATATATTTTAAAACAAGCAGGCAAACTTCGATTTTTAGTCTTCAAACTAATATTGCATCTGTTTCCATAGTATATACCCATAATATTAAAATATACTCTCTCTTATAACTCGTTACCACAAACTACTGATGATTTTTAATTGCATAATTTATATCTTTCTTTCAAAAATTTTAAGCAAAGTACTTGCACCCACCCTGTATTTTTCAACAAAAATATCTTCATCCTTTCATATGATACACCACGAAAATAGAGTTTAAGATCTTTTTATAAACTCATTGCACTAATAGAGTGCATGAATAGTTACTTAACTCTCTCTTTATGCAACGCACCCAGATTCTTTTTTTAATCGAGTTGGTAGCATGACATTTTTCTTGCAAAATTGTTCTTCTAATAAAAAGTTTGATGTAGAGATTTAGAATGAAAGAAAGATCTTCATTTGATTTTTATTGATCTTGAAAAAACTTATAATAGAGTCCCAAAAAAAATTCTTTGGAGCGCTTTGGAGAGAAAAAGGCATTTGTGTTGCATATATCGATGCTATTAGAGATGCATATAATAGGGTTATACATTATGAAGTGCAATGCCCCGTTAGAAAATTTTGCCCATATTAAAAGAGTAAGAGGAAGATCAATAAGAGATGGAAAGAAACTATTATGAAGGATCTACATAATTTGGAACTTGGGGAGGTGTTTCTATTTGATCATGCAAAATGGAAACAACAGAATTTCGTGTAGCTGACCGTGCCTAGTGAGACCAAGGCTTGGTGTTGTTGTTGCTTTTGTTGTATTGTTCTTCTAGTATTCTTCTCATCAAACAAACTTGAAACAATAAAAGTGATAATAATTAACAAGCTAGTTCCACTAACTGGGTAAATTAATACTCCATGGAATTTGCGTGATGAGAAATGACTCCTTGAATAGCTGAAATACACGTTAATTCTGTACATAAGAAAGCAAGCAGGTTAACATTTTGTATAAACTTGCATGCACTTGCAAACAACCAATGCAAATTCCGTCCAAAATCAGTCACAAACTTTTCCTATCCAGACTTTGCTTACAAAGATTAACTTTACCCGTCCTTTGCTTACAAATATTGACTTTACCCATCCAACTGCAGAGAAGGTCCGTTAATGAAGGCCAGGCCTGAGCACTCAGCAGCTGCATCCTGTAGGGAATAAGCATGTACCTCAAACCTGCAACTCAAACCAGCCATCAAAATGATGCTAACTTTGAATGCAGCAAGCATATGATCCAATACTATCATTTTCAAAAGCAAAAAATCAATGATGAAAAACCGTATTCATTAGGGCCTTCATAGCTTGCAAATTCAATTCAATCGACTAACAGTTTGTATATCTGCTAATTTACCAATAACATTACTCCGAAAGCACACATATAGATACACTCACCGGCGATACACATGGAACGGTACAGGAGGGAGGTATGCGCGCCTCCCTTAGTGGCCATCTGCGGTCTCTCCAAGCACTCAAGAAAAGCTAAATCAGCCCTGAGGAGCTTGGTCTGGTCATGGGTGTCGTACCCAATATCGTGACAGTAGCAACAGAAGTCTAGCCAATCAATGGGGCGCCGATCCCAAAGCAAGGAGCCGCCGGCCTTGCCGCTTGACCAATTGGGACCGCAGTAATGGCCGTAGCGAGGAAAGAGCTGGGAGAGGAAAGCGCGGGTGCCTCCGTGCCATGGAACCCTAGCGACATAGGGCCGGAAAAGGGGTACGGCGCAGCCAGATTCCGGAAAAGGGCTCCTGCGAGAGGCGACGGGACTAAAGGGGATGAAGGATTGCAGCGATTTGAGAAGAATGGTGCTGAGATCGAAGAGCGCGCCGATTCTGGACTCTTGTGGGGAAACTGAAGACCGAGAGGCGGGGGTTTTGAAGGAGATGATGCGGATAAAGTAGGGTAGCCCTAGATTGTTCAGAAGGCGGAGATCAAAGACGGAAGGAGAACGGAGAGATTTATCGGCTCCCATTCGAGAAGATTCGTCGTCGGTGATGAGAAGCGCCGCCGGCGGTAATATTTCTGGACAGGTCACAGTGACCAAGCGGGCCTCCAAAAATACTAGTTAGGCAGAATATGCCTACACATTATACTTATTCTTTTACATCACCCAGAAAGTAACGCATAAATTACACAAAAATATATATTAAAAAATATTTAAAATAATAATAATTTATTTATATTTTAAATTAATAAATTATTTATATATTTTGATGTATATAATAATATTGGAACTCATTAATAATCTAAAAAAAGTAACATATAAATTATAATTGATACATATATATATATATATATATATATAATTGATGTTAAATGCTAAATACTAAATAAGTAAAATATAAAAAAAGTTGGATAGTACGTTAGAACTTTGAAGAAACCCCTATTCTTATTCCATAATTTAACGATTTATTTATTATATTTCCATTTAATGAGATGGCTCTCAACAAATCCAAAATAAAATACAAACACGAAATTAAAGTATGTGGAGATGTTCCCGGCTTCAATGAGGGACGCTTCTGACTTCTTCTTGCTTCCCCATTGCTATAATTTTCAAACCTCGCAGCTACCTTCTCTGATCCGGCAAATCTAATCCTTCTTCGAGTTGCTCAATCCGTTCTTCTTTCACGGCCGTCCCAGGTGAGCTTTATTCCTGCCGAATTTCTATTCTTTTCCTCCTAGTCCCTTGTTTTACTCTCATCTTTGAATCTTTCTATATGCCTCGACATCTGAAATTTGCTTGAGCTGTTGAATTTGATGCAAAAGTTTGGAGCCTCGCCATTGATTCTACATTTCATCTTCCCTTTGCTTTTTTTTTGTTATTTTTTTTATTTTTTTTATTTACTCGGCCGTTTCGTTTCCCGCTGATTGATTCTGGAGGGTCGATTTGCAAAACGTTTTGGTTTTGAACGTTTTTTTTTTTTTCTTTTTAAATTTATGACGTTTCTCAGTTTTTGTTTCACCCTATTTTTCCTTGTTTCATAATTATTATTTTATTGTATCTAGAGTTGATTTGGAAAAAACATTCTGGGTTTGAAGGCTTGGAGCAATCTATAGAATGGGCATGAGAAAAGAGTCGCCCTTATTCGCTGTCCTCCTGGGATTTGGATTTTTCATTGCGACTTATAATCTCGTTGCCCATGTAACCGACAACCAAAACCGGAATTCTCTGACTCACTTGTTCGATCGCTCAGCTCTTTCTGGTCTATCTGATCCTGTAACTGGAATGCCAACTGAGCAAAAGAATTCGGGAAGAATGAAAAGGCTTTTTCATGTGGCTCTTACTGCGACGGATTCACCTTATAGCAAGTGGCAATGCAGAATAATGTTTTTTTGGTACAAGAAGATGAAGGACGAGGAAGGATCGGAAATGGGAGGGTTCACTCGTATTCTGCATTCGGGGAGTCCTGATAATTTGATGAACGAAATCCCTACCTTTGTTGTGGATCCACTCCCAGTTGGTATGGATAGGGTGAGGAATCTTCGCAATTTAGAATTTTTTTCTAATTTATTCAGCTACATATCGTTGATTGTACTTTAAATTTAGTTCAAAATTCTACTTCAAATCTTACATTGCTCCGTGAAAAAAAAAAAAATTTCTTGCTCGGTTTCATTATTTTGGAATGTTTTGGTTGTGTTTCTATATGGATAAATCTTTCTTTTGTCTTCTGCTGTTTGAAAACCCAAACACTTGTTCCATAATTTTTTTTTGGTTTTTTTTTCTAGGATTTCCGTTGGATTTCAACGTACTCTGTTATGATAGTGTGAATTTATTGTAATAAAAGTTGTAGTACTAATTGGAGCCTATGTGGAGAAAAGGAATTGGATATAGTTTTATGATATAATTACCCTTTTTCTTTTGGGGCTTTGAGCCGTTTATATTTTCACATGCATAGTAAAGAAATATGCCATGCTGCCCCAAATCTTTCTCAAAATATTTATAAAGCATAAAATGACCAACTTATTAAGAGGATTTTTTCTTAAAGAAAGTACGAGTGGGAATTGAACTCATGCTATGAGATAACAAATCCAAAACTTTAACCACTAGGCTCCATCACCATCCACTTAACACCATTAGCATACAATGATCAAATTACTAAAAGAATTTGTGATCACATGACAACAACTCGTTTCAAAATAGGGTAAAATTTTCTATGATATTGCAATTATTGTGTAGTATTTAATTAAAAGTAATATGCTGCATCCTGTAGTTCTCAAATGATCTTGATGCATTATGTTTATGCAATTTAGGTTATGCCAAAACTTGATGAAAATAAAGATAACATGATCAAATCCAGAAAATAAAAATTCACAACCCTTTCTGTTATCTAACTATTTAACCTGTTTCACCAAACGCAAGCATTTATTGCTTTTAGCTTATTTGGTATTTTGATGCTCTTAAATTTATTGTGTTTGACATTTGTATAGGTAGTTCTATTTTAGATTAAGATTCGTTTTTGTTATTTTTCAGATTTGAGAAATGGCGCTACTCTCTCCTAGAATTCTGTCTGAGAATGTCAAGGGATATGATGCCTAAATGCTATTGATTCCGTGAAATGTTTTTCATTGCAATCATCTGTTTGTTATAATTTTCTTGGCCTACCTATTTAACAAGCTTTTTGTAAAAATTTTCACATTTGTTAGTCTTTAAATTAATACAGATTGATGAATTGGTCTTCTTATGCATTGTCCCAATTACTTGCCAGTCTGCTTGTACCATTCATTCATTTTAGGAAATTAATGGAAAGCTTAGAAAGCTGCCACCTTACCCATGATTTCTCCCAAAAGTAACCTTTTTATAAGATGGAATTCTAAGCATACAGAAGACATTGGTATCATGCCCTTGGTTATTAGCCATATTATCTCCATCTGCCCATTAGGTGTTGGGTGTGAAGCCTAATTGGATCGACAAGGAAGGTGCCGACGGAGTTCCGGTAGTGTTTCGGAGGGTTCTGGGGCAAGGCAGCACTGAGCCAAGCGCTTAGGCGCCCCTCCAGGCTCTCGGCGAAGGCTACAACCCGAGGAGCATACGCTCAGGTGCACCTAGGCGCTCGTGACAGACTCAAAGAGCAAGGGACTTGTCTCTTGGGCCCCAAGGCCTATTTAGGGCAAAAATATGGCTCGTCTTGATCCTATAAAAAACTAAATATGCGGGGGGAATATATGATGCATAAGAAAGCCTTGTGAGTGCAAATGTGAAGGGGCGGCAGCACTAGGGCTGTGGCTGCAACCAAAGACCACAATGGATGTCGCAACCAAGGGCAACAACGGGAGGCTGCAGTAGTGGCTGCGCCATGAAATCGTTGATGAGGATCTTCACCAGATATTTTCACGGGATGACTGCAGCGATGGCTGGACCATGAAACCGTTGATGGGGATCTTCATTGGAGATTTGCACGAGATGGCTGCAGCGGCATACTACAACAGGTGACTGCAAGGGGGTTGCATTAGTGGCCGCAACGGTGTGCTGCGGCGGTGGTCGTAGTGGAGTGCCTACGGCAGAGTGCTAAAGTGGTGGTCTGGTGGCTGCGGTGTTGACTACAGTGGAGCTATTGTGTGAGCAATCGCAGGTGTTGTTGTTATGGTAATACAGTCAACAATGAGAGATATTGAGATGTGAAGAACAAAGAATTGTTAAAGGTTTGGGTGTTTAAAATCTATGACAAAACGGGTATTCTCCTTCTTTCTTAGAAGTCAAGTTCTCTGTAAGCAATGCTTACGTGCTATAGTATAATCAAGAGTTGAGTTAGAGAAACAAGAGAAGGGCATGGAGAGAAGAATACTAGGGTATGTGATCTGTCTAGCTATGTAATCTTCCTCTTCTTCCAAGGGTTATGGTTTTTCGAGAATAACTCTGCAAGCTTTTGATTGCCTTCATAGTGAATGTTCTTGGTGGTGTGGCTTTGTGATTTTTTATATTTTTGGATTTTTCATGTATATCTTTGTGTTTGGATGTTATTTCTCTGTTATTGTTATGAGACCTATATTGTTTCAGCTTTGCGAGTTGGCTCCGTGTTCACTTGGCGTGCAATTTTTTGCATGATCATCCCTTCATGCTTTTTTTATGTGCTTTAAGATTGACACACCACTCATTTAGATGCACATTTAAAAGTTAAAAAGGGATGCCCTGACCAAGCTTACTTTATTTTTATCCTTTCCTTTTATTCACTTTTAAACTGCTTTAATTGCCCCTCTTCCCTGCTTGCCACTTTTTTTCTTTCTGAACTGAACTTCGGCAAAATATATTTATTTGGTGGAATTGTGTTATTCTTCAATTACATTATATTTAGTGTTATATTATTTTACTTTATTCTGACCATTATTTCAGGGTTATATTGTATTGAATCGACCATGGGCATTTGTACAGTGGTTAGAAAAAGCAAAAATTGAGGAAGAGTGAGATATTTAGTCCTGCTTAGTCAGTCCCCTCTTTCTTCATCCCATGCTTTATGAAGTTATTAATGCTTGATGGACATTTGCAGCTACATTTTAATGGGAGAACCTGACCATGTATTTGTGAATCCGTTACCCAACTTGTCTCGTGGAGATAACCCAGCAGCATTCCCGTTCTTCTATATTAAGCCTGTTGACAATGAGAAAATCATAAGAAAGTTTTATCCTGAGGAGAAAGGCCCTGTGACAAATGTTGATCCTATTGGAAATTCTCCAGTCATAATCAAAAAGGTAGACATTTTAGTCCATGCTTGTGCAGTGTAGTTCATCTTGCTGATGATGTATAGTGCATATTGTAAACCTATAATCAATATTTGAAGCATACATTTTGTCCACATATTGCATGTGTTGTTGAGTATCTCTTCCTTTTTATGTATATATATGTTTTAATTATTCAGTCTCAACTTGAAAAAATTGCTCCTACATGGATGAATGTCTCCTTGAAAATGAAAGATGATCCAGAAGCAGATTCAAGTTTTGGATGGGTGCTTGAAATGTGAGATTTGTTTATATTTCTCTTTATATTTATTTTCTTTAACTATTTTCAGGAACCTGATGATTAATTTAAGGTTTGTTTCATGTTTTTCCATAGGTATGCTTATGCAGTTGCAAGTGCATTACATGATGTCCAACATATTCTCCGTAAAGATTTTATGATACAGGTATCGCTTTTCATTTTTAGGCAATTATTCTCAACATTTTGAATTTAAGAATTCACTGAGTTGAACCTATAACAGCCGTTTTAATGCATTGAACTTTTCTATCAGCCACCGTGGGACTTGAAGGTTGGGAACTCATTCATTATCCATTATACTTATGGTTGTGACTACTCTTTAAAGGTGACTTTTGTTGCATGAAAAGTTTCTCCTTTTGGCACATTTATATAAGGTGCTATATTAATTCATTTTCTTTAGTTTTAATTGTGTATATTGTTCTTTTGAATTTAATAAGGGTGAACTGACCTATGGAAAGATTGGGGAATGGCGCTTTGACAAGAGATCACACCTCCAAAAACCAATGCCAAGAAACCTTACCTTACCCCCACCAGGAGTTCCAGAAAGTGTGGTATTTCCTTCACTCCTGATCCAATAGTTGGATTCTGTTGTTCAATCTTTTATGTTGTTATCTATTAAGTATTCAAGGATTTTATCATGAGATTTTGTTTAAAATTTTCATTTTATTTGAATTCTATTCATCATTATCTTAAGCACACTATGTGTAAGTTTATTGCTATGAACATGTTTTGGTATCATACCTTTGAAAATGTTGAAATCTGTTCCCTTTTCCATGTTTTGTACGAATGAAGCTTTGCGCTTAACATTTATTAATAATTTAATACATCGTATAGATTCTCAAGAATCTCTTTAGCACACTATGTGTAAATTTATTGCTATGAACATGTTTTGGTATCATACCTTTGAAAATGTTGAATATCTGTTCCCTTTTCCATGTTTTATACGAATGAAGCTTTGCGCTTAACATTTATTATTAATTTAATACATCGTATAGATTCTCAAGAATCGACATTGAAGTGAATTTTAATTGAATTATTTATTAAAATATATATGCACGAGAATCCCTTAAGCTTTAAAGCTTTGAGAATTTAAAGAAAGTTTTTTTTTCTGCATGATTTATGCATGCTAAGAAATTATGAGACTATTGTGCTAATTCATATTGTCTTTTTTTGGACAAAATAATTATGTTCACTAAATCATGTAAAGTTCTTATTAAAAGGCTAGAATGCAATGTCTAATTGATGTGATGAAAATTATTCATAATCTTAGTACAAAGTTCTGTATGATGAAATGCTTAATTATATGTCGAGGTTTGATTGTGCATATGCACACTTGTCAAAACTAATTTTTGAACACATGATGTTTCAAATAATGCTGCTGCACTAATCCAAACTTTTCCAAAAAATAAATATTAATGTATCGGCAATCTCAAGTTTAAGAAGGGGATTGTTTCAACACGCAATTAGCGTGATGCTACTTGGCTTCTCACTCAATCATCTCTCTATCCTTTTTGTACCATTTGTAGTTACTTTTATTGGAAATTTGGAAAGCGTATTGATGCAGGGCAAATGAGGGTAGGATTAGAGTTCACTTTATGATTTGGGTGGACTACCTAAATGTCTAGGAGATGAGCTAAAATTTATAAGAAAGATGCATGATGCTAAAAAGGTGGGAGAATATTTTAGAAATTCATGATTCAAAAATTTTAAAATACGATTTTTGCAAGCTAAACTTAAACATTATTTGAAATATAGATTCCAAGTGAGTGTAACATGCTAAAAAAAAAAAAATCATAAATTATGACAATTTAGAAGTTTTCCATCGTGTAGAGTACACAATGATTTCTCAAATTATAATGTTTGCTAACAATATTTTCAGGCCCGAGTAAAGCCAATAACATTCAAACATTGAAGAAATAGATAGAATGAAATATGCTATTGAAGCACAAGGATCTAGATGTTATGTCCGGACAAAAGGAGAATACCTGAAAGTTTAATGCCCTTAGTCCACTCTCAAAGAGTCGTACCTAGAACTGCTGCAAAAAACATATGTCGACTCCTAGTCAAAATTGTTATGTTAAATATCTTTTCCACTTCAGTTTATTTCAGTCTTCCAGCACAAGCATGATCCCTTATGATATTTTCATTTTTATAATTGATTGATTACTTCTGGGTAAAATTCTAAGCCATTGTGGATATGGAGATGCTGTAATTTTTTGTCTGTTTTGCGATCAAAATCTACCCTTACTAGAATGACTTTGAAACTTTAGACTTTTTTCTTTAGAATAAAAACTCAAATTTTTTTGGAATAATTATAAAAAAATTAAGTATATATTATGCTCCATCTTGGCCCCCAAAAATATGAATGTATGTAGTGCAAGGATTTCTTTATTTTTCAATTGCACCACTAGCAAAGACTTTCTTTGGTTTTCTAAGTATATACTTATCACAAAACTCAGCTTAACCGATATGCTCCATACACAAAAGTTCTCTTCTGTTCCATGGTTGCTATGAGTTTTTTAACACTTCATTATCATTGGTTGCTATGAGAAAATTTTAAGTATTACATTTTTGATAGCTTATTGAAATTTTTTTGTCATCATGGTTGCTATGAGAAATAAGGCTTCTCTCTAATTTCGTAGCTCATTTATTACCCGTAATGGCAAATCCATTAATTATCTTAATCCCCCATGTTCCAATCTGTGTAATTTTGCGTAGTACATTATTTTCCATCTATACAACTTTATTAGTAGTAGATTCGAAAGTTGAGAACCAATCTTTGTTGGTATCATATAGAATATAGAGGCTAAATCAAAATTCCAGTCTGATGCAAACTTTTATCCATCTTCACTTTCAAGCAAAATATTTTTGCTGGCTTGAACATTTTTGGGTTTTTTTTGGGAAATTTTCTAGAACCGCTCTCTTTTCTTTGGGTTTTAGGTAATCAAGTTTCAATGATCTTTCTGTACTACTTGTAAGTAAAATATTTTGTGAGACTTGGATGTCACTCTAGGCTTATTATCTTGAATGTTTCTACTTCAATCTACTTGCAAACAAATTATCAGCTTGACTCCAGGTGAGGTATGCGCATCCTCTTTAGCAAGTTTTTGTATAAAAGGACTTGTATAACATTCTCCAAGAAAATAGAATCCTAACCTACGTAGCACAAATTGAGTAGACAGATCTAGCTTTTTAATGTCATATTTCATCAGCATCGTTTAATTTGAGAGGGTCTTCAGAAGTCCTTAATCAAACCTCAGATACCAGTTTATTCAGGTATAGCAAACAAACAATGAGCAAGCAAGAAAATATTATACTAATCATCAACAAAAATGAACAAACAATGAACAAGTATACAACCTAGAATGGAAAACTCAAAATGGAAAAAACCTTGGGAGAGGAGGAAAAGAGCTTCACTGTAGAGAAGAATGGTGGCAGAAGAGTTGCAAAAAGATATGGAACCTTAAACCCATCATGAAATAATAAATAAGGTGATTTGAGAGTTTCAAACAAGTGAAAATTTCACTGGAGGTGCTGCCTGTTAGGACCCAATGATGTTTGTCAAGTGCACTTAACTTGGGTTCAAAAGATCAAGTGAATTTGAGGCTCACATCTGACACTTATATTTACTAGCTTTTCTTATTAGCAAATAGCCTAATCATCATTTCCTTGAGTCTTAAAATCAGCTGTAAAGAAATCACGTGGAAGGGTATCCCTTGCTGTTTCCTACTAGAGGCTGAGGGAAGGAAATATTCATAAAAATAATTGCTTCACAACACATGTAGGGCTGCTCTTGTTTGGAATTTTTTTGTAGAGGCAATTATATGCTTACAACGATTTGACCCATTAGTGGGGAATATAATGGCTTTAATTATGCTATAAAACTGGAACTCCTTCAACCCAAGAACAATTTTATATTTTATCCAAAAATGCAAAATTTTACAGAGGTAAACTGTGCATAAATTTCCTCTCATTAAAATTTCAAAATAGTGTCAACACTTTAGCCGAGTGTAGATTAAATTTCCATCCTTAATTTTTTTTTTTTCAATTACTTGTTACTTAGAAATATACTCATTGACTCAGTAGTCTCAGTGATTTTGTGTTTCACTAGAAATGTCTCATGGTGTACAAGGTTTTAATATTTACCGAGATGCTAGTAGAGGAAAAGAAATCGCAAATTAAGATCCCATATTTTCAACCTAGGCTAATCTAGCATAACCGTTGGCTTTATTTATGTCGTAGCTTTTGTTAATTGCATGCCATGAGTATTCTTTGAAAATTTAAATTCATGCATGGTCAATATTTTTTTTAATCTGAAAGGAATTGAAAATGATAATATTTAAAGGAAAAATTGCCACTTCATCCATTTCCTATTTTGCTTGCGTTGGTTTTTCTATATGCTTATATATAAGTGTTAGCATTTGTATGTGCCTCGTTTTCTGGAAAGTAACTGAACATCCAAGCGCCAAAATAAATGACAGACAATACATCACATTTGTTTGGCCCACAAAAGTAAAAAGTAATAATTATGATTTTTATATATATCCACTAGCCAGTACACCGTCATTACAAAACATAAGAATTATAAATCAAAGGTATATGTGTTTATAAATCTCCACTTTTGTCTGACATCTTTTCTACTGCATGCTGAAATTAAAGGTCAATCACCTGCATTTTCTTACAGCTTTAGTGCTAACTTGATGCCTTGTAATGTACGGTCTGGATTAGACTGAAATTTTTTTGAGCGTGTTATTTGCTTTTGTTTTAGTGAATCGTAGACAAGAAGATGATTTATGTTTCTGAGGAGTTAACAAGTCATTTAAAACAAGCTTTGGCATTCCCCATATTACTAGAAATTTTACTTATAAATCAATTCAGGCTGTTATCTGTTTTTCTTATCATGTCCAAATTATTTTGTTAAATATTATGCCTATTTCTATTCATCTAACTGAAAGAACATGGATCTTCCTGAAATTAATAAATCAATTGTTTAACGTTGCATTGTTGTTCTTGTTTCTTCATGTAAATTTTTCTTAAGGAAATTACATACATTTCACTAAAAATTTATATATTACAATTCTAGACATAATGCAAATAATTGTTTGCTTCGTTCCCTTCGGCTCCGTACTAGATTGGACATTACTTATTTGCCCATATATGATAATTTCTCAAAAGGTTCACTTGTCTTGGGGTTGGTCAACTTTAAGCATATATAACAGTAGAGTTCTTGCCACATTTCCGTTCATTAATTTAAATGTCTCCCCTTGATCTCATCAAATTCAGTCATCCCAAATGCCTAGTTCAAATAAATGAAGAGAGAACTTGTGCATTTGCAGAAGCCATGTTCAATTTGTTGGGTATTTCACAAATGTCAAAAATATAGATCGTAGTTTTTGTTTGCCCTTTTAGATCAGAATAGTGTTATTGGAAATGAAGTTGCTAAGTATTAATGTACATAGACATGGTTGCAGAAATTAGGCATTTCTTTCACTTAAATATCCAACTCCACCAAACGCAATATATGTACATCCTAAGATTTAAAGTCAATCCAAATACTGCGTTGCACTTTTAAATCCTGTGAGTTGTAAGATTTTGGGATTTAGATGGGCTGGTAACACTGTAACCCCCGTTTTTATAAAGATGGTCAAAGCCGGTGTCTTAATTGTAAGGGTTTTACCTCTCAAAATGATGCGGCAGCGGTCTCCTATGATCGACAAGTCAACAGTTATATGGAAACTGATTGAGAGGGCTCAGTTTCAAATATAAGGGTGCTCCATTGAGCATTTGAGGAAGGTGATCTACGATCGCTGACAGGAAAGTATGTTTTGGTGGATCCAGGGTACATTAACACAATTAAATTGATCGCACCATTCCTTGGATATTGATACCATCTAAGTAAATTATTACGGGAACATTTCTCGAAGATGTTCTGTGTACAAAAGCTACTCAAACATCGTTACAATTACGCAATGTGGTTGAGAGAACCCAAGAGATTTCAGTTATTAACGTGGATGCATCGATTCCCAATTATTGTTCAAGGCGATATTGTTATTTCTTGTGCGGTGTGCTTCATAACATAATCGGTAGGTATCATAGGCAACATGATCGCGAGCTTGGTGAGATTTTTTATTACAAGGAAGATCCAGTGACTCGCTTGCAACAATTGGCGAGAAAAACGATGGCGAAACTGTACGACATAATATTGCAACAGATTTATGAAGTGCACATGAACGAGCAACAGATTTATGATGATTGGTATTATTGTTTTTTTTTTTTTTAAATGTTGCAATTCACTTTTTTTTTTTTTCTATATCTTGTTTCTCAGAAATAAATTTGCTTGAATCATTTTATGTTATCTCTTAAACATAAAACAATAATGTCAACTAAATCAAATTTCCCAGTATTATCTCAGCTAAATTCTAAAATCCTACAAAAAGATTTTATGGGTTTGCTAAATACTCAAATCCTGGCAACCAAACAGCCCCTTAGGCACTATATATATGATTTGTCTGCTACTTCAAGATTTTGGTGTGTATTCAGTATTAGCTTTTTTATGATGCCCCTAATTCGTCCTTTTCTTCATCATGCAGGTTAGGCTTGTGAAAATGGTGAATGAGGCTACCGCTAACATTCCTGGGTGGGATGAAGGAAGGTAGAGAACAAGATTGTAGAAGTGAAGCATTGCCTAGTTTTTTTTTTATTATTATTATTCCTTTGAAAGCAGTAATGATATAGAAGACTTAGATTTATACCACGACTGTTATAGAACCTTTCTGTAAGGTCTTCTTTGCATTTCTCAATTTGATAATATGCTGGAGTATTTCATGAATAATTATTCATTTTAGGAAATTCTTTTGTATAGTTTACCTTTAAATTATTGAAGTTTTATGTTTGTTATTCAACTTTGTGGGCTTAAAACTTGAAATAATTTGTTTTTCTCTGCACTATTTAGTATCTTTTCATTCTTCTCTTCTGATCATGTATTATCGATTACATAGGGTTGTAAAAAATTTTCATTATTTGCGACAACTCAAAATAGGTTTGATTAGTAAAGAGTCGAGTTTTAATAACTAATTTGAGCTCAATTTTCTAATGAGCCAAACATGAACAAGGCATTGTTTGTTCACACATCATATTTATGAATTTTTTTTTTTATTTCTATTAAATTGTAACATTGTTTAGATTTATATATTAAACATATCATAATAACTGAATATTCAAATCACTCAAGTGGTGATTCAATAATAAAGGAGAGCTTCAAGCTATTTTAGGAGCATCCAAAGTATTTAGTGAATTAACAAGATTAAGTTTTTGAAAGAAACATATTTATTTAATTGTTTTATGATGTACTAAATATTTTTTAATGAAAATATGATTTTGCAATGTATTTAGAGAATTCTGAATAAAAGTTTTTTTTTTTTTTTTTTATATATATTCTTCTTTATTTTCTTATCCATGAGTTGTGAATAAGAAAAATATTATGCTTACACAAGTATATATTAAAAAGTATCTTATGATCAATATAAAAAAAATTTCTTAATTTTTGCATATAAATTATAAAAAAAATGTATTCAACTAATAATTTATTTACATATTGAATTGATATATCTATATATTTTAATATATACTAATGTGTATGTGTAATAATATTTAATGCGGAGCAGAAATAAAAGAGCTATTTGGCAATCAATTATAGGATGGAGCAGTAAAAAATATGGTATAGTCTCCTAAAACGAATAGATAGTTAGTTCAACAACTTCATCATGGAGCTTTTGATTAAGGAAGTGCATATTTTGGACAAATATTAATTGGGATTGCCGGTCGCTCATGAAATGGTGTTAGGAGACTTCACTCAGGCCAGTAACATGGCGTTTGCCATAGTACAGAAGATCAAGCAATCAAGCAAGATGCTAGCCATGTCTACTTTGCGATTAGCCGACTCAAGGAGCGCCCAGTTCCTCACCAGGGAATAAAATAGAAGATAAAAGAGTTTCATGTTCAAATCTTACTTTTTTTTTCTTAATCTCAATAAAATATTCTTTAATTTAATGTCCAAAATATTTTTTTTTTTTCTTTTGCACAATATTTAAAAATTGATAGTACAAAAATATTAATTTATCCAAATAAATATTACAATTTTTTCTAAAAATAAAAGAAACATTATATTTATAAAAAAATAAATAAAGCACATGCATAAAAGCATAAATTAGTCATTAAATTATACTTGATATATGTTTTGTTTCTAAGAAAATGAGAATCATAATAAAATAATAATATTTTTTAAAAGTTTTATTGATTAGAATTTTAAATTTATTATCTAATAACTGTTTACTTCGAATAACTTACTTTCCCTAATGTTTTCATCATAATATTTGTGTAACAACAATGAAATTAAGGGGTTGTTTGGTTCACGGGCACGTTGCGGTAATGTGATGTTATTTAAAGATGTCGGTAAGATGAAAGCTATTTGGTTTAATGCTATCTAATTAATAATATCTAAAAAATTAACTAGATGTCATATGATTGATCATCTGAATCTAATTTTTAGATCCTTGATTTTCTCTTAAGAAAGATACTTAGCATAAGATAAATTCTAAAACATAATGGATTTACAAACTCAATCAATTCTCAAAGCACTCATATGATTATGTCTCATAACTGTAGTTTAAGTTAATTAGATGAGTCTACTCATTTGATTTGTATGACTTAAGTAAATATTTTCAAGAATGGTAAGTTCAAGTAAATCTTATAACTCAACTATAATTTGAACACGTGTATACTTCAGTGTTTAGATCTTAAGGTTGAGATCTAGTTGTTTGATTTAATAATTGATAAACCTTTAAGTAGTCAATCTTTTGAGGTATAAAGAGCTTATTGTCTAATCTTGAGGTAGGAACTTAGATGCACTTTTTTAGGCTTAGATATTTGATCTTAGATCCTTGTGGTAGAATAATCTTAAGACTTTAGAATAAAATTCTTCCTTGCGGTAGTATCCTAATTTGAGTGACTTTCATGTCACATCCATGGAACCTTTGAGTAGGACTCACCACAAGGGAGTGTGAATTCATTTAGTCTAATATTCCTTAGATTTTAAATTAGTTGGTTTATATTTAATAATATTAGTATTATCATGTGAAGATTTTATTACATGTCAATATGACTGATTTAATTCAATATGACATAAAATTAGTTGATTTGTCCTAAATAAGCTTGTAAAAGGGTTGCATCCCCTTATTCTTGTGCAGCATCGATAAGTCAAATTCAGTTTATGACAAATATCCCACTTTCATATTATGTTTAATTAAGGTATTGAACCTCTTAGTTTGAGAAAATAAACTGTAAGAATATTTTGTCTCCTTATCTTTATGTGCATTGATAAGTGCAGTTAAACAAACTAAAAAATTCAATTTTACTTTCTTAATTACTTATTACGTATGTACATATACTTCCATTATATGATAATTTAGGAAGTTGTGAATATGATTTTAGAAGTTTATGGTGAAGTTCTGAATATAGTTTGTGAGTTTGTTAAGATGAATATGAAAACCTAATAAATATTGAATTTGATCATTGTTATTTGATTAATTTCTATTTTTTTAAGCATCATATTGATTTGAAAGCATTTGACATCAATTGCATAAACATAAGCATCAAAAAATATTGTGAACTACGAGATGCAGCATGTATTATTTTGAGTATGACCTACGGGATACAGCAAGCATCATAGATATTAGGATTATTTGGGGTGCAGGAGGCACCAAATGCATGATGACGGCATAAATCAGTGGCATAATTAGATGCATATTCAGTGACATACAACATAGTTTTATTTCAGCTATTCAGTTTTAACTCCTTTATTATTTTCTGTTTTCAGTACTCAATCTTTCGGCCACAGTTTTGCCTCACGTTTTAGCTTTGCACTGTTTCATACTTTTCAACCGTTTTAGTGATTTTCTACAGTTTGTTTAATTGATTAAATATTAAACATTAGATAATTATAACTGCTTAGAGTAGTTTCAATGTGTTAGACTCATTGTCTAACACATAGTACTTTTGGGATCTGGCAATTTGCTAGATTTAGAACAGCCTGTGAAGCTAATTCAGGAGGTATCACAGGAGATCCATGAGAAGTTCATTGAGCACTAGCGAACTCTACATCAGCATCTACCTTTTTGCATTAGTCTACTTTTAGTTCAGTCATTAGACTACTTTCTATTATTTCATTTAAGTAGACTATTTGTAATAACTCTGGATATGTATTCTTTTCTTTTTGAGATGAATGATTTATTTAGCTTTTGTGATTTATGATATGAATGTATGCTTTAGCTTCAGCACTATATGTTTAATAATACGCATACTTAGTATTGTGATGTGATTAGCATACTGAAAATATTGTTATATTTATATATATATTAGATTCCTTATATTCCACTCATAATTCAATGTATATGCTATATTGTTTAATACTTAAGATAAAGTCTTACGCTTATCTTAAGGATTAGTACTCAGCTCTCTTCTTTTTGAGGTTGCGTCCCAGTAGCTTTTATTTCAACACCATTATTCGGAGAAGTTCAGCAGTCCTTCCCGAGTAGCGCACCGTTCCGTCGCCAATTGTTAACTCCTTTACGCGCGACAGTGGGATGGGGTACTACATTACTCCTCTTAAAGTCGAAACAAATTCAAATATAGCATCAAGGGCTCGATATATACCATGGTTTAAGGTAGTACTCGATTTATGTGTGTTTATGATATAACTTGATTGTGGCACAATAATTAGTAATAGCTTCGTTTATTCAGGACTGTATTATGGCTCTTGATAGTACTCATATTAAAGTATTCGTGTCAATGGACCAAGTTGCAGCATTTCGTGGTTGAAAAAGAGATCCAATGCAAAATGTCCTGGCCGCTGTGAACTTTGATTTAAATTTTGTATATATTTTGGCATGATGGGAAGGGTCTGCGTATGATGCAACGGTGTTACGGAGTGCTTTGGAGAGACCAATTGGCCTTAAGGTGCCTCATGGAAAATATTACCTTGTAGATGATGGATACTCTACAAAGCATGAATTTATATGTCCATATCGTTGGACACGATATCACTTGAAAGAGTGAACAGATCATGAGCCTATAACTACTAAAGAACTCTTTAACCTACAATATTAATCATTACGGACTACAGTTGAGCGAGCTTTTGACATTTTAAAGAATCATTTTACTTATTTAATTTAAAATGCAGTGCATGGAGAAAACCTCAAATACTTGTATTGGGCAATAATTAAGCTTGCTTTGGAAAGCTCCAGAGGATGTTTTGGAGAGTGTTATACCAATTTGTTATTCCTCTGGTTTAAATAATTTGGATGAGTCAGCTTTGTTGATGACAATGTAAAACTAGAATCATCTGCATCGTTTTTATTCCTCGATATTATTCCTTCTTTATGGCTGATATATCGGTAGGTTAAAGTAAGGCTACAGAAAGAATAACTCTATTTTACTGGAAGATCTAGTTTGATTCGATGTTATAAAATGATAGTATTATTTGAAATTAATGTTTTTGTGCTTGGTTTAATGTTGTTTCTAATTTTTTGCTATTTATTAGTATCAAGTTTTTATTGGTAGTGTTGCCATCACTGTTAATTATGTTAAAAAGATTGATGAAGGATCTGTTATATTTTCATTATCTAATGCTGCTCTGCTCTTTTCTTGGGTTGATATTATTTCATGAAGAGTTGCGTTATGTATAACATGAAGTTGTCTGCCATAGAGAACATATTTGTTAATCGCATTGCTTCTCTTTTATTGTGTGCCATTGTGTGTTTTTGATTCATGATGGAACAGATAATATTCTTAGATGCTTGCGAAAAATTTGTATATATTTTTGATTTTGATACTATTTACCTAATTTACTTTTTAGTTATTTGTTGTGATTTTTCAATTTATATTTATTAAATCTCAGTATTAATAATTATTTGAATAACACTGTCATGTGAATAAAATGCTATCTTAATAACTTTTCATCTAACATTCTAAAATGTTCTTATAGCCGTTTACTTCGTTGAGTGCAGTAAACACACTGCTCTTAAAGCCAATCCGCGAGCGAGTCCAACAAAGCTCTCGAGGGCACGCTGCGGGAGGTTAATGATTGGCGGCCATGGCGGTGAAGCCAGCAATTAAAGTCGCGGGTATAAGCGGCTCTCTCCGCAAAGCCTCCTTCCATCGCGGACTCATCCTAAGCGGTCTCTCTCTATGTTCTCACATTAATTCATTAATCCCCTTCTTTATTACTTTCACCGAAATCTCAAATATATTTTTCCGCTCGCGAAGCCGTGGAACTCTCTAATGAATCTATTGACGGAATCGAGATTGAGTACGTGGATATCTCCGAGCTTCCCTTTTTAAACACTGATCTTGAGGTCAATGGCACTTACCCTCCCGCCGTCGAAGCTTTCCGCCGCAAAATAGCTGAGGCTGATGCTTTCTTGTTTGCTTCCCCGGAGTACAATTATTCCGTCTCAGGTAAGCTTGTCAACCTCTTCACATGTCGTTTCGCTTTCAATATTGCTGTTGCAGGTTCTGTTTATTCGTTCGTGCTTCCGTGTGGGTTCTGATCTTTTGAGGGAGGGTTTTATTTAGGAAGAAAAAAGTAAAGTGACTGGATTTAAGTAGCATTTGCATTGCTTTTGCTAAAATGGTACATATTAAATATTAGCATTTGTAAATTGAGTTTTGATGATCCAGATTTTATTGAAATATTTCTCATTAAAATAATTTTCAGAAGTGAAAAGTGAAAATCAAATGGATTGAGTATTTTATAGATCATTTTGACCCTTACAGATAATTCATTTGGTTTAATTAGCTAAATTATAATTGTAATAATTTTGAATTACTCAAATGATAGTAGCAATTGTGAATATGATCGGCTTGCACCAATATTTATCTGATTTGATTAATTAAGTACAATGTTCCATATGAATTGTACGTTTATATAACAAAATATTCTATATTTAAAGATATGCATATTATTATTTCTTATTTTGTTTTATGATTTTCTTAATATGTGCGTTTTTGTTGACAGAAAATTATTTGTTTTTGATGAGTTTTGAAAGCCCATAATCTACCAATGTCTTACACTTGCATAATTATTTGTTTTTTTATATTTCTCGATCTTTTGAATTATTCTTTAATATGATTTTGATTTTAGCATAGTTGCATTTTAAGTTTCTTATTATTAAGGAAATAAGTGGTATAACACTTAATTAGCGATTATAATAAATGAAACATCTTATCTTTTGCGTAGAGGGGCTGCCATTTCAACATTTATGGCTAATGGAAGCGTTGCTTTACAGGCTTTAACTGCCTATTTTTGGGTGTGCAACTGGACGTATCTGAAAGTTTCTTTTATAGCTACTATTTTTTATTTATCTCCAAGCTTGTCAAAAGAATGCTTTTCTCTAATCTTAATATCAATTACACTATTAACAAACCCTAAAGAAACTCAGTAAAAATTATTATGTGTGAAGTAGTCAAATGGGTGTTAAAATGAAATTTTGTAAAGACTTCATATTTGACTATAGCAACGTCCTTAAAACCTCTTTATTGATTGGAGATACTTCTAAACAACTTTATTCTAGGAAACTTTAACTGAATAAAATTTTCCTGTAAATTCTTTTTTTTACTAAGGAAATTACTATGTTTTTTTGCTATGTTATATGGGGCTGAATGTTGGCTAACAAAGAAGAAACTTACCAATAAAATAAGTGTTATAGAGATGAGGATATTTTGGTGAATGAGTGGGTATACTCATAAGGATAGAATGAGAAATGAGTTTATCCACAGAGAAGTTGGAGTGGCTCCAATAGTGGATAAGATTAGAGAGTGCCGCCTTAGATAGTTTATGCATATTAAGTGTAGACCGTGCAATACCCTTGATAGAAATTTTATTAAAAGAGGAAATGGAAGACCAAAAAAGGCATGGAAAAGAATTATTAGGAAGGATCTCCTCTATTTGGAGTTTGGGGAGGGGCTTTTATTTTATCGTGCACAATGAAAAGAAAGGATTTATGTAGTCAACTCATAGTGAGATTAAGGCTTGGTGTTGTTGTTGTTGTGATTATTAAACAAAAATAAAGCTCAAATGAAACTTCCTTTTTTTTACCAAAGAAATATCCATGAAATGATTTTATTTTCTGTATTATGTGAATCTCAACAGATTATAAACAAGGATAACAGTGTAGTATAAAATACAGTTTAGCAAAATTTCTTATTTTTCTCATAATATATATATTTTCTTTCTTTTGCATAATAAAAATTATTATGTTGGTGTATCCCGTGAACATATGTGAACATTCACTAATGTGTATAAATTTTTGTTCTTATACTTTTATTATTTTTATTTCATTCTTGTGAGATTCTATGTGACGTGAAGAGAAGTCCGTCTATTCGTGATAAATATTTAACTGTTGGTAGTAGATCGTCATATTCAAAAAATATTTGTGAGCTATGATTGATGAAAGAAGGTGAAGGTTAACAAATTTGATAGATTTTGGAGAATGAAAACTGATAATTATCCCCGTTAAAAGAAGTTACATTTGCCTTTGTCCGGAGTAAAACTACAATAGATGGAGCTAGCAGATTGAGCTTTAATAAATTTACAAGAATTCAAAGTTGCGCGCTTAATATTTGCGCAAAACATGGCTTTTAACATATTCAACAAGAAGGCAATTGGTTTAATAAAAGTACTTTCAAATATGTATAATCAACCATAACATCAAACAATGCATATCTTACACATCGCTTTTTAATTTATATATGAAGAATAAGCATCTAAGAATGATCACATAAATGAGTTCAACATAAGCACAATTAATTAGAACTCCCAAAGATCATGCATGTTATTACCATGTCTTCTTCCCTACTAGAGAGCTAGTCAATGATATTGATTGCAGTGAGCAGTTTGTTGGGGAGCAGCAAGTTTTGACATTTTGTGAGGCCAGAAAAGAATAAGGGGAATTATCTTTTTTTTCTTTTACTATTAATGATAGAGAGAGAGAGAGCCAACTCAAGAGACATGGTAATCACATGTCTAATTTGAGAGTGATAAGTCAATCGTGTTATCAATTTTGAACTTCTGTGCAAAGTCCATCAAACTAATGATGAATTTTTTAGTATTATAAGAAAATGCGAGTTTGGATTAGAATTGGGAATAACACATGGTGGATTTTCTAGGAATGAGGCATTTTAATTCTTAGAAGGAATCCTTTTTTATGAGATTGTGTCTACATCATAACATTTGGTGGTACATGTTGTAAAGTATCCAAAGAAGCTCTAGTCATGGAGAGAAGCAAGAAGGTAAAAAAATTGTATATGATTGTAAATAACAAAGATCTAGTAGCAGTTGCAGATATTCAAGTTTCAAGTAATGGCATTAAAAGCTTGGCCACATTAGTGAGAGGAGCTCATACTATTGATTTGAAGTTATCCGAAGTTTGCACTCTTAGCAAGTAGAGTAGATTTTTGAAGGGATCGAGGACGACCAAATTATAGAAGTTGGATTTGATAGATCAAATATTTGAGGTCTAGTCTCTATTCATTCTTTTGGAGGAGTATGCCATAAATACATCATATTCATTAATGAGTTGATAAAGATTTCATGTATTTATTTTTTAAAAAATAAAATTGACGTACTTGCTACATTAAGTCATGAATATTTAAAGTTAAAATTTAATTGTAGTAAAAGTAAAATACTTGAAGTTTAACAATAATATAGGGTATAATTGCTAAGAGTTTAAAGAGTATTGCCCAAAGCATGACATTGTATATTGAAAATTATATGTGAAAGACCAAAACAAAATAACATTGTACAGATGATCAACAAAATGCTAATTGAAGAACTTTGAGATTTCCTCATCGGGTATCAGTTTTATTATGAAAGAACTATTAGCTCTTTTGAGATTTAAAATCTCTGAAAAAATGGCCATGAAAAGAGATGTAAATTCCCATTGTTAAAATTATTCAATTTTATTTTCCTGCAATTTTATGCGATTCTAGTAATTGTCAGTGATTTCTAAAAATTGTCAGTTTTACTTATTATGGTTTTTTTTTTGTAATTCTGTGCCAAAAACATAAATTAATATTTTTATTGTGTGCAAAATGAAATTTCGTTTTTTTAAGATTAAAAATCAAATTTAATTTTTGGAGTAAAAGCCTAATCTCTTATTTCAGGTGGAATCGAATCGTTAACTGTAGGGAGCTTGCAAGAAAACTGAATCATGAGCATTCTTCTTCATCTCTTGGTCCCAAACAATCATTCCCATCTCTCTCATCTCTCTCTCACAGCCAAGAGGCCAATTGCTCTAGGCACTTCTTTCTCTTCAATCCTCATCTTCCGTCATGCAGCCCTCTTCTATTTAAACTGAAAAGCCATCACCTCCTTTCTTTTTATTGTTTCTCTCATCTCCTTCAGAAACTTTCTTTTATATATGAAGTTATTATAATAATTGAATGTTATATTAGTTTTGTTCTTATATATTATCTTTCTTGATATTTATTGTTATTTTTTGTGGTCCTGTATGCCTTGTGTACATCATTGTGTTGGGAAAACAAATGTGTGAGATGCTCATATTGGCAAGAATAGTGTGTTGATGTAAAATATTAATTTAATGTCATATAAATATGTATTGATGGTGAGTTCGAATTAAACACAATTTTGCATAATATCTTGTTAGTAGCTGAGAATTGTATTATATGACAGTCAAATTCCTCATGATATATATATTTGCAATCATTTGCTCTATTATGGCCCTAAACCTTAATCTACTCCAATAGTGATGGTTTAATATGCAGTGATGTTCCTACTATTTTCTCTTCTGCTACTGCAGCCCCTCTGAAGAATGCAATTGATTGGGCATCAAGACCTCCAAATCTGTGGGCAGGCAAGACTGCAGCCACTGTGAGTGCTGGGGGAGGCTTTGGGGGTGGGAGATCTCAGTACCATCTTCGGCAGACCGGCATTTTCATAGACCTCCATTTCATCAACAAGCCCGAACTATTCGTCCGAGCGTACGAACCTCCCAAGAAATTCAACGAAGATGGGAATCTCGTCGACCCCGAAGTAAGGGAGAAGCTTAAGCAGGTCCTCTTATCCTTGAAGGCATTTACTATAAGGCTTCAGAATTAATGCCTTGGAGACCTTTCTCCTCTCTCTCCCTCTCATTGTGTGCCATGCAGGACAAGTCTTTTTGGATTACATGTAGACTATTCTTATCTATTGTTTGGGGACTATGTTGAATAAAAATCAAACCAGACTGATTCGTTCGGGCATATGATCCAATTAGTTGCACAGAATCTTCTTTGAACTAGAAAAAATAGCGAATGAATCAGAAACCAGTGAACCGGACTGATTTTGTTTGAACCTTACAGTATTTTTCTTAATTGAGATATATACCCAAATAAATTAAATAAGAATAACCACAATTTTAAACAAAGTTTTTGTTTTATAGATTTGTACATAAAACTTAAATTTGTTTTCTAAGGAAAATTTCATACAGCCCAGTAAGATCTAAATTTGTAACTCGTTGTGTTATAAATTCATTCTAATGATTGCATATTTGTTTTTTATTTAAAATTTAAATTTTTTTCAAAAAAAGATATAATATTTTTTTAAGAGATCATATATATATATATATATATATATATATATATATATATATATATATATATATATATATATATAAGCACATATATTATTGATTATTTGAAATCACAAAATGGAATTACAATTTAAAATTGTTATGGTAGCACATATGTGGTAAGAATAGGCGAAAAACACACTAAAATCTCTCTCCTCTCTATCCACATTTGCTTAAATATTTTTTTGCTGCATGAGAGGCACTAATACATTGTATGATTCTTGTTGCAAACTTTTTGAATGAATAAAATTATCTTTTATGGAGAGCTCTTGGGGATAAGGTTATATTAGATTTCATATGTGGAAAAGTTTGTATGACCAATAGATCTTCTCAAAATTTATTATAAGTCTTTGAGTTTAAATTTTGCTCATTACATATTTACTTCATTTTTTAAACTCAAAATTTCAAGAAAAAAAATAACCTTACTTTTTATTCTATACACATGAGCATGAATAAAAAAATATATTACATCAATCATATATTTACAATTACACGTGAAATTATTTACATATTATTATATATATAATAGTATAGATATAATAAAATTCTAATAAGGTAATGAACTTAGTTATACACCTCTCTTTTATTTCTATGCTAAGGGTATTTTGGCTATGAATTTTGTTACCTAACTCTTATATATCTCCAAAAAGTATAGATAATTAAAATTTAGAGAACTAAATAAAATAAAAAATCATTCATATTTTTTAAAAAATATTTGAGAGCAAATAATATTTTTCTTTGACTATTTCCACCACTTAATTGTCGTTTTCTTGTAATTTTTTATAATAAAATATTTACATTTATTTTCAATGTTTGCATAAAATTTTGTGCTTGCTTTATCCATGAAAAGTGGTCTTACATGAACACAAGAGCCAACCCTTGCATGCCTTTAGTTAGCTGTGGCTTGTTATAAGAAAAATATTTTAGTACCTTACTTTCTACGACACAATTAAATACTTTTAATATAATCATAATCATAATTTTAATTAATAAATCTCAATTAAATAAAATAATACCAAAGATATACTAAGCAGAGCACTACAACAGTTACTTATCTTAGCCAAATCAGTAAAATATTAAATGTTGTGGATAAACTATAGTTTCTTGTGGCACTGCAGAAAAATGTCCCGTTTACGCTAAAATAATTTGCTGAATATTAGTTTTATTTAAAATTAGTATTAAGAAATTTAAATATAAATAATCTAATTATATTACAGTAAAATTTAATTATAATATGATCAGATGCTATTTGTTAATTTTATATAAAATTTAATATTTTTCAGTATAATATAAAATAATATGAGTATATAACTTTGAGTAAATTATAAATAAAATTACCCCTTCATAAAAGTTTTTTTTTTTTAGAATTTCATTCAAACGATCAGCTGAATGAATGAATTCTTCGATGAACAAATCCTTTGAATCGAAAGTAGTTTTAGGGTTTCATTCGAACAAAATTAACGAACAAAAGATTGGTCAGAATAGTTCGCCAAAGCTGGACAAACGAAATTTTTCATGAACATAATCCCTTCTCATTCGCTTGTTCGACTGCAAGACTACATGTAATCTCCGAATTCATCTGATTCTAGCGTAATTCATTTACTCGGTTCCTACGTATATATTGACGCAAAATCAAAATACAATGTAAAAATTTTTCACCCATTTTACTTTATGACAAATATTAGTAATTTGAATCGAGAAATACTATTTAGACCCACTGATATAGCACCCAAAAATACTTTCCAATTGGATTTAGATTTCATTTTATTAATATTTATTTATTTATATTAAAATAATCTATATATAATTTTTTTTTTGTATTGAAATGATATTCAAATCCTATTGGATGGATATTTTTGGATGCTACGTTAGCGAGTCTAAATACCATTTCTCATTTGAATTTTCCCAAAAAAAAATATTCTACACTGCTTTTATTACGTACAGAATCCAACCCTCGTAAGACAATTAAAAAAAAGAAAATGATATGCTGCCCAAATAATAGCACAGATTATGTGAAAAATGAAATAAATGAAAAAAAAAATACAACTCAATGACCAGATTTATGGCTAAGTAACAAATGTTTAGCTTGCTAATTAACAAGTGATTTATGGCTATCACGACTATAATTTAATTATTTTAAGAAAAGAAATTGAAAGTGAAAAGAAATAATAATATGATTAATGAGAGCAAAAATTCAAAAGTCAAGCATAAGATTTGGTAGATGTTGGAGAATGAAAAGATGAAATTACTGAGAAATCAAACAAACATATGTGCAAAACTGGAATTAAGAAAGACCATAGGAGAAGAGATTCCTCTAAAGAGGCGATACAACAAAAATAATGCTATTACCTTTTATCAACATAAATGCAGGTTAGAATCAGAACAAAAGAAATTCAATATAAACTTGCATAAATTTTTTTGCTTCTGTAACACGTACCTGACTCCGATGTTATGAGCAGAGTGCGCATTTGTCAAGCCTCAAAAAGAAGAGCTGAATTTGAATCATAACAATCCAAATCTGCAACAGCAGCGCACACAAAATTCATAACAATACAACAAAACTAACTGATGAATTATGTGCTTGGATTTAAAACAATTAAAATCTCAAAGCATTATGCCCCATGACTACACTAAGTGCCCAAGTAATCACCCTTTTTCCTTGAACTCTGATAGCATTTGCCTCACGTTTCTCAGTATCATTTCTGGTAAGGTTGATTGGGATACTAGACACTACACGGTTTCTAGCATGTTGATCCTATTCTTGGTACATCCACTAAAGATATATAGTCTTGGCTTTTGGCAAGTTCAATTGTGGCCTCAAGCCATGCTTATTGAATGCAGGTTGCGTTGTTGCCTCCTTTCCCCATAAATAGAAAAAAAGATGCATCGTAATTTATAAAATTGAAAAAAACTTTTTGAGAAGCAAAGGGCTTGATGACTATGCTTTTATGAAAATATAGAGAGATGTAGAGGACAATGATACAATGATATTTCCATGCTTGGAAGTATGGATTCATCTTATGATGCCTGTAATTTAGATTTTGTTATATGGCCACGTATGGCCACTTGTAATAGAACTCTCTTCGTATTTCAAAAAGAGAAAGATTAACTTAAAATAATTAGGTAAACTCAATTATTAAACAAACAAATTTAGAACCAGTATGGGTATTCATTTTGTGTACTCTTTGGTAGTCTAAAACCCGTTGAGCTCATAATTCAAATTAACGGCTTAACATTAAAGGTGGTTATGAATTAATGGAGAACAGGTTGACTCAAATAATCAGGTCCGATTGATTTTAAACCGTGTTGAATTCGTGTTGCACATATTTTAATAAAAAAGTGTTAAATAGGTTGTGTACAAATTATAAGGGCCCGCTCATGTGTCATAGAGCTTAGCACGTATAATATAAATAGGTTGTGTTTAACACAAATTGATACCCTAACCAACTGTTGTCCACGGGTGTCGAGAAACAGAATCCAGTTCAGGCTTTGCTAAAAATTCAAAATTTGCTCAAATTTTGATTAAGTTCAGATTGACCATTTTCATTAAAACAGGTTACAAAATAACTTCTCGAATATAAACAATAAAAAGAGTTTTTACATGCACAACACTCAATTTTTTCAATGTAGTTCTACAACGATGCAATAATTCTAATCAATATATAGATCATTATAGTTATGTAGATTCTAAAGATCTAGATGCAACGCAAGTAAACATCTCTAATTTATTATGTTTCATACATAGTATAACCATACATAGCAATGCATACTGAAATATGATTTGATGTGACGAAGGAAAGCTTACAGCTAACTCAAGAATTCAAATTGACGAAGCGAGCTCGACGTTTGAAGCACAATTAGACAAAATCTGCAGAAACGAAACAAAAGCAACCATTAGCACCAAACCTTAAAAATTAGAACGTTTGTTACACGCAACCTTCACCCGCCACTCCGATTGGTCGGACAGGCGGGGTCGACCAGTAGGAGAGACAAGTGGAGGCCACATATAAAGCCTCGACGGGCCACGCAGAAAAACAATAATAAAAAAAGCATTCACATACACAGCATAGAAATCTTGATTACAATTTCAGCACACAAACTTCAATATTTACTTAATTAACACTTAAATCTTCATAAAATAAAAAATGATGCTCCTCTTCAGAACCTTCCCAATGGGTGGAGATCTTTTCATACGTAGGCAAAGGCTAAAAGCTAGTTTTATAAATATTAAAAACGGATAAGATATGCGTTATTCATGTAAAGATTCCAACAGCAAAACAAATTGTGACCTCTATTTTTTTCAGCATTTTCTTTTGGGGCCTTTATCTACATGGCATAGAAATCTCTCTATGAGAGAAATATCCATGGGAACAGGATCTAGCGGATGGTTATGCTCTAGCACGAGGTCATGCATCTTCCAGTTATCATTTAGATATCGATCAATGATCACCATCACAGCCTTGCAGCCAGTTTTAATAACGAGTTTTCTATGGGTCTTCTTCAAGCTGGATGTTTCTACGGCTTTCCCTTCCTCACAACACGTAAACGTGGAACGGTATCGTTGCCCATAAAAATTTGACTAGTTCTTCACCTAATGCCAAAGCCAATTCGGAAACAATGTCTTGTAAAATTTATAAGCTTCATAGACAGAACTAAATGTCATACCAATCCGAGGAACCAGCTCCAGATCGTCTAGCTGACTATTCAGAACTGCAATGCCTGGTGATTCACTGTTTTTAGGAATGGTTGTGCCGGCATTCAGAGATTCCTGTTAATAAATTGATATCAGAATAGAAGAAATTTAAGAAATTAAAGGAAAAAAATTTTAAAAAGGTTTTGAATTTAAATCAACTGAACTGCCTCATAAAGCAGACATCTCCACAATTTCAAATTTTAAATTGCGGCATTTATGAGTCAGTAAATTATCACTGAACGGAACAAACTGATGAGCTGGTATGAATATCTAAACAGTAGAAGGGCAATTACATGCGTAATACTAGAACTTAATATATACAAAATGAGCAACCATTCACCATTATTTTCAATAAAATTGCACTCATTTTCAAAGGGCATGAAAAAATCACCGATCTTTTATTACTCTATTTTATAAAATACAGAACAATTTGGCCGCAGCACATGTAAATGCATTGTATTGCTCGTCCATTTTTGTAAGAGTGGGTGACCATTCATAAATGTATGTTTTGGGTGCTATACATGTAGTTATCCCAAAGGAGAAATGTGTATTGATGGTGGTTACTAAATTTGGCTTTTGTTGAGGGGAACAAAGAACCGCAGAATGAGGAACAAGCTGCGAGCTGATGACCTAATTCTTGGATGACAATGATTAATCTTTAAGCTGTCCATTTATAACAGTTAAAATCAACATTTTTATCTGACCAAGCCACCAGTTGGCTGTCTGCACGCAATCCAAAGTGAACTGAGCCATATTGACAAAAAGAAACCCAAGGTATTCGGAGATCATCGCTATCTTAATCCTTTACGGAAGCATGTAATTAAAAGTCCTATAGTTTTTGATCAAATTCCATAGTAGTTAAAAATAAAATTCATGCATTTTAAATTGTCTCGATGCTGTCCTCATCTTATCACCTCTCACATCAAGTACTTTCCATGCTTATTATAAAAAATTGATTCCGACATTATTTTCAATATGACAATTTCCAAGCTGCTAATTGAATGATTCCAACGTTAATAGGAACAGATTGTAAGAAGATACCAATTAAATTTGGTTGGGTTAGCGCATATAATAAGAGAATTTCAAAATAAATTTTATCAAAGTTAAAGAATATAGGAAATAAAAATAAAAAGAGAAAAATAAGCTAAAAAACTTAATTAAGAAAAAATTATCAAGACTTTTATAAGCAACTTGCCGTGTAAGCCTTCCATCCCTGGATCCTATAATCTTTAGCTACTTCAGCAGGGTTTTCTGCTTTTATTATTCCCCGCCCCACAATTATGATATCACTGCCTCTTTCTTTGATCACCTAGAGCACACAAACAATACACACAAGACCCGTTAGAAATTAGTAAGCAATGAAGCAATATAAAGAAACTCGTGAAAGCAATGAAATAATACAATGTGAACAATCTCCTCATTTTCAGATACGAGATTAAGTAAAACATGAAGTCAAATTAAAACTTCATCAAAGACAAGTTTAGGTTTAGAGAATCTTAAATATCATGCATATAGACTGTATAAAGACATCATATAGCAAATCCCTATAAAAGTTTGTGGAATACAAAAGGCTTGCTAATGATGGGTTGGATAACGGTTGAACTCGTGAGCTTGTTACACAAACCAGCAATAAACAAAGTCTTGATGAGATAGCATGTCTAAATGTAAAATGTGGGCGAATAGGATGCGCGTTCAATGTGAAAACTGCTTCTCTCTCTGTCTCTTTAATATTTGCTAAACTTTTTGTATATTATTTAATTGATTGGATAGGGACATTTAGCATTTCTCTTAATCCATTAGCTGAAATTTTAAAAGCTCAAATGAACTAATCAAAGAGCTACAAGGTTTAAATAGTCCGTAATAACATATTGACTACCCAAACATCTATCTATAATTAAGCTTATTTTCATCACTTGAGATGGCGTTAGAGTGTGCACCTTATCATTAAGGTTGAACCACCAGTATCTATTATGATGCATGTCTTTAATTTAGACTAGCCTAAATATAAGCTGATTTTAGATAATAAATTTAAATGAGACTAAATCAATATGGCAATGCAGTTTGTCCCATTCAAACAAAAAAAACATGATCCTAACCTGAAAGTTGAGCACTAGAATTTTGATAAAGGTCAATGAGTTAGTTTTCTGTGGTTAATACAAATACTGCCGAGTGCATCCCAAAGGATCTCAGGATGCATAAATCAGAGAACCTAATAGTCAAGCTGATGAATTGATGTTTTGGAAAAAAAGTAAGCTCAATTTCTGCATCCATGCATCCTTCTAATAGCAGATTTAATCTTTCTCACAGTTGGCCTATATATCATGATTCAATATCAAAAGCCTAAACTGCAACAACCGATCAATTTGCAAGCATTAGTTTTATAAAATAACAAATCAAGTTCCAACAAACCAGTTATGAGCTTATCCACAAATGGTTACGCTAGATACTAACGGCTACAGAAACAAACACAACCACAAAACCATAGTCCCACTAAGTGAGATAAGCTATATAAATCCTTCGTCTCCATCTTGCTTGATCTAATAATCACCTCTCCCTAAACTCCAAGTACATATAATAATTCATAATTATTTCTTGCATCACTTTTTTGAACTTCATCTTCCCCAATGTAAACTTTGAAAATTCAATTTTCCAAACCAAGGTATCTAGCGAGCTATGCTTAACAGCCCAAACTATCTAAAACAAGACTTTTCTGAGTTTATCACCAACTGGAGCTACTCCAACCTCATTACTAATATAATCATTTGCCATCATATCTTTCCATGTATACTCACTTATCCACTTTAACGTACTTATCTCAGCAGCACTGATAATAAATTTTAAATTTTGAATGTAATTATCAACTGCAAATTGGTTTTTAATCAGTAGAATGTTAAACATAGAAAAATGTATAATAAGAACATCGCAATGATACTGGAAAATATTTATGTCATGATTTACTGCTAAAAATATGGATTACAATGGCAGGCTACACATCACATGTGGAACAATCTAAAATTTATTTGCAAGGTGTCTTAAATACAGCATCATCAACTATAATGAACGGCAAAGTAAAAAAAAACAATAAAATCAGGAACACTTCATACGCTGCAACAGCATCTATTATAAAGCAAGTTAACTTCAATTGAATGTTTTTGATAAACAGTTAATGCAAAAATGCAAACAGAAATAACATTGTGATACTGACAACATTTATCTAATAATTCATACCTCTAATAACAAGATAATGAGAAAAAATACACCAAAATAACAAACAAAAAAGAGAAGACTCACAGAGTAAGGAGTATTATATTGTTGTCCCAATGAATCTCCTCCAGAAACCATTTGAACTCCTGGTGTTGCATGAATGAAAGCCGGATTTACATATTCGCGTTCCCAAGATGCTGGATTAACTGATATGAATCCAATTACAAAATCTGAATGCTGATCAGCAATTTTGAAAGCTGCAGATGTATAATCGCCAGTGGCTAGGTTACCAGCTGAGCTCATTTCAGCAAGCAACAACAGTCCCCTACCTTTAGAAAGGCCCTATTAAAATTTAAAAAAAAAAATAGTAAACAGTAAAAATTTAATATCACAGCCTTTGCATATGAAGCGCTAGCACAACCTTCAACTTCAAGCCATCTATTATTCCAGGCCCAGATATTATGTGTGCATTTATGATGTCCGCCCAATCCAAAATGCGAAAAATTCCTCTGACAACAATGGAAGAGGCACAGCCGTCATTTTTTTTAACGTAAATATAAACCTTTTAAGTAAATTTACAGTCATCAACACATGCAGAATGTCATCCCACCCTTCATATTGCATGGTCACAGTATTTCCAATGTCGGCAAATTTTCGATCCTCAAAAATCAAAAAGTTGTGCTTATCTGCAATCTAAAATTAAAATTACAGTCAATCCGTAGGAAAAATTAGAGGTTTATAAAATGCGGTGCAATAAATATACAGCTTTCTCAGAGTACAAATATTATATTTCATTTAGAATAACCAATGATATATCTTGAAAATTTAAAGAGAAAATAACATAAGAGAATATGCAAATTTAATTCAATAATGCCCCATTAAGGAACCCCATAAAATATGAGCAAACAAAACTTTTTTTTTCCTTATGAGTGTTTATATCCTCAAAGTAGAGCATGCAATATTAGTACCGAAACTTTTCTTTAGAATGAAAACCCAATATTTACATTCATTTAAAAGAACAGCCTTGCGCTACATTTATAAGCAGAGAAAATACAGGTGTTTGCACATATCTTAACAATCTAACAAGATAATATAGCCATTTAGCACATCATGTTTGTATCAAACTCAGACATTTTCAAAGAAGACTAAGCAAAATATCAATATTAGCATGATGAACTGAAATTATCTCCATTAACTCTGATCATGTGTATCTCCATAACTATCTTAACAGCTTATTGAAGAAGTTCATTACAACGCTTTAAAAACATTCAGGCAGCAATGACAAAACTGGATAAATTCCATGAAGAGTGATGATCCCATCATTTGGGAGCTTCACAACAAATATCTAGTTGACATGATAGCTTAGAATTAGTTTAGTACAACCCAACAAAAAATGAATTTGAAGGGAGAAATTGCACTGGTGACAATGAAATTTAGTTCTGAGTCATCATGCCCTTCAACAGCTCCCATTCACCAAAGAGTGACTTCTCTGAACGGTTGGCACTGCTCGTTAAAGAATCCTATCAATGCACCATGAGTAGATCTAAGGCTATTTCAAATAACTCCAGTCTGTTAAGTAGCTTCCACAAAAAGAATGTTAGTGAAGCTTCTTTTATCAACGAGAGCTCTTATTATTTCAAAGCATTTGATGAACGTTGTAATGAACGTTTCGATTCAAAAAGAAACTTGTGATGGCAGTATAAAGATGACTTGTTGGAGCAAGCTTCAATAATTAATCGCTTGAATAACCATAAAATTGGGTCACGCTATGATCACATAGATGGTACCAATTATATTAATACCAATTCAATGTATTTCTAGTGGTACTAATGAAGTACTAGAACTGGATAATGAAAGGTCAATATTGGGAACTAAAAAAAGTTTTAAACTAAGAGATTGTGTTAGATAATAAATTTCTCACGTTGCCTTAATAAGTTTGTCTGAAATTTTTTTTTACAGTCTATGATCCTCAATGCCACATCCACAATACCATTATGGAAGTGACAAAAGTAGTTGGCATTATGAAGATTCGATTCACACATAGGCACAAGTTTTTTAAAGTACGGCTTGTCTCAGAGGTGAAAATGAGGCAAGTCAAGAATTTTTTTTTTTTGAAAGGATGCATGATCGAAATATTTGGTAGATGTGGCGAAGCTCTGCTTCAAGAATGACTAGTTGAGCATGTCAATTAGCTAGATTGAGTCAGCAGTTCAATCAAAGCATTCGTTGAACTTTATCAAAAAAGGTTGATCTTCCACAATATCGAGGTAATAAAATATCATTCAGAGTGACCATCATAATGATCGACTCACAAAAATTTCTTTACCCCATGCTTTTCTTTGGAAGATAAAATACTGCGTTTTGTGAAGGAATTTTCTTCTCCGATGACATCTCGACAAGCTTTATTTAAAATACCAACAAAACGAAACAGGAATTTCTTATTTTCTTATTTTATAGAAAATAAGACTTGGAAGCTAATAGGCAGACAAACGATGAATTGGCTAAAGAGATGAGGAAAGACATTAATAAAAGCAATGAAGAGGGTCCTTACTCAAATTTGAGTAAATTATGTAATGTATACTAAATAAAATAGACTACCTCTACCAAGAAAATGGTACAAAAATCATTAAGTTTTCAAAAGTGTCGACATGGCAGATAAGGTTTGTGGAACCCTTACAGGTTTTCAAATATGAAACTTTAAAACCCTCAGAGAAGGGTTGGCAAAGTACTCCCCTAGTGAAAGGAGAATGGTGTTGTGAATCCCTATCTCTAGCTACCATTATAGCCAGAAAAGAGTTCGCAATATTTAGCTCAGGAAGAAGACGGCGATAGCAAACGAGCATTGGGCCAACATAGAGAAGTTCAAAGTAAGAAAAAGGTGAGAGACAATGTTCTGAGAGTAAGAGAATCTGCTACTCGAGGAAGTTGGGATGTGCCAAAAATTTAACACGTGTTGTTACTATGAGTACAAATGAATGAGACACGTTGACTATCAAATATCCTGCGATCATCTTTAATGAGATGAGCAAACGAACTTACAGAGACTATAGTGTCAAACAAAAGGGAAGGAGTCACCAAGGCATGACTATCATCAGCACAAGCTTGTACACAAGCTTGTACGCAAGCGTCTCAAAGATGGCTCCAAAAGAACGTTATCAATGAAACTTTACTTGAAGAAATGAATAGTTGTAAAAGAAATAGAGGTTCAGTGATCCAACAAAATGTGGATTACGAAGAGACAAATCTAGTCATGGGTTACTAAACTAGAAATCATGAGATTCTATAAAATTCCCAGGGGAGACATGTTTATGGGTTTATCATAATATGCATCATAAAAAAATAAAATAATGTTAAAAAATAATAATAATAAAGAGCACAAGAGGTAAAATGGTGTGATCCGAAATCAAATCTTAGTCCATGGTAGCGAGTAATAAAGAATTTGTTGAGCTTGTGAGTATAGTAAATATTATAGTAACGTTGCTATGTGAGCCAATAGAGCTATCAGGTAGTGATAGAAAAGAGGATGCGAGAAGCTTCTCCTAGAGCTGCAGAGTGTTATAGTTATAATGAGCAAAATCTCAATTGGAATGCATTGTTTTCCCTCCATTTTCTTCTAGGCCTCTAAAATTTATTTATTTGAGTAGCAGGGTGGTGCAAAGAAAAGTTAAGTTACCAATCTTCATACATGGATGGGGATGTGGATGGGGACGTCAATTAGGATGAGGGCAGGGGTGGGTACGAGAATGAGGATGAGGTCGGGTGGAACAACACTGGACTGACACAGAAGGTGGCAAAAACATTTTATGGTCACAGATGATGAGCAGTTAAAGCAAACATGTCAAGGATTGCGACAGGTGTAGTATGTATCCAAGCAGACGAGGTGCTGGTCGTGATGGACAAAGCTAAGCTAGGCATAATCGACAGATTTGCCAAACTAGTATAATTTGAGTATGGCACATTATCAAGTGTTGGCAAATGTTGGTATTAACTTAGCTATGGTTACTCGTATAGAAAACTCAACTGATGTGGGTCAGTGCATGAGCTCTATAGAAGCAATTTGGCGAGGGGAGATAGTTTTGTAGGACTCAGCCAAGAAACTAGGTTGATGCAAGTGATTCAACAGAAATGAGTAATTCAATGAGGATGAATCGGCAGCATGGTCAACAAATGAGACAACAGCTATTAGTTGGTATATCTTACTCAACCTTGAGCTTTCAAATAAGATGTGCTCCCTATGAGGACCTGATATCGGGTCAATCGGAGCTAATCCAGCACCGGTTCTTGGGAGATAACAAGTCCTCTAGCCACAGGATCATATTGAGTGATTTAAGAGAAAAATATATAAACATCAAACATAACTCATTTATTCATTAATCCACAAGTCTTGATTACAAAGATCAAAATAAAACAAAAGTTACAAACTTTTAAAAGAGTCAAAAAGAGCGGTAAAATAACAGGAAGCAGAATCAGCACTGCTTAGCTCTTAGCACCCTTCCTCTAGTACGAATTCCTGATCTGAGCACGTTTCAAAAGTGCAGATATTTGAATATCAGTTAGTTATGAAACTAAGTACTGATAGATGTCAACTTTACAATTATTATATAATAAGCAAAATAAGCAATAATTTAACAAGAAATAAAAGCTATATAAAATTATTCCTGCAAATCCGTTTCAGTTGCACTGAAAGTTTAGCATGAAAATAATTGCAGTCACAAAAATAAATATAGAATTTTAGCATTTGTTATCTGGCGCAAAACGTGATTTTGTTGGGCAAGTACAAAATCGAGAAAAATGGGTTCATCTTTTATATCACAACGTCCCTCTATACCTTCCCCCTCAAGGCTTATCAGTATAGTCTCCTTACGACTCCCGATGTCGGATAGTCCCATCCTAGCAGTTGTCTGATCAGACTAAAAAATATCAACATGGAATCCTTGCTACTCAGTTATCCAAACTTGTTCATATATCATTTTATGTGACTTTCAAAAGCAACATTATCAATTTGTGCGATGCTGAGCAGAAAAACATATTTAAACAAGAGTAATAAAAGACATCTGGTATCTTATTCTTTTAAGTTCAAAAGTTCAACAATTTAATCGAATCTGCATTTAGATTTAATATTTTGTATTAGCATTTTAGCCAATATTTTTAAGAGTAATTATTATCTTTGTTTCTATTATATTTTTCTTTCATTATTTCTTCTTGAAAGAAGTTCAAATTTTACTGAGATAGTAATAAAGATAGTAATAATATATATAATAACGTTATTATTATCATTATTTAATAATAATGATAATAATAATGTACGAAAGAAAAGACATAATAGAAATGGTTGTATAGATTGCATAAAGTAATAATAATAGTAATAATAAAATGCCAGAATGAAAGTGCCTGAATGAAAGTAATAGTCATCTTATAACATATGTACTGTTTATCATTATTGATTAATGACAACAATGCTAATGTGATGACATAATCTTATCTTCATAAAATTTATTAAGTATATAAAAAAATACATAAATATTAGTATTAGCAAAATCTCCTCATTTCTACCTACTTTTCCTCTCCTCTTACCTAAGATAGTGTTGCCAGAAAGTTGAGGGAGGCTGGATAGCTGAAGGAAGCCGGAGTGGTTGCCAAAGTGGGAAGGCCAGAGAGAGGGCTGGCTGGTTTGGAGAGGGCTGAGAGGGGTGAGGGTTGTTGTGAGAGAGGAGAGGGGGTTGCTGCTGGTTTGGAGGGGGCTGAGAGGGGTGAGGGCTGTTATGGAACTTAAGCAACGGGGGAGAAAAGAAAATTCCAAATAACTACTTAAAAGTTAAATTTTTCACATTTTTCCGCCGTTTTGCATCCAAAAATAACGAAACTTGACACCGATGTGTGTTATGATGTAACGAACACCCTTGCGCTGAAAATTTTCGATTCGAAGCAATATTTTATATTTAACTATTTTCATGGTGTAATTGTGTAACATGGTATGGTTTTTAATATAATAATGAAACATTAATTTTAGATGTCAATGAAACTAGTAATGGACAATGATATAAAATTTGAGATTGATTTAAGTACAAGTGTATTGACAAAAATTATAAGTTGCATGCCAATGCTACAACCGACAATTACACCAACATCATATATAATCAACCATATGAACAATTAAACGAATCAAATAATAATTCATGAAAACATTCTTAAAACAGCCAGCAACATAGTAAATATGACCCTATCTTAAGTATGCCATCAATCAAGTAATCTTTGTCATGCCCACACAAAACTAATATTTGCCGCAACAAAATTTGAATTTTGAGAAATAATATCAGCAAAAAAGTTAATTGCAATAATTGTGTATAAATATTATATTATATATGCAAGAGATTCATGCAACTGATCTTAATGGGATTACGAGTTTTGGCTGTTTTTTACATTACATTATTTTCATCAACAAAAAGTTTGACTAATCTGATTTGAATGACCTTAAATGTTGCTTTATGGCTGTATTCATAAATAACATTGGTACGATGGCATTAACATAAGAAAGCATGTCATAAAATTTGAAGGATTATAGACCAAATCAATCTCCAAACCAAATAATATTATACATATCAGGAAAATAAAAACAATTAAAATGTAGAAATGAATAAGATAAGAAGTAGTTCAAAAAAGTTACCGAGCGAAGTTTAGATCCAAAATCAGGGGTGAAATCAGTTAGTATATCCACATGAGTTTTTAATAAGCAAATCTCGGGACCAACCTGCACAAAAATCAAAGCATAGAAAAAGCCTTTCATTTAAATTCTAATACTAATAAAAATAATGAATCTGCAGCTTCAAGATAAAAAACTTCACCATAAAATTTTTTTTTGAAATTTAAAATTAAAAAACTGAATGAAGGATATCGTCAAAATCAGACACTTCAAAGAGTGTAATACTCTTTACTGATTCCATTGCATGACATGAAAAAAATTGTAGTAGTCAATGAACAACATATAAAGTATAAGAAATGATGCATGAACATTATAGTAGTCTATATAACCTCCACTATCTCATAATCTTCATAAGTGAAATCATATCCTCCTGCCCTTCAAATAAGTCTTGTCCATTAATCTTGGGCAGCAATTGTTACAGCATAAGCAGTTATGGATCAAATGAAATTGTTAGTCAAAACATGCCACTTAGCTAAGGTCTGGCATAGGTACATATAATATTTATGAGACAACTAATAGCTAATTATGATTACTAGGAAATTCTTTTAACTATGTTATCAACTCTGCACTGGCAGCTTGAAGTCAAATGGCTAGATCCAGATTCCAATCCCAAATAAAACTCAAAGAGTTTGGAATTCATGAAAATAGTCATTGGCTCACGTGTGATGCAACCCTTCAAAAGCATAGCAGAACATGAGGAATTCTCTGCAGATATGAGATTAAGATATAAGAGCCTCTTCATGATTAGGTTCCTCTTCGTAATTATAATCCTTCCACATAATTTCTACATTGGCAGTTTTTGAAAAAATAATAATATACTAGTATATCACTGACGAGATGCTCATGCACTCCTTTTTCAAAAAGAAGCAATGATTCATGGCATTAAATGTAGGGCTAAGTCAGGTTAGGGATGCAGTTAGAATGATATAAAATATAATTGCATGTCAATATAATAGAGTTTGGTTGTTACACACACATACAACACACACACACACATATATATATATATGTGCACGCGCGCGCGCATGTGCGTGCACGTGTGTGTATAATAAAATATAGGATTTTAACAAATCTATATAATTAATTTTAAGATTTAATATGTATACTCAAAAAATAAGGTGCACACAAGCATAAACACAGATAAGTGCATGTTTGTAAGGAGCAAAAGATATTTTAAAACAAATAAACTTGTTTGATTTAGCCTTGAATGCTCGCTAAAAAATCATTAATTTTCATCTAATCTGAAACTAAAAAATATTTTAATCAAAATTGCTATTTTGATTAGAGAATATCCAAATCCTTGTACATTCAAATCATATGGTTAGCTTGGAGAAATTCTTGAGAAGACAAGATTATCATACACATTAGGTTTCAGGCTACAACCTGAGAGATATATGGTATTATGTTTCTAAATTACAGTTAGTAGCACATAATTCCAGTAAGTTTAGGTTATCAAAACTCCATCTAAATATATCACTCATAAGAATTCAAATTTTTCTCACTTTAAAGTTTTGTAATTTTATAGATACCACCCAAACTATCCTTAATAAAGGACTGATTTTTAGAAATGAATAGTTACCCTCTCAAATTTGTGTCATGGATGTAGTCTTCTTGAGAATGGAGCAAGAGTAACAAACCTTCCAAGGGACTTATCCTCTTATTCCAACATGAATCCTATATTTACCTTAATCACTATAAATATTATTTATTCTTACAGTCTCTTTCTTTTAGTTGATGGTTATTGCCTAGAGCCAAGAACATTGATAGTAATTGTTATAACTTGGGAAATCATTCGTATTAATGCTCAATGTTAAAAAATTTCTAAACATTCCAACTTCCATGTAATAACTTCACAAGAATTTGCAGTTAAAATTTATTTCTGAATTTTAAAGTTTATTGCTTTTTTATAATTTCAAGAAGTTATCTTTTTTTTTTTATATAATTTGGAATCGTAGTTTTTGGAATCTTTTCTTTATTTTTGCATCATGCATATTTTTTAATACTTTCATAAGCCTATACGTAGCCTACTCCAAAAATAAAAAGCAAACCTTAGCCCTACCCCTAATTGCCCTGCATCAAATTGATATCATAGCAAAAGTTTTACCTTAAGTCTATAAGAATGAATTGATATAACACTTAGACATGGGAATCAATACCAAAAAAATCCATTTAACAATTTAAACCCATATTAGCCAAAATCAACTTAAAGGAGAGCTTTGAACTTTGCTATGGAGCTGATCAAAATCATCACAATAATTTTAAAAGGTTTATAATTGTTAAAATGAACCTGTTTATCCAAATAGAAATCTAGAATGATCTAAAGAACGTGTGCCTAATTGATATCACAGAATTAACCCAAACAAATATAGATAAAGCAAAAGCTAAAGCTATGTGTCAACATATGATTGTCAAAGTTACTTGAAAATCTTCATTAATTAGCTAATGGATATGGATAAGTGATGTAGGAAGAATGCCAAGTTAAATTCTCCGAACATAAGTTAATTAGGCAAGCCAAAATCTTTTGGTTAGAAGTTGAGATTGTATGAGAGATTTGGTTGAAAAAACCAAAATGAAATCCAAATTGAAAAAAAGTACCAAACATTATACTAAAGATATCATATACTAGATGAGTACAACAAATTTTAAAGCAAATATCCATGATCATCACCAAGTGCATGAACCCATTTAAAGAGCTACGACTTCATTTAGAAATTTGTGATATTCCTAAGACAAATCTAGGTTTAGAAGTGTTCTTAAACTATATTACTAAAACAAAGATGAATTCACACCCAATTATGTTTGCACCTCATATCAATCAACTAGCCTTGGATTTAGAATCTATGCTATCATACCCACAGGCATATTAAATTGCTTGGGTAGATTAAACAATCATTCTTATGTTCCAACATTATTTAAAACCTATTTAATTATCCACCCACTCAAAAGTTGTTTGATGTGATGTCTTGCCAACGGATGTCACTCCTATTATATTCAGAATACCATGATTGTATAATCATAGTGTAGACTATAAAAGTAAAGAAAATATACATTTTTTAATATATTAGCTCAAAGTGTACACTGTAATAAATAAATTCACCAAAGTGAGATCAAAAAAATATTATACCTTTTGAGAAAACAAGTCTTTGAGAGGGAGGTGTAAACAAAATGAGAGCATCCATGCATTACTAGTAATTAAGGTCAAGCAATGTGTTGATAAGACAAATTTATATGAGGATGTTCGAGCTATCACAAATGCCTTAAAAGAGAATTTATTCTGATGAGTTTCACAATTAGTTGTCTCTAGTTCTAAATAGTTAACATGTCATTGATTTGATTCTTGGAATCCTTGTCCAATCTATTTGCATATAGAACGAAACCCTTGGAGCACGTAGAATTAAAACTTCAAATCAATCAAAATAATTAGAAAAATATTCATTAAAATAATGCTTAGCCTTATGTCATCCCTGCCCTCCTGACTCATAACAAAGACACTATTTGGTGCATGTCTGCAGACAATTGAGCAATAAAAAAAATTACTATCAAACATAAATTCCCAATCTCGAAATTAGACAAAATGTTTGAAATGATGGTATGAGTTGAGGTATTTTCCAAATTAGATCTACATTGTGGATACCACAAAGCCATAATGAAAAAGGTAAATAAGTGAAACACAGTATTTAGGCTAATAATGGATTATATAAAAGATTGGTCATGCCTTTTGAATTATCTAATGCACCTAGCATATTTATGAGAATAATAAATCATGTCTTGCAACATTATATTGGGAGAATCCTAATAGTTATTTTGATGAAATATTGATTTATATCAAGACTATAAATGAACATTTTGTGTAAGTTCTAAATATATTCTCAAAATTAAAAAATTATATTTAAATCTAAAAAAAAAATAATGATAACTATAATTTTCTTAGTGTTTGTGATCTCAAAAAGAGCTTAAGAGTAGAAATCGACAATTTAACGGCAAATCAAGAATGGTCTACACCCACCACAATTCACGATATAAGAAGGTTACATGGATTGGTTATATTTTATAAGAGATTTATTAGATGATTAATCACAATTATGACATTGATCATAAATTACATAAGGGAAGAATTTTGTTTGACAAAAAGATCTAAGATTGTTTCCAAAAAGATTAAGAATAAATTGATTGATGCCTACACTAAGATGGCCTAATTTTTGCGAACTTTTTGAGGTTGTGAGAACCTTTTGGTCTTGAAACAAACTGTTTTGGGTCAAAATAATCACCCTGCAGCATATTTTAATGAGAGTCATAATAAACCCAGACAAAAATCCTCAATTTATGATAAAAAATTTTATATATTACTACAATCTCTTGAGCAATGGAGACATTATTTCTTAAGTTGCATGCGAGAGGAGTGACAAGTCGCTTTGGTAAAAATAAACTGCAGCAAATAATCAAGGATATGTATTGTAGGCTTAGTATTAAAAGATGTCACTAGAAATGTTGCCAAATGTTGAGCATTTCAAAAATCCAATGGTATGCATTTTCCCAGCACATGCATGATTTACATGAAGAGATTCGTGAGTAATTAAGTTCAATTTCTTACTAATTTGAAGTTTCTAAGAATTTAAATAAATTGCATACAGAATTTAATATTGGAGATATAGTGATGTGTATATCTCCAAAAAGGCTTCCATCTAGAAGCACAAAGCAATTGATACAAGAATGGTTATTTTTAAAATAGTTCAAAATGTTAATGCTAATGCTTACAACCTTGAGATGCTATAAAATATTGGGTTACACCAATATTCAGTGTAGCAGATCTAACTTCAAATTCGGATATCTACTAATGCCATGAATTTTCAACCCTTCCCATGCCTTTCTAGTGAACCAACATTCAACCCCTGTCAATCATTAATGCACAACTAATTCAAGAGGAAATATTTGATGATGAAATAGTATCCACAATAGATAGAGGATTTTGAAGACACTTGGCTAGTTGGATGTCATAACTTGATGATTCTTGGATCACTCTATAAGAAGCCTAAAGAATTTTCCCAATTTGCTTGATGAACGCCAACTGATATATTCATCAACAATGACCTTTTCCAAACAGGGAAGATTTGATGAGAATCACAACTACACACCATGCATTGCATGATTCTAAGTGATGTTGAAAATAATATTATATTTTAAAATTTTAGAGATTTATTAAAGTCCCTTGGAAAGTATCTTTTGCATCAATCAATCTCAATTATATCCCATAGATCACCGTTTTCAATAGTCATATTTATCATATGGATCCTCATTCAGCCATCATCCTGAACCCACAAATTAGCAGGCTTCAGATTTCATCCCATATAACACCAGCTACAGCCATCAGACTAAAAGCTTAAAATCATGTACTGCAACTATCAAATTGAAGCCAACAAATCACCAGCCACAATCAATAGATCATTTTCTCTATGATTCATAAAATTCCCACTTCAAGGCTTTATCATTCTATAAATACTATCAAACTCTCCATTGTAAGGCACAAATTTTTTGTATTATTCTCACGTTTTCATGTACTCACAAAGTTGTATTATTGAGTGCAGAGCAAGAGCGATAAGACTTCCCGGGGATTTATTCTCTTGTACTGGTGTGTGACCTGATTTGTATTAATTGGGTAATACATTCTTTATGCTTGCATTTTCTTTCCTTTTAATTAATGATTTTTGATTAAGGCATGAAATTTTATTATCAAATGATACAACTTGATGAGTTATTTGCCTTAGTACTCAATGTTGAAAAAATTATAAGTATTCCAACTTTACTGTAATGATTTCATATGAATTTTGCACTTGATCTTATTTTTTTATTTTAAATTTTAATGCTATATTTAAATTTCAAATAGTTTTATTTGGGAATTTTAAATTATGACTTTCACAAAATACCCCTCTTTTTTTTGCATCCTACATATTATTTAAACGTTTTGCATAAATCTAAGATAGCAAACAACCTACCCAAAGTGTGATGAATCCAAACCTCGCCCCTAATTATCCTACATCACACATGTTCAAAGATATTTATATAAACCTACCAAAGAATTCAAAATTGTCAATTCATAATATTCATACTCTCACAAATAGATCTTATCACAATGATATGGGTCTGAATGTCTGAGTGCATGCATGCATTTTCACATGCATGCATCCCTACAAATTTGCCTATAAACCTAGATTTAGTAAAACAATTTGGATCCTGATTGTAATAGATTATGTCAAATCAACCAATTGAATTTAGCTCTAAAGAGGTACTTTCACCGTGAAATCAAAGCTAAATCAAAGCATCCATTATTCAACCTTATAACCTGGGTTAACCGTGGAGAGGCCTGCTCGCCTAACTAACTATCGAAGTGATCAAACCAAGATGTTTGAAAATATTAAACACATTTATATAAATAAATCAATACCTCGTAAAGTAACTATGTCAACAATCATCTGACTAAAAACGACGCAAGTGAGTAATAGCTAATGTGGCATTGCTTCTTTTGCCTTACATCAGTCTCTAAAATATGTAATAGATTCTCTCATTTAAGAAACCTTTACTTTTTGGAGGAAGTGCGCTGGCCGTATAAACCAACAAGAGAATCCACATAGAATAAGCAAGGCGAAGTACCAAACAATCTGACCTTATCGGCTAGGTTGAAAAGGTCCTTGGCAGTGGGCACATCCGCAGACAGGCAGAGATTGCTCTTCTTCGCTTCCATCACCTCTAACAGCCTCTTTGCAGCTGGATTTTTTGCCAGCGCAGCCCGCTCGCTAAACGAAAGCCTAACCTTCGTTGGAACAGTCACGTGAGCCGGGACCCCTACTCTCTTATTAGCATCAAGAAATGCTTTCACCTCCAACACCATCTCGCTCGATAGCCTTCCGCTCTTCACAAGCACTTCCACCATCTCCGAAAGCGTAAACAGTGCGTGGAGCCGAATCCCCTTCTCCGCCAGATTCTCCTTCCCGCCCTGCTCCCGATCGATCACCACAACGGCATCGCGCACTTGGAGGCCCTCAGCGCGGAGCGGTGCCGCAGTTTCGAGCACGGATGCGCCACTGGTGACGAGGTCTTCCACTACTAGACACGCCTGTCCCGCATGGTACACTCCCTCAATAGCACGGGCGGTCCCATAGTCCTTCACCTCCTTACGGCGCATGAGCATGGGAACGGAACGGGTGACGGAGAAGACGGTAGCTATAGGCAGCGCAGTGTATGGAACGCCGCAGACGAGATCGAAGGGAGCAGCAGAAGATGACACGGCGGAGAATAGAAGATTGGCAATGTGGGAGAGGAGAGAAGGGTAGGAGACTATGAGACGGAGATCGATGTAAATGGGGGAAGTAATACCGGACTTGAGTTTGAAGCAGCCGAACTTGACTGCCTCGATCGAGTGTAGCTCTAAGATGAGGGATTCCATAGAGGCGAACGTGGCTGCGGAGAGCATGAAAACACGCCGCAGATGCTGTACTCGGCCAGAAGCAACCTTCCCTTCCTCCCCCGACAACACTACTGCCAGTAACACAACCCTACCCACAACCAGAGGAGTTCACCGAGTTCCTTCTTACTGACTTCGCACAAGTACACCAGCACCACAAGCCAACCAAAAAGACCTGCCTAACCTTCCCTTTCATTGGTACGAGGGGATAATCCCTTCCTGACCTTCCCTTTCAATGGTAAGAGGGGATAATCTATTGAATCCCCAGTTCTGTACTGAATTTAATGTGAGCTTAGCCAAAATCAAAGTGAAATAGTTTAGGAAGGCTAACAAAACCAAACCTTCACTTCAGATAAAAATTCGGTTCAACTTAAAGAGCAAAAGCGATGAGTTAATAGTATTTTATTAGTTTGGGTGTAGCCACACTAATATAAAAATGTGCCAGCTTGCATACGTGGAAACAATCACGATAATCTCCACGTCAGTCCTCCCTAAATCCCGCTTCTCTCGTCCATTTCCACAGCCAGAAAACCTAAATCCTACTTCTCTCGTCGATTCCCCAGCCGCTAAACCTAAATCCCGCTTCGCTTCTCTCATCCGCTTCTCTCGTCTGCTTAGAACGAGAGCCATTACTCCGCCGACGAATGCAGGCAAAAGAGCAACACCGTAGACTTTGAAGAGGTAAGAACACCAGATCCCCATTTCTACAACCCTCTTTTAGCTTTCTTAAGCCTCTGCTTGCGAAGCCAGCCAAAAGAAAGAAGACTTTGGTAGCATCAACGCATCTTTTAGTAAAATCCCACAGTAAACTTTGAAGAGGTAAGACACCAGCTCCCATTTTCTATGATCATCTTCTAGCTTTCCTCAGTCGCCCCCTCCTCTTTTCCCCTTTTCTTTTTTTACTCTTAATTTCTCAACTGAGCAGAACCATTTTAGAGAAATGCTAAAAATTTGCTTTCAATATTAAGATTGTTGTTTATTTTCAGTATATTATTTGTGCTTGTGATTTTCAAAAATTTAACAAGTTGCTAAAATGCTGCGATTGCTCAAATCGCTGTCCATCGGGAATGTGGATTGCTCAAGTTGCTGTTTAAATTCTACTTTGTTATTGGAAATAGCTAGTTTTAATGAATACTCGAATTACATGATGGAAAGAGAAGGTATTGTCTGAATGCTAACAAGCTGGTATCAATTTTTCATTGATATCTGTTAAATAATGATTAGCATCTTCCAATTGCAAGCTGTATTATCATGACAAATTAGAAGGTGCATCTTCTTTGACAATTGTTAAATCTTGCAGGTGTAGTAGCTGTGAATATGTGAATCCTGATATTGAAGGTTTGTAGTTCTCTGTTAATGTATAATAAGATTAATATTTAACATGGGGGAACGAATTATTGGCATGCTAGAGTGCTTATAAATGGTTAACTTTCACAATATGATTGAAGTTTATATTTTATTTTTATGTCATTTAGTTATATTTTTTGACTATTTTAAAAGGATTAAAGGTTCGGATAAGTCTTAATTGTTGAGACATGCGAGAGAAATTATTGAAATTATTAGTGTGAGTTGAGCTATGCTATTTAAATTGAACTTCGATTGAAATTGTTGTTGCGAAATTGCTACTATGATATTGAAATTGGTGCTGTGACTAGAGTTGAGCTATGCTATTGAAATTGATGTTGTTAAAAAAATTCGTGCTAGGTGTTCTGCTGTATGCACGTAATAGGTGCATGTTAGCACTTGAACTCTAGTCTCACATTACTAAAGGATGAAAGATTGGATGCTTGTTATGTAAATAATGTTATTTTGATTCTTTATATCCTTTATGTTTATCTTTTATGTTTGTCATGTCATTCTGTGCTTCGTTGGAAGGGCGTTTAATTCTCTCCTGATGGGCAGTTTCTTGCTTCATTCTCAGTTGATGGGTTTATTGAAGTACACTATTTTTCCATCAGATAGCTTTTCTTTTTCTATTCTCAACTTTCTTTTGAAGCTTGGGATCTTTCCTTTGACATTGATAATTAGTGTTTTTTATTTTTCTGTGTTATATGACCTTTTGTCAAGTATGAGATTATATGAGTGGGAAGCTCAAGAAAGATTTTCAGTAACAGGATGATGTGAGTACATGCAATTTTCATCCTAGGATTTTGAAAGCCTTTATTTTTAGTGTACTCTACATTTGTCAATCATAACTGTGATATTATGATGTTGCATTTGTATTGAGATGCTTGTCTATTGTTGGTAAAATATCACAACAATTTGTAATATTGAGATGCTAAGCCATGCTAATTATGTAAAAAAGATGTGATGATTTCCTTATTTTCTTGTTATGATTTCCAGACTTTGGTGGGTTTATCTAGATTTATATGGATGTTGAAAAGCTACTAGCTGAAAAAAACACCTTAAAATTCTAGCTTGTTGAGTATTGTAGCTAATAAGCAGCAAATTTCTGGCTTGAAGCTAATAAGTAGAAAAACTTGCTAGCTTGTTTGACTCCCTCAATGACATCATCCGTGACAATGCTGCTAAATTGCAAAGAGTGCTGCTACCTATGCACCACTGTAGCCATAGTGTTGTAAAGATGTGTTGGCTGGCAAATCACTAAATTTAAATCCCGCTTCTCTTGTCCATTTCCCTAGCCGCTAAACCTAAAATATTGCTTCTCTTGCAAATGAGATGCTTGTCTATTATTGGTAAAATATCACAACAATTTGTAATATTGAGATGCTAAGCCATCTTGAGAAGGGAACAAAACAAAAACATAAAAAAAATGTGATGATTTTCTTATTTTCTCGTTATGACTTTCGGATGATTTTTCAATTGGTCAACACTTGGTACCTAACCAAGAACTAAATCAGAATACACTTTCCTCAATATAAGGATTAGCATATCATGTGCATGCAATTACGTCCCAATGCAACCCTGCTAATTTTCTTAGGCATTTCATGCTTAACTTATTTGTTTCCATCTAATTTGTGAAATTTTTCATTAAAGTGAAATTGGTAGGAAAGTTGTTGGATGGGACTGTGTTCTCAAAGAAAGGCTAGGATGAGGAGCCATTTGAGTTCAAGACTGATGAGGATAAAATAGAGTAAACTTGTCAAATTTATTGACTCTTCTTCTTGTTCCATACGTGTGTATGTATATGTGTGTGCATGTGTAGCTATATGAGTCTAGTGTTGTCTCTAAATTTCACATAATTTCAGAGTTGTTTGGTTGATTTCTTGTTAAACCAAATATGGTTTTGTCATTTTCAAGTGCTCCAACTATCATCAAAATTTAAGGAATTTGAAGAGATAGGAGTCACAAAGCAGTTCCAAATATGTGATCCTCATAGTGGTGGCTTTTGCAAGTGAAGGAAAAAGAAATTAGTTTATTGTTTGGTTCAAAATGATGTCTGAACAAATCACATTTCAATATGGTGTTTAGAAGCACCACCTCTGCATTTCTTTCTGAGAGTTGTGTTGTTTTTGTTTAACTGTGGCCACATCTATTTTTATTTAATTGTGGTTGTTTGGTTCAGAATGATGTCTGAACAAATCATTTGTTTTTGTTAACTAAACAATTGTAAAATTTTTTATATTAATATAAAAATTTTGACTGAAATTACAACTATGCTTATTTTTCTTCTTAATTTATGAACTCTTAAAATGATACATGTGGCCATGGATGTAAACTCTAAGAAGACAAGAAGATTTTAAGTATGGAGAAGGAAGCAAAATTTCGTCCTATCAAATAGGACAATATTTCACTTGAAATGCCACCACAAGGAAGACGCCTTGACACTGAGATGGTTCTCTTGCTTGAGAATAACAAGAAATCTACTTAAAGATCACATCGTTGGAAGAAAGGTGTAATTTTCTCAAAGAAAAGAGAGACACATTTGGAAATGAAGTAGCAGATTGGAAAGTTGGCGAAAACAGAGATGGAGAGGAGCTTTGAGCATAAGATTGGAAAGATAAATGATCAGTTGGAGACTATAAAGCTGCCATACATGAGTAGAGAGGCCACAATAGAGGAGATGAAAATTGCGATGGATAGTTTGAAACTGTCGCTGCAGAAAATAGAAGAGATTAAAAAGTAGATGGAGAGTTTGAGTCTGAGCATATATATGCGTCACTAGGCCAAATGTGTGGAATTTGATGTGATGTAAGGCTATATGCTTATCCTTTGCCTGTGCTGTAAGGCTATATGCTTATCCTCATTAAGTAAGAACCTTTGTTTGAAGTTCTCTACTGCTAAACCTCTATTTTGTATGTAAACAGAAGGAAAAAAGCTTCTTTGCGGTTTGATTTTGGCTATATCAATGTTAATTGTAGCTTCAAAAATTGAGGTGTATAATTGCATCTTTATATTAAATATAATCAAATTCTACCAGAACACTTTAAAATTACAAGTTCTTAGAAAAAAATAACATTTCATTTCACTTGAATACGAAGAAAAATATAATAATTGGAAAGAATTCATCCATCATAATTTCCTACAATTTATAGTGTAGCAAATAATACTTGAATACATCTTATATATATAACACAAATCGGTACCAGTTTCATAATAATTATAACTGATATAATTAGAATTTGTAGTAAAAATATAGTGTTTAAATATTCATATCATCATATATTTCCCTGTATTTTGAGTAAAAAATGATGTTTTTATAGGAAAATGAAGAAAACAGACTGCACGGGCTGATTTACCAAATTGTGGACAAAAACCGCTGCAGCACGCCATAGCGCACTACAGCGCGCAATGGCAGTCCATTAAAAACGCCTTACCTGGAAGCAGAACTGCATACCTGGAGCAAAATTGATGCAGCGCGCCACGACCCGCCATAGCGAGCCACAGCGTCATATCTATAAGAATAAATTAAAACCATATAAATGAGTAATTGAACAGTAATACGCAAGTTTGCACGCCGCAGCGCGCCACGACGTCATTTCTTGAAGATTTATTAAAACCTTATAAATAAGTAATTGAATAGTGTCACGCAACTTTCTCCGCCGCAGCGGGTGAATTTTTATTTTATCAAACTATATTTGAACTAATTGAACAGTGCTCCTACAAAATTTATTCGCTGTCGCGCGCTGCAGCACGCCACAGCGGGTGGAATTTTATTTTATCAAACTATAGTTGAACTAATTGAACAGTGATCCTACAAAATTTATCCGCTATAGCGCGCCGCAGAGTGCCACAGCGGATAAATTTTCATTTTATAAAATTATAGTTAAACTAATTGAACAGTGATCCTGCAAACTTGCCCATTGTAGCGCGCCACAGCTCACCATAGCGTACACTGCAGTGATTGAACAAAAAAATACTAACTTACATGCAGGAAAAGCATTTGGAGCACTGCTGCTGCTATAGTGCGCCGCAGCGGAAGAAGATTTGAAACACGGTTGCCGCAGCGTGCCATAGCGGAACAGTATATGAAACGCTGTTGCTGCAGTGCGCTGTAGTGGATGGCCCAGAATTTCCAGAAATAGTAATTAAGGAGCATGGGGAAGGCCATAAAAATGTGACCTTTGGTCTCCCCAACTACTTGAAAAGAGATAAATTAAATCTCTGATGAATCCCAATAAATTTAAACAGATGGAAATATTAAAAGGGATGGGAATTAAGTTAAGAAAGAGGAAATATCACACATTAAAAGCTGTTGAGGCTAAGTGCATCCCTATTTAAGGGTCAACTTCAGACCTTGAAAGGGTTCTAACTTTTGCTAATCAAGACTTAAAAGAAAGGCTACAAGAAGAGATAGAAGGAGAACTCTCCAAGGAGAAGAGAGGACCAAAAACAAGTAAAAGGGGAAGATAACAAAGAACAAAGGGTGGAGCTTCAAGAGGGCTGCGCAAGAAAAGTAATGAGAATCCCAAAAAAATTTTAGGTGATTCATTGTATTTTTCCTAAACTCCATTGATTAATTTCTCACTGTGAACTAATAGGGATGTTCACTTTTCTTTGCATGTATATTCTTTCTTGTTTAGTAATGGAAGGCTAAAAACTTTGTGAAGAGGGTTGAGATATAGTTGTAAAATTATGTAAGAGATATATTGATTGTATGATGATATTATTTAAATGAAATGAAAAATTATGTGTGTTGTTAAAATTATTATTGAATGAATGCTTAGGTGAACTAAATTATAAATTGATTTAATTAAAAGAGCTTGTGTTCCAATGCTCATCAATTGGGTATGAGCAAGGAAGGTAGTGCGAGTAGAGCTGAGTATTACGTGACATAATTCTTAAAGCTCACTTGCACCCTCCCTTATTAGCTCTCCCAAAAGATTGATGCTTGAGAACCAAGTTCTCCATTAACTTTGCTTTGCTGCTCAGAAAAGTAGAAGGGATGAGAGGATATTAGGAACTTCAATGGATGATGTGATAAAATCCATTGACCCAATGCATCCTCCCATCTAGCTAAATTGCATGTGAAGCGCATGACGCATGGTAAATTGAATCTTGCTTGTGAGACCATTATAATTAAAAGATATATTTGGTAACCTAGGCGTAGGGAATCAAAATCTAACTAATCGATCATTATCTCATAAGAGTTTATGTGCTAAAGGAGAACCCAAAAGGAGTTCTCATTGTATATTAAACTTGAACCCAATATAATTGGAGAATACTCCAATTTCAATAGTATTCACTTGATTTAATAAAGCAAATAAATTGAATGTCTACATTCAAATAATGAAGTTATATAACCAACCCTTGCATATATTACAATGAAAACTCAACTCTCTCCTTTTTAATCAAATCGTATCTTTACTCAAAATTTTGTGTATTGCTAATTAGGAACCAACAAAAGTCAACCAAAATTGTCATCTAGACATTAGTGAAGGAAAATACAACTTGGTATCAAAACAACTGTTCCCTGAGGTTCGATAAATCCTGTAAACTAAATTTTCCATTTATTACTTCAGACCACGTACACTTGCGTGCAAATATATGTGTATTTCTGTCTGTCAATAACAATTATTAAAAAGAACAAAATAACATGAAAAACCAATTGCAATAGCAATTCAATATTCATTCTGGCGCCGAAGCACGCCTTTTGGCGTCCAATTGCTGACAAAAACATCGTGAGCAAAGGGCTGCTTCTTCTTAATTGGGTTTATCCACCTCCACATGGCAGCTTAAAAGGCCGTGGTGGCATTCTGTTCCAAGTATTCTGGATGGTTTAGGAGATCAATTTTGAGGCCATCACCAATGATATCATAATTGTAGTTCCTATAAATTCAAGTGGGACAATATGATTTGTAAGACCCACCAGTTTAATTGAAAAGGCAAAATAATATGAATAAATAACAAGAGGGCAGAAGCAAAGCTAATTCTATAAAACATATCATCCGCAAAACAACAGAGCATGCATTCATCATTTTAGGAAAAAATTGAGAAACCTCCAATTTTGACCACAATTTTGACCCGACGAGCTTATTTTTGTGAACAATTATTTCCATATACATCTTATAACAATTTGATTATGTGAATTTCTACCATTAAACTAACTTCACATATAGTAATGTGAAACTGGCCTATGAGGACATCAAATAACATCAATACCATCTTTCGGGACTGATTGAACTGATGATGTTATTCTGAAAAATAAAAGATGAATTGAAGTGAATATTAAAAAATAAAATATCAGTCTTTGCAATTCAAAAATAAAGCATGAACAACAAAAGATGAATTGAAGTGGATATTAAGAAATTCAGAGTCATACGACATCAGGAGCATGGCAGGTTGCTTTTATAGCATAAATAACATCGAAAGAATTGTCAGGGAAAGAAATATTCATAACATCAGCCTGCATAAGTTAAGAACAGGAACTTTAAGTATTTTGGCATAAAATTAACATATTTTGTAAATAATAACATCAGAAGTATGATAAAGCATAAATTTTTCAAACATTTTAATTAGAAAAATAGATAGGTATTTATTTCACTAATCAAAATAAGAAAATAAAGACAAAAATAATGGAGAATGAAATGAACTTTGTTGAAATTGCAAGAATTCATCAGTCCAACAACATGGTTTAGCTCCTGAAAAGTGAAAAAAATAAAAGCCTCTATAAATTCTTGCAATTAGATTATCATTCTGGACACAATAAAAGATCAACAGTACAAATATCTGTCTCAAGATTCTGATGTTATTATAAGAGATCAGCAGTACAAAAGATCAGTAGTACAACTAAAAGATCAACATATGGAGCTCTTAAAGATGTTCCCAGCCTCTATTTGAAGATGTTCTCAGCCTCAAACTACTAGCCTGTAAGAAGTACATATTAAATTTTATACTAACAATCGCAATACAAAACTTTAAAATAGAAATAATCTCAAGATTTGTCATTATTGCATTTTCTTTTTTATTTGTCCATATGGCTTAAGATTCTATTTTTTGGCGGTCTCCCCTTTGGGTGTGCATGAATTGAATCTTTGATTGCGCTCGATTGTGTGCGAGAGCAGTATTCATGAACATTATGTTGTGCCTCCTATAGTGTCATGAGTGTGTATGTAACAACTCAAGGTTGTTGCCTAGCTTAATTTTAGTTTAATCGCATCTTAATTATTTTTTCGTCAAGTTCATCTAATCATTAGAATCAATCCTTGAAATTTTGGAGCGATTCGGAGCTAAACCGAATATTTAGAGTATTTTAATAATATTTAATTAAGAAAAAATGAGGTATTTAATTTGACCTCAAAATTAAAATTCGATTTTGCCATTGCGATTGACACCCCTAAATTAGTTAAGGGTGATATTTTGGATGTGTTTGGAAGTCGTCAGATTTTTGTGAATATTTTAATATAATTAAATACCCTGAAAATTAGCATAATTAAATAATCATCAAAATTGAAATCTGACTTTGCCGTTAAATTCCTCACCCCCAAATTAGCTAGTGGTGAATTTTTGAGATTTTTTGGAGCATGTTTATTTAATATGAATTTTTAATAAATTAAATATTAAAAATGAATAATTAATTATTCATTTAAATACAATTTTCAATACTTCCTTTTACTCCCTCCTATCGCATGGGACCCGCCTCCTCTCTCTATTTGGCGCCCCATACTTGTGCACGTAAGTAGCTGAGGCTAAACCCCCCTCCTTCCCTCATCTCTTCCACGCTTGATGGGAGAGCTCATGATGGAGCCTCCCTCTTCTTCTTCTTCTCCTTTAAGAAGGAGTTCAGCCTCCTTCTTCCTCTCAATTTATAAAAGTTGAAGCTCTTCCTCCATTCTTCCTTGCTGTGTTTGCTGAAGAAGAAGTTCATCTTAAAGTTTTTGAAGAAAACAGAGTTTTCTTCTTCCTCTTCTAAAGGCTAAGGGTACCATTTTGTTTACTCTTTCTTGTGCTCTCTTCATTTGATTTATCAAGTACTGTGATTAGCATGGTCATTAGCTATTGTATGGGATTTATGTGTTCCCGTCGAGCTTCAATCGAACTCAAATGAGTCCAGTAAAAGCTTGTTATTATCCATTATAAAAACTGTCAAAAGCTGTGTAATTTTTGTATACTTGTGGCTATGACATCAATTTTTGTTCGATAGGATAATTTATTTATGCCGATTTTGGTATCAATGGAAATGTCTCAGAAAGACCTTTCCATCGGTAAATGGCATCACACATGAGGTGCCCAAAATTAGGAGTATTTGGGTGCGAAAAAAGACCTGTCATGGTTTTCACACAGGCTAAATCACCACTGGGCACAACAGCGCGATGTAATGCCCTAGTTTCAAATTTTTGGATCTGTCATAGTGCGCCGCAGCGACAAAATAATTTGTGAAGCATAAAAATATTTTTTGAGGAAATTAAATGAAGTGCTGCAACGCGCCGTAGCCCGCCATAGCGCACCGCAGCGACTAACAGCGCTATTGTGCGCCATAGTGCTAAAATTCGTTGCAACGCCCGAAAGCGATGCATGTGGGGCTCCCGTACTGACAACAAGGAAATAAGGTGCTCCAACTGTGGCAAATCCCCAACTTAAGTAAAGTTAGGTAAACCCAACCTGCCTTAAGCCAAGGACTTGTCACCAAGTGCTATAACATTCATCAATATATATATATATATATAAATATCAAAGTGGCAGAAGCAATAGGCTAGTAGTAACATCCACAAGCATACATAGTAGAAAGAGGGAAAATAATGTAGTAACTCATCGAAATGCAGAAATGAAATACATCCAGAATTAATTATTACAAACTGAATTTTAAAGAGAATGAAAATATCTCTCAATCTCACTGAAATAAAATGCAATATCTAACTAAACAGCAGCAGCACGATCCTCCTCCTGAACCTGCTCCTCTTCTGCGACACTGCCCACGAACACGTCCGAATTTAACTTTTGTCGGTATCACAAATGCCAGGGCCCCAGCCAACAAAATAAAAAGGTTACAGTTAGACACTTGTTTAAGTACATTTTAAGCTATTTTAATGAACTGAATATTTTAAAGATATCATATTTAAATTAGCTAAACATGCAAATAGTAATAGGTGCAATAAGCTATAGAGAAACATTAACTATAAACTATCCATTTATAGCCAGCAAATAGTATGAAGAATGACATACAACACAAAATAAATAAGGTGAGTCTAAAAGCTAAAAAGAAATAGCAACTACAATACAATTCTGAACATAACATGCTTATGATCATATTAACACATGCTGGGTATATAAAAGAGATATAAGTACTGAAAACATGCAATTCTAACATCCTAAACATGCCAATATATATACGTAAACCATGTGAGTATACATACAACATGCTAATTAAGAAACAGGAAAAGAAAAGCCACTGAGACATGTGGCAAAAGCAAAGCAAACTATGTAAAGTAAAGCCACTGAGACATTGGCAAGCGAGCAAGTACTAAAAATAAGGCCACTGAAGCATGTATTAAAGCAAAACAGAAAACAATACTGAATAATCCAGCTAAAGTAGCAATAAGCCTAAGACATAGTATTGCCATACCAGCCAATATGTCATACAGGGCCTCCAATATCAATCAATCAATCCCTAGTATAGCCATCCAAATATGCTAGTTCTGAGTCCAGTCTATACAATACTACTACTGAAGAGGCAGACTAAGCTAGGACATATTCTACTAACTACAAACAAGGCAAAACTAAATGATATGCAATTCAAATACTAACTTAGGATGTATCATCCATATCCTAAGTTTTCCTTTTATGCTCAAGGAATAAGGCTCAATAACCAAGGTATGCTAAGCAAATCAAATCAAAGTAAGCAAGGGACTCAATCTAAACTCATGTGATATCTGATGTTATATAATTACCAAATCTAGCTACTCTGAGAAGGTACAAGTTTAGGATGTCCAATATCTAGCTATCGAGTAGAATATCAGATTTACATCCTTAAAGTTAATATTAGAACTTAACAAGTTCTAATCCAAAATCATGTGATGACTATATAGTTTAAGTAATTAAATCAATGACCTAGTTTATTAATATTTTACTCTCTTACCTAAATCTTGATCAAGTAAATCAAGATTTAAGGATTTAGGACTTGAACTCCACTTTGGTGTTCAAAACCTAAACCTAGGGGGATGTCCTAATAAGGATCTAGGGTTCACACTCTATTCTAAAGTTAAGGATAAAGGATCCTATAAGCTAAAAGATTCAAGAACTATGAACTTAATGAAGAGTTATTCTACTGATTATAAGATAAAAATAATTAATTAAGAACTTGAGAATCTAAGATCTATATTCAACCTTTAAGATAATCTCATTATCTTTAGAGATTGAATCATCCTATACCCACATGGAAGGTTTCAAAGGGTTAAACAATCAATCATTTGAAGAATTTCAATTGGAGATGGTTCAGTTCAAATTAAAGATCTAAGTATAAGATCTAAGATCTAAGGATCTGCTGTTTGATCATTTTAGACTTTGAACTAGATTTTTTTTACTTAGGAGTTTTCATTTGTATTTCTTTTAGAATTTAAGTTTATAATCTAACTATATTGAACTCATTAAGGTGATAATTGACAATCTTAGATATTTGGGTTAAGCATTAAACTAGGTGACCTCTTTTAGGTTACTTAAGATCTAAGTGTCTTAGTTAGGGATTAAATGAAGATTTCTTAAGTTAAGGATCACATTAACATTAATATTGGTATGAGAATTCAGAGAACATTTCTAATCTATGTTAAGGTAGATTACTAAAATTTTCAAGGTTTATAGGGCATTTAAGCATATTTGATCAAAATGACCAAAATGCCCCTCTTAAGGCCAAAATTGGAATTTTAGGGTTTAATTATCCAAAATACTCCTAATCTATTTTAATGTGTTTCATATTGCTTACTGAAGTGGGAAACATACTTATTTCAAGTTTTAATAATCTAATTAAGCTTAGTTAGCACTAATCACTTATTTAAGCTCATTAAAGTGATTAATGAAATTAAGGTATTCTAGGGCAATCCAACCTTATACTTAGGTTTTAATAGACTTAAGGTGGCACTAGGAATTAACCTACCCAAAATCAGGGACTAATTTAGGATTTAATTCACTAATCCTTAATTAAGGTGATTAAGGAGTGATTAAGAGGAATTAATATCCAAAATTTGTTATAAGGGTTTGAATTTGTTCTATAGGGTTCAGGGAGCAATCAGAGCCCTTAATCTCCTTATTTGGATATTTATTTAATTTAATATGATTTAAATAAGGATAGCAAAGAGTTGAGCAAATAATTTTTAATTCAACCATTGGATCTATGATTTTATTTTATATTTAGATTCCTTGTATTTTTCTGATTCAAATGGTATATTGGATCATACCATTTGGATCAGTAAAGCCAAAGTTATTTAAATAATTTATTCTATATTTTTATTTAAATTAAAACTATAGGGTTTGATTAATTTAATTCACAACTATTAAAAATGTCTTCCGATAATTATTAAATAGACGCGGCCCAAAAATCAGAACCGCGGGGGTCACGGGTTGGCCCGGCCCAAGATCCGTGACTCCGTCTCCTACTCTCGACGGGTCCGATCCAGTCGAGCTTCAGCGCTGAAATTCTCAGCGCTCCGGCAACGGCAGTGGCTCAACTCGATCCCTACATGTTCAGGGAGTCGAGACGCATTGACTGGACCAAGAACCCCCATCTTGATCCTTCTGGATCGATGGGATCAATGGGGTGCTACTCAACCGAGACGCCTTTGATAAGGGCATCTCAGGCCGACTGTGAGGGGATAATTCTCCTCACAGAGGCCTCGAATCGGCCGGGGTTCGATCCCTACACGTTCAGGGAAGTGAGGCGGGTCGAACCCCCATATTTTCTTAACCTGGGGCGCAGCCAATCGCTGGGTCCTTACTCGGACTCAGCCATGGCTCGACTGCTAGCTCAATCGATCAATACGATTGATTCGAGCTAGCTTAGCCCCAGGCGACAATCACCACGGTTTCCCTAAGTGGCTAAGGTACTCTAGACGACATACAGGGCTCATCCAGGGGACAAATGAAATCGAGCTTAAGGAAATTTTAATGGGGAAAGCTGTACCTAAAATCGGGTTGCAGGCTTGATCGAGAGGGAACTGAGAGTAGCTGAAGCTTCCTGAGGATTGTCACGAGCTAGCAGGGGGTCTGAACACTAGACACACACCCTCTATCAGCGGTTTGTAGCTCTGAAAGTCTAGGAACTTGCCGAGAAGACGGGGACTCCAGCAGAGCTTCAGCCAGACGATTGGGGATTCACAGTGAGCAAAGGGACTCACTGTGAAATCTTGGAGGTATTTATTGGCTCTAGGAGGTCTTAGGTATAGAGGCTAGGGCTCGGGCTTGGGAATTGGCTTGGCCCGAGGCTTCTCCTAATTTATGTAATTGTGAGGGTCCAGACCTCCCGGGTCACTCTATTAGGCTTGGCCACTCACGGAAAGGTGCTAACGGTCAGTGACCTGGTGAGGGGAGTGGCAGACAAGGCTACGTAGCTTGATCCAATGGATTTTCCTATGTCGGGACGGGATCCTTTGGGGACAAAGATCCATAGTGACGGGGGACTCTGAGACAGTCTAATGGATCGATAGTTGGCGCGGGACGATTCCAATCTCTCGACATCTAACGTCCGCACGAGGAGTTGGATCAGCCGTCGGATCAGATCTGCGGATCGAACGGGCGATCGGGGTTACTTAAGGCGGATGGGTTAGACGTCGTCCAATCAAATCTCAGAACTGCGGAACCGTTGAGATTAGATGGATTCGATCGAAGGTGCGAGCCGTTGGATCAAGTTCTGCAGAACAGACGGCCCGGATGGCGCCCGCAGTTTGGGATTACCCGACTATTGGAGGAAGGATAGATTTGCAATTTAGGATTGTTTAAAACCCTAAAATGTAAATGGACCAATTTAAATTAAATCCAAAAAGTGCCTAAATTACCTCCAAAAATTCCCAAAATTTCACCCTTAGCAAATTTGGGGGTGGAGAATTCAAAAATGAAATCAGATTTTGATTTGGAGATCAAATTATTTTAGGTATTTTCTAGGGTTCAAAAATAACCAAAAATACATAATTTTTCATTTAAGCTCCAATTGATCCCAAACTTTTAGGGTTAGGTTTAGATGACCCAATGAGTCCAATGGAATCAAAATTAAGGCTTAGTTTCGCTTAGTTAATTCAGATTAAGCTTAGGTAACAACTAGGGTTGTTACACTGCAGCACACCGTAGCATCTACACATCGGGGAATCAAGCGCCGTAGCGTGCCATAGCATGCTGTAGCGCTTGACTTTCAGCAAAAATGCGCTACAGCATGCCGTAGCGCCCAGAATTGCCCAAAACTGTCAAGAACTATCTGGAATGGTTGAAACTTCACATTTTCCCTATTTTAAGAACCCTAGGACTCTAGTGGGGCTAAAATATATCAAATTTGAACCTAATTTTTGTAAAATTAAGCATTGTATAAAATTTTATGTGAAATTCAAATATGGAAATTTATCCTTATTAGCATGTGTTAGAATCCCTTATGTGTTTACTCAAATATTTCATGCCAAATATTAATGTTAGAATCTTTGATTGTTTGTATGACCAAGTAGATCTTAATAATAAAATTGTATGGAACATAATTGCTTTAAATTTATAATCAAGTGATAATCCCTTTTGTGTTTAATTTGAGATTTGATTAATCTTAATTACTCGTTATTTTAATGTAATATTTAAGTATGTTAGAGAATTTAAATGCTGATTTGGACACCTTAATTTACTTAAATTAACATTAAACTATATTGAACATAAGAATCTTTAGAACTTGATTAAGTAAATGATACTTAATCTAAGTTTGAAATTTGTCATCAATAATACACCAATAATACATTGATTTGTTATTGATCTATAAATCAATCATTAATTTTAATTTTGGTAAGACTAAGGGTTAAACTCTAACTTGTCTTGATTAAGATATATACCTTAATTACCTTAATCAAGTAACTTTGATTGAAAGATAATTAAATTTACATAATTCTAATAATACATTTGATTTGACATTAAACTTAAATACATTATATTAGAAGTGCTAAGATTATTAAGAGAATTTATGTGATTTACTATCTAGACTTAAGCTTGAGATCTCTGATTTTCTCCTATATAAAATCCTTAGCATGAGAATAATTTTAAAATTATAATAATTTACATCATGATTTAATTTTAATAATATTATTGATTTTATCCCATGATTGTAGTATAAGATGTGATCAGATGGGACTAGCCATCTAATCTAATCAAACCAATTCAGACTAAATAAATGCAACTTATGATCTAAGTGCAAATTATTAAGTTAAATGTTCGATGTGTAAGATCTTGATGATATTATAATAGGATTTTTATGTATTTAAAAGCATTAACAAAATGTAAACACATTGAGGTAGGAAGAACTTATAGTTACATCTTGAGGTAGGAACTTAGATAATTCTCCTTGGCCTTAGAAGATTAATCTTAAGCCCTTGTGGTAGGATCACCTAAAGTCCTTAGAATGAGATTCCTCCCATGTGATAGTAACCTATATTGAGTGACCTCTTGGTCACACTCTTAGAACCTTGTGTAGGATTTGCCCAATCAGAGTCAGTATTTATAGTTTTGGTAAATCCTTGGTTGCTAAATAGAATTGTTAGAACCCAAAATATTAGTTGAATATGATTATACATATCCATAGTGCTGAGTCACTTCAGTAATATTTAGGATTGGTTGAGTCACTCCAATGTGGGCTTATGATCAGGTGATATCCTGAGGGATTAGTCAAATACAGTCCTATTAGAGTAAATCTTCCAAGATTAATAGCGTTACAATTAGTGAACTAGAACCTTAGTTTGAGATATAAACTGCGATCAGGTTCTGCCTCCTATCGTAGTGTGCTTCGATAAGTGCAGTTTAAACAAACTAAGTATCTCAAGACACTTTGTGTAAAATACTAAGTATGCTTGTAATTAGGTTATTTAATAGCTTAGCTTGAGATATAAACTGCGACCAAGTTCTGCCTCTTATCGAAGTGCGCTTTGATAAGTGCAGTTTTAAACAAGCTAAGTGTTAAATCCACTTTTCTTGAAAATATACTACCATGTGCATACAACTTTTCTAACTAATAATTTTAAGTAAAATCCTAAGCAAAGCTAGTTATTAAAATTATAACTAGGAGTCATAATCCATTTAGATGGATTCTGCGCAATGGAGACACTTGATTCATTATCTAATTTTACATCATTTTCTGGATTTTTGAATGTAACAACCCTAATAATTGGATAGGAAATTAATCCAAATATTGGGATGTTACATTAGCATCCAATACTCGATTAGAAGAAAATAATTTAAGTATAGATGCTAAGTGGCCAAGTTATTTTATGAGTAGTTGTTAAGTTAAAATAAAGTTATATAATTAAATATAATAGAAGATACATGATAAGGAGATACATATAAATACAATATTATGAGTATACACAATATAAGAAATTAGTATAATCCACTCATTCATCCCAAGCAGTTACAAAATAAGTAATCACAATACAGATATATAAGAGTAGGTAAGAATAACTCAAATGAACTCAAGCAGTTTATAATTTAATTATTACAAGCCTTTTAAAAGTAAGAGTAAAAGAAAAAAAAAATGTCACTCTTTCACTTATAACAAAGTGCAAGTAAACATTTTTAAATTAAGCTGAAGCAAAAATTCTTTATAAGCTTTTCAGGTGCTTGGAACTGCATTTCCTAAATCAAAGAGCTCTTGATCTATCATATTTTGGTATTTAAATATAATAGGGCAAATCTAATAAAAGAAAAAGTGTAGTTATACTAAACAGTCTAAGCACATTTTAAGATTAACTACATTTTAAATTAATAGGATATCACAAATATTAACTTACAATTTAAACTAAGCAGTGAAGCTATAAAAACTATCAAGTATGGAAAAAAGGAATTAAGCATAATTGTAAAGGAGACAGTATGAAATAAGCTGAGTAAAAAAAAAATACTCATTTGTATATAAGTCCTAGACTACATTCTAAAGTGATAAGGAAAAGCATCCTAAATGGCTAGAAACTATAATGTGCATTTAAAGTAAAATGAAATGAAAGTAATATATGTTCAATGAAATTTATGCTAAATAAGCAATGAAATACTGTGAGGCATTAAATAAAAATAAGCAATATACATTATATTTTAATTGAATTATAAGTAAGCTAAATATAATAATGTAAATAGAGAGTGTAAAGCATATAAAATTAAGAAGTATCTTAGACCTTTGATCTAAAACAAACATAGCCTAAGACTATGAAAAGTAAGCATAACTAAATAGTTATGAAGAGATCTTACAATCAATAAGATTATTAAAGAACTCTTATATTATTAGTTGAAGTTATATTTAAAAGCTATCTCATTCTGCGGGAGTACTTAATAGAATGGGACGAGGAGTTAAGCACGTATGCCTAACTAGATATAGTGGGGGGTCGAACATTCACATTTACCCTCTCTAAAATATGAAGTCCTATTTTAAGCACTATCTTTCTTGTTCAAATTGCCAATAGGAATTCCCCATAAAGTTTTATGAAAGTTTTATTTATGCATAATGATCTTGTATGAATGTTTAAGGAAAAGAGCTCAAATCTAAGCAAGCATTTAATAAATTTCAATAATTGTAAACTAAGTGATATTATTTTATCATTTACCTTTTTAATGATCTTCTTAATGATTAGAGCTAATTGAGCTCCAAATTAACTTGTAGATTTTTTTGATTTTTAAATCAATCATAATTGAGCTCCAAATAGTTGTTTCATATAAATGAAGTTCATTTTATAATAGTCCTAAACTAATCAAATCAAATAAATTTATGATTAATATTTAAGGAAACTAGTAAGGAACATAAATATTTATTATTTATTAAGCTAATGAAAGTATAAGATAAAGGATATTTTATTAGCTTCATCTAGTTAACTTACAAATTATAAATTATCAAATCAATTCAATCACAAAGTTATCTAAGATTAATTAATAATGAATATTTGAATATAAGGAAGGAAGTATATTATATCCCACAAGTAATATTTCATTTGTAGTTGTAAGAATTTAAAAATCTATAACTTATTTAAAATATGCATGGGAGCTATTGTTCTCTAGTTTTTAATCTATTGAGAACTAAATTTTGGAGATTAAAGACTATTGAAATATGTGCTAATTATCTAAGAGATTATTTTACCACTAATCTTATTATGAGTTATTTTAAAGAATTTTAACTTAATATTTAGAAGTATTAAGCTAAAATAAAATACGAAAGAAATTAAAAGATTCTTGATTTAATCTTACGTGCAACTAAAGGGGAAGTAAAACATGAACAATATAAGAATGAAATTCCAATTCTAATTTTTTTGGCATGATCTCATTTGTATTTGCTCAAAATAAACACATAAAACATCAATATGCAAGTCAATTCGTTACATGGGATTGCTTATTTCCAGTTCTAATAATTTTAACAATTGTAAGGAACATCAATATGCAAGTCAATCTGTTACATGTGATTGCTTATTTTCAGTTCTAATAATTTAGTAATTATAAAGAACATCAATATACAAGTCAATCCATTATATGAGATTATTTATTTCTAATTCTAATAATTTCAGTAATTGTAAAGAACAACAATATGCAAGTCAATCTGTTATATGGGATTGCTTATTTCTAATTCTAATAATTTTAATAAATGTAAAGAACATCAATATGCAAGTCAATCCGTTATATGGGATTACTTATTTCCAATTCTATATTACTAGTGATATTAAAATATAACTTAACATGCAAAGAATAATAGTATTTAGTTTAGCATTTATATAAGAAACAATAATCATTTAAATTAAAATCTAGCACAACATTTGTTTCTTACAATACATTTAATGATAGTAGTTAATTTAATTCAAATAATGTAAAAGACAATATTAGATCCCATATGATCCATTGATCTCTCATTTATATAAATGGCAACATTTGATCACTTTTGATCTCACATTATAAAAGAAGTTAGCATTTGATCACTTTTGATCTCACATTATAAAAGAAGGCAGCATTTGATCACATTTGATATCACATTATAAAAAAAGGTAGCATTTGATCACTTTTGATCTCACATTATAAAAGAAGGCAGTGTTTGATCACATATGATCTCACATTATAAAAGAAGGCAATATTTGATCACATTTGATCTCACATTATAAAAGAAGGCAGCATTTGATCACTTTTGATCTCACATTATAAAAGAAGGTAGCATTTGATCACATTTGATCTCACATTAGAAAAAATAATAATATATTATTTTAATAAAAGAAATGGCAGCATTTGATCCCATATTAAAATAAATGGCAACAATGTAAAAGATAGAATTATTTCACTTAACTTGTTTATTATTATTTATAATAAACTTAAAGATTAATTTTACTCTCAATCTAATTAAGTTCAACTTACTTATTGACAGACTTAGAATATGTATGCGCTTTCACGCAAGTGTACGTGGTCTGAAGTAATAAGTGGAAAGTTTGAATTTTAGGGATTTATTGAACCACAGAGAATTGGATGTTTTGTTAATAAGGTATATCTATGATCACTAATGTTTAAACTATATGTATATTAGTTGGTGTTGGTTCCTGAACAAGCACGACAACTCTTTGTAGAAAATACTTCTGATAAAAAGAAGAGGAGGGTTGGGTTTCTCCCACATGATATGATAGATAACTTATGTATGATGGTTCCTCAAGCGTTCATTAGTTCTTTAGTCAAGTGCACATTGTTCTTCTTGGAGTTTTAATTCAAGAATTACAATTCAAGTCTCGTGCATGAAATGAACACACAGTCATTTTTATTTCAGCACATAGACCCTCATAAGATTTTAGATTTGTAGTTTTTATCTCATCTCTTGATCATGGAAATGAGAGCTATAAAGTTTAAGATCTTATAAGCATTGATTCCACTAAGAGTTTTATGCGCCTCAAGCATAGTTTAGATGAGGGAGTGATTTCATTGGGCTCAATGACTATGTCACCTCGTTCATGAGCACTCAATGAATCCATTCCCTCTCTCAAGTATGCTGAGCAACGGATCTCAATTAATGGGTCTTAGCATCATACGCTTCAACTCATTAGTTGAGCTTAGATTAAGATGCACTAAGCTCAAGAGCTTTCTCATATAGTTCTAAGCTCTCATGTACTCATAAATATAGCATCAAAACTAAGGTGAGCTATGGAGCACAAGACAAAATAGTCCTTGAGTTCAATTAGTCCTTTATCCTTTGGTCCACATTCAAGTCCACAAGAGTCATTTAATTTCTTTAACAAGGCATTGAGTTCATGATTTTTATTAAAACTTGAGGAAAACTTCATACAATTATAGTTTCTATCAATACATGTGGGATTGCCCCAACCCTCCCCAATGGAGGTTTAGCTCTCCATTACAAAAGATAATGTAAAGAATATATACATGGATAAAGACCCTTTCATGATCAACTAAGAAAAAAATACAAAGCAAGAGGTTAGAAAATACTAGGAACGTTCCTTTGGGAAGTTCTCCGGACTCCCTGTAATGCCCCGCCCCGTCGTCGAGCGCAAATAAAGGTATAGTTATAACCAGTGGCAGAGCGGTGCGCTACTCGGGAGGACGAGCTTACAAAACCCATCTTCCCGAATAGGCTAAAAGACTGAGCCACACTGAAGGCTGCTGACTCGAACCTGAGAATAGGATCGAGAGTTAATACTTAAGATAAGAGTAGATTACTTATCTTAAGTATTAAACTAATACGTACATTGGATTTAAAAGATAAATATGAATCCAATATACGTTATCAATATATCGGCATTTCTAGTATGTTGATCACATCACAATACTAAGTATAGTAGTATAACAGAGTGCGGAAGCTAAAGAAGAATATCCAGAATACATTCATCACAGAGCAGTAGTAAACATTCATCTCAGAAAAGAAAAGTAAAATACATCCAGAGTTATTATAAACTAATTTAAAAGATGAAATGTAAAGTTTATCTAAAGTACTGAAATAAGCAGTAAGCAGAAGGTGGAAGGTTGAACCACTAAGGCTCCACGTACTCCTCCTGGACCCCCTGCCCCATCCCCATGAGCTGCTTGGGATCTAGCAAATTGCCAAATCCCAAAAGTACCTCGTGTTAGACAAGAAGTCTAACACATCCCAACTAACTAAGCAGTTCTAAAGTAAATGCAACAAATAGTAAAGTAAATATGACTATAAAAAATAATAGTAAAGGCACTATATAACTGAAACTATAAAGATTAAGCAAAGTAAAACTGCATCAAAACTGAATACTGAAAGTAAATGGAAATATCAAAAGCTCAGAAATCAATGTAAAAGATGTCCAATGCTTTACTATATGTCACTGAAATGATGCACCCAAATATTCCACAACACGGTATGCCACAGTATATCATAGAACTATCACTAAAAAGCTATAAGTCATATGGTCCAATGTATACATACACTCAGTTGGGAAGATAGTATGGTGATGCTGATGTATCCTGAGATTCTCCAGTCTATGTATACAACATTTCGTAACCCATAATTTATCACTGATACTCATGCATCACTGCTAAAATGATTCCTCAAACTCATGCTCATGTTTATGCCCATGCTTCTATTCTATATGAGTAAAATTCAGAAATTGATAAAACTTTAAACACTGATGATGAATTCTAAGTCTCTACTGTGCAGAATCCTGCTAAGAGGATTTTGACTCATAGCTTCTAGAATGATGATTGGTTAAAGTTGAAGACTTACTTAAAGATCATTAGATGGGATAATTATATACACATATTTAGTATATTTGTAAGAAAGGTGATTCTTATCACTTAGTTTGATTAAGCCACCCTAACAAAGCAGTCTTCGATAAGAGGCATTGCCCGTTGCTGATTTGTATCTCAAGCTAAGTTATTAAGATGCCTAACTCACAATCACACTTAGTGTCTTAAAGAAGGTGATTCTAATTACTTAGTTTGTTTGAGTCACACCTATTGAAGCAGTCTTTGCTAGGAGGCATCGCTCATTGGCGATTTCTATTTCAATCAAACTAAGGAATGAGTATATATTTAATACACTCTTAGTCTTGGGAGATTTACTATAATAGGACTGTATTTGTCTAATCCCTCGGGATAAAACCTGCTCATAAGTCCACATTGGAGTGAATCAACTAATCCTGAATTCTTCTGAAGAAAATCAGTACTATGGGTATGCCATACTACACCAACCAATAATCTAGATTCACACAACTCTATTTAATTAACAAGGATTTATTAAGACTATAATTCTTATGCTAAATAGGTAAGTTCTATACAAGGCTCTAAGAAAATGTGATCAAGTATCACTCAATATAGATTCTATCATAAGGAAAGGTGTCATTCGAATATCTTAAGTGATTCCTACCATAAGGGGTTAAGATCAAATTCTAAAGTAAGGAATCATCTAAACTTCTACCTCAATGAGTTATTGTAACAACCCGACATTGTTACTGAGCCATTCAGACCTAATCTTAACCAGATTAAGAGAAATATAAGATCCTGATTTGAGTCAAATAAAAATTAAATAAAAATATCCTCAAATGAAGTATATCAAGGGAATTCTTCTACCAAAATTTGAGCGCAATCTGAGCCCTGGATCATCCTAAATAAACTTGGGAAGTTTAAACTTCTGGAGTTGATAAAAGATAAAATAAAAGTTGGATTTTAGAATTTTTTATAGATTTGTGCATTATAAGAGGACACTATGTTTTAAGTTTCGTAATTTTTCGGGCTTCGGATTAATCGTAGCGAATTTTTAAAGTTTTCACTTAAAAAATAATATAAAATAAATTACTCGTTCAAATTTAATAATTTTTAGACGCTTGAGTTCGTCTCGTCGAGACGGTCGTTTTGATATTAAGTTTGTAATTTTTGGAGTTCAATTGACTATAGATCAAGGCTTTAGAATTTTCAGCCAGCGGATTTTGATTCAACGGCTGCGATAGAGTTCAGTTTTTGCCTCATAAATATATTGAGCTCTACCCTAAATCAGCCCATCCGAAAATTTCATCTTTTCCCAGCCGTCAACTCCTTCTCCTCCATGAAAAAAATGAAGCCCTTTCCCGTCTCTTTTCTTCCCTAACCAAACTCCTCCTTCTCACCTTCGCATCTCCTCCTTCCTCTTCTTCCATGGCCAAGCGGTTGGGAGTGCCTCTTCTCCTCCACGATCGAGCTCAAGCATCCCCCATCCTCCATGATCAAGTAGCTCTCATCCTCCACGGTCGAGCAGCAGCCCTCCCTCTCTTGGCCGAGCACCTCTCCTCCTCTCCATGGCCGGTAACTCCTCTTCCATGGCCGAGCAGCTGTCCCCTCCATTGATGGCCGAAATCAGCAGCTCTCCTTCACCTCCATGGCCGAACCATCCTACTCCTTCTCTCCATGGCCGAGCTGCCTTCTTCTCTCCATGGCCGAGCCGCCGCCTTGTTGTGCACAACTCCTCTCCCTTGAGCAAAGTGCAGCCATCAAGGTATGATTTACTCATAACTTCTATTAAGTTTTTAAGAGTTATATGCAGCAATTATATGGAGAACTTAGCATATTCAGTATTTTACTCTTGCCCTAAATGATTAGTTAATTTCAAGTTGTATGACTCAATCAATTTTCCTTGTTATAGCTTGCTTGTAATATATTGATATAGCTTAAAAATGGTTTGCTAAATGATATATTCAGTATATTTGCATGTTAACAGATTTTGTATATACATATTCATGCATCCATGTATTTAATAAAACATAACACATTAGGATTAATATTGTCGGAGAAATCATTTTGATATACACTTTTCTTGAACATTTATTATAATAGGATTGGCAATCCTTATTTTGTAGCTCATGCAGAGTTAAGAGCTATGATTGTTTAGGGCTATCTTATTATAATGTTTAATTTTATAATCAAACAAAAAGTATATTGTGATAATAAGATTGTCTACAAGTTTGTTCATAATCTTGTTCGTCAAGTTTGTCTTAACTATCCCGTATGGTTGCAATCTCAATTATTCTGGCATGATCAATGTTCTTACTGTTCAAAAAAAAAAAATTATTAGATTTATCATTTACCTGCTCTCATAATGCTTAAGGTTGTAAATATCATAGGACTTATTACTCTTATTTGACACCCCTACAAATTGGTTTACCTTTGTTAGAATTAATGAATATTTAGCTACTAATTTGCTTTATGTGAAATCTTGTATTAATATCTTAAATAAGGTTCAAAAAGTATTACTCATTATTCTTAAATGCTGATTTAATTCTTGAGTTTATCTTAAGGAATCACATCCTCATACTTCTTAGAAATTGATCATCATCGAGTCACTTCATTCATCCCATAACTTCCTCCCTAGTAGGATGTAGTTTTACTCTCCATCTTAAGTGATTGGGAAAGAGAATTGAGTAGAGTTGTGTTAGCTTAAAGAAAGCTCTACTCATCAGAAAACTTACCATGTGGTTGTACCTTGGTAGATTGTTACAGGTACTATGAATGGTGCCTCATCCCATCCAAGGCATTAAGATGTAAATCCAAACCATCATAAAGGTACGTTACGTACTTAGAACTTTATTGAGTTATATATTATTTTAATTATTTTATTTTCTTAAGCTCTATGTACAGTGCGTACACTACTTGCATAGATCTTAGCATAATTAGGGATTTGATTGTTATTTGAAAACCATGACATCAGAATAAGAACTCTTACTAACTAAGTAGTAATCATCACCTTAGTTGAAAATTGTACATTATGCGAACATAAATGTGAACCTATCGTTAAAACTAAAGCACTTCCTTAGGATCTTCACTTCACCATAGGATCTTTACCTTAAGATTAGGAATAGACACTAGGTTAGATTCATTCATTGAATAAGTGATTTATTCAATAAATGGAACTTTGGTTTTATTAGTTTCTAGATTTTCATAATTTCATTTTGATTATTTCATCTTTCAATTTTAGATTAATAATAGGAGATTCATTCTATTAAGTTTGATATTTACTTAATAGAATATGCCTTAATCATTAGTTCACATGTAGATTGAACTATAGACCTTAAGCTTACCTTTGGATTATGTGATTAAACCCAAATTTGTGGTGTTTAATTCATAATCCTTAGCTTAGTAGATCTGGATCAGATCTTAGCTTAGAACGTCTCAATTCATCAATTAGGACGTGATGATTTATTAGTTAACTTATAGTCGATTTTGATTGAATTAAATTAGGACCTGATCAGTTCTGATTGTTTTTAACTTATAAGGCCGTGCTTCTAAGTTGTATAACTTGGAATAGTTAGAATGACTTAATTAGACAACAACTGATATCACATAAATCTAGATTGAGTCTCTTGCTACTTGTAGTTGATAGCTTTGCACATCTTGGATATTGGGCCATATCCCTTGAACATAATAGGAGAACTTAGGATAGTGATGATACATCCTAAGTTAGTGTTTATAAAGCATATCATTCATTTGGTTTTTGCAGTACTTTCAGTTAGTAGAATAGGTCCTAGCTTAGTCTGCCTCTTCAGTATTAGTATTATATAGGATGGACCCAGACCTAGCAGATTTGGATGTCTAGGCTGGGTATTGATTGATCTTGAAGGCCCTGTATGGCCTATTGGCTGGTATGGCAGTACTATGTCTTAGGCTTATTGCCACTCTAGTTCAGTTTTCAGTTTTATTTTTGCTTTGCCACATACTTCAGTTGCCTTACTTGCAGTACTAGCTTGCTTTGTCACATGTCTCAGTGGCTTTATAATATATCGGATTGTTTTACTTTTGCCACATGACTCAATGGTTTTATGTCATATCAAATTGCTTTGCTTTTTGCCACATGTCTCAATGGCCTTCTCTTTCATATTAATCTACATGTTGTATGTATATTCTTATGGATTAGCAATGTATATTGGCATATTTAGGATGTTAGAATTTCTTATCATTTTCAGCACTTGTGTACTTTTATACTCAGTATATTTTAATGTGATCATAATTATGTTAGGATCAGATTTATTACAGTAGTTGTAATTACTTTTGCTTTTAGCTTCACCTTGCTTACTTTTGTGTTTTTAGTAAGTCATTTCACACACTTGTTGATTGCTATAAATGGATAGTTTATAGTTACACCATTTCTTATATAGCTTGTTGCACCCCATATTTGCTTGCATGTTAGATTAATCAAATGTGATATCTTTAATTAATCAGTTCATTTAAAATAGCTTAAATTGTACTTAGACTTATTAAAGTCTAACTAGATTTTTTTTTTGGTTATGCCCTATCGTATATGTACATATGACAGATCAGGAGTATAGGTCAGATCTAGCGCTTGAGGATTTAGCTGCTAGCAGGTTAAAGTAAAGTGTAGCTCATTGAAGGAGATAAGCTTCCATCTTCTTGGCCTGCATTTAGTAAAAGTGTAATGATTAAGTTTTCTTATTCTCACTGTTCTACATTTAATGTATTGTATGTGAATGAATTAAATGTGGACTGTGTCTGGATACCTCCTATTTACTTATTTCTGCACTGCTATACTATATGTATATTTCTGTTGAATCTTGCTCAGCTCATGATTAGTATCACGGATATGTTTTTAGTTTAATGTCCGTGGTACTAATGACGACCACCTCTTAAACTTAGTTGATTAAGGGGCGGCCGCCACAATTGGTATCAAAGAGATCCATATGGTGTCAGATAAATGCTATGCTTCTATCTACCTAATGGTTCGTTCTTATGTTGAGCATGATTAGAGAAATATTAATATAGTAGTTTTGGGATCCACAGTTCATTCAATACAAAACTGAAATGTTAGACTGATGAGAACATCAGGAAAGAGCAATATAAAAATCCTAAGACTCAGAAAAGATTCAAGTTAAAGATGTCAGAAAAATAATATGAGAGAAACATAAAGTGATGCGTGCAATGACATACTTAGTAACCTTAACCACGTCATCGTTCTGTTGAATCATTTCTTAAGTTATATGTTGACTCAATTCCAACTTAAATAGGTTAAGTAAATTTTGATTTATAAAATCATTTGTGGAGATAAGATGAAGAAGTTAGGAGTTAAGCATATGAATATCTCTAAGCTAATAATTATTTCACCAATAATAGAAAAGAAAACAACAAAATGCAGAATTTGTGAATTCGTCTATAGACAAACTTACTGAAACTGCATTTGTATCAATTTCTTTGATATTAATTGGCAATCTTTCAAACTACCTCTTGAACTCTTGCGAATGGACTCCACCTTGATTAAGATAATTATTTTAGCATTCTCATCTTAGCTTGAAGTTATCATAGGCCCTAAGCTCTAGAATGGTATGTAGATCTTGTTAATACATTAGGATAGTATACTTCAAATATTGGTTGGATTTTCTGATCGCAGCACACTTCATAAGGATTTCTTCATTTCATCCAACTAGCTTGGATCCCTATTAATCATATTGTTCTCTATTTCATCATTAGTTTGAATAATTGAACTAAGATATTTTAACCTCTGGCTCTCGTTGATCATGACAGACTGTAAATACACGTCTGTGCTCATACGCAAGTGTACATAGTTTGAAGTAATAAGTGGAAAGTGTTAATTTTCAGGAATTTATCGATCCTCAGAGAATTGGTTGATTTGGCATTAAGGTGTATCTATTCTCACTAATGTTTAAGCTACAATATATTTAGATGAGTTGGCCTAAAAACTAGCATAATAATCACTAAGAAATAAAAAGCAAGATGAGAGAAAGAGGAGAGTTGGGACCATCCCACATGCCATGATATAATAATTATGTATATTAATTTCTCAAGCATTATCATTCATTTTAATTAGAATCAAGTGCACATTACTTTCCTTGAGTTTAACTTAAGGTCTTACAAGTTCAAATCTCGTGCACAAAATGAACTCACATTCGGTTCTACTTCGGCACAAAGATTCTTATAAGATTCTTTGGATTTAAATTTTAATCTTATTCTCCTGATCAAGGAGAGCTTGATTAGTAAATCTTAAGATCTTACAAGCATTGATTTCCACTACGAGCAATCACTCGCATCTCACATAGTTGAGATGAGGGATACGTATGTTGGGCTCAACGACTATGTCACTTAGTTCATGAGCACTCAACACTTTTTTCCTCTACCTCAATTATGTTGAGCTAAGGAGCTCATTCAGTGGTCTTAGTATCACTTGCATCAACACTTTGGTTGAGCTTAGATTTAGGTGCATTGAGCTCAAGAACTTTGTCATATAGTTCCAAGCTTTCATGCCCTCAAAACCTAACATCCAACCTAAGGTGAGCTAAGGAGCACAAGATGATTAGTTCTTGAACTCTTAATCCTTTACTCTTATTCCACATTCAAGACTAAATTAGAAAAAAATTTCTTAGCAAGAAGTTAAGATCACAAAATAAATCATGCTTGAGGAAAATATTCATACATTAATATTACATCATTTACATGGGACTTCACCCCAACCCTCCCCAAGGGAGTTTAGCTACTCATTATAAAACAAAAGAAGAAAAACACATACATGGATAAAGACCCTTTCATGATCAATTAAAAAGAAAATACAAGAATAGAGTTTAAAAGATACTAGGAATGCTCCTTTGGAAGTTTTCCGGAATCCTTCTTCTCCTTCTCAGTGTTCCCTTCTTAGGTCACTAGTGCTGCCTTCTTCCTTCTCCTCTAAAGCAAGAGCTTGCCTTGCCACCCTTGGGGAGTTCTTCTCTTCCTTGGCACTCCTCCTTACTTAGTGAATTTTCTTGGCTAAAATTGTGAACCCTCCTCAAGTCAAGAGGAGGGGTATTTATAGAAGAGAGACTGCCTTCTTCTTCTTCTTTTTAAAACCAGCATTTCCATTTAAAATTCTGAACTCATGATGGCAAAATCCTCCATTGATGGTGAGGTGACAAATATCTTCATTTGTTTACCCAAAACATCACCTAAATACCTTCTTTTTCAAATAAAACATAGCAGCTGCAGGAAATGATGGCCGGGGACAAAGTTTATGATAGAGGTCATGTCCCCAGCCGCAATAAATGCTGTTTGAAGAAAATTTGCGGCGGGCCGCTGCAGCGCGCTGCGGCGTGCAATGGTCATTAGCAAATTCGCCAAGTCCCCCGCTGCAAACCGCTGCAGCTCGCGTCCGCGCGCTGTAGCGGCTCATTTTGCAAAAAAGCACTGTTCAATTAGTGAGCAACCTATTGATATGGTTTAAATAATTCCGCTGCTGACCGCTGCAGCGCGCGACCACGCGCTGTAGCGGCTCATTTTGCAAAAAAGCACAGTTCAATTAGTTGAGCCCCACTTATAAAGTTTAAATACTTCCGCTGTAGACCGCTGCAGCGCGCGATCGCGGGCTGTAGCGGCTAATTTTGCGAAAAATACTGTTCAATTAGTTAAGCCCCCACTTATAAAGTTTAAATACTTCCGCTGCAGCCCGCTACGACTGCGCTGTAGCGGATTTTCTTTAATAAAAATTAAATTTTTTCAGAAATGCCTCAGAACTCTCTTGAATGCCTTTTTCCTGAAAAAGAAATAAAAAAATTGATTTTAGGAGCATTTTAAAGATCTGAAATGAATGAAATTTTCTTTTATTTTAAATATAATTTATGGATTCATCAGATCACATGGTAGTCAATAGTTGTCATTGAAATTAAAATTTTTAATATAATTGAATTTACCATTTGCTCAAAATTTTGAACAAGATAAATGCATGCTCAAGTGATGTAACTTAATGTTGGGCCAGTTTTTGCTTTATGCCAAGTTCAACCCTATCTCATCAATTTTGGTTTGAGTTGAAGTTTATAATGCTTATATTATTAGGAGTCTTTTTGCATATAACACCTAAAATTTAATATTTATTAATAAAAATTATCATTTCCACCATCATAAGATTCCTTTAAATTTAAGTATATTGCAGGTAGCATGCACTGCAGAAATGCTGAGATGAAAGTTCTTATCTTGTAAAAATCAAACATTGGGTGTTGGATATGTAATATATCGTGTTTTGAGTAAAATTCTTTTTGTAATTTCTTATCATTTTTGATCTTTGTTCTAAGAAGTTGCATTCATTTAACCAATGTGTGATATGGCAAATGAAAGGTATGCTATAGCACTTTGACAGGTTATTGTAGAAAATAAACAAAGCGATACAAATTATACAATGAATGATTGAATGCAACAAATAAAATGAAATGATTTTTATGACTCACAATATGTTTTCATTTGGAATCCTCAAGGCTTACGGACTTGGTAGATCTGATTGAATGCTACCAATTGCATTAAATTTAAAATTATCGATTATTCTAAATTATTTAATTTCAAGACTTGCATCAAATCATTTGCCGAAATTAGCATCTAAAATAATTTTTCCCATGTTTGAAGTTGCTTTTTGGTTACTTCAATAGAGCTATGCATGCAGCTAATGCGATGTGTATAGATATATTAGCATTCCTTGCAAAGAAATTAATATTATTTGACATCTCATCTATTTACTCTGCCCAATTGTTGGCAAGTGAGTTGTGACTCTTTTTCTAGCCATAGAAATCGTCCGCCTATACATTTTAGAATTTCTTGAGCTTATTTTGTGGTTATGCTCGCTTCATTTATTCATCATGACACGCATTTAGCCTGCTTTATTTAACCGTTTTTATTATAATGAATACAGAGATCAGAAAAATAATTCACTTAGTACATTCATTATACTCCTTATAAGCAAACTAATGGCACCATAAATATGCAATTTGATTAAATCTAATTGTTAATCAACCCTAATCAAGATTTACAATAATTATGCAAAAATGTAAAATCTAACCATTAGATGTTCAATATTATTTTATATTTAGATCTCTAAGGATTTTCTGATCAATTTCATATATAATATCATAGGATTTGGACAAGTAGATTAAAAGTTATTCAATTAATTTATTATGTATTTTTCTAATTTAATTTTCCTATGATTAGATTAATTGGATTATTTTCCTTAAGAAAAATAAAACCAATTAATCGAATTTATTTAAAACGGGCTCGGCCCATTAGTCGAACCGCGCAGGTCGACCGGGGCTCGAGGAACCCGGCACTGTCGCGCAACGCGGGTCATGGCTGACCAGGCCCGCACAATGCCATCGTCCCCAACCCCTCTTTCCAGATACCCAGGGAATTAAGGTTGGCTTCCACAGTAAAATCGCGAGTGCTGCGGTTATGTCGAGGCCCCTAATTGATCCTCACACCATCAGTGGGTCAAGACACTTCGATCGAACCCCTTATCCCCTTGTGAAGTGGTCGGGGTGGCCCGGACCTTATTCACCCGAGAGGCTTCACCTCGAAGTTATTGTGAGGAGACAATTCTCCCCACAGAGGCTACGCCAGACCCGGGGCTCGATCCCTACACCATCATAGAGGTGAGACGGATCGAAGCCCCCTGGTCTGAGGGCCTGATGTGGGCTGGGTCACCGGGGCCTTACCCGACTCGTGGCATTTTGTAAGAACTTGGCCCGATCGATTGATTCGATCGAACGGGACTAGCTTAGAGCTTAGGGTCGATAGCCTTGGGTTTGCTTCGACAATATGCACGATTACAAATCGAAAGGAAGAGGGTCTGAGCCCAATTGGCTCAGGCTGAGCAAACGCAAGAACCTGGTTTGACGGGGGAGCTCGGAACGATCGACTGAGGGCTCGGCTGGCTTTAGCTGAGGTTCCAGACGCTGCAAAGGATCCTGAACACCAGGAGATCATACTATCAGCAGTTCGGGAGCTTTTGGGATCGCCTATGCAAGCTCAGACAGACGGCAATGGCGGAAAGGAGATAGTAGAGAATTGATTTCAATTAAGCATCAAAGGGGCAGAGGGAGGATTGCTAAGCTATTTATAGCCTTAGACGAGCTCAGGGAAGCTTCCAGAGGGTTAGCTCGAGCTGGGAAAGACCCGAGAGGTTGGGCCATGGCCGAGCTCTCAAGTTTCCTGATAGAGCTCGGCCGGGTCATAAGGCCCGATTAGGACCGATATGCCGTTGAGGGAAGATCCCCAATGGCATGCTGAGGTGGAACGGGTAGTGGGGGACAGACCAGGCTATCCAGAATCCGCAGGATTTCTTCGTTCGGTCGCGGGCGTGGCGAAGACGAAGATCCACAGTGCGGGTGCACTTGTGGGCCGTTTGATGGATCAATAAGAAAGATGCGACGGTCCTGATCTTCTGGATCTTAACGGCCGGATCGGATTGAATCCGCGCCGTGGGATCTTACGGGTTAATCTAACGGCAGATCCATGGTTCCGCGGGGTCTAATCCTAGCCATTGGATTAATAGAATGAATGGCGGATACGACGGAAGCACCGCTGTCGCACGACCCGGGCTTCGCAACGGATTTCCCGTGGTTCGCACAGTAGATCTCGGTCGTTTTATTAGTTTAAAGGGTATAAATGCAAATTTAAAATATTAGGAACCCTTTTATGTAATTGGACCACTTTAATAAATATAAATTATGGTCTAAATGATTTCTATATTGCACCAAACTTTCACCCATAGCTAATTTGTGGGTGAGGAATTCAAAAATGCAATCAGAATTTAATTCGAAGATCAAAATATCTTAGATCTAAACTAGGGCATCTAGACTGATCAAAATATCATTTCAAACTTAGAGAAGTCCAATGGACTCCAAATTTTCAGGATATGACTCATTTGATGTTTTAAAAATAGTGGAATCAAAATTAATGATTTCTTAGACTGTAGAATAGCAGGATAACAGCTTAGGGTTGTTACACTCCCGTTCTTCTTACTTGAAGTTGCTTCTATTAGGTCTATAATGTTACCTTTTTTCTCATTCTCCTTAGCAAGATGAGCTCTTCCACCCTTGGAGAGTTCTCATTCTCCTCTATGCAACCCTCTCTTTACTTAAGTTGTAATGAGCTAAGTTTGGAACCTCTCTTAAGTCAAGAGAAGTGGTATATATAGAGGGTGGCTACTTTTTCATCTTCTCATTTCAAAATCTGCTTTTGCCCTTTTAAAAAATTTTGGTGCAATGATGGCTAAATTTACTTGAGGGATGAAAAGATAATAACTTTTCCATTGATAATTCTCCACATCACCTCAAGAAGACCATTTTCCCCTTAAAAACGTAGCTAATGCAGAAGGAATGATGGCTGAAGACAAGGTGCTAGTTGGGGGTCTTGTCCCAGCCGCATTTAATGCTCTGCTCAGAAGAATTTTTGACGAGCCGCTGCAGCGCGTTGTGGTGGAAAATTTTTGCAAAGTAGGTCGCTGTGGCGCACTAGGCATTTTGGTTCATATAATGAAGGGCCGCTGCAGCGCGCTATAGCGCTAGCAATTTTGCAAAGGCCCCGCTGCAACGCGCTATAGCGCTAGCGATTTTGCAAAAGGCCCCACTGCAACGCGCTATGGCGCCAGCAATTCACAAGTTGGACCGCTGTAGCACGCTGTGGTGCCAGTGATTCGCAAGTTTGACTGCTGCAGCGCCAACGATTCACAAGTTGGACCGCTGCAACGCGCTGTGATGCCAGTGCTTCGCTAAGTGCTCCGCAAGAGTTTTGTTAATAAATTCTTTTTTTTATTACATTGAATTAATAAATTCTTTTTTTTTTTACTTCTGAGAACTGCACTAGAATGTTAGACGCAAGAGTTTTGTTAAGTTCAGGAATAACAAATGGGGTAATTGCAATCTTAGATTTGAGTGAAGGTTCTTATATTCTAAATATGACACATTTACAAGTCAATATTATGTATTCTTTTTAGGCTTATGAATAAACAAGATATACAAAATGTTAATGAAAACAACTAATTATTATTTTATCTTTTCATCATCTTAATTGTCTTACCATTTTGGATAACAACATGGGAAAATTCTTTATGGAAACAACATTGTTTACTGAATGAAAAGTTTTGTTTAATAAAAAGATGAATAAGTTTTATAATATTCTTTGACTCAAAATGGAAGATATTAATACAAATTTTTTTAAAGAATTAACATCTTAGCATTTGGTCTAAGAAATCTTAATGCGCGGTAGATTAGATTATGAAAATGATAAAATCATTAAGAGTATTTTCAATTTAAGGTGAGCTATAGGTACACTACTAATGATTCAAATGAGAGAGTTTTAAATTAGATGAGAAACGAATTTGTAATATTCAACATTTATGAATTTAGGAAGAATGAGCCGAAACTCTTCGATCTCCTATAGTATCACAATTTCTTTCCTCTTTATTACGATTTGCTAAGGAGTCGTTAACATATATGTAATTGATTTCATAACTAGAACAGGGAATATAATAGGGAGTATGGGATAATGATATGCTTTACATTATTTCTAATCAAATAAATACATTTTTTCAGTAGATCAAATGGATACTACCAAATCCTAAAGAAAATAATTTGCAGCACATCAACTAATTTCCAGAGAAGAAGTAAGGTGAAGGAGATGATGTACAGCAATGTGTTTTATCCTTACAGAAATTCACTATATTTGATTACGCCTAATCACATCTGATTGATGAGAATCTAATACATAATAACGCGAAAGAATGCTTATTGAATAAGGTTGTAATTGAAACATTTATCACTGTGAAACTTCAAACTTATGGTTAATGTATAATCGATGTGAAGAGGAGAAATAGGGCGTTAAAAGAAAGAAATTATATGCAGTTAAGGTTACAATGAATCTAATGATTCATTCAATAAACTTTGGAGCTATTGTAGTGTCATTAATCCTTAACGGTAAGTGACAAACGAAACACTGAGATCGATCAGCATCAACAGATTTGATCAACTGAACAGATAACTCAATTACAAATATTGGTAGACTAATAAAGTCATTAAAGAAATTTCTGAAATATAGAGGATAAATGAATGATCGTACTTGCAATCTATGAAATCTAGCACTTCGCCCATTTAAGAGCAGCTCAGGTTCTCTTCGATTTTAGCTCTCGATTAACCCTTTCTTCCTTCCATTCGATTTCTGTACTTTCGCCGGCTATCCTAGGTAGATTAGGACGTGATCAATACCACAAACTGAAGACCTTTCAAAGATCATGACTCAAGGCATGAATGCTCCAAGTAAAGAAGATCCTTGAATTCCCAAATGTGAAGTCCTAGTTTCAAACTAGAGTTATCTTCAAATTTTTCATATTGCAAGATGATGAATGAATATATTTTGATGATTCATATTACAACATAGACATCATAAAACTTATAATTTAAATCCATTTGCAAAAGACAGTGTTAAAAATTGAGATTCTCTGAAATTAAAAGAGTGCAGAATAGAAAGAGAAAGAAGAAAATAACTTCATACAAGCACTAGTATAATTGAAGGAGCTAACTATGTATGAGAACATTTTTTTTTTGAACTTTAAAAAGGTTAAAAGTAAGTCAATACTAGTTCAAAAAAATTCTGCATAAGAATTTATTATAAAACATAGCACAAGCAGAGCAAAATTATGCACAGTTTATTAAGGATTTGTTCAAAATCGCATTCAGTTCAATTGAATAATATCATTTATTTCTTTTTTTTTTAAATTGTTAAGTAAATAATCCATTCATGTACTCTACTAAATAAGAAGCATCATAGAAATTAGGGTTTCCTCAGAGGCGATTGGGTGAATCCCGATCAATCTCTGCCAGGATTAATGGAGATAATTGATCTTACTCAGAGGGCATAATAGAGTCACAAGATATACGATTTGAGTAAACTGGGAATAAATGGCATATCTAAACTCAATAGACTGCTTCTTCTTCTCACTAGAGTGAGCTCCGTAAGGTTTTCTCCCCAGCTCTCTGGTGCTTGTAAAATGATTCAGGAGAAGGAGAGGGATCCGTGGGAGAGGATTAGAGGTTCACGGGTATACCAGCTGGTAGGTCCGTGGTCCTCTCTGCTACCCATGATCACCATCTAACAAGATGTATAGTGAGGCCGCAGGAGTCGTCGGATGCGCGAGATCATGCGAAAAGTCTATCGGATGGATGATCGCCCTCTTTAGGTATACGAAGGAAATCATCAAGACAACCCGTTGGATCCTTATAATCCAAATTGACGGTTTGATTGAAACGAAAAAATACGGGAAGTGTCTTATTGGTTCTAGTTTGTGTTCTGTGTTCTGAGCGGCATAGCGAATCTCTGTCTTCTTAAAAAGAGCCGTTAGATTAATACTATATATATATATATATATATATATATAATAAAAATAATAATTAAATCAATTAATTTAAATCTAAGATTTAATTAATATTATTAAATTTAATTACTCAAACGCACTTCGAAAAATCCTTAATTTTCATCCTTTTTTAATTGAGGGGTGAGGAACTGAAAAATGCGATCAGATTTTTGATCGGAGGTATATTTAATTTACCTAATTTTATAGATATTTAAATATTATTAAAATATTGATGAAAATTTTGACAATTTCGAAATGCTTCCAAAAAATATCACCCATAGCTAATTTGGGCATGGTGAGTCCAACGGTGGACTCTATCTTTTATTATGAGATCGAAATAAATTAGGTATTTTTAGAATTATTATAAAACTAAGAAATATTAGAAATTATCAAATGATCTCTAAATTGCAAGAAATTGAGGTGGACTCCTAACACTATTATATGAGTAAAGGAAGAGGTTTGGAGCCAATTAGGTCACAAATCGATGAGTAACAATATTAGGATTGTTACACTAAATTTTTAAGTCATATAGTGTAGAGATATGAGCATAAGCATAAGCATGATGTATGAGTATTAGTGATTATTTATAAGTTATAGAATATTGAATACATCAATAAGGAAAGCTCAGAATATTCAGACATCAGAGTAAACTATATTTCCTGACAGGATGTCTGTAGATATTCGACCGTACAGTTCATAGCAGTTCAATGATAGTTTAGTTGCATATCAGTGGCATATTCAGATGTATAATTTCAGTGGTATATAGCACAGTTTTATATGATATTTACTCAGTTTTAGATTATACACTATTTTATTTTCTTTCAGTATTTAGTATACAGTTAGCTTTACTTTACTCAGTTTTATACAATTTTAGTTATTCAGTTATTTTTATGGTCTTTCTGCAACTTTGTTTACTTTACTATTAAATATACATAATTATAATTATTTAGATTAGTTTTGATGTGTTAAAATTATTGTCTAATATATAGTACTTTTGGGATCTGGTAATCTGCTAGATCTTGAGTAGCATATTGAGCTAGATCAGGTGGATACTCATAAGATCTAGGAGGAGTTTGTGGAGCACTAGTGAACTCTTCTCCAATTTTACTATTTTGCTTAGTTACTATTTCAGTTCAGTACTTAAGACTCATTTTTTGTATTTTAGTAAACTGTTTATAATAATTCTAGATGTGTTTTCTTTTTTTTTTCCGAGATGAATGTTTTATTCAACTTCTATGATAAATGTTTATGCATATTTACTTTAGCTTCCGCACTCTGTTTATATCTTACTTATACTTAGTATTGTGATACGATCAGCATACTGGAAATGCTGATATCTTATACATATAATGGATTCTTCATATTATATTTTAAATCCAATATATGTATTTACCTAATACTTAGGATAATGATACTACTTTTACCTTAAGTATTGGTTCTCGATCCTCTTTTGGGGTTGAGTCAGTAGCTCTTCAGATGGGTTTCTTTTCAGTGTTAGTTTGAGATATTCGGGGAGATGGGATATTCCTTCCCGAGTAGCGCACCACACCATCACCGAAATTGATTATAATTTTCTCTTTTGCGCGCGGTGACGGGGCGGGGAACTATAGTGTATGCCTCAATTTATTCATTCATTGACCAGTCTCAATTGTATTAGAAGTGCACTCATATGCGTGGCATGAGAATACTTTTGCCATTGAATCATAGATTACCACACTAATATCAGCAATTATGAATTGATGATTGTCGATGTTTCCCAACTTCTTTAGAACTTACGCATGATATTTCATAAACAAAAGCGATGTTTAGTTGAAGGGAATACTTTTTCTATTATAGCCTCCATTGATTTGCATTAATCAGTTATGATTTCATCAGGATATTTGCCCTACATACACACTAACCATATTTAAAGAGCCATGAGAATATTTCGATCGTTTCATCTGTTAATAAAGCACATCCAAAAAAAATAGAATGGCCATGATGGTTAACCCCAACAAATGGAGCGAAAGGCATAGCCTATCTATTAGTTAAGTAGGTGGTATTGAAAGTTACAACATCTCCAAAATAGTGATAAGCTATCATAGAGCATGAGTTAGCCCAAAATACATTTCTAAGATGGCCCCCATCTAATAATTAAAAACAATAAAAAAAATTCAAATCATTATTTTGCAGACTTTCAAAGTGTTTCAGTAATGAATTTGCATCACCATCGACTAATGCCAAAACCCTTTGATTTGTAACATAATTGTGACTGTCTTTTTCAGTAAATTTCAGTTTTCATAACCCCCAATTTCTATAAATATTGCACTCATGAACTTGTTCAGTGGAATGCCAGCTTTATCATTTATTATAAGCTGTCTATAAACTATTATAAATAGTTTACAAAAATAGTGCATGAAGTGTACCATTTCGGGATCCAAGTTATGGTTATGCTCTAAATTCACATCTTGAATCTCCCAAATACCATTCAAACATTGATCAATAATAACCAACATGGCTTTGCATCTTGTGTGTACTATATATTTTCGGTGTAGCTTAGAAGGACCAATGCTGTTTTAGGGTGTTCTTCTTTAGAGCAAGTAAATAAACAATGTGACTTATGATCGTAAAAATTATAATTTGATATTTCTCAACTCCAAATCCTATCAAATAACCATATGATTTATAATAATTGAAAGCATCATTAATTGAATTAAATTTCATTCTAATTTTAGAAATTTTTGTGAAGCAGTCTTCTATGCCACTACAAATACTGCCACATTCATCAATATGCTCCTATAATTAACAAATCCAGTTAATAAAAAATATGGATATACAAAATATTTAATCTTTATGAGGAATACAAACTTCTAATATCGACAATTATGCCCAAAGTGGTCAACTCATTGTTCACAATATATTCATCACAACACAATGCTTCTACAACATCGATAGGTACCATAATTATTTAAATAATATGAAGAATTTTAGTGCATAATTGTTCAACATTTAATAAATTCATATTAAATATTGTTAGGTATTCACCTGCTATAGTCAACAAGTATTCCATGATAGTATTCTCATTAGTCATCACTGTAACAATATCTGCTCAAATAACAAAAATCTAAATTGAAAATAAGAATTGAAAAGAAATCTAACATGCAAAATAAATCTCATACTCAATTTTGAAATAATAGATAAATATCTAATCATATAAGTGAAATGATACTTAAGCCTTCGATATTAGGATTCACATATTCACAGCTAATACACTTACAAGATAAATATCTAATTTGACCTAATAGTACAACTTGTCATTGGAAGATGTTAATCATTATTTAATAGATATCAATAAAAAACTATTATCGGCTTATTAGCATTCAGACAATAATTTCTCTTACCATCATCTAATCCAAATATTCAATTAAAGCAATCATTTCCAATAACAAAGTAGAATTTAATCACATCAAAGTACAACTTTATTTGAAGTATTTATTTTGAAGGTTCAATCAATTTCTGATTTTATATTTCTATAAGATAAAACACAACAATTTGATCAATCCACATTTTTTGCGGCTGAGAAAAAATAATATACTGAAAATAAATAATAATCTCAATATTGAAAGCAAGTCGACAAGACAAGAATATTTGAGCAATTTCACAGAGATCGGGGGCAGGCTTTGTAACAGAAAGGAAGAAGGGGGCTTTCTACTGGTGCATATTGTTCAGTAATGAAACAAGTAGGTCTAACTTTGTTCTTGGTGAAAGTGGCAAAGGAATTGAGCATAAATTCTATCTTGTTGCTTTTAAAGTGGAGTACTTCATTTTCCTGTAAGAGAACAAAGCAAGAAAATACCAAGTTCTTGTCTGCATAGTGTGAATGATTGGAGGTTGCATTGGTAGATGATGAGCAAATGCAAAGCTTCATGATCAATGATTTTCCTCAAGGTTTGGGGATTCTTTATACATAGATTGAGATTATTGAGAGCAACAAAGTGGTTTGGGGATCCTAAAGCAAAAACAAAGTTCCTACTTCTTCAAAATCTACAGTGTTGCTCTTTTGTTTGCCTTCAGTGTTGCTCTTTTGCCCATCTTCGATGATGAGAGAAACAGATGAGAGAAGCAGTCAAGGAGCGATGAGAGAAGCAAAGTAGGATTTAGGTAATGATGTGGGCTAATTTGCTGATGTGGGAAGTATGTCACGTAGCAAGACACGCCATCTAGACATTACTGTGGCGATAGTAGTGTAAGCATAACATTTTCCTTTTTAGTCTGATAGTTTATCTATTAATTATTATCACTCCATTAGTGTATTATTCCACAATTAGTTGGCGGTGTTTTTAGTCTTACTGCAGGTTGAAGTGTGTCCTCAGTTGGCGGTGTATTATTCCGTAGTTAGGACTGAGTGTTTTCTATGAGTTATGAGTCAGCTGAAGTCTGTCCTCAGTTGCCTACACCTTTTCATTCAGTTATAAGGTGCAGCATTGAGTTGGAAAGTTCTGTGCTGAGTCTGTAAACTTGAGAGTTCAGTCGGGAAAACGAACAATGAATCACGGGGACAAAAGAAGTATCCTAATCTGTAGGGAAGCTAAGATTTGTTGAGAATTAAATGTTGGGTTCTAAACTAAGCACAACAGATATTCCTTATTTTTACTTGTGTTGTAGTTTATCTGATTTGGTGGGAGAGATAACTAAGAAACATTTCCACCAACCCCACAACCAATGGGCAAGGATGTCTCTAATCTAAGTTTTGCTTGTTGATGAATCCATAAGTTTTATCCTAATTAAAGGGAAATTTTATTTATTTCTTATATTAAAACAGCTTCCTTAATCTAATTTTGTCTATTTTTCAGGAAAAATGCCTATTCATCAAAATCTGAACAAATCTGGATGAATTTTCCAAGTTCTAGAAAAAATCCGCTGTCGCGCGCTGCAGCGGGCCAACTTGCGAATTGTTGGCACTATAGCATGCTGCAGTGGAGCCATTTTACAAGGCGTTGGCACTATAGCGCACAACAATGAAGCATTTGCAAAATGCTGGCGCTACAGCGTACTGCAGCGGAGCAACTTGCGAATTGCTGGTGCTACAGCACGCTACAACAGATCATTTGCGAAACCACTAGCATGATAGCGCATGGCAGTGCGCTATAACGGCCCTTCACTGAACGAAACAAATCGCCTCAGCGTGCCACAGCGGCCCAATTTGCAAAAACTTCCCACTATAGCGCACTGCAGTGGCCCACCAAAATTTCTTCCAAGCAGAGCATTAAATGCGGCTGGGACAAGACCCCCAACCAGCCCCTTGTCTCCAGCCATCATTCCTTCTGCAGTAGATCAGTTCTTAAAGAGAAAATGGTCATTTTTGAGGTGATGTGAAGGTTAAACAATGGATAAGAAATTTTCACCTCATTCCTTCTCTTGACTCAAGAAGGGTTCCCAACTTGACTCACTACAACCTAAGTAAAGAGAGGGCTGCATAGAGGAGAAGGAGAACTCTCCAAGGGTGGAAGAGCTCATCTTGCTAAGGAGAAGGAGAAGAAAGGCAGCACTAGGGACCTAAGAGAAGCAACTTCAAGCAAGAAGAAGAGGAGTCCGGAAAAATTTCCAAAGGAACGTTCCTAGTATTTTCTAAACTCTTGCTTTGTGTTTTTCTTAGTTGATCATGAAAGGGTCTTTATCTATGTATGTATTCTTTTTCATCTCTTTTGTAATGGAGAGCTAAACCTCCCTTAGGGAGGGTTGAGGCAATCCCACATGTATTGATAGATACTATAATTGTATGAAGTTTTCCTCAAGTTTTAATAAAAATTATGAACTCAATGCCTTGTTAAAGAAATTTAACGGACTATTGTGGACTTGAATGTTGACCAAAGGACGAAGGACTAATTGAACTCAAGGACTAAAATGTCTTGGGCTCCATAACTCACCTTAGTTTTGAGGCTAGATTCATGAGTGCATGAGAGCTTAGAACAATATGAAAAAGTTCTTGAGCTTAGTGCACTTTAATCTATGCTCAACTAAAGAGTTGAAGCGTGTGACACTAAGACCCACTAATTGAGCTCCGTTGCTCAGCATACTTGAGAGAGGGAATGGGTTCATTGAGTGCTCATGAACGAGGTGACATAGTCATTGAGCACAATGAAATCACTCCCTCATCTAAACTATGCTTGAGGTGCATGACGCTCTTAGTGGAATCAATGCTTATAAGATCTTAAACTTTATAACCCCCATCTCCATGATCAAGAGATGAGATAAAAACTATAAATCTAAAATCTTATAAGGGTCTTTGTGCTGAAATAGAACTTACTATGTGTTCATTTCATGCACGAGACTTGAACTTTTTAATCTTTGAATTAAAACTCTAACAAGAACAATGTGCACTTGATTAAAGAACTATATAAAGAAAAAAGGAATGCTTGAAGAATCATCATATATAAGTTATCTACCATATTAAGTGGGAGAAACCCAACTCTCCTCTTCCTATCAGAAGTATTTACTACTAAAAGTTGTCGTGCTTGTTCAGGAACCAACACCAATCAATACGCATATAGCTTAAACATTAGTGATCATAGATATACCTTAGTAACAAAACATCCAATTCTCTGTGGTTCGATAAATCACGGAAATTCAAACTTTCCATTTATTACTTCAGACCACGTACACTTGCGTGTAAGTGCATACGTACTTTAGGTCTATCACTTGTACTACAATCCCAATGGAATAGGAAGTTTTCTACTTTCAAGGCTGATAAGTTGATTAATGTTTATTACCTAGTAATCATATCATATTTGGATTATTTGGTGAAGTGTATAATCTTTTTCTTATCTTTTGAGTCGGGATGAGCTTCTTTCTTTGAAATCTAAAGTTTTTGAAAATAAAGCAGCAAGGAGCATGAAGAGATTGAGATAAGAAAGCATGTTTTTTTGCTTGCTTCTAGACATGGAGCTGCATTACCTTCTCAAATGTTGACCTTCCCATAACCCATGCTTCGCTACCATTACCTGGTTCTTATATAAGTTTCTCCAATAGCATAAACTAATTAAATTCACACAACTTTTCTATTTTACAATAGAAAATAGCCTTCTCTAATAGCCACGAGCTTTCGATTTCTAGCAAAACCTAGCTCAAATCTCTTTCAAATAGTTCACTCTCACCTACTCTTTCTCAAGAGCATATTGACTCGCAATTGAATAGAATTCATCTTGAATTGGACATGCTCACAGCTTCCTGTTGTAGGTTGGAGGAAGACACATACTGCTTCACCTATCTACCACTCAGTTTAGTATCTAAAAGTTGACTAACTTCTGAGACCAAATCTAATATTGAGTCGTGGCTCTTGATCATTATGGAGTTTAAGATATCCCCTTTCAAATACAAATATTAAAATCCAATCAATTGGAGCTTATTGCAGAATAGAATGGTATTCAAAATTTATCGAGATGACGTGACTTAAATCCAATCGTGTAGCTATTCGACTAATGTCTCAATCTTAAAGAGCCTTCCCGCGATCTCCACTGCCTCTACTAACTCACTCAACTAGATCCTTCCCTACTGGGTGGCCTTGAGCCTTACCTTTTTTTAGAATTTAAGAGATAAGTAATAGTAGACTGAGCATTCAAAGGATGTGAAATAAAAACTCAAAGTCTAAATGAACATCCTCTACTACTGAACTTTCTAAATTAAAGCTTATCTTCGTTATCCTGAAGCCTCTCCCTTACTTTCTCCTTCTCAGAGAAATATGTCGATCTCTCAGGGGGATAGGGGTTCTAGGGAATACTGTTTTTTATACGAGAAAGTTTGTTTCCTTCTAATAGTAATAGAGTTTCCATTAGTTGATGTCTTCCTGTCTGTGGAAGTCAATACTCCTCTTGTTGTTCTAAGGCCAATCGAATGACATCTTGGATGTAATGGATATACCTTCAAATCTTTCTTTCTTTTCAAGAGTAATTCTCTTAGGTAAAGGAGCAAGTTTCCAATGGTTCAGAGCGCAACAAAGCGGGGGCATCAAAGCATGGAGGTAGCATAATCCGGGGCATCAAAGTGGTTGACTTGACGATACAAATAATTCACCATTTCTCCTACCAAACTATGGATCCCCATCCCCGCCGTGGTCCTGTTAACTCTTAAGTTAACGTGATTACGGTGGGGTGATCACCAAATGACAAGGTCCTTACTTATAATTTGATTAGGTACTCATCTTAATCAATTATAATTAAAAACTTTACCATTTCAAAGTATTTTTCACTAATGAAAGGTACATGAAAATAGAGTGCGGAAGCAAAATAGTAAATATTCATCCATTATAATATAAGAATCCAAATATTCAACTCTATATAAGTAAAGCAGCAAAAAGTAAAGTTTAACCTGTATTATTACAACATTTTTAAATAGTTTAAGTAGACATGAAACATATAAAGACACTCAGCCACACACTGCAGAAAATAAAGAATTGAAATTTAAGTGTCTTCAGCCACACAATCCTCCTCCAAAGGCAGGTTTCTAGATGATTCCACAATTTCAAATAACTCTGAATCTATCATTATCAGTTTCATAATGATAGGACCCCAGCTAAAGAAAAGATAATCTTAATTAGATAAAATATCTAAGTACATTTTAGGCTGAAACATTATTATGTTAATTTAAATATCACCATAAACTTAACAACTAAGGAACAATACATAGGAGAAAGAAAGCATATGAAAAGAATAGGAAGCTATAAACAATAAGTTTATAACTTAACAAAAGTGGAAGTAAGCGCATACCTCCAAGATCTCCTTCAGTAAGGTTAGGCATAATATAAAGAATAATTATAAGAACTCATCCTAAACATGCTTATGATCAAGGAAACTTATGCAATTAATGTAACTCAATTAAATCATAAAAATATAATTAAAAACAATTTAATTTTCATCTAGCATCCTATATAAAATAAGTAAGCTTAATCATTCTAGATATGTGAAAGTAAGACTAGCATGCTAAATGAAATAGTTCTAACAACCTAAATGTGCATAGAAAGTAAACTTAGCATCCTACATATGATCAAATATACATGTTTAACATCTTATATATATATATGTGTAAATAAGCAAACTAGCATCCTATAAATATGCATACTAGTAAATGCAGTAATATAGTAAATAAGGAAGTACTGAAGTACAGAAAAGGAGGCTGAAAATAGTAAATATGAAATTGAAGACTACTATGGCTAAACAAGCCATTCAAACTGAAAGAAAATATATAAAACATCTCACTTAGTATATGGGTTAAAGTAGAAGACTCAAGCTTAAGAGTAGAAGTGCAACTAAAATTAGTATTGCCAGAAAATGGAATTGAATAAAAAGTCTAACAAATACCATCCTAGCCAGACATAGACATAGTCTTGGTTAGACTTGTAATAGATAGACAGATACCATCCTAGCTAGTCATAGGCCTAGATTTGGTCTAAACTAAAGCTAAGACATGGAACTGAAAAGGCATACTAATTAGACTACACTATACTTAACCAAAATCATCAAAAACCAAAATACTGATAAAACAAAGGCCAATGTTGTTTATGCAAATCAAGTTTGATATGAGATACTTCTTCAAATGTCCCAACATATATGCTCAAGGTAATAGGCTCAATTTTAAGGAAAGCAAAGCATCAATGTTCAAAGAGAGCAAGAGACTATACTAAGACACAAGTAATATCCATTGTTGTCTAATTATTTTTTATATATATTCTAAGTTACACAAGATCAGAATCATCAATTCTTATACTATATGTAATTTAGTTTTACAGCCTTATAAATTGAAAATATTTAGGACTAGATAGGTCCTAATTATAAATAAATCAATGTTGACTACAAATCTAAGAAAATAAATCAATCGACCTATTTTAATAATTTAAGCAGCTCAAACCATCTTGATTAGCTAAATTAAGATGAAAGAATTAAGAATTACACTTCAAATATGGGAGTTTAATTATTTAATCTAAAGGTGATCCTAAAGGCTAAGTGTAAAAACCCAATCTCATGAATTAAAGATTAAGGCAAATTCTATTAAGTGAAATCAAACTCAATAGGATTGATCTCTAGTCTTAATTCTAAACTTAAGAGATCAAATAATCATTAATAAACTATGAAAATCTATAAACTATCAAAACCAAGGCTTCATCTATGGAGTAACCCAATTTACTCAATAGATGAACTATAACATAAAATCTATTTTTAATTTCCAAGGAATGAGCTCTTAAGCACTAAGATTAACACTTAGACACACAAATCTTAACTAATGTTATTAGAACTTAAGAGATGAACTAGAAAGTTCAAAGAAGGGTATGATGTGAGATGAATCTCACATCAAACAACTAACAATTTTACTTAGAATTTTCTTGAGATAGGAAATTTAGGATTTTTCATTAAATTTTAATTAAAGGATTAAATTAATTGAAGTATAACCAAAATTACTTTGTTTATTGATTCTAGTGATTAGAACATGAATTTAGGGTTTAAGACCACTTAAACCTAAATTTGGGCAAAATGACAATTTTGCCCCTACTTAAGGGTCTAAAAGGCTGCTTTTTGATTTAAAGCTCTAAATTAGAAATTTTCAATGATAAATGATTAAGGAATTTGGATAATTATTAAGCCTAATGAGATCAAATTAAGGAATTTGACTCATGAGAGCAAATTACTAATTTTACTCAATGGAATCTAAATTTTTTGTCAGTTTATTAAAGCTTACTATTTAAAGATTCTATAGAACTTAAAATTTATGAATTCTAATATGTATTAGCTAAGTTATAGACAAAATAAGATTAGGGTTCTAAAATGAAATTTAGGGTTTCTTAGGAGTTAAAAGCCTAACTTTTCTAATTGAAGTCCAAATTCAGTAAAGTTAGTGGATATAGCTTTCCTATGACCCACTGAGTACTTTAACTAGGAGTAGACCCAATTTGGACTTTATTTGGTCAAGTTATGATATAATTAGGGTTTAGGGTAATTAGTGAGTGATTAGTGAAATTAATTATAAAATTACTAAACCAACTACACCACTAGCTTCTATTCTACTCTAGGAGTTATTAAAAATTGAAATCACTTAATTTGAATTATTAAAATTGCTAATCTTCACTAATCAAAATTTGGGGTGATTAGGGTTGATTAAAAGATCTAGGCATTAAATTCTAAATATTTTTGCAGTTTACTGCTTATTAGGTTTTCCTGATCAAAATTGTATATTGGAAGACCTAATTTGGTACCCAATAGACCAAATTATGGCCAATTGAAGTTATAGGGTTAATTAGGGTAATTAGGGTTATGTCCTAAAAGTGCTTAAGCAAACCCTAACCCAAACAGAGAAATGAATACTATCAGATTAAGCTAAGGATTCTCCTAATCACTTTAAGACCCATACTAGGCTATATTTTGATTAGTATGTGAAAAATTATGAGCCATGAAAGCATAGGGCTGGGTCCTAAAAGTGATTAGACTAGTTATACTTTAAACAAAAAAATTAATTCTATTAGAACATCCCTGAGAGTCTCCTAATTAAAATGAGACCCATATTGGATATATTTGGATGAGTGTGTGAAAAGTTATGATAGTTTGAATGTTAGGGGAAATCATGTCAAATTGTGGGGATCCTAAATATCACTAAGTTAAATACAACTCCTAAGGAAAATTAGATATTGCCAAAGTGATCTTCTATTTTTGCTGATCACAATGATATATTTATTTGCATTATTTAGACTTATAACTTTTAAGATATTAAAGTTTAAAGTTTGGATATATTTGATTTAATTAATTTCATTAAAAGAATTAATTCATATATATATATATATATATATATATATATATATATATATTTAAACAGAGCAAATCAGCGCACGGGACCCACACAGGCCGACAACTCAGTGCGGTTAGGCCCACAGGTAGACCCACGCAGATGGCGCAGGGCCCACAGAGACACGCATCCCTCATTCGTGTGATGAGGAGACCGACGCGGGCACATGGGACACGTTGTAACAACCCAAGGTTGTTACCGAGTCAATTTAACCTAAGTTTGATCAAATTAAGTCGAAAATCAAGATTATGATTTAAGTCAAATAAAAATTAAATAAAAATATTCTCAAATAAAACGTATTGAAAGGATCCTTCTACTAAAATTTGAGTGCAATCGGGATCCCGAATCGTTCTAAATAAATTTGGGAAGTTTAAACTTCCAGAGTTGATAATAGATAAAATATAAGTTGGAATTTAGAAAATTTTGTATATTTAAGTTAAGCATCATGTGAGGACACTATTTTTTAAGTTTCGCTAATTTTCGAGCGCGCTGGATTATTTGTAGTGAATTTTTAAAATTTTTTTACTTTAAAATTAATATAAAATAAAATACACTTTCAAATTATATAATTTTTGAATGTGTGAGTTCGTCTCTTTGAGACGCTTAATCGGGCAAGTTTTATGAATTTTGGAATCCAAATGTCAGAGCGATAAATGCGAAAAAATCGCAAAATTTTAATCAAATAAATATTATTCTTTTTTTTTTCTTTTCTTTATTTTAATCAAATAAATATTATAAAAGGGCTCTCTTCCATTCTTTCCTCTCAGCCGATTTCCTATCATTCCTTCCTTAGATGAGCGACATCCCTTCCTCTCCACGAAACACCATGATCTTCCTCTCGGCCAACCCTAAGCGCCTCCTCCATTTTCGGCAACCTGTCGAGGGCTCGATCATCTCTCTTCTCCTTTGTTGATTGTGCGTTTGATCGACCTCTTCTTCTTGGTAGGAAGCTGAGTGACCTGCTGTCCTTCCCTCTCAATTGGAGGCCGAGAGCAATCGCTTCCTCAATGGCTGAGAGCATCCCACCAGTTCCCTTATTATTCTTGGCTAGGTCGAGAGCAGTGGCCGGTGTTCACCTTTGATAGAGCTGCTTGCTGTGAGTCGCACTGGCCCGTCTTCTTCTTTCGGCTAGAGGCCAAGAGCTTGCAACTCTCCCTCCTTACAGATTTTTTTTCATTTCAGTGCCACTCGAGGTACTACTCTACCATCTCAACCTAAAACCTTATGGGTTTAAGAGATTTTGAATGTATCTTAATGTATTAAATCTATTATATCTTACATATAAACATCATAGGCTTTGTTTGAAGAATTACTGAAATTTTTTTTAGAGTTATGATCAGTTTTAAAAACTGAGATGAAATAAATAAATAGCTAATCTGATTTTATCATATATATTTTTTATCAAATTGCTGCACAAGCTCTTTCTCAAGTTTCTACCTATTGCTTCCCTTGAGTGCAGTTTTAAATGGATGATGTTATGTTATTTTTATGCGTTGGAGACCGTAGTTTTCATGTCTCAAAGTTTGCATGTAGGTTTTGTTGCGATAATTCGGTAGGCTTAATTCAACTTTTTTTTTTTTTGAAATCTCATAGCTGTAAATATAACTAGTATATGGTGCCATGATATCTCTATTATTTATTGAAGTTCTAAATGGGTTGTTTCCTATAGATCAATGTCATTATTATCCCAGTTTAATTAGAAATCTTCTAACATTAGCGTGGCATAACCTCTAAGATAACGATAATACTAAAACAGTAATTTTTTTGAGTGTAACAATAAATTCTTAATAAGATAATTATATTATGAAGGTGGTGCATTGAATAATAAAATAAAAGTATTTTCTTACTCTAGATTAAATTAAAATCACTGTATCTTTTTGGGTTATTAGCATTTCATATATATATATATATATATAATAAAAAGTGTTATGTATTCAAAAAGTTCTATTTAAACCCGAAGAGTTTTTTTGAATAATTATAGGAATAGTTTTTGTATCTTAATTAAGACCTTTGTTAATTATAATTGTATTCTAGCACAGATCTTTTCATCATGACATTAATTGGGTTCTCTAAAATTTATGTAATCTTCTCAATCTTATGTCATTTTGCTTGCATCTATAATTTCATTGTATGACATTTATTTGATTCCTTGAGTTCTTCCAAATACTATTAATAAGATTTGTTAGTTAAATAACTATGATATCATGTATGCTAGCATCATCCTTATATATCTATGTAATGTCTAAATCCTCTCTTATGTATCATCATTAACAAATGCATGACGAATATAAGTTAGTATGAGGTTGATTTCATCTCAATTAGATTTTAAGGTATTATGTCCAGTGCATTCTCTTAAACTCTCTATAAGAATGATTACTATCAATTTTATTAAACTATTATATTTTATTTTCTAGTTTCCATTTCTAGCTTATAGTAGTTTGTCTTTTATTATATGTACTGAAGGATGAATTAGGTGGAATCCATGCTCGTCTAGGAGTAAGCAACATTATCAAAGAGACTGATATAGATGTACCTCACCCAAATTATTACAAGTGTTGTGATTGTTATCTCATTCCAAATAATTGTTGAGCTTTAAGTTCGAATCGTCTTAAAGGTACGTAAGTACTTAGAACATGTATTGAGTTCTAACAATTTAAATTGTTTATTTAGTTCTATGCTAAGTGCGTATATCACTTGCATAGTTCTTATTACTATTTTTGTGCTTTTACTTTCTTGAATTATATGCTAGCTTACATTTATTTTGTAACTTGTTTTAAAAGAAATATTATAAATTGTATGTTATGTTTACCACCTTGTTAAAATGTGAAGAGTTTAGGATAAATTACCATGATTATTGTTCCACAATTTGCATTTATTAAAAAATGAGCAACTTAATAATATGTGATTTATTTCTTGCACTATTTCTGCATGTTAGATCATTTAGTCTTATATAGGATTAAGATATTTTGATTCTATCTTGAACTTAAGCTTATATCGTATTGATTTTTCTCCTACATAAGAGAACCAACATGTAATGATCTTTAGTTAACTAATAAGAGATATTAATTTATCAAACAACCAAATCCTAAGATTGTAATGACTTGTCTCATGATTGGAATAGTTAGAATAGTTAAGTAGAAAATAAATGATATCACCATATGTAGAAGAGTCCCTTGCTTACTACTTTATTTTTTTGCTACGCATACATTGTATTTTGAGCTTATTTCCTTGAATATGTCATGTAAGAGAACTTTGTGCATGAAATAAAAACTTAGAATAATTAAGATAACAGTTGCCTTGGGTTCAGTTATATTCTGATAGGTTCTGGTACACATTTACCCTAATGGACATGGTAAGGAGTAATAAAGATGCTTAACATTATTCATTGAGGAGTGTGTGTTAAGCTTGGAACCCGTATAGTCTTGCAGACGTGCTTGACTCCTCAGTTGTTTCTGGGCGTGTCCACAGAAATAAAAGTAAAATAACTAAAATATTTCTGCATGTGTGTTTATTGCCTCTTCAGTTATGCTGTTCAATTCTATTTGCCCTAGCCCAGAAAAGCTTTGGGAATTTCTGTCTGCCCTAGCCCTGAAGGCTTTGGGAATTATGCTGGGCCTAGTTGGCCAATTTTTTGATATGGCTATTGTACATACCCATTTCTGTTTCTATTTACTGCTTACTATTTTAATGATGCATATTATTTCAGTCAGCTTTACTTTACTTACCTATTCACTTGTACATACTTATAGGATGCTAGATTTTTACTGCTTACTATATGTACCACTTTCATATTTACTATTCTAAATCAGCATATGTCAAATGATCATTAGTATGTTTAGGATTAGACTTTTCTTTCAGTACTTTTACTTACTGTATTATTCGTGTATGTCTATTCTTACTTAGTTTACTTTAAGGTGTGCCTTTTTGTCTCAAATCTTGTTTAATTATAAATGTTATATTTATAGTTTATCCTTCTCCTTGTATACTTACTGCACCCATACTAGTTACTTTGTATAGTTTAAGTAAATCATGATATCATAAGAACTTATTAACATCTTTAAATTGTACTTAGACTTATTAAAGTCTAACTAGAATAATTGTTTTTGGCTGTGCCCTGTCATATGTGTACATATAGAAGATCAGGAGTGTAGGTCAGATCCAGCGCTTGAGGAGTTAGCTTGATAGAAGGTTAAAGTATGGTGCGGGTCACTCAAAGAGATATGCTTCAATCTTCTTTGTCTGCATTTATTAAAAATATAATAAATAAGCTTTTTTATTCTTCTGCATTTAATGTATTATATGTGAATGAACAAATGTGAATTGTGTTTGGATGCCTCTTTTTACTTGTTTTGCACCATTATACTGTATACTTGTTTCTGATAGATCTTGCTCAGCTTATGATTAGTATTATGGATATACTTCTATTTTTATATCATGGTACTAGTGACAACCACATCTTAAACTTAGTTGATTGAGGGGCGACCGTTACACACACAGGTGCAATCTACACGTTGGGGAGACAGATGTGGGCCCCATCATCGATTACATGACATTTGTTGCGTGGCCCACGCACAGAAGTGGGTCGGGACCGACCGAGACGGCTCGACCTGAAATTCTTTCACCTTCCTCGCGAGCCGGCGAGGCGCAATTGTAAGGTTTAGGAAAAATGGATTAGATTAAGCGCACGAGCGTTAGATCGACCACAATCAAACCACATGGATACAACAATTGCATAATCGAATGCTAGATGAACATTTTAAGCGCAAAAAGGTGGAAGGTAGGGTACCTTGAATGAGTTCGACGCAATTTTAGGGTTTGTCCAAGATAGGCTCCCGATTGAAAATTATAGATACAAAATGATGCAGCCAACGATAAAAGTGGAAATATATGTGAGAGTCAAGTTGGAAATGCTGAAAGCGGCGGATGCCACTTGGGATCGGAAAGGAAGTGTCGCGCGCAGCGACCTTCGCCGCGTGGAGCGCTCGCAAGGATGAACGACATCGGCTGTCTGATGAAACAATTAGACAACACAGATGATCCGTCTCATCAGACGGTGCGGAAAGAAAAAGGGTGACGGCGATACCTTTAAGTGGACGGCGCCGTTAGATTTAATTAATTAAATAATATTATTTAATTTATTTTCATTTATTTTATTAATTAAAATTAAATTATTAAATGCATCCATAAAATTTTAAATAAATTACCCCTAGCTATTTGAGGGGTGAGAAATGCAATGACAAAGTCGGATTTTTTATTTGACGAGTATTTAATTATTTGTTTTTTTTCGGGGTGCTTAAATATTTTTAAAATATTCGATGAAAATTCAATGACTTCCAAACACATCTAAAACATCACCTATAGCTAATTTGGGGGTAATTAGCGCAATGAAAAAGTCAGATTTTTGATTTGAGGTCAATTTAAATATGTTAATTTCTAAGGTTTTTGGGAATGCCTAATAATCAGGATTTGATCTATTTGATTCTTGATTTGGACTAGGTCTTAGTAGTGAGTTCCTAATGACTTAATTAGTGTACTGAAATAATAATTAAGACTTGAATTAGTCTTAATTGACCTAAGTAACAACTTGGGTTATTACACAAACTCCTGGCCCAACTCCTTGCTACCGGGATATATTACTTCCCTAGATATTGAAATAACCCAGCAAGTTTGAGTGCTTTTTTTCAAAATTGGATGGAACCCTCTAGTCTTTGAAATAGAAAGACGTTGTTGAAAGGATGCAGCAGATGAGAGTCAAGGATGCCGGTAAGCTGCCGGAAGCCCATGGAGTGATAGAGGCCGCGTAGCAAAGAGAATCTTCACAGGTTCATTCTACTACCTTCAGAGGCTGCGTAGCGATTAGTGAATTGTGAGCATATAGATCAATCAAAAGAAAGTTAAAATGAAGGCTGCTTCTCAAGCAGAATAAAATTATGTAATTTACTCTATAAAAGGCAACAATTGTGCATACCCAGAGGAGCCAATCCAATCGATTTATATGGATATGGATCCAAAAAGCTAATAGGAGAATACTATGAAAGTAAGATGCATTAAGATTTATCTAAATACATTAGGGAATGAGTGTTGTGTTGCACATCAAAGCCAGCCCTGACTAGTAGCCTATAATAGAGATATATATTCCATAGTTATTTATTGAATCGTTATTTTGACTCGTAAAGGTAAAGAACGACTGGTAATGGAAATGCTATAGAATTATGTTGTGGATCAGTTTTCAAAAATGGTCAGCTAGAGTTCTTTTTGGACTGCCAAGTTTTACCATCTCAAATTGAGACAATCGGAAGCTGAAGCCACTATGCTACAGGCCCTTCGAAATTCTCAATAAGATCAATGAGGTGAATGTCGAGAATCTGAAGTGAAATAGATCTATGCAAAGGGGTGCCCTTAGGCGACAAGGATTCAGTACTTGACTAGAGGCTCTTGGAGAATACATTCAAAAGTGAGTTTAGGCCTGAAGCGACCTCTTCCTCTGAAAAGCTTACCAAACTTTTTAATTTAAACATTTTATCTGAAAAAAGTTATTGAAGAGTAATTTAAAGTTGACTAAAGAGTGTCTACTTCACATTATAGGCTCTTGGAGACTAATAATAACCTTTTAAAAAAAGAATATAGGCAAGCCTAAACCGTCACTTTTCTTATGACTTGAAAGAAAAAAAAATGATTACGAATAACTCATTCCGAACGTAGGCTTAGGGGACTGGTAGGATTTCGTACAGTATATTATCTTCATAGTATCTTATATAATCTGAAAGGTAGCTTCTAAGCAGCGTAGCAGAATTAGGCAGAGAATATAGATTGCCTAAACAGATGTTGTATTTTCCCGCTCCTAAATATATGAGCCGAGAAGGCAAAGGAAGGGGTACTAGCTGTAGTTCTAACCTTAGTGCCAGAAGCAACATAGTCTTTTCTAGTTTTGACGTGAGATATTAACCAACTCCGGCATTCGGGCTGTTTAGCTTAACTGGGTTCGATCCACCATAAGGCAAACTAGGTCCTAGCACCAAAGGCACAACTTATATGTAAATTAAGTTGGATATGGAGAAAGCATATGATAGGCTCGAGTGGGACTGACTTGGTGCTAATCAATAGACTGAGACTTTTCAGGCAACAACTGTAACAAATTCGAGCTTCCGACGCTAAGCAAGACTTTGCCTCCAGCTCCTTCCATATGCAGGACTATCGCCTTTGCCTTCTGAGTCTTTGTTGAACGTCAGATAACATAATAAGAATAGCATCCTCCGCCACTTTGGAATTGCAGTGCCAAATGCAGAGATGTTCCAGCACTTGAGCTTACCTAAACAGAGGCCTCCCTTCTTTAGAGGGATGTCCCATTTCTTCTCTACCATGGATCACATCATGTGTGCCAAGGATAACAATAATGAGAATAGTTGCACATGATCATCATTAAAATCAAGTGTTCTACTTAGGTGTGGTTGCCTGCATCAATTGATTAGGCATCGGATACAAGCTTGTTCCTCTTGGTTCTTACACTTGCTACCACCCTTTGCTTTGGTGTTACCTTCTTTTTTGCACCCGAGTTTTAAGGCTTTCTTTCAATCAAAAGTTTTAAAAATCTTAGCATTGCCTAAGGTAGAAGCGAGGGGCAGCGAAGCCAAGAAGTTGAGGCTTATGTAGGTTTAGTTTTCTGGTTAGGAAATGTAGCAGGGTAGGGGGAAAGAAGTTTCACTATGTTATGAGTCCCTCCCTAACTTTGAAGTCGGAAGTCGAATGAACGAAGGGCAGTTTGGTGAGCCAATGGTCGATAGATTGGTACTTTGAGGCTCTTGGAGATGAATCTGATTTCTCTTCAGTATGCTTTTGTGAGTTGTTAAGAGGACTAATTCAGAGATAAGAGTCAAATAGAAGTGTTCTTTTTCTTCAAATCTAAAAATGTTTCTGGCTTGATAACTTGAGTGAATTGAATGCTTGCTGCTAAGGATTCTTTGCTTTGCCGGCTCCCCGTAGCAGCTCAGATTCTCTTGAATCCGTTGCATGAATTCTTTTTCTAACGACCTTTGAATCAGCCTATTATATTAGATTATAGCAAATCAAGAAATAAAGGCTTGAGATCCTACAGCACCTACCATTCAGGTGGCCTCCGGGTGGCCTATGGGTGGCCTTTTATATTAATTGAAAATAAATCGAAATGGGTAAGTAGCGTAGCGATAAGAAACGGGGTCTAACTTGAATTTGAGGGTGCTTCACTAATGTGTGTAAGCTCTTTCAGTATTCTATTCATCTTTTGAATAAGTGTTTTAAGCAAGTTTGTTTGATCTTACGGCCAATAGCAGCTTTTTGTTGTTCATCCTATTAGAATGAATGACTCTAATCTAGTATTGCATTATATGTAACGGGAGAATAGATGCCAACACTTTGGTATGCTAAGGTCATTTATATCCTCGATCAGAGAAAAAGCATTGTTCTATTTAATTAGGTTTGTGTGAGCGGATGTGGTAAGGGGAGCGTAGCGGGGGATGTGAAGCTTGGGGCAAGCTAGTATGTTCCTTCTATTCTAATTCTAGATCACTGCTTGGATAAGTATTGTATTCAGCAAGCAAGAAAGTGGCAGAGGGGATGAGAAAAAGTAAAGTCAAAGATTATGGAAGAGAAGTGTTGCTTCACACGGTCACTTAGATGCGCATCCGATTGTCAGATCTTTCACTGGAGACAAATAGAAGATCATGTTTGAGTGATCCATGCATTTTATTCATACAAATCCAAAGAAGCATGAGCCGATATTTCATATACTTGATGCCTTATATACACTATATGTTCATATCTTTTCGCGGACGCAAGGAAGACTGCCTTACTAACTGTAATTCTAACTATAGAATACCCGCTAAATAGATAAAAAAATATTCAAAAATTCTGGGACCAATCAGCAAGCAATTTGATCAATTTTATCTGGTCAATTACATTGACCCTGAGGAAGCTGAAACCAGGCAGGTGAGCCAGCGGGCCTTGACACAACAAATCAATAAACCGCTGATAAAGCAATGAGGTGAGGATTAGTGCAATGCAAGCAGAAGAATGTCTGATACACATCATGAAATCAGAACTATGGTTCATATTCAATTGATAATGAGCAGAAATGTCAGTTTGTTCTATTGAAACTCGAGTTTAGGTATGCCCTTCAAAGATCTCACATATTTTTGCTTTCGTCTGGAAGATAATGGAATCACATCTACTTCTCATTCTTGACTGAAAAAGTTGGGACTAAATATTCACCTTTTCACTTCTGCATCAAAATCAAAGAAGGCGATTCCAGTGAAATTAGAATTGAATGGGCTACATCAGCTATAGCTGAACATTTCTGATGTTACTGAAAAGAGAGAAGTGTACTTCCTTTGAACATGATTAAGCCGCACGTATTGAATTCAATCTAAATAAAATTGTTCATGCATTTCAATTTGCTCTTTCTTTTTGAAGAAAAAAAGAAATTCAACTCAAGAGAATCTTTATTGTGAACTACAACTTCAACTTAATCTGGATCAGGATCCTCTCCTCAATAGCTTTGGTGGCAGATTCAAGAATAAACTGAGATTGCAGTAGGTAATTAGCTAAGAACTTGCCTTTACCGGAACAAGAAAAATAGATTGCTAATTCGCATGGTTAAAGAACACTAAACTTAAAACTGAACTTTAGAAAAAAGAGCTTGGTTCTTTTTGCTTTGAAATTATAGAATAGATTTTCTCTTGATAGAGAATATTCTTTTATTATAAAGAAAAGCCTTCAGATCAAGGCAAGGTAAGGACATGGTCCAAGTGAGAGGATTCCACTGACTCATATCTTATTGATCGAGAAACCCTTTATGGTCAATTAAATTTTAATAGAAATTGATTAGGTCTAACCAATTTCACTCAAATCCCAGCCATATGCATGGCATCCCTGGTTTCACTGAAGAGCATTATATTTGTACAGAAAAATAAATTCTATTAGATTGATACTTGAGTGAGAGTGGCATATATTAAGATTAATCTAAGATCTCATTCTTTCTGAAAGTTATTTTTTTTTTCATTTTCAGGGCAAATTCTCACTATTTATATCTTATTCATGTTCATGAATAATTATTGGGCCTTGTGTTGACATAGGGAGTTTAACCAGCCTAATGGTAAGGCGGTATGCGTCAAAGAGCGAGCTTTAAGGGCCAGAGAGAGGAGCAGCTTGTAACAACCCAACGTTTTTACTGAGCCGTTCAAATCTAATCCTGAGCAGATTAAGATGAAATTCAATATTATATTTAAGTTAGATAAAAATTAAATAAAAATATCCTCAAATGAAGCGTATCAAGGGGAACATTCTGCCAAAATTTGAGCGCAATCAGAATCCCAGATCGTCCTAAACAAATTCGGGAAGTTTAAACTTCCGGAGTTGATGATAGATAAAATAAAAGTCGGATTTTAGAAATTTTTGTAGATTTAAGTTAAGCGTTATATGAGGATGTTATGTTTTAAGTTTCACAAATTTTCGAGCTCCGGATTAAACGTATCGAATCTTTAAAATTTTTCACTTAAAAATTAATATAAAATAAAATGTTTGTCCAAATTCAATTATTTTTAAACACATGCGTTCGTCTTGTCGAGACGCTCGTTTTGATACTAAGTTTATAGTTTTTGGAGTTCAATTGGCTATAGATCAAGGATTGAGAATTTTCAGCCATCGGATTTTAATTCAATGGCTGCAATAGAGTTCATTTTTGCCCTCATAAATATAAGGCACTCAGACCTAAAGTAGCTAGATCCAAAAATCCTTTTTTTTTTCTCCAGCCGTGCGCCTCCCCTTCTCCCCCATGAGAACCGAAACCCTTCGTATCTCCTCCTTCCTCTTCCTCTCCATGGCTGAGCACCTCTACTTCACCATCCATGGTTTCTCCATAGCTTGGTCGAGACCTCCGTGGCTTGGCTGAGACCTCTCTGGTCGAAGCTTACTGGGCCGAGCGTCTTATTCTTCCCTCTCGGCAAGAGGCCGAGAGGTTCGACTCCTTTCGGCCGGAAGCTCTCCAACCCGTCAACTCCTCTCTCTCAGTTGGCCGAACCTGTTCTTCCTCTTCCTCGGGGAGATTCGAACCCGCTCCTTCCCACAGCCGCAGCAGCCCTTCATCGAGTAGATCACAACTCTCTACTCCTTCATGGACGAAATCAGTGGCACTTCTCCTCGCCGATCCCTTGCATTGGCCGGGGACAACAGCCCTTGTCCTTGGCAAGCCTACTTATCGATGTCGACGAGGTAATAATTCCTTAAAAGAAAAAAAAAATGTAATCAATATCTCTTATTATCTCTTGCAATTAATTTCAAATGCATGTTTGTATAAATAGTGGATCGTTAGCACTTTTGGTCGGAACCTATTAGCATGTAACTCATATCTTAGATGTTAAATTATTAGCTTTAATAGTTAATCAAATATGTATTTTATAATTGAAAATATATGGCTGATCTATAGCAAAATAAGAAATTTATCCTTTTATGCCTAATAAGATTATATCTATTCAATAATAAGATTATATCTAATAAGAAATATATTGTGAGTGTCAAATAATTCCTTAAGTTTAACCTCTAATAATATCCTGTGTATCTTCATCTCTATTAGTGCTTGCTAAAGTAAAGAAAATTCTTGTAATGTTCTTATATCGTTTATGCATCTTTCAAGTAACAAACCAATAGTTTATTTTATAAATTGTTGAGTCAAGCCTTAATTTTCCTAAAGCATGTTTGCTATGATATTTTGTATGCCAGCATCATATATATATATATATATATATATATATATATATATATATCCATGCAATATCGAGTCAAGATCTAATTCCTCTTATGTATCATCATTTATAAATATACTGCACAAATAAATAAATCAAGAAAGTCTAGATTTCACTCTAACTAAACAGCAGCTCATATTCTTGTTCTTATTCTAACTGAATGGCCAAATACAATTTTACCATTTAACTGATTTTAAGGAATTTTTAACCTCTCAATAATAAAATTTAAAGTGCAACAAGAGATTTGCACGTGAAAACATATTCATAGCGATTAAATTCAAATCTCTTACTTCTTCAACATTAATAATGAAGGGTTTATTTCTTCTTAGTGTGTGTGTTGGAGATCTATATATGATTAATGTAAACACAAAATATTGCATATTAATGGTGGTTTTAATGGTTCATATTCATGTATCCTCCTTGCCATGGATTAATTATCGTCGTATCTATGCATGCATCCCTCCTTTCAGTTTAGCGAATTAAGCAAGACTTAGTATGTTATTAGCATATGCTCGTTCATCATTTTCAAGAGTTAGTTCATGCAATCTAAGGAGTTGTATATTTTCTCATTTAATTTTTGAATAGGCCTTGATTCATTTAGTAGAATGATTTGTTAATCCATCACATAAGTTATTATTTATTGTTTCTCATCTTAAATTTATTAAATTTTGCGTGAAGAAGTTAGTTTGGTAATGAGTTTGATTCCATCTCTATTAAATGTTATTAAAGCATATTCAAGCATCTTTAGCGAATTTGAATGTAAAATTGTTTTGATTATTTCACTATTTATTGATTATCTACCTCCATTGCATGTAGCTAAGTTCATTAGAACTCATGCGCTTTCTCAAGTTAGTTTTATCAATCACTTAAGTCACTCATAAATGAATGTTTAAAGTTTATCCATACGTATCAATTTATTTAATGCTCCTAAAATAGTGCTCATGGTTATCTTAATAAATATTATTCATGATTAGAAATAGCTGAAATAATGATTGGACTTCAAGTTCATATTCGCAAATAATTGCAAGCGATCTTATTAGAGTTTTCATTATTTGCTACACCCTTATTCTTTAGGAATTAATAAATCAATTATTCATTATTTAGGCTTATGTTATTGCTTTAATTCAGCAAATGCCATGGTTAACCATAATGTGATAGTAATATGGATCATCTGCTGTGAGACTATAGTTGTAAGGCTTCTTTATAAAGATATGCTATGCACTTAAAGCTTTATTGAGTTCTATATTCATTTAATTATATTATTTTCTTGAGTTCTATGTACAGTGCGTACAACACTTGCATAGATCTTAGCATCATTAGTGATTTGATTGTTATTTGAAAACCATGACATCATGGTATAGTAACTCTTGCTAACTAAGTAGTAATCATTTGTAGCGCCCTGCCCAGTCACCGCGCACAAAAGAACTAAGTACAATCATATCGGCGGTGGAGTGGTGCGTCACTCGGGGAGGAATAACCCGTCTCCCCGAATAGCTGAAACATCAAACCCAACTGGAGGGCTGCTGACTCAACCTCAAGGAGGGTTGAGAACTATTACTTAAGATAAAAGTAGTATCCTTATCCTATGTATTAGATAAATACATATATTGGATTTAGAATACAATAAGAATCCAATACATATTTAATATATCATCATTTCCAGTATGCTGATCACATCACAATACTAAGTATAAGTAGTATAAGAATAGAGTGCGGAAGCTTAAAGCAAACATCCAGAAAATATTCATCACAGAAGCTGTATGAAAACATGCATCTCAGAAAAAAAAAGAAAATACATCCAGAATTATTACAAACTGTTTACTGAAATAGACATAAAATTGAATTGAAAATACTAAGCTGAAAATAAAATTGGAGGAGAGTCCACTAGTGCTCCACGGGCTCCTCCTGAATCTCCTGGGTATCCTCTTGACCTAGCTCAATATACTGCTCAGGATCTAGCAAATTGCTGGATCCCAAAAGTACCTCATGTTAGACAATAAGTCTAACACATCGAAACTAATCTAAACAGTTCTAGTTATTCATTTAACATTTACATAATGTGATTAAATCTGCAGAAGTACTGTAAAAATAACTGAAAGCATAAAACTGTATAAAATTGCACAAAACTAAAGTAATGTAAAGTAAAACTGAACTATAACTATCTACTGAAAATAAATCAAAATAGTATTGAATCTGAAATTGAGTAATCATATGTACAACTATGCTGTATGTCACTGAAACTGTGCATCTGAATATGCCACAATACTGTATGCTACTGATATGCCACCAAAACATCACTAAACTATTATGAGCAGTACGGTCCAATGTATACATACATTCAGTTGGGAATACTGTCTATCGATGATGCCGATGCATCCTGAAATTCCCAGTCAATATATGCAACATTCCGTAACTCATAAATCATCACTGATACTTATACATCATTCTAATTCTCACACATCATTTTGATACTCACACATCATGCTTATGCTCATGCTCATGCTTCTAAACTACATGAGATAAATCTAAAAAATGCTTTAAAATCTGATAATGAATCTAAAGTCTCCACTGTGCAAAATTCTGCTAAAAGGATTCTGACTCCTGAATTATAATCTTGATAATTGGTTAACGTTGAGAGTTTACTTAAAAAAATCATTAGCTGGGTAGATTGTATACACATATTTAGCATATTTGCAAGAAAGGTAGATTAAACCCTTAGCTTGTTTAAACTGCACTTATCGAAGCGCACTACGATAGGAGGCAGAACCTGGTCACAGTTTACATCTCAAGCTAAGCCATTAAATGCCTAATTATAAGCATACTTAGTGGTCTACGCTAAGTGACTTAAGATACTTAGTTTGCTTAAACTGCACTTATCGAAACGCACTATGATAGGAGGCAGAACCCGGTTGCAGTTTACATCTCAAACTAAAGATCTTGTTCACTAATTGTAACACTCTTAGTCTTGGAAGATTTATTCTAATGGGACTGTATTCGGCTAATCCTGCAGGATAGCACCTGGTCATAAGTCCACATTGGAGTGAATCAACTAATCCTGAATACTACTGAAATAAACCAGTAATATGGGTATACCCTACTATACCCAACCAATAATCTTAGTTCAGCATATTCTATTTAACCGACAAGGATTTATCAAATCTATTAATCCTTACTTTAAGTAGGTGTATCCTACACAAGGCTCCAAGGATGTGATCAGAAGATCACTCAACATAGGTTGCTACCATAAGGAATGAGCCACATTCTAAGTACTTTAGGTAATTCCTACAACAAGGTATCAAGTTCAACTTCTAAAGTTAGAAGGAGCAACTAGGTTTCTACCTCAATAAGTTACAAAAGTCCTTCCTACCTCAATGTATCATTAGTCAAGGTCTTTAACTATTTTAATAATGATCCTATAGCAAGACCCTTAAGATCTCACTCTTCTACTTGTTAAGGTTTACTTGTTATACTTAGGATAAGTGATCAGATCAGATGATTAAAATTCATTTAATCCTTTCCTATCCTATAATCATGGGATAAAATCAAAGATCTTATTAGAGTTAGATCATTGCATAAGTCATTACAATTTTATTTTCATCTTATGCTAATTGTCTTATATAAGAGAAAATCAAAGATCTAAAGTTTAGATTCAGATGGTACAATCACATATATTCAATATTAATCGTAGCACATCTAAATTAATGATTTAAGATCAATATCAATTCATATGCATTATTGGAACAATGTCAATTAGATTATCTTTCAATCAAATTGATTGATTAAGTGATTAAGGTTTAGATCTTAATCAAGATAAGTTAGGATTTAACCCCTAACCTTCCTATCATTAAGACCAAAGGTTAATTTAAAGGTCAATGACAAATCAATATATTATTAGTGTGTTATTGATGTCAAACTTAGGTTTGGATTAAGTATCATCTACTTAATCAAGTTACCAAGATTCTTATATTCAAGTTTAGTTTAATATCCACTAAGCACATTTAAGTGCCCAAATAATTGTTGAGGTTCTCTAACATACAACCTAAGAATCATAAAAGCATATAAATGGAAAGATAACATAAAGTAAAAAGGTGATTAATGTTAATCAAATTCTAAAACAAACAAAGGGATTAGCACTTAATCACAAGTCTAAAAGATCTAAGTTTCATGCCATATAGATTATTAAGGTTTACCTATTTGATACATACTTTTAAGGATTCTAATACTTAGCCTTTGGCATGATATACATCTAATGTATATAGTTGATTGTTGAGCACATTAAGAATGGCAAAGTTTCAAATTTAATTTCAACATAGAATTTTAAACAATGTTCAATTTTAGCTAAAATAGGTTCAAATTTAGTATAACTTGACCCCACTAGGGTCCTAGGGGTCTTAAAATACCAAACAGTGAAGTTTTGGCCATTTTAGCCAAAACTGGGCACTTATTACAAAATATGGGCAGTTTTCTGAAATTTCTGAAAATTTTGCAAGTTTGGGCACTGCAGCACGTTGTAGCGCTTTTTACGCGGCAGCGCGCTGTAGCGCTTTTCGCGCGGCTGCGTGCTATAGCGCTTTCTGCGCAGCAGCTCGCTGTAGCGCTTTTCACGCGGGTGCGCTGCAATCCGCTGCAGCCCGTTGTGATGCGCTGCAGTGGTTCATCTTGCAAAATCACTGTTCAATTAATTTATTTTCGCATTTTCCTAAGTTCTAAAAATATTTCCGCTGCAGCCCGCTACCGCGAGCTGTAGCGGTCCATGTTGTAAAATTTACTGTTCGATTAATTTAACTGTTGATTTTTATATTTTTTTTTTCGGAATACTGCTGCAGCCCGCTGCAGCGCGCGGTAGCGTGTTGCAGCAGCCTAATTTGCAAAACCGGGCGCTGCAGCGCCAGACTTCATTTTCGCCTGGACAAAACCTGCGAGCTCTATTTTGGAGCTCAAATACTCTCAATCCAAAGAGTTCCATGAGTGATGCTATATATTAATGGAAAGGTATTTTCGATATCTTTCCATCGACACTAAAATTAGCACAAATGGAGCATCCTAACTATGTGAAAAATATGAATGAATGACAGGATATGCAGAATAAATGAAAACATAACATATTTTTGTGCAGCTTTTAAGAGCTATAATGACTTATATACATCTTTATGGACTTCCAAATCTACATTCCAACATTATAGCAGCATGGGAAAGACAAGGGGAGGAGCAAATGGGTACCTTTTTGGTCCTTGGAAGGAGAGGAAGAAGAGGGTACTCTAATTTCTCTGGGAACTTGGAGGGGAGCTGAACTTCTTCTTCTCTAACACCACTTAGCAATGAAAGAAATAGAGGGGAGAAAGGTGGAGCTCAGCTTCTAGCAAAGGGGAGGAAGAAGGATGTGAGCTCTTTCTTAAAGGAGGGGAAGCCATGAGGAGCCTAGTGGATAGATCATCATGAAGCCTAGGGAGAGCATGGCTAAGGGGAGAGGGGAAAGGATGGCCAGCCAAAATTGTTTGGGGGCTATTCGCAATAAAAAATTAGGAGATAGGAAATTTGCAAATTAGGGCCTCAAAAATTGCTTATTTATTTTCCCTTAAAGATTTAATATTTTCAGATTTTTAAAATGCGCTCTGAAAATTCCCAAAAATTCACCCCTAGCTAATTTGGGGGTGAGGAATTCAACGGCGAAGTTGGATTTCGATTTCGACGATTATTTAATTATGTTAATTTTCGGGGTATTTAATTATATTAAAATATTCGCGAAAATTCGATGACTTCCAAATGCGTCCAAAACGTCACCCCTAGCTAATTTGGGGGTGACGATCGCAACGATGAAGTCGGACTTCAATTTCAAGGTCAAAATAAATACCTCAATTTTATAATTAATTAAATATTAAAATATTCCAAAATAATCGATTGGGCTCCGAATTGCTCCAGACCTTTAGGGTTTGGTTCTAATGACTTGATGAACTTTATGTAATGATAATTATGCTATGATTATGCTAAAATTAAGCTGGGTAACAACCTTGGGTTGTTATATCATTACCTTGGTTAAAAATTGTAAATTATGCGAACATGAATTAGAACCTAGAGTCAAAACTAAAACACTTCCTTAGGAGCTTCACTTCACCTTAAGATCTTTTCCTTAAGATTAGAAATAAACATTATGTTAGATTTCATTTATTGAATAAGTGGTTTATTCAATGAATGGAACCTTAGTTTCATTAGTTTTTAGATTTTCATAATTTTATTTTGATTATTTTATCTTTCAACTTTAGATTAAGAATAGGAGCTTCATTTTATTAAGCTTGATTTTTACTTAATAGAATCTGCCTTAATCATCATTTCACATTTAGATTGAACTATAGATCTTAAGTTTTACCTTTAGATTATGTTGTTGAACCCAAATTTGTGGTATTTAATTCATAATCCCTAGCTTAGTAGATCTTGATCAGATCTTAACTTAGAACGTCTAAATTCATCAATTAGAACGTGATAATTTATTATTTAACTTATAGTCGCTCCTGATTGAATTAGATTAAAACCTGATCAGTTCTAATTCCTTTTTAACTTACAAGGTTGTACTTCTAAGTTACACTCGATAATAGGAATTGGAGATCCTGAACTTGTGTAACTTAGAATAGTTAAAATAATTAAATTAGAGAACAAATGATATCACCGTGTTTAGTAGAGAGTCTTTTGCTTACTATTTAACTTTGTGCTACGTATTCTTTGAATTTTGTGTTTATTTTCCCTTGAACATGTTATATAAGAAAAATATTATTGCATGAAAATGAAAACTTAGAATATTAGGAAAACATTTGCATTTGGGTTCAGTTCATGGTGGATTATGGTGCACATTACTCCAATGGATAGGGATAAGGAGAGATCAAGATGCTTAACATCACTCATTGAGGAGAGTATATTAAGCTTGGGACCCATTCAGTCTTGCAGACATGCTTGACTCCTCAGCTATTTCTGAAATTATCCACAGAAATAAAAGTAAAATAATTAAAAGATATTTGCATAGTATTATCTACCTCTTCAGTCATACTGTCTATATTGTTATATTATGTCTGCCCTAGCCCATAAAGGTTATGGGAATATACTGGGCCGGATTGGCCAATACTTTTGATATGGTAGTTATACGTTCCTTTCAGTTTCAACTTACTGTTTTCTCTGTTGTTGATGCATTTTATTTCAATTCAGCACTTATTCAATATTCGTACATTTAGGATGCTAGTCTTATATTCAGTTCTATATGTTTCAGTACATATTTCTTTTATAATTGGCATGTATTCTTGTGATCATAAGCATGCAAGAATGAGTCTTTTCTTTCAATACCTTTATTACTTATACATACATGCATTTCCTTGCTATAGCTTTAGGTTTGAGGTATGCCTTTTTACCTCATACATTGCTTAGTTATAAATGCATTATTTATAACTTCCTCCTACTTCTTGTAGCTTATTGCACCTATTTATTCCATGATACTAATCACGAGCTGAGCAAGATCTAACAGAAATATGCATATAATATAGCAGTGCAAAATAGGTAAAAAGGAGGCATCCAGACACAGTCCACATTAATTCATTCATATACAATACATTAAATGCAGAATAATAAGAAAAAGAAAATTTAGTTATTACACTTTTAATAAATGCAGGCCAAGAAAATTGAAGCATATCTCCTTCAATGAGCCGCACTTTACTTTAACCTGCTACCAACTAAATCCTCAAGCGATGGATCTGACTTATACTCCTGATCTGCCATATGCACATATATGATAGGGCACAGCAAAAAAAAGAAAATTTGGTTAGACTTTAATAAGTCTAAGTATAATTTAAGCTAGTAAAGATTTATTAATTTAAAGATATCACTATTTTTCTTATACTACTAAGCAAGCAAATATATTTTTGGTTTAATATCCATGGTACTAATGACAACCACCTCTTAAACTTAGTTGATTATGGGGTGGCCGCCACATAGCTTGACCGGGCGAGGTGGGGGCAGCATAGTGGGAGGAAAGTACTGGGGGGAACTCAGTATGCTTTCTTAAGTGATGACTTGGTCATACCTGATGAAGCAGTCGCTCCCTTGGGAGGTGCCAATCTCCATTGGTATATCTTTCTTTTCCTTGGTCGGTTTGGTGGAATTCTGTAACAGCCCTAGGTTGTTATTTAGCTTAATTATAAGCCTAATCTAGTTCTTATTTTAATCCCATTGCATTCACTAGATCATTATAAACAAATCCTAAAATTTTGGGGTCAATCGGACCTCTTTAGGTCAATTAGGTATTTTTAATCAATTTTAGTTCCCTAAATAATAGCTAAAATATTTTGACTTTCGATCTAAAATCTGATTGTATTTTTAAATTACTCACCCCCATATTAGATATGAGTGAGAGTTTGGGCATTTTTGGAGATCATTTAGGCATTAATTAGATTTAATTTAAATTGAGAAAATTGTAAATTAGGGTTCCTAACAATATAGAATTTCAAATATTCTTTTAACCGATTAACCCATCCGGGATCCGCTATGCGGACCGCAGGCGATCCGCTGCGAAGCCCGGGTCCCGTGATAGGTTTTGATTCAAATCCACCCATCAAATCGTGGATCCTGCGGCTTGGATTTAATCCTAGCATTATAGCATCCTGAGCATTGGATTTAACCCATGGATCCTATGGCCTGGATCTATCCCACGTTCGGCCATTAGTATCCAAAGCATCTGGGCCATCGCGCTCTCTAATCGATAGATCAGACGACTCATAGGGCACCCGCACTGTGGATCGTCGTCCCAAATTTAAGCCCGCGTCCCACTCTCGACAGGGAGGATTGCCAGTACAATTGACCACAGACTCTGTCCCTAATTCCCTTTGCCACCTCAGCACGCTGTTGGGATTCTCCTTCAAACGGCTAAGTGTCCTGATCGGGACCCGTGGCATGGCCAAGCTCAATTTAGAATTTGAGAGCTCGGCCATGGCCTGAGCTCTCGGGTCTCTCCAACCCATCCAGCTGCACCCAATTAATCCTCTAAGGCTATAAATAGCCTCAGGATTCGTTCAGTGAGCTGTTTTGTGGCGCCCCGCTCCCTAAGCCCACAATCATTAAGCTAAGGAGTGGAGGGTCATTGTGCAAATCCTTCTCTTATCATGGTATTTGGCAAAGATCCACAATCCACTAATAAGGGGAGGACATGCATAGAACATCTGAGGGGATCAGTCACTAAATCTGACATACATACAGAGTGCAGAAGCTAAATGAAATAAATTGTACATCCATTCACCATGCATCACACAAGAAATAGCAATAAAATAGCTCAGTAAATAATAAAGTGCAAAAAATAATTACAGTCACAGTACCTGTATTATTACAACATTTAAATAATTTAAAAGACTAAAAGATAAATCACTCACCCTCACAAGCGGCTAAAAGAAACTAAGAAATATCCGGCTCTTCTGGCTGAAGCTCCTCCTCTAAGTAAGGTACCTCTACTTCAGCAACTAGCTCCTCAAACCTAACTGAATCTGATATTATCGATTTCATAATGCCATGGCCCCAGCCAATAAAAGAAAATCTTGTTAGACAATTGTCTAAGTACATTTTAGGTTGAATATTTTACATGAGTTATTAATGTCACCATTTTTATACTTAAGCACAATAAAAATAAACTAAAAGCATAGGTGCAGTAAGCGTACAAAGAAATAAGGATAGTTTAAATATAACATTTATAATTAAGCAACAAATGAGGCAAAAGCATACCTTAATAACTAAGCAAGGAATAGGCATATACATGTATAGTATAGTAAGGGAAAGTACTGAAAGTAAAGTCTAATCCTAAACATGCTGATGATCATATGACATATGCAAATTAAATGATAGAAATCTGAATATGGTACGTATAGTAAGCAGTAAAGTCTAGCATCCTATAAATATGTACAATTGAGCAAGTAAGTAAAGAAAAATAGTTGACTGAAATATCCATCAGAACATAGTACACAGTAAGCTGAAAACTGAAACAGGTATGTAAAGACTGTCATATCAGAAAGTTGGCCATCGGGCCGATAAAATCCCCAAAGCCTTTCTGGGCTTGGGCAGATAGAAATTTCCCATAGCCTTTCTAGGCTATGGCAGATATAAATTTAGCAACAGAATTGAGGAGGCAGTAAATACAAATGCAGAATCTTTTAGTTATTTTACTTTATTTCTATGGACACGTCCAGAAACAGCTGAGGAGTCAAACACGTCTGCAAGACTATATGGGTTCCAAGCTTAACACACGCTCCTCAATGAGTAATGTTAAGCATCCTTATTACTCCTTACCCTTGTCCATTAGGGTAAATGTGCACCCGAATCTACTAAATATATTGAACCCAAAGGCAACTGTTATCCTAATTATGCTAAGTTTTCATTTCATGCATAAAGTTCTCTTATATGATATGAACAAGGAATTTAAGCACAAAATATAAGGAATGCATAGCAACAAAAATTAATCAAGTAAGCAAGGGACTCTTCTATACATGGTGACACTATTGTAATCTAATTTAACCATTCTAATTATTCTAAGTTATACAAGTTCAGGATCTCTAATTCCTACTATTAAGTGTAACTTAGAAGCATGGCCTTATATGTTAAAAAGCTTAGAACTAATTAGGTTCTATTCTAATTCAATCATGTACGGCTATAAGTTTAATTAATAAATCACAATGTCCTAATTTGATGAATTCAGATGTTCTATCTAAGATCTTATAAAGATATACTAAATTATAGATTATGGATTAAACACTACGCGATTGGGCTTAAATCACATAATCCAAAAAGGTTAAGATATAAGATCTAGGTTTCAATCTAAAAGTGATATATTGATTAAGGTATATCCTATTAAGCAAATCAAACATAATAGGATGAGCCTCCTTATCCTAAATCTAAGGTTAAGAGACAAAGAAATCAAAATAAGTTGTAAAATTTCTAGAAATTAATAAAACCAAGGATTTATTTATTGAATAACCCACTTATCTAATGAATAAAATCTAACATATGAGCTAGTCCTAGTCTTAGGAGTAGTCCTAATGTGAGGTGAAATATCCTAAAGAAAAGACTTAGAGAATTTTGAGGAATTTTACTAAGTTGACCTAATGGCTGATTTTTCTCACTTAAATAATTCTAATACAGTTCTAATACTAGTTTGAGTGATTTAAAACATAGATTAGAGGTTAATGCCACTTAACTTAAATTTTTGGGAAAAATGACCATTTTGCCCCTACTTAAGGGCCCAAAAAGCTACTTTTTGGTTTAGGGCTTCAAATTGAAGTTTCTTGGTATCAAATGATTTATTATTATCTAACATGAAGATAGACAGTAAGTATGCTTAATTTGGACAATAAACGAGTCCTATAGGTCCAAACTAAGGTTTTTGACCTAAGGGGTATTTTAGTAAATTGCACTTAATAAAATCTAAATTTTTATGCAGTTTATTGTTGGTTGCTATTCAAGGATTCCATATAGTCCAAGAATACTAAATCCTGAGGTCTAATGAGTTAGTTATAGTCGTTTGAATTTCTAAGGGTAAATAGGTAATTTTTTCTAAGTTCAGAGGGGCCTAAAAGCTAACTCTTCCATTTGGTATCCAAATTCAGCAAACTCAGTTACTATATCTTTCCTATAGCACACTAAGTACTTTAACTGAGAGTAGACCCAAATTGGACTTCAAATGGTCAAGTTATGACCTAACTAAGGTTATGGGTATTTTGATCATTTCTTCTAATTTTCTAGGATTCAAAACCTAAATATTATTTTGAGTTATTATTGGCACTGAAATTCTAAGTTATCTAATAATTTGAACAATACATTTAAGGTACAAGGTAGGTTTTGAGCACTTATTAAAAATGATAATGTTTTCAAACTTAATTTCCATATTGAAATTTATATAATATTCAATTTTAACTAAAATATGTTCACATTTGATATAATTCAACCCCACTAGGGTCCTAGGGACCTTAAAATACAAAAACATTGAAGTTTAGGCCATTTCAGCCAAAATTGGGCAATTTTTCAGAAAATTCTGAGAATTTTGCAAGTTTGGGCATTGTAGCGCGCTGAAGCGCTTTTCGCACGACAGCGCGCGGTAGCGTTTTTGCGCGGTAGTGCTTTTCGGGTGGCAACGCTGCGGCCCGCTGTGGCACTGTGCGCAGCGGTTTAATTTGTAAAATTACTGTTCAATTAATTTATTTTGATATTTCCTAAAGTTTTCAAAAAAAAAATTTTCGTTGCAGCGCGCTATGGCGCGCTGTAGCGGTCCATTTTGTGAATTTTACTGTTTTAATTAATTAATTTAATGAATTTATTTAAATTTTCCAAAATGCCGCTGCAGTGGCCTATTTTGCAAAATCGGGCGCTCCAGCGCGTTGTAGCGTCAGACAGTGATTTCGCCAGGACGAAACCTAAAAGGCCTACTTTCAAGCTCAATTACGCTCAATCCAAAGTATTTTATGAGCGGTGTCAGATATCAATGGAAAGATCTTTCTGATACCTTTCCATCGACACCAAAGTCGGCACAAACGGAGTATCATAGCTATACGAAATATGCAAACGAATACAAGGGTATGCAGAATACAAGGAAAATAGAGCAGTTTTCTATGATGCTTTTAAGAGCCTTAATGGCTTCCATACATGCTTATGGGCTTCTAAGGATACATTCAAGTATTGCAACAACATGAGGAAGGTAAGGAGGGGAGCAAGGGGGTACCTTTTAGTCTTGCGAGGGAAGGAGGAAGGAGACTTGGAAGGCTTGGAGGATGAGCTTTTCCTTTTTCTTCTTCAGCCCAAGGTATAGCAATGGAGGGGAGAGGAGAGAGCTTTAGAGCTTAGCTTGATAGCAAAATGAGGAGGGAGGGTTGAGCTTACTTAATATAGGAGGAGAGGAGGAGGGGAGTAGGGGCTAGGCCATTATGAGCCTAAGGAGGGAGGCAATCAATGGGCAGCCAAGGGGCATAGGGGCACTGACTAGGTAGGGGAGCTGACAGGATGCATTAGAAAATTAGGGGGAAATTGTAATTTAGGGCCTGGGTAATTACCTATTTATTTTTCTTGATTATTTAAATATTCAAATTTTAGAAACGCGCTCCAAAAATTCCCAAAAATTCACCCCTGGCTAATTTGGGGGTGAGGAATTTAACGGCGAAGTTGGATTTCGATTCTGGCGATTATTTATTTATTCTATTTTCTGGTACATTTAATTACATTAAAATATTCGCGAAAATCTAACGATTTCAAAACGTGTCCAAAACATCACCTCTAACTAATTTGGGGGTGATGATGGCAACGGCGAAGTCGGATTTTAATTTTGAGATCAAATAAATACCTCAATTTTCTAATTAATTAAATATTAAAATATTCCAAAATAATCGATTGAGCTCCGAATTGCTCCAAACCTTCAGGATTTGGTTCTAATGACTAGATGAACTTAATGGAATGATAATAAGGATATGATTATGCTTAAATTAAGCTGGGTAACAACTTTAGGTTGTTACACGTTTACTCACTAAATTGCCTTGAATCCAATTATTTATAATTCCCAATACTCGAAGCTTCAAAGCTCCCTATGATCCTCAGCTCCTGCCTTCAATAATATGAGGGTGTACACTCGATGTTCGAGTCCCGTAGCATCTCCTAGAAGCTCAGCATCCTCTAGATCTCCATAGATCAATTGAACCAATCTTCCCGGGAACTCTTCAAGTACCCTTTTATCCATGCCAAGTCGAGTAGGCTCAGCATTGCTGTGAAAGTCTATGTGAATTCTTAAATAGGCTAGTTGATTGAATTGCAATCATTCCCTAGATCTAGCTCGACCCTGATCGATCGAATCAATCAATCGGGCTAAGGCTCTTCCCGAAAGCTGGGTCCAAATAAGAATAAGGACCCGGTAATCCAGTGCGACCAAAACCCAGTGTAACAACCCTAGTGTTGTTACACGTCAATTAGTAGATAAATCAACTATAGTCCTTTTCTATTACGCTTATAATAGTGTTAAGAGTTTTCACCTCAAATTTTGTGCGATTTAGAGATCGTTTGACACTTTCTAACACTTCCTGATTTTGCTCATAATTATGAGAATATCTATTTTATTTAGATATCAGAATAAAAAATAGAGTCTATCACTGAACTCATAACCCCAAATTATTTAGGGGTGGTATTTTGGAAGTGTTTGGAAGTCGTAAAAAATTTTTCGATTATTTTAATATTATTTAAATACTCATAAAATTATAATAATTAAATTAACCTCCGATCAAAATTCCGATTTCAATTTTGGGTTTTTCACCTCTCAATTAGATGAGGGTAAAATTTTGGAATTTATCAAAGTGCATTTGAATATTTAATTTTGATTAAATAAAGTGATTTAATTTAATATTAAAATAATGCATTTGAATTTAATTAATAATTATATATATTTATTTTAAATCCAATGACTAAATTCAAAAACATCATAAATCCGTTGATGAGTGCAAAACACAGAACACCATTCCCCTTTAATCTTAGTCGTTCGCTTTAATTAAGCATGATTCAATGACTGCGTAACATTTGGATTCGCCCAGTGAGATCTAGCCGTTGGATCATGCATCTAATTTGACAGCTGAGGATCAGAGACTGCACGTCCCTGTTCTCACCTTTTCCTTGCAGGCGCACAATGCCCTGCCGCGATATGGCCCCTCCAGCTATCCCGACCGATATGTTAACCTTCCCTTTAATCCTTACCTCTCTCATTTTGCAAAACTTTGGACTGGAAGCAATTATGGGAGAATAAAAGATAAGCTAAGCTACATCTGGAACAAACCCTAGCCAATGGGATTTGCAATCTTCCGTAGGTGCTAGGTACTAATTTCATTTCTTCCCATTGATTTATTCTGGGTGCCCTAACTGAACTTAGGAAACGCCTGATCCTTTTGTTTCTATTATACGCTCAATTCATTGTTAATTCATTCAGAATATCTTAAATGCTTGTGTTCTATTTTATTATTATCCATAATTAACTTAGATTGAGCTGATTGGGATTGATAGAGCCCGATCGAGCTTAAGAAATTTGCAAAATAAAAATCTTACGCCTCTGCACCGTACCTCTCCATTTGATCATGTGATTAAAGCCGTATTATAGTTTAAATTGTTCTTATTATTATGTAACATTAAAACCTTACCAGGCCATTTTTTTTTCATTTCGCTTGCGTGTATTTTTTCTTGCAAAACTTCGACAATTTTTAGGGTTTGCTCGTACCCATGCGTCGAAAGGCGATGCAGAGATGAATCCTTGGGCCCGTTTTTTTTATGGCCCATATTCGAATCGTCTAGGTTGGGTCGCAATTAAGTGATGGGCCTATGGTGCCCCTAACGGCCCATTATCCCAAACTTAAGGCTCGTCGGGCTTTCTGCACGGCCCATTTTGCTTATGAGCACGATCCATCTAAACCTAGGGCGACGGGCCAACATAAGGAAATGTGTAAGTATTTTTTTTTATGAACGATTAATGATAAATCTAAGATTTATAACAAAATAAAAGAAGAAAAACATATAAATCATCACATAAACAAGCATACTTTGAAATAAATTCAATGATTTTCAGTAGAAAGCTGGAGAAAAGACAATCTGGAGCAAAAGGAAAATTATGGAAGAAAATCGATGTGGCCGCCACAGTGCGCCACAATGGGCCATGGCGGTCTACTGAATAGGGCTCACGTGGAAACATATCTGCAAGCCTGGAAGGAGAACCACTGCAGCGCGCCACAGCGGGCCACGGCGGCATTCTGAAATATTAGTTTGAACTGTGTGGAAACTAATTGAACAGTAAAATTCAAAATATTAAGCTCTCCAGCATGCCACAGCGCGCTAGGCTGCACTAAAATAAAATGCAGACTTAGAAGGAATCCACTGCAGCACGCCCCAGCACGCTTCAGCAGGCTGCAGCGTCATTTCAGATAAATTATATTAATCAAGGGGCAAAATTAATTGAACAGTGAATTCAAAACTCAAACCGCCTCAGCACGCCATGGTGAGAATCTGAATTAAATCGACTTGCTACAGCGCGCTACAGCGGAACAGTGTTTCAAAAAAGACTGCTACAGCGCGCTATGGCAGATCCCCAGTAAATAATCTTTCTTGAGCCATGCACAACAGGAATGAGATGCAATCGCTGTAGCGTGCCACTGTGACCGACGCAGTTTTTCTAAGGTCAAGGCATTAATGACAGCATAGGGAAGGCCAAAAATTCAAACCATTGGCCTTCTCCAACCATTTGAAAACTACAAAAGCAATAAATCCTGATGTACCCAAAAGGAATAAAAGAATAATATTAAATGGCATGCCATTAATTTAAGGAAGAGAAAGGGTTAGACATAATTTATGCACAAGGCTGAAGGAATCCCTTTATAAACAGTATTTTGAAACTAAAGAAGGGTTCTCAATTTTGACATTCATTGATCAAAATTATAAACTGCTATGGGAAAGAGAAGGAGAACTCTCAAATTAGCTAGGAGTGATATTTTGGACATGTTTGGAAGTCGTCGAATTTTCGTGAATATTTTAATATAATTAAATGCTCCAAAAAATAGAATAATTAAATAGTCGTGGAATTAAAATCTAACTTCACCATTGAATTTCTCACCCCCAAATTAGCTAGGGGTGCATTTTTGGGAATTTTTGGAGTGCATTCCAAAAATCTAAATTTTTAAATAATCAAAGAAAATAAATAAGGGATTATCGAGTCCTAAATTTGCAATTTCCCCTATTTTTCTAATTCCCTTCGGCTGACAGCCCCTCTCCCTAGCCAGTGCCCCCATACCCTCCTTAGATAAGCTTGATGGTCTCCTTCTCCCTCTCCCTAGGCCTCATGATGGCCTATTCCCTAGGCTCATCATTTCTTCTCCTCCTTTAAGTAGCTCAAATCCTTCTTCTTTCCCTTTGCAAAAAGTTGAGCTCCTCCTTCCTCCTCCCTCCTTCCTCCTTCTTTGGGTGCTTGCTGAAGAAAAAGAAGTGCAGCTCTCCACCTCCAAAGTTTTTGAAGAAAATAGAGTTCTCTTCCTTCTTCCTCCTTGCAAGGCTAAGGTATTGTAACAACCCTAGATTGTTACCTTGCTAAAATTATAGGTAACCTAGTCAATTTTAAATACCATTACTTATAGAACCTTAAACTGAACCCATCTAGAAAATTTGAAGTCTATTAGAAATACCATTACTTATAGAACCTTAAACTGAACCTATCTAGAAAATTTGAAGTCTATTGGACTTCTCTAAGTAAAAAATGATAATTTGATCAGTCTAAATACCCTAGATTAGACCTAAAATATTTTGATCTCAGAATTAAATTCTGATTGCATTTTTGAATTCCTCACCCCCAAATTAGCTAAATGTGAAAATTTGGTGCAATTTGGAGATCATTTAGGTCATAATTCAATTTAAATTAAAATGGTCTAATTATACAAAAGGGTTTCTAACATTTCAAATTTGCAATTATACCTTTTTACCCTATTAAAAGGTCGGATCTGCTGTTTGGACTGCGGGCGATCCGCTGCGGAGCCCGGGTCATAAGACAGCAGAGTCCTGCACATTTAGCCGTCGTGCCTTTTTAACCAACGGTCGGGATTTGATCTCGCTAGATCGCGGATCCGTCATTGGATCCATCCCATGGATCCTATGGCCAGGATCGCTCCCGCGATCGACTGTTAGGATCCGAGTGATCCCAGCCGTAGCGCCATTTGATCGATAGATCAGACGGCATCCGAAGGTCCCGGCACTGTGGACCTTCGTCTTCGCCACACCTGGGCCCGACCGGGAAATTTCCCATACTGCCAGCTGCCCATCCGGTCCGCCACTCGCGCCTCCAGTTCGGCAGAGCCGTTAGGAACTTCCTAGGAATGGTTAGAGACCCCATTCGGACCTCGAGACCCGACCGAGCTTGAATTGGAATTCGAGAGCTTGGCCATGGCCCAACTTCTCGGGTCCTCTCCAGCCCGAGCCAGCCCTCCAGAAGCTTCCCTAAGCTTGCCTGAGGCAATAAATAGCCTTAGGAATCCCTCCTCCATCCCTTTGCTGCTCAATTTCCCTCAAATTGTCACTGCCTTCCCTCTCGCCATTGCTGAACTCCAGAGCTCGAGAAGGCAATCCAGTAGCTTCTAAACCGCAGATAGTAGGCTCTCCTGGTGTTCAGGATCCTTTGCAACATCTGGAAGTGCAGCCAAGGCCAGTCGAGCCCTCAGATGGTCACCCCGAGCTCGCCCGAGAATCCAGGTACTCCCGTTTGCTGGTTTCGAGCCAATGAGGTTCGAACTTTCTTCCTTTTGATGCGTATGTGTTCGTATTGTTGTCCCGAACCCAGTGGTATCGAGATTAAGATCTAGGTTAGCCCCGATCGATCGAATCGATCGATCAGGTTAAAGCTCCTTAAGGACCCAGCGATCCAGACCATCCCAGACCCTCAGACTAGAGGGCTTCGATCCACCTCACCTCCCTGATGGTGTAGGGATAGAGCTCGGGGTCTGGCATGGCCTCTGAGGGGAGAATTGTTTCCTCATAGTAGCTCCAATGGACACTGTGAAGTTACCTCCTTTGAAACACTAGGTATAATTGTGAGTGGGGCATCTTAACAACTTAGCTTGAGATACAAATCGCCAATGGGTGATACCTCTTATCGAAGACCACTTTGTTAAGGTGGCCTAATCAAACTAAGTGATGAAAATTACCTTCCTTTCAAGGACACTAAGTATGTGTATACCATCATTATACTTAATAATCTTTAAAGTAAATCTGCAACTCTAACCAATTATCATTTTAGAAGCTGAGTCAGAATCCTTTTTGCAGGATTCTGCACAGTGGAAACTTAGAATTCATTATCTGCATTCTAAGTTTTCATGGCTTTTTAGATTTTTACTCATGTAGAATAGGAGCATGGGCATAAGCATGAGCATGAACTTGAAATATCATTTCATTGGTAATGTATGAGCATCAGTGATGAAGTATGGGTTATGGAATATTACATACACATACTGGGGAATTTCAGGGTGCATCTACGTCGCCATACTGTATTCTTAACCGGGTGTATGTTTACATTGGACCGCACTACTCATAGTCTTTCAATGATAGTTCAGTGACATATCCGTGACATATGTGGTGTGGCATATTTGGGTGCGGGTGCATCTTTCTTGTGACATACAGTACAGTATTTGACATTTCTTTCATCTTGACTCATGAATATTCAATGTTTCCTTTACTTTCAGTTCTCTTTTGTGTGATAGTTTTACTTATTTAGCCTTTATTGTCTTACTTATTCAGTTGTTTCAGTTTTTCCTTAATTAGTTTATTTTCCCCAATTTTCCTGCAGTTGTACTTTACTTTACTTATTACTTGTATTTAACTTTATTACTGTATAGTTAGTTGCGATGTATTAGACTTCTTGTCTAACACGAGGTACTTTCGGGATCCGGCAATTTGCTAGATCCCGAGCAGCTTGTAGAGACAGGGCAGGAGGACACACAGGAGATCCAGGAGGAGTACGTGGAGCCTTAGTGGATCGAACATCTACCTTTACTTTTAGCTCTATTTCAGTACTTTAGTAGACCTTATTTACTTCTACATTTAAATCAGTATGTAATAAATTATGGATGTATCTTTTACTTTCTTTTTTTTGAGACAAATGTTTGCTACTATTTGTGATGAATGTATTCTAGATGTATTGTTTTTAGCTTCCACACTATGTTATACTACTATACTTAGTATTGTGATGTGACCAGCATACTGGAAATGCTGATACATTGATGACGTATATTGGATCCTCACTCGTTCTTTAAATCTAATGTACGTATTAGTCTAATACTTAAGGAAAGTATTCTACTCTTGTCTTAAGTATTGGCTCTCGATTCTACTCTTAAGATCGAGTCAGCAGCCCTCAGCATGGCTCAGTCTTAGACCCGCCTATTTAGGAAGAGGGGTTTTTGCTTGTATACCCGTCCTCCTGAGTAGCGCACCGCTCCGCCGCAGGATGTAAACATATCTCTTGTCTTTTGCGCGTGGCGACGGGGCGGGGTGCTACAGGTACCATTTTGTTTACTCACTTTGTCTCCTTCATGTTGATACAATGCTTGAATGTATCTTTAAAAATCTATAAGCATGTATGCAAGCCATTAAGGCTCTTAAAAGCTTCACATAAAATTGCTCTATTTTTATTGTATTTTGCACACCCCTACATTCATCATTATTTTTTGTATAGTTAGAATGCTCCGTTTGTGCCGATTTTGGTGTCAATGGAAAGGTATCAGAAAGACTTTGCCATTGATATATGGAACTGCTCATGGAATGCTCTGGATTGGGAGTATTTGGGCTCGAAAGTAGGCCTTACAGGTTTTGTCCAAGCAAAAAATATTGTCTGACGCTGCAGCGCCCAAAGTTGCAAAATGGACCACTGTAGTGCGCCATAGCGCGCTGCAGCGGCATTTCGTAAAAATTATATAAAATCAATTATTCGCCTAATTGAACAGTAAATTGCAAATGGACCGCTACAGCGCGTCGTAGCGCGCTGTAGCGAGATGTAGCGATATTTTTAGAAAAATTATAGAAAATCAGATAAATAAACTAATTGAACAATATTTTCGCAAGTTTGACCGCTGCAGCATGCCATAGCACGCCACAGCGGTCGCAACACCAAAAGCGCTGCAGCGCACTATAGTGCCAGCAGTGCCACAGCGTGCTACAGCGCCCGAAATTGCAAAAAAACTGCCCAGATTTTTATAAATCTGTCCAGAATTGGCTGAAATGGCCAAAACTTCACTGTTTGCATTTTAAGGTCCCTGGGGCCCTAGTGGGACAGAATTATATAAAATAAGAACCTCTTTTAGTTAAAATTAAACATTGCATAAAATTTTATATGGAAATTAAGTTAAAACCTTATCATTTTTAATAAGTGATCAAAACTTGTTATGTACCTTAAATATATTTTGTGTCAAATGCTAAGTAATAGAATCTTAAGTGTTTGCATTGAATAGGATATCTTAATAACCAAATGGCATGAAACCTAAGTCTTTTTTTATTTATAATTAAGTGCTAATCACTTTATTTTGATTTAGAATTTGATTAGCATTAATTACCTTTTTGCCTTATGGCATCTTTATATTTATATGCTTTCATGATATTAGAATGAATGTTAGAGAAATTTTAACATTATTTGGACACTTAAATATGCTTAGTTGATATTAAATTATAATTAAACATAAGAATCTTGATAACTTGATTAAGTATATAATACTTAATCAAAGTCTAAAATTTGACATCAATAATATGCTAATAATACATTAATTTGTCATTGACCTTTAAATTAACCCTTGGTCTTAATGGTAGAAATGTTAGGGGTTAAATCCTAATTTGTCTTGATTAAGATCTAAACCTTAATTATTTAATCAATTAACTTGATTGTAAGATAATTCAATTGATATTATTCCAATAATGCATATGATTTGATATTGATCTTAAATTATTGAATTAGAAGTGGTAAGGATAATATTGAATATGTGTGATTGAATCATCTGAATCTAAACTTTAGATCTTTGATATTCTCTTATATAAGACTATTAGCATAAGATGGATAAAATTATAATGATTTATGAAATGATCTAACTCTATTAAGATCTTTGATTTCATCCTAGATTGTAGAATAGGAAAAGATTAGATGGATTTTAATTATCTGATCTGATCACTTTAACCTAAGACTAATAAGTAAACCTTGAATGTTATCTTAAGAAGTAGAAAAGTAAGATCTTAAGGGTCTTGCTATAGGATCATTATTGAAATGCTTAAAGACCTTAACTATTAGTATATTGAGGTAGGATGAACTTTTGTAACTTATTGAGGTAGGAACCTTAGATGAGCCTTCATAACTTTAGAGGTTGATCTTGACATATTGTGGTAGGAATTACATAAAACATCTAGAATAGAACCTCCCCCTTATGGTAGAAATTAATATTTAAGTGATCTATATAATCACACCCTTGGAGTCTTATGCAGGACTCACCCATTTAGAGTAAGGATTAATAACTTTGATAATCCTTGTTGATTAAATAGAGTTGTCTAAACCCAGATTATTGGTTGGTGTAGTATGGTATACCCATAGTACTGAATCACTTCAGTAGTATTCAGGATTGGTTGATTCACTCCAATGTGGACTTATGAACAAGTGTTATCCCAAGGGATTAGACGAATACAATCCCGTTAGAGTAAATCGTCCAAAACTAAGAGTGTTATAAATAGGGACTCATTCCTTAGTTTGATTAAAATATAAATCGTCATCGGGTGATACATCATAATGAAGATCACTTCAATAGGTGTGGCTTAAACAAACTAAGTAATTCGAGTCACCTTCTTTAGGACACAAAGTGTGATTGTGAGTTGGGCATTTTAATGACTTAGCTTGAGATACAAATCGCCATCGGGTGATGCCTCCTATAGAAGATCGCTTCATTAGGGTGGCTTAATCAAACTAAGTGTTAAGAACCACCTTTCTTGCAAATGTGCTAAATATGTGTATACAATCATCCCATCTAATGGTTTTTAAGTAAATTCTCAACTTTAACCAAGTATCGAACTAGAATGTAGGAGTCAGAATCCTTTTAGCAGGATTCTGCACAATGGAGACCTTAAATTCATTATCGAATTTCAAAGCATTTTTTTGGATTTCTGGATTTACCTCATGTAGCTTAGAAGCATGAGCATGAGCATAAGCATGATATTGAGTATCAGTAATGATGTATGAGTATTAGTGATGATTTATGGGTTACAGAATGTTGCATACATTGGTTGGGGAATTTCAGGATGCATCGGCATCGTAGTTCCCAATTGGATGTATGTATACATTGGACCATACTACTCATAGCAATTCAGTGATATTTTGGTTGCATATCAGTAGCATACAGTGTTGTGGCATATACAGATGCACAGTTTTAGTGACATACAATATAGTTTTACTGATGATCAGTTAGTTTCAGATTTCCTTACTGTTTTGGGGTATTTTCAGTATTCAGATTATAGTTCAATTTTACTTTACTTTACTTTACTTTAGTTTTGTATAGTTTTATATAGTTTAATATTTTCAGTTATCTTTACAGTATTTCTGCAGATTTAATCACATTATGTAAATGTTAAATGAATAACAAGAACTATTTAGACTAGTTTCGATGTGTTAGACTTATTGTTTAACACGGGGTACTTTTGGGATCTGGCAATTTGCTAGATCTTGAGCATTGTATTGAGCTAGGTCAGGAGGACACCCAGGAGATTCAGGAGGAGCCCGTGGAGCACTAGTGGACTCTTCTTCAATTTAATTTTTCTGCTTAGCATTTTTAGTTCAGTACTTAGTTTTATGTCTGTTTCAGTAAAATCTTTGTTATAATTTTGGGTGTATTTTCTTTTCTTTTCTAAGACGAATATTTTCATATAACTTCTATGATGAATGTTTCAGGATGTTTTCTTTAAGCTTCTGCACTCTGTTATATTCTACTTATACTTAGTATTGTGGTGTGATCAGTATATTGGAATGATGATATCTTATGCATATATTGGATTCTTCATATTGTATTCTAAATCCAATATATATATTATTTGCCTAATACTTGGGATATAGATACTACTCTTATCTTAAGTATTAGCTCTCAACCCTCGTTGATGTTGAGTCAGCACTTTAGATGGATTTGGTGTTTCAGCTATTTAGGGAGACGGGATATTCCTCCCCGAGTGGCGCGTCGCTCCGCCTCCAAACTGATTACACTTATTTTTGCACGCGGCGATGGGCGGGGCGCTACAGAAATTGAATTATTAACCAATAAAATTGAGAGATTGAATGTGAACACCATCCAAGAAGTGAACTGTGAGTTGTGCAAAGGGAACCATAATATCAAATGTTGTAATTTAAATAACTCTTTTGATCCCTCACAAACTGAACAAGTAAGCTTCTTGAGGAATAATAATAATAACAATAACCCCCACTACAACCCTAATCTAATACATACAACCCGGGGTGGAGAAATCACCCAAACTTTTCTTGGAATGAGGGGAATTCTCATGGTAATTACAACTCTCAACAACAAAATAGACCAACCCAAAATTTCAATAACTCCTATAATTCTACTCAACATAAAAATCAGGAATCTGGGCTAGAAGAATCTTTTTGGGCCTTTAAAACTGAAACTATGTAATTTATGAAAAGGATCGAGTTAACCATGAACCAACATGAAACCTCAATTCAAGAAATTGAAGTGTCTCTTAGGAATATTGAAGTCCAATTGGGATAAATTTCTCAACAACTATCAACTCGATAGCAGGGAATGCTCCCAAGCTCGACTAAAATAAACCCGAGAGAGATGATGAGTGTGATCAACTTGGACACGCCAAAAATAGTCTACATGGAACATAATTCTACTAAAGAGAGTATAGGAGGAAAAACTAAGGAAATTGCTACTGAAAGCATTAAAGGAGATAAAAAATTCATTAAGAGAGTGGACCTTGGGAAATGAACATTCCTTATATCAATGAGGGTGAAGTCCTTTTATATCTCTTGTGTGATCTAGGGGCTTCCTTCAATATTATACCGTTACACATATACTCCCAACTAGGGGTAAGGGGAATGGAAGAAATGCCCATCATTCTTGAATTTGTTAATTTAGATTCTAAGACTCCCATTAGAATTGTGAGGAATGTTCAAGTAGGACTAGGAGTTTCATGATTCCTACAGATTTTGTTGTGTGTGAATGGAACAGATGGAGTGAAAACTCTACTGTAATATTTGAGAGACCATTCCTTGCCAGCTCTAGAGCAATAATTGATGTAGAAAGAGGGTTGATGACTGTGAGAGTAAATGGCTTGAAGGAGATTATAAATCTGATGCCTTCTATGTTTAAAGAGAAAATTACAAAGGCTAATTGGAAAAAAGCCAATTTAAAGCTGAAAAGTAAGGGGGAGATTTTTACTGAAGCTAATTTTGCTAGTCACTTGGATTCCTCATCTGGAGAAAGTGACAAGAAATGGGAGAAAAAGAAAAGGAAAATAAGGAGAGGGAAGAACAAGAAAAAAGGAGCTTCCCTTTTAATTATTAAAAATAGGGCAGAAAATAAGGCCTATGATGAAATCATGAGTTCGAGCCCAACTTCAGTAGGTGCTTACTCACATAAATCAAAAATATGGAAGAAGAAACCACCCCTGAATTTAGACCAAATTTGATCATAAACATGTCGGGCTGATGACATTAAACTAAGCACTTCTTGGGAGGCAACCCAATTTCTATTTTGTTTGATTTAAGAACTTAGGAGTAGTCATTAGAAATAAAACAACCTCATTTGAGTTAAATTATTTTTGGAAGCAATTTGAAAGTTTGAAAAAAATTGCTTTAGAAGGCACTGCAGCGAAATTTCCAGCCACAAAACGCCGCATCGGATTTCCCTGATACAGTGCGCTGTGGCAAATTTTATGCACACTTGAATGTTTCTAAGTCCCACGGTGCCACTGCGCACTGCAGTGACTGACGCCTAGCTGTAAATTGCTTTAACTGCTTGGAATTCCCCAAACAGTCAGCAGCGCTACAGCGCGTGCCTTGGAACTTAAAATCTGGACATAATGCTACAAAAGCTGATCTTTTCCACACATTAAAGGTTGAATTCTGGTCACATTCATTGCATGATATTAAAATAACTTTTGACTGTCCTTAATCATGCTTTGAATGTGATTACCTTTGTAAGAACTTCCAGAAATCTTTGGTTATAAATACGATGGTGGAGGAGAAGAGAAGTTCACCCTTGTCTAAGACTAAAATTCAGATTTCTATTTTCAAAACTTTCAGCTCTCCTCTCCAAAATGTATTCCCAAAAGAAAAAAGTGATAAGCAAGGAGAAGGGGGCCTCAACTTTTGGAGGCCCATACAATTAGAAAAGATTCACCTCGGTCAAAATCGAGCAAAGATTCAACCAGGTAACATCAAAGTGTAAGCTAATCCCTGAATGAGGATTCGGACTCCCCTACCCCGTGAACTCGGATCAAATTATGAACAGGGGATGGGAGCACTTGGTGAGTCCCCAAAATGCAACCTACCCTGTCATAGTTCAGGAGGTTTACGCCAACGCAATCAATGCATCGGGCGTAAAATCACTGTTCGGGATAAGGGAATGGAGTTTGGGAGCATACAAATTAAAATTTTTTATTTATTAAGAGAGGTAGAGGATTGTGCCTACCTCAACCTCACAGGGTCACAATATGACTCAGTTGCTATCGCCAGTGAAATCACCCGCGCTAATGCGGGCCTGAGAGGAAACTTAGCTAACATTCCTTGAGCACTCCTCACGGAGTCAAGCAATGCTTGGCATGTGTTCGTCTCTAGCTTTGTAAAGCCATCTAGTCATCTCAAGGAGGTGACTTAGAATAGGGTGCTGCTCTTATGCACTCTTCAATGGCCTGGAGATATTCATATCTCCAGCATTATCGTGGAGTAGCTCTGGAACATCCTAATCGGGCCTTGTGCTACGTTAGCATTTGGGTCACTAATTTCAGATTTGTATGAGGATCAAGGAGTCAAGATCCTTTCTTCTGATATTGTGATCCCTCCCAGTGCTCCTCTAGACTTGACCAGTTTGAGCCCCTACATCCATGAGGGGGTGCAGGCCAAAAAGAGAAGGGGGGAGGAAGGAGAAGCTTCAACTTTCACCGGCCGGACCATAGCTGATTAGATGATGATCCAGATGTACACTCATCAAAGGAACTTGGGGGTAGCCATGGTGCGGGACATGTGCTTCTTCAAAACAAAAGTCGCTCGGCAGCGCCAGTTTGATACAAAATTTCATGACACTTTAAGAACGATGTTCCAAGAATGGAGCTTACATGAAGGACCAGATGGATTTCGGCTGCCATGCCCCCCTGTTGGTGAACCCATCCCGAACATGGAATGGCCAGCGGACTACACCTATCTAGATTTTGACAAAGAGGAAGAAGAAGATCAAGAGTAAAATGATTGATATGTTGTACTGTTTTCTGTTTTTCTATTTTTTTTCTGTTTTTAATTTTATTTTTTATTTTCTTTGTTTTGTTTTTCAATTAATAAATCTTGGATTGCTTAAACCCTCCTGAGAAGCTGCTAAGTTTGTAAGTTAATTTTCTGAAAACTTTTCTTTATGGATTCAATAACAAATCATATGTGAAACCTAAGTCACCAATTGTGCCTAACTAAGGGTGATTGAATTAAATGACAACACACTAAGCCTTTTTAGCAAGGTGAGAAACCTAAGTAACTTCTTAGTCTCCAATGAATTTAACTGAACAAATGCTAAAATTCTAAGTGTGGGGGTGGGGAGTCCTGAAGAACCAAGACTAAAAATGGGCAAGAGATATAGTGAACAATTGAGTGTGCTATGCTTTTGTAGGACTTCATGATCACAAAAAGAACTGAACGGTGATGAAGAAAAATATATGTCCCTAGATTTAAAAAGAGAAAAAAAAAATAGAATCAGGAATGAAGAAAAATATCTCTCCTGGAAAATATAATTTGTTCTTTGTGATTTGACAGACTGTAAATACACGTCTGCGCTCGTATGCAAGTGTACATGTTCTGAAGTAATAAGTGGAAAATTTGAGTTTCTGGGATTTATCGAACCACAGAGAATTGGATGTTTTGTTACTAAGGTATATCTATTATCACTAATGTTTAAGTTATCGGTAACTTGTTTAATTTGGTTCCAGAATGAGCAAAATAATCACTTAGTAGAAAATAGTCAAATAGAAGGAAGAGGAGAGTTGGGTGTCTCCCACATGACATGATAGATTACTTAGATATGTTACTTCCTAAAGCATTCATCATTCATTCTCTTTGATTTTAATCAAGTGCACATTATTTTTCCTTGAGGTTTATCTCAAAGATTTACAAGTTCAAATCTTGTGCTTGAAATGAACACACATTCGGTTCTATTTCAGCACAAAGATCACTGTAAGATTTTAAGTTTGTAGTTTTTATCTCATCTTTTGATCATGGAGATGAGGGTTATTAAATTTTAAAATCTTATAAGCATTGATTCCACTAAGAGCATCACGCACATCAAACATAGCTGAGATGAGGGGTTAAATTCATTGAGCTCAATGACTATGTCACCTCTTTCATGAGCACATAATTATTCCATTCCCTCTCTCAAGTATGTTGAGCAATGGGGCTTCATTAGTGGGTCTTAGCATCACACATGTAATCCTATTAGTTGAGCTTAAATTAAGGTGCACTAAGCTCAAGAACTTTCTTACATTGTTCCAAGCTCTTGTGCACTCATAAATCTAGCATCTAAACCAAGGTGAGCTATGGAGCACAAGACGCATTAGTCTTTTGATTCACATTTCAAGTCCAATAATAAAATTATACATTTCTTAGCAAGGCATTAAAATCATAATCCTTACATTTATAGTAACTATCAAAATATGTGGGATTATTCCAACCCTCCCCAAGGGAGGTTTAGTTCTCTATTACAAAAGAGATAAAAAGAACACATACATGGATAAAGACCCTTTCATGATCAACTAAGAAGGGAAATTCAAAACAAGAGTTTAGAAAATACTAAGAATGTTCCTTGGAAGTTCTTCAGACTCTTCTTTTCCTTGTTTGAAGTGTCTTTCTTAGGTTGCTAGTGTTGCCTTTATCCTCCTGCTACTTAGCAAGTTGAGCTTCTCCACCCTTGGGGAGTTTTTCTTCTCTTCTATGCAGCCCCCTTCTTTATTTAGTGAATTAAGCAAATTTGGGAACCCTCCTCTAGTCAAGAGGAGTGATATTTATATATGAGGGGCTGCTTCTTCATTCCTCATTTCAAAATCTAGCAAATACTTCTTAAAAATTTGAGCAATGATGGCAAAATTCACTTGATGGACGAGGTGATCAATTATTTCCATTGTTTTAGCCATTACATCACCTCAAAAGTCCATTTTCACAATTAAAAACGGAGCTGAAGCAGGAGGATTGATGGCTGGAGACAAGAGGCTGGTTAGGTGTCTTGTCCTAGCCACAATTAATGCTTTTGCTAGAAAAATTTGCAGCGGGCCATGGCAGCGCGCTGTGGCCCGCTGTGGCGCACTGCGGCGCACTATGGCGCATACAATTTCTGCAAAGATGCCCGCTGTAGCGCGCGACCGTGTCTGTTTTTTGCAAAGTAACCGGCTGCAACGCGCTATGGCACTGGCATTTTGCACAGCGCTCCGTTACAGTGCACGATCGTGCCTGCTGTCAACAAACGAATCCGCTGCAGTGCACGATCGCACCCGCTTTTCACAAGGCTCTCCGCTGCATCGCGCTGTAGCGCTAACATTTAGCAAAATGCCCCGCTACAGCGCGCTTGTAACAACCCTAGTTGTTACACTAGCTAAATTTGGATTAATTAAGCCAAACCAAGCTTTAATTTTAATTCCATTAGACTCAATGGGTCATTTTAACCTAACCCCAGAAGTTTTGAACCAATCGGAGCTAAAATGGAAAATTTGGTATTTTTGGCTATTTTAAGCTCTGAAAATACCTAAATTAATTTGATCTCCAAATCAAAATCTGACTTCATTTTTGAATTCCCCACTCCCAAATTAGCTAAGGGTAAAATTTTGAGAATTTTTGGAGGTCATTTAGGCATATTTTGAATTTAATTTAAATTAGTTCAATTGAAATTTAGAGTTTTAAACAATTTTAAATTGCATTTATACCCTATTCCAATGGTCGGCTAATCCCAAATCACAGGCTCCATCTGGGTCGTCCATCCTGCGAAGCTGATCCAACGGCCGCGCTTTAAATCAAGTCTCCTTCCATCTCGACCGTTCTGCGGTTTCGAGATTCTGATCCGACGGCATCCAACTATCCGCTGTAAGTACCCTCAATCACCGTTAGATCACTTGATCTTATCCAACGGTTGACCTCTTATCCACTCCCATTCGTTAAGTGTCGAGAGATTAGGGTCGTCCTGTTTCGATGGCAGGGAACCCCGAGCACTGTGGATCGTCTCCTTCGTCTCGTTCATCGCTAGCTGGTCCCCCCCCCCCCCCCCCCCCCCCCCGACAACCTGGCGACCTCCAGTCCTCGTGGCAGAACAGGAAGACCTCGAATTTCCCCCTCCTGCCCTCGGTGCATCCGTCTTGCCGGTCGTCATCTCCCCAAAATGCCCATAGCCGTTGGCCCAAGCCTTCTCTTTGGCCCGAGCTTTCTCTTTGGCCCGAGCCTCCTCCCATTGCCAAGCCTTGGATACCACCCCCAGAGCTCCCCCAAGCCTATAAATACCCCCCTGGAGATCACAATGAGTCCCTTTGCCCACTGTGAACCCCTAATTTCTAGCTAGATCCCTCTTGAAGCCCCCTTCCCTCTCGGTGATTCCTGGAACTTCTGGAGCTAAGTACCGCTGATAGAGGGTGCAAGTCTGGTGTTTAGACACCCTGTAAGCTCGTGGTAGTCTTCTGGAAGCTCCAGTTGCCTTCAACCCCATCTATAAGGTACAGCCTTCTCCCATGGATTCCTTCGATCCATTTCCTCATCTGTCTCTGCATTAAGCTTTTAGATGTCGCTTAATTAGCCGTAGCCACCTAGGCTAGCTCGAATCGATCGTATCGATGGATTGAGCTAGCGACTGAGCCATGGCTGAGTCCGAGTAAGGACCCATCGATCGGCTGCGCCCCAGGTTAAGAGACCTTAGGGGTTCGACTCACTTCACCTCCCTGAAGGAGTAGGTATTGAACCCCGGTCGATTAATGGCCTCTGTGAGGAGAATTGTCTCCTCACAGTAAGCCTGAAATGCCCTATCGAAGGCGTCTCGGGTGAGTAGCACCCCATCAATCCAGAGGGATCCAGATGGGGGTTCTTAGTCCAATCGATGTGTCTCGACCCCAGGAATGTGTAGGGATCGAGTTGAGCCGCCGCCGTCATCTGAGCGCCGAGAATTTCAGCGTTGAATCTCGCCTGGGACAGACCCGTCAAGAGGAAGAAGATGACTCATTTTGGGCCGGGCCGACCCCGACCTGCACTGTTCTGATTTTGGGCCGCGTCTATTAGTTAATTATTGGAAGACATTTTTAATGGTTATGCATTTAATTAATCAAATCCTAAAGTTTTAATTTAAATAAACATTCAGAATAAATTAATTTAATAACTTTGGCTACACTGTTCCAAATGGTATAATCTAATATACCATTTGAATCAGAAAAATACAAGGAATCTAAATATAAAATAAAATTGCAGATCCAATGGTTGGATTTAAAATAATTGATTAAACATTTTCTATTTTTAATTAAATCATAATAAATTCAATTAATCACCAAAATAATTGATTAAGGGCTCTAATTGCTCATTAAACCCTAAAGAATAATTGTGGCCTCTTAAAATCAATTTTGGACATTTAATTTTCTTAATCACCCTAATCAAGGATTAGTGAATTAAACCCTAAATTAATCTCTAATTTTGGGTAGATTAGTTGTTAATGCCATCTTAAGCCTATTATAACCTGAGTGTAAGATTGGATTGCCCTAGAATGCCCTAAATTCACTAATCCCTCTTATTGGCCTAAAAATATAATTAGTGTTAATTAGCTTAATTAGGTTGTCAAAACCTAAGATAAGTGTGTTTCCCACTTCAGTGAACAATATGAAATACATTAAAACAGATTAGATCCAATTTGGATAACTAAACCTAAAATCCCAATTGTAGCCTTAAGAGGGGCATTTTGGTCATTTTGACCAAAATGTGCTTAAATGCACCTTAAACCTAGGGAAATTCAGTAAATCAACCTCAGTTGAATTATTAATATTCTCTGAACTCTTAGGCTAGTAACAATACTAATGTGGTCATTAATCTAGGAAGTCTTCAATTAAGCCATAATTAAGACACTTATATCTTAAGTGATCCTAAATAAGTCACTTAGCCTTAATACTTGAATCTAATAATTCCAACTGTTAAATCTCACTTTAATAAGTTTAAATTAGATAAATAATGAACTTAAATACCAAAAGAAATGCAATTGGTGAAGTCTAAGTTAGAAAATTAATTAAGTCTAAAGTGATCAGATCTTAGATCTTAGATCTTAGACCTTAGACATTAGATCTTCTACGTGAATTAAACCATCTCCTTTGGAATTTCCATAAATGATTGATTGTTTAATCCCTTAAAATCTTCCATGTGAGTATAGGATGATTCAATCTATAAAATAATGAGATTATCTTAAAGATTGAATATATATCTTAGATTCTCAAGTTCTTAATTGATTATTTTATCTTATAATCAATAGAATAACCCATCGCTAAGTTCTTAGTTCCTGGATCCTTCAGCTTCTAGGATTCCTCACCTTCAAATGGGTATTCAGTGTGAACCCTATATCCTTAGCAGGACTTGACCTTAAGTTTAGGATTTGAACACCAAGGTCGAGTTTAAACCCAAAGCCGCTGTATCTTGATTTATTCAGTCAAGATTTGGGTAAGAGAGCAAAATGTTAATAAATTAGGTCATTGATTTAATTATTTAAACCTCATAGTCGTCACATGATTTTGGATTAGAACTTGTTAAGTTCTAATATTAACTTTAAGGTCGTAACTTTGAGATTTTACTCGATAGTTGGATATTGGAGATCCTAAACTAGTATATTCTCAGAATAATTAGATTGGGTAATTAGATAACCATGGATATCACATAAGTCTAGATTGAGTCTCTTGCTTACTTTGACTTGATTACTTTGCACACCTTGAATGTTGAGCCTTATTCCTTGAGCATAATAGGAGAACTTAGGATATGGAGGATACATCCTAAGTTAGTAATTGTAAAGCATATCATTCATCTAGTTATTGCAGTGCTTTCAGTTAGTAGAATATGTCTTAGCTTAGTCTGCCTCTTCAGTAGTAGTTTTATATATATTGGATTCAGATCTAGCATAATTGGATGGCTAGTCTGGATATTGATTGATATTGGAGGCCCTGTTTGGCCTATTGGCTGGTATGGCAGTACTATGTTTTAGGCTTATTGCTACTCTAGTTTGGTTTTTCAGTCTTGTTTTCTTTTTGCTTTGCCACATACTTCAGTGGTCTTATTTTCAGTACTTGCTCTCTTTGCCACACGCCTCAGTGGCTTCATATATATTGCTTTGCTTTTGCCACATGTCTCAGTGGCTTTCTTTTCTTTCCTTTCTTAGCATGTTGTATGTATACTCATATGGTTACTTATATATATTGGCATGTTTATGATACAAGAATTACGTGTTTTATTCAATATTATATTCTTTATATACTCATCATGTATTGATATTATCATAAGTATGTTAGGTTCAGAAATGCATTCTAGTTGTTGTTCATTTTCTTAGCTTTTAGCCTCACCTTTCTTATTTTGCATTGTATGTTATTTTTCATACTAGTTGCTAGCTATAAATGGATAGTTTATAGTTACCCATTTCTTCATAGCTTGTTGCACCTATTACTGCTTGCATGTTTATCTAATTTAAAATTGTGATATCTTTAAAATATTCAGTTCATTTAATAGCCTAAAATGTACTTAGACAATTGTCTAACTGTAACTTTTTATTTTGTTGGCTGGGGCCCTGGCATTTCTGATACCGACAAATGTCAGCTTCAGACTTGTTCGTGGGCAGTGTCGTAGAAGAGGAGCAGGTTCAGGAGGAGGAGCGTGTTGCTGCTTTTTAGATAGATCTTGCATTTTATTTCAGTGTGATTGAGAGACATTTTCATTCTCTTTAAAAATTCAGTTTGTAATATTTAATTCTGGATGTATTTTATTTTTGCATTGTGATGAGTTACTATATTGTCTGTCTTTCCCTCTTTCTACTATGTATGCTTGTGGATGTTACCTTATTGTTTGTTGCTTCCGCCACTTTGATACTTGTATATTGATGAATGTTATAGTACTTGGTGATAAGTCCTTGGCTTAAGGCAGATTGGGTTTACCTAACTTTACTTAAGTTGGGGATTTGCCACAGTTAGAGCACCGTACTTCCTATTGTCGGTACGGGGGCCCCACAGCGATGTAGCGTCAGTATATCACAAAATGGCCTGCTGCAGCGTGCGATCACGCCCAATGTTGCAAACTGTTCCGCTGCAGCGCGCGATAGAGCCCGTGTTTCGCAAGATGGCCCGCTGCAACGCGCGGTAGCGATTTCCTTTAGAAAAAATTGGAAAATTGCTCAAATGGCTCAGAATTCCTTGGGTAGGCATTTTCCTGTAAAGATATATATAATTTGATTAAGGAACAGTTTTGGGATAATAAATGAATAAATTTTTCTTTTATTTGAGAGATAATTTATGGATTCATCATGATTTATAAGAAGGAGCACACATGACACAGAATTCTTGTCACTCATTTATTGCCCAGCTAGAGTTTGGGATCCCTCAAGAAACTATCCATCCCCTAAATTAAGAAATAGACATCCAATTATTTCAGATTAGAGACTAGTGAAAGTGAGATGGGCTTAGAACCTGAATTTGGAAGATGATAGTAGTTGTATATCTATAAATCATCTGGATTTAAGCAACAATAAGCGACATAAAACTTCACATTGACATCTAACATTGAATCCACAACCTTAGAAATTAGAAAATACAGTTTGAGCTTACTTAAAGACGAATAAGAATTTAAGTGTGGGGGTGTGATAAATCTAAGATTTATAGAAAAATAAAGAAAGAAAAATATACAAATCATCACATGAATAAGTATGCTTTGAAATAAATTCAATAATTTTCAGGAGAAACCTGGAAGAAAGACAATCTACAGCAAAAGTAAAATTCTGGAAGAAAATTGTTGTGGCGCGCCACAGTGGGCCATGGAAATCTACTGAATTGGGCTCACTTGGAACCATATCTGCAAGCCTAGAAGGAGAACCGCTGCAGCGTACCACATCGCACCATAGCGGGCCATGACAACATTCTAGAATATTATTTTGAACTATATGGAAACTAATTGAACGGTAAAACTTAAAGTATTAAGCTCTCCAGCATGCCACAGCGTGCTAGGCTGCACTAAAATAAAATGCATACTTGCAAGGAATATGTTGTAGCACTCCCCAGCACTCTTCAACGGGCTGCAGTGTCAATTCAGATAAACTATATAAATCAAGGGGAAAATTTAATTAAACAGTGAATTCGAAACTCAAATCGCCTCAGCACACCGTGGCAAGAATCTAAATTAACTTGACTCACTACAGCGCACTGCAGCGGAACAGTATTTCAAACGGGACTGCTACAGCGCGTTACGGCTGATCTTCCTCCTTCTCTTGCTTTCTGTGCTTCTTCTCTTCACAAGTTGCATCCCTCCTCTACCTTGAAATGGGTCTCCCTCTTTCTTTGGTCTGCAGTAGTTTTTAGGACAAAAACCATATACTATAGGTATTATGGAACCATTCTTTTGTCTTGAATCTGCACTTTTATACTCCTCTTATTATCTCTTTAGCATTTAAGCAGCCACCCTTTCCCATTCCTTGAGAATAGGATTTAATTAAGTTTCATTCTGTTATGCTTTTGAAAATAAGGAAGCCTTAATGTATTTGCAATAATTTTTTACTGTGGGAAGATGAGGAGTTATGTTCTTTGGTTTTCCCTATGATGCTTTGAATGCTTCTACCTGGCAAAAATTACGGCGGGGGCTACGGCGTGCTGTAGTGCCAGGCTCTCTATCTTGAAGATGATATGGTGCGCTGTAGCTCCCCCCTTTCTATTTGTGTACAAGTAAAGGTCTACTACAATGTGCAGTAGCACCAGGCTTTCAGGTTGAGTCGCACTGCGACACACTGTAGCGCAGACCTCTCGGGTTTCGTCCGCTACGTCGTGCAGTAGCGCCAGGCTCTCAGGTTGAGTCCCACTGCAGTGCACAATAGCACTTTGTCATCAGGTTGAGCACACTACGGCGTGCGATAGCACTGCCTTCTCAGGCTGAACCCGCTATGATGCGTAGTAGCATGTAGGTTTTAGTACTTTGGCTTTATTTTATTACTTTCATGATTTTTTTGGGCTTTTATCCTAAAATATTATGAAGTACAACTCAAAGCATCAAAATTTTAAGAAATTTTACTTAAATATTTGCAAAAATTGTCTATATATGTTGGGTTCATCAATGATCACCAAAATAGACTCTATCCAACGATATATTTAGTTAGCCCTAATTTTGAAGTCGCCTAGGATCCTGATTTTTGAGTCGGGTTTAGTCATACTTATCCTAGTAATGACTTAGGCCATTATAATCTAAGTATGCATCTCTCTTCATTCGCTCACCTAAGATGATTAATTAAAATGTAAGGGCTCAAGCTACTCTACTATGGGGTTTAGGAGTTCTACTAGTAATTGACTCCAAAAAAGTTAGTTTCCATATTTGTTATCCAACTCATCTACATTCCAAAAAAGTCAATTTATATATTTGTTATCCAATCAAAATAAAATCAACATGATTACATTCCCTATATCATAACATGAGCAGTGATAATAAGTAGGCTCATCTTGGAGTTGATTTGACCTAACAAGGGTTTAACCTAAGTTAATTAAGGCTAAAAACATCATTAGCAAAAATAATAATAATAATAATGTAAAATGAATGACACCATAATATTCTACATATTTTTTCGAGCACTTTAAGATATAACATCACTATATTTGGATTACTGGTTGCAAAGTTATGAAAGAAATAAAATTATTAATATATAAAATTAATTAATGCCTACTATTTAAAAGCATGCTCGACATTCCCTTTGCCAAAGGCAGCACCCGCACGCATGAGTTGTGCTCGCGTGCGTAAGACCCGTGATAGTGCAGTGTGGGTCGAGTGACCCGCTCGCTACTCTTCACTACCCCATCGATTCGAACCCTAGAAACCTAGGGTTGCCAAATTCTCGCAGCATAGACCTCCTCACGACACATACGACATATCAAATTAAAGCTTAGAACGTGATCTTCCTAATGCATGCATAAAATATAATCCTAACAAAATAGTCTATCCCAATTTATATTTCTTAGGTTTTAGGCCTAAGGTTTACTGTGGAGGGATAATGCTCCCTCCACATACCACCACTCATGTAGCCTTTGGTTCCAACTTACTCATTGGGTCGAGGCTGACCTAAGAGCACATGTATGGCATTAGGTATCGCTCTACATGCCGGAATCCAATGGGAGCTTGGGTACTGTACTATACTGTACAAGCCCAAGATGATACCTCTTCAATTGGACTCACCCTGTCCAATTGAGGATGATATATGTTTGCTTATAGGTTGTAATAACGTATCTAAATGCGATTCACATAAAGTGCAAAGTAAAATGGACGGGGTAATGTAGTACCTCACATTGCCTTTTGAAGGTTCGTCGCTCGCCTTGCTCCAACGCAATGCTTCCAAATCCTTAGTAATAATTTTGTCCGCGCACAATTAGCCAAACCAACCCTCATGAATGAGTTGACTCGACTATGTCACAGCAAACAGGCGGGGAGGTGTTCATCCCAAGCGGGTGCCTACGCTCCCCGAGCAGGAAGATGAGCCATTCTTAGTTTGGTGGGGTCTTGACCATTGGATCATTCACTTGATCCAACGACAGGATTACACTTTGCCCATAGGATTTGATCTCACCGTCAGATTCGATCCCAAATATGGACGAATGTCACAAATGCAACATAATTTGCTCGGTGTTCGGGTCCAAGCAGTAGATCCCCGTTGTAAATGGTTTAAACCTTAAAGCTAAATTAATAATATAATAAATATTATTAATTAATATAAATTAATATTATTTAAACTATGCTCCATTTTAGATCAAATGAACTTCAAATAATCTCAAATTTTCATTATTAGCTAATTTGGGTGTGAGGAACTCAAAAATGAGTTCAGATTTTTGATTTCAGGTCTAAATAACTATCTTAATTTTCTAATTAATTAAATTGATCAAAATATTGATGTCACTCAAATGACTGTTGATTTCCACCAAAACTTCAGGGATTAATCTTATGACTATTTTAAGACTAATGGTGAGGTCTTTAAGCTAATTTAGTGATCAAAAATCTAAGTAACAACTTTGGGTTATTACAAGTACTTCCATTCCTTATTATTTAAGACCAGTTCTTGTACTGTGATGTTTCAAATGTTGATTGTGTATCCTGATGTATCGTTGAATGCTGTCAATTGGGCTCGTATGATCTCAATCAATAGTCGATCTCCCTAAGCATGTATAGTGAAGTATAGTGCTCAAGGAAATCGACCCGCCAGCCCTCCCATAGTGCCTAAACCATGGCTTGGGATTCACTAGGTCAGCCACGACCCGATGAACATGTGAAGTACATCAGGAAGCTGCGAGATACCATACGGAAGGAGAAGACTCCCTCCACATTAAACCCTAACTTCCCATCCTTACCGAGGTGCATTAAAAGCTTAGGGTTACAATTAGGTTGTCACATTTTAATAATATTTTGAACCTTAATTAACTTAAGTTAAACTCTAGTTAGGCCAAATTAACTCCAAATTTGCCCTACTCACTGTTATTGTTCATGTAATGTTATTAGGACTGTAATCACACTTATTTAACTCATGTTTGATAGCAAATGTAAAAGTTGACTTTTTGGGAGACTTAAACTTATGTTGAATAGGAAAAGTAAATAGATGGTTCACTAGTTTTGCTCTCTAAACCCTATAGTAGAGTAGTGTAAGCCCTTATATTTCAATTAATTATTTATAGCTATAAACTCATAAACCTTATTTTTAAAACTATAAAACTAGATTTTTCCTATATATACTTATCAATTGATTTAAGATCTAAGTTTTAAATCAATTGGGGTTCAGTTAACCCTAATCATTAAGGTAGATTATTAAAATTAAATAACAAAGGGATATCACTTATTTAGTTAATTTCATTGGCAAATTTACTTGAATGCTACTATGCTTTGAAACCTTAACCAATTGATTATAAATCATTGCACAATAATAACTATAATTAAAGAAGGGGTTTCACTCATGGTGGATTAGTCTATACAGACATTTAAGCCAAGAATGGCTATGGAGTGATCAAAAGATCACACATATATATGAGAGGGGATGTGTGGTTATATAAGAGACCCCATACATAACTCCTCTTTTTGTAATACATGACTCACAAAACATAATAAAATATTAAATAACAATAAATTGCTTAAACATTATTTTACAGTTCATTTATACTTAGTATATTTCAACTTTTTTTCCATTACTATACTTGCATATATGTTGCTAAGAAATATCCTATCCAGCTCTTATATAAATATTTATTGCTTAACCTCTTTTTTGTAGGAATATATAGTGAGCCTTAGCATAATTATTTTGCTTTTAATTTAATGCCATTTTATTTATATTTCCAGTTTTACTTTACCTTTACTGTATTGTGCTTCCTATACTGCTTAATCTAAATTGTGATATCCTTAAACATAAAAATAGTTAGATACCCTAAAATATGCTTAGAATTTATAATTCTAACAACTTATTTTTTTATATTGGCCGTGCCCTATCGTTTTAAAAATCATATATGGTAGATTATGAGCCTAGAGTGGAGCTAGCAGGTGAGTCATAAAATGAGTTAGAGATTCATGAGCATATTTGAAGATTTATTAGAGTTAGTTTACTTTTAATTTTAGTTTTGTGAGGATGTGAAAGTTTTCTTTTTAATTATTATAATATTGTAAACTTAAAGTTGTATGGACTCTAGTATTTATTTATTTTGAGATAAATGTATTTTTCTTTTATTTTTTTGGATGAATGTAATGAAAATTGAATGCCTCTTACTCTTATAACTGTATTTGTGTTTTCTATTTTATAGTTCATTTTCCTTTAGTAGTGCTTAATAGTGGGTTATGAAATACTAATCTAATATTAAGTATTACAGTGGCACTCAGTGTTGCTTCAGAATATCTAATTTGACATTGGGTCGTCACACAATATGTGTGCCAAGATGCTTGTAGAAGTTTATAAATAATCCAAAATTGTGAGAAAATACTTTTTTGTTTTCCAACTTTTTTGTTGTGTTGCCAAAATCCTATGGGTCCTTTTAGAGCTTAGGTCGTTATTTTGGAGAGTCATACTAGCTTGTAGTTGCACAAGGAGATCATTGTTTTGTTTCTTTTGTCGCTTCATATTAAGTGTATTAAGCTATATTTTATTTGTCTTATTCAAATTATATAGCTAATGTTGCTTTATGTTATTCTTTCTCTTAAATAATTATAATTGTTACAACTATTGCTTTGAAACTATTAATATGGACTAATTATGACATAACATGAAATTGTATTAATCTCATTATTAATCATATAATATTATTATTTTATGATTTAAATGTTGAGTTGAATTTTTGCATTATTGTGTTGAACTAATGTTTGATAATATATGTTATTTTTTCAAATTATTGAAGTTAAGTTGTCCATATATTATTTACACCCCTATACTCCCCACAATGGCTATTTAAATCCCCTTCCCTAAATTCCATCATCTTTCTTTATAATTTCAAACCCCAAAATCCACCAAGTATTCTTGATTTATTCCTCTCTCTCTCTCTCTCTCTCTCTCTCTCTCTCTCTCTTTCTCTCTCTCTTAGTCCTCTTTTATATGAGCTACACTATTTGGAACTACTTGCCCATTTGAGTGCATTAAAGGCTGCCAAACTTGACTTAGAACCAACTCTATGCTTCTTATGAATACTAACAGACTGTAAATACACGTCTGCGCTTGCACGCAAGTGTACGTGGTCAGAAGTAATAAGTAGAAAGTGTGACTTTACGGGAATTTATCGAACCACAGAGAATTGGTTGATTTGGAACTAAAGAATATCTATTCTCACTAATGTTTAAGCTATAGTATGTATTGGTTTGTTGGTCTAAAATTAGCACAAATATTCACTAAGTAAAATAGCAAGATTAAAAAAAGAGGAGAGTTGGGACCATCCCACATGCAATGATATAATACTCATGTAGATTTGTTTCTCAAGCTTTATCATTTAATTTAATTTAAATCAAGTGCACATTGTTGTCCTTTAGTCTAGCTCAAAGGCTTACAAGTTCAAATCTCGTGCACAAAATGAACTCACATTCGGTTCTACTTTAGCACAAAGATTCTTGTAAGATTCTTGAGATTTAAAGTTAATTCATTTTCTCTTTATTCAAGGAGAGTTTAAATTTTCTTAAATCTTAGGATCTCACAAGCATTGATTTCCACTACGAGCATCACTCGCATCTCACATAGTTGAGATGAGGGAATCACATGTTGGGCTCAACGACTATGTCACTTAGTTCATGAGCACTCAACACTTCATTACTCAATCTCAATTATGTTGAGCTAAGGAGCTCATTTAGTGGGTCTTAGCATCACTTGCATCAACTCTTTGGTTGAGCTTAGATTGAGGTGCATTGAGCTCAAGAACCTTCTCACATGGTTCTAAGCTTTCATGCACTAAAAATCTAGCATCCAACCTAAGGTGAGCTAAGGAGCACAAGATAATTAGATCTTGGATTTTTTAGTTCTTTTCTCATAAACACATCAAGACTAATTAGATAAAAATTTCTTAGTAAGGCATTAAAATCACAAATACATTATGCTTGAGGGAAAACATTCATACATCAATATTATATCATGCAAAATGGGACTTCATCCCAACCCTCCCCAAGAGGAGTTTAGCTACTCATTACACAAGAAAATAAGGAAGACACATACATGGATAAAGACCCTTTCATGGTCAACTAAAGAGAAAATACAAGATTGAGTTTAGAAGATACTAGGAATGCTCCGTAGAAGCTCACCGGAATTCTTCTTCTCCTTCTAATTATCCTCTCCTTAGGTCGCTAGTGCTGCCTTCTTCCTCTTCTCCCTTTAAAAAATCTTGCCTTGCCACCCTTGGGGAGTTCTCTCTTCATTTGGCTCTCCTCCTTACTTAGTGGATTTTTGCTAAAATTGTGAACCCTCCTCTAGTCAAGAGGAGGGGTATTTATAGGAGGGGGGAGGTTGAATTCTCCTCTTCATTTACAACTAAATTTTCCATAAAGAATTCTGAATTCATCATTACAATATTTTTCCATTAATGGTGATGTGATAATAATCTCATTTCTTTACCTAAAACATCACCTCAAAGCTTCCCTTTTTAACAAAAAAATGGCTGTTGCAGGAAATGGTGGCTAGAGACAAAATTCAGGATAGAGGTCATGTTTCCAGCCGCATTAAATGCAGTGTCTGAGAAAAAATTTGGCAGCCCACTGCAGCGCGCTGCGGCGTGCTTTAGCATACCCTGGTCCCTAGCATATTAGCTAAGTCCCCCGCTGTAGACTGTTGCAGTGCGCGACCGCGCGCTGTAGCGGTCGATTCCGCAAACACTATTCAATTAGTTCTTTTTCCTGCTTTTATAGAGTTAGAAACATTTTCGCGGCAGACCGCTGCAGTCCGCGACCACGCGCTGTAGCGGTGAATTCTGTGAAAAACACTGTTCAATTAATTTGGCTGCCTATTTTATAGTCAAGTATTTCCGCTGCAGACCGCTGCAGCGCGCAACCGCGCTGTGTAGCGATAAATTCCGCAAAAAATACTGTTCAATTAGTTGGGCGGCCCGATTTATATAGTCAAGTATTTCTGCTATAAACCGCTGTAGCGCGCGACCGCGCTGTAGCGGTGAATTCCACAAAAAACACTGTTCAATTAATTGGGCGGCCCGATTTATAAAGTCAAATATTTCTGCTATAAACCACTGCAGTGCGCGACCGCGCGCTGTAGCGGTGAATTCTACGAAAAACAATGTTCAATTAATTTTCATAAAGTTTAGATATTTCCACTGTAACCCGCTGCGGCGCGCGGTCGCGCGCTGCAGCGGTTTTCCTTTAGTAAATTTTAAAAATCTGCAAAAATGCCTTAGAACTCCTTTGGATTACATTTCTCTGAAAAAGATAAAAAAAATGATTTTAGGAGCAGCATAAAGATCTTAAATAGATAAATTTTTCTCTTTATTTAGATATAATTTATGGATTCATCACACCCCACACTTAAATTTTTGCTCTTCCTCGAGTAAGCTCAAAATGATAAACTTTTCCTATTTTTGGAGGGATGAAAGTCACAATAATGTAATATAAAATAGGTACAAGTAAAAAAAATGTGTGCAATGGCAAAAATGAAATGAACATTGTAGTAATAATAATATTTTCAATGGAGTCACTAAGGTAGTTGAATCACTAAATCTCTAAATATTTGAATTTTTAATGCTTGATAATAGGTGATGGGTTCAATACATTTGGACTTTTAGACTAAAGGCATGGTTTAGAGACTCTTAGAGTTGTGCCATATGTGCTCCTTCTTATAAATCACAAAAATGAAAAGATTAAAGGAGAGATATTTTTCTTCATTATTTCTCATTTTGCTCATTTGGGAGAGATATTTTTCATCATCCTTTTTTATTAATATTTTATTATTTTCAACATTTATTTTTAGAGAGAGATATTTTTATTCATCCCTAACATTTTTGTGATCATAAAGTCCTACGGGAGCCTAGCACACTCCATTTAGAATCCATACCATAATTTTTTAGTTTTAAGTTTTAAGCCTTCCCCCACACTTAGCTCAAGCACTTATTTAAAATTTTCAGAGATTTAGATTTTCCTCCATTCATTCCTCAATATCAATATTTTATTGTTTATAATTCATTTAATCATTTTTGCTAAGCATTCTTTCACTTATATTATTTTTGAATTTTTACATTTTTGTGATTTTCATTATTTTTGAAAAATTTAGAAAAAATTATGTCAATTAAGAACAACTAATAAATGTGGGAATATGAAAATTCATAAATTGAAATCTCAAAATGAAAACAAATAAAATAAGGATAAAAAAAAATTAAAAAAGAACAAATACAACATAATTAGTTATCCTCGTCCCCATCATCATCTTCCTCCGACACATACACTATCTGGGTAGGGTAGCGCGTCTCCAGTATGGGTGCACCGATGGGAGGCCTTGGCAACATTGAGGCATCCAGTACGTCATGCAAATTCTAATCATCAAACAACATCCCGAGCGCTTCATGAAATTCAGATTGAACTGGCACTGTTGGACGTATTCCTGTTTGAAAAATCCCATATCTGTAGCTAGAGCCTTACTAAGCTCTGCGTTTTGATTGTGGAGGTGCATCAAGAGTTGGTTTGTGAGACGCGAGTCAGAAGGTGCAGACGCTTCCCCCTTTGGGCCCCTTCTTTTCTTGGGCATTTTACGTTCACTTGCCCGGACATTAAGGTTCGAGGGGGGCAAGGCAATGCTGGGGGGAACAATGGCGTCGGATGAGAGGATTTTTACCTCTTGGGCTTCGCATAACCTAGAAATCAAAGACTCAAAGGCCAATGTCGCGCATGAACCTTTGAGAGCTTTCCAAAGCTGCTCAAAGATTATGCTTGAAATGCCGATTTCGCCCGCCCTAACAAACGAGCACAAAAGGAGTGCTCGGGCACGGGTCACTTCAGTTAAGTGACTCATGGGCATGACTTAGCTAGAAATGAAGACTAGCCATGCACTACTCGTCTCCGTTAATTCGGAGCGAGGAATGTTGGTGAGTCCCCATTCCCACTCGGTGTCATCATTGACGATTTCCGCAACAAGAGCGCGGGGGTCAAAATGAGATTCCAAGAGATCAGAGTACGAACAAGAGCTTACCTCCTCCAACCCATAGAATTGCTCTATTTGAGTAATTCATAGGGTGACACCCTTTCCCCTACAGAAGATCCGCTGCCCGGATGCGTCAATTTCATTGGCATACACTTCCTGGACGATCGCCGTATATGTGGGAGCTCTCTTAGTCACAAACTCTTTCCATCCTCTAGGAGTGACCTATTCACGAGGGACGGGGTAGGCAACGCTGAAGCTTCTCTCCGGGATCAACTTCCGTTGGGAAGTGATGGAGGTGTAACGGTGCTCGGCCTCCACCGAGGAGAACCTCTTCTTGTTGAAAGTTCCTCCGGATGTGGAAGCTTCAACATCCTTCCTAGCAATTGCTTTCTTCCCGGAATACATTACTTTTGGTGAGAGTTTTAGGATGATCAAGAGCTCTAAGAAGATAAAGAGAAGGTGCAAGGATAACCCCCCTATTCCCTCCTTATTTGTAGCCCAAATATTCAAGGCAAGAGAAGATGGTCAAATGGTCTTCCTCATGCCATTAATGTGGTGATCCATGTGAAGGGGGGGCAACTTTTTCAGCAACTTTTGACTACCTTGGGAACCCAATGGTCATGGCTTGTTGACTGTATATTCCCAAGACAGAAAATCTGGGCAAACCGCGGCAATCTGCTGCAGCACGCTGTAGCGTGCGATCGCGAGTTTGGGTGCGCCCGGGCGAAAAATGGTTCCGCGCGCTGTCGCGATGCCGTTTATGCGCGGTTTACCAGCTGCAGCGCACTATCGCAGAATTTTCGCTACAGCGCGCTGTAGCGCAATTTTTTTTTTTTTTTTTTTTGTGGGTTGCCTCCCAATAAGCGCTCTATTTAACGTCCTAAGCTAGACTCTCTTAAGATTAATAAGTTGGATCCGGCGGTTTCATTTTCCATAGGATAAGGATGTCCAAGTGAACACACCCCTCTTGGTGGCTCGAACCCTATTCATCTTCAACCTCAACTAAAGGATCCTTCTTTTCAATTTCATAATTTGTGGGAGTCTTTTTCTTTCTTTTTCCCTGTCGCATTTTTCTCTTCTTCACTCCTTCCTTGCTCCCCTTTTCAGAGGAAGGAGTAGAATAGCCATCATAATTTTTTTCTTCTATTGTCAGGTCTCCTAAAACATTATCTACCCATAACCTCTCTTCTCTCACCATTTTTCTTACCTCATCCTCCATTTTTTTCTTCTTAAAGAGAGTGGGTTTTAGATCAATCACTTCTATTTTTCCCTTAACACTGATGCTCATTATATCGCGACTCACATCTATGATAGCCTTAACACTCATCAAAAAGGGTCTTCCAAAAATAATCGTTGAATTTTTGTTCCATCGGTCCCATTCACACACCACAAAATCAGTTGGTACAATAAAATTCCCTAATTCAACAGCAACATTCTTTATTATTCCTAGAGGGGTAAGGGATTCAAGATTAGCAAACTCCAAAATCATTGAGGTATATTCCATCGCTCCTACCTTTAATTGTTCATAGATATGGTAGGGCATAACATTAACTGAAGCACTTAGATCACACAAGGGATCTACAAACACTTCATTTCTTATTATGCATGGGATGCTCAACCTCCCAGGATCTTCACATTTGGGTGCGGTTAGCTTTTCATGGTCATTCCCATTTCTTCTTCTCACTTCCTCTAGTCCAAAATTTGTTGCTCTCTATTTCTCCTCATTCATTCCTTCTGATATACTTTCAGAATGTATCACACTCACCAATTCCCTTAGGTTTATTTCCATTGAACTGGGTAAAGCCCCTTGCTGCCGAGAGGTCAGTTGTTTAGAGATTTGCCCCAATTGAGTTTCAATATTCCTAAGGGAGGCTTCTATTCCCTCGTGACGTGTGATGGTGGCCTTAGTGCGGCGCATGAATTGGGTTGTTTCGGCCTTAAATGAATTGAAGGCCCTTTCTAAATTGTGTTGGTAGTTGTTGTTATTGTTGCTATAGTTCATGCCTTGTTGGTTAGAAGAATTCCCCCCATATTGATTTGCATTATTGTTGTTATTACTCCATGAGAAATTTGGGTGGTTCTTCCACCCTAGATTGTATGTGTTGGAGTAGGGGTTATTTGTTTGGTTGTTATTTCTTAAGTAGTTGGCTTGTTCAGTATTGTTTTGTATAAAAGGGTTGTTCAAGTTACAGCTCTCACTATTATGTCTCCCTCCGCATAATTCACATTGTACCTCAGAAACCACGTGTACATTCATCCTTTCTATCTTTTCATTCAAGGAATGAATTTTTTGTTGCAAAGCTATTATTTGATTTGACTCATTCACTTTAATGGATTCTTTTTTAAGCCTTTCAGAAGGCCATTGGTAAGTGTTGTTTGTCATTTCTTCCAAGAGGTCATAGGCTTCCTCTTGGGTTTTACCACTAATGGATCCCCCGGCGGCCGCATCAATGAGTGTCCTCGTTGGAGCGTTCAAACTATTGTAAAAGGTTTGCACTTGCATCCAGAGAGGGAACCCATGATGCGGGCAACGTATGAGGTACTCCTTAAAGCATTCCGACCAGTCATAAAGAGTCTCATATTCCATCTGAGTCTCATATTCAACCGTGCAGTTTTAGCCGGAGGGAAGTATTTGGCTAAGAATTTCTTAGCTAAATCATCCCAAGTACGGATAGAATCATTCGGTAAAGAGCTGAGCCAACTCTTGGCTCTATCTCTCAGTGAGAAAGGAAATAGCCTCAATTTAACTGCGTTTTCAGAGATGCCGTTAAACTTGAAGGTATCACATATTTCAAGGAAGGTTGAAATATGTGAATTTGGATCTTCAGTGGCTAATCCTCCAAACTGATGATTTTGTACCATACTCAGCGTAGAGGGTTTGATTTCAAAATTATGGGCTTCTATATTCGGCCTTACAATCACATGGGGAATGCCCCTAACAGTGGGCAGTGCATAATCTCTAGGTAGTTTACCCCTAGGCTCTTCTAAGTTTTCAGTGAAAGTGTCCATCACAGCTTGTTGATTTGATAAATTTTGTTCTTGCCTAGCTTGTAAATATGTTCATTCTATTTTAGGATCAAACAAATATTCAGTACAGACTCTTTTACACATATAAATTTCAATAAGACTTATCAAGAATGATTTAGCAATAAAGATCAAACAGATTTTTTTTTTCAAAAATGAAAATAAACAAAAAAGAAATATAAAATGTTAGCTTGATAATTACAAAAGAAAATGTAAAACTACTAATATAAGAAAAAAATCAAATGCTTAAATTGTTAGCTACTTATAGATTCTCCTTAGTTCAAATAAAAAAAAAATAATTCCCCAGCAACGGCGCCAAAAACTTGACAGACTGTAAATATACGTCTGCGCTTGTACGCAAGTGTACGTGGTCTGAAGTAATAAGTGGAAAGTGTGACTTTCCGGGAATTTATCGAATCACAGAGAATTGGTTAATTTGGCACTAAAGTATATCTATTCTCACTAATGTTTAAGCTATATTATGTATTGGTTGGTCGGTCTAAAATTAGCACAAATATTCACTGAGTAAAATAGCAAGATTAAAGAAAGAGGAGAGTCGGGACCATCCCATATGCAATGATATAATACTCATGTAGATATGTTTTTCAAGCTTTATAATTTAATTTAATTTAAATAAAGTGCACATTGTTGTCCTTTAGTTTAGCTCAAAGGCTTACAAGTTCAAATCTTGTGCACAAAATGAACTCACATTCGGTTCTACTTTAGCACAAAAATTCTTGTAAGATTCTTAAGATTTAAAGTTAATTCATTTTCTCTTTATTCAAGGAGAGTTTAAATTTTCTTAAATCTTAGGATCTCACAAGCATTGATTTCCACTACGAGCATCACTCGCATCTCACATAGTTGAGATGAGGGAATCACATGTTGGGCTCAACGACTATGTCACTTAGTTCATGAGCACTCAACACTTCATTATTCAATCTCAATTATGTTAAGCTAAGGAGCTCATTTAGTGGGTCTTAGCATCACTTGCATCAACTCTTTGGTTGAGCTTAGATTGAGGTGCATTGAGCTCAAGAACCTTCTCACATGGTTCTAAGCTTTTGTGCACTCAAAATCTAGCATCCAACCTAAGATTAGCTAAGGAGCACAAGACAATTAGATCTTGGATTTTTTAGTTCTTTTCTCATAAACACATTAAGACTAATTAGATGAAAATTTCTTAGTAATGCATTAAAATCACAAATACATTATGCTTGAGGGAAAACATTCATACATCAATATTACATCATGCAAAATGGGACTCATCACTTGCATCAACTCTTTGGTTGAGCTTAGATTGAGGTGCATTGAGCTCAAGAATCTTCTCACATGGTTCTAAGCTTTCATGCACTCAAAATTTAGCATCCAACCTAAGGTGGGCTAAGGAGCACAAGACAATTAGATCCTGGATTTTTTAGTTCTTTTCTCATAAACACATCAAGACTAATTAGATGAAAATTTCTTAGTAAGGCATTAAAATCATAAATATATTATGCTTGAGGGAAAACATTTATACATCAATATTACATCATGCAAAATTAGACTTCATCCCAACCCTCCCCAAGAGGAGTTTAGCTACTCATTACACAAGAATATACGGAAGACACATACATGGATAAAGACCCTTTCATAGTCAACTAAAGAGAAAATACAAGATTGAGTATAGAAGATACTAGGAACGCTCCGTAGAAGCTCTCCAGAATTCTTCTTCTCCTTCTAATTATCCTTCTTAGGTTGCTAGTGCTGCCTTCTTCCTCTTCTCCCTTTGCAAAAGCTTACCTTGCCACCCTTGGGGAGTTCTCTCTTCCTTTGGCTCTCCTCCTTACTTAGTGGATTTTTGCTAAAATTGTGAACCCTCCTCTAGTCAAGAGGAGGGGTATTTATAGGAGAAGGGAGGTTGAATTCTCCTCTTCATTTGCAACCAAATTTTCCATAAAGAATTCTGAATTCATCATTACAATATTTTTCTATTAATGGTGAGGTGACAATAATCTCATTTCCTTACCTAAAATATCACCTCAAAGCTTCCCTTTTTAACAAAAAATAGCTGTTGCAGGAAATAGTGGCTGGAGACAAAATTCATGATAGAGGTCATGTCTCCAGCCTCATTAAATGCAGTGTCTGAGAAAAAATTTGGCAGGCTGCTGCAGCGCGCTGCGGCGTGCTTTAGCATACCCTGGTCCCTAGCATATTAGCTAAGTCCCCCGCTGTAGACCGCTGCAGCGCACGACCGCACGCTGTAGCGGTTGATTCCGCAAACACTATTCAATTAGTTCTTTTTCCTGCTTTTATAGAGTTAGAAATATTTTTGCGACAGAACACTGCAGCGCGCGACCGCGTGCTATAGCGGTGAATTCCGTGAAAAACACTGTTCAATTAATTTGGCTGCCCATTTTATAGTCAAGTATTTCCGCTGCAGACCACTGCAGCGCGCGACCGCGCACTGTAGCGATAAATTCCGCAAAAAATACTGTTCAATTAGTTGGGCGGCCCGATTTATATAGTCAAGTATTACCGCTATAAACCGCTGCAGTGCGCGACCGCGCTGTAGCGGTGAATTCCGCAAAAAACACTGTTCAATTAGTTGGGCGATCCGATTTATAAATTCATGTATTTCCGCTATAAACCGCTGCAGCGCGTGACCGCGCATTGTAGCGGTGAATTCTGCAAAAAACATTGTTCAATTAATTTTTATAAAGTTTAGATATTTCCGCTGCAACGGTTTTTCTTTAGTAAATTTTAAAAATTTGCAAAAATGCCTTAGAACTCCTTTGGATTCCATTTCCCTGAAAAAGATAAAAAAATTGATTTTAGGAGCAGCATAATATCTTAAATAGATAAATTTTCCCCTTTATTTAGATATAATTTATGGATTCATTAAATACTCCTTAAGCTCTATAGGTCTTTTAGAAGGCTAAGCTCGATAGATAATTCCTATAGAGAGTTGTAGTTTTAGGAGCATCCCTTGGTACTATTGTAACAACCCTAGGTTGTTACCCTACTTAATTTTAGTTTAATCATGCATTAATTCTAGTTCAATTACATTTAGAATACCTACTAAAGCTAATCTTGAAAATTTGAGGTCTATTGGACATCTCTAAGTTAAATTAGTTTATTGATCAGTTTGTTTAGACCTAAAATATTTTGATCTCATAATTAAAATATGTTTTTATTTTTGAATTCCTCACCCCCATATTAGCTAGGGTGTAAGTTTAGTAAAATTTGGAGATCATTTATACCATAATTCAATTTAAATTAAAACGGTCTAATTGCACTCTAGGGTTTTCAACATTTAGAAATTGCAAATATACTAATTTACCCGATTAAACGGTCGAGATCCACTGTGCGGACCACGGGCGATCCGCTGTGGAGCATGGGTCGTGCGACAGCGGTGCTCCCGCTAATCTCACCATCGCACCTTTAGATCCCACGACTGCGATTTAATCCTGCAGGATCGAAGATCCATCGTTGGATCTACTCGACAGAACCCACGGCTCAGATCATTGCAGATCTAACCATTAGGATCCAGATTATCAGAACCGTTTTGCAGTTCTGATTGATAGATCAGATGACCCATAGTGCACCCGCACTGTGGATCTTCATCTCCAACTCTGTAGCACCCCGCCCCGTCACCACGCACACGAGAGGTAAATCATTATTTGGTGGTGGAGCGGTGCGCTACTCAGGAAGACACAAGCTATCTTCCCGAATAGGCTAAGACTGAGCACACTAAATGCTACTGACTCAACCTTAAGGAAGGTTGAGAGTTAATATTTAAGATAAAGGTAGTATCTTTATCTTAAGTATTAGACCAATACATACATTGGATGTAAAACATATGAGGAATCCAATATATGTATAATATATCAGCATTTCTAGTATATTGATCACATCACAATACTAAGTATAATAGTAGAATAACAGAGTGTGGAAGCTAAGACAAAATATCTAGAATACATGTATCACAGAGTAAAAGTAACATTCATCTCAGAAAAGAAAAGTAAAATACATCCAGAATTATTACAAACTGATTTATAATAATGCAAAAGTAAAGTTTATCTAGAGTACTGAAAATCAAAAATAGTAAAGTAAAAGGTGGGAGATGGATCCACTAATGCTCCACGTACTCTTCATGGATATCCTATAAGTCCTTCTGCCCTGTCTTAACATGCTGCTCAGGATCTAGCAAATTGTCGGAACCCAAAAGTACCCCATGTTAGACAAAAGACTAACACATCACAATTAAACTAAGCAGTACTAAAGAAAAATACAAATAGGCAATAAAGTAAATGAAATTGTAGACAAAGTTGTAAAGGCACTGAAATTATAAAGACTGGACAAAGTAAAACTGAACTGAGATTTGAATACTGAAAGTAAGAGAAACATTAAATGCTTAGAAACTAATATAAAAAGGTCCAATGTTGCACTATATGCCACTAGGATCATGCCTCCAAATATGCCACAACATGATATGCCACAGATATATAACAGAACTATCACTGAAAGGCTATGAGTCATATAGTCCAATATATACATACACCCAGTTGAGAATACAATTTACTGTGATACCGATACATCCTGAAATTCCCCAGTCAATATATGTAATATTTCGTAACCCCTAAGTCATCACTGATACTCATACATCACCACTGAAATCCTTCATCATGCTCATGCTCATGCTCATGTTCATGCTTTTATACTACATGAGTTAAATCCATAAATACTTTGAAATATTGATATTGAATTCAAATTCTCCATTGTGCAAAATCCTGCTAAAAGGATTCTGACTCTTAGCTTCTAAAATGGAAATTGGTTAAAGTTGAGAATTTAATTATAAATCATCGGATAAGGAGATGGTATACACATAAATAGCATGCTTCCAAGAAGGGTAGCTTCTAAATCTTAATTTGATTAAGCCACCCTAACGAAATGATCTTCGATAGAAAGCATCACCCGATGGTGATTTGTATTTCAAGATATGCTATTAAAATACCCAAATCACAGGCATACATAGTGTTCTGAAGTGGGTGTCTAGGATCACGTAGTTTGCTTGAAGCACACCTATGGAAGTGATCTTTAATAGGAGGCATCACCCGATGGTGATTTTTATTCAAATAAGCTAATGATCTAAATTCCTTAATCATAACACTCTTAAGATTGAATGATTTAGTCTAAGTGAGACTATGTCCAACTAAACTTGCAGGATATAATACAGACATAATCTAAATAAAGATGAATTAACCAATCCTGATAATTACTGGAATAACCTAGTACTATGGGTATACCCTACTATACAATCCAACAATCAGGGTTCAGTAATTCTATTTATTCAACATGGATTTATCAAGACTATCAATATATAAGCTAAATGGGTAAGTCCTACACAAAGCTCCAAGAATATGATCAAAAAATAGCTCAATATAGATTCTACCACAAGGAAGAGATTTCAGTCTAAGTGTTTTAGGTAAATTATACCATAAGGTATTAAGATCAACTTCTAAAGTAAAAAGAATCATCTAAGATTCTACCTTAATAAGTTTGCAAAGGTTGTTCCTACCTCAATATATCATTAAGTAAGGTCTTTTAAAATATTTCAAATACGAGTTTATAGTGAGACACTTGAAATTCCACACTCTTAATTTTAATGTTATCCTTCTTATTATTTAAGTTTAGAGTGATCAAATCAGATAATTAGGTCATCTGATCACATTCTATTCTAAGATCATGGGAATAAATCAAGGATATTATTAGAGTTAGATCAATTATTAAAACATTACTATTTTATTAATCATTTTATGCTAATAGTCTTATATAGGAGAAAATCAAGGATTCAAAGTTTAGATTTAGATTATTCAATCATATGGATTTATTATTACCATCAGCATGTCTAATTCAATAATTTAAGATCAATACTAAATCAAATGCATTATTGGAATAATGATAATTACATTATCTTAAAAAAAATTAATCTTAATCAAGTAGATTAGGTTTAACCCCTACTCTATTCAAATTAAGACCAAGGGTTTATTTATAAGTCAAGTGTCAAATTAATGGATAAATGATGTATTATTGGTGGTAATCTCAGACTTAGATCAAGTCTTAATAGCTTGATCAAAGTCTTAAGATTTCTTAAGATTAATTAAGATAATTAAGTTCTCAATTTTTGGTTTGTTGAATTTATATATTTTAAATTGACATGTGTGGTTTAAATACATCTACCTTACTGTTATGAAGCATATTAACAGAAAATTTCAAAAAAATAGAAAGTAATTAGTATTAATCAAACCTTAAACCAATTCAAAAGGATTAGCACCTAATTACAAATCTAACCATCAAAATTTAATACAACTTGGGACATAAGTTCTATTCAAACATGCAATTAATCAAAGACTACGTTTACTAAGATCCAAAGGTTCGAAACCCTAATTTTCACTAATCATCATTTTATAAGTTTAGTGCATAAATTAAACTACAGAGATCAAAAAACTAAACTACTTAGCACATTCATTCTACTTATCACAAGGAAACTAATGGCACCCTAAACATAAAATTTGGCTAAGTATACATGCTATCAAACCTAATTAAGATATGTAATAATTAGCCTAAAACAGAAAATCCAACTATTAAAAGCTAAATATTGTTATATATTCAGATTCCTAATGATTTCTAGATTAATTTGATATATAAGGTCATAGGATTTGGACCAGTGGATTAAAAGTTATCACATTAATTTAAATTGTATTTTTCTAATTAATCCAACCTATTTTCCTTAAGGAAAATAAATTCAAACTAGGTTTTATTTAATTTTATACGGGTTCTGTCCTGATTACAAAATGCGCGGGTTGGCTTTACTAGGCCCGGCAATGACGCACAGCGCGGGTCAATGGGTAGGCGCGACCCGCACTCTGCAACTTCTTCATCAGGCGCCATCCCGAGAGCCAGCCTATTAGGGTAACCCAAATCGGTCGAATTCTCACCTCCCTGTCTACCTCGCGACCTTCAATGGATCTGGGTTCCATCATCATGCCAAGGCACACCGATAGAACCCAAAAACCCCATCTGAGAATGGCTGGATCTCCGAGGAGCTAGTAGGCCAAAAACCTTCCATTGCCGCTGATGTGGGGGATTGATACTCCCCACAGAGAGCTCGCTAGACTTGGGGCTTGATGGCTACACCTTCACTGTGATAAGGCGCACCCAAGCCCCAATCTGGCTTGACCCAAGAGTTACTGGAAGCATGGGACCATACTCAGGGTGGCCAACTCTTCATGAGATGCAGTCCGATCGATCGATACGATTGATTGGGCTGACCCAAAGCTGCCAAAACCTACGCATTACAATCGCCTAGACTAAGAGTGCAATCAGAGAATACTGGAAGAAGGAACTGAGCCCACTTGACTCGATCCAAGGCAGAAGGGGGGTACCTGATCAAAAAGGAAGACTGGATCTGCTGACTGAGGAAGACAGGGGCCAATCCAGGAGCTGTAGCTAATGCAGATAAACTTCACAGGCCTAGACAAAGCTGTAGGGGGCTTGAACACCAAATCTGACCCTCTGACTGGATAGTGACTTAAGGTAATTGAGCTCAGGTGGAGGTTCAAAATTAGCAAAGGAAACTATAAAGGAGTTCCCTAACTATTTATAGCTAGGAAGGGAGTGGTAGGGAGCTCAAGCAGCCCATAGGAATGGCCTGGGGATTGAGGAGGTTGGGCTGGGGTTAGGCGAGGGCAGACCCAGAAGATCGAGGCGCCAAGCTGTTAAGGATCGAGTGGTAGTGAGGAGCAGGGAATATCCCCATACTGCCACGCCAGCATTTACAACAGAAGCTATCAGGATCCTTCGGGAAATTTGGGGACAATGATCCACAGTGGGAGATAGGCCCAAGATCATCTGATCACGAGTTGGTTAGAAGTGGACGGTCTAATCCTACTCCTATCAACAAACGAATGTGGGAGGGATCACAGCCCTTCAATCTACAGAAGGGATCCAACGATGGATCAGCTATACTTAAACGCGGGCTCTAGACCTCTAGATCAAGGCGCTAGGATTCGTGCGGCACCATCCATGCATCACAAAAGCTGAACCGCGGTCGGGGTCTTGCAGCGGATCCCCCGCGATCCCGACAGTGGATCCCGACCGTTGGAGGGTATACTTGCAATTATAAAATGTTAGGAACCCTAGAGTGCAATTAACCTATTTTAATTAAATTTGAATTATGGCCTAAATGATCTCCAAATTTTACCAAACTTTCACCCCCATGCTAATTTTGGGTGAAGAATTCAAAAATGTAGTCATATTTTAATTCTGAGATCAAAATATTTTAAGTCTAATCTAGGGCATCTAGACTGATCAAAATATCATCTTGACTTAGAAAAGACCAATTGACTTCAATTTTTCAGGATTAGCTTCACTTAATGTTCAAAAATAATGGAATTAAAATTAATGCTCGATTAGGTTTAGAAATTAATAGGGTAACCTAGGGTTATTACAAAATCCCCCACTTAAGAGCAATGTCGTCCTCGACATCATCTTAATAGAGAAGATACGAATGCAAAAATTATATCAATACGATTAAAATTCAAAAGATTAACAGATACTTGAATTTTCAAAGAGACTGTGATACTTTCTTCGCATATCAGCTTCTTTCTCCCAAGTAGATTCTTTTAAAGAGCGATTCCTCCACTGAACCTTTACCATTGGGATTATGCGATTTCTCAACTGCTTTTGATCATGAGCTAAAATCTTAATTGGCTCCTCTGCATAAGAAAGATCCGGCTGGAGAGATACTGCTGGAAGTTGAATTAGATGAGATGGATTATGAAGATATATTCGCATAGAGGAGATGTGGAACACATTATGGACTACAGAGAAAACTTCATAAGGCTTTAATCTATAGGCTGCAGAACCAATCTTTTCTAGTAATTCAAAAGGTCCGACTTAGCGGGGGCTTAGCTTCCCAGCTACACCAAAATGATACATGCCTTTCATTGGACTGACTTTAAGATACACAAAATTACCAACATCGAATTCCAGAGTACGGTGATGAGCATCATTATCTTACTCTAGCGGCCTTGGTCTGCTTTGATTCTTTGTTGGATCAGTATAATCTTAAGATTTGCTTGTTCAACTAATTCTAAGCCATACAATTGAACACTATTAGTTTCAGATTATGCTAAGGGAGAACTGCACTTCCTATCATACAAAGCTTCATATGGATCCATGCTAATACTCACTTGAAAATTGTTATTGTAAGCAAACTTCATGAGAGGAATATGATATTCCCAGAAGCCTTTGAAATCCAGAATACAGAGACAAAGAAGATCCTCCAAGACTTGATTGACTCTTTCCATTTGACCATCGATATGAGGGTGAAAAGCGGTGCTCATGGCTTGGGTAGTCCCCTAGTCTTGATGCACTGCTTACCAAAATTTAGAAGTGAAATGACTATCTCGATCGGATACTATAGATTTTGGAATTCCATGAAGCCTGACGATTTCCCTGATGTACTGCTTTGCCAATTTCTCCATGGAATCATTTTGACGCATAGGAATAAAATGTGATGATTTGGTTAGTCGATCGACAATGACCCAGATTGAATCAGCACCAGATCTTGATTTGGGTAAACCCATTAAGAAGTCCATAGAAATATCAAACCACTTCCTCTAAAGAACTAGAAGTTATTAGGGAGGAAAGTGTAGCGTGATGGCTGAACGCGTCAGCTACAATATTTGCTTTTCCCGGATGATACTGGATATTCAAATCATAGTCGCTTATTAACTCGAGTCATCTTCGCTGATGGCAGTTTAGCTCACGATGGATGAAGATATACTTTAAGCTCTGATGATCGGTGAATATAGAACATTGGACACCATAAAGATAATGACGTCAGATTTTAGCGCAAAGACTACAGCTACTAATTTGAGATCATGGACAGGATAGTTCTTTTCATGCGGTTTTAGCTGACGAGACGCATAGGCTATAACTCTTCCTTCTTACATAAGCACACATCCCAAACCTATGCCAGATGAATCGATATAGACTTGATAGTTGAGGTCTTCTTTAGGTAAGGCTAGAATTGGTGTAGAGGAAAGAGCATCTTTTAACTATTTAAATGCTTTCTCACACTCTGGACTCCAGATAAAAGGTACTCCTTTCTGCGTCAACTTTGAGAGAGGAGACACAATTTGTGAGAAGTCCTTGACAAATTTCCTATAGTAATCTGCTAGTCCCAGGAAACTTCTGATATCGGTCACAGATTTTGGTTGTGACCAATCTTGAACTGCGCTTACTTTGTGTTTATTGACTTTGATCCCTTGAGAGTCTACAACATGACCCAAGAAAGAGACTAAGTCAAGCCAAAATTCACATTTTGAATACTTAGCGTATAGCTCATGACTCCAAAGTTCTTCTAATACTAACTGTAGATGGTTCTCGTGTTCAGCTTTGCTCCTTGAATAAATCAGGATATCTTCGATGAAGACGATGATAAATTTATTTAAATACGCTTTCAATACGCGCTGCATTAAATCCATAAAAATGGATGGTGCATTTGTAAAGCCAATGGACATTACCAAAAATTCATAATGTCCATAGCTGGTTCTAAACGTTGTTTTCTCGACATCTAAATCCTTAACTCGCAACTGATGATAGCTTGATCGCAAGTCTATCTTTGAGAAAACTTTAGCTCTAGATAATTGATCGAATAAATTATTGATACGAGGCAAAGGATATTTGTTCTCGATAGGTACTTTATTCAGTTCTCTATAATCAATGCACATTCTCATCAATCCATCTTTCTTTTTCACGAACAATACTGGCGCTCCCCAAGGAGATGAACTTGGTCGAATGAGACCTTTCTTGAGCAACTCTTGAAGCTGTTTGTTCAATTCCTGAAGCTCCTTAGGAGCTATGTGATATAAAACTTTTGACAGCAGCTGAGTTCTAGAAATTAATTTGATTGCAAATTCTACTTCTCTAAAAGGAGGAAGACTGGGTAAGTCTTCAGGAAAAACATCAGAAAATTTATGAATGATTCAATTCTCTGAAAGAGGCACAACTTCTTTATTCTCTCCCAATATAGTTATGAGGTATGCATCGCAGCCTTTCTTAACTAGCCTTTCTGCCTTCATTGTGTTAATTAATGACACTCGAGTACTCAACTTGCTAATAAATGATTGTGACAGATTTCCACTACCAAGGGTGATCTTCTTTTTTTAGCAATTAATTGAAGCACCATGCTGGCTTAGCCAGTTCATGCCCAGGATTATATCAACATTTGTGATTGGCAAAACGATCAGTTTAGCTTCATATTTTTGTTTACCAATAGGAATATATATTTTGCAAAACTGTTGGGACTACATACAGGCTCAGGAATATAACCCAATGCTTAATGATTTTTCTAAGCGATACGATAATAGCTTAAGATTTTTAGCCCAACTTTCCGATACAAATGAATGACTCGCTCCCGTATCGAAAAGGATGCTACAAGATTTTTCCTCTATCATTAAGGTGCCTATTATAATAATTATAATAATGGTTATACTACTGAAGCAGAAAAGATCAAATATAGAAACAAACATGATCGAACAAGAATTAATTTAAGGCGTACCTAAAACCACATCATTGTCTTCTGGAGCAAAGGCAGGAGTTAACATATATACCTGTGCAGGTGCTGAGGGTCATTTATTCTGAGGCCTTTGACCCTGACAATCATGGTTCGGCTTTTGTGCTAGTACGATTACCTTAGAGTTTGAAGTAGGATTTGGCATTATAGCAGGAGCAGGCTCTCGGCTGTCCCTTGGTTGTGCACGGAATACTTGCTTATGATGGGAGTGATTGATGAGCATTCCATCGATGGTTGATTTAGCATCGCAGTCGAATAACGATGGCTGCTTCGACCACATGTAAAATATATGCCACCAAAGTGGTAGCACTTTCTATATGGATGGAACATTTGCACTCAAAATTATGAGGTTTGGGTTGTGCAGCTTCCATATTATAGACCTTTTCCATCTTATGATGACCAAAATGTTCATTCCTTAGTTGCATGAATATTGCCTTTCTCTTTTGGTCCAGTTGACCTTGAAATCCCTCTTGTATATGGGCAGCTTCGATCAATTCAATCAAATTCTTGATCTGACAGGAGACTAAGTGAGCTTTAATAGAATCTCTTAACCCCTTCAAGAAACGGTGGCATTTAGACACTTCCATTCTCACTACGTTCGGAACGAAATGTGACAACCTCTGAAATTCTTGTTCATACTAGAACACTAAGTTATTGCCTTGCGTGAGGTGGAGGAGCTCATTCTATAGGATTGCTTGTGGCAATGCTGGGATGAATGCTTCAACGGAATGCTTCTAGAAATATATCTCATGGGATATCCTCAAGTTCATAATCGATGAATTTGTTGTTTCGCTCATTTTCCCACCAATATTTGGCTTCTTCTTCGAACAGATGAGTTATTAAGCGAATAACTTCAAATTTATGGCACTTGATACTAGCTAGGTTCTTTTTGGCCATCTTGAGCCAGTTTACTGTGTCCATAGGATTCAGCGCTTCATTGAACATAGGAGTTCTAAGGCGAAGAAAACTGTGTAGGATTCCATCGCCTGTATAGTGTGCGGATGATGAGAACCCTGATGGGGGTGCAGATTGTTGTCTAACAGAGAGAATCAGAGCATGAGTTTTTTGCACCTATTGCGCATTGCTTTCTATTAAGGCTTTCATCAGACTAGCCATTGGGTTTGATTCGGGTCCGCCAAACGGTGAGACCGCATTCTTGATCGGAGTAGAAGCAGATGGAGAACCGGGATTCATGACTGTAAATGCAAGTGTGAATTTAGAAAAATAAAATTCTACTATTATTTCATTCATTTCTTTCTCAAAAAAAAGATACATGGATCTACAAAATATATGACAGAGAAAACAACATTATAAGATCTCTAAGATCCTAGTTACAATACTCGACCCAAAAAGTAGCACAAAAATCATCGAATGTCACTACTCACTGTTTCCTAGCTAATCTTCTATCTTCCCAGAACCACCATCTGTCAGTAGAACCTCCAAGCAGAAATCCCAGGATCTGGAGATGGTAGTCGTCAGGATAAGGTGTCTCTTGAAAAGTAGTGGTCACACGGTCCAACCACTCTCTGGCTTGGGCAAACTAAGATCTTATCCAACACCTCTACTCCGCATGGAGATACTCCTTCCATGACCCTTCCATAGATTTTTCCATCTTGGAAATCATCCGCCCAATACTTATTGAAGGATCTAAGGTAGTAGAAGAAATCAAACTACTAATATTCCTTCCCTAAAATTTCATTTAGTTATTAGTTCTAGTTTACCACTTCTTTCAATTATAATTACTTAATTTGTATATTTTACTCTTTTAAAATTCGTTCAAGTCCTAAGATATCCCATGGTACTTGTATTTAACAGTTCGTAGTTTCAATGGCATTATTATGTGCATTAAATTCCTAGGATGTTCTTATTCTAGACATAGTCAAACCTCTCATTTATGAGATAACTTGATGAACATTTGGATGTTTGCTTTTCATTACACTTAGTAACTTATGATCTTGACCTAATATAGAGAACAAATTATAAAGTAGATAGGAACAAACTCCTTATTTGACACTTTATGATACTTCTCTGATACCAACTGTAGCACCCCGCCCCATAGCCGCTTGCACGAGAGGTAAATCATAATTCAGCGGCGAAGCGGTGCGCTACTCGGGAAGACACAACCCATCTTCCTGAATATACTAAGACTGAGCCACACTGAATGCTACTGACTCAACCTCAAGGATGGTTAAAAGTTAATACTTAAGATAAGGATAGTATTCTTATCCTAAGTATAAGTCCAATATATACATTAGATGTAAAACACATGAGGAATCAAATATATTTATAAGATATTAGATCTTGATCAGACTTAGTTTAGAACATCTAAATTCATTAAATTTGGACATTGTGATTAATTGCTTAATGTATAGTCATATCTGATTAAGCTAGATTAGAACCTGATCAGTTCTAATCCTTTTAACTTATAAGGGTGTACTTCTAAGTTACACTTGATAGTCAGAATTTGAGGTCTTGAACTTGTGTAACTTAGAATAGTTAAAATGGTTCAATTATATAACAAATGATATCACCATGTTTAGTAGAATCTCTTGCTCACTATTGAAATTTTGTTGCGTACGCATTCCTTGAATTGTGTGTCTTATTCATTAGACATATCATATAAGAAATTATTGTATGAAAATGAAAACTTAGAATATTTAGGATAACTTTGCATTGGGTTCAGTTATTGGTTGACTTTTGCGTATAGTACCCCAATGGGCAGGAGGAATGTGAGATAAGGATTACTTAACTTCACTCATTGAGGAGTGTATTGTTAAGTTGGGACCCGAATAGTCTTGCAGACGTGCTTGACTCCTCAGCTACTTCTGAAATTGTCCATAGAAGTTAAGTAAAAAATTAAAATATGAATTGCATGTGTTAATACTGCCTCTGAGTTCAGTTATATATATTCTACCCTAGCCTCTAATGACGCTAGGAAATTATTTTGCGCCTTAGCCACATATGTTGCTAAGATCCTTGTAGCCCTAGCCTCTTATGATGCTAGGAAATTTTCTCGCCTTTGCCACTTATGTCGCTAAGAATCCTTTTGATATAACTCTTCTGTTATGGCAGTTATTACACAAATTTTATAGTTTTTACTTATACTATAAATTCTATTTTTAGTGATACTTTTTAGTTTACTTTTACTTCAGTCAGTTAGTTTTACTTGCTTTACTTATATATTTTAGGGTGCTATACTTGATGTTGCCTATTTAATATGTACCGTAATTAGCTTTATTTCTTTTAAATTTGCATGTCTTATGATCATCAGCTTGTTTAGGATGTAGTTTTTCTATTCATTATTTATTTACTTTATCCATATATATATGTCTATCCTTATTTTAGCTTAGTTTTGAGGTATGTCTTTTGCTTCATCTTTGCTTAGTTATTTCAAAATATTTGATTTAGCTCTGAATCGCACCAAATCTTTAGGGATTGATTCTAATGGCTAGATGAAATTAATAGAATGATAATCAAGATATGATTAAGCTAAAATTAAGCTGGGTAACATCTTTGGGCTATTACACTAAAGGTCTTCAACTCTAATCTGTTGTGCCTCCTCTTGATATGGCTCCTCCTCAGGAACTAGATCTCCAAACTGCTCAAATTCTGATATTGTCAGTTTCACAATGCCAGAATCCCAGCCAATAAAAGAAAAATCTTATTAGATAAACTGTCTAAGTATATTTTAAGCTGAAAATTTGTTATATATTTATTAATATCACCATTTTCCTAAGATTTAAAGCAATAGAAAATAAACTAAGAGCAACAAGCATACAAATGGAAATGTGGTAACTTATAATACCCTAAAAATTTGCATATATAAATAATCATCAGAATCGAAATCTGACTTCGTCGTTGAATTCATGACCCCCAAATTAGCTATGGGTGAATTTTTGGGATTTTTCGAAGCGCTTTATCAAGTCTGAATTTTTGATAAATTGAAAATTAGAAATGACATAAATATTTATTTCTTATTTTTTATAATTTCCTTTTTCCTTTTTTTTTCTATTATTTTTCCTGGTTACCCATCCCCTATTCGGCGCCCCTCTCCTCAAAATCTGGCGCAAGAAAGCAGATGACCTCCCTTTGCTCCCCCTCATCTCCTAGCTCCCCTAGCCATGCCCTACCTTCTCCTCTCCTTCTTCTTTAAGTGGGAGCTCAGATCCTTTTTTCTCTCTATTTGCAAAATCAGAGAGCCCCTCCCTCCTTCCTCCATTGTTGGGCCTTGTATTGAAGAAGAAGCTTCTCCTCTCCAAGTTCTTGAAGAAAATAGAGTTTTCTTTCTCCTCTTCTAAAGGCTAAGGTACCATTTTACTTACTCTTCCTTGGCTACTTCATTCTGCTATTATGCTTATTTTGCATCTTTAGACATCCATGATTAAATATGAAAGCCATTACAGTTCTTCAATGTATCAAATTTCATGCTCTGTTTTCTTTCATTTTGCATACCCAAACCCTTAACTCCATTGTTACTAAAGTTAAGATGATCCATTCTTATCGATTTTGGTATCAATAGAAAGGTTTCGAAACGACCTTTTCATCGATATATGACACCGCTCATAGAATGCTCTGGATTGAGAGTATTTGAGCTTGAAATGAGGCCATTCATAGTTTTCGCACATTCAAAATCAGCGTCGGGCACTGCAGCGCGCCGTAGTGCCCGAGTCTTAGACAAAATCCGTCGTAGCACACTATAGCGCATCATAGCGCGCCGTATCACCCTACGGCATGCCACAACACTTTTGGAGATAAAATAATGGCCCAAAAGCAAACCGCTACAGCGCGCCACAGCGGGCTACAACGCCATTTCAGGAAAAACTATAGGAAATCAAGAGAAAAATTAATTGAACAGTCATTCAAAAGTTAGACCACTGTAGCGCGTCACAGTGCACTATAGTATCATTTATGGAAAACTATATGAAACCAAGAGATAAATTAATTGAACAGCAATTTTTGAAAGTTAGACCGCTACAGCGCGCCGTAGCGCCTGAAAGTGCTGCAGCGCACCGTAGCATCCAACTCTCGGGAAATCAGGTGCCATAGTGCCTGAAAGCATTGTGCGCCATAGCACTAATTTCTGTCATAGCGCACCGCAGCACCTGAAAGCGCTACAACGCGCCACAGCACTATTTTCTGCCGCAGCGTGCCGTAGCACCCAGAATTGCCCTAAAGTGTCTAAAACTGGCTGGAATAGCCAAAACTCCTCTCACAAAGTTGACTCAGAAGGCAGTGCATTTGTCCAAAGTTCAGAATGTGAGAATGACTTTCAATTGTTAAAAGATGCTCTTTCTTCTGCCCCAGTTCTCGTCTTATCTAAAGAAGTTTTGAGCTACCAAGTCTATACCGATGCATCTGGGATAGGCTTGGGTTGTGTGTTGATGCAAAAAGGAAAGGTCCTTGCCTATGCATCCCGTTAGTTAAAAATGCATGAGAAGAATTATCCCGTTCATGACCTGGAATTAGCTGCCGTAGCCTTTGCCTTAAAGATTTGGCGTCATTATTTGTATGGTGTTCAATGTTCCTTATTTACCGATCATCAGAGCTTAAAGTATATCTTCACCCAGCGTGAACTCAACTATTGTTAGTGAAGGTGGAGTGAGTTAATAAGCGATTATGATTTATCGATTCAATATCATCTTGGTAAGGCGAATGTTGTAGCCGATGCACTCAGTCATCATTCTACACTCTCCTCCTTAATAGTTTCAAGCCCTTTAGAGGAAGAATTCGAAATGCTCAATATCAGGCCAGTTCGTGGTGCTATGCTGAGCGAACAGATATCTATGAGTACTGTTGAACCAAACTTTCACTGTGATGTCTCCATCTCTCAAACAACGGATGAAGACTATCTGAAACTTTAAATAGAGATCAAAAGTGGTCATCGCTTTGATCTACAGCTATGAGGTAATATAATCTATCAAGGGGATCGCTTATGAATTCTCAAATTCATGTATCAAGAGATTTTAGTGGAAGGCCATAATTTTGGTTACCAAGTATATCATGGTAGTACTAAGATGTATCAAGACCTAAAGAAGTCATTCTGGTGGCCAAGAATGAAGAAAAGTGTGGTTGAATTCGTAACAATGTGTCATGCCTATAATCTGGTCAAGGTTGAACATCAAAGGCCTAGAGGACTTCTCTTGTAATAACCCAAGTTGTTACCCTTATTAATTAAGACTAATATTTATCCTAATCTTGATCCTAAGCATTAATCAAGTCATTAGGAGTCATCCACTAAGACCTAGTCCAAATCAGGAGTCAAATAAATCAAGTCCTGATTTTTGGGAAATCTAGAAATTCTGGAAACTGACCTATCTAAAATAACCTCAAATCAAAAATCGGACTTCGCCATTGTGCTCATGTGGTACCCCATACTTTCCCGCGACTACGCTAATACTGATATTAGCATAATTGTGGGGAGTATGGTGCTCCATTCCAGTGGCAAATCCCCAACTCAAGTAGAGTCAAGTAGGACCCAACTCGCCTTAAGCCAAGGACTTGTCACCCTGTAGAAGAAACTGTGAACATACATCAATAAAAATCAAAGTGGCGAAAGTAAGAAACAGTATAATATAACATCCGCATGCATAACATAGTATACGAGAGTAACAGAAATAGTAACTCAGATCAAATGCAGAAAAGTAAATACATACAAAATTTAATTATTACAAATTGCAATTTAATAGAAATAAAGATCTCTCAATCTCACTACAAAAAGAGTAAATCTATCTAAGCACCAGTAGGAAGATCTTCCTCCTGCACCGGCTCCGATACTACAGCACTGCCGATGAACAACTCTGAATCTAATATTTGTCGGTATCACAAATGCTAGGGCTCTAGCCAACAAAAGAAAAATATTATAGTAAGACAATTGTCTAAGTACATTTTAGGTTATTTAAGTGAACTGAGTATTTGAGATATCACATTTAAAGGTTTTAAACGGCAAGCATTAAAAAGGTGCAACAAGCTACAAGAATAGGGTAACTATAAATTAATCATTTATAGCTAACAAGCATGTATGTAAAATAACATACAAAAATAGCAATTAAATATGGTGAGGCTAAAAGCAAAAGTAACTGTAACTACTAAAATAAATCTGACCCTAACATGCTTATGATCACATGGAGACATGCTGAATATAATAAGAATGCAAGTATTGAAATAGACATACAATTCTAGCATCCTAAATATACCAATATCTTAGTACTAATCAATGAGAGCGTATATACAAGCATGGAGATTGACATGAAAAAGGCCACTGAGACATATGGCAAGCGTAAACTAAGTTCATGCATGAGTAAGAGTAAAGCCACTGAGACATGTGATAAATTAAGTCAAGCACTAAAAGAAAGACCACTTAAGCATGTGGCAGAGCAAAATAAACACTTACAAATGAACTAAAGTAGCAGTAAACCTAAGACATAGTACTACCATAACAAAACAGGCCATACAGGGCCTCTGAACTGAAAGTTCAACATGTATCCATCTTAGGCATCCGTAGAGCTAGGTCCAAGTTGAACTTATAGAATAAGACATGTATCCATCCTAGTCATCTGTCGAGCTAGGTCCGAGTCTATTCTATAACAAATTTAAAATTGAATAGGCAGACTAAGTGTAACAACCCAGAGGTTGTTACTTGTCAATTAGTGCTCTAATTGACTCTAAATCCCTTTTATTACTCTTACAATAGAGTTAAAAATCTCTACTTCAAATTTGGTATAACAACCCAGAGGTTGTTACTTGTCAATTAGTACTCTAATTGACTCTAAATCCCTTTCATTACTCTTACAATAGAGTTAAAAATCTCCACTTCAAATTTCGTGCGATTTGAAGACCGTTTGGCAATTTCCAACGTTTCCTGATTTTATGATAATTTTGAAGATGCCTAATATAATTAGACTTCAGAATCAAAAACGGACTTCGCCATTGTGTTCCTCACGCCTAAATTAGCTTGGGGTGAAATTTTAGTGAGTTTTGGAGAAAGTCAAAATTTCTTGATTATTTTATTACATTTTCATAATTCGATAATTAAAATAATTAAGATAACTTTCGAATTAAATTTCGACTTTATTTTTTAGTCCGTGACCCTCAATTTAGCTAAAAAGCAATTTTTCAAAAAAATTGGGTTAGAAATATTTCATCATATAATTTTAATTAAATGAAACTTATAAATTAATTATATAAATCAATATAAATATATATATATATATATATATATATATATATTCAAATAAACATAAAACACTTCCATATTATCTCATTTCTGCCCTAACATAATCCTTCGGCTGACCTCTCCACCTCTTGCGAGACTCATAGCTTGCAGTCGCGACATCCCAAACAAGAGGACGCGTGGCTTCCACCTCTCGCAAAGTTCAATGACAAATCGATGAGACCTATTCTCCTCGCAAGCCGTAAAGATGCGGCCATTACTTCCAATTAAGCTTATATTCCCCATCTCCATATCTACCTAAACTCTAGCCGAGAGCCGGGAAAGCCGAGCGAACCCTACTCGAACCTCCACTCGCCGAGCTTCCTCTCACGGAGTCTTCATCGCGCCAAGCCTCTTCTAGCCGAGCCTCTCCATCTCGTCGGCTTCAGTTACAAAGTACTCGATCTTCTTCCTTCCTTGCCCTAACACTAAGTCATAAGAATGGTGGCGCAAGGATATATATGCTGCTATTAATTAAGGATAATTAGATCATATTATTGCCATCCAAATTGTGATATACAGAAGTTGCCAGTAGATGATATGAGCATCAAAGTAATTATTGCTGCTATGTAATTTGGGTAAATAACAAATGTTGTTATTTATTTCAATATGATCAAATGCTACAATTTTTAGTTTTACAATATCAAAGGTGACCAAATATAATTAGTCTTATTCATGTTACCAAATGTTACTATATATATATATATATATATATATATATATATATATATATATATATGTATATATATATATTAGAATCATACCTTGCCACCAAATGAATGTGAGATAATTAAAAGGATAAGAGTTGTAATCATATGCTACCATCAATTGTATAAGTGAATCAATTACTGTTTTTTCAGTTTATGTGAGATTAAAATGTAAACAAGTGTTGCTATTTCTTGTAAATATATGCTGCTTTTCAATCCTAATGTAAGATCCATGGGTTATACAAAAATAAACAGTCATTTCTCTATTATTCCATATGTCATCGTTTAATGTAATGAAAGAATAAATGTTGTATCTTCTATGCTTAAAACTGCTTGGGATGAATAAGTGGATTAATCTAATTGCTTGTATTATAAATACTTGAATTAATACATTTATATGTATTTTCCTTTTCATTCATTTAACTTAACAAATGCTCAAAAAGTGACTTGGCCACTTAGCATCAATACTTGATTTGTTTTCTTCTAATCAAGTGTTGGTGTTAAGGTAACACCCCAATATCTGGATTAATCTTCTATCCAATTATTGGGGGTCGTTACACTAAGCTAAGACATACTCTACTAATTGAAAGTACTAAAAGAACTGAATGAATGCTTTATAAATGCTAATATAGGATGTATCTTTCATATCCTAAATTCTCCTATTATGCTCAAGAAACAAGGCTCAATATTCAAAGTATGCAGAGCAATCAAAGCCAAGGTAAGCAAGAGACTCAATCTAGACTTATGTGATATCCACTGTTGTTTACTTTATCCAGCTAACTATTCTGAGAAGATACAAGTTTAGGATCTCCAACATCCAGCTATCGAGTAAGATCTTAGATTTTATGACCTTAATGTTAACATTAGAACTTAACAAGTTCTAATTCATAATCATATGATGACTATAAGAAGTTAAAGTAAACAAATCAATGACTTAATAATTATTATTTTCCTCTCTTAACCCAAGTCTTCATTTAGTAAGTCAAGACTTAAGGATTCTAGATCCAAACCCCACTTGGTGTTCAAATCCAGAATCCAAGGTAGTATCCTTAGTAAGGATCTAGGGTTCACACTTTAAAACCCAATTTAAAGGTAAGGAATCCTATAAGCTGAAGGATTCAGAGCTATGATCTTAATGAAAGGTTGTGCTAATGTTGTAAGATAAAATAATCAGTAAGAACTAAGAATCTAAAATCTATATTTAATCTTTAGGATAATCACTTTATTCTATAGATTGAATCAATCCCACACCCACATGGAAGGCTGCAAAGGAATTAAACAATAAATCACTTAAGGAATTCCAAATGGAGGCAGTCCAATTCAATTAGAAGATTTAAAGTTTAAGATCTAAGATCTGATATTTGATCACTTTAGACTTAAGCTAAGATTTAAACTTAGGATTTTACAAGAGTATTCCTTTATGGATCAACTTTATTAAGCTATTAAACCAAGGATCTAGCACTTTAAGATAATTAAGCTTAGCTCTTAAGAAAGAGTATTAATAATCAGATCTAATAATCAGAGTACTAATTATCCTTAAGAAATACTATTCAGATCTTTATACCAAGGATACTTAAGGTCTTAAGATCTTAATAGGACTAACTTAAGATCTCTTCAATTAGCATCAATATTTTTAACATAGGAGTTCAGAAAGGTACTAATAATCTAACTAAAGATGTTTTACTGAATCTATAAGTTTAAGGGGTGCTAAAACACATTTTGGTTAAAATGACCAAAGTATCCCTCTTAAGACTAAAAATGAGATTTTAGAATTTAACCATCTAAATTGATTCAAATCTATTCTAATGAGTTCCATATTGGTTAATGAAGTAGGATACACACTTATCTTGGGTTTTGATAACCTAAATATCCTAATCAGCACTAAACATAATTTAAGGCCAATTAAGGTGATTAAAGAAATTAGGGCATCCTAGGGTGATCTATTTGCATTCATAAACTCTACTACTCTTAATAAGGCATAAGGAATTAGATCCATGAAAAATTAGAGGGTTAAGTATGATTAAATTTATTAATCCCTAATTAGGGTAATTAATAGATGATTAATAAAATTTAGGTTCCTAATTTACTTTTAATGGTCTACATAGGTTCTTTGTGGTCTGATGAGTAATAACTTTTTTGGGTAATTGATGAGTTTAATATGATTTAAATAAAAATAGAAAATGATTAGACTATTATTTAAAATCTAAGCATTGGATCTTTGATTTTATTTTATATTTAGTTTTCTTGCATTTTTTTAATTAAAATGGTATATTGGATCATACCATTTGGACAAGTATTGATCAAATTATTTTATTAATACATTCTGAATGTTTATTTAAATTAAAATCATAGGAAATTAATTAAATTCATTTATCAGTTATTTATTAGAAGGAAAATAATTCCAAATTATTTAATTAACCCAGCCTAGTTATCAAATCATGCGAGTCCGAGCAGAGCTCGACTGGGCCGGCACTGTCACGCTGTCCAGGCCTGGGCTGGCCCAGCCCGAGGTGACAGTGTCGTCATCCCCGCACGCCATCCATTATGGGTCGACCAGGGAATCTTTAAACGCCAAAATTCTCAGCGACTAGGCGACGCCAGCAACCCAATCTAATCTCTACACGGTTCTAGTATCGAGACGCATCGATCCCACCATTAAGCCCTCTTTGGGACGCACTGGATCTCAGGATGGCTATTCGATGGGTACGACCCTACTCATACCATTTAGGGTTTACTATGAGGAGGAAATTATCCTCACTGAGATAGCCATTTGGCCAGAGCTCAATACTTACACCATCCTGATGGTGAGGCAGATCAAAGCCCACTGACCACGAACTTTGGGGTGCCCTGGATCGTCAGGTCCTTACTCGAGCTCGACTACGAGCTTGCGGTAAAAACCAAATGATCGAACAATCGCGATAGGCTAACCCAGACCATATGGTCAATCACATTGGGTTCCCTAGGTGGCTAAGGCAATCTAGGCGACATCCAGAGGCTCATCCAGAAGCGTAAATGGAAAATTGAACTCACTTAGTCCAATGGGAGAAGCTGTACCTGAAGATGGGTTTGCAGGCACGGCCGAGGGGAATTAAGATGAGCTAGAGGTTTCAGAATATCTCAACAACCTAATAGGGGGTCTGAACACCAGACACGTACCCTCTATCAGCAGTTCGAAGCTTCGGGAATGCCGAAAAATCACCGAGAGGACGGGGGCTCCAGAGGACTTCAGCTGGGGAATTGAGGGTTCACAGTGAGCAAAGGGACTCACTGTGAGATCCTGGGGGTATTTATAGGCCAAAGGAGGCCTTAGGGGTGGATGCCGTGGCTCGGGCTTAGACAATGGCTCAGCCCGAAGCAATGGGTTGGCTTGAAACTATCAGGGGCAATTCAAGGAGAAGGCAACCGACAAGACGTCACGTCAAGGGCAGAAGGAGAAAATTGGGGCTTTTCTTGTACTGTCACAGGGGCTGGAGGTCACCTGGTTGTCGAGCGGGACCAGATGCGGACGGGCGAGAGGTAGACGAAGATCCATAGTGCTCGGGTCTTCGTCTGCCATCTGATGGATCGACCATTATGATTGGAAGGCTCTGATTGATTACTTAAATGGGACGGATGCCAGCCGTCAGATGCGCGGTATGGATTCGATGCCTAGGATTAGATCTTAACCCGGATGGGATCCCGCCGTTGGATTAAATATGCTAGGATGCGTGCTAGCGCATCCATTGGCTAGATACAACGCGCCGTTGTTGGGACCCCATAGCGGATCTGTCGTAGTCCCGATAGCAAATCCTAGATTATAAAAATTTAATTAATATTAACATATTTAATAATTAAATTAAATTCTATTAAATTCATAAATCCAATTTAGGACTAGATGTGTAACAACCCAAGTTGTTACTCAGGTTAATTAAGACTAATCGTAGTCTTAATTGAGGCTCTAATTCACTAATTAAGTAATTTAGAACTTATCTCTAAGACTTAGGTCAAATTAGGAGTCAACTGGGTCAAAATCTAGATTTTTGGAAAATCCCAAAACCCTAGAAATTTACTTTTTATCTAAACCTCGGATTAAAAATCTGACTTCGTCATTGTGTTCACCACCCCCAAATTAACTATGAGTGAAGTTTTTCATGCATTTGGAAGTCGTTGGATTTTCGTCAAATCTTTTAATATTATTTAAATACCTAAAAAATCAAATAATTAAATACTCGTCGTATCAAAAATTCGAGTGCGTCGTTGCGTTCCTCACCCCTCATTTAGCTAAGGGTGATTTATTAGAAATTTTTGAAACACATTTAATTGATTAATTTTAATTAAGAAAATCAAAGCAAATTAATTAATTATTATTTTACTTAGATCCATTCACGGCTCCGTCTAAAAAGGTTCTGTGCCATTTATTTGCTCAGCAATTAGCGTTTGATCAGACGGCACTGTTCTGCACCGTCTCATCGAATCCAGGATCGAGATCGAAGGGTTCAGGGCCATCTTCTTCACACTCGCAATGCGTGGCTTCAGCGATCGAGCGTGGCAGCTCCTCTCCGCATGTAATCGAGACCTTCCTGCCGCTTAATGCAGCGTAAGACCTCCATTTAGCAATGGGCAATCCGCGGAGATCAGAGAAAAGCATTAAACCCTTTGATTAGGACTCGCAGATAGTTCGAGTGACCAAACCCGGGAACCCTAAGGTACCTCCATACCCATCTTCTCCGATTATATACATCGGCAATTTCTTCTTTAAATGTTATAATTATTATAAATGTTCAGGCATCATATTTATTCATACTCTACTTCTCAATACATCCTCTGCTTGCATTCTATCCATCTCAATTAATGGATGTTTAAGTAAATTTTAATCAAGCAATTAGTGAAAGTATGGTTTGTTTTGTGATCTCATTAAGCGCAGCTAGAATTCGATACTTCTCCAATCGATCAACCAAATAGAATGCATTCCCTAACCCTATGCCCGATATTAGGGCATCCTACTTTCGGCAAAAAGAAGAAGAATCAGGTCTAGATCTTAAGTCATAAGAAAAGCTGGGGTCGTAGTTCCCAGTTAAGTTTCGATTCTCACCATTTGAAGCTGTGTGCATTGATCGAATCTCTGCCTTAGACGCCGGATCTCCCGCAAGCTATCGAAGAAGATTTTTCTTCCCGATCGAACCGGTTCGGCGTGTGCTACGGTCGAGACTCTGGACTGGTCACCAAAAAATCAAAGTGTGGGTCCCACGCCCGTGCTAATTGTCACCGCGGTCTGCCACGCCAGCCGCCTCCCACCCTCTATAGAGATGGCACGTGTCATCTGGTGGGCCTGCATTTCCCCTGATGTAGCTGCGTGTCCTCTCAAATCCTGCCGATGTAATAGAAAAATAAAAATTAAGTATAATTTAACTTAAATCAAAAGTTAATTAATAATTAATTAACTAAATTAATTATTAAAACTTCATTCATTAATAACTTTTGATCCTGAACTCCAAATATATTAAAATTATATGTCATTTTGATCAGCAGAAAATAAGGAATATTATCAAATTTTTAAAATTTCATTTAGAGCTATATTTAAGATAGTGACATTTAGGATATTTAAATAACCCTAAAAATGTTATAAATTTTCATTAAGCCATAACTTTGTGCACACTAATCCAAATCTATTGAAAATAGGTCTCAAAATACTCAACAAACCCTAAGGAACATTTTAGTAGGGTTAATCTTGATGTTTGGATTAGATTTAGATAAATCACTTTTAGGACCTAATCATAATTAGGTCAAATAACCCTAGAACTTCAATTGACCATAAGTTGGTCAATTAAACTCCAAATTAGGTGATCCAAATATCACTTTAGATCAAAAAAACCTAATTTGCAGTAATCTGTAAAAATATTTTAGATCCAATGGTTAGATTTACTAATCACCCCTAATTATTCTAAAAACTTGATTAGTAAATATTAGCAAATCTAATAATCCAAATTAAAAAATTTAAGTTTCAGAGAACTCCTAGAGTATAATAGAACCTAATAATGTGGTTGGATTAATGATTGGGTGATTAATTTTACTAATCACTCACTAATCACCCTAAATCTTAATTAGGCCATAACTTAGCCAATTAGAGTCCAAATTGAGCCTATCACTAATCATTGGAATAAGTGGATAATTTGGGATTCATAGCCACTGAGTTTACTCAATTTAGACACCAATTGACAAAGTCAAGATTTTGAACCCTTAATTAAGGATCCCATAATTACCCTTTTAACCCTAAATTTGAATTGGCCATAACTTGGTCAATACTTATCAGAATTTAGCAAAATTAGGTTCTATGGAAAGCTTAGACAATAAATAATAGTAAACTAAAAGAAAACTTAAATTTTATTTTGCCAAATTACCAAAATATCCCTATGAGTTAAATTTACTAATTTGATCTCATAAGGCTTAATAATCACCTAAATTTAGTGTAGTTGTTGTCTAATCTTATATTAGACAGTAAGAAACACCTTGCAATAGAAAATTTCATAATTGGAACCCTAGATCAAAAGTTGATCTTTGAACCCTTAAGTAGGGGCAAAATGGTCATTTTGCCCAAAATTAGGGTTTAGCATTTTAAAACCCTAAAATCACATTCTAAACATTTCAAACAGTAAATAGAATGATTTAGGATAGAAATTATATAAGTCCAAACATTAAATTGATTTTAATCAATATCCCAAGTTAATTCCTTAAGAAATTTCTTAAATAAAATATGAGTGCTCTTCTTTCCTAAAACATTTCTAGATCTTTCCTTAGGTCTTATAACATTAGTTAGGATGTATTTCATGAGAGATACTCTTAGTACTTAAAAACTTTAATTCCTAAGATTAGGGCTAGACCTTAGGTTAGAATTCATCTGTTGAGTAAATTGGGTTACTCAATAGGTAAAACCTAGGGTTTTATAGTTTATAGATTTTCTTAGTTTATTTAATGATTATTTGATCTTTAAACTTTAGAACTAATAATAAAGATCTATTCTAATGAGTTGATTTATCATTAGGATTTGCCTTAACTTAATCAGTGAGATTTGGGTTCTAAACCTTAGACCTTTAAATATACCTTTGGATTGAGTGATTAGACCCCATCATTTGGAGTCTAATTCTTAATCCTTTCATCTTGCTTTGGCTAATCAAGATGGCTTGGGAATGTTTAAATTATCAAATTAGGTCGATGATTTTTTTATTTAAATCAAGTAGTCATCTTTTAATTAAGATATAGTTAGGACTTGGCCAGTCCTAATTATCTTCAACTTGTATGTTCATGATTCTAAGTTACAGACTGTGTAAGAATTAATGATTCTGAAACTTATATAACTTAGAGTAGATAGAATGAATAAAGTAGACAATAATGGATATCACCTGTGTTTTAGATTGAGTCTCTTGCTCACTTTATTTTGATGCTTCACTTACCTCAATTTTTGAGCTTTTTACCTTGAGCATATATTAGGTACATGGGATATTTGATGAATATCTTATGTCAACTTTGAAAATTCATAAATAGCATTTGTTCTTTTTCTCATATTTTAGTAGAGTGTAGCTTAATTAGTATTACATCTTCATTTCACCCGTTCTGGATTGGCTACATTGTCAGGTCAAACCAATTCAACTGACTGATTTGTCAGGATTTGATATGGTTATACTAATTTAAGTACACTTATACTTGGTTTTCTCTATTATAGCCTATCAGGCTAAGTGCGTTGATAATAGCCGTTCAAATGCTAGTTTGATTAATATACCTCTTCATTTCACCCGTTCTGGATTGGCTACATTGTCGGGTCAGACCAATCCAACTGATTGAATTGTCCGGATTTGATATGGTATACTAATTTCAGTACTTTTATTCGTTCAGAGTTTCAGTCTTAGCCCATCAGTCTACGTGAACTTATGTGTACTTTCAGTTCAAGTGGCTTGAATAGCCAATATAGCTTTTAGTTTTGGACTTACCATTTTACTTTACATTTTTTTGCATTTCGGCACTACTTTTACTTACAGTTTTACTGCATTGTCTGGCTTTATGTACATCTAGGATGCTAGTCTTTCTTGTTGTTTTCACATGTATAAGATGTTATATTAGTTTTCAGTTTTTCATACACTTGTTTACTTTTATGTCACTCAGCATACTTTAGATTGATCATAAGCATGTTTAGGAGATATTTACTTAACAATATTTGTTTAGTCTTTCTTTTGCTTACCTGATCTTATTGTAGTTGCTTGGAGGAGATATGTGTTTACTTCCTAGTTAATTTAGTTATAAATTGTTGTTTATAGCTTATTACCATTCTTTTCTTATGCTTTTTTGCTCCTATTATGCTTTTATATGAGTTATGGTGATATCTAAGTAACTTAATAAACTTGCAGCCTAAAATATACTTAGACAATAGTCTAACTAGATTTTTTTTTGTTGGCTGGGGCCTTATTATTATGAAACTGATAATGATAGGTTCTGAGTTTCTTGGAGCAGTTGATCCAGTGGAGGACTTGCCATTGGATGAGGAGCATATGCCAGAAGACCCTTATGCTTAGCTTTCTTTCTGCACTTATGAGGATGAGAGTTTATTTTCAACTCTTTTAAACTATTTTAAATATTGTGATAATTCAGGGATTCTCTTTACTTTTTCAGCACTTTACTTATTCTGAATTGTTGTATTAAATGGATGGATGTTGTATTTTATGCTTCTGCGATCTCTGTGTTACTTGTATGATCATTTAGTGATGGATTCATTTGGAGAAATGGCAAAGTCCTTAGTTAAGTTAGATTAGAATGTGTGTCTAATCTAATTCTAAGTATGAACTTTGTCATTTAGATGACCCCTCCACCATAATCATGTTAACTTAAGAGTTAACAGGACCACGGCGGGGCAGGGCCGTCACAAGATGAGCCCCAAAAATTCCCAAAAATTCACCTTTAGCTAATTATGGCATGAGGCATTCAAAAATGCAATTAGATTTTAGTTTGGAGATCAATTTAATTTAGGTATTTTTTAGGACTCAAAAATAAGTAAAAATATCAAAATTCTCAATTTAGCTATGATTTATTTCAAACTCCTAGGGTTAGGTTTAAATGACCCATTGAGTTTAATAGAATCATAATTAGAGCTTAGTTTGCTTAATTAATCTAGATTTAGCTAGAGTAACAACTATGATTATCACAGCTCATTACCCCCAAATTCGCTATGAGTGATATTTTGGTGACAATCGGAAGTCATCGAAATTTCATCGATTATTTTAATATTTAAATACCCCAAAAAATAGGAAATTTAAATACTCGTCAGAATTAAAATTTGACTTCATCGTTGCGATCCTCACCCTCGAATTAGCCAAGGGTGAAATTTTATGATTTTTCGGAGATCGTTTATAAAATATAATTTTTGAGATTAATTAAATTAATTTCTTTAACTCCATTTTTATCTTCTTTCCCTCCTCCTTCTTCATTGGTTGGGTGGGACCCACGGCCATCCAATCTTAGTTGAGCCCCTTTCCCTTCAGCCCCCCCCCCCTACTATGCTCAGCCTATCCTGCCCCCTATCTCCTGCCAGCTCCTACCATATCCCATCCATTGGCAGTCCTCTCCCCCATTAAGAGAGTCTTTGGCTCTCAGCTCTCGACCCCCCTCATTTGCCCAGCTGAAGTTCATTCCCCTCTTCCCTGCATTGCAATGATTTTCTACTGGAAGAAACCTCAATCTCTTCCTCTTCTTACTAGCAGTTGGAAAAGAAGAAGAAAAGAATCTCACAAGCTCTCAAGCCTCCCTTAGAAATTCTGTCATTGTCAAGCTAAGGTACTCCTTCCCCTCCATTAGTTAATTCAATGGCTATTCCATTTTGTATCTATGCTTATTGGTATGTTTAAGATTTTGCAATACCCTAGTTGTGCATTTATGAAGCCATGTTTAAGATGTAGGAACTCATAAAAATCTGTATATAATAAGGAATGATATGTAAATCTGCTAAAACAAATTTCTGCACACCTAGTACTTTAGCCCCATTGTTCACATTGATAACTTAATCATTTGGGGTGATTTGAGTATTAATGCAAAGGTCTCGGAAAGACCTTTCCATCGGTATATGGCACCGCTCGTGAAGTGCTCTCAGTTGAGAGTATTTGAGCCCGAAAGTAGACCCTTCACGGTTTTCGCTCAAGCGAAATCACCGTTGGGGGCTACAGCGCACTGTAGCGCTTGAGTTTCGAACTGAATCCGCCATATGGCACCCTAGCGTGCTACAGCGTGCCATAGTATTGTTTTCTGCCGTAGCGCCCGAAGTTTCGAATTCGAGTCTAATAGTTGGATGAAGCGTGAGAACATTTTCCTGTTTGAAATTAAACTTTTTCACCGTAGTGCACCGCAACATCAAAAGCGCTGCAGCGCACCGCAGCATGCCACAGCGCACCGCAGCACGCCACAGCGTGCCGTAGCACCTGGCTTTCGGCCAAAAGACGCCACAGCGCGCTGTAGCATCCAAAACTGTCCGGATTGGTCTAGAACCGACTGAAATTGCCAAAACTTCACCATTTTCGAATTTTAAGGACCCTAGGACCCTAGTGGGGTCAAATTATATCAAATTTGAACTTAGTTTAGGTAAAATTTAGCACTGTATAAATATGTATGTGAATTTCTAATTTTGCTTTAGATGATAGTTTAATCCCTAATTGCCCATAAAACCCTAAATATTGATTTGACCATATCTTAGTCAATTATACTCCAAATTAGAAAATTCAAAGTGCTAGATAGCTTAAAATTCTAGTGCCAACAATAATCTGAAGTAATATTTAAATTCTGAATCCCACAAAAATTAGAAATAATCAAAATACACCTAACTTTAATTAGGTTATAACTTGGCCAATTGAAGTCTAATTTGGGTCTACTCCTAGTTAAAGTACTTAGTGTGATATATAGAAGCTATAGCCACTGAGTTTGCTGAATTTGGATATTAAATGGAAAAGTTAGCTTTTTTGACCCCCTTAGCTTAGAAAATTACCAAATTACCCTTAGGAATTGAAATGGCTATAAATAATTCATTAAACCTCATAATTTAATGTTTTTGGACTTTATGGAATCCTTAAATAGTAATCAGCAGTAAACTACATGTAAATTTAAATTTCATTAGGTGAAATTTACTAAAATGCCCATTATGTCAAAAACTTTAATTTGGACATATAGGGCATATATCTTATCCAAATTTTGTGCACTTACTGTCTATCTTCATGTTAGACAGTAAGAAATCATTTGATAATAAAAAATCTCAATTTAGAGCCCTAAATTAAAAAAGTAGTTTTTTGGACCCTAACTAAGTCATTTTGCCCAAAATTTAAGTTAAGTATCTTTAACTCCTAGATTATCTTCTAAGTCAATAAAATAAGTATTAAAACTGTATTTTAATCCTCTAAGTGAGTAAAATCAGCTATTATGTCAAATTTGTTAAAATCCCTAAAATTTTTCTAAGTCTTTTCCTTAGGAAATTCAACACCTCACATTATGATTATTCCTAAGATTATGGCTAGATCATAGGATAGATTTCATTCATCAAATAACAAGGTTATTCAATGAATAAATTCTTAGTTTTATTAGTTTCTAGATTTTATAACTTATTTGGATTATTTTGTCTTTTAATATTAGATTTAGGATATGAGATTCATCCTATTAAGATTGATTTGCTTAATAGGATTTACCTTAATCATTAGTTCACATTTAAATTTAACATAGATCTTAAGTCTTACCTTTGGGGTTATGTGATTAAGCTTAATCTCGTGGTATTTAATCTATAATCTCTAGCTTGGTAAATTTTAGACAGCTTTTAGTTTAGAACATCTAAACTCATAAATTAGGTCATGATGATTTATATAGTATACATTGATTAATCATATTAGGACCTAGCTAGTCCTAATATTTTATAACTTATAAGGACATACTTTTAAGTTACACTCAATAATAAGAATTGGAGATCTTGAACTTATGTAACTTAGAATAGTTAGAATATTTAAAATAGACAACAAATGAAATCATCATGTTTAGTGGAGTCCCTTGCTTATTATTTGATTTTTGTGCTACGCATTCCTTGAACTTTGTGCTTATTTTTCCTTGAATATGTCATATAAGAAAAATGTTGTTGCATGAAAATGAAAACTTAGAATATTAGGAAAATATTTATATTTGGGTTCAGTTTATGGTGGATTATGGTGCACATTACTCCAATGGACAAGAGTAAGGAGAGATCAGGATACTTAATATTACTCATTGAAGAGTGTGTGTTAATCTTAGAACCCGCTTAGTCTTGCAGATGTGCTTAACTCCTCAGCTGTTTCTGAAATTATCCACAGAAATAAAAGTAAAAAACTAAAAGATATTTGCATAGTATTATCTGCCTCTTCAGTTTTACTTTACTATTCTATTTATGTCCACCCTAGCCCATAAAGGCTACGGGAATATATATTGGGCCGAATTGGCCAATCTTTTCTGATATGGCAGTTATATATTCTCTTTAGTTCAGCTTACTATTTTTTATGTTGTTGATATATTTCATTTCAGTTAGCTATAATTTTCCTATGTTACCTGCTTACTTGAGTATATACATATATATAGGATGCTAAACTTTACTGCTTATTATATGTACCACTTTCAGATTTCTATTTTAAACTAGCATATGTCGTATGATCATTAGCATATATAGGATTAGATTTTTCTTTTAGTACTTTCACTTACTATATTATATATGTATGAATGTTCTTTGTTTAGTTGCTTGATGTGTGCTTTCGCCTCACTTATTATTTAGTTATAAATGTTATATTTATAACTTATCCTATTTCCCCTGTATGCATACCTGCTCCTATGCTAGATAGATATTTAATTTTATATAAAGTAAAATAATGGTATTGATAAATATTTAATAAATTTTTTGCCTAACATATACTTAGATAATTTGTCCAATAGGATTTTTCTTTTATTGGCTAGGGCCCTAGCATTGTGAAACTAAAAATGCTAGATCTTGTTCAGTTTGAGGAGCTAGTGCTTGATGAAGAGCATTATTTAGTGGAGGTGCAGCAGCCTAGTGCAGAAGACCTCTAGTTGCCTTTTTCTTCATTGTGAGGATAAGTGATATTATTATTTTCAGTCTCTTAAACTTTAATTAAATGATGTAATAATACAGGTACTTGTGACTGTATTTAATTTCTGCATATTATTATTTGCTGAGCTATGTTAATGTTTCTTACTCAATGTATGGTGAATGGATGTAATCTTTATTTCATATCACTTCCGCACTCTATATATATGTCAGACTTAGTGATTGATCCTTATATTCATTCTGTGCATGGCCTTCCCTTATTAGTAGATTATGGATCTCACATAATCCAATAATAAGTGAGGAATTTGCCAGAGTGACACTCCACTCCTTAGTCTAATGATTGTGGACTTAAGGAGCGGGGTGCCACATCTCCATCGTCTGCAATTCCTGAATGAAAGTGGTTTGATGTTTCTATGGACTTCGTAATGGGTTTACCTAACTCAAGGTCAGGTACTGATTCAATTTGGGTCATTGTCGATATACTGACCAAATCGACACATTTCATTCCATTGCATTAGATCAATTCTGTAGAAAGATTGATAAAGCTGTATATCAAGGAAATTATCGGGCTTCATGGGATTCCGAGGTCTATTGTATCTGATCGTGACAGTCGGTTCACTTCTAAATTTTGGCAAGCTGTGCATCAAGACTTGGGAACTACCCTAGTAATGAGCACCGCTATTCACCCACAAACAGATGGTCAAACTGAACAAGTTAATCAAATTCTTGAAGACCTTCTTCGCCTATGTATTTTGGATTTTGGAGGTTTTTGGGAAGATCATATTCCCTTGGTAGAATTTACGTATAATAACAATTTCCAATCAAGTATCGGCATGGCTCTGTATAAAGCCTTATATGATAGAAAATGCAGTACTGTGGCGGCCCTGCCCCACCGTGGTCCTGTTAATCCCTTAGGTTAACATGATTATGGTGGAGGGGTCACCAAATGACAAGGTCCCCACTTAAGATTGGATTAGTTACACATCCTAATCCAATTTAAATAAGGACTTTGCCATTCAATCCAGAGATACTATCACTAAATGATCATACATGAACTCAGAGTGCGGAAGCATAAAACATAACATCCATCCAATACAGTATAAATACAACAATACAGAATAAGTAAAGTACTGAAAAAGAAAAAAAAATCCTGTATTATTACAACATTTAATGAGTTTAAAAGAACTGAAAGAAAACTCTCAATCTCACTGGAAGAAAAACTAAAGCTACGGATCTTCAGGAAAGGGGCTCCTCCTCCAATGGCAAACTCTCCACTGGATCTGCTAAACTAACAAACTCAGAACCTACCATTATCAGTTTCATAATGGTAGGGCCCCAGCCAATAAAAGAAAAACTTGTTAGACAATAAGTCTAAGTACATTTTAGGGCAGAAGTTTATTTAAGTTAACTGAATATCACCATAAAAATAGAACTGAGCAAAAATAGGTGCAGAAGAGCATACAAAAGAACTGCAATAAGTTATAAACCATAGTTTATAACTAAACAAATAGGAAGTAAAACATACCTTCTCCAAGCAACTGCAATAAGGACAGATAAGTAAAAGTAAAAGAAAGGTAAGAAAAGTACAACCTAAACATGCTCATGATCAAACAGATTATGCTAAGTGAAGTACAAAATTTAAACAGTATAAAGCTGAAACACTATCATCCTAAGTAAGCATATGAAAATAGTAAGTGAAACTAGCACCATATATATGAAAACACGTACAGGAAAACTGTAAGTAAAACAGTGTTGAAATGCAGAATATACTAGTAAAACAGTAACTGCAAACTGAAACTATAGTGACTATATAAGTCACCTGAACTGAACACTAAAACAGCAATTCTTAGCCTGATGAGCTAAAAAAAAACTCTGAACTGAATCATCACTGGAACTCTTAGCCTGATGAGCTAAGACAAAACTGAATGTAAGTGTACTTGAATTAGTATATCCATATCAGAATCCTGACTCCGTAGTCAGTAGGGCGAGAGTCTATCCATCCTATCACTCGGACTAGGCATGGCCAATAGACTGTCGGACATTAAACCCTCGAAAGGTTGCCGACCCCGAACGAGTTGATCGAAGAGGTATACTAATCAAGCTACACCTTACAAACCACTTGTGAAATGAACATAATGCTGTTTATAAATAATGTTCCAAATTAACATAAGATATTTATCAAAATATCTTATGTACATAATACATGTTCAAGGTATAAGGCTCAAAATCAAGGAATGCGAAGCATCAAAAAAATCCAAAGTGCAAGAAACTCTATCTAAAACATAGGTGATATCCTTTGTTATCTACTTTATTCGTTCTATCTACTCTAAGTTACATAAGTTTCAGAATTATCAATTCTTACACATTCTGTAACTTAGAATCACGAGTCCTACTTGTTGAAGATAATTAGGACTGGCCAAGTCCTAATTATAACTTAATCAAAAGATGACTATTTGGTTAAAATGAATAAATCATCGACCTAATTTTGTAATTTAGCTCATCCCAACCTCATCTTGATTAGCCAAATCAAGATGAAAAGATTAAAAATTAGACTCCAGATGATGGGGTCTAATTACTTAATCTAAAGGTATAACTAAGGGTCTAAGGTTTAGAACCCAAATCTCACAGATTAGATTAAGGCAAATCCTAATGATAAATCAAATTCATTAGGACAAATCTCTATTCTTAGTTCTAAAGTTTAAAGATCAAATAATCATTTAATAAACTAAGAAAATCTATAAACTAGAAAACTCAAGGTTTCATCTAATTGAGTAACCCAATTTACTCAATAGATGAATTCTAGCTTAAGATCTATTCCTAATCTTAGGAAATAAAGCTCTTAATTACTAAGAGTATCTCTCAAGACACACATCCTAACTAATGTTATAAGACCTAAGGATGAGTCTAAGAATGATTTAAAGAATGAGAAAAAACTCACTCGGGACTTAGGAATTTTCTTTACTAAGCAAAATCTGAGATTTTAATCAAAACCTAATTTAGACTTAAATTTGATTAATTTCAGTTCTAAATCATTCTATTTACTGATTCAAATGATTAGCAAATGAATTTAGGGTTTTTGAAAGCTAAACCCTAAATTTGGGCAAAAAGACCATTTTGCCCCTCCTTAAGGGTTCAAAAGATCAAATTTTAATTTAGGATTTAATTTCTAAAATTTTCTTTTGGAAAGTGTTTCTTACTGTCTAATATAAGATTAGACAGCAACTAAGTTAATTTTGGGTGATTATTAAGCCATATGAGATCAAATTAGTGAATTTGACTCATAAGGGCAAATTAGTAATTTGACTAAGTGAAAGCTAAATTTTCTTTTAGATTATTCTTCTTTACTACCTAAGCTTCCCATAGAACCTAAATTTGCTGAAATCTGATAAGTATTGGCCAAGTTATGGCTAATACAAAAATCTAGGGTTTAAGAGTTAATTAAGGGATTCTTAATTATAGGTCAAAATCCTAACTTTACCAATTAGTATCCAAATTAAGCAAAATTAGTGACTATGAATTACAAATAGCTCATTGATTATAATGATATGTAGTATGCTCAATTTGGACCTAATTTGGCTAAGTTAAGACCTAATTAGGGTTTAGGGTGATTAGTGAGTGATTAACAAAATTAATCACTCAAAAACTATTCCAATCTTATAAATTAATCCTAAATGGATCTAGGAGTCCTCTAAAACTTAAATCACTTAATTTGGATTACTAGATTTGCTAATATTCACTAATCAAGATTTAGAGCAATTAAGGGTGATTAGCAAATCTAACCATTGGATCTAAAATATTTTTATGGATTATTATTAATTAAGTTCTTCTGATCTAAATGGACCTGTGGATCATCAAATTTGGAGCTCAATTGACCAAGTTATGGTCAATTGAAGTTCTAGGGTTAATTATCCTAATTAGGGTTTGATCCTAAATGTGATTAGGCAAACACTAATCCAAACAGCAAAATAAATACTATCAAATTAATCCTTAGGGTTTTCTGATCACTTTAAGACCCATATTGGGTATATTTGGATCAATCTACACAAAGTTATGAGCTAAATAAGATTTGTGACATTTAATTTAAATTAAATTAAACCTAAATAATCACTTTGCAAAAATATTGATCCTATAGCAAAAATTTTGGCATCAATAAATTCCTCATATTTTTCTGATTAATTTAATATATTTAATTGTATAATTTGGATAAATATTTTAGGAGTTATTTAGGTTTGAAGTTTGGTATTTAATTAATTAATTATTACTGTTTTTATTTAAATTAATATAACTGTTATATAATTTATATATAAATATATTTAATATACAACTATCTGTTATATATTTATATATATAATTTATTTCATTTCTGTAGGTACACGTGGCAGGATTTTAATGGATGAGCTGACGACCGCGGGTCCCACAGCTCAGTCGACAGACACCACGGCCGCGTGTCACGCTATGGTTGGCTGGAGCACTTTGATGCGGGCCCCGCCGAAGTAGCTGAAGAGTCGCGGTCCACGGGTCGGGCCCAGGCCGACCCGGCCCAACCCGAGGGATCTTCTTCCTCGCGCCTCTCTTCCGCGACCGCAAATTAAGGCATGGGTTTCCAGGGCCTTCCTGGCGTCGTGACTGCTTGATTCATACGGCGTTGAATAGGTATGGATGCGATCTTCCCTTAGGTGGTCGAATCGAGTCCTAACTTGATCTGAGTTGATCACAATCTTTAACCCTAGATGACCCTATTTCGGCTAATCCATTTTTAACGGTAAAGGCTGTAGACAAATCGAAGATTTAAGATGATTCGCAACTTGTATTCCAGATCAATACCATGAAATCATTAATCCACATATTGAAATAACGTTTCGAATTTGAGCGATTGAAAATGCTATTGAAATAAGAAGGATTGAGTGGTACCTAGCTTCGATGGCTGCAGATCAATCAGGATCGACTCGAACGCTTTCAATTTCTGAGAGGGTTGGATTTGAGTAACATGAGCCGAGGAGTCGATCGAGAGCTTTAACTCACCGAGATAGCGGCGGGATCGACGGGTGGCGAGGGAGACGACGCGCGTCTCAGGCCTCCGCTGCCGCGTGCCGCCTTCGCTTCCACGCGTTTAACCCGCGAAGACGATGAACCACAGCCGTCTGATCGATTGATCAGACGGCGCGGATGGCACGCTAGATCAGACGGTCACTTAGATTATGGAGCGACGGCGTTAGGAATAGCTGACGGCGCCGTTAAATGTTAATTTTAAATAATAATATTTTAATTAAATTATTCAGATTTAATTAATTAAATTTAACCTATTAAACGCATCCCAAAAATTTCCAATAAATCACCCTTAGCTAAATGAAGGGTGAGGAACGCAACGGCGCACTCAGATTTTTGTTTCAACGAGTATTTAATTATTTGATTATTCCGGGTATTTAAATAATATTAAAATATTCGACGAAAAATCAACGACTTCCAAATGCTTCCAAAATTTCACCCTTAGCTAATTTGGGTGTTCTGAACGCAATGGCAAAGTCAGATTTTCATTCTGAGGTCTAGATAAAAGTCAAATTTCCAGGTTTTGGGATTTTCCAGAATTCTTGATTTGACTTTGTTGACTTCTTGGTTTGACCTAGTTTTTAGAGATGAATTTCAAATCACTTGATTAGTGACTTAGAACCTTAATTAAGACTTAGATTATTCTTAATTGAGCAAAGTAACAACCTGGGTTGTTACAAGTACGCCCTTAGCATGGTCTGAAATAGGCAGTGTTCAGCTGTATGGTTCAGATTTAGTTGAAGAAACAAATAAGAAAGTGCAATTTATTTAGCAGAGAATTAAAGCAGCTCAATATTGCTAGAGTAAATATCATGATGCCCATCATCGTTCACTAGAGTTCAATATTAGAGATTTTGTGTATCTCAAAGTAAGCTCAATAAAAGGTGTATTTTGTTTCAATGTAGCTGGGAAGCTCAGTCATCGCTACGTCGAATCATTCGAAGTAATAGAGAAAATTGGTTTGGCAGCGTATAGATTAAAACTTTTTGGAGATTTCCCTGCAGTTCATAATGTGTTCCATATATCCTCTCTGTGGATGTGTCTTCGTAATCCTTCTCACCTAATCCAACATTCAGTGGTATCTCTTCAACCGGATCTTTCTTATATTGAAGAGCCTATCAAAATCTTAGCTCATGATCAAAGGCAGCTAAGAAATCTTTATATCCCCATGGTAAAGGTTCAGTGTAGTAATCGCTCTGTTGAAGAATCTACTTGGGAAAAAGAGGCTAATATGCGACAGAAATATCCAAATCCTCTTCGAAAAATCTAGGTACCTTTAGAATTCTAAATTTTAATTCTTAATTATGCATTTCCTTTTTGCCTTCTTAGTAATGATATCGATGACGACATCGTTTTTAAGTGGGGGACTCTGTAACAACTCAAAGTTGTTACCCAGCTTAATTTTAACTTAATCATATCTTAATTATCATTATGTTAATTTCATCTAGCCATTAGAATCAATCCCTAAAAATTTGGTGCAATTCGGAGCTAAATTAAATATTTTGAATTATTTTAATATTTAAGTAATTAGAAAATTGAGATATTTAACTTGACCTCAAAATCGAAATCTGACTTTGCCGTTGCGATCGTCACCCCCAAATTAGCTATGGGTGATATTTTAGACACATTTGGAAGTCGTCGGATTTTCACAAATATTTTAATAAAATTAAATACCCCGAAAATTTACATAATTAAATAATCGTCGGAATCAAAATTCGACTTTGCATTGAATTCCTCACCCCCAAATTAGCTAGGGGTAAATTTTTAGGATTTTTCAGAGCACATTTATCAAGTCTGAATTTTTGATAAATATGAAATTAAAAAAGAAAGACATATTTATTTCTTATTGTTTTCTAATTTCCTTTTTCCTTCTTTTTCTATTGTTTTTCATGGCTACCCATCTCCCATTCAGCGCCCCTCTCTTCAAAATTTGGCGCAAGCAAGCAGTGGACCTCCCTTTACTCCCCTAGCTATGCCCTACCTTCTTCTCTCCTTCTTCTTTAAGAGGGAGCTCAGATCCTTCTTCCTATCCATTTGCAAAAGCTAAGAGCCCATCCCTCCTTCCTTCATTGTTGGGCCTTGTGTTGAAGAAGAAGCTTCTCCTCTCTAAGTTCTTGAAAAAAATAGAATTTTCTTTCTCCTCTTTTAAAGGCTAAGGTACCTTTTTGCTTACTCTTCCTTGGCTACTTCATTTTAATATTATGCTTATTTTATATTTTTAGACATCCATGATTAAACATGAAAGCCATTACAGTTCTTCAAAGTATCAAATTCCATGCTCTATTTTTCTTCCATTTTTGCATACCCAAACCTTTAACTCCATTGTTTGTATAGTTAGGATGATTCATTCTTATCGATTTTAGTATCAATGGAAAGGTCTCGAAACGACCTTTCCATCGATATATGGCACCACTCATAGGATGCTCTCAATTGAGAGTATTTAAGCTTGAACTGAGACCCTTCACAGATTTCGCACAGGTGAAATCACCGTCGGGTGCTACAGCACGTCGTAACCCCAAGTCTCAGACTGAATCTATCGTAGCATGTCACAGCGCACCACACTGCTTCTAGAGCTGCCTGAAAGCCAACTACTGCAGCGCGCCACAGCGGGCTGCAACGTCATTTCAGGAAAAACTATAAGAAATCAAGAAAAAAATAATTGAACAGGCATTCGAAAGTTAGACCACTGTAGCGCACCACAGCGGGCTGCAACGTCAGTTCTGGAAAACTATATAAAACCAAGAGATAAATTAATTGAACAGTAATTTTTAAAAGTTCGACCGCTACAGCACGCGGTGGCGCCTGAAAGCGCCGCAGCGCGCCGTAGCATCTAACTCTCGGGAAATCAGGCCCTGCAGCGCACTGTAGCATCCAACTCTCAAGAAATAAGGTGCTGTAGCACGCCGCAGCACCTGAAAGCGCTATCGCGCGCCACTGCGCTAATTTCAGTTGTAGCGCGCCGCAGCGCTAATTTCTATCGTAGCGCACCGTAGCGCCTGGAAGCGCTGTAACTCATCACCACACTATTTTTCGTCGCAGCGCGCCACAGCACGCTGTAGCACCTAAAATTGCCCAAAAGTGTCCAAAATTGGCTGGAATTGCCAAAACTCCTCATTTTTCTCATTTTAAGGTCCCTAGGACCCTAATAAGACCGAATTATATCAAATTTGAATCTAATTTAGATAAAATTGAGCATTGCATAAAATTTTATGTGAAAATTAAATTTGAAAGTTTGTCCTTTATAACATGTGCTTAAAATCTCTTATGTGCCTTAAGAATTTTGTGCCAACTATTAAATAATAGGATCCTTGAATGCCTGAATTGGCTAAGTAGGTCTTAATAACCAAATTTGCATGAAACCTAAGTTATTTAGCTTTGTAATCAAGTGCTAACCCATTTCATTTGATTTATAATTTGGTTAATCTTAATTACCTTCTATTTTATGTCACTCTACATTTCTATGCTTTCATGATATTAGGATGTACGTTAGAGAACTTCAACAATTATTAGGACACCTTGATGTGCTTAAATAGACACTAAACTATATTTGAACATAAGAATCTTAAGAACTTGATTAAGTAAATAATACTTAATCTAAACCTAAAATTTGCCATCAATAATACACTAATAATACATTGATTTGTCATTGATCTATAAACCAATCATGGGTCTTAATTTTGGTAAGGCCAGCGGTTAAATCATAACTTGTATTGATTAAGATCTAAACCTTAATCACTTAATCAATTAACTTGATTGTAAGATAATTCAATTGACATTATTCCAATAATGCATCTGATTTGGTATTGATCTTAAGTTATTGAATTAGAAGTGCTAAGGTTAATATTGAATCTGTGTGATTAAATAATCTAAATCTAAACTTTAGATTTTTTATTTTCTCTTATATAAGACTATTAGCATAAGATGGATAATAAAATTGTAATGATTTATGAAATGATCTAACTCTAATAATATCTTTGATTTTAACCCATGATTGTAGAATAAAATAAGATCAGATGGATTTTAAATCATCTGATCTAATCACTTTAATATAAGTTTAATAAGTAAACTTTGAATGTTAACTTAAGAAATTAAAAAAGTGAGATCTCAAGGGTCTTGCTATAAGATCATTCTTGAAATGCTTAAAGACCTTAAATATTGATACATTGAGGTAGGAAAAACTTTTGTAACTTATTGAGGTAGGAATCTTAGATGATCATTCATAACCTTAGAGGTTGACCTTGACACCTCGTGGTATGAACCACCTAAAGCACTTAGAATGGAACTTCCCCCTTGCGGTAGAAATCAACATTGAGTGATCTTTTTTATGACATCCTTGGAGTCTTGTGTAGGACTCACCTATTTAGAGTAATGATCAATAGCTTTGATAAATCCTTGTTGATTAAATAGAATCTTTTGAACCTAGATTATTGGTTTAGTATGGTATACCCATAGTACGGATTATTTCAGTAATATTCAGGAATGATTGAGTCACTCTAAGTATGATTTATCTTTGTGTTATCCTGCAGGCTTAGGCGGATACATTCTTGCTTAGAGTAAATCAATCGATCTTAAGAGTGTTATAAATAATGACCCATTATTTAGTTTGATTAACATACAAATCGCCATCGGGTGATGCATCCTAGCGAATATCGCTTCACTAGGTGTGACTTAAACAAACTAAGTAATTCGAGTCACCCACTTTAAGACACTAAGTGTGATTATGAGTTTGGCATCTTAATGACTTTACTTGAGATACAAATCGCCATCGGGTGATGCCTCCTATCGAATATCACTTCGTTAGGGTGGCTAAATCAAACTAAGTGTTAATAATCACCTTTCTTGCAAAATGCTAAATATATGTATACAATCTTCCCGTATAATTATTTTTAAGTAAAAATCACCACTTTAACCAATTATCGAAACTAGAATTTATGAGTCCAAATTCTTTTAGCAGGATTCTGCACAATGGAGACCTTGAATTTATTATCAGATTTCAAAGCATTTCTAGATTTCTATATTTAACTCATGTAGCTTAGAAGTATGAGCATGAGCGTAAGCATGATGTATGAGTATTAGTAATAATATTTGAGTATCAGTGATGATTTATAAGTTGCGAAATATTGCATACATTAACTGAGGAATTTCAGAATGCATCGGCATCACAGTAAACTATTCCCAACTGGATGTATGTATATATTGGACCGTACGACTTATAGTAGTTTAGTGATATTTTGGTTGCATATCAGTGGCATACAATATTGTGGCATATTCGATATATAATTTCAGTAGCATACAACATAGTTTTACATGCTATTACTCAGTTTCAGATCCATTACTGCTTTTTGGTTTACTTTCAATACTCAGTTTATAGTTCATTTTTACTTTACTTTACTTTAGTTTTGTACAGTTTTATACTTTCAGTTACCTTTACAGTATTTCTGTAGATTTATTTATATTATGCAAATGTTAAATGATTAACTAGAACTGCTTAGATTAGTTTTGATGTGTTAGACTTATTATCTAACACATGGTACTTTTGGGATCCGGCAATTTGCTAGATCTTGAGTAGTATATTGAGCCAGGCTAGGAGGACGCTTAGGAGATCCAGGAGGAGTTCATGGAGCACTAGTGGACTCTTCCCTAGCCTTACTATTTTGCTTAGTTTACTTCAGTTTAGTAATTGGACTTATTCTGTATTTCAGTAAGCCATTGATAATAATTATATGTGTTTTTTTTTCTTTTCTGAGATGAATATTTTATACAGCTTCTGTGATGAATATTTCTGAATATTTACTTTAGCTTTTGCACTCTGTTTATTATCTTACTTATACTTAGTATTGTGATGTGATCAGTATACTGGAAATGCTGATATTATATATAAATATATATATATATATATATATATGTATTAGATTCCTCATTTGTGTTTTATATCCAATGTATATATTTATCTAATACTTAGGATAATAATACTATTATTTTCATAAGTATTAGCTATCAACCCTCATTGAGGTTGAGTCAGCAGCCCTTTAGATGGGTTTTGTTTCAGCTATTCGGGGAGATAGGATATTCCTCCCCGAGTGGCGCACCGTTATGTCGCCGAAATTGATTATGACTATCTCTTTTGCGCTCGGTGACGGGGCGGGGCGCTACATGTAGCTTCTTTTATATTATTTGTGAGGATGAGTGATGCTTTTATTTCATTTTAAACTTTATAAGTAAATTTTGTAATATTATAGGTACCCTTGTGACTGTGTTTTCCTTTTTTTGCACTGTTATTTTCTGAGTTATAATTTATTCTGTCTCTCATTGGATGTATAGTGAAATGGATATATTCTTTACTTTATATGCTTCCGTACTCTGTACTTGTATTGATTTAGTGATTAATAGTATGTATTCATTCTGTGCATATCCTTCTTTTATTAGTGGATTGCGAATCTTACTTAATCCAGTGATAAGTGAGGGATTTTCCATAGTGGCACACCGCCCCATAAGTCTAATCTTGTGGATTAAAGGGAGGGGTGCCACATAATCTATTTAGCAAAATTTTGCATAATGAAGACATTTGATTCATAATTTGATTTTAAAGCATTTTTTAGATTTTACGATATGCAGTGTAGAGATAATGCATGAACATAAGCATTATATATGAGTATAAGTGATGATTTATGAATTACAGAATGTTACATACATCAGCAAGGAAAATTTAAGATGTTCAGACATCATAGTAAACTGTATTTCCTAATAAGATGTATGTAGATATTAGACTGTACATGTGGCACCCCACCCTCTGATCAGCAGAATTAGACCCAAGGGGTTATGTGCCACTCTGGCAAATCCCTCACTTATCATTAGATTAGGTATGATCCACAATCCACTAATAAATGAAGCACGTGCGCAGAATAACTAAGAAGATCAGTCACTAAATAAGACATACATACAGAGTGTGAAAGCAAAATAAAATAAGTATTACATCTACTCATCATACATCAAGTAAGAGATAGTACTATAGCTCAACAAATAATAAAGTGTAGAAAAATAATCACAGTCATAGTACATGTATTATTACAATATTTAAATGAATAGTTTTTAAAAAGACTGAAAAATAAAGGCTAAAATCTCTCATCCTCATAAAAAATTGGGAGAAGACTAGGCAGCGTCTGTCTCTCCTGGCTGATGCTCCTCCTCTAAATAAAGCTCCTCTTCTCCAGTACCCAACTCCTCAAATCTATCTGAATTTGACATTATCAGTTTCATAATGCCAGGGCCCCAACCAATAAAAAAAATTTTATTAGATAATTATCTAAGTACATTTTATGTTGAATATTTTAGATGAATTATTAATCTCACCATTTAAACTTAAACATAACAAAAAGTGAACTAAAGGCATAAGACCAATAAGCATACAAGGAACAGGGTAAGTCTTAAATAAAGCATTTATAACTAAATGGAAAGTGAGGCAAAAAGCACACCTCAAGCAAGCTAAGTAAGGAATGGGAATATATATATATATATATATATATATATATATATATATATATTTATATATATATAGTGCAATAAGTAAAAATACTAAAAGTAAAGTCTAATCCTAAATATAATAATGATCATATGACATATGCTAATTAAAGAGAGAAATATGAAAATAGTATATATAATAAGCAATAAAGTCTAGCATCCTATAAATACATGTAAGTGAGCAGGTAAGGAAACACAACTGACTGAAACATGCATCAATAATACAGTACACAATAAGCTAAAACTGAAACAAGTATGTAAAGACTGTCATATCAAAAAATTGGCCAATCGAGCCCAATGAAATTCCCAAAGCCTTTCTGGGCTATGGCAGATAGAAATTCTCATAGGTTTTCTGGGCTAATGCAGACAGAATAGTAGCAAAACTGAGGAAGCAGTAAATACAAGTCCATAATCTTTTAGTTATTTTACTTTTGTTTCTATGGACACATCCAGAAATAGCTAATGAGTCAAGCACATCTGCCAGACTATACGGGTTATAAGCTTAACACACACTTCTCAATGAGTATTATTAAGCATCCTTACTATTCCTTACCCCTATCCATTATGGTAAATGTGCACCAAAATCTACCAGAATATACTGAACCCAAAGGCAATTGTTATCCTAATTATTCTAAATTTTTATTTCATGCACAAAGTTTTCTTATATGATATGTGCAAGAAATTAAGCACAAAATATAAGGAATGCATAGCAACAAAATAAATCAAGTAAGCATGGGACTCTTCTATACATGGTGATATTGTTGTTGTCTAGCTAAACCATTCTAACTATTCTAAGTTATATAAGTTCAGGATCTCCAATTCCTATTATCGAGTGTAACTTAGAAGCATGATTTTATAAGTTAAAAGAATTAGAACTGATCAGATTCTAATATAATTCAATCAAGTGCAACTACAAGTTTAAATCAATAAATTATAACATCCTGATTGATGAATTTAAACATTCTATCTAAGATCAGATCAAGATCGACTAAACTATAGATTATTGATTAAACACCACGAGAATAGGCTCAACCATATAATCCAAGAGGATAAGACATAAGATCTAAGTTCCAGTCTAAAAGTGATCTATTGATTAAGGTAAATCCTATTAAGCAAATCAAACTTAATAAGTTGAATCTCCTATCCTGAATCTAGAGTTAAAAGATAAAATAATCAAAATAATTTGTAAAATCTAAAAACTAATAAAATCAAGAATTCTTTCATTGAATAACCCACTTATCCAATGAATGAAATCCAACCTATGAGCTATTCCTAGTCTTAGTAATACTTCTCATGTGAGGTGTAAAGTCCTAAGAAAAAACTGTAGAGATAATTTAGGAAATTTAACTATCTTAACCTAATAACTAGTTTTTAACACTTAGAGTGATCCTATTACAGTTCTAATGTTAGTTTTATTAACGTAGAAGATAATCTAGAGTTTACAGATGCTTAACATAAATTTTGAGCAAAATGACTATTTTACCGCTACTTAAGGATCTGTAAGGCTACTTTTTAAATTAATGATCCAAATTAGAATTTCTTATTGCCAAATGATTCCTTACTATCTAACATAAAGATATACAATAAGTATGCTCAATTTAGATAAGAAACGAGTCCTATAGGTCCAAACTAAGGTTTTTGACCTAAGGGGTATTTTAGTAATTTACTCCTAATGGAATCTAAATTTTTATGCATTTCATTGTTGGTTACTGATCAAAGATTTCATAGAGTCTAAGAACACTGCATTCTGAGGTCAAATGGCTAAGTTATAGCTGTTTTAATTTCTAAGGGCAATTCGGTAATTTTGTCAGTTAACGGGAGACAAAAACCGAACTTTCCCATTTGAGGTCCAATTTCAAAAAACTCAGTTTCTATAGTTTTCTTATAATATACTGAGTGTGTTGACATGGAGCAAACCCAATTTTAACTTTAAATAGTTGTTATTGCCTAACTAAAGTTAGGGGTATTTTGGTTATTTCAAATTTTTTAGGTTTAAATCCTTAATATTATTTTAGTTTATTGATGACACTAAAATTCTAAACTAGTTAGCACTTTGAATTTCTGGATTTGGAGTTGAATTGACTAAGTTATGGTTAATTGAATACTAGGGGTATTTTGGTCATTTTTAGGGCTGGGGTCCTAAATGTAACTTTTTAAACTAAGCTCTAAATGGAGAAATTAATACTCCTATAGTATTATGGCTGTTCTCCAAAGGACTAAATGACATCAAGACTAAAAAGGTCTTGCGCTCCATAGCTCACCCTTAGTTTGGAGCTAGAATCATGAGTGCATAAGAGCTTAGAACTATATGAGAAAGTTCTTGATCCTAATGCATCTTGATCTATGCTCAACTAAGGAGTTGAAGCATGTGATGCTAAGACCCACTAAATATGCTCCACTACTCAGCATACGTTAAGGGATGGAGTGGATTCTTTGAGTGCTCATGAATAAGGTGACATAGTCATTGAGCCCAAATGAAATCACCCCACTATTTAAACCATGCATGATGTACATGAAGCTCTTAGTGGAATTAATGCTTGTAGGATATTAACTAAACAACCCTCATTTCTATGATCAAGAAATGAGAGGAAAACTAATAATCTAAAAATCTTATAAAGGTCTTTGTGCTGAAATAGAACTGACTGTGTGTTCATTTCAAGCACAAGATATTGAACTTGTAAATCTTGGAGTTAAACTCTAAAGAGGACAAAGTGCATTTGATTAAAAACTAGAGAAAAAGGGAATGCTTGAGAAATTATCATACATAAGAAATCTAACATATCATGTGGGAGAGACCCAACTCTCCTCTCCTTTTATCATAATTATCTTCTACTAAGAATTGGTGTGCTTGTTTAGGAACTAATTAGAAAAATTACACATAATTTAAACATTATTAAACGTAGATATATCTTAGTAATAAAATGCTCAATTCCCTAAGGACGGTAAATCTATGAACTCATATTCCAAATTATTACTTCAAACCACGTACACTTGCGTGCAAGCGCAGATGCAATTAAAGTCTGTCATACCATAACTGTGCTTAGGCTCAGATGCCTCATCAAGTTCAATCATCTTGGCGGATTCCAACAGCTCCGCGAAGTTGGTCGAGTAGTGAGATACGATTAGCCTTCGGATGGAGGGCCGTAGCCAGCTCTGAAAGCGATGGTATTTATCAGATTCTATAGGGACAAGATTGGAGGTGAACCTTGCTAGCCGCCGGAATTCAAATTCATAAGTCGAAACTAATGGCTTCCCTGCTGTAGTTTAAGAAATTGATTTGCCATTGTATGCCTGGCAGAAGTAGGGATGTACTAAGTCTGAAATGTGTTATGAACTTGTCACATGAGATTTCTTCAAGCTCCCAATCCGTAAATAATGTATGGCGGATGTTGTCCCACCAGTATTCTGCCTCACCTTGGAGTAGATAAGTCATTGGATAGATTACCTCAGCATTTGGGCACTTGATACTGGTTAGGTTCTTCCTTACTATTTTTATCCAATTTGTCATATCAATAATAGAGAGACTCCCATCAAATGTCAAGGGTCTGAGGCGTAGAAAACTGTGTAGTAGTCCATTAGCGGACTGTGTGTGGTGCTGATGTAAGTAGTGGGGTGCTATGGTGTTCTCAGGAACTGTACAATTATGGCTCATTTGTGCCGTGAGTAGTCGCTCCATGCGTTCTGCCTGTCGGGGTTGAACTATGGCTGCTCTCCTGGCCTGCTTGGCTTGAGCCTCTGCGGCCTGCTTAGTTTGCTCTTGGTAGAATTTTGCCTGCTTTTGGTGGGATTCCACCATCATTTTGATCGCTTCCAGCAAGGCACTTACCTCACTGGATGAAGTGCTGGAGGGAGCAAGAAAGGGCTCTGTTCGAGATTCATGATTCTGATTTGCTAAAATCTGAATTAAAAATAATATATCTTCAGAAATCCATAAAGTAGGAGATTATACATTTCATCTCTTTTATTAATCAGAATTAGAAATAAAAATACATCATCCGAAGCAGTAGATAGAACATAAGATAATAAAAGACAACAACTGGGAAAATATAGAGTCTATCCTATGTATTCTTCAATGAAGGCCTGGGAAAAGTCAGCATATGTCATCTTTTGGCGCAGGCGATTGGCTCCGTATTTGAGCATCTATTATTTTCGGGCCCACCACTGCTTGGTGTAATCCTAGAGTAGGAGCTCGACAATGCTGAGCTGGATACGATCCGGGTAACTTAGCTCGTCGAACATTTTGGTTACTCTTCGTAACCACTCCGTAGCTAGGATGAGAAAATCCAGTCCCCTGTATACAGTGTCTTCTAGCATCCTTTCTAGTATGCTGGCTCCTGGTAAGGAGACTTCCTGGATTTCCCTCCCATATCATTTTGCCATGAGCACATCAAATTTCCACTTATTCTCAAAGCGGGTGTAGAAATTGTACACTGACATGATCGTGTAGTAGTATCCCTAGGTATCTAGATCAAGCATCATAAGAATAATAGTTTCATTCTAACTCTAATACTCAAAATTAAGATGCAAAATGCGAAAAGTAAAATAGGTAGCGTATGAATGAAAATTAAAACACCTATCTGATGTATCTAACGGTAAAGGCACGGCAGAAGTCCGCATAGGTGACCTCCCTTTGCATTCCTTCACGCCGATGGGTGAGTGCCCATAGGGTGACGTTCCACCACTCCTTGGCTCCGCCGTGTAGGAGATGGGATAGAATGGGGACTATAACATTGTCTAGGCAGTTAGTAGTTTCAAATATAAAATCTGCCCATTTTAGCCACTCCTTGGCTACAACGGGGAGATCGTATCCCCTGAATACACTTTGTTGGAGTAGTCAATCCAGCAATCAGACGTCGGGGTCTGACACTCCTTCTACGTACCTCTCGTATTATTGATGGAGTTGGACGATGTATTCCAACCTATCTTCAAATTATTGGTAATGCCACTTAAGCATCATCCTTGTACGTCTAATGATTTTTTAAGTTACATTAGTTTACTAATATTTTACTTATGCATGCATTTCTATTTCTATACTCTTATTATTTTGAGCTCATGATCATGGTGCTTGAATGTACACTGGTATTTAGTTAGTTACTGATTGGAAAAAGAACAATCCATTAGGTAGAGTAGAATACAAATTCTAATTTAACACTTTATGGAATTCTGTGATACCAACTGTGGCACCCCACCCCCTGATCAGTAGGATTATACCTAAGGGGTGGTGTGCTACTCTGGTAAATCCCTCACTTATCATTGGATTAGGTAAGATCCACAATCCACTAATAAAGGAAGGACGTGCGCAAAATAACTAAGAAGATCAGAGTGCGGAAGCAAAATAAAATAAGTATTACATCCATTCACCATACATCAAATAAGAGATATTACTATAACTCAGCAAATAATAAAGTATAGAAAAGTAATTACAGTCACAGTATGTAACGGCCGTCTCCTGACCGTCGTCGAGTAACACTAACTCAGCTATTATCAAGTGGTGGCTGTCACTAATACTACAGATAATAGACAACATATATCTATGATATTAATCGAAATGTGAGCAAGACATTAGCAGAAACATAAGTAAAGCAGTGCAGAAAGTAAGAAAAAAGCATTCAATATTATCCACATATATTCACATACAATATAAAAAATGCAAAATAATAAGAAGATAATTTGTTTATTACATTTAATTAAATATGAGCAACATAATTTTTAAAAAATGAGCTAGAACTTCTTTTTTGTCGAATACCAATCTCACTGGACCTTCTATCACCAGCACCCCCAAGCACAAGGTTTGAGCTAAAATCTAATGCTGTCAAATGTACATATATGATAGGGTCAAGCCAACAAAAAAAAAAATAATATTAGACTTATAAAGTCTAAGTATAATAAAGCTGTAAAATAGCATATACTTACATTTTAAAAGATATTATTTAACATAAGAGTAAGACAGAAATCAAACTACAGAAATACAGTAAAATAGCTAAAAGTATAAAGCGGTACAAAATTAAAGCAAAGTAAAGTAAAAGTGCAGAAAAACTATAAAGGCGTTGAATAACTGAAACTGTATGAAATTTGTAGTAAAGTAAAGTAACGATGAAATGTAAAGCTGAATACTAAAAATGAAAAAGACAGTAAATAATCTGAAACTGAATAAGGTATATGTGACGGTATGATATATGCCACTGAATAAATGTATTTGTATATGCCACTGAACTGAATGTCATGATATGTAACCAATATATCATTGAACTGCTATGAATTGTACGGTCTAATGCTTATATATATCTAGTTGGGAATCCAGTACTAGTCATTCTGCAAATTCTTCGATTGATATATATACAATATTCTGTAATTCATAAATCCTCACTAATACTCATACATTATGCTTATGATCATGATCATGTTTCTATGTCTACATGACTTAAAAACTTCAAAAATCCAAAAAAAATAATTTAAAATCAAATAATAAATCTAATAACTCCATTATGCAAAATCCATCTAAATGGATTTTGACTCCTATTTCTAATTTTAATAAATAGTTATAGTTAGAATTTTACCTAAAATCATCAGCTATGAAGGTTATATACACATAGTTGTATGTTTCCAAAAAAGATGAATTTAATACTTTGTTTATTTAAAATTACACTTATCGAGGCGCATGACGATAGGAGACAGAACCCAGTTGTAGTTTTTTTATCTCAAACTAAGATGTTAAATCCTCTAATCACAAGCATACCTAGTGCTCTAAGAAGGGTGATTGGAGATACTTAGTTTATTTTAAACTGTGCTTATCGAGGCGCATGACGATATGAGGCAGAACCTAGTTACAGCTTAACTTTTTAAACTAAAGATTCCATTTCCCTAAATATAACATACTAATAGTGTCTTAGAAGAGTAAATTTAGATGCATAGTTCATTTTAAACTGTGCTTATCGAGGCGCACGATGATAGAAGGCAGAACCCGGTCACAGTTTATCTTTTCAAACTAAAGATCTAGTTCACTAATTATAACACTCTTAGGATTGATTGATTTACTCTAAGTGGATTATATCTGCCTAAACCCATCGGATAGCATAAGATAAGTCTTACTTAGAGTGACTCACCAATACTGAATATTACTAGAGTGACCCAGCTCAATTGATCTACAACACTATACTCAGCCAATAATCTGAGTTATATCAATGCTATTTAATCAACATGGATTACCCAAAACTATGAATCTAGGATTCAGATAGGATACATCCTACACAAGGTTTCAAGGATATGACCAAGGGGTCACCCAATATAGGATACTACCATAATAAATAAATCTCATTTTAAGTAGTTTAGGTGTTTCTACCATCAGGATTTAAGATCAACTTCTATGGTCAAGTAGGATCATCTAAGCTTCTACCTCATGATAACATAATAAGTTTTTCATACCTCATTGGTTTAAAGATGATTAAGGCTAGTATTATTATCACATAAATCTAATGTAAGATCATTAAGACCTCACATATCTAAATGCTTAAAATAGTCTTATATGATTATTCGTTAAGTTTGGTTAGCCAGATCAGATGGGTAGCCCTATCTGATCAAGTCCTAGACTATGATTATGAGATATAATTGAGAATCTTATTAGGATTTGAACTTGTAATGAATCATCATAGATTTTATAGTTGACTTCATGATAATAGTCTTATTTAAGAGAAAATCAAAAATCTTAAGTTTCGAGTCCAGATGCTTAATCATACCAATTCTTTAATTTCCTTAGCACTTCTAATTCAATGAATTAAAGTCAATATCAAATCAAATAGATTATTGGAATCATGTTAGTCAAATTATCTTACAATCAAGTTGATTGGTTATGTGATTAAGAGTTTGGGTCTAAATCAGACAGATTAGGTGTTAACCTCTAACCTTATCAATTTAAGACCAATAATTACATTACAGATCAATGACAAATCAAATAATTTATTAATGAATTATTGATGGTGATCTAAGATCTAGATCAAGTGTAAATCACTTGATCAAGCCCTTAAGATCTCTCAAATTTAATTAGGGATAAATGAGAGTTTAATGAAATTAAGCATTCATAATAGAATTAAAACTAAAGATTGGAGACCTAAATATAGTATTCTAAGGAGGGATTCATAATAATATAAGAAATAATCTGACAAGAGTAACAATAGCCACTCTTATGGGGATTTATGGGTTCACATTGAGCATAATTTGTTACAACTTTGATGGAGATGAAATCAACCCAATACTAAACTACTGACATTCATATAAATACTTATGATAATGAAATTGAGAAATGATGAGAAGAATTAGTGTGATGGATTAATAAATTGCACAAGCTATCCATACTAAGATCAATTAGGAATTAAACATGAGGATTTACAACTCCTCAATTTGCATGAACTAATTATCATAAGAACTTACAAGCCTACTACTTAACATAACCCATCATTACATAAGTAACTTAAGAAAAGGAGGGCCGCATGCATGACATAGAAGCATAGACACCCTTCATTTTCTTGAGTAATTTATGGGATTATCTTCAATTGAATGATAATTTATATCTATGATATAAAATAGAAGCTAACACACTACTAACAATAACTCAAGTTGTTGATAGACAAGATCATGGGCGATGGATAATCCATTTGAATCATACATAAGTCGACCTAATATATGCAAATAAATTTAAATCAAAGTGCTATCGATCCACTGATTATTCAAACATACATTTGATATTTTAATGACAAGAGATACACAGATCCAATGGATTAAATTTACATTCCAACATAAAAGAATAAAGAGCTTAAAGTATTTAATCTCAACCAACTCAAATCTGAAGTGTAGATTTGCAAGTTGCCTATAATTAACATGAACACACAAAAATGGTTCATTAATTTAATGATTTATGCATGAATGGCGCATATTCACTTCAATACAACAAATGAAAGTAACAAATATTCCATAGTGCTAGTTTTGAAAATAGCAAAGTCGGATGTTAAATAATCAGCCCATACTTCAAGAATACGCAACTTTAACATAGTGGTGATTATGTAAATTCTGAGTTAAGCAAATTTTAATTTCAGTAAAACTTGAAATAGCTATAAAGATTAAGGAAATTAAAGTTAAAATTAATTAAAATTATTAAGCAAAACTTAATGAAGAAAGCCACACTAACACAGCAATCATGATATATAACATTAAGCTTAAATGGGGAGCCAATCCATCATGCATCAAGCAACCAAATAATTAAGATCAATGTGGGATGAAAGTACCTTGACGAAGGCCTTGAAGCTTCTATAGCTCTTAGATTAGGGACCTTAAGCTCATGCATTTGATCCAAATTAAATGGAGGGTATTCACTTGACTAAGCGTCTTGTCGGCGGCGAACGACGAAGAAGTAGGACGCAGAGGCACGGTGAAAGAGGTCGACGAGCTCAAGGATCGGCAAGCACTTGCACCGATTGGAAGATGGAGGAATCAATCCTCAGTAAGGACGGAGAGGAGGGATGCGCCTGCTCTCGGTCTTCAACCGAGAGGGAAGGATTCGGGCTGCTATCGGCCATCAGCCGAGATGAGGGAGCCATCGGGGGCTCTTGTCCATTGAGGGAGAAGTCGGCGCCTGCAGGGAGGAGAGGTGCTGCGTCTTCTAACATGCGTGAGCAAGAGTGGGTTCGGCTGAGAGTAAATAAATCAGATCTTAAAAAATTTAGGTTAGATGATGTTATATATTTATACGGCAAGCTATACTCCATCGCAGCCATAGATTACCAATCCAACGTCTGAAATTTTTCGAGCCCTGATTTATAGCTATTTGAACTTCAAAAATTACGAACTTAGTATCGAAATGACCGTCTCAACGAGATGAACGCAAGCGTCTAAAAATTATTGAATTTAGACAAGTATTTTATTTTATATTAATTTTTAAGTGAAAAACTTAAAAAATTCGCTACGATTAATCCGGAGCCCGAAAAATTATGAAACTTAAAACATAGTGTCCTCTTATAATGCTTAACTTAAATATAAAAAAAAAATTTAATTATAACTTATAATTTATCTATTATCAACTTCGGAAATTTAAACTTTTCAAATTTATTTAGGATGATCCGAGATCCTGATTTCGCTCAAATTTTTGTAGTAGGATCCCCTTAAAATACTTTATTTGATGACATTTTTATTTAATTTTTATTTGACTTAAATCAGGATCTTATATTTTCTCTTAATCTGGTTAGGTTTAGGCCTAATCGGACTGATAACAATACCGAGTTATTACACAGTACATGTATTATTACAATATTTAAATAAATAGTTTTTAAAAAGACTAAAAAATAAAGGCTAAGAATCTCTCATCCTCACAAAAAGATTAGGAGAAGACTAGGCAGCGTCTGTCTCTCCTAGCTGATGCTCTTCCTCTAAATAAAGCTTCTCTTCTATAGTACCCAGCTCCTTAAATCTATCTGAATCTAACATTATCGGTTTCATAATGTCAGGGCCTCAGTCAATAAAAAAAAATCTTATTAGACAATTATCTAAGTACATTTTAGGCTGAATATTTTAAATGAATTATTAATGTCACCATTTAAACTTAAACACAACAAAAAGTGAACTAAAAGCATAGGAGCAGTAAGCGTACAAGGAATATGGTAAGTCATAAATATTGTATCTATAACTAAATGGAAAGTGAGGCAAAAAGCACACCTCAAGCAAGCTAAGCAAGAAATGGGCATATATATGTATGCATAATGCAGTAAGTAAAAATATTGAAAGTAAAGTCTAATCCTAAACATATTGATGATCATATGACATATGCTAATTAAAAAATAAAATTTAAAAATGATACATATAGTAAGTAATAAAGTTTAGCATCCTATAAATATATACAAGTGAGCAGGTAAATAAAGAAACATAGGTGACTAAAACATGCATCAATAATACAGTACATAGTAAGCTAAAACTGAAACAAGTATGTAAAGACTGTCATATCAAAAAATTGGCCAATCGGACCCAGTGAAATTTTTAAAGCTTTTTTGGGCTAGGGCTGACAAAAATTCCCATAGCCTTTCTAGGCTAGGGCGGACAGAACAGCAGCAGAATTGAGGAGGCAGTAAATATAAGTGCAGAATTTTTTAACTATTTTACTTTTATTTCTGTGGACACATTCAGAAACAACTGAGGAGTCAAGCACATCTGCCAGATTATACGGGTTCCAAGCTTAACACGCACTCCTCAATGAAAAATATTAAGCATTCTTATTACTCTTTACCCCTGTCCATTAGGGTAAATGTGCACCAGAATCTACCAGAATATATTGGTTTAGGCAATTATTATCCTAATTATTCTAAGTTTTCATTTTATGCACAAGGTTTTCTTATATGATATGTCCAATGAATTAAGAGCAAAATATAAGGAATGTGTAGCACAAAATAAATCAAGTAAGCATGGGACTCTTCTATACATGGTGACTCTATTGTTGTCTAGTTAAACTATTCTAACTATTCTAAGTTACACAAGTTCAGGATCTCCAATTCCTACTATCAAGTATGACTTAGAAGTATGGTCTTATAAGTTAAAAGGATTAGAACTGATCATATTCTAATCTAATTCAATCAAGTACGACTATAGGTTTAAATCAATAAATCATAACATCCTGATTAATAAATTTAAATATTCTATTTAAGATCTTATCAAAAGCTACTAAATTATAAATTATGGATTAAACACCACTAGATTATGCTTAATTACATAATCCAAAATGATAAGACATAAGATCTAAATTCCAGTCTAAAAGTAATCTATTGATTAAGGTAAATCCTATTAAGCAAATCAAACTTAATAAGATGAATTTCCTATCCTGAATCTAGGGTTAAAAGACAAATTAATCAAAATAATTTGTAAAAGTCAAGAATTCATTCATTTAATAACCCACTTATCTAATGAATAAAATCTAACCTATGAGCTAGTCCTAATCTTAGGAATAGTTCTAATGTGAGATGTAAAGTCTTAAGAAAAAATGTAGAGATAATTTAGGAAATTTAACTATCTTGACCTAATAACTGGTTTTTAACACTTAGAATGATCCTATTGCAATTCTAATATTAGTTTTATTGACGTAAAAAATAATATAAGATTTACAGATGCTTAACCTAAATTTTGGGCAAAATTACCATTTTCCCCCCACTTAAGGGTCCATAAGGTTACTTTTTGAATTAAGACTCCAAATTAGAATTTCTTACTTCTAAATGATTCCTTACTATCTAACATGAAGATAGACAGTAAGTATGCTCAATTCGGATAAGAAACGGGTCATATAGATCCAAACTAAGGTTTCTGATCTAAGGGACATTTTAGTAATTTATTCCTAATAGAATCTAAATTTTTATATAGTTTACTGTTGGTTGCTGATCAAGGATTCTATAGAGTCCAAGAATACTGCATTCTGTTGTCAAATGACTAAGTTATAGCTGTTTCAATTTCTAAGGGCAATTTGATAATTTTGTCGGTCAATGGGAGACAGAAACCAAACTTTTCTGTTTGATGTCCAATTTCAGCAAACTCAGTTTCTATAGCTTTCTTAGAATATACTGAGTGTGTTGACAGGGAGTAAACCCAATTTGAATTTCAAATGGTTAAGTTATGACCTAACTAGGATTATAAGTATTTTGGTAATTTCAAATTTTCTAAATTTCAGATCCTAAATATTATTTCATTTTATTGATGATACTAAAATTCTAAGCTAGTTAGCACTTTAAATTTTTGGATTTATAGTTAAATTGATCAAGTTATGGTCAATTGAATACTATGTATATTTTGGTCATTTTTAGGGTGAGGTCCTAAATATTACTTTTCAAACTAAGCTCCAAATGGGAAAACTAATGCTCCTATAGTGTTGGGATTGTTCTCCTAATTATTTTAAGACCTATATTGCTTATATTTGGATAACTAAATTAAAAGTTATGAGAGTTTAATTAGATCATAAATATCACTACGTTATATGTACCTCAAAACGAATTTTTGAATTACGTCATTTGACTCCTTTTATTTTTCTGAGTAAAATGAGACATATATTTACTATGTTTGGATCATTGTACAAAAAATTATTAAACTTTAAAGTTTAGTTAAATTAAATTAAATTTAATTAAAATTCACTATGCATTTATTTAAATGAAATAACTTATTATTTAATTAATTAAATTTGATCACTGATTTTTATTTATTTAAACAATATATTTAATTTAAATTAAACCGGCTACTATTTTTAATTTAATTATATACTATTCATTAATTAATTTGACTAATTACTATTAATTAATCACTTATTATCGCTTAACAAATTTAATAATATACTGTTTTAACTAATTTAATCATCTTATGTTAATTAATTACTTAATTTAATGTTCTGTTAACATTAAGCATTAATTAATTAATACTTAACTACTTTTATTATTTTTAATTAATTGATATCCTAAAGTTTCATGTTTTGACACACACACACACACATATATATATATATATATATATATATTAGTTAACTGATTAATCCCATATTAATTACTATCACTATTTAACTAATTTAAATGATCACTAACACTACTTAATTAGTTATACTAGCCTACTAATAATAGTTATATATTTATTTATATAGATATATGATTTTGTATAGATTTAGGTATATATATACATAATTATATAAGTTATAATTATATATATATATATATATATATATATATATATATTTTAAGTTGCTGGCTCTGCAGGTCATCAATGCGGCGGGACCCATAGAGATGCGCGGCAGAACCTGAGTGGCTGGAGCACTGCGGGCGGGCCCCACGGGCTACACGCATCGGCCTACGAGCCACCGGGAGAAACGACGGGGCCCACGCGAGGTCAGCAGAGCTAACTGCTGGGGAGTCCCCCACTGCCGGGCCTGACAATGGCGCCAAGCAGCACGCAGGAAGGCTCCGCGCAAGCAGGAAGGTCCCATAGGCGCCGTGTCAGCGCCAGAGACGACCCGCGTGCGAATGGGCCGGGTCCGGGTCGACCTGGCTCGACCCGGAGGCTTCACCTTCTTCTTGACCTACCGAGGCTATGACACGCCAAAAATCGGCCATTCCGGTGCCGAGGGGACGAGGCCCGCACGCACGGCCGATTGTAGGCCTCAACGAGGCCTACCCCTTGGCACCTAGAACGAGACCGGAGGGCCACGAAGTCGCCAGCGAGGGTAAACCCTAATCCCTAACCTACGGAAAAGCCTAACGAAATCAACTGTGGACAACGATTCGATTTGGGACGATCGGGTAGAGCTTCTCCCGATCGGGACCGTTCGATCGAGGGAGATCTAGTACCTGAAGCTTCGACGGTGATGAAGGCTAAGGTTTGTTCAACTCCCACTCAGCGGCTCGAGGGTTCCGCTTTACGCAAACGGGTCATCCTCGGCGCGGCTACGATCTTATGGGTTCGCCGATGGATGCTTCGAGGGTGGAGAGGACCGCCAATTGGCCTCGACTGCGGCGATTCGCCGCGTGGCGTTCGCGCGAGGGACGGAGTCCTCAATGAGAACGAAGACGGGGACACCGTCTGATCCTGGATCAGACGGTTCAGATCGGCCATCTGATCCAGACGGCAGATCCTGACGGCGCGGCTATTTGCAGCTGACGGCATCGGCGAACTAACGGCGCCGCGAAAATAAAATAATTAAAATGTTTCAAATAATTTATTTAATTCCTAATATCAATAATTAATTATATTTTATTAATTAATTCATAAAAATTCTCAAATACTCGCTCCTAGCTAATTGAGGGGTGAGGAACGTAACTGCGATGTCGGATTTTCGATTCAACGAGTGTTTTAAATTTTTAAATTTTCGGGGTATTTAAATATTATTAAAATATTCGTCAAGATTTTGACTACTTCCGATTGACACGAAAACATCACCCATAGCTAATTTGGGGGCAATGCGCGCAATGACAAAGTTCGTTTTTCGATCTGAGGTCTATTTAGACAGGTCAAATGTTAGGGTTTTTGGACTTATCAAAAAATCAGGATTTAATCCATTTGACTCCTGATTTGTACTGTGTCTTAAAAGTTGACTCATAATGACTTGATTAATACTTATGATCAAAATTAAGATTGAGATTAGTCCTAATTAACTAAGATAACAACTTGAGTTGTTACAGTACAACTCATAACAGTTCAGTGATTAGCTTAATACTCATAATACAATGTATGTGATTAGCTTAATACTTAAGGTAAGTATACTCTTACTTTAAGTATTAACTCTTGACCCTCCTTATGGTTGAGTCAGCATCCTTTAATGGTTTAGTTTCAGCTATTCGGGGAGATGGGTTATGCCTTCTCGAGTAGCGCACCGCTTCGCCGCCGATTGATTACCCCTTTTTGTGCGCGGCGACGGGGTGGGGCGCTACAACTATAGTGGCTTAGATCCATTAACTTTTGTGTTTGATCCACTCCTCGAAGCTCACTTAATCATTTGGCGTAGTTACTTGAGCCATCTTCTTCTAGCTACAAAGTTTAAGCCTAACACTACATGGTTTAGCTCAATGTTATTACACCTTAAGTGAATTAGGGCAGTGCATATGGGTTTGGTTAACCCAACCTAGCCAAGGCTATGATGTGACTCAGGGATGTGATTGACTCTTCTTTAGCCCCACTTAAGCTGGATATGCAAGTTTAGATGCATGGAGTGATGAACCATTCATTGGAGTAACGTAGTTTGCAGTGCCCTAAATCTTGATAACAATGCATGATTCGATGATATGAATTAAAACACCTTAATTTAATAATGAACCCATTGAACTAGACTTTAATGCTAAGCAAGTGAAGATCTAAAGACTTGCTCATGTGAACCCCCCTCCCCCTATGCATTAGGATTGGATCAATAAGGTTTGATCAGGGTTGACCCAACCTTATCTTAGAGCAAACCAAAGTTGGATGGTGATTAATCGAGCGCAATTGGCCCATCTCAACTTGCAGTTAAGCTAGGATCACCTCATGCTGAGAGAAAGTCTTGGACATTCACCTAGTCTAGTAGGATGCTATAAATTATAAGGTTGCTAACTCATAATACCTTGAAAAGAACCAACATAAATGTCAAATTATTTTTTCATCACAATAATAGTTTAAAATGTAATATAAGTTATTTGAACCTATGGTGTAGACTGTACGCATGAGCTATGCACTTTACCCTTCTTTACTCTTATCTAAGCCAACAAAGGTATGCATATTAAAAACAAAGCATCATAACTACTAAAATTTTTATATAGCTATGAGCTTGTTTTTTTTTTTCTTCCTATGATCTTCTTCAAGTTATTTCATGTTCATTCATCTTTGTTAGAATACTTAAAGCTAATTTAATAATATATTAATTTTACTTACTCACATTTACTTTAATATAAACTATATTATAATTAAATTTATTTAAGCACATCACTCTAAATATAGTGTGTTATATAAATTCTTATTAATTAAAACAAAATATTATACAATATATTAGTAAGGATTAGCATTATATAAATTAAATTTGTACACTGTACAATGTAAAGGTTAATAGAATGCATTAATTGTATTATATTTAAACACAAATCATTATAGAAATTAATTTATACTTAAGTATACTATTTATTATATCAATACACTACATAGCTTTTTTAATTATATTACAATAAAAATTATATTAGTTATAATATAATATAATTTGTTAGTTATAATAAATTGGCTATATAAATACAATTATATTAATTACATGAAGTTATAATAAATTGGCTATATACATAATTTGGTTTAAAGTAAAAGCTATGTATAGTGTAATTCGATTATTTTACTACTATTAGAGTAAGATTCTTCTCATTTTTTTTCTATAGAAATTTAGGGTTTAGGAATCGCGTACCAAAGGAATTTACCGCGGGAATAACAAAAATTTACGATTGTCTTCGTCCGAACAAACGAACAATTGAATTGATCAATCCAAAGAACGACTTCACTGCTTGTGGTCGACGAAAAGAGGGCTGTCTTCACCTCTTGAGGTTGACGAAACGCGGGATGTCTTCGCTGGTCAATTTGGCAAAATGAGGGCTATATTCACCGCTTGAGACGAACGAACGAACGAACGAGAGTTATCTTGATCGAACGAACATGTTCACCGATCGAGATGAATTAATGAGTGAGAGTTCTTCGACTGAATGATTGAGCAAATAGAGCAAATGAAGGAAGTCTTCAATCGAACATATGAATTGCCAGTGAGACAAACGAACAAACAAGGATTTACGTCTAAACGACCGAACAATTCAGTGCGTAGACGAAGATCTTTGAATCTTCGATAGAATGAAATTGAGCGAATAGAAGGCATAATCGATGAAGCTCTGAGTGAAATTCGTGCGAAGGCCATCTTTTGTCTCACTTTGCGAAAGAATCCTCTATGTAAACTTAGAATTCGACTAATTTCCTTAACAACGATGATATTTATAACATTGTAAAAACTTGCACAAACAAATCAATTTTTTATTGGAAAAAAATAATTAAGACAAATATACTCTTAAAACATAATTTTCTAAAATTTATTATGTATATAACAAATTTTTTAAATATTTAACAAAATAATAATATTTTAACCAACAAATATATTTTTTTCTCTTTATTTTTTTGAATATCTTAGACGTAAATTTTTATTTATATGGATTTTGTATGTATAATATGGTTAAGATGAAATTAAATTGTGATTTTCTTATTATTTGTTCTTCAAAAAAATGATGTTAAGAAAAATATTATATTTACACAAAAATATATGACTAAAAATATTCAAGAGTAATAATTATTTTTTTTAATTTTTATATATAGACTTCACAAAAAAATGTATTTGACCAATAATCCACTTATATATTAGATTGACGTAACATCTATATATTTTGATGTATACTAGTAGTGTGTAAGTGCATCAATAAATATATAAAATATTTTGTTTTTTGTTTGTATTAAAAGTCCAAAAATAATTGAAAAGCCTTAGATAAGTAGTCGCGATCCGCACTGTTGTATCGGATCCAACCCTCTTCCGTTTCACCCAACTAACCCTCAATCCCAAAAAATAATTGAAAGCCTTGGTTAAAAATATAATGGTCCTCGCTGTTTTATAGAATCCGACCCTCTTCTGTTTGCCCCGCTGAACCTTTAGTGCCAAATTGGCAGCGTCTGTTCCAAAAAAATATTGGCAGTCTTGCCTTCCTATTGAAATTAGGGCTAGGGTTTGGGAGCTCTTGGTGATGGCAATGATGTATGGAGAACAGCAGCAGGGACCTCCCATGCGGCAGCCCTCTGCTTCATCGAGTACGCTCGCGACAGACTACCCACAGGCGCACCCCCCTCCGTTCGACGGTTAGTGAGCAGAATTTGGCAACGGATCCATTTTGACCTTTTTGTTATGCGTTCCTTCCTACAACCATGAAAACTCTGAATGAACTGCACCAATGATGTATTGCGTTCATTTCTTTGTATGTATTTGTGTGTTTGCTTCAAGGAAATGCGCTTTAGCTATGCTGAAGTCTGTGATTGCTTTGGGCTGATTGGAACTTGAAATTGTGAGCACTTTGCTTACGGATTTAAGATTTTAATGGTCAATGGTATGTGAATAGACTAGAAGGGTTCATTTGGTTTAAATCTGGAACAATGCTTCAATTTGCTCAAACGAAGCTGTTGGTTTAGATGAATCAGTTTTTCATTAATCAGCCACATTTATGTGTTGCTGATTAGTGTCAGTAACTGTTTCTATATTGATATTACTTTTATTTACTTACAAGCGCTTCCGACTGTAAATTCTATATGAAGTGCCATCATTTCATATGATTATTCAATTTCAGCCCATGGAGATAGTTTTGCTGCTAAAAGAATGAGAAAGCTTGTTCAGAGGCGAGCTGTAGATTATACAAGTACTGTTGTGAGATATATTCAGGTAAACAATTCTTCCTTTCATGGATTGAGAAATCACTAATCTTGTTATTAGATATTCATTATGTTTCTTGATACTGACATGAATATTTTAGCTTATTTTAGGAACCTTGCTGAATTTTGTTTAGGCGAGAACTCAAACTATTTTGTTCTTTTTATATAACATTTCAAAATACAACAGGTTTTTAAACTTGTTTTACACTAGTTCCAAACTTTATAAAAAAAATTTGTACCTATTTTGGAGTCACACCATAACAAGATTAGGATTTTATGGGAATAAGATGAATGCTAATCCATGAATTGTTTGGAAAAAGTGGTGTACTGTACTTGGAACTCTATTTTCTTGATGCCATTTTGGGTGCACATTTGAATATTTTGAACTGAAGCATTACAACAATCCATAAAATATCACTAAATCACCATACCTCCTACTGGAATTAATTGATAAGTGCAAAATTTTCGTACTGGGCTCTCTGTGTTTAGATAAAATGTTACCACCATTTTTATTTATTCATTTATAAGTTGGTATGAGCGACATGAACGTGGACTATCCCCCTTCACGAGTCACATTGATTTTTTTTGCTCTATCTTGATTTAATTTTGTGGAGGTGATTTTTTAACTTAATTAATTTTAGATTTACTCCAATATTGTTTGCAAAATTCTTTAAGCACAATGTTGTTGATATTCTTGAATTATGGGAAAAATTATCTACTTTAGCAATGCCTTTTTCTTTATTTGTATTTGATTACTGATGAAGCTTTTTACTGTACTTTTTATTTATATTATTTGTGGTTTGTTTTGCGGATATTCCTAGTTTTAATCAATTGCAATGCTTATTTTGTATTGTGCTAAATACTATTTGACATGTATTTTTTATGGCATTGATTTTATTTTCTGATTTTGATCTAACTAATCATAGGATTATTGTTTGTTTTGGATTTGTTATCTTTTGAGTTTCTGTTGAAGTCAAGAAAAAGGCCTGTAATTTGCAACTTTTGCTCAGATTTGTGCAATTTTATATAACGAACATTAGTCTATTCAGAGAAGTAAAGAGACTATGATTTTCTTTAACATATTATCATCAATGCTTAAGTTTTATTCTTTTAAAACTCATATGTGGATTTCAATATTAGGGTAACTTAGCACCTTATCAAATGAACATGGTTTTGAGAACTCATCAACAGTTATTGATATAATTGCTAAACATCTGATAGAAATATTGAGAATATCAATCAAGTTAAGGAGCTAATTGAAAAATTAGAAATCAATCCAGCTTATTCACATGAATTTAAAGTGTAATATAATCTTATCGGTAGCAACAAGATTGAGATCATTCTTGAACACTTTTTTGGCCTCACCAACAGTGGCATTACAATGCTAGCTTCATAGAGGATAGGAGAAAAATTAATGAGATATTAGATAATGCCATATTCCCTTCCATTTCATTAGGATTGATCACATTACTCAAAATGTTTATTGTGTTCAATTGTCGTCGGACACTCTTTCCCATAATTTGGGCCAATAGGACCATCAAGCTTGGCTTTCCTATGCCACTTACCTCATTCTAAATGGCTAAAATAATTAGTGTATAAGCTGCTCTTTCTACCTTTCTAGATAGCTACAAAGTTTTCTGATTGACGTATCAGATACCGAATCTCTGTGATAGTGTGTTAATTTATTATCTAACGTTGGAAAACAATTCAATATAGCTATTAGTACCACATATGAGTATCTTGTCATTTTCATTCCAAAATTTTTTGATTTTTAATTGAGTGGTAGTGTTAATGCATAAGCTCTTACCTTGCGTCATTTCTGAATGTAAATGTTTACTGAATTTGGAAGTGTTGATTCAAGGAATCCCAAAGATGAACTATTAACTGCAGTTCTAATTATGCATGTTAAAATAGAAATAAAAGAGTCTACTTGAATTTATAGTAGTTTTAGTTTTGATTTTGCAAGCCTAATGATGAAGGAAAACAATCTTGGAGTTTACTTCATAGTATGAATTGATGATCCTTATTTCTATTTTTTTATTAAAAAAAAACATGTATTAAGTATGAAAACAGATTGATTATTTTGCAAGCGGTTGGTTTTCTAGAACTTTGGTTATCTAGCAGAAAGTTTGACAGCTTAAACATATAATATTGATTATAAATTTGAAAATAATGAGCTGAAAATTTTTATAATATTTGATTTATTTCTTAAGACTAGATGGTGGAACTTTAAAATAGTGAAAATACAAATATTTTTAGAAATTGAATTTTAGAGTTTTATCATTTGGACATTGAGAACAAGGATATTTATACGTGGCAATGGATTGCATAGTGCTGGATGTATTTGTAAACCGGCTAAAACGTTCTTGAAGAGATTAAAGAGAGGCCCCTAAACAATGTGTATGTTTGATGGCAGAAACAAGATATTCTAGAAAAATAATAATGATACGAAGATTTGTTATGAAGATCAGTTCAAATGTGTGAATAATAAGGAGTAGAATATACACAATTTAGAGGATGCTTAGTTTATTGACATTGATTTATTGAGGGTAATTGGATTATAGTATAAATTGATTCTAAACATTTGTATTATAGTGTAAATTAATTGGCAATGTTTGGACTATACTAAAATATTTCACGGGATAATAATTTTTATGTTTGGCTAGGTATAGTTGAGTTCCAATGTAATTTGTTAAAATAATAAAGTTTTTAACTGTGCACTTGGGATTCAACAATGCGTATTGGAGGGTTGGCGATGGCCAATTAGTGATAAGGGTTGGCGGTAGCCGATCATGATGTTTTTTTTTTGTCAGTGCAGCCTCAGTAATTCAGTTGCGTCCAAAACTGGCAGTTACATTGAAATTACATCAACTTAAATTTTTTTGATTCTAGAAAATCTATTGATGTTGTTAAGTTGGTGGTTTTTGATGTTTTATTTGAATAATTAGATCTTATTGTGGGGGGAGAGACATGTATATAAGTTTAAACAAACTAGCATATAAGAAAATTAAATATTTAACGCATGTGAAATTAAGCATGCTAACTAAGAAGTGCTTTGTAGAGATTGACATTTAAGTCAGATGTATGAATTATTTTTATAAAATTTTTAATTAAGACTAATAATGTGATTAGCACAAGCGAGTTTGATGGTCAAATAATATTATTACTTCTTCATTCAGCGTGAATGAAAATGGGATGTATAATTCTCTAAAGAATGAAGAGCATAATTATTTTAGGATTGAATGACGCCACTGTTATTGTATGGAAATGTTTAGGTGGGGAAAGTGGTTCTTGGCCACTAACTTTTTTCTTAACATTTTGAAGGCTAAAAAAATGTCATGAGCGGATAGAGCTGTAGTATCTATCTACAATAACAACGTGGGTGAGTATTGTATTATCTATTTACATGACAAAGGATGTTCATGTAAATAAGATCATCATTTAATAATTATTGATTTAGAAAAAGTCATATGATAAAGGGCTTAGAGAAATTTTTTTTTTTAAGAATTTTGGAAAGAAAAAGTATTCGTATTACTTATATTAATGTTGCCCATGACATATATGTGTATATATATGCATAAAATTGGATTAATTATTTGCGTTCATATCAAAGGTGATTTATCAAATATTATTCTATGTCAATTGGGCTGCATTAAGGATAATCTCTAAGTTCATAACTCATGTGCATTAATTATGAACTTCTTATGGAACACATTTAAAAGGAGGTGCCTTGGTGCATGCTATATGCAAATGATATTCTTAATTTTGATAAGACCCTTAATGGGGTGAAACTCAAGTTATGGAGAACTACTTTAGATTCTAAACTAATTAAATGAAATGTAAGTTAAATTATAAAAGGAGTTATAATAACATGACTATGACAAATGAAGATTATGTTATCTTGAGAAGCGAAATATTCAATTATCTCACATGTACATAGAATAATGAAGAAATTGAGGGGTGTGTGATTAACATTATTCAATTGGTTGGATGGAGAGCTTTTGAGTTGTGCGATTAAATTCCCACTCAACTAAAAGGACAATTTTTTAGAGCTGCTTTAAGACGATCAATGATATATGCGGCAGAATTTTAATTTTTATTGTAGAATTATGAAGATAAAATAATGATGGATAGATGAGAATGCTAAGCTTCACGAGTGGCAATACTCAAGAATGCATGATGAGAAATGAGTACACTCATAGCATGAATGAAGAAGCTTTACTTGAATATAAATTTTGTGAAAGTTCTGTCAGATGGTTTTGCATATTAAGTGTAGAACATTAGGTGCTCTAGCAAGGAAAATTGAATTATTGAGTTTACCCTTATTAAATGTGGAAGATCTTAAAAGACATGACAACTAGCTATTAAGGACGATTTCACATGCTTTAAACTTAGGGTGGGGCTATTTTTGATAGAACATAATAGATATACAAAATTCATGCAACTGAACCTATTTAATGGGATGAGGTTTATTTTTGATGATGTTATTATTGTTGGAGCGACATAATTTCTAAAATTATTTTTAATCGAAGATCAAAGTCACCCTAGTTACTTGCTAAATAACAAGTTTTCTTATAATCATTTTGTTAAAAGTGACTTGTCTGCTTGTTCGTTAATTTCTTGGTACCTTATACATTCATTGAATATGGCAATATAATAAATTTTTGAGGTTGTTTTTTCTTGGTTTGTAAAGTGATCAGATATCTTCATGCCATTGAATTAAAATTCTTCATTACTATGTTAATTGTTAGTTTAACATAGCAAACTTCCATGCAAATATTAAATTGATTATTTTGCATATTATTATATATCAAAAAGCTCCTGAAGGAATAACTGCTATAAATTGAGATTGAGTTCTAATATTGAAACTTGCTTTGATGTCGTTTATAGTTAATTTATTGATGATTGAAAAGTTGCACATGCATTCTATTTGTTAAAGGTAACGTGGGTACATTGAAGAGCTAGAAACAAATGAATGTGTCTGGATCAAATGCTGAGGCTTTAAAGCTGCTAGGCCGACACATACTTTACATATGAAATGGTGTAACTGAAGAATATATTGAGGGAATTTGTTTTTTTATTGTGCAGCCTATTATTTTTAATTATGAGCCATGCATTTAAACTTTAGGGGAGATTGATTGAATACAGATTATGAAGTTATTTGATTTCACTAGAATTTGGCTTTATACCACGTAGTTCTGCCATAGAAATCATGCATTTACTAAGAGATTTGATGGGAAATTTAGACAAACAAAAGAAGATCCCTATATAATCTATTTTGTTCTTTAAAAGGCTTATACTATGGCACCAAGAGAAGTTCTCTTGGGAGCTTTGGAGAGAAAAAGAATGTGTAGCATATATTGAGATTATTAAAAATTTGTATGATAGGGTTGTAACAGTTGTTTGATTGTAAGGTTGTTTGTTTAACAGTTTTTTTATAATCATTGGATTACATCAAACCTTTGCCTTCATTCCATATCTGTTTACTTTAATTATGGATTTTTCATTGAACAAATTCAAGATGAGGCTCCATGGTGCATGTTATTTGCCAATTATATTATTTTAATTAATAAATCTAAAAATTAAAGCAAAGCTCAAGTTGTAGAGAATTATATTAGAATATACTGATTTTCATATTAGTAGATCTAAAATAGAATATTTGGAGAGTAATTTTTTATTGTAATAGAAGCCTTAATCTTGAGGACATAACTATCGAGGGTAATGAGATTAAGAAGAGGTTTAAATGCCTTGATTTAATAATTCAATATGATGGTGAAGTAGAGAGTGATGTGATAATTAAGATCCAAGCTAGTTGGATGGAAGGAGGAGTACTTCTAGACTGTTGTTTGATCGGAAAAATCTCACTCAAAATTAAAAGAAAATCTCATAGAGTAGCTATACGATCGACTATATTATACGGGCTGAATGCTGGTCAACAAAGAAGAATTCTATCGATAAAATAAGAGTTACAGAGATGATGATGCTAAGGTAAATGAGTGGGTATACTTGAATGCTGGTTAACAAAGAAGAATTCTATCAATAAAATAAGAGTTACAGAAATGAGGATGTTAAGGTGGATAAGTGGGTATACTCATAAGGATATAGGATAGAGTGAGAAATGAGTTCATTTGTAGCAAGGCTGGAGTGGCTCCAATAGTGGATAAGATTAGAAAAAGTCATCTTAGATGGTTTGGGCATATTAAGTGTAAACTGTTCGATACTCTTGTTAGAAAAATTGAGTATATAAAATTTTCCTATGTTTAAAAAGGAAGAGGAAGACCAAACAAGACATGAGAATAGACCATTCTAATAGATCTTTTCTATTTGGAGCTTAGGGGAGGAGCTTTATTTGATTGTGCAAGCTAAGGATTCATGTAGCAAATCCCAAATTGGATTGAGGCTTGGTGTTGTCGTGTCTATCTAACATATCAAAAAAATGCTTATTGAGATGCTGTGTTATCAATGAAGAACATTGTATGTATTTCATTGTTTTAGAACACTACAACTGTGTTATCTACATTGGCACTAGTCTCACTTTTCTTTGATGTGACTGGTTGTGAAATATCCATTACATCATTAGAGATACTGCATCTGTTGCAATAGCTCTCAGCCATTGGCGCACAACGTATGGCATGAAATGAGCCATCTTTAAAATGACATGGATATCATCTACAAATGAAAAATGTTTGTATTTTAACAATATTTTGACATAGTCTGCACTTATTCAACCCTTTAGATTAAATGAAACATTGTCAAATAACAAGTTTTATGGCAGTACCTGCAAATAAAAGGTTTTTGGCATCAAAATGTGTGAAGGTAAAATTGATAAAATCAGTCACTGCATAGGCTATATCATTTATAGTGGATGGTGGAGTCATATAGTGAATTTGTTTTTATATTTTTTATTTTAAAGTATAAAATTTGGATATGTTTGAATGGAATAAAGTTACTAAAGTTCAACAACTACATAAATCATCCCCAAAAGTGCTCAGTTGATGTGATCACATGCATTATTTGTTTATATTAACTAGCAAATAGAGCCACAATCTTTCCACTGTCTATAAAATCTTTCCATTATACATAACAGACATAAAATTTTCTAGAGTCTGTCACTATTTTTGACACAAATTCTTAGTTGGTCCAATTTTCAGGCCTCATGTTCTTTACAAACAAGCGAATTTTTTCTCTTTTCATAAATTGTTTTTAAGATTGATATGGTAAATCCTCCACATATATATATATATAGCAATTTGATTAAGTAGATTTCACTTAAAAAATATATCTTATTTTTTAAACTAGTAGGCTGTTTGGTTTTAGTGAAATAATTTAACCTTAAAAATTGTTTTTTTATTACGTAAGACTATACAGCCAAATAAACATTAAAAATAAAATACAATATAAACCACCACCACTACCAAAAATACCACGAAATATTAATCCCACTTGGTAAGGTTGACTACATGAATCATTTGTTTTCATTGTGCATTAAGTAGTCTAATGGTATCATTTGTTTCCATCCTTAAGTTTCAAATAGAGATCCTTTCTGATGGTATCATCCCAAGTCTTTTTCGGTCTTCATCTTCCTCTTTAAAAGTATGAACGAAATTCATAAACTCAATTTTTTTGATCTTCGCTTAGTATGCTTGAAACATCTAAGTGGCATTCTCTAATCTTATCCTTAAATGGAACCACTTCAACCTTGCTATAGATAAACCCATTTCTCATTCTTTTCTTACTAGCATACCCACACATCCACCTAAGCATCCTCTTCTCCGTAACACTTAATAGTTTATTTTTTGTTGGCCAACATTCAGCCCCATATAATATAGCTGGTCGTATGACTGATCTATAGAGTTTTCCTTTATTTTTGAGTGGAATCTTCGGATTGCACACCACCAAACACCTGAAAAGTTCTCACAACATTTATTTTACATGCTATTCTATTGTTATTTATTTAATCGTTTATTTTGTTTGGGTGTCCCTGTTGATGCCCACCAGTCCAACCTATTTCTTTTAAATGTTAGTTTGATATAAAATTTTTTGGCAAGGATTTATGTTCTTTGATTGTAATTTATTTTATAATGATTTTTCTTTATGGACGTGTCATGTTATAGTCAAAGAATTTAATTAAACTAGTACATTTTTTTTTTGACTGACAATCGGCGACACCAACTTCTTTCCGATTTTTCGAAAGAATTCCATTCACTTGATGTGCCATCATTTTTCAAAATGTTGTGATTTTCTTTATCCGGTTATTTTTTCTTCGTGCATTTTCCCATAGATTTGGAAATCATTAAACTTTGTTCTGAAGTCTACCTTTACTTTTACTCATCCTCATGAACTAACGTAAAGAATAAAACAAAATTTTAGGCGCTTTGAAGTAATACATTTATGCATTATAGAAGTTGTTACCAAACGGTGCCTGATGCAAATTTTTAGTGTTCATTTATTTATGGTGGAATTAAGTGCTTATTTGATTTTTTTTGCTATAAATTTAAGCTTTGATTATAGCACAGCCCTCCAACCATGCATTAATATCAAAGTGTCTTAAAACTAGGGTGGGCAATTTGACCCAAAACTTGAAATATTTTGACTCAACTCAAACTTGACTCAAATCCTATTTGACTCGACTTGAAATGACTCGAACTCGACTCAAAGTTTGAGTTCGAGTCAGACTCAACTTGAAGATTTCGAGTTTTAGTATGGACTGACTCGAATCGAACTCGGCTCAAAGCCAACCCTACTTAAAACTTGGACTTGCGATGTCCATTCTGAGAAGCGGTTTTACTGATACTTTATTATTTATAATTTTAGACGCATCAGGTTACTTAATATACAAGGAGTTTCATGCTAACAAGTGCACCCCTTTCCCTTCTTTCCATGTTCTTCATCATCTTTCTACATTTTATTTATATCAGCATATTTTTCAGTATCTAGAATAAAACAACAAAGCCATTTACTCATTTTTATTAATCACTTTATCCAGGTTCGTACTTGGCAGCGAGATGCTGGAGACAGAACTGTGCTGCAGACTACTCCAGCTGCTGCTCTAGATGTTAGTTTTTTTGCATACTTTTGAAAATGATTTGCTTTTGATGTTCTTGAAACGTTATTTTTTATCTTCCTTTGCTCACCCATATTTTCTTGAATAAAGGTTAACCAATTAAAATGCTTCATATGCTAGGAATGCTTTTGTTTTATATTATCTATTCTGAAGGTTGATATTAATGCAGATGTTACCAACTGTTGCTTATGCTGATAATCCATCAACTAGTTTTGCTGCTAAATTTGTTCATTCATCAACCAACAAGAATAAATGTTCTATCAATAGAGTTTTGGTAAGTTAATAGTACTATTATTTCTTAGTTATTGTGCCATTGTTACTGAAATAGTTTTGGGAATGTCTATTAAAATTTGGTGTTAAGCTAATGCTTTTTATTCTTTATTATTTTTCAGAATATCATTTATTTTAGAAGTTCTTTACATCATTATAAACATTTCTTATTACTGCTTACTACTTATTTCTGATTCAAATTTATCACAAATTGTCCGATATAAAAAAGCACACAGTACTGAATTGAATTTTATGGTTTGATGTATCTCAGTCCCAAGCAAGCATGATTTTAATAAAATGAATATTTTCTTAAAGCTTTCTAGTAAAATAATCAGACTGAGCAGCACTTCTCTTTTGCATCTTAATCAAGCCACCTCCTACAATCTTACGCATTTTAATTAGGCTGAATATTGGGCGTTCATGTACCAGGATCTTAGATCAGTAGTTTTACATTGATTTGGTAGTTTGTATGTTAGCATTTATGCCAATCATTTGCGTGCTTCTGTATGAATAATTCTCTTCTAAATTGATTAATTTGTCTGGGAATCAGTTTAAGTTAAGATTTTTTCAAGCTCAGCCATTTAGTTTATTATTGAACTCAAGCTGAGAATGAACATGACCCAAGTTTTAAATCTTGTACTAGTTTACTTAACAAGTTTGAGACACAATAAAGCTTAGCTTAATGTTGGCCTAATTTTCTAGATATTTAGGTTGTTTTCGTGGATTTCAAATACTAATAAGAAGACTCTTTAATCTTATGTCAAGCTAGTTCTTTCTAATTTTTTCGTCAAACTTGTCTGATAATACTTGACATAAATGTTAAAATACGTAAGATTTACAAAACATTAATACAATAAAGTGGCACAAGTCAGCATTGAATTTGCTTAAAAATGTAAGTAAAGAAACAATAGATAGGTTTACATGTATGAGTATCGAGCTGCACATCAAGCTGATTTTTTTCAGCCTTATTTATGGTGATCTAAGGAGTTTTTATTTTATTTTATTGCTACAAGCTTTCAGTTTTGCTTGCTGCTCGATAATGTGGCTTTTTTGGTTGTCCATTAGATAGACAATAACACTTTATTATATTTCATCTATTTGATTAGTCACTTGAGTTTCATTTGCAAAATAAATTATTTGGAATAACTATACATTTTGTTAACCTAACATATGCCATAAATAAATTACTGTGACTTCATGTTTTTGTGAGTGAATCATTCAATATTTTGAACACTTGACGTTAAACATGTTTCATGTTTTAATTCTCATCTAAGATTACCTGAATCGAGTATCCTAAGCTTAATCTTTTTGTTGTCATTGTCATTATAGCAATTATTGCTTGATTTTGATAATAATGCTGTGTTTTTAACTGAGTACAGTGGACTCCTACGGGGAGGCGTCTAATTACTGGGTCACAGAGTGGTGAATTTACACTTTGGAATGGACAGTCTTTTAATTTTGAAATGATTCTTCAGGTACTATACTGAAAGATAACTGGTTCTGGATATATTGAATTGCAAATGATTTTTTCTGTTCACTTAAATTCTCAGGCTCATGATCAAGCAATTAGGTCTATGGTGTGGAGCCACAATGAAAATTGGATGGTTACTGGTGATGATGGGGGCTCAATCAAGTGCCTTTCTAGCCTTTTGTAGATGAAAACTTGAGTTTCATAAAGCTTAAATTTCAGGTTAACATTGTTCTAAGATTTCTGTGTTTTGTTTTCTCAGATATTGGCAAAACAGTATGAACAATGTTAAATTAAACAAATCAGCACATAAAGAATCTGTTCGTGATTTAAGGTGCATGTCTGTTGCTTTAGTTGTTTATGGGGTTTATATTACTTACTGCCATTATTTAGCCTTTCAATCTGTTTTTTTTGTTGTTCATGAGTTTTATTCTACTTGATGGCCATCTTTGATATTAAACTTCGATCTACAGTTTTTCTAAAACTGATTTGAAGTTCTGCTCTTGCTCGGATGATACGTCAGTGAAGGTTTGGGACTTTGCAAGATGTCAGGAAGAGAGATCACTAACCGGTAATGATTAAAGTTTTCTTTTCTGATATTTTTCTATTTATTATCCGGTTTTGTTTAAGCTTCTGTTTCTATCCTTCCAATTTTTTATGTCCACAGATTAGTAATTGCCATTATTGATTTTATTTTATATGGTGCTATATTTGTTGATTTCTCTTACTAAGTATTTTATTAAGAGATTTAAGATTTATTTTTAATTGACTTTAGATGTTAAGTTTGTTTGTTGATTATTAACATAATCTACAATTATAGTTGAAGAAGCCAGAGGACTCACATTTTTGATACAAAACACAATGTTTTTTTATTGTTGGGAATCAAAATCTAATCAATATTTGGACGGGATTTAGCTAAATGAAGATGGAATTATGGAATTTTATGACAATATCTTCAAACTTGATATTGCGTGGTCTAGTCCATGCCAATCTGTCTTAAAAATTTACCTATATTCATTACATGCCCTCAGATTTTCTAGTCATAGTATTTTAACAATGTTGATTTTTTTTTTCTTGCATTATTGGTTGTTAACATAACTTGCAACATATGTAAGAGATGTTAAATGGGCTAACAGTTTGATACAAAACATTTTATTTTTAATGATGGGTACAAAATCTAAACAATGTGTGTTTGAGAGTCGTCTAAATTAAGATGACTTTCGGAAACTTCTTGACCATATCTTCAAGCCTGATTTACATTTCCTAGTCAATGCTAATTTTTAATTAAATGTGGCGTCAATCAATAAGCCTAAAATACTGCTGCTATTTATTGCCTTCCGATTATTAGATTTGTTTCTGATTACTTATTACCATTTAATTGAATTATGTTCGTCATATTGTGTAACTTGATTGTTTCTGATTACTTATTACCATTTTATTGAATTATGTTCGTCATATTGTGTAACTTGATGGATGATACTAGTAATGAGTACAGAATGGGCTGTTTGGTATGAATGTTTTATGGTTTTAAGTAAAGCAAGTGCATGTAAATTAACTTTTGGGTGTTTGGCTTGGAAGAAAATACATTTAGATGAATTTTCTTGGTGATTTTGAATTCCCTTTTATGTAATTTTGTGGGATTTGGAAATCATAAAATTGTTTGATTTACAAATCCCGCAGCACACATGAGCTTTTTGCCCTACTGACCTTTGGCAAATCCTTTCGGTGTCTCAACCACATTGCCACACTTTAGTGTCCTTGCTGGCCCTGTAGCTGGCATCGCCAGCTCTCTAGAATTTACAGTTGGCCGTCCTTTCCTTCAGGGCAGGAGGTTTGCTCCTTCAGCGTAGCTAGGCTCTTACCTTTCCTCTGACGATTACTTCTAATGGACGCTTAGCTTGAAGAGGGAAGATTCAAACTTGCAATAGCAGATGCTGCTACAAATTATTAAGTCTTTTTATTTAGACATTATTTTAAAATTTCATGCAGTTATTATAGGCTGGATTATGTTCTAATTGTATTCAAGGATAATTTATTTAAATTAAAAAGAATTTGTTGTAGTCTATGCGGTGATTTGATCACCAAAAGAATGATTTTAATCTGCCTTTGTATTAACTTTACATTTTGGCGGTCTTTATCTTTTGATAAATTTGCTTCTTGCACTATTACTGTTTATGGTATGGACAATTTAGATTTATGATTACATCTGATGTTTCTAAAGAGCTCATCATCTACTAGAAAATTCTAAACTGAACACTGATGATTATACATAAAAATATGGGAAGGTCAAGTCTGTTGTATTCACAATGCATGACATTTTAATTAATTTCTTAGAACAAAATTTTATTTATAAATAGGAGATTATGATTGAGTAACAATTGGCTTAACTTGCTATCTGCCATTGCCATATAATCTCGTGAAAGCAGTAAACAGTTTAACAATGCAGCACTTTAAATACTTTTATTTATAAAGAAGAAATCACATTTACTATTTTCGAAATAAATTTCATTTTTGTGCCTAGTTTGGTTTCTAACCTTGGCATTAGAAACAGGGCCTCATATTGAGGTTATATGCTGGTTCATTGAGCAGAAAATCTTTGCTCATACTTGCTGTAGTACATGTTGTACTTCATTGGTTACTAGGGTAACAATTAGTTGTGTACACTGATTTTTGTGAACGATAATATGACATGAGTTAAAGGTTAGGTAGAAAAAAATGAAATTTGGAATGTGGTTTTTATTCTTAGGAAGATAACAAGGAAGCCAACTCCAAGGTGCAGTTTCGACCTAGTAATATATTAAGATTTCTCACATTTTTTCTTATACATGTTATGCCGACTGCTTGTTAGCTGGTGTCAAGCGCTTGTAGTCTAAATTTGATGTTAAACTGATGCTGGTATATTTTTATTTTTATTTTGTTGCAACGTGAGCATGCCATTTGTCCCTATTTTTGCCCTGTTTTGAATTCTTTTGGAGAGCAAAGGGTACTAAACAACCGATCTAATGCTTCTTGGAAGACCAATATGCTTTTATGCTTTTTCAAATGTTGGATCTATTTCTGATTATTTAAGAAAGGTGAGGAACTGTTTCCTTTGACTAATTTATATTTGCCTATTGGCTCACACACAAAACATATTGTTTTTATTGCTTTGGAGTTCTTCAATCATGAATGATGGATTTTTTTACCTTTAAGCCAATTCAAGACTTTTTGTTCTCTTTTTTTATTGAGTTTAGAATAATTGTTTTTTTCATTGTTTATTCATTATGATGGCATCATTTATAATGCCTAGTTCATCTCTCAGCTTTATAATGGTTTCTGGGGTGCCCTATTATTTGACCTTTATTTATTTATTATAATTATTTTACTTTTAGGAGTACTGTACTTGTTCATTAGTTTGCAGTTTGGTTGAGATATCCTAAGGTTCTTGCATTTGTGGTTCAACTCAGATAGGCCATGGTTGGGATGTTAAGAGTGTTGATTGGCACCCAACAAAGTCATTACTTGTGTCAGGTTTTGTATCGTACTTTATTTTTTCTTTGTTCTGGTTTTCCTGTATGAGGCATTGATATTCAATTTTAAGCAGTTTTCTTTTATAATTTGATGTAACAGGTGGAAAAGATAATCTTGTAAAACTGTGGGATGCCAAAACCGGGAGAGAACTCTGTTCATTGTTAGTGGACTTTAATGTTTTAGTGTACTTGTGCGATTTCAAATTGATAAGTTATTTCTATTTTGCAGTCATGGCCATAAAAACACTGTATTGTGTGTTAAGTGGAATCAAAATGGAAACTGGATTCTTACAGCATCCAAGGATCAAATCATTAAGGTCTCTTATTAAACTATTTATTGGTTCTTTGTTGCAATATTTCAAGTTTCGACTTATTGCATTATATTAATTTAATAAATGAAGTTTAATTTTCTTATTGTGCTCTAAATGGAATAGGGGAGTGTGTATATTTAAATTGTTTCTTTTTTAGGCCTTTTTCTTTTTTATTTCTGATACTAGCAATGTGAAGTTAAAGCTTTATGATGAGACTTATTTATTTCATTGTGTTTAATTAATCGGACAGTTGAATTTGATAAAATAATTCCTTGACTATTTCGTGCTTACCATTTTAGTCCTAGATTATTTTGACATACTCAATTTAGTCTCCAGCTTTTCTATTTGAACCCAATTTACTTCCCTTTTTCAATGAGTCAAATTTAGAATTTGATTTGCATCAAATTCATTGTTGAAGGGTAGGAATTTGTCATATGTAATCTATCAAAAAGTTGATCAACCTAAAATATTTGAGGGACTAATTCTTAAATTTTTTTAAAATGGGAAATTACTATAATGCATAGGGAAATTTGCTTAAATAATTCCTTGGTTATTTTAGTTTTGCCAATTTAGTCCTTTAACATATTAGATATGTTTATTTTAGTCCCTCAATTATTAAAAATATGTCTAATTCAGTTCCTCAACTACTAATTTAAAGACTAATCCATCCCTAAAATTTCATTTCCTAACTTGGCTTAAAATAAATAATTGAGGGACTACATTGAGCTCGATGAACTAAATTAGACTTTTATCTGTTTGAAACTAAATTGATCAGACAAAAATAATCATGAAGTATTTTTGCAAATTTTCTTATAAGTTATTGTAGTTTCCCTAAATTCGCCTTCGCCTATCGACTATTTTAATTTGGTCAATTTAGTTTCAAACTATTCAATTTGTCCAATTTAGTCCCTCAATTTTTTTTTGTTCAATTTAGTCCCCCAACTATTTATTTTAAGCCCAATTTAATTATATGTTAAATTTTTTTTTGGATTGAATTGATCTTTAAATTAATAGCTGAATGACTAAATTTGACATAGTTAATAGTCAAGAAACTAAAATGAACATATTTAATAGTCTGGGACTTGAAAAAATGAAAATAGTCAAGGGATTATTTTGGCAATTATCTTGTAACTTATAATTTCCAATTTATCGTGGATTTAATGAATAGTAAAAGAGATCACTTATGAATTCAATGCTTTAGGTGAATAGCCATTCTTAATTTTTTTATTCAGGGCATGATTATCTAAATTGAAGTTTTCTTGCACAGTTCATTATCTAGAATTACATCGTATTAGTGGTACTGAATTAATTAAATAACTTTAATATAGAAAATGATCAATCTGATGACATTTCTGTGTTTAAATCATTGCTTTTTGGTAACTAGGCTTGTAGTCTTTTGACTGAATATTTGAGCTTCTTATATCTTAGCCTTAAAGCATGATATTCATAACACAACTGCATTTTTTAAAATTTATCTTGTATAAGTTATATCATAAAATTTAAATTTTCTTAATCATTTAGAAAGCTTTCTTATAAATTCTTAAATTGCTTATTAAACATAAAGCACAATGCGAAGCACCAAGGCCCTTTCTTAACTTCAGCATTAAAGCACAATGTAAGCATTCTTTAGTGAACCAATAACTATAATTCCTGATAATCTGTAATGTTGATATGATTTTTTTGTCTTGCAAAATTTATTGGAAAAATATAATATAGATTGCTATGACTCTAAAATAGTAGTTAATAATGTTAAATTTGCAAGTTTTGGCCAATTATATGAAAACTTAAAAAATTGTTAAGGTAAAAAGACAGAACTAGCCCAATTAAGAGATATGTGAATTGGCTGTTTGATTTAAGTAAAATATATCAAAGGTTGTGATGCAAAATTCTTCTTAAGAACAAAGATAGTTAATTTAGATAATAATAAGAATCATAGTACAAAGCCGATTTGGACTAGAGGATAGTTAAAACTAAACTTCTTTTTCATTAATGCGGCTTGATGTTCTGTCTTCTCTATTCAACTTACAGCTCATTTCTTTTAGATGCTTCAACTTGTAATGCATTTACTTAGCTCACTGCCTTCGCCTGTCAGTTCTATATTTCATATCCTTCGTAACCTTGTCTCAGGAATAAATTGCGTTCGAATCATATCCTCATCTTATCTAACATAGTTGTTGTTCTTTTATAACTCACATATATGAGTATCTTTGTTTTTGTTGCAAATGACCCTGTAACTTATTCATCCCCACTTGTAATGGTCTACATTGGTTAAAAGGCAGCGAACAACTCAGCAACGATTTCATTCCCACCTTCAAATGTCTATACTGGTTAAAAAGCTTTCTATAGGTAGATGGGTTTTTTATTAAACTTTTGAATGAAAGTGGCACTACTGCAATCAATATGATTGAGTTTAGTTGTGAAAAACTTTATTTCAATTGCACTTTTATTTGGGGTGCAAATAAAACTGAGTTTTCAAATGTTTTAAATAGGTTGATGAGTGGAAAGCTGTAGGATTGGTGGAAGACAACCCTATCAATATGTTGAAATGTTAGATGAAGATTGAATTTCTTGGCTTATCAAGTTATTTAATACAATTTTGAAGACAAAAATATTGTGAGTGAAGTTTTGTTGTACTTATTTGCAATAATACGGAGTACTCATATTTCACTAAATCATTTTGGTTTTATGCTGGATAGATCTATCGTGGAAGCCATATATTTATTAAGAGGTTTGATTGAAACTTAAAAAAAGAAATAAATGTATTCTCTTAATATTTATTGATCTTGAAATGTCTTGATAAGATATCTAGAGATTTTTTTGTAAAGTTTTGAAAGAAAAAAATTGTGGCATACATTGATGTTATTAAGGACATGTTAATAGGACTGTAACATGTGTTTGATTGCAAGGTTGCTTGTCTAATGATTTTTCTGTTATTATTAGAGTGCATTAGGGTTCTACTGTGTCTATATATCTTTTTATTAATTATGAATGTTCTATTTGAATACTTTCAATAGGTTCACAAATGATGTTATCTTAAATGATAATACTAGGGGTAGGGTTACACAAAGCTCAGGTTTTGGAGAACTATTTTAGAATTATAATGGGTTGTCTTAATAGATTTAAAATATAATATATGGTATATAAGTTTAATTGTAATAGAATGCTTATATCTTAAGGGCATAAATATTGTGGACCATGTGGTCAAGAAAAGTGAGACCTTCAAATATCTTGGCTAAATTATACAATAAATGGTAAAATTGAAGGTGATGTGATTATTAGGATCCAAGTTGGTTGGATGAAGTGTTGGAGCATTTTAGAGTGTTGTGTGATCAACAAATTTTGTTAAAAATTAAAGGAAAATTTTATAGAGTAGTCATATGACTAGTTATGTTATATGGGACTGAATGTTGGCCAACAAATAAGAAACTTACAAATTGTTGAAGTTTTATAGAGACAAAGATGCTAAGGTGTCTGAATGGGTATACTCAAATTTTTTGTATGAAAATTGAGCTCATTTGTAGTAAGGTTGGAGTGTTTCAATTGTGGAAAGATTAGAGAATTATATCTGAGATGGCTTGGACATATTTAGGGTAGATGGTTTGATGATCTTATTAGAATAATTGAGTGTGTGAATTTTGCCCATTTTAAAATAAGAATAGCAAAAATCACAAAAGATTTGGGAATAAACCTTTTGAAAAGTTCTTCACTTTTTGGAACATATGGAGGTGCTTTTTTATTGTGTGCACAATGAAAATAAAGGAAAGGATTCGTGTATCTAACATCACCTAGTAGGACTAAGGCTTGTTGTTGTAGTCTTGCAAAAAGTATTCTGCATAAGAGCATTCTCTAGGCGTTTACATGGATACCATTTAAACCTTAAAAATTTGTAATTGTAACATCTTTGTTGGGAATAGTGATATTTATGTACACAACATCTTTAACTTGCATGTATACAAAATGAAAACACTCGTAAAATGAAATATTAGCTCACTGCGTTTAGGCTTGGTTACAATCAAAGTATTGTGATTTTTACAAAGTAGTAAAATTTTGGTTGGAGGTTTTTCGTGCTCTTTGGAATAAGCATGACTTTGTTGAAAATAATTATGAGAAAGAGATCCATTTTGTTAATATGCAAGTTTTGAGTGTTATGTAATTGTCTCTTGGAAAAATCACAAAACTTTGCGTTTGATCTAGAGCATGGACCTTTTTATTATTAACTCATTGGCAAGGTGCATAGTTGAATTCCCATGCTCATCAAATCACGTAGATAACTGTGTTTGGATTATGTGCTGAGCATTGTGAGGGTGCGGATGGTTTGCAACATAGCAACTTCTCCCAGTGCAACTTGCAAAGCCCTTGCAAAGTGAGCTTATATCACCATTTGCGTATTTAATATTACTCGGTTGCTGTCAATTTTCAACATTCTATGCTATTTAGCCTTAAGGCTCTGTAGAACTTCTTAACCTTTTGCATATTCTCTTTGCTCAACTTATATTATTCATCAGCGCCTTTGATAGCTATCGTGACTCTGTTACAACACATTTGATGGAAAATAATTTAATGGGATAATTTTTTTTAGTCCCTATATTTGTACATATGTTTCAATTTAGTTTCTCTCCTTTTATTTGTAGCAATTAAGTCCCTATAAATATAAAAATATTAAATTAGTCTCTTTAGCCCATTCTAAATAACAGCAGAGTATATAGTCACGATACACAGATTTAACATTTGTTTAAGCATGAGCAGAGGATACAATAACTTTGTTAGAAGTTGACAAACATTTTTTCAGTAAGCTGGAGGCAGGTCCAAGCCGTCAAACATTTTGGCAGGATAATTGTCGAAGAAGCTCTCATCATAGCTGTGAGCGGCGAGTTCGAATGGCACTTGTTGGGCGGATTAGCTGATCACTTCGTCGAGCTCTGGGACGAGATCTTGGCATTTCGAAAGCAGAGGAAGATCGAACAATGAGTGATTGAATGGCGGTGGTATAGTTGCTTCCATGTGGCTTATAGGCAGTGGGCTCTTTGGACATTCTTCTGTGAATGGTGTCAGGCCAAGCCATGGAAGGTCAATAAATATGTGCCCATTCGAATCAACAATGGGCTGCAACATCACAAACTAATTCAAACTATCTTTGAATGTGGATTCTTTGGGAAAAACAGTATGAAATTGAAATTCCTTGATTAGAACATTAAAATTGCTGCTTTTTAAAAAAAGCCTGAATCGATTGCCCTAGGATGCGCATTTTATTGCTGACAGAACTAAAGGCAATGAAAATTTTGTCAAATTGAATCGATTATCAGGAAGGAATACGTTAAAAGCAATGGAAGAAGGAAAATGGGAGGTTTCCACAAAGCCTTGTGAATTATCCACAAAATTACCTCAAAATCAGGCATTTCATCAGAATCAAGCACAATCCCATTCTCCTGGTTCCCATTCGTTTCAACGGGAACTTGGGTGCCTGCATGCCTGGCTAATCTCTTCTACCTTGTACTCCAGAAATTCTTCACATTATTATCGGTTCTTCTGGGCAGGTACGTCGCAATCTTCAGCAAGAGCTGCAATTTTCTCTCTCGTCGACGTAGGAGAAGAACTTATGCGAGGGAGGGGGGAAGGATTAGTTTAATTTTTCTTAAATTTATGGGGACCTAATTTATATAAATAAAATGATAGGGACTAATTTGAGACATCTAAAAGTATAAGGACTAAAAGTAAATTTTCCCTAATTTAATTATAACCAGGCTGAGCTTTTTTTTTGACGCATGGTAAAATTGTTTAATTTTGCTACTTTGAACGGTGGAATCTATTCGCACTCTATACTGTTAATAAATCTATTATCTTCTTGCCTACGAGACTTTCAAGTATTTAGAGGAAAAGTATCATGAAGTGGTAAATTTATTTTCCTGGATGTGTACCAGCATTGCAAAACTTCATCAGGCGCTATACATGTTTAACATTCCAATTGTATTATAATATGGGCTTTGAAAGTTGGTGTAAGTTCTGCCCAACACAAAGTGCCTATGGAATGGCCCGCAGTACATAGCAGAATGATTTGGGAGTGGCAAAATAAGGGTCAAGGTTTGTGTTTTGGATGGAAGCAGTAAGGGCTTATGGTTATGAGATGGAAAATAAGGATATAATTGCTGTGGAGAGGTTTCAATAAGACTGAAGGGTTGTTAGTGATGAGGAATGATAATAATGGTAGAAAGTTGTAGTGGAAAAGAAGAAGCAGTTGGAAGTCTTTCTTGAATTTAATTAAATGATTTAATTATTTCAAGAATGTGGTTTGTTTGTATCCTTCTAACAAGATTTTGTAATTTGAGTATGAGAGAATAATTAAAATAATTCACACAAGCAGAAGTAAAGAAAAAGGAAAATACTTGTATTTGTTGTGGTTTCACTAATGAAAAGCCAACATATACCGTAGATTAATGAGTTTAGTTTTCATATAGTATGAAGTGAACAACAAATACTCGTAAAATTGATTTTGAAGAAATTTAGTGGAAGTTTCCAAAAAGTCTAGAATAAGCCCCCTCGCTTATGGATAACGGTGGCATTTTTATTGTTTGAATTGACACTTTAATTGACTGGCTTACCATTTCTACGAATAGTTCTTAATGCTGCATCTCTTTCTAAACTTGAACCTTTGATCATAATCGCAGCTTGTTGAATACCTAGACCTACTATTTTATGCATAGCGTTATATGTTGTAATTTGAGCAACATAGGGTGTTCTTTTTTTTATTCCTCTAAATTCAGAAGTACTTGCAGAAGTCCAATAAAAAACTCAATGCATAACGTCTGACACAATTATAATAGTATTATTTAAACCTGATTGAATATAAATAACTCATTTTAATATTCTCTGTTTATTATTACGTGAACTAATATTTTTTATTGCTCTAATTTTTTTCATAATTATATTATTATTCTATTATATCTTAGTCTTAGTATTAAGGTATAATTTTTAAGTCTAATATAAAATAAAAAAAAATCTTTTTTATATTTTATATTAAACTATTTCTATCTCTATTTGTGTCAAAATTTGTTACAAATAATAAAAAAGTGACACTCGCCTTCGAACCAATCGACATTTTTCACAAATTTTACGAACAAAAGATTTTATCTTCATTATTATATTTATAATACCCCTTTTAACTTATTAATTTTAACTTATTTACTCTTTTAATTTTCAATAAATAATCACCAAATATAACATAATATTTCTCCTCCAATTCTATTTCATCTAGCTTCTTTATCTGTCATTAAACCTGTAGAAGTAGAAATGATTAATATTCCTAGTCCTAAAACCCTAGGAATTTGTTGATAATTTGAATATATTTGTAAATTCGAACGGCTTATATTTTAAAAATTTATCGTATATTTCTTATTCTTCATTTTTTTTTCTTAATGTTAAAACTAATAATTTTGTTTTATTACTAATGTGATTCTTTCAAACATTTTTAATAAATCTTTCTTGTAAAAGTATTTTTATAATGTTATTTGTGATATTAGTAGTTGCTATTTTAACTCATCTTTTCTTCGTATCATCAACATTCTTTATAGAAATTATTATTTTATAAATAATGTCCTTACCCATCATGGTCAATTCTAATTATTGTATTGATGCTTCCATTCTTTATTTATCTAAATGTATCTAATAAATAAAAAAAAAACATAATTTAAATCTATAAAAATTAAGTATTTGATTCAAATTTATAAAACATTGGGTGTTAATAAACTTATTTTCATAAAATTATATTTTCTCAATTCTCTAGGAATTACACCAAAGATTCTAGTCCCTTTTGGATTGCCATCTTTATCAATTAAAATTGCTGCATTTTCATCATATCGTATTATCATGCTATTATCGCATTTAAGTTCTTTGCATGTGTGAACAGAACAGCTCGAAATACTTCTGATCTTTCTAAAGGCATATGAGGCATTTTTTATTTTGTGTACAACAACAATAATATTACCAATAAAAGTATATTTAGTTACTAAAATACAAATACACATAACTTCTTGAGCTCTGCTATTATCAGCTACTTTCAAAAGGGTTTTAGGTTGAATCATATTCTTTTTATTTCAATTTTAATAAATATAAGGAAATAACTAGTTATTGTATGTTCATAAAAATTATTAATGTTATTTTTATTTCATTCTCATTACCTATCCTGAAATATAAATAATGAATTGAGTTTTCATAAGAAGCTTCTATGTAGCTATTTTCATAGCAATCTTAGCTACAGTTTCTGATGCTTCACTCATTTCATAGAGTATTCATCTTGGTTTAATAACAGAAACCCAATATTCAGTGGATCCTTTGCTTGTACCCTTACGTGTTTCTTTAGGTCTTAGAGTAACACGTTTATCCGGAAATATACGTACCCATAACTTTCCCCCACGACGTGTATATCTCGATTGATCTTCATCCTGCTTCTATTTGTCTAGCTGTGATCCAAGCAGGTTCAAGTGCTTTTATCGCATATTTATCAAAACTAATACGATTATCTCGACAAGATATCCCTTTTATTCTACCTCTATGTGGTTTACGAAATCTTGTTTTTTGTGGGTTATAGTTGATGGTTATCTAAGAATACTATCTCTACTACAGAACCAGACATGAAAGTTTCTATTCATACAGCTCCTCACGAATAAATATAAAATAAATATTAAAATATATTAGAACAGATTTAATTTAACCCTTTAAAATTATATAAACTTATATTGATATAGATAGTGAATATATATCTCAATTTTCTCACAAATGAACTAAAAATAGAATACAAAATACATATATAGAGTTTGCGGGGGAATATTGTCCTTCCCTTATTTTTAATTTTGCCATCCTACCCAATGAATCAGTATTATTTTAATCTTAGTAAAATAAAAATACTTATGGAGTCAGGTTATGTTGTCCCTATAGCTTCATTTTTTTTATTAGCACTTTTTTGTTTAGACTTTAGCTATTCAATGGAGCTATCCTCACTAATAAGATTTTTTTTGTCTTATTTCTTATTTATGGTATAATTTATAATTCTACTCAATTATTATTAAGTTTAAGCTCTATTTGCGGTAATAGTATTATATCTAGTTTTTTTTTGGCATTGATGTTGATAATTTATAACATTGTGCTTAATTAAGATGAAAAAAAAATCTTAAGTCATACATTTTTATATTTTATCATATACATATATATATATTATATTATTATTTATAGAATATAGAATAGAATATATATTATTATTATAATTATAGATATTTCTTCTTAATTCTTTCTATCATCTTTCTATTTTTAAATATATCCTTTGTCACCCTTTAAAATCTAAGATAAGGTTTTTATTTATGAAAATAAATTTAGTTGCTACAACTATACAATGATTAAATCATACAATTACACTTTTATTAGGATCTTTACTTTACAGTAGAAAGTTATAAGTTATCATATAATAAAATAATAAGTTTTGAGTTCACTAAGTTGAATAGTTGTTATTATAAATTTAAGAACTATTCAAACTTATTTTTTTTATCTTAATTATCTTATCACCAAGCAATACTGAATTAAATAGTATACTAACGAGTTACACACTGAGCACAACATTAAAAATAAAAGGCTATGACCCAACATTTTTATGGAATCTTATCTGATGATGTATATGTATAACCAATAAAAATAATTTGTTAAAATTTAAATAATCTTTATGAACTTTGCTAAATTAATAAATTACAAAAAATATGCAAGAGTTCTATTTGCCTCTGCTATTCTAATAATTCTTTCTTTTTCACATATGGCATATCCAATACCTTAATGGCATCTATTAATTCAGAACTTAATTTAAGAACCATATTTGGCCCTGACTATTTTTGGAATGCTCTTAATAGCCATTTTATAGCAACAATTTTTTCTTGTTCTAATCTTAATTCAGTAAGTACTAGGTCACCTTCGTTTCGCTTGTTTATTTTTACACCTGAATTTAGTATGCATATTGCTTGATGTAAAAAAACTAGGGGATTCTTTTTTGTATTTTTTTTATTATGTTTCAAAAATAGATAGATAATTTTATAAGCTAAATATTTATTTTTCATTTTTCATAATACGAGTCACTAAAATGCTAACTAATTTATTATGATAAATTGGATCATTTTTTTTTCTGAAACATTTCGTCGTGACATGCGACTTTCAACTTTATATAAAAAATTAAATTTTTTTTTATGAAGGTTAAAGAATTACTTATTTTAATCTTTTAACCCCATATTGTAGGATGGATTTAAAAATAGAGTATATTAAAAATCTTCCGCCAAACCGTACATACAACTTTCATTGAATATGGCTTTTTAAATAATTATCTCTAATAAATATTTCTATTTATTATTTAATTCTATGTACTCATTTATTTTTCTTATTTATTTTAATTGAATATCTGTTTCTATTTTTTAACTTTGAAGATTGGAAATTTTTTATTTTACCTATCCATATACCATAGTTATTAAGTTTATAAAATATAAATAGTTTATAATATATAATGTGATATATGTCAAATGATTTCTATTATGCTTAAACTTGATCTAAAAAAAAGATATAAGCATTGTCTTTGTTAATAAGAGCTAAAGAAAGGGGTATCTTATTAAAATATTACTTTTATTACTTTTGATACTTAACTTTAAACTTGTAATAATTTTATAAATATATAATTTTTATAAATAGATAATTTTTTGTAAATAATATCATTTTTTTTTAGTTATAGCCTGCTATAGTCTCTTTAAAATAGAACTTTTTTTATTATGTTAACCATAAGATTTACGTGTTTTATAGCAATTCACACGGTATTTTAAAAGATTCAAATCATAGATAAAAATAAAAAATGCACTAAAACGCCCTTTTTGGCGATCTTTTACTCCGACAGCATTTAGAATTCCTCGAATAATGTGTATCTCACGCCGGGTAAATCTTTAACCCTCCCTCCTCTAACTAATACTATAGAATGCTCTTTTAAAATATGGCCAATACAAGGTATATAAGTAGTGATATAAAATCCAGAAGTTAATCGTACTCTGGCTATTTTATGCAAAGCAGAGTTTGGCTTTTTCGGGGTAAGAGTGTAAAGTTGATATATAAATAGCCACTTTACAGAACTGTACATGAGATTTTAATCTCATACGGCTCCTCAATATATTAGTTTATTCAATCAACATAAATTTTTTTATTTATACTAAAATATACTAAAAAATTGGATATTGGATGTAGTTAGATAGTAATTTTAGTAAAGATAAAGATAGTTATCTTTTATTATGCTTTTTTTTTTAGTTTTAAAAATATTTTGCTTATGACCCATGTCATTTTTTATTTATTATCTTCTATTATATCTATTCAATATTTATTTCATTATATAATATATTTATATATTTTACTTTTACATATTTATATTTTATATCTATTTAAATATTTGACTCTTTTTATATTTTTAGTTCATTTATTTAACTCTTGTTAAGTTTTTATTTTTCTATAATTATAGACTTTCTTAACTTTGAATACATATGTATTTTTAACATACTGAATCGGCTGCTATTATTAGTATTAAATCGATAACAATTAATACAAACTATATCTTCTAATCTATAATTGGGCCAAAGAAACATATTTAAGTGAATAAAATCAATACTAAATTTATCAAAATATTTATTAATTTGCAATAAATTTAGTATTATTATATTATCATTACAAAAGTTTTTATTTTTATTTGAAATATTAAAGGGATTTAAACAACTTCTAAATCTAAATTCTCTTTGACGTTTAAGGCTTAAAATATTCTCTGAAAAAAGTACTTCATAATTATTTTTTTTTCTACATTTAAAAAATAATTGTTAGTACTTTTATTAGTAATATTTTCTTTATTTTATAGGTATCACTTATTCTATACTTCTTATTCTTATTATTTTAAGGGATATCCAAAGCTTGATAGATAATGTGTTCTCCACCCTTTTGTATAGATATAAAAATTAGTTCAAAAAGCAATATTCCATTATTTATATAGTCTGCAGTAATTAGGTCATTTTGAATTATTATGTCATCTATCTTTATTTCACTTTTTTGGATTGAAGAAATAGAAATATCTTTTGGATTTATAATCCTAAGTAAGAGACAATAGACTCTTATATTCTTAATTATTCTTTTATTTAAAGAATCAACCTTTCTTTATTGAAAAAATAAATAATTTTTTAAAAAAAATTCTAGTTCTACCCCCTATTATTTGCATCTTGTCCTGTTTTCATACTATTTTTACTTTCTAAACTTATTAAATCTTCATAAATAATTATTTTTTTAGATGATTCGTTTGAATTGAGTATTATTTTTTTATTTGTACCCTTTTTTTTTTTTTAGAAATATTAAAAAGAAGTGATTTAATTGGAATGAGCCAAGGCTTTTCTTTATATACATCAAAGTTTAGAACAAATTCTGTAAAGAACCAAGGTTCAAATTAGAATGAAGAATTTTAGGCCATCTCATGATTTGAAGAATATAGAAATGTTATGTTAAATTATAATTTGCTTGATTTATGAAGAGATACGATTATTACTAAATAACTGCACCTCAATCAATCACATAAATGTGCAAGCTAGCTGAATGTAATGGTGTTGAAGACAGGTCCTAGCTGAGCATTAGTGAGGAGGATCGGTTTATGTATGTATTGGTTGAGAATCAGTAGGTTCTGCTGCTGAATGTGGATCGGTTGCAATTCTTTGGTAAGGGTTGCTCAATTGCAACGTCAGCATCCTAACTGCTTTTTTGTGGGCACGTGTGCGATTGAGATTAACTAAAAACTTTTGTATATAACAAAGAGTATCGAATTTTGTTTGAACCGTACAGAAGCTATAATAAAAAATGGAGCCAGTTTCAGATTAATGTTTGTTGTTTTTCTGAGGTTTAAATAGTAAGGCTGTATTAGGGTTTGAGAATGTGGAGTTGCTGTCAAAACTACTGTGTAGTGACTGGATAGCCGTTTTGATGTTCTTGGTTTGAAAGAAGAAGGCGGTAGGGGTAGGAGAAGAAGGGCTTTAAAGTTGGTGAGGGCTAGAGAAATATATCTATGGCTACCCCAAAATTGTGTCAATGTATTTTGATCAATTGGTCATTCATAAAAATTTATTAATTTCAAGTAATAATATCATTAGAATTAGAAAAAAAAAATCATTTATATAGGGTTAATATATATACAAAATTTTTGTAAGAGGAAAAAGCTTTTAAATAGGTGAAGGCGTTCATTAGATCCTACACAGTCCTTGAATTGTCTCAACAGGTATTGTTGAGCTTTTGGATGAAGAAGATCAAAGGGTAAAGGTCCTTGTGCATGCAGATTGGGGGGAAGAATAACTTGATTTGCATGATTTAAATAGCTTTGCTTTTATTCAGTAGCTTTATTTGAGGAGATGCGGTTGACTTGACTTGTTGGGATTGAGAATCGAGTATTAGATGGAGGGTCGAGTGTAATCGGGTTCAACAGATTTGACTGACATGATAAAAAAGAGGATCAGTTTTTTATAGGACTGCTATTTGATTTGATGACTATAACCTCATAGTTAATTGTGACGGGGATGAAGGATAAGTTTTGAATTTGATAGTTTTGGATTCTTATGGGGTTCAGGGGTTTGTCAGTGCTTAACTTGCATCACATAATTTGTATAGTTCTCAAAATTTTTCTTATTAATTTATTATTATTCAATCTTATTTCAGTAGAGCACAAAGTTAACTTATTAATTGTTCAAAAAATTATAATTTAAATTTGTGAAAGCGCGACATGGAGAGGGTGCACAACTATTGTTATTGGTTGTTGAATAATGATAAAAGACAATAGGGTGAGGAAATTTAAATTGTTTCGCACATGTGTGTTCGAGAATGAGGCATGACATGGGCTTTGAAGAGGGGTGGTGGGAGAACAGTGTGGCATGCGAATTGATGCATGAGCAAATAACAATGCATGGTTGGACCATCACAGGCACCACTCGAAACAGGTTGAGTTCGGCGTAGCTTAGTGAGAGGCTGGTGTGATGCTGTTCTTTTGGGCATCATGTGAGTTTCATCTTGTATTTAATAGCCAACCTATGAAATTCAGGCTATTTTTAGTTTTTAGTATAATTTTAATAATGGAAATCACTATTTTATTTTTACTAGGAGGCTATCTATATTGCCTGGGTATTGGGTTGTAAAACATATTATATATATTTTCTTGATCTGGGTTTGAAAATAATAGAAAGTTATAATATTGCATGGTTGTTCTTAGGTCTCACATTTTGGGTGGAACATCACATGGATTCTTTAAAATTGTGCCAAAACTAGGTGTTATTGATGTGTAGTATACCTCAAATAATGTGAAAAAATGTACATTATGAATGAACACAGATCAAGAGGCTAGTCCAAGTCACAACAGTGAGAATCGGAGTTTAAAATATAAGTTTGACTAAAGTTTATGGTTTTAGTTGATATTAATATTAGCTGAAAAGTTAATTAGTATTTAGAGAACAAAATAGGTATGTGTGAGCTAAATATTAATAACTTTGGTTTCATTGGTTTAAAATATAATTGATGCATATATTTTTGTTTGTGCTATTGATATGTGGGGGTGGATATTAATATTACTGCTATATTATACTCATTAACTAGAATTAGGTGTGAATGCATACGAAAAATTTAGGTATGAATTGGCTGAGAAATTTAATGAACATCAATATATATTTTTGTCATGTCATTTAATTTATAAATTGTTGAATTAATTAATTAAAAAAGTTTTTATTTGCTACTGAAAGTTTTAGTGAAAAAAAAGCACAGAATTAACTTGATTTTTTATTTATTAGGCAAAATACTGAAACGCCCTTTTATTAAAGTTATATAAATTATTTTTAATTTAAAATAAATGAAGAAGATAACATTTGTACATATATGTAAAGATCCCTTTTTGTTTTCTTTTAGCACCGGCATACAAATCAGTTTTAGCGTATGTAGACATTTTTCAATATATATATATATTGCATAAATAAATATTGTTACATGAAAGAATGATGAATTGATTTGACATAAAAAAAGCTTGTTTCTCTTGTTTTTAATAGAATTAAAGTGAAAGTGAGTATGTGAGTAATTAATTAAATAATTTTGAACAATTTCTCTTAGTCAACCCTAAAGATTTTGGAACTATCAAAATTCATTTACATTTTTATTGTTTATATACTTGAGTTGTAAATGACACCGGTTACTGGTTGCAGTAAATGTGGGATTATACTTTTTGTACCTATTAATTACTGAATTTTTCATTTAATGTTGATGTAGCTGTGCATATATTAAGTTTTTTTTGTTTTCTTGTGTCAGCTTTATGACATTAGGTCCATGAAAGAACTTGAATCATTCCGAGGACACCGCAAGGATGTAACTGGTGAAGAAGTTTCCTTGAGCTTGTTTTTTGATTTTTTAATCAAATGCCTTATCTGTGATATTATAGAAATGTTGGGTTTAACATAATTAAAACTTGTTTTATTAATCCCCTCCCATATTTGTTGTTTTGGACGCTTTAATTGTATTGGATTGCCTTTATGTAACATTGAAAATTTGAAATAGTTTGCAAGATAGAAAAATTGAATGGGACTTTTTGGGAAAACTGGACTCTAGTTGTACTTTTTTGTGAATGACTTCTTACTTGCTTGAATCAAATCCAATTTTGAATTTACACTGATCAAGAGCTTGTTCAGAGTGATTTTTAGCAAATTGTATGGTTAGATATGCTATATTCTTACCTGCTTTCAGATGGAACTCTGAACGTGAATTATACACTTGAGGCTAATGGGTTGTTTGAATTACTATTTATAAATTTCTTCCATTTTTTGGTTGTTCAGTGGTCTATTTCTATCCTTTTTTTAAAATTTGTTTCTCAACTCATGAAGATTATCCAGTTGGAGTTCTCAAGTTCCATCATCCAATTTCAATAATGTTCCTTTTATTACCCTCACGAGAACTCCACACAAACACCACTAAATAAAGACTGCAGTTCAACTCAGTTGATGGAAACAGGCTTGAACATCTCTTTGATCTCATTGTCTTTGTGCTCTGATCTGTCCTGGAGAGCTCGGAACTACTTAATGCAGGAGCGATAGGTTGGCAAAACATTAAGCCATTTCTTCACTCCTTAAAAACTTCGCTTTAAATGGAAAAGAATAAAACCAAGGTGCATCATCCATTCAAATGAGACGAGCCACTGAATCCCAAAAATTATCTATTAATGTATTAATGTATTACAAACGCTCAGATATAATGCAACAACTCAAAATAGTTGGATTATACATAGCAACTTGGAGATATTATTGAACTAATAATCAATTTAAAAATACTGATTTAGTGTTTTACTTTTGTAGTGATAAACATAATCTTTTGCGGACCAAATATGTACTAGAATTGAGATGTTACACCATGAATAGATGTTACATGAGAATTGTGACCACTATTATATGCATGCCCCAAGAATTGTTTTAATATAATCTCAATACTAGAATTGTGACCACTATTATATGCATGCCCCAAGAATATGGTGTAACATGAGAATGATTCCTAAGGCTGATTATTTTTATGGTAATCAGAGTAGTGCCTGAGATTTTGAATTCTTAAGCTAGATGATAAAATTAAAGAGGCTTAGAAAGGGAAACAGATTTTTTACTGATTTGCAAATTAGCTTAGCGTCATTTTTTCTTTATAGATCCATCAACCTAACAAATACCTTCAATGTTCCTATAGTGTTTCAGGCGATATTTGAAACCAAACCACTTGTGTATCTGGGCTTCACATTTTTCATCACTCTAATACAAAACCACCTACCTATAATCAAAAGATTAACATAGTTTTGTGGTGAAATATGTGCGCTTGTAGGTGAAGTATTTTTAAATGTGATTTGAGGTGCAAATATAAGTTAAGAATTGAATGAAAAGGTATGCTGTCAATGGAGCTTCTTCAGTCAGATATAATGGAATACATTGGGGATATCCTGTATAACTTCTGTGCCATTATATTAACTCTGAATATAGCTATTGATGTTTCAGTGAATGGGAAGATTATTAAAGTTAAAAGCCTCCTCGCTAGTTGACGATGCCACATCATCAGAATAAGCCTTAAGGTTTTGGAGCTTAATTAAGGATGGCAGAAGCTTAAGATTGGTTTCCAGTTTGGCAAAAAAAGTTTTGAGAAACCCATCAAGTTAATGTTGAAGGGAATCAACATTGCCTTACTGAGCCAATAAGCTTGTTTGAGAAAAACTTCATTTTTCCAAGGGATAAATTAGACCCTCTTATGAGTATCCCAAACTCGATGATGAGAGAGCTGTAGTGTTAGCTAAGTGATGGGAATAGGACTAGTTGCGGAAAAAATATGATCGGAAGATTCTTCCCAAATAGGCAGAACGTGATGGGGGAAACTTCCCTAAGAGGATGAAAAAGAGTGTGCTTAAGCATTCTTACTATAAACACCGAGTACTTTCCAGAAAGGCTGACTGAGTGACCAACTACTGAGGAAGATTTTTTCGAGAGTGTTCTTCTCAAGAATGCATTCCAAGATTGATCTTCGAAGGAGAAATTGCTATCTTGAAGTCAGGATTTCAATTAGCAGGAATGAATGTTAAAGGCTTGTCCACATTAAATATGCGATGCCTGAGCCACTCGATCGCCCTTCAACCGACAGTAATGGCTTTGAACCCTAAGGGCATGCAAGTTGGGCTGCACCTCTGCCGGTCTTCTTAGAAGGATTAGCGCGGGGGCCTTGAATTACAGTTTCGAGGAGGGAGCAATTGCCATCCTTCTGACATAGAATCTTCTTAAGCAAGGAGTGAAGGCAAAGGACTTGTCGAAAAGGAACCGACTCCCTCTCATGTCGCCCAAGAAGAGGCTGAATAGAGATAGAGCAGAACTTAGACTAAAGATGAGACCCTTGGCTACAACGTAGTTAATTATATGGATGCCTGCCAACTGAAGGGGAAGATCTACAAGGAGGAAGGAATTGAAGAGCCAAGTGATTTAACCAATCTGTTGTAGTTAAGAAATCCCCGACAAACTTTATTCTATTATATCAATATAAAATGAGATGGAAATAACAATACAATAACTACAAATTATATGCCTTGATCGAGCATAATTATATTGCTAAGAAACATACAACACTCAGTTTCCTTGGCTTAGGGGTGTTCCTTGACAATCTTCGATGGTTTGGATTTCTCATTTGCTTTTTTAGAATGAAGCAACGTGACTGTCTGCAATAAGCATTATTTTTTATTCTTTGTTTTTTATAACAATATTTATTATCAAGAGAAAAATGTATTTCATTTGATGTTTGTGTTTGCAAAATTTGAGATGTGGACAGTGAACTTGGTTTGTTAGTATTCATCTCTAAGGCGACATTTTGGCTTAAGATGCTTCCAAATCATACTTTAGTACCAAAACTCATTTTTAGCTGCATTCTCTGCAATTTTTAGTTGTCCTTGAAGTTAATATTTATTTAAAACAACTTTTTTTTTCATTCTTTTTAGAATTGGCACTAGGTTTTTCAACTATGATTCTAATTTTGTTTTATTCTTATTTTTTCCATTTCTTCAAGGAGCTCTTTTTATAATTTGGTTTTCTTATTAACATAACCTCTCTAGTCATTGCGCTTCATTGCTTTATACTTGAGAAGTAGGGAAGCATTAGAGAGAATTATATTTACCGAAAACATTGGAATTTTTTTTCTTATTGGGATAAGGTCTCATGCCTAATGTAAACAACAGTGCAATATTGATCAAATCCTTTTGCTGTCAAGAAGACTGATTAATGCTTTTTATGATAAAAATAAATGACTTGAGAAGACTTTCTCACTTGGTATCATGAGCGAGGGATCTTGTTTGGAGATTTGGAAATTTCAATTGCAATTTCTCTTTTTCTTCTATCCATTTTCCGTAGTCATTAGTAGGTCAGTTGATCATATAAGGAACATTAATTTTTTTTAGACAAGTCAAAAAGGGAAGATAAGAGTATGTTACCGCAGAGGGGTTGGAAAGCTAAGAAACAGAACTTTTCTTTACTTTGCAACTGCTTTTGTTTTCAGTATTTTTGCAGCTTCTTATGAGAGTTAGATCTGTCAACCTTTTTTTCCCTTTAGTAATATTTGAAGAGGGATTATCCAATTTGATGAGAGTGAACAATATGTATCCTTTTTACATAGTTTTATAACATGAGCACCTTAGGCTGAATATTGTAGACTCGAGCCTATAAATTTTTGTTCAGGAGATAGTGGAAATATAGCCAAAATATACTTTGAAGTTCTTAACCTTGATTTCTTCTTTTTTTTAGTAGTAGCTCAATCATCCATGCCTCATTCTTTTGGGATCAAAAAACTTTTCATTGTTGGTTCTATCGTTCCTTTGTTTAGCCAAGTCATGTTTTGCCTGCTTTTTTCTATAAAAGCTGGTTATTTTATGTATTTCCTCCATGATGATTTGTTGAGGGTTCTTCTATTGAATACATTATTATCTCTTAAGAAGGGATTTCATTGAAAGTAGCAAGATTTTTTTTTCTTTTACTATTTTGACAGGGGATCCATGAATTGGATCTTCCTTTTCCACAAGAGAGCTAGATGATATCTATTTGTACAGCAACAACAACAAAAACAGCCACATCGACAATCACAACAACAACAACAACAAGCCTTATTCCCACTAGATGTGGTGACTACATAAATTCTTTTTTTCCATTGTGCACATTCAAATAGAGGCCCATTCCCAAGTTTGAAATAGCGAAGATCCTTTTTTATAGTTTCTTCCCATGTTTTTTTTGGTCTTTCCTCTTCCTCCTTTAATATGGGCAAAATTCATATACTCAATTTTTGTATCAGTGGCGTTAAATGATTAACACTTAATATGCTTGAGCCATTTAAGACTGACATTCTCTAATCTTATCCACTTTTGAAACTACCCCAATCTTGCTGCGGACAAACTCATTTCTCATCCTATTTTTGTGAATATACTCACTTATCCGCCTAAGTGACTTCACCTCTGTAACACTTATTATATTGGTAAGTTTTTTCTTTGCAGGCCAACATCCAACCCCATATAATATAGATGATATTATAGCTGCTCTATAAAATTTTCATTTAATTTTGAGTGAGATTTTCTGATCGCACATCACACTAGAAGTGCTTCTATATTTCACCCAACTAGCTTGGATTTTATTAATCACATTGCTCTCTATTTCACCATTATTTTGAATAATTGAACTAAGATATTTGAATCTTTCAGTCTTCTTGATATCAACTTGTACAATAATAATAAATGCCTTCTTAGTGAACTTGATGAAGTGCCTATTGAGCGACAAATTGATCCTTTGTTGTCAATTGAAGAATAGTGACACTTTTGTCATATAATCTGATGCCCCAATATCAATTATTTGGGACTATTGTATTTCATTTTAGGTTTCTATATTCTTATAGTGAATGGGAACAAGTTTGTTATGTTGGCAACTGACTTGAGAATTTGTGAAGTCGCCTTTTGTGGAACTTGTTTACAATCTTATTGTATGTATCATGTAATGTTGATGTGAAACATGTTCTATCATTTTTTTCTTATAGATATGTATGCTCGATTTTCCCAAGAGCTTGAATTGTGATGGTCACCATTGAGTAGATCGTAGTCCTTGATGATGCCTTCATGTGATTATTGTTATTATTATTATTTTTGAACTTGTTGACTGATAGTTTGGAACGAGATACTAAAATACTATAAAATAAAGACTATTTGTTGAAAGGGAAAAGAAGGTTTCTTTGGGGACAAGCTATTCTCTCAAGGCATCATTTGCGGAGAGGGTTGTTGAGCGGAAGATCTGGTACCATACCAAGTGCCAAAAGTGTTTATTACATACAAGACTTGCTTGAAAAAATGAATCACATGGATGTTGTGATGGAGACATGCAAATCATGAATTTGACCATGAATCATATTTTGGCCTCCCAGTTTGTGTTGATCATAGAGGCTTGTACTTTTTTTTGCAGAATTTACTTTTAAGTTTGATTGGGAAAGATGAGCTGATGTTGGAAGATGTATTAATGTTGCCATTCGGCAGTTTACAAGGCTGTTTGGATTCTCAATCAAATCAACTATGTTCACTGTCTTCTCCTCTGCAACTTTGCTTCAAGGCCTTGCAAGAAAGATGATTTGGGAAAATTGGTGTTATTATATTCTATTGTGAGGGGAGTGCTTGCGAGTGCGCGCGAGCGCTGCACCCACATTATATTTATATATAGAAATAAAAAGAAAAACAATATCAGCATTAATTGCATTGCTCCATTATCCCAAACACTTGGTTCTTTTTTTTTAGCAGTATAATTTGTGTCATTCTATTTCTGGTTGTTCTTAACACCAAAAAACTATAACGTTGAACAAAAACAAAACCGATGACTGTGCTTGCATTATCTTATTTTTTGAAACAAATAAATGGTGATATCTTTTGCATGCTAGATAACTGTGAAGTTGGAAATCGGATACTATTGTTTTTGCATTTAGAAAATTGATGGTGAATAAATTGAATCATTTCTTTTCATTGCATGTAATTTATTAAATAAATAACTGAAGTGTGATTTTTCTTGCAATCTTAATGTGTAAAAATAAGAACTAGGTACTTTGTTGCACTTAGAAAATTAATGTGAATGAACTGTGTTTTTTTTTTTTCTTTCTAATTCTGATTTCTTGGTTAAAGCATTTATTTTTAGAAATAAGTTGTGGACATCGAAAACTGTTTTCTCAATAACCTTATTTTTATCCTAATACTGTGCAGTGTTCTTGAATGGTTTAGCTGTTTGCTTTTATTTCGGTTTTTACTATATCAATAAGTGTAACATGCCAAAAATGTAGCCGAATTTTAATTCCAGAAAGGAACAGAGGAGGAAACACATTTTTTTGGATTATGTAGAACTTCCAATTTGGGTTTCTATTTGTGCTTTAAAGCTATATTCTCTTGCAGATAGATAACATTTCTTTTTAATTTGATTCAAAATTGAGCTGAGTACTAACAATATTGTATTTTTTTTTCTTTTAATTGTGCTAGCTTTGGCTTGGCATCCATTTCATGAAGAATATTTTGTTAGTGGGAGTTTCGATGGATCCATCTTCCACTGGCTTGTAGGGTAATCCTCTACATTTTTTAATATGCCTTGTTCAACTCACTAATTCTGAACAATTCTATAGTAATATGATGATGGTTGGGATGCCAACTTCATGCACTTTAAATTTCTTGTAATTTGTCTTAATAATATACATGTGCCACTTTATGCAAATTCTTTGAAAATTGATTGATCTTGAGAAAGTTGATGAGAGAGTGTGACGTCCCCCATTTCTTGAGTCAACGAGGATTCAAGATCAGGGTATGTTTGCCGAGGATCGCAGTCGGGATTTGGTATAATAATATAAAATATTATAAATTTTCATTCATCCAAATTTGAAACATAAAAATTTGACAATTTATTAAAATATTATTGTTACAATATTTTACATGAGTAAGCTATCTTTATTTGAGTACATAAAAAGATACAAGAAATAAAAGTGCAATGATTGTTTATATCGGGGTTGTTCTAGCTCCTCATTTGAAGTCTTGACCTAGCTTTTACAATGAAAATGCCCAAGTTGAATCCATGTTAGAGAAAACTAAGTATTTTTGGATATCATTAATTACATTATATATATAAGCGGAAAGCATGAAATGAAACTTATTAGATGAATATAAACCAATATGAATTAAAAGGATAATCATTTCTCTCTTGAGAATTTTCATAGCTTCTGCAAAATAAATATCAAACAATAAAAGTAACTTGTTACAGAATAAGTTATACTTTGTAAAAAATTGAATATTTATATCTCGAAAATGAATAAATAATAATCTTGTTCGAGTGGGCAAATGCTCGAACCTTGAAGAATCAAGCATGTTTGCTTAATTATCATAACTTAGGGTTCAAAATTTATATCACATATTATCTATGCTAGCTTTCTCGCAGGCAGAGTCAATAGTATCCTTATATCTTCCAAAGTAGGATGATAGCGTTGCCCTGTTCTAAACATAAAATTATATTATGTACAGGTTATTAATAATCTCATTTGAACTGCCTTTTATTCATGCAAGCATGCTATTTATTTTTGATAGTATATCAAATGGTAATACTATACTTAAATCAATACATTCTTAGGCATGAAATATGCAGTATTTAAGGCAGAGCAAAAAGTACGTAGTTAAATCAACATATATAAATGTATTTATGATATCCGGGTACCTGTTTTTGTGCTTATGTTGATCTCTCACGAATCTGTGTGAATAAAATTCTTGTTAGAATGGTGATGATAAATCTTGTTATTTATAAATTATTTATTTATTAATAATGATAATTCTTCTAATCTTTTCTTTCTTTCTCTTATCATTATTATCTTTATTCTGCTATTAGTAAAAAGAATTTAAAATAATAATAGTAGTTAAAAGAATTTGATAACAATAGAGTATTATTATTATTATCAATAATAATAATTCATCCTTCGTAATAAAATGGTGATTTTATTATTGTAAAAATTATTAGAAATAATAATGAAGATGATAGTAGTGTTATTATTATTATTATTAAGTTGAAAGAAAATATTATAATATAATTTGGTATGATTATTTAGAAGGAAATTATTATTATTATTATTGAGGAGAATAAGATATTGTAAGGATGATAATAATAATTGGATTATTAGTATTATTATTATTATCATTATCAATATAACGGGATGATGATGATGATGATGATGATGATGATGATGATGATGATGATGATGATGATAATAATAATGGTGTTATTTTTATTATTATTAGTATTAGTGAGTGGAAATAGTATATTCTATTTATAAAAGATGATAATACTATATAATAGGAAAGTATTATTATTTATATTAATAGATAATAGAAGAAATTATTATAATTGTAGATGATAATAATAATACTAATAGTATTATTATTATTATTATTATCATTATTCTTAGAGAGGAATTCTTATGATAATAATGATTAAAATAATATTAATAAAGAATGATAATGATAAGAATAATGAATTATTATTATTATTATCAATGATGATAATAATAAAATGAGGATGAATTATTATTATTAATAGTAGAAATTAATATCATATTAATGATATTGGTGATGAAGATAATTATAAAAATTATAATAATAATATTTTTATTATGATTATTAGAGAGGGAATATTAGGATAATAATAATAAAGGTGATAATATTAAGAAATACTGTTATTAATATGAATGTTGATAATAATATGATGATATTAAAATTTGATAATAATAATAATAGTATCATTATCACTATTATTATTATTATGAATATAATAATGATGAAAATGATAATAGTTATAATAATAATAATATTAGTGATATTAATATTATTATAATAATTCATTAAAAGAGGAAATATTATGATAATAATAAGTAGGATAATAATGGCAAATTATTATTATTACTATTATGATAATAATAAATGATGATAATAAAGAATTATTATTATTATTATTATTATCAATTATAATGATAATAATAAAGAATTATTATTATTATCAATAATAATAATAGTAATAATGAAAAATTATTATTTTATAGAAAATAATAATAATAAGAGCAATAATAATAATAATAACAAATTAATGTTATTACTATAATGATAAGAACAAAAAGAAAATGAGGAGCAAAAAAAGGACATTAATAAAATGTTAGTAGAAAAAATAAAATTAGTTATTAGCAATTAGTAGGTCAGGAGTTAATTAGGAGTTAGTAATTATATTTATTTTTATTTTAAAAAAATATTCTCATGCTTTCTTTTGCTCTTTTTTTCTTCTTTCCGGTTCAAAGGGGGTTCTTCGAGTGGCGGCAGCTGGCTGGGGAGGGGAGGGCCGGAGGTCGGCGGCTAGCTAAAGGGTTGACGAGGCTAGGAGGAATGGGGCGGCGGTTGGCCGGGCAAGGAGGAGGATTTTGGAATGGATTTGAGAGGGGTTTTGGGTGCCTTATATAGGGTGGAGAGGGGAGGGAAGGGGGTCGGTCGGGCATCTTGTGCCGGCCAATGTGGCGGGCAAGACGCGTGCGGCGTCAGGAGGTCCGGCTTGCGCGTTGCATGCTTAAGGGCATGCACGCGGACAGGAAGGCGGGAGGAAAGGGAGGATAAAGACATTGCAAAGGAAATTTTAAATAAAAAAATGCAATTTAAATTAATTGCTTTTTTTTGTCATCTGATTTTTAAATTTGACGAAACTTGACCAGGAGTGCGTCTTAGTGAGACAAACATCCTTGATAAAAGACATTTTAATTTTGAGATATATTTTATTTTATATTAATTTTTGAAGATAAAAACTTAAAAAATTAATTACGGGTGTCCAATTGCCCAATTTTGACGAATCTTTTTTTTATAGCATTTTTTTATTATTATAAACCTATCAACACTAAAATCTTTGGATTTGGACCTATATTTTATTTTCCTAATTTTTGCATTTAAAATTTTAAAAATTAATTCAAGAGTATCCGTTATACAGATTGCTTCCAAACTTTGGCATTACGATTACAAAAATATACTCATTCTAATGATATATTTAGTTCACTCTAATTATGAATTATCCCGGGATCCTGATTTTGGCTTAATCGAGTTAGGTTTTTGTCGTAATTGCTTCAGTAAGGATTTAAGTTGTCACGGAGAGTCCTAAGCACTTTTTCACCTTGGTAGTTTGCATCTTGTGGCTAGGCCAAGGAGCAAGGCGCTTCCGCTTCGCGACCTGCTTGGACTGGGGAGAACTGCCTCACTTCTCAGTGACAGGTTTACTAGGCTAATTAACTCGTTGTCCCATCGAATAAGAGGTTGTTGACAACAAAGAATTTAAGGCGAAGGACATATGAGACGCTAGTCCCTATGGGAAGCTATTGTGCCGGAAAGAATCGACAATGCGCAAACCCGACAACATGTACATTTATGGCACAATTCATATTGGTGGTACATTTATTCTTGAAAAATATAGAACACAATACCAGTGTCACACAATTCGTCTTTTAGGTGCTATTTGGCATGAGGGAAGTTACCTGAAATTTTTAATGCATGTGTAACGATGAAATTACAGGGTATAATAAAATTTATAGGGAAAAGTTTTCTATAAAAGGGCGCTCGTTAAAAGAAATTGGCTGAGTCAGCTGATTTCTTAATTTACGCGTAGATTTGAACACGGAGCTCTGAACGAAGACGAAGCTCGTATCCGCACGGGAATGGCAGGAGAAAAAAAAAATTAAGCTTCGTCCCCGAAAGATCTTCGTCTTCGCAGCGAATCGCTTAGAGAGCTTGGTCGAGAAGTTTTTTTGTTTTTTGTTTGCCATCAATGATTATAAAATTGGAGTAAAGTTTATTGTCCCTGGATTGAACTTTTTTTTTTTGCCATCAATGATTATATAAATTTAATCATTTAGTGCTGTATTTGAAAAAGGGTGTTTTATGTTTTAAGAAAATTTTAGGGGGAGTCCTTTTATCCTCACAAATTACTCAACACCATACTGTGCTGATTACTTAATTCCAAACAAAAAAAATCTAAACAAAGTGAGTAGATTGCACTGCAATTAGAACACTTTAATTAGATTACTTAACCACATTTTCTGCATTCCAAACAACTTTTTAGTAAAAGTTATTATTAAAGTTTCTTGATGTATATGAACTCTTAAGAAAATATTCCCAGGGCTGATTGAGTTGCAATTATATCTCCACTGGTGCTGGGCTTATTGATCTAGAGCTCAAACCTTTTGTGGGCACAAACCATTGTAGTTAATTGTTTTCTCAATTGTGTGATAGCGTACTTCACTAGGTTTGATGGCTTGAATTTAGGATTTAAGTTTGTGTTTGCTTAAATGTGGAATGTTTGGTAAATGGAGTTATCAAAGATCCATAGGTTTGTTATCTTGGGTCTAATTGTGGATTTAGCCTATAAACAAAGGGTTTTTATACAAAATGATTAGGGAGCTTAACTTGGAAACTTAAGTTTCTTTTGATTTTTCTTATTAGTTTTGTTAAGCATACCAGAGTGTATGCATATGTTTGGTTTCAAGATTGATACTGATTTTTCACAAATTGAGGATTTGTACCAAATAGATCAAATATTTCATAAACATGTAGCCATTTATAGGTATTAATTATGATTAAGAATGCCAGTCATCAAATATCCATCAGTTATTCACAACTTCCAGTTTACTTCAAACAAGCATATGTAAGACAATATTTTCTTATTGTGTTTTATAGCATCAGAGCTAGCTCTAAAATTTGTTAATTGAAAGATTTGGTTATATGATAACGAGTAAATGCTATCACTTGGTGGCCATAGTTAATTATTATAAAATTTGAGGGACTGGGTCTTTCTTGCACTCTTACACCTTTACGAAGGCCCAAGAATTAGGCATGACTTAGTTAGTCTATGTTTGCGCTTGACTACTTTAATTAGTTGGTTAATCAATTTGTATAAATGCTCATAAAAATGATACTTACAATATCGTTAGATATTTTAGCCCACAAGTATTTCTTCCACCTCTGGCTGCAAATAAGCTCATGGATTAGGTTTGACTTTATGGTTATATGATTTGTGTCAACTTAAAAAGTTTAACGCTTGAAGGATTGCTTATTTAGAAAATGATTTGGCCAAATAGGTCAGGGCTTACATTCTTCAAAAACTCATCAGAACTTGCAACTTTTAGGGTGTGAATTTACCCATTAGGACTTGCAACCAAGGCAACTCTTAAATATGTTCAATAAGAATGTCCATAACTGCATTCAAATTCATGTATTTGCTCAGGATACATGTTCTTAAAACTTCAATATAAACCACAAACTCTATTTTTTCCATATTCATCAGCAAACTTCTTTGGGACCTATCTCTAGTTTTCTTCATTCAATCTCTAGATTATATGGTTTTCATAATCATTTTTTTATAAACATCAAAGCAAATTGGTTTTAAATGGCATTGTATATTAAACCGCACCTTAACCTCCAATTATTTGTGATCCTTTCTAGTAGTTTCTTGCCATATTTTTTTATTTGGTCTTTCCCATCCTCTTTTAAATGCAACAAATTCATAAACTCAACCATTGTAATCGGGGCATTCAATAGTTTGCGTATATTATTTTCATTACGTTTTCTTTAAGCATATACTTATTTGGAGCTGCAATTTACTACCTTGCTATAAGTTAACTTTTTTTCCGCATAATATCCTTTAATGTATACCCACTCATTCACTTGAGCAACTTTTTTTTCTGCAACACTTATTTAACAATATGCTTCTTTGTTGACTAACATCTTACCCCATACAACAGTCTTGTAAGTGTTGTTTAAAAAAAAAATTAAGTGAAATTTTTTGATTGCACAAAATCCCAAAATGCTCATCTATTGGCCTTTTTGTTTGATTGAACCAAGATATTTTTGCTCTTCTTGATAATATGGTCTTAAATTATTATAACTTTTATTATAATTAAACTTGCACTCCGTGTATCTATTTTTAGTTGCTAAGACGATATTATTTAGATTCTATAGTAGTTACTACTCGAGTTTTGCTTTAACTCTATTTCTTATTTTATCAGTAAGAGTATTATCATTAACTAATAACATGAACCAAGGCAACTCTTAAATGTGTTCAATAAGAATGTCCATAATTGCATTCAAAGTCATGTATTTGCTCAGGATACATGTTTCTTAAAACTTCAATATAAACCACAAACTCTATTTTTTCCATATTCATCAGCAAACTTCTTTGGGACCTATCTCTAGTTTTCTTCATTAAATCTCTAGATTATGTGGTTTTCATAATCATTTTTTATAAACATCAAAGCAAATTGGTTTTATAAAACACTAGTATTTATTCATAATATTTGCGTATTAGTCACCTAAAATTTTAAATTATAGCTCATTAGCTTAATTTTTTTTTTGTAATTTTTACACTTGCATATTACCTTTCTTTTTGTAAATAGTAATATAATACTCTTTTTCCATTCATCTAACACATCCTTTTAGTTTTTAAAATTGTATTAAATAACTCAAAAGTCAATTGACTACTGCGCTTAAATTTTTTCAAACATTAATTAGGATGCTGTTCGAACTTACAACTTTACCCCTTCATTTTTTTTAATGAAATAAAAAGTACGCATTGGGATTGAATGAGTTTTTAGCATGTCTTTAGAGCTACAAAATTCACTTGTCATTTCTATTATTACTAGCTTCATTAAATAACTTTTCAAATTGAATGTTTGCAATCTATTCACCTCATTAAATGGGTTAGCACTATGGTTGTTTTGATGAAGCCTTTAGTGTATCAAGCGATTTGGGTCTTGCATATATATTTTAATGATTTTTTGCTCTCTGACTGAGCATTAGTATTTGGTTTAATTAAGTTTTTTTTGCTGTGCTTTCTTGGCATATATTTGAAGCGATGTCACATGACAGTTCAAAGCAATAATTCTTCTTAGGATATTGTACTGTACTAGGCGATAACAATATCTAATTGCGACCAAGTCACAGCCAGATATCAACACAAAATAATCATAAACCCTTGTTGACTTGGTCACAATTAGATATTGTACTGTACTAGGCGATAGCTTATTCTGATTGTAAATCCCCTATGTTCTTGTACATTTCATAGCTATTTAGCATGCTTTGTATCACTTAAGTGTTCCGTTAGCATTGTGTCATTGCGACAATAACCTTTGCATCCATTAAACTTTTCTCTTCAGATACGTTGAAAGGGTTGTGTTAATAGAAACTTTTTTGTGGAAGGGGAGAGGCTAAATATTGTTGAGAAGATTTTGGAAGACCAAATGCGAATGCTAGATTTTAAGGGAATGTTTGTGCATTCCTTGATTCCCTTGTATTTGGTATATGGAGATCAAAGATGGAGTCTTTTACCTCACTTTCAGAGTGGAATTTTGTATAAGCCAATTGAGGGTCTAGCTTGAATATTTTACTTCTTGAAAATTAAAAATTTAATGTTAATTACTGGCTTTGTGATATTTCTAAGTGTTAAGTTATGACTGATGGTATTTTTGTTAGGTGAATTTTGGCAATGTGTCTGGTGGATAAAAGGACAAAGAAATAGGCAACCACTCTTATCTTTGACAAATTTTCTTTGAGCAAGTTTGAGGAATTTTGGTCACTTTCAATAGAAATCGCATCATTCTGATAAATAAAGCTTTTATGGGAAGATAATATATGTACTTATTTTATGTTGATGAACCCTCCATGAATACATATTTCACCACCTTGGGTTCATCTTCACACTATTGGGAATGTGGACAGATGAATTAATTAGCCACATTAAAAAAATTGTTGGATATAGGTGGTGTATTGTCTCTACTATAGGGTGAAGCCAATAGTGGGATTTCCAATGAAGCTTTGTATGCTTACTATTCTTATACTCCTATTTATAATGTAAGAGAATTTAAGGGCAAGTCTCTAATAGAAATATTTGGTACAATTATTTGTAAAAATAAATTTATATTCAGGAGATGTTTTTCTTTCAATGGTACCGTTTTAGTGTAGGGTGTAAACACTTGATTACTAATGGAGAATCTCTCATTTTTGAAGGATTGTTAAACTTGAATACCTTAATATTATCATGTTGCGGAACATGAGGACATAAATTAGGTTGGATTGAATTTTTAGTAGGAAAGGTTTTCTGTTTCTAGTGCCTTTTTTATAATGGACATAAATCATCTTGTTGCACAAATATTTGGAATGGTAGACCATTTGTCATTGCTACTTGTGCTAAAAGAACTTAGTTAATAAATGAAATATTGATAAGTTGTGCTTAGTAAATCCATATTCAAGATAATGAAATTGTTTAATGTTTGTCTTTAAATATCAAAGGGTGAATTCATACTATAAAAGTTTGCAGATGTAAATAATCATAGTTGTTATTTTATAGGTGATTATAGTTTTTATGAATAATTTTGGGTCAAAATAATAATTTTTATTTGAGTTTTGCATACTAATTCTCGCTATTAGGGTTTGAGATTTATAGTTTTTGGGGATTTTTTTGTTTATTTTTAAAAAGCATGATTATCAATTTGAGAAAAATCATGATTCGTGGTTCATGAATTTTAAATACAATACTTTAAAAGGATTTTAATAGGCATTTAAACCTTGTGAAATGAAAAAAATTATTTTTGAGAACATTTGTCATTCCTGTAAGATACCAATAAATCTCTAATTGCCAGTCTTTTCGTTGAGCGATGAATCCCTCTTTTTCTGAAGCTTTTCTTCTCTATTCTCGATCTGCTATGATGTGCTTGCCTTTAAATTTATGTTTGCTTTTTCTTACGCCTCCATTCTTAACTTGATTGAAGCTGCTAAAACTACTTGTGTCTATCAAATTACTATAATTCAAAATCCAGTGTCAAGATCATCACCAGGTGTTAATTTGGATTGGACACCTTTTTGTTGAATTATGTGGTTCTTTTGGTGTTTGTTTTGACTAGTTTAGATGGCTGACCTGCAGCTGTTTCTAGTTCCAACATGACGCTTTGCTAATTTTTTTTAACAAGGACTATAATATTAAATTAAAATTGGTTAATTACCAAGACTTTAAGCATTAGTTTGATCAAACTTGTCATTATAGCTAACAACTTACGTTTTTTTCAATAAAGACCTTTAAGATGATGACATCGTCACTGGTCTTGTTACTGTTTTCCATTTATATGGCCTGGTAATTTTCGTCTCACACTCAATCCTTTTGAGAGGCTGACATTTAGTAAATTCTTAATTCTTTGACACATGGAAGTGATCTAAATCTTCATTTTGCAAATTTGAAGAGTATATGATGCTTTTGAGGTCTACTAAATTGAGTTCCACGTAATTTTTACTGTTGATCTCTAAAGTTATTTCATGATCAAGGTGTCTTTTCTTCCATTTATCGGCTAATCTCATTCCGGTGTTTTTATAGAATTTTGAATAGCTTCTTTCCCTTTTCAAGTTGTTTAGATAACTTATGCTTTAAATAATATGCATTAGTGTTTTGTTGTTGATCTCTAGTTCTAATATTTAGCCCAGCTTAAGTCTAAACGAAATAGGGGGTTGTGTTAGGTAATCAAAAATTACTATATTTTTTTTTTGAATCAACATGTCATGAATATTTAAAAAAATTGTGCCAGAGCTATGATGTCCCCTAGAGGGGACACATTTCATTGCTTAAATATAATGAAAAGTGTGCAAATGGTGCTACATCAACGCTTGGATGTGGCGTATTGAGCAAGGAATCCCACATTATAGACGTATGTAGGCAAATAAGTTACTTGAATGCACTAAGTTAAGAATAGGAAATACGAATGTTGGTGCTTTGAGTGTTGGTTGATACTTTGATTAATGTGAGGATAAATATTGTCTTTAGAAAACAAAGTGAATAAGAGAGAAAACCAAAGAAATTGATAGAAAAATTGTTTGGGTAACTACTGTAAAAGATTTTTGAATCAACATGCCATGAGTATCTTAAAAATTGTGCCAGACCTACGATGTCCCCTAGAGGGGACGCATTTCATTGCCTAAATGTAGTGAAAATTGTGCAAAGGTTGCTACATCGACACTTAGATGTGGTGTATTGAGCGAGGATTCCCACATTATGGGTGAATGTAGATAAGATACTTCATGACACTTAAGAATAGGAAATACGAATGTTGGTGCTTTTACTGATGATCTTTTAGTGTTGGTTGATATTTTGATTAATGTGAGGATAAATATTGTCTTAAGGAAACAACGAATATGAGAGAGACCCAAATAAATCGATAGCAAAATTGCTAGGGTAATAAGCCCCTTAGAAATGACATGGGTGTCATCTTTGATTAAAATTTAAAGGATGATGTGGTAGAAGTTAAGAGGATGAGACAATTATATTTCTTAAAAATTTAGCCATAAGAGTTTACCATTCAAAGATTATGATTAGATGGAGTATAAATGAAATTTTGTATTATTTTGGAGGAATTGCTTCAAGAAATACTCCATGAGGGGATTTTATTTATAGGGGAAGATTTAATTGGCATATTATAAGGGTAATTGGAGATTTTAATAGTATTTATAATGGTTTTTTTTTAAGGAAATTAATGATAAAGGAAAAATAATTTTGGAATTTGCATTAGCTTATAAATTTTTGTTTATTAATACTTTATTTTTAAAAAAGATGAATATGGTATCACTTATAAAAATGGCATCTTAAACTCAGATTAATTACCTTTTAAAATAAATTGGATTGTTTTATATTCATTTTTTGCAATGCTATTTTGGGTAATTGCTTGATCATCCGACCTGAGTTATTAGTTTTAAATTATAAAATGAGTAAAACTATAATATTTGATTGAAGATATGTTTGAAGATTAGATAATAGAAATTTAAGATTAATAATATACACATATGTAAATGTGTATATGAGTGAAACTTAATAACTTCGACAATAGGATTTTGAGGGAAACTTGCCAAATTAGTTTTCGACTTTTAATTTGGTTAATTGAGTCCCAAACTATTAAATTTGTTCGATTTAATCCATCGACTATTTTTATTTGTTCAATTTAGTCCCTCAACTAATCCTTTAAGCCCAATTTAGTCTCAAGAAATGAAAATTTTGGGACTTAATTGGTCTTTAAATTTGTAGTTGATGGATTAAATTAGACATTTAATAGAGATCCACTAATATGAATATATTTAATAGCTTAGGACTATATTTGAAAAATTAAAATATTTGAGGGACTATTTTAGCAAATATCTTGATTTTTAGAGTTAGCTAATCTTATATCGAATTCAATTACTAGACTGTATTCACACGGTGGCTTAATAGATACTTGGTGAATCGAAATAGAGAGCGTCTAATAGTAAATGTTTATACTGATTAGTTTTTAAATGTAAGGATGATTTGAATAAGAAGAAATGTAAATTTGTTTGCCACGAAACAAAATTGTAGTTCATTTTGCTATAATTATGGCTTTTGATGTTTTATATTAAAAGTTAGATATCACTGAGAATCACACACCAGTTAGGCGACAGTTCTCAGTGTCATAGGGCTTTGAACATAAAAATGATAAATGATAGCTCTAATTATAAGGCGGCAGTTTGTAACATATCCAGCATATCACAATGTGACAAGGGATGTCTAAAATGTTTCAAAAAGTGTCGCATATTTAGGAAAAATTTAAAATTTTGACATATCAACTGACATTTATTAGTGTCCATGTGTCCAAGCTGTGTCTAACATAAAACAGTGATCCTCTTTATGTTTCTGTACTCAAGGAAAGAGCTCCACTTGCTATGTAATTCCATTTGAAATAAACAATGAGCCAGAGAGTTTTAACTACTACAATTAAACTAATTTGGAAATGTACATGCAAGATTTAAAAAAATTCTTATATTGGCCATTTTATAGTGTATTGATTGCTTTCTTTTATTTACCACTAAAGCTTATGGTTGTTACAGGCATGAGACTCCTCAGGTTGAGATAATTGGTGCACATGAAAACAGTGTGTGGGATCTTGCTTGGCACCCTATTGGCTATTTACTTTGCAGGTATGCTAATTCTTTGCAGGATGTCTAAGTATGCTTGGTGTTTAATTATATATTTTATACTCTTATACTGCTAGTAGAGTTTATTTACTTGATATGTTACTGAAACTTTATGCTTTAATGTAATAAAAAATTCATTGAGATGGCATATTTTCACTATGGCAGTACTTTTCTGAGAACCATATGTATCTGTCTGCACTTTTGATAATGACGATGCATGCTTGTTCTCATTGTTCAGCCCAAATGTACCGAAATTCTTTTCTTACTTTATATTTTAATATCATTCTGCAGTGGCGGAAATGATCATGCTACAAGATTTTGGTGTAGAAATCGACCTGGAGATCAAGCCCGTGATAAATACAATGCCTTCCATACCCAAGGTTATTCCCTCGCGTATGAATTCTTGTTCCTCCATAATTCGCTGTTAAGTGTCTTATAGAACTGCTTACATATGATTTTTTTTCATTTTTGCTATTTGCAATGTTTCTAGGTTATGGTGATCAGAATCTTCTTGCCCCAGGGCGAGCAATGAGCGGCTTCCATATGCCTGAAGCCCCACCAACACCGGGAGCATTTGCTACAGGATTGCCTCGAAATGAAGGGACTATTCCTGGTATTGGAGTTGCAATGCCACTATCTGTTCAACTTGAAGGTTCTGATCAAGAGCAACGACCTCAGATTCCAGGAATTCCCCTCGGCGGGGCGCCTCCGCTTCCACCTGGCCCTCATCCATCCCTTTTGGCAGCTGGACAGCAACAAGCATATCAGCATGTTGCTCAACAAATGTCTCAACAGCAGCAGCAGCAGCACCCAGCATTTCCTCAGCAGATTGTCCCAATGGCTCTAGCACCTCCAAATATGAATCACATGCAGCCTCCAGCTCATATGCAACTCCTTCCGCATCATCTATCTCGACCACCACCACATCAAATGCCACCTCTGGGCATTTCTAGCAATATTCCGTCTTCCATGCCTGGTTCCATGTCTATACCTTCTGCTATGGGTTCATCAATGCCCAATCCTATGGTAAGCTACTATCTAGCTCTTCAGTTACTGTAATTACTTGCTTATGATTCTTAAAGTTACTTTTAAAATAGACACGTCAAGAAACTTTTAGGGATGATCTTACATTCTGAGAGCTTAGGGAGGGCTAGTTATTTAATTAAATACACTGGAGACAAGGATTCATATCATTAATCTCACTTATGTGGGACAGATTTGGTAGCCACACAAAAAGGATATACCGTAGCGTCCAATGAAAGTTAGCGTTTGCATCCTGTTTCTCTGCACTTTTTTTGAATTATATTGATGTGGTTAGGCAAGATTGTCAAAATGTTTGCATCAAAATTTAGGTAATGCAAGGCTCAGCTGCTAATCAAATGATTCCTCAAACTCATATGATGGGCCTCAACCAAATTCAGCCAGGTGCAGTCCCTAATAACAACCTGCAGCCAAACATGGGGGGCTTTGCAGGCGGCTTGGCAAACCTTCAGAATGTGCCGAATTCGGGGGTTCAGAATTTTCAACTGGGTGGATTGTTTAACAGACCTCAAGGTGGAATGATTGGCCCTATTCAGGGTTTGAGTGCTTTTCAGGTATTTTATTTATTTATTCTTTAGTATCAACTGACACTACCACCTTTTATCTGATCTTGAACATTCTTTTTCTATTAATTTGATTATGGAAGCCCGGAGTGATGGATGTGAGGACACCTGGAGTGGGCCACTCTGGGAATATAGGACTTCAGCCGCCGCCCCCTCTGCCTCAGGGCTCAGGACCACAGTGACTCACTTTATGTGCCTTTGGGGCGGAGTTTTCGGCTGTTCTAACTGCTGTTTGGTTTCTCGATTTCTTTAATTTTATGCTTATTTCATATTTTTGGTTTTTGGTTCTGCTGGCTTGTTTGTAAGTTGTAGCAAAATGTAAACTATAGGATTTGATGTAATTTAGAAGTATTTTACTATGTGGCAGTGGATGTTTGATAGCAATACTACTGGAATTGATTGAAGTAGGACATGAGCTTTATTCTTACATCAAATCTTTGGTGGTGCCGAAATTTGTCTTTAAAACAATATTTTGTGATGCTCAAGTCTGCTGTATTCTTCTTTTCAAGGATTCTAGCAAATGCTTACAAGTATATTGTTTCTAGTGAAATGTTATGCTGCCCAACCCTCACCCCAAAGTGCGATGCAGGCTCAATAGATTTCTCCCAGTTCATGCCCCCAAAACTGCACGTCTTCCAAATATTTTTTGATGTAGTGGTTGTCAATGTTTTCTTACATCCGACCAACCGATATGAGGTCTTCTCAAATTGTGTATGCTATTTTAAACATTAAGGGCATTCAAGCACACTGGTCAGATAGGCCATAGAATTATCTGCACAATTCGCTTATTCCATACATTCAAACTACTACATCAAAACAATCAGTCGCATTTTGAGACTGCTACGTCTTAAGAACGCTTTAATTATTAGTAGGTAATTACGGTCATTAAATGACTATTAATTTTAATAATGATTATATAGTATAATTTCTTAGTTCTGTAATAGCTATAAAGCATTATTATTTATAATAAATTATTTTTACAAAATAGTAATTAGCACTATTTATTTGAGGTTAAATGTAAAAATTAGTTATTAAACATTGATTGTCATTTTAAGTGATTTTTGATTAATTATAATAATAACTGATCATAAATAATTGAGTATTGAATATGTAATTTAATGATTTTGACATGATTCGCTAAACTTATTCTAATAATTATTATTTAATCTGCTTAATAATTAATAAAGGAGCACTTCTCACAATGATAAATTTATACTTATCTTCAAGCTTCTATTGTTTAATATCAGTAATTGGTTTAGAGTTCTAAAACATTTAATAATGCTTGAAAAATTAATAAAGCAGCACTTTGATAAATTTAAACTTTTTCCTCAAGCTTAACAGTTATAATCTTTTGGTAATTAATATATGCATTGACTTGAGTTGCCCAACGGTACCACAATGTATTAGACAACAGTTACAAAAATATTCGTGGCTTTCAGATTTACACCAGCATGCAAAAATTGCATTGCAGCCATCACAATCATATTTAAATTTCTTCTAAATATAGATACCATCCATATGCATAAAACCAGTCTTATTTTTATACTTCACAATTTATTTTTGAGAGGAAAATTTGGCATGTTATATACTAAGGCCACTCACAATCTCATATAATATACTGCAGCAGCAGCAGCATTTACATGTATTCCCGGGAAGACCATTTATCTTCATACCTTCCAAAGGAAGAGTCCATGGCAGGGGCTCCAGCGAGATGGAAAGGATCAGGCTCTATGCCGTAGTCCGTCAATGGCCTCCTCTCAAGAACCTCGTCGTGAAGCCTCACAAACTCTGGGATTTCCACCTGATCCTTCCTCATCTCCTCCCACAGGTACTGCAGCCGGCTCACATAATTTATTTTCCAGTATATCCTGCAAGGATTTGCACAGAGAAAAAAATAAAAAAGAATGGAAATGATTCTGTTAAATCTAAACCATTCAATCATAATATAGCATACGTGAAGTCAAAAACCTTATTATTACATGAAAAAAGGCAACTATTTTTAATTACTTGGTATTTCATTCAACCATACAAGCGCAGATGGTGGGAGATATACTGCAAAAAAATGCACCTTAATCCCCCCACCAAGTGGGATTGGCGGCATGAATCATCTGTTTCTATTAGGGACAATCAAATAAAAGTCTTTCCCTAAGTTACAAATAAAATATATATTTTTTTGATGGCTTCATCCTGTTATTTTCTAGTTTTCCTCTTCTAACATGAGCAAAATTCATAAACTCAAATTTTCTAAAAAGAGGCATCGAATGGTCTAACATATCATATCCAATAACCGCAAGAGATGATGACACTTTCAAATCAAACCCTTCAATTGAGCCGCTCCAACCTTTTGAGTATAGCACCCATCCACCTTAGCATTCATCTCTGAAACAAATTTCTAATTTAGTATCATCTTTAACAAACTAATAACTTGATAAAAATTTTCTTTAACAAGTGAGATTTTCTAATCGCACTACGATCCAAAATTATTCCTCCATTTTATCTGAATAGTTTGGACCCATATTAAACACATCATCCTCTATTTTACAATTATCTTGTATAATGGCTTTTCTTGATAACACGATTATCAATAATAATGCATTTTAAATAAAAATATTTATATCATATGATCTTTCGCAACTAAACATTTTCTAGCTAACAACCCCAATTAACTAGTTGTATCTCATCCTTTTACTTGGATATGCATGCCCAGTGCCCACGTTAAAAAATTTCCCATAACAAATCAAAAAACCAAAACATCACTAGTCTTTATTCTTTATTTACCCAATAGTTTTAATAAAAATTAGCTAAAACCTGATCCAAATATCTGGCCTGCCAAGTCATAATTTAGTGGGGTTGACCTGACTCATATTTCGATCATAAATGAAAAGAATTCAGACCAAATTTCCATTTAATACACAATTCGAACGCAAACAGATGATAAGCCTACAAATAATTTAAATCATATTCTGAAGTTAATAAAAAAATTCATACGATGCTGGAGATTAAAAGTCTGGAGAACGCTAGAGAAGAGAATGCTTTAAGGATGGAAACTATGTGATGGGGAATATAATTAATCAACTTTAAATTATGTGAGCATAGCATAAATGAATATTATGCAAGTTTTATGTGTTGAGTAGTACAGTAGAACCTGTCTAAATTAATCCTCTATAAATTAATAACCTCTGTTAATTAAGAATATGGGTCGGTCCCGAGCTCGGTCCTTTGCATCAATTAATAAACCTCGATTATTTGATTATTAATTGTAACGAGCGTTCCCTGACAATTTCATAATTTTATATTCCCTACATAAGGTACTATGAAAATGTGAAAGAACACTATGGAAATAGTCTATGAACTATTAAAGAATTGACGAATATCATTCTGGACCATCTGGTTTACACGGATTTTGTTGAGCTTGTCCTTCATGCGCTGGAGAGAAAGGATGAATTCTTGGGAGTTCGCCTCCTGCTGCATCCAAAATCTTTCAAGTGTCTGAAGCATTTTCTGCGTCTCGACTGGGAATATCTTTGGGTGCTCCTGGCTGTCATCGTCAGCGTCGTCGGCTTCCCCTGTCGTCAGCTGATTCTCGACGACGTCGTCGATGTCCAGGACGAAGGCCACCTCCTGCTCAGCGGGGCAATCCAGCAGGTTGCCGATGTCCATCAGATTGAGATAGCGAAACTAGCGAATCTGCGACACCAGCTCTTCAACAACGCCATTATCCATAAGCTCGTCCTCTTGAACTGGCATTGTGCCAGCTGGCTCTGACCGAATCTTGCAATGGCGGAAGCAATTATTGATAGTTTCACGGTTGACTTCTGTAGCCCAGGCTGGCACAGCCATCTGAATGGCTTGCAGGACGTCAATCTTCTCTGGTTGCTCAACCTTGTCATCCAGATGCTGAAGAAGGAGGCGGTTGAAGCAGCGGCGATAATAAGCTTTAAAGTTGTGGATGATCACTTGGTCGTACGGCTGAATTTTTGACGTAGTGTTGGGAGGAAAGTACAAAACCGTTGTGTTCCGAAGGGTGATCCGGTCAGAAAGCCCATCGATGGGGACATGAGCGCTGCAGTTGTCGAGAATCAGCAGCACCTTTCGGTTGGCCATACGGCGGTCGAAGTACTTCAGCCATTCCAAGAAGATGATATGGGTCATCCAAGCTTTGGAGTTGTACCGATACTCGCATCCAAGGTTTGCCCGGTTGACGTTCTTGAAGCACCTGGGATTGGCGTACTTTTCGATGATCCAGAGGGGAAGCTTGTGGCTACCATCGCCGTTGCAGCAGACAACGACGGTGATCCATTCCTTATTTTGTTTATGACCCTTGAGTTGCCGAGTCGCGAGAGAGTTATCCGCCTGACATTTGCCGGTGCGGTCAGCATTAGCCATCAAAGGCGCAAGTACGGACAAATGCACTTACCTGCATCCAGAAGAAGAGGCCAGTTTCATCCATATTGTAAATATCTTTTCATTCGAACTTGTCGATCATTTTGCGTAGGCGTGGAAGGCTATCCGCAATGACATCTGTGTTCACACTGCCGCTCTCTCCAAAACGCCTGTACGAATGGATGTCATGTCGCTTCTTGAACGCTTCCAGCCAGCCGTTGGAGAACTTGAATGGATCGTGGCCTGGATAAAGGCGGTCGAGAATTTTCTGGGCAGCCTCACACACAAGGTCACCGCTCAGATTGATGCGCTCTTGGTGGCCTTTGAACCATTCGACCAGTGCAGTCTCCATCATCGGATATTTGACTGCCCGCTGACGCTTGCTATTAAGGTTTGCCTCATCCGTGTCGTGCTTGAGCAAATCTGTCTTCCGTTTGAGGGTGTTGGAAACGGTACCTTGGCTGACTATTAGGTTGTGCGTTTCCTGAAGCCAGGTGACGAGCTCGGTCTGTGTCAGCTTTGGGTTGTCTCTGTGATGTTTGCAAAGACCGATGCGGATGCTATCCGTCATGGTGGTGTGCTTTGCTCCTTGAAGCGGCATCGTTGTCGGTGGTTCTGGGTGTGTTGGGCGTGTGAAAAATGAACGATTTCTGATGACTTTTAAATGTATCACTGTGGCGGTCCCGAGATTATTAATTTGGACATCCTGCAAGCTTCCCGAGATTATTAATTTGGACATTCTGCAAGCTTCCCGAGATTATTAATTAATAACCTCCATAAATTAATAGACTAGTGGCGGTCCCGAGATTATTAATTTAGACAGGTTCTACTGTAACAAAATATTTGCCACTACTAATTAATTCATTAAAAAACTTAAAACAAAAGTTCAGGAACAAATTAAACTACATTTCACCAAAGAATAATTTTAGCATATTCTTTAAAGCTGTGTATTGTAATATATTACAATTCCATCAATCTTAAATGCTAAGAGCAATGTCATCACCTCATCCACTATCGACCTTTGTGTACCAAACTCGTATCATTGGCGAAACTAATCTCATATGAACATAACAAATATACATTAAAACAAGAATCATGTACGATTGAAACTGATCCAATTGAAGTAGTTCATGATTAATTGTAAGACTGCTGAGTCTCTTCATAATAATATAGTAAATGAGTTTGCATCTATAACCGATTCTAATCATGACCCTAAATCTCAAATGATAATAAAATCAGGATTATGAGAACGAAGCTGACAAAGAATCATACTTGAGTCAACCTTGCCAATAAAAATTGAAAAATGAAAAGAAAATTTGAAGATGTGCCTAAAGTACTATTGAAAAGTTAAAGGTGCATAAGGGTTGGTGCATACTTTCACAACAATTATATTAGCCTTCTTAGTAATAAGATTATTGTTTTATCCATACAAACATTCTTAATTTGTTCACACTTTTAGTAACATTTTCTATTAATAGTTGCATCTCATTTTCAATTTTTTTATCGCTATCAATATATATATATATATATATATATATATATATATATATATATATATTATATTTTTAAGTCATATACCATCCAAAGGTACCTAAAATGGGTCTCGTACAATTTTCCCAATCATCTGCACGACACAATTTACTAGAGGAAACCTGTAGGAAGTTGGACTCGACTTGAAAACAATGTAAACTTTCAATCGAATTAAATACAAACTTATGGAATTTAGCACATGCAACAATGTTTGCGGTGCACATATCTCTTTAAGAATTTTCATCTAAAACCTTTATGAAGTTAAATACAAATGGGAAAGGGCCTTCTAAAATTAGCCGTAATGGGAAAAAGGCTTACAAATTTGTTTAATTACATCCGGCGTTTGAATACTTGTACCAATCCTTATGACCTACATTCAACTCTTATCAGTTCATTAAATCAATTCCTCCCTAAAATGACCATAGATTCATATTCAGTATAGCTAAAATGAAGTTCAAATAGCTGAAATAACTTTGCAGATAACGTTTTAAAGCAAGCATCTTAATGCATCATTATTAAGAAGAAACTAAACAGATAAAAGAAAATTTTAATTAATCTTAAAGTTTACAAAATGTAGCACAGAACTTTTAGTCAAGAAAGCAGAAGCAGCATAGTTTATGAAAATACCTACCCTCCACTTAAGAGCATGCGGCCAAGTGTAGCAATTACAAGTCGAGATTGAAGACCAGGATGAAGAAAATAAACAATCTGAAGCCTTTCTTTATACTCAACAGGTAGTTCTTCATATATCCACCTTAAGGTTGACATTCCAGGGTTGTTATCCTCCTTCTGCACAGTAGTATGAATATACAGAATGCAGAATGGACCTTCAGGCAACTCCGCCGCTAACTTATAAAACACATACCTCTTCAAGCGTTCTCCACTAATAACAGTAGCTAAAGATTAAAACAAACAAATTGTAAACAATGAAAATGGGCAAAATTAATATAAATATCAAGTAATTATGAAGTAATAACCTCTATCCTTTTTTGTAAAGAGTGATTCAGAGCATGTCAAGAAATCAGCCACAGTTGACCCTATCTCACACTAAATTCCGTAAGACTAAAAAAAACCTACAACAAGAACAACACCAAGTTTTTGTCCCACTAAATACATTGGTTACATGAATTCTGTCTCCATAGTGCACAATCAAACAACATCCCTTTTTTAAGGTTCATGTATTTGAGATTCTTTCTAATTATTTTTTATTATGTCTTTTTTGATCTTCTTCTTCGTCCTTTAGTATAGACAAAATTTATAAATTCAAATTTTCTAACCAGGCATCTAATGGTCTATGTGCGATATGTCCAAACCATCAAAGACAACATTGTCTAAGCTTATCCTCAACTGAAGCCACTCCAACCTTGCTATGTATGAACTCGCTTCTAATCTTATCCATTAACATATGTCCAATCATCATTATAAACATTTTCATCTCCAAATGCTTATTTAATCATATGCTTATACATTGTCAACCAAGATTTGACCCTGAGTAGCATACCTTGTCTTTTCGCTATTCTATATAACTTTCCTTTCAGCAAAATTTTTGAGTCACATGACCTCAAAAGCATTCTTCCAATTCATCCAATGTGCAAAGTTATTAAAGCATACTATTCAAACAGCATGTTATTTGTCGAGATTATAGTGTTCAGTGTTATTTGCATATTATGTAATTGATTAGAATATTTTTTAAAATATCACTCCCATTAAAATACATATTTTTTCCATTCTTTTTATTTAAACCAAACTGCCTACACAGGAGTGATACGAAAATAGCGCCTTATTTGGAGTGTTTTCTATAGCTAACATTAAGAGGTTCCATTTTATTAATAAAAATAAAGTTAAAATAACATAACAAATGCTTGGTTCCATGCTATTAAAAGAACATAACATAACAGGAAACTAAACTAAATTCCTCTATAATTGCATGCTCCTGACCTAACAAAAACAACACTGAAACCATCAGATAAATCAATAGTGAGTAGGGTAAGATCATGCCTAAAGAACATGTTTCATCACCGGAAATTATATTAAAGAACCCAAAAAAAAACGAGCAATCTTACATGTTGCCGAAACACAAAGAAGACAGAGCAATCGACAAGGACACTGTCGAGCAAAGGAAAAACCATGAAAACGGCAAAAGAAAGGCAAAATGAGGTGTACCGGGAAAGTACTTCCCTACGACTCGAAGAATATGGTTCCCCAACTTGTCCGATCCCTCAAATCGCAGAAGCTGAAGCGCTTCCATGTCGGAGAAATCGTCCTCCGAGCAGTCGTGCCATTCCTCCCGGTCCGCCTGGGCGGCCGCCTCTTCCGCCAAACGAGCACGGCGCTCTTCTGCGGAGAGGAAGGATTGCGCATCCACGCCGAGGTCCGATGCCAAAACCACTACTGAGAAATCATCGCCAGGCTGCCGCTCCATCATCGCCCGTTCGCTTCGCCGTCCCCCGTGGGCTCTGACTGGTTTATGTTTTTATATTACTGATTAAAAAATGAAAAATGCAAGATATCTACAAAAAAATAATATGTTATTAAAAAATAAAAAAAGATCAATTAAAAAAAAACAGATCACAAATTTTATTTTTATGAATAAACAATATCAAACATAATTTTTATTAAAACAAAATTCTCCCTAAAATTAAACAAAAATTATTAAAGAGAATAATACGATTGTAACCCACTTAAGTGTAACCCAAAAAAATGTATGTATATGACATTGGTGTATATAATCAACGTGAACATTTTTAACGCTAAAAAAAAAAAACGATATTGGATCAAGCGAAGGCACAGAGATTCTCCAGCCATGAGCCGAAACATTCCGAATGCTGTAGCTGCCATAAGCGAAGCACTTGTCATAGCTGCTGAAGATTGCTCCTCTGTATCCGGCAGGGCAATCTCCAACAGGTAGAGTCACGGACTGCAGTAGTAGAAGCCTAAGTCGAGACCGATGGGGATGCGGCTGAGGATGAGGGTGTAGAAGCTGATTGCTGCGGCGGAGGCTGCAACTCCGGCACTGCCAATGCGCATGGAGAAGGCAGTCGTGCTGGAGGCTAAGAGGGAAGAGAAAAGGGCGAAGATGTAGACAGAGGAGGCGAAGAAGGCCAGCAACTGGCTGTTAGATTTGCAGGGAATCCCGGGCGGCGGCGTCGGCAATGCATCCATAGGCTCTCAAATTTGTAGAATCTTTTTTGTTTTAATCTCGAGTTAAGCTTATATATACATATATTGATATGACAACGCTGCTTTTGCTGAAGTGCTTTTTGGCACTCGATTAAGGACTGAGTTACGTTGTCTATTCATACAAAACCCTCATCTCTCTACCTATTGCTCAATTAACTTAAACCATTTGAATTCACATTGGTAAAAAAGTTTCACAATAGTAAGCCCTAACATTAGTTATCAAAAAAAATTTTAATTATCAGAGACTGTCAACACTGTATAATGTTGGCTTAATTGATCTCCAACATATTCTAATAAAACTTTATGTGAGCAAAACTACACCAAACTCTTCTCAAAAAAGATTTTATTTTATCTCAAGCATAGACAACCTCCTTTGATCATATTTGTAAAACCCCTACAGTTCATGTTTGAATACTAATATATTCTCTTTTAAATTTATTTTGAAAAATATTATTTAATTCCCAAATCTCTCAAAAAATACAGAAGATTAAAATTTAAAATATATATTTTTATAAACCCATTGATTTAATAATAATTTTTATTTTACTTATATTTCTAAATCTAAATTATTCATATTTTTTCAAAAATATATGAGACCTATATAGCAAAACTCATTTATTTTTTTCTATTTTAATTTATTTGAGATCATCAAACTTCATAATAATCCTGATATTATATATATATATATATATATATATATATATATATATATATATAATCAAATTTGTATTAAGGAAATATATATTAATAGGATTCATATTCGAAAAAACCTAACCAATCAGTAAAATAAATAAAAAAACACGGAAAAAAAAAAAAAAAAAAAAGTTGACAAATCTTCAAAAAATAGTCCGCCACAAGAGAATCGCAGATCTGCTTTCTAATCTCAAGGTTTCAAATAGAAGAAACCCAGCCGATACACGCAATTTAGGGTTATAATCTTCTTAATGATCCTCCTGGTACTCGGGGTTCTCCTTCAAGATGACAAAGCCTTCCAAAACAGGAGTAAGTGGTATGTACCTTCACAAGTCAAACAAATAAGTTTGCTATAAAAGATATTTTCTTTTGAAAGTGCATAAACAGTAATTATGTAATCAATGAAGTAAAATTTATGATATGAGACAATGCTATAAAAGATCCTGTGAAGAGCAAGGATTTTATTTAAAAAGAGGCAATTTACTTCTCAGTTGCTAGTTCTGCCCGTTCCCCGGCTGCGAGCAGCACAGGAGTTGAATGCGTTTGGAATCCAGTGATAGACTTGGGGCGTCCAGCTTGACCCACCACATCAACTGCCTGCCCAACTCGTACAGTCACAGATAAGGGCTTCAGGTTTTCATCAACAGTCATTAACATCCTGGGCTGCAGCAAACAAGGAAACCAAAAATGTGAGGCTTCTCCGATGCAAATCAATAATATCAGTTAGCTTTAGAATATACATACGTGCATAGCCAGAGAAAGAATGTAGAGCATATAGTGGTACTTTCCCAGAACAATAGATTTCATATCAAGGCAGGCATGCAAGACTGTAACTATTCCAGCAAGCGCCGTCCTGGAAAAAGAGATTCAGGCATTCTTTTGTTATAGATCATTCGTTCCTCGAGAAAGGAAAAATAAAATGGTGAAAGTTGTTACTCACGGAGATAACAGAAAACGGTCAGAATGGTATGGAGACAGAGTCAATAATCCTTTGCCAAGATGCACAAGGCCTTGCGCTATCCTCACCTGCATAGAATAGCCCAAAACCACTGAAATTTCCGAGATATGTGGCTTGTATTAGCACAGAGGAAACACTGTTATCCATGTGTACTGAGCACTTACACAGAATAGGTGGCCAGCTTCTTTGTAGTAATAACTTGATAGATTTCTGAGCATGCCAGCGATCCTGGCATTGTTGGTGCCGGCTCCTATCAAGCCTAAGGAAATTATAGCTGCCTAAAGAAAAGTGTTGAATTTGGGGTTATAGCTGAAAATAGGTAATAAGATTACAAGAGTACATATGCAGCAACTTGGTATTAAATTTTATGCGCATACCATAGAAACATCAGTATCGGCGTCATGACTCAGTCGGCTCAAAGTATCCATCACATTTACCTTAGGATTTGATATGCATAGAATACCAAGAGCCAAAGGCACAGCCCTCCTAATATTCTGTTCACCATACTGAAGAAGATGTTCTAGCGATCTAATAGCCATTTCAAGTCCCAATTCTTCTGCCATTGCGACCAAAGCAATGCCAAGAACTGCAGGGCCCTGATGTACCTCACCCTTTTCAAGATGTTGAGCACAGTAACCCAATAGCTTTTGAACCTGCAGCAGAGACAATTTAGCAGTTCAAATTACAGCACTAGCATACAAGTTTTAGGAATTCAGGCGCAGAAGGAATACCTTCAGCACGTTTCCTGTCCCAGCATAAGCTAAAGATAAAAGTGTAACATCACAATACTTCCGAATCTTTTCATTAAATGTTCTGGAGACCTCCGCAGTAGCCTCAACGCTATCCTGCACAAAACCAGAGTCCGTAAATGAAACGCTAGCTTACAAGAAGGTGATCAAAAGCAGAAAGAAAATAAAATTTACGAAGACAAAATATGGGTACATGATATCCATTGTACATTTCAGTTAAATACAACAGCAAACTAAACCAATCCCACCAAGCAGGATTGCCAACATGAATCCATTGCTTCCATGTGTTCTACAAAACAGTAACCCCTTCAGCACGTTTCTTTATAAGCATGATTCAACATTGCAGACATCATTTAGTCCCATATAGCATTGTTTAGCGCTCCTATATAAAATTGAGTATTATTTTTTTATCACAACACCCTAAAAGCGCTCAATTTCATGTTACCTACCTAAATCTTGTTAATTACATTGTCCTTTATTTTACAAGTATTTTATATATGATTAAACCTAAATACCTAAATTCCCACTTCTTACAATTTTTAAGTGAATCTTTGATGTTAAGATTTCAATTGACAAAACTTACATTCTATATATTTTGTTTTAAATCTACTAAAACAAAACCATTTAGGTTCATGGGCAATGCTCCATGACAAAGAGTTCATTTTAATCCCATCCCTAATCGTATCAATAAAAAGAATTTATTATCTGGAATTAATATACACCATGCAACTCTTCTTAAAGATTTCAGTAAAAATGTTCATAATTAACAGTTCAATTGAAGCATGAAAAACATTCAACGAACCACCTTTTGGGTTCAACCACATGTAAATATATTCTCCCATCAAATTGACTTCAACTATATTCTCCATCAATATTTATCAAAAATGATATGCATATTAATTATATGTCAATTGTAACCAAGTATCAAATCTTGAAGCATAAACTATCATTTTTTTTGTTTTCTCACCTATCTTTCTGAATATAATAAAAAATGAGCAATTTTTAAAAAAAAGAAAGAAATATAGGGCACCTTAAAAATTAAAAACACTACCAACAATACAATTTTTAAAATATCATCTAAACAATGAAACAAATACTTGATATGAAGAAATAATTGGTAAAGAAGGAAATAATCAAAACAGCAATACACCAATTAGGAATATAAACATTTGATCCAATCATAAATTCAAACTTCTATAACAAAGCTTCTTTGTTGGATATATTTAATGAAATCAGATAAATTTCAATTTATGCTTTGACTATGAATCTGAAAATTTTAATTTCAGGTTTTTGGTCCAGGTTTTCATTTGCTTCCCCTTTAATTCGAATCCCTAAAAAAGATTAACTATAAAAAACATAGCAATAATTTTTAACATTCCATCAAATTACCTGCTTGCCGAGATATAGAAGACCAAGAGCTACCGGAAGCAGACGAGTGAGAGGTTCACTCAATTCAGCTTCAGTGCGCTCCATTATTGCCAAAATAATTGTCTGAGCAATATCTTCATTACAGGAGCCAACATGGACAAGCCCCAGTGTGATCGCGGAAAATACAAGTACCTCAAGCGGAGATTTTGCATCTCCCAGAATGCTAGTAAGGCAGACTCTTAGCTGGCATAGTAGAAGACAGATCAACCAATGTAAAAGTATTTAAAACTATGAATATCTCTTTATAGGAAAAAAAGAGTTCTACTTTGTCTTTGTTTGTCCCTGCATATGCAATGCCAAGGCCCAAAATTGCCCCAATTCTGATAACCGTGTCATCTTTTTCAATGAATTCACTTAGAAGAGCCCATGCCTGTAGAGAGCAATCATAAAGAAAAATAAGTAAAAAAGGGTTGCAAATGGAAAATCAGTGATGGTGTATGATTCAAGGAGGTTGATTGCATAGAGCATAATGATGAATACAAGTTTAATAGGGCAATGGTCATTTGAAAATAACATACAGGATCACAGTCATTCCTGATACCACAGTTAACAATGCCAACACCAAGCAGAGCCCCTGCAACAACGTGATTATCATTGCTGTGAAGAAACTTGTCGATTTGTGCAAGACCAGAGTCAACATCCCACAACAAAATCATCCCCTACAAGTAATAAAAACTCAAGTTTCAGACAAATTGTAAAGAAATATAAAACCAGTTAAGAAAAAGAGAATATTACCAGACTTGCAGCTGCACTAGCTTTTCCATGATCCTTATTTTTAAATAGCCAAGTGCCTGAAGCACTTCCACTCGAGGATTCAGAGGAAACGGTCATTAATTTATCCTTCAGAAACAAATGTGATCATGAATATATGAAAAGTAAATTGAAACAAATCATGTGCAGTCCTGTATAATTCTATTGTGCTAACCTGGCCAAATCCTGCATTCACAAACGCATTCACAAAAGTAGCAGCTAAATTCTGTCGGGCTGAATCAAGGCTGGAACTTGCACTGGATCGACCATCAATCAAATGTGCCTTACAGAAAGGCATATACACGAATCAATGGAATTTGTAACAGTGCTAAACTGTAGCATAGCTGCATAGGTTTACACATATACATAGCAGGCACTTTTTCCAGTAATTTACAGCACATATGTAGCAGTTTATTAATATATATATATATATATATATATATATATATATATGAATGCATAAAGCCTTAATATATGAAAGTTCAAAAAACTTTAGTTTCAAAAGTTATTTTTCCTTAAAGCTAGTATCCAAATTTCTTACAGCATATGAAAGTGTAAATCAACAGCATCAATAATTTCCTTTAAAGTATTCATTCAACCCTCAGAATAATCGTAACAACCAAAATATGTGCATCAATCAATCCTATTCACCAGAACAAGTAGAAATCACGCCTTCCGTAAACGATAAACGGAAAAACTAATGTTGATATCATATATTAAAGACAGATCATTCAGCTCATGCTTGATATATTTTCTCTGCAAAATATTATATGCAAGTTTTAATCCATTATCAACTTACATAAAAAAAACACATAAAAGAATATGAGGGTGTAGGTGATTATTATACCTTATAAATGTCTTCTGGAGATTTAGGCTCCATGACCTCAATATCACGAGCAAGCGTAAGATAACCTTCACTTAGTTTAGCATTGTTTGCAATATCCTGCAAAACCTCTCTTTCATCTTCATCTGGAATCCATTCTTTATCTAGCTCCAACGCTATACCCTACTTGTCAAGGTTTAAAAAGCAACATTTAAAAAAAAAAGTCCAATTAAGCTATTTACAAATCTGAGAAAATGTATGCAGTATATAGTGAGTACTATTCCAAAATAATTCCTTTGCTATTTCAGATAGATAAATTTAGTTCCATGCAGTAAAATCTATCCAACTAAATCTTTTTTCTATTCAATATGTGACCAATTTAATCCAGTAAACATACATTTTGAGCATAATTTAGCTCAAATCTAGTCAATCTAATTATTGTAATCCTTTCAACTACTCATAATGTCTAATTTAGTTCATCCAATATTTCAATTATTGCTGGGAGAAAATTAAGGCTAAAAAAGGTAGTTGGACTAAATTAGCCATATTTAACATAACTAAATTGGAAATGGTGAATAATCTAGAAATAAATAGATAGATCAAAATAAAGTTGTAGAACTATTATTGTATTTCTAATGACGCAATAAAAATGGCTTGCATGCGCACATGACCATTGACTGCATTTCACCTTTTCAATTAAAGCAAAATGAGTGTATTGTCGATAGCAACATAAGTATATTGCTACATGTAATGTAAATGATAATACTAAAAAAGTAGTTATTCTGTGAAAACTTACATGATGTGCACAGTTATATGAGAATTTATAAGTATATTGCTACATGTGATGTAAATGATAATACTAAAAAAATAGTTATTCTGTGAAAACTTACATGATGTGCACAGATATATGAGAATTGCTTCTTCAATAAAGAGTCATTTGTCGATGTATATATTTGCTTGACATACTGCACAATAAGACGAAGTATGATGGGAATACACAGGGCTCAAACCAAGCTCTCTTTACAACTAAAGAGAATGAAGGAGCAAATAGCTAAAAATATTGACGTTAGACCTGCATATTATCCAGAAGAAGTGCAATACGAAGAGAGCTCGCAAGATCTTCAAACTTCATATAAATTGTATAAGCTATATCTAGAGCCAAAATGTCATCAGGGCTCGGGAGATAGCTGCAAAGTTAACCAAGTCAAGGAAGTAAAAATTCGGATTAGATAATGATCATCCCTAAAATAGAAATTTGAATATGAAAAAAATAAAAAATTGAACTGTGAAAGATACTAATTTTATCTAGAAATTTGTGTAACTATAAGTGGGTTTTCCATGAATACTGACAGCACCACAAGTCTTAAATATTCATCAAATAAACAAAGACTAACCGGTTCCTTTTTATATTTGGTCTTTGTAAGGTTCAGATTTTTAAAGTACCATGTCTGAATATTTAAAAAATAAAGAACATGCAGCAAAATCTATGATAAAAATAAGACCATAGATTGCTATAGCATAATCAAAATATCTTCAAAGGAAAGTCTCAAGTTATGAGATAGAAGTGAGTGATCTTCTGCCTAAATTAAGAAAATTAAACATAAATGATACTCGTAAAAAAATATGGACATAACCTGGAAGAACTAGTTATGAAAATCACTAACCTGGAAGAACTGGTAAGGTATAAGCATGTTCTTTTATAATTAGTAGAGTCAACATGCTCAACTAACAGATCAAGATCTTCCACCTGAATTCAGAAAAAAGGCCAATGTATTCACGCTTATGACACATGTAATTAAAAGGCATGCAATGTTTATAAAACAGATAGATACCTCCATCAGAAGATCCACAGCTTCCGGCTCAGCATTGTGCTTCAAATTTTTTTATAGAAAGCAATTTAATTAGAGCTCAGGAAACAAAGTGTCCAACATGCATGAATGCCATAAATTTATAGTACTGAAAATACAATAAAAACATTAGGAATGAAGCAAACCTTCATGTGAAAAGCAACAATTTGCTGTACAAGCTCCATAAGAGCATCTATGGGCAGATCATCATACTGCATCGAGCAAAAAAGAAATGACTGGAATCAATATTTTAAGAATAACTAGGGACGGAGTACAAACTCACTACAAAAACTACAAATTAAATTTAATTAGCAAGGTATGTCCGCCAATCAGGGAGATAGAACATATATGTATATGTTCACTATTATTATTCTTATAGAAGAATAAATTTGACAAAAAAGTATTAACTTAAATATTTGAAGGGATTGTAAGAAAAATAAATCAGGGATTATCTTTCTCAAATGGTATTAAATATTAAGACAAAATAAGACACATAATTAATGCCAATAAAAAACTTCTTCTATGAAAGAAACAAATTGCTGGAGCTTCAATTCTTTGCCTAGGACATAGCAACAATGAAATTAAATATTCAATTTAAGGGAAAACAAATGTACTAATAAACAAATAAATTCAAAGCAAAACAAGCATAAAAAGTTGCCTCCAAAAATATTACTTCTATCAGAATGAAGCGGCTAAATATGGCAAATTTACTAATTGAAAGATTGCAAACAACTGCAAATTTGAATTAAGTTTCCAAATCCACCAAAAAGATGCAACAAAAGCAAACGGAAAATCTTCGAGATGCAAGAAGTTGAGTTTAAGATGCCAAATACAACCAGTAAAAATAAGCACAGAAAAAATTACCAAAGATAATGAAAAAAGCGAGGATGCCTCGCAACTCTTAGCAAAAGTTCAGGCGTACCTGACGCTTAGCAAACTCTTGTGAAATTTCTCCAGCAAGGTTCCTGTTTTACAAATTAAAAAATTCAAATAAAAAACAGTCAAGTTCTGCAATGTAAAATCAAGAGGAACTATGTGCATTTAATATATAAAAACTGACTGAGGACAGCAAGTTATCATCAAGACGGAACTTGCTTTAGATTAATTGTTACAAAGAAGAGATATTACCATCTAACAATGAATACAAGACCGTAAAATCTGATGAAAATGAAAACTGTTGCATGTTATGGTGGGACCAGTTGGTTTCATGATCCTTAACATGTTATGGATGGTTTATTACAGTTTGAAGACAACAAATTTTATGTGATATCATTCAAGATTTATAGGTAAACAATTGAGTGTGAACTATGATGATGATGATGATGATCATGTTCAATAGGATTGCAGGGAGCCTTGAACCTTAGAATGATATGCTCAAAATGAATAAATTAAGAAGACACGAGTGACCAAATAAAATTCTGAGAAGAATAACTTGGCATGCATTTAAGAGAAGTCTCGAGGTTGAGTTAGGTTTATTTTAAAAGTTTCAAAGATGATGAGCACATAAATTCACTTTTGATCTGCATTGTCTAGATTTAGATTTTAAATTTCTAACAAAAAATTCATTTAAGTAAATTTAATTAATTAGGTACATATTAAAACCTCCTGTTAGCTTGTTAAATTGCTATATACACGAACTTTATAGGACTCTAAGAAGTGTCCAAGATGTTTCAGGCCAGTGTTTACAGGTCCTGGTCACCAGCTCAAAGGCTCCACAAGAACTGGGATATAACAACTAGCATTTTGATTAGATGGAAAACATTAGTCATATTCAGCAAATTAATAAAAGGCTTTTACAATTATCTGTATAGCCTATAAACCTCAATCTCAAAAGCTTAAGAAACAAATATTTTGCTCAAAATATAAAGATATCTAAAGCATTGAACTAATAGGTTTCAGCATTTCAAAGAATAATTAAGGGCGACTCCTCAACAAGTATACCGAAGTGACATATGTATAACAACTCTCTTAGTTATTTTTAGTGTTTTGCACTTGTATAGCTGCAATCATTTAAGAGATCGGTTGTTGCAATTTTTGGTAATAGTATTGTACACCATCAAAAATATTAAAAGGCATTCAAAGATATTCTGTATTGATTGCTAAAACAAGGTGAGGGTGCTCCTCTCCTGTAAAAGAAGATTGCGTAACAATTTCCTGACCAATTTGTGAGAAAAGTAATTAGTAGAATCCTGAACAAAAGTTTGTTTAGAAGCATAATTCATACCTATTATTAGAAAATAGTGTTATAAAAAAAGGTATTACAAAGTCATAATGGCATAGCACATATAATAGCATAGACTATTTCAAACATAGCACAAAAATTAGGAAACTAAAAAAGAATATTGATAATTTAACAACAAAAAGAAAAATATCCTTAAAAAGGCACTATTAATGCCCAATAAGTAGAATATGTAACTATTAATTTGATTTTTTTTGAAAGTGCCATACTTGTGAAAATAAATCGTTTCAATCAAAAATTAAATTTTGTCATCAAAAGCAAGATTATCATTGTCGCCTTCATGAGCATCAACATAAGCAAAATAAAAAAATTAATAATGCCGGAAAATATCACCATAAACCCAAATACCTTAATATCATAAGTATGATTATCATAAATAATAACCCCACCAAACCTTAATCTCACTAAATGGAAAGCATTATCACTATCCATGTTAATTGTGGATTTTGATGGATAGTTTAATTTCGACAAGGATGAAAGTTCGATCGTTGTCAAGGTAAATGTTAAGCCAAGGGTTTTCAGGGAAGCTTAGAGAACATGAGAAGATAGTAATCATCAAAGCCTACTTGAATAAAATCTAGATCATTAGAAACTAACGATTAGGGTTTCCCTCTACTTGAAAGAGAAAAAAATATATAAAGTGGCTGCCTGTGAGGAATGTGTGGCTTGCAATGAAGTAACACGAACAAACCCCCTTTTTTCATATTTATCTTGCCATCTTTGGTTCCATGGCTACCAATAGCTCCTTCCAATTGGCGGAGAGAATTAATTTTGAGTTTGCACATTGATAATGTGAGGCTAGACAAAACTAACCACACCTCCTACATATTGATGGCACATGGTTCGAGGAGATAAAAAGATCAGTTCAACTAATGTATTCCAAAGGGTATGGCATGTGACAGCTGCTATCAATAAGATAAAATGCAAAATAATGTCATTATGTGTGAAGCCTCTATTCAAATGATCTCACATTCTCAGTTGCATCATTGGAGACAAATTTGGCATTGTTATCAACTCCATCTTCGACGGGGATCGTCAAGGAGGATCATCGGTTTCACTCTTCCTTCTCCTCGAGAAACTCTATTCTTGTCATGCTGACATGTTGTCATCTAAAAAAACCACAAATTTTGGTGACTACACTTCCCAAATCAGTCTTCTTCTTTTTCCTCATCTTAATACTGTTCATTTTCAATAGAGATAATTCATCAACATCTCTCAAACAAGACACTTACATTCATGAATAATTAGTCAAAACTCCAATTGGAGGCCCGCAAGCCATGTTCAATATCTATTGTAGCTAAATACAAAACTACCAAATACTGGACAAATGATTTCAAACCCACGTTTTGGTTATATCATATTTTTTGGTGCATGCTCAATTCTTTAACTACAAAAGCAACCAAGTGTTACTCACCAGCACTAGCTTAATACAAAGTAACACAAACAACAAATGGAGTAATGTGAGCATGAACATTTTTATAAGCTTTGGTTTTAAACTATATATCATTCCTATAATCAGTTAGAAAACATGGAAGTTACTAATCTTGCTAACAATTCAATTCAACATGTGCATATGAAACATGCCAAATTTGACGACTTCAATAGAGATCTTGCCTACATGATGCAATTTTTCAAGTGCAACGCAATCCAACAGAAGCCCAACTAGCCAATTACACAACTAAGGGCATTCAAAATTGAGATGATACCAACTCATCCTAAACTCACTAACAAAGAATTAGGTACAATTCAAATACATTATGAACCGGTTCAATAATGGGTTAAATATTAGTCAAATAACAAATGCATATTGATAATTTAAATGTTGTGGGTATGAGGATCCTAAGGTGGATAGGTGGGTATACAAGAAAGGATATCATGAGAAACAAGTTCAATTGTTACAAAAAGTGGCTATAATTTTAGTCAAGCTCAAAAAAATTGTCTTTAGATAGTTTGAGCATAGTACATGTAGCTGCTGAAGTCCTAATTAGATATTTGAGTTAATGAACTTTTCCTAGGATATAAAAGGAAGAGGAAGGCCAAAAATACATAGCAAGAAACTATCAGAAAGAATATCAAATATATCAAACCTAAAAGAAAGAATATCAAATATATCAAACCTAAAGATGGATTGTTACTTGATGGTGCATGTCATAAGTGTTTTTCGCCAGTTAATCAAAATCATCCATGTGCCACATTTACCCCAATCACTTTACATTAACCTCCCATTTTCCACCAATCACTTGATCTCTTAACCAAATATCAATCGAGTAACTTTATAATTCAATCTATGCATGTGATACTATCGCATATGTGACATCGATGACCAATAACACTTATTGGGTGTAACTATGTGAATTGTTTCACTCAAACACTGCAATTTCACCAGATAAATGAATGCCTCCATGAGCATGTCTACTACTGGCATAAGAGGATGGCATCGCTCAATAATGATAGTCTTGGAATCAGAGCACGTGTCTATTGCTTGGAAAATAGCCTGACACCATGTCATCATATATTTCCTACAACAAGGGGGATAATTTAAATCTTTGGGCATTCAAGAAACCTTTGTTAAATACACACCACCCAACAAAGCCCAAATCCAACGCAAAGTCCTCATTCGAGGTTTAACAACTTCCTTGAGAAGATCCCTTTTTGTTATCACCTGAGAAAGCTAATTAACATGTAACCATTAATGCATGCATACTTTGTCACCAAGGTGAGGCATTAAACCTTATCACGCTTGGTTTTCTCTTGTAACTCCTAAACTACATAGTGAAGACAAGAGGCAAACCCTTTGATTGGATGTAGGCTTATTCACAAGCCAAACTATTATAAACCTTGTGTTTCTTTTTTACATGCTTTTCAAGCTTCTTTCACTCCAACTAAATGTGTGCTATTTCACTTAATGAATCTTGTTAATTTGAGTTTTATATATTAAAGGCAACTGAGTTACTCAAAAAAACATTAGTGTGCACACCAAATCACAATATTTGGGAGCATCTCCAAAAATTATATCAAATTTCTATGCCGCATAATCACCAAGAATTATGACAAATCAAAATGACACCATGCAAGCAACCATCAACCCCCAACCATCTTCTAAAGTAGCACCAATATGAGGCATCTTGACACAACTGTTACAGTACATTACCAATCTAACTCAAACTATTGAGCCCTGACAGGTCAAAATCCAACTAATATAACTAACTAACCCCGTTCAATAGATAACTATCAAGAAACTTAGAGTTGATAATCCTTTTTTCTCCAACAACTAGACAAACTTGCTTGGAAGCAATGGAGTTACAAAACCTAGCACAATCATCCCGCTAACTATCCCTCCAGCTATTCCTCTAACAGCTTTTTTGACAGTTTTTGTCAATTTGCCAAACTCCCTAGAAGCATCGTGTTGGGTTATCCGATAAGGAATAGTACTGGCAATGCTACAACATCTTTCCAATCCAGCTCACGCAATAGAATGCTTGACACTAAAAATAAATCAGAGCATCAAGCAAGCTCATCCCTCCACTATGAAGACCACAATAAAGAGAATTCATTCCCCATGGTTAAAAATCAAATACCATGATGTCTCTCCTCTTGGATTCAAACCCTTGAGTTTTTAGATCTATAAGAGCAACATTAATCTAACCAGCCATGTGGATCACTTTGAGACTCTAATCTCACAGCGTGAGCAACATGGTGACATGCAACCTCTTTGCAACCACTTTGATGAAAATGTTGACCAATATCTTAACGTGTTATCCCACGAGAGTGTAATGAGTTTTGTCTAGCTGGCAAACTCTTGAACTCTTTTGTTAGTCATTTTGTAACAACTAGAAGACTTCTCATGTCTTTTAAATATCTATTACTAATAAAGCAATAGAAGGGTAAATCTTCAGGCAATACATAGCAAAATTTACTCAAGCCTCATATAACATGTTTTAGATGAGGATAAGCCCATAGCTAAACTCATGCTCATTCATAGCTTTCACAAGTGATTATTGCAACTTGGAACTATGATCTACTTACTAAAAAAAACAACTACATATATAAATGTAAAGAAGGTGGTAAACCATCATAAAAACTCTAAGAAATAGACATAAGAACTTTTAACAGAGTGATTGGAATACTTGGCAGATAAAGAAGAAACATAACGCAGTCGAATGGGTGAACAAGTCTCCGCCCATATAAAATGGAGGAAGCATATTCAATTTCAGCAAATACGAAAAGGTTCACTGAGTGGACAAGCTACTATCTTTTACAAAAAAACAAGACTAAACAATTTTACCAACCCCTACATAATCAGGGGAAGAACCTTGATAAGTAAGCCTCAAGTTCCTCTATCACAATGACGAGGGGCATAGCACACAAATTGTTATGCTTCATAAGTTCTCCTAGATGAGTTAAAAGTGAAAAAAATAGAAAAAAAAAAAATCATCATGACAAGGCACACAAATACTCGAGAAGACCCACAGCATTAAGAACATGTAGAACATGACCAAATTTGCAAGATTCAAGCATTGCCTCCTTCCATCATTAAAATTGTCAATATATTCATCAATTCACTCGTAAAGCACCTTAAATTTCCACTGTGGTCCATAAACATAAATAGCTCCTCCAACATTGTGTTCGAAAATACAAACCAAAAGGCAAGAGCAAAATTCTAGCAAGGTAACATACTACCTATTGAGAATCAACCATGTTCAATTGTCATATTCAACGATACTGCCTACTTTTGTTTGTGAACTCCTTCTGCAATGAAATTATGGTCAAAAACAAAAAAAAATCTTGGCTGTTGGTGACACTACTAATAATGTCAACAACCCAAGGTTGCATGCAATTCACCTACTTAATATCCCTCAATAAAGCTAACAATATGTGACTCAATTGTTAGTCGGGTTTGATGGTGAAATAGTGCCTCAGTTTCATGTTGGTATTTTGGGGAACCAACACCGATTATGAGATTTGAAAAGAAGAATTTGAAGTCACATCGGTGCCAACCACAAGATACAACAAGATAATTGGCCGACAATGATCATCAATTTCTAAACAGTGGTCCTCGCCTGATACAAGGCCATAAAGTTTCAAATTAATGGGTTGGTGGTTATTGATCAACAAGATCTGATCATGTCTTAATAAAACTACTTGTCAAATATGAAGGTGCATGATCATCCATCCGAATCTCAACCTACATATGCAAAAACCACTAGATTTGCCAAGGTAAATGACAAGAACACTCTGCTGATCCTTGCTAACCCTTACCATATAGTTTCCTATTAGCCACGCAAATGAAGGAGAAAACAAAAATGGACATCTTCCCATCACCATGAACCTTCACCAAGGGGGTCAGTGTGAAGGCCCGATACCGATTTAGAGGAAATCATTCCGACATCGGGTGTTCACTTACCGCATGATCATATTGAGTAATGAAAGAAAAGAGACACATAAAAATATAAGACATTTCTCATTTATTTCAAACTTCATATTACAAGATTTGAATCGTACTCCTCGTACAAAAGTGAAAAATAAATATAACATAAAATATAAGCAAAAAAAGCACCGTCGTAGATCCATTTGCAGATTGAAAATTTTAAGCATTAGGGTTCTTGTTTAAGCTCTTCCAGAAGTACCTGACCTTATATTGTACAACAAACAATATCAAAATTATAATTCCCAGTAATTAGAGAGTACTCTAAGTGCCACAATAATCGATGCAATATTATATTTTATAATAGCAGAGATACGATTTGCGAAAGAGATGCAGAAAAAATATTAAGGTAAAAGCGCAAATGAAATAATTAATTTCCTGCAAAAGATATTAGCACAAAAATGCAGGTTAATGATGTCATTTTTTCAATAACCTGCCACGAATGTTGTTACTGATGTCTTATTTCCAATAACAACCCACGAATGCTATTACCGATGTCATTTTTCCGGTAATTAGCCACGAGTGCCGTTACTGATGTCATTTTTCTAGTAACTGGCCACGAATGTTGTCACGTTGGTTCCAAACAACCAACCAAACTTCAAATTAAAATTTTAGTTCAAGACAATTAAAAGCTAAGCGGTAGTAACAATACAAAATATAATACTTGTCATATACTAGGTACCTTTTTGTCCTTTAAGTTTGGATGAGTGACAGTTTGCTCAATCTGCATTTTAAGTTTCCAATATTTTAGTATTTTAGCCAATGATTTTAGGAATATTATTTCTTTTTAAAGATTTACAATCTTCTTTCTTGTCTTTATTCTTTCATATTCTTATAATGATATAAGTCTGTAATTATTAAGTTATTTCATATTTTATTTATTATGATTATGTTAATGTTATGAAAGAATAAAGATAAAAATAGAAATAAAAAAAATACTTAAATAGAAATAGTAGTCATTTTATAACATTTGAATTATTCTCATTATTAATTAATGAGAGTGATAAAAATGTGAATGACTAAATATAGATTTTCATAAAAATATATAGAGTTATAAGTTTTAGCAAAATATTTTCTTTCCATTTTCTTCCTTTCCAACACCTGTTACCTTAGGATTTGTATTGCTTGAAGGAAGTTGAAATGGATGATCGGATGGCTAACCGAGGTTGCTACAGCAAAAGGGCTGGCTGGCGGTGGTAAGAGAGGGTTGCTGGGTGGTTGGCTGCTGTGGGCTGAGGGAAAGATGGATGTTGCTGTAGGGCTGAGAGGAGAAGAGGACTGCTGTTGTGGGGCTGAGAGGAGGAGAGGGTTGCTACTGTGGGGCTGATGAGAGGAGGAGAGGGCTGCTGCTGTGGGGCTGAGGAGGAGAGCTAGTAGCTGCTGTTGGCTGAGGGATGGGGGAGCTGCTGTGGAAGCTGGAGAGGGCTGGAATGGCAGGAGGAGAGGCTGGGAGAGCTGCTGGGAGCTGGTTGGAATGGAGAAGGAGCTGCTGGCTGTGAGAGATTTGGTAGGGGGTTGCCCGCAGTGGTAGGGGAGTTGGTAGGGGTTTGGGGGCTGCTGTTTGGAGAGAAGGGAGGGCTGGAATGGCAGCTGTTTGGGGAGGTGAAGGAGGCTTGGTTGCTGTGGGCTAAGGAGGAGGAGGGGCTGCTGTGGGCTGGCTGGTTGTGGGGAGAAGAGGGCTGGCTATGGGCTGATGGGGGGGGGGGGGGGGCTGGTAGGGATTGAGGGAGGAGTTGGAAGCTTGCTGGCTGGTTGCTGGAGGGCTGGCCGCTGGTAGGAGCTGAGGAGGAGGGCTGGCAGCTGAGGAGGAGGAACTGCTATGGGACTGAGGGCTGGGGAGCTGCTGGGAGAGAAAGGAGAAGGGAGGTTGCCACTTTAGGCTAGCTGCTAGCAGTTCGAGAGGGTTGCTGTGCGGCTTAAGTAAAGAGTGAAGCAGGATGGGTAAGAGGCTTAGGATAAGGGGGATAAGGGAGGCGTAATGGCGTGTGGATTAAGGGGATAAGGCGCTAAATGGCGAAAGATTCTTTCGCCCGGTAAGAATAGGGGGACTACGATTGGGAGGGGGTGGGGGGAGAAAGGAGAATTTTAAAGGAAATTCATTAAAACTACTTAAACTTAAATTAATTGCATTTTTCTGTCGTTTGGTGTCCAAATACAATGAAACTTGACACCGAGGTGTGTTATGATATTACGAACACCCTCGCGCCGAAAATTTTAGATTCGGAATAATATTTTATTTTATATTAATTTTTGAGTTTAAAAGCTTCGAAAATTAACCACAATCAAACCGACGCTCAGAATTTGATGAAAATTCTCGAACAGCCTTTAAATAATATACTGATCATAATGACATTAAAAATGATGAATTCAGGCACGTATTTCAATATTAAAGATTTTTAGAATTTAAATAATTCAAAAAATAAAACGGGAGCTTCCATTATTTGGATTTCTTCCAAATTAAAGCACTTTGATCTTTAAAATACATCTTACCTATGGTATTTTTGTTTGCCCTAATTCGAAATTCCTTAGGATCCTAATTTCTAATGCGGGTTTTGACCTAATTTGCAAAGTAACAACTTTGGGTCATTACAATCAGTAAACTTATATTTTCTACTTTCATATGCAACCTTCAAGCAAAAGTGATGGGCACTACTAAATATTGGTTTATTTGAAATGTAACAAACAACTAAAAGCAGCATTGTGAGTTTTAATAATTAAAAACCTATGACTTTGCTTTATTTGCTAAGCCATACCTAAGAAAATATTGCGACCGACTATATGATTAAAGTTGTTGAAAATCCTTAATTCAGTGCTCAAGAGAAACTAAAGACCCACAACTAGAAGATAACTTACATTCACTAAGCTAGCTTGCTCCTTAGTCAAGATAGAGGCCACAAGGAAGTACCTTAGAAAAATTAAAATTTACAAGATAGAGGCTGCAAGGAAGTACCTTAGAAAAATTAAGACTTACAAGATAGAGACCGCAAGGAAGTACCTTAGAAAAATTAAAACTTACAAGATAGAGGCCGCAAGGAAGTACCTTAGAAGATGGTTAATACTCAGCCAATTTTGTCTTTAGCTAAGAATTCTCCCTAATGTTTTTGTTAAGAGTGAAGATGTTCTGCTCTTGCAAGGCAACAATCGCCTGCTCCTCTTTTATCCAAGCAAAAATATAAGACACAGCTTCGCCAAACACATGAATTATCATCATTCTTATATTTAAACTATTCTTTATAACATGTTTTTTAATCTTTAATCTTAATTTGTATACATGCATCTTTAATATTAGGTATTCTCCCATTTGATACACCATGTAACTCTTAGCTACATTACAAATATAACTAGCAAACAAATTCTACATAAGATTAGCTTCACCCTCAAAATTCATTGTCCAAATTTTAATGTTTCACTCTTAAGAATATCTATATTACCCTTCTTAAATTTCCATCATCTAATTTTAAGACATAATTTAGATTTAATTTTACTTTTATTGCCTCAAATTTTAAATCCAAAACTAATAAACATTGTTAGATAGTCAAACAATCACTTGAAATAATCTTATAATCCTTACACAATAAACAATCCCTTTTTAAGAGAAAAAATCAATTTTAGTTTTAAAAATCCCATTTTTATATGTGAACATGTTTCTCCCTTCTCTTTAACTAAGTGTTAAAATCATAAAATTATAAGCAAAGGCAAACTCTAAAATTATTCTTTCTTTATTAATCTCTCCAAAATCAAAACCAGAATGAATATTATTAAATTCTTTGCTTACCCATCCAACATACATATCCATTTAAATCTCCTCTTATAAAAAGCATCTCATCTTGAAGTATTTTTTGAGCCATTTCATTCAAATCATGCCAAAATCTTTCTTTTATACACATACAATCCTATATGAATGGCATACACACTTGCAATGTTAAAAGTTATTCTATAAATTATAAGTTTAAAGATAGAATTCAATTTCCCAACCTCTTAACTTTCACTACATTATCATTTAAATTTTTATCTAGAATGATACACTATTCTTAAGGCAAATCTTACCTGAGTACTTGAGTACCAGAGTTTAAAACCTTAACTATTAGTTTCTTTTGCTTTCTCTCCCACCCACTTAATTTCTTGAGGCATAATATATTAATTATTCTATTTATCATAATATCAACTAACTCAAAAAGCAAGACTAGCTTCTTTCCCCATATTTATCCATAATACATGAACCCTTGTTTATTTGACATTACACATGGGCACAGATGTAGCAGCCTTTGCACAATTTTCACAACATTCAGACGATGTAGCATGCCGCTTCCAAGGGACACTCTAGCTCTAGCACAATTATTTAAGGGATTCATATCATAATGGATTCGACAAAGTTTTACGATAGTCGTTAACTACCTAATGCAACTCTCTTGCTTTCACATCAAATAATAAACATTATTTATGTAGAATCATTCTCTATGGAATGAGATTTTAATGCTAATCTAGTTGCTTTCAAAATATAAAGTACATAGAAAGGATCAAATATGTCCTTCATTTATCCTTAACATGCAATATAATCAGTTATCATGTTAATAAATGGTGGGAAACTGAATAATCAGTTGTGCTTGGCTAGTTCTCATTCTTTAAAGAAAAAAGTTTGTGCAAGGAAATTCCATAAGTCGACCAAAGTGGCCTAACCCTTCCCCAAACCCCGCATCGGCGGAATGCTTCACGCACCGGGCTTCCCTTTTTAAAAAATTCCACAAGTAAATGTCAAGCAAATGAGATACAGTTAATGATATTGATGATTTTCAAGTAAAACAAGAAAAGCTGAGAAAAGGGAACATGCTTTCTATAATTGAATTCAATTTCTTTTAATAAATCTAACAGCAAAAAATAAGCAAAAAGAGCACATACTTTCATAGTTAACGCAAGAAAGTGATAACATTTCACAACAAACAACTTACCGTACATACTCATGTCCCCAAGAACCAATGTCTCCCTCGGAACCCAATAATCTATATTTCAGACTCTCCTGTAAGAAGATGTATAAAATACAAATCAAATTCATCACAAACTAAGATAATAGATAAATCAGGAGCCTACTATGGTGCAAACTATAAGAGATACTATGAAAAGTACACCAATTGATGAAACCAAACATTTATGCAGTTGCTTGATTACATATTCCTAGACTTTAATGTTGCCATTTTCCTCAGTTTATAATAACAAAACAATTATGTGAGCATCTCACAAAGAGAAAAAGAGTTAATCAAAATTGTGATACTGTAACATTTAGTCGCCTTACCCTTTCTCCTTCAGCTGACATGGTCAATGCCAACACTGAAAGTATATCAGCCAGGTACTTCTGCAATACAGTAAACCAAATGAGCAATGAGAACACAATCACTAATGCAGAATATTATGAAGCGCTGATTCCAATAAGATGCTCAAAACCTTTAGATCAGATTCAGGCATTGTCTCAAAGTACGCCTTTAAGATTCCAAAATGGGGACGAAGAAATTTCAGAGGTTTAGGAACAGAAGTCATCGAGCTTGTTGCCGATCTAATTTCTTGCCTAAAATCGAAAAAAAGGTAGAAAAAAATAATCAGTGGCGAACAACAGTTAAAGAAAACTAACGAATGAAAAAATATCCAAATCTTTCACAAAAACTCTAAATTCAACGTGTCATTAAAAAACTTGTCTGGCTGTACATGAGAAAAAACACCATGAATCGAAATACCTCATGCTCTCTAGTGCGAGCTTCTGGACCCCGGGGTTCGCATCCTGAACGCGTTCGACATACAGCTCAAGCTGCTGCTTCAGCGCCAGGTCCTCATCAGACTGAACTCATAGCGATGTCAATGTTAGTATCGATTATAGTAAATTAAAAGTACAAGGGGTTAGAGATTCAACAAAAATTTAAAAAGGATTAGCAATAGATTTTACGAGATCTTCTTCCTTCTTCTCATCCTTCTTTTTCTTTAGATCGCTGGACGGGAGTTTTGATGCCTGCTCCGGCGGCGCAGAGCTGCTAGGGTTTTTATTGGCGGACATGATTTCGTATGGTATCCAAGAAGCGCAGTTGATCCAACAAGGAAAAAACTTCTGAGAGATTTGCGAGTGGGTATACAATAATCACTAATCAAGACTGAGGCAGCGCTTCCTAGCAGTCGGACGGCAAAAAGGGCAAGCCTACAGCAGATGAAATGGTGCAGCGCTCTAAATAAATAAGAGTTCTTGCAGATCACAATCTTTCAATTATTATAGAGTATTAGAGTATTGCTATATTTATATATTTATACAGTAGTATACATTAAAATATATTAAAATATATAGATGATATATCAATTTAATATGTAAATAAATTATTGATTAAATATATTTTTTGATAAAACTTATATATAAAAATTACAAAAAAAAAAAAAAATATTTTGATTGATTCTAAATATTTTTTGATATTTATATTCTCGTGTAATGATGGCATTTTATTTATTACATGACAACCTTAGATCCGAATATGGGATTATTACAAAAAAAGAGTTGTTTGGTTGGTAAAATAAATGTTGAAATAAAGTTATGCGAGAACATATTATATTATATTAAGAGAAATAATAATTTGTTGATGTGTCACCTAAAAAAATTATTAATAAAATTTGTATATTATTTTATTAATATTTATTTATTTATATTAAAATAATATAAATATTATTTTAAAAATTTGTATTCAAATGATATAAAAATCTTATTAATTTGAATTTTTGGGTGCTACACGAGTCTAAATAGTATTTCTCTTATTATATGTAATTTTAAAATTAACTTCTTTTATGTTATAAATAATTTGGGTCATATTTAAATTATGTATTATGTGTAAAGATTATGTTAAAATTAAATTGATTAATTAATAATAAATTATTGATGAAAATATAATTAAGTATTTAATTTTAATTAATATAACTATTACTAGATATATTTAAATAATAATTATTACTTATAATTAAACTTTCTATTTATAAAATATAACAAAATTAATAAGTTATTATAAAAATAATTTATTTAAGGAGTTGTTTGACATAAATTTGATTGTAAAGTAATCAGATTGTACAATATAATATAATTATAGTGTATTAATATTATTTTATTGTTGTTCACTAATTTTTTATGAAACTTAGATTTTTCCTTTTTAAATAAAAAAATTTGAGAGAGATATTTTGGTGTAAGATTATAAGAAAAATTCAAATTTTTTTTTCATACAGGGGCTATTTTTAACGAAAAAAATTAGGGTTCGTTTGTTTTCGTTTAAATACTTCATTTCGTTCAACGAAGTACTCGACGCAGCACGCAATGTCGTATGTCTTGGCCGTTGAGCAATGTGAGGAAACTCAGTGGTTGAGGGGGAGAGTAAGTGAAGGGCTGTGTCAAAGTTGGAGGGGATGGATTCACATGAGGATTTCATCTGGATGATTGAATCGGCAATGTCTACGAGATCGTCGTAGCTTTTGCCGACATGCTACTGGAGTTCTTCCTTCTTCTGCCTCCGCTGCTTTCACTGCGGATACCACATAATTGGGATTCAGCTGATTTTAATGCTGACAACTAATTCATTTATGTATTTAATTAAATAGCTAATAATTAAAAATTATTATACAAAATACACGAATAAATGGTATTATAAAATTCGAATTTATTTATCACACGTGCAAAAGTGCATCGCAGTCGTTAAAAAAGAAAATGTTTCCTATTAAAAATAATGGAGCAAAATAAAATTAAAATAAAAATATAAAATAATAAATCTACCATTTTGATAAAAATTAAAATTACTTTTTTTAACACATTGGAGCCTATACAAATAATGAGTAGATTGATTACACAAAAATCAAAATTTTTCTCATTGGTGTTGATGCTGCATTGATATTATCATAAAATTGCATTGATTAAAAAAACTAAAAATTAATTGAAAAACAAATGTTATTTACTATGATAATCATTATTCATGAGCAAATTTCATGATTATTCGAGTTTTTCAAGAAATATAATTAAAAGCAACTATATGAAAATATATGCATAGAAATAAGATAAATAGAAACTTAAGCTTTGAAATAATTAAATTAAAATTTATCATTTACTTCAAATATATAATTCACTATTTATTTTTGTTAAAAAATATACCATGATGTTAATATTAATTTTTAAGAAAATTGGGAAATTTTTTAGAATTTTTTCATGATTAAATTTTCTCTAATTATTTTAGGATAAATTTAAATCAAAATAATTAAAGAAAATTATTAGTATATCAAAAGTGACATATCTTTGAATTTTTAAATTATACAATATCAAATTAGCTAACACCAAAAATTTCATAATTTTTAATCGAAAATTTGAAAATTTGAACATTTTAATAAAATTTTTATATTTCCAAAATAACAAAATCCCATATTCTGGGCCAAACACCGAACATGGGATTGCTGCGATCTTAGTCGTTTCACAAGATCCAGATCGGATTCAAACCTCTATCCAATTTAACTTTTGCTGACGGCGTTAGCTGTTCGATGGAGATCGGACGACCTGGGCCATTTTATACCCAAATGGACGGCGCAAATGACGCCACGCGTCTAACGCCATCCATAGGGACCCAATTCTAGGTTAGCAAGAGCTAAGCTGTCATTAGGAAAAATCCCTTGGCTGTAGGACTCTATTTGGTAGTTTAAGAGAAACAATATATAATCATCAAATACGATTTATTTATGTTATATAAAATATATTCAAAATATTATTTTGATCACAAGGATTTTAAATATTATAACACTTTTGAAAATATAAAAAATATAACATAATAATAATAAAAGCAAGTGGTTGCAGTAGTAGTAGTATTATTGGACTCTTACACCCTTCATTGTAGGATTATAACGGGTTCCTGATTTGGGCACATTGCAAATACCGATTAGTTATGAGACTAAGTACCGTTATATATTGAATTTTACTATAAAAAAAAATAATCATTTGACAGAAAACAAAGAGCTTCATAATTTCCCTTGCAAATCATGTTTCACTACATTGAAATTTTAGCATGAAAATAAATGTTATTACAAAAATAAGTATAGAACTTTCATGTTTGATATTTGTCGCTAAAATATGATTTTGTTGGACAAATACAAAATAGAGAAAAAATGAGGGTTCAAGTTTGGTGTTGCATAATAATCCAAATTTTCTTCTATATTTGCCCCTAAAAGGTTTATTAGCATACTCTCCTTATGCCTCCTGATGTCGGGCAGCCTCGACCTGATATTTGTCTAATTAGACTAAAAATAGATCAACAGTGAATCTAAATTACTCAATTATCCAAATTTTTTCATATATCAGTTTGTGTGACATAAACAGTTTTATCAAAATTGTGTGAAGCTGAGAATATGAGCATATAAAAATAAGAGTAAATGAAAATATATGGTATCTTTAGCTTGTTGTATCTGATTAAGGTGTTATAAATCAAAGGTTGGATGTATCTGCACAGTATTGAGTATTTTAATTATTTAGTTGTAAATATGGATGATTAGATATTTAATATTTAATAAAATAATTTTTATATATTTAATAAAAATTATTTGATAGAAAAGTTGTATGATAAAATAAACAATAATAATAATAGTAATAAGACCATTATTATTCATATATATATATATATATATATATATATATGTGATAATTTAATAATAGTAATATGAGTAATATTTATCTTCTCTTTTTTTTTAATCTCTCTCTTTATTTTTTTATTTTTTTCTTTCTTTTTTATTCTCTTTTTTATTTTCTTTCTTCTTTTCTCTCTCTCTTTCCAACATTCATATTTTGCATGAAAATTGAGATAACATAAAAACATATGGAAATTAAGAAAATAATTAATATTGACTTAATATTGTTAATATTAATAATAATATTTATATTAATGATATTAATTATAATGTCATTAATATATAGCAATATCAACAATAATAACATTAATGTCGATCATATAATATTATTGTTATTATTATGACAATAATAAGATAATATTAATATTAATAATAATAAAGAAAAAATGACATAAATATAATAATACTAAATAAATAAATAGTTTAAAATTAACATAATTATGATTACCACATAATGATAATAATAATATTATTATTATTAATAATATTATTAATATTATTAAATCTAAAAATAATATTTTGAGTAATAATTTATTAAAACACAACTTATTGTATAAATAAATAATATAAAAATCTCATATTTCCTTCTCTCTTTATCTTTCGACGTTCAAAGGGGAGGATCGTCGATGAAAGAGGGGGAGGGTGGGTAGATCGGCCTTGACGGCGGCTGTAGGGGTGTCGATGGTGGCTGGAGGGAAACGTCGCCGGAGGAGGGGTAGGTAGAAGAATGCTGTGTGGGAAGAAATGGGGAGGAAGTAGGGGTATTTATATGGAAGAGTGGAGTGGAAGGGGGGTATCGGCCAACATGAGATTCCACGCGCCGGCGAGAAGCGATGGGCGGCACTGCGCGCCACCCAAAGATCGCGTCCTGCGAGCTCCGTGCGTACTGGAGAGCGGCATCACGATTAGGGGAGGGGAGGGATGCATGCGTGTGTTTATGGTTAGGGTACTATAGCTTTAGGATTTAATCAATTCAAATATATTTTTATAATTAGTGTAATTTAAATTTTGTGCATTTTTCATCGTTTGGTTTTCAAAATTAATGAAACTTGACCAGAAGGTGTATCTCAACAAGACAGATGCACCATCACCAAAATTTCTCAGTTTGGAACTATATTTTATTTTTATTTAATCTTTAAAAATTAATTACGGTTAATCTAGAACTTCAATTTTGACTAAACTTTTTGTATAACCTTTTCATAATATTTTAATCCAATGACACTAAAATTGTTGAATTTGAACTTTTATTTAATTTTTCTAATTTTCTAAATTTTAAATATTAAGAAAATTATTTAGGAGTATTCATTATCCGGATTGCTCCCAAATTTGCACATTATGCTCACAAAAATATATTATATTCAATAATATTTTTTATTTGGCCTTATTCTGAAGTTGCATAGAATTCTAATTTTTGAGTCGAGCTTAGTCATAATTTCCTTAATAATGACTTGGGTCGTTACACCGTCTTCCTGATAACGACGGGTGTTACGCTCGCCAGTGGAACCGGCGGAATAAGCTGAAACCGGTTCTGTCTGGTTCAAAATTGGCAAAAACTGAACCAAACCAGACTCAAACCTAAATTCTGGTTCAACCACATGACCAAATAGGCTAATTTTGGTATATAGATTCCTCTTATTAAGACATATCATTTGGACGAATCAATTTGTATTTTGGGGGTATATGTTTATTTAATTTTGAAAAATAAAAAATTTATTTTAGCCAAATTATACCAAATTAAACCAAAATTTTATAGCTCTCACTTGTAAACCACTTAATTAAGTGCACTAATTAGTATTTCATAAAATTTTCTCATTTGGATGATATATTTTGGTCAAATCATTTTGAGTCATCTAAATTTCTCTTTAATTAAAGCTCCGCCCTTGTATCAATCCAAAGCCTTTATAAATACTCCATAAACTCTAAACCCTAATTAGAGTCCTAAGAATTTAGCCAGCACTCTTTTTGTTCCTTATTTCATTTGATAACTATTTTCAAAACCTTTACTCTCCCCTCATCCTCTCTTTCTCCTCTCTTCTCCAAATCCTAGGCTTCTCCATTCCCAAGCTAAAGCAAAGGCAAAGAAGAGATTTTGGGAGCTTCAAACCACCTAAGGAAGGAGAATCTAGGCTAGCCTCCCTCTCAAGTTTTCATCAAGACTCCTTTACTTTAAGATAATCTCCTCTCTTCATCTCTCTTATTTTACCTCTCCTCTATTAAATCTCATTCATGATTGCTTATGTAATGAATGAATAGCTGATGATTGAAGTGTTAGTATGTTCTTGACACATTCATAATGATATATCATGGACCACTTAGCTTGTATGTAAGGTTTCATGAAAATCCTAAATATTTTCATAAAATCATTTAGCTTGTTTTACAAATTTTTATTCCTAATTTGTGATATCCTAACTTTTGATTTAATCATGGTTAGTTGTTGTAGCTTAACACACATATTCCCATATAGGTTGTTAACAAATGACTAGAAGGCGTCAATGTGACGACCTCAATATTAAGAATCACTTAACTCAATATTGATACGTCACCACAATACCTAATACTAGATTAGAAGAAAACTAATCTAAATCATTTAATATTGTGTTTGGCCAAGGATTTAGAAGAGAGTCTTAAGTTAAGTTGGAAGGGAAATTTTGAATGGTGTTAAGTAATTTATATATGAAGGTGCAATAAAATTAAACATATGATACTTGTAAGGAGACATGAGAATGTAATTCAAAACAATTAAAGTGAATACTTGCAATCTTATATATGAAATTCTAGATATTTAATGAGTATTTAACATGTGAATTATAAGTCTACATTTTTTCCAAATTATTCTAAGTCCTAAAATTTTTAAAAATTTTGGCAGAATTTCCTTTGTAAATGGCTAAACAAACACCTGTAAGGTAGACATACAAGATTTCCATTCTAATGAAAGTTATAATTTGAAAGAAAGACAACCTAAACTAACATATAATCAATCCATGACGTAGGATTATTTAGTTCTAATTCTAGTATAGAGTTCAATCCATTTCATAAGATTTCTCATTTCCAATTCTAAAATAGAGTTCAATCTATTACATATGATTGCTCATTTATAATTCTAAAATAGAGTTTAATTTATTACATAGGATTGCTCATTTATAATTCTAAAAGTTTAAAGGAAGAAAATTATATGTGTAACAATTATCTATCCTAAATTATGCTCAATTCACAAGCATTCATTACATATATGTAGATAAAGAAAACTTCTCAATTTAGACATGAAACTATTTTTCAATTCTATGAGTAATGTAATATATAACTAATTCCAATTAACATCATAAGTAGATATGCAACTAATAATTTAGTTAATATTCATTTTTATACATTTGTAACCATCCATCCATTCATTACATTCATCCATTCATTCATCACTAGCATTCAAATATAAACTAAACTCCAACACAAGTATAGTAAAAGTAAAGTAAATAATATTAATTATAAACCAATAATAAAGATAAAGGAAATGTAAGAATTAAAGCTCACTTTTAATTTAATATTAAGCTATATATTTTATTATATGATAAGCGGAAGCAGCTAGCTTTTAGCACGTGGTCTAGCTCAACTAGTCTCCAAATGCACATGATCTATCACATTTTGGCATTTAAATGTGATAGGGCAAAGCCAAGAAATAGAAAATTTGGTTAGACTAAATAGTCTAAGTACATTTTAAGATTTGGTTTAGCATATTATTATTTAAATTGGATATTACTACTAGTTACAAGATAAGCACAAGCATGGGTATAAAAAGGTAGCATACAAGTAAGAAAAAGTAAGGAAAAGATAAAGTGAGTTAAAATACTCACATAAATATACATCCTAGCCTGCAAATAAAATAAGGGTAAAAGTATCCTAAATAGGCTAGAAAGAACCTAAAGTACATATGAAAGTAAATGAAATAAAGCATGTATATATTCAAATGAACTTTATAATGAAGTATTTAAATATAATTTTACAACATTCACTGTAATCTAAGTAGACTGTAAACAAGTAAAGTACAGTATTAAATCATAGAAAATGCATAGTAAGAAAATTAAAAGAAGATCTTAAACTATTAGTCTAAGATTCACATAGTATAGAACTATAGAAAGTAACATAGCTAAAAGCTATGATGAGTCTTAATAATCTATAAGATTGAAGAAGATCTCACATATTAATTAATTGAAGTTATTTTAATCTGTACTCATTCTGTGGGCATATTCAGAATGAAGAGAGGAGTTAAACATGTCTGTTTAATAACTAAAGAAAAGTATGGTCAAATTCTAAAACACTTATATTCACCCTCTGAGAATGTGATGCCTCCTTATTACTCCTTTTTCAGCCCACCCTAGACTGATCCACCAATATAAACCCCTATTAATTTTAATATAAAAGTTTTATTCATGCACAATATCTTATATAAATGATTAAAATAAATAAAGCTCAAAGTTAAGCAAGCATTCAAGGAAAATAATAAGTACAACTAAGTGATATCTAAAGTTATCTAATTTTAATAATCTACTTAATGATTGGAGCTGATTTAGCTCCCAATTAACTTTGAGATATTGATCTCAAATTAATTGTGAGTATAATAATAGTTGGAGTTTTTAAAGTAGTAGATTTAAGTTAATTAGTATGATATGATAAAATAATTTATAAGTATAATTGGTACAATTAGAAACTAGCTCTTATTCACATCCTAAATTATAAGATTCAATCATAATAATTAAATTAAGATTTAGATATTTAGTAGGAAGAGATTAAGATAAAGAAAATATCTAACTTAAAAAATTGGAAGTTTAAGGTAAATTCACTAAAGTTCACTAGCTAAGTTGTAGTTTGAAGGATCTAACCAATCAAGTACTAATCTAGCTAAGTTATAATAGAGTGAAAGGTTTAAAGTAAGTAATTGATATGACTTAAGAACTACTAGTTATAAGTATCATAATAGTTGATGTTTAAGGAATTCAATAAGATTCCTAAGCTAATCTAAGTAAGTTAGGAATTCCTATTACCAGATCTTATAATATTCAAGAGAAGGCTTTAGGGATTTGGTTGAATGAACTAAGTTTTAATCAAATCACTAAAGTTAGATTTAGTTTATTCAATAATCTATAATTATTAAGGCTTTAAGACTAACTATTCTTAATGGGTGTAACTAATAGATATAGGGATCAACTATAGATCAAATTGTAAATCAATCACAGGGTTTCTACCTTAGGGTTGAAAGGTGAATTAAGCACTTGGCAATTAATTCACATAGTTAGAAAATTGAGAACTAAGCTCATACTAAATGTAATCTAATTTGATATGAGGAATAATAAATGTGACATGTTAGTTATCCTAGGGTTTTATAATACCTAAAGTATGCCATTTAAGAAATTAAAGTTATCATAATAATACTAAGTAAGAGTCAAGAACTTAAAATTATAAATTATTGTCCAATAGAAATGATATATATATAATTAAAATCCTTATATCATAAGGAGAAAATTGACACTAAGTAGGTTAGTTTTGGACAATATTTGAAATTTAGGGTTTCTGGACTCCTAATTAGGGTTAAAAAGTGATTAAGAAAGTTAGGGTTCAAATGTTAAATTTGATTTCATATTATTGTTCCTCACATTTTTGTGAGTGAAATAGACTATTTGATCATTTAATTTGGACATTAAATGATCAAATTAGGTCACATAAAATGATGAATATTAATTTGGAATTAATTAATTATTCTTAATTATTGACTAATTAAAATAATTATCGAAACATAAACTTAATTACGTATTTTTGCGATCGTAATGGTATATAATATTGTATATTTTGTATGTATATTTTGAAATTTATAAGGGAATTAAATTTCATACAATCTATTATTATTTAAAAGAATATAATTATATATGCGAAATGAATTAAAGCATGCCACGAAGCCTCCCAAAAATAAAAATTCGTTGAATGGCTTCTTCTTCCCTGATAGAAATGGCGCACGGAAAGAAGAAAAAAATAGGGCACTACCTAATTAGCAGATCCAGTTGATCCTAGATGAAACTGAAGGAATCAACTTAACAATTAGGGAAAGGGCTTTAAATAAAAATCAAAACCACATATCGATATTAATATTAAGCTATGGCATCAAGATCCCTAACTCCTCCCTTCTGATTCTATCAAATGAATCTAAATGGGGCTAAGTTAGTCCTTTTCAGTGTCAATTAGGACTCAGCTACTCCAAACAAGGTTTGTTTAATAACTTAAGATACTAATTAAGTTTAAACAAGCAAAGCCAAGAATCAAAAATAAAATTTCCCAGTTGAAGAAATAAAAAGAAATGCAGAAATTATTTGAAGTTCATCAAATTTCTAAACATAAGAAGAAGGATGGGAAGTGATACCTTGTTAAAGCTGAGAATGAAGGAGATTGAAGTTACATAGAGAAGTTGCTGAGTAGCCTAGTAGAATGACCTCAGGGTTCGGCTTCCGCTTGTGCTTTTTTTCTTGGGTGCGAAAAAGGTAGGGGAAGGGTTAGGGATTAAGACTAAGAGGGCCAGCTGAAGCAAAGGACGGCTTTTGCATTCTGCCCATGACTGCTGGTGTGGTTATCAGGGCTCGATCACGGAATGAAGAAGACATACAGTGCTTCTCTGATAGCCATTGGATTTTCACTTCGATCCAACGGTCTAAGTAGCTTGATCGCAAGGATCGTCTCAGAGCCATTGGATCTAGGGTAAGTAGTGCTCTACGGCTCTGATTTGAGTGTGGCGCTGTCCCGTGGTTTGCACCCAACATCAGATCTCCACTGTGCTAATATTTAGCCGTTGGAATTAAAAATTATTATATATATTAATTTAATTTAAATCTATTATATTAATTAAATTATACTTATTTATTTACTTAATTTTAAATATACAACGCACTCCGAAAAATCATAAAAATTCATCTTTACCTATTTGAGGCGTGGTGAACTCAAAAATAAAGTCAGAATTTTGATTGAATGTCAATTTAATTATCTTAATTTTCTAGGTATTTAAAATATTATTAAAATATTCGGGGAAAATTTGACGACTTCCAAATACTTCCAAAATACTACCCCTAGCTAATTTGGGTGTGGTGAGTCCAATGGTGGACTCCATTTTTGATTCTGAGGTCTAAATAAATAGGCATTCTCAGAATTATCAAAAAACTAGGAAATATTGGAAATTGTCAAACGATCTCTAAATCGCACGAAAATTAAAATGGAGGCTCTTAATACTATTATAAGACTAATTAAAAAGGATTAGAGTCAATTAAATCACTAATTGATGGGTAACAATACTAGGATTATTACAGTCAACCCATAATATTATCTCTAAAGCCTTTTAAGATCACTTTAAAGTTTAATAAAATTTTGGATTTTTTTTTTCATTTACTAAAATATTTTTTTAAAAAAATTTCCTACATCAATTCCTCCTTAAAGACTTGATCTAGAAATTTCTCATGATATAACATATATATATATATATATATATGGTAGGGCGAATCAAGAAAATGAAAAGAAAAGAAAAGAAAAATATTTAATTAGACACAGAGGTCTAAGTAAAATTTGTAGGATATCAAAACTTGTATATAATATTTAAGCAGCATGATTATGTTGGAGAAGCATATGCAAAAATAATATGTAATATTTAAGTAGGACATACTTGCAAAATTGTCAAGATTATAATATACATATTTAAGATATGTGCTCATTTAAAAAAAAAATACTGCAATATATAATATTTATTATATTGGACAAAGTTACAAAATAATCAAGAAATTAGATACGTATATCTAACTATCTGAGATGTGGGTTCCTAACTAACTATATATTCCCCCATAATGGCTATATGCAGTCTTCTTATTTCTCCAAATATCAGCATATCATGACATACTGTATTGTCTATACTGACCTCCCATAATACTAATTTCTAATTATTTATTTTAAATGCTGAGCACAAAGTCTTATAAAAATATATTAAAGTGGGTCAAAGCTTAACAGTGATGCAAAAGCTGCAAATATAATAATTTAATAAAAATAATGATATCATTCATTTTATTTTGGTAAAAATATCAATATTAACATTATATTATTAATTTATTTGTACATATTAAAAATAACAGTATTTATTATTATAAATAATATATATATATATATATATATATATTAAATGAAAGATAAATAACTGAATTGAAATAATTGAAATAAAAATTATAGAAATTATGAAATATATATTTATATATTAATATATATAATGAAAAAAATGACCGAAATAAAAGTTTTAGAAATATATATATATATATATAAATATATATATAGAAAGAATAAAATAATTGAAATGAAAGTTAAACAAATTAATATATATATATATATATAGAAAGAAAATAACTGAAATAAAAATTGTATAAATTAAAAAAAAAAAAAAATATATATATATATATATATATATTAATATATATATAATAATTGAGGTATATAGGAGAAACTGGTTGTGGCTGAGGGAGAAGAGGGGGAGCGGAGGAGGGGAAGAGGAGGTGAGAGGGGATTAAGGGAGAGGAGAGGAGGTGGGAGTGGGAGGATGATGGGAGAAGGGGGTGTATTTATATACTTTTTGTTTTTAAATTTGTTATATCATCTTTTTATCTCCTCCATTATTCCAATGTGCGAAATTTGGCTTCTCTTCTTCTTAAATGCTTTGAGTGTATAAATTGGTTTTTTCTTCCTCCTTATCTCTCCTCTTTCTCTCTTATCTTTCTCTCTCATCTTTCTCTCTCCTCCATTATTTTCAAAAAAAATAACAAAATTTGACACGAGTGTATATATTGATAAGACGAACATACTCGTGCTATATTTTTTTAATTTGGTGCCATATTTTATTTTATATTAATTTTTGAAAATAAAAACTTTTAAAATAATTATGGTAAATATAGAGCTCCAAATTTGACAAAACTTTTTATGTAGTATTTTTATAATATTTTTAATCCAACGGCACTAAATCGCTGAATTTGGATCTGTATTTAATTTTCTAAATTTACTGAATTTAAATAATTCAAAAATTAATTCAGTTGTATTCGTTATCCAAATTGCTCCCAAACTTGGGTATTACAATCACATAAATATACTCTATTCAACGATATTTTTGGTTAGCCCAAATTTTGAAGTCACATGGAATTCTGATTTTTAAGTTGGGTTTAATCCTAATTGAGTCGTTATAGTCTCCCATACTTAAAAACGATGTCGTCCTTGATATCACATTATACATTAAAGTTTTTAAAAAAATATGGAGATCAAATTTACTTAGGTTCTTAAATAATTTATGATACTTTTTTTGCATAATATTTTCTCATTCCCAAGTTGCTTCTTTGGCATTATGATTTTGTCACTGAATCTTTATCATGAGTATACTTCGATTTCTTAGTTGACGATTGTCCTGACTTATAATTCTGATAGTTTCTTCCATGAATGATAAGTCTGACTGAATTTCAACAGAAAGTATGGACAGTTGCTGGGATAAATTTTGTAAACATCTACAAAATTAAGATACATGGAATACATTATGTATCATTGCCAAATCTTCTGGAAGTTTTAACATGGATGCAGAATTTCTAATTTGGTCTAATACTTCAAAGGGTTCAACGTAGCTCGGGCTTAACTTACTAGTCACGCCAAATTGATATATGCCTTTCATTTGGCTCACTTTTAGATATGCCATATCTTTGATTTGAAAGTCTAGCATTCAATGTTTAGCATCATGATATTTCTTTTGCTGATCTTAAATTGTAGCAATATTACTCTTTATCAGATAAATTTTCATATTAGTCACCTCAACTATATCAAATCCGTATAACTGAACATCTTCTACTTTAGTTAAGGCCAATGGCGTGCTACACTTTCTGCCATACTATAAAATACCAAGTTTTAATTTCTAATTATCCTGATTTTCTTTATTTAATCAAATTATTAATAAATCGGTAAAATAAATTATACAATTATTAAATGTAGTTTTAAAAGTTTTTCGATAATTTATTTAGAAAATTTCCATCATTAGTTTTCCTTGGTTATTTTAATATTTTTATTTAATTAAAAAAATGAAATAATTAATTTGACCTCAGATCGAAAATTTGACTTCTCCATTGCACTCACCACTCCCAAATTAACTAGGGTGATTTTTTGGAAATATTTGGAAGTCATCGAATTTTCCTAAATATTTTAATATATTTTAAATAACCCAAAAATTAGAATAATTAAATTGATTTTAAAATGAAAATCTAACTTTATCATTGTGTTCCTCACATTTAAATTAACTAGAGGTGAAATTTTAAGATTTTTTGGAGTTCATTTAAATAATATAATTCTAATTATTTAAATAATTAAGTAATAAATTAAATAGTGGTGCATACCATCTATTTATTTTATTTTGGATCAAGCTTATCTCCTCATCCAAGCCCATACACTTCTTCTTCTTTATCAAGATACAAATACGAGAAAATTTTCTTGCATGCTGATAGAAAATCTCAAAGAGCTAAGGTAATTTCATCCCAAGCTAAAGAGACTTTCATCATCGAAGGTACCTCAATAACCTTTGACTCTCCATCAATATATGATTATTGCTTTTCTTTTATCTAATTATCAACCTTGCATGCAAATTCGAGTGACCATCTATAATAACCCAAGTTGTTATCTTTGACTAATCTTAGTCTTAAACTTAATCTTAAGTGTTAATTAAGTTATTAGGAGTCAACCCCTAAGACCCAGTCCAAATGAGGAGTCAAATAGATCAAATCATCATTTCTGGAAAATCTAAAAACCCTAAAATTGACCTATCTAAATTGACCTCAAATCAAAAAATGGACTTCGCTATTGCTCTAATTTCTCCCAAATTAGCTAAGGGAGATGTTTCCGTGTCAATCGGAAGTCGTCAAAATTTTGACGAATATTTTAATAATATTTAAATACCTCGAAAATTTGGGAAATTAAAATACTCGTCAAATCAAAAATCTGACCTCACCGTTGCGTTCCTCACCCCTCAATTAGCTAGGGGCGTATATTTGGAATTTTTCTAAAATCAATTTAATTACTTAAATTAAAATAGGAAATTAATTAAAATAATATTATTTTAAATCCCTGTTAACGGCGCCGTCTGCCTCACCGTTAATTTCCTGCGCCTGCCGTCAGACTGTCGTTTGATCAAACGACGGTATCTGACCGTTCGATCGAAACGAACGGTCCGACGTTTTCGTCCTCACCTTCTCCGTCTCTGTCGCCACGCAGCGCGTCCGCCGCCACCCGGGCCAACCAGCTCCCTCCTCACCTTCGACCTCTCCGTCCGAGTGGCCCTAAAGGCCTCCTCGAAACTCGGGGTCACGGATTGAACCCAGAGCGATCGCAGCAAGTCCGCGCCAAAGCCCGAAGGACCCCATCGATCGATCCAGGTACTTCCCTATCTCCCCCAATTTCTTCAATCAAACCATGTATTTCGATTCCTATAATGATTGCGTGCGCTCGATTCTCATCTGAGCGAATTGGGTCGAACTGAGGGATTCGATCGATCGATTGGCGATCACAGCGGACGATCAGGCCTCATCTCATGCCGTAACCCTAGATCGGTTAGGATCCATAGCCGACCCAACGCGCCTCGTGCTGCGACTCGACCTCCGGCAGATAGGTCTCGTCGAACTCTCACCGGCACCGTGCGGGTCAGGCCATTTGCTCGCCGGGAGTGTTGCTGAATTTCAAACCCTAGAATTAGGGCTCTCGGTCTGCGTCGGGAAGGCGAGACCGACCCGTCTCGGGTCGGGGCAGACCCGACCCGCGGTCCGTCCGCGTCAGTTGCAGACTCCAACGTGGGCCCCACCTTCGCGCTGTCGCACTCCTAGCCCGAAGCGTGGCAGTCGTGCAGCGTGCCCGTCAGCCATGGGACCCGCAGGTCCTGTCTGTCTCCTGCCGTGCAGTATGGTGGGTCCCGCCCGGTTTAGCGCACCCTCTCACATGCTGCCGCGTGTCCCGTGGGGTCCGCTTCCTCTGCCGCAGCCAATTGAGGAATGCCATGTGTCCTAGCATGGGTCCCGCCACCTACCCAAAATAAAATATAAATAAATAAATATATATATATATATATATTTATATATGAAATCAGAATTCTTAATTATAAATAATTATAGGATGTGTATATACCTATATATAGCTATGTAACATAACTATATTATGTATATATTTATACACATGTTGTTATATAATTACTAGTATTAGGTTAATTACTGTTAGTGAATTAACTAAGTATTAGATAATAGTTAATCAATTAGTTAAATAACTAATAGTAGGTTATTTAAATTAATTAAGCAAATTAATTTATTAATTAAATTTAGTTAATTTAACTAATTTAATTAAATACATTAAATATTAATTAGTCTAATTTAATTAATTAGCATTAGTTAGAAAACATAAAAACAGTAAGTTCATTTGAATTATTATAATTTAGATAATTAATATTATTAGTATATCTTAATACTAATTAAAAAGTAACAGTAAGGATTAATTAAATTAGCCAAATTAATTAATTAATCAATATTAAATTATTTAATTCAAAATTCATAAAAGTTTAATAACTTTTTGTATGATGATTCAAACATAGCCAATATAAGTCTCATTTTACTCAGAAAAATAAAATGAATCAAATAACTTAATTCAAAAATTAGTTTCGGGGTACATATAACGTAATGATATTTTAGGTCATAAACAAACCATCACAACTTTTAACCCAGTTATCTAAATATAGGCAATATGGGTCTTAAAAAACTCAGGAGAATATTCCCATCACTTTAGAAGTATTAGTTTCCCTATTTGGGGCTTATTTTGAAAAGTAGCATATATGACCCTACCATGAAAATGACCAAAATGCCCTTAGACTTCAATTGACCATAACTTTGTCAATTCAACTCAAAATTTAGAAATTCAAAGTGTTAACTAGCTTAGAATTTCAATGTCATCAATAAAATGAAATAAAATTTAGGATATGAAACTTAGAAAATCAGAAAATGACCAAAATATCTCTAACTTTAGTTAGGCCATAACTTGACCATTTGAAGTCCAAATTGAGTTTACTCCATGTCAACACACTCATTATATTATAAGAAAGCTATAGAAACTGAGTTTGCTGAAATTGGACTTTAAATGGAAAAGTTCGGTTTTTGGCATCCGTTGACCGACCCCAAAATTACCGAATTGCCTTTAGAAATTGAAATAGCTATAACTTATCCATTTTACCTCAGAATGCAGTGTTCTTGGACTATATGAAATCCTTGAATAGTAACTAACAGTAAACTATATAAACATTTAGATTCCAATAGGAGTAAATTGCTAAAATGCCCCTTAGGTCAAAAATCTTAGTTTGGACCTATATGATCTATTTCTTATCCAAATTGAGAATACTTATTGTCTATCTTCATGTTAGACAGTAAAGAATTATTTGGCAGTAAGAAATTCTAATCTAGAGCCCTAAATCAAAAAGTCACTTTTTTGGACCTTAAAGTAGGGCAAAATGGTCATTTTGCCCAAAATTTAGGTTAAGTATTTTTAAACCTTAAATTTTCTTCTAAGTCACTAAAACTATTATTAGAACTATAATAGAATCATTCTAAGTGATAAAATCAACTATTAGGTCAAATTTGTAAAATTTCTAAAATTTGCTCGAAGTCTTTTCCTAGGACATTACACATCACAATAGGACTATTCCTAAGACTAGGACTGACTCATAGGTTAGATTTCATTGGATAAGTGGGTTATTTAATAAATAAATCCTTAGTTTTATTAGTTTCTAGATTTTTACAACTTATTTTGATTATTTTGTCTGTTAACTCTAGATTCAAGATAGGAGATTCATCTTATCAAGTTTAATTTGCTTAATAGGATTTGCCTAAATCAATAGATCACCTTTTGAATTAAACTTGGATCATATGTCTTATCCTTTTGGATTATGTGATTGAGCCCAATCTTGTAGTGTTTAATCCATAATCTATAGCTTAGTAGATCTTGATCAGATCTTAGATAGAATATTTAAATTTATCAAATTAGGACGTTGTAATTTATTAATTCAACCGATAATCATACTTGATTGAATTAGATTAGAACCTGATCAATTCTAATCCTTTTAACTTACAAGAATGTACTTCTAAGTTACACTCGATAGTAGGAATCGAAGATCCTGAACTTATGTAACTTAGAATAGTTGAATAATTTAATTAGACAACAACAATGTCACCATGTATAGAAGAGTCCCTTGCTTATTTGATTTATTTTGTTGCTATGCATTCCTTGTATTTTGTGCTTAATTTCTTGGGCATATCATATAAGAAAATTTTGTGCATGAAATAAAAACTTAGAATAATTAGGATAACTGTTGCCTTTGGGTTCAGTATATTTTAGTAGATTCGGGTGCACATTTACTCTAATGGACAGGGATAAGGAGTAATAAGGATGCTTAACATTACTCATTGAGGAGTGTGTGTTAAGCTCGGAACCCGTATAGTCTTGTAGATGTGCTTGACTCATCGGCTGTTTCTGGACGTGTCCATAGAAACAAAAGTAAAATAACTAAAAGATTCTGCATTTATATTTACTGCCTCCTCAGTTTTGCTGCTGGTTCTATCTGCCATAGCCTAGAAAGGCTATGAGAATTTATGTTTGCCCAAGCCCAGAAAGGCTTTGGGGATTTCACCGGCCCGATTGGCCAATTTTTTGATATGGCAGTCCTTACATAATTGTTTCAGTTTCAGCTTACTGTGTACTATATTATTGATGCATGTTTCAGTTAGCTGTGTTTCTTTACTTACTGCTTACTTGTACATACTTATAGGATGCTTACAATATGTACCATTTTCAGACTTTTGTCTTTAATCAGCATATGTCATATGATCATCAGCATGTTTAGGGTTAGACTTTACTTTCAGTACTTTTACTTACTGCACTATTTATATGTATATGCCCATTTCTTGTTTAGTTGTTAAGGTGTGCTTTGCCTCATTTGTTGTTTAGTTATATATACTGTATTTATAACTTATCATGTCCTTTGTATGCTTACTATTTTTACTGCTTTTAGTTTACTTTTCATTGTGCTTAAGTTAAAGTGGTGACATTAATAACACATTAAAAATATTTAGCATAAAATGTACTTAGACAATTGTCTAACAAGATTTTTTTTATTGGCTGAGGCCTGGCATTATGAAACCGAGAATATTAGATTCAGATAAGTTTGAGGAGCTGGGTGCTGAAGAAGGGGTGCCTTATTTAGAGGAGGAGCTTTAGCCAGGAGAGCCAGATACTACCTAGTTTCTTTTAGCTATTGTGAGGATGAGATATTTATTTTCTGTCTTTAAGACTATTTATTTATATGTTATAATAATACAGGTACTGTAACTATGATTACTTTTATGTACTTTATTATTTATTAAGCTATAGTACTATTCATTATGTGATGCATGGTGAATGGATGTAATATTTATTTTATTTTGCTTCCGCACTTTGTATGTCTGTTAAATATAGTGACTGATTCTATTATTTATGCTGTGCACAGCCTTTCCTTGGCAGTGGATTGTATATCTCACCTAATCTAATGTCGAGTGAGGGATTTGCACGAGTGACACTCCGCTCCTTAGACTAATGATTGAGGGCTTAGGGAGCGGGGCGCCACAGTTGGTATCAGAGAATTCCATAAGGTGTCAGATTGGAATTTGCATTCCACTCTACCTAACGGATGATTATTCTGCCAATCAATCACTAACTGGATACATGAGTTACATCCAAGCACCATGATCATGAGCTCAAAATAATAAAAGTATAGAAATGGAAATGCATGCACAAGTAAAATATCAGTAAACTAATGCAACCTTGAAAATTACTAGATGCATGAGGATGACGCTTAGGTGGCATCACCAACGATTCGAAGATAGGTGGGAATACATCGTCCAACTTCATCAGCGGCACGAGAAGTACATAGAAGGAGTATCGGACCCCGAAATCCGGATGTTGGATCGACTACTCTAGCATGGCTCACATGTAGCTCACTTGGCTCGTGTGCAGCCCGCCATGAACAATAAATTTACTGTTTATACAATAATTCAGGAAAATAAAAATTTAATTATTTAAATTAAAATTTGCAAAACTTTGAACCCTCATACCTTTCAACTACAAATCCAAATATAATAAAATTATATCTCATTTTGCTCAGAAAAATGCAAAGAATATTTTGATAATGTTAATTTTTCTATTTAATGTTTGATTTAGCTAATAATCCTTTTAGGCTAATTAAACCCCATTAAGCACTAGAATTTTATTAGCACATAATTTAGTCAATTTAGCTCCTAATTATATGATCCAATATGTTATTTTAATCAAGAGAATACAAGAATCACTAATCTATACTAAAATTTTAGTTTCTGATTATATTGCTTAATTAGCCCTAATTATCCTAAAATAGATTAGTAAATATTATGTTCATTAATTATCCAAATTTCAAAATTTAAGTTTCTAACCACTCATAATATAGAGTAGAACACATTGGCAAAGTCAAATTAAAATTTTTGTAATTAAGTTCACTAATCACCCTAAATCCTAATTAAGGCCTAAATTAATTATTTGAGGTCAAAATTGAGTAAACTCACTATCATTGTGATCAGTGTGCTATGGGGAAACCATAGTCACTAACTTTATTCAATTTGAATGCCAATTGGAAAAGTTTTTTTAGATTTTTAGACCCTACCCCTTAATCTTTCTTAATTACCCTTTTAGGGTAAAATTTTGTTTTGCCCATAACTTAGTTATTTGACCTTAAAATTTAGCAAACTTAGATTTTATGGAATTCTTAGGCAAGTAAGAGCTTAAGTATAACAAAAATTTTAAATTTCCTTATGTGAATTTTTTTCAATCATTAATGAGCTTAAATTTTAAGCTCATTAGCCTTAATACTTGGTCAAATTAGGAGTTCTTAGTGTCTATCTTCACATTAGACAGTAAGAAACTATTTGACATTAATAAAATTTAATTTGGAATCCAAATTCTTAAAATCATATTTTTAACCCTTAAGGAGGGGCATTTTGGTCATTTTGTCCAAATATTAAATTTAGTAAGTTCTTATCACTTAAATCTGTTTAGTAAGCTTAATGTTTAAAACTAATTTAAGGCTGTTTAGATTATTATTTTGCTTTAAAAACTAAAATTTGTTAAATTTAACCTTATATCATATAGTTTCAATTAAATGAATAATAATGCTATTATATTATAAAATATTAAATTAATGAGTTAAATTGATATTTGACAGATCAAAGCAAGTGAATTATTATATTTTATCAAAATAGTCATGTACGTAGATTTACTTGTAAGTTTTACTTCAACATATTTATTTTGAGCATATTTCCATTTGAAATAATAATAATGCTTTTTAATATGCTTACTGCTTAATGAAATTATAAAAATGTTATCATAAGACATATAATAAAAAGATGAAATGTATCATATTACGTGGTATTTATTTTTGAAGGATGGAAAATAACACTGAGAATCTATACTGATTGGGCTTGCTGGTAGTAGCCCCTCGGAGTTATAAAGAGGGATTTAGCTCTTATAGAAAGTGAGAAAATCAAATGGACAGACACACCAATTAGTTTCAAAAAGGCTAATAAGCTACTAACAGGTAGCGAGAAAGCTTTTTAAAGGCTATGCCTATGGGCTTACCCATTTGGGCTTAGGGATCTTTGAACTTGACTTTATGTTACATAATGCTTATTATAAAATTTATTTCATACTTTCTTTTATATTGAATTCAAGTCTAACATGCAGGGAAAAAGTTAATTTAATTTGGCAAATATCTACTTTTACTTACTTATGATGCAAAGTTATTTATGTCGCTTTTACAATGATTTACACCTATTATAGGATGCTAGAAAGTCACTCTTATAAGAATGGTATACATACTCCTACTTGACTGGCAACTGTTAATATTTTTTCTTAAGTTTTGATAATTAAGCATTTGAAGATCTACTTGAGTATAAAGAAAGAGCTAAGATTTTGAAAAGTGAGCTGAAGAGAACATTTTATTTTGAATCTTCTATTGAAATAATAAACTTTTGTAAATTTTATATATAGCTCTGGATGTAATTATGAACTTGTATTATTTATTTTCATTTCCTTAAAATTATGAATTATTTCTTAGAATTTCTTAAACTCGATTCCCCGACCGTCACAGATTGGTATCGGAGCAGAGTTTGAGAAAATCTAAGGAATAATTAAACAGAGCCAAGAATATAGACAAAAATTTGAAAATATAATAGTAGGATAAAGTTTAGTTAGATAAAATTTTAAGTTGGAGAGCTTAGCAGTAATAAATTTGTTAATAATTTGATTATTTCCCTAGGATATGGAAAGCGATATCAAAACAGCAATAACTTATCCTAAGATGATGGTATTCATCAAAACACTTCTAGCAACAATGAAACCATCTCACCCAACACTGAGATTATTTACTCTTTTGATAATAATGGAGCAAATCAGATGCTTCAATTCATGAACATGATGAGCCAATTCATGAATAATTAGCATCTTCAAAATTCAACTCCCATACCAATTCAATGTAAAGCAGTAAATGAAGATATATAGGTGTTTCTCATCCAACCACCCAAATTTAGTGGGAAAGCAATTCCTTACCAAGTAGAGGAGTGGATCCAAGGAATAGAGAAGAAATTCAATTGTGCCAAAAGCAATGAGGATCAAAATGTGGCCTTAGCAACTTATTTACTCACAAAACTTGCTGAAAAATGGTGGAGGACTACAAAAGCTACTACCTTCTAAGGCAAGACAGAAGAAGATATCTCTTGGGTTGAGTTTGCAAAATGTTTCCTAAACAAGTATGTACCCCAATCTTCTAAGCAAACAATGAGAAAGGAAGTCTTAAATTTGAACCAAGGAAGCCATTTATATTGAATATTAAGAAGAGTTCACTCGACAGGCCAGTTTTGCATCTGAGATGGTGATTAAAAAAAAGTCATGTATCATTTATTCCTTATTTCAGCACATTCTAACACCCCTTTAGATCTTAAACTTTGCACAATTGGTAGAAAAAGCAAAGCTTATGGAAGCCCAGGAAAAACAGTATTCTTTAAGAATTTCAAAGAGACTAGGTTTCCCTCCTCAGTTTGCACCTAAAAGATAACAATTCTCAAGGCCTCAGGGAAGACTCCACAACATTCAGAGCAACTCTAGCGGATCAACTCCTAGGACAAATAACGCTTGTAAGTTTTATGATAGAATGTACAATACAGATAAATATTTTACAGGTGTGGGCCAATATTATCATTGTGGGAGGACTAATCATCCCATAAAGTTATATCATGCAATATATACAATAAATGGATGCCAACTCTCGAACTAAGGTAGCATTAATAAAAATTTGAGGTAGACCGCAAGTGAATAGAGGAAGAAATGTGGCATCCTCTAGTGGTGCAAGGAATCCTCTAGCCCAAGCCAAAATATTTAATTTATCTCAAGAAGAGACCAGTGATGAACTTGACATGGTTACAGGTACCATTTTAATATTTCAACACCCTTGTTCAGTTATTTTTGATTTTGGAGCTACATACTCGTTCATTGCATCAAATTTAGTTCAAAAATATTCAATTATAGTAGAATAACTTTTAATAGTACTTAAAGTTAATCTACTATCAAGAGATTCCTTAGAAACAAAAATTTATTATAAATGCAAATTAGTTATAAGTGGAATTTTTTGGGAGGCTATACTCACTGTTATCCCTATTACAACTTTTGAAGTTATTCTTGGGATGGACATGATGAGTCAAAATGAAGCTTTAATCGATTATGCTAAAAAGAGAGTACATTTGTATAATGTGATAACCCTAGGTTGTCACTTAACCAAATCTTAGTTTAATTGCAGCTTAATTATCATTTCATTACGTTTATTTAGTCATTAGAGTCAATTCTCGAAGATTTGGAGCAATTTGGAGCTCAATATAATATTTGAAATATTTTAATATTTAATTAATTAGAAAATTGAGATATTTAATTTGACCTCAAAATTGAAATCTGACTTTACTGTTGAATTTCCCACCTTCGAATTAGTTAGGAGTGAATTTTTAGAATTTTTTAGAGCCCGTTTATTCATCCAATTTTTAATTAGAAAATTGGGTTAATTGAAAATTAGAAATAAATAAATAATCATTTATTTAAATCCATTTTTTTTTTTGCTCTTTTATTTTATTTTTCCTATTTGGCACCATTCGGTGCCCCCATCCCACCCCCCATTCGCACGCAAGGCCTCTCCCATCTCCAATTCTTTTTTGTTTAAAGTCCTCCACATGCTGATGGGGGGGCTCAAGGGAGAGCCATGCTCTCCTCCTTTAAAAGGAAGCCCCAGCCCTCCCTCCCTTGCTGTCTAGCTGAAGTTTCTCCTCCCTCCTTCCTTGCTGTGCTTGCTGCTGAAGAAGCTTCTCCTCTCCAAGTTTCTTCAAGAAGGTAGAGTTTTCTTCTTCCATCTCCAAGGCTAAGATACAAATTTATTTTACTTCCTTAACTACTCTCTCCCTGATTTATCAAAATATTGTAGTTGATATTTTTGTTAACTCTTGCATAGCTTCTATATGTAATCATGGAGCCTCAATCAGACTCAAATGAGTTCGATTGAGGCTCATTCCTCCATTAAAATTTCTGTCAAAAAATATGAAATTTTGTATACCCGTAGCTAGGACATTATTTTCTACTCATTAGAATAATCCGTTCATGCCAATTTTGATATCATTGGAAAGGTCTCAAAAAGTCATTTCCATAGGTATATGGCATCATACATAAGGTGCCCAAAATTGGGAGTATTTGAGTGTGAAAGGAGAACCATTATAGTTTTCGCACAGGCGAATTCACCATCGGGCGCTACAGCACGCCGTAGCGCCCGAGTCTCGAGTTGAATCCATTGTAATGCACCATAGCACGCTATAGTGCACTGTAGTACTTGGCTATTAGCCAGGGAGAGTTACAACACACCATAGCATCCAGCTCTCGGGAGCTCTGGCGCCGTAGTGCGCCGCAACGCTTTCAAGCGCCTGAAAGAGCTACAACGCTAAAATTCGCCGCAGCACCTGAAAGTGCTGCAGCGCACCATAGTGTGCCACAGCATGCCGTAGCACCTATCTTTTAGCTAGAAGGCGCTACAGTGCGCCGTAGCACCTAGAAATATCAGAAAGTGACCAGAACTTTCCAGAATTGCCCAAATTTGTGTTTTTTTCGCATTCTAATGACCCTAGGACCCTAATGGAGCCAAAATATATTAAAATCAAATTTGAATTTAGTAAAATTAAGCATTGTATGAAATTAGAGGTGAATTTCAAAGTGAAAATTTATCATTTACCCTAAATATCATGTTCTAAATTTCATAGAGAATTGCTTGAATATTTTGTGCCAAATGAAAATATTAGAATTTTTGATTACTTGTATGGACAAGTAGAACTTAATAACATAACTACATGAAACTTAAGTACTTTAAATTTATAATCAAGTGCTAATCTCTATTGGGTTTGATTTAAGATTTGATTAGCCTTAATTACTTATTATTTTAATCAATGTAATGATTATGTATGCTAGAGAACTTTAACATTGATTTGGACATATTGATTTACTCAATTTGATATTAAACTATATTTGAATATAAGAATCTTAAGAACTTGATTAAGTAAATAATACTTAATATAAAATAGAAAATTTCCATTAATAATATACTAATAATGTATTGATTTATCATTGACCTATAAATCAACTATTAGTCTTAATTTGGTAAGGCTAAGGGTTAAATCATAACCTATTTGATTAAGATCTAAATCTTTAATCACTTAATCAATCAATTTGATTGAAAGACAATTCAATTTGCATAATTCCAATAATACATTTAATTTGATATTGATCTTAAAAATATTGAATTAGAAGTACTAAGATTATTAGAGAACTTATGTGATTTATTATCTGGACATGTACCTTAAGATCCTTGATTTTCTCTTATATAAGAATATTAGCATGAGATAAACTATAAAAATTTACTAATTTGCAATGTGAACAACTCTTAATAGTATTCTTGATTGTATCCCATAATTATAGCGTAGGTGTTGATCAGGTGGATTTACCCATCTGATCTAGTCATTTCAAACTTAAAAGAATAAGAATTGTGAATTCAAGAGAATTTATATGAATTAGAATAATAGAAGTGTAAGATCTTTATAATATTACTTTAGGATTAATAGTGCAGAAAAGGTTAAGCCTATTAATAGATAATACATTGAGGCAGGAAGATCTTTTGTAAGAAATTAAGGTAGGAACTTAGACGATCCTTCTTAGCTTTAGAAGATTGATCTTAGACCCATGTGGTAGGATCACCTGAATTACTTTGAATAAGATTCCTCCCATGTGGTAGTAACCTATATTGAGTGTCCTTTTGGTCACACTCTTGGAACCTTGCGTAGGATTCACCCAATTAGAGTTAGGATTCATAGCTTTGCTAAATCCTTGGCTACTAAATAGAATTACTAGAACCCAAATTATTAGTTAGACATGAATATGCATATCCAAGGTGCCGAGTCACTTCAACAATATTCAGTATTGGTTGAGTCACTCTAATGTGGACTTATGATCAGGTGCTATTTTATTAATCCTAGGTTATTATGTAGCCAAATCTTAGCAATTCCAGCCTATTTATCGTTCATTGAGTTCATCTAGTCATTAGAGCAAATCCTAGAAATTTTGGAGCAATTCAAAGCTTAATCAAATAATTGTATTATTTTAATATATTTAATTATGTAGGAAATTGAGGTATTTAAATTGACATTGAAATCAAAATTCGACTTCGCCGTTGCGATCGTCACCCCCAAATTAGATAGGGGTGATATTTTGGACGCGTTAGGAAGTCATCGGATTTTCACGAATATTTTAACATAATTAAATTCATTGAAAAATAGAATAATTAAATAATCGTCGAAATCAAAATTTGACTTTCTCGTTGAATTCCTCACCCCCAAATTAGCCTGGGGTGAATTTTTGGAATTTTTTGGAGTGCGTTTATTAAATTTGAATTTTTAACAAATAAAAAATTAAGAAAATAAATAAATAATTATTTATTTAAGAAAATCCAATTTTTTTATTTCTTTTCCTTGGCTCTCTCCATGCTTCATTGGTGCCTCCCTCCCGTATATGCAAGCAGTTGAGGCTACCCCTCTCCTTTCGTCATCTCTTCCATGCTTGATGGGAGAGCTCATGATGCAACCTCCCCCTCCTCCCTCAGGCCATGCCTATTTCCCCTCTTCTCCTCCTTTAAGAAGGAAGCTCAGCCCCTCCTTTTCTATTTTTACTTAAGCTAAAACCCCTTCTTCCTCCCAAGCTCCTCCCCCTTCCTCCATTGCTAAGCTTTGTGCTAAAGAAGAAGTTCCCTTCCTCTAAGTTCGTGAAGAAGAAAACAGAGTTCTATTCTTCTTCCTAATCAAACGTACCCTTTTGCTTACTCTCCTTTGTGCTCAACTCTTATGATTTATCAAAATACTGTGATTGGTATGATCATTAGCTATTGTATGGGGTTTATGTGTGACCATCGAGCTTCAATCGGACTCAAATGAGTACGGTCAAAGCTTGTTATCCATTAGAAAAAACTATCAAAAGCTGTGAAATTTTTATATACATATAGCTAGGACATCAATTTCTACTTGATAGGATAATTTATTCATGCTGATTTTGGTATCAATAGAAATGTCTTGGAAAGCACTTTCCATCGGTATATGGCACCACACGTGAGGTGCTCAAAATTGGGAGTATTTGGGTGCGAAAGGAGACCCATTACGGTTTTCGCATAAGCGAAATCACCGTCGGGCGCTCTAGCCTGCTGCACCGCCTGAGTTTTGAATTTTGGATCCATCGTATAGCGCACTGCGATGCACTACAATGCACTACAGCACGCTACAGCAACATAATAATTTGTGAAGCATAAAAACATTTTGATGAAATTAAATGAAATCTGCCGTAGCGCGCCGTCGTAGGCCACAGTGCGTCGTAGCGCGCCACAGTGCGCCATTGCGCCTAGCTTTTGTCCTGAAAGCGATGCAGTGTGCCGTAGCACCCGTACCTTGGTAAATAGGCATGGTAGGGCACTGCAACGTCTGAAAGCGATGCAGTGCTATAATGCTAAAATCCGCCGTAGCGCGCCACAGTGCGCCGTAGCACTCGAATTTTGTACAGAAGGCGCTACAGCGCCTAGAATTGCCCGAAAGTGCCCAAAACTGTCCAGAATGGTTGAAACTTCACATTTTTTGCATTTTAAGAATCCTAGGACCCTAGTGGGGACAAAATTTATCAAATTTGAACCTAGTTTTAGTAAAATTAAGTATTGTATAAAATTTTATGTGAAATTCAAATGTGGAAATTTATCCTTTATAGCATGTGCTAAAATCTCTTATGTATTTTAATTATTTCGTACCAAATGTTAATGTTAGAGTCTTTGATTGCCTGTATGACCAAGTAGATATTAATAATCAAATTGTATGGAACATAATTACTTTAAATTTGTAATCAAATGGTAGGATTCAATCCCACCAGGTCAGTTACTTGTTCCCATGTCCTTAACCAGATTGGGCTCAGATTCTCCAATCTTTCCATCATCGCATTCTTTATAAGAAAGATGATGCTAGTCGAATCCAAACTGCCCGGAGGGGCCTTTACTTTACGCGCTCCGAAATAAAGAAAAAAGTGCGTGCCGCATTCATGAGGGACTGCCAGTGAGAACGTAGGCGGCCTCCGGGGGCCTACCCTACCGGCTTCCCTTAACCTTGCCTCCTTATTCCGTTTCGTAGGTGATCTCCTATAGATAGGTGGAATCCCCTTTTATTTTAGATGCCCTTGTAAAGGCTGAATTGCCTATACTTTCGGGAAAAGATGTTCTGTTCCGGACCATGACTATGGGTTGGTTTGGAAGTCTTTTCAGGTGCATTTGCTGCCTCCTAGAGTGTCGGCTTGAGCTTGAGATTGCTCATGACTCAGAACATGATCTTGTGAGTCTGGTTAAAAATTGCTCAAGGGGAATTTCAGATACCCAGAGAACTTAATTTGAGAATCTGAGATGATTTTCTCTTTTAGTAGTGAGCTTGGATCGAGTAAGGCTTAGTGTAACTCCCCGTCCCGTCATCGTGCACAAAGACAAGTGTAATTCATAGTTCGGTGGCGGAACGGTGCGTTACTCAGGAACGGTGGGCCATACAAGTAGAACCCATCTTTCTGATTAGGCTAAAGAGACAGAGCCATACTGAAGGCCGCTGACTCGAATCCTAAGAGTGGGTTCGAGAGTCAATACCTAAGATAAAAATAAGATACTTATCCTAGGTATTAGACTGGCACGTACATAAGGTCCAAGGGAGCTAGAAAGAACCCATGTACATTATAAAATATAATAGCATTTCCAGTGCGCCGATCGCATCACAATACTATGTATAGCAGTATAACAGAGTGCAGAAGCTATAAGCAAAACATCCAATATACATTCATCTCAAGCAATAGTAAATGTCCATCTCAGAAAAGAAAAGAAAAAGTACATCCAGAGTTTATTACAAACCATTAAAATGCAGAAATATAAAGAGTCTAGCTAGAATGCTGGAAAGAACTAGAAAGTAGAAGTAGGTGCTCAATCCCCAACAGCTCGAATTGCTCCTCCTGAGTCTCTGGTTCGTCCTCCTGACCTGCCTCCAACAACTGCTCTGGATCTAGCAAATTACCGGATCCCAAAAGTACCCCGTGTTAGACAAGAAGTCTAACACAACGAAGCTAGATATACAAGGCTAGACTAAACATAACAAATATGCAAGAACGTAAAGTAAAAGTGCAGAAAAACTGTAAAGATATTAAATAACTGAAACTGTAAGAACTGAGCAAGGTAAAATTGCATCAAAACTAAATACTGAAAGTAAATGAAAATACCAGATATTCATACATCAATTTGAAAGGAATGTCGAATGCTAAGAAGGATGCTATAAGCTGCACTATATGCAACTGAAACAATGCTCACAAATATGATATACCACGGTATATCACAGAACTATCACTGAAGGTTTATGAGTAGTACGGTCCAATGTAAGCATAACAGTTAGGAAGTCAGTATGGTGATGCAGATGCACCATAAAATTCCCCAGTCTGTGTATATAACATTCCGTATCTTATACTATATCACTGATAACCATGTGTCACAACAGAAGGAATGGTTCAACTTTCATGTTTATGCTTATGCTTATGCCACTATGTTAAATGAATGAGAAATCCCAAAATCCATGAAGAATATAGTAAGAAACAGTAATGAATCCTAAGTCTCCACTGTGCAAAATCTTGCTAAAAGGATTCTGGCTCCAATCTCTAGATCGATATTTAATTAAAGTTGCTTATTTACTTAAAGATCACTAGGCGGGGTGATTGTATACACATATTAAATATGCTGCAAAGATAGAACTCACAACATTTAGTTTGATTATGCCACCCTAATGAAGCGATCTTCATTAGGAGGCACCATTCGATGATGGTTTTGTATCTCAAACTAAGTATTAAGTCACTAAACTCACAATCATACTTAGCATCTTAAGGAAGGTGAATCCCGTTACTTAGTTTATTTGAGCCAAACCTATTAAAGCGATCTTCGCTAGGAGGCATTGCCCTATGGCAAATTGTCTTTCAATTAAACTAAGGAATGGGTACCCATTTAATACACTCTTAGGATTAATTGATTTACTCTAAGCGAAGTTATATCCGCCTAAGCCCACAGGATAGCAACAAAGATAAATCTCACTTAGAGTGACTCAACCAATCTAGAATATTACTGGGGACCAGTAATATGGGTATACTATACTGCACTACTCAATAATCATGGTTCAATCAAGTCTATTTAATAGAATAAGGATTTATCAAAACTACAAGTCCTAGACTAATAAGTAAGTCTTATACAAAGTTTCATCAAGTGAATGTGATCCAAGATCACTTAATATGGATTCTACCACAAGGAGATGTGTATCTTCTAATGTCTTAAGTGATTACTACCACAAGGAGAATAGATCAATCTCTAAGGTGATGGGATCTTCTATACTTCTACCTCAAGGATTCATATAAGGCATCCTACCTCATGATATATGAATTTAGGTCTTTTACATAATTTAAGATGATCTTATAAAGAGATACTTAAGGTTCCCTCTTCTAAATTTTGATATTAATCTCTTAGGTTCTGTTTCATATTTAGGTTTAGGATGATTAAATCAGATGATTAAGTCATATAATCACACTCAATCTAAGATTATGGGATTTAAATCAGGAATATTTTTAAAACTTAGATTACTTGATTAATCAATATAATTTTATTGATCTTCTTATGCTAGTCCTCTTACTTAAGAGAAAATTAGGGATCTTAAGGTTTGATTCAGATCAAGAAGTCACATAGAATTATTATTAACTCTAATTTGTCTAATTTAGTGTTTAGAATCGATAATAAATCAAATGCATTATTAGAGAATGTTCAGTTCAATAATGTTGAAATCAATATTAATTAAGTTAGGGTCCTTAGGGATTTGGACTCTCCTTAAGTAGATTAGGGTTTGATCCCTTCTCATGCCTTAAGAAGAATCAAGTTATGTATTTAAGATCAATGTCACATCAATGGATTGATTATGTATTATTGGTGGCAATCTCAGACCTAGATCAAGTCTTAGAAGCTTGATCCAAATCTTAAGATTTCTTAAGTTAATTAAGATAATTAAGATTCTATATCTTTGAATTTATTCAAGCATACTTAATAAGTTTTTAAGGATGGATTCAGTTCATTTACTTACTGTCATAAGTCAATTTGATAAATCAAGTTCTAAAACAAAGGTTACTTAGTGCTAATCAAAGCTAAATTCCAACCAAAAAGGATTAGCACATAAGTATAAATCCAACCATTCAAATCTCATGAAATTTGGCATGTAAGTCCTACTTAATCATACAAGTAATCAGAGCCTAAGTTTTCTAAAATCCAATTAGTATAAACCCTAAAATTTACAAATCATGATTTAATAAGATTAGGGCATAACTAAAATTACAAAACCCAGAAAAATATTCTACTTAGCACATACAATCTAATTAACATCAGTGAACTAATGGCACCCTAAAAATGCAATTTGGATGAGTAAATTTACTAATCTATCCTAATTAAGATCCACTATAATTAGGCAATAATTAAAGATCCAACCATCAGATGCATGATTTTATTTTATATTTAGGTTCCTGAGATTTTTCTGATCATTTTCATATATGATATTATAAGATTTGGACTAATGGATTAAAAGTTATTAAGAAAATACATTCTGTATTTTTCTACTTTAATTTTGCTAATTTCCTTAAGGAAAATATTTACTAAATTGGTTATTTAATATTTAAATTGGCGCTGGCCCAATCCCAAAATGCGCGGGCCGTTCGGGCTTGAGGGCCCGTTACTGTTAGATAGCGCGGGTCACGGGTCGACCTAACCTGCGCTGTCGTCTTCTTCCTCCGCCTTGCCCCCCCGAATGAGGACGGATAGGGCTAACCCTAATCGCCTAAATCCTCAGTCCTCGAGCCAAGCCAGAGCGTAAAAATGACGACAGCACATTCTTTGGACCATGGCCAACCCTGAGAACCCCGAAATTTTAGGTGAAGTGGGCTAATTCCCTGGGAGCCTATTTCTCTAATCCTCACAAAATTTCTTCACTGTGAGGGGAAATTCTCCTCACAGGGAGCTCGCCAGGGCTAGGGTTGGATCTGTTCACCATCAGGATGTCCTGGCAGATCGAAGCCCTATTTATGCACATCCTGGGAGGCTCTAGACCTCTGGGACCTTACTCGGTCCTGAGCTCCATGAGACGGGTAGCCCGTTCGATCGATACGATCAAACGGACCGCCGTTAATCCACCAATTTGATTGCAATGGGTTCGTCTTAGCTAGAGAGGAGTTCAACGAATGAAATTGAGCAGGAGCTGGGTCTATACGGCTTAGTCCAAATTGGGGGTACCTAGTTTTTGCTGGATGGAGCTTGACTGGGTGACGGAGCGTGGCATGTGGCAGCAGAGAGGCTCTCAGGAGTCCTGAACTCCAGGAGTAACCCTCTATCAGCTGTACCCGAGCTTGGGAGCGCCTGAAGGAAGCCGGGTAGAGCAGCAATGGTGGGCGGAGGGGAAACTTGAATGGACTCAATTGAACAGCAAAAAGCTTCTAAGGTGAGACCTAAGGCTATTTATAGCCTCAAGAATGCATGGGGAGGAAATGCTGAGGTTTAGCTTGGCTCGGCTTGGGCTGAGAGCTCGGGCCAGGAGGAGCTCTCAAAGCTCCCACATTAAGGTGCACAGGGCCAAGGGCCCGACCCAGAGGTGCCACCATAATGGGAAATGCCCTAACGACCTTGCTGAGCTGGCTTTGGGAGTGGGGGACGGACTCTGCCTGTCGGAGATGCGAATTTTTTCTGTCGGGGATTTGCGCGGAAGAGAGGAAGGCGAAGAACAGTGCAGGATCCACGGCAGCCGTTGGATTGATCGATCGTTGACGCGGGACGGCTCAGATCCTCGGACAACTAACGGTCGAACGCGGGGCGAGGATCGTCCGTTGGATTTAGATCTCTGTATCTGACGGATAGCAGCGCTACTTACGGTGGATGGTTGGATACCGTTTGATCCTCCGATCGAACCGTGGAACAGTCTAGATTGATTGATTCTGAGTTAAAGCGCGGGCCGCACGATCTGATCCAAGAAATGGACGGCTCAGATCGCGCCCACTGTTTTAAAGGCTTTCGCTGGTATAATTGCAAAAACAAATTGTATGGAGCCCTTATGTGCAATTGTGCCATTTTAATTTAAATTAAATTATGGTCGAAATGAATTCCAAATTGCACCAAATTTTCACCCTTAGCTAATTTCGGGGTGAGGAATTCTAAAATACAATCAGATTTTAATTCTGAGATCAAAATATTTTGGGTCTAGACTAAGGCATCTAGATTGATCAAATTGCCAATTTTGACTTAGAGAAGTCCAATGGACTTCAAATCTTCTAGTTAGGCTTAAATGGATGTTCTAAAGGTAATTATGCTAAAAATTAATTAAGAAATCTATATTTTGCATGATAACAACTTAGGGTTGTTACACTTAGGACTAATTCCACAGTCTAATATCAAACCAAGAGGGATGGGGCAGCCCCCGGTCTTCAAATATTTTTCCAAACCTTCAATTACTTTTTGGCCTTGACCTTTTCCTTATGCCCGAGCAAGTCTTATACGAGACTCAGCCCCCGTCTTCCTTTACTCTTCACTCCTAGGGAAGCTCTGCTAACAAAAAAAAGAAAAAGCAGCAATTCACTTCGACTAGCATCTCACATATCTCCTTGAGAGAAGAGGCCACTGACGGTGCAGAGAAAGAGTGAAGAGAGAGAGAGGAACTTGAGCCACCGATCCTTCGATTCGCCTAATCCATTTTGTATTTGATTTAAAATTCGATTAGCCTTAATTACTCATTATTTTAATCAATGTAATGTTTAAGTATGTTAGAGAATTTAAATGCTGATTTGCACACCTTGATTTACATAAATTGACATTAAACTATATTTGAATATAAGAATCTTAAGAACTTGATTAAGTAAATGATACTTAATCTAAATCTAAAATTTGCCATCAATAATACACTAATAATACATTGATTTGTCATTGATATATAAATTAACCATTGATCTTAATTTTGGCAAGGCTAGGGGTTAAACCCTAACTTATCTTAATTAAGATCCAAACCTTAATCACCTTAATCATGTTACTTTGATTGAAAGATAGTTCAACTTGCATAATTCTAATAATACATCTGATTTGATATTGAACTTAAATACATTGTATTAGAAGTGCTAAGATTATTAAAAAATTTATGTGATTAACTATCTGGACTTAAACTTTAGATCTCCAATTTTCTCTTATATAATATCCTTAGCATGAGAATAATAATAAAATTATCATAATTTACAACATAATCTACTTCTAATAATATTCTTGATTTTATCCCATGATTATAGTATAGGATGTGATCAGATGAGTCTAACCATCTGATCTGATCAGATTAATTCAGACTTAACAAATGCAACTTATAATCTTAGTGCAAATTATTAAGTTAAATGTTGGATGTGTAAGATCTTGATGATCTTATAATAGAATTTTTATGTAATTAAAAGCTTTAATAAAATGTTAACAGATTAAGGTGGGAAAAACTTTTTATTACATCCTGAGGTAGGAACTTAGATGATCCTTCTTAGCCTTAGAAAATTGATCTTAAATCCTTGTGGTAGGATCACCCAAAGTTTTTAGAATGATATTCCTCCCATATGGTAGTAACCATATTGAGTGACCTCTTGGTCACACTCTTGGAACCTTGTGTAGGATTCACCCAATTAGAGTCAGTATTAATAGTTTTGGTAAATCCTTGGTTGCTAAATAGAATTGCTAAAACCCAAATTATTAGTTGGATATAATTATGTATATCCATGGTGTTGAGTCACTTCAGCAATATTTAGGATTGGTTGAGTCACTCCAATGTGGACTTATGATCAAGTGCTATCCTGAAGGATTAGATGAATACAGTCCCATTAGAGTAAATCTTTCGAGACTAAGAGTATTACAATTAGTAAACTAGATCCTTAGTTTGAGATATAAATTGCAACCAGGCTCTATCTCCTATTGTAGTGCGCTTTGATAAGTACAGTCTAAAATAAACTAAGTATCTCAAATCATTTTGCGTAGAACACTAAGTATGCTTGTAATTAGGTTATTTAATAGCTTAGCTTGAGATATAAACTGTGACCGAGTTATGCCTCCTATCGAAGTGCGCTTTGATAAGTACAATTTTAAACAAGCTAAGTGTTAAATCCACATTTCTTAGAAACATACAACCATATGTATACAACCTTTTTAACTAATAATTTTAAGTAAAATCTTAAACAAAGCTAGTTATTAAAATTAGAACTAGGAGTCAAAATCCATTTGGATGGATTATGTACAGTGGAGACACTTAATTTATTATCTAATTTTAAATTTTTTCTTGGCTTTTTTTTTTTTTTTTGATTTTAAGACATGTAGTCTTAGAAATATGAGCATAAACATAATCATGGGTATGTGTATCAGTGATTATATATATGGATTATGGAAGGTTGCATACATCAACAAGGAAAATTTAGGATGTTCAGGCATTACAGTAAACTGTATTTCCTAACAGGATGTATGTAGACAGTAAACTATATATCCATGGCAGTTCAGTAATACTTCAGTGGCAAATCAGTGGCATTCAATTTTATGGCATAATCAGAAGCATGACTTTAGTGACATACATCATAGTCTTACATGTTATTTCTCAGTTTCAGATTATTACTGTTTTATTTACTTTCAGTATTCAATTATAGTTCAGCTTTAATTTACTTTACTTTAGTTTTGTACAATTTATTTCTTTCAGTTATTTTCAGTATTTTTGCAATTTTGTTTATATTATTTAAATGTGAACTGAATAATTAAAAATGTTTAGATTAGTTTTGATGTATTAGACTTATTGTCTAACATGTGGTACTTTTGGGATCCAACAATTTACTAGATCGATAACAGTTAGTGGAGCCATATCAGGTGAATACTCAGAAAATCCAGGAGTTCATGGAGCACTAGTGGATTCTTCTATAGTTTTACTGTTTTGCTTAGTTACAACTTCAGTTCAGTACTTAGACTAATTTCTTGTATTTTAGTAAATCGTCTATAATAATTTTAGATGTATTTTCTTTTCTTTTTTAAGATGAATGTTCCATTCAGCTTCTATGATGAATATTTATAGATGTTTGCTTTAGCTTCTGCACTCTATTTATATATTACTTATACCTAGTATTGAGATATGATCAGCATACTAGAAATGCTGATATTTTATACTTATTTTGAATTCTTCATATTGTATTTTAAATATAATGTATATATTTGCCTAATACTTATGATAATGATACTACACTTGTCTTAAGTAATAGTTCTCGACCCACTTTTGGGGTTGAGTCAGCAACCCTTTAGATGGGTTTCTTTTCAGTGTTAGTTTCAGTTATTCGGGGAGATGGAATATCCTTTCCCGAGTGGCGCACCGCTCCACCGCCAAAATTGATTATGATTATTTCTTTTGCGTGCGATGATGGGGCGTGGCGCTACAGCTATCCCGAGGGATTAGATGAATATAATCTTGTTAGAGTAAATCTTCCAAGTCTAAGAGTGTTATAATTAGTGAACAAGATCCTTAGTTTAAGATATAAACTATGATCGGATTTTACCTACTATCGTAGTACGCTTTAATAAGTGTAGTTTAAAACAAACTAAGTATCCAAATGTCACCCTTCATAGAACATCAAGTATGATTGTAATTAGAGTATTTAATAACTTAGCTTGAGATATAAACTGCGATCGAGTTCTGCCTCCTATCGAAGTGCGCTTCAATAAGTGCAGTTTTAAACAAACTAAGTATTAAATTCACCTTTCTTGGAAGCGTACTACCATGTGTATACAACCTTTTCAACCAATAATTTTAAGTAAAATCCTATGTAAAACTAGTTATTAAAATTAGAACTAAGGGTCAGAATCAATTTAGAAGGATTCCACACAATGGAGACATTTGATTCATTATCTAATTTTAAATTATTTTCTGGATTTTTGAATTTTAAGGCATGTAGTGTAGAGACATGAGCATAAACATAAGCATGATGTATGAGCATCAATAATGATTTATGGGTTACAGAATGTTACATACATTGACCGGAAAATTTTAGGATGCATCGGCATCATAGTAAACTGTATTCCCAACCGGATGTATGTAGACGTTAAATCATACGACTCAGAGCAGTTCAGTGATATTTTAGTTACATATCAATGGCATACAGTGTCGTGGTATATACAGATGTATGACTTCAGTGGCATACAACATAGTTTTACATATTATTTACTCATTTTCAGATCATATACTATCCTTATTCTTTTTCAATATTCAGTATACAGTAAGTTTTACTTTACTTTAGTTTTTTTTAGTTTTAGATATTCAATTACTTTATAGTTTTTTTATAGCTCTATTTTATATTGTTTAAATGTTAAGTAAATAATTAGAACTATTTAGATTAGTTTTGATGTGTTAGACTTATTGTCTAACACGAGATACTTTTGGGATCTGGCAATTTACTAAATCCTGAGTAGCTTATTGAGCCAGGTCTGGAAGATGTTTAGGAGGTTCTAGAGGAGTTCATAGAGTCTTAGTGGATTTCTTCTTCAGCTTTACTATTTTTGATTAGATATTTTAGTTCAGTGCTTAGACTTTATTTCAGTATTAATTCAGTTAACCATTTATAATAATTTTTGGATGTATTTACTTTTATGTTCTGAGATGAATGTTTTTATTTAGTTTCTATGATGAATGTTTCTGGATGTATGCTTAGCTTCTATACTTTGTTTATATATTATTTATACTTAGTATTGAGATGTGATCAGTATACTAGAAATGCTGATATTTATATATATATTAGATTCTTCATATTGCATTTTAAATATAATGTATATATTTGTTTAATACTTAGGATAAGAATACTACTCTTATCTTAAGTGTTAGCTCTCAACTCTCTTTTGGGGTTGAGTCAGCAGCCTTCAGTATTAGTTTGAGCTATTCAGGGAGATGTAAAATTCCTTCCCGAGTAACGCACCGCTCTGCCGCTGATTGATTACTCCTCTTTTGCACCTAAGCAAATTTTCAAGCACTTGATTTACTCTTTCAGTTTGGCAATCTGTTTAAGGATGAAATGCTGTACTCATGGCTAGAGTAATTCCCAAAACTTGATGTACAGCTTGCCAAAACTTTGAGGTAAATCTACTATCTTTGTCTGAAACTATCGACTTATGAATACCATGAAGCTTGATAATTTCTTTATTATAGATCTTTGCAAGCTTCTCGATAGAATCAATCAATCGGACGGGAATGAAGTGCGTGGATTTAGCTAGTCGATCTACTATCACCCATATTGCATTTGCTCTTGAACAGGTTCAAGGCAATCCCAAAATAAAATCCATTGAAGCCTCAAACCATTTCCATTCAAGAATTTCTAGAGGATGAAGAAAACCATCAGGTTTTTGATGTTCGGCTTTTACTAGGCTACATACATGGCACTTAGCTACAAACTCAGCTATGCTCTTCTTCATATAAGACCACCAAAATAATTGCTTTAGGTCATGATACATTTTGGAGCTTCCTGGTTAAACCTGATATCCAGAGCTATGGCCTTCTATTAGCACTTCTTGTTGCATGGATTTTGGAATCCATAAATGATCCTCTTGATAGATAGCACCTCTCTGAAAATGAAGTTTGGTACGGCAGCTAATTTCTATTACTTGGTTGAAATTTAAATACTCTTCATCTTTGGTCTGGGAAATGGATACATCTCTGTGGAAAGTCAGTTCCACATTACTCATTGAGATCATCTCACTTAATATATCTTTGTGAACTAGTTTAGTATATAATTTGTGAAATTCTTCCTCAAAAGAACTAGTGGCAATCATAGCTGAAAGCGCAACATGACGGCTAAGGGCATCTGCTACAATATTGGCTTTACTAGGATGATACTGGATATCCAGATCATAATCACTAATTAATTCAAGCAATCTTCTTTGCCTACAAATTAATCATGTCTAAGTAAATATGTATTTTAGGCTTTGATGATATGCAAAGATAGAGCACTGAATTCCATATAGATAATGGCGCCAAATTTTTAGGGCGAATACTACTACTGCTAATTCCAGATCATGAACTGCATAATTTCTTTCATATGGTATAAGTTGATGAGATGCATATGCTATAACCTTTCCTTCATGCATAAGAGCACATCCTAAGCTAATTCCTAAGGCAAATGTATAAACTTGATAGTTTATTCCTTCGTTGGGAAGGACTAGCACAGGAGCAGAAGATAGGGCATCCTTTAGGGTTTGAAAGGCTTTCTCTGTGGCGGCCGACCCCTTTAATCATAAAGATTAGGGTGTGGTCGTCACTAAGCACATCCCTTACTTAACATTAGGTTAGAATTTAAGACTCCAATCCAATCTTAAGAGAAAGATGTGCTTTTCATAATAAAGCAAATGATAATAATCACTTAATGAGTATACTATGAAATCAAAGTGCAGAAGAAAAGTACAAATTGAAGTAATCATCTATTCATCCATATTACAAAGTAAAACATCCAACTCAGAATATACAATGCAGGAAAAGTAAAGTACAATTTTTGTGGCGGCCCTGCCCCGTCGTGGTCCTGTTAACCCTTAAGTTAACATGATTACGGTGGAGGGGTCACCAAATGACAAGGTCCCCACTTAGAATTGAATTAGACACATGTTCTAATCCAACTTAAATAAGGATTTTGCCATTCATCCCAGAATTTATCACTAAATGATCTATACATGAACTCAGAGTGCGGAAGCAATAAAAGATATAACATCCATCCAATACAGTATAAATACAACAATACAGAATAAGTAAAGTGCTGAAAGAGAAATATAAACCTGTATTATTACAACATTTAATAAGTTTAAAAGAACTGAAAGGAACTCTCAATCTCACTGAAAGACAGAAAAATAAGGCTACAAATCTTCAGGAACGGGCTCCTCCTCCAATGGCAAGCTCTCTATTGGATCTGCTATTCCAACAAACTCAGAACCTACCATTATCAGTTTCATAATGGTAGGGCCCCAGCCAACAAAAGAAAAACTGGTTAGACAATATGTCTAAGTACATTTTAGGGCAAACAATTTTATTAAGTTAAATAGATATCACCTTAAGAACAGAACTGAGCAAAATAGGTGCAGAAAAGCGTATCAAAAAGAACAGTAATAAGTTATAAACTACAGTTTATAACTAAACAAATAGGAAGTAATATATACCTCCTCCAAGCAACTGCAACAAAGACAGGTAAGTAAAAGAAAAGTAAAACTATAAGAAAAGTACAACCTAAACATGCTTATGATTAAACAGAATATGCTAGGTGACATACATAATTTGAACAGTATAAAATTGAAAACACTAACATACTATGTGAGCATATGAAAATAGTAAGTAAAACTAGCATCCTATATAGTGCAGAAAAATTATAAGTAAACAAATGCTACAATGCAGAATATACAAGTAAAATAATAACTGCAAACTGAAACTACAGTGACTATATAAGTCACTTGAACTGAATATGAACTCAGCAAATCTTAGCCTGATGAGCTAAGAAACTCTGAACTGAACATTACTGAAAACTCTTAGCCTGATGAGCTAAGACAGAACTGAATGTAAGTGTACTTGAATTAGTATATCCATATCAAAATCCTGACTCTATAGTCAGTAGGGTGAGAGTCTATCCATCCTATCACTCGGACTAGGCATGGCCAATAGACTGTCGGATATTAAACCCTCGAAAGGTTGCCGACCCCGAACGAGTTGATCGAAGAGGTATACTAATCAAGCTACACCTTACAAACCACTTGTGAAACGAAAACACAATGCTGCTTATAAATGTTCCAAATTAACATAAGATATTTATCAAATATCTTATGTTTATAATACATGTTCAAGGTATAAGGATCAAAATCAAGGAATGCGAAGCATCAAATCAAAGTGCAAGAAACTCTATCTAAAACACAGGTGATATCCTTTGTTATCTACTTTATTCGTTCTATCTACTCTAAGTTACATGAGTTTTGGAATCATCAATTCTTACACATTCTGTAACTTAGAATCACGAATCCTACTAGTTGAAGATAATTTGGACTGGCCAAGTCCTAATTATAACTTAATCAAAAGACGACTATTTGGTTAAAATGAATAAATCATCGACCTAATTTTGTAATTTATTCATCCCAACCTCATCTTGATTAGCCAAATCAAGATGAAAAGATTAAGAATTAGACTCCAAATGATGGGGTCTAATCACTTAATCTAAAGGTATAATCTAATGGTCTAAGTTTAGAACCCAAAACTCACGGATTAGGTTAAGGCAAATCCTAATGATAAATCAAATTCATTAGGATAGATCTCTATTCTTAGTTCTAGGGTTTAAAGATCAAATAATTATTTAATAAACTAAGAAAATCTATAAACTAGAAAACTCAAGGTTTCACCTATTGAATAACCCAATTTACTCAATAGATGAATTCTAACTTAAGATCTATTCCTAATCTTAAGAATTAAGGCTCTTAATTACTAAGATTATCTCTCAAGACACACATCCTAACTAATGTTATAAGACCTAAGGATGGGTCTAAGAATGATTAAAGAAGGAGAACACTCACTTAGGACTTAAAAATTTTCTTAAGGAGCAAATTTTGAGATTTTAATCAAAAAATCTAATTTAGACTTGAGTTTGATTAATTTTAATTCTAAATCATTCTATTTACTAATTTTAGTGATTAGAAATTGAATTTAGGGTTTTTAAAGGCTAAACCCTAAATTTGGGCAAAATGACCATTTTGCCCCTACTTAAGGGTTCAAAAGATCAAATTTTGATTAAGAGCTTAATTCTAAAATTTTCTTTTGGAAAGTGATTCTTACTGTCTAATGTAAGATTAGACATCAACTAAATTAATTTTGAGTTATTATTATGCCAAATGAGATCAAATTAGTGAATTTGACTCATAAGGGCAAATTAGTAATTTGACTAAGTGAAAGTTAAATTCTCTTTCAGATTATTGTTCCTTACTGCCTAAGCTTTCCATAGAATTTAAATTTGCTAAATTCTGATAAGTATTGGCCAAGTTATGGCCAATACAAGATCTAGGGTTTAAGGTTAATTAAGGGATTCTTAATTATAGGCCCAAAATCCTAACTTTGCAAATTAGTGTCCAAATTAAGCAAAATTAGTGGCTATGGTTTACAAATAGTCCACTGATCATAATGACATGTGGTAGGCTCAATTTGGACCTAATTTGACTAAGTTAAGACCTAATTAGGGTTTAGTGTGATTAGTGAGTAATTAGCAAAATTAATCACTCAAACACTAATCCAACCTTTTAGATTGATTCTAATTGGTTCTATGAGTCCTCTGAAACTTAAATCATCAATTTGGGTTACTAGATTTGCTAAAAATTCACTAATCAACATTTAGAGTAATTAGGGGTGATTAGCAAATCTAACTATTGGATCCTAAATATTTTTACAGATTACTGTTAATTAGGTTCTTTTGATTTAAATTGATATTTGAAACATTAAATTTGGAGTTCAATTGACCAAGTTATGGTCAATTGAAGTTTTAAGTCTAATTAGAATAATTAGGGTTAGGCCCTAAATGTGATTAGGCAAACATTAATCCAAACAGCAAAATGAATACTACCAAATTAATCATTAGGGTTTTCTGATCACTTTAAGACCCATATTCAATAGGTTTGGATCATTGGGTGCAAAGTTATGGGATAATTAAGTTTTGTGACATTTTTGGAATTTAATTAATACCCTAAAATATCACTTTGCTAAATATAGGTGTAAATGCAAAATTGACAGTGCCAAATTATTCCTCTATTTTTGCTGAATTCAATGATATATTTATTTGTTATATTTAAAGTTATATTTTGGAAGATACAAATACCTAAAGCTTAGAAATTAATTGAATATAATTAAGTGCATAATATTATATTTGTTCTTTCAATAATTTTCCTGTTCGAGTTAATTAACATTTCCAATACTATTAATCTAAAAATATTCATTCTCTGTTTGCATTTATAACTTATATATATATATATATATATATATATATATATATATATATATATATATATACATATATACTAAGTATTTTACATTTATTCAAACCTATATACAATACTTAGTCTAAGTATAATTTGCAGGTCAAATGAGATGGTTGGCTCCACCTCAAACGAAACTGAGAGGCGTTGCATGGCTGACTCGGATAATGCGGGCCCACCCTAAAACTTATGCGGACGACACGTAACTGAGAGGTGGGACCCACCTTTCCAACGCAGCCGCCACGCAGGAGCGCCTTCCCCATTCGCATTTTCTGCGTCTCCTTCACAGGCGAACAGGCGCCGATTAGGGCATCCAGAATCTTGCCGATCTGTGGGTCATGGAGGACCCTTAATGCGTTTGGAGGTTCCTTGTGGCTAGCTCTTCCCGTTTGCGATATACCTGATGCGAAATGATTCAATACAGCTATCCCTAATTCCTAATGATTCATCTAGGGTTTTTCTAACACAGCACAAACGGGGCTAAGCTTGTATCAATGAACACAACTCCAAACGGTGGGATTCAATGCCTAACTGGAAGCTATGACTCTATCCTTTATATAGGCCTAAGATCTCATCCTAATTCTCCTTCTTTATGCCAAAATTAAGATGCCCTAAAATCTCCATTCGCGATGCCAACAATCCTATACGCATTAGATAGATCGATCGAACCCCAAAAGAAATTTAATTGCAATTGAATGTGAATAACAATTAACAATTATAAGTAAAGTGAATGGAATGCTGATTAAGCTCGAATGAATAAGCTTTGATGAAGTGAGGTACCTCAAGGAAACGCCAAAGGTTTGCGATAAGCTTCGATTTTTTTGGTTCCCTGCAGAGTAGGAGGTCGAGCTGAATGATCGTCCAAGATTGAAGTCTTGATTTCTAGGTGTTTAATGGAAGCTTCTAAGCGGCCAGCTCCACGCGTAAGAGCGATCCAGCTGCGAGCAAAGGCGCTCGCCACGCGCAGGCTCTGCGTGCTTGCGCAGAGAAGAAGGATTGGGGCCGTTCGATTGGACGCCCCGATCGAACGGCGAAGATACGTCTGTTCAAATTAACGGGCTGAGCCCGTTAAACTAATGACGGTAGTTTCAATTAAATAGCGGGTCCCACCTTCTTAAATAATTAATTTATTAATTTAATCAAATCTACTTAAATAAAAATCAAATTTCTTAATTAAATTTGTACTATAAATTAGGCTCATAAAAATTCCAATGATTCACCCTTAACTAATTGAGGGGTGAGGAGTGCAACGGCACACTCAGATTTTCGTTTCGATGAGTATTTATTTATTTGAATTCTTAGGGTATTTAAATATTATTAAAATATTCGGTGAAAATCCAACGACTTCCAAATGTCTCCAAAATTTCACCCCTAGCTAATTTTGGTGTTCTGAACGCAATGGTGAAGTCAGATTCTCAATTTGAGGTCTTGATAAAAAGTCAATTTTCCAGGGTTTGGAATTTTCCAGAATTCTTGATTTGACTTTGTTGACTTCAGATTTGACCTAAGTTTCAGAGATGAGTTCCAAATTACTTAATTAGTGACTTAGAACCTTAATTAAGACTTAGATTAGTCTTAATTGAGCAAAGTAATAACCTGGGTTGTTACAATTTTAATCCTGTATTATTACAAACATTTAAAGTTAGAAGCTAAAATATAAAGTAAAGTCTCTCATCCTCTTGAATGCAAAAGTAAGTAAATTAAGAAGCATAATCTAGTGATCTTCATCAACCTGCACTTCCTCCTAGACCTATTTTCTGAAGGCTCAACCTCCTCAAAAAGCTCAGATTCTACTATTATCAGTTTCATAATGGTAGGGCCCCAGCCAATAAAAGAAAAATCTAGTTAGACAAAATATCTAAGTACATTTTAAGATAATCATTTTTATGTGTATTTTAAAGATATCACAAACTTAACTTAAGCGTAAAAATAGCAGTAAAGCAACAAAGAAAAGAAAGGCTAGTTATAATAATAAATTATAACTTAAAATAAAAGTGAGGTAAACACATACCTCAACTCAAACTGTATAAAAGGTAAGTAAAGTGCAAATATAAATCTACTAAGTACAAAGAAAGTTTTAAGTAATATAATCAAACTAAACGTGCCAATTTATAGTATAAAGTAAGAATACTGTACTAAAAATAAAGTCTAGCATCCTAACATACTTTTAAATAAAATAAAATAACTGAAATAAAAAAATATTATAGGAAATTCTGTAATACAGAAGAGTTGCAGAAAATGAAAATATATCAGGAAATGAACTGAACTGTAAGGTTACTATAAAGTAAAGTAAAGTAAAAGTAAAGTAACTATAATGTATGATATATTTCTACTTAGTTCTGCTAAAAAGTAAAGTCCATCTGCTCATATAGGAGAAACATCCTAGATTAAAGTGTGCTGTGCTAGGAAAGTGTTCTAGTCACAAGGTAACGTCCATCTAATCATCTAGGAAAGTGTCCCAGGAAAAAGTAACATGCACTAGGGGAAATTCCCTAGGCAAAAGTAACACGCACTAGGGGAAATTCCCTAGGTAAAAGCATCATAAAGTAAAGTTATACTAAAAGGTAGACTAAGGAAAACATAACCCACAAGGTATGTTAAAATTTGTTTTATTTAAGTTTTCTTTTTAAGTTATGCAAATGCCTTATGAATGTAATTCAAAGTGTAACATAAAATATTCATCAAACATCTTATGTTTAATAAAATATGTCCAAAAGTGTAATGAGGCTCAAAAATAAGGAAAGCATAGCATATCAAATTCAAGGTAATAGATAGCACTACACAACTTTTGTGATATCACTTATTTTCTAATTTAAATGTTTTAACTACTCTAAGTTACATAAGATTTAGAATCATCAATTTCTATACTGTTTGTAACTTAGAATCACGAACTTATAAGTTGAACATAATTAGGACTGGACACATCCTAATTATAACTGAATTAAAGTTGTCTACAAGGTTAAATAAGTAAATCAATTATCCTAAGCTATTATTTTTAATAATCCTAAACCAAATCTTGATTAGCCAAATCAAGATTTAAAAGATTAAGAACTGAACTCCTAATTAATGAAGTTCAATCCTTAGTTACAAGGTTATCTTAAGGATTAGAGTTTAATCCCATCTCATTGATTTAATGTTAAGGAAAATCCTATTGAGTTAAGTCAAACTCAATATGATAGATCTCTAAACCTAATTCTAAGATTAAAAGATCAAATAATTATTAAATAAACTATGAAAAATTATAAACTAGTAAACTCAAGGTTTTACCTTAATGAGTAACCCACTTTACACATTAGATAAATTCTAACATAGGATCTATCCTTAATCATAGGAGTTAAGGCTCTTAGGTACTAAGAGTAGAACTCAGACACACATCCTAACTAAGGTTATAAGACCTATAGATGAACTAAGAAGTTTAAAGGAAGGAAAAGATCTCTCATATTTACTTAGGTTTTTACTTAGGATCAAATTTAGGATTTTTCTTAAATTTCTAATTTAAGACTTAGAACTATTTAAATTAAAGTCTAAATCACTTTAATTATTATATATTATGATTTAGGGATGAATTTAGGACTTAGAATCATTAAATCTTAAATTTGGGCAAAATGACCATTTTGCGCCTACTTAAGGGTTCAAAATTCATCTTTGTAAATTAGGGCTTAATTTTAGAATTTATTAAAGTGAAGTGATTACTTACTGTCTAATATGAGTTTAGACAGTAAGTTCACTAATTTTGGTTAAGTATTAAGCCTTATAAGGTCAAATTAAGGAATTTGATCTATAAGGGTAATTTAGTAATTTTACCTTAATGAATCCTAAATTTTATATTATTTTATTGTAGATTATGTCCTAAGGTTTCCATAGAACTTAAAAGTATTAAACTCTGATGTGTATTGGCTAAGTTATAGCCAATACAAGTTCTAGGGTTAAAATGGTAATTAAGGATTCTTAATTAAGGGTCAAAACCCTAACTTTTCTAATTGGTGTCCAAATTAATTAAAATTAGTGGCTATGAATTACAAATGATTCACTGATTACAATGACTAGTGGTATGTTCAATTTGGACTTTAATTGGCTAAGTTATGGCCTAATTAAGGTTTAGGGTGATTAGTGAGTGATTATTGAAATTAATCACCAAATCACTAAACTAACCACACCACTAGATTTTAATTAACTCTAGGAGTTCTTTGAAATTTGAATCACTCAATTTGGATCATTAATTTTGTTAATCTTCACTAATCAAGTTTTAGGGTAATTAGGGTTGATTAAAAAATCTAACCATTGGATCCTAAATATTTTTGTAGTTTACTGTTAATTAGGTTTTTCTAATCTAAATTAATATTTGGATTACCTAATTTGAAGCTAAATTGACCAACTTATGGTCAATTGAAGTTCTAGGTTTATTTGACCTAACTAGGGTTAGGTCCTAAAAGTCATTAGTCTAAAACTAATCCAAATAGAAAAATAAACACTACTAAATTAATCTTTAGGATTTTTTGATCACTTTGAGACCCATATTCAATATGTTTAGATTAGAGAATACAAAGTTATGGTTAAATGAAGATTTGTGATAATAATTTGAATTATTTAATACCCCTAAATGTCACTAAGTGAAACATTGGTCCTACAACAAAATTAATGGTATCATTAGATTCCTAAGATTTTTTTGATGAATTTGGTATATTTACTTGCTAAGTTTGGTTAAGTATTTTGTGAGTTATGGGTACTTAAAGATTTGGGATTTAATTAATTAATGCATATATTTATGTATATCTATTCACTTTCAATTTAATAAATTTATCCTTTTGATTTAATCAATATATATCTGTTAATACTAAATGTCTATTTTTATATGTGTAAAAATATTTATATGTTTATATCTATGGATATAATTATATTTATTATAGATTATGAGTATTGTTTTCTATGTAATTAAATCTCTAATATATACTTATATTTAAATTAATTTTGTCTTCTCCAGGATTTAGACAGCAGGCGGGTCCCATGCCTACGTGGCATGCAGGGGTTGGCTGGGCAGAGGACGGTGGGCCCCACTGCTGAACCCGCAGTAGAAACGTCTGTGCCGAGTGGATCCCACGCCCACGCGTCGGGCTGAGACGACACCCGTGCAGAGCGGGCCCCACCTCTCTATCCACGAGATGACCCGAAAGTAATTAGGTTGGGTTTACCTGACAAATAAGGTGCTGACGCGTAGCGCCTCATGGACACGCCATACGGGTCAGGCTGACCCGACCCGTCCCAAAATGACAATCCTCCTTTTTCGTGCTCGGCAGAAAGGCGAGAGAGCAGCCGAGTGGCTCCTCTAGGGCATGCGATTCGGAGGTCTATTCAGACTCAACAGAGGCCGGCCCGCATGGCCGCGAGTAGGACATGACGGGAGCTCTTCAACGACGGTTGAACCTTGGCTCGAGATGACCTGAACGGTCGACTAAGGTTAACCCTAGCCCAGGGTATACGGGAAATGGACGCAGCAAAGTCGATCGATATCGCATGTAGAATCAGAAAAAAAAAAGATCAAAACTAAAGTAATTAAACTATATTGATTGATAGTAGATTCAATTACAATTGAAATTAATTCTTGCATCTACTTTAAAATTGATAAAAAGAGATGAATGAGGGAGAGAAGGTGGAGGTACCTTTCAGTCGGTGGTGACTCAGGAATTCCTTACGAACGCTGGCTTGCTTTCCAACGAGAACTGAATTATCCCAAAAATTGAATCATAAGATTGATTCAGCATTATAATCGAGCTCTATTGCGGTGGAGAGAGCACACACGCGGCTGGTTTCTACCGCGTGTGAGACATGAGCAGCCCGCGAAGAAGATGCACTGCGGCCGTTGGATCTGCTCATCGGACGGATCCAGAGATCCGTCCAATCCAAACGGTGGGAATGAATGGAATCCTAATGGCGCAAATTTTTAAGGGATGACACCATTACTTAATATGATTTTAAATTATTATTTATTTATTTAATTAGATCAAATTTAATTAATTAAAATTAATCTATTAAATGTAATCTATTTTTTTTTTGGAAAAATCACCCCCAGCTAATTGATGGGGGCTGATCGCAATGGTGAGATTGGATTTTTCATTTGACAAGAATTTAATTATTCGAATTTTCAGGTATTTAAATATTATTAAAATATTCGCAAAAAATTTAATGACTTCCAAATGCGACCAAAACTTCACCCCAAGCTAATTTGGGGGTGATAAACGCAATGACGAAGTCAGATTTTTGATTCGAGATCAAAATAAAAAGCCAATTTCTAGGGTTTTTGAGATTTTCCAAAAATCAGGATCTGCTCTATTTGATCCCTAATTTGATTCAGATCTTAGAGTTGGGTTCTAAATGACTTAATTAAGATACTATAACCATAATTAATACTTAGATTAGTCCTAATTAACCTAAGTAACAACTTGGGTTGTTTCAGACTCCCCCACTTAAGAACGATGTCGCCCTCGACATCACTCAGGTGGAAAATAAAACAAATATAAAACATTGTATTGCAAGAAGATGGAATTAAGAAGTACCTTAGTTAAAGAGATTTGGATACTTCTGATGTGTATCAGATTCTTTTTACCATGTAGCTTCATTGAAGGAGCGATTCCTCCACTGAACCTTGATCATTTGAATGAAATGATTTCTTAATTACTTCTTATTTCGATCTAAAATTTTGACTGGCTCTTTAGCATAAGTGAGATCAGGTTGGATTTCTATTTCTGGAAGTTGAACAAGATGAGATGTATCTCAAAGACATCTTCTTAATGATGAAACATGAAAAACATTATGAACAGCAACAAATTCTTTTGGAAGATCTAACTTATATGTGGATGATCTTATCTTAGCCAAGATCTTATAAGGACCAATATATCGAGGGCTCAGTTTCCCTACTACCCCAAATCTATAAACACCCTTCATAGGGCTCACTTTCAAATACACTGAATTCCAATCTTAAACTTCAATTGGCAATGTTGAGAATCGTGGTACTTGCTCTGATGATCCTGGGCAGAGCGAATTCTTTGTTGAATTAAACGAACCTTTTTATTGGGTTCTTCTACTAACTCAGATTCGTAGAGCTGCACGGTCCCTGTTTCTGACCATGCCATAAGTGTACTGTATTTTCTTCCATACAAAGTTTCATATGGTGCCATTTTAATACTAGTCTGATAACTGTTATTATAAACAAACTCCACTAATAACAAATGGTATGCGCATGATCCAGCGAAGTCAAGAATACAGAGTCTAAGCAAATCCTCTAATACTTGATTCACCCTTTTTGTTTGGCCATCTGTTTGTGGATGGAAAGCGGTACTCATGGCCAAAGTGGTTCCTAGGTCTTGATGGACAGCTTGCCAAAACTTTGAGGTAAACCTGCTATCTTTATCTGACACGATTGATTTAGGAATGCCATGAAGTTTGACAATTTCTTTGATATAGACCTTAGCGAGCTTTTCAACTGAATCAATTTGTTTAATAGGAATAAAATGCACAGTCTTAGTTAATCGATCGACTATTACCCAAATTGCGTCTGCTCCAAACTTGGCTCGAGGTAATCCCATTACAAAATCCATTGATATATCAAACCATTTCCATTCAGGGATTTCTAACGGATGAAGAAGACCACCAGGTCTTTGATGTTCAGCTTTCACAAGGCTACAGATGTGGCATTTGGCTACATAATCAGCTATAATTTTCTTCATTCCAGGCCACTAGAATGACTGCTTCCAATCTGACACCTTATGGAGTTCTCTGATACCAACTGTGGCGACCGACCCCTTTAATCATAAAGATTAGGGTGTGGTCATCACGAAGCACATCCCTTACTTAACATTAGGTTGGAATTTAAGACTCCAATCCAATCTTAAGAGAAAGATGTGCTTTTCATAATAAAGCAAAGGATAACAATCACTTAATGAGTATGCTATGAAATCAGGGTTCAGAAGAAAAGTATAAACTGAAATAATCATCCATTCATCCATATTACAAAGTAAAACATCCAACTCATAATATACAATGCAGGAAAAGTAAAGTACAATTTTAATCCTGTATTATTACAAATATTTAAAGTTAGATGCTAAAATATAAAGTAAAGTCTCTCATCCTCTTGAATGTAAAAGTAAGTAAACTAAGAAGCATAATTTAGTGATCTTCATCAACCTGCACTTCCTCCTGGACCTATTTTTTTGAAGGCTTAACCTCCTCAAAAAGCTTGGAATCTACTATTATCAGTTTCATAATGGTAGGGCCCCAGCCAATAAAAGAAAATGTACTTAGACATTTTGTTTAACTAGAATTTTCTTTTGTTGGTTGGGGCCCTACTATTATGAAACTGATAATGGTAGATTCCGAACTTTTTGAGGAGGTTGAGCCTTCAGAAAAACAGGTCAAGGAGGAAGTGCAGGTTGATGAATATCACTAGATTATGCTTCTTAGTTTACTTACTTTTGCATTCAAGTGGATGAGAGACTTTACTTTATATTTCAGCTTCTAACTTTAAATGTTTGTAATAATACATGATTAAAATTGAACTTTACTTTTCCTGCATTGTATATTATGAGTTGGATGTCTTACTTTGTACTATGGATGAATGGATGATTACTTTAATTTGTACTTTTCTTCCGCACTCTGATTTCATATTATACTCATTAAGTGATTGTTATCCTTTACTTTATTATGAAAAGCACATCTTTCTCTTAAGATTGGATTGGAGTCTTAAGTTCTAACCTAATGTTAATTAAGGGATGTGCTTAGTGACGACCACACCCTAATCCTTATGATTAAAGGGGTCGGCCGCCACATTCTCACATTCTGGCGACCAAACAAATGGTACTGTTTTTTGAGTTAGCTTTGTGAGTGGAGAAGCGATCTGGGAGAAACTTTTAACAAGCTTTCGATAATATCCAGCCAATCCCAGAAAGCTACAAATTTTTGTAACTGATTTTGGCTGAGCCCAATCTTGAATGGAACTGATCTTATGCTGATCTACTCGAATTCTTTGGGCATCCAGCACATGCCCCAAGAAAGATACTGAGCTTAACCAAAATTCGCATTTTTAGAATTTTGCTTATAGTTCATGCTCTCGAAGTGTTTCTAATACTTTTCTCAAATGATCCTCATAATCTTCCGAAGTTTTAGAATAAATGAGGATACCATCAATAAAAATAATAATAATTTTACCTAAGTAGGGCTTTAGGACTCACTGCATTAAGTCCAAAAACATAGAGGCTGCATTAGTAAGGCCAAAAGACATCATGAGAAATTCATTATGTCCATATTGTGTACAGAATGCTATCTTTTCCACATATGAGTCTTTCACCCTAAACTGGTGGTATCCAGATCTTAAATCAATCTTCAAAAATACAACTGCACCAACTAATTGATCAAAAAGGTCATTAATTCGAGGAAGAGGATAGTTATTTTTAATAGTTACCTTATTTAATTCCTGATAGTCTATGCACATTCTCATAGATCCATCCTTCTTCTTTACAAATAATACAGGAGCTCCCCATGGGGACGTATTAAGTTTTATAAACCACTTATTCAATAGTTCTTGCAATTGATTATTTAGTTCTTGTAACTCCTTTGGAGCCATTCTATATGAGGCTTTTGATAATGGTTGAGTACCAGGAACTAAATTAATTGCAAATTCTATTTCTCTTATTGGTAAGTATTTAGGTAAGTCCTTTGGAAATAGAAACTTCTTCTTTATTGTCACCCATCATTATCACTAAGAAGGAAATGCAGCCTTTATTCACTAATTGTTTTGCATTGATTGCATTAATTATGGAACTCTTAGTACTGAACCTTCCTACGAGGTTTCTAAGGCATTGGATGTTTGTAAGATGATCTTTTTCTTTTGACAGTTTATAGTAGCATTGTGCATACTAAGCCAATTCATGCCTAATATGATGTCAAAATTTACGATTGGAAAAATGATCAACTTAGCTTGAAAGGTATTATTATTAATTGGCACTTGTAAGTCACAGAACTTAACTGCTCTAAGTTGGGCTCCAGATGGGAGTGCAACACTTAAGGTTTTAGCGAGTTTATAGGAAGGTAAATTCAGTCTTTTGACAAAGTTCTCATAGATGAACGAATGGCTAACCACAATATCAAATAATATATTAAAGGGCTTTTCTTCTATTCATATGGTGCCTAATTTAACCAATTTTAATGAAAAGAATTTAATAAAAATTATAATGCTATAAGTAAGGAAATATTTAAAGATGTGTACCTGAGACAACGTTATTGTCCTCAGTCGCTTCAACTTGAGTGGGGTTATAGACCCTGGCTGTTCCTGCGGGCCTATTATTTACTATTTGGCCCCTTGCTTGACTCTGAATAGAGGGTCGGGAAGTAGTTGTTTATACCTTGGAAAGATTCTGGTTCTTTCCAGTTGGAGGTGGCATCAGTGCCATCCTTGGTTCTTTTTTATTCAGGGGAGTGGCTCGAAACACTTGGATCCAATGAGAGCGATTAATCAAAACTCCATCAATTGTTTTTATGGCGTTGCATTGTTCATATTGGTGGCCCTGGCGACTACAAGTAAAACATCGATGATCAAAATGATAGCATTTCCCATATGGGTGGGGTCTTTAAAATTCTAGAGTTGGATCAGAATTTTTGATGGCTTTAATTTGATAAGCCCTCCCTTGATTGGGACTGTGGCGTTTGAAACTTTCATAATGGTTGGACATGATGAATGCCTTTCTCTTGAAATCCTTTGCTGATTGGTGGTGCTCTATCACCCGTGCTATCTCTACTAGTTTCTCAAAGTTTATTAATTAAAATGGAACTATGTGATCTTTAATGGATTCACTGTAATAATTTAGGTTATTATCCTAGTCAATTAAGACTAAACTAAGTCCTAATTTTGACTATAGTGCTCTAATTAATTCATTAGGAGTTCATCACAAAGACATAGTCTAAATCATGAGTCAAATTGATCAAATCCTAATTTTGGGAATTTCAGGAACCTTGGAATTTGACCTATTTAAATTGACCTCAAAAAAAAATTTAGCTTCGCCATTGTGTTCATCACCCCCAAATTAGCTAGGGGCAATGTTTTGGAAGCAATTGGAAGTCGTTGGGTTTTCGACGAATATTTTTAATATATTTAATATATTTAAATACCCTAGAAAATGAGATAATTAAATTTACCTCTGATAAAAAATTCGACTTCGTCGTTGCATTTCTCACCCTGAAATTAGCTAAGGGTGAAATTTTGGAAAATTTTGGAAGTTGTCGAATTTTCTCGAATATTTTAATATATTTAAATAATTAGAAAAATAAATTCACGTAGAAATCAAAATAAAATTTTACCATTGCGTTCATCACCCCCAAATTAGCTAGGGATGAATTTTTGGAATTTTTCAGAACTTGTTTAATTATTTAATTTTGAATAATTAAAATGTATTTAATAATTATTTAATAATTAATTATTAAAAAAAATATTTACAGTTGATCTTGACGCGCGGCAACGGCCGCGTGAGGTGGCAAAGCCATAGTTTAAGCCCCAAAATACTCCTGATTTTAATCTCTTTTTGAATCCTAAACTTCATTGGCATCATTTGGATCTATCTTAGAGCAGAGCAACCCATTCATCTTCTTCCCCAAGCTTCAAATCGAACTCTAAAAGTACCATCTATTTTTCTTTAAGCCCGAATTAGGGCTTGTAATTTATTAATTTATCTGCAAAATTAGTAGATGCATTTGGTATTAATAGAAAGGTTTTGATGAGAGTTTTCCATCGATATACAGTACACCTCATGAAAAGATTTGTGTAAAGAGAAATTTGATCCTAAAGTTTCAAATTTTTTTAATATTTTAGTCACTGCGGAAATTATTTAAGAACTTTTTATTTATATTCCTAAAGTTTTGCTTATTCGATCCATTTCAAATTTTCAAAATTTCATAATTTTTTAATTACAATTCAAAACATAGTAATCTAATATACCATTTTGATCAAAAAAATGCAAGGATTAATATTATGCAATTAGTTTTTCTGTTTGGAGATTAATTTCATTAATTATCATTTAAACTAATTAAACCCCATTAATCCTAAAATTTGATTAATTCATAACTTAGTCAATTTATTTTCAAATCATTTGATCCAATATATCATTTTGATCAGGAGAATGTGTAGAATACTAATCTGCAAGAAAAATTTAGTTTCTGTGATTATATTTGTTAATTTTACCTAATTACTCTAAAAAATAGATTAATAAAAATTAAGCTCATTAATTATCCAAAATTAAAATTTCAAATTGTTAATAGCTCCTAGTATAGTGTAGAATACAGTGGTGAAGTTAATTTAATAATTTTTTTATTAATTTTACTAATCACCCACTAATCATCCTAAATCTTAATTAGTAAAGATTAATAAAATTAGGAATCCAAATTGAGTGATTCAAGTTTTTGATAATTCCTAGAGCATATTAAAACCTAGTGGTATAATTGTTTTAGTAATTCTGTGATTAATTTTACTAATCACTCATTAATCACTCTTAACCCTAATTAGGTCATAACATGACCAAATGAGGTCCAAATTAGGTCTACTCCCAATTAAAGTAATCAGTGGGTTATAAAGAAGCTATAGCCACTAAATTTGCTGATTTTGGATATTAAATGAAAAAATTAGGTTTTTGACCCCATTTATAAAACCCTAATTTTCATAATTAACCCTAAGATTGTTTTGGCTCTAACTTAGCCAATACTTATCAGACTTTAGTGATTATAGGTTCTATGGAACCTTTAGAGAGTAAGCATTAATAAACTGACAAAAAAATTAGATTCCATTAAGTAAAATTACCAAATTACCCCTATGAGTCAAATTATTTAATTTGATCTCATAAGGCTTAATAATTATCCATAATTGATGTACTTACTGTCCATCTTCATATTAGATAGTAAGTAATCATTTGCCATTGAAAAATTTTAATTTAGAGCATTAAATCAAAAAGTAGAGTTTTAGACCCTAAAAGATGGGCAAAATTGTCATTTTGCCTAAATTTAGGGTTAAGTGCTTTTAAACCTTAATTTCATATTATAATAGCTGAAATCAATAAATAAAGTGATTTAGAATTAAATTCAATTGGTTTAAGTCATAAATCATGTTCTAAAGTAAAACTTTAATAATTCATCCTAAATAAAATTTAATTAGATTTTAGCTATATGATGTGAGATTCATCTCACACATCATACCTCTTCTTTAAACCTCCTTAATCCATTCTTATTCTTTTTAATAACATTAGTTAGGTTTTGTGTCTGAGTGATCATCTTAGTCCCTTAAGATTTTTTCTTAGGAGTTAGGATTAGTTCTTAGGTTAGATTTTATCTATTGAGTAAAATGAATTACTTAATAGGTGAAACCTTGATTTTGATAGTTTATAAATTTTCATAGATTATTTTTAATTATTTGATCTTTTAATTTTGTATTTAAGAATAGAGATCCATCCTATTAATTGTGACTTTACTTAGTAGCACTTGCCTTAAAATCTTAATCTGTGAGGTTGGGTAGTAAAACGTTAGTCCTTTAAATTTACATTTGGATTAAGCAATTGAATCCCAATATTTAGAGTTTAATTCTTAATCCTTCTATTTAGATTTGGCTTAATCAAGATGGGCTTGGGATTCTTAAAATTATTAAATAGGTCGATGGATTTATTTATTTTAACTTATAGTCGACACTGATTAATCAAATTAGGACTTGGCCAGTCCAAATTATTTGTAACTTATAAGGTCGTGAATCTGAGTTACACTCGATATTAGGAGTTGGTGTGGCGCCCCTATAATAACCCAGGTTGTTACTTGGCTCAATTAAGACTAATCTAAGTCTTAATTAAGGTTCTAAGTCACTAATTAAGTAATTTAGAACTCATCTTTAAAACCTAGGTCAAACCAGAAGTCAACTGAGTCAAATTAGAAATTCTGGAAAAATCCCAAACCTTAGAAATTGAATTTTTATTTAGACCTTAGATTTAAAATCTGACTTCACTATTGCATTCAGAACACCCAATTTAGCTAGGGATGAAATTTTGAAGGCATTTGGAAGTCGTTGGATTTTCATCAAATATTTTAATATTATTTAAATATGTGAAAATTCAAATAAATAAATATTCATTGAAACAAAAATCCGAGCGCCGTTGCGTTCCTCACCCTTCAATTAGTTAAGGGTGATTTATTGGAAATTTTTGGAATGCAATTAATAGGGTAAATTTGATTAATTAAATCGGTATGATTTAAATTAAATAATTATTTAATTATTTAAAGTTAACGACGCTGTTCACTTAATTTTAACGCCGTCGCCCTAATCCTAATTCACCGTTCAATCTGACAGTTCTCGCGGACCGTCCGATCGAAAGATCCGATGGTCGCACGATCGTCTCCCTCGCGAGCACCGGGGAGCGCAGTGCGTGTCCTGCGTTTGGACACGCGGCGAAGCCGACGCCACATGGACCTCCCCACCACTCTTAGCCACCGCATTAGAGCTCATATAAGACCAGTAGAACTCCTGCTTTGCTCGGTTTCAACCTGAGTCTGAAAACCAGCAACCGAGCTTCGACCGTTTCTCGCCGTCCAATTAAAGTTTACCCGATCGAGTTGATCAGGTCTGGTTAACTCAGATTTGCAAAAATTTCAACAGTAGAAACCGTTATTCATCGTCTCGCTGAGCGTAGGGATTTAGGGTTAGAGGTTACCGGAGTTGAGTGTCTTCTCCGGTGGCGTTTTGGGTACTAATCGAAAGGTCCCTTCAAGACCTTTCGATCGGTATATGGCTCGTCCTCCGGTGACGGTGAATTCGCCGCCGTTTTTGATGCCCTAGGACGCCGCTGCCGAGTTGATCGCGCGAAGGCGAAGACCCCTTCGGGTTGGGCCGGGTCGGCCCGGGCCCGACCCATGGCCCGTGGCGTTTCGGTTGCCATGGTGGGGCCCGCCTCGCAGCGCGCCAGCCCGTCGCAGCGCGACGCGTGGCCTGCCCGCTGTCGTCTGATCCGGTGGGTCCCGCGGTCGTTAGCTCAGCCAGTAATGGCCTGCCACGTGTCCTGCAAAAATATTAATAAAAACGATATATATATAATGTTTATTTAATAAATGAATTTATATATTAATAACAATAACAGATTAATAAAATTAATTAAAATAGAATTAATTAATTAATTAAATACAAATATTTAAACCTTAATATCTTGCAAAATATAAGTCCAAACATAGCAAATAAATATATCATTTTAATCAGCAAAAATAGAGGAACATTTTGGCACTGTCAATTTTGCATTTGGACATATACTTAGCAAAGTGATATTTTAGGGTATTAATTAAATTCAAACAATGTTACAAAATTTCATTTGATCCTAACTTTGTACATAATGATTCAAACTTATTGAATATGGGTCTTAAAGTGATCAAAAAACCTTAAAGATTAATTTGGTAGTATTCACTTTGCTGTTTGGATTAGTATTTGCCTAATCACTTTTAGGTCATAACCCTAATTACCCTAATTAACCCTAGAACTTTAATTGACCATAACTTGGTCAATTGAGCTCCAAATTGGATGTTCCAAATATCAATTTAGATCACAAAAACCTAATTAATAGTAATCTGTAAAAATATATTAGATCCAATAGTTAGATTTGCTAATCACCCATAATTACTCCAAAACTTAATTAATGAATATTAGCAAATCTAGTAATCCAAATTGAGTGATTTAAGTTTTAGAGGACTCCTAGAGTTATTTAAAATCCATTTGTAAGGTTGGATTAGTGTTTGAGTGATTAATTTTGCTAATCACTCACTAATCACTCTTAACCCTAAATTGGTCATAACTTAGTCAAATTAGATCCAAATTGAGCCTACCACATGTCATTATGATCAGTGGACTAATTGTAAACCATAGCCACTAATTTTACTCAATTTGGACACTAATTAGCAAAGTTAGGATTTTTGATCCATACTTAAGGATTCCTTAATCATCTTTTAACTCTAAATCTTGTATTGGTCATAACTTGGTCAATACTTATCAGAATTTAGCAAATTTAGATTCTATGGAAAGCTTAGACAGTAAATAGCAATAATCTAAAATAAAATTTAATTTTCACTTAGCCAAATTACTAATTTTCCCTTATGAGTCAAATTCACTAATTTGCCTTCATATGGCTTAATAATCACCCAAAATTAATTTAGTTACTGTCTAATCTTACATTAGATAGTAAGAATCACATTCCAGAAAAAAATTTCAGAATTAAAGCTCTAGATCAAAATTTGATCTTTTGAACCCTTAAGTAGGGGCAAAATGGTAATTTTGCCCAAATTTAGGGTTTAGCATCTTAAAGCCCTAAAATCAGTTTATAATCATTAGAATCAGTAAATAGATTGATTTATTGCTGAAATTAATCAAGTCCAAGCCTAAATTAGATTTTGATTAAAATCTCAATCTTAGCCCTTAAAGAAAATTCCTAAGTCTTAAGTGAGTGATTTCTTCTTCCTTAATCATTCTTAGATCTATTCTTAGGTCTTATAACATTAGTTAGGAAGCGTGTCATGAGAAATACTCTTAGAAATTAAGAGCCTTAATTCCTAGGATTAAGAATAGATCTTAAGTTAGAATTTATCTATTGAGTAAATTGGGTTACTCAATAGATGAAACCTTAAGTTTTCTAGTTTATAGATTTTCTTAGTTTATTAAATGATTAATTGATCTTTAAACTTTAGAACTAAGAATAGAGATCTATCCTAATGAATTTGATTTATCATTAGGATTTGCCCTAACTTAATCTGTGAGGTGGGATTCTAAACCTTAGATCCTTAGTTATACCTTTAGATTAAGTGATTAGACCCCATCATCTGGAGTCTAATTCTTAATCTTTTCATCTAGTTTTGGCTAATCAAGATGAGGTTGGGATAATTTTAAATTATAAAATTAGGTCGGTGATTTATTCATTTTAACCAAATAGTCATCTTTTGATTAAGATATAGCTAGGACTTGGCCAGTCCTAACTATCTTCAACTAGTAGGATTCGTGATTCTAAGTTACAGAATGTGTAAGAATTGATGATTCTGAAACTTATGTAACTTAGAGTAGATAGATTGAATAAAGTAGACAACAATGGATATCACCTGTGTTTTAGATAGAGTTTCTTGATCACTTTGATTTTGATGCTTCGCATTCCTTGATTTTGAGTTTATTACCTTGAACATATATTATGTACTTAAGATATTTGATAAATATATTATGTCAACTTTGAATATTCATAATCAGCATTATGTTTTCTTTTTATAAGTGGTTTGTAAGGTGTAGCTTGATTAGTATACCTCTTTGATCAACTCGTTCGGGTCGGCAACCTTGTCGAGGGTTTAATGTCCGATAGTCTATGACCATGCCTAGTCCGTGAGATAGGATGGATAGACTCTTACCATACTGACTATAGAGTCAGGATTCTGATATGGTTATACTAATTCAAGTACACCTACATTTGGTTCTGTCTTAGCTCACCAGGCTAAGAGTTTTTAGAGATTCTCAGTTCAGAGCTTCTTTCTTAGCCCATCAGGCTAAGATTTGCTAAGTATACTTTCAGTTGAGTGGCTTGGACAGTCACTGCAGTTTTCAGTTTTTAGTTATTACTTTTACTTGTATATTCTGTATTTCAACCCTATTTTACTTACAGCTTTTTTGCACGTATTTCTATATAGGATGCTAGTTTTACTTACTATTTTTATATGTACACCTAGGATGTTAGTTACTTTCAGATTTATACTGTTCAAGTTCCGTAGGTCACTTAGCATAATCTTGTTGATCATAAGCATGTTTAGGCTGTATTTTCTTTTCAAATTTGTCTAGTTTTCCTTTTTGCTTACCTGTCTTTGTTGCAGTTGCTTGGAGGAGGTATGTGCTTACTTCATAGTTGCTTTAGTTATAAACTGTTTATTTATAACTTTATACTATTCTTTTGTACGCTTTTCTGCACACTATTGCTTCAGTTCTGGTTTATGGTGATATTCAAGTAACTTAATAAAATTGTTTACCCTAAAATGTGCATAGACAATAGTCTAACCAGTTTTTCTTTTGTTGGCTGGGGCCTTACCATTATGAAACTGATAATGGTAGGTTCTGAGTTTATTGGAGCAGTTGATCTAGGGGAGAGCTTGCCATTGAAGGAGGAGCTCGTTCCTGAAGACATATAGTTTTAGCTTTCTTTCTGCCTGTGAGATTGAGAGTTATTTTTAGTCATTTTTAAACTATTCAAATTGTTGTAATAATACATGATTAACTTTACTTTTTAGCACTTTACTTATTCTGTATTATTATATTTATACTGTATGGATGGATGTTATACTTTTATTGCTTCCGCACTCTGAGTTCTTGTATGATCATTTAGTGATGGATTCTGGGATGAATGGCAAGTCCTTAGTTAAGATGGATTAGAAAGTGTGTCTAATCCAATTTTAAGTGGGGACCTTGTCATTTGGTAACCCCTCCACCGTAATCATGTTAACTTAAGAGTTAACAGGACCACGGCGGGGCAGGGCCGCCATAGCCCCACCCCTTAATTCACAAGATTAAGCTAAGGGGTGGTGTGTCACTCTGACTAACCCTTCACTTATTATTGGATTAGGATGAAATCCACAATCCACCTAATAATGGAAGAAGTAGGCACAGAATCAAATGATCAGTCACTATATAAGGATTCATACAGAATGTGAAAGCAATTTAAATATGAAACATCCAAGCATCATAATAGGAATAATATAACTCATAATAAATAACATAGTAATCCAAAACACAAAGTCATGAATATCTGTATTATTACATCACATTAAAGTTTAAATAATTAAAAGTAAAGTTCTCTTATCCTCACATGCAATAAAACTAAGCAGTAGCTCCCTCTAAAGGCTCCTCCTCTAGCACCTGATCTTCTAAATGATATGAATCTGCCATTGTCGGTTTCACAATATAGGGCCCAGCCAAAAAAAGAAAAATCTTATTAGACAAATTATCTAAGTACATTTAAGCTGAATAATTTTATGTATTTTATAATATCAACATTTAACTTATTCTAAGCAATAATTAAATTAAGTAAGGGAGCAACTAGCACAACAGAATAGAGGAAATAACTATAATCAATAACTTTAAGCAAAAAGGAGGCTAAGACATATGTCAAATATAAGCTAAACAAGGCAGGGCATATAAGTATACGTAACTGAACAAGTACTGAAAGAAAATACTATATCCTAAATATGCTCATGATCATAAGCTCATGCAGATTTAAAATATAATGAACTTAGTAATGATACATATAAATAGCAATAATAAATCTAACATCCTACAATATATATAAGCAAAACAAGGAAATGGCTGACTGAATGAAAATACTGAAGCATATGCAAAACATTATTACTATATAAGAATATCTGTATACTAGCTATCATACTAAAAAAGGCTAATCTAGCCTACTGAATATCAAAAGGATCTTAGCGTCAATAAGGAGGCTAAGGCGCAAAGCTATATTCTCCTAGAGTCATCAAGAAGGCATAGGCAGAATTTAGAGTTTTCTGCTAGCGTCATCAAGGAGGCATAGGCAGAAAATACATAACAAATTTTTTATTAGCGTCAACAAGAAGGCATAGGCAGAAAATATAAGCAAAGTCTTCTCTTAGCGTCAACATGGAGGCATAAGAAAAAGACATAACTGAAAGGCATCTCTAATACATGCAAATATTATCTTAATCATTTACCTTAATGTTTTCATAAGGAATTTAAGGAGTCTCCATAATTTTCTAAAGTTTTATTTATGCATCAAGGTCTTATATGATATGTCCAAGAAAATATGGAACAAACATCACGGAATGTGTAGCACAAAAGTCAAATAGTGAGCAATGGACTCTATTAAATATGGTGATATCATTTGTTGTCTAATTTAAATATTCAAGCTATTCTAAGTTACATAAGTTCAGGATCTCCAATTCCTACTATCGTATGTAACTTAGAAGTACGATCTTATAAGTTAAAAGGATCAGAACTGATCAGGTTATCATCTGATTAAATCAAGTACGACTACAAGTTCAATCAATAAATCTCAATGTCCTAATTTGATGAATTTAGATGTTCTATCTAAGATCTGATCAAGATATACTAAGCTATATATTATAGATTAAATACCATGAGATTGGGCTTAATCATATAATCCAAAAGGATAATATAATGAATCTAGTCTTTATTCTAAAAGTGATCTATTGAGTAAGGCAAATTCTCTTAAGAAAATCAAACTTAATAGGATGAATCTCCTATCCTAAATCTAAGGTTAGAAGACAAAATAATCAAAATAAGTTGTAAAAGTCAAGAAACTAATAAAATTAAGGGTTCATTCATTGAAAAACCTCATTTTTCAATGAATGAAATCTAACCTATGATCTAGTCCTAATCTTAGGAATAGTCCTATTGTGAAGTGCAAAGTCCTAAGAAAAGACAGAGAGATTTTTAGGGATTTTAACAGATTTGATTTAATAGTTAATTTTACTTACTCAAATGATTCTAATATAGTTCTAATACTGGTTTTAGTGATTTAAAGGATAATTTAGGGGTTAAGGACGCTTAACTTAAATTTTGGGCAAAATGATCATTTTGCTCCTACTTAAGGGTTCAAAAATCTACTTTTTGATTTAGGATTTCAAATTGGAATTTATTATTGCCAAATGATTCCTTATTGGCTAACATGAAGATAAATAGTAAGTATGCTAATTTGGACAAGAAACAGATCCTACAGGTTCAAATTAAGATTTTTGGCCTAAGAGCAATCTTATAATTTATGCTTAATGAAATCTAAATCTTTGTGCAGTTTATTATTGGGTATTGTTCAAAGATTTCATAGAGTTCAACAATGCTGCATTCTGAGGTCAAATGGCTAAGTTATGGCTAATTCGATTTCTGAGGGCAATTCAGTAGATTTGGTCGATCAACGGGTGACAAAAACTAAACTTTTCTGTTTGAAATCCAATTTTAGCAAACTCAGTTTCTATAGCTGAGTATCTTAATATACTGAGTGTGTTGATAGGGAGTAAACTCAATTTGAACTTCAAATGGTTAAGTTATGGCCTAACTAAAATTAGAGGTATTTTGGTCATTTCTTATTTTATAGGTTTCAGATCATAAATTTTATTTTAGTTTATTAATGACATTAAAATTCTAAGCTAGTTATCACTTTAAATTTTTTGAATTCAGAGTTGAATTGATCAAGTTATGATCATTTGAATTCTAGGGGTATTTTGGTCATTTTTAGGGTAGGGTCCTAAATATTACTTTTCAAACTAAGCTCCAAACGGGGAAACTAATACTTTTAAAGTGTTGGGGTTGTTCTCCTGAGTATTTTAAGACCCATATTGCATATGTTTAGACAATTAGGTTAAAAGTTGTGAGGGCTTAATTAGGTCCTAAAATATCACTACATTATACGTACCCAAAACTAATTTTTGCATTACGCTATTTGATTCCTTTTATTTTTCTGAGTAAAATAAGACCTATATTGACTATGTTTGGATCATCATACAAAAACTTATTAAGCTTTTAAGAATTTTGAATTAAATAATTTAAATTAAATAAAGTTACTATTTATTTATTTAATTTGTATTAATTTATTGTTTATTCCTAAAGTTAAAAAATATATTTATATTTATTTATTAATTAATTAATTATTCTTAATATGTATTTAATTAATATTAATCATTAATTAATCAATGATTAATCTATTATTTAATTAAATTAAATATTTAAATTATATTTAATATTAATATTAATGTTTAATTAGGATTAGTACTAATTAATTAACTATTTAAGCTTAATTAATTAATTAGTTATCTATTAATATTATTTTAATATTTATTTAATTAAGATTGGGATTCACACTAATTAATCTTGATTAATTACTATTAATAATAATTTATTGTTTTGATTAGATTAATTATTCCTAATTAATTAAATAAATTAATGCTAATTACTATTACTATTTAATTAATATTAAAATAATCATAATTATGTTCTAATTATGTTAATTAATTATAGTTAATATAATTAATTAATTTATTATTAACATATTAAATACTAGTTAATTAATAATATTACTGTTTAATATTAATTAATTATTAATTATTATTAATTAATCATATTAATCTAACTATTAACCATAATTAATAACTAATTAATCATCATTAATATTAATTAATTAATATAATAATCTGTGGGAAGTGACAGGTGGGCCCCACGGCTGCCACGTGGCGCGCAGTGGTTGGCCACGGGAGCCGTGGCGGGTCCCACGACAGACGCACAGCCGGGCAGTGGGTCCCACCACGACACATGGCAGCGCCCGATTGGGCGCTGCACTGCGTGTGGGCCCGTGGCGACATGTGGCAGCACCCGATTGGATGTTGCACTGCGTGTGGGCCCCATGGTCGCAGTCGAAGAGACGCGGTTCTGGCAGTGGTCCCCACGCAACATATGTCGCGCCCGTAGGGGCCACGAGGTGCTATGGGCCCCACAGTTTCGGACGTGGACCCGATGAATTTGGGCCAGGCTCGGGTCGACCCGGACTTCTTCTCTTATGCGAAGTGTCCCGAGGGCGCCGGGCTTAGGCACGGCTTTAGCAGGCCTTCCCGGCGCTCGGCCCGCACGGCCGAGGGTAGGTCTCGGCGAGACCTACCCGACGATACCTGGTTTAGCCTCGGAGGTGGCCGAAGTGACGGCTAGGGTGAACCCTAGGTTCGACCGTTCAAGCGCTCGGGCTTTAACGGTTTGTACTGCAGATGCCCGATCGAATTGATCCAATCAGACCGAGGGTTCACGGATCAGGATCGATACATCTTTGATCGATCGTATGGAATATAGATACAAGCAATAATACTATGAATCGGAATGAAAGGAGGATGAAGATCGGTACCTGAAGCTTCGGCGGGGAAGAAGGCTAGGGATCGGGTAGGCTCGATCCGTGCTCCGACTTCGCAAAAACCCTGAGCCCTATGGATGGTTGGAGCCTTATACGGCTTCAGACAATCTCGACGAGGCCGGGGACGCGCCGGATTGGCCCAGAGAGGCGGTGGAGTGCCGCATGCGTGCGAGGCGGAGAAGACGAGGAAGACATAATCCGGGCCGTTGGATCTGGCCTGGATCGAACGACTCCCACGGATCGGATCGGAGGGTTTTGGATCCGCTTCGCGCCAGTGGGTCGGATCCTAAGGGAAGCGGGGATCCGACCTGTCAAGGATTTAAATAATTTAATTTATTTAATTTTAATTAATTTAATTAATTTTAATTAATTTTAATTCATCAATTTTATTAATTAATTTTGATTAATTATTTAACCTCCGAAATTTTCCAAATATTCACACCCCTAGCTAATTGAGGGGTGAGGAACGCAACAGTGAGGTCGGATTTTTGATTCGACAAGTATTTTAGTTTCCCAATTTTCTTATGGTCTCTGAACCTTGACCATGGAGATGGATCGGTTCCTCAGTTTCTTATGGTCTCTTCTCAGAATCTTCACAGGTTCTTCAACAAATGATAAGTCTGGTTGGATCTTAATTGGTGGAATCAAGATTAAATGGTGAGGCTATCCTAGACACTTTCTGAGTGACAATATGTTGAATACGTTATGTACTACAACAAAATCTTCTGGCAGTTCCAACTTGTATGCTGCTGACCAAATTCTCTTCAGGACTTTGAATGGTCCAACATACCTCGGGCTGAGTTTTTCTGCAACTCCAAAACGATAGCCACCCTTCATAGGATTGACCTTTAGGTATACATGGTCTCCTTCCTGGAATTCCAAGGGATGATGATGGATGTCGTGATATTTGCTCTGCCTTTCTTGAGCTGTCCTGATTCTTTGCTGTATGAGCTTCACCTTCTTATTTGTCTCTTATACTAATTCGAAGCCATAAAACTGAACATCTCCTGTTTCAGACCATGCTATTGGTGTGGCACACTTCCTACCATATAGAGCTTCATACGGGCCATCTTAATACTTCCTTGGAAGTTGTTATTATATGCAAATTCTACTAGAGGAATGTGGTCTTCTCAGGATCCTGCAAAGTCTAGTATACATAGACGGAGCAAGTCTTCTAGAACTTGATTCACTCGTTCCGTTTGATCGTCTGTCTATGAATGAAAAGTTGTACTCATGGCTAGTGTGGTACCCAGATCCTGATGGATTGCCTGCCAGAATTTCAATGTGAAACGACTATCTCTATCCGACATAATAGTCTTGGGAATACCATGAAGTCGGACTATTTCTTTGATATAGGTCTTCGCAAGTTTCTCAACTGAATCAGTTTGTCGGATTAGAATAAAGTGCATAAATTTAGTGAGACAATCTACGATGACCCAGATTGTGTCGGCTCCATACCTCGCACGAGGTAGTCCCATGACGAAATCTATGGATATGTCTGACCACTTCCACTCTGGAATTTCTAGTGGGTGCAGCATACCACCTAGTTTCTGATGCTCTGCTTTCACTAGGCAACACACATGGCACTTAGCCACAAAATCTGCTACACTCTTTTTCTTCCCTAGCCACCAGAATGATAGTTTTAGGTCTTGATACATTTTTGTACTCCCTGGGTGCACCTGATATCATGAATTATGGCCTTCAACTAGTACTTCGTGGTGCATGGATTTAGGAATCCATAGAAGATCCCCTTGATAGACAGCCCCTTTATGGAAATGGAGATCAGTACTGTAACAACCCAAGTTGTTACCTTGGTCAATTATGATTAATCTTGGTCTTAAATATAATTATGAATGCTAATTAGGTCAACTGGAATCAACCTCTAAGACCTAGTCAGGAGTTAAATGGATCGAACCCTGATTTCTGAAAAAATTCAGAAACCCTAAAATTTGACATATTTAAATTAACCTCTGATCGAAAAACGGACTTCACCATTGCGCTCGCTGACCCCAAATTAGCTAGGGGTGAAGTTTTCATGTCAATCGAAGGTTGTCGAAAATTCGAAGAATATTTTAATATATTTAATGCCTCAAAATTTGAGAAATTAAAATACTCATCGGATCGAAAATCCTACCTCACCGTTGTATTCCTCACCCCTCAATTAGCTAGGGGTGAATATTTGGAATTTTTCTAGAAACAATTTAATTATCTAAATCAAATTGGGAATTAAATCATTAAAATATTAATTATATATTATTTTATTTATTAAATGACGACACCATCCACTTAATTGCGCGCGCCATCAGTTCCAGCCGACGCCGACGCCTCCTCTGTCTGATCGTATCAGACGAATCCGAGCCGTCCGATCGGGATCGATCGTACGGCTAGGGACCCATCTCCCTTGGCTTCTCCGTCCCCGACGCAATGCGGCGTGCCGCCGCACGCCTGGCCAACCGGCGGCCTCCGCCGCCTCGGCCGGCCCGTCCGTGGGTCTATAAGGACCTCCCACGGGTTATGCCTCCTTGAGCTCGAACCCTCTGCCTTGTCCGTCCGAACCCGAAGACCCGCGAACCTTCGATCCAGGTACTCCCCGAACTCCCCCCATCGTCCATTTGATCGCCATTTCGACGCCTGGTAATTGAAGATCTGGGTCTGGATTGTGAATCGATCGGGCCCAATCGAGGTCGATCCGGTCCGATCGACCCAGATCACGGCTCGAATCCCTCAGGTTCCGCCTCGTAAACACCCCGTAGACCTACACATAGGGTTAGGATTTGCCGGCGACTCCGGCCACCTCCGGTGAAGGTCCGCCCACCGATGGGTAGGCCCCGACGGGGGCTACCGTAGGCCGTGCGGGCTGAGGTGGTCCAGCGCCGGGAAGGCCGGCAAAAGCCGTGCCCTAGGCGCCGGCCCTCGGGACGCCTCCGCGAACGAGACGAAGTCTAGGTCGGGCCGGGTCGACCCGAGCCCGACCCGACCTTGGACGGGTCCGCGTAAGCCAGGTGGGGCCCGCTGCGCCACGTGGTAGCCTCCAGGCATGCCACGTGTCACGTGGGACCCACCACCAGAAACCGCGCCTCTTCAGCTTCGGTCGTGGGGCCCACTACGCCACGTGGCAGCCACTAGGAAAGCCATGTGTCAGGTTGGGCCCACCGATCGAGCCAGGGCGACCGTTCGGCTTCCACTGTGGGTCCCACAGTGCCACGTGGCAACCTCTAGGCATGCCACGTGTCAAGTGGGACCCACCGCCATGTCTCCCGAAACCTTTCGGCTCTCCCGTGGGGCCTACAGAGCCACGTGGCAGCCACCGTGCATGCCACGTGTCTTATGTGGGGCCCATGTCATCTCAGACAGTTAATTAATAAATTAATTACTGATTAGTCAGTAATTAATTACTGTTAGTGGTTAATTAATGGTAGTTAGTACTAATTACTTATACAATTAATGAGCTGTAATTAATAATTAAAAGAATAATTAGGAATATTTTAATACTAATTAAATCTTAATAGTAATTAGAATAATTAATTATTATTAAATAATAAACTGTAATTAATTATTCTTAATTAAGCATTAGCAGATAATTAAGGTTAATTAAATAGTAATTAGACTTAATTACTTTTCAATAGTAAAATAATAATATTATATATTTAAATTAATTAATTATTGGATTAATTAATGCTAATTGATAATTAAGCCCTTATTAATTACAGATTAATAATTTTAGAATTTATAAATATAACTTTAGGGATGAATAGTAAAATAATTCAATTTGAATAATGAATAGTAAAATAATATAAATTGTATTTTTGAATAGTAAAACTTAAAAATTTAATAACTTTTTATAGGAAAATCTAAACATAGCCAATATAAGTTTCAAAATACTTAGAAAAATAAATAGAATCAAATGGCATAATGTAAAACTTAATTTTAAGGTACGCATAACGATGTAATATTTTAGGACCTCTTTAGGATCCCATAACTTTTGACATAGTTGACCAAACATAGTCAATATGGGTCTTAAAATACTTAAGAGATTGGCCCCATCACCGTAGTAGTATTAGTTTTCTCATTTGGACATCAGGATAAAAAGTCAACCTTAAAACTCAGAGTTAACTTTAGTGAAAAATGATCAAATGCCCCTAGAATTCAAATGACCATAACTTGGCCAAATCAACTCCAAATTCAAAAATTCAAAATGCTAACTAGTTTAGAATTTTAATGTCACTGATAAACTAAAATAATATTTAGGATTGAAACCCTAGAAATTAGGAAAAATGACCAAAATACCCCTGGCCTTATTTTGGTCATAACTTGACCATTTGAAGTCCAAATCAGGCGTACTTTCTGTCTATCTTCAAGTTAGACAGTAAGGAATCATTTAGAACTAAGAAACATCAGTTTGGAATCCTAGATCAAAAGTTGACTTTTTAGACCCTTAAAGTAGAGGCAAAATAATCATTTTGCCCTAAGTTTGGAATAAGCACCCATAACCCCTAATCAACATTGCAAAATAATTAAAACTAATGTTATAATTGTATTAGTGACATTTAAGTGAGTAAAATCAACCATTAGGTCAGATTCCTAAATTCTTCTAAGTTTTAAACACTACATCTTAAGGACTCTTCTTGAGACTAGGACTAGATCATAGGTTAGAGTTCATTCATTGGGTAAATGGGTTACTCAATGAGTGAAACCTTTGTTTTATTAGTTTATAGACTTTCCTTTTATTTTATAATTTATTTTGATTATTTTGTCTTTTAATTTTTAGTTTTAAGATAGGAGATTCATCCTATTAAGCTTGATTACTTAATAGGATTTACCTTACTTATTAGATCACTATTATAATAAAACATAGAACTTAGGTCTTATCCTTTTAGATTATGTGATTAAACATAAATCTCGTAGTGTTTAATACATAATCTATAGGCTTAGAAGATCTTGATCAGATCTTAGATAGAATGTCTAAATTCACAAAAATTAGGACGCATGATTTATTGATTCAACTAGTAGTCGTCTATCTGATTGAACTAGATTAGAACTTGATCAGTTCTAATCCTTTTTAACTTATAAGGATGAGTTTCTAAGTTACACTCGATAGTAGGAAAATGGTGATCCTAAACTTGTGTAACTTGGAATAGTTAGAATGGATAAAGTAGAAAACAGATGATATCACCATGTTTAGTAGAGTCCCTTGCTTCTATTTGATGTTTATTGCTACGCATTCCTTGATTTTTTGTGCCTTATTTCCTTAAGCATATCATATAAGACATTTGATGCATAAATAAAAATGTTAGGAAAATATGGAGACTCCTTAGATTGCTTATAAAAATATTAAAGTTATTAATGAAAAGATAATAGTTATATGTGTTTTAGCCACCACTTAGTTGCGTCCCGATTGCCTAGTCATCTTATGACACTAGGGGAAGGACTTTATTTTGGCTGTGTGCCTATTGCCTAGTCTCCTTATGTCACTATGGGTACACCGTTGGTGCCTTAGCCGTACTGGTGCTAAGATTCTTCGATTATACCGTTGGTGCCTTAGCCATACTGGTGCTAAGATCCTTCGGCTTTTCTTGTGGGCTAGATTAGCTCTTTTCTGTATGGCAGATTATACACAGATGTTTATATATATGCAGTTTGATGTTTTGTTTACTTTTCAGCATTCTTATTCAGTCAGCTATTTCTTTATACTGCTTATATATTTAGGATGTTAGGACCTTGCTGTTATTTATATGTATTACTGCTGAGTTATTTTATTTTAATTAGCATATTTTCTTTTGATCACCAGCATATTTAGGATGTAGTATTTCTCTTACAGTACTTATTTGATTATTTATATTTAGATGTCTTACCTTATTTAGCTTGCACTTGAGGCATGTCTTAGCCTCTCCTTTTGCTTAAGTTATAAATGATTATTTATAACTTTTTCCTTCCTTATTGTATGGCTTGTTGCTCCCCTATATATAGTTATTGTTTAGAGAATGTAAATGGTGATATTATAAAACACATATAAGAGTTTTAGCTTAAAATATACTTAGACAATTCTCTAACACAAGATTTTTCTCTTTTTTTGGCTGGGGCCCTATATTGTGAAACCGACAATGTCAGGTTTAGAGCAGGCTGAGGTTACAGTGCCGGAAGAGGAGCTTTATTTGGAGGAGGAGCAACAGCTTGCACTTGAGGACATCTAGCCATTTATCTTTCCTATGAGGATGAGTGTATTTTATCTCCTATTTCAATTAAACATTAAATAATGTAATAATACAGGTAGTCATGACTGTGTATTTGGATTCTATACTTATATTCTGAGATGTATTTCTTTATATTTATGTTGTGATGCTTGGATATTTCTTATTGTAAATCACTTCCGCACTTTGTAATGATTTCTTATTAAGTGACTGAATATTTGATTCTATGCTTACTCCTTCCCTTATTAGGTGGATTGTGGATTTCGTCCTAATTCAAGAATAAGTGAAGGGTTAGCTAGAGTGACACACCACCCCTTAGCTTAATCTTGTGGATTAAGGGATGGGGCACCACAAGTACGACAGCCACTTTCAATGACCCGCTTGAAGCTCAAGTACTCTTCATCCTTGGTTTGTGAAATAGACACATCTATGTGAAAGGTGGGTTCCACATTGATGTTTGCCAACGCTGAGCTGAGTTTATCTCCACAGATAGGCTTGATACTAATTTTGCAAAATTCTTCTACCAGCGAGCTTTCTGATATAATGGCGTTTAGGGTGGCCTGACGACTCAGGGCGTCAGCTACGATGTTGGCTCTTCCAGGATGATATTGTATGTCGAGGTCGTAGTCACTGATCAACGTCCAACCACCTTCTTTGCTTATAGTTTAGCTCCCTCTAGGTGAATATATACTTGAGACTTTGATGATCAGTAAATATAGAGCATTGAATTCCATATAGATAGTGTCGCCAAATCTTCAGAGCAAACACTATTGAAGCTAGCTCGAGGTCGTGAACTGCATAATTCCTCTCATGGGTTTTCAATTGCTGTGAAGCATAGGCGATGACCTTACTTCCTTGCATTAATATAGCTCCTAGGCCTATGCTGAAGGCATCAGTGTATATATGATAGTTCACCCATTCTCTTGGGAGAACTAATACGGGGGTAGAAGTAAGTGCATTCTTAAGTGCTTGAAATGCCTCTTCACATGCCGGTGACCATTCAAACGACACCATCTTCTGAGTGAGCTTAGTAATAGGAGAGGCAATTTGGGAAAAGCCTTTTACAAATTTCTTGTAATAACCTGCCAACCCCAAAAAACTTCTAACTTCAGTTACTAATTTGGGTTGAGCCCACTCTTGGATTTCACTAATTTTGTTGTGATCAACACGGATGCCTTGGGCATCAACTACATGGCCCAGAAAGGTGATTGAATTCAGCCAAAACTCGCATTTCAAGTACTTGGCATATAACTGATGATATCATAGCTCATTCAAGACTGTTCTGAGGTGGCCTTCACGCTCCTTCCTTGTCTTAGAATATATCTGAATATCATCTATGAAGACGATGACAAATTTATCAAGATTGGGTTTCAGGATCCGCTGCATCAGGTCCATGAAGATAGAAGGTGCGTTGGTCAACCTAAATGACATCACTAAGAACTGATAGTGATCGTACCGAGTTATGAAAGCGGTCTTAGCAATGTCAGACTCCTTCACCTGCAGTTGGTGGTACCTAGATCACATATAGATTTTTGAAAATACTTTCGCTCTGGCCAACTGATCAAATAAGTCATCGATACGGGGTAATGGATATCTATTCTTTATGGTCACCTTATTTAGCTCTCTATAGTCAATGCACATCCTCATCGACCCATCCTTCTTCTTCACAAACAGAACTGGAGCCCTCCACGGGGATGAACTTGGTCGGATAAGACCCTTATCCAACAGTTCTTGTAGCTGCTTGTTCAATTCATACAGTTCCTTGGGTGCCATGCGGTAAGGTGCCTTCGAGATTGGCTGGGTTTCAGGAATGATATCAATTACAAACTCCACTTCCCGTGTAGGCGGAAGATCGGGTAGGTTTCTGGGGAAAACATTGATGAATTTGTACACAATGGGATTCTCGGATAGAGGGGTATCTTCTTTCTTGTCTCCCAGTATAGTTACTAGAAACGCTTCACAGCCTTTGCTTACCAACCTCTTAGCCTTGATGGCATTGATCAGAGAGGCTCTTGTACTGAGATCCCCGACGAATGACTTAGCTTGCTTGCCATCACCTAGAGTAATCTTCTTCTTCTGGCTGTTAATGGTGGCATGATGTTGACTTAGCCAGTTCATTCCTAATATAATGCTGAAATTGGCTATGGGTAGCACTATTAACTTAGCCTCGAATGCCTTGTCTCCGATAGGAATCTAAATTTTGCAGAATTTGTGGGCAGGTAGTTGAGTTCCTGATGGTAATCCTACACTCAAATGGTTGGCTAGATGATGCAATGGTATATTGTGAGCTCTAGTCCAACTCTTAGAGATGAAAGAGTGACTTGATCTAGTATCAAATAAAATGTTGCAGGGTATATTGTTTATAAGGATTGTACTTAATTACAAATGCGGTAATTTACATGCTACATTTAAATCAGAAATGCTGAGAAATAAGTGGGTTCAGAAATGTGTATATGACACCACATGATTATCTTCTGTGGCCTCAGTGGGCGTGAGGGCATACACTCAAGCTTGGCCAACAGGCCTACTATTGTAGGGCTGCCGGGCGGGTGGCCTTAATGTACCAGGACGGGAGGTAAGAGGTGCCTCACATCATGGAGCAGGAGGTGGTAGTGCTAGGCGTGCTGCTGCCATGGCAGGAATTCTGTGGTAGAGATCAAACACTGGCTGGCCTTGTACGCGCTTTATTAGCTCCCCATCAACTGTATCAGTCATGTGACACTGAGTGTAACCGTGCCTGAGTCTTCCACAGGTGAAGTAGACTTATTGACCATGGAAACACCTACCGTAGGGGTGCGGCTTTGTACAGCTGTTAAAAAGATCAGTGGAAGGCGCTTCCGCCTCAATCTGATAAACCCTAGCCCTTTTTGGGTTGTCCTATCGGTGCGCTGTGGGATCGACGGCTCTCTTGGCTTCTCGCTGTTTATGCCGTTCTATTATCTTGGCAGTTTCCAACAGTTCCCGGTAGTTGGTCATGCGAAACGACACGACCTAGGCCTAGATGGAGGGCTGCAGACCGCTCTGAAAGCGGTGACACCTATCTGACTCGGTGGGCACCAGGTTCACGGAGAATCTGGCAAGTCTCTTAAATTTTGTGTCGTAGGCGGCTACAGTGCGATTCCCCTGTTGCAATTTGAGGAATTCATCTACCATATTGCGGCGCTCCGATAATGGGATGTACTCAGCTCGAAATACCTCTTCAAACTCTTCATAGGATATCTCTTCTAAACTAATGTTGGCGAAGTGTGTGCTACAAATGTGGCCCCACCAGTGCTCTGCTTCTCCTTGGAGCAAGTGAGTGACCAGTCGGATCGCCTCCGTATCCGAGTATTTTATGCTAGTCAGGTTCTTCTCGACAATCCTTAGCCAGTCTTCTATGTCCACTGCTGTGGCGGCCCTGCCCCGCCGTGGTCCTGTTAACCCTTAGGTTAACATGATTATGGTGGAGGGGTCACCAGATGACAAGGTCCCCACTTAAGATTAGATTAGCCACATACTCTAATCCAATTTAAATAAGGACTTTGCCATTCAATCCAGAAATACTATCACTAAATGATTATACATGAACTCAGAGTGCGGAAGCATAAAAAAAAATAACATCCATCCAATACAGTATAAATATAACAATACAGAATAAGTAAAAGTACTAAAAAAGAAAATATAATCCTGTATTATTACAACATTTAATGAGTTTAAAAGTACTGAAAGAAAACTCTCAATCTCACTGGAAGAAAAACTAAAGCTACAGATCTTCAGGAACGGGCTCCTCCTCCAATGGCAAACTCTCCACTGAATCTGCTAAACCAGCAAACTCAGAACCTACCATTATCGGTTTCATAATGGTAGGGCCCCAGCCAATAAAAGAAAAACTGGTTAGACAATAAGTCTAAGTACAATTTAGGGTAAAAGTTTATTTAAGTTAACTGAATATCACCATAAAAACAGAACTGAGCAAAATAGGTGCAGAAAAGCATACAAAAGAACTGTAATAAGTTATAAACCATAGTTTATAACTAAACAAATAGGAAGTAAAACATACCTCCTCCAAGCAACTGCAACAAGGACAGATAAGTAAAAGTAAAAGAAAAGTAAGAAAAGTACAACCTAAATATGCTCATGATCAAACAGAATATGCTAAGTGACATACAGAATTTAAACAGTATAAAACTGAAAATACTAACATCCTATGTGAGCATATGAAAACAGTAAGTAAAATTAGCATCCTATATATATAAAAAAACATGCAGGAAAACTGTAAGTAAAATAGTGCTGAAATACAGAATATACTAGTAAAACAGTAACTGCAAACTGAAACTATAGCAACTATACGAACTCAACAAATCTTAGCCTGATGAGCTAAGAAACTCTGAATGTAAGTGTACTTGAATTAGTATAACCATATCAAAATCCTGACTATATAGTTAGTAGGGCAAGAGTCTATCCATCCTATCCCATGGACTAGGCCTGGTATAGACTATCGGACTAAAACCCCCTACAAGAAGCTGACCCCGAACGAGTTGATTGAAGAGGTATACTAACCAAGCTATACTTTACATACCACTTGTGAAATGAACATAATGCTACTTATGAATAATGTTCCAAATTAACATAAGATATTTATCAAATATCTTAAGTACATAATATATGTTCAAGGTATAAGGCTCAAAATCAAGGAATGCGAAGCATCAAAATCAAAGTGCAAGAAACTCTATCTAAAACACAGGTGATATCCTTTGTTATCTACTTTATTCAGTTCTATCTACTCTAAGTTACATAAGTTTCAGAATTATCAATTCTTACACATTCTGTAACTTAGAATCACGAATCCTACTTGTTGAAGATAATTAGGACTGGCCAAGTCCTAATTATAACTTAATCAAAAGACGACTATTTGGTTAAAATGAATAAATCATCGACCTAGTTTTGAAATTTAATTCATCCCAACCACATCTTGATTAGCCAAATCAAGATGAAAAGATTAAGAATTAGACTCCAGATGATAAGGTCTAATTACTTAATCTAAAGGTATAATCTAAGGGTCTAAGTTTAGAACCCAAAACTCACAGATTAGGTTAAGGCAAATCCTAATGATAAATCAAATTTATTAGGATAGATCTCTATTCTTAGTTCTAAAGTTTAAAGATCAAATAATTATTTAATAAACTAAGAAAATCTATAAACTAGAAAACTCAAGGTTTCATCTAATTTGAGTAACCCAATTTACTCAATAGATGAATTCTAACTTAAGATCTATTCCTAATCTTAAGAAATAAGGCTCTTAATTACTAAGAGTATCTCTCAAGACACGCATCCTAACTAATGTTATAAGACCTAAGGATGGGTCTAAGAATAATTAAAGAAGAAGAATCTCACTTAGGACTTAGGAATTTTCTTTACTGAACAAATTCTGAGATTTTAATCAAGACTTTATTTAGACTTAAATTTGAATCATTCTATTTACTGATTTTAATGATTGGAAAAAAATTAAATTTAGGGCTTTAAAAGGCTAAACCCTAAATTTGGGCAAAATGACCATTTTGCCCCTACTCAAGGGTTCAAAAGATCAACTTTTAATTTAGGGCTTAAATTCTGAAATTTTCTTTTGGAAAGTGTTTCTTACTGTCTAATATAAGATTAGACAGCAACTAAGTTAATTTTGGGTGATTAATAAGCCATATGAGATCAAATTAGTGAATTTGACTCATAAGGGCAAATTAGAAATTTGACTAATTGAAAGCTAAATTTTCTTTTAGATTATTGTTCTTTACTGCCTAAGCTTTCCATAAAACCTAAATTTGCTGAAATCTGATGAGTATTGACCAAGTTATGGTCAATACAAGATTTAGGGTTTTAAGGTTAATTAAGGAATTGTTAACAATAGGTCAAAAATCCTAACTTTACTAATTAGTGTCCAAATTAAGCAAAATCAGTGGCTATAGGTTTACAAATAGCTCACTGATCATAATGACATGTGATGGGCTCAATTTGGATCTAATTTGACTAAGTTAAGACCTAATTAGGGTTTAGGGTGATTAGTGAGTGATTAACAAAATTAATCACTCAAATACTATTTCAACCTTATAGATTGATTCTAAATGGTTCTAGGAGTCCTCTGAAGTTTAAAATTCTCAAATTGGGTTACTAGATTTGCTATTATTCACTAATCAAGATTTAGAGTAATTAAGGGTGATTAGCAAATCTAACTATTAGATCTAAAATATTTTTACATATTATTGCAAATTAAGTTCTTCTGATCTAAATGAACTTTTGGATCATCAAATTTGGAGCTCAATTGACCAAGTTATGGTCAATTGAAGTTCTAGGGTTAATTAACCTAATTAGGGTTTGGTCCTAAATGTGATTAGGCAAACACTAATCCAAATAGCAAGATAAATACTATCAAATTAATCCTTAGGGTTTTTTGATCACTTTAAGACCCATATTGGTTATATTTGGATCAATCTATATAAAGTTATGAGCTAAATAAGATTTGTGATATTTAATTTAAATTAAATTAAACCTAAATAATCACTTTGCAAAATATTGATTCTACAGCAAAAATTTTGGCATCAATAAATTCCTCATATTTTTCTGATTAATTTAATATATTTATTTGTATAATTTGGATAAATATTTTAGGAGTTATTTAGGTTTAAAGTTTGAAATTAATTTAATTCATTTTAATCAATACTGATTATCTGTTATTATTATCCATATATATATATAATTATATAATTTAATATTTATCTGACATATAATCATATGAATATTTAATTGTTTTAGTTTATTTGTGCAGCTGGGACCCACGACTGCGCCGGCGACAATGACATTGCCAGCGTGCAGGACACGCGTCAGCAGCGCATTGGCCCAAACAAGCAGTGCGGGGTCCACGACCTGACCTGTCCGACAGGCCGGACACGTGTCAAGGCTGGACTGGTCACCAGTCTGCATGAGGGTCCCACCACCTTGACACGCACGTGGCCCGGCTCGACTTCACGGGTCGCGACAGACCCGGCCCAGCCCCAAATGGGCCGGCGTCTTCTTCGACGGATCGAAGCAGAGTTGAACTAGGGCATGCCGGCTAGGGATCTTAACGGCGACGGTTATGGCCGAAATATATGGCTGCGAAAAGGGCTAATCTAGTGCTTACCATTGACTAAGAGATCTGGACCTGGGATGATCGAGGCTTCGAGAAACAGGCAACCCTAATTTCTAAGAACGAAGAGGGTAACGGTAACAACTGTACACAAAATGCTAAATTGGATCTATTAGAATCGCTAGAGTCTGATCTGTACCGCTAAATTGCTAATCTAGAACATGAAATAGATATTCGAATTCTATTTGAAGCAAATGAAATAAGGGTTGAAGAAGGAACGATACCTGAAATGAACGGTAATAGACTTGGGGTTCGAACTTTTGGCGTTTTGAAGCTCGGCAAAATCGCAGAAAGCAAAATGATGTCTCGAGAGATGATTTAGAGGCTTAGGTCTGAGTTCTAAGAGGTGGATAAAGGCGGCTTGAGCGGCGGTGCGCCGCGTGGTGATGCGCATGCCACGCGCTGTCTCCCCGCAGGCACGCGAGGGAGACGATGCAGAGACCGTCCGATCTTGCGATCGGACGGTTAGAATCTCCCGTCAAAGATGACGCTAAAGATGGACGGCGTTAACTGCTTAAAATGGCGCCGTTAAACTATATTTAAATAATAATATTCAATTTAATTTATTCAGTTTTAATTAATTTATTTTAACCTATTAAATGAATCCCAAAAATTTCCAATAAATCACCCCTAGCTAATTGAGGGGTGAGGAACGCAACGGCACCCTCGGATTTTTGTTTCGACGAGTATTTAATTATTTGATTATTTAGGGTATTTAAATAATATTAAAATTTTTGATGAAAAATCAACGACTTCCAAATGCCTCCAAAATTTCACACCTAGTTAATTTAGGTGCTCTGAACGCAATGGCGAAGTCAGATTTTCAATCTGAGGTCTAGATAAAAAGTCAAATTTCCAGGTTTTGGAATTTTCTAGAATTCTTGATTTGACTTTGTTGACTTCTTAGTTTGACCTAGGTTTCAGAGATGAGTTTCAAATCACTTAATTAGTGACTTAGAACCTTAATTAAGACTTAGATTAGTCTTAATTGAGCAAAGTAACAATCTGGGTTGTTACAACTGCTGATAGACTCCTATTGAATGTGGGGGGTCTCAAGCGGAGGAAACTATGCAGCAGTCTTCCGCAAACTGTATGTGGTGCTGATGGGAGTATTGAAGTGTTGGGGCAACCTCCGCCGCTATGCAGTTCTAGCCTATTTCTGAGATACCAGTGACCATTCCATTCGCTATGTCTGCTTGGCTTGTGCTTCCGCAGCCATCTTAGCCTGCTTTTGGCTGGATCTTATTTATTTATGGTGGGATTCCACCATTATCTTGACTGCCTCTAGCAAGGCACTTACCTCATTGGACAAAGAGCTGGAGGGAGTTGGGGATGGGCTCTATCCGGGATTCATTATCTCTTACTAGAATCTGAATTTAAAACAATGCACATTCAGAAATCTAGAAAATAGGAGATCACAACATTCTATCTCTTTTATTAATCAAAGATGAGAGATCAAAACACATTATTGGAAATGGTGGATAGGACATAAATGAAAGATAGTAACTGAGAGAACATAGAGTCTATCCTATATTTTTCAGTGAAAGCTTGGAAAAAGTCTGCGTAGGTTATCCTTCGGTGCAGGTGATTCGTTCCATGTCTGAACGTCCATTACTTTTTGGCCCACCACTCTTTGGCATAGTCCTGGAGTAGGAGCTCAACCATGCTGAGCCGAATACGATCTGGGTAACTTAGCTTGTCGAATGCTTTGGCTACTCTGCGTAACTATTCTGTGGCCATGGTGGGAAAATTCAATCCCCTATATACGCCATCTTCCGACATTCTTTCTAGTATGCTGGCTCCCGCTGCGGAGACTCCCGCGATTTCGCTCCCATATCGTTTCGCCACAAGCACATCAAATTTCCACTTATTCTCAAAGCGAGTATAGAAATTGTTCACCGACATGATCGTGTCGTAGTAACCCTAGGTATCCAGATTAAGCATCATAAGAATAATTGTTTAATTCAAAATTAAGATACAAAGATACGTAAGGTAAAATAGGTAGCATAGGAATTAAAGCTAATAGGTCTATCCGATATATCTAGCGGTAAAGGCACGATGGAAGTCCGCATAGGTGACTTCCCTTAGCATTTCTTCATGCCGATGGATGAGTGCTCGTAGGGTGACGCTCCACCAATCCTTGGCATGGTTGTGTAGGAGACAAGATACAATGGGGATCCTAATGTTGTCTGGGCTATTATTGATCCCAAACTCAAAATATGCTCGCTTCAGCCACTCCTTGGCTACAACGGGGTGGTCGTGTCCATTAAATACACTCTGTTGGATTAATTGGTTCAACATTCAAACTTTGAGGTCAGACACTCCTTCTATATACCTCTCGTGATGCCGATGAAGTTGGACGATACATTCCCACATATCTTCAAATCATTGGTGATGCCACCTAAGCGTCATCCTGATATATCTAAGTATGTCTATAAAAGTTAGGTCGAGTAGTAAAATTTTAGGGTTTTACCTTATATAGTTTATTGTGCATTTTTAGTATTAGACTCCTTATTCTGAGTTTTGATATTGTGGTGTCTTGGATGTAACTCCAATATTCCTAATCTAGTGACTGAATTGTCAGAGGAATCTTCCATTAGGTAGATAAGAATGCAAAATTCTAATCTGACACCTCATGGGACTCTTTGATACCAACTGTGGCACCCCACCCCTTAATCTACAAGATTAAGCTAGGAGGTAGTGTGTCACTCTAACTAACCCTTCACTTATTATTGGATTAGGATAAAATCCACAATTCACCTAATAAGGGAAGGAGTAAGCACATAATCAAATGATCAGTCACTATATAAGGATTCATACAGAGTGCGGAAGTGATTTAAATAGGAAACATCCAAATATCACAATAGGAATAATATAACTCAAAATAAATAGCATAGTAATTCAAAACATGCAGTCATGAATACCTGTATTATTACATCACATTAAAGTTTAAATAATTAAAAGCAAAGTTCTCTCATCATCACATGCAAGAAAACTAAACAGCATCTCCCTCTAAAGGCTCCTCCTCAGGCACCTGATCTTCTAATTGATATGAATCTGCCATTATCAATTTCACAATGTAAGGCCCCAGCCAAGAAAAGAAAAATCTTATTAGACAAATTGTCTAAGTACATTTAAGCTAAATAATTTTATATATTTTGTAACATCACCATTTAACTTATTCTAAGCAATAATTAAATCAAGTAAGGGAGCAACTAGCACAACAGAATAGAGAAAAAAGCTATAATCAATTTTTATAACTTTAAGAAAAAGGAGGCTAAGATATGCAATAAATGTAAGCTAAACAAGGCAGGGCATATAAGTATACGTAACTGAACAAGTACTGAAAGAAAATACTACATCATAAACATGCTTATGATCATAAGCTCATGTAGATTTAAAATATAATGAACTCAGTAATGATACTTATAAATAGCAACAATAAATCTAACATCCTAAAATTTATATAAGCAAAACAAGGAAATAGTTGACTGAATGAAAATACTGAAGCATATGCAAAACATCATTACTATATAAGAATATCTGTGTACTAGCTGCCATACAATAAAAGGCTAATCTAGCCTACTGAATATCAAAAGGATCTTAGCGTCAACAAGGAGGCTAAGGCGCAAAGCTATATTCTGCTAGCGTCATCAAGGAGGCATAGGCAGAATATAGGGTTTTCTCCTAGAGTCATAAAGGAGGCATAGGCAAAAAACACATAACAAATTTTCTCCTAGCATCAATAAGGAGGCATAGGCAGAAAATATAAGCAAAGTCTTCTCCTAACATCAACATGGAGGCATAAGCAAAAGATAGAACTGAGAGGCAGCTCTAACACATGCAAATGTTATCTTAATCATTTACCTTAGTATTTTCATAAGGAATTTAAGGAGTCGCCATAATTTCCTAAAGTTTTATTTATACATCAAGGTCTTATATGATATGTCCAAGGAAATATGGCACAAACATTAAGGAATGCATAGCACAAAAGTCAAATAGTGAGCAAGGGACTCTACTAAATATGGTTATATTATTTGTTGTCTAATTTAAATATTCTAGCTATTCTAAGTTACACAAATTCAGGATCTCAAATTCCTACTATCGTGTGTAACTTAGAAGTACGGCCTTATAAGTTAAAAGGATCAGAAGTGATCAAGTTCTCATCTGATTAAATCAAGTACGACTACAGGTTCAATTAATAAATCTCAACATCCTAATTTGATGAATTTAGACGTTCTATCTAAGATCTAATCAAGATCTACTAAGCTATAGGTTATGGATTAAACACAATGAGATTGGGCTTAATCACATATTCCAAAAGGATAGTATAATGGATCTAGTCTTTATTCTAAAAGTGATCTATCGAGTAAGGCAAATCCCTTTAGGCAAATTAAACTTAATAGGATGAATCTCCTATCATAAATCTAGGGTTAAAAGACAAAATAATCAAAATAAGTTGTAAAAGTCTAGAAACTAATAAAACTAAGGATTCATTCATTAAAAAACCTCATTTTTAAATGAATGAAATTTAATTTATGATATAGTCCTAATCTTAAGAACAGTCCTATTGTGAAGTGCAAAGTCCTAGGAAAATACCTAGAGAGATTTTTAGGGATTTTAATAGATTTGATTTAATAGTTGATTTTACTCACTCAAATAATTATAATATAGTTCTAATACTAGTTTTAGTGATTTAAAGGACAATTTAGGGGTTAAGGACGCCTAACTTAAATTTTGGGCAAAATGACCATTTTGCCCCTACTTAAGGGTTCAAAAATCTACTTTTTGATTTAGGGTTCCAAATTAGAATTTCTTATTGCCAAATAATTTCTTACTATCTAACATGAAGATAAATAGTAAGTACGCTAATTTGGATAAGAAACGGATCCTACAAGTCCAAATTAAGGTTTTGACCTAAGGGCAATCTTGTAGTTTATGCCTAATAAATCAAAATATTTGTGCAGTTTATTATTGGTTACTGTTCAAAGATTCCATAGAGTCCAAGAATGCTGCATTATGAGGTCCAATGGCTAAGTTATGGCTAATTCAATTTCTGAGGGCAATTCGGTAATTTTGGTCGGTCAACGGATAACAAAAATCAAACTTTTCCGTTTGAAGTCCAATTTTAGCAAACTTAGTTTTTATAGCTTTCCTATAATATACTGAGTGTGTTGACAGAGAGTAAACCCAATTTAGACTTCAAATGGTTAAGTTATGGCCTAACTAAAGTTAGAAGTATTTTGATCATTTCTTATTTTCTAGGTTTTAGATCCTAATTTTATTTCAATTTATTAATGACATTGAAGTTTTAAGCTAGTTAGTACTTTGAATTTCTTAAATTCAGAGTTGAATTGACCAAGTTTTGGTCATTTGAATTATAGGGGCATTTTGGTCATTTTTAGGGTAGGGTCCTAAATGTTACTTTTCAAATTAAGCTCCAAACGGGGAAACTAATACTTCTATAGTGTTGGGGCTATTATCCTGAATATTTTATGTGGCGCCCCACCCCTTAATCCACAAGATTAAGCTAAGGGGTAGTGTGTCACTCTGACTAACCCTTCACTTATTATTAGATTAAGATGAAATTCACAATCCACCTAATAAGGGAAGGGGTAAGCACAGAATTAAATATTCAGTCACTACATAAGAAATTTGTACAGAGTGCAGAAGCGATTTAAATAAGAAATATCCAAGCATCACCATATGAATAGCATGAAATATAACTCAGAATAAATAACATAGTATTCCAAAACACATAATCATGAGTACCTGTATTATTAAATCACATTAAAGTTTAAATAATTAAAAGCAAAATACTCTTATCCTCACTTGTAAGAATACTAAATAGCAGCTCCTTCTAAAGGCTCCTCCTTTAGATAAGGCTCCACCTCAAGCACCTGATCTTCTAACTGATGGGACTCTGCCATTGTCGGTTTCATAATGTAGGGCCCCAGCCAAAAAAGAGAAAAATCTTGTTAGACAAATTGTTTAAGTACATTTTAAGCTAATGAATTTTATGTGTTTTGTAATATCACCATTTAACATATTCTAAGCAATAATCAAACTAAGTACGGGAGTGACTAGCACAATAGAACAGAGGAAAAGTTATAAACAACATTTATAATTTAAGCAAAAAGGAGGTTAAGACATGCCTCAAATGTAAGCTAAATAAGGCAGGGCATATAAGTATAAGTAACTGAACAAGTACTGAAAGAAAATACTACATCCTAAATATGCTGGTGATCATAAGAATTATGCAAGTTAAATAAATAAACTCAGCAATGATACATATAAATAACAGCAATAAATTTAAAATCCTAAAATATATATAAGCAAAACAAAGAAATAGCTGACTGAAATAAAAATACTGAAGCGTATATAAAACAACAATACTATATATGAACATCCATGTACTAACTGCCATACAGAAAAGAGCTAATCTAGCCCACTAAATATCTAAAGGATCTTAGCGTCAACTAGGAGTCTAAGGCGCAAAACTATATTCTCCTACCGTCATCAAGGAGGCATAGGCAGAATATAGGGTTTTCTTCTAGCGTCATCAAGGAGGAATAGGCAGAAAATACATAACAAATTTTCTCCTAGCGTCAACAAGGAGGCATAGGCAGAAAATATAAACATAGTCTTCTCCTAGCGTCAACAAAAAGGCATAGGCAGAAGGCATAACTGAGAGGCAGCTCTAACACATGCAATTTTATCTTTAATCATTTATCTTAATGTTTTCATAAGAAATCTAAGGAGTCTCCATATTTTCCAAAAACTTTATTTATGCATCAAAGTCTTATATGATATGTCTAAGGAAATATGGCACAAAAACTCAAGGAATGCGTAAGCCACAAACATCAATAGAAGTAAGGGATTCTACTAAGCATGGTGATATCATTTATTTTCTAATTTAACCATTATAACTATTCCAAGTTACACAAGTTTAGGATCTCTAATTCCTACTATCGAGTGTAACTTAGAAGCTTATCCTTATAAGTTAAAAAGGATTAGAATTGATCAGGTTCTAATCTAATTCAATCAGATTACAACTATGAGTTAAATCAATAAATTATACATCATAGTTTTGTGAATTTATATGTTCTATCTAAGATTTGATCAAGATCTACTAAGCTATAGATTATGGATTAAATACCACGAGATTGGGCTTAATCCTATAATCCAAAGGATAAGACCTAAGATCTAGGTTTCATTTTAAAAGTGATCTACTAATTAAGAAAAATCCTATTAAGCAAAATTAAACTTAATAGGATGAATCTCCTATCCTGAATCTAAGGTTGAAAGATAAAATAATCAAAATTAAATTGCAAAAATCTAGAAACTATTAAAATTAAGGTCTCATCCATTGAGTAACTCATTTACCCAATGAATTAAATCTAACATATGATCTAGTCCTAATCTTAGGAGTAGCCCTAATGTGAGGTGAAGGATCCTAAGGAAAAAGGACTTAAGGAAATTTTAGGAAATTTAACGGTTTGACCTAATAGTTAATTTTATTCATTTAATTGACTCTAATATAGTTCTAATACTGGTTTTAGTATTTTAAAAGAAAATTTAAAGGTTAAGGACACTTAACCTAAGTTTGATTCTGTGCTTACCCCTTCCCTTATTAGGTAGATTGTGAATTTTATCTTAATCTAATAATAAGTGAAGGGTTAGTCAGAGTAACACACCACCCCTTAGCTTAATCTTGTCGATTAAGGGGTGGGGCATCACAGTTGGTATCAGAGAATTCCATAAGGTGTCATATTAGAATTTGCATTCTTCTCTACCTAATGGAAGATTCTCCTGACAATTCAGTCACATCCAAGACACCACAATATCAAACTTGGAATAAGGAGTATATATTTGAAATACACAATTAAATGTACATGACAAACTGTAAATACACGTCTGCATTTGCACGTAAGTATATGTGGTCTGAAGTAATAAGTGAAAAGTGTTAGTTTCTAGGATTTGTTGAACCACAGAGAATTGGTTATTTTGTTATTAAGGTTTATCTATTCTCACTAATGTTTAAGCTATGAGTGATTGGTTTGAGTTGGTTCTAAACAAAGCACAATAATCAATAATTAGAATTTATAGTTATCCTTTAGAACCCCTCTTAGTTAAGTCACTTGTGGTGACTTATGAGATTGTCATGTATCTCCATTTGTCCATCTTAATGGGATGGTAATTCTCTTTTCCTTAAGCATTATCTTCCTTAATTGATAACTGTCACTTAACTGTAGTAATTAATTTATGAAAAATCTTATCTCTGTTGAAATAGGAGACTCTCCTTCCCAAGTAGCATAAACTCAGTTCTTAAATGAATGCCTAAGTCATGAGGTGATTAAGCATCAAATGATCATTCCCTGAGAATGAGTTCTCTTTTAAAATAGGTAGAGTTTAACCTTTAAGTCATTAGTGATCTGAGCCACATGTGTGACTTAGATATTAGTATCTAATTTGAGAACCCTTAACCTGAGCCATGGATTATGACTTATGGTTGTAGTATAGGTTTCCTCTAAGCTCCTTAGTATTTATCCTTATGGATGAGTGAGTTCCTTGCCTTAGACAAACCATAGTTCATGACTTGTGTAACCTCTTGAATCTTGGTGTTAAGTCATCGTGTGTGACTTAATGTTCTAAATTCTCCCTAACCATAAGACTATGTATCCTACATGGATATGAATCATTTTGCCTTAGGAGAACCCTTAGTAAAAGATGAATGTCTCTTGCCAATTCAAAATCCAGAATGAGCTAATGTATATAATTAGTTCATCCCAATCTTATCCTCTAGGTGGGATTTGACAGTAAATCCCTTGGTGTCATTATTAGACTTATGTCTGATAAGCAATCCCTTAGCTAGCTTATAAGATTAGATCCTAATATAGTAAGTAGTCAAAGAACTCTAAATTTTTGTTGTCAAGCCTCTGAATTCTAATTCATTGAATAAGAATTCCTTAATTTTTGTGAAGTCTTTAGCAACTTAGCTATCTTGCCTATGCTCTCTTAAGTGATGAATGTCACTTAAGTATAGAACTTTTAGAATCCCTGATCCTTAATCCATCCTATGCTTAGTATGTGACATCACCTGCTAAGTGATAATCCTACCCTATAGTACTTAGTCATGTATTATGGCTTGGTATTAGATCCTTAAATCCCTAGAAGTAACATTCAAACTAATTGAATGATGACTTTTCCTTCTTCATTTTACTATCCTCATATCAAAGTGGTAGTTATCACCTAATAAGTTTCTCTAAACTTTAAGCCTTGAGTTTTGGGTTCTAAATGGCGAGCCCTGGCAATTTCCCATCATTCTCATTTCTGCCTTACTAAACATATCCATATTATATATTCCCTACTTGAATGATGTCGAGAACGACATCGTTTTTGAGGGGGAGAGTCTGTAATAACTCAAGTTGTTACTTTAATTAATTAAGACTAATCTTAGTATTAATCATGATCCTAAGTACTAATTAAGTCATTAGGAGCCAACCTCTAAGACCTAGTCCAAATCAGAAATCAAATGAATCGAATCCTGATTTCTGAAAAATCCAGAAACACTAGAATTTGACTTATCTAAAATGACCTTCGATCGAAAAACAGACTTCACCATTGTGCTCATTGCCCCAAATTAGCTAGGGGTGATGTTTTAGTGTCAATCGGAAGTCGTCAAAATTTTGACGAATATTTTAATAATATTTAAATACCCCAAAAATTAGAAAATTAAAATACTCATCGAATCGAAAATCCTACCTCGCCATTGCGTTCATCGCCCCTCAATTAGCTAGGGTGAACATTTGGAATTTTTCCTAAATATAATTTAATTATTTTATTAATTAAATAAAATTAAGTAAATTAATATTTAATTTAATTAAATTTAAATTGCTAACGGTGCCATCCAATGCCATTTCCCCCGCTGCGCCTTACCGTCAGGTCGCCCCTCTGATCTGTCAGGAGACACGAACCGTTCGATCGACTGATCGAACGGCTCGGCATCGTCGTCCCACCTCCCGACGCCTCGCAGCCACCCGTCGCTATGCTGCGAGCGGCAGCCTCGCAACCTCTATCAGCCATCCTTTAAGCTGCCCAGAGCAACTGCAGCGCTTCTGGGAGTGTATCCGAGAAGCCCGAGGGTTAGCTCGAAACCTAGATCAAGCCTGCCGAGAGCTCCAATCGTCGATCCAGGTACTTCTCGATCCCCCATTTGCTTCAATTAATCACATGCAATTAGTCTCAAAATCCTATTCCGAACCTTAGATCATCGATCGAGCGGAGTCGATCGACCGAAACACCATTCGATCGGCCGAATTTGGGATTAGGTATACCGTCGATACCGTTAAGTCGTCCGCCCTGAACCCTAGGTCTCTAGGGCTGGTCCTTGCCGCCGATCCAAGCCCCCTCGTGCCACGCCGTGACCCCTGACGTGTCGGCCACGTCAAGCTTAAGCCGGCACTGTGTGGGCCGGGCCCGGACCTCGCCGGGAGGGCCATCATCCAACGTGCCTTAGGTCGCAACCCTCGGGCTCTTGGCGGAAAGGGCGAAGGAGGTTTGGGTCGGGCCCGACCCGTGAACCGCGGGTCAACCGCGTAACGCGCGATGTGCAGTGCAGTCTGCGCGTGGGCCCAGACGGAGTGTTGCGTTCACTCGCGCTGCGCCGCGAATCCCGGGGGCTCCGCCCGCGGGACTGCAGCCAATAAGGGGCTGCTACGTGCCCCGTGGGGCCCGCGCCCAATTACAGGACGCTACGTGTCCGTGGCGGGCCCCTCGCCATTAATACATGCAGAAATTATTAGTTTAAAAATAATTAAATATAATATATATATATATATATATATACTTATAGTCATATAATTAACTTCTATGCATTTATAAACTGTCACACATATGTATTAACACATCATTAGTTAAATTATAGATTAATCTAATTAATTAATAATGGTTAACATATTGTTATTAATTAGTAATAATAATTAATCAAGTAATTAGTTAATATTAAGCTTTAGTTAATTATATTAATTAAAATCTTTAGTTAATTTAATTAATATACTAGTTAATTCAAACAATGAGAGAATAATAATTATAAAATTAATATTAATTAATAAGATTAATATTAAATCAGTATCAAATTAAATTTAGATAATTATGTAACATGATTTAGTTACTTAATTAATGAATAATTAATTATGATTAATTAGGTTTAAGATTAAATTGCTATGATTTAATATTGAGCAGTAAATAATTTATATAATAAATAACATTTTTTGACTAATTTAAATAAATAATAAATTTATTTAATATGACCAGATGGATAGTGAATTTAATTAAATTATTTAATTTAAAATTCTTAAAAATATAATAACGTTTTGTAGGCTGATCCAAACATAGTCAATATAGATCTCATTTTACTCAGAAAAATAAAAGGAATCAAATGACGTAACATAAAAATTAGTTTCGGGATACGTATAATGTAGTGACATTTTATGACCTAATTAAATCTCATAACTTTTAACCTGTCATCCAAACATAGGCAATATGGATCTTAAAATACTTAGGAGAATAGCTCTATCACTGTGATAATATTAGTTTTCTCATTTAGATATCAGAATAAAAAGTCAACTCTAGACCCCAAAGTTGACTTTAGGAAAAATGACCAAAATGCCCTTAGAATTCAAATGATCATAACATGGTCAATTCAACTCCAAATTCAAAAATTAAAAGTGTTAACTAACTTAGAATTTCAATGTCATCAATAAAATAGAATAATATTTATGATATAAACTCTAAAAAATTAGAAAATGACCAAAATACTCCTACCCTTAGTTAGGTCATAACTTGACCATTTGAAGTCCAAATTGGGTGTACTTACTGTCTATCTTCAAGTTAGATAGTAAGGAATCATTTGGAAGTGAAAACTTCAATTTAAACCTTTAAATCAAAAGTTGACTTTTAAGACCCTTAAGTAGGGGCAAAATAGTCATTTTGCTCAAAATTTAGGAAAAATATCCTTAACCTCTAAATTGCCTTTTAAAATATTAAAGCAAATATTAGAACTATATTAGAGTCAATTAAGTGAGTAAAATCAATTATTAGGTCAATCCGTCAAATTTCCTGAAATTTCTCTAAGTTCTTCCTTATGATCTTTCACCTCACAATAGGACTATTCCTAAGACTAGGACTAGATCATAGGTTAGATTTCATTCATTGGATAAATGGGTTACTCAATAGATGAAACCTTGGTTTTAATAGTTTCTAGATTTTGCAAATTAATTTTGATTATTTTGTCTTTCAACCTTAGATTCAAGATAGGAGATTCATCCTATTAAGTGTGATTTGCTTAATAAAGTTTGCCTTATTTAGTAGATCACTTTTAGAATGAAACCTAGATCTTAGGTCTTATCCTTTGGATTATGTGATTAAGCCCAATCTCATGGTGTTTAATCCATAATCTATAGTTTAGTAGATCTTGATCAGATCTTAGGTAAAACATCTAAATTCATAAAACTAGGACGTATAATTTATTAATTTAACTCATAGTCATAATTTAATTAAATTAGATTAGAACCTGATCAGTTCTAATCCTCTTAACTTAAAAGGCTGAGCTTCTAAGTTACACTCGATAGTAAGAATTGAAGATCCTAAACTTGTGTAACTTGGAATAATTAGAATGGTTAAACTAGAAAACAAATAAAATCACCATGCTTAGTAGAGTCCCTTGCTTACTATTTAATTTTGTGCTACACATTCCTTGTATTTTGTGCCATATTTCCTTGGATATATCATTTAAGACTTTGATGTATAAATAAAATTTTAGGAAATTATGGAGACTCCTTAGATTCTTTATGAAAACATTAATATAAATGATTAAAGATAAAATTACATATGTTAGAGCTGCCTCTCAGTTATGTCTTCTACCTATGCCTCCTTGTTGACGCTAGGATAAAATTTGTTATATGTTTTTTGCATATGCCTCCTTGATAACACTAGGAGAAAACCTTATATTTCTGTATATGCCTCCTTGATGACGTTAGGAAAATATAGTTTTGCACCTTAGCCTCCTTATTGACGCTAAGATCCTTTGATATTCAGTGGGCTAGATTAGCTCTTTTCTGTATGGTAGTTAGTACATATATATTCATATATAGTATTGATGATTTGTATATGCTTCAGTATTTTCATTCCAGTCAGTTATTTTCTTATTTTGCTTATACATATTTTAGGATGTTAGAATTATTGTTGTTATTTATATATATCATTGTTGAGTTTATTTATTTAACTTACATAATTCTTATGATCACTAGCATGTTTAGGATGTAGTATTTTTCTTTCACTATTTGTTCAGTTACTTATACTTATATGCCCTGCCTTATTTAGCTTACATTTGAGGCATGTCTTAGCTTCCTTTTTGCTTAAGTTATAAATATCATTTATAGCTTTTCCTCTATTATATTGTGCTAGTTGCTCCCTTACTTGGTTTGATTATTGCTTAGAATATGTTAAATGGTGATATTACAACACATAAAATTCATTAGCTTAAAATATACTTAGACAATTTGTCTTATAAGATTTTTCTCTTTTTTGGTAGGAGCCCTACATTGTGAAACTGACAGTGGCAAAGTTCCATCAGTTAAAAGATCAGGTGCTTAAGATGGAGCCTTATCTAGAGGAGGAGCCTTTAGAAGGACTTGTTATTTAGTATTCTTATAAGTGAGGATGAGAGTATTTTGCCTTTAATTATTTAAACTTTAATGTGATGTAATAATACAGGTACTTATGACTGTGTATTTTGGATTACTATGATATTTATTCTAAGTTATATTTCATACTATTCATATTGTGATGCTTTGATATCTCTTATTTAAATTGCTTTCTCACTATGTATGAATTTCTTATGTAGTGATTGAATATTTGATTATGTGCTTACCCCTTTCCTTATTAGGTAAATTATGGATTTCATCCTAATCCAATAAGTGAAGGGTTAGTTAGAGTGACACACCGCCCCTTAGCTTAATCTTGTGGATTAAGAGGTGGGGCGCCTATGTTTGGATAATTAGGTTAAAAGTTGTGAGAGCTTAATTAGGTCCTAAAATGTTACTACGTTATACGTACATCGCAATTTGATTCCTTTTATTTTTCTGAGTAAAATGAGACCTATATTGACTATGTTTGGATCATCCTACAAAAATTATTAAACTTTTAAGAATTTTGAATTAAATAAAGTTATTATTCATTTATTTAATTTGAATTAATTTACTGTTCATTCTAAAAGTTAAAATATATTTTTCTGTATTTATTAATTAATCAATTAATTATTCTTAATCTATATTTAATTAATATTAATCATTAATTAATTAATGATTAATTTATTATTTAATAAAATTAAATATTTAAATTATATTGAATATTAATATTAATATTTAATTAGGATTAGTACTAATTAATTAACTGTTAAGCTTAATTAATTAATTAGTTATCTATTAATATTATTTTAATATTTATTTAATTAAGATTGAAATTAACACTAATTAATCTTGGTTATTTATTATTAATAATAATTTACTATTTTGATTAGATTAATTATTCCTAATTAATTAAATAAATTAATGCTAATTACTGTTATTATTTAATTAATATTAAAATAATCATAATTATGTTTTTATTATGTTAATTAATTATAGTTAATATAATTAATTAATTTATTATTAACATATTAAATACTAGTTAATTAATAATGTTATTATTTCATATTAATTAATTATTAATTAATCTTATTAATCTAACTATTAATCATAATTAATAACTAATTAATCATCATTAATATTAATTAATTAATATAATAATATGTTGGAAGTGACATGTGGGCCCCACGGCTGCCATGTGGCACAGCGGTTGGCCACGGGAGCCGTGGCAGGTCCCACGGCTGATGCACGGTCGGGCAGTGGGTCCCACCACGACACGTGGCAGCCCCCGATTAGGAGCTGCACTGCGTGTGGGCCCGCGGCGGCACGTGGCAGCACCCGATTGGGTGCTGCACTGTGTGTGGGCCCCACAACCGCAGTCGAAGAGACGTGTCACGCCCGTAGGGTGCCACGTGGCACTGCCGGCCCCACCGTTCCGGGCACGGACCTGGTGAATTTGGTTCGGGCTCGGGTCGACCCAGCCGGACCTAGACTTATTCTCTTATACGAAGCATCCCAAAGGCGCCGGGCTAGGGCACGGCTTTAGCCGGCCTTCCCGACGGCGCAGGCGCTCGGCCAGTACGGCCAAGGGTAGGTCTCGGCGAGACCTACCCGACGACACCTAGCCTGGCCTCGGAGGTGGCCGGAGGTGGCGGCTATGGTGAACCCTAGGTTCGACCGTTTAGACGCTCGGGCTCTAACGGTTTGTACTGCAGACGCCCGATCAAATTGATCCGATAGGACCGAGGGTTCACCGATCAGGATCGATCCATCTTTGATCGATCGTATGGAATAGAGATGCAAGTAATAATACTAAGAATCTGAATGCAAGGAGGAGGAAGATCGGTACCTAAAGCTACAATGGTGAAGAAGGCTAGGGTTCGGGTAGGCTCGATTCGTGCTCCGACTTCACAAAAACCCTAAGCCCTATGGATGGTTGGAGCCTTATACGGCTTCAGGTGATCTCGACGAGGCCGGAGACGCGCCGGATTGGCCCGGAGAGGCGGCATAGTGCCGCGTGCATGCGAGGCGGAGAAGACAAGGAAGACGTAATCCAGGCCGTTGGATCTGGCCCGGATCGAACGGCTCCCACGGATCGGATCCGAGGGTTTCGGATCATGGCTCGCGGATTCGGATCCGCTTCACACTAACGGGTCGAATACGAAGGGCAGCGGGGATCCGACCCGTTAAGGATTTAAAATTAAAATAATTTAATTTATTTAATTTTAATTAATTTTAATTCATCAATTTTATTAATTAATTTTAGCTAATTATTTTACCTCCAAAAATTTCCAAATATTCACCCCTAGGTAATTGAGGGGGTGAGGAATGCAATGGTGAGGTCGGATTTTTGATTCGACGAGTATTTTAGTTTTCCAATTTTCGGGGTATTTAAATATTATTAAAATATTCATCAAAATTTTGACGACTTCCAATTGTCATGAAAACATCACTCCTAGCTAATTTTGGGGCAATGAGCATAATGACGAAGTCCATTTTTTGATCTGAGATCTATTTAAATATGTCAAATTTTAAGGTTTCTAGATTTTCTAGAAATCAGGATTTGATTCATTTGACTCCTAATTTGAACTAGGCCTTAGTGGATGACTCCTAATAACTTGATTAAGCTATCTAACCTATGATTAAGACTTGGATTAACCTTAAATGACTAAGGTAATAACTTGGGTTATTACAGTTGGAGATCCTGAACTTGTGTAATTCAGAGTAGACAGAATGAATAAATTAAATAACAATGGATATCACATGTGTCCTAGTAGAGTCTCTTTCTCACTTTGGTATTTGATGCTTTGCTTACCTTGTATTGAGCTTTCTACCTTGATCATATATTTTGGACATATGATATTTTAAATTTGCATAAATATCACTCATATTTTTATTGGTGTTTTCAGTTTTCTAGTTTTCAGTTCAGTAGGTTGAGACCTAATTAATCTGCCTCTTCAGAATGGGTTCGGCCTAGTAGTGGGAACACTAGTTTGTCAGTGAAGTCCATCTAGTGTTTCACTTACTAGTTTGTCGGAAAGATAATGCATAGAGATTTGGTTCAAACTATTAGAATGAACACTAGTTTATCAGTGAAGTCCACATTGTAGTTCATTTACTAGTATGTTAGAAAAAGGGAATATAATAGAATTGCTGTGACTTGTGGAATCATTATTCTGATATGGCAGTACTAATCTTAGGTATACCTCTGCTTTGGTTCTTCTGCCTTAGCTCATCAGGCTAAGTGATTTCATGTATATTCAGAGCTTCTGCCTTAGCCCATCAGGCTAAGTGAGATTGTTGTTTACCTTCAGTTTGAATGGCTTGAGTAGTCATGGCAGTTTTTAGTTTTATATTTACTATTTCAGTTTACTTTTCTGCATTTCAGCACTATCTTTTTTACATTCTTACTACATTTTCTAGCTTTGTTTACTTATAAGATGCTAGATTTACTTGCTGTTTATTCATATATAGGATGTTAGTTTTGTTTTCAGTTATGTAATGTTCATATGTTCTCTTACTTTATGTCGATTAACATATACTTATATTGATCATAAGCATGTTTTAGGATTGAGTTTTATTTCAGTTTCTAGTATTTTTTTTTTATATACCTAACCTTGTTGCAGCTATAGTTGTAGGTATGTGCTTACTTTCTCTTTTGTTTAAGTTATAAACTTATTATTTATAGCTGCCTTTCTCTTTCATATGCATTCTGCTCCTATACTTGCTTGTATGTTGAGTTTAATGGTGATATCTAAATTAACATAATAATATTTCAGCATGTACTTAGACATTTTGTTTAATTAGGTTTTTCTTTTGTTAGCTGGGGCCCTATCATTATGAAACTAATAATGGTAGACTCCGAGCTCTTTGAGGTTATGGAGCCTTTTGAAGACCAGATTCAGGAGGAGGTTTTGAGCTATTGAAGACCCTTAGCTTTTCTTTTCTGCTCTGTGAGGATGAGTGTTATTTTATTTCAGTTCAGCTTTTATCTTTTAAAATCATGTTATAATAATACAGGTTTATTTATATTTTTCTTTTACTGCTTTTATTCTAGGTTGTATGTTCTTACTTTTGTATTGTGATGTAATAGACATACTATTTTTGCTTCTGTACTCTACTTTCATGTTCATTTAGTGGGAATATGCTTTGGAAATGACAAAGTCTTTAATTATGATGGATTAGGATAAGTACCTAATCTAATTATAAGTGAAGACTTTGTTATTTGGTGACCATTCTACCGTAATCATGTTAACTTAAGAGTTAACAGGACTACGGTGGGGCTGGGCCACCACATTCACGTAAACCACTTTGAAAATGGTAACATTTATCTTCCTCTGTGGGTGCCAGATTTAGTGTGAAATGAACGAGTCTTTTAAACTCTGCTACATGATCTGCCACAGATTGACTTCCTTGAGTCAACTTTAGTAAAGAGTCACCGATGATGTTCTTCGCAGATGGGGGCACAAAAGCTTCCTTTAAGGCTTCCACAAACCAATCCCATTCAATATCTTCTAACTCGTATTCTTCAAAACAAGTTTCTCGAATGTTATCCCACCAATGTTTAGCTTCATCTTGAAGCAAGTGTGTAGCTAATCCAATTATTTGGTAATTAGGACAGCTAAGGCTAGTCAAGTTCTTCTCTATTGTTCTCAACCAAGCCATCAAGTTTATCGGAGATAAAGTCCCATCAAATGTAGGTGATCTTAACTTTAAGAAGTTATGTAGTAATCCATCACCAAGCTGACGATTAACAATATATGAGTGAACAATAGGTGACGCTGATGATGTGCTGGCGTTTACAGACGGTAATGCAGATACTAGCCTATGAATAACCAGAGCTTGTTGGTTCAATGTATTTACCATGCTCCTGATGGAAGCTAATTCATCCATATTATTATCGTTGGATGCAGCGATAGTGTTAATTGGGGGGTCATTAGAAGAAGGGGCGGCATTAATCGGAGTATTATTGGGGGAAGTGGCAGAATTCATTTCTGAAATAAAAATGATCATTCTTAGTCTTATGAAAAAGAACTAGAATATTGTCAAATTTTTATTACTCTTCAAAGATGAAGTTATTACAAATTGGAAAACATAGAATGGATCCATATCATAGTAAATATCTTAGCCTATATATTTAGCAAAAAAAGCTACACAAAAGTCTTCATAAGTAAGTTCACGGCACTCCCTTCGAAGCTTCTTAAATAAGTGTTTATAGGTGTCGATCCACCATTCCCTTGCATAATCTCGAATGAGACATAACACTATATCTATTTTAAAATTATCCAGCCATTCCATGGTACTAAGAATGCAGTTTACCCTTGCAAGCCATTCTTTGGCTAGAATGGGAAAGTCAAGTCCTCAGTAGGTGCCTTCCTTTAGCATCTTATTTAGTACTATCACTCCTTCATCAGATACTCCTTCTATATGTCTTCCGTGCATTTGACCCATTTGGAATTCATATTTCCAAATAGCCTCAAATTCTCTTAGGTGAACTAGAAATGACATTCTTATGTGTCTTTTATACCTATAAATATCATTAAATTCATATAATTTGTTGAGCGGTGTATTATTATTTAGATGTTAACACTTTAGCATTTCTTATAGTTTTCTCATCTTTTACTATATTTTGAGTTATAATCATAATGATATGGATATTTTTTCAAGTATCCATTTAGTGATGAAGTGCCTGGAGAACAATCCATTATGTAGAGAGGAATACAATTTCCAATCTGACACCTTATGGAGTTCTCTGATACCAACTGTGGTGCCTCGGCCCCACCGTGGTCCTGTTAACTATTAAGTTAACATGATTACGGTGGAGTGATCACCAAATGACAAGGTCCTTGCTTAAAATTAGATTGGGCACTCATCCTAATCTATTATAATCAAAGACTTTGCCATTCAAAGTATTTTTTCACTATGAAAGGCACATGAAAACAGAGTGCGAAAGCAAAATAGTAAACATCCCTCCATTACAATATAAAAATCCAGACATTCAACTCAGAATAGGTAATGAAGCAAAAAAGTAAAGTTTAACATGTATTATTACAACATAATTAAATAACTTAGCAGAATTAAACATATAAATATACTCAGCCTCACATTGCAGGAAAGAAAAAACTAATAAGCTAAAAGTCTTCAGCAACATGATCCTCCTCCAAAGACAGGTCCTTGAATGCTCTACAACTTCAAAAAACTCTGAATTTATTATTATTGGCTTCATAAGGATAGGGCCCCAGCCAAAGAAAAAAAATCTTAGTTAGACAAAATGTCTAAGTACACTTTAAGCTGATACATTTTTATGTTAATTTAGATATCACCATAAACTTAACAATTAAATAACAATATATAGGAGCAAGAAAGCATATGAAAGAAACATGAAGCTATAAACAATATGTTTATAACTTAATAAAAGTAGAAGTAAGCACATACCTCCAAGATCTGATGTAATAAGGTTAGGCATAATATAAAGAATAATTCTAATAACTGAAAGGAAAACTCATTCTAAACATGCTTATGATCAAAGGAAACTTATGCTAATTAATGTAACCCAATTAAATCATAAAATACGATTAAACAATTCAAATTACGTCTAGCTTCCTATATAAAATGAGTAAGGCTAACATTCTAGATATGTATAAAGAAAGTAAAATTAGCATCCTAAATTAAATAATATTAACATCCTAAATATCCACATAAAGTAAAACTAACATCCTATATGTGATCAAGTATACATGTCTAACATCCTATAATAAATAAGATTATCATTAAACTAAGAAAAATGACATATAAATAAGCTAAAATACTTATAAAGTAATTATTAAGGAAAATGCCAAAATATAATAAAATGATATGGAATGATAAGTATAAAACTGAAAACTACTATGGCTAAATAAGCCATTCAAACTAAAAATATGCATAACATCTCACTTAGCATATGAGCTAAGGTAGAAGGATCAAGCTTAAGAGTAAAAGTGCACCTAAATTAGTATTGCCATAATATGGAATTGAATATATAGTCTAACAGATACCATCCTAGTCGGTCATAGGCCTAGTCTTGGTTAGACTTATAATAGATAGATAGATACCATCCTAGCCAATCATAAGCCTAAGTTTGGTCTGTACTAAAGCAAAGGCATGGAACTAAAAATGCATACTAATTAGGATACACTCTTCTTAACCAAAATCATCAAAACCAAAGCACCGATAAAAAGAAATGCCAATGTTGTTTATGTAAATCAAGTTTGACATGAGATACTCTTCAAATATTCCAACATATATATACAAGGTAATAGGCTCAATTTCAAGGAAAGCAAAACATCAATGTTCAAAGTGAGCAAGAGAATCTACTAAGGTACAAGTGATATCTAATAATATATTAAGTAAAGTCACACTTAATAGGATAGATCTTTAATCTTAATTCTAAGGTTGAAAGGTTAAATAATCAGAAATAAACTATAAAAAATCTATAAACTAGTAAAACTAAGGTTTCACCTATGGAGTAACCCAATTTACTCAATAGAAGAACTCTAACATAAGATCTATTCTTAATCTCTAAGAAAATAGCTCTTAGGCACTAAGATTAACACTCAGACACAAATTTTAACTAATATTATTTGGACTTAAGAGATAGAATAGAAGGTTCAAAGAAGGGTATGATGTGAGATGAATCTCACATTATACAACTAACATTTTCACATAGGATTTTCTTAAAAAAGAAAATTACGGTTTTGCATAGAATTTTGATTATAGACTTAAATTATTTAAATTAATTTTTAAAATATTTTACTTATTGAAATTAATGATTAAGTTATGGATTTTAGGCTTAAAGGCACTTAACCTTAAATTTGGGCAAAATGACTATTTTGCCCCTACTTAAGTCTAAAAATCAACTTTTTGATTTAAAGATCTAAATTAAAAATTTTCAGTGGCAAATGATTACTTACTGTTTAATATGAGGATAGACAGTAAGTACACCAAATTTGGATAATTATTAAGCCTTATGAGCTCAATTTTAAAAAATTGACTCATAAGAGCAAAATGGTAATTTAACCTAATAAAATCTAAATTTTTTATTAGTTTATTAAAGCTTGCTATTTAAGAATTCCATAGAGTATAAGAATACTAAATTTTGAGATCTAATAATTAATTTATAAGCAAATCAATTATAGGGTCATATTTTGAAAATTAGGGTTACTTAAGGATAGGCCAAAAATCTAACATTTCCATTTGAAATCTAAATTTAGTAAAGTTAGTGGATATAGCTTTCCTATAACCCACTAAGTACTTTAACTAGGAGTAAACCCAATTTGGACTTTATTTGGTCAAGTTATGACCTAATTAGGGTTAAGAGTGATTAGTAAAATTAATCACAGAATCACAAATCCAACCACACTACTATGTTCTAATATACTCTAGAAGCTATCAGAAACTTGAATTACTCAATTTAGATTACTAAATATGCTAATTTTTATTAATCAAAATTTGGGGCAATTAGGGTTGGTTAAGGAATCTAACCATCAAAACTTAAATATTTTTATAGTTTACTATTTATTAGGTCTTCCTGATCAAAATAATATATTGAAAGACCTAATTTGGAGATAATTAGGGTTATGTCCTAAAAATGATTTGACAAAATACAACCCAAATAGAGAAATTGACATAATCAAAGTAATCTAGAGATTCTCTTGATTATTTTAAGACCCATATTAACTATATTTGGGTAAGTGTGTGCAAAGTTATGATAGTTTTAACATTTATGACATTTAGAGCATTAATCACGGGTCCTAAATGTCATTAGATTAAATACTTATCAAAATAGAGATTTAACAGTTCCATATTATTCCTCTAATTTTACTGATCAAAATAACATATAATATTGCTATATTTGGAGTTTAGGATCTCAAGATATTAATCTATTATTAATTTAAATTAATTAATTAAATTAAATTGTGATTTAAATTAATTAACTAAATCCTATAATATATTTATAATTTCAGAAAGGCGGCGGGACCCACCAAACTCCGAAGGACTAGATTGCGGGCCCCACTGGCAGATGTTGTACCGGATCGACACAGACATGCTGGACGCACATCCACGTGTCAATCCGTGAGAAGCCGAGAGGTATTACACGGGCCACACCAATTTACGCAGACAACCCAAACATGCGGGTCGGGCCCCGGTCAACCCGGTTCGACCCGAAGACGATTCATCTTCCCCGACTGATTCACGCTATGACGGAAAATTAGGGTTTGTGAAAAGCGAATCCTACTGTGGACATGTCTTCAATTTCGATCGATCAAAGCATTAATCAATAAATCAAATGCTATGCTATTATAATCTATGTAATGAAATAGGTATAGGAACTATAAATTTTGCAATTCGAATGAAATCAAATTAGGTAGGAAGATACCTGATCGACGGCTTAGAAGACTTATGGTTTCGGGATCGAGTGGGAATAGCAGCACGAGCCTCCTTCGATTGCAGTTTTGGTTTAGATGGTGAAAACTGAGACTTAGAGCTCTCTATCACACTTAAAGAAGAGGTAAGCAGTTGAAGAGTGGCGGGGGACGCACGGAGTCGGCCAGGTGTTCCGCGTACGATGTAGCTCTGCACGCGTCGTGTGCTTTCCTGATCTCCTGATTGAATGAATCAAAGGATCCGTTAGATTAGACGGTAAATGCCGGTTATATCAACTGTGTTACCTATTCAACTAACAGTTGCCGTTAAATATTTATAAGATATATTATTATTTAAATTATTTTAAGCAGATTTTATTAATTAAAATTAACCATTTAAATATATTCCAAAAATTTTTAATAAATCATTTTTAGCTAATTGAGAGGTGAGGAACACAACGGTGAAGTTTGATTTTCGTTTCGATGAGTATATATGTAATTATTCAAATTTTCAGGGTATTTAAAATATATTAAAATATTCACCGAAAATCCAACGACTTCCAAATACATCAAAAACATCACCTCTATCTAATTTGGGGGTGATGAGCGCAATGGCGAAGTCAAATTTTTGATTTGAGGTCAATTTCCAGGGTTTTTGGAATTCTAAAAATTAGGATTTGATCTATTTGACTCCTGATTTGGACTAGGTCTTTGTGGTAAACTCCTAATAACTTACTTAGAGCATTAGAATCACAATTAGGACTTGGTTTAATCTTAATTAACCTAAGTAATAACCTAGGTTGTTACAACCTCGGTCTTGTTTGTCAAGAATAAGGATGGGAGTATGCGCTTATATATTGAATACCGGTAACCAATAAAGTTACCATCAAGAATAAATATCATTTGCCTAGAATTGATAATCTATTTGATCAGTTAGTTGGTGCTTCAATATTTTCAAAAATTAATTTGAGGTCTGGCTATCATCAACTTTGCATTAAAGAAAGGATATTTTTAAATCTGTTTTTAGAACGAGTTATGGGCATTATGAAATTCTAATGATGCATTTAGGGTCAACCAATGCTCCATCTTACTTTATGGATTTGATGCATCGAATAATGAAGCCTTACTTGGACTTGTTTATCATAATTTTTATTGATGATATATTGATATATTCCAAAATCACTAAGGAACATGAAGGGTATGAGTCAGTCTGCAGACAGAGCAGTTTATGCCATTCCCGATGTTGGACATCTCCATGGAAAACTGGGTAAGGGAGTTTGAATCCCCTCTCTGGGATGAGCTTCCGTCGTGATGTGATCTGAACATATCGCTGTTTGGCCTCCATTGAAGAAAAATACTTTTTGTTGAATGCTCCTCTAAATGTTGAGGTAGCTACTTTCTTGCTTGTGATGCTCTTCTTTTGTGAAGCCATTGGAGAGGAAGAGTTTGAGAATTTTTTGGTAGTTACAGCAGAATAGTTCTAGGAGAAATTAATGTGTAGGTTGTCCTTATCCCTCTCCACTATTTATAGACCATTACTTTTTCACCTATTCTCTTAATTCATCATTCAAACTACATTTATGGCTGGTCAAGTATATCATTTAATCATGCCATAAGTGTGATTTGATTCAGCCTTTTAAAAAGAAGAAAAAAGCATCTTGCAGTAGTTTTTAGCAGATTTCATGTCCATAGGCGTGTTGTAGTGCCTTTGACTGCTTGGGAATTTTGAAGCAGTTAATAGTTGTTCCAGTTGTGCATCACTCACTACGATGCGCAATAGCGCCAAGAGGCCTGTAAAATTTTTGCTTAAGTGCTGAAATCTGCTGTAGCGTGGTATAGCAGCAAAATTCGCTGCAGCGCACTATAGCAGCAAAATCTGCTGCAGCGAGTTATAGCGCCTACTACATAAGTTTTTTTTTCCCAAATATTTTGACCATTTTTCTAGAATTTGTAGTTAAAGAGCATGTTGTTTATTTATTTTATCTTTTTATTTTTAAACTAACTAATCGTAGACTAAAGAAAATAAAAACTATTGGGTTGCCTCCCAAAAAGTGCTTGGTTTAGTGTCATTAGCGCGACCATTTTAAGAACTTTAAGGGATTAATTTGTTAGGGGGTCTCTCTCTTCAGATTTTGAAGTGAATGGTGAGCACTAACATGTGTTGTGCTCAAATTCTTTACTCATCAATTATCTTCTTCCCCACTTTTTCTTCAGAATTAGGTATAGAAGTTCCAATCTTCTTCCTCTTACCTCTTCTTGTTTTCTTTTTATAAGTTATTTTATCCTTAGCAATTCTTCCAGATGAGGTGCTTTGGCCACTTTTAGATCAGTTAATTTCAGGTTTTCTAGATCTATATTAATTGGTTTATATTCTCTCCTAAATTTTCTCCTCCATTCCACTTCCATATTTTTCTACTTATACAAAGTGTGTTTCAGGACAATCTCTTCAGTTTTTTCGTGTATTTTAATCTCATCACCCCTCTTACAACATCAATAATTTCCCATGTGGTGGCAAGGAAAGGTTGTCCAAATACAATAGTGGAATTTTAATTCCATCTATCTAATTCACAAATGATAAAATCAGTGGGGACCATACAACTTCCCAAGCCAATAGCTAAATTTTTTACTATTCTTAATGGGGTTAACGAGTTCAGATTTGTGAATTCCAAGATTGTCAGAGTGCTCTCCATTCTTTCTATTCTCAAGTGTTTATAAATATGATAAGGCATAACATTGACTGAAGCTCCAAGATCACACAAGGGATCTAAAAGAACTTAGCCCTGTATTATGCAAGGAATATTTAATTTACCCGGATCTTTGTATTTTATTGCAATCAAGTCTTCTCTTTCAGATCTACTAGTGCCTATTCCAGCTCTCAAATATTTTGGATCCATTCCAAGATTATTATCAAGGAAATCCCCCTCTATCACGTCAGAGTTAATGACGCTAACCGTCTCTCTTGGATTCACTTCAGTTGAACTACGCAAAGTTCCCTGTTGACGCATGGACAACTGTTTGGAGACTTGTCCTAGTTGGACTTCAATGTTCTAAAGGGATGCTTCAATCCCTTGGATTGAGGCATCATGACGAGTTATTATCATTTCAGTTCTGGTCATGAACTGAGCGGTTAAGGCCTTGAAGGCATTGAAAGCTCCTTCAAGGTTCATGTTTTAGGATTATTGATTGTTTCCATTTTACAAATATTTATGATAAAATTTATTTTATATTTTGCTTATGTTTTGAATACAAGGCTAACAAGCAGGGCAATAAGTTATTACATTGGCAAGTGCTTTATTTTTTTATATGTGATGCAAAATTTTATTCATATCACTCTTTTATTAATTTATGCCTACTATAAGATGCTAGAATATAACTCTTATAAGAATGGCTTATGTACATCTGTCTGACTGGCAATTATTAATAATTTTTTAGATTTTGATAATTAAGCATTTGAAGATCTGCTTGAGTAAAAGAGAGCTTGAATTTTATGATGTGAGGTGAAGAGAATAATTTATTGAATCTTCTTTTATAAGAATAAACTTTTGTAATTTGTATATGTTGGCTCTGTATGTATAATTATGGACTTATATTTATCTACTTTCATTATTGTTATACATGTCCTTAATTATGAAATTATTAATTAGAAATTCTCAAACTCGATTCCCTGGTCGTCACACTCAGGTACCTCTCCTTGTACCTTTACTTGTACACGTCTTTCCATTTTACTCAATGCCTTTGTGAAATGATATTTTGGGTAGCTCTTGTATGACATTAGGATTTATTGTTGAGCCTTAATCAAACTTGAACGAGTTCGATCGAAGCTCATTTTGTCCATTAAGAAAATAGTTCTGCAAGTAGGATTTATGTATACTTAAACCTAGGGCACCATTGTTTGCGATGTTACAATAATTTTTTTGTATCAATGGAAAGGTCATGGAATGACCTTTTCATCTGTATATGACAACGCACTTGAGGTGCCTTGAATTGAGAGTATTTTGGTGCAAAAAGGGATACGTTCCATTTTTCTTCCAGGCAAAATGACTGTCGAGAGCTACAGCGCGCCGTAGCGCCTTGCTCTTGGCTAAGCAAGCACTCCAACACTCCGCTGCGCTCACATCTCAGAAAATATGGCGCTGTAGCACGCCTTAGCGCCTGAAGGCGCTGCTGTGCACCGCAGCGCCCGTGCCTCGAAAAATCTGGCGCTACAGTGCGCCGTAGCGCCTAGCTCTCGACCAGGAGGGAACTACCAGGCGCCGCAGTGAAGAAATTTGTCGTAGCACACCGCGGCACAGTGACATGCCACATCGCGTTGTAGTGCCTGGCTCTCGACCAGATGAGCGCTACAATGCGCCGTAGCGCGCAAAACTGCCCAGTTTGGCTCAAATTTTATATTTATCGTATTTTGGTGACTTTATAACCATAATAATGCAAAATAATACCCAAATAAATATAAATGTGACTTTTAAATATGAAATCCATGCTTATGATGTTTATATTTTTTGAACATATGCTTGTTTAGCAAACTTATACTTGTAGCTATTTTCTTTTGATTGAATCAACATATTATTATTTCTTAGAACTTAAGATAACCATGTTAAATGGATTCATTTTTGTTGCTTTAAATGTGGAACATTAGGCTTGAAACATTGTGATAAATTATTAACATGCTTAAATATTAATTTGTTCAATTAGATTTAAGTTTTGAATTTTTAACTTACTAACCAATTACCAATTGCTTTAACTCATAATTAGTGAATGTTATCATTTATTTTTTAATTAATATTACTGATTTATCATGTGATCTTAAGAGATTAAGCCTTAAGATGATAAAAATGATTTAACTATCTTAATCAAAACCTTAGATCTTCTTGATTTCCTCTTAAGTAAGATAATTAGCATAAATTAATCTTAATAAAATATGATTAATTTATTAACAATCAATTCTTATGGGTTATATGATTTTACCACATAATCAAAGTTTTGGGTTGAATTTAAATATAAAAGATTTGCATACTTAACTTTTGCATCTGAGTCATGATTGAATTTTTAATCCTACATGGGATCTCATTATCTTAAATTCTTCGAATTTAGCTTATGATGTAATTGTGGTGATTATCAGCTTTAGATCTTTAAAGTACAAAGATAATTTTAAACTTAAGTAAATATTATACTTTTAATAGGGTTATCTTTGAGGTAGGAAATATCTTAATTGTTTTATTTTGAAATAGGCCTTTAGATGAACCCCTTAAACATTAGATAATTAACCTTATATTCTTGTGGTAAGATAACCTAAGAGATATTAGTTTGAGGCTATCTAATTATGGTAGAACACCTATATTGAGTGTATTCTAGGTCATAATATTGGGACCCCATTGCTTAGTACTCACAATGGAGTAAGGGTTCATTAGTTTGTTATTCCTTGATTATTAAATAGAGTTGTTAGAATAAGAATTAGAAATGTTATTAGAAGAAGATGACTGTGCATATCCATAGAGTTGAATTACTCAGCATAAAATGGAATTGGTTGATTTACCTTGAATAGAGCTGTAGAGTTACGGCTTATCCTAGGTAACTAGATAAGTACAACTCCGTTCAGGATAAACATCCAAAGCCCAAATTGTGTTATAGTTTGAGAGAATAAATTGTAAAAGGATTCTTTCCCTTATTTTTATGCGCATCAATAAGTGCAGTTAAACAAACTAAGTATTAAAGTCACCCTTCCTAGGATATGTTAAATTATGTATTTGCAATCTCCCCATATGATGATTTAGAATGTAGTTACAGTAAGAACCATGAATTTAGTAAGATTAAGATAGAAGTAAGAATTCATTTAGATAAATTCTGAATAGTGGAGATAAATAGATTTATTACTTAGTTTTGTTTGATTTCTGGATTTTAATGATTTAAAGTATATATTTATTAAAGCCTTGGTATAACATAAAATGCATAAGTCATATCATCATTAATGGAGCGATGTGCTCACCTAGGATTTGTTAGCAGAACGTTCTCTCACTTAGGATTCTGTGGGATGTCATGTGACATTGAGTCAGGCATAATTATGGCATATGGTTCTATAGCATATTCAGATGCATATGCATATATTCAGTAGCATACAATACTATTTTATTTTAGTATTTATTTAGTTTTAGTTCCCTTACTATTTTTCCTATTTTTAGTTACTATTTTACTTTACTTTTAGTTTTATGTCGTTTTAAACTTTTTAGTTATTTTAGTGATTTTCTTCAGTATTGGTTAAATTACTTAATTGTTAAATTTTAGATAACTATAACTATTTAAAGTAGCTTTAGATGTGTTAATCTTATTATCTAACACATGGTACTTTTTGGGATCCAGCAATTTGCAAGATCAGATCAGTTTGTGGAGCAACCTCAGGAGACTCACAGAAGACCCAAGAGGAGTTCGTGGAGCATTAGTGGACTTAGCATTAGCATTTAATTTTTTGCTTTAGTTTTATTTCAATTCAAGTGAGAGGCTCTTTTACTGTTATTATATTTAAGAAAACTGTCTATTATAATTAAATTCTTGATGCATTTTTTTTTCTTTTTTGAGATGAATGTTTTACTCAGCTTCTGTGATGAATGATCTGGATAAATGCTTTTAGCTTCCGCACTCTATTATATTTTATACTTATACTTAGTATTGTGATATAATCAACATATATGAAATGCTAATACTTATGTATATTGGATTATTATTTCAACGCCACTCATAATCCAATGTACATAAGTATTTTATCTAATACTTAAGATTAGTACTTTACACTTACCTTAAAAATTAGCTCTTAGCCCTCTTTTGGGGATGATTCTCAGCAGTTCAGTCAGAAGTATTCAGGGAGGTTCAGCAGTGTAGCGTCACGACCCATCGCCATGCACAAAATAAATTAAATTCGATGGTGGATCAGTGTACCACTCGGTAAGGAATATCGCATCTCTCTGAATAGCTAGAACTACAATACATCTAAAGGTTACTGACTCAACCCAAGAGGAGGGTCAAGAGTCAATACTTAAGATAAGAGTAAGATACTTATCCTAAGTATTAGACTACTATATGCATTGGATTATAAAGGCAAGTAAGGAATCCAATATATATTCTCAAATATCAGTATTTTTAGTATGCTGATCATATTATAATACTAAGTATAGTAGTATAATAAAATAGTGCAGAAGTGTAACAATTCTAGGTTGTTACTTAGCTTAATTATATCATAATTATCATTCTATTGAGTTCATCTAGTCATTTGAATCAATCTCTGAAGATTTGGAGCGATTCAGATCTCAATTTAATATTTAGATTATTTTAGTAATATTTAATTAATTAAAAAATTGAGATATTTAATTTGACCTCAAAATCAAAATTCGACTTCACCATTGTGATCGTACCCCCAAATTAGCTTGGGGTGATGTTTTGGACGCGTTTGGAACTTGTCAAATTTTATCGAATATTTTAATGTAATTAAATACCACGAAAAATAGGAAAATTAAATACTCGTTGGAATCGAATTCTGACTTCACCGTTAAATTCCACACCCCAAATTAGCTATAAATGAATTTTAGGATTTTTTAAAGCTCGTTTATAAAATTTAATTTTTAGAGATTAATTAATTAATCAAATTAAATTAAAATCCATTTCCTTAATTCTTATTTTATTTCCTTCTCATTTTCTCTGGCTGGGACCCGCAACTGCTAAAATCAGCGCCTCCCCTTCCCTTCTTCCCCTATGCACACAAGCCAACTGTAACAACCCAAGTTGTTATCTTTGTCAAATTAGGACTAATCTCAGTCCTAATCCTAATCATAATTATTATTTAAGTCATTAGGAGTCATCCACTAAGACCTAGTCCAAATTTGGAGTCATCCACTAAGTCCTAGTCTAAATTAGGAGTCAAATTGATTGAATTCTGATTTTTGAGAAAATTCAGAAACCCTAAAATTTGAACAGTCTAAATTGACCTCAAATAAAAAATCGGACTTCATCATTGCGCTCATTGTCCCCAAATTAGCTAGGGGCGATATTTTCATGTCAATCGGAAGTCGTCAAAATTTTGATGAATATTTTAATAATATTTAAATACTCTGAAAATTAGGAAATTAAAATACTCATTGAATCAAAATTTTGACCTCACCGTTGTGTTCCTCACCCCTCAATTAGCTAGGGATGAATATTTAGAATTTTTAAAAATTCAATTTATTTATTTAAATTAAAAAGAAAATTAATTAATTTAAATAAAATGATATTAATAAATTAAATATTCCTAATGGTCCCGTCATCCACATCGTCAGTCCCACGCCTTCCATTAACGCATTCGTCTGATCAGACGGGAAGCTCGCACCGTTCGATCAATCGATCAAACGGCGTAGAGTCTTTGTCCCTCCTCGCAGTCTCCGCCTCGTCCACACGGCGTCCAGCAGCGAACGAGGCCAATCGGCGACCACCTCCCCTCATCCACTCCGCCTGAGATCCTTTAAACCCTAATCCTCAGCTAGGGTGCCGGTTCACGTGAAGCAGAGGAGCACTCGGAGCTGGGCATTCGAACCTATTCGCAGACTGTTTGTTACGGTACCCTCTAAACCTTCTAATTGTCTCATTTCAATCATTGATCTGCATTACGAACGCTTATTTCATAAGTTTGATTAAGGATTTAGCGGTGTCGATCGAACGATAACAGATTATATCGTTTAAATTTTCTCAAAAACCTTACAGTACAAACTGTTATCTCGTCGGCCCCCGAACCCCAAGTCACCCATCTTGGGAGTGCTCCCACCTAAGCATGCTTAACTTTGGAGTTCTTATTAGGAAACTCCACCATTATCTGAAAAGGTGGCTCCATGTTTAAGAGTTTCACTTATTAACTATTTATGTGGGTCTTCATAATCTCCCCAACTTAAGTAACTAACGTTCTTGTCAGTATCCACATACAGATCCAAGAACCATCCATTGGGTAGATAGAACTAGAGGTGACCACTACTGGCTCGAGAGGTACCCACAACCATATATCATCTTAACCATCATAGGTTCAAGAGGCTGCTCACACGAAGTGGTACTTTGCCCTGTACGACACATAGTTCCTATCTAACACCCTATGGTTTGCTCTGATACCATTTGTAACAGCCCAAACTCTTAAGTACCAAGTTATTGTCCACTTTGGCTTGAAAGGCTTTATGGTTTTTCCCTCAGAAGATAACTTTTCAGCAGGTCACCCATCATGGGAGTGCTCCCACCTGAACACGCTTAACTTTAGAGTTCTTATCAGGAACTCCATAGTTATCTGAAAATACGTCTCGATGTTTAAGAGTTTCACTTATTACTAATTATGTGAGTCTTTACACCGTGGGACCCAGCTGTCCCTCAGCCGTCAGTGGTGGGGCCCGCTCCCTTTGGTTCAGTCAACCAGAGGGCGCCACATGTTCGTGGCGGATCCCGCCACCATTAATGCTCGTAGTTTAAATATAAATAAGATTATATATATATATATATATATATATATATATATATAAAACTCTTCAGAGACTTTAGGAATATAATTATAACTATATATATGTGGATAGAAACTTAGGATATAGTTATATATATATCTGTATAATATTAGATTAGTTAAATTGATCAATTAATATTAATTAGCAATTAGTTTGCAGTCAGTTAGTTAAGTTAATTATAATAATTAAGTTAAATTAATGATTAATAGAGGAATTAATTAATTAATTAATTAATTATTAACCATCGGTTAATTTAATTAAATAATTAGTTAATATGAACTGCTAAATAGTTAATTAAATTAATGTTATTAGTTAAATTAATTAACATTTTATTTATTTAATTCAAACAGAGGATTAATAAATCAATTATTAAACAATAATTTATTTAATTTGTATAAATGAACAATAAAGTTATTTAAATTAAATAAAACTTAAAAGCCTCGTAACTTTAAAAATATTGCTCCAAACATAGCAAATATAAGTCTCATTTTACTCAAAAAAATAAAATGAATCAAATGGCTCTAATCAAAAATTCGATCTAGGGTATATTTAATATAGTGATATTTTAGATCATAAACACTCCCCCATAACTTTTAACCTAGTTATCCAAATATATGTAATATAGGTCTTAAAATACTCAGGAGAATAGCCCATTCCCTGTACTAATATTAGTTTTCCCATTTGGAGCTTGGTTTGAAAAGTGACATTTAGGACCCTCACCCAAAAATGACCAAAATACCCCTAGTCTTCAATTGATCATTACTTGGTCAATTCAACTCCAAATCAAGAAATTCAAAGTGCTAACCAGCTTAGAATTTTAGTGCCATCAGTAATCTAAAATAAGATTTAAAATCTGAACCCTAGAAAATTAGAAATGACCAAAATACCCATAATCTTAGTTAGGCCACAACTTGACCAATTGAAGTCCAAATTGGGTCTACTCCCTATTATAGTACTCAGTATACTATAGAAAAGCTATAAAAATTGAGTTTATTGAATTTGAACCTCAAATGGAAAAGTTTAGTTGTTGCCCCCTGTGATGACCCACTTAAGTAGTAATAAGTGAAACTCTTAAACATCGAGGTGCCTTTTCAGATAACGGTGCAGTTCCTGATAAGAACTCCAAAGTTAAGCGTGCTCAAGTGGGAGTACTCCCAGGATGGGTGGCCTACTGGGAAGTTATCTTCTGAGGGCAAAACCGTGAGGTCTTTCTGGCCAAAGCGGACAATATCTTGGTGCTTAAGAGTTTGAGTTATTATAAATGGTATCACAGCAAACCATTGTGTGTCAGATAGGAGCTAAGTGTCATACATTGCAAAGTACCACTTCATGTGAGTAGCCTCTTGAACCTGTGATGGTTAAGGTGCTACATGGTTGTGGGTACCTCTTGCGCCTGTAGGGGTCACCTCTAGTTCTATCTACCCAATGGATGGTTCTTGGATCTGTGTGTGGATACTGACGAGGATGCCAGTTACTCAAGTTGGGGAGATTGTGATGACCCACTTAAGTAGTAATAAATGAAACTCTTAAACATCGAGGCGCCTTTTTAGATAACGGTGGAGTTTCTTGATAAGAACTCCAAATTTAAGCGTGCTCAGGTGGGAGTACTCCCAGGATGAGTGACCTACTGGGAAGTTATCTTCTGAGGGAAAAACCATGAGGCCTTTCTGGCCAAATCGGACAATACCTTGGTGCTTAAGAGTTTGGGCTGTTACACCCCCTTTGACCCTTAGAAATTACTGAATTGCCCCTAAGAAATTAGAACCTCCACAACTTAACCATTTGACCTCAGAATTTAGTGTTCCTAGATTTTATGGAATTCTTGAATAGCAACTAATTGTAAACTGCATAAAAATTTAGGTTCTATTAGGTGCAATTTACTAAAATGCCCTTTAGGTCAAAATCCTTAGTTTGGAACTATATGACCCATTTCTTATCCAAATTAAGTGTACTTACTATCTATCTTCATGTTAGACAGTAAAAAACTATTTGGCAGTAAGAAATTCTAATTTGGAACCCTAATTCAAAAAGTAACTTTTGAGACCCTTAAGTAGGGGCAAAATAATTATTTTGCCCAAAATTTAGGTTAAGCATCTTTAACTCCTAAATTAGCTTCTAAATCACTAAAATCATTATTAGAACTGTATTAGAATCTCTTAAAATAACTAAAATCAACTATTAACTCAAATTAGTTAAATTCCCTATAATTTCTCTAAGTCTTTCCTTTAAGAATTTAACACCTCATATTAGGATTATTCCTAAAACTAAGACTAGATCATAGGTTAGATTTCGTTCATTAAATAATGGGATTATTCAATGAATGAATCATTGGTTTTATTAGTTTCAAGATTTTTACAACTTAATTCTAATTATTTTGTCTTTCAACCTTAGATTTAGGATAGGAGAGTCATCCTATTAATTTTGACTTTACTTAATAAGATTTGTCTTAATCATTATATCACATTTAGATTGAAACTTAGATCTTAAGTTTTACATTTGGGATTATGTGATTAAGCCCAAGCTCATTGTGTTTAATCCATAATTTTTAGCTTAGTAGGTTTTGTTCAGTTTCCTTCTAGTCTAGAATGTTTAAATTTATTAATTATGATGTACGAATTTATTATTTAACTTATATGGTCGACATTGATTAATCATATTAGGACCTAGTCAATTTTAAATATGTTTAAATGATAGAGAAATATATCGCTCATCCTCACAAATCAAAAAGACAACTACTCTACTGCTCCTCAGCTCCAACCTGATGCTCCTCCAAGAATGGCTCCTCTTAAGGTACAAGATGATCAAATTGCTCAGAACCTGATATTGTTAGTTTCACAATGCCAAGGCCCCAGCCAAGAAAAGAAAAATTTAGTTAGACATATTATCTAAGTACATTTTAAGCTTTTTATGTTCATGAGTTTTATAATATCACTATTTTTACTTAATTATTAAAACAAGCAAAAATAAATGGATGCAATAACTTACAAGGAAGGTGAGGATGTTATAAGTAAATGCATTTATAACTAATGTAGTCAGAATTTGCAGCAAAACTCTAATGTTTAAATAGTCATATCACTATATATTTCTCTATAATTTGAGTAAAAATTGCTAACTTTTCAGGAAAATGAAGAAAACAAATTGCAAAGGCTGTTTTATCAAATTCTGGACAAAAATCACCGCAGCGCACTACAGTGCACCATGGCGTCCCCTTAAAATTGCCTGATCTAGAAGTACAACTACAGACCTGGAGAACGACCGCTGCAGCACACCATGGCTCAACATAGGGCGCCACAGCGTCATATTGATAAGGACAAATTAAAACCTTATAAACGAGTAATTGAATAGTAAAAAATGCAAGTTGCACACCGCAGCGCACCACGGCACGCCGCAGCGTGCTTCAGCGTCATTTCTTGTTAATTATTGAAACCTTTTAAACAAGTAATTGAACAGTGAAATCGCAAGTTGCACACCGCAGCGCGCTACAGCGTCATTTCTCGACGATTATTTGAACTTTATAAACAAGTAATTGAACAGTGATACTGCAAGTCGTCCACTGTAGCACACTACCATGGGTGAATTTTTATTTTATAAGACTATTGTTAAACTAATTGAATAGTAAAAATCGTAAGTCATCCGCTATAGCGCGCCTCAACGTACACTGCAGCGATCCGAACGAAAAATATACTAATCTATATGCAGGAAGAGCGTTTGGAGCACTGCCGCCATAGCGTGCCACAGCGGAATAGTGATTGAAACATTGTTGTCACAACACACTGCAGCAGAACAGTAAATGAAACATTGCTGCAACAGCGCGCTGCAGCGGACGGCCCATAATTTTCTAGAAAATAGCAATTAAGAGGCATGGGGAAGGCCACAAAAATGTGACCTTTGGCCTCTCCCAGCCTCTTGAAAATTGATATATTAAATCCTTGCTGAATCCCAATAGTTAAATAGATAAAAAATTAGAATGAATTGGAATTAAATGAAGGAAGAGGAAAGGTCACACACTAAAAACTTTAAGGCTGAGTGCATCCCTATTTAAGGGCCAATCTCTGACCTTGAAAGGGTTCCAACCTTGGCTACTCAAAAGACATAAAGAAAGGCTGCAGGAAGAGAAAGAAGGAGAACTCTCCAAGGGGAAGAGAAGACAAAGAACAGGAAGGAAGAAAATACAGCAAAGAATAAAGGGTGGAGCTTCAAGAGGACAGTGCAGGAGAAGTAAAGAGAACCCCAGAATTTCTTCAGGTGAGTCCTTGTATTTCTCCTAAACTCCCTTGATTAATTTCTTGCCATGAACAGATGGCGATGTTCACTTTTCTTTGCATGTATGATCTTTCTTGCTTAGTAATGGCTAAAAATCCCTTGGAGAGGGTTGAGATATAGTTGTAGAATTATGTAAGGGAAATATTGGTTGTATGATGACATTATTTAAATATAATAAAAAATTGTTTGCATTGTTTAATTTCCATATTGAATGAATGCTTAGATGAACTGAACTCTTATTTATTTTAATTAAAAGAGCTTGTGTTCCATTGCTCATCAATTGGGTAAGAGCAAGGAAGGTAGTGCGAGTCGAGCTGAGAATTACGTGACAGAATTCTCAAGGCTCACTTACACCCCTCCCTTAATGGTTCTCCAAAAGATTGAAACTTGAGAACCAAGCTCTCCATTACCTTTCTCTGCTGCTCAGCAAAGTAGAAGGGATGAGAGGACATTGGGAATATCATGGATTATGTGACAAAATTCATTGACCCAATGCATCCTCCCATTTAGCTAAACTATGTGTGAAGCGTATGACGCACGGTAATGGAATCTTGCTTGTGAGATCATTATAATTAAAAGATATTTTTGGTAACCTAGACGTAGGGAATCAAAATCTAACTAATCAAATCATGTCTCATAAGAGTTTATGTGCTAAGGAGGAACCCAAAAGGAGTTCTCTTGTGCACTAAATTTGAACTAAATGTAATTGAAGGATACTTCAATTCCAATAGTATTCACTAGGTTTAATAAAGAAATTAAATTGAACATCTACATTCAAACAATGAAGTTATATAACCAACCCTTGCATATGTTACAATGAAATCTCAACTCTCTCCTTTTTAATCAAATTATATCTTTACTCAAGTCTTGTATATTGCTAATTAGGAACCACAAAATCAACCAAAATTTGTCATCTAAACATTAGTGAAAGAGAATACAACTCGGTATCAAAATAATTGTTCCCTGAGGTTCGATAAATCCCGGAAACTAAACTTTCCACTTATTATTCAAACCACGTACACTTGCATGTAAACGCAGACGTGTATTTTCATATGTCAAGTTTTTGGTACCGTTACCGAGGAATGGTTTTCATTTATATCAAGTATAATTCTCTAGTAACTAGTGATTTAGAATTAATTAACTTGTGCATATTTTTACATAGCTGTAGTTAATTTCCTTGTTAGCTTACTTTGAGAAAATTTTGAAAATTTTTCTAAAAAGAACTTGTGTTGAATTCTCTTGCATACTATCTTATTAAATTCTATGCTATATTTTGTGCTGTAATATTGATTGCTAAACTTGTTCTAGCTAGTTACCTCGAAACTGCATGAGTATGAAGAATCTTACTGAATTATTTTACGATCCCAAAATAGAGAGAACTTATTTGAGAGCTAGGAGAGAGCAAGTCTTTTTAAACCAACAAAATGCACAAATAGCAGATTTAGATATGAACCCAACAGAACCTATGATAAATATTAGGAGAAGATTGCTTAGAGAATATGCACTTCCCACGGTAGAAGGAGTTCAAAATGCTATTGTTAGACCTCTTATACAGGCCAACAATTTTGAGATAAAACCATCCACTTTAAATATTATCCAAAATAACTAATTTAGTGGGATGGCACAGATGACCTGAATGCACATATTTCAACTTTTTTGGAAATATGTGACACCTTCCGATTTAACGGGGTATCCGATGACACATTAAGATTAAGATTATTCCCAGTCTCGCTGAGAGACCGAGCTAAGGTTTGGCTCAGTTCTCTACCCGGTGAGTCTATAAGGACTTGGGATTACTTGGCAAGGAAATTTCTTGCCAAGTATTTTCGACCTGCAAAAATAGCCAGGCTGAGAAATGAAATTTCAAACTTCTCTCAGCTACATGGTGAGAACTTGTATGATGGATGGGAACGTTTTAAAAATTGCTTAAGATGTTTCCCGCATCATGGGTTCCCTTTGTGGATGCAGGTGCAGATGTTTTACAATGGATTAAATGCCCCCACAAGGACAATTATAGATGCAGCCGCAGGAGGATCACTAAGTAGTAAAACTATCGAGGAGGCCTTTGATCTCCTCGAGGCAATGGCTAATAACTCATACCAATGGCCAACTGAGCAGCCACATTCCAATAAGCTGGAGGTAGATAACATGAATGAATTAAATCAGATTGCTAAATTAAGAAACAAAATTGACACGTTAACCCAAAGACTAGAGGGAAGGCAACATATTTCAAATCATGAAGGAGAAATTAAAGGAGTGAATGTTGTTCAAAACTATAAAACCTAGCACACTAAGGAGGGAAGAAGCTTAGAGCGTTCCCTAAAAGAGTTTAAAATGGACACGACTAATTTTTTGAATAGAACAGATGCAACATTAAATTGACACGAACACACACTCTTAAATTAAGAAAAAGCTGTCCAAAGAATTGAGTTAAAAATAAAAGAGATTATGATGCAATTAAATCAACCCTTCTTGGTGGGAGCCATAGGGGACTATAGGAATGAATCAGAAAATTTCATAACTTTGAGAAGTGGAAAAATTACATAACCTTTGGTATTTAAAAAAATCTGAAAATATTTCTCAAGATTTGGGAGAGAGATCAATTGTGGAGAAAGAAATCACTAAGGACAAAGATAAAGGGATGAATGAGATAACTAACACACAACGAACCAAACCTTCTGACCACACTCCTCGCATCCCCTATCCTCAAAGAATGGAAAGGGAGAAGCTAGACAACCAGTTCAGAAAATTCCTTGAAACTTTTAAAACTCTTCATATAAATATTCCCTTTGCTGAAGCATTGGAACAGATGCCCAGTTATACTAAATTCATGAAGGATATACTATCGAGGAAAAGAAAAATAAATGAAAAGAAACTGTGGTATTGAGTGAGGAATGTAGTGCCATTCTCCAGTAGAAAATCCCTCTTAAAAGAAAAGACCCCATAAGTTTTACCATTCTGTGCACAATAGGAAATCATTCTTGTAAAAAGGCTTTATGTGATTTGGGTACCTCAATAAATTTAATGCCATTTTATATATTTAAAAAATTGGGAATTGATTTTTTAAAACCTACCTCAGTCCTTCTCCAACTAGCTGATAGATCCGTAAGAACTCCCATGGGAATCTTGGAAAATATTCTAGTAAATGTTGATAAATTTATCTTCTCTGCTGATTTTATTGTGTTGGAAATGGAAGATGAAAACCAGGAGATTCATATAATTTTGGGGAGCCATTTTTTGAAGTTTTTTAAAGAAAAAAAAGATTTCTACTGGAAAAACCATGATTGATGTTGATAAGGGAGAATTGAGTATTCGTTGTGAGGGGGAGGAGGTGAGCTTTAACATAAAAGATTCAATGAGGCATCCATTTATGCTAAATGAGGAATGTTGGGAAGTAAATGCAATAAAAGAGGTGCTAATTTCTGTAGATATAGAGGAATCAGATTTAGAGGAAGAAGTAAAAGCTAGAATTGAAGAGGAAGAAAATGACATTGATGAGTTAATTCAAGTAAAGAAAAGAATGCAGCTATCTATAGATGAACCTCCTGAATTGGACTTAAAACCTATGTCCAAACACTTAAAATATATTTATCTTGGGGAGGGAACATCTCTACTGGTAATAATTTCTGCTTTGTTAAGCCCAACCCAAGAAACTAAATTGTGTGCATTATTAAGGGAGCATAAGAGGGCAATAGGATGGAACATTACCGATTTAAAGGGTATTAGTCCTACCTTATGAATGCACCGCATTTTGCTAGAAGATAACTCCAAACCCTCCATAGAACCTCAATGAAGATTAAACCCGAATATAAGAGAGGTGGTGCATAAGGAGATCATTAAACTTTTGGATGCTGGGATCATTTTCCCAATTTCGGACACCCTTGAGTAAGTCCTATTCATGTGGTCCTTAAGAAAAGTGGGATGACTGTGACTTTGAGTGAATATAATGAACTAATTCTTATAAGGAAGGTTACGGGGTGGAGAGTATGCATAGACTATAGGAGATTAAATAAGGCAACTATGAAAGATCACTATCCTCTCCCATTCCTTGATCAGATGCTAGATATGCTGGCTGGGAACCCTTACTTTTATTTTTTGGATGGTTAATCGGGGTACAGTCAGATTTTAATAGCCCTAGAAGACCAAGAAAAAACAACCTTCACATGCCCTATGGAACGTATGCTTTTAGGAGGATGCCCTTTGGTCTATGTAATGCACCTGTAACTTTTTCAGAGGTATATGATGACCATCTTTTTTGAAATAATAGGATATTTTCTAGAGATCTTTATGGATGATTTTTTTATTGTGGGAGAGTCCTTTGAAGATTATTTAACAAACTTGGGTAAGATCCCAAGAAAATGTGAGGAAACTAATCTTATTCTTAATTAGAAAAAGTGTCACTTTATGGTGGAGAAAGGGATTATCTTAGGTACCATTATTTTTAGAACATCAGATTGAGCCTAGCTAGAGAATTTGAAGTCCATTAGACTTCTCTAAGTCCAAAAATGGCATGTTGATCAGTCTAGATGTCCTAGATTGGACTTAAAATATTTTGATCTCAGAATTAAAATCTGATTGCATTTTTAAATTCCTCACCCCCAAATTAGCTAGGGGTGAAAGTTTGGTGCAATTTGGAAATCATTTAGGCCATAATTCACATTTAATTAAAATGGTCTAATTGTAAAAAAGGGTTCCTAACTTTTATAAATTGCAAATATACCCTTTAAACTAATTTAACAGCTGGTATCCACCGTGCGGACCGCGGGCGATCCACTGTGGAGTCCGGGTCATGCAACAGCGGAGTCTCGTTGATCTCACCGTCGAGCCCTTAGATCCCATGGCCCGAATTTAATTCAGCGGGATAACGGATCCACCGTTAGATGAAACCGTGAATCCTACGGCCAGGATCACTCCCGCAATCGGCCATTAGGATCCGAGCGATTCCAGTTGTAGCGCCATTTGATCAATAGATCAGACGGCATTCGAAGGCCCCGCTACTGTGGACCTTCGTCTTCCTCTCGCCCACGCCCGACAGGGAAGATCCCCCGTACTGCCAGCTGTCATGCCTGTCCCCCACTCCCACATCCACCTCAGCAGATTATTACGACCTCCCCCATCTTGGCAAGGAGCCCCAATTGGGCCTTGTGACCCGGCCGAGCTCGAATTGGAAATTCGAGAGCTCGGCCATGGCCCAATCTCTCGGGTCTCTCCAGCTCGAGGCATTACCTCCAGAAGCTTCTCAACCCTCTACTGTAATAACCCAAGGTTGTTACCCAATTTAATTTTAGCCTAATCGTATCATAATTATCATCCTATTAAGTTCATCTAGTCATTAGAACCAAACCCTGAAGGTTTGGAGCAATTCGGAGCTCAATCGATTATTTTAGAATATTTTAATATTTAATTAATTAGAAAATTGAGGTATTTATTTTAACCTCAAAATATAAATCTGACTTCGCCGTTGTGATCATCACCCCCAAATTAGCTATGGGTGATATTTTGGTCGCGTTTGGAAGTTGCCAAATTTTTGCGAATATTTTAATATAATTAAATGCACCAGAAAAAGGAATAATTAAATAATCATCAGAATTGAAATCTGACTTTGCCGTTGAATTCCTCACCCCTAAATTAGCTAAAGGTGAATTTTTGGGAATTTTCGGAGTACGTTTCAAAAATCTGAATTTTTAAATGATTAATGGAAATAAATATGTAATTATTCAGTCCCTAAACTACAATTTCCCCTAATTTTCTATTTCTTTTGCTGATAGCCCTCTTCCATTTTCAGCTCCCCCATACTTCCCTTAGGCAAGCTTGATGTCATCTTACATTTATATGCTTTCATGATATTAGGATGTATGTTAGAAAACTCTAAACATTTATTCGAACACCTAATTGTGTGTAATTGACATTAAACTAATAAACTTGAACATAAGAATCTTGACAACTTGATTAAGTAGATGATACTTAATCTAAACCTGAAATTGCCATTAATAATATACTAATAATACATTGATTTGTCATTGATCTTTAAATTAACCTTTGGTCTTAATGGTAGAAGGGTTAGGGGTTAAACCCTAACTTATCTTGATTAAGATCTAAACCTTAATCACTTAATCAATTAACTTGATTGAAAGATAATTTAATTGACATTGTTCTAATAATTCATCTGATTTAGTATTCATCTTAAATTATTAAATTAGAAGTGCTAAGGATAATATCAAATCTATGTGATTGAACCATCTGAATCTAAACTCTAGATCTTTGATTTTCTCTTATGTAAGACTATTAGCATAAAATGGGTAATAAAATTGTAATGATTTATGAAATGATCTAACTCTAATAAGATCTTTGATTTCATCCCATAATTATAGAATAAAAAAGGATCAGATGAATTTTAATCATCTGAACTGATCACTTTAACCTAAGTTTAATAAGTAAATCTTAAGAAGTAGAAAAGTGAGATCTTAAGGATCTTGTTTTAGGATCATTTTTGAAATATTTAAGGCCTTAATTATTGATACCTTGATGTAGGAAGAGCTTTTGTAACTTATTGAGGTAGAAACTTAGATGATTCTTCATAAGTTTAGAAGTTAAACTTGATACCTTGTGGTAGGAATCACCTAAAGCAGTTAGATGGAACTTATCTTTTGCTGTAGAATTCAATATAGAGTGATCTTTCGATCACATCCCTGGAGCCTTATGTAGGACACACCTATTTAGAATAAGGATTAATAGCTTTTATAAATCCTTATTGATTAAATAGAATCTTCTGAACCAAGATTATTGGTTGGGTATAGTAGGGTATACCCATAGTACTGGATTATTTCAGTAATATTCATGATTGGTTGATTCACTCCAATATGGACTTATAACCAGGTGCTATCCTGAGGGATTAGGCAAATACAATCTTGTTAGAGTAAATCTTCCAAGACTAAGAGTGTTACAATTAGCGAACAAGATCCTTAGTTTGAGATATAAACTGTGACCAGGTTCTGCCTCCTATCGTAGTGCACTTCGATAAGATAAGTTTAAGCAAACTAAGTATCTTAAGTCACTTTGCGTAGACCACTAAGTATGCTTGTAATTAGATCATTTAACAGCTTAGCTTGAGATATAAACTATGACAGGGTTCTGCCTCCTATCGTAGTGCGCTTCGATAAGTGCAGTTTAAACAAGCTAAGGGTTAAATCCATCCTTCTTACAAATATGCTAAATATGTATATATAATCATCCGAGTTAATGATCTTCAAGTAAACTCTCAACTTTAACCAATTATCGAAGTTAGAATTCCAGGAGTGAGAATCATTTTAGCAGGATTCTGCACGATAGAGACATTAAATTTATTATCGGAGTTCAAATCATTTTTCTGTATTTTTGGATTTATCTCATATAGCTGAGAAGTATGAGCATGAGCATAAGCATGATGTTGAGTATCAGTAATGATGTATGAGTATCAGTGATGATTTATGGGTTACGAAATGTTACATATATTGACTGGGGAATTTTAGAATGTATCGGCATCACAGTAAACAGTATTCTCAACTGGATGTATGTATACATTGGACTGTACTGCTCATAGCAGTTCAGTGATATTTTGGTTATATACTAGTAGCAAACAGTGTTGTGGCATATTCAGATGCACCGTTTTAGTGACATACAACATAGTTTTACATATGATTACTCAGTTTCAGACTTATTACTATTTTGGTTTACCTTCAGTATTCTATTTATAGTTCAGTTTTACTTTACTTTACTTCAGTTTTGTACAGTTTTATATAGTTTTATGCTTTCAATTATCTTTATAGTATTTCTACAGATTTAATTACATTATGTAAATATTAAATGAATAATTATAACTATTTATATTAGTTCCGATGCGTTAGACTTATTGTCTAACACGGGATACTTTTGAGATCCAACAATTTGCTAGATCTTGAGCATTATATTGAGCCAGGTCAGGAGGACACCCTTAAGATTAGGAGGAGCCAGTGGAGCACTAGTAGACTCTTCTTCAGCTTTACCTTTTTGCTTAATTTATTTTCAATTCAGTACTTAGTTTTTATGTCTATTACAATAAGATGTTTGTAATAATTCTGAATGTATTTTCTTTTCTTTTCTGAGATGAATGTTTTCATACAGCTTATATGATAAATATTTCTGAATGTTTGCTTTAAGATTCTGCACTCTGTTATATACTACTTATACTTAGTATTATGATGTGATCAATATACTGGAAATGTTGATATCTTATAAATATATTAGATTTCTATTGTATTCTAAATCCAATATATACATTTGTCTAATACTTAGGATAAGAATACTACTCTTATCTTAAGTATTAGCTCTCAACCCTCCTTGAGGTTGAGTCAATAGCCCTTCAAACGGGCTTGGCTTTTAGTTATTCAGAGAGACAGGTTATTCCTCCCCGAGTGGTGTACCGTTCTGTCGCCAAACTTAATTATGACTATTTCATTTACGCACGGTGATAGGGCAGGGCACTACATCTGTTGCGGCTATAAATAGCCCCAGCATTGCTCCATTTGATCCTTGCTGATCCTTTCGCCATTATCGTCTATCTGAGCTTGCGTAGGCGATCCCAAGAGCTCTCGAATCACTGATAGTAGGCTTTCCTGAACTTCAAGATTCTTTGTAGCATCTAGAGGCTCAGCTAAGGTCAGCCAAACCCTCTGCCAGCCATACCAAGCTCAACTGAGAAACCAGGTACCACCGTTTGTAAGTCTTGAGCCAATGAGGCTCGGACTCATCTCCATTTGATGTGTATGTCTGTGTATTGTCAAATCAAACCTAATGCTATCGTAATTGAGTCATGAGCTAGCCCCGATCAATCAAATCAATCGATCGAACTAAGCCCCTTAAGGGTGCCTCGGGTTGAGTAAGACCCCGGTGTTTTAGCACACCTCAGGCCCTCAGACCAGGGGGCTTCGATCCGGCTCACCTCCCTGAAGGTGTAGGGATCGAGCCCTGGGTCTGGCATGGCCTCTGTGGGGAGAATTGTCTCCGCACAGTAGCCCCATAGCAAGAGCTCTCGGGTGAGTAGGGTTTGGCCGATCCAGACCACTCACAGTGGGCTTTCAGGTCCCCTCTGACATGCCTGACTACGGTGAACGTGTAGCGATCATCGGTTAGTCATGCTGTGGTTTGGATGTGCCCGAATGGGCCGATTAGGGTTCCCCTAATCATGTCCTTCCATTGAGATGAAGGCTCTGGGATCAAGCCCCTGTGCGGGTCGGGCTGACCCGTGACCCACGCGGTGCGATAGTCCCGGGTCTTCGGGCCCCAGTCGTCCCGCGTGTTTTGAATTCGGGCCAAACTTGTTTTAAATAATATCTGAAAAATTGGAATTATTTTCCTTAAGGAAAATAATATAAGTATTTCAATCATAGGGATAATTAAATAAAATTGCAGAATATATTAATTGAATAACTTTCAATCCACTAGTTCAAACCCTATGATATTATATATCAAATTAATCAAAAAATCATCAGGGATCTGAATATAAAATAATATTGAACATCTAATGATCATATTTTCCCTTTTTGCCTAATTATTCTAGATCTTGATTATGATAGATTAGCAATTATACCTAACTAAATTGTATGTTTAGGGTGTCATTAGTTTCCTTATGAAGAGTAGAATGAATGTGCTAAGTGATTTATTTTTTTGATCTCTATACTTCAATTCATTCCCTAATCTTATTAAATTATGATTAGTGAAAATTAGGGTTTTTAACCATTGGATCTTAGCAAATTTAGCCTTTGATTAATTGTATGATAAAATTGAACTTATGTGTCAAGTTGTATGAAATTCTGATGATTAGATTTGTAATTATGTGCTAATCTTTTTGAATTAGTTTAGGGTTTGATTAGCACTAATTACTTCTTATTTTTATGAATATTTTTGGTAATATGCTCCATAACAGTAAGATAATTATATTGAAACCATGTATGCAAATTTCTGATGTATAATTTGAATAAACATAAAATGGAGAACTAAAATATCTTAATTAATCTTAACAAGTTGTAAGACTTTGATCAAGCTATTAAGACTTGATCTAGGTCTAAGATTGCCACCAATAATACATACCTAATTCACTGATTTGACATTTGATCTATAAATAAACCTTTGATCTTAATTAGACATGAGTAGGGGTTAAACCCTAACCTGCTTAATTAAGACCCAAACTCTTAAACCTTAATTAAATGGACATGATTATAAGATAATGTAATTGACATTATTCCAACAATGCATCTGATTTGGTATTGATCTTAAGCATTTGAATTAGACATGTTAAGGTTAATAATAAATCTATGTGATTACTTAATATGAATCTAAACTTTAGAATTTTGATTTTTCTCTTAAATAAGATTATTAGCATGAAATGATTTATAGAATTATATTGATTTCATAATGGATCTAACTCTAATAACATACTTGATTTAAATCCCATAATCTTAGAATAAGTTATGATCAGATGACATAATCATCTGATTTGATCACTCTAAACCCAAATGATAAGTAAAAACTAGAATGTTAGCATTTGAATTAAGAGTGTGAGATCTTAAGTATCTCAACATAAGATCATCTCTAAAATATTCTAAAGATCTAAATTAAATATACATTAAGGTAGCAGAATTTGTATAACTCATTGAGGTAGAAATTAGATGATCCTTTAACCTTAGAAGTTGATCTTAACCCCTCGTGATAGGAATAACTTAAGATATTATAATGATACATCTCCTTGTAGTAGAATCTATATTGAGTAATCCTTGATCAGATTTTCTTGGAGCTTTGTATAGGAATTACCTATTTAGCATAGGAATTAATAGTCTTGATAAACCCTTGATGATTAAATAGAGTTGTCTAAATCTAGATTATTAGTTGGGTATAGTAGAGTATATAATCATCCCATCTAATGATTTTAAGTAAATCTTCAACTTTAACCAATTATTATTCTAGAAGCTAGGAGTCAAAATCCTTTTAGCAGAATTCTACACAGTGGAGACCTTAAATTCATCATCAGTATTCAAAGTTTTAATGGATTTCAGGATCTTCCTCATATAGAATAGCAGCATGGGCATAAACATAAGCATGAGTATGATGAATGATTCATTGGTGACGTATGAGTATCAACGACAAATTATGGGTTATGGAATGTTGCATACATTGACTGGGAAATTTCAGGATGCATCGGCATCACCGTACTGACTTCCCAAGTGGGTGTATATATACATTGGACAGTACGACTCATAACATTTTAATGATAGTTCTGTTACATATCTATGGCATACCATGTTGTGGCATATTTATATGCATTATCCCGGTGACATATAGTACAGTATTGGACATTATTACCTTGGTTTCTGAGCATTTGATGTTTCACTTACTTTCAGCATTTAGCTTTCAGTTCCTGTTTACCTTGTTTAGTCTCTACATTTATGAGTGATTCAATATTTTACTGCTTTTCTACAATTTTTTTATTTTACTATTTATGTGTATTTACTTAGTTTAGTTGCATGTGTTAGACTTCTTGTCTAACACGGGTACTTTTGGGATCCGGCAATTTGCTAGATCCCGAGCATCTTGTTGTGGCAGGACCAGATGACTTACAGGAGATCTAGGAGGAGTACGTGGAGCCTTAGTGGACTTGTCTTCTACCTTTTACTTTACTACTTTAATGCTTCAGATATACTTTACTCTTGTGTCATTTAAATCAGTTTGTAATAATTCTGGATGTATTTTACTTTTCTATTATGAGATGAATATTTATTACTGCTCTGTGATGAATATATTCTAGATGTTTTGCTTTAGCTTCCGCACTCTGTTATTCTACTATTATACATAGTATTGTGATGTGGTCAGCATATTGGAAATATTGATATATTGCTAAACATATTAGATTTATATTTACCTCTTTAAACCCAATGTACATATTCGTCTAATACTTAAGATAAGTATTCCACACTTATCTTAAGTATTGACTCTCGATCTTACTCCTGGGTTCAAGTCAGCAGCCCTCTAGTGTGGCTAGTTTCAGTAAGCCTATTCGAGAAGATGTTATTATTTGTTCCTCCCGAGTAGCGCACCGCTCCGTCGCTGATCTGTTATACCTTTTTGCGCGCGGCGACGGGGCGGGGCGCTACAGGAATTGAGGTAGATAAGGCCAATATTGAAGTTATTGAGAAATTGCCCCCACACTCTAATGTAAAAAGAGTTAAGAGCTTTCTGGCATGCGGGGTTTTATAGAATGTTCATAAAAGATTTCTCTAAAATTTATTTACCATTATGCCAACTTCTAGGAAAGGATGTTGAATTTAACTTTGATGGAAACTGCATAAGGGAGCAATTTTAGGACAACGAAAGGAAAAATTTTCCACTCCATTTATTACGCGAGTAAGTTAATGGATGAGGCGCAAAGAAATTATGCCACCACCGAGAAAGAACTTTTAGCGATTGTTTTTGCATTCAATAAATTCAGGGCATATCTTATTAAATTAAAAACAATCGTTTACACTGATCATGCTGCAATCAAGTATCTTCTTCAAAAGAAAGAAGCAAAGCCACGACTCATACGTTGGGTGTTCTTGCTACAAGAATTTGACTTGGAAATATGTGTAAAAAGGGGTGAGATAATGTGGTGGCTGATCACCTCTCTAGATTAACTCAGGTCAAACATAAAGAAGGAGAAGAAATTTGTGAAACTTTTCCTGACAAACAGCTCTACTTAATTGCAACAAGCAATTCTCCTTGGTTTGTTGATTTTGCCAACTATCTTACAGGAAGGGTGATCCCAAAAGAATTTAACTATCGGCAACGAAAAAAATTCTTTGCTAATGTTAAGAATTACTTTTTGTATGATCCCTTCCTATTCAAATGCTATCCCGATCAAATCCTAAGAAGATGTGTGCTTGAAATTAAGACACTTAATATCTTATATCATTGCCACACATCTCCTTATGGAGGGCATCACGGTATTGATCGAACAATGGCAAAGGTGCTGCAATCTGGATTTTATTAGCCCAAATTATTCAAGGATGTTGCTGATTATGTAAAGAGCTGTGCTCAATGTCAGAGGATGGGAAATTTAGGAAAATAGGATGAGTTACCTCTTAATGAAATCTTTGAAGTTGAACTTTTTGATATTTGGGGGGATTGACTTTATGGGCCCATTCTCCACCTCCAATTAAAGTAACTATATATTAGTGGGAGTATAATGTATTTCCAAATGGGTTGAAGCTGTAGCTTGTGCAAATAATGATGCCAAAACTGTGATCAAATTTTTGAAAGATCAAATCCTCTCTAGTTTTGGTACACCCCATGTCCTAATAAGTGATGGTGGAACACATTTCTATAATAAACAATCAGAAACTATATTGAAGGGGTATGGTGTGAAACATAAGGTAGGTACAGCATACCATCCCCAGACTAGTGGCCAAGTGGAAGTGTCAAACCGTGAATTAAAGTGAATCCTTGAGAAAACCGTTAACAAAAACAGGAAGGACTGGTCCATGAAATTAAACGATGCACTTTGAACGTATAGAACCACATTCAAAACACCTTTAGGAATGTCCTCCTATAAGTTAGTTTATGGGAAATCTTGTCATTTACCAGTTGAGTTAGAACATCAAGCCTTTTGGGCAGTTAAAAGGCTGAATTTTGATTTCAAACTAGCTTGAGAGAAAAGGGTTTTGCAATTGCATGAACTGGATGAATTCAGATTGGGAGCTTATGAGAGTGCTAAGCTATACAAGGAGAGAACTAAGAAATGGCATGATAAGCTAATAAGACCAAAACACCTAGAACTGGGAATGAAGGTATTGTTATTTAATTCCAGGTTGAGGCTCTTTCCAGGAAAGCTGAAATCAAGATGGACGGGCCCATTTATAATCACAAAAATATACCCCCACAAAAGTGTGGATATCACTTCATCGGTGGGGACAATTAAGGTAAATGGGCATCGTCTAAAACCTTACTTAGATGGATCTAAATTGCAAGAGAAAGAGAGTTAGTTATTGCAGGATCTCCCAAGAGAAGGAGTCACGTAGACGAGCTAAATTGGCGTCATGCTGAGACGTAAAAACAAGTGCTCGATGAGAGGCAACCCACAATTAATAAGGTTGTGTTGTTTCTTATTATTTATGTTTTCATTTTTTCTGTTTTCTATTTTGTAGTTTGATTTCAATTAATAAAATAAATTTCGTATTTTGCACATCCTATATTTTTGTTAAAATTTAACTTTAAAGTGAATTTTCTGAATGTGGACAAGTTTTAGATTCAATGTCAAAAACACTTATGGTATAAAATTAAGATGCAAGCATGTTTGAGATAAAGATGAAAATGAATTTAAGTGACATACCCCTTATTTAGTTATCTACTAAGCTTGATTTTCAGTACTTCAAATAAAATGTGCTTAAGTTTAAGTGTGGGGGTAAAAAATCTAAAAATTAAACCAAGGTGGCAAGAGGTGAGTAATAATTTGAAGTGATAATCTCATGAAGAACTTAGTGATCACAAGGATTGCATTAAGGGATGGAGAAAAATGTCTCTCCCTTTTAAAAAAAAGGAATTTGAAAAAAAAAATGAGTGAAATCAATATATAAAGGGATGATAAAAAATATCACTCCTAAGCTAAATAAGTGAACATTTAGGATAAAGAAAAAATTTTCTCCTAACATGTTAAAATGTCCTTGTGAATCATAAGAAGGAGCACACATAGCACAACACTCAAAAGACTTACCAATTACATCATTGAGGTTATGAATTTCAGGATCACCTCCCCATATTTAAGCATTTAGCATGACATTTTGAATTGAAATAAAAGGAAGTGTATACACAAGAACTCAATTAGAGGGGTAGTAGAACTTGGAGACATGAAGTAATTTGGACTAGAGTATGCTTGACATCTAATTTCATGATACATGAGTGTAACTCATTGAATCCTTAGACAAGGACAAATTTAGAATTTCACATTTATTGAGCTTACTCGAGGACGGGCAAGAATTTAAGTGTGGGGATGTGATGTAGTCGGAATTTGTAACAAAAATCTAGTGTTTAAATAGTCATATCATTAAATATTTTACTATACTTTGAGTAAAAATTGATGTCTTTTCAGGAAAATGAAGAAAACAAATTGCAAAGGCTGACTTACCAAATTCTGGACAAAAATTATCGCAGCGCGCTGCCCGCGCGCCATGGTGTCCCTTTAAAATTGTCTAACCAGGAAGTACAACTGCAGACCTGGAGCACAACCGTTGCAGCGTGCCATGGCTCGTCATGGCGCGCCATAGCATCATACTGATAAGGACAAATTAAAACCTTATAAACGAGCAATTGAATAGTAAAAAATGCAAGTTGCACGCTGCAGCGCGCCACGGCGCGCCTCCGTGCGCTACAGCATCATTTCTCGATGATTATTTAAACTTTATAAACAAGTAATTGAACAATGATCATGCAAGTCATCCGCTGTAGCGCGCTGCAGTGAGTGAATTTGTATTTTATAAAAATATAGTTAAACTAATTGAATAGTAAAAATTGCAAGTCATCCGCTATAGCACGCTGCAGCACGCCTCAGCATACACTGCAGCGACCGAACGAAAAAGATACTAACTTATATGCATGAAGAGAATTTTGAGTACTACCACCATAGTGCGCCGCAGTGGAACAGTGATTGAAACGTCACTGCCACAGCGCGCCGCCGCGGACGTCCCAGAATTTTCCAGAAAATAACAATTAAGAGGCATGGGGAAGGCCACAAAAATGTGACCTTTGGCCTCCCTCAGCCTCTTAAAAACTGATATATTAAATCCATGCTGAATCCTAATAGTTAAACAGATAAAAATATTAGAAGGGATTAGAATTAAATGAAGGAAGAGGAAAGGTCACACATAAAAAACTTTAAGGCTGAGTGCATCCCTATTTAAGGGCCAATCTCAGACCTTGATATGGTTCCAAATTTGGCTACTTAAAAGGCCTAAAGAAAGGCTGCAAGAAGAGAAAGAATGAGAACTCTCCAAGGGGAAGAGAGGACCAAGAACAGGAAAGAAGAAAAGACAGCAAAGAACGAAGGGTGGAGCTTTAAGAGAACAGTGCAGGAGAAGTAAAGAGAATCTCAGAATTTCTTCGGGTGATCCCTTGTATTTCTCCTAAACTCCTGTAACAACCCAAGGTTGTTACCCAGCTAAATCGTATCTTAATTATCATCTCATTAAGTTCATTTAGTTATTAGAACCAAACTCTAAAGGTTTGGAGCAACTCGGAGCTCAATCGATTATTTTGGAATATTTTAATACTTAATTAATTAGAAAATTGAGGTATTTATTTTGACCTCGAAATCGAAATCTAACTTCGCCATTACGATCGTCACCCCCAAATTAGCTAGGGGTGATGTTTTGCACGCATTTGGAAGTCGTCGGATTTTTGCAAATATTTTAGTATAATTAAATGCGCCAAAAAATAGATAATTAAATAGTCATCGGAATCAAAATCTGACTTCGTCGTTGAATTCCTCACCCCCAAATTAGCTAGGGGTGAATTTTTGGGAATTTTCGGAGTGTGTTTCAAAAATCTGAATTTTTGAAAATTAAGGAAAATAAATAAGTAATCATTGAGGCCCTAATTTGTAATTTCCCTTATCCTTCTAATTTTCTATTGCTTATAGCTCCCATGCAAATTCGGCTGGCCATCCCTCCCCTCTCCACTTAGTCATGCTCTCCCTAGGCTCATGATGGCTCTCTACTCCTCCTTCTCCCTAGGCTCTTCATTACTTCTCCTCCTTTAAGAAGGAGCTCAAGCTCTTTCTTCAAGTCCATTTTGGCAAAGTTGCAGCTCTCCCTTCTCCTCCTTTGCTAGGTCTTGGGCTGAAGAAGAAGAAGGAGAAGCTCCTCCTCCAAGCCTTCCAAGTCTCCTTCCTCCTTCTCTCGCAAGGAAAAAGGTACTCATTTGCTCCTCTCCATTGTCTTTTTCATACTGCTACTATATTATTTGTAGCTCTAAGAACTCATGGTAAAGTAAGGAAGCCATTAAGGCTCATTGAAGCTTCTCATTTCTATGAAAAATGCATGCTCTATTTTCATCCATTTTGTATACCCTATCCTTTATCCATATTTTTTGTAAGGCTAGGAGGCTTTATTTGTGCCGATTTTGGTATCGATGGAAAGGTATCAAAAAGACCTTTCCATTGATATATAGAATCACTCATAGAATGCTCTGGATTGAGAGTGTTTGAGCTCGAAAGTAAGCCTTACAGGTTTTGTCCACGCGAAAAATGTCATATAGCGTTGCAGCACACTGCATCGCCCAAGATTGCAAAATGGACCGCTGTAGTGCCCCGTAGCGCGCTACAGCAATCTGCAATGGTATGTCAGTAGAAACAAATTAATTATTAAATAGTAAATCGCAAGTTGGATCACTGCAGCGCACCATAGCGCACTGGAGCGAACTGTAGCGGAATTTCGGGAAAACTTTAGAAAATGTCAAAAATAAATTAATTAAATAGTTATTTTGCAAGTTGGTCCACTGCAGCACACCATAGCATGCCACAGCGGGCCGTAGCGGGCTATAGCGCTGAGAGCGCTACCGCACGCTGCAGCACTGAGAGCGCTACCGTGCGCTGCAGTGCTAAAACCGCCACAGCGCACTGCAACAGCAGAAGCGCCACAGTGTGCTCCAGCGCCAGAAGCGCTGCAGTGCGCCACAGCATGCTGTAGAACCCAAATTTGCTAAAACTGCCCAGTTTTGGCTAAAATGGCCAAAACTTCACTATTTTTGCATTTTAAGGTCCCTAGGATCATAGTGGGACTAAATAATATCAAATTGAACATAGCATAAAATTCTATATGGAAATTAAGTTTGAAACTTTGTTATTTTTATCAATCGCTCAAAACCTGCTATTCACTTGAAATGTATGTTATGCCAAATGCCAAGTAATAGAATCTTAAGTGCTTGTAACGAATAGGTATATCTTAACAACTTAATGGCATGAAACTTAAGTCTTTTAGAATTGTAATCAAGTGCTAACCCCTTTGCTTTGATTTAGACTTTGGTTGCAGCATGCCACGCGGAGAGTGTAAAGGGGACGATGAATGTGCGTCGTCTGATCTCAGATCAGACGATTCGGATCAACTGTTTGATCCTGACAGTAGATCCCTAACGCCGCTTGCAAAACTGAACAGTGAGGCTATCCATTAATTAAATATTAATTACTTAAATATTAAACACATAATTTCTTAATTAAAATTAAATAATTAAATGGCTTCCAAAAAATTTCAAATGCTTACCCCTAGATAATTGAGGAGTGAGGAATTCTGCGAGGTCAAATTATGATTTTGACAAGTATTTATTTTTTCAATTTTCTGGGGTATTTAAAATACAATAAAATATTCTATTGTATTCTGACAACTTTCGATTGCTTCAAAATATCACCCCTAGCTAGTTTGGGGGCAATAAGCGCAATGGCAAAATATGATTTTTAATATGAGGTCAAAATAATTAGGTCAAATTCCAAGGTTCCTGGAATTTCCAGAATTAGTGTTTGATCTATTTGACCCCTGATTTGGACCAAAATTTCATGGTGAGGTCCTAATGACTGTCTAAGTGCATTATAATCAAAGTTAAGGTTTGGTTTAGTTCTAATTGATTGGGGTAATGTAATAGTCGCCTCTTGATCATCATCGAGTAACACTAAATCAACTAGGATTAAGTGGTGGCTGTCACTACTACCACAGATAATAGACAATATATATATATATATATATCCATGATATTAATCCAAATGTGAGCATGACCTTAGCAGAAACATAAGTAAAGTAGTGCAGAAAATAAGAAAAAAAAGGCATTCAAACATTATCCACATCTATCCATTTATATATAATATAAAAAATGCATAATAATAAGAAAAAAAACTCATTTATTATATTTAATTAAATATGAGCAACATAAAAATTAATATATGAGCAAAATCTCCTTCTTTACAAGACACCAACCTCACCTGGCCTTCTATCATAAGCACACCCCCAAGCATACGGTTTGAGCTAAAACATGATGCTGCCATATGTACATATATGGCAGATCCAAGCCAACAAAAAAAATAATATTAGACTTATAAAGTATAAGTACAATACAGTTGGAAAATAGCATATACTTGCATTTAAAATATGTTATTCAACATGACAGTAAAACAAAAATCAAACTGCATAAATATTATAAAATAACTGAGGTATAAAACTATATAAAATTGAAGTAAAGTAAAGTAAAACTAAACTGTAAACTGAATATTGAAAGTAATAGAATAGTGAATAATCTGAAACTGATGTAAGAACATCTAAACTATGTTGTATGTCACTTAATTCATGCATCTATATATGCCACAATATTATATGTCACTAATATGCAATTGGACTATCACTGAACTGCTATGAGCCAAATGGTCCAATATCTACATACATCATATTGGGAATACAGTTTACTATGATGCCGATGCATCCTGAAATTCTTCGATCGATGTATGCAATATTCTATAACCCATAAATCATCACTGATACTCAAACATCATGTTATGCTCATGATCATGTCTCTACACTACATGACTTAAAATTAAAAAATCTAAAAGATGATTTAAAATCAAATAATGAATCAAGTGTCTCCATTGTTTAGAATCCATCCAAATGGGTTCTAACTCCTAGTTCTAATTTCAATAACTAGCTTTGCTTAGGATTTCACTTAAAATTATTAGTTGGAAAGTTGTATACACATGATTGTATGTTTCCAAGAAGGGTAAATTTAACACTTAGTTTGTTTTAAACAGCACTTATCGACGCCCACGATGATAGGAGGCAGAACCCGGTCGTAGTTTATATCTCAAACTGAGCTGTTAAATACCCTAATTACAAGCATATTGAGTGTTCTAAGAAGGGTGACTTGAGATACTTAGTTTGTCTTAAACTACACTTATCGATGTGCACGATAATAGGAAGCAGAACCCGATCGCAGTTTAGATCTTAAACTAAGGATTTCATTTCCTTAATCACAACATACTACTAATGTTCTAAGAAGAGTGGCTTGAGATACTTAGTATGTCTTAAACTGCACGTATCGGTGCACACGACAATAGGAGACATAACCCGGTCGCAATTTATATCTCAAACTAAGGATTTAAGTCACTAATTATAACACTCTTATGGTTGAATAATTTATTCTAAGTGGGACTATATCCGACTAAGCTCGTAGGATAGAACACAAATATAGTCATATATTAAAATGAATCAACCAAATCCTGAATACTACTGAAGTGATCTAGCACTGTGGGTATACACAACTAAACTCAACTAATAACTTTAGTTCAGTCAATGTTATTTAATCAACAAGGATTACTAAGACTATGATATTTCGACTACAAGAGGTGAATCCTACACAACGTTCTAAGGCTGTGATCAAAATGATCACCCAATATAGGTTACTACCACATTGGAGAAATCTCATTCTAAGTACTTTAGGTGATTCTACCATAAAGATCTAAGATCAAGTTTTTAGGGTTAAGAAGGATCATATAAGTCCCTACTTCGAGGTGTCACAATAAGTTCTTCCTATCTCAATGTGTTAACAATTGTTAAGGCTATTATTATCACCATAGAAAAACTAATGTAAGATCATCAAGACCTTACATATCTGACATATATGCTAAAATTCATAAGTTTTATTCATTAAGCTTATTTTGATCAAATTAGATGGGTAAACTCATCTGATCAATACCTATACTACAATTATGGGGTATAATCAAGAGTGTTATTAAGATTTGGTCTTGTGATAAATCAACTTAGTTTTATAGTTAACTTTATGCTAAGAGTCTTATATAAGAGAAAATTAAAGATATAAAGTTTAAATTCAGATACTTAATCACACATATTCAATATTAACATTAGCATTTCTAGTTTAGTGAATTAAGATTAATGTCAAATCAAATAGATTATTGGAACTATGTTAATCAAATTATCTTACAATCAGGTTGATTGATTAAAGGTTTAAGAGTTTGGGACTTAATCAGATAAATTAGGTGTTAACCCCTAACCTTATCAACTTAAGACCAATAATTACATTATAGATCGATGACAAATCAAATGAGTTATTGATGTATTATTGATGGCAATCTAAGATCATATATCAAGTGTAAATCACTTGATCAATATCTTAAGATCTCTTAGGTTTAATTAGGAATAAATGACAGTTTAATAAAATTAAGCATTCATGATAGAATCAAAATACCTTAATCCTTTAAAACAACTTGCAAAATAAATAAAAGTTAACATAGAATTCGAGAAAATAAAAGCACAAAAATAGCAATAAGAACTATGCAAGTGATATACGCACTTAACATAGGACTAAATAAATAATTTAATATATTAAAACTCAATATAGGTTCTAAGTACTTACGTACTTTGCACATGCCATATTAGCTTGTAGTTTAATGATTTGAATAGGAGGAGGTAGCATTCACAACACCTGTAGCAATTGGGTAAAATACAACTAACGATAAGTACCATGACGAGCTGCTTACTTAATAACATCCCAGGCCAATCAATCTCTATTCAATTTACTCAACAACTACAAATAGTAGATTTAAGTACAACGTGCTAAGGAGGGATATCTAAGATAGCATATGAATCAGCTTGGTAAGAGGGAAAGTAGTCATTTTTATGAGAGATTTGTGGAAATACATTGAACATGCTCTAATAAACTTTAATAGAGATGAAATCAAAATCATCACTAAGTTATCTTCTTTGCACAAAATTTGATGATAACTAAGATTAGAAATAACGAGTGATAACTTATGCGATGGATTAATAAACTATTATACTAGACGTATGAGTATCCATTCTTAAACCAAATGAGAGAAACAACTCCAACGATTGCAAAAGAGGAATAAGCATTTAACCAACATAACTAATTCTTATATCATTCATAAAATAAAAGGAGGGCTGCATGCATTAAGTTGATAAGGGGAATAACTAACATCCTAATAGAAGTAATAAGTATCATTTCCATAAGCAATTAAATGAAGTTAACATATGAAACTAGACAAGATTCTTACTTGCAACATGAATTGGAAGCCATCCATTACTAAGCGAGGTTAAACTGTATGAATAAGATTATTGGTGACGCATAACCCAAATGGAAATGTACATGATACCAATATAATACATGTAGTAAATATAGATTCAAGGTGCTAATGAACTCCTAGATGAACAAACATGCATTTACTTCGTGCTCCAATAAGTAAAAATGTGATTTAAGCTGAATTTAAAACTTAATAATCAGTTTAATTTATTGAATAACTATACTTGAAGATGAGCAAACATATGGTCCATAGTAAATTGCCAGCAAGCGCAGATATCCTAACACCCACCATATCAATAATTTCATACCTAAATTTATTATGGAAATAAAATATAAAATGATCTTCAATAACTAACCCTCATATGTTCATTCTCATTTAGCTTAAATTAACATAACAAACAAATTTTTATTCAAGTTTTAGGTAATAGCAGATAGTTACCTAATCAGTTATATACAAAAGTTCAACCAAAAGGAAGTAGGTTGCTCGGCTGAGGAGGAGGCTGCTGAAATCAGCTAGAGAAAAGGGGTTGCAACTGGCTGGAGAGCTCTCCACATTCAGCTGCCAAAATGAGTCGAGCCTCTCGGCCTCCTGCCGAGAGGGAAGAAGGAGACGCTTGGCCTAGCAAGCTTCGGCCAAGGAGGTCTCGGCCAAGCCATGGAGGTCTTGACCAAGCTATGGAGAATCCATGGATAGGGAAGGAGAGGTGCTCGGCCATGGAGAGGAAGAGGAAGGAGGAGATGCAATGAAAGGGAGAATGAGGAATTCAGCGCCTCATTGTGTCGGATGGAAGGAATTTTGGCTAGGAGGAGTATATTAGGTCTTAAAAGACTTAGGTTAGAATGAGGGAGTTATATACATAAGCTCAAACGAAAATGATGAGAGCCACTCAATCAAGATGGAGTGGTTAAGAATCACCAAGAATGACCAAATGAACTACAAAAATTATGAACTTAGTATTGAAATGAGTGTCTCGGCGAGTTAAACGCACACATCTAAAAATTATTGAATTTGAACGAGGAGTATATTTTATATTAATTTTTAAATGAAGAAATTCAAAAATTTGCTACAATTAATCCGGAGCTCAAAATTTTGTGAAACTTAAAACATAGCTTCCACATATGATACTTAACTTAAATATATAAGAATTTATAAATTCTGACTTATATTTTATCTATTATTAACTCCAAAATTTAAATTTTTCAAATTTATTTAGGATGATCCAGGATCCCAATTGCATTCAAATTTTGTATGAGGATTCCTCTCAATATGCTTTATTTGAGGATATTTTTATTTAACTTTTTATTTAACTAAAATTGAAATTTTGATTTGGACTTAATCCTCTTGAATTTGGAGTTAATCACCCTAGTAACAACCCGGGTTGTTACAGGTAACAACCTAGGTTGTTACATAAGGGGACCTCGTCCTTTTATAGTTTGTCTTTTCAAACTAAGTTGTTCAATCCCTTACATATAACAAAATTTAAAGTGTCCTAAGAGAGATAACTTGAAATACTTAGTGTGCTTAACTGCACTTATTGATGCGCATAAAGATAAAGAGACAACACCCTTTTACAATTTGGTCTTCCAAACTAAGTTATTTAATCCTTTACTTGTAACACACTTGATAACATTGGGAAATTTATCCTAATGTTATTATAGATCCATTTAAGAGAAGATTAAGATGTACAATTCCATTCAGGATGAATAGGACACTTTAAATTATGTTATAAGTATGTGATTGAACAGCTTAGTTTGAGAGAATAAATTATAAAAGGGTATTGTCTCCTTATCTTTATATGCATCAATAAGTGCAGTTAAACAAACTAATTATTTCAAATTACCTTTCTTAGAATACTTTAAACTATATTTACAAGTATGAGGTAGAACAACTTAATTTGAGGGAATAAACTGTAAAAGGGTGTCATCCCCTAATCTTTATGCGCATCGATAAGTGCAGTTAAACAAATTAAGTATTTCAAGTTACCATTCTTAGAATTATATCATTTATGTATATGCACTCCAAACATGTGATAACTCTAGAAAATTATAAGGTTTAGTTGTTTTAATAGCATTTCCTTGCATGCACTGCATAAGCATAAGCACAAGTATCAATAATTATTGTGAATTGAGGGATGTAGCATACATCTAAAGAGGAATTATGGGATGCCGAGGGCATCATAATATTGAATTCTTAATGAGATGTATGTGTGCATCAAACTGTGTATTCATGATAATTCAGTGGTATTTCAAATGTATTTGTATTGGCAAACAGTATGGTTCTATTATAGCATGGTGTTTCAGTTTTCAGTCTTTACAGTGGAATGCTTTAGCATATTCTTTCAGTTATTATTTCACTTTACGTACCAGCTTTTTATTATTTTAATATTTTTTTGCAGTATTTTCCTAATTTATTTAAATGTTAAATTCTGTTAACTGAATAAAGGCACATGCTTCAGCACATTCTAACATGTGGTACTTTTGGGATCCGGCAATTTGCTTGATCTTGAGCAATTTAGTGAGCCAGCATTGGATATAACTCAGAAGATTTAGGAGGATCCAGTAGAGCAGTTGAAGACTCAGCTTTATTTATTTAGTTGCTTTTATTTATAAACTTGACTGACTTTTATTTTTTCTCTTTTTATTCTAAAATAATGGTTTGTAATAATTATCTGGATGTATGTTCTAAGATGAATGTTCTAGTTAGCTCTGTGATGAATGTTTGAATGAATATTTTTAGTTTTGGCACTTTGATTATTCTTACTTATACTTAGTATTATGATGTGATCAGTAGCAAATGCTTTTATAAAGTAATTATATACATTGGAAGTATCCACTTTGCCTTATCTTTGTCCAACATGTATAAGTACATCCTACTAATATTTAAGATAAGAATATTGCTTGCCTTAAGGATTAGTATTTTAGTTCTACCTTGTACAGACTCTCAGAATTCGTGTGTGGGAAGGTCTTGAAATCCTTTCCAAGTAACGCACCATTCCACCGCCAACTGTTTGGGATATTCACCCCTTAAACACCTCTGATGCGCGCAGCGATGGGATGGGGCGCTACACTTGAAAAATAGAAAAATTAAATACTCGTCGAAATCGAAATCCTACTTCACTATTGTGTTCCTCACCCTTCAATTAGCTAGGGGTGAGTTATTGAAATTTTTCAGAAGTCATTTAATAAGCTATTTTTAATTAAGAATGTTTGAAATTATTATTTAAATAATTATTAGTTAATTAATATTATCGACCACCGTTACCTTCTCTATCATATCGTCTGCCTCCCAAAGTCATTAGCGTCTAATCTGATGGCACTTCATACAAGCCGTCTGATCACATCCGTCACCAGATCGAGCGATAATGGCACCGTCTACCTCAATCGCTCAACGCATGTTGCGCTAAGCCAGCTCCAGCACATTCATGGGTGTTCAACCGCAGACGCGTAGCCTTCCACCGCATCCAAGAATGCATTTAGTGTCCAGCTAGTTCTCAAACTAATTTGGATCAACCAAACCTCTTTTGAAGCTCCACACCTGCATCCTGAGATTCTACAAAAACTCAGCGAATCCATTGCTCGAGGTACCTTTATATTTCCATTTTCAAATCACTCTTGCTCATTTTAATTCAAATGTTTATTCCCTACTATGGTATTTACTATAATGCATAATTAAAGTCCTAACTTATAATATCGATCGCCAAATTGGCGATCGATCTACAGTGTTCCCATTCGAACCCGCTAGTGCCGATCTTAGGGCACCTTGTTTCGAAGTGTTACAGAGGGTCTAGGTTTGGGTTCTTGGGTTCAAACAAGAGGACTTTCCATGAACCTCCATTCGGGATGCGAGCCGTGTCCGCCGAAGCTCCGTTTGCCGCACTGAAGGAAATGCTAGCTGTGGGTTGTCGAACTCGGTATGGTGAAGGTTTCCATCATGGGTCGAGTCAGGTCGGATCAAGCACGACCCGCGTGAGATCTCTGGTTCATGTTGTCAACACTAATGCTAAGGCGCGGGGGCCGCCGATGCTTTGTCATGCACCCGGGATCGACGCATGGGTGTCGTCTGAAGTGCGTGGGCCCGCTTGCATGTCAGCGCTGGGTCAACTGTGGGGCCCGTGTGTGTTCCATCGTTTCCTTCATGTGGGTCCCGCCAATCTTATTCTCAGAGGTAGTGGGAGATGTGCACACCGTTAGACCTGAAAAATTTAGAGTTAACTTAATTTGTTAAATTAAATTAAATTAAATCAAATAAATGCTTGAAACTTTAAACCTTCATATCTTGAAATCCAATTATCCAATTATAATAAATATATATCTCATTTTAATCAGAAAAATACAATGACTATTATGGTAGTGTTCAATTTTGCTTTTGGCAAATATTTTTGCTAATGATATTTTGGACTCTCCTAAATGACTATTAAACCCTAGAGACTTCTAATACCCATAAATGTGCACCCTTAGCTCCAAATATAATCAAATTATACCTCATTTTGCTTATGAGAATGCCAATAACACTCTGATAGTATTAGTTTTGCTATTTGGAGTATAATTTGACTAATGATTTTTAGGACCCCCTTAATTACACCCTCAAACCTTAGAATTTCATTTAATCATAACTTGATCATTTGAACTCCAAATTAGGTCATTCAATATGTCATTCTGATTAGGAGAATTTAAGGATCAGTAAACTGCAAAAAAAAACATTTAGGATTTGATGATTATATTTTTTAATTAGCCCTAATCACCCTAAATCTTGATTAGAAAATATTAGCAAAATTAATGATCCAAATTGAGAAAGTTGAGTTGCTACAGATTTTTAAAGTATAGTAGAACATCTTGGTAAAGTTAAATTTCCATTTTTGAATTCAGTTTCACTAATCACTTATTAATTACAATAAACCCTAATTATAGCATAACTTAGGCTAATAAGGTCCAAATTGGGTATACTCTCATTCATAGTACTCAGTGTATTATAAGACAGCTATATCTACTGAATTTATTGAAGTTGGACTTCATTTAAAAAAGTTAAGTTTTTGGACTCTTCATAAAGCTCCTTAATTACCATTTTAGACCCCAAATTTATTTTGGCCACAACTTGGCCAAATGATCTCAGAATTTAGTGATCTTAAACTCTATGGAATCCTTAGATATGAAACAACATAAGTATAGTAGAAAAATTATATTTTCTTAGATAAAATTACTAATTTGCCCCTAATAAGTTAAATTCTTAATTTGAGAGGCTTAATTTTTGGCCAATTTTGGTGTACTCATTATCTAACTTTATATTAGATAGTAAGTAACTATTTGGCATTATTAAATTTTAATTTGAAACCATAATTCATAAAGTTATATTTTATACCCTTAAGTAGGGGAAAAATAGTTATTTTGCCTAAAACTAGGTTTAAGTGTTCTTAAGCCTTAAAAATCAGATTTATTTGATAAAATCAATAAGGTGAAGACTTAAGAATCATCTCTAGATCTTAAGCTGCATAATAATGTGATTTTATTATATTAAGCTTAAACTTATACTCTTTTGATTTCCTCTTAATTAAGAGAATTTGCGTAATGTAACTTGCATCAAATCATTAAAGTATATTGATTTTCAAATGATTCATTCTTAAAAATATATTAATTTTATCCCATAACTTGATCATTTAATCAAACTTAAAAGTTAGAGATCTAATTTGTTAATCTTTCATTAGTTAAGTGATTGAATTTATGAACCGTTCACGTGTTTGAATCTTTAGTTTGATTTCACGCTTTAACTTAGGCTAGAAAGCTAATTGTCATGATTACATATTTTTAACTTCTTATTGTCTTTCTAATTTTTATAAATTAAGTGCTTTATATCTTAATTAGAGAAGCATTGAGGTAGGAGATATCTTATTGAATATATATTGAGATAGGCCTTTAGATGAACCTTTTTAAACTTAGATAATTGAGCTTCTATTTTTATGATAGCAATAACCTAATAAAATATAGATTGAGTTTAAAAGAGATAGATTACCTAATTATAGTGACTTCTATCATAATTTTGGAACCCTTTGCTTAGTAACTGTGGGGTCCCCCATACTAATGGTAAAGAGTACAATACTCCAACTATGGCAAATCCCCAACTTAAGTAAAGTCGGGTGAAACCCAACCTGCCTTAAGCCAAGGACTTGTCACCTGATACAACTATAAACATACGTCAATACATATCAAAGTAGCGGAAGCAGGGAATAAAATGTAACATCCACAGGCATAACATAGTATATAAGAACATGAAAATAGTAGTAGTAACTCAGAACAAGTGCAGAAAGTAAAATACATTCAGAATTTAATTATTACAAACTGAATTTAAAAGAAAATATAAAGGTCTCTCAATCTTATTGAAATAAAAATACAAAATCTATCTAAACTGCAGCAGAACAATCCTCCTCATGAACTGACTCCTCTCCTGCAGCACTGCCCACGAACAAGTCCGAATCTGACATTTGTCGGTATCACAAATGTCAGGGCCCCAGCCAACAAAACAAAAAGGTTACAGTTAGACAATTGTCTAAGTACATTTTAAGATATTTTAAATGAACTGATTAATTAAAGATATCACATTTGATTAATCTAACATGTAAGCAATTGTGGGGTGCAACAAGCTATACAAGAAATGGTGTAACTATAAACTATTCGTTTATAGCAATCAACAAGTATGTGAAATAACATATAAAATATGAAAGTAAGCAAGGTGAAGCAAAAAGCAAAAGTAACTGCAACTACTGCAATAAATCTGATTCTAACATGATTATGATCACATTAAAGTATGCTAAGTATAAAAGAACATAAGTACTGAATATAACAAGAAATTCTAACATTCTAAATATGCCAATATATATAGCTAATCCATAAGAGTATACATACAACATGCAGATTGATATGAAAAGGAAAGACCACTGAGACATGTGGCAAAAAGCAAAACAATCAATGCACCGTAAAGCCATTGAGACATCTGGCAAAGCAAGCAAGTACTGTAAAAAAGACCACTAAAACATGTGGCACAGCAAGCAAAATTGAAAACTAGATTAGAGTAGCTGTAAGCCTAAAACATAGTACTGCCATATTAGACAATAGGTCATACAGGGCCTCTGAACTGAGAGTTCAACTATAATCATCCTAGACATCCAATATGCTAGGCCTGAGTTGAACTCATAGAATAAGTCTGTAACTATTCTAGACATCCAATACGCTAGGCTTAAGACTATTCTATAACAATATAATAACTAAAGAGGTAGACTAAGCTAGGATATACTCTACTAACTGAAAGCACTACAAGAACTAGATGAATGATATGCTTTATAAACACTAACTTAGAATGTATCATCCATATCCTAAGTTCTCCTATTATGCTCAAGAAATAAGGCTCAATATCCAAGGTATGCCAAGCTATCAAGTCAAAGTAAGCAAGAGACTCGATCTAGACTTATGTGATATCTGTTGTTATCTATTAATTCATTCTAACTATTCCAAATTATACAACTTAGAAACACAGCCTTATGAGTTGAAAATAACCAGAACTGATCAGGTTCCAATTTAGTTCAATCAAAATCGACTATAAGTTAAATAATAAATCATCATGTCCTAATTGTGAATTGAGACATTCTAAGCTAAGATTAGATCAAGATCTACTAAGCTAGGGATTATGAATTAAATACCACAAATTTGAGTTCAATCACATAATCTAAAGGTAAGCTTAAGGTCTATGATTCAATCTACAAGTGAACTGATGATTAAGGCATATTCTATTAAATAAAAATCAAGCTTAATAGAATGAATCTTCTATTCTTAATCTAAAGTTGAAAAATAAAATAATCAAAATGAAATTATAAAAATTTAAAAACTAATAAAACTAATGTTTCATTCATTGAATAAATCATTTATTCAATGAATGAATCTAACATAGTGTCTATTCCTAATCTTAAGGAAAAAAGCCTAAGGTGAAGTGAAGCTCCTAAGAAAGTATTTTAGTTTTGACTCTAGGTTATAGTTCATGTTTGCATAATTTAGAATTTTCAACTAAGGTAATGATTACTACTTAGTTAGCAAGAGTTCCTATACCCTGATGTCATGATTTTTAAATAATAATCAAATCATTAATGATGCTAAGATCTATGCAAGTGGTGTACGTACTGTACATAGAACTCAAGAAAATAATATATTTAAATACATACAGAACTCAATAAAGTTCTAAGTACGTAACGTACCTTTAAGGCGATTCGAACTTGAAGCTCGACGGTTGATTGGAATGAGACACCAAACACACAACCCCTGCAATTTGTTTTTAGTAAGTTAGTTCCTTAAAGCTTAAATAGCATTACTCGTTCTTTCTACTCCTCTTAAACTCAAATTACTTTTATAAATGAGGCTGCCCCTTTGCTTTTAATTTATAAAACTTATTGCGTGGTTCCTATAATATCGTAGACATGTTGTAATTAACATCAAAAGATCTCTTTAACATGTATAAATATATTTAATCATGTCCTTGATTAGTGTTACTTAGAATAGTGAAAGATAATTCTATCTATAAAGACAAATCCATTTATAAAATAAAAGATGCATTAAATTCATTAGTACTAATCATCAATTTAGAATGCTATTTAATTGATGGTTAGCACCAAATAAGGTAATCCATTTGTTTTGGAAATATGTGATACTTTGAGGTAAAGACAAAGGCAACGTGCATGATTATGTAAGTTATAGAGAAATTAAATTATCATGGTTGAGCAAATAATTTTATTGTGATGAAATTTTTTCTACTTGATAAGGATATAGATGGAGTTAAAGCAGTATTCGAGCTATGAATAACTATACGAAAAATCGAATAATTTTATCTTAAGACATCCCAAATAATATATATGAAGTTTGGTTTAATCATAATAAGTTATAACATCAAAAAAAAAGTATGCCAATTAATTATCATCCTATAAAGCAAAGTGAGTAGTTTAGATATCTTAGTTCTAATTTGATGATTAGTACTAATCATCAATTAAGTTACATTTAAGCATAAAATTCTTAAGGTACATCTTTATTTTAACAAATATATATTACATTGGAAGCTATACCCTCCTCTAAATATCTGATCTCTCGCACAATAAATTCAATATATTAAGGTCTATTACGCATGCTGAAATGAATCTATAAGGATAGCATTAACTCCTAGCAGCAAGATAAAAGATATAAGTATCATTTCTATGAATCGTTAAAGCAACTCCTAAAAATAATTGGATACAATCTGCAAAACTTAACTATGACTCATATAGTTAATATTAGGTTTGGAGTAGGTATAATTAAGTGCCTTGAGGCAATTCGTTGCTGCGACAAAGTGCTGAATGCACTCCACCACAGCTGCAATGAAGGAGGAAGAGATGAAAGGATTCGGATGAAGGAAGAAGAGGGTCGATGCTGGTTGGCCATTGATCGGCCTGCAAGATGAGCCCTCAGCTCGGCACTTAGTCGAACGGACAGAAGAGCTAGAGCTCGGTCAAGAGGAGAAGGAGGAAGAGAGCTCGGCCATGGAGAGGAAGGCTGCTGCTCGGACACGGAAGAGGAGGGTTGCTGCTCGGGTGAATGCAGTCGCCGAGATGGAAGTAGTTGCTCGGCCGAGGAGATAAAGAGGGCTCGGCCATGGAGGTGAAGGAGCAAGATGGTTCGATTCTCATGAGAGAGGAGAGACGCACGGCTGGAGAAAAGGGATTTTTGGATCTCTACTTTAGGTTAGAATGCTTTATATTAAGAGGCAAAAAAAAAATTGAACTCTATCACAGCCATTCAAAATTCAATGGCTGAAAATTCTCAAGTAGTCAATTAAACTCCAAAAATGGTAAACTGGGTATCGAAACGACAGTCTCAATGAGACGAATGCAAGCGTCCAAAAATTATTGAATTTGGAAGAGTATTTTATTTTATATTAATTTTTAAGTGAAAAACTTCAAAAATTCGCTACGTTTAATCCGGAGCTCGAGAAATTATGAAACTTATAATATAGCGTCCTCATATAACGCTTAACTCAAATTTACAAAAATTTCTGAAATCGGACTTTTATTTTATCTATTATCAACTCCGCAAATTTAAACTTCCCAAATTTATTTAGGATGATCCGGGACCCCGATTGCGCTCAAATTTTTGTAGGTGGATCCCCTCAATATGCTTTATTTGAAGATATTTTTATTTGATTTTTATTTGGTCTAAATCAAAATCTTGAATTTTCTCTCAATCTGATTAGGTTTATGCCTAATCATCCTGGTAACAACGCTGGTTATTACACCTCTAATGGAGAATAGATTCATTAGTTTGATTTTCCTTGGTTTCTAAATAGTTAGTTTAGAATGATAACATTAATATTTATCATGTAAAAATTATAGTGTATATACATAAAGTTGATTTGAGTCAGTAAGAATATGAAATTGGTCCATTCATCCTGAATGAAATTGTATATCGTAATCTTATCTTAGATGGATCTACAATAATATTAGGATAAATTTCTCAATTTTATCAAGTATGTTATAAGTGAATGATTGAATAACTTAGTTTTGGAGAACAAAGTGTAAAAGGGTGCCATCCCCTTATCTTTGTGCGCATCAATAAGTGCAATTAAGCAAAATAAGTGTTTCAAGTTATCTTTCTTATGACACTTTAAATTAAGTTATAAGTAGGAAATTGAACAACTTAGTTTGGGAGGACAAACTGTAAAAGGGTGGTGTCCCCTTATCTTTGTGCATATTGATAAGTACAGTTAAACAAACTAAGTATTTTAAATTACCTTTCTTAGAATATTTTAAGTTATATTTATAAGTAGAGTCTTGAACAATTTAGTTTGGGAGAATAAGCTGTAAAATGGTGTTGTCCCCTTATCTTTGTGTGCATTGATAATTACAGTTAAACAAACTAAGTGTTTTAAGTTATCATTCTTAGAAATATAAAATTTATGTATATGCACTCCCAACATATGATAACTTAAGAAAATCTCAAGATTTAATTGTTTTAATAGCAATTTGCATACACTACATAAACATAAGCACAAATATCAAGAATCATTATGAATTGTGAGATGTAGAATACATCAAGAGAGGAATTATGAGATGCAGAGGGCATCATAATATTGAATTTTTAATGGGATGTATGCGGGCATCAAATTGTGTATTCATGACAATTCAGTGGTATTTCAGATGTATCTGCATTGGCATATAGTATGGTTCTATTATAGCATGGTGATTTAATTTTCAGTCTTTATAGTGGAATGCTTCGGCACATTCTTTCAGTTATTATTTTGCTTTATGTACTAGCTTTTTATTATTTTAGTATTTTCTGCAGTCTTTTTCTGATTTAGTTAAATGTTAAATTCTGTGAACTGTATAAAGTAATGTTATAGCTTTAGATGTGTTTGACTTATTGTTTAACACATGATATTTTTGGGATCCGGTAATTTGCAAGATCTTGAACTATTTAGTGGGCCAGCATTGGAGGTTACTCAGAAGATTCAAGAGAATCCATTGGAGCAGTATAAGACTCAGCTTTATTCTTTTAGTTGCTTTTATTAGTGAACTTGACTGACTTTTATTTTTTCTCTTTTTATTCTAAAACAATAGTTCTGTGATGAATATTTGGATGAATGCTTTTAGCTTTTGCACTTTAATTATTCCAACTTATATTTAGTATTGTAATGTGATTAGTGGCAAATGCTTCTATAAAGTACTTATATACATTAGAAGTATCCTCTTTACCTTACCTTATCCAATGTGTATAAGTACTTCCTACTAATACTTAAGATAAGAATATTATTTGTCTTAAAGTTTAGTATTTTAGTTCTACCTTGTGTAGGTTCTCAACATTCGTGTGTGGGAAGATTTAGAAACCCTTTCCAAGTAACGTACTATTTTTCTGCCAACTGTTTGGGGTATTCACCCCATAAACATCTCAGTTGCGCGCGGTGACGGGACGGGACGCTATCGTAAATTCTTGCTGTAATTCTTGCAAATTTCAAATTTGTGGTGCTTGATGTTTCGGTAAACCAGCTCCAATCTTCAGTAGTCTGAGGATTAAGTCTGGTGTTCAGACTCCTTGTGCTGCTTCCTGGATCATCTTTCAACTTCAACCTTCCCCAATTCCTCTTGGCCGCGTCTGCCCTCTTCAGTCCAGGTTCTGCCTTAACCCTGCTGAACAATGTGGGCTCAGTATTAATTCTCTGCACATAGAATAGTCCTGGTGTCAACACCTCACTGACAATCGGGACTCAATCCTTATCCCTTCAGCTTCGTAATTGTATGCTTTGATCTTTTTCGTGCAAGGAACAACTAATAATACAATATATAAAAATTAAATTTCAAGAATAATCATCATATTGACGACAAGGAACAACTAGTTTATCATTATTGTATTTAAAATTATTAAAATTCCAAACTTAAATTTTTTTTTTTTCGTTTTCATGAGGTATTATTAGTTGTCTCTCTACTAAGTGTATATGAATTTGGTCTATCTTTTTATATCCAGAATTTCTGCCTTTATTATGGCTCTAGTGAATTATTTCTGGAGACTTTAAGGAGGTCATTGGATCTCATGGTTGTTGGTAACAAGATTTTTATTATTATTATTATCATATGCTGGTTTTCCTTGTATTATTCACAGTATTATTTAATGGGTTTCTGGAATTGTAACTCATCTCCTCTAATCAGTGGATTCAGCTAAGAGTATTGTTCATACATTGATGATCCTGATTCTTCTTCTATCTCATTGAATCTTTGATTTCAATCGAGTGGTTGGATCCAAGGAATTTGGTGATCGGCTTATTAATTGCCCTGCCACCATTTTCATTTATTATTTCTGCTATGCAACCGTCCCCTTGAAGCTTTTTGGGAGATTTAGTTGGTGTTATTTCCTATTATGAGAATATTGAATTCTTATGTGCACTCCTAATTATGTTTTACTTTATCTTGCTTAACTAGTTGGTGTGACATCAAGAGCAAGTGTACCAGCTGGATTTGATGAATTAAACCTTTGTTTTTTTTTCCTACGGTCAAGTACAAAACAACAAACCAGAGCTAACATAAATAAATACACTTAAAACTAACCGGTGTTATAATGGTTTAGGTATAGTGTTTTGTCATTTAGGAGGTGGAATTTTAAGTTTTATATACTACTGTTTTAATATTTAACATTTTATCTTAAAAACTTATAAACTATCAATGTACGATTTAAAACTCAAAATTCTTATATCTACAAAATAAGCATTTAATCATATTTTTAATACAAAATCTGATTCATTTGTCATAATTAGCTTCTATTTTTAGGATGCTTCATGAGAAGCATAAGAAAACACCTCCCGAACAAAATAAATGATTTTATTCAATAATTAAAAAAATCTGCTCCAAAAAGGGCGGCCAGTCTTCGGTGGCCATTCTAAACAGCTACAACCTGTCAATATCTTTCGTTAGTCAGCACTCACCAGGTTATATATGGCAATACAAACTTGAGGATAGTAGAGCGATACTAAACAGCATGGCTCGCAAAGGAAAAGATATCATAAAAGCATCAATAAATCTGGAAAAACTATCCCACATCACGGTGGAATTTGAGAGTGCATTTTGGACATCAATGCCTAACTCTGCTATCATCAACAATGAGCTTTACTTTTCTACAAACAACTGAAGCTTGGCATTCGAATTTTTCTACCACAGATGATAGATAATGCAAGTGTTGGCAGAGTTTTGTTTGATGTTCAGGCAGAAGCCATCTGAGCAAAAGGACCAGATCTATTTATCCCACTGACAGTGAAGAACGTCTTGACTCTCTCATCAGTAAGGGCAGAGACCACCTGACAAATTCATCAACAAACTATGATAAAAAGATCTTACTAATAAAGAAAGCAAAAAGGATAACTAAAGATTTCATTAACACTATTCAAACTTGAGTAAATGCATAATACCATGCTGCAATATGCAGAAACTGGTCAATGATGAAAGTCATAGGATCAAACACCAGCCCAGGTCACAAAACTATAATACTCAAAAAAAATAGCTACAAAAAGATGAGCTTATTACTTTCATTAAACGAAAAAGATCAATGGCTATACAACCCCGTAAAAATAATACGTGGAGATAGTAGCGTCTTTTAATAAAAAAATAAAAAGGGCATCAAATTCAACTAAAAAAATTAAATTATGAAAACATGTTCATTCTATTCATCAAAGTCGAAACATGAGGTATAGGGGGTTTTATCTTTCTAAAAGTGAAGCAGCTTTCCATAATGCTTCACCGTAGAGTCAAAATATTACTGCTGTTGCCGTATGTGGTTACCGAACTCGCCCCTCCAAAATTGGGCGACTGAGCCAGCAAAAAGCTCTTCAAACTTTCAAGACCTCGAGCTTCCACACTCTAATGTTTTAAGCGAAAAAGATGCAGAATCTGCCAGAAAATCGCTAAAAGATCACAGAATGGGATCAGTAACTTTATTATCAGAGAGACCAAAAAATATATGCTTCCTGTGGTGCTCTGCTGTGGCTCATCTCTCCAGAGAGGTGAAAGCAGCCGTTGCCTAGTGGCATGCATAATATGATGGACCAGCCAGCAATCACGAGATCAGACTGGCGGCGGTCTTTGAATGGAAGGGGGGTATCGACCGGCCAGATTTCCTCTGTTTGGCTTTTCGTTAGCAAACCGCCTCATTTCTGGAGGACCCCAGCCTAGAATTCCAGCTGAATTGTTCGGCTCCGGCAAACGAGCCCCATTTTTCGCAACTTGGACCTGCTTATCCGTGCCGTCTCTTCGCCGCCGTTTCCATGCCTCCAAATTCAGCATGCTGTGATTCTTGTGAAACGGTTCCTGATGTTGGGATTGAAATGGGTGATGAGGCCTCTTCCTTGCACGGAAATCATTGCTGAAAGAAGTGGACTGATGGCTGGTGCCGACACTCCTGTCTGCGGGGTGCCCAAATCCGCCTTCACCCTGTTCGTGTCTAAGCTTTGAATAGATCACATGCAGCCTCTCTCCCGTTAAATTTGAGAATGTGGACACATAATTCCACAGCCTCGTGTACATTTCTTCAGAGAAAGACGAATAGTCAAATTAATGATTATGACATTTTAACATGGAATAGAAAAATAAATTGGATATACTTGATTGCTTATATGATAACTCATGCTGTTGAACGATCTTGTCAATCTTTCTGCCCAAAAGTTGAAGATATTTTCTAATTCTAGCAAGAACCTGATAAAAAAAAAAAGATATGAAACTCCAATTTAAGCTAGTAAAATGAAAATAAAAGAGAATAGTGCTATAGCCCATTGGTTGAGGCTTGGGATTTGTTATCCTAGGTCTTGGATTCAAATCCCACCAACCATATATTTGCTTCATATTTGAAGTTCACCTAATTCAAAAAAAAAAAAAGCTAGGAGCAACCTTCTCTTTTGGAAGGTTTAGGCTTGTTGTCTGCAGTCTTTCCAGGCGCCTAAGAGTTTGGACTTCCTCTTCCATGACATCTGCACACCATTCCATCCATTTTTCTTCCTTAAACTGCTGGTAGCGTTCCTGTTCGGATTCCGACAACTCGCCTTCTTCCTTAACTGCAGCCTCAGCTTTCCTTTGCTTTGGGAGAGACACCTTGTTTGCTCTGGAATGCAAACCAGGAGAACTGTCTTTCCAATTGGTATCCTTTGGTTGAGTCGTTTTCATTAAATTTTCTTCATTTTTAGATGCTTTGCGGGATCCTTTAGCCTTTGAAATCTTGCCATTAACATTTGCAAACTCCTGCGGAAGGAAACAAAAAATGCCATTTGTAGATAAACTTTAACTCCCAATAAGATATTCTTCTGTGCTGTGAGATTTCATACCTTTTGAAGAAGAGCACTGGCACGGTTATCTAAGTTAGGAGCACGTGGCAAAAATGTCTCTCTTTCCCCAAGATTTGCTGGGGCGATTTTCCTTGCAAGACCAAGCTTAGGATCTAACCTGATCTTTTCCCAGTTTCCAAATCCATGATAGTGCACCCCAAGAAGTAATCGTGCATCATCAGCTGTTGCAGTTCGTGCAAACAATATACTGATGATAATTAAAGCATACTGTAGCCAACAAAACGAATATACAACAATTGGCAATTACCTGAATTCCATCCGCAGCTTTTGGACCACTGTGGGCTTTTATGTTGTGTGACCAGACGAAATTGAGAAATGGGATCTTTATAAGGTTTAATGCGCTTTGCCAGAAGCTGAAGCTCTTCCACACGATTTAATACTTCGTATGCCTTCACGGCTACACCAAAAAAATCTAATATGGTTCCCTGTGTAAAGCAACCAATAAAGTGTGATCCCGGCTGAACATGAGTAAAAGGGAAAAAAAATTACTTAAATGAAATAGAACAGACCTTGACATCCAAGTTTCCTTCTTTAATTGCTTCTCGACAGCCACTTGTTAACAACTCAAAAAGTTCTATCTGGGCATCAATGGGAGCGGACTCGATTATACCACCTACTTCAGCCGCCATTAAGCCAATCCGGTTTTGAATACCAAATTTCTTAACCTGGCAAGAGAATAATGAGAAAAACAAGCAAATCCTTGATGCAAGTAAGCATGTAAGCTTTCTAGAAACCTTGTTGAATTGCCTCTGATATTATTACAGGATTACCAAAAACACTTTTTAAATGAATATTTGTGCCTTAATAATTTACAAAAACATGCAGCAGAAGATGAACCATTCCTCAATTTCACATGTTTTCCCGTTCATATAAAATAGAAAGAACACAGCCCAAACTGTAAAAAAATGCTTAATTATAGAAAAATTTAGTAAAAACAAAATTTACCGCACGAGTAAAATGAGAAGCATCTTTCTTTGTCAAGTTTCCATAGGACCATCGTCTTACTTGAGCAACTGCCCCCTCAATCATTGGTAGGGTGTAGGTAGGAGCATCAGTAGCTTTGGTAGAACGCTTCTGGTTTCTTCCCAGTGGCTGAGGAGCTGCTCTCTTCTTCTGCTTGGTGTTAATCTCAAGTTGCATGGGTTCTGCATAGTTTTTAGTATTTCTTGCTGAACGAGGTGCCAATGCTTCCTGCAAAAAGAATAAATTTTTTGTTAGGCAATTTAAACATTTTTTTGATATCTTATAGAAGCATAGGCAATTACAACTTTAAAGGAAATTGCTTAGCTTCTAGAAAACTGCTTAAGAGTTATAAACCATTAAAAGTAAAAAATGCCAGATAGCATTAAAAAAATAGCATGAAGTATTGCATGAAACAATCATACATCCGCTTGATCAACAGCTTCCGGTTGAATCAAACGACTCCAAAATGTGCTGTCATCTTCAGCACTGCAAAAGTTTGCAACCTAAAGCACAAGCATATCAGAAAATTATGAATGATTAAAAGAAAAGAAAATCTCTTAAGCATACATTCACAAATATATAGGAATCTGACCTTAAAAGCACTAAGCAATTCATTTCCAGTCTGCCCATCATCTCCCTTCGATTCAACTTTCTCAGCTCTTTCAAGAATTTCATCAATGTCTAAACTTAAGAGTTTCTTCTTGCTCTCTTCATCATTCTTCTCTTCCTTAAATAGCTCTTCTGCTCCAAACTTTAGTATTGCAGAGAGTTCATTCTGCAACCGGACAAGACGGTTAAAAAAGAAATCAAATATACGACAAAAAATCAATCCCCAGACAATCACTACACACAAGCCTAAGGGCGCACCAACTCAAACCAATCAAATTTACCTTGTCAAATAAAGAATTTCCCTTTTTGGATTCTTTCTTCTCAAGTCTACCTTCAGCATTTAACTTTTGAATAACCAAATGATCAAGAACCTGAAAGCGCAAACTAATATAACATGTCGAATACAAAAAACACCAGCCAAGAATTACACAAAAAAGACAGATTCAAATGTTCTACATACCATTTTTTTCTTAGCACGCTCCAAAATTTCCTCTTCAACACTTCTACTTGTGACAAAACGGTATATATTTACAACTTCTTGCTGTCCAATTCTATGAGCTCTGCTCATTGCCTAATAAAAACAATATAAAGAATTTCACAAAAAAAGACTGATAAACAAAGATTCAATAAGCAAACCACATGTTAGAAGTTGCCTAAACAAAGATCAGCTAAGAGTTTTATATATTAATTCAAAAGAAACCTAATAAACCTTAAAAACTAGTTAATAAAATTCTCCCAATTAAACCTGTAGGTCATTCTGGGGGTTCCAATCCGAGTCAAAAATAATAACAGTATCAGCAGTAGCAAGATTTATTCCTAGGCCACCAGCACGTGTTGACAGAAGAAAACAAAAATCCTCACTGCCAGGTGCATTAAAGTGTTCCATCGCTTGGTGCCTGAGATCAGCCCTAGTACTGCCATCAAGCCTTTGAAACTGAAACCCTCGAAGTGCTAAATACTCAGCAAGTATGTCCAACATCCTAACCATCTGCAAATCCAATGACATAGATAACAATGATTATTCAATAAAAAAGAGCATTAATACAGGTCATTGAAACTGGCGACAAATCACTGAAAATACATTCAAATATGCAGTTCATTTTGAAAACTAAAAGCAATAATCATTCATTTTGAGTTACCATGCAAATTTAATGAAAAAAGAATATGGGAACAATTACTTTAAGAACACATCAGTTATGCATTAAAAAAAAAAACAATTTGTTTACTACATAACTCTGAAAAACAGATCAACGGGACTAAGTTATCTTGTCTTTGCAAACTACAGTGAAATATTAATTCATATAAATTGCTCATTTCCAACACCAGGAACAAGTAGTATGGTCAGAACAGATATATACAAAAATATCCATCTGATACTGCCAATGTAAACCTATATTGTAGCGCCTTACAAAAGTTGAGATCCACAAGTAGCCAATGCTGCATGATTAATAAAAATGTCAATTCAAAAACTATTCTTTAGTAACAGCAGTTTTAAAAATACAGTTTAAAGCAGTAATTGGTCGCTCAAGGCCAAAATGAATAAATAAAGTGCTGGCATTTGACAATCTAAATGGTCAGGATTACAAATCCTGAACGCAACATAAAAAGAAGAGAAACCTGAGAAAAAATAAGAACTCGGTGATTTGTTTCTCGGAGACGAATTAACAATTTATCAAGGATTGCTAGCTTCCCACTGCTCAAAACAATGCGCTCAACTTTACTGCTATCACTACCATTGTCTCCACCATAGCCATGATCTGCACTCTCAAATAAGAAGGGATGGTTGCAACATTTCTTCAGCTCTACGACAATGTTTAAAAGTGACACCTGCAATTAATGAATTTCAATTCAAAGTTTCTTGAGCAAACAATAAGAAAAAACGTGTATAAATAATGCATGATAAATACATTTTTTACACCTACAATTGTAAGAACACAGCGTGCAAAAAATCAATCATGATCTTGTACAATGCAGATCCTAAGATCGACCAAAACAATGAAAAAGCTAAAAATTAATACATCATATTTATACATATTAAATTTACTAATTAGCTTCAGATTATGCTGCATGAAAAATAGACAGTCATCAAGAGTTGTCAAAACCAGTAACTTAAAATCAATTAAAATGAATGAACAATTGTCAAAGAAAAGCAATCCAGTAATAGAAAAATCATTAGACAAGCAACCTTACAATCGAGAACATATTACAATCTTATTTGAAGGGCATAAATACTAGTAATATTAAAAGTTATTCAATTAATTATAAAATATATAATTCTATCTCCCAAACTTTTAACTTACACTATTATCCTTTAAATTCTTATCCAAAATGATAATCACGCCATTCATATGGTGATTCTTACCTGAGCACTAGAGTTAAAAGTTTAAACCATCAAATGCGTATGCTTTCTCTCCCACCCATTTTGTTTCTTGAAGGTATAAAATATTAATCATCCTATTTACCATAATATTACTTAGCTCAAAAAATTTGCTAATGAGAGTGTAAATATTCCAACTATATAATCTTTAATTAAGATCAAACTTTTTTACCTGTAATTGAGCTTACTTATCACTAAACCCAAACGTCGAAGTAGATGCCTTTGCACACTGTTCACTGCATTCGGGCAATGTACTGTCGCTTCCGAGCGACGCCCTAGCTTTTAAGCACAATCATTTAAGGGATTCATGCCATAGGAAGATTCAACAAAGTGTTGATTGTTAAGTACTTAAAGCAAACTAATTTTATTATATAAATGCAATTAAATAAGTGTGACAAACCAAAGCTTAAATGGGAATGAGGGCAAGTATTACAGACTGCATTAATAAATATATGGTGTTCTATCATTTAGAATTAGAAAAGTTAATATTTCACATTTTATATCAAAAAATCTATAATAAAAGTGGGGCACAAATTAAGCTTTTTGGTAGCTTTAATTTTAAAAAGTAATCAAAAAGATGTCAGTCAAACATTAAAGCTACAACTATTTAATACCATAGTAGCAAAGAACTATCACCAACAAACCCTTATCTCCTGATTGAATGAAGCTAAAATCATAATACAAACAATTTTTTTTGTTAAATAAATTAAATCGTATTATCTCAATTGAGAATATCTTTAGCAGGTGCGCACGCCCACGTATGCATGCTATTGATGACATAATAATGAACATTCAATATTGAAAAACTAAGTAAAAATGAAATCACGCATGTGATTTCAATGTGAATTAAGTAAAATAGCAAACACAACAACCACTGAGTTTTGAGCTCTGAGCGTGCAGGCACAGACAGCGCCCACACTCAGTTTCCCTCACCACACCATGCCTGCTACTCGTTTTGGCACATATCCATTATGCAAATGATTTGCTTAATATGTTAAATAAAAAATAAAATTAATATGAAGTGCATGTATATATATACAATGCTAATTTTTATCACTTCTCTCTCCCTTTCTTTCCTCACACAATATCAAGATTTGCAAAGCGAGAAGCTAAAAGAAAATACCTAATACTCCGCTTTCACGGCGCTGCCACACCTAGCCCAATACTCGCTTGAAGAGAAAATTATCAAATTGGTCCTTTGACTCTTGCAAAATATTTAAAATAGTTCTTAGCTCATATAAATTTTCATTTTGGTCCCTTGACTCCTGTTTAAATGTTTATTTTGGTCCCTACCGTTAATACACCATCTATTCCGTTAACTTTAAGCAAGAATCAACTTTCAATGCACGATTCCTGTTGGAATTGGCCGCCTGCTAGATTCACCGGCCGATTCCGGCGGGAATCGGCCGCTGGAAATGGCCATCGGATCCGGCGGCTGGAATCGGCCGCTGAATTCAAGAGTTAAAGATTATCAGTAGCGTGAATGTGGGCATACATCAAGTGAGAAGAAAATTATCAATTTGGTCCCATATTCTTTCCATGCACATTACACTGGTAGGCCTATGCTAGTCAACACACTAAGTCTTTGATGCAGCACAAGACAATATTACCAAGCCCAAATATATATAAAATTTTCAAATGTCAAATAATATATAAAAAATGTTAAAGGGTAAACAATATCTTAAACTACAGAAAAATAGAACAAATCTTCCACTAATAAAAAATAAAATACAAAATACAAAAAATATATGATGATACAAAACTCAAAAAAAAATATTTATAATATTCACATTTAAAAAGTTAAATAAATTTTTTCATATAAATTTATATATTTTATTTTGCATTAGAAAAATAAAATTCATTTTTATGATATAATTGAGGGCATAATTTCTTAACTAAAAAAACAAAAAAGGGAAAAACTGAAGGTTCTATCTCAGCTTTAGAGGTAAAAAAAATGTGCACACCTTCAATTTCAATGTGTGTGTGTGTTAGATAATTTTGCTAGAAGCTTGAACCCAAAAATAATAGTTGAAGCATAATTTTTTGGCTTATTTTGAGAAATATTTTTTAATGTTTATGATGTTTTGCTTTATAGATACCCATAGGTTTACTTTAGACCTCCAGAGTTCATGAATTTAAATCTAAAGATTCTAAATTCATATTTTTAAGTTATCTATGGTGCTCATAAGCACTTCATTGGAAGAAAAAGTGCTCTCATAAACTCATTCTCCCTTGACTCCAAATTCTTGAAGCACACAATATTTTACTTTATTGTATTCCTACTCTCAACATGTTAAAAGGGAGTGTTGTAAGAATAGGTAGTATGCTTTACAATCAATCAATCATCAAAACTTTTGCTTTAGCTAACGATATTGCACATTTCGTTGTTGTAAACGTTCAAGGCTCAGCAAAAAGTTTAGGGTGTTGTGAAGTATAGAAAGTAATTTCAAGGTGACACTTTGCTTAGAGTTACTCCAATGCCCTGAAATAACTATTTGTCCTTTGGTGAGAAGTTGTATGGCTAGCTACATTGCACCATGAAGCAGCATTTTGGACACAAAATTAGGAACCAAATCAAGAAATATTAGAGGTAGATGCAAACCTTGACCGAACTATCCATAAATCACTTTGCCCTGCATTACATTAAAACTTTTAATTACTAGCACTAGCTCTCAATTTGAATTACTACTTCACTCATACTTGAGAGTATTTGCAAAATGCTTTTATTTATTTTTTAGCCCATACATTTATACTAGTTTTTGAAAATACAAAACTCACAATCTCAGACGTGCCTTCTAACTCCATAAGAATGTTATCAAAACATGAGGTTGTAGGAATGTATTAACTCACAATCTCATACACGCTTCTAATTCTATTAAAATGTTATCAAAACAAGAGGTGGTAGAAATGTGTTGAACTGATATTGCTTCAATTTGATCTTGTTCTCTTGCGGAATAGTAAGGTTATTTCCATACAAAAACTGGACAGGATCTTTAACCAAAGTTGCATGGATATCTTTTCGTTGTAAAAAGAGAATTGATAAAACCCAAAACTTTGTATTCCTGACTCACTGATTGATGATACAATCATGTAAATAATTGCTAGTTCTGGAAAATGATTATGGAATGAAAATTAAATATAGGTTAATCGAAGGATTAAATAAATAAAATAAAGTTTGACTTGGCTTAAAGCCTACATAACTACATCGATAAATCCCTTACATTAGCCAAATATAGAAAAAATATCTAATAATATTGGGATTGTTTAGTAAAAACTTGAACCAAAACAAATAAGCAAAACTAACTGAAACAACAAGTGGCTAGCTGGTGAAAAACATACAAGTAGGCAAAGTGAAGATAAGATGAATAAACAACTTTGCAATTTCTTTAGTTAAAGCAAATCAAACATAAATTATTCTTGATAAATATTATTTAAATCTTAACTATAATAACATCAACCACTTTTAAAAATACAAAAAACATCAATACTGGTTATATTTTTATGTTCATAACCAGTTATCTATTACTAACAATGCTTCAAAGGAATTGGTATTAGGCAAAAGACTTTATTTGTCATGGGGCAGAACATAAGATCTGAAATATGGGACCTACGCCCCACAAGTCACAAGAACAACAGATCATTGGTCTAAGTATTTACTTATCTTTGAATCTTAAAAAAGATAATTGATTGTGATACAATTCAAATTAATATATAAAATTCTGCTATAAATTGAATAAAAGAAATATTTGGGGCTTTAATAACATAAATTTAAAATTTAAGATCTTATGCTATATAGTGTTATTATAATCTTAATCATAAAACATAAGTAATGTGACAAAAGGAAATCAAGGAGAATGATAAAACATAAAAAAATGCATAATCTTTAGTTTTTAAGCTACTTTTATTTCCCTCCATCAAAAATAAAATTAACGAATTTCTTTCTAACGTCTCACATAAATTACCTTAAGTATTTTGCAAGATGCTTTCTTGAAATTAAGCATAAAAAAAGATGTATTTTATTCTAAAAAACGTAAATCAGTTCCATCTAAAACATAAATCTATTCAATCAAAAAACATAAAGCTTGATGTTATAATCCCAATCATAATAACATAAAAAGTAGTCATGCAGTATGAAAAGAACTGAGAATGATGCTATATATAACTTAGAAATTCAAGAAGTTACATCAACCTTTTATAATTTAGCTACTTAGAATTCCCTCTATCTATAAAATTTTTAAAAATGTGTAACCTAATGTTTGACACGAATTTCATCAGGGTTTTGACTACAGCAAAATATCGTATATTATAATTTTTAATTCATTCTAATTTTTCACATTTTCTTAACTTTATATGAAGAACAATTTCATAAAATTAAAATTATTACTAGCTCTTCAATTCAAATAAAAAGAGTTGGTTGAAGTACAACCTAATGTCTAAGATAAATTTTCAGATTCTTTTCAAAACAATTTCTTTAAAATAATAATAATATAGATATCTGATTTCAAAAAAAACTTTTTTAAACTTGCATATTGTGCTAGTTTCAAGCTAGTATAATATATTTATTTGCATTGGTTTATCGCTTTGGTTTTCTATTCAATTAAAAAGCATTTGTCAATGCATATATATTGGGAGAAACAAAAAATAAAAAGGATCTCTTAATGTTCTCACATTTTCCCACTTTCTCTTTTAGCAAAAAACTAACCGTGAAAACTTGAAGAGAGATAAGGCATCCTCTAAGTGCATCACTTTATTTCCATCATTAAAACCCCTAAATATTTTTTCTTTTATCTTAATTACTTGGAATTTGTTATAATGCGTTATTGTTTCTATTCACCTATAAGCATCAGTCCCAGTGCAAATATTAAAAGAATGAAAAAATGAACAAGGATTCCCGTGAAGTATTCCTTTCTTCCCCCCACAACAACGCACTATCTGCAAAGACAAGGTAAAACCTAGGACCAACTCTATGTGCACCAATGTACTTCCAGCTTTAGAACCCTTAAAGCAAGTAAAGAAACATTAACACCTTGCTAGAACGTATTGGTAGATAAAAAAAAAATTACTGCACCTGATCACCTACATAAAATTTAATTTTTAATTCCTTACTACCCCATCCATGATTCTTATTTTCTCATCTAAGTTTTTAATTTCACACAATTCACAAGATCATCTCCAGGGCTGCTAGTATCCTATGATTTCTTTCTGCTCGTCTCTAGTATTTTCCACACACTACACTCAATCTAGACAACATGCATAGTTTTCACAGCTATATAAAAAGCTTACACGACCTCATAGCCCACCCTCAATTTGATCAACCATCGCAATTTCTACGACTTCACAAGCAAATTAGACAATCAAATTTTAGCTGTATCTTATTGAATACAGATAGCAAAAAAAAAACTACTCCTGATCACTTCCCCAAAAAAAAAAAGCATTTTACTTCCTCATTACCCTTGATTTCTATCTTCTCGTAACTCTTAATTCTTATTTTCCAGATACACCTAATCGCCTCCAAAATTACTACTATTTCATTCCGTATTACCCTCTGCTAGATGTGTATTTTATCCCTCTAAGATCTTATTTTCCACTTACTAAACAGCCTAATTGTCACCATGCAACCACAGCATAAAAAATGGCTTCAAGGAACTCTGCTAGATTTGAAAAAAATCTCAATGCTCAATTAATTTCACAAGCCAATAAAAAATGTAAGCAATTAAAAGTTAGTAATATCCTGTATATTCAATTATGTTAAGAAAATTTTAAATTTTGGCAACTATAATTAATGATTTATAAGGAAAGTGAGCGATACAAATATCGCATGTGAAGTCATTACTTCAAAGAATATTTATTCTAAATTTTCATGCTAGTAGAAAAGATCCACCTCATGCAATAAACTACTTGCACACCATCATGTATACATACATATATACATATGCCTGTGTATATATGTGGGCACTTCTCCTGATTCAATCACCGTGTATGCCAATCACAGCGTATATTCATTACGTTTCTGGAACCATGGAAAAAGGCATGGCATTCAGTTTTACCACACATCTATTTATATATTAAGTTTCTATTCCTCAGTTTGATTAACGGTATCTTCATATAACCAACACATAAGTACATATAGTGTGGCCAATCTAATATCGTTTGGCAATATTTACCGCCAAGCCTCAAAGATACTCCCATTGCAAAATGCATATAGATATTGAACCCATGAGTACAAGCTCATGATATTTAAGAGCTATTAATTTTATGCTTAAAATATTGACCTTCAACTCTCCATGATACTCCATTACAATTAATGATATTAACCTCAAGAGCACATGCTATGTAAGAGCTCTATTTTATAAAAAAATAATATGATAAGAGGCAATAATTTTTAAATTCATAAGATTTTAGACTAAGTGAATACTTGAAAGATTGGAGCTTGACTGTGCCATCATTATATGGCAAATAAACCCTGGGGTTGTAAAGATTCTCCGATTGTAAAATGCAAAATGCATATTAAACCCAAGACTAAGAACTTTTGGAAGTTAATAGTACAAATGTTATGTATATAGGTGTTGTCTATCAACGCTCCACCATTTAATACAGTTAATGATATTAACCACACTCATGTAAAGTAAGAGCTCTATTTTAAAATATAAAAGATATGATAAGAGGTACTAATGTTTAAATTTTTTTTGGTTTAAGGCTGCAAATGCTTGAAAAATTGGAGCATGAATGTCTTTCATTATGATACTCAAAAATAGAGTTGCCAAGACGCATAAAAAACTTGATTAAGTCAAAAAAACACTTCAAATGAAATTAAATAGAATTTACAGCTATTTAACTATAGAGCTTGTGTTCACATTCATTTTTCTTAATTTATATAATATGTAATTACAGGAAACCAATGGAAGCAAGCAAGCATTTTTACAGATTAACCAGAGTAAAATAATCTTGCAATAGCATAAGATTTCACATCAAATGTAATTAAGGACTCTGTACATGAATGGGCATTAAACACACTAACCTGATTTCCACGAACTCCTTTGTTGAGACTATGGAAATTACGTTCCAAAATCCATTTGTAATACCTATAAATTATTACAAATACAAAGGTGAGCCAAACAATAAGAACAAAAATACAAAACATTATAATTGTAATCTAATAAATTCTCACTGTTTCTGAAGAGGAGACATTTCCACACGTAGGATGCGCTCAATTTTTGGTGGTAAAGATTTCTCCACATCTTTTATAACTCTTCGTAGAATGTGTGGCCTCAATTCCTTGTGTAGATTAGCTAGCTAAAAATCAATATAGATCAAACTTTAGAAGAAAAAAAATTATTAAAAATTAAAATGTTTTAATATAAAACATTTTATTACAAAATGCAATTCAATAAAAATCAATTGTGAAAAAAACTTAGAAATCCTATCATTGCTGGTTTATATTAACCCAACATAAAATAAAGATAGAGATATATATTGAAAATGTGCGAATGCAATCTAAACGAGTATATATGCAAACAAAGCATGCTACCTCAATTTCATTAAATGAGCTCAAATTTTTGTAATTTTCAACAAAATCATCTTTGCTGCTGAACTTCCCAGGATCAAGAAAATGTAGAAGAGCCCTGTTAGTAATTAAAAAATGTTTTAATGTAACGCAAGAGTGCCAAAAAGAGTGAGTAACAACCAAGCAGAATAAAGCACGCACGAAGCCCAACAAACAAAAATTTATTCTTTATAATACTATAGAAGAGTTTGACCATAAACATTTAGCTAACATGTTATCCAGGCCTTTTGTTCAAACCAATAATTAAAGCAAAACAATGAATTATTCTACAGAAAATGCATCAGCAACTGTATCCCCTCATCATCTACCTCAAGCCTTTCATGCCATCACCACTAACGACTGCAATATCAGCTGGATCAGTCCTTCTGTATCAACACAGGTTCCCCACCAATATCCACCACCTAATCCCCACAATTGAGAATAACTTCAAGCATGCTTTGATTCTTTTCACTTTGCTACTTATATTCCCACTAAAGAACTCCTAGCCTGCTTTGCATGAAACTTGGCCCAAAATCTAGCTACCCTGAGCCATTAGCCTAAATTTTATAAAGCCATTCTTAGGTTATTTTGATGTCCTTGAGGAGTTATATTGACAGTATAGTTCTTCACTTTTGTTGTCAGGCTTGGTAATTGAAATTCGCAGAAATAAGTGATGGATGCCCCCCATCATACATAAATAAATTCACATTCGTTAATATCTGTTGAGATAAATATCGCTAGCTCAGAAGTATAGTTGACAACCTTTGACTCTAACTGCACATAAATCTTCCATAGGCTTTCATAACATCTATTCTTTTATGTTGTCAAGCTTGGTAATTGAAATTAGCAGAAATACTTTTATGTTGCCATAGCTATTTGCAGTAAAGTATTCACTAATCAAGACACTAGTCATATCAAGGCATTTAGTGCACATTAAATTGAATAGCAAATAAAAGCCTGAATATTTCATCAATAAGTCAGCTAAGAATTTAGATAAACAAGTAATCACCATAGCTCCTCAACACTGTTTTGCAAAGGAGTACCGGTAACAAGAAGTTTGTTCTTTGTACTAAATTCCTGTATTACAATAAAAGATCAGTTAAAATTGTCTGAGTTTAAGAAATATATGTAATGACTATTGTAAGAAGTTGAAAAAGAACATTATAAAAACATACAGACAATGTTGTGTACAATGATGCTTCGCTGTTTTTCAGCCTGTGAGCCTCATCAACCATAAGGTAGTTCCATCTGATCTTAGAAAGCACAACTTTGTCTTTTAATAGAACTTCATATGTTGTCAGCAATGTATTGAATTTTATGTGTCTACTACTTCCATTATTATTATTAAATTCATACTGCTGGCACACCTGCTCCCCAAATAAATAAAAATAAATAAACTATGTAAGCACTTTCAGAGATACAAATAAAACACATCACGCCATTTATCAACAAGTACAAGAGCAGCAAGCTAAGAACCAAATAATCCTTCTCACGATATATTAAAAGCGGATAAAACATTGACAAAAGCAGCATAGCAACAGATAAACATGTTGCAGTGTATTATTACATTAACATACAAATTTAGCAATATATATATATATGGGAAATTTCATATGATTCACTAAAACAATTCAAGAAATCGTAACATTGCCAACGTCAGAAAATTTTCATGTTCTTAGGTTGTGTAATTGAAAACAAAAGGAATTTTATCTTCTACCATTTAACAAAATCTAGTTGGGAGAACCTGAAACAACTAAAAACTTGATTCAACGCCAAGTTTCTAATTTTGCAGTTAAAAGAGATGGGATCAAACAAAAGCCCTTCTAGTATGCAAGTAAGCTACACACACCCTTCTTAAACCTTACAACTGATAGAATGCTTTTATTTTTTTTACTTGAACAGTTCTGATCACCTTGACATTATAATCTAAATGCAAAGGTGATAACAGTGACCAACATCTAAATACAAAAACCCTGAAAAATAACGCAATTAACATTATGTTGCCATAAGAGAAGTGAACACAGCATATTTATAAGGTTAATACTTAATAGCTTCATGCTGCTTGTTCATCCAAAAATATAACACGTGCATAAACCCATATGGTTCATAATTATACGTAAGCAATTGCTTGCAACAAGTAGCTTATCAAAACCAGAAAAAAATTAAGGACAATCATGTCAAATGAATGAAAACATACTGGAAAGAAGAACGATATTACAGAAATGCAACTAAATCAACTTCATAGAAAGCTATTCCTTAATGATGAAGGATTTTGACTAGAAATTCACATAAAATCAAGATTATTTTCCCAGTATCAAGGAAGAAAACTAACGACCAAGGGTAAACCATCAATTTTGAATTTAGTAAAAACTCGTGAATGAAACAGATAATACTTATAAGAAAATATGCATGCACAAGTACAACGTCATCTTTAACCAGTACCATTTAAAACCATACAGCAAAGTCAACAGTTTTTCAACAAGTATACATATTAACAAATAGATAGTTAGATTAAAAATAAAGTGAACCAACATTCCCTCGGCACCACAATGCAACAAATAATTAAAAACCAGGCAGAACCTGCATGCTGTAAGTCAATGCTGCCCTGCTCACGCCACCACTCCATGCTTCCCTGCACCACCCCGGCCCATCTTCCTCCATGCTTCCACATACAACGCCTCACCCTAGTGTGGCCCCGCTCCTCCCAACGTTGTCATACCCCACACTAGGCCTCGCACAATGCACCATGCACCAACGGGAAAGGGGGTGAAACAACACCTTACCTCAGTGACTACACATGGCATATCAGTCTTCTATCGCATCAACCCACAACGCAGCTCATCACCCTCCCCTCCCCTCTGCTACCTCAACATCCCTCCCTGACTAGATACCCACCAACTCGCTCTCATGTCACCCACACACCTAGCATCAACCAGCACTACACCCTATCCACAATAAAGCCTACTTAAATTTTATTTTCAAATTTTATTTGAATTTTTTTTTAAACAACTACCAAGATATAACACAAATCTTTATAAACATGTATTTTTAAAAGTTGAAAATTGTGGATGATATATATACATTACAAAGTTATGGAAGCAATAAGAGTAGAGATGGTTTTTATCATGTCAATGTTTATCTATTTTTTATCCTTTGTTAGTACTTGTGTAAATTTGAAAGACTCTTAATATGTATACCGCAAAGATATGTCAGCACACCCAGTCAGTATAATAATATTAATCGCCCTAAAAAATTTGCAATTCTCTACCTTTGAATAGTTTTGGAAGTAGACTTTTCATAGGGCAGATTTGAGCTTTAACGAAACTTTCCATCATAGTTATCTAAAAGAGATATATAGCTCAAAGTTTGATTAGATCTAGGACAAAGATTTCACCCTCTCCTCTGCCCTATCATTCTGATGATACAGATTCGGATGAGAATATGGACTTCGCAAGCTCGCCTTGGCTTTCATTTTCTTCCAAGAAGAACGGAATAATCAAGGGTGAAATGGGCGGGTCGCCAGGGATATACCTTGTCCCAACTTTTTTTACATAATTTACTTATGAGGTCTGGTTCCCACGGCCGTCAGAGCAGAGGCGAGCGAACACGAAGACGAAGGAAGGGAGCTAACTACAGGTTATCCTTAAGAATCCCTGAGTCTTCCGGTCAAGGCAGATTCTCTCAGCGACTATCCTAGTGCTTAGTGGGCCAAGTGTATTTGACCCGTTTGACGGCCTTTTGAGCGCTTTCACTTGTAGCGACTTAATCTTATTTCCGATACAGCGCCATTGATTGGTCTATTGGAAAAGGTTGGTTAATATGCCTAATTCAAGATTTTGTTCTGTAGCTTCTCTACCCATCGCTGCCCCTCCGGACATTTCTTATGCTGTAACTAGTGCTTTTTGATTTTGAATTGCATCAAAGCTATCGTTATTATAGAATCGAATTCGAAACAAGAACTCGATGCTTCACACCTTTACTTTCAAAGAATCCAAGTGGAGGTGATTTTCTTTCTCAGGGTGTAAGGAATAGCACGAAATACCTGGATTTCTTTATTAAGATAAAGCAATGGATGAGCGGTAATGGCTGGGGAAGGGGTCAAGTACATCCTTTTGTTCTCAGTTCGTGGGAAATGCTTCCATCACTAACTAGTTCAGCTCGGCTGGTGGGCTTTTGTGTTCTAACCTTGAATCCGGACCTGTTCAACAAGACCAGATCCATCAACAAACCAAGACACGTAGTTGATTTGCTTGTACGAGCTAGCCATCAACAGACGGACGTCCTTTTCCCCAGTCACTATGCTATTGACTTCTTTCTCTAGTAGGTAAGCTCACATCCTCCTTCGCCTCCTCGAGCTCGCTATTCTATAGATTCGACTCTCGTATAAAAGAAAAGGTGTGAAATCCCGGCTTCGCCTATCGGCTCACTAGATAGCAATCACCTACGGTGGCCTACCCTACCGGCTTCTCCTTATAGTCGAATCTCTTTCATGTCTTCTTTATTAAGGCTCACAGTATCCTCTTGAATCGGCTCACTAGATAGCAACCTACCCTCCGGCTCAGGGTGGGTAAACCTCCGGTTTCTCCTTACAATCGAATATTTACCATCACTTCGTTCGCAGCCTTCGACTTCTTGATACCCTACGGGCCTTGATATTTATTCTAATATGAAGCCCACGGAGTAAAATTAGGGCTTTCCTTACCAATTACCGGAAAACATGTCATACTTCTTTCTCTATCTGAAAGAAGCATTTTTTTGCATCAAATTCTACTTTGTAGCCTTGGGCTTCCCAACTCCCGAAGACCTGTCTTCCACGGGCTCAGCGAACTATCAGTTCGTGCACTCGATCTCGGTTACTCCACAGGTCTTGAGTCACTAGCAAGAGCCTCCTATTCTGGGAAGCATCGTTCTGTCTCAGAATTCTCTATCTGGTAGTACCACTTTCTCAGTAGAATAGAGCTAGGCATCGTCAAATAGAACGTTAGAGAGATATACGCTTTATTGGCGGTAGGCCGGAACCCCTTTCTTTGATTTTGCTCATCGTAGCAGACAAAGATGCACCTAATAGCCTTCTTTTAGAGCTTCGTCCACAGCTGCTCGGGTACAAACATGTCAGAGACAGACCCCTCTTTAGGCCGCGTAGCAGAAAGTTGGCCTTCTCTTTCTTCTCTTGTAGAGAACCTGATAAGGCGAGCGAAAGCCGACGCTTTGCCAGCAGTAGTCTATTGATAACATGAGCCACTGTCATCATACACTCGGACCAAGACTGAGGTTAGATTCTACATTCTTCGCATGCTTTAAAATGCAATTTTTATATGCTATATGCTATGCTCACCAAGGTGACTTTAGCTTATTCCCTTATGATATGATCTATGATCGTGGTGGGCTGTCACCCTACTCTTTCTAGTCTAGTCAGTGAGTTTTCCTGACAGATCACTAGATAAAGACTCCTAAAGTGAATAGGACCCACTTCCTTTTCCCCGCCACGAGACGAGAGGTGGGCCTCACCATGTCAGGCTACCAGCTCTTCTCTTATATGTTTGATCAGGAGGGCTTCAAGTACATGTAACGAAAAAACCCGTAATATAATAAACTTTTGAGTGCACGCTGTAAAGATGATCATGATCACCGGTCCTTAGTAGCAATATTAAATGATTCCACATCTGAGTATGAAGATCCCTACACGGCGAGCTCTCATCTTTATCGGTGAGCCCGCACACTTCATATCTCTCGTTGGTCGATCGATCCTTCCAAGAGAAGAGATAGAGAACTATTTCGGCCGGTTCAAGACCCTTGAGGCAGCTACCTTTGTTTGTTTGGTATATTCTGCTTCGCAGCCTTTCTTGGTAACGGCTTTCCTCCATTCATCCATCAAAGGTTGGAAGGTCTCCAAAAGGAATCGACCTCTCCTAGAAAGGGAGGAGGCCATTTCAGGGGAGGGGGAATGCTACTATTGAGACGGCTGCCAACGAGATGAAGTCAGTGGATAGAAGGCCGCGCAGCGGATAAGAATCGGTCGACCAGTAGCGAAGGAGTTGGGATCCCATCCGGACGGAGGGCAGTATCTACTACTGCTGGCCAAGATCTTCTTTCCTGAACTAATCGTCTTGAGGCTATCGAATCCGCTGCGCGGCCTTTCAGAAGCCAATCGAATTTAGGATAGAAGCCATTTTGATCCGTAATTTAATATCCAATCTTGTCGGAAAGAAGGGGGCGGATGGTTGTTCGGTTGGTTAAGACCTTAAGTAGGAATCAGAAATAAGCTAGCTACTGCCTCAGTCCATCAAATGCTGGCCGGCTTCTTCCCTTTCCCTCTCCGTAAACTGCGCTCGCACGGTTCCTCTTGACTTGAGTTACAAGAGTTTCAACCCCCGATTTCAATCGTTAGACTCAACTGATACACAAGCTTTACAAATAAGCTTCACCCGAAATAGTTTCCTTTTTCTATACGGACGGGACAGCTTAGAGGAGGACGTTTCACGAAGTCTCGGTTGTAGGAAAAAAGAAGGAACCAACAAACCAAGGCTCTTCTCAATTGTGAGGCTGCGAAGCAGAGCGAGAGCTACAGCCGCGTAGCTCCGTAGATGAGATGAGCATATTAGAAGGCCACACAGCGAAAAAGAAAAGGTCGAACGATAGTTCTTTGAGCCTACTATCTACTATAGATATAGAAAGCTCATTCGTCGGTCGAATAGCTACGCGACTGGGGAAAGCAGGCCGTAGACAGCAGGGACCTTGGCATAAAAGTCAGTACCCAGCCAGAATTCATTTTGATTAATTCTTAATTAGATGGCCTTACTGGGCTTGGAGGTGAACTATACCTTTGACCAAATTTTGGCTCAACATCCTTCCAGGTGTGAACCTAATAAGGAAAGGAATTGGTCCATAAGCTAAAACAAAGCATTCACCTATGAGTGGTCACTAGCTGGATCCAAAGAGGCACCAAACCCAGTCAGTTTAATACACAAATAATGTGTCTCAACAAGGGCAGAGTGAAGCCACACTGAAAGAAGGTGAGAGACAAGACCACTATCCTCGTCTTCAGTAAGGCTTTCGTTGGGTCTCTCAGTGCTTCCATGGAGCCTGAAGGACACTCCTGGCAAGACGGGGCTGATTCTGGTTCCTTCCAGCTCAGCTATGGCAATGGACAGAGGCCTACGAAAAAAAAAGTTGTTCATTCATCAGAAGTAACTGACGCTGCCCTCGCCACTCCCTAAACATAACCCCTTGTGCAAACGGAACAAGGTTGATGACCTCAAATCGCCGGAGCCTTAGACCACCACTATGCGCAGACCCTTCATCATCTCTGTGTGCTTATGAGAGCACAATCTAATGTGCCTCATTTTCATCCCCGCAAAATGTGGCGGCATCCTGAAAAAACTAATGATGGTCAGTGTGTCGAGTTTTCAAAACCCTTATACCATAACAACAAACTTGGTAATAAGGTCCCGCGTTCTCTGTGTTTTTTAAAAACTCCGATTAAGAGTGGAGCCGGCTAATCAGTCTGATCAATCCTAGAACTACTTTGAGACGACAAAGCTAGCAGACCGACTCGTCTTAATCCTTATGACAAGGGACGGCGACCGAGTTGGTCATGCTACAGGCTTAGACCTCTTTTCTTTGAATGAGAACATGTTCCCAGTAAAATGTTGCCTCTGGTTTACCACTCTAGGATAGGAAGTGTCTGTCACCGAGGCTCAAGGTTTTAGAAAACTAGTTAGGAAACTCGGGTTACAAACACATGCACCGAGCAATCCAATCATGTCACACAATTGCCCTAATGAGTATCACGAAGCTAAACATCTTTTGCTAAGTAGAAGCGCCTTTCACATAGGGAGATATCCTCATAGTCTCGGCTCGTCACTCGGCAAAAGAGACAGACACTCGGATAAGAAAGAGAGACCTGTCCACGATGGCCTATGATGAATATGAAGGCAATTATCCTATGACCAGTGACTTTGCAAGTGTACCAAAAAGAGCAAAGGCCGTGTAGCGAAAAGATTCACACAACACAAATCTAATATGATTTTACATTGGATAAGATCTGAATTCAAATTTGAAAGATTCCAGGCCGCGTAGTGGATAATCATTACATAACATACACAAAATCAAATTGAAAGACAAAAAAAAGTTTCTCCCCATATTAGGTCAGGGGCCTCCTATGTCCGCTCCGAGCGAGGTTCGTAGATTCTTCTTGATTTTCCTTTTTTCAAGGCAATTCCGCTTTCAATTCATAGTGTTATGGATCTCGGCTTTACTTTATCCATTCGCCAATTTTGTCAAAACCTACAACATCCGCGGGTCAAGTGCCTATCGAGACCATATTCTCAATAGCTTGCTCGGTCCAATGCTCTTTCTTTTTCATTTGAGCAAAAATATCTGGAGTCTCTGGGCCATTAGGAAGATTCTTTCATTTGCCATAGCTCATATTTCAATCATGGAAGCTGGCGAGGTTTTTCTTTGACTCAGTCATTTGGTTATTATAGTCTCAAGTGAGCTCACATAGTGATTTTGTGAGACTACTCATCCTTCAAAATGTTAATCGATATATATTCCCCGTGTTACCGCACATCTCGGACGAGTGTTTACACATTGCTACCTCCATATTTCAGTTCTTTCTCTTTCATAGTAGTAGGCTCACAATTACATAACCTCGCCTCAGGTAATCACAGCTTTCTTCCTCTCAAGTCAAAGAGTATGAACTCGCTTTCGATTCGAGCTAATCTTACATGGAGCTACCCGCCAACAAGCAACAAGATTTTTACTAACTCAGCCTTCGTTCGGAATTGACAAGGGAGAGGTTTTCATGCTTGACCGATAGGGAGAGGTTTGAAGATGCTATGGGAGAAGGCTTTCCTCTATTATGTTATGATGGATAGGCTGGCTGCACTCCCTTTGCTTTGAGGCTCTTGGAGTCGATACTTCATTCAGTGTCCAATCGTGAATTTGTTTCCATTTAATCAGTAGCATGATTGAGCTGGCTTACGGTTGTGAAGGATGTGCAGTTATCTAGTAGCAACGAGCTTTCGTTTTCAAGAATTGAGTTTAGTAGGAGCCTTAGAACCATAAGATTTACATTGGCAAATCGCTTTGGTGGGAAAGTGAGATAAGAAGTTAAACAAAGACCACGAAAAAGTGTTGGTGGATCAGTGAATGCTGAAGCGGAAGCAGACGCTGAAGATGAAAGGCTTTCTTTTTTCTTCTACAAATTACTATTAGTATTTATTGTGTAATAGTTATTAGGACTGGAAGGGAATGTAATTGAACTGTAAGGACGAAGCAGATTTCTGATTTTGTTTGCTTCGCAACCTTTCTTTGTTTTCGTAATCCAATAGGGCAGACATACTTGGAAGTTGACGTCTTTGCCAGTTCTTCTCGTTCTAAAGTCAATAGGCGTGGCGGCGTGCGCAAATCGGGACCTAAAAAACAGTTAGAGTTCCGTCTGACCCACTTGGCTCAATAGCCGGATATGAAATAGCAGCTTATTCTTGAACTTCTGAATGTTTATAATCAAATTCCAACAGCTCTTATTCCGGATACCTGACTCACATTCTTGCGAAAGCGCTTTTACCTCTCCTCCTTTGCCTTAGCTAAAGCTAAGGTTCGCATTTAAGGGATTGGATTGATGAAGTCCCTAGGCTTACTATTATTATTATAAGAATTTCTAATTTCTAGCAGCAAGCACAGACGAAAAGGTCGAAAGGCCTGGGAACGAATACTTGAATCTGTGAGTCTCAACCCGACCTTCTCTTAAGAGAATTCACCCTTTCCCGCTTACCAAGCCATGGAAGGAGTAGTGATAGCCACCAGGGACGAGAATTCCATGAGAGGGGAATCATGGTGCAAACTCAAACTCTTGCTGCTACTCTTCTCTTTCTCGTAGAGTGTGGAACTCAATCCAACAAAACAAGAAGAAAAGGGAATGTCCGGTGACTGGCACTTACTTAACCGCTACGCGGCCTGCAGCTGAGCTTTAGTTTGTTTTGAATGAGACCTTGGGCTTGCACCAATCAAATCCACTCCACACCTCACTCTCAAGTCAACGTTCCTCGGGACTTGCCCGGAAGATCGAGCTAATAAGAAAAAACTTTTGCCTTCTTGGCTAAAACATCCGATTAGATATATGCTCACTATTCTATAAAAAGAAAAGCCACAAGCCCCGCTGCGCGGCCGGAGGATGGCCTGCTTCGCAGCTCATCTGTTCTAGCTACAATTTAGCGTTCTCAATTCCTAACAACCATGGGTGAAAAGGTAGCTTCAACAAGCGTCTCAACCTACTAACTCAAATTTCCCTAATAGAGGCCGTGAAGCGGCTCAAAAGTTCCCACTCATCTATGGTCAAAACCTACTAAACTGGTTTTCCCTCATCAGTCGTTTTGAGAAAACGACAAATTGCTACTAATCTATGGTCAAAACCTACTAAACTGGTTTTCCCTCATCAGTCATTTTGAGAAAAGTAATTATTCCTAACACCCATGGGTCAAAACCTTGCAAAGTAGATTTCCCATTGGAGAGGCTGCAAAGTGGAACCTTTTTCCCATGGAGTTCGACTGGCGTCTCAACTATTCTAGTCTTGCAAAGTAGATTTCCCTTTGGAGATGTTCATTCTCAATTAGAAATTCCCTAGGGCACTAGAAGGCCACCCGGAGGGTAGGTAAAGAGTGAGCTTACTATAACAAAGAGTGAGACGCTAGTCCAAACGGTAGGCCACCGAAGGTGGAGGTTATGTAGGAGATTGAGTGAAGTTCCTTATTATCTCCGTCTCTGGTCAGACTGAAGACTGATTTTCGGAGCAATCCACGGAAGAATCCTCTCTTGCATATTGGTTGGTGCCTTTTCAGGCCTATGCACTACACCAGCGACAGAATTACTAAAGTTATCATGGCCGGGATTTATATATCTGCCTCTGCTCCACCTGGATTATGCTCCGCTTTTGCTATACTTTACTTTGACTTAGATTGCGCTCTTTTGGAAGATAAAAGATCTAAGGCCATTTATGGGGGCATCGAAGCGTGGGGGCGAAGCTAACGGGGGTAAACATTTCTTTCTAAGACCGTGATCTTGTCTTTTCTTTTGAATTCACTTAAGTCAGATCTTTGTTCAAGAGCAAATTCCAATTTTTAAAGATAGCTGTTCAATTTTATGTCGGCGATCAATCGGAATCTGCTTCGCAGCCTCATTTCAAAGATATATAGAAACTCTAAAAAACCCATTTCAAGCCCGGTTTCAGACTTCTCCTTTCACTACGCTTTCAGTACTCTAACCCAAAGACGAAAAAGAGGCCAACCCGTTCAGGCAAAAGGCCTATACAAGAACCTCTGACTCGTAGTCGGGGAGACAGCTTCTGCTTCGCAGCCTGCTATCCTGCAGCGCCAACCGGCCATGCCATATTGATTGCCTATCTGGCCGGATTTCTTTTTCTTTGCTTGCTGTGCGATTTCACTGCCTTGTGCTTGCGTAAAGGCGCGGTACTTCATTCTTTTGCAGCAAAGCGGAAGAGAGAATCACTGATCTACCGGTAGGCGGGGTGGAAGCCTTTATATCATATCAAATTAGGCTTCCCAAACTCCCTTGAAGCTACTCTAAGTAAATATGCTTTCGCTGAAATGGGGATATGCAATGTTATGGGATATGTGACAACTGGCTGGGAGCTCGCCTGCACTCTATGCTCGTGTTGACCACGCCACTGGTTTTTAGGAAAGGAAGCCTAAAAGCAATCTGCCTTGAAGGCCTCGCCCGGATCCGGATCTAAGTTCAAACTCAGAGCTTGCTCGGAACAGCGCATTGATCAGGCAGAGAAAAACCGAGTTATTGGGCCCGGGGGTACATAACTACGAAAAATCCCAGTTACTGGAATCCAGTTACTAACCAGGTTCGGTCCTTGTCCTTATCTGGTTATGAATCTGACCCCGTCTCTAAAGTATGAGAGGTAATGAAAGACCAGCCCAGTCTGAGTTAGGCAGATGAAGGGGGCAGCGAAGCGGGGCTGGGAGTTTAGGTTTTCTCTATCTGATTTTGGTATGTTTCAGAATTGCTGGTATGGCACCAAAACTTCATATATTATATAAATCAGATTTATTGCACCGCAAGGCAGTGGTTTATTTCAGATTTTCAGCTTCTATAAGTAGCATTTTGCTATCAGGCTCTTGGAGAATTGGTGGAATCGAGGAGCTTCGGGGCGGTATAGAATCTTACTGAGCTGAATTAGGCCTAGCTGCCAAATCTAATCAAATATCAAATTCGTTTAGGCCAAGACAAGAGAAGAGGAGACCGGTAGGTCGATCTGTTTGTTTAGTTTAGGAAGTTAGGTAAACTACGTTCTACGTCTGGTGAACTCTTGGCGCAGCAACACGTAATGTAATGAGTTGAGCCTTAAAAAGAGATAGGGCGCCTATCTATAAATGAAAGGCAACCTAATGTAAACGTTGATCCCAATCGCTTTGCTCCCATCCCTTTTTATATTTGATTTAGAGGCAAAAATAACAAATTAGAGCGAGAAGGCCGCGCAGCGGAAGACCAAGACAAGACCAGGTAAAGTAACTGGGTTTATGTTTAGCGTTTAGAGTCACCTAAATAGGTTGAGTTCCCCGCTTGCCCCTACTGAAGACTGATCTACCTCCCTAAGTTCAGATTCGATCGACTTCGACGTTCCGTCTCAACTCACTACCGTTACACAACTCGCAGGCTACAGAGTAGGCTCGAGCGAAGCGAAGAGGCTCAACCAACCACCTGAACTGAAGGGGAGCCCGGAGGCAAGGGGGACGGAAGCAAAGCGACAGGGGGGGTAGAGTTGTGCAGCGAAGCGGGGGGAAAGAGAGCAGCTCAGCTTTCAGATCTGATTTACTTAATGAACCACCAGCAGCAGATAGGACCAGAGCTTCTCTGAGCGCTTTCCTTTTTCATTGAAATCGCCTGACCAGAAAGCTTGCTTTTTCTATTTATTAAGATTCGAATTATTTTCCGCTGCGCGGCCTTGCCTGGCTCCTATAGTGCTATAACCTTGACTGCACCGGTAGTAGTTCCGAAGCTTGAAGTTATCTGACTGAATCTGAGACGTTCAGTCTTCTCTCTACTCACTTCGTTCGTAGCCTATAGCTACTCTAGTATAGCCTTTAGCTCTGCTAGATAGCACCGCTGCGCGGCCAACAGAACCTACCCGGAGGGTGGGTAAACCTCTGGCTCCGGGTGACCTACCAGTTTGGACTCCGCTATGCAGCCTTCGGTACCCTACATTCGACTAAGCGTCTCATCCTACCCTCCGGAGGGTGGCCTTCGAATTGACTAAAAATCTCACCGCTTATAAGCTCTTCGTACGCTCCGCTGCGCGGCCTCTCGTCTCACTCTTTTCTTTTAGATATTCGACTCTCGTCTCACCTACCTCCGGTGGCCTTCTTCGCCGCCCCTTTCTTTATGTATTGTTTGAGTGGCTAGTTATGCAATTCGGTTTATGCAACGCTCCAGCCACTTTAATGAGACTAATTAATGAGGTACTAAGAAGTTATTCAGAGATCACATCCGAACTGCCCTTTAGGTATATTATGTTGAATGGCTTTTCTTGCCCTAGAGGAGTTCGTCCTAGTATACCTATACGAGATCCTGGTATATAGCTTGAGTGAATAATAGCATTGGGAGCATCTTGACCGAGTGATGCGGGTACTCCGGGACAAGTCCTTCCTTAATTCGAATAAGTGTGACTTCTTCAAGACGAGTTTACTCTACCTGGGATTCGAGATTGGAGGAGGAGCTCTTCGAATCCAAGATACGAGCCATCATCGAGTGTCCGCAGCCCATAAATGCTACCGAGGTGAGAGTCGGGGGCAGCGTAGCGGGGAAATTCAGAAAGAAGTTTGACTACTTCGTAGCCTGACCAAAAACACTCGGCCAGATCAGTCTAAAGGCCGCGAAGCGGAATCTGCGTTCCAGGCACTGAAACGGGTAATCAGTCAAGCACCTGTCTTAGCCCTACCCGCCAAAAAGATATATGGGCAGAAGCCCTTCGAGATCGAAGCCGATGCTTCAGGGCATGCGGTAGGCGCAGTCTTATTCCAGTCGGGAAGACCCATTTTTTCGGAACGAAAGAAAGATAGGGTATAAACTCAACTACCATATATATGATATATAGTTGTTAGCCCTACATCAAGCTGTCAAGCATTGGAGGCACTACATTTTGGGGAAGGAGACGGTCGTCCACACGGATCACAAACCGTTACAGTATATGCAGACTCAGTCCAAACTGAAGCAAGCATGGCTCCGAAGGAGACGAAGTGAGGCTGGGTAGGATCTAGATTCTCCACTACGTGGCCTCCGGCGCGCAGCGGTTCTATCTAAGAAGTAGATTAGTTCTCTCCAGCATGGTGATTAAAGACAATAAGGGAGTGCAGAAAAAGATGGCCTCCCGACCTCCAGTCACTCTGACAACGTTTCTGAAAGTCGGAGGTTCAGTTGCCGAGTGTTATGAGACAGAATAGACCGAAGATCCATAAGCTGATAATTGATCTGTAATGGGTGAAACTTCAGGTCACCGAATGACTGATCAAGCCCACCTGGAGTACGAACGCCGAGGAAACTGACTCTACAAGGGGAAGCAGCTTTGCATACCACGAGGAGCCAATCGTTTGAGGTGGATCCGAGAGGCTCATACTTACTGATCTGGTAGCCGGCCATTTTGGAGTCAATCATACTCTAGTTATTCAGAGATCACATTGTCCCTTAACCGGTATGTCCACTGGCCGAAAATGCAGGAGGATGTTGCCAAGTACATCCGAGGTTGTGCTCTGTGTTGCACATCCAAGCCAAGTGCTTTTCTTAGCAAGGGTTGTCTTTCACCTTACCAGTTCCCAGCCGACCATGGGAAAGCATCTCCATCGACTTCCTGGGAGGAACTCGGAAGGGTCAGAATTCTGTCTTTGCCTTTGCTTTGTTATCGTGGACCGTTTTTCAAAGATGGTTGTCCCATGCAAGAAGACGGGAAGCTGCAGCCGAGTTGTTATTAAAGCATGTGTGGGTTGGACTACCGAGCTCTATCATCTCAGACCGAGACAGCCGGTTCCTGAGTACCTTTTGTAATAGTATATGGGCAATGCCTAAAATTCCAGTACGACGCTGAATAGGAGTTTGAATCCGCAGACCGACTTACTATGAAACTTTGATGAACCGGTTCGCAAGGAGCTCCTTTCAGGCTGCCGGGAGGTAGAGTTGTCTAATTTTTTTTGATTTGAGCCGATAGTCGAATGTAGGGTACGAAGTAGTCGAGCTCGTTAGAGCGAATGAGCTGGTTCTGTTCTAGCAAATGAAGGTTGCGTAGCAAAGTCGGAAGCTGAAGCCACTCCGCTGGGAATAAGAGAACTTCAAATGCCTATCAGCTCGATCTGCCGAGCTATATGCACATGTACTCTGTAGTCAATGTCGATAATTTGAATCCTTAGGAGGTCGAGACCGTGCTGCCGAGCCTGGATGAGCTTTACCTAGGGAACCGCTCTCCAAGGACGAGTTACTCCGTCAGAGGATCGGATCTACATAAAGGGTGAGCCTGTCAGCAGAGCTAAAGGCCGAGAAAGCCAAGCAGCAATTTACTGGATTGGAGTGAGAAGTAACTCACAGGCCCCTGTCGCTAGTGAGTGACTTTGTTCAGGTTCAATATTTAGATTCAGTTCAAAGATTACCATCTAGGCGATACCCCCAAATCAGATTCACCTCTTTCATAAGTCAAAGTTTAAGAAATAGTAGTACTTGAATTTCTTTGGCTTGCCTAGAAAAGGCCGCGCAGCGGAGAGGGGTAAGCGGGGAAACTCGTTAGAACCAATTAGAACCTTGAATCCGGACGGCTGAGAAACGTTTCTCGTTTATATAAGTTATGAGTTTATCAACTAAAATTCTCGTAATTACCTAGGTTACCCGTCGCCCCTTGAAATAGTCTAAAAACGATTGCCTCTAAACGTTTATCCCCCACCCTACTGCGCTGCCTTTTGAGCCCCACTTCGCCTTGTAGCTTCTACTTAATATAGAGATAGAGAGGCTAAATAAATGAAAGTACCGTTCCCTAATCGTTTTTAGGTACTTCAGGAGTCCTGCCTACAAGCGACTGGGCTTTTTGAGTAAGAATAAGTTGAGGAGCTCTATAATATCCTGTAGAGCGAAGCGTACTGTAATATGTCTTTGCTTTGACCTGGAAGCCTATAAATCTCAATTTAGAAGGGGCACTAATTCAATGCTGCCAAAGGTTAGACCTCTGAAACCTAATTAGTTTAGGTTTAGGGAAAAGGGAATCTTTGCGACTCCGGGTTTGAATCTTCTTTCTCCGGGGAACGGCCTCTCTCTATAGAAAGGGGTTCAGGTTCAGTGGCAGCGAAGCGGGGATTCAAACTATTCTATTCTCTAGAATCTGCCTAAATTCATAACATAAGTCTACGACTCTTTTATCCGCTGCGCGGCCTAGACGCCGATCCAAGTGAAGAGTGAACGACTCAGAGCCATTTCTTTGGAAAGAAGAGAAGAGGCAGGCCTCACATATTAGCGAATTTAACCTATCATATAAGAAACTCAGAGCGGCGCCCCACAGGCCGAAAGAAGAAACTTCCTGAACTTTTTTCAAATAGAAACTCAAACTAGAAACTAGATCTTTCTTTGGCTTTGGAAGAAAGCCTATCCAGGTTACAGGCGACCTTCAACCAGGTTTGACTTCTCTCGCTCTTACAATATAGTTTAGGCCAAAGGCAACGAAGTTGATCTGGTCAACTTCCTTCTTTCCCGCTCTCTATTACTATGAAACTTTGATTCAGGGGAAGAGGTTATAGCTTTCTTTTCTTCTTTTAGGTGGTAAAGCTTTATTTAGAGAAAAGCATGCCAGCATTCAGGCTACACATCTCTTTTCTTTTTCCGCTGCGCGGCCTCGTTGAAGCATGAGTTTGGTTTGAGAGTACTTGAATTAGCGTAGCGATATGGGTTTGTACTTTTACTAGAACTCTACCTAAGGTCTTTTCTCCAAGAGCCTCTAAACCCACGGGGCGGTAGTTAATAGCCCGGAACATCAAAAGAAAGTTTTCCTATTTGCATTGTGTTGCTTGCCTAAACTGACCCGGAAGCGGTGACCTATCTATCTAATTATTAAGGGGCGATGGAGAACGTAGTTCTCTGAGAGATAACGAACTTGTGAGTTCTTTGAGCATAATATCAGAAAGCATACTGCATAAAGAAAAAGAAGTGAAAGATCCTTCGCATCATACTACAAATAGAAAGGGTGCGACAAAGGATATATGAGACGCTAGTCGAATCCACCCGGAGCCAGAGGGTCGGCCGCGCAGCGGTGCTATCTATCTAAAGAGTAAGACGCTGGTCGAATGTAGGCGGCCCGAAGAGATATGTAAGAGTGAGCCGTCAGGCGAAAGCAAACGGTAGGATCTATCTAAAAGAGTGAGACGAGAGAAACGAAGTGATAGTAAATATTATCTGATTCGACTGTAAGGAGAAGCCGGTAGGCCACCGGAGGTGGAGGTTCTGTAGGCTACGAGCTTGCGAGTAGGAGACACTAGTCGAATCCAAACTCCGGGTAGGTTGCTATCTAGCACAACCTTGCAAAGTAGATTTCATTCGACTATCTAGAAGCATTCTATTCTAGCGTCTCACCTCCTTTGCTTTGGAGATAGTGAAAAGGTCAGGCTTAAGACGAGATTAATTCAGAACTACAAAATACAAGAGGCCAGCCCAATCAATCCAACAGAGATCCAGTTTAACCCGTTCTAGTCCTGTTAGAGAGAGAGATTCAGGATATTCGAAGCCTATAGATATAGCGCATCTATTTGCTTCGCAACCTGACCACTAGAATATACAGGGACCATGCGCCACCAATAGCAAATCCACCTTAGGCCGAATCCAATGCCAGTCCCTGCAGTTGACTCCATTGACCTGACCGAGTCTAGGCGCCATTCCGCCCGCCCAAGAGACCTAGGATTGGTTGTTGCTATTGGAAGACTGAGCTTTCCTTGATATGCTGACATTAACCGGGCCGGGCTTCTTCTGCTTCGCAGCCTTTGTTTGGGTGGGGTGGGTGTTTGGTCGAGCGGATCGGGGGCCCAGCTAACGCGTCAATCCAGCGCATTTATACGCGGACAAAACTCTCTCTTCTCTTGGAAGAAAGCCAGTTCCAGAGAAGAAGGTCTTTGGTTGGTAATTCCACTATCACTTGAGAACTTGAAGGAAGAAAAACCTCTCTCCCCTGTTGATGGATTCTGGCAAAATAGTTCTTTATTCTGACCTAAACCCGACTCTAAAAGTTGAAGTTGCCTCTCTCTCCTCCGCCCTCTCACTTCAAAAGATGAGCACGGCGAAAAGCTTTTCCGCTACGCGGCCTCCTGAAAATTACACCGAAAAAGAGCTGCTCTAGCTTTAGCGCGCACCATTTCTCCTATGAATTAGCCTTTCCGATATTTAGAGTAAGATTCTCTGACTTGCCCTTCCTGTATCAAAGCAAAGGCCACCCTCCGGCCGCGCAGCGGTTTTCCTTGAATTCATTAAATTGAATATCCACCGATCCGCGGAAGAGACCAAGGAAGAGTCAGATAGATTTAGGGCCGGCAGGCGGGTCTAGACCCGCATTCCTTCCCCAACGGGTCCTTACTTTTAAACAACAGAGGCAAAAACTTACTCTTTCAAGTCAAAGTCGGGTAGACTAAGATGGAGTTTCTTTGACTTTGACAGTTGTTCCAGGGATATGGGTATATTGTGAATAGAATTCACTCTTTATGAAGTGGAGCCTTATATCATAAAGAGACAAGTCAGTATGGTGTCCCGGCGCAGACCGAGTGAGTTTCCGCCGATCCAGATGTGTAAAAGATTGAGGACTATGAGGGTACGGTGCTATCCTTGTACTTTGTTGCACATGGCCTAATGTACAGAGCCTTTTTCTCACGTTTGTCAATCCGCTGCGCGGCCTCTTTTCTTTATGCTACCGAAAGACGGAAAGGGGAACCGACTCGTTCCTTCCTTGCGGAGGGATGCCCGGAAGCCGGACTATGCTGTCAGCGTAAATCCGTTTTCTTTCCTTTTGGAACTCGATCTAAATCTAACTTCGGGTTATAAGTCTAGCCAACCGCTGGCCCGATTTCAATTCGAAGTAAAGTGCTCTTTCACTTTATTTAATTTCAAGGAATTCTTTTTTTTAGTACCAAAGAGTGATTACTAGCACATTCAGAAAACTTTGACTTGCGAAACTGATCTTATGAGTGAAAAGACTCTGGGACTCATAAGATCAGTTTATCTTCATCACGGGGGTGGTTTGCTTTCCTTCTTTCCGGTTTGGTTAGCGGTCAGTAGTAACTAGAGCCCACGGCAGGTGCCGCAGACCATAGAGAGAGTTTGAGTGAAGTTCGCACGTCAAGCGCTAGTGGAAATTTCGGTTAGCGGGACAGCTGAAAGTCGAGGGCGCGAACTACGTGAGCGGAGAAGTAGGCGCAGTTGGAATTGGCAGCTTTCAGGCTTTTCCAAGAAGCAACTTCTCCCCCGTCAATTCCCCCCATTGATATTGAATCACTCTCACACAGGAGTGGCGGGTGGGTACAGAAAGAGAAAGACTAATCCAATCTTTGAATTCAAAAAGAAAAATAATTACCACCAGTGTGATAGAATGCGATTCCGAGGGCGCGACGAAGGATATGGAATAGTGAGTCGTATGCGACGAAGGAGCGCACTATTAGATCAGTACAAAACCGAATCGAGCCTAAGCCTACGGGGAAGTTGCTCCTTATAATGCCAACCCTGAGAGTTCAATCCTTCAGGGATTCCCTTAAGAGAAGAGAGCGGGTAATATTACCCCCCGCTACGCTGCCCCTTATTCGCTGCAAACACCGGTAATCATTAGCCCAGTTGGATTACGCTTGAACCGAAAACTTGAACGCTCTCGCTCGGGATTAACTTATAGAAAGTAAAGGACAAGACCAGAGACTGCAAGGTAAGCTGGGACTAGGTACACTGCACTGCGACTGGAGCTTCTTCAACAAAGACTGTCGCTTATCTCTTATGAAATGTGAAATGACAATTTGGAAATATGGCTCTTCTCAATTGTGAAATGGGCGGGACATTTCCTACAGGCGCATGCACCTATAGTTAATTATCCATCATAGTTATTTAAAAGAGAACTCTCAATTAATGAATAATGTTATTTTCAACAGAAAGTAAAACAAGATTAAATGGAAGTTGAGCCAATCAAGATCTCTCAAGGTTCCATCATCTCAGGCCAAGTTGTTGTCCAATTGGCAGTTGCAAGTGATTCTTCTCCTTCGACTTCGTTTGTCTGCCCTTTTTTACTTTTTTCGATGTAAACAAATATAAATAAAACAGTTATTTTAATAAATTCACATTCTTACTAAACTATTGAAATCATTATTAATACACAAACTATATGCCCACTCAAATGCTTTAAAATGACAATTAAGTTTCTAAAAGCAAGCTGCAATGTTGTAAAAACTAATTTTAGATTTCAAATATGCAAACGTTTAAATTTTAGGTGATGTGAGAACTAATCATAAATATTAACAACCAAATCTCAGAACTCAGTTTGCAGCTACAAAAATAGATAGTATTGAATGAAGAAGTAGCGAGGATATCAAAATACTTCTCAAACCAAACATAATTACAGAAATTACAACTTTAAATAAGCAAAAAGTAGGCTACAATAAATTGAACTGAGACAACTTACTAGCCAAAAAATTTTAAACATGAGTATTCATAATTTCAATGACAGCAACCAAGAACAAATTATATGGCGCAACAAAAGAATGAGACTAACCTCTCTGCTAGCACGATTACCAACATATACAACCATATTCATTTCAGGAAGCCACTTTCTAAATTCCTTTGCCCAATTAGATAAAGTTGAAAGTGGAACAACGACAAGAAATGGACCATGAATTTGCTGAGCATACTGTAAATAACACAAAAACATGAAAAAATAGGCATCAGCCAAACAATGCAAACATAAAAAGGAAAGGTATCAAAATTCAAAGATGAAGATACAAACACAAACCTGAAGAAAACCTAGCATAGAAACTGACTGCACAGTTTTACCAAGACCCATTTCATCAGCTAAAATGACATTAGTATCATTTCTCCAGCTGTGTTAAGGCAAAAAAATACAATTACAAAAATATACAATGAAGTGCCTTATCAGCGCAAATTAAAAACGAAAACAACAGTAAACTGGAGTCAAGTTTTCTGAGGTTTCATTAAAGTTTCAAGCAGGTTTATTAGCTTGAAAGATGAAAAATAAAACAAAAAATGTGCACATTTTCATGTAATACTATGTTCTTTTTTTCATCAAATATCGATAAAGCGCTGCATAGATTTTTCTAACAAAACAATCTAAAGCTTTCCCAATAAGAACACTTGTGAGAAATTTGTGCAATTAATATTATCAAGAGTGGGGTTCCCCTCACTCCCTCCATCTATCAGAAAATGATTAGAAAACATATCAGTACATAGCCAACAAGTAATGTAAAGAATACTAGCTTCGTCTATCACCCTCCGTCTTCTTGCTCTTTCTCACAAACCACATACAAACATTTGTGCATAGAAAGGTTAAATGACAGTGCCACACGAGAGTTTATAGACCTATGAAACATATGTTGTAGAGATGACTACAACCATTTAAACAAGCATTTTTTAAATCATGCAAAAGTTCATGCAAACAAAATTGACTTGATTGTCATTAAGTATATGGCAAAGTGTAATAATACCTGTTGACAAGAAAATTTAACCCCTCGAGCTGATAATCACGTAATTTGCCGCCTTTCAACCAATCAGGTTGTTCATCAAGCCTCCGCAAACTAGCTGTGAAAAAGATGCCCGACTTTATTTATTAAGATTCTAGTATCAAAGCACGTATAATTGAATATCCGTAATTATGCAAAAGTACATAAATTGCAACCTTGCTAAATTTAAGTATAATGATAGTTCGCAGAATAAAAATTCAATAAGCACTATGCAGAGTCAGTAGGAATGAGGACAACTATACATGGCAAAAAATTCATATAAATCCTAATTCAAGATAATCTTCTAAGAATTTAACTTGAAAAATATGAAAATTAAATCAAAATAAGCCAAACAATAAAAAATTAGAGGTTAGAAAAGTTTATGCTCGTGAGCCATGAAAAAGTTCAAGAGGATGCAAATGACAGAATCATTAGCAGATATATATCAGAAAACTAAACTGAAACAAAGCAAATTGCTTGCACAAACACAGTTGGAACCATTTAGCAAAGCCCGCTATAACTGGAATAGGTAAAGTTTTAAGAATTTTGAAACCCCAATTGGCCCAAATTAGGAGAATTTGAAAACCAGCCAAACTGGTCGATTTTCAAATGTGAAAAATCGAGAGTTCTGGAGCTCGCCATCCCATAATTGGGAACCATTCAGCAACGCTTGCACCCTCTCTCAAGCCATTGCCGATCTACACCGCCCATGTCAAACTCCACAGGCAAACATAAGCAAGAAAAGAGCTCAAATGCCAATGCACTAGCCGCACTGCCGCTCCAACATTCATTATAATCATTTCCCACAAAATCTCCTCATCAGGCCTCCAGAGCTCACAAAATGTCCTCATCAGGCTTTGCCAGCACTTATAGGCGGCTTGCTGAGCAAGGGAATAAGAAACAATTTTTTTTGTGAATACTTTACTACAAAACAAAGACCCAAAATATAAGGAAATCCGTTTTTCACCACTCAAAACAAAACAAAGAAAACTTTACACAGTTTACTCGTGATTTCAAATTTCTTCAAAAGCAAACCCCTGAAGATTTATAAGACTTTGTCAGCAATGGTAAGACCAAAGTTCGCAGCAAAAAAAATGTCAAGAAGATTTATAAGACTTTGTCAAAATTCCAAAGAACAGGAAACAAATCATTGATATTGACATTTCTCATTTTTTCTCATTAGAACCAAAGCAATGGTAACTACTATGTTGTTGTTGTTGTTGTTGTAGAACCGCAGTACATATTTTATGGTTTTCATTTCTACCAATGGTAATTAACGCACCAAGAATTTTTAAATAACTAGTTAATAACAGGAATCAAGGTAATGCCCATAGCAAAAGCATATTGCAACTAGTAAGAACCTTTGCTCTTCCTCCTCTGAAAGTCGACCAACTTTCCTTGCACTGTCATAGCAGCCTCACGAGCCTGTTAAAAGCAGTAGAAATGAATTTATTAACATTTATCAAAACTCCAAACACATTAGTATCTTGTAACGAAATATATATATAGAAGGATACAAAAGCATATTTCATTAATATAAAATTTGCATTACTTTCCAGGAGCAAACTGTCCTAAAGCACTAATCCCAACGGAAAGTTTAACTTGACAAACTAATAGTAAAGCACTAATCCCCATGATTTTTAATGGAACAATGTTTAATAACACAGCAGATGAGTTTTTAGCACAAAATATAAAAAAGAAATAATTTATGTTTGATACCATCGTTAAGCGGTTCATAAAGATGCAATGTGCTAATGATTATCAGTGCATGCCAAAATATGTTAAAACAGAACTCAGCATCTGTACTATTCTCACCAAGCATGGTAAATATGCATAATTAATTAGCTACTTGAGCATATATAAAAGTTAACAAATGGAGTACATGTTCGATAGCCAGCCAGCTAAATATGTGTATAAACAGTATGTATAACATTAAAAGACAGCAGGCAAAACAAAGCAGTACATGTTTGCACATGTCATTATTTTTGTTGAGCACTGTGTAGTTAAAATAAAATATGATAAAAAATGAATGGGGAAATGAGAAATCAGAATAGTTATTTCCAATTTTCAACTTTCATCTTTTATATGGTTCAATTTATGAGCCCGATCTTAGCAGGAAAATGAGAAATGCACTTAATCAATCATCCCTGAACTGCAGTTTTTATTCTAATTTACATTGCGCTTCCATTATAACAGATTTCACCTAGTTCTCCCCATTATCCAATCTTCCCAAGTTTTCCCGCATTCAATCACTTGCATAAAAGCCTTCAGTTAGCCCAGCATTTCTAGTGACGCCTGGACTAAAAAAATTTTGCAAACATTTGCAATGCTTCCCTACTATACACAACATTTTTACCCCAACATCTACATTGCTTCTCATAAACATGTTCATTATAAAACATGGTAAATCCATTGTCTTTGTCATAACTACTACAGCAAATTTCAAGAGTGTCAAGTCCAATTGCAGGCTCATGTAGAAGTGCAGGTCAGAATATAGTATCTTTAGGGCCTCAAATAAATATTTTAAACATTAGCAATCAACAAATAAGAATTTTAAAATTAGCAACCAGTAAAATAAAAATTGATCAAGTTACCTTAAATTCATCAATGGTATCTTGAGCAAATGCAATATCCGTGTCTTTTTCCCTGAAATGTACAGTTGTTATGATAGTAAAAAGTATTAAACTGAAGAAATGAAAAAACAAGCATGCATGAAGCAGCCATACATCAAAGCAAGGCAACGTATGCCAACATAATAAGATAAAACAGTATTTTGTAAGCAAATTACCTCACAAGTATCTAAGAAATACATATTGAGTCAATTACATCAAAAGGACAGGTCTGGCATGCCTTAGAGGCATATATGTCAGCAAATATATGAAAAGCAGTTTACTTTTTTCCAACTGATAGTCATAATTTTGTCTAATTTCATAAAATAAAGTGCATTTACCTCTAATAAAAAAAGCATCTTTAAGAAACCACTACAAGGAGATTTCAACAGCAAGAAAAAACTTTTCTAACAAGAACAAGCTAAATTAGCAACAGCTAATTGATTAGAGAGTGCAATTAAGGGATTTTCCTTTTTTTTTTTAATCAAATATTTTCACCTTATCGGATTCTCCTATTTTAAAATGAGTGATTCTAAACTCACACATCCACATTCGCTTAATAATATAGTGTAGATAATTGATTTCACAATTTAATTCAGAATACAAAAAGAAAACCAAGATTACCAGGTTGACTCAGCATATGGTAATCCTTGCCATTTGACAAGATATTCAGTTACAAAGTCATCACTGCTAGTTTTGCTGATTTTCTCAGCAAAAATTCGCTCAACCTGGTCATTAAGAATATAAAATCTTCCAGTCAGATATAAGAAGGCAAGTTACAACACAATTAAACACCAAATATAGAACCTGGCTATACTGCTTGATTAGATCAAGCTCCATTTCTTTGCCAACATCATGAACCTCAGCCTGAAACAGCACATCCAATTCTCATAAATTTCTTAAGAAAATTAAAACAGAGACGTATATATCAAAATGGAACAAAGAATATGGGGATTTTAAAAGTAAATAGAAACGTAATGAATTGTGATATAGACTTAAAAAAAATTAAGTAAATAGCATTGCAGGTCAATAACGTGGGCGGGCCCTCATATATTGTTAAAATAAATCTAACTACATTTCACAAGCTGACAAAGCAAAAAGAAAAAAAAAAATCAAATGCAAAAGATAAATCAAGAATAATCAAGTGGATAACAAATGGATTTGGCAAGGATTGATGACAACAACATATACATTGTTTTCAAATTACAAGTAAAAATTGATAGATTTGAAGTTAGTTAAGAATGATGACATCATATCTGCTAGTCTGTGGCTCACATGGCCCATCAGAAAGAAAATGAATTACAGATAAAATAAGCTATGCAGATATGCCACCATTTAAGTATGGAAAATAACTCAATTAAATTTAAAGAAAAAATCAAGTTCTGCTCTTATATTTCAAGCAAACAATTCTCCTGAAGAGTTTATGGCTCATTGACCTGGTGTTTTATTCAATTTTCTTCACATTAAAAAACTGAGAAAATTTCACCAACTCAACATTTTTTAAATTCTACTTGCTTCTGTTTTACTTCACTGCTATTAATTTATTTATCACAATTAAACGCATCAAATTATTTGTCTCATAAATTAACATAAGCTTATCTCAAAAATACAGCAGATTAAAATGCTATACTATTTCTTTCTTCTTTTAATTAGCTTAACCGTAGCTTAAAATAAAACAGAAATAGCTTTAGCCGAGTAGTTTTTCAAAATTCTTTAGAAGAGGCTCAAGTTATTTTAAATTGTTACATGATTGCATCCATAAATGTCTTATACAACCAAGAGGCAGTTAGGTAGAGGATTGGTCTAATGAATTAAACTTAGTTAAGTTGAATCATGCTAAGCTACTAAATTATTTAATTGACATGCTAATTTAAGCTAGATGAAAAAAACTATGAATGATTTAAGGATAATCTTACTAGCTTAGGTTGACTATATAATAACTATTATTATTACTATTAGATAATTATCTTTATTAATAAAAATAATAATTAAAATAACTAAAATTAAGTAAGAAAAGCATCATTCCAATTACTTTGTAGTTATATTAATTATTAATTATTAAATAATATCTGATTAACATATTATGGTATGTATTAACTAATTGATTATGTATTAATTTATTAATTAATTAAATTAATAAATAGTCGAACCTTACTCAGATTGATAAATTTGCTACGCGAACTAATTATAGAATTAAGTTAATTAATTAAATGAATTAATATTGCATCAATTAATTAATATGTTAACAAATTATATTCTAATTTATTTATTATGCTATGTAATTTATATACATTATATAACGCAAATTATTATGTGGTACTCAATTGTTTGGCGCCAAATAAACTTATGACTGCTCCCACAAAGGTTAGCACTATGATCATAGTTTAATGGCCGTTAATAAATATATGTGGGCATGCACGAATAATTGCATTGTTCCCGCATGTCATCATTGTGACATGGTTCTTCATGAGTTCATAAGCTATAACGCAAACCAACAAGCACTCACTATCTGCATTTCCATTCTCTGTCAGCCAGAAAAGGACATGGAAGGTTACTTAGTAATGGCAACTATTGTGTAAATATGTGAAGAATAAAAATAAATGCATACAACTCATAAAAAATAAATATATATTTCAAATGCACATCTTTCTTGCTTTGACAAAAAACCTCACATGAAGGATTGATATTTATTTGTGATAGCTCATCAAAAGTACTACACCAACTAAAATCGCAAAATCACAACTTCGCTGCATTAATTGTAAAGACAAATTCATAGACCATGAACAAGTGCAACAAAAAGAGTTATTTGTCAAAATGGTCCTCAGACTCTTTAAATTGTCTAAAATAGTCTATTAACGCCTACAAATCTCAGATGGTTAAAATTATCCATCAACTCTTAAAGATATCCAAATTAGTCTTGCAATTTACTTTAAATAGTATCATCGCACTGCAAATGTGCTATTTTGGAAAGAAAAAATTGCAATCAAAGCTGTTCGATCATTAACATCACTACTTATACAATTTATAGTAACAATATATATATATATCAATTATCAACTTCAACTAAATTATTTTCTTCCCAAATTATTTCTTAATTGCAACAATATTTTTTCATCCCAAAATATTTCTTAATTGCAACGAGGTTATTTGACAAGAGAAAATCTGAGAAATTTGAGTGTAATGAAATCTAATTACAGCATAATCATGTTACTTTACCGTTATTTAGTAGTTTTACAAAAAAATTAATTTTTTTTTGAAATAAAGCAATATGAGTGTGGTGTTTTGGTAAATTGAAGGGCAATATTAGCCCCTAAAATTTTGTTTTTTTATTTTTTTAGAATTTGTCACTCGAACGAATCCTTCGTCCGAACGAACCCTTCGTCCGAACGAACCCTTCGTCCGAACGAACCCTTCGTCCGAACGAACCCTTCGTCCGAACGAACCCTTCGTCCGAACGAACCCTTCGTCCGAACGAACCCTTTGAATCATTCGAACGAACCCTTCGAATCGTTCGAACGAACCCTTCGAATCGTTCGAACGAATCATTCAAACAAATCATTCGAATCGTTCGAACGAATCCTTCGAATCGTTCGAACGAATCCTTCGAATCATCCATTCGAACGAACGAATCCTTCGATTTTGTTCGTCAAATCGTTCGTTCGAACAAATCTCGTTCAAACAAAATCGCAGCAAGGTTTGAACAAGACTTTAGTTCATTCAAACAAACAGAATTGTTCGTTAGAACGATCAAACAAACTCTTTCATTCTCGTTCGCTCGGCTACAAGTTTCTTGGTGTATTCTCTAAATTGTCTGATATGAGCATTCACTATTTACTCTCCTCCTATATACAGTACTGCAAAATCAAAATACAATGTAAAAATTTTTCAACCATTTTACATCATACAAAATGCCAGTAATCCCAATTTCTCCGAAAATATTTACTTTACACTGATTCTACCTAATACCAAACAGCCCCTTAATAAAATGTTATTGAAATTTAACTGCAGAACTTTAAGTTGATGGACCAAATTGAGATTTATAGGAGTCAAGAGACTATTTTGGGCAATTTTAAAGAGACAGGCGACTATTTTAGTAAATAACTCATAACACATGGAGAATACATCAATGTGAACTAAATAGTTAAACAAGGTTTTACAAAAAATTGAACAATGTAATTACACCTCATTGAAGTAATATCATTTGTTAATAGAGGTTGTAGACAATAAAAATGAATAGTGAAATCTGCACGTTCATCGTGTACCAGGTAGTCATTTACAAAGCAAAGCATGAATAAAAGATGACCCCATGTACAGTTTTAAATATTGGCTGATTTGACAAATAACCAAGTGTATCCATAGTACCCAGATTGTATTTCAACATTGGAGCAGTTTCAGAAAAGGCTGACAATGATAACAGTGAGGCTCAAACTAGAATCTACTAAAATTAATGAAAAACAAGAAAAACTTGAGCTCAGATACCTAACACTTGAATCTCATGAACATCAAAAAAAGGAATTTAATCAAAGCTCACCTACAGTAATGAGGTAAATGTCCACAATGAAGAACAACATCAAAAACATCAACACGATCAAATGGCAACAGCAATAGCTAATTAAAAGTGAATAAAGACAAGAAACAGAGAGAGGAAAGGAGATGATAAAATGTCCATGGTCAAAAAGAAAAGAGAGCTGGAAAGAGGAAAGACAAGATAAAATGTTGCTAGGTTGTATTGGAAAAAAAAGGTTAGACAAATTGTGATTGGCTTATAACCACATAGCATAACCATTTAGTTCGAATATATAAAAGAAAACAAAAATGAAGGCCAAACAGAAAATAAAAAGGGCAGCAAAAAACAAGAAAATGTAAAGCAAAGTTTTTAAAAACACTCATAATGAAAGGGCTTCTCAAGGTCAGAAATATTTACCCAAGTAATACTAACAAAGAAAAAGTTGCATCACTTGCATATAATTTTAGTATTGATGAATAATTTTGATAAATAATTTAAATGATGAATCACATAAATTGTGCTAAGAAAATAAAAATCTATCAAGTCAACTACATTTAAGTTTACTAACTTAGAAAATAAATTAATTTAAGCAAGATAAACAGCTTGTCTGCACCATACATAGTTTAGATGACAAAACAACATGACTATTTATTCGCCTGCACTATCCAATACCCCAATTATAAATAAGCAAAGTCCACCGTAATTTGAAGTCAGATTTGAAGTCAACTTATTTATACTAAGCCAATATTAAGTAAGGTACGCAGTCATTATCCTCACAATATTGGAATAATCTTGAGAAAGTAGATACAACTTCACGTCTAACCTTATAATAGGCTTTTTGAACAAGACAAAATTTAAGTAATTACTGTTCGTCAATGAATTTGCATGCAAGTTAAGTATGCTGAATAGAAACATAAAACAAGAATTACAGCATCACTGTGAACAATATAACTCTTTTTTTAGGAGATTTGAACCATCCCAAACTTAGAGGAGACCATGTCAATTAGATATGCTAAATTACCTCAATTTTAATTGGTAACAGAACATAAGCTTTGCCAAAATTCTATAGAACAGCTTAACAAAAATAACACACATGAACTAGCAGATATCATGCCAATAATATTGCAACAGGTATGAGGAAACATGCAAGTAATGTATAACAATAGCCTCATAGTGCATTATCGATGGCCAGGCCATGCATTGTGATTATGTACAAAAGAAAAAATTTAATACCTCTTCACGAGACAGAGCTCTTTTGTTGATTCGCTCTTCATTTGATTTTTTCATATAGTTTAAAACCTTTTTGAATCCAGGAAGCTGAAATAAAAAATGAGCTAAGTCTCAAAGAAGTGGCTGCAATATTACACAAGAACAAATAATGGTTTGCATGTTGATGGAAACAACAAAACTATGCTTGAATAAATTCTCCAAAGCTTACATTTTGAAGCTCAGCGAATGGCTTCCATTCGCAATGTAAGTATGACTGGCCTTTCCATTTGATATAAAATTCAGCATCATTCCAATGAGGTTCTGAATCCAACACTACACTTATCACAGCTGGTTGAGTTGATCTATTGTTCCTTGAAGCTTCTTCAGCAGTTCCCTTGGGCTGGTGCCAGAGCACCCTTTCAATTGAATCGCCATCTTCTTCTTCAATGTCTTCCTGAAATACATGCTTATGTTCACCACTTCCTAAAAATTATTGTTGATATAAAGCAAAACTGAAAAAGGAGATGCTGAATTTTAGGCTTTGAATAACTTTCTCATTAGAGAGTGGTCATAAAAATTAGCCAGAAACACATCAATATTACTTTAAAAATGTTAAATGCAACAAACATTGGTTACACAATAATACACACCTTTTGGGACTTATTCAGCTTTTCTTCATCGATATCCTGACTTTCCTCACTTTCAACATAAGAAACCTTTCTCACTGATCTAACAGAATGTCGAACCTCATTCGCAGGGGAGCTCATATTTGCCGGTGTAGTTGATCTTTCACCAATCTTTTTATTGCGTAACAGATGAGGCTTCTTCCTTTTATGACTGAAGTCATCACTATCCTCATCAGAATCTTCTTCGAAAGAATCTACTTCTTCTAAAACAGCTCTCCCCCTTTTCCTTCTATTGTATTGATTTGATTTGTTTTCTTTTGACCCCTTAGAATTTTTTACAATTTTACGCCTTACTCTTTGGCGTTTAATAGTTGTGTATTCTATATCATCTTCCTCTGACAGATCAAGTTCATCTTCTTCTTCTTCTATTTCATCATCCTCAAAATTATCACTATCCGACAGTTTTGCCTGTCAACAAATGAGAAAAATTTTAATGGCTAGTAATTTGCAATTGATGAATTTTCTAAAATAACAAAACAACTACTAAATGAAGGAATAGAGATGCAAAGAAAAAACAAGTTCTCATAGAATCATTGATGAATTCCCAGAGCAAGAATGAAACGAAAAAAAGAAATAAATCAATCATTGCTTTCCATTATAAACAGAAATATATTCAATCCGTACGCCAGGTAAGACAAATAAATTGCGCTCAACTAACAAGAGAAAGCACAAACAAACCAACATGTTAATTTAGGTAGTGATGACCTCATGAAACCAATAAATAGGCTATAAAAGCAAACTCGAGTTGATGTAGTTTTGAGTGTAAAGATTATAACCTGAACATTACATGTGTCGATAGTTAAAGAAACAATAACAAATAGAGAAAGCAAAAAATTTGGTAGAAAAAAGAGAGAAAACATTAAATGCTAAAAAGTACTCAAAAAACAAAATGAGTATGACAGCCAAATAATCTAAGAAAATCCTAATTTTATCAACAAAATGGGAATATTAAATTCATATGGCAGCTCCACATCACATAGAACTGTCCCAAACTAAAATTAAAATACATGAATTAAATAACGGTGATATTCACGAACCTTGTTCCTTGTGTGCCTACTTGTTTCATCAATATCAGGCTCAAAATCAACATCATCAGGATCATCTTCTGCAATCAGAAAGGGATGTTATCAGACAATTACCAACAAGAAAAAATAACAGGAAAACACTACTAAAAATGCAAGAAAATAGCATTTTATAAAAGATGCCAGAACAGTTATATAAAAGTGTCGTTAATAATTATAAGATACAAACATCTGCTTCATCTTCTTCATCCTCTTCTTCATAATCCACATCTTCATCGTTTTCAGCATATTTTACAGCTTTTGAAGTCTTGTAACTGTTTCTACTGGAAGAGGCTGGCTTGGGCAGCAACCTTGAACTGGATGTTGCAGGCTGATTTAGACACCGACCATGAAAAGAATCGCTATGCTCTTCGCCATCCTGATCATAATAGTCATCAGAAAGCATCTCATCAGCAAGAACATTAGCTTGTCCTTCTGGAAATGAATTTTATCTCTAGGACCATCAGAGTAATCACAAGAATAGCCGGGAGAATCTTCTTCAGTTTCTTAGAGTTACAATCAAGCCCATCTTCAGCTTTTATAGAAACAAAAGTATCCTCATTTTGGACCCCCACATTGGTTGGCAATCTTTCCAAAAGCTTGAACCCCAAGTACCAGATGTATTTAACCTTCTTCCAGCCTTTTCCATGCCATTCATGGCACACATATCACTCTGTTTCCTTCCTGCATCGTGTGGTTCCTCCTCGCACTGGTACTGCCCTGCAGCCTTTTTTTCAACCTCTTCCTCGCCAAGACTAGCTTCCATATCTCTGGTTCCCACGGAACCATAGGATCCATCGGCTCCGGCTGCACCAACCTCCTCATTCAAGTCATACTGGACTTCATGTTTTCATCAAGCTTCTGAAGTATGCCATCACCTGCTGTCATATGAAAATCTCTTAAGGTCAGCGACAGACTACACTCCGCTAAAAGCTATGGTGACACAACAAAACACGAAATAGAATGGCACATTTTAGCTTAAGCGACACTGTAGCTTTCAGCAGATGAGAGTGAACACTAAGAAATACTTCTAACTTAATCATAAACTGAAAACTACTTATTAAGAAACAAGTAAAAGCATCAGACAAGAACAAAGGATCCTTCATTCAGTACACATAGTCCTCTTTAATGCATAAGCCTAAATCCAAAGCAAATGCAGATATGTATAAAGCCAAAAATATTATTCTATTCTCGAAACAACAATCTACTAAACAGAATTTAAGAACCTAAGGCATGAAGAGTATGATACATGTATGAGACTTGAAGATGCGCAATGAACGATGGAGCAGCATTCACCAGCAACAACGTGAGATAAGCAATATGAAGCTAACAACAAGTCCAATAGCGAAAACACTAGCCCAGAGAGAATCTGCCCCACGATCAACGCAGAAAGATCAAATCGTGTAGCGAAAAGAGCAGATCGGCCGATGAAAGCATAGAAAACGATCTTTTATCGTCATCCGGATGGGTTTATGGATGCAATAACAATAGATAGTATATCAGCGCAATCAGAGCGGGCAGCCCGATCGAAACAAGTGGCAAAGCTCACTGAGCGGGAACAAGTGAAGACCAAACTCAGCGAATTCGGAGCGGGAAACACGTACCTAATGGAAGCGAGGTAAACAGATAATCATGGATGGAAAACGACGATCGGGGAAGGTGATCTTGCGTCCGAGTGGGGGTATTCAGAAATCGGAGGGAGGGAGTGCAGATTTTTGAATTTTTGCTCAATGGCTTCGTTTTAAGATGTAATTTCGCGGGATTTCGCGGCCTCCGGAGATAAATCAACGGCAACGAAGACCGGATTGGGGTGATCGGTTGGGTTTCGACCTTGTTTGGCCGGAAAAAGGCCGGCGGCGGCGAGAGGTTCGGAATCAGGACGGGTTATGTCGCCTCTCAAGAAAGGCAGGGGGAAGAGGGGGGAGGTGAGGGGACTCGTCGAAACCGAAAGGGGAAAATAAGGGATTATTACAGAAAAATTGTACTGTAATTATTTAGGTCGCAATATATAAGAGCGCGGTGGTTCTAAATGAACCCGCTAACCCCTATTTTAGCTCTGGGTTCCTAAATTCCTCCGGTGACTAAGGCAGTGAGATGGACAAATAGGAGCATGATACGTGGTGCAAAATTGAACGGATCTGATCTGCTCAAGTTGGAATCGTGTGATGCGTCGTCGCGGCTAAGATGGATATATACTTACCTTATTAGTTTAATTTTTAAATTATGTGATACATAATCAGAAATGTTTTAAATTGTGAGAAAACTCGTCGCTAAATCACTATTTAACTTTCTCAATTTAGATTTTAAAATTATTCAATTACCAAATGATTTAATTTGTCAATTCAATATTTCTAATGACTGCATTAAGAAATTTGAGATATTTTAGAATAAAGTAATCTTATTATATTATTATTTTTTATAGTTTTTTAGAAATTTATTTTTGAATTAAGAAATTTGAGCCCAGTATTTCGAATAATATTGGTGGCCAAAGATTATCCAAAAAAAAGTTTTCAAATGTTTAGATTTATAAAATTAATGAAATTTTCAACTATTTAGATTTACAAAATTAAGAAATCCTTCGTTTGAAATCGATTTTCATTATGGACGGAGAATATAGACATCCTGTGCAACTTCGCCACTCCGCCTTTTTGCCTTGGACGCATTCGAAGAAATAGTTCCATACGATTCGATCAAACGAATCTGACTTTGCTGGAGAAGACGTCAGATAAGTTGCTCGATTCATTCAAATGTCTCTTCTCTTAGCGAGGTGTAATCGTGAGATAGGCTCGATTTGGTGTAATTGCTCAGTATCATTCTTCAGCGCAAGAGCACAAAAAAAATGGTAAATAAAATTGATCTATAACTTAGTATTTTAAGATGAAAACATAATTGGTTGAACGTTGTTAGAAAATTATGTCATTCTTCGGCATCCTATCGCGCCTTACAGGCGCGGAAGCTTCCACGCCAGGAACCCTCCCTGTGTCGTTTTGGCACAGGAATGGTCGGCCAAACCAGCACCCTCTCCCTCTCCCCTTCATCTTTATAAAACCTCTCAGCCCTCTCCTTCTTCTCCTCTCAGCCTCCATTTTCTCCTCCCTCGCAGCAGTCCCTCTCTTCCTCTGAGCCCTCCCTCTCCCACAGCAGCCCCTCTCTCCCTCAGCCAGCCCTCATCCATCTCCCAATAGCTCGGCTTCCACCCCTCTGTCCCGGCCACCATACTCCGACCATCACGTCCAGCATCCCTCTGTTTTCCGGCAACATTAACTTTGGCAAGTGGAAAAGGAAATATGAAGAAAATGAGAAGAAATTTCTAATATTCATTTTCTTTATTTCATTTCTTATTAATAAATATGCTACTATATTATGTTATTGTATTATTATTATTATTTAATAATGAATAATAATACAAATGCTAGAAAATGATTATTACTTCTATACTGTCAATTTCAATTCAAACATTTTATTCTGTCATTCTCCTTTTCTTTATTTTTACTATTTTATTATTATTGTTACTTTTTGCAATTTATACGATCGTTTATATTCTGTTTTTTTTTTAGTACAATATTATTATCATTAAATAATAATAATAATGTTATTATAAATAATTATTATCACATCGAGATAATTTAAAAATACGAATTTCTATCTGTAATGACCCTAGGTCATTATAAGGTAAGCATTGAATTCCCGATTCGTTAAATCTCTCGCAAATTTCAGTTTCCAGTTAAAATTCCCGCTAAAATTCGATTCTTCAGTTTCAATACTTAATGTATAAAGTTTTTAAAATTCGTTTAAACTGAAATTGAAAGTTAAAACCATTGTTAACGCATATTTAAGTTAGCAAAACGTAACTTCCTAATTTAAGACTCCTATTCAAGGAAATAAATTCAGCCGAAACGGAAAAGTATTAAATCATCGTTGTTTTAGGAAGGAATATTTAAGGAATTACCCATTGCCTGCTGTTAATGACCGAATAAATCGGACGTGCGTTACATACGCACGTCCTATTTAATCGGGAGGACGGAAGGCCCTCACTCACTACTCGAGCAAACCCCCCCTCTCCACTCAGATGCTTGTTCATTTACACCGCACGGACAAAGCAGAAGCAGGCAAGCAACAAGCAGGACCCTTACCTGCGATCGATGGAAGGACGTAGACGGAAAGAGCGCAGTCGACGCACACAATCCGGTCTTCCGGCTTCAGCAACCGATCCTTCCTCCCCGCTCGATTTCGCGCTCGATTCCTTCCACTCGACCGCTTCCATTGCCGATTTTCTCCTCTGCATGCCGCTTGACTCGCCTGCTAGGATCTTCCGCTCGACGCATCTGCTCGGCTAAGGTAAGGGCTCTGTCGAGTTTTTTAGGGAAAGAAATTCGTATGTGTTTTTATATATAATATATATATATCTCTATATAATATCTATATATCTATATATATATCTATATATATACACATATATAAATGTATATATAAGCATAAATATATATATCTATACCTATATATCTCTTTCTCTTCTATCTCTCTCTTCTCTCTCTGTCTGTCGTCTCTCTCTTGGTCTCGGTTCTATCCCCTCTCCTCTCCTCTACTTCTTCGCTTCTAATATACTAATTGATTTTATTTCGAGTTTTAGGTTGCAATTTTTGCGAGTAATATAATTAATTCTTAGCATGCTTTAGTATCAAACCCTAGAAGCCTAAATCTAGCTTAAGTATCAAATTATGAAGATTCAATAAATAGAATTTGTTGAGGTTAAACTCGTATATGCTTAAGTAAGTAAATACTTAGCTATTGTAGATATTACATACAACTAAAATTTAAAATCTATACGATATGTTAACCTCTATTCAATGGAAATTGATATATTTTCCTTATATATAAATATTTACAATTGAAAATAAAATTAAGAGTTTTAGGAAAGCATTGTTTAGCTTACCTCCCTACGACTTTGAGATTTTAAAATTAAAGAATCAAAATATAAGTTTTAAATCTTATAAGTAGATCATTGCAAAAGTTTAATAGGATCTCAATTATAATTTTTGCAGACACAACACGTTGTGAGTGATTCATCTAGTTAAGTCAAACACAAAAGGTACACTGAATATTACTTTACATGCTTTTATTTTTATTTGCTGCTTATGCATCGCTTTGAACCTATTTTGTATTTAATATGTTATTTTTACTACTAATGATGTAAGAGAAATTGAATGATGTTTATGTGTCTTATGAATGTTGCAAGAAGGGTTTCGAAACGGAGCATGATTAAGTTAGGGATGGGGCTAGTCCTCGGGAGCTATAAGGGTGCCATTTGGAGCCTTTAAGGGAGGCACAGGTGAAGGTTGCTTAAATGCACATTGCCATCTGAGATCCTTAAGTGGGTCTAGGTGAAGGTTTATGCTTAAATGCATATGAACACAGCCTCATGGTTCTGGCTTTGCCTAACAGAACTGTTATTATTGCTTCATGATATCATAGACATAAACATAAACATGAATTTTACGCTATTATTATTTTTCTTTTTGACACTTGGCATGTGAAAAGAACATTTATTTTACAGGTGACATGATCATCTTTTATTTAAAATACACTGTATTTCCCTGCAATTGTTATCTCATTTTTATTACCTTCCGCTATACTTTAAGTATATTTTTAATATCCTTTGTATTTAGAATGTGCAATAAGGCATTATTTTTATAATGCCAGATCAGTTACAGTTGGAGGAGGTTGATATAATCTAGAGACATAGCGTGGAAAAATAATTGCCTCTTCCAGGATTAATAGTTTGATGTATATCGAATTTCATGTAATAAATTCTGGATATTATTTTTATTTTAAATTGAATGAATGTCGTTTCTTTTATGTGAATGACTTGAATGTTCGTTAACTGCTATTTTATCTAACTGCCAATATGATCATGTGGAAAGATGCATCCGATGTTAGTTTGGTTCTTACCAACCTAACATGTGTCATCACAGTTGGTATCAGAGCAGGATTGAAAGTGTTAGAGTAAAATAGTATTTGACATAGAAGCCATAATTAGAAAATCATTCAATTTAAAATATAAATACGCTGGAATGAAATACTTGATAAAAAATTAGTGGCATAATAAGATTGTAGTATGAACAAAATATCGTATAAAAAATTAGTGACACGATGAGGCATTATTAGGGCAACATCTAGTAGAAAGACTAGTTAAGGTCATTATTCAACGAATTATAAGTTTGTGTCTTTAAACAGATGAATTCCCCTAATCATTCGGAGGAACACTCGGAAATTGACTTAAGCCAAGTAGGACCTTGGCAAATGGACTTCAACGAACCTAATTTCAGCCCCCTACTTTTGAAGACCGGATTCGAGAGTTGGAGGATAAGGAAGAGGCACGCGGTGAAAGCCTGACAAGGTTCATGTGTGTTCCTTACGAGAAGATCACCAACCTCCAAAATGAGGTACAAGAATTGAAGGAGACACTAAGGTGAGTGCTCCCTAAATTGGCCGAATTCACTTTGGAAAAAAAAAATGAGCATGAAGAACGTCTTTCAATAGTTGAAAGGAAAGTGCATCAAACGAGTAATGCAGCCTCAACTTCAAGGAGGAAGAAAGTAACTAGTAAATATATGAAGCTTTGGGCTAAAAGCCTTAAGCAACTCATCTAGAATATTATCTTAGGAGCAAAATTTTGTGTAACATGAAAAAATTGATTGTATCTTTAGTTCTGTTAATTTCTTTGACATGAAATATTAATTCTTTCTAAATGAAGCATTCAATTTCTTTATTTTAATCGCAATCACCCTCCTTATAGATGAATCCAGAAGAGTACTCTCCTGAGTTGCCAATAGAGACTCCGGTGAAGGCCCCTTTGCCTTCAGGTCCATTGGAGAGTAAGACTGACAAAATCCTGGAGTTGATGGCTCAGATATTAGCCAATCAACATAAGACTCAGGAATCTCCCCTAGCCAAGGGCACAGAATTGGCGGAGCTTTGCAAGCATTTTTGAAGCTAAACCCCCCACGCTACGATGGATCAGCTCGGCCGATAGAGGCTGAAGATTGGATCCAGGAAATATAAAATAAACTGGAGGACATAAGATGTCCAGTCAGAGATGCGATGCGATTGGCTAAGAGCTTATTCAAGGCCGAAGCTAAGCGATGGTGAGGAGTCACCCACAAAACTCAATTCCTGGGCTTAGAACTAGAAGACATGTCATGGGAAGAATTTGCGGAGGCATTCCGAGATCGTTACATCCCTCTGTCTGCCTAAAAGATATTGGAGAACCAATTCATTAAGCTGACCCAGGAAAATAAGTCCATCGCGGATTATGAGTCTGAGTTTACAAGACTCTCCAGATATGCACCTAAGCTGGTGGACACAGAGGCTGCTAGGTGTAGTAAGTTCTTGGATGGCTTGAAGGACTCCATCCGGACCAGCTTGCTCCCACTCAAGCACACCAAATTTGCTGAGATACTGGACTGTGCAACCATAATGGAGCATAATGAGCAGATAATTACTGAACGCCAGGAGAAATGTCCCTCCCAATCCCAAGACAGTCATGAAACCTTTAAAAGATCTTGACCTAATCGGCAGGCAAATGTTTATCAGATCACCTCAGGGCCTGCTAGGGAAAGGGAAAATTCTGAATGTCGTTGACCTCACCCAACGGGCAGGTGCTATCACACGGGCAACAAATGTTATCATTGCGGCAGGACGGGGAATAGTTATCGACATTGTAGATCCTTCAAAACTATAGATGGGGACATTATTCAGAGGCATAAATGAACCTAGTATCTACCCCTCCTCGTACCTCGGCTCCAGCAAGTACACCAGCCTCGACAGCATCTCCTGCAACCACGCCAACTCAAAGAAAAAAACATACCCCGGGACGACCAGCTGCCGCTAGAGTTTACACACTTACTCCAGTCATGGCTCTCGAGGATCATGACGTGGTGACAGGTACTTTTTAATTATTTTGACTGGCGCTTGTTAATTATTTTTTTTTAAGAAATAAATCTTTAGCATGCATTTAATATTAGGTACCTTGTATTTTTCTGAGCACACATGTATAACCTTATTCGACATGGGTGCAAGTCACTCCTTTATATCTGAAACTTTTGTAGAGAAATTACAATTGCCATTTATAGAACTAGCAGAAAGATTAAATGTGGGGTTACCATCTGGTGCCCTCATGAGCGCTAGAGAATATTGTGAATGTGAAATTCCAATTAATTGTGGGACATTTAAAGCTAGCTTGATAGTTCTCCCAATTATAAATTTTGATATTATTTTGAGTATAGACTGGCTATCTTGTCATCAAGCAGTCATCGATTGCCAACGCAAAAAGGTTACCCTTAGAAGTGCAGGAAGACCAGTGACATTTAAGGGAAGACTAGGCACTGTAGTGTCTCTAATCAATGTCATTCAAGCAGCTAAGTTAATTTAAAAAGGATGTGAGGCCTACTTAGTAATAATGATGGGTAATAAAGAAGAGGTAACTTCCCTAGATGATACAAAGGTCACCAATGTATTTCCGAATGTATTTCCCAATGAATTGCCAGGAATACCTCTAGTACAGGAAATATATTTTACTATTAATTTAATTCCCGATATGCAACCGTTATCAAAGGCACCTTATAGGATGACGCCAAAAGAGCTTCAAGAATTAAATGAGCAATTAAAGGAATTGTTAGATAAAGACCTTATTCGTCCCAGTATGTCATATTGGGAAGCTCCTGTGCTTCTTGTCAAAAAGAAGGATGGAACAATGAGGATGTGTATCGACTACAGGGAACTAAACAAGGTGACTATTAAAAATAAATATCCTCTTCCCCCAATAGATGATTTATTTGATCAACTAGCAGGAGCTGTTGTTTTCTCCAAGATTGACATTTGATCTGGATATCATCAAGTAAGAATAAGGGAAGAAGATATCCCTAAAACCGCATTTAGGACAAGGTATGGCCATTTTGAATTTCTTGTGATGTCCTTCGGACTGACCAATGCGCCGTCTCTATTCATGGATTTAATGCAGAGGGTTCTCAAACTATATTTGGATAAATTTGTAATCGTCTTCATTGACGATATCTTAATTTACTCCAAGAATGAAACTGATCATGAGGTTTACTTGCGGACAGTGTTGGAAGCTTTAAGATGTAGCAAGCTATATGTGAAATTTTTTAAGTGTGAATTTTAGTTGAATTCAGTAGCCTTCTTGGGCCATATTGTAAGCATTGAAGGGATTCAAGTAGATCCAAGGAAAATTAGTTCCATTCAAGAATGGACCCAGCCTTCAACAGTAACAGAAATCAAAAATTTCTTAGGCTTGGCAGGTTATTATAGAAAGTTCGTACAGGGATTTTCCCAGATCTCGGCTCCACTAATCAAGCTCACATAAAAAGCCACACCAGTTCTGAATGTGAAATTTATTTTTAGAAATTAAAGGATGCTATCACGACCGCCCCTGTTTTAGCACTACCTCAAGAAGGTATGGACTACCAAGTCTACACCGATGCATCCAAGGTAGGACTGGCGTGTGTTCTAATACAAAATGCGAAGGTAATTGCTTATGCTTATCGCCAGTTGAAAGTTCATGAAAGAAACTATCCGTTCACGATCTGGAGTTAGCAGCTGTTATCTTTGCTCTTAAATTATGGAGGCATTATTTACATTGTAACAACCTTAAGTTGTTACCATGCAAAATGTAGATTTCTTAATCAATTTTTAGCATAATTGCCTTTAGAATAACAATTTAAGCCTATCTAGAAGATTTGAAGTCCATTGGACTTCTCTAAGTCAAATTTACAATTTAATCAATTTAGATGCCTTAATCTAGACCCAAAATATTTTGATCTCAGAATTAAAATTTGATTATATTTTTGAATTTCTCACCCCCAAATTAGCTAAGGGTGAAAATTTGGTACAATTTGGAATTCATTTGGACCATAATTTAATTTAAATTAAAATGGTTCAATTACATAAAACCTTTAAAAGGTCTCGACCTAGTCGGCATGCAAATGTTTATCAGATCACCTCAGGGCCTGCTAGGTAAAGAGAAAATTCTAAATGTCATCGACCTCACCCAACGGGCAGGTGCTATTACACGGGCAACAGATGTTATCATTGCGGCAGGACGGGGCATAGTTATCGATGTTGTAGATCCTTCAAAACTATAGATGGGGACATTATTCAGAGGCCTAAAATGAACCCGGTATCTACCCTCCTCGTACCCCGGCTCCAGCAAGTACACCAGCCTCGACAGCATCTCCTGCAACCACGCCAACTCAAAGGAAAAAACATACCCCGGGACGACCAGCTGCTGCTAGAGTTTACACACTTACTCCAGTCATGGCTCTCGAGGATCATGACGTGGTGACAGGTACTTTTTAATTATTTTGACTGGCACTTATTAATTATTTTTTTTAAGAACTAAATCTTTAGCATGCATTTAATATTATGTACCTTGTATTTTTCCGAGCACGCATGTATAATCTTTTCGACACGGGTGCAAGTCACTCCTTTATATCTGAAACCTTCGTAGAGAAATTACAACTGCCATTTATAGAACTAGCAGAAAGATTAAATGTGGGGTTACCATCTGGTGCCCTCATGAGCGCTAGAGAATATTGTGAATGTGAAATTCCAATTAATGGTGGGACATTTAAAGCTAGCTTGATAGTTCTCCCAATTATAAATTTTGATATTATTTTGGGTATGGACTGGCTATCTTGTCATCAAGCAGTCATCGATTGCCAGCGCAAAAAGATTACCCTCAGAAGTGCAGGAAGACCAGTGACATTTATGGGAAGACTAGGCACTGCAGTGTCTCTCATCAATGTCATTCAAGAAGCTAAGTTAATTCAAAAAAGATGCGAGGCCTACTTAGTAATAATGATGGGTAATAAAGAAGAGGTAACTTCCCTAGATGATACAAAGGTCGCCAATGAATTTCCGGATGTATTTCCCAATGAATTGCCAGGAATACCTCCGGTACGGGAAATAGATTTTACTATTAATTTAATTCCCAGTACGCAACCGTTATCAAAGGCACCTTATAGGATGGCGCCAAAAGAGCTTCAAGAATAAAATGAGCAATTAAAGGAATTGTTAGATAAAGGCCTTATTCATCCCAGTATGTCACATTGGGGAGCTCCTGTGTTTTTTGTCAAAAAGAAGGATGGAACAATGAGGATGTGTATCGACTACAGGGAACTAAACAAGGTAACTATTAAAAATAAATATCCTCTTCCCTGAATAGATGATTTATTTGATCAACTAGCAGGAGCTGTTGTTTTCTCCAAGATTGACATTCGATCTGGATATCATCAAGTAAGAATAAGGGAAGAAGATATCCCTAAAACCGCATTTAGGACAAGGTATGGCCATTTTGAATTTCTTGTGATATCCTTCGGACTGACCAATGCGCCGTCTCTATTCATGGATTTAATGCAGAGGGTTCTCAAACCATATTTGGATAAATTTGTAATCATCTTTATTGACGATATCTAATTTACTCCAAGAATGAAACTGATCATGAGGTTCACTTGCGAACAGTGTTGGAAGCTTTAAGATGCAGCAAGCTATATGCGAAATTTTCTAATTGTGAGTTTTGGTTGAGCTCAGTAGCCTTCTTGGGCCATATTGTATGCATTGAAGGGATTCAAGTAGATCCAAGGAAAATTAGTTCCATTCAAGAATGGACCCAGCCTTCAACAGTAATAGAAATCAGAAGTTTCTTGGGCTTGGCAGGTTATTATAGAAAGTTCGTATAGGGATTTTCCCAGATCTCGGCTCCACTCATCAAGCTCACCTAAAAAGCCACACCAGTTCTGAATGTGAAATTTCTTTTCAGAAATTAAAGAATGTTCTCACAACCGCCCCTGTTTTAGCACTACCTCAAGAAGGCATGGACTACCAAGTCTACACCGATGCATCCAAGGTAGGACTGGGGTGTGTTTTAATACAAAATACGAAGGTAATTGCTTATGCTTCTCGCCAGCTGAAAGTTCATGAAAGAAACTATCCGGTTCATGATCTGGAGTTAACAGCCGTTATCTTTGCTCTTAAATTATGGAGGCATTATTTACATTGTAACAATCCTAAGTTATTATCATGCAAAATGTAGATTTCTTAATCAATTTTTAGCATAATTGTCTTTAGAATATCAATTTAAGCTTATTTAGAAAATTTGAAGTCCATTGGACTTCTCTAAGTCAAAATTGCAATTTGATCAATCTAGATGCCTTAATCTAGACCAAAATATTTTGATCTCAGAATTAAAATTTGATTGCATTTTTGAATTCCTCACCCCCAAATTAGCTAAGAATAAAAATTTGGTACAATTTGGAATTCTTTTGGACCATAATTCAATTTAAATTAAAATTGTTCAATTGCATAAAAGGGTTCCAAACAATTTAATTTTTCAAATATACCCATTTAACTAAATTAACAGCCGGGATCCGCTATGCGGACCACGGGCGATTCGCTGCGAAGCCCGGGGCACGCGACAGTGGGATCCCGCATCTGACTGTTCCGCCTTTTCAATCTACGGTCATGATTCAATTCCGTGGAACCACCGATCTGTCGCTGGATCTGTCTCGTGGATCCTATGGCCAGGATCGCTCCCGCGATCGGTCGTTAGGATCCGGGAGATCCCAGCCGTAGCGCCTTCTGATGGATCGATCAGACGACATCCAGGGCACCTGGCACTATGGATCGTTGTCTTCCCCCGATCGCGCACCTGACAGGGAGAATCCCTGTACTGCCAGCTACCTAGCTTGTCCCCCACTCCCCGCGCCACCTTAGCAAGCCGTTGGGATCCTTCCTATTATGGCAGGGAGCTCCCGGTCGGGCCTAGCAACTCGGCCGAGCTCAAATTGGAAACTTGAGAGCTCGGCCAAGGCCCGACCTCTCGGGCCTCCCCAGCCCGAGCCAGTGGCTCCAGAAGCTTCCTTAAGCTCAGCCAAGGCTATAAATAGCCCCAACTTCGCTTCAATTGACCTTTTGTTGATCAATTAAAGCCTCTGCAATTCACCGTCATTGCCGATTGCCGAAGCTCCTTCCAGGCGCTCCCGTGCTTCTGAACCACCGATAGTAGGCTCTCCTGGAGTTCAGGAACCTTTGCAGCATTTGGAATTGTAGCTAGAGCCAGCCAAGCCTCCAGTCAAGGGTTCCGAGTTGATTCATCAAACCAGGTACTCCAGTTGCAAGTTCTGAGCTAATTAGGCTCAAACCTTAGTCCATTTGATGCGCCTTTATACATATTGTCGATACGAACCCAGCCATATCGTAATTAGGGTCTAGGTTAGCCCCGATCGATTGAATCGATCGATCGGGTTAGTTTTTTTCGGGATTATCTCGGTCGAGTAAGGACCCAGCGATCCTGTAACAACCTAAGTTGTTACTTAGGTCAATTAAGACTGATTTAAGTCTTAATTATGGTTTTAATTTACTAATTAAGTCATTTAGAACTTACCTCTGAGATCTAAATCAAATCAGGGATCAAATGGATCAAAACCTGATTTCTGGAAAAATCCCAAACCCTAGAAATTAACTTTTTATCTAGATCTCAGATTAAAAATTTGACTTCGCCATTGTGTTCACCACCCCCAAATTAGCTAGGGGTGAAGTTTTGGATGCATTTGTAAGTCATTAAATTTTTGGCAAATATTTTAATAATATTTAAATACCTGAAAATTTAAATAATTAAATATAAATCAAAATGAAAATCCGAGTGCGCCGTTGTGTTCCTCACCCCTCAATTAGCTAGGGGTGATTTATTGAGAATTTTTGGGATACATTTAATAGAATAAATTTAATTAATTAAATCAGTATATTATGAATTAAATAATAATAATAATTATTAAGTATTAACGTCTCCGTCATTTTTACTCACGTCGTCCCTTAATTCTTTTTCGCGGCCGTCCCACCTAACGGCTCTTATGAACTGTTCAATCGAAAGATCGAATGGCTCACGTGTTTCTTCCTCGCGCATCCAGTGCGTGTCCAGGCCGAGTACACGCGGAAGTCGCACCGGCTACCCTCGCACCAGATGGCTGCACCGAATTGCTCCCACCGCTTAAACCTCTCGTTTAAACATTCGAACAATTTCATTCTTGGGGTTACACATCTTATCTCTGGTAGAAACTAAGGGACTCTGGGATCGATTTGAAGCTCAACAACCATCCATATTAAAGTACTTCTCTACCCAATTATTTCATTCGAATGCTATTGATATTTTTCAAGTTTCTTCGTAATTGTAATCTTGGCTATTGTAGTTAATCACTGAATATTACTAAGCTTGAATTTGCTTGAATCATGTCGTCGGGTGTCTGTTTAGGGCATCGAGTTGAGAGAGGCTAGAATGATCCAGATCTTTGCATCTAAGACTCATTAGGAAGATCTATGATCGAGCTTCAGTTTTGTTTTTGTGTTGATCTTGGAAGAGCTCTGTGTGGGGTGTAATCGGAAACCCTAATATCCTATATCCGCCGAAAAGCCATCGGGGAAGAAGCCATATTTTGGGCCGGGTCCATGTCGGCCCATGGATTTGATCCCGGGTTCGCTCGTTTGTCGTGGTCTTGCCACGATAGCAGTAGGGCTCGACCCGTGAGTTGTCGGGCTAATACTTGAGTACCGGCTGAGATGGTGGGACCCGCAGAAAATTTGACGTGTGAAATTCCTCCAAGTGTCCCTGGTGGGGCCCGCTGCTGTCATCGCTGACAGCGGCAGTGGGACCCCCTCTTATTGCTGCAGCCAATAAGGATTGGACGCATGGCCTGTTCTGTCGCCACCTAAATTGTGGGGCCTGCTACCTGTACAAAATTCCTTAATAATTATATATAAATGTTAGATTTAAAACAAATAAATTAGTTAATTAAAGATAAGCATAAGTTAGATCTAATTAAATTAATTAAACAAATATTAAAACTTTAAATATAAATATCTTAATAAATATAAGTCCAATCATAGTAAATAAATATATCAAATTGATCAGGAAAATGCAATGAATTTAATGATACTAATAATTTTGCTGTAGGAATAATATTTCATTTAGTGATATTTTTAGGATGTTAAATAATTGTGAAAATGATGCAATCATTTAAATTGCTATTACTTTGTATCCACAAAACCAAATCAATTGGATATGGGTCTTAAAATACTCACAAAACTTTAAGGATTAATCTGAGAATATTTACTTTATTGTTTGGATTAGCATTTGACTAATGACATTTAGGACCTAATCCTAATTAGCCTAATTTGACCTAAAACTTCAAATGACCATAAGTTAGTCATCTTAGCTCCAAATTAGGTGATCCAAACACCAATTTAGATCAGTAAAACTAAATCTACAGAGATCTACAAAAATATTTAGGATTTAACGGTTAGATTTGATAATCACCCATAATTATCCTAAAACTTAATTAGTGAATATTAGTAAATTTAATAATCCAAATTGGACAAACTAAGTTTCAGAGAACTCTTAGAACCTATTAAAACCTAACTATAGGGTTGGATTAATGATTGGGTGATTAATTTCACTAATCACTCACTAATCACCCTAAACCATAATTAGGCCATAACTAAGCCAATTAAGGTCCAAATTGAAATCACTACCAGTCAATGAAATCAGTGGATCAATGGAAAATTGTAGCCACTAATTTTAGTCAATTTGGACACCAATTGGAGAAATTAGGATTTTTGACCCTTAATTAAGAACCCTTAATTACACTTTAACCCTAAAACTTGTTTTGGCTATAATTTAGTCAATGCACATCAGAATTTAATAATTTTAGGTTCTATGGAAACCTTAGGGCATAACCTACAGTAAACTAATAGAGAACTTATATATCATTAGGGTAAAATTACCAAAATGCCCTTATAGGCGAAATTCCTTAATTTGATCTTATAAGGCTTAATACTTAACCAAATTTAACGAATTTACTGTCTAAACTCATAATAGACAGTAAGTAATCATTCCACATCATTAAAATTCAGAATTTAGTGCTAATTCATAAAGATGAGATTTAGACCCTTAAGGAGGGGCAAAACGGTCTTTTTTGCTTAAAATTAGGGTTTAGTGGATTTAAGCCTTAATTCATCTCTAAATCATTTCAATTAGTAATTTAATTAATTTAAGCTATAATTTAAATAATTCTAAGCCTTAACTTAGATATTAGAAGGGAAAACCCTAAATTTAGCCTTAAGTGAAAATCTTAAGTAAAGATGAATTCTTCTCCATTCCTTTGAATTTCTTAGATCATTCTTTAGGTCTTATAACTTAGTTAGGATATGTGTCTGAGTGGTACTCTTAGTAATTAAGAGCCTTAATTCCTAAGATTAGGATTAGATCTTAGGTTAGAATTCATCTAATGGGTAAAGTGGGTTACTCATTAAGGTGAAACCTTGATTTTACTAGTTTATTAGATTTTTCATAGTTTATTAATTGATTATTTGATCTTTTAACATTAGAATTAGGATTAGAAATCTATCCTATTGAACCTTGATTTAATTCAATAGGATTTGCCTTAACACTTAATCAGTAAGATGAGATTAAAACCTTAGTCCTTTAGGATAGCATTGTAATTAAGAATTAAACTTCATTCTTTGGAGTTTGATTCTTAATTCTTTAAATCTTAATTTGGCTAATCAAAGTTTATTTGGGATTTATAAAATAATAACTTAGGACAATTGATTTAACTTATTTAACTTTATAGGCGACCTTAGTCCTTACTAGCTTGTGTAGTGCTATTTATTTCATTGATTTGAAATACTATTGCTTTCCTTGTCATTTGAGCCTTTTATACTGTTGGACAATATTTTAGAATCACTTGCTAAATACTTTAGAACATACTTTGAGTTTTCGTTCACATGTCATATGCATAATTTTAAAAGAAACCTTAATAAACAATTATTATATACTGTGAATTTATGTTTTACTTAGCCTGTCACTTAGTATGACTTACTTACTTAGGACTGTTTGCCTAGGGAATTTCCCCCTATGGTAATTTACTTTGGTATTGGGATGTTTCTCCTATATGCCCTTTAGATACTTTGTGGATTTACTTTATGATCAGGGATATTTCTCCTAGATGCCTCTTTTGGTGGAACTTTACTTTAATCTGGGATGTTTCTCCTAGATTATCAGATGGACTTTACTTTTTGGCAGACTAAGTAAGAGTATCTCATACGTACAATACTTAAATCTACATTACTTACATTTACATTTCAGACCCTTTACAGTTACTTTACATACTTTCCTTACATTTCAGACTTACTTTACTTTACCGTTTCAGTACACTTTTCTTTCTTTCATATTTTTTTTCATTTTCTACAGTTCCTTTACATTTCAGAACTTTTTGTATGTTAGCCGTTTTACTTACTTGAGAGCATGTTAGGATACTAGCCTTTATATTTTCAGTACTGTACTTTTACTTATACTATAACTGGCATGTAAATTTGATCATATTCGTTAGGACTTTTCTTTGTACTTAGTAGATTTACCTTTGTACTTTACTTACCTTGTATTGCAGCCTGAGTTGAGGTATGTTTCTACCTCATGAATTATTCTTCTTTCTTTTGTGCTTTACCGCTATGTTTTGCTTAATTTCAGTTGTGATGTCATTAAAATACATTAAAATTCATTACCTTAAAATGTACTTAGACATTTGTCTAATAAGAATTTTATTTTGTTGGCTGGGGCCCTACCATTATGAAACTGATAATGGTAGATTATGAGCTTTTTGAGGAGATTGAGCCTACTGAGGAGCAGATCCAGGAGGAGGTCCAGACTACTGAGGGACCTTAGTCTTACTAGCTTGCTTTACTTTTACTTTGTGAGGATGAGTGACTCTTTTCATTTCAGTTTTCTTTAAACTTTAAACGTTTGTAATAATACAGAACTATTTGTACTTTACTTTCCTGTATTGTATATATTCTGAGCTGGATGTCTTTATTTTATAGTATGGATGTTTACTTCAGTTGCTACTTTTCTTCCGCACTCTGATACTCATTAAGTGATTGTTAATCTTTACCTTATCTAGAAAAGCACCTATTTTCTTAAGATTGGATTGGAGTCTTAAATTCCAACCTAATGTTAAGTATGAGATGTTCTTAATGACGACCACTCCTTAAGCCTTGTGATTAGAAGGGGTGGCCGCCATAGTTGGTATCAGAGAACTCCATAAGGTATCAGATTGGAAATTGTATTCCTATCTACCTAATGGATAGTTCTTCTGCCTTACAATCACTAAATGAATACTAGAATAACATCCATATTTTCATCATCCAAATATTCAGAATAGCAAGAATAAAACACTTAGAGTAAGAACATAAAGATACTTAAACTCAGTAGGAACTCTAAGAACAAATTAACATAAAAATATTTTCTAATATTACATGATTGGAATAACTGAATAAATACCTGTTCATTCTTCTAAATAGAATGTTATTATCTAAATACATGTATAATAATGAACCCCGGTCAATCTTCATCAGCTCTTGCTGCGATAAGCAGTCAATCATCAGAGATCAGTGCGTTATTAGAAATTGTCAAAACATTAGTGGAAACCAATGCCAAGCAAGTAGAGAAAATAGAAAGGCTATTGGCTATACAGAGCAACCCCTCTCCTGCATCAGTTAACCCAACATCTAATCTCCCTTCTCAACAATATCAACAAACTACTGATGGACTGTTACATAGTTTTCATTATATTAAGAACCCCAGTATTCAATGGGACTATGTCTACAATGGATACAATTAATTGGATAAAAATAGTTGAAAAGAACCTTACAAGTTAGAACTGTCCAGAGTTAGAATCTGTTCGTTTAACTACACATATGTTTCAAGAAGAAGCACAATTTTGGTGGGATTATATCCGCCCGTCAGTATTCGCCGGGTACCAGATTAATACAATCCCTTGGAGTAAGTTTGTAGAAGCATTCATGCTGAGTATGTGCCTCCCTCCGTACAAAATAATTGGGGGATATGTTCCTGAATCTCAAGCAAGGCAATCGAATTTATCAGAATACGAAACAGAATTCAGAAAATTATCCAGATTTGCACCAATCATGGTACAAACAGAAGGATCTCGATGTCACCGATTCCTCAGCGGTCTTAAAGAATCGATAAGAGATCAAATTATTCCATTAAGACTATCCAACTTTATGGAACTTATAGAAACAGCTCATGTAATTGATCGGAATCTAGCTCAAAAAGAAAGTAAGAGAACTTTCAATATGTCTTCTCAAGGAACAATGATCCCAGAAGAATTAGGCTTTCTTCAGGAAAAGTATATCAAATGAAAGCTGAGAGTCCACCAACAGATTCTTAAAATGGGTGTACAAGACCACATCCATATGGAAGATGCTATCACAATAAACAATGTTGTTATATATCTGGTCGCAAAGGACACTTCTACCAGCAGTGTTATTATGAGGAAACGATAGATGGAGTTCGTATTGATCATTCCAGGCGCAATCAAATGTTAAAACCAACTCTCATTAATCAATGAGATCAAGCACTGACCATTATGCTTGCTCCACAAACTGAAAGAACTATTCAGAGGAATGATACAGGAAGATCAAATCAACCCAACACATCTCGAAATCCTCAAAAGCAGGTGGTTATTAAGAAGTCTACAGGACCAGCTAAAGTATATGCTCTTACTCCTATGGAAGCTACAGAGGATAATAATGTGATATCAGGTATACATAATTCATATTGCATTTATTTGCAAGCTTTTATTAAGTTCTAAGTAATTATTATTTTATTTAGGCACTATAAGTATTAATGATCATCTGTGCAAACTGCTATTTGATATGAGAGCAAGCCATTCATTTATATATGAAAATTTTGTTAAAGGTTTAAATTTGCCTCATTACAAAATGGCAAGATCTTTAGCAGTTGGGCTACCATCTGGAACGCAACTCAATACCACCCACTTATGTAACATTCAAGTACCCTTAAATGAATAAGTCTTTCAAGTCAAGTTAATAATTTTACCAATAGTAAACTTTAATATAATCTTGGATATGAACTGGCTTAGTACTCACAATGCTAGTATTAACTATCAACAAAAGAATATATCACTTCAATCACCAGACACTACATCAACATTCACAGGGAGGTTCAGTACTTTAAATTCACTAATTAATGCAATAATAGCAACTAAGTTAATGAACAAGGGTTGTGCAGCACACCTAGTTACTATGCTAGGAGAAAGTAAAAAGGAGATACCACTTTCTGAGATTAAGGTGGTTAATGAATTTGTTGATGTTTTTCCTGAAGAGCTACCTGGGTTACCTCCACCAAGAGAAGTTGAAATGGCAATAAATTTAATACCAGGTACCCAACCAATTTCAAATGCTCCTTAATGAATGGCTCCTAAGGAACTTCACGAACTTAGTGAGCAATTAAAAAAACTATTGGATAAAGGATTTATTAAGCCAAGTATGTCACCATGGGGTGCTCCGATATTATTTGTAAAGAAGAAAAATGGGTCTATGCGAATGTGTATAAACTATAGAGAATTAAATAAAGTCACTATTAAGAATAAATACCGACTTCCCAGAATCGATAATTTATTCGATCAGCTATCCGGAGCAATAGTGTTCTCGAAGATTGATTTAAGATCGGGATATCATCAACTTCAAGTAAAAGATTCTGATATGGAGAAGACAGCATTTAGAACCCAGTATGGACACTACAAATTTCTTGTAATGTCCTTTGGACTCACAAATATAGTGTCTATTTTCATGAACTTAATGCAGCGAGTCCTAAAAACCATTCTTAGATAAATTTGTAATTGTATTCATTGAAGATATACTCATCTATTCAAAGTCTATGAAAGATCATGAAGATCATTTAAGAACAATATTAGAAACTTTGCGGGAACATCAATTATATGCCAAATTTTCAAAATGTGAATTCTGGTTGAAGTCAGTGGCATTCTTGGGCCATATTGTAGATGCTCAGGGAATTCGAGTTGATCAACAGAAGATCTGTGCTATTCAAGAGTGGAACCAGCCAAAGACAGTAACTTATATAAGAAGTTTCTTAGGTCTTGCTGGCTATTATAGAAACTTTGTCAAAGGATTCTCTCAGATAGTTGCTCCATTAACCAAGCTAACTCAGAAAGCTGTTCCATTTATCTGGACTCCTAAATGTGAAAAGGCATTTCAAACCTTAAAAGATGCTCTTTCTATTGCTCAAGTATTAGTACTTGCCAAAAGAAGGTATGAACTATCAAGTTTATATAGACGCCTTAGGGACTGGATTAGGTTGTGTACTAATGCAAGAAGGAAAGGTGATTGCATATGCTTTAAGACAGTTGAGGCCTCATGAAAGAAATTATCCAGTACACGATCTAGAACTTGCTGCTGTAATTTTTGCATTAAAAATATGGCGTCATTATTTATATGGTGTTCAATGTTCCATTTTCACTGATCACCAAAGCCTGAAATACATATTCACTCAATGTGAATTGAATTGTCGCCAAAGAAGATGGCTTGAATTGTTAAGTGACTATGATGTAGAAATCCAATACCACCCAGGTAAGCAAATGTGGTGGCAGATGCCCTTAGCCGTAGTGCAACTTTATCAGCATTGATTACTACAAGTTCACTGATAAAAGAATTTCAAAAGATAGAAATTAATGCTATTCAGAGTAATGTTATGAGCTCAATATTAACCAACATAAATGTAGAACCTACATTTCATAGGGATGTTTCCATTTCTCAAACCAAAGATAAAGAATATTTAAAGCTTAAGATGGATATTGAAGGAGGATGCCGTCATGATTTACAATTACACGGGTCAGTGATTTATCAAGATAATCGTATATGGGTTCCTAAATCCATGCAACAGGAGGTATTAAATGAAGGACATAATTCTGGCTATCAAATTCATCCAAGAAGCTCAAAAATGTATTAAGATCTAAAATAGTCCTTCTGGTGGCCTGGGATGAAAAGAAGTGTGGCAGAGTTTGTTGAGAAATGCCATGTATGTAGCTTGGTTAAGGCAGAACACCAAAGACCTGGTGACTTACTTCAACCACTTGAGGTACCTGAGTGGAAGTGGTTAAATATATCAATGTACTTTGTGATAGGATTGCCCCGATCTAAATCTGGGTATGATGCAATTTGGGTGATTATTGATAGATTAACTAAATCTGCTCATTTTATTCCCATTCATCAGACTAATTCTGTGGAGAAACTTGCCAAACTTTACATTAAAGAAGTGATCAGATTACATGGGATTCTTAGATCAATAGTATCTGATAGAGATAGTCGATTTACATCAAGATTCTAGCAAGCTGTACATCGAGATCTAGGCACAACTCTAGCATTAAGTACAGCTTTTCATCCACAAACAGATGGACAAATAGAACAAGTAAATCAGGTTCTGGAAAATCTACTTAGATTATGTATTCATGACTTTGCTAGATCTTGGGAAGATCATCTGTCGTTAGTAGAATTTGCCTATAACAATAGCTTCCAAGCTAGCATAAAAATGGCTCCATTCGAAGCATTATATGGTAGGAAGTGTAATACACCATTGGCATGGTCAGAGATTGGGAGTGTGTAGTTGTATGGGTCTGAATTAGTAGAAGAAACAAATAAGAAAATTCAATTGATTCAACAGTGTATTCGTGCAGCTCAAGATCGCCAAAAGAAATATCATGATGGACATCATCGTGTGGGGCCCCTGTACTGATAATAAGGAAGTACGGTGCTCCAACTGTGGCAAATTCCCAACTTAAGTAAAGTTAGGTAAACCCAACCTGCCTTAAGCTAAGGACTTGTCACCAAGTACTATAACATTCATCAATACAAATATCAAAGTGGCGGAAGCAATACAAAATAGAGTAACATCCACAAGCATACATAGTAGGAAAAGAGAATTTAATATAGTAACTTATCACAATGCAGAAATAAAATACATCCAGAATTAATTATTACAAACTGAAGTTTAAAGGGAATAAAAATATCTCTCAATCTCACTAAAATAAAAAGGCAACAGCTAACTAAATAGCAGCAGCACGATCCTCCTCCTGAATCTGCTCCTCCTCTGCGACACTGCCCACGAACACGTCTGAATCTGACATTTGTCGGTATCACAAATGCCAGGGCACCAACCAACAAAATAAAAATGTTTCAATTTAATAATTGTCTAAGTATATTTTAGGCTATTTTAATGAACTGAACATTTAAAGATATCACATTTTAATTTAATTACACATGCAAGCGGTAAAGGTGCAACAAGCTATGAAAGAAATGGAATACTATAAACTATCTATTTATAGCAAGCAACATGTATGTAAAGTAACATACAAAACACTAAATAAACAAGGTGAGGCTAAAAGCAAAAATAACTGCAACTACTAAAATAACTATGCTCCTAACGTGATTATGATCGTAATAAAATATGCTGAGTATAAAAGAACACAAGTACTGAATATGATAAAATTCTAGTATCCTAAACATGCCATTTATACATATATCTAAGCATAAAAGTATACATACAACATGTAGATTAATATGAAAAAGAAAGACCATTGAGACATGTGGCAAAAGCAAAGCAATATATGAAATATAAGGCCACTGAGGCATGTGGCAAAGCGAGCAAATACTGAAAATAAGGCCACTGAAGCATGTGGCAAAGTAAATTAGAAAGCAATACAATTCAGCTAAACTAGCAATAAGCCTAAGACATAGTACTGCCATACCAGCCAATAAGCCATACAGGGCCTCCAATATCCATCAATCAATCCCCAGCCTAGCCATCCAAATATGCTAAGTTTGAGTCCAGTCCATATAATACTACTACTGAAGAGGCAGACTAAGCTAGGACATATTCTACTAACTGCAAACAAAACAAAACTGAATGATATATAATTTTAATACTAGCTTAGGATGTATCATCCATATCCTAAGTTTTTCCTATTATGCTCAAGGAATAAGGCTCAATATCCAAGGTATGCTAAGCAAATCTAATCAACGTAAGCAAGAGACTCAATCTAGACTTATGTGATATATATTATTATTTAATTTCCAAATCTAACTATTCTGAGAAGGATACAAGTTTAGGATCTCCAATATCTAGCTATCGAATAGAATCTCAGATTTACATCCTTAAAGTCAAATATTAGAACTTAACAAGTTCTAATCCAATAATCATGTGACGACTATATAGTTTAAGTAAGCAAATCCATGACCTAATTTATGAATATTTTACTCTCTTACCCAAATCTTGACTAAATAAATCAAGATTTAAGAATTTAGAACTTAAACCCTATGTTGAGTTCAAATTCTAAATCCTGGGTAATATCTTAGTAAGGATTTAGGGTTCACACTTAACACCCCCAAATTAAAGGTGAAGAGTCCTATAAGCTGCAGGATTCAGGAACTAAGAACTTAGTGAAATATTATTTTACTGATTATAAGATAAAATAATCAATTAAGAACTTGAGAATCTAAGATCTATATTCAACCTTTAAGATAATTTCATTATCTTATTGATTGAATCATCCTATACCCACATGGAAGGTTTCAAAAGATTAAACAATCAATCATTAATGAATTTCAATTGGAGGTGGTTCAGTTCAAATTGAAGATCTAAGTCTAAGATCTAGGATCTAAAGATCTGAAGTTTGATCACTTTAGATTTCTAATTAGAGTTTTGACTTAAGAGTTTCCATTTGTGATTCTCTTTAGAATCCAGGTTCATCATTAACTATGAGGAGCTTATTAAGGTTAAAATTGACAAATCCAAGTATTAGATTAACACTAAACCCATATTGACCTTCTTAGGTTACTTAAGATCTAAGGGTCTGAGTTTTGATCACTTTAGATCTTAAGCTAAGATTTTACTTAGACATTTCCAATTACTTTTCTTTTAACACTTAATCTTTAAGTTATCTTAACTAAACTTATTATTGAGATAATTGACCATTTCAATTATTAGATTTAGAGTTTAATGCCATATGATCTTTATAAGTAAACTTAAGATCTAAGTATCTTAATTAAGGATTTAATGAAGACCTCATGGATTCATGATCACATTAGCACTATTATTATTCTAGGATTTCAAGAACATTTCCAATCTACTTTATAGTGGTTTACTGAAATTTTCATTCTTTGAAAAACATTAAATCACATTTTGGTCAAAATGACCAAAATGCCCCTCTTAAGGCTAAAATTGGGATTTTAGGGTTTAATTACCCAAATTTGTTATAATCTATTTTAATGTGTATCATATTACTTAATAAAGTGGAAAACACCTTTAATTTAGGTTTTGATGACCTAAATGGTCTTAATTAGCACTAATTAATTAATTAAGCCACTTAGGGTGATTAGTGAAATTAGGGCACTTAAGGAAATCCAACCTTACACTTGTGTTGTACTAGGTCTAATATGATATTAGGAACCATCCCCACCCAAATTAGAGGCTTAATTAGGGCTTAATTCACTAATCCTTGATTAGGGTGATTAAGGAGTGATTAAGAAAATTAATTATCTAAAATTAATTTTTAAGGGTCTGAAATTGTTCTTTAGGGTACAAGGAGCAATCGAAGCCCTTAATCTCATAAATTGGATAATTAGATGATTTTATATGATTTATTTAAGAACAGAGAAGGTTTGGCAAATATTTTTAAATCCAACCATTGGATCTGAGTTTTTATTTTATATTCAGATTCTTTGAATTTTTCTGATTCAAATGGTATATTGGATCATACCATTTGGATTTATATAACTAAAGTTATTTCATTAATTTATTCTGTATTTTTATTTAAATGAAAATCATAGGATTTATTTTATATTTTTTAATTTCCCAAAGGAAATTAAATACAGAAATTCGATTATTACTGTCGGCCCAAAATCAAAACGCGCGGGTCGGGGGTTGACCAGGCCCAAAATCGTCGTCTTCTTCCTCTCGCTCGCGCCCGCTGCCCGAACCCTAGGGCTGACTTCCAGCGCCAAATTCTCCGCACTCCAGTCACGCCACTCCCCAATTTCGACGGCTACATGATCCCTGACCTCAGACGCGTCGATTAAACCAAGAAGCCCTAACTGGGAGGCACTGGATCGCCAGATGGCTGCTCAGCCGAAAACCTCCAGAAGGCGCACATGTGAGGAGATAATTCTCCTCTTAGAGTCCACGAGTCGCCACGATCTTGATCCCTACACGTTCAGGGATCGACAAGGAAGCGATAGGGAAAAACGAGGAGCTCTGGGGTGGTCTGGATCGCTGGGGTGCTACTAGGCATTTTTTGCCGTTTAGACCTGCGACTAGTTCGGTCGATTCAAGTCGAATCGATCGAACTTGTCGAGTTCACCCCTCGATACCAGCTCACAATTATTGCCCAGATGATCTTAGTACCAATTAGACAATTAATTTCAACTGGAAACGCCGAATTAGGCGAACCAGAAATTTCGTCTAGCGGTGTGTACAGACGACGAATTCGCCATCTGGTTCACTACCAGACCACACTTGCCGACTCGATCGTCCACGGAGGAGTTAAGGTAAGGTCCTACTCAGCATCTAAGGCTTGCGAAGAGGCGAGTCGAGCTAAATCCAGCTCGACAGAGAGAAAGGGAAGAAAGGCTGTACCTCGGGTCGAAGAATCGCAACGACGAAGGCAATGCAGACCGACTCGATGGTGCTAGAGGTTGCAGGAACTCGACAAGGGGGTATGAACTCCAGAACTCACCCTCTATCAGCGGACGAAGCAGGTTCGATCACCGGGAGAGCTTGGAACACCTGGAGCAGAGAGCAGAGGGAGATTTGAAAGTCACAATGAGCACAATAGCTCACTATGGGATTAAGGAGGTATTTATAAGCTTAGGAGGGCCTGAACGATGGACGCCGGGGCTCAGGCTTGGAGCTAGGCTCGGCCCGAGTGGTTCGCTCGCCATTGCCCAATAGGGACTGATGTGATGGCCCTGCCCCACCGTGGTTCTGTTAACTCTTAAGTTAACATGATTACGGTGGATGGGTCATCTAAATGACAAGGTTCCCACTTAGAATTGGATTAGACACATATTCTAATCCAACCTAACTGAGGACTTTGCCATTTCTCCAATTGAATTCATCACCAAATGTAAATACAAGTAAACAGAGTGCGGAAGCATAAAAATATAACATCCATTCATCACAATATAAAAGGAATTAAGCATCCTACTCAGAGTAAGTAAAGCAGTAAAGTAAGGATAACCCGTATTATTACAAACTTTAAACATTTTAAAAGAGCTAAAAAGTAAAATACTCATCCTCACAAATGCAGAAAGAGAGCTAAGTCTACAAATCTTCTGGTACAGACTCCTCTTCTAATGGTAAGCCCTCCACTGGATCTACTGCTTCAAGAAATTCAGAGCCTATCATTATCGGTTACATAATGATAGGGCCCCAGCCAACAAAAGAAAAATCTTAGTTAGACTATTGTCTAAGTACATTTTAGGGTAATCAATTGATTATGTTAATTAAATATCACCATAAACAACTAAGTATAAAAGCATAATAGGAGCAGAACGCGTAAGAAAAGAACATGACAAAGTTATAAACAAATAGTTTATAACTTAAACAACTAGGAAGTAAGTACATACCTCCTACAAGCAACTGCAATAAGGTCAATTGAGTATAAAATAAGTGACTAGAAATAAAATACATCCTAAACATGATTATGATCAATACAATTATATGCTAATCGACATAAATTAAGAAAACATGTGAACAAGACTAGCATCCTATATAAATAACAACAAGTAAATCTAGCACCCTATAAATAAACAAGGCTAGAGGATGCAGTAATGACTAGAAGTAAAGTGGTACATATATGTAGGAAAGTAAACTAAAAGTAGTAAACTGAAACTATACTGGTTACTTAAGCTAACTAGCTGAAAGAAAATATCAACTCTCTTAGCCTGATGGGCTAAGGCAGAAGGATAAAAGTAGATCTATACCTAAAATTAGTACTGCTATATCAGAACAAATGACTCCTCAAGTCACAACAAATTCAATATATTCTCTTTATTTAATAGCTAGTAAATGAAACACTAGGTGGCTTCACCTACAAACTAGTTTTTATTCTACTAGGTTAAATCAAAACTGTTATCTCTCTCTGACAAACTAGTAAGTGAAACACTAGGTGGCTTCACCAACAAACTAGTGTTTCCACTACTAGGCTGAACCAACTGAAGAGGCAGACTAATTAGGTCACAAAACAATAATGAAATGAAAATGATATTTATGAGGTTCAAAGTTGACACAAGATACTCATCAAATATCCTATGTACATAATATATGTTCAAGGTATAAAGCTCAATTACAAGGTATGCTAAGCATCAAATGAAAGTGAGCAAAAGACACGACTAGGACACAGGTGATACCCATTGTTGTCTACTTTATTCGTTCTATCTACTCTAAGTTACATAAGTTTCAAAATCATCAATTCTTACACAGTCTGTAACTTAGAATCACGTACCTATAAGTTGAAGATAATTAGGACTGGCCAAGTCCTAACTAAATATAATCAAAAGATGACTACTTGATTTAAATAAATAAATCATCAACCTAATTTGATAATTTAAACCATCCTAAGCCATCTTGATTAGCCAAATCAAGATAGAATGATTAAGAATTAAACTCCAAATGATGGGGTCTAATTACTGAATCCAAAGGTATATCTAAAGGTCTAAGGCTTAGAACCCAAATCTCAGTAATTAAGTTAAGGCAAATCCTAATGATTAATCAACTCATTAAGATATATCTCTATTCTTAGTTCTAAAGTCTAAAGATTAAATAATTATTAAATAAACTAAGAAAAATCTATAAACTAGTAAACTCAAGGTTTCACCTACTGAGTAACCCAACTTACTCAACAGATGAATTCTAATCTAAGATCTATTCTTAATCTTAGGAATTTATGCTCTTAATTACTAAGAGTATCTCTCAAGACACACATCCTAACTAATGTTATAAAGAACTAAGGAAAGATCTAAGAATGATTAAAGAAGGAGAACACTCACTTAGGACTTAGGAATTTTCTTAAGGAGCAAATTTTGAGATTTTAATCAAAATCTAATTTAGACTTGAATTCGATTAATTTCAGCTATAAATCATTCTATTTACTGATTTTAGTGATTAGAAATTGAATTTAGGGCTTTTAAAGGCTAAACCCTAAATTTGGGCAAAATGACCATTTTGCCCCTACTTAAGGGTTCAAAAGATCAAATTTTGATCTAGAGCTCTAAATCTGAAATTTTCTTTTGGAAGGTATTTATTACTGTCTAACATAAGATTAGATAGTAACTAAATTAATTTTGGGTGATTATTAAGCCATATGAAGTCAAATTAGTGAATTTGACTCATAAGGGTAAATTAGAAATTTGGTTGAATGAAAGTTAAATTTTCTTTCAGATTAGTGTTCTTTACTGCCTAAGCTTTTAATAGAATCTAAATTTACTAAATTCTGATAAGTATTGGCCAAGTTATGGCCAATACAAGATTTAGGGTTTAAGGGTGATTAAGGAATCCTTAATTTATGGGTCAAAAAAATCTAACTTTATTAATTAGTGTCTAAATTGAGTAAAATCAGTGGCTATGGTTTAAAAATAGTCCACTGATCACAATGGCATATGGTAGGCTCAATTTGGATATAATTTGACTAAGTTATGACCTAATTAGGGTTTAGGATGATTAGTAAGTGATTAGCAAAATTAAGCATTCAAACACTAATCCAACCTTACAGATCGGTTTTAAATGGTTCTAGGAGTCCTCTGAAACTTAAATCACTCAATTTGTGTTGTTAGATTTACTAATATTCACTAATCAAGTTTTAGAGTAATTAGGGAAGATTAACAAATCTAACCATTGGATCTAAAATATTTTTACATATTTCTATTAATTAAGTTTTTCTAGTCTAAATTGATATTTGGATCATTCAATTTGGAGCTCAATTGATCAAGTTATGGTCAATTGAAGTTCTAGGTCTAATTAGGTTAATTAGGGTTAGGACCTAAAAGTCATTAGGCAAATACTAATCCAAACAGCAAAGTGAATACTACTAAATTAATTCTTAGGGTTTTCTGATCACTTTAAGACCCATATTCAATATGTTTGGGTCAATGGGTACAAAGTTATGAGCTAATGAAGTTTTGTAACATAAATTTTAACTTGATTAAACCCTAAATAATCACATTGCTAAATACAAGTTCTACAGCAAAATTAACAGTGTTAAATTATTCCTCTATTTTTGTTGAATCCAATGATATATAAATTTGCATAATTTGGATGTTTATTTTGCAAGATATTAATGTTTGAAATTTGGTATTTAATTAATTATTTAATCCTGTTTAATTAAATTAATTAAATCTGTTATTATATATATATATATATATATATAATTATAATTCGATTATAATTAACTGTTATTTACATATATATAAAATTTATTATTTAATTATGCAGGACACGTGGCAGAGCCTTACTGGCTGGGCAGAACGCGACGGGCCCCACGAGCCAGACGTCTGCAGGACCATGCCACGTGGCGCGACCCCACTGGCTGGCGGATCACGAGCGGGCCCCACAGGTCAGGCAGCTGACCCGTGTGCCACGCGTCGCACTGCGACTGGCAGCGCGTCGCGAGGTGGGTCCCGCCACGGCAGCCGAAATGCCACGGGTCCGGGCCTCGGGCCGGGCTCGGGCCGCCCGGCCCAACCCGAGTCGAGCTTCTTCTCTGCGCGAGAGGTCCGCCAGCAGGGAGTTAGGGTTAGGAAAATGGTGGTGAAGACGACGGTACCAGATGCCGAGCCGTATGCCGATCGAAAGGTCTGGTCGAGACCTTTCATTTGCTACCCTAAACGCCACCGGAGAAGGCATACAACTCCGGCAAACGTCAACCCTAAAATCCTTAATTTCGGCTAACGGTTTGCACTGTTTAGAATTTTGCACATCTGAGCTAACCCGACCTGATCGACTCAATCGGAACCGGTAGATGAATAATCAAGCATATGAAATTAAGAAACGAAACTTTGGATGCAATCTTTGATGAATATTGGAGGTGTGGTGCGTACCTTAAACGGACGGCTGAAAAGGATCGAGGCTCGATCTTAGGATTTGGATCTCCGGTTTGAAACCGAGAAAAGCTGAGGTCTTAGGGGTCTTATAAAAGCTCTAAGGCGGTGGCTGGAAGCAGTGGAGAGCCACCTGGAGCGAGACGTGCGCCGCGTCACTCGTCTGCAGCCACGCGGAGCTCGCAGCGAGCGAATGGGGAAGACGGTCTTTGGACCGTCCGATCGCTCTATCGGACAGATCAGGAGATCCGTCCAATCCAACGGCGTGAAAAGAAATCGGGTGACGGCGTTACCTTAACTCAGACGGCGCCGTTATATTTAAATAATTAAATAATTATTTAAATTAAATTATACAGATTTCATTAATCAAATTTACCCTATTAAATGCATCCCAAAAATTTCCAATAAATCACCCTTAGCTAATTGAAGGGTGAGGAATGCAACGGCGCACTCGGATTTTTATTTCGATGAGTATTTATATATTTGAATTTTCAGGTATCTAAATATTATTAAAATATTCGACGAAAAATCAACGACTTCCAAATGCCTCCAAAATTTCACCCCTAGCTAATTTGGGTGTTCTGAACGCAATGGCAAAGTCGGATTTTCAATTTGAGGTCTAGATAAAAAGTCAAATTCTAGGGTTTGAAAGTTTCTAAAATTTCTGATTTGACTTAATTGACTTTCAGTTTGACCTAAGTTTTTAAGATAAGTTCTAAATGACATAATTAGTGACTTAGAACCTTAATTAAGACTTAGATTAGTCTTATTTGAGCCAAGTAACAATATGGGTTGTTACAACTGGCTCGGCCATCCCTGCCCGCACCTAGGGCTCCGCCACGAAGGGAAGATGCTAACGGCTGGGCGGACGTGGCAGCGCGAGTGGGGGACAACGCCTACGTGGCGAATTTTTGCTGTCAGCCAAATCTCTGCGAAGACGAAGGTGAACAGCGACAGGGGGACTGGGAGCCGTCTGATGCGCGAAGTCGTTGGAGATGGACGGCCTAATGGGGATCTTAAGTAATAGCCGCGCGGATTAAATCCTGGACGTTAGATCTAAGATGCCGATCGTGCACCTGAGATTAGATCACGGGCGGAGCGACGCGAGCCCTCGGACCCTGCGCTGAGATGCGTGCTAGCGCATCGGGTGGCTCATTCTTATGCGCCGCTGTCGGGACCTCGCAGCGGATCTGCCGCGGTCCCGACAGCAAATCCTGAGTTTAAAAATTTAATAAAAATTTAATTTAATAAAAATTAAATCCAATTAAATATTATAATTAATCCTAAATATTATAAATCCAATTTTGGACTAGCTGAGCTCCAAAATTTTCCAAAAATTCACCCTTAACTAATTTGGGTATGAGGAATTCAAAAATGAAATTAGATTTTAATTATAATATTTAGTTAAGGGTGAATTTTTGGAAAATTTTGGGTGAATTTTTGGAAAATTTTGGAGGCTTAGGTATTTTTCAGGGCTTAGGTATTTTTCAGGGCTTAAAAATAGCCAAAAATACCAAAGTTTCCATTTTAGCACCAAATAATTCCAAACTTCTAGGGTTAGGCTTAAATGACCCATTGAGTCCTATAGAATCAAAATTAGAACTTAGTTTTGCTTAATTAAACCATGTTTAGCTAGGGTAACAACCTAGGGTTATTACACATCGTTCCTTAGAATTCAAAGTTGGAGATTTCACATATTTGAAAGTCAGACATATGAAAGGAGTCTTCAGGTTTGGTATAGCGGGGAAGCTAAGTCCTCGTTATGTTGGCCGATTTGAAATATCGGCAAAAGTAGGTTCCTCCGCCTATCAATTAAATCTTCCAGATGATTTTTCAGCAGTTCATAACGTATTCCATGTGTCACCCTTAAGAAGGTGCCCCAGAGATCCCTTACACCTAGTTCAATTCCCAGAAATTCAAATTCAGCCAGATCTGACATATGCTGAAGAACCAATACAGATTTTGGCTTGTGATTGCAAGCAACTAAGGAATCGAGCAATCAATATGATTAAAGTGCAATGTAAGAATCGATCATGCAATGAAGCCACTTGGGAGAAAGAAGTGGATATGCGACAGAAATACCCAAGCCTCTTTAATTAAAGTAATTACTCAACTTTATCCTATTTCAATTCATTTACTTTATATATGCTTTATTCTTCTCACTTGAGTGATGTCGAGGACGACATCGTTCTTAAGTAGTGGAGTCTGAACAACCCAAGTTGTTACTTAGGTTAATTAAGATTGATTTAAGTCTTAATTATGGTTCTAATTCACTAATTAAGTTATTTAGAACTTACCTCTAAGATCTAGATCAAATCAAGGATCAAATAGATTAAAACCTGATTTCTGGAAAAATTTCAAACCCTAGAAATTGACTTTTTATCTAGATCTCAGATTAAAAATATGACTTTGCCATTGTGTTCACCACCCCCAAATTAGATAGGAGTGATGTTTTAGATGTATTTGGAAGTCATTAAATTTTTGGCAAATATTTTAATAATATTTAAATACCTGAAAATTTAAATAATTAAATACTCATCAAAACAAAAATCCGAGTGCGTCGTTGCGTTCCTCACCCCTCAATTAGTTAGGAGTGATTTATTGAGAATTTTTGGGATACATTTAATAGACTAAATTTAATTAATTAAATTTGTATATTATGAATTAAATAATAATAGTAATCATTAAGTATTAACGTCTCCGTCATTTTTACTCACGCCGTCCCTTAATTCTTTTTCGCAGCCGTCCCCACCTAACGGCTCACGTGTTTCTTCCTCGCGCATCCAGCGCGTGTCGAGGCCGAGGACACGCGGAAATCGCACCGGCTACCCTCGCACCAGAAGGCTGCACCGAATTGCTCCCACCGCTTGAACCTCTCGTTTAAACATTCGAACAATTTCATTCTTGGGGTTACACATCTTATCTCTGGTAGAAACTAAGGGACTCTGGGATCGATTTGAAGCTCAACAACTATCCACATTAAAGTACTTCTGTACCCAATTATTTCATTCGAATGCTATTGATATTTTTCAAGTTTCTTCGTAATTGTAATCTTGGCTATTGTAGTTAATCACTGAATGTTACTAAGCTCGAATTTGCTTGAATCATGTCATCGGGTGTCTGTTTAGGGCATCGAGTTGAGAGAGGCTAGAATGTTCCAGATCTTTGCATCTAAGACTCATTAGGAAGATCTATGATCGAGCTTCAATTTTGTTTTTGTGTTGATCTCAGAAGAGCTCTGTGTGGCATGCAATCGGAAACCCTAATTTTGGGCCGGGTCCATGTCGGCCCGTGGATTTGATCCGTCGAAAAGCCGTCGGGGAAGAAGCCATATTTTGGGCCGGGTCCATGTCGGCCCGTGGATTTAATCCCGGGTTCGCTCATTTGTCGTGGTCTTGCCATGATAGCAGTAGGGCCCGACCCGTGAGTTGTCGGGCTAATACTTGAGTACCGGTTGAGATGGTGGGACCCGCAGAAAATTTGGGCGTGTGAAATTCCGCCAAGTGTCCCTGGTGGGGCCTGCCGCTGTCGTCGCTGAGAGCAGCAATGGGACCCCCTCTTATTGCTGCAGCCAATAAGGATTGGACGCGGGCCTGTTCTGTCACCACCTGGATTGCGGGGACCGCTACCTGTAAAAAATTCATTAATAATTATATATAAATGTTAGATTAAAAACAATAGATCAGTTAATTAAAGATAAGCATAAATTAGATCTAATTAAATTAATTAAACAAATATTAAAACTTTAAACATAAATATCTTAATCAATATAAGTCTAATCATAGCAAATAAATATATCAAATTGATCAGAAAAATACAAGGAATTTAATGATGCCAATAATTTTGTTGTAGGAATAATATTTCATTTAGTGACATTTTTAGGATGTTAAATAATTGTGAAAATGATGCAATCATTTAAATTGCTATTACTTTGTATCCACTAAACCAAATCTATTGGATATGGGTCTTAAAATACTCACAAAACCCTAAGGATTAATCTGAGAAAATTTACTTTACTATTTGGATTAGCATTTGACTAATGACATTTAGGACCTAACCCTAATTAGCCTAATTTGACCTAAAACTTCAAATGACCATAAGTTGGTCATTTTAGCTCCAAATTAGGTGATCCAAATACTAATTTAGATCAGTAAAACCTAATCTACAGAGATCTACAAAAATATTTAGGATCTAACGTTAGATTTGATAATCACCCCTAATTATTCTAAAACTTAATTAGTGAATATTAGTAAATTTAATAATCCAAATTGGACAAACTAATTTTCAGAGAACTCCTAGAACCTAACTATAGGGTTGAATTAATGATTGGGTGATTAATTTTACTAATCACTCACTAATCACTCTAAACCATAATTAGGCCATAACTAAGCCAATTAAGGTCCAAATCAAAATCATTACCAGTCAATGAAATCAGTGGATCAATGGTAAATCATAGCCACTGATTTTAGTCAATTTGGACACCAATTGGAGAAATTAGGATTTTTGACCCTTAATTAAGAACCCTTAATTACACTTTAACCCTAAAACTTGTTTTGGCTATAATTTAGTCAATACATATCAGAATTTAATAATTTTAGGTTCTATGAAAACCTTAGGACATAACCTACATTAAACTACTAGAAAAAGTATATATCATTTGGGTAAAAAATACCAAAATGCCTTTATAGGTGAAATTCCTTAATTTGACCTTATAAGGCTTAATACTTAACCAAATTTAATGAATTTACTGTCTAAACTCATAATAGACAGTAAGTAATCATTCCACATCATTAAAATTCAGAATTTAGTGCTAATTCATAAAGATGAGATTTAGACCTTTAAGGAGGGGTAAAATGGTCTTTTTTGCTTAAAATTAGGGTTTAATGGATTTAAGACCTGAATTCATCTCTAAATCATATCAATTAGTAATTTAAGTGATTTAAGCTATAATTTAAATAATTCTAAGCCTTAACTTAGGTATTAGAAGGAAAACCCTAAATTGAGCCTTAAGTTAAAATCTTAAGTAAATATGAATTCTTCTCCATTCCTTTGAATTTCTTAGATCATTCTTTAGGTCTTATAAACTTAGTTAGGATGTGTGTCTGAGTGGTACTCTTAGTATTTAAGAGCCTTAATTCCTAAGATTAGGATTAGATCTTATATTAGAATTCATTTAATGTATAAAATGGGTTACTCATTAAGGTGAAACCTTGATTTTACTAGTTTATTAGATTTTTCATAGTTTATTAATTGATTATTTAATATTTTAACATTAGAATTAGGATTAGAAATCTATCCTATTGAACTTGATTTAATTCAATAGGATTTGCCTTAACACTTAATCAGTAAGATGGGATTAAAACCTTAGTCCTTTAGGATAGCCTTGTAATTAAGAATTAAACTTCATTCTTTGGAGTTTGATTCTTAATTCTTTAAATCTTGATTTGGCTAATCAATGTTTATTTGGGATTTATAAAATAATAACTTAGGATGATTGATTTGCTTATTTAATTTTATAGGCGACTTTGATTCAGTTATAATTAGGATGTGGCCAATCCTAATTATGTTTAACTTGTAGATTCGTGATTCTAAGTTACAGACAGTGTAGGAATATATGATTCTGAATCTTATGTAACATAGAGTAGTTAGAACGTTTAAATTAGAAAACAGGTGATATCACAAAGTCTGTGTAGTACTATTTATTTCATTGATTTGAAATACTATGCTTTCCTTGTCATTTGAGCCTTTTATATTGTTGGACATATTTTAGAATCATTTGCTAAATACTTTATAACATACTTTGAGTTTCGTTCACATATCATATGCATAATCTTAAAAGAAACATTAATAAATAGCATTATACTTGTGATTTATGTTTTACTTAGCCTGCCACTTAGTATGACTTACTTTAGGACTGCTATTGCCTAGGGAATTTCCCCTATGGTACTTTACTTTGGCATTGGGATGTTTCTCCTATATGCCCTTTAGATACTTTGTGGATTTACTTTAGGATCTGGGATGTTTCTCCTAGATGCCTATTTTGGTGGAACTTTACTTTAATCTGGGATGTTTCTCCTAGATTATCAGATGGACTTTACTTTTTGGCAGACTAAGTAAGAGTATCTCACACATACAACACTTAAATCTAGATTACTTACATTTACATTTCAGACCCTTTATAGTTACTTTACATACTTTCCTTACATTTCAGACTTACTTTACTTTACCGTTTCAGTACACTTTTCTTTCTTTCATATTTTTTTTCATTTTCTATAGTTCCTTTATATTTCAGAACATTTTGTATGTTAGCCATTTTACTTACTTGAGAGCATGTTAGGATACTAGCCTTTATATTTTCAGTACTGTACTTTTACTTATACTATAACTGGCATGTAAATTTGATTATATTCGTTAGGACTTTTCTTTGTACTTAGTAGATTTACCTTTGTACTTTACTTACCTTGTATTGCAGCCTGAGTTGAGGTATGTTTCTACCTCATGAATTGTTCTTGCCTTTCTTTGAACTTTACCGCTATGTTTTGCTTAATTTGAGTTGTGATGTCATTAAAATACATTGAAATTCATTACCTTAAAATGTACTTAGACATTTTATCTAACAAGATTTTTATTTTGTTGGCTGGGGCCCTACCATTATGAAACTGATAATGGTAGATTCTGAGCTTTTTGAGGAGATTGAGCCTACTGAGGAGCAGATCCAGGAAGAGGTCCAGACTGCTAAGGGACCTTAGTCTTACTAGCTTGCTTTACTTTTACTTTGTGAGGATGAGTGACTCTTTTCATTTCAGTTTTCTTTAAACTTTAAACGTTTGTAATAATATAGAACTATTTGTACTTTACTTTCTTGCATTGTATATATTCTGAGCTGGATGTCTTTATTTTATAGTATGGATATTTACTTCAGTTGCTACTTTTCTTCCGCACTCTGATACTCATTAAGTGACTGTTAATCTTTACCTTATCTAGAAAAGCACCTCTTTTTCTTAAGATTGGATTGGAGTCTTAAATTCCAACCTAATGTTAAGTATGAGATGTGCTTAGTGACGACCACTCCTTAAGCCTTGTGATTAGAAGGGGCGGCCGCTACAGTTGGTATCAGAGAACTCCATAAGGTGTCAGATTGGAAATTGTATTCCTATCTACCTAATGGATAGTTCTTCTGCCTTACAATCACTAAATGAATACTAGAATAACATCCATATTTCCATCATCCAAATATTCAAAATAGCAGGAATAAAACACTTAGAGTAAGAACACAAAGATACTTAAACTCAGTAGGAACTCTAAAAACAAATTAACATAGAAATACTTTCTAATATTACATGATTGGAATAACTGAATAAATACCCGTTCATTCTTCTAAATAGAATGTTATTATCTAAATACAAGTATAATAATGAACCCCGGTCAATCTTCATCAGCTCTTGCTGCGACAAGCAGTCAATCATCAGAGATCAGTGCATTATTAGAAACTGTCAAAACATTAGTGGAAACCAATACCAAGCAAGCAGAGAAAATAGAAAGGCTATTGGCTATACAGAGCAACCCCTCTCCTGCATGAGTTTACCCAACATCTAATCTCCCTTCTCAACAATATCAACAAACTACTGATGGACTGTTACATAGTTTCATTAGATTAAGAACCCCAGTATTCAATGGGACTATGTTTACAATGGATACAGTTAATTAGATAAAAATAGTTGAAAAGAACCTTACAAGTTTGAACCGTCCAGAGTCAGAATTTGTTCGTTTAACTACACACATGTTTCAAGAAGAAGCAGAATTTTGGTGGGATCATATCCACCAGTCAGTATTCGCCGGGTACCAGATTAATACAATCCCTTGGAGTAAGTTTGTAGAAGCATTCATGGCTGAGTATGTGCCTCCCTCCGTACAAAATAATTTGGGGGATATGTTCCTGAATCTCAAGCAAGGCAATCGGACTTTATCAGAATACCAAACAGAATTCAGAAAATTATCTAGATTTGCACCAATCATGGTACAAACAGAAGGATCTCGATGTCACTGATTCCTCAACAGTCTTAAAGAATTGATCAGAGATCAAATTATTCCATTAAGACTATCCAACTTTATGGAACTTATAGAAACAGCTCGTGTAATTGATCGGAATCTAGCTCAAAAAGAAAGTAAGAGAACTTTCAATATGTCTTCTCAAAGGAACAATGATCCCAGAAGAATTAGGCTTTCTTCAGGAAAAGTATATCAAATGAAAGCTGAGAGTCCACTAACAGATTCTTACAATGGGTGTACAAGACCACATCCATATGGAAGATGCTATCACAATAAACAATGTTGTTATACATGTGGTCGCAAAGGACACTTCTACCAGCAGTATAATTATGAGGAAACTATAGATGGAGTTCGTATTGATCATTCCAGATGCAATCAAATGTTAAAGCCAACTCCCATTAATCAATGAGATCAACCACTGACCATTATGCCTGCTACACAAACTAAAAGAACTATTCAGAGGAATGATACAGGAAGGTCAAATCAACCCAGCACATCCTGAAATCCTCAAAAGCAGGTGGTTATTAAGAAGTCTACAGGGCCAGCTAAAGTATATACTCTTACTCCTATGGAAGCTACAGAGATTAATAATGTGATATCAGGTATACATAATTCAAATTGCATTTATTTTCAAGCTTTTAATAAGTTTTAAGTAATTATCATTTTATTTAGGCACTATAAGTATTAATGATCATCTGTGCAAACTGCTATTTGATACGGGAGCAAGCCATTCATTTATATTTGAAAATTTTATTAAAGGTTCAAATTTGCCTCGTTACAAAATGGCAAGATCTTTAGCAGTTGGGCTACCATCCGGAACTCAACTCAATACCACCCACTTCTATAACATTCAAGTACCCTTAAATGAACAAGTGTTTCAAGCCAAGTTAATAATTTTACCAATAGTAAATTTTAATATAATCTTGGGTATGAACTGGCTTAGTACTCACAATGATACTATTAACTATCAACAAAAGAAGATATCACTTCGATCACCAGACACTACATCAACATTCACAGGGAGGTTCAGTACTTTAAGTTCACTAATTAATGCAATAACAGTAACTAAGTTAATGAACAAGGGTTGTGCAGCACACCTAGTTACTATGCTAGGAGAAAGTAAAAAGGAGATACCACTTTCTGAGATTAAGGTGGTTAATGAATTTGTTGATGTGTTTCCTGAAGAGCTACCTGGGTTACCTCGACCAAGAGAAGTTGAAATGGCAATAAATTTAGTACCAGGTGCCCAACCAATTTCAAAAGCTCCTTATAGAATGGCTCCTAAGGAACTTCACGAACTTAGTTAGGATAGATTAGTAAATTTACTTATCCAAATTGTATGTTTACGGTGCCATTAGTTCACTAATGTTAATCAGAATGTATGTGCTAAGTAGAATATTTTTTCTGATCTTTGTAAATTTAGTTATTCCCTAATTTTGTTAAAATATGATTAGTAGATATTAGGGTTTATACTTATTGGATCATAGCAAACTCAAGTTCTGATTACTTGTATGATTAATTAGAACTTGCATGCCAAATATCTTGTAATTTGAATTGTTGGATTTATGCTTATGTGCTAATCTTTTTGATTGGAATTAGGGTTTGATTAGTACTAAGTACCCTCTATTTTATAAACTTTAATTGTTAATATGACTTGTAACAGTAAGTTAAGTGTAATGAATTACTTTAGATAAGCTTATGGAGCATACTTGAATAAATCCAAAGATCTAAAATCTTAAATATCTTAATTTAAGAAATCATAAGATTTGGATCAAGCCATTAAGACTTGATCTAGATCTGAGATTTGCCACCAATAATACATAATTAATCCACTAATTTAACATTAATTTTAAATACATAACTTGATTTTTCTTAAGGCATGAGAAGGGATCAAACCCTAAGCTACTTAAGAAGGATCTAAACGCTTAAGAACCCTAATTTAATTGATTTGATTCAAAACTTTGGATTAAACATTTTTCCAATAATGCATTTGATTTATTATTGATTCTAAACATTTGAATTAGACAAATTAAGGTTAATAACAATCTTTAGTGATTTCACTATCTGAATCAATCTTTAAGATCCCTGATTTTCTCTTAAGCAAGAGAACTAGCATAAGAAGATTAATAAAATTATATTGATTAATCAAGTGATCTAAGTCTTAAAAATATTCTGAATTTAGATCTCATGATCTTAGATTGTGTGTGATCAGATGACTTAATCATCTGATCTAATCATCCTAAACCTAAATATAAAACAGAACCTAAGAGATTAATATCAAAATTTAGATAAGAGAACCTTTAATATCTCTTCATAAGATCATCTTGAATTATTTAAAAGACCTAAATTCATATGTCATGAGATAGGAGGCCTTGTATGAATCCTTGAGGTAGAAGTATAGAAGATCCCATCACCTTAGAGATTGATCTATTATCCTTGTGGTAGTAATCACTTAAGACATTAGAAGAGATACATCTCCTTGTGGTAGAATCCATATTAAGTGATCTTGGATCACATTCACTTGATGAAACTTTGTATAGGACTTACCTATCAGTTTAAGACTTGTAGTTTTGATAAATCCTTATTCTATTAAATAGACTTGATTGAACCATGACTATTGGGTAGTGCCATATAGTATACCCATATTACTGGTCCCCAGAAATATTCGAGATTAGTTGAGTCACTCTAAGTGAGATTTATCTTTGTTGCTATCCTGCGGGCTTAGGCGGATATAACCTCTCTTAGAGTAAATCAATCGATCCTAAGAGTGTATTAAATGGGTGCCTATTCCTTAGTTTAATTGAAAGATAAGTTGCCATCGGGCAATGCCTCCTAGTGAAGATCGCATCAATAGGTTTGGCTCAAATAAACTAAGTAACGGGATTCACCTTCCTTAAGACGCTAAGTATGATTGTGAGTTTAGTGACTAAATGCTTAGTTTGAGATACAAAATCATCATCGGATGGTGCCTCCTAATGAAGATCGCTTTTTAGGGTGGCGTAATCAAACTAAATATTGTGAGTCCCATCTTTGCAACATATTTAATATGTGTATACAATCACCCCGCCTAGTGATCTTTAAGTAAATAAGCAACTTTAACTAAATATCGATCTAGAGATTGGAGTCAGAATCCTTTGAGCAGGATTCTGCACAGTGGAGACTTAGGATTCATTACTGTTTCTCACTATATTGTTCATGGATTTTGGGATTTTTCATTCATTTAACGTAGTGGCATAAGCATAAGCATAAACATGAGTTAAACTCATCCCTTCTATTGTGACACATGGTTATCAGTGTTACAATATGAGATATGGAATGTTATATACACAGACTGGGGAATTTCAGGGTGCATCTGCGTCACCATACTGGCTTCCTAACTGTTGTGCTTACATTGGACCGTACTACTCATAAACCTTCAGTGATAGTTCTGTGATATACCGTGGTATGTCATATTTGCGAGCATTATTTCAGTGGCATATAGTGCAGCTTATAGCATCCTTCTCGGCATTTGACATTCCTTTCACATTGATTTATGAGCATCTAATATTTTTATTTACTTTCAGTATTTAGTTTTGATGCAGTTTTACCTTACTTCATCTTTACAATTTCAGTTATTTAGTGTCTTTACAGTTTTTCAGCACTTTTACTTTACGTTACTTGTATATTTGTTATGTTTAGCTTAGCTTTGCATAGCTAGTTTCGATGTGTTAGACTTCTTGTCTAACACGGGGTACTTTTGGGATCTGGCAATTTGCGAGATCCCGAGCAGTTTTTGGAGGCAGGTCAAGAGGACGTACCAGAGACTCAAGAGGAGCAATTGGAGCTGTAGGGGATCAAGCATCTACTTTTACTTCCTTGTTCTTTCCAGCATTTTAGTTAGACTCTTTATATTCTGCATTTCAATGGTTTGTAATAAACTCTGGATGTACTTGTACTTTTCTTTTCTAAGATGGATATTTACTATTGCTTGAGATGAATGTATTCTGGATGTTTTGCTTTTAGCTTCCGCACTCTGTTATACTACTATACTTAGTATTGTGATGTGATCGGCGTACTGGAAACGCTGATATATTTTATAACGTACATGGGTTCTTTCTCGCTCCCTTGAGCCTTATGTATATACCAGTCTAATACCTAAGATAAGTATTTCATTCTTATCTTAGATATTGACTCTCGAACCTACTCTTAGGGATCGAGTCAGCGGCCTTCAGTATGGCTGCGTCTCTCTAGCATATTCGGGAAGATGGGTTTTACTTGTATGGCCCACTGTTCCCGAGTAACGCACCATTCCACCACCGAACTATGAATTACACTTGTCTTTTGCATACGGCGATGGGACGGGGCGCTACAGTTTAACTCTTATTGAGTAAAGATGTACTTGAGGCTTTGGTGATCTGTGAATAGTTCACATTTTACCCCATATATGTAGCGTCCCGTCCTGTCACCGTACGCAAAAGACAAGTGTAATTCATTGTTCGGCGGCGGAACGGTGCTCTACTCGGGAACATGCATTCTGATTAACATTAGTGAACTAATGGTACCCTAAACATGCAATTTCGATAAGTAAATTTACTAATATGTCCTAATTAAGATCCACTATAATTAGGTAATAATTAAAGATCTAACCATTAGATGCATAATTTTTTTGGATATTTAGATTCCTGAGATTTTTTTGATCATTTTCATATATGATATCATAGGATTTGAACAAGTGGATTAAAAGTTATTTAAATAATACATTATGTATTTTTATTTAATCAAAATCCTATGATTTGAATAATTGAATTATTTTCCTTAAGGAAAATAATTCCAAAATTCCGATTTAATTAAAACGGCTCGGCCCGAATTCAAAACGCGCGGGTCGACCCGGGCCCGGGAGACTCGGCACTGTCGCACCGCGCGGGTCGTGGGTCGACCCGGTCCGCACAGTGCCATCATCCCTGCTCCGTCGTCCCGAAAAAGGGGACCGATTAGGGAAACCCTAATCGCAAAATTCCGGCGCATCCAGCCCACGGCTCAGCCAGAATTTGATCGATACATGATCACCGTGGTCAGACGCGTCGATTGGGACACGAAGCCCCTTCTGAGACGGTCTGGATCAGCCAGACCTTACTCACCTGAGACTCCTCCATTGGAGCTACTGTGGGGAGATAATTCTCCCCACAGAGGCCATGCCAGACCCCGGGCTCGATCTCTACACCATCAGGGAGGTGAGGCGGATCGAAGCCCTCTAGTCTGGGGGTCTAGGATGGTCTAGATCGCTGGGTCCTTACTGGACCGAGATGATCCCGAAAGAAACTAACCCGATCGATCGATTCGATCGATCGGGGCTAACCTAGACCCTAATTACGATATGGCTAGGTTCGTGTCGACAATATGTAAAAAGGCGCATCAAATGGACTAAGGTTTGAGCCTAATTAGCTCAGAACCTACAACTGGAGTACCTAGTTTGATGAATCAGCTCGGAACGCTTGACTGGGGGCTCGGCTGGCTCTAGCCACAGGTTCCAAATGCTGCAAAGGTTCCTGAACTCCAGGAGAGCCTACTATTAGCGGCTCAGAAGCACGGGAGTGCCTGGAAGGAGCTTCGGCAATCAGCAATGGCGGCGAATTGCAGAGGCTTCAATTGATCCGCTAAGGGTCAATTGAAGCGAAGCTGGGGCTATTTATAGCCTTGGCTGAGCTTAGGGAAGCTTCTGGAGCCACTGGCTCGGGCTGGGGAGGCCCGAGAGGTCGGGCCTTGGCCGAGCTCTCAAGTTTCCAATTTGAGCTCGGCCGGGTCGCTAGGCCTGATCGGGAGTTCCCTGCCATAATGGGAAGGATCCCAACGGCTTGCTGAGGTGGCGCGGGGAGTGGGGGACAAGCTGGGCAGCTGGCAGTATAGGGATTCTCCCTATCGACTGCGCGATTGGGAGGAAGACGACGATCCACAGTGCCGGGTGCCCTGGATGCCATTTGATCGATCCATCAGAAGGAGCTACGGCTGGGATCTCCCGGATCCTAATGACCGATCGCGGGAGCGATCCTGGCTGTAGGATTCACGGGACAGATCCAGCGACGGATCAGCGGTTCCGCGGAATTGAATCATGACCGTAGATTGAAAAGGCGGAATGGTCAGATGCGCGGGACCCCGCTATCGCGTGCCCCGGCATCCACTGTGCCGCGGTCCGCACAGTGGATGCCGGCTGTTAATTTAGTTAAATGGGTATATTTAAAAAATTAAATTGTTTGGAACCCTTTTATGCAATTGAACCATTTTAATTTAAATTGAATTATGGTCCAAATGAATTCCAAATTGCACCAAATTTTCACGCTTAGCTAATTTGGGGGTGAGGAATTCAAAAATGCAATTAGATTTTAATTCTAAGATCAAAATATTTTGGGTCTAGATTAAGGTATCTAGATTGATCAAATTGCAAATTTAACTTAGAGAAGTCCAATGGACTACAAATCTTCTAGATAGGCTTAAATTGATGTTCTAAAGGCAATTATGCTAAAAATTGATTAAGAAATCTACATTTTGCATGGTAGCAACTTAGGATTGTTACAGACTCCCCTATTTAAGAATGATGTCATCCTCGACATCATCTCAAGAGAAGACATACAAGAGAAAATGAAGCGCATGAATAAGGCTTTAAAACTAAAGAATACATAGAGTTTCAAAGAGACAGGGATATTTCTTTTTCATATCTTCCTCTTTCTCCCAAGTAGATTCTTCTAAAGAGCAATTTCTCCATTAAACTTTTACCATTAGGATGGAGTGATTCCTTAGCTACTTTGCTAAGATCTTAATCAGCTCTTCTGCATAAGAAAGATTTAGTTGTAGTGATACTGCTGGAAGTTCAATTAAGTGAGATGGATCACAGAGACATCTCCGCAGAGAGGAGATGTGGAATACATTATGAACTGCAGAGAAATCTTCAGAAAGCTTTAATCGATACGCTGCAGAACCAATCTTTTCTAGTATTTCAAATGGTCCGACGTAGCGAGGACTTAACTTCCCGGCTACACCAAAATGATAAACGCCCTTCATTGGACTTACTTTAAGGTACACATATTTCCCACCTCAAGGTCCAGAGCACGATGATGAGTATCGTGATATTTACTCTGTCAGTCTTGAGCTGCTTTGATCCTTTACTGGATCAGTTGAATCTTGTGATTTGTTTCTTTGACCAACTTTGACCCATAAAGTTGAACACTGCCGGTCTCGTACCATGCTAATGGCATACTACATTTCCTGCCATATAGAGCTTCATATGGAGTCATACCGATACTTGCTTGAAAACTATTATTGTACGAAAATTCTACCAGAGGAAGGTGGTCCTCCCAAAAACCTCCAAAGTCCAGAATACAGAGACGAAGGAGATCTTCCATAACTTGGTTAACTCTTTCAGTTTGTCCATCTGTCTGAGGATGAAAGGCGGTACTCATAGCTAGAGTAGTTCCCAAGTCTTGATGTACTGCTTGCCAAAATTTTGAAGTGAAACGGCTATCTCGATCAGATACAATGGATCTCGAAATCCCATGGAGTCGGATAATTTCCTTGATATATAACTTTGCCAGTTTCTCCACAGAATCAGTTTGACGCATAGAGATGAAGTGAGCTGATTTGGTCAATCGATCGACAATGACCCAAATTGAATCGACACCAGATCTTACTTTAGGCAAACCCATAACAAAATCCATAGAGATGTCGAACCACTTTCACTCAGGGATTGCTAGAAGGTGAAGAAGTCCTCCAGGCTTTTGATGCTCGGCTTTGACTAGACTGCAAACATGATATTTTGCCACAAATTCTACCACTCTTTTTCATACCAGGCCACCAGAATGATTTCTTCAGATCCTGGTACATTTTGGTACTACCTAGATATACTTGGTAGCCAGAATTATGGCCTTTGACCAAGATCTCTTGATGCATGGATTTGGGAATCCATAGACAATCACATTGGTAGATTACGTTACCACGAAGCTAAAGGTCGAAGCGACGTCCACTTTTGATATCGACCTTGAACTTCAAATAATCTTCATCCTTAGTTTGAGAGATGAAAATGTCATGATGAAAGGTAGGTTCAACTGAGCTCATGGCTACCAGTGTGCTTAGCATATCTCCACGCACTGGCCTGATTTTAAACCTTCAGAATTCTTCCTCCAATGCACTTGTGAGAATCATAGAAGATAGCATAGCATGACGGCTGAGTGCATCTGCTACAACGTTTGCTTTTCCAGGATGGTACTGAATGCTTAAGTTGTAATCGCTTATTAACTCGAGCCATCTTCGCTGTCGACAATTCAACTCACGTTGGGTGAAAATATATTTCAATCTCTGATGGTCGGTGAATATGGAACACTGGATGCCATACAGATAATGATGCCAAATCTTTAGAGCGAAGACTATTGACGCTAGTTCGAGATCGTGAACAGGATAGTTCTTCTCACGTGGTTTCAATTACCGAGATGCATAGGCTATGACTCTCCCTTCCTGCATTAATACACATCCCAAATCTATACCAGATGCGTCGGTATAAACTTGGTAATTCAATCCTTCCTTGGGCTAGGCGAGAACTGGGGCAGAAGAAAGAGCATTTTTCAATGTTTGGAATGCTTTTTCACATTCTGGACTCCAGACAAAAGGCATTGCTTTTTGAGTTAATTTGGTGAGAGGAGACGCAATTTGTAAGAAACCTTTGACAAATTTTCTATAATAGCCTGCCAGACCTAAGAAGCTTCTGATGTCCATCACGGATTTCAGTTGTGACCAATCTCGGACTACGCTTACTTTGTTTTGATCCACTATGATTCCTTGAGAGTCAATGACGTGTCCCATAAAGGCGATGGAATCAAGCCAAAACTCGCACTTAGAATACTTAGCATAGAGTTCATGATTCCTGAGTTCTTCAAGTACTATACGTAGGTGTTTTTCATGATTGGTCTTATTCTTGGAATAAATCAGTATGTCGTTGATGAAGACGATGAATTTATCCAGATGTGCTTTCAACACACGCTGCATTAAGTCCATAAAAATGGACGGTGCATTCGTCAATCCGAAAGACATCACCAAGAATTCGTAATGTCCATAACGAGTTCAAAATGCTGTTTTCTCAATATCGGAATTCTTAACTCGCAATTGATGATACCCAGATCGCAAGTCTATCTTAGAGAAGACCTTTGCTCCAGATAACTGATCAAACAGATCGTCGATACGCGGCAGAGGGTATTTGTTCTTGATGGTTACTTTGTTTAATTCCCTATAATCGATGCACATCCTCATCGATCCATCTTTCTTCTTAATGAACAACACCGGCGCTCCCCAAGGGGATGAACTTGGACGGATGAGACCCTTCTTTAGTAATTCTTGAAGTTGGTTGTTCAACTCTTGGAATTCTTTTGGCGCCATGCGGTAGGGAACCTTTGATAGTGGTTGGGTACCAAGAATTACTTCTATGGTGAACTCTACTTCTCTATTCGGAGGAAGACCAGGCAGGTCTTCAGGGAAAACATCAGGAAATTCACAAACTACACGGTTCTCAGAAAGAGGTATAACTTCTTTCTTTTCTCCCAACATTGTTACAAGGTACGCACTGCATCCCTTCTTTACTAGTTTCTCTGCCACCATGGCGTTGATTAACGACGATTGGGTGCTAAATTTTCCTACGAATGATTTGGAGTTTCTTCCGCTGCCCAAGGTTATTTTCTTCTTTTGGCAATTTATGGATGCACCATGTTGGCTTAACCAATTCGTACCTAGGATTATATCGAAGTTGGTAATTGGCAGTAAAATTAGCTTAGCTTTGAAGTTTTTATCCTCAATAGGAATATCTAGATTGTAGAATTGTTGAGACTGCATACGAGCTCCAGAAGGTAGTCCAATACTTAATGAACTGGCTAATTGATAGGTCTGCAGTTTAAGTCTTTTAGCCCATTCTTCTGATACGAAAGAATGACTTGCTCCCGTATCGAATAAAACATTACAAGTCGTGTCGTGTATTGTTAATGTGCATATAGTTGTGATGATTTGCGTAAGGATAATTATTCAAGAATTGAAATACTGGAATAGTAAGGGACAATTATTAATACAGCAAGAATAGAGAATTTATTTAAGGCGTACCTGATACCACGTCATTATTTTCAGGAGCAGAAGCTGGAGTTAACATATATACTCGGGCAGGTGCCGAGGGTTGCTTGTTCTGGGTCCCTGAATCTTGGCGGTTGTAAATTGACCTTTGCACAGGTACACTTGCCCTTGAGTTTGTCGTAGGAGCTGGCATTATGGCAGGAGCGGGCTCCCGTTGGTTCACGGGTTGAGCACGAAAGGTTTGCTTTTGGCAGGAGTGGTCGATGGGCATACCATTGATGATATTTTTCTCCTTGCACTCATAGTAGCGATGGCCCTTACGGCCACAAGTGAAACATACACCACCGAAGTGGTAGCACTTTCAGTATAGATGCTTCCTCTTACATTCAGAATTTTGAGGTTGAGGTCGTGTAGTTTCCATATTGTATACTCTGGCTGTTTTGTGATGGCCAAAGTGCTCGTCTTGTGGGCGCGTGACCATGGCTTTTCTCTTCTGATCCAGCTGACCCTGGAATCCTTCTTGTAGACGGGCAGCCTCGATTAATTCAATTAGGGTTTTGAACTACCGTGAGACTAGGTGTGTTCTAATAGAATCTCTCAGACCTTTCATGAAGCGGTGACACTTGGATGCTTCCATTCTCACTAGGTCCGGAACGAATCTTGACAGTCTCCTAAATTCTTGTTCATAATCAGACACTGACTTATTTCCTTGGACGAGATGAAGGAGTTCATCCTCTAAAATTGCTTGTGCTGAAGCCGGGATGAATGCTTCATGGAACGCTTCCATGAACATATCCCATGGAATATCCTCCACCTCAAAGTCCGCAAATCTATTATTCCGTTGATTTTTCCACCAGTATTCCGCCTCTTCTTGGAACAGGTAGGACACCAGACGGATTGCCTCAGAATTAGGACATTTAATTAAGGCTAGATTCTTCTCTACCAACTTTATCCATATTACTGTATCCATGGGGTTTAATGCCCCGTTGAATGTGGGAGTACGGAAATGAAGGAAATTGTGTAGGACTCCGTCACTTGAGTTATAAGAAGAAGATCCGGAGGATTGTTGTTTGACTGACAGGATGAGAGATCGTGTCTCCTGCGCCTATTGTGCGTTACTATCAATTAAGGCCTTTATTAAATTGGCCATAAGACTTGATTCCTTAGGTCCGCTTGACGATGGAATCGTCGTTTTAATAGGAGTGGGAGCAGAGGGGGAACCAGGATTCATAGCTGCAATTACAATGAAGTCTTAGAAACATAAATTTCATTCATTCTTGAATTCTTTCTCAAAAGAGAAGATACATGGTTACATCAAAATTTATAAATGAGGTGACAAGAAATGACATAAAGAAACTCCTAGGATCTAGTTATAATACTCTACCCAGAAGGCAGCACAAAAGTCATCATATGTGACTATGTGACCTTTCCGAGCTAATCTCCTATCGACCTAATGCCACCAACGACTCGCTGATCCCCTCAGTAGGATCTCTACAATCTCTAGGTGGTACTTCTCTGGGCTGTCTCTCGAAGTGCCGTGGTAACACGATCCAGCCACTCTTTGGTGAGTGCCGAAAGACTGGTACCTCTAAATGATGAATGAATCAGGATATTTTCTAGTACTGTGACTCCTCGGGGTGATACTCCATCTACCGTCCTCCCATATATCTGACCATCTCAAAGGTCGTCTATCCAATAATCATCAAACCTCCTAAGGTAGAACAGAAATGCTGACGGCGAGTATTCCATCCCCTAAAATAGTTCAATCCATAAATATTTCATTCATTTACTTCTTTCAAAATTTGTTCAAATCTTAAGATGTCATTTTAAGTTATCTTTTTACGTGCGTTTAATTCCTAGGGTGTCAGTATTTTAGACATAATCTCCCTTTCTATTTTTGAGATAGCTTAATGAACCTTTTGGAAGATTGCTTTGCACTACCTATAGTAATTGTGATCTTGTCATAACGCAGAGAACAGGTTATAAAGTAGATAGGAACAAGCTCCTTATCTGACACTTTATAATACTTCTCTGATACCAACTGTAGCGCCCCGTCCTGTCGCCGTGCGCAAAAGACAAGTGTAATTTATAGTTCGGCGGTGGAACGGTGCGCTACTCGAGAACGGTGGGCCATACAAGTAAAACCCATCTTCCCGAATAGGCTAGAGAGACGGAGCCATACTGAAGGCTGCTGACTCGAACCCTAAGAGTAGGTTCGAGAGTCAATATCTAAGATAAGAATGAAATACTTATCTTAGGTATTAGACTGGTACGTACATAAGGCTCAAGGGAGCAAGAAAGAACCCATGTACGTTATAAAATATATCAGCGTTTCCAGTACGCCGATCACATCACAATACTATGTATAGCAGTATAACAGAGTGCGGAAGCTAAAAGCAAAACATCCAGAATACATTCATCTCAAGCAATAGTAAATATCCATCTCAGAAAAGAAAAGTACAAGTACATCCAGAGTTTATTACAAACCATTGAAATGCAGAATATAAAGAGTCTATCTAAAATGCTGGAAAGAACTAGAAAGAAAAAGTAGATGCTCGATCCCCTACAGCTCCAATTGCTCCTCTTGAGTCTCTGGTACGTCCTCCAGACCTGCTTCCAAAAACTGCTTGGGATCTAGCAAATTGTCGGATCCCAAAAGTACCCCGTGTTAGACAAGAAGTCTAACACATCGAAACTAGCTATGCAAAGCTAAACTAAACATAACAAATATACAAGTAACGTTAAGTAAAAGTGCAGAAAAACTGTAAAGACACTAAATAACTTAAACTATAAAGATGAAGCAAGGTAAGACTGCATCAAAACTAAATACTGAAAGTAAATGAAAATATCAGATGCTCATAAATCAATGTGAAAGGAATGTCAAATGCTGATAAGGATGCTATAAGCTGCACTGTATGCCACTGAAACAATGCTCGCAAATATGCCATACTACGATATATCACAGAACTATCACTAAAGGTTTATGAGTAGTACGGTCCATTGTAAGCACAATAGTTAGGAAGCCAATATGGTGACGCAGATGCACCCTGAAATTCCCCAGTCAGTGTATATAATATTCTGTATCTCATACTATATCGCTGATAACCACGTGTCACAACAGAAGGGATGAGTTCAACTCATGTTTATGCTTATGCTTATGCCACTACGTTAAATGAATGAAAAATTCCCGAAATCCATGAACAATATAGTGAGAAATAGTAATGAATCCTAAGTCTCCACTGTGTAGAATCCTACTAAAAGGATTCTGACTTCAATCTCTAGATCGATATTTAGTTAAAGTTGCTTATTTACTTAAAGATCACTAGGCAGGGTGATTGTATACACATATTAAATATGCTGTAAAGATAGGACTCACAACATTTAGTTTGATTACGCCACCTTAACAAAGCGATCTTCATTAGGAGGCACCATCCGATGATGATTTTGTATCTCAAACTAAGCATTTAGTCGCTAAATTCACAATCATACTTAGTGTCTTAAGGAAGGTGAATCCCGTTACTTAGTTTATTTGAGCCAAACCTATTGAAGCGATCTTCGCTAGGAGGCATTGCTCGATGGCAACTTGTCTTTCAATTAAACTAAGGAATAGGCACCCGTTTAATACACTCTTAGGATCGATTGATTTACTTTAAGCGAGGTTATATCCGCATAAGCCCGTAGGATAGCAATAAAGATAAATCTCACTTAGAGTGACTCAACTAATCCAGAATATTTCTGGGGACCAGTAATATGGGTATACTATACTGCACTACCCAATAATTATGGTTCAATCAAGTCTATTTAATAGAATAAGGATTTATTAAAACTAAAAGTCCTAAACTGATAGGTAAGTCCTATACAAAGTTTCATCAAGTGAATGCGTTCCAAGATCACTTAATATGGATTCTACCACAAGGAGATGTATATCTTCTATTGTCTTAAGTGATTACTACCACAAGGAGAATAGATCAATCTCTAGGGTGATGGGATCTTCTATAATTCTACCTCAAGGATTCATACAAGGCCTCCTACCTCATGACATATGAATTTAGGTCTTTTAAATAATTCAAGACGATCTTATGAAAAGATATTTAGGGTTCTCTTATCTAAATTTTGATATTAATCTCTTAGGTTCTGTTTCATATTTAAGTTTAGGATGATTAGATCAAATGATTAAGTTATCTGACCACACTTAATCTAAGATCATGGGATCTAAATCCGAAATATTTTTAAAACTTAGATCACTTGATTAATCAATCTGATTTTATTAATCTTCTTATGCTAGTTCTCTTGCTTAAGAGAAAATCAGGGATCTTAAGGTTTGATTCAGATAGTGAAATCACTAAAGATTATTATTAACCTTAATTTGTCTTATTCAAATGTTTAGAATTAATAATAAATCAAATGCATTATTTAAAAAATGTTTAATCCAAAGTTTTGAATCAAATCAATTAAATTAGGGTTCTAAGGGTTTAGATCCTTCTTAAGTAGTTTAGAGTTTGATCCCTTCTCATGCCTTAAGAAAAATCAAGTTATGTATTTAAGATTAATGTCAAATCAATGGATTAATTATGTATTATTGGTGGCAATCTCAGACCTAGAATAAGTCTTAATGGCTTGATCCAAATCTTATGATTTCTTAAATTAAGATTTTTAAGATTTTAGATCTTTAGATTTATTCAAGTATGCTCCATAAGCTTATCTAAAGTAATTCACTACACTTAACTTACTATTACAAGTCAGATTAACAATTAAAGTTTATAAAATAGAGGGTACTTAGTGCTAATCAAACCCTAATTCCAATCAAAAAGATTAGCACATAAGCATAAATCCAACCATTCAAATTACAAGATATTTGGCATGCAAGTTCTAATTAATCATACAAGTAATTAGAGCCTGAGCTTGATATGATCCAATAAGTATAAACCCTAATATATACTAATCATATTTTAACAAAATTAGGGCATAACTAAAATTAAAAAGCTCAAAAAAATATTCTACTTAGCACATGCATTCTGATTAACATTAGTGAACTAATGGCACCCTAAACATGCAATTTGGATAAGTAAATTTACTAATTTGTCCTAATTAACATCCACTGTAATTATGCAATAATTAAAGATCTAATCGTCAGATGCATGATTTTTTTAGATATTTAGATTCCTGAGATTTTTCTGATCATTTTCATATATAATATCATAGGATTTGAACAAGTGGATTAAAAGTTATTTAAATAATACATTATGTATTTTTATTTAATCAAAATCCTATGATTTGAATAATTGAATTATTTTCCTTAAGGAAAATAATTCCAAAATTCCGATTTAATTAAAATGGCTTGGCCCGAATTCAAAACGCGCGGGTCGACCCGGGCCCGGGAGACCTGGCACTATCGCACCGCGCGGGTCGTGGGTCGACCCGGTCCGCACAGTGCCGTCGTCCCCGCTCCGTCGTCCCGAAGGAGGGGACCGATTTGGGAAACCCTAATCACAAAATTCCGGAGCATCCAGCCCACGGCTCAGCCATAATTCGATCGATACACGATCACCCTGGTCAGACGCGTCGATTAGTACATGAAGCCCCTTCTGAGATGGTCTGGATCAGTCAGACCTTACTCACCTAAGACTCCTCCATTGGAGCTACTGTGGGGAGATAATTCTCCCCACAGAGGCCATGCCAGACCCCGGGCTCGATTCCTACACCATCAGGGAGGTGAGGCAGATCGAAGCCCTCTGGTCTGGGGGTCTGGGATGGTCTGGATCGCTGGGTCCTTACTCGACCGAGACGATCCCGAAAGAAATCTGCATTTTGCATGGTAACAATTTAGGGTTGTTACATAAACTGTCGGCAAAGGCGATGGATGGAATTCATTAGTGATTATGATCTGGATATCCAATACCACCCAGGAAAAGCCAACGTTGTGGCAGACGCCTTAAGTCAGAAGTCATTTAGTGTACTCAATGTGATGACCATTAATAATGATCTAGTTAAGGAGTTGGGTAAGCTAGAGATAGATCTGGTAACAATGAATCAATTGAATACCATTTCAACTTCAGAGATTGCAGATTTAACGTTAGAGGAACGCATAATACTATCTCAAGAAAAAGAGTATGAATATTAAAAACTGAAGCAGATTATCCAGGAAGGAAGGAATAGTTATCTTCAAGAAAAGAACAGCTACATTTATCATTAGACTCAATTGTGGGTCCCCAACGATAAAGAATTACGAATGGTGATTTTACAAGAAGCACATCATTCAAGATATAATATCCACCCTGGGACTTCAAAAATGTATCACGACTTGAAGAAAATTTATTGGTGGTCTAGATTAAAGAGAAGTGTAGGAGAGTTTGTGACGCGTTGCAATGCATGCAACTTAGTGAAAGCAGAACGTCAAAGGCTAGGAGGACTCTTACAGTCCCTACCAATCCCAGAATGGAAGTGGACTAATATTGCCATGGATTTCATTGTTGGGTTGCCTCGAAGCAAATCAGGAGCTGATACCATTTGGGTTGTCGTTGACAGACTCACAAAGTTAGCTCATTTTCTTCCAATAAGAGAAACAGATCCCGTGGAGAAGCTCGCCAGAACTTATATCAAGGAAATCGTTCGGCTACATGGAATTCCAAGATTAATTATATCAGACAGGGACCGAAGATTCACTTCTCGATTTTAGAAAGCTGTACATCTTGATTTGGGCACCAACCTTGCAATGAGCACTACTTTTCATCCTCAAACTGATGGACAAACTGAGAGAGTTAATCAAGTGCTAGAGGATCTCTTGTAATAACCCTAGTTGTTATCTCAACTAAATCTGGATTAATTAAACTAAACCAAGGCTTGATTTTGATTCCATTGGATTCAATGGGTCATTTAAACCTAACCCTAGAAGTTTGGAATCATTTGGAGCTAAAATGAAAAATTTGGTATTTTTGGCTATTTTTAAGCTCTGAAAAATACCTAAAATATTTTGATCTCAAAATTAAAATCTGATTCTATTTTTGAATTTCTCATACCCTAATTAGCTAAGGGTGAAATTTTGAGAATTTTTGGAGCTCATTTGGTCTGAAATTGGATCTATAAATTTAATAGGAATTAATATGATTATTTAATTTAAAGATATTAATTAATTTAATTATTTAATTAAAATTAAGCCTCAGGATTGGCTATCGGGACCGCGACAGATCCGCTGCGGGGTCCCGACAGCGGCGCATAGCTGTGCACCCGTAGGATGCCTAGCACGCATCTTGGCGTGGCTTTCCCAACGGCGCTATCTTCCCCCGCCAGGATCGAATCACAGCCGTGCGATCGGCATCTTAAATTCGACGCGCAGAATTTGATCCGCATTTCCGTTTTTCAATCCCCGCATCAGACTGTTCAATTCCAACGACTTTGGCATCAGACGGCGGAGACGAGCCCAACCACTGTGGACCTTCGTTCTCACGGGGATCAGGCCGACAGCAAAATTCGCCACGTAGGCTTTGTCTCCCACTCCCGCTGACACGTCCTCCCTGCCATTAGAATCTTCCCTGTTCTGGCAGGATATTTCCCGTCAGGTCCTGAGGGCCTGCTATCCCAATTGTGGAAGCTCGGGACTCCACCCCTGCCCAAGCCTGAGCCATGGCATCTAGCCGTGGCATCCACCTCTATGCCCCTCTAGGACCTATAAATACTCCTCTTGCTCCCACAGTGAGCTCCTTTGCTCACAATGACGCCCAATTTCCCCTTTGGCCCTCTGCCCTCGGTGATCCAGCTCTCCTGGCGACTGAACCTGCTACGTCCGCTGATAGTGGGTGTGGTTTGGAGTTCAAACCCCCAGGTTGCAGTAAAGGGAGCACAGGAATTGCCAGTGGGTTACTGAGGCACTCATCTTCACCTTCTTCCAGACCGTCAAGGTACAGCCCATTCCCTTCCTTTTGTCGAGCTAAATTTAGCTCGGCACTTACTCGCTCAAGCCGTAGATGCTGTGTAGGACATTTCCCTAGATCCCCTATGGATGTTCAAATCTGTGGGTGAAGTCTGGTAGTGGGACAGACAACGAATTTGCCGTCTGAGCGCACTGCCAGAGGAACCCCAAGCTCGCCTAATGCCGTGCTCTCGTGCGCAATTAGCCATCTATCTAGTGCCAAAACATTTGGGCAGTGATTGTAAGTTGGTATCGATGGTTGGGTTTGACCAGATCGATCGATTCGACTGGAATCGATCGATCCAGTCGTGGGTCTAGATGGCAGAAACTGCAGAGTAGCACCCCAGCGATCCAGACCACCTCAAAACCTCCCGAGTCGACCTATCGCTCCCTCATCAATCCCTGAACGTGTAGGGATCAAGATAGCGGCGACCCATGGACTCTGTGAGGAGAATTCACTCCTCACAGGTGCGCCTGAGGAAGAGCTTCGGCCGAGTAGCACTCCATCGATCCGGTGCCTCCCAGTTAGGACTTCTTGGTTTAATCGACGCGTATAAGTTCAGGGATCGTGTAGCCGTTGAAATTGGGGCGTGGCATGACCGGAGCGCGGAGAATTTGGCGCTGGAAGCTGGTCCTAGGGTTAGGGCTGCGGGCGTGTGCGAGAGGAAGAAGACGCTGGATTTTGGGCCGGGCCGACCCCGACCCGCGTGGTTTGATTTCGGGCCACGGTTGATTAATTAATTATAGGATTGCATTTTTAAAGGTTATGCGATTAATTAATTAAATCGTATAGTTTTAATTTAAATAAACATTCAGATTAAATTAATAGAATAACTTTGGCTATACAAATACAAATGGTATGATCCAATATACTATTTGAATCAGAAAAATTCAAAGAATCTAAATATAAAATAAAATCACAGATCTAATGGTTGGATTTAAAAATATTTGCCAATCTTCTTGTTGTCCTTAATTAAATTATATAAAATAATTTAAACATCCAATTTATGAGATTAAGGGCTTTGATTGCTCCTTGTACCCTAAGGAACAATATCAGACCCTTAAATTTAATTTTGAATAATTATTTTTCTTAATCACTCCTTAATCACCTTAAATAAGGATTAATGAAATTAACCCTAATTAAGCCTCTATTTTGGATGGGGGTTGTTCCTAATGTCATATTAGGTCTATAGTAATGTAACTCGGGCAAGTAACCTAAGTATAAGGTTGGATTGCCCTAAGAATGCATATGTTCACTAATAACCCTAATCACCTTAAGTAAGTGATTAGTACTAATTAAGATTAATTAGGTCATCAAAACCTAATATAAGTGTGTTTCTCACTTCACTAATCAATATGAAACTCATTAAAATAGATTGGATCAACTTGGGTAACTAAACCATAAAATCCTAATTTTACCCTTAAGAGGGGCATTTTGGTCATTTTGATAAAAATATATTTAAATGCTCCTTAAGGTTTGGAAGTTTCATTAAACTATCTTAAGGTAGATTAGAGATGTTCTCTGAACTCTTAGACTAATAGTAATGATAATGTGATCATTAATTTAAGAAATCTCCACTTAATCTCTAATTAAGACACTTAGATCTTAAGTGATCCTATAAGAGTCATTTGGCATTAATTCTTGAATCTAATAATTGAGATGATTAAATATCACTTTAATAAGTTCAGTAAGGTTAACCTAAGAGCTAAAACTTAAAAGAAATGTAATTGGTAAAGTCTAAGTTAAAATCTAGCTTGAAAGGTCTAAAGTGATCAAACCTCAGATCCTTAGATCTTAAGTAGCCCTAAAAAGGTCAATATGAGTTTAGTGTTAATCTAATGCTTAGAATTGTCAATTTCAACTTTAATAAGCTCCATTTAGTTTAACTATGAACTTAATTCTAAAAGAAACACAAATGGGAACTCTTAAGTTAAAACTCTAATTTAATATAAAGTGATCAAATCTCAGATCTTTAGATCTTAGATCTTAGACTTAGATCTTCAATTTGAAATTAAACCATCTCCTATTGAAATTCTTTAATGATTGATTGTTTAATATTTTGAAACCTTCCATGTGGGTTTGGATGATTCAACCAATAAGATAATAAAATTATCTTAAAGATTGAATATAGATCTTAGATTCTCAAATTCTTAATCGATTATTTTATCTTATAATGAGTAGAATAGCCTTTCACTAAGTTCTTAGTTCCTGAATCTTTCAGCTTATAAGATCTTTTACCTTTAATTTGGGCAATAAGTATAAACCCTAGATCCTAGTTAGAATATTACCTTGGATTTAGGATTTGAACTCAACATAGGGTTTAGGTTCTAAATCCTTAAATCTTGATCTACTTAATCAAGATTTGGGTAAGAGAGTAAAATAATTAATTAATTAGGCCGTTGATTTACTTACTTAAATCCTATAGTCGTCACATGATTTTGGATTAGAACTTGTTAAGTTCTAATATTAACTTTAAGGATGTAAATCTGAGATTCTACTCGATAGCGGGATATTGGAGATCCTAAACTTGTACCTTCTCAGAGTAGCTAGATTTGGCAATTAGATAATATCAGATATCACATGAGTCTAGATTGAGTCTCTTGCTTACTTGACTAGATTGCTTCGCATACTTTGGATATTGAGCCTTATTCCTTGAGCATAATAGGAAAACTTAGGATATGGATGATACATCCTAAGCTAGTATTTGAATTGCATATCATTCAGTTTTGCCTTGTTTGCAGTTGGTAGAATATATCCTAGCTTAGTCTACCTCTTCAGTAATAGTATTGTGTAGACTGGACTCAGACCTAGCATATCTGGATAGCTAGGCTGGGGATTGATTGATTGATATTGGAGGCCCTGAATGGCCTATTGGCTGATATGACAGTACTATGTCTTAGGCTTATTGCTACTTTAGCTGGATTGTATTGTTTTCTGATTTGCCTTGCCACATGCTTCAGTGGCCTTATTTTCAGTATTTGCTCATTTTGCCACATTTCTCAGTGGCTTCATATTTCATAGATTGCTTTGCTTTTGCCACATGTCTCAGTGGCTTTTCTTTTATTTCCTTATTCTTAACTAGCATGTTGTATGTATACTCATATAGCTTACTTATATATATTGGCATATTTAGGATGCTAGAATTGCATATTTTTAGTACTTGTATTTTTTTTATATACTCAACATATGTTAACATGATCATAAGCATGTTAGGATTATAATTGTATTGTAGTTGCTATTTCTTCTAGCTTTTAGCCTCACCTTGTTTATTTTACATTGTATGCTAGCTATAAATGAATAATTTATAATTACCCATTTCTTTCATAGCTTGTTGCACATTTACTGCTTGCATGTTTAGCTAAATTAAAATATGCTATCTTTAAATGTTCAGCTCATTAAAATAGCCTAAAATATACTTAGACAATTATCTAACTGTAATCTTTTTGTTTTGTTGGCTGGGGCCCCAGCATTTGTGATACTGATAAATGTCAGATTCAGACGTGTTCGTGGGCAGTATCGCAGAAGAGGAGCAGGTTCAGGAGGAGGATCATGCTGCCGCTGAATAGATAGTTGTTGCATTTTCATTTCAGTGAGATTGAGAGACATTTTCATTTTTCTTTAAACTTCAGTTTGTAATAATTATTTCTGGATGTATTTCATTTCTGCATTGTGATGAGTTACTATATTGCATTCTCTTTTCCTATTATGCATGTTTGTGGATGTTACTCTATTGTGTGTTGCTTCCGCCACTTTGATATTTATATATTGATGAATGTTATAGCACTTGGTGATAAGTCCTTGGCTTAAGGTAGGTTGGGTTTACCTAACTTTACTTAAGTTGGGTATTTGCCATAGTTGGAGCATCGTACTTCCTTGTTGTCAGTACGGGGGCCCCATATCTCTTGAGACTTTGCATACTAGACTTCAGCGGGAACTGGGAAGAACACTTGCCATTGGTTGAATTTGCTTATAATAACAGTTATCAGGCCAGCATTGGAATGGCGCCCTATAAAGATCTGTACAGAAGAAAGTGTCTTACACCTCTATCCTGGTTAGAAATTGGAGATGTTCAAATTTATGGATCCGATCTTGTTGAAGAAACTAATAAGAAGATTCAGTTAATAAAATTAAGGATAACTGCAGCCCAGGACCGCCAAAAGAAATACCATGATTTGAGACACAGAATACTAGAATTCCATGTAATAGATTTTGCTTATTTAAAGGTAAGCCCAATGAAAGGAGTATACCGTTTTGGCATATCAGGAAAACTAAGCCCACATTATGTGGGACCATTTGCGATCATCGCTCGAATAGGGAACTCTGCTTACCATTTGAAACTACATGAGGATTTTTCTAGAGTACATGATGTGTTCCATGTATCATCCTTACGTAAGTGTCTACAAGAACCATCTCATCAACTAGTAGCTCCCGGAACAGTAATTTAGTCAGATCTAAGCTATGTAGAAGAACTAGAACAAATTATAGAACGAGATAACCACCGGTTAAGAAAGATAACCATTCCTATGGTCAAAGTGAAATGGAAAGGTCACAACACCAAGGAAGCAACGTGGGAAAGAGAAAAGGATATGAGAAAAGAATATCCCGGACTCTTTCAGAACTCAGGTAACCTTAATTAAATCTTTTTGCATTCAATTAAATATTTTTTATTATGGTGAAATATCGAAGACGACATTATTTTTAAGTTGGGGAGTTTGTAATGACCCTAGGTCATTATAAGATAAGCATTGAATTCCCGATTCGTTAAATCTCTCACAAATTTTAGTTTCTCGTTAAAACTCCCGCTAAAATTCGATTCTTCAGTTTCAATACTTAATGTAGAAAGTTTTTAAAATTCGTTTAAACTGAAATTAAAAGTTAAAATAGTTGTTAACACATATTTAAGTTAACAAAACGTAACTTCTTGATTTAAGACTCTTATTCAAGGAAAATAAATTCAGTCGAAATGAAAAAGTATTAAATCACCGTTGTTTTAGGAAGGAATGTTTAAGGAATTACCCGTTGCCTGCTATTAATGGACCGAATAAATCGGACGTGCATTACATACGCACGTCCTATTTAATCGGGAGGAGACAGAAGGCCCACACCACTCGAGCAAACCCTCCTCTCCTCCCAGTCGCTTGTTCATTTACCGCACGGACAAACCAGAAGTAGGCAAGCAGAAAGAGCGCAGTCGACGCACACGATCCGGTCTTCCGGCTTCAGCACCGATCCTTCCTTGCTCGATTCCTTCCGCTCGACTGCTTCCATTGCCGATTTTCTCCTCTGCATGCCGCTCAACTCACCTGCTAGGATCTTCCGCTCGACGCATCTGCTCGGCTAAGGTAAGGGCTCTGTCGAGTCTCTTTACGAAAGAAAATCATATATGTTTATATATAGTAATATATATATATCTATATATAAATGTATATATAAGCATAAATAAATAAATAAATAAATAAATAAATATATATATATATATAACACAATATATATATATATATAACACAATATATATATATATATATATATATGTATATATATTGGTATAGGTATAATAAAGAATAATAATCATAATAATAATTTTAGTAATGAAATTATAATATAATAAATTGATTTGAGTTCGAGTTTTAGGTTGCAATTTTTGCGAGTAGTATAAATTAATCTATTAGCATGCTTTAGTATCAAACCCTAGATGCCTAAATCTAGCTTAGGTATCAAAATATGAAGATTCAAGAAATAGGATTTGATGAGGTTAAACTCGTATATGCTTAAGTAAGTAAATGCTTAGCTATTGTAGATATTACATACAACTAAAATTCTAAATCTATATGGTATATTAACCTCTATTCAATGGAAATTGATACATTTTCCTTACCTATAAATATTTGCAATTGAAAAAAAAATTAAGAGTTTTAGGAAAGCATTGTTTAGCTTACCTCCCTACGACTTTGAGATTTTAAAATTAAAGAATCAAAATATAAGTTTTAAATCTTATAAGTAGATCATTGCAAAAGTTTAATAGGATCTCAATTATAATTTTTGCAGACACAGCACGTTATGAGTGATTCATCTAGTTAAATCAAACACAAAATATACACTGGATATTACTTTATATGCTTTTACTTTCATTTGCTGCTTATGCATCGCTTTGAACCTATTTTGTATTTTATACGTTATTCTTACTACTAATGATGTAAGAGAAATTGAATGATGTTTATGTGTCTTGTGAATGTTGCAAGAAGGGTTCCGAAACGGAGCATGATTAGGTTAGGGATGGGGCTAGTCCTCAGGAGCTATAAGGGTGCCATCTGGAGCCTTTGAGGAAGGCACATGTGAAGGTTGCTTAAATGCACGTTGCCATCTGAGATCCTTAAGTGGGTCCAGGTGAAGGTTTATGCTTAAATGCATGTGAACCCAGCCTCATAGTTCTGGCTTTGCCAACAGAACTGCTATTATTGGTTCATGATATCATAGACATAAACATAAACATGAATTTTACTCTATTATTATTTTTTTTTTGACACTTGGCATGTGAACAGAATATTTATTTTGCAGGTGACATGATCATCTTTTATTTGAAACATACTGTATTTCCCTGCAATTGTTATCTCATTTTTCTTTGCCTTCTGCTATGCTTTAAGTATATTTTTAATATCCTTTGTATTTAGATTGTGCACTAAGGCATTATTTTTATAATGCCAGATCAGATACAGTTGGAGGTGGTTGATATAATCTAGAGGCATAGCACGGGAAAATAACTGCTCCTTCCAGGATTAATAGTTTGATGTATATTGAATTTCATGTAATAAATTCTGGATGTTGTTTTTATTTTAAATTGAATGAATGTCGTTTCTTTTATGTGAATGACTTGAATATTCGTTAACTACTATTTTATCTAACTGCCAATATGATCCTATGGAAAGATGCATTCGATGTTAGTTTGGTTCTTACCAACCTAACATGGGTCATCACACTATCAAATTGAGAAAATGAAAGAGAAATATAATAGAAATGAAAATAATAATATTGGCTGTAAAAGCTAATTAGAATATCAAAAATCTAATTTGCGATTAAGCAAACTGTCACTCATTCGAACTTAAAGAACAAGGTAACGAATGTTTTTCCTTACTCTTGTTTAATATTTTTTTTCATTTAGCATCGCACAAATTAATAAAAAAAGTTTTAAAAGTTACATAAAATGATATATGAACAAGTTTGGATAAGTGAGTAGTAAGGGTTCCATGTTGATATATTTTTGGTCTAATCAGACAACTGCTTGGACGGGACTGTCCAATATCGGGAGTCATAAGAAGTCTATATTGATAAGCCATTGAGAGGGCAGGTATAGAGGGAAGTTAGGATATGTTACACAAAAATGAACCCCCATTTTCCTCGATTTTATATTTTATGACTACAATTATTTTTATGCTAAATTTCAAGTGCAATTGAAATAAATTTGCAGGGATAAATTCGTACAATTTTTATTTCATAACAAAATATTGATTATTTTGATTATTATTTAATTTTTGTAAGGATTACATCGATTGGTACTTAATTTCATAACTAATTGGTATTTTAATGTCCGCACTATTAAAATGTGCCCAGATCAAGAGTTCATCATCAAGGAAAGGTTCTAAAAACAAGCAGTGCTGATACTACTTCCTGCCAATTACTGCTTTAAACATTATTTTAAAAATGTGGATCCCCACCCAATAATCCATAAGATTTAACTAAGGGGTGGTGTGTTAATTTGGCAAACCCCTCTCTTAATATTGGATTATGTGTACATCATATTCCACTAGTAAGGGAGAGATAAGCTAATGCATACATATGATATAATCAGTCACTACGCAAATACAAAATCAGAGTGTAAAAGCAAGGTAAAGTAAACATTGATCTAATTTACCACAATAAATAGAGAAAAATGTAGCATACAACTCATAATAAATAGTACAATAAGAAAAATACAGTATGATAGTACTTGTATTATTATAACATTAATTAAGTTTAAATGAACTAAAATAAAATCACTCATTCTCACAATGAGCAAAAAAGACTAAATAGCTTCAGCTCTTTCCTGATGCCCCTCCTTAATATATGGCTCCACTTCTGGATAAAGTTCCTCTTTAACAGTAAAATTCTCAAATCTATCTGATTTTGACATTGTTAGTTTCACAATATTAGGGTCCTAGCTAACAAAAAAAAATCTTATTAGATAATAGTCTAAATACAGTATTTATAACTAAACAAGATTTAAGGAAAAAACTCACACATCAAATAAACTAGGCAAGGATAAGCATACATATATAATATAATACGTAAAAATATTGAAAGAAAAATTTAATCCTAAACATGCTGAAGATCGTATGACATATGCTGATTTAAAAGAAATTAATCCAATAGTGATATATATAAGTAAGCAACAAATGTCTGGCATCCTATAATATACAAGTAAATAAGTAAAGCAATGTAGACTAAAGTCAAGTAAACAGTAAACAGGAAACAACGAATAATAAACAGTAAATGGTAAATAGTAAGCAGAGAGCAGGTATGTAAGTACTGCCATATCAAAAGAGGGCTACCTAACCTGCTGATATCAAAAGGATTCTTAGCGTTAATGCGGAGGCTAAAGTGACAAAATATTCTTAGCGTCATCTGAGCCTAGGCCAGAAATAACAGAACTCAAAACTGAACTGAATATGCAGTAATCATAAATGCAAAAATATTTTAGTTGTTTTACTTTTGCTTCTGTGAACACATCCAGAAGTAGCTGATGAGTCAAGCATATCTGTAAGACTATACAGGTTCCAAACTTAGCACAACTATTGTAACAACCCTAGATTGTTACCCTGCTAACATATAGTCTAAGTAACTATTTATTTTGATTCCATTGTTTATAGAATAATAAATGAAACTTATCTTGAAAGTTTAAAGTTCATTGGATTTCTCTAGATCCAAACTGATATTTTGATCAGTCTAAATACTTTAGTTTAAACCTTAAATATTTTGATCTCAAAATTAAATTCTGATTACATTTTTGAATTTCTCACCCCCAAATTAGCTAGGGGTGAAAGTTTGGTGCAATTTAAAAATCATTTAGATCATAATTCACATTTAATTAAAATGGTCTAATTGCATAAAAGGGTTTCTAACAATTTAATTTTGCAAATATACCCTTTCACCCGATTAAATGGTCGGGATCTGTTGTGCGGACCACGGGCGATCCGCAGCGGAGCTCGGGTCACGTGACAGCGGAGTCCCGTAAATCCAGTCACTGTGCCTTCCTATCCAACGGCTAGGATCCGATCCCGCGGAACCGCGGATGAGTCATTGGATCTTCCCAACCGATCCTACGGCCCGGATCGCTCCCGCGATCGGCCGTTAGGATCTGAGCGATCCGAGCCGTTACGCCATCTGATCGATAGATCAGACGGCATCTGAAGGTCCCGCAACTGTGGACCTTCGTCTTCCTCGCGCCCGTCCCCGACAGGGAAAATCCCCGTACTGCCAGCTGCCCATCCGGTCTACCACTCGCGCCTCCAGCTCAGCAAGGTCGTTAGGAACCTTCCAGTAATGGTTAGAGACCCCATTCGGGCCTTGTGGCCCGGCCGAGCTTAAAATGGGATTTCAAAAGCTCGGCCATGGCCTGACCTCTCGGGACCTCTCTAGCCCAATTAAACCCTCTGGAACCTTCCCTGTAAGCTCCTGAGGCTATAAATAGCCCAAGTTTTCTTCAATTTGATCCTTACTGATCAATTGAAGTCTCTGTCTTCTTTCCGTCATTACTGTCTGCCCAAGCTTGCATAGGCAAACTAGGAGCCCCCGAACCGCTGATAGTAGGCTCTCTTGGTGTTCAAGATTCTTTGCAATGTACAGAAGCTTAGCCAAGGCCAGGCAAAGCCCCAAGCGATCATCCCGAGCTCCCCCATCAAATCAGGTACCCCAGTTGCTCGGTCTGAGCCAATTAGGCCTAGACCCTCTTCCTTCTTGATTCGTAAACATACGCATTGTCATTTTGAACTCAATGGTATCGTAGCTAGGGCCTAATCTAGCCTCGATCAATCGGTTCAATCGATTGGGCTAAGTCCCTTATGGAATGCCTCGGGTGAGTAAGGTCCCGGTGTTCCAGACCATCCCAGGTCCTCAGACTAGGGGGATTCGATCCGCCTCACCTCCCTGATGGTATAGGGATCGAGCCCCGGGTTTGGCATGGTCTCTGTGGGGAGAATTATCTCCCCATAGTAGCTCAATTAAAGGAGCCCTCGGGTGAGTAAGGTCCGGTCGATCCGGGCCATCTTGCAGAGGGCTTCGGGTCCCATTTGGTGCGCCTGACCCCGGTGATCGTGTATCGATCAATTGCTGGTCATGCCGTGGTCGAGATGCGCCAGAATTGGCAGATTAGGATTCCCCTAATCGGACCCCTCCGTTGGGATGAAGGTTTGAGGACGAAGCACGGTGCGGGTCGGACGGACTCGTGACCCGCGCGGTGCGACGATCCCAGGTCTTCAGGCCCCGGCCGACCAGCGCCTTTTGGTATTGGGCCGAACCCATTTTAATATAAATCTGATTAATTGAATTTATTTTCCTTAATGAAAATAATCAAATTAATCCAATCATAGGAAAATTTAATTAGAAAAATACATAATGTATTAATTGAATAACTTTTAATCCACTGATCCAAAACTTATGATATTGTATATGAAAATGATCAGAAAATCATCAGGAATCTGAATATAAAATGCATATCTGATGGTTAAATTTTCCTTTTTTACCTAATTATTGTAGATCTTGATTAGATTGAATTAGTGATTATACTCAACCAAATTGCATGTTTAGAATGCCATTAGGTTGCTTATGATGAGTAGAATAAATGTGTTAGGTCAAATATTTTTCTGACCTCTGTATTTTAATTTATGCCATAATCTTGTTAAACTATGATTAGTGAAAATTAGGGTTTGTAATTATTGGATCTTAGCAAACTTAGTCTCTGATTGGTTGTATGGTAACATAGAACTTATATGCCAAATTGTATGAAATCTTGATGGTTAGATTTGTAATTAGGTGCTAATCATGTTAAATAGTTTTAGGGTTTGATTAGCACTAATTACTTTATATTTTTATGAATTTTTCTATTTTTATATTTTATAACAGTAGGGTAAATATATTAGAAACTATGTATATTAGTTCATAATGCATAACTTGGATAACCCCAAAAATTTGAGATCTTAAACTCCTTAATTAACTTAAGAAGTCTTAAGCTTGGATCAAGCTATTAAGACTTGATCTAGGTCTGAGATTGCCAACAATAATACACCCTTAACTCACTGATTTGATATTGATCTATAAACAAATACTTGATCTTAATTGGATATGAGTAGGGGTCAAACCCTAATCTACTTAATTAAGACCTAAACTCCTAAACCTTTAGTTAATTGACTTGTGAACTTGATATTTTCCAATAATGCATCTGATTTGGTATTGATCTTAAACATTGAATTAGACATGTTAAGGCTAATAATAAACTTATATGATTGCTTAATCTGAATCCAAACTTCAAATCCTTGATTTTCTCCTAAATAAGACCATTAGCATAAGAAGATTAATAAAATCATATTGATTCAACAATTAATCTAAGACTTTAACAATATCCCTGATTTAAATCCCATAATCTTAGATTAAGTTGTGATCAGATGACTTAATCATCTGATCTGATCATTCTAAACCTAACTATGAAACAGGACCTAAGATGTTAATATCAGAATTTAGAATGAAAGATCTTAAGTATCTCATCACAAGATCATCTCTGAAACATTTAAAACACCTAATTTAAATATACTTTGAGGTAGGAGAATTTTGTATGACTCATTGAGGTAGAAGCTTAGATGATCCCTTGACCTTATAAGTTAATCTTAACCCCTCGTGGTAGAAATCGCTTAAGACACTAGAATGATACCTTCTCTTGTAGTTAGAACCTATGTTGAGTGATCCTTAATCATATTTTATTGGAGCCTTGTATAGGACTTACCTATTTAGCATAGGCCTATGTAGTCTTGATAATTCCTTAGTTCATTAAATAGACTTGTTTGAACTCTGACTATCGGGTGGTGTAGTATAGTAACCCATATTACTGGTTCTTCGGTAGTATTCGGGATTTGTTGATTCACTCTAATAGGGACTTATGAGCAGGTTTTATCCCGCGGGATTTGACAAATATAGTCCTGTTAGAGTAAACATTCAAACCTAAGAGCGTATTAAACTGGTACTCATTCCTTAGTTTGATTGGAATACAAATTGCCAACAGGCAATGCCTCATAGCGAAGACCGCTTCAATAGGTGTGACTCAAACAAACTAAGTAATGAGATTCACCTTCTTTAAGACACTAAGTGTGATTGTGAGTAGGGCATCTTAACAACTTAGCTTGAGATACAAAATTGCCAACGGGCGATGCCACCCATCGAAGACCGCTTCGTTAAGATGGCTTAATCAAACTAAGTGATAAGAATCACATTTCTTGCAATTGTACTGAATATGTGTATACAATCATCCTATCTATTAATCCTTAAGTAAATATGTAACTTTAACCAATTATTGTTCTAGAAGCTAGAAGTCAAAATCCTTTTAGAAGGATTCTGCACAGTGGAGGCTTAGAATTCATTATTGGCATTCCAAGTTTTCATGGATTTCTGGATTTTACTCATATAGAATAGAAGCATGGGCATAAGCATGAACATGAGCTTGAAGCATCATTTCAGCAGTGACACATGAGTATCACTGATAAAGTATGGGTTACAGAATGTTGCATACATAGACTGGGGAATTTCAGGGTGCATCTGCATCACCGTACTGTCTTCCCAACTGAGTGTATGAATACATTGGACTGTACTACTCATAGTCTTTCAGTGATAGTTCTGTTATATATCAGTGGCATACCATGATGTAGTATATTTGAATGCATCATTCCAGTAACATAAAGCACAACATATGACTTTCCTTTCATATAAATTTCTGAGCATTTGATGTTTTCATCCACTTTCAATTGATGCAGTTTTACTTTGTTTAATCTTTACAATTTCAGTTACTTAGTGTTTTTCTCAGTTTTTCTTCAGTTTCCTTACTTTACTATCTCTTGCATTTACTTTAGTATTGCATAGCTAATTGCGATGTGTTAGACTTCTGGTCTAACACAGGGTACTTTTGGGATTCGATAATTTGGTAGATCCCGAGCAGCTTGTGGAGACAGGGCAGGATGACGTTCAAGAGATTCAGGAGGAGTACATGGAGCCTTAGAGGATCAGTCTACCACCCTTTACTTTCTGCTTTATTTCAGTATATTAGATAAACTTTACATTTCATATTTTAAAGCATTTTGTAATAACTTTGGATGTATTTTTCTTTTTTTTTTTCTGGGATGAATGTTTACTCACTGCTCTGTGATGAATTTAATCTGGATATTTTACTTTTGCTTCCACACTCTGTTATACTATTATACTTAGTATTATGATGTGATCAGTATACTGGAAATGCTGATACATTGATAACGTATATTGGGTTCTTATTTGTTTCTTTAAATCCAATGTACGTACTAGTCTAATACTTAAGATAAGTATTCTACTCTTATCTTAGGTACTGACTCTCGATCCTACTCATAGGTTCGAGTTAATAGCCTTCAGTGTGGCTCAGTCTTCTAGCATATTCAGGAAGATGAGTTTTGCTTGTTCTTGTCATCCCGAGTAGCGCACCGCTCCGCCACTAAATTTACTACTTGTCTTTTACGCGTGGCGACGGGGTGGGTCGCTACAATTGGTATTAGAGAATCATAAAGTATCAGATAAGGATTTGCCCCTATCTACTTTTTGATATGTTCTCTGTCTCAGGACAAGATCACAGTTTATTAAGTGTAATGAAAAGTGAACATCCAAACGTTCATTAAGTTACCTCAGAAAGGAAAAGGATGATTATGTCTAGAATAATGACACCCTAAGAATTGAACACACATAATAACTTGATTGAAAATAATGAATTCTTTTAAAATGGACATCTTAGGACTCAAACAAACTTTTGAAAGTGATAATAAAATATGAATGAAGTACTTATGGATTGAACTATTTTAGGAATGGAATACTCACAGTCAGCATTTTTGTTCTACCTTAGGAGGTTTGACGACTACTGGATAGACAACCTACGAGATGGCTAGATCTACAGAAGGGTCATCGATGGAGTGTCACCTTGTGAAGTTAAAGTACTGGACAAGATCCTTGTTCATTCATCTTTTGGAGGCACCTGCCTTTCAGTACTCGCTAGGGAATGGCTGGATCGCATTACTACTGCGCTTCAAGAGACAGCCTGTCCCGAGGAGCACCGTCTATAGATAGTAGAGATCCTACTGAGGGGATTAGCGAGTCATTGGTGGTATTGGGTTTATAGGAGATTAGCTCAGAGAAGCCATATAGTCACATATGATGACTTCTGCGCTGCCTTTTGGGTAGAATATTGTAACTAGGGAGTTAGAGAATCTTATTATGTCATTTTTCTTATCTCAGTTATATGTTTCATGGATCCATGTATCCTCTCTTTTGAGAAAGAAATGAATGAATGAAATCACAATAAAACCTTTATGTTTCCAAGCTCATACTTGCTTTTACAGTCATGAATCCTGGCTCTCATTCTGCTCCTACTCTAATCAAGAATGCGGTCTCATCATCAAGAGGACCTAAGGAGTCCAACCCTATGGCTAGTTTATTGATGACCTTATTAGATAGTAATGCGTACTATGCGCAAGAGACATGTGCTCTTATCATGTTGGTTAGACAGCAATTTGCACCACCTTCAGGATTCTCATCGTCTTCTCATTATACGGGCGACAGAATCCTACATAGCTTCCTTTGTCTCCGAACTCCTACGTTTAATGGAGCACTGAATCCAATGGACACAGTGATCTAGCTTAAGATGGCCGAGAAGAATCTGGCCAGTATCAAGTGCCCTAACTATGAAGTCATTCGCCTAGTAACCCACTTATTTTAAGAAGAGGTGGAATATTGGTGGGAAAATGAGCGAAACAATAAATTTGCTGATTATGAAGTAGAGAACATTCCATGGGACATATTCTTGGAAGCATTCTGTGAAGCATTCAAGCCAATGTCAGCCCAAGCCATTCTGGAGGATGAACTGCTCCATCTCACGCAAGGCAATAATTCTGTGTTTGAATATGAACAAGAGTTTCAGAGATTGTCGCATTTTGTTTCGGATTTAGTCAGGACGAAAGCATCAAAGTGCCACCATTTCTTGAAGGGTCTGAGATACTCTATCAAAGCAGACTTAGTATCTCGTTAGATCAAGACTCTGACTGAATTGATTGAGGCTGCCTATTTATAAGAAGGATTCCAAGGTCAACTAGACTGGAAAAGGAAAGCAATAGTCATGCAGCCGAGGAAGGAACGCTTTGGCCATCATAAGGTGGCAAAGGTCTATAACATGGAGTCGACACAACCCCAACCTCTGAACTCTAAATGCAAAAGGATGCATTTATACGAAAAATACCACCACTTCGGTGGTGTATGTTTTACCTGTGGTTGTAGAGGCCACTGCTATTTCGAATGCAAGAAAAAGAACACAATCGATGGAGTGCCCATCGACCACTCACAAAGAAGCCTTCCGTGCTCAACCAATGAACCGCAGAGAGCCTGCTCCTGCTATAATGCCAGCTCCAACTTCAAACTCAAGGGCAATTGTACCGGTGCAAAAGTCAAGCTATGACCATCAAGGTCAAAGGCCCCAGAATAAACAACCCTCAGCACCTGCCAGGGTATACATGTTAACTCATGCCTCTGCTCCTGAGGATAATGACGTGGGTTAGGTATGCCTTAAATTAAACTTTTTATTCAGTTCTCACTATTTCAGCAATCAGTCCTTACCATTTCAGTATTTTGAATGTTTTAGTAGCTATTCTTATTAAGTTACTGTAATCATAGGCACCTTATCAATAAACGACAAATCTTGTAACATCATTTTCAATACGGGAGCGAGTCATTCTTTTGTATCAGAAAACTAGGCTAAAACTCTTAAGCTACCAACCTATCGGTTAGCCAACTCATTGAGCATCGGGTTACCTTTTGGAGCCCGCTTGCAGTCCCAATAATTCTGCAGCATAGATATTCCTATTGGTGAACAAAACTATGGGGTTAAGTTAATTGTATTGCCAATCGCAAACTTTGATATAATCATAGGCATGAATTGGCTAAGCCAACATGGTGCTTCCATAAATTGCCAAAAGAAGAAAATAACTTTGGGTAGTGGAAGTAAATCAAAATCATTCGTGGGAAGATTTAGCACCCAAGCGCCATTGATCAATGCAATGATAGCAGAAAGACTAGTCAGGAAGGGATGTGATGCGTATCTCGTAATGATGTTGGGAGAGAAGAAAGAAGTCGTGCCTATCTCTGAGAACCGTATAGTTTGTGAATTTCCTGATGTTTTTCCTGAAGACCTACCCGGTCTTCCTCCAGTTAGAGAAGTAGAATTTGCTATAGAATTAATTCCCGGAATGCAACCACTGTCAAAAGATCCGTATCGTATGGAGCCAAAAGAACTTCAAGAGTTGAACAATCAACTTCAGGAACTGTTGGAGAAAGGTCTTATTCGTTCAAGTTCATCTCCTTAGGGAGCGCCAGTTTTATTCGTGGAAAAGAAAGATGGATCGATGAGAATGTGCATCGATTACAGAGAATTAAATAAAGTGACTATCAAGAATAAATACCATCTGCCTCGTATCGATGATCTATTTGATCAGTTATCTGGAGCTAAAGTTTTCTCAAAGATAGACTTGCGATCTGGATATCATAATTATGAGTTAATGTAACAACCCAAGTTGTTACTCAGGATTAATTAAGACTAATCTTAGTCTTAATTAAGGTTCTAATACACTAACTATGTCATTTAGGATTCACCTTTAAGATCTATGTCAAATCTGGAATCAATTGAATTAAATATGGATTTCTGAGAAATCCCAAAACCCTAGAAATTGACTTTTTATTTAGACCTCAGATTAAAAATCTGACTTCACCATTGCATTCGTCACCCCCAAATTAGCTAGGGGTGAAATTTTGGATGCATTTGGAAGTCGTTAATTCTCAGCGAATATTTTAATATTATTTAAATACCTGAAAATTCGAATAATTAAATACTCATCGGATCAAAAATCTGAGTGCGCCGTTGCGTTCCTCACCCTTCAATTAGCAAAGGGTGATTTATTGAAAATTTTTGGAATACATTTAGGTGATTAAATTTAATTAATGAAATAGGCTAAACTAATTAAATATAATGTAATTATATATAAATATAAATGTATATTATATTATTTCGGCCGCCGTTTGAACTTAACGGGTTGGGCCGTTAATGGGAGACGGTGCTTCTGCGCCATCGGATCGGGCCGTCCAAACGGATGGCCACGATTTCTCCTTCCCCGTTTGCGCTGCGATGGATGCGTGTAGGGTTCCTACGCACGCATCGCCTCCTCTTTGCACAGATGGCGATCACCGCTCTATGCGCATCCATAACTTCGATCGATCCTTTTCGCTGAGCTTTACACAGAAAAGAACCTCTAGAGCTGAGTAGGGATCACGAATTTGAATTCGAACTTTTCTCAAAGTTTTGAACCGTCCATCGAGGTACCTCCTTTACCTCTTAATCTCATTACATGATCATCATTTATCTTATTTCGTTTTGTTATTTCATGTCCCAAATTGAAACTTTAAGAGATTCAATTGAGCTTAATTAAACCCGCCTGTTTAATTTCGAACTTAGTCCTCAGCACCTTACAGCACCGTCTTCTTCCCCTCGCATAAGCTTCTTAGGGTTCATGTTTATCGGCTATGATGCTGTCCTCAATAGGTGCTTGATATACCAAAAGGAAGATCTCAACGAGACCTTCTCGATGGCATGCGGGTCTTCTCCTAACGTCGGCATATTCACCGATTAATATGTTGCCCTAATACCCCCCTCCTATTCTATCTTCCGTCGGGTCTGTGAGGAAGAAGATCCTCAGTGGCACGTGTGGGACCCGCCCGATGGAAGAGGAGCTGTGATTACTTGACATTTGGCCTGGTGGGGTCCACCCGTGGCTGTCGTGATAGCATTAATCGGCGGGTGCTGTGGGTCCCACCTGCATCCCGTTGACCAATCCTGGTGCGACATCTGGCCAACCGCTGTCACCGAAAAGACAACCTGCAGAAAGATACAAATAAATTATATTAATTTATATATTAATAATCAAATAATACTTATACTTAATCTATAAGTTTGTATATATGTATCTATATTATTAGAATATATATAGATATTCAGGAAAACAGAAAATAAATAAATTAAGAATTTATAATAGTATATAATAATATGATTATAAAATATAGACAATTTAAATAAATAAAAGATGGATCCTAAATAAGAATATTAAGTAAATATATAATTTCATTTAATCAAATTAATACCTTAACTTCAAACTTAAATAATTTACAAAATACATATCCAAATATACAAATAAATACATATTATTAATCAGCAAAAATCAATGAATATTTTAGAGGCATTTAAATTTTAATTGGATAAATATTTAACATAGTGACATTTAGAATATTTGAATAAATTCAAATAATGTTACAAAACATCAAACCCTGATAACTTTGTATCCATTAATCAAAACATACCCAATATGAGTCTTAAAATACTCACAAAAACCTAAGGAACATTTTAATAAGTTTAATCTTGCTGTATGGATTAGTATTTGACTAATGACATTTAGGACCTAACCCTAATTAACCTAATTTGACCTAAAACTTCAAATGACCATAAGTTGATCATCTTAGCTCCAAATTAGGTGATCCAAATACTAATTTAGATCAGAAAAACCTAATCTATAGAGATCTATAAAAATATTTAGGATCCAACAATTAGATTTGCTAATCACCCCTAATTACCCTTAAACTTGATTAGTGAATATTAGCAAATTTAATAATCCAAATTGGACAAACTAAGTTTCAGAGAATTATTAGAACCTATTAAAACCTAACTATAGGGTTGGATTAGTGATTGGGTAATTAATATCACTAATCACTCACTAATCACCCTAAACCCTAATTAAGCCATAACTTAGCCAAATGGAGTCCAAATTGAATCTACCACTAGTCATTAGAATCAGTGGATCAATTGTGACATACAGCCACTAAAATTATTCAATTTGGATACTAAATGACAAAGTTAGGATTTTTGACCCTTAATTAAGAATCCTTAATTACCTTTTAAACTCTAGAACTTGTATTGGCTATAACTTAGCCAATACACATCAAAATTCAATAAATTTAGGTTTTATAGAAACCTTAGGGCATATCCTTTAATAAAATGACAGAAAAACTATATGTCATTAGGGTAAAATTACCAAAATGCCCTTATAGGTCAAATTCCTTAATTTGACCCTATAAGGCTTAATAATTAACCAAAATTAGAGAAATTACTGTCTAAACTCATATTAGATAGTAAGTAATCTTTCCACATCATTAAAATCCAAAATTTAGTGTTAATTCATAAAGTTGAGATTTAGACCTTAAGGAGGGGCAAAACGGTCTTTTTGCCCAAAATTAGGGTTTAATGAAATTAAGACTTAATTTCATCTCTAAATCATATCAAATAGTAATTAAAGTGATTTAAACTATGATTTAGATAATTTTAAGTATTGAATTAGAAAATTGAAGAAAACCCTAAATTAAGTTTTGATTAAAACCTAAGTAAATTATGAAAGAAATTTCATTTCTTTTGAACTAATTAGATCATCCTTTAGGTCTTATAACCTTAGTTAGGATGTGTGCCTGAATGATACTTTTAGTATCTAAGAGCTTTAATTTCTAAGATTAGGATTAGATCTTAGGTTAGAATTCATCTAATGGGTAAAATGGGTTACTCATTAAGGTGAAACCTTGATTTTACTAGTTTATTAGATTTTTCATAGTTTATTTATTGATTATTTGATCTTTTAACATTAGAATTAGGATTAGAGATCTATCTTATTGAACTTGACTTAATTCAATAGGATTTACCTTAACACTTAATCAGTAAGATAGGATTAAACCTTAGACCTTTAAGATAACCTTATGATTAAGAATTTAACTTCATTCTTTGAAGTTTGATTCTTAATTCTTTAAATCTTGATTTGGCTAATCAAGGTTTATTTGGGATTTATAAAATAATAACTTAGGACGATGATTTGCTTAATTAAATCAAGTAGTCGTCTTTTGATTTTCATATAGTTAGGACTTGGCCAGTCCTAATTATGTTCAACATGTAGGTTCGTAATTCTAAGTTACAGACAGTGTAAGAATTATTGATTCTGAATCTTATGTAACTTAGAATAGTTAGAATGTTTAAATTAGAAAATAGATGATATCACAAAGTTTGAGTAGTGCTAAAATTATTTCATTGATTTGAATTGCCATGCTTTCCTTGTCATTTGAGCCTTTTTATACCTTGAGACATACTTAAATACTTGACACTTACTTTATATTATACTTTGAATTTTATTCACATTTCATTTGCATAATTTTCAAAGAAACATTAATAAATAACATTTTACTTGTGATTTATGTTTTACTTAGCTTGCCACTTAGTATGACTTTACTTTAGGACTGCTTTAGCCTAGGGAATTTCCCTATGGTACTTTACTTTGACATTGGGATGTTTCTCCCATTTGCCCTTTAAATACTTTGTGGATTTACTTTAAAATATGGGATGTTTCTCCTAGATTCCTCTTTTGGATGAACTTTACTTTAATCTGGGATATTTCTCCTAGATTACCAGATGGACTTTACTTTTTGGCAGACTAAGTAAGAATATCTCACAAGTACAACAAATTAATAAACATTACTTACATTTACATTTCAGACATTTTACAGTACCTTACATACTTTCCTTACATTCCAGACTTACTTTACTTTACTGTTTCAGTACATTTTTTTTTCTTTCATATTTTTCATTTTCTGCAGTTCCTTTATATTTCAGAACTTTTTGTATGTCAGCCATTTTACCTACTTAAGAGCATGCTAGGATGCTAGTCTTATACTTTCGGTACAGTACTTTTACTTATACTATACTGGCATGTTAGTTTGATCATATTCTTTAAGACTTTTCTTTGTACTTAGTAGATTTATTTATGTACTTTACTTAACTTATTTTACAGCCTGAGTTGAGGTATATTTCTACCTCATGACTTGTTCTTGCTTTCCTAGTGCTTTACCGCTATGTTTTGCTCAATTTAAGTTGTGATGTCATTAAATTACATTAAAATTCATTACCTTAAAATGTACTTAGACATTTTGTCTAACAAGATTTTTATTTTATTGGCTGGGGTCATACCATTATGAAACTGATAATGGTAGATTCTGAGCTTTTTGAGGAGATTGAGCCTATAGAGGAGCAAATCCAGGAGGAGACTAGCTTGCTTTACTTTTATATTATGAGGATGAGAGACTCTTTTCTTTTCAGCTTTTAAACTTTAAATATTTGTAATAATACAGAGCTTTGTACTTTACTTTCCTGTATTGTTTATATTCTGAGCTGGATGTCTTTATTTTATAGTATGGATGTTTACTTCAGTTGTTACTTTTCTTCCGCACTCTGATATTCATTAAGTGATTGTTAATCTTTATCTTATTTAGAAAAGCACCTCTTTTTCTTAAGATTGGATTGGAGTCATAAATTCCAACCTAATGTTAAGTATAAGATGTGCTTAGTGACGACCTCTCCTTAAGCCTTGTGATTAGAAGGGGCGGCTGCCACAGTTAAGGATTCAGATATTGAGAAAACAACGTTTAGGACCCGCTATGGGCATTACGAATTTTTATTGATGTCCTTTGGTTTAACAAATGCACTATCCATATTTATGGACTTGATGCAGGGCGTGTTGAAAGTATATTTGGACAAATTCGTCATTGTCTTCATCGATGATATCCTGATTTATTCAATAGTGAAACAGATCATGAGGACCATGTGCGATTAGTACTGGAATAGCTCCGAAGCCATAAACTATACGCTAAGTATTCTAAATGTGAATTCTAGCTTGACTCAGTCACTTTTCTAGGTCATGTTATCGATTCTTAGAGAATCAAAGTTGATCAAAATAAAGTAAGCGCAGTTCAAGATTGGTCACAACCAAAATCTGTGACCGACATTAGAAGTTTCTTAGGATTGGCAGGCTACTATAGGAAATTTGTCAAAGGCTTCACAAATGACGTTTCCACTCACAAAGTTGACGCAGAAAGCAGTGTCGTTTGTCTAGAGTCCAGAGTGTGAGAAAGCATTCCTATCACTAAAAGATGCTCTTTCTTCCGCATCAGCTCTTGCCTTACCTAAAGAATGCCTGAATTACCAAGTCTATACTAATGCGTCTGGCATAGGTTAGGGGATATGTATTTGTGGCACCCCACCTCTTAATCCACAAGATTAAGTTAAGGAGTGGTGTGTCACTCTAGCTAACCCTTCACTTATCATTGGATTAGAATGAAATCCATAATCCATCTGATAAGGGAAGGAGTAAGCATATAATCAAATATTCAGTCACTTAATAAGAATTCATACAGAGTGCGAAAGCAGTTTACAGTAAGAGACATTCAAGCATCACAACATAAATATAATGAAATACATCTCAGAACATAAGCATAAAATTCAAATACACAGTCACAAGTACTTGTATTATTACATTAATTTAAGTTTAAATAAAAGGAAATGCAAATAATGAAGATAAAGTGCACTCATCCTTATTATAAAGGAAAGATTAAATAGTTGCTTCTTCCACAGGCTCCTCCTCCGGATATGGATCCACACCAAAATCTTGATCGTCAAACTGAAGAGGATCTGCCATTGTCAGTTTCACAATGTAGGGCCCCAGCCAAAGAAAAGAAAAATCTTGTGTTAGATAATTATCTAAGTACATTTTTGACTGTTAATTTTTCATGTGTTCTATAATATCACCATTTACAACTTATGAACAACAAAGTAATTAAGCAGTAGGTGCAGTAAGCGTATAAGGAAAACAGGGATATAATAACAAATGAGGCAAAAGTACAATAGCTAAGCAAGGAACAGGTATATAACTTAAAAGTAAAGACTAATCCTAGACATGCGGATGATCATGCGGCATATGCAAATTAAGTAACAGAAATCTGAACATGGTACGTATAATAAGTATTAAAGTCTAGCATCCTATAAATATGTACAGGTAAGCGGGTAATTAAAGAAAAATAGCTAACTGAAACATGCATCTGAACACTGTACACAGTAAGCTGAAAAATTAAAATGGGTATATAAAGATTGCCATATCAGAAAGTTGGCCATCGGGACCGTAAAAACCCCAAGCCTTTCAGAGCTTGAGCAGACAGAAATTCCCATAACCTTTCAGGGCTAGGGTAGACAGAATATAGCAGCAGAACTGAGGAGGCAGTAATCACACATGCAAAATCTTTTAGTTATTTTACTTTGTTTATGTGGACACATTTCAGAAATAGCTGAGGAGTCAAGCACGTTTACAAGACTACGCGGGTTCCATACTTAACACACTCTCCTTAATGAGTAATGTTAAGCCTCCTTATTACTCCTTACCCCGTCCAATAGGGTAAATGTGCACCAGAATCCTCCCAGAGAATGAACCCAAGGGCAACTGTTATCATAATTATTCTAAGTTTTCATTTTATACACAAAGTTTTCTTGTATAATATGAACAAGGAATTAAGCACAAATACACAAGGAATGCGTAGCACAAAGTATTAAAATAAACAAGGTACTCTACTAATATGGTGATATTATTTGATTTATATTATTCGTTATAGCTATTCCAAGTTACACAGGTTCAGGATCACCATTTTCCTACATATCAAGTGTAACGTAGAAATTCGTCCTTATAAGTTAAAAAGGATTAGAACTGATCAGGTTCTAATCTAATTCAATCAAATGACGACTATGAGTTAAGTCAATGAATCATACGTCCTAATTTTGTGAGTTTAGATGTTCTATCTAAGATCTGATCAAGATCTTCTAAAACTAAAACTATAAATTATGGATTAAACACTACAAGATTTAGGTTTTAATCACATAATCTAAAAAGGATAAGACTTAAGTTTTAGGTTTTATTCTAATAGTGATCTAATAATTTAGACAAATCCTATTAAGTAATCAAGCTTAATAGGATGAATCTCCTATCCTAAAACTAAAGTTAAGAGATAAAATAATCAAAATAAATTGAAAAATTCTAAGAACTAATAAAACCAAGGTTTCACCTATTGAGTAACACATTTGCCCAATAAATGAACTCTAACCTATGATCTAGTTCTAGTCTCAGGAGGGGTCCTTAAGGTACAATGTTAAGGAGTTAGGAAAATTCTAGAATATGACCTAATGGTTGATTTTATTCACTTAAATGTTACTAATATAATTATAACATTGGTTTTTGAGTCTAGAGAAGTTAATTAAAGGTTAAGGGCACTTAATCCAATCTTGGGGCAAAAATGACTATTTTGCCCCTACTTAAGGGTCCGAAAAATTAACTTTGACTTAAGGGTACAAACTGAAGTCTCTCTTTTCCATGTGATTTCTTACCGCCTAACTTGAAGATAGATAGTAAGCACGTCCATTTTGGACTTCAAATGGTCAAGTTATGATCAAAATAAGGTCAGGGGTATTTTGGTCATTTACCTAAATTTCTAGGGTTCAGATCCTAAATATTATTTCAGTTTATCGATGACATTAAAATATTAAACTAGTTAGCATCTTGAATTTTTGAATTTGGAGTTGATTTGATTAAGTTATGGTCATTTGAATTATAGGGGTATTTTGGTCTTTTTTCACTAAAGTCAACTCTGAATTATAGGGTTGACTTTTAATCCTGATATCCAAATAGGAAAACTAATGCTACCATAGTGATGGGGCCGCTCTCCTGAGCATTTTAAGACCCATATTGACTATATTTTGACAACTAGGTCAAAAGTTACGAGGTCCTAAAGAGGTCATAAAATGTTACATCGTTATGCGTACCCCGAAATTAATTTTTACATTATGCCATTTGATTCTATTTATTTTTCTGAGTATTTTGAGACCTATATTCGCTATATTTGGATCATCCTACAAAAAGTTATTAAACTTTTAATTTTACTATTTAAAAATACAATTTGTATTATTTTACTGTTCATTTATTCAAATTGAATTAATTTATTGTTCATTCCTAAAGTAATATATATAATTTTTGTAATTATTAATCCATTAACTAATCTATAATTAATTAAGATCTAATTATTAATTAAGTATTAATTAATCTATTATTTAATTAATCTAAATATATAATATTATTATTTTATTATTGAAAAATAATTAAAGCTTAATTACAAGTTAATTAATTTTAATTACCTGCTAATATTTAATTAGTAATAATTAGTTATAGCTTGACTATTTTTACTAATTTAAATTATTCCTAACTAATTAATTAATTAATACTAATTATTGTTATTATTTAATTAGTATTAAAGTAATCATAATTATTTTCTAATTAGTTAATTAGATCTTAATTAACTAATTATTAACCTTAATTATTCACTAAGAAATCTGTTAACCTAATGTTAAATGATTAACTAAGTAACTAATTAATGTTTTCTATTTAATGATACTTAATTACTCATTAACCTAACTATTAAATATACTTAATTACTAACTAATCATAATTATCCTTAATTAACCATAATTATTCTCTACAGGATTTGATGGCGGTGGGTCCCACAGGGACACGTGGTGCACTGCAAACTGGCTGAGGCAGAGAAGGCGGGTCCCACAGTTGGCGACGGGCAGAGTCGTGGGCCCTACTAGGGCCACGCGGCACGATCCAATTGACGGCCGCATAGCGAGCGGGCCCCACGCGACAGACCGCTGGTGGACAGCGGGTCCCGCTGCCACGCATCACACTCTAAGGACATAGCGTGGCACCGCGGACCCCACTCGGGACACGCGTCCGCACCGTGGTCGAACCCGCGGCACTTGGGTCGGGCCCGGGTTCGACCCAACCCGACCCCGCGACCCTTGGCCTTCCCCTTCCTCGCACCGAGGCGAGGGGAGCTTGGGCGCGCTGCTGCCGGCCCTACCGGCGGTGCCGGGGTCCGGTTCAGGTACCGCCGGGTAGAGCTCGCCGAGCTCTACCTTTAGAGGGGTGTACCGCTGCCGGAGGCGGTCGGAAGGCGCGCCGAAACCTAACCCTAGGCGAAGCCGCTCGGTGCGATACGGGGGGCTTCGATCGATCGATCGATCCCCGCATCCTCCGCTACGATTATTGCATGCAGATGACCAATTAGTAGAAGAAAAGGAAAAGAGGGGTACCTTACTGGCTCGAGGTCGAAGAACCGGCGGATTAGGGCTGAGCGCGATGACGGTTGTCGACTCGAATGCAAGAACGAACCGATCCATTCGGTGCGGTGGGAGTCTTATGGCCACTCCGATGGACTTACCGAGGCCAGGAGGCCGTCGGTTGGACCGAGGCGCGGTGGGCACGCGCCGCGTGGACGCAGGCGCAGGGCGCGAGGAAGACGCTCCCGGGCCGTCCGATCCAATTCGATCGGACGGATCCGATCTGTCCGCCCGATCAGACGGAAAGGAGTGATGCCGTCGAGCACAGTGGACGGCGTTCACTATTAGGTTGTCGGCGCCGTTATCGCCATAAATTAATATTTTATTTAATTAAAGTTTATTAATTTAAATTACTTAAATAAACGCACTGTAAAAATTTTCAATAAATCACCCATAGCTAATTGAGGGGTGAGGAACGTAATGGCGAGGTTAGATTTCCGATATGAAGAGTATTTTAATTTCTCAATTTTCAGGGCATTAAATATCATTAAATATTTGTCGAAATTTTGACGACTCCCGATTGACATGGAAACTTCACCCATAGCTAATTTGGGGTCAATGAGCGTAATGGCGAAGTCCGTTTTTTCGATCGGAGGTCAATTTAAATAGGTCAAATTCTAGGGTTTCTGAAGTTTCTAGAAATCTGGATTCGATCCATATGATTCCTGATTTGAACTAGGTCTTTGAGGTTGATTCCAATTGACCTAATTAACACTTATGATTAGTCTTAAGACTAAGATTAGTCCTAATCGACTAAGGTAATAACCTGGGTTGTTACAGTATTGATGCAAGAAGGGGAGTTATAGCTTATGCGTCTCGTCAGCTAAGACCACATGAGAAGAACTATCCTGTTCACGATCTTGAATTAGCGGCGGTAAGTCTTTGCTCTAAAAATCTAGCATCATTATCTTTATAACGTCCAGTAGTCTATATTCACCGATCATCAGAGCTTGAAGAACATCTTCACCCAATGTGAGTTAAACTGCCGACAACGAAGATGGCTCGAGTTAATAAGCGATTATGACCTAAGCATCCAGTATCATCCAGGAAAAGCAAACGTCATAGCAGATGCACTCAGTCGCAATGCTACTCTGTCTTCTATGACACTATCCAGTCCTCTTGAAGAAGAATTCTGAAAGCTTGAAATCAGGCCAGTGCGTGGTGCTATGATAGGTACTCTAATATCCATGAGTTCAGATGAATCTACATTTCATTGCGACATCTCTATCTCACAAACCAAGGATGAAGATTATCTAAAGCTTAAAGTGGACATCAAAAGTGGTCGTCGCTTTGATCTTCAACTTCGAGGTAATGTAACATATCAGGGGGATCGTCTATGGATTCCTAAATCCATGCATCAAGAGATTCTAGTAGAAGGTCACAATTCGGGTTATCAAGTACATCCTGGCAGTATCAAGATGTATCAAGATCTGAAAAAATTATTCAGGTGGCCTGGAATGAAGAAAAGTGTGGCAGAATTTGTAGCAAAATGTCACGCCTGTAACTTAGTCAAAGTCGAATGCCAAAAGCCTGGAGGGCTTCTTCATCCTCTAGCAATTCTTGAATGGAAGTGGTTCGATATTTCTATGGATTTTGTTATGGGATTACCTAAAGCAAGATCCGGTGCCAATTTCAATTTGGGTTATTGTCAATCGACTGACCAAATCAGCACATTTTATTCTTATGCGTCAAACCGATTCAGTGGATAAATTGGCAAAGTTGTATATCAGAGAAATTATCAGACTTCATGGAATTCCAAGGTCTATCGTGTCTGATCGAGATAGCCGCTTCACTTCTAAATTTTGGCAAGCAGTGCATCAGGACTTGGGGACTACTCTAGCCATGAACACTGCTTTTCATCCTCAGACTGATGGTCAAACGAAAAGAGTCAATCAAGTCTTGGAAGATTTTCTTTGCCTCTGCATTCTGGATTTTGGAGGTTTCTAGGAAGATCATATTCCTCTTGTAGAATTTGCATACAACAATAGTTTTCAGGCGAGTATTGGCATGGCTCCATATGAAGCTCTATATGGCAAAAAATGCAGTACTCCGTTAGCGTGATTTGAAATTGGCAGCATTCAACTTTATGGTTCTGATTTAGTGGAGGAGACAAATCTAAATATTCAACTGATCCAGCAAAGAATTAAAGCAGCTCAAGCCCGTCAGAGTAAGTAACATGATGCTCATCATCATACTTTGGAATTTGCTGTTGGGGATTTTGCATATCTTAAAGTCAGTCCGATGAAAGGCGTATATTGTTTCGGTGTAGCCGGGAAGTTAAGTCCTCGCTACGTAGGACCTTTTGAAATACAAGAAAAGATTGGTTCTGCAGCTTATCGATTGAAGCTTCCTGAAGATTTCTCTGCAGTCCATAATGTTTTCCACATCTCATCTCTGCGGAGATGTCTTCGTAATCCATCTCACTTAATCCAACTTCTAGCTGTATCTTTTCAGCCGAATCTTTCTTATGCGGAAGAGCCAATTAAGATCTTAGCTCATGATCAAAAGCAGCTGAGGAATTGATCAATTATAATGGTAAATATTTAGTGGAGGAATCACTCCTTAGAGGATCTACTTGGGAGAAAGAGACAGATATGAGAAGGAAGTATCCCAGACTCTTTGAAAATCTAGGTACCCATTAACTTTCTGAATTTTATTCTATTCTCCCAATTTCTTCATGTTTGTCTTTTCTCTTGAGATGATGTCGAGGATGACATCGTTCTTAAGTGGGGGAGTCTGTAACAACCCTAGGTTGTTACCCTTCTAACCTATAGTCTAACTAGCCATTTATTTTGATTCCATTACTTCTAGAATAGCAAATGAAACTTATCATGAAAGTTTGAAGTTCATTGGATTTCTCTAGATCCAAACTAATATTTTGATCAGTCTAGATGTCCTAGTTTAGACCTAAAATATTTTGATTTCAAAATTAAATTTTGATTGCATTTTTGAATTCCTCACCCCCAAATTAGCTAGGGGTGAAAGTTTGGTGCAATTTGAAAATCATTTAGGCCATAATTCACATTTAATTAAAATGGTCTAATTGCATAAAAGAGTTTCTAACAATTTAATTTTGCAAATATACCCTTTCGCCCGACTAAACGGTCAGGATCCGTTATGCAGACCGCGGGCAATCCGCTATGGAGCTCGGGTCATGTGACAGCGGAGTCCGGCAAATCTAGCCGTTGCACCTTCCTATCCAACGGCTAGGATCCGATCCTGCGGAACTGCAGATGAGCCATTGGATCTGCCCGACCGATCCTACATCCTGGATCACTCCCGTGATCGGCCATTAGGATCCGAGCGATCCGAGCTGTGCCGCTGTCGGATCGATAGATCAGACGGCATCTGAAGGTCCTGCTACTGTAGACCTTTGTCTTCCTCGGGCCCGTCCCCGACAGGGAAAATCCTCGTACTGCTAGCTGCCCATCTGGTCTGCCACTCACGCCTCCAGCTTAGCAAGGTTGTTAGGAACCTTCCAGTAATGGTTAGACCCCATTCGGGCCTCATGGCCCGGCCGAGCTTGAAATGGGATTTCGAAAGATCGGCCATGGCCTGACCTCTCGGGACCCCTCCATCCCAATTATACCCTCTGAAATCTTCCATGTAAGCTCCTGAGGCTATAAATAGCCCGAATTTTCCTCCATTTGATCCTTGCAGATCAATTAAACTCTCTGTCTTTTTTTCGCCATTACCGTCTGCCCAAGCTTGTGTAGGCAAATCAGGAGCTCTCGAACCGCTGATAGTAGGCTCTCCTGGTGTTCAAGATCCTTTGTAGTGTCCGAAAGCTCAGCTAAGGCCAGCCTAAGCCCCAGGCGACCGTCCCGAGCTCCCCCGTCAAACCAGGTACCCCAGTTGCTTGGTCTGAGCCAGTTAGGCCCAGACCCTCTTCCTTCTTGATTTGTAAACACGCGCATTGTCATTTCGAACTCAATGGTATCATAGCTAAGGCCTAAGCTAGCCCCAATCGATTGGGTTAAGTCCCTTATGGAATGCCTCGGGTGAGTAAGGTCCTGGCGTTCCAGACCATCCCAAGCCCTCGAACTAGGGGAATTCGATCCACCTCACCTCCCTGATGGTGTAGGGATTGAGCCCCGGGTCTAGCGTGGTCTCTATGGGGAGAATTGTCTCCCCACATTAGCTCCATTAAAGGAGCCCTCGGCTGAGTAAGGTTTGGCCGATCTGGACCATCTCACAGAGGGCTTTGGGTCCCATTTGGTGCGCCTGACCCCGGTGATCATGTAGCGATCAATTAATGGTCGTGCCGTGGTCGGGATGCTCCAGAATTGGCATATTAGCATTCCCCTAATCAGACCCCCCCATCAGGACAAAGGCTTGAGGACGAAGTGCTGTGTGGGTCGAGCCGACCCATGACCCGCGCGGTGCGACCGTCCTGGGTCTTCGGGTCCCGGTCAACCTGCGCCTTTTGGTATCGGGCCGAACCCATTTTAATATAAATCCGATTAATTGAATTTATTTTCCTTAAGGAAAATAATTCATTTAATTAATCATAGGAAAATTTAATTAGAAAAATACATAATATATTAATTGAATAATTTTTAATCTATTGGTCCAAACCCTATGATATCATATATGAAAATGATCAGAAAATTATCAAGGATCTGAATATAAAATAATATTGCAAATCTAATGGTTAGATTTTCCAATTTTGCCTAATTATTGCAGATCTTGATTCGATTGAATTAGCCATTATACTTAACCAAATTGCATGTTTAGGGTGCCATTATGTTGCTTATGATGAGTATAATGAATGTGTTAGGTCAATTATTTTTCTGACCTCTGTATTTTAATTTATGCCATAATCTTATTAAACTATGATTAGTGAAAATTAGGGTTTGTAATCATTAGATCTTAGCAAACTTAGTCTCTGATTGGTTGTATGGTAACATAGAACTTATATGCCAAATTGTATGAAATCTTGATGGTTAGATTTATAATTAGGTGCTAATCATATTGAATGGATTTAGGGTTTAATTAGCACTAATTACTTTCTATTTTTATGAATTTTTCTATTTTTATGTTTCAAAATAGTAGGATAAATGTATTAAAAACCATATATATTAGTTTATAGTGCATAACTTGGATAATCCTAAACATTTGAGATCTTAAACTCCTTAATTAACTTAAGAAGTCTGAGATTGCCACTAATAATATACCCTTAATTTATTGATTTGACATTGATCTATAAATAAACACTTGATTTTAATTGGATATGAGTAGGGGTCAAACCCTAATCTACTTAATTAAGACCCAAACTCTTAAACCTTAAGTTAATTAACTTGATTATAAGATAATGAACTTGACATTTTCTAATAATGCATCTGATTTGGTATTGATCTTAAACATTGAATTAGACATGTTAAGGCTAATAACAAACCTATGTGATTGCTTAATCTGAATCAAAACTTTAGATCCTTGATTTTCTTCTAAATAAGATCATTAGCATAAGAAGATTAATAAAATCATATTGATTGAACAAGTGATCTAAAACTTTAACAATATCCTTGATTTAAATCCCATAATCATAGATTTAAGTTGTGATTAGATAACTTAATTATCTGATTAGATCATTTTAAACCTAATTATGAAACAGGACCTAAGATGTTAATATCAGAATTTAAAATGAAAGATCTTAAGTATCTCATCACAAGATTGTCTCAGAAATATTTAAAAGACCTAATTTAAATATACTTTGAGGTAGGAGGATTTTGTATGACTCATTGAGGTAGAAGCTTAGATGATCCATTGACCTTAGAAGTTAATCTTAGCCCCTTGTGATAGAAATCATGTAAGACATTAGAATGATACATTCTCTTGTGGTAGAACCTATGTTGAGTGATCTTTGATCACATTTTCTTGGATCCATGTATAGGACTTACCTATTTAGCATAGGCCTATATAGTCTTGATAATTCCTTGATTCATTAAATAGACTTGTTTGAACTTGGATTATTGGGTGGTGTAGTATAGTATACCTATATTACTGGTTCTTCGGTAGTATTCAATATTGGTTGATTCACTCTAATGGGGACTTATGAGCAAGTTCTATCCCGCAGGATTAGACGAATACAGTCCCATTAGTATAAATCATTCAAACTTAAGAGCGTATTAAATGGATACTCATTCCTTAGTTTGATTGGAATACAAATTGCCAACGGGCAATGCCTCCTAGCGAAGACCGCTTCGATAGGTGTGGCTCAAACAAACTAAGTAATGAGATTTACCTTCTTTAAGACACTAAGTGTGATTGTGAGTAGGGCATCTTAACAACTTAGCTTGAGATACAAAATCGCCAACGGACGATGCCTCCTATCGAAGACCGCTTTGTTAGGATGGCTTAATCAAACTAAGTGATAAGAATCACCTTTCTTGCAAATGTGCTGAATATGTGTATACAATCATCCCATCTATTAATCCTTAAGTAAATCTGCAACTTTAACTAATTATCGCTCTAGAAGCTAGGAGTCAGAATCATTTTAGAAGGATTCTGCACAGTGGAGGCTTAGAATTCATTATTGGCATTCCAAGTTTTCATAGATTTATGGATTTTACTCATATAGAATAGAAGCATGGGCATAAGCATGAACATGAGCTTGAAGCATCATTTCAGCAGTGACGCATGAGTATTAGTGATAAAGTATGGGTTACGGAATATTGCATGCACAGACTGGGGAATTTCAGGGTGCATCTACGTCACCGTACTGTCTCCCAAACTGGGTGTATGTATACATTGGACTGTACTACTCATAATCTTTCAGTGATAGTTCTGTTACATATTCGTGGCATACTGTGATGTAGCATATTTGAGTGCATCATTCCAGTGACATATAACATAGCATATGACTTTCCTTTCACATAAATTTCTAAGTATTTGATGTTTTCATCCACTTTCAGTTGATGCAGTTTTACTTTGTTTAGTCTTTACACTTTCAGTTACTTAGCATTTTTCTCAATTTTTCTTCAGTTTCCTTACTTTACTGTCTACTACATTTACTTTAGTATTGCATAGCTAGTTGCGATGTGTTAGACTTCTTGTCTAACACGGGGTACTTTCGGGATCCGGTAATTTTCTAGATCCCGAGCAGCTTGTGGAGACTGGGCAGGACGACGTTCAGGAGATCTATAAGGAGTACGTGGAGCCTTAGAGGATCAATCTGCCACCCTTTACTTCCTGCTTTATTTTAGTATATTAGATAGACTTTACAGTTCATATTTTAAAATAGTTTGTAATAACTCTGGATGAATTTTTTTTTCTTTTCTGGGACAAATGTTTACTCACTGCTCTGTGATGAATTTATTCTGGATATTTTGCTTTAGCTTCCGCACTCTGTTATACTATTATACTTAGTATTGTGATGTGATTAGTATACTGGAAATGCTGATATATTGATAATGTATATTGGATTCTTATTTGTTTCTTTAAATCTAATGTACGTACTAGTCTAATACTTAAGATAAATATTCTACTCTTATCTTAGGTATTAACTCTCGATCCTACTCATATATTCGAGTCAGTAATCTTCAGTGTGGCTCAGTCTTCTAGCCTATTCGAGAAGATGAGTTTTGCTTGTTCTCATCATCCTGAGTGCACCGCTCTGTCGCTGAATTTACTACTTGTCTTTTGCGCACGGCGACTGGGCGGGTCACTACAGTTGGTATCAGAGAAGTATCATAAAGTATCAGATAAGAATTTTCCCCTATCTACTTTATGATATGCTCTCTGTCTCAGGACAAGATCACAGTTTACCAAGTGCAATGAAAAGCGACAGCCAAACGTTCATTAAGTTACCTCAGTAAGAAAAAGGATGACTATGTCTAGAATAATGACACCATAGGAATTGAACGTACATAATAAATTGATTGAAAAACTATGAATTCTTTTAAAATGGACATCTTAGGACTCGAACGAAATTTTGAAAGTGATAATAAAATACGAATAAAGTACTTATGGATTGAACTATTTTAGGAATGGAATACTCGCAGTCAGCATTTCTGTTCAACCTTAGGAGGTTTGATGACTACTGGATAGACGACCTTCGAGATGGCCAGATCTACGGAAGGGTCGTTGATGGAGTGTCACATCATGGAGTTGAAGTACTGGACAAGATCCTTGTTCATTTATCTTTTGGAGGCACCAGCCATTCAGTACTCGCCAGGGAATGTATGGATTGCGTTACTACTACACTTTGAGAGATAGCCTATCCTGAGGAGCATCGTCTAGAGATAGTAGAGATCCTACTGAGAGGATCAGTGAGTTGTTGGTGGTATTGGGTTTATAGGAGATTAAAATAAAATAGTACATTCAGTTCACCATACATCAGACATAAAATAAAATAAAATGAATATTTCAAAAAATAATAGTATAGAAAAGTAATCACAGTCACAGTACTTGTATTATTTCAACATTTAATAAATATTTTAAAAAGATTGAAAATAAATCTAAGAGTCTCTCGTCCTCACAAAAGCTAATAAGAAGACTAGGTAGCGTATGGCTCTCCTGGCTGATGTTCTTCTTCTAGATAAGGCTCCTCTTTTTCAGCACTCAGCTCCTCAAATCTATTTGAATCTGACATTATCGGTTTCATAATACCCGGGCCCTAGCCAATAAAAAGAAAATCTTATTAGACGACTGTCTAAGTACATTTTAGGCTGAATATTTTAGATGAACTATTAATGCCACCATTTAATCTTAAACCCAATAAAAAGTGAACTAAAAGTATAGGAGAATTAAGCGTATAAGGAATATGTTAAGTTATAAATATAGTATTTATAACTAAATAGAAAGTGAGCCAAAATCACACATCAAGCAAACTAAGCAAGGAGTGGGCACATATATATATATATATATATAATATAGTAAGTAAAAGTACTGAAAGTAAAGTCTAATCCTAAACATGCTGATGATCATATAACATATGCTGATTAAAAATAGTAAATTTGAGCATGGTACATATAGAAATCAGTAAAGTCTAGCATCTTATAAATATGTACAGGTGAGCATGTAAATAAAAAATATAACTGACTGAATAACATGCATCAATAATATAGTAAAATAGTAAATTAAAACTGAACAGGTATGTAAGAACTGCCATATCAGAAGATTGGCCAATCAGGGCCAACCAAAAATTCCCATAGCCTTTCTAATTAGGGCAGACAAAATAGAACAACAGAACTGAGGATGCAGTAAATACAAATGTAGAATCTTTTAGTTATTTTATTTTTGTTTCTATGGACACATCAGAAATAGCTGAGGAGTCAAATACATCTACAAGACTATATGGGTTCCAAGCTTAGCACACACTCCTCAATGAGTAATATTAAGCATCCTTATTACTCCTTACGCCTATCCACTAGGGTAAATGTGCAGCAGAACCTACAAGAATATAACTGAACCCAAGGTAACTGTTATCCTAATGATTATAAGTTTTCATTTAATGCACAAAGTTTCTTATATGATATGTCCAAGGGATTAAGCATAAAATACAAGGAATGCGTATCACAAATAAATTAAGTAAGCAAGGGACTCTTCTATACATGGTGATATGTTGTTATCTAATTAAACCATTATAACTATTCTAAGTTACACAAGTTCAGGATTTCCAATTCTTACTATCAAGTGTAACTTAGAAGTACGTCCTTATAAGTTATAAAGTATTAGGACTAGCTAGGTCATAATATGATTAATCAATGTCGACTATATAAGTTGAATAAGGAAACAGCTTGACCTAATTATTGATTTTTTAAACATTCTAAACTATAAGCTGATCTAAATCTACTAAGCTAGAGATTATGGATTAAACGCCATGAGATTGAGCTTAATTACATAATCCCAAAGGTATGACTTAAGATCTAGGTTTCAACCTAAATGTGATATATTGATTAAGGCAAATCCTATTAAGCAAATCAAGCTTAATAGGATGAATCTCCTATATTCAATAATAATCAAAATTAAATTATAAAATCTAGAAACTAATAAAACTAAGGATTCATTTATTGAAAAACTCCATTTTTCAATGAATGAAATCTAACATATGATCTAGTTATAGTCTTAGAAATAATCCTAATATGAGATGTAAAGTCCTAAAAAAAGACTTAAAAGAAATTTTAAGAATTTTACAAATTTAACTTAACAGTTGATTTTACTCACTTAGAAGATTCTAATATAATTCTAATATTGATTTTATTGATTTAGAAGATAATTTAAGAGTTAAAGATACTTAACATAAATTTGGGCAAAATGATTATTTTTCCTATACTTAAGGGTCTAACAAGCTACTTTTTGAATTAGAGTTCTAATTTAGAATTTCTTACTGTCAAATGATTTCTTATTGTCTAACATGAAGATAGATAGTAGTAAGTACACTCAATTTGGATAAGAAATGGGTCATATAGGTTCAAACTAAAGCTTTTGACTTAGAGGCCATTTTAGTAATTTAACACTAATGGAATCTAAATTTTTACGCAGTTTACTGTTGGTTACTGTTCAAGGATTTCATAGAGTCCAAGAACACTAAATTCTGAGGTCGAATGGCTTAGTTATGGCTATTTCAATTTCTTAGGGTAATTCGGTAATTTTGTCGGTTAACGGGGGACAAAAACTGAAGAGTCCAAATTCCGTAAACTCCGGTTTTTATAGTTTTCCTATAATGTACTGAGTATGTTGACAGTGAGTGAACCCAATTTGGACTTCAAATGGTCAAGTTATGGCCTAACTAGGGTTATGAGTATTTTAGTCATTTCTAATTTTCTAGGTTTCAGATCTTAAATATTGTTTTAATTTACTGATGACACTAAAATTCTAAGCTAGTTAGCACTTTGAATTTCTGAATTTGGAATTGATTTGATTAAATTATGGTCAATTGAATACTAGGGTCATTTTGGTCATTTTTAGGGTAGGGTCCTAAATGTTATTTTTCAAACTAAGCTTCAAATAGGGAAACTAATATTTATATAGTGATAAGATTGTTCTCTTGAGTATTTTAGGACCCATATTGCCTATGTTTGGACAATTATGTTAAAAGTTATGAGGATTTATTTAGGCCCTAAAATATCACTATGTTATACGTATCCCGAAATAAATTTTTGAATTATGTTATTTGATTCATTTTCTTTTTCTGAATAAAATGAGTACTATATTCAATATATTTGGATCATTATTTTGAAAGTTATTAAACTTTAAAGTTAAATTATATTTAAATTAATTTTATTTATCATTCTAACATACAAAATAAATTAATTCACTATTCCAAATAATTTAATTAATTATCACCTTACTTTTTTGAATAATCAATTAAAACTAAATAGGTTAAACTTAAATTGATAATCATTAGATAATTAAATATTAATTTAATTTACTTTTTAAGTTAATTTACTAATTACTATAATTAATTCAATTAATTAAAATAAGAATGTTAATTAATTAAATCAATTAGACTAATTACTATTTATAATTAATGTTCACTAATCAATTAACTGCTGGTTATAATTAATCACTAAATTAATTAGGTAAATCTAATATGTATATAATTATATGTATAAGTTTATACTTTATAAATATATTCATATAATATAATTATATAATATAATTATATAATATAATTACATAATTATTTATTTTATTATTTTATCCTGCAGATTTGAAGACGGCGGGACCTAGCTTGCCATGTGGCGGAAGCATAGAGGCAGAGAAGCGGCGGGCGGGACCCACAGCTGACGGCTGTGATGCGAATGTAGGCCCACCGCACAGCCGCGACGGGATAGAGACGCATGTCGGCCCGAGCGGCCGGCAGCGCACTCAAGGAGGGACCCGCAACCTCGGCTTCGGCACGGCCCAAAGGCCTCCATGCCGGTCGGGTCCGACCCGACCCAGCCCGAGGCGAACCTTTGCCTTCAACCCCCGCAACCGCGTCATAGGAGCTAGGGCTCCCGGCATGGCGGCGGTACCGGCGACGGGAGGCGCCGGCCAGCACGGCCGAGGGTAGGTCTCGACGAGACATACCCGACGGTGCTAGATCCGAGGCCAGAGGTGGTCGAAAAAATGAGCTAGACCTAACCCTAGGTGTCTAGGGTTGGGCCGACACGCTATAACGTTAAGTATTGTTCGAGTCTTGACGAATTCGAACGATCGAATCGTTCAAAGTTCGATCAAAGGCCATACAATTGCAATCTTACGCATGAAATAGATTATCTGAATGGAATCACAGACTATAATGCAAAGACGAGGAGTAGGAGGTGGTACCTTGATCGACGGTGGAGAATCGAGGGTTCACGCAGACAAGCCCCAGAGAGCTCTGAGGGTTCCTAGACGAGCGGCCCGAAGTCTCGAGTCCTTGTGGATCTAAGAGGAGCCCGCGACGGAGTTGGCGAGGTCAGGGGAGGTGGGGATTGGCTGAGCATGCAGCGGGGTTGCAGTGTGGAACCTTAGGCTTCGCAGGCGGGGAGGAAAGGCGGGAGCCGTCTGATCAGACGGCTCGGATCGACCCGTCAGATCCGACGAGGATCAAACGTGTAACAATCCAAGTTGTTACTTTGATTAATTAAGACTAATCTAAGTCTTAATTGAGGTTCTAGAATTCTAGATATGCCATTTAGAACTCATATCTAAGATCTAGGTTAAATCTGAAGTCAATTGTATCAAAATTTGAAATTCTAGAAATTTCAAAATTCTAAAAATTGACTTTTTATTTTGACCTCAGATTGAAAATCCGACTTCGTCATTACGTTCACCATCCCCAAATTAGCTAGGGGTGAAGATTTGGATATATTTGGAAGTCATTTGATTTTCATCGAATATTTTAATATTTAAATACCCCGAAAAATCCAGTAATTAAATACTCGTCAAATCAGAAATCCAATCACGCCGTTGGGTTCCTCACCCCTCGCTTAGCAAGGGGTGATTTATTGGAAATTTTCTAGATATGTTTAAATATATAACTTTAATTAATAAAATTAGTGTAAATTAATAATATTAATATTTTAATTAAGCACTTAACGACGCCGTCCATATTAAGTAATGCCATTGCTTCCACGCCGTTTCATCCAACGGTAAGCGTCGACCGTTCGATCACAGTGATCGAACGGTCAAAGGCCATCGTCCTCCGCGTGTCGCGAGAGACAGCGCGCGGCATGCCGAGCGCCAACCACGCGTCGATCACCGCTGAAGGACCCTTTCGTCCCCCCCATTTAGGTTCCTAGATTATTTGAACTCATCACTTTTCACAGAAGCCGAACTTTGGAAGTCAATCGACCCCAGTCAATTTTCGCATCTCTGGACCGTCCAATTCGAGGTACTCTCCTCTTTCAATCTATCCATTTGATTGTTAAAATTTTTAGTCGAATCTTAATTTCATAGTCTTGATAAGGTTTTGAGCGGACCCGATTGTATTCGATCGGGTCCGATCGACCAAATTTTGGTCAAGGACTACAGTCCTTACCGTTAGGCATGAATCTTCGAACCCTAAAAAATCTAGGGTTAACAATAGGAGACACCTTCCAGCCAGCGGTGGATAGCCCTAGCCGAACTCGACTCAACGGTGTGTGGGTTGTCGCCTAGCTCCATCGGAAGGTCGCCCAAATTCTGTGCCCTAGCCAGGATGTATCGGGCGAAAGGAGGATGGTGAAGAGCTTTGGTTCGGGCCGGGTCAGCCCGGGCCCGACCCGTCCCCGCACGGGCTTTGTCCGTTTCCGTAGGCACTTGAGTGCGCGGGGCCCGCACGGTCTGCCGAGCGAATAAAATCGCGCCACGTGGCCGTGGGACCTGCCCTCTTTCGCCGGTTGTCTCAATCTGCAGAAGAAATAAAATTTTTAATAAAAATAATTATATTATTTCATATATAAGAAAATAGATATTAAATAGATAAATGTTTATATATATATGTGTATATATATAAATACCTATACACACATGTATATTTAAATAACACAAGAAAATTTAATATGACTAAATTATAATATTTGATTAGATGATAATTACTTTAGGAAAATTTATTAAATAGAGAAATTTAATTGTAAATTAATATTGAATGAAATAAATAATATATTTAATTTATTTAATTAAATCCTAACTTAGAAGATATTTAATCAAATTTAGCAAACAAATATACCAAATTTATCAAAAAATTATGAGGAATATTATGTTGCCATCCAAATTTCAGTAGATGCTATATTTAATATTATGATATTTTAGGTTAATTTAATAATTACAAAAATGTCACAAAACATCAAACCCTCATATCTTTGTACATTTTAATCCAAACATACCTAATATGAGTCTCAAAATACTCAAAAAACCCTAAGGAATATTTTAGTAGTATTAAATTTGCTGTTTGGATTAGATTTAGACTAATCACATTTAAGGCTTAACCTTAACTAAGCCATTTAACCCTAGAACTTCAATTAACCATAATTTGGTCAATTGAGCTCCAAATTAGGAGATCCAAATATCAATTTAGATCAAAAAAACCTAATTTACAGTAATCTGTAAAAATATTTTAGATCCAATGATTAGATTTGCTAATCACCCTGAATTACTCTAAAATTTGATTAGTAAATATTAGCAAATTTAATAATCCAAATTAAACAATTCAAGTTTCAGAGAACTCTTAGAGTATATTAGAACCTAATGGTGTGGTTGGATTAGTGATTTGGTGATTAATTTTACTAATCACTCACTAATCACCCTAAATCTTAATTAGGCCATAACTTAGCCAATTAGAGTCCAAATTAAGCCTACCACTAGTCATTAGAATCAGTGGATCATTTGTGATCTACAGCTATTAATTTTACTCAATTTGGACATCAATTGACAAAGTTAGGATTTTTGACCATTAATTAAGAAACCCTTAATTACCATTTTACCCTTAGGCTTGTATTGGTTATAACCTAGCCAATACTTATTAGAATTTATCAAATTTAGATTTTATGGAAACCTTAAATAGTAAGCAACAATAAACTGAAAGAAAATTTAGATTTTATTTAACCAAATTACCAAAATGCCCATATGAGTCAAATTCATTAATTTGATCTCATAATGCTTAATAATTACCCAAAATTTGTGTAATTACTGTCTACACTTATATTAGATAGTTAGAAACACTTTGCAATAAAAAATTTTAGATTTGGAAACCCTAAATCAAATGTTGATCTTTTGAACCCTTAACTAGGGGTAAAATGGTCATTTTGCTCAAAGTTAGGGTTTAGTCTTTTAAAACCCTAAATCATCATTCTAATCATTATAAAATAGTAAGATTAATGTTTTAGATCATAATTTATGTAATTTTAAGGATTAGTAGAAACTTTGATTATAATCTCAATTTAGGATCTTAAGAAAATCCTAAGTAAAATCATGAATTCCTTCTTTCCTTTAATTATCTTAGACCTTCCCATAGGCCTTATAATACTAGTTAGGATGTGTATTATGAGAGATACTCTTAGAAATTAAGAGCTTTAATTCCTAGGATTAGGAATAGATCTTAGGTTAGAGTTCATCTATTGAGTAAATTGAGTTACTTAATAGGTGAAACCTTGAGTTTATTAGTTTATAGATTTTCCTAAGTTTATTGAATGATTATTTTATCTTTAAATATTAGAACTAAGAATAGAGATTATCCTAATGAGTTGATTTTTCATTAGGATTTGCCTTAATCTAAGTCAGTGAGTATGGATATTAAACCTTAGATCTTTAGATATACTTTTGGATTAAGAGATTAAATCCCAATATCTGGAGTTTAATTCTTAATCTTTTCATCTTGATTTGGCTAATCAAGATGAGGTTGGGATTCTTAAAATTATTAAAATAGGTTGATTGATTTGACATTTAACTTATATAGTCGACATCAATTTATTTATAATTAGGACCTAGCTAGTCATAATTATTTTCAATCTATAAGGACGTGAATCTAAGTTGCACTCAATAGTAGGACCTGAAGATCCTAAACTTGTGTAACTTAGAGTAGATAAAATGATTAAATTAGATAACAAATGGATATCACTTATGTCCTAGTAGAGTCTCTTGCTCACTTTGATATTGATGCTTTGCTTACCTTGTTTTGAGCCTCATACCTTGGATACATATATTGGACATATGATATTTGATAAGTATCTAGTGTCATCTTTGAAATTGCATAAACAATATTTACATTTGTTTTCATCAGTACTTTAAATTAAGTAGAGTGTAAACTTATTAGTGTACTTCTTGGTATTACTTACTTCTTTCTATACTTATACTTAGTGTTTCTGCCTCTCATTGCCACTTACTTCTTCTTATACTTCTCTTGTGGCTATTAGCTTGGTACCGATATGGTCTACCTCTCTGTATCAATGACTTCTTCTTATACTTCTCTTGTGGCTATTTGCCTGGCTTTGATATGGCAGAAGTGAGTCTCTATGTATATATTTCTTTCAGATGGAAAGTTTGGCTAATTTAGTTTTCAGCTTATATTTTACATTTCAGTTACTTTACTTCACTTTCAGTACTTTCTTATTTACTACTTTACTGCATTTCTAGCTTTACTTTTACTTATAGGATGTTAGCATATTCTTTACTCTTATCTTATAGGATGCTAGTTTTGCTTTTAATGTTTATATGTTCATTTTACTTATGTCAATTAGCATGTATTTGAATTGATCATAAGCATGTTTAGGCAATTTACTTTTCTATTATATTAGTATTTAGTCTTTTATACTTAATCTTATTGCAGCTATCTGGGAGGTATGTGGTTACTTCCTACTTATTTAAGTTATAAACTAGTTGTTTATAACTTTACTTATTTCTTTCTTACGTGTTCTTGCACCTATTTACATGCTTCTGTCTTACTTGTTTATAGTGGTATTCAAATAACATTATAAATTTTACAGCCTAAAATGTACTTAGATAAATTATCTAACTAAGATTTTTTTTTTGTTGGCTGGGGCCCTATCATTGTGAAACCGACAATGGTAGATTCAGAGCTGTTTGAGATTGTAGAGCCTTCAGGAGATCTGCACTTGGAGGAGAAGCGTCCCACTGAAGAGCCTTAGTTTCTTTCTACTTTTGTGAGGATGAGTGTCTTTTCAGTTTCTTTATAAATTATTTAAATTGTAATAATACAGGGATTGCATTTCTTTTCAGCACTTTACTTATTCTGGATTGTTGTATTTATATGATGGATGGATGTTTGTACTTATGCTTCCACACTCTGCATTTCTTGTATTTTAATTTAGTGAGATTTTTACTTAAGAATGGCAAAGTCCTTAGTTAAGTTGGATTAGAATGTGTGTCTAATCCAATTATAAGTAGGGACCTTGTTGTTATGGAGACCCCTCCACCGTAATCATGTTAACTTAAGAGTTAACAGGACCATGGCGGGGCAGGGCGGGCGCGAATTCTAGTGGACGACGTTGCTTAAACTAACGGCGCACAGAAAAATTAATTTTAATAATTTAAATTTAGATAGTTTAAATAATTAATTAGTTTAAACTTTCATTGTAATTAATTAATTTAGGTCCCAAAAATTTCCCAAATACTCACCTCTAACTAATTGAGGGGTGAGGAACGCAACGGTGAGGTCGGATTTTTGATTTGATGAGTATTTTAATTTCCCATTTTTTGGGATATTAAATATTATTAAAATATTTGTCAAAATTTTGACGACTTCCGATTGACATGAAAATATCACCCCTAGCTAATTTGGGGGCAACGAGCACAATGACGAAGTTTATTTTTTGATCTGAGGTCAATTTAAATAGGTTAAATTCTAGGGTTTTTGAATTTTCTAAAAATCAAGATTTGATCCATTTAACTCCTGATTTGGACTAGGTCTTAATGGATGACTCCTAATGACTTGATTAACACTTAAGATCAAGATTAGGACTAAGATTAGACTTGATTGACTAAGGTAACAACCTAGGTTGTTACAGGTTCCTCCACTTAAGAATGATGTCGTCCTCGACATCACTCAAGTGGAAAGAAGAAGGCAAGATTAAAACATGAATTGAATTTAAAGGCTTATAATGCTAAGAAAGAATCACTTGGATTCTCGAAGAGTCTAGGATATTTTGCTCACATATCTGACTCCTTTTCCCAAGTGGCTTCATTTTGAGAATGATTCTTCCACTACACTTTGATCATCTTGATTGCACGATTCCTAAGTTCCTTGCGATCACGGGCCAAGATTCGAATTGGTTTCTTGGTATTTACTATGATGGACTTGAGCTGTACGAATTTGCTATTGAATCAACTGAACCTTTTATTTGTTTCTTCTACTAGTTCAGATTTGTACAACTGCATGCTACCTATTTCTGATCATGCCAATGGGGTGCTACACTTTTTGGCATATAAGCATCATATGGAGCCATCTTTATACTAGCTTGAAAGCTATTGTTATAAGCAAACTCACTAGTGGAAGGTGATATTCCCAAAATCCAGCAAAACTAAGGATATAAAGCCTAAGCAGATCTTCAAGAACCTGATTAACTTGTTCTGTCTGACCATTCATCTGCGGATGAAAGGCTGTACTCATTGCTAGGGTTGTGCCCAGATCTTGATGCACGGCTTGCCAGAATTTAGAAGGGAATCGGTTGTCTCTATCGAATATGATTATCTTGGGAATTCCATGCAACCTGATTATATCCTTGATATACAGCTTTGCGAGTTTCTCCACCGAGTATGTTTGTCGAATAGGAATGAAGTGAGCTAATTTGGTCAACCAATCAACTATGACCCAAATCGCATCTGCTCCAGATCTTGTACGAGGCAATCCCATTATGAAATCCATTGATATGTCTATCCATTTCCATTCAGGAATCTCCAATGGATGAAGTAAACCACCAGGTCTTTGATGCTCTGCAAACTATAAAGTGGCATTTTGCAACAAACTCAGCTACACTTTTCTTCATTCCTAGCCACCAAAAGGATTGCTTCAAGTCTTGATACATCTTTGAGCTTCCAGGATGAATTTGGTATATGGAGTTGTGGCCTTCAATTAGAACCTCCTGATGCATGGACTTAGGGATCCATAGGCGGTCTCCTTTGTAGATGGCACTTTTATGAAATCGAATATCGGTGCAACGGCCACTCTCGATGGCTTGCTTAAAATTTAGGTACTCATCATCTTTTGTCTGAGTAATAAATATGTCTATGTGGAATGGGGCTCGATGTTAATCATTGAGATCATTGTACTCACTTGGTCACTGCGTGCTGATGTGATATGCATCTTACATAATTCTTCTTCAAGAGGACTCTCAAAGATAAGAGTATTGAGAGTCGCATGATGGCTAAGCGCATCAGCTACGACATTCACATTTCCTAGATGGTACTGGATGTCTAGGTCGTAGTCGCTTATCAGTTCTAACCACCTTCTCTGTCGGTAGTTCAACTCCCTTTGAGTGAATATATACTTCAAATTCTGATGATCTGTGAAAATCGAGCACTGAATTCCATATAGATAGTGACGCCAGATCTTTAAAGTGAACACTACATCAGCTAATTCTAGATCATGGACGGCATAATTTCTTTCGTGAGTCTTCAGTTGATGGGAAGAATAAGTGATGAACTTTCCTTCCTGCATTAACACGACACCTAAGCCTATGCTAGAGGCGTCATTATAGACCTGGTAGTTTACACCTTCTTTAGGGAGAACTAGGACTGGGGCAGATGAAAGCGCATCTTTTAGGGCTTGGAAAGCTTCTTCATGAGCTGGCGACCATTCAAATGGTACAGCCTTCTGGGTGAGCTTGCTGAGCGGAGAGGCTATCTGGGAGAAGCCCTTCATAAACTTCATGTAGTAACCGGCTAAGCCCAGGAAGCTCCTGATATCGGTCATTGACTTATGTTGCACCCATTCTTGGATGGCACTGACTTTGTCCTGATCTACTATGATCCCTTGAACATATACTACGTGGCCTAAGAAAGCGATAGATTCAAGCCAAAACTCACACTTCGAGTATTTGGCATACAGCTGGTGGCTTCTCAGTTCTTCCAATATTATCCTGAGATAACCTTCGTGTTCCTTCTTCATCGTAGAGTATATTAAAATATCATCTATAAATACGATGACAAATTTGTCAATGTATGGTTTCAAGATACGCTGCATTAGGTCCATAAAGATGGAAGGCGCATTTGTTAATCCAAACGACATCACTAGAGACTCATAGTGGCCATATTTGGTTATGAAGGAAATCTTTACTATATCTAAATCTTTTACTTGCAATTGATGGTACCCTGATTGCAGGTCAATCTTGAAGAACACTTTTGCTCCTGCCAATTGATCGAATAGATCATCAATACAGGGCAAAGGGTACTTATTTTTTATGATTACTTTATTTAACTCTCTATAGTCGATGCACATCCGTATTGATCCATCTTTCTTCTTAACACATAGAACTGGTGCTCCCCATGGTGAAGAATTAGGCCTGATAAGACCTTTCTCCAACAACTCATGCAGTTGCTTATTCAATTCTTGCAATTCTTTAGGTGCCATTCGATAGGGTGCTTTGGAGATTGGTTGGGTTCTTGGGACAACGTCTATTGCAAACTCTACTTCCCATATAGGTGGAAGACACTAATAGGTCTTCGGGAAAACATCGATGAATTCGCAGATGACGGGGTTCTTGGATAGTGGAATGTCTCCCTTCTTGTCTCCTAGTATCGTTACTAGGAAGGCTTTACAACCTTTACTTATTAACTTCTTAGCCTTAATAGTATTGATTAAGAAAGCTCTTATACTAAGGTTTCTAATAAATGACTTAGCTCATTTACCATCACCCAGGATAATATTCTTTTTTTGGCAGTTGATGGTGGCCTCATACTGACTTAGTCAATTCATGCCCAGAATAACATCGAATTTGGCTATTGGTAAAACTACTAGTTTAGCTTCGAATTCTGTTTCTCCAATGGGGATCTGTATCTTACAAAATTGACAGGCTTATAGTTGAGCTCCAGATGGTAGTCTTACGCTTAGAGGGTTTGCTATACGGTGTAGAGATAAGTTGAGAGATTTTATCCAGCTCTCAGTTTTGAAGGAGTGACTCGGTTCAGTGTCGAATAAGATGTTATAGGGCTTATGCTTTACATAGATTATACCTAATTACGGATGCAGAAATCGACTAGCTACTTTTAAGAAAGTAATACTAATAAGGTAGATTAGTTTAGAAGTGTGTACATGACACCACATTATTATCTTCCGCAGCTTCAGTAGGAGTGAGGGCATAGACTTGTACTGGATCAACCGACTGCTTATTGTAAGGCTGTCGGGTAGGCGGCCTCGGAACATTTTGTGGGGGACAATGGCTGTCTCATGCCGTTGAGCAGAGGGAGGAGGTGGTAGCACTGGGCAGACTATGGCAGGCTTCTGGAACAAATCAAAAATTCATTGGCATTTGGAGTGATCGATCTAATCTTCGTCAATAGTGTCAGTGTAGTTGCACTGATAGTAGGAGTGAACTGGCCTCTCATAGTTGAAGCAGTTTCCAGACTTATGATAGCACCGTCCGTATGGGTGGGGATGAGTGTAGCTGTCTGTAATAACTCTAATTATTACCCTAGTTAAATTTAGATTGATTAAGCTAAACCAAGTTCTAATTTTGATTCTATGAGACTTAATGGATCATTTAAACCTAACCCTAGAAGTTTGAGATCAATCGGAGCTTAATTGAAAATTTTGATATTTTTGACTATTTTTGAGACATGAAAAATACATAAATTAATTTGATCTTCAAATTAAAATCTGACTTCATTTTTTGACTTCCTCACACCTCAATTAGCTAAGGGTGAAAATTTAAGAATTTTTGAAGCTCATTTAAGCCAAAATTGGATTTAAGAATTTTAGGATAATTAATTTAATTATTTAAATGGATTATATTAATTAAAATTAATTTTTATTAAAATTTAATTATTCAGGATTTGCTTGTCGGGATCGCGACAGATCTGCTGCGGGGTCTCGACTGCGGAGCACCTTCTCCTTCCATCGGATACGCTAGCATGCATCTTAGCAATTTATCCGACGACGCGATCTACCCCGCGCAGTGAATGAATCATGGTCGCTCGATTAGCATCTCCCATCTAACGGTGGAGATCCCATCCACAATTCTGTTTAATCAAGAAGCGCATCCCGCCATCCATTTCCAACGGCTTTAGATCATAGGGCTGTGATCACTCCCGCCCTGTTGATCTTCATTCTCGCACAATCCACAGCCGACCAAAGGAAATCCTCGTGAATCCTCCATGTCACCTCTGTCTGCCACTCTTCAGCCTCACTCCTTAGGCCGTTAGAACCTTCCCACTAATGGCCGAGCCCTCCCAGGCGACCCTGGGGCTGGGATTAATCCCATTGGGGGTGGACTATAGAGACGGCTTGTCCCGAGCCTGCGGCATGGTCCCTAACCTCGGCGACACCACTGGACCTCCCCCTCACCTATAAATAAACTCAGTGCATCTCAGTGATTCCTTTTGCTAACTAAGATTCACTAGCTCTCTCAACCAAAGCGTCTGAAGCCTCGACAAATTCTGGGCATCCCCGTTGCTGTGCGTACCGCTGATCGAGGGCGCGATCTAGTGTTCAGACCCCCTTGTTGAGCTCCTGCAACTGTTTGGAAGCTTCCTAATTCTCCATTCCGCTTCGATCTCAGCTGCTATCAAACTCCAGGTACAGTCATTAACCCATTCCTTTGTCGAGCTGGTTTCAGCTCGACTCATATTCAATTGAACCTTAGATGTTGTGATAGGACCTCATATAATCATCCCTGAGAGCGACGATGGTATCGGTGGCGACTAGTAGTGGACAAGATGGATGGAACATCATCTGATTGTGTACGGACAACCGGCCTCCGAGTCGCATAGCTATGGCCTTTCTCAATCAGTTAGCACCTTAGATTGTTGAGGCCTTAAGTTCGATCAAGTTGATCGATACGATTGAAATTCATTGACTCAGTTGTGGTCCGCATTTGTGAAATGCAGCGAGTAGCACTCCAACAATGCAGTCACCGTCTGGACCTGTCCAGTAGTCCCAATGTTTCCTCATTGATCCCCAAACGTGTAGGGTTAGACCTTAGCTCGTGTTGTTGATGATGTAAGAAGAATTTGCTCTCCTCATATGCACCATAGAACACGTCTCGGTGGAGTAGCACCCTGTCAATCTGGCTCATCCCAGATGGGGGTTCCTATCTCAATCGATGCGCCTCATGCTCCTGAAGGTGTAGCCATCGAAATCCAGGCGTGGCGCGGTCTGTGCACGGCGGATTGATCGTCGGAAGCTAGCCCTAATTCTCCCCTCTATCGGCTATCCCCACGTGGAAGACACACAGTGCCGGGTCAGGTCAGACCCCAACCCACGCATTTTGCGTTTCGGGCCGACAGTAATTAAAGTATTTGCTTAATTAATTTCCTTAAGGAAATTAATTCAGTAAAATAAAACCTATGGTTTGATTTAAATAAATATACATAATAAATTATTTAAATAACTTTAGTTATACTTATCTAAATGGTATGATCCAATATGCCATTTTAATCAAAAAAATGCAAGGAATAATACTATAAAATAAAATCAAAGATCCAACGATTAGATTTTAAACTATTGCCTAATTTTCTCTATTCTTATTTAATTCATAATTAATTCATTAAGTGCCCAAAAATACTGATATAAGTCTATGATTGCTCATAAGACCATAAAGAATCAATCTAAACCATTACAAATAATTTAAGAACATTAAATTTACTAATCACCTCTTAATTACCCTAAAAAGAGATTAGTGAATTAAGCCTTAGATTAATCTCTAATTTAGGTAAATCTAGTTCCTAATGTCTTATTAAGTATAGTAGAGACTATAAATGTATTTGGATCTTCCTAGTATGCCTTAATTCCCTTAATCACCTTATATGACCTCTTAATATGATTAGCGCTAATTAAGCTAATTAAGATATCAAAATCCTAAGTTAAATGTTTTATCCACTTCACTAATCAATATGGAACTCATTAAAATATACTTAAATCAATTTAGATGATTAAATCTTAAAATCCTATTTTTAGCCTTAAGAGGGGTATTTTGGTCATTTTAACCAAAATAGGTTTAAGCACCCCTTAAGCCTTGAAAATTCCAGTAGAGTATTTCTTATTAACTCATTAGCACCTTTCTGAAATCTCATGTTAATAAAGGTGAAGTTAAGTAAGAAAATCTTAAGCAATTCTAATTTGATCTTAAGATCTTAAGAGAACTCAAAGCCACTTCCTTAAGAGAATAAACCTAAATAGTTTTAATGCTAAATCTCTAGTTTAATTACTTTATTAAGTTGATTCATAAACTACAAATCTTACGTAAATACTCTTGTAAAAGCCTAAGTCTAGTTCTTAGTTGAGAACTAAATCTTAGATCTTAGATCTTAGACTTTAGATTATCTATTTGAATTGAATTACCTTCTTTAGAATTCCTTAATTGATTTACTATTTAGTCTTTTTGAAATTTCCTAATGGGTGTAGGATTAATTCAATCCATAAAATAAGGTAATTATCCTAAAGATTGAATATAGATCTTAGATTCTTAGTTCTTAATTAATTATTTTATCTTATAATATTAGAATAACCTTTCATTAAGATCATAGTTTCTAAATCCTTCAGCTTATAAGGTATTGTACATTTAGATTATGTTTGAGTGTGAAACCTAGATCCTTATTGGATATCCCATTGGATTCAGGATTTGAACACCAAAGTGTAGTTTAAGTTCAGAATCCTCAATCTTGATTTACTTAATCAAGATTTGAGTTAAGTGAGGAAAATAATAATAACTAAGTCATTGAATTATTTACTTTAAACCTTTATAGTCATCATTTTATTTTGAATTAGAATTTGTTAAGTTATAATGTTAACATTAAGGTCGTAATATGAGATTGTACACGATAGCTGGATATTGGAGATCCTAAACTTGTATATTCTCAGAATAGTTAGATTTGGATAATATAGACAACAACAGATATCACATAAGTCTAGTTGAGTCTCTTGCCTACTTTGACTTGATTGCTCTGCACACCTTGAATATTGAGCCTTATTCCTTAAGTATAATTGTAACAACCCAGGTTATTACCTAGCTTAATTCCAGCCTAATCATATCTCTATTACTATTTTGTTAAGTTCATATAGTCATTTGAATCAATCCCCAAATATTTGGTGCGATTTAGAGCTAAATTAAAAAATTGGATTATTTTAATATTTAATTAATTAAAAAATTGAGGTATTTAATTTGACCTCAAAATTGAAATCTAACTTCACCATTGCGATCGTCACCCCCAAATTAGCTAGGGGTGATATTTTGGGTGCGTTTGAAAATTGTCGGATTTTCCTGAATATTTTAATATAATTAAATGCACTGAAAAAATAGAATAATTAAATCATCATCAGAATTGAAATCCGACTTTGCCGTTGAATTCCTCACCCCCAAATTAGCTAGGGGAGAATTTTTTTGGGATTTTTCGAAACACGTTTAATTAATCCGAATTTTTAATAAATTAAAAACTGTGAATAATAATTAATTATTCCTTAATTTGCATTTACTTCCTCTTTTCTGCCTTAAAATTTTGGCTGGCCATCCCCCCCTCCCCCCCCCCCCCCCCCCCCCCCATTTTCTCCTATGCAAGCAACTTGAGGCCATCCCTCCCCTCTCCTCTTAGCCATGCCCTCCTTAGGTAAGCATGTTGGCCCCCTCACATCCTAGCTTCCTAGCTCATGATGGAGCCTCCCTCTCCCTCTTCTCCTTTAAAGGAGAAGCACAGCCCATTCTTCTTCTTCTTCTTCTTCTTGCTGATGCTTTCTCATCTTTTCCTCCATTGATGCCCTTGTGTTGAAGAAGAAGAAGTTCAGCTCCCTTCTAAGGCTTCGGAGAAAGACAAATGTTCCTTCTTCCTCCACCCCTTGCAAGTTCAAGGTACCCATTTGCTCCTCTTCCTTGCCTATTTCATATTGCTATTATACTTGAATGTATCTTTAAGAATCCATAAGCATGTATGGAAGCCATTAAGGCTCTTTAAGGCATCACATTTCTTGAAAGAAAATTGCTCTATTTTTCATATATTTTGCACACCCGTGCATTTATCACCATTTTTTGTATAGTTAAAATACTCCATTTGTGCTAATTTTGGTGTCAATGGAAAAGTATCAAAAATACATTTCCATTGATATATGGCACCGCTCATGGAATGCTCTGGATTGGGAGTATTTGAGCTCGAAATGAGGCTTTTACGGGTATCGCACTAGCGAAAATACCGTCTGGTGCTGCAGCGCGCTGCAGTGCCCAAGTTGCAGAAAATGGACCACTGCAGTGCACCATAGTGCGTTGTAGCGGGCTGCAGTATCATTTCGGGAAAAATCATATAAAATCAGTTATTAAACAAATTGAACAGAAAATCGCAAATGGACCGTTGCAGCGCGCCATAGCGCGCTGTAGTGGTCTACAGCGTCATCCCAGGAAAACTATATGAAATTAGAAAAATAAATAAATTGAACAGTGTTTCTGCGAGTTAGTCTGCCACAACGCGCTACCGCACCAAAAGCACCGCAGCGCACTACAGCTCCAAAAGTGCCCAGCGCGCTATAGCGCCCAGAAACATTAAAACTGCCCAGAATTGGCTGAAATGTCCAGAACTTCTCTGTTTTTCCATTTTAAAGTCCCTAGGATCCTAGTAAAACTGAATTACATCAAATTTTAGTACTAAAATTGAGCATTGCATAAAATTCTATATTGAAATTAACTTGAAACTTTATTATTTTTTAACAAGTGCTCAAAACCTATTATGTATCTTAACTGTCTTGTGCCAAATGTCAAAGAATAGGATCCTTGATTGCTTATATTAACTAAAGTATATCCCAACAACTAAATGGCATGAAACCTAAGTCTTTTAGATTTGTAATCAAGTGCTAACTCCTTTGGTTTGATTTAGAATTTAGTTAGCCTTAATTATCTTCAATTCTATATCATCTTTACATTTATATGCTTTCATGATATTAGGATGTATATTAGAAAACTTTAAATATTTATTTGGACATCTAATTATGTGTAATTGACATTAAACTATAATTGAACATAAGAATCTTGATAACTTGATTAAGTAGATGATACTTAATCTAAATCTAAAATTTGACATCAATAATATACTAATGATACATTGATTTGTCATTGACCTTTAAATTACCCTTTGGTCTTAATGGTAGAAAAGTTAGGGGTTAAATCATGAGTTGTCTTGATTAAGATCTAAACCTTAATCACTTAGTCAATTAACTTGATTATAAGTTAATTCAATTGACATTATTCCAATAATACATCTGATTTAGTATTGATCTTAAACTATTGAATTAGAAGTGCTAAGGTTAATAATGAATCTGTGTGATTTAATCATCTGAATCTAAACTTTAAATTTTAATTTTCTCATATTTAAGACTATTAGTATAAGATAGATAATAAAATGGTAATGATTTATGCAATGATCTAACTCTAAATAAGATATTTGATTTCATCCCATGATTGTAGCATAAAAATTGATAAGATGGATTTTATTCATCTGATCTGATCACTTTAACCCAAAACTAATAAATAAACTTTGAATATTAGCTTAAGAGGTAGAAAAGTGAGATCTCAAGGGTCTTGCTATATGATTATTCTTGAAATATTTAAAGACTTTAATTATTGATACATTGAGGTAGGAATAACTTTTGATACTTAATGAGGTAGGAACTTAGATGATCCTTCATAACCTTAGAAGTTGAGCTTGATACCTTGTGGTAGGAATCACCTAAAGCAGTTAGAATGGAACTTACTCCTTGTGGTAGAAATCAATATTGAGTGATCCTTTGATCACATCCTTGGAGTCATGTGTAGGACACACCTATTTAGAATAAGGATTAATAGCTTTGATAAATCCTTATTGATTAAATAGAATATTCTGAACCCAGATTATTGGTTGGGTATAGTAGGGTATACCCATAGTACTGGATTATTTCAATAATATTTGGGATTGGTTGATTCACTCCAATGTGGACTTATAACCAGGTGCTATCCTGAGGGTTTATACGAATACAGTCCCATTAGAGTAAATTTTCCAAGACTAAGAGTGTTACAATTAGTGAACAAGATCCTTAGTTTGAGATATAAACTGCGACCGGGTTCTGCCTCCTATCGTAGTGCACTTCGATAAGTGCAATTTAAGCAAACTAAGTATCTTAAGTCAATTTGCGTAGACCACTAACTATGCTTGTAATTAGGTCATTTAATGGCTTAGCTTGATATATAAACTGTGACTGGTTTTGCCTCCTATCGTAGTGCGCTTCGATAAGTACAGTTTTAAACAAGCTAAGGGTTAAATCCACCTCTCTTGGAAGCATACAACCATGTGTATACAACCTTTCCAGCTAATGATATTAAGTAAACTCTCAACTTAACCAATTATCAAACTAGAACATATGGCTTAGCTTGATAGATTTCTTGATTTATCTCATGTAGCTTAGAAGCATGAGCATGAGCATAAGCATGATGTATGAGTATCAGAATAATGTATGACTATTAGTAATAATTTATGGGTTATGGAATGTTGCATATATTGACTGGGGAATTTTAGGATGCATTAGCATCACAGTAAATGGTATTCCCAACTAGATATATGTATACATTGGACTGTACTACTCATAGCAGTTTAGTGATATTTTAGTTGCATATCAGTAGCATATAGTGTTATGGCATATTCAAATGCACAATTTTAGTGACATACAACATAATTTTACAGATGATTACTCAGTTTTAGATTCATTATGGTTTTATGTTATTTTTAGTATTCACTTTATAGTTCAGCTTTACTTTACTTTACTTCAGTTTTGTATAGTTTTATATAGTTTTATGCCTTCAATTATCTTCATAGTATTTTTGCAGATTTAATTATATTATGTAAATGTTAAATGAATAACTAGAATTGCTTAGATTAGTTTCGATGTGTTAGACTTATTATCTAATACGGGGTACTTTTGGGATCTAGCAATTTGCTAGATCTTGAGTATTATATTGAATCAGGTCAGGAGGACACCCAGGAGATTCATAAGGAGCCAGTAGAGCACTAGTGAACTCTTCTTCAGCTTTACCTTTCGCTTTGTTCAGTTCAGTATTTAGCTTTATTTTTGTATTTCAGTAAAATATTTATAATAATTCTGGATGTATTTTCTTTTCTTTTTTGAGATGAATATTGTCATACAACTTTTGTGATGAATGTTGCTAGATGTTTGCTTTAAGCTTCCACACTCTATTATATACTACTTATACTTAGTATTGTAATATAATCAGTATACTAGAAATGTTAATATTTTATACATATATTGGATTCCTATTGTATTCTAAATCTAATGTATGTATTTGTCTAATACTTAGGATAAGGATACTACTCTTATCTTAAGTATTAGCTCTCAACCCTCCTTGAGATTGAGTCAAAACATTCATTCAGTTCTTTCAGTACATTCAGTCCAATAGGGTACATCTTAGCTTAGTCTACCTCCTCAGTTCTAGTTTTATTGTAGAATAGATTCGGACCTAACCCAGTGCTTGGCTAGGATGGATATATGTCATATTCTATAAATTCAACTCGGACCTAGCTCTAATGATGCCTACGATGGACACATATTGAACTTTCAATTCAAAGGCCTGTTTAGCCTATTTCTGTTATGGTAGTACCATGTTTTAGGCTTACTTTTACTTCAGTTCAGTTTTAGTGCTTTATTTTGATTTTTCACATGCTTCAGTGGCCTTACTTCAATATTTGATTTGCCTTATCACATGTCTCAATGGTTTTACTTTTCAGTTCATTCACATACTTAATATGCTATCTTATATATGTTTCTATTGAGTAGTATTAGATATTGGCATGTTTAGGATTCTAGCTTCTTATGTTTATTTCAGCACTTTTTTAGTACAGTACTAGTATAAACTCAGCATGTCTTCATGTGATCATAAGCATGTTATGATCAGTTATTTCAGCACTCGTTGTTATTTTCGCTCTTAGCCTCACCTTGCTTGGCTTTAAATTTTGTATGTTACTTTACATACCTATTGTTCAATTATAATGAGCAGTTTATAGCTATCCTTTTCTTTGTAGCTTGATGCAACTTATATTACTTGCATGCTCAAAAATAGTTAATGTGATATATTTAAATATTCAGTTCACTAAATAGCCTAAAATGTACTTAGATAATTGTCTAACTATAAACTTTTTCTTTTATTGGCTGGAGTCCTGGCATTTGTGATACCAGCAAATATCAGATTTGAAGCTGTTCGTTGGTAGTTCTGCAGGAAATGAGCCGGTGAGGAGGAGGACCTTCCTACTGCTGTTTAGTTAGATTTTTCCCTTTTTCTGCAATGAGTTTGAGAGTTCTTTTTATTCTTCTAATTCAATATGTAATAATTAAATTCTAGATATATTTACTTTCTGCACTTTGAACTGAGTTGCTATTTCTTTTACTCATTTATACTATGCTGTGATATGGATTTTATACTATACTATTTCCTGCTTCCGCTACTTTGATCTGTATTGATGTATGTTCACAATTCCAGATGAAAAGCCCTTGGCTTAAGGCAGGTTGGGTCTTACCTAACTCTACTTGAGTTGGGGATTTGCCATAGTTGGAGCACCGTACTCATCGTGTTTATGCTAATATCAGTATTAGCATGGCCGCGGAGGGTACGGGGAGCCACACCATCGAAGAGGTCTATCGACGATGTTCCTACCTCAAGTTGATACACCCTAGCTCTCCTAAGGTTCTCATGCTGGAAGGTTATCATCCCAAAGCTACGCTTAGGCTCATATGTCTCATCGAGTTCAATCATCTTGGCGGATTCCAGCAGCTCCGTAAAGTTGGTCGAATAGTGAGAGACGATTAGCCTTCGGATGGAGGGCCATAGTCCGCTTCAAAAGTGATGGCATCTATCAGATTCTATAGTGACGAGGTTAGATGTGCACCTTACTAGTCACCAGAATTCAGACTCATAAGCCGAAACTGAACGGCTTCCCTGCTGCAGCTTAAGAAATTGATTTGCCATTGTATGTCTGGCAGAAGTAGGGATGTACTAGGTCTGAAATTGTAACAACCTTAGATTGTTATCCTGCGAATCTATAGCTTAATTAATCCTTAATTTCAATACCATTACTTTTAGAATATCAAATTAAGCCTATCCTGAAAATTGAAAGTCCATTGAATTTCTCTAAGTCAAGATAACATTTTGATCACTCAAGTTGCCTTAATTTAGACATAAAATATTTTGATCTCAGAATTAAATTTTGATTGCATTTTTGAATTCCTCACCCCCAAATTAACTAAGAGTTAAAGTTTAGTACAATTTAGAAATCATTTAGGCCATAATTCATATTTAATTAAAATGGGTTAATTATATAAAAAGGTTCCCAATCTTTCCAAATTATAAATATATTCCTTAAACCAAATTATCAGTCGGGATCTGCTGTGCGGACCGCGGGCGATCCACTGCGGAGTCCGATCGCGCGATAGCGGAGTCTTGCAAATCTAACTATTGCGCTTAAATAATCGATGGCTAGGATTAGATCCCGCAGAACAGCCGTCAGATCCGCCCCGTAAATCCTACGGCGTGGATCAAATCGAATCTGGCTGTTAGGATCCGGAGGATCAAGACCGTCACGCTTTTCTGATCGATCCATCAGACAGCTCCGGACCCTCCCGGTACTGTGGACCTTCGTCCCCACTCGCTCGCGCACCCGACCGAAGATCTTCCCCGTATTGTCAGCTGCCTGGCTTGTCGCCCCACTCGCGTCTCCAGCTCAGCAAGCTGTTGGGGATCCTCACATTATGGCTAGGTGCCCCAATCGGGCCTCGTGGCCCGGCCGAGCTCAAATTGGAAATTCGAGAGCTTAGCCATGGACCGATTAATCGGGTCCACCCCAACCAAATTCAGCCCTTTGGAAACTTCCCTAAACTCGTCTGAGGCTATAAATGGCCTCAACAATCATCCTTTTCCCATTTGCTGCTCAATTGCTCTCAATTTCCCATTGCCTTCTTGTCGCCATTGCTGGTCTGCCAAGCTTCTTCCAGGCTATTCTAGAAGCTCCCGAACTGTTGATAGTAGGCTCTCCTAGTGTTTAGGATCCTTTGCAGCATTTGGAAGCTCAGCTAAGGCCAGCCATTCCCTCTGCCGATCATCCCGAGCTATCCCGTCAAACCAGGTACCCCCGTTTGCAAGTCTTGAGCCAATGAGGCTTGGGCTCTTCTCCATTTGATGTGTATTGATGCTTATTGTTATTTTAAACTCATTCTATCAAAATTAGACCCTGAGCTAGTCTCGATCGATCAAATCGATCGATCGGGCTAAGTCCTTAAAGAACGCCTCAGGTCGAGTAAGACCCCAGCATTCCAGCCCACCTCAGCCCTCAGACCAGGGGGCTTCGATCTGTCTCACCTCCCTAATGGTGTAGGGATTGAGCCTTGGGTCTGGCATGGCCTTTGTGGAGAGAATTGTCTCCCCATAGTAGTCCCATTGAGGGAGCTCTCGGGTGAGTAGGGTCTGGTCGACCCAGACCGCCTCACAGAGGGCTACAAGTGCCCTTCAATGCGCTTGACCACAGTGAACCTGTAGCAACCGTCGGTTGGTCGTGCCATGGTCGAAATGCATCAAAATTGGCCGATTAGGGTTCCCATAATCGGGTCCTTCCGTTGGGACGAAGGATCGAGGATGAAGCCCCTGTGCGGGTCGGGCCGACCCGTGACCCGCGCGGTGCGACAGATTTGGGTCCTCGGGCCCCGATCAACTCGCGTCTTTTGGATTCGAGCTGGACCCATTTAATTAATATCCAATTAATTAGAATTATTTTCCTTAAGGAAAATAATCCAATTAATCCAATCATAGGGAAATTAAATTGAAAAAATATAATTTAAATTAATTAAATAACTTTTAATTTACTAGTCCAAACCCTATGATGTTATATATCAAATTGATTATAAAATCCTCATGAATAATAATATAAAATAATATTGAACATCTAATGATTTGATTTTTGATTTTTGCCTAATTATGTCAAATCTAAATTAGAGTTGATTAGTATGTATACTTATCCAAATTGCATGATTAGAGTACTATTAGTTTCCTTATGATTAATTGAATGAATGTGCTAAGTATTTTATTTTTCTGATCTCTGTATTTCAAATTATGCCATAATCTTGTTAAACTATAATTAGTAAAAGATTTTTAATCATTGGATTTTAGCAAACTTAGTCTCTGATTTATTGTATGATTAAATAGAACTTATGTGCCAAGTGGTATGATATTTTGATGATTAGATTTGTGATTAGGTGCGAATCCTTTTGAATTAGGTTAGGGTTTAATTACTTTCTATTTTTCTGAACTTTTCTGTTATTATGCTCCATAATAGTAAGGTAGATGTGTTTAAACCATTTATGCTAATTTATGATGTATACATTGAATAAACCTAAATTTGAGAACTTAAATATCTTAATTAAACTTAAAAAGTCTTAAGACTCTGATCAAGCTATTAAGACTTGATCTAAGTCTGAGACTGCCGCTAATAATACATCCTTAATCCACTTGATTTGATATTTAACCTATGAGTAAACACTTGATCTTCTTAATTTGACCAGAGTAGAGGGTTAAATTCTAATCTATTTAATTAAGATCCAAACTCTTAAACCTTAATTAAATGGCTTGATTATAAGATAATGCAATTGACATTATTCCAATAATGCACCTGATTTGGTATTGATCTTAAATTATTGAACTAGAAATGATAAGGATAATAAATAAGCCATGTGATTGAATAATCTGAGCCTGAGCTTCGGATCCTTGATTTTCTCCTAAATAAAACTATTAGCATAAGATGATTAATAAAATTGTATTGATTTAATAAAATGATCTAACTCTAACAATATCCTAGATTTGTCCCCATGATTTTAGAATAGCATATGATCAGGTGATCTAATCATCTGATCTAACCACTCTAAACCTAAATAATAAGTAAAACCTATAATTAGAAGTGAGTGTGTGGGATCTCAAGTATCTCACTATTAAGCTCGTATCTAAAATATTTAAACACCTTAATTAATGATATATTGAGGTAGGAAGAACCTTTGAAATTTGTTGAGGTAGAATCTTAGATGATTATTTTTACCTTAGAAGTTGATCTTAATACCTTGTGGTAGAACTCACCTAAGATACTTAGAGTGATTCCTCTCCTTGTGGTATAATCTATATTGAGTGATCTTTTGATCACATTCTTAGAGCTTTATGTAGGACTCACCCATTTAGCATAAGAATTGATAGTATTGATAAATCCTGGTGAAAATAAATAAAATTGCTGAACCTTGATTGTTGGATGGTATAGTAGGGTATACCTATAGTACTGGTTATCCCAGTATTATTCAGGATTGCTTGATTCATCTTAGTATAGATTATGACTGTGTTCTATCCTGTGAGTTTAGTCAGGCATAGTCTCACTTAGACTAAATCATTCAATACTAAGAGTGTTATAATTAGGTAATTTAGATCATTAGCTTGTTTGAATAAAAATCACCATCAGGTGATGCCTTATATCGAAGATCACTTCCAAAGGTATGCTTCAAGCAAACTATGTGATGTTAGCCACCCTCTTTAGAACACTAAGTGTGATTGTGATTTGGGTATTTTAATAGTTTAGATTGAGATACAAATTGCCATTAGGTGATGCCTGCTATCGAAGATCACTTCATTAGGGTGGCTTAATCTAACTAAGAGTTGGAAACTACCCTTCTTGGGAATATGCTATATATATATATATGTGTGTGTGTGTGTGTGTGTGTGTGTGTGTGTGTGTGTGTGTGTATCACTTCCCCATCCGATGATTTATAATTAAAACTTCAACTATGACCAATTATCATTCTAGAAGCCAAGAGTCAGAACCCTTTTAATAGAATTCTGCATGATGGAGACTTTGGATTCATTATCGATATTCAATCATTTATGAATTTCTGAATTTAACTCATGTAGTATAGAATCATGAACATGGGCATGAACATGAGCATGATAAATGATTTAAGTGGTGACGTATGAGTATTAGTGATGATTTATGAGTTACAGAATGTTGCATACATTGACTGGGGAATTTTTAGATGCATCGGCATCACAGTAAATTACATTCCCAGTTGAACGTATGCATATATTGGACCGTATGACTCATAACATTTTAGTGATAGTTTTGTTACATATCTGTGGCATACCGTGCTGTGGCATATTTGGATGCATTGTCCCAGTGACCTATAGTACAGCATTGGGCATTTTTACATTGGTTTTTGAGTATTTGATGTTTTCACTTACTTTTAGCATGCAGCATTCAACTTTCAGTTCATTTTCACCTTATTTTGTCTTTATATTTTTCAAATGACTCAATGACTTTACTGCTTTTCTACAATCTTGTTTACTTTACTATCTACTTGCATTTACTTTAGTACTGCTTAGTTTAGTTGAGATGTGTTAGACTTCTTGTCTAACACGTGGTACTTTTGGGATCCAGCAATTTGCTAGATTCAGAGCAGCTCGTTGAGATAGGGCATGAGGACTTACAGGAGATCTAGGAGGAGTACGCGGAGCCTTAGTGGATCCGTCTTCCACCTTTTTTCTTACTGTTCTTGCTTTCAGTACTTTAGATGAACTTTACTTCTTAGTTTTTTGAAAATAGTTTATAATAATTCTGGATGTATTTTACGTTTCTTCTCTGAGATGAATGCTTATTACTACTCTGTGATGAATGTATTATGGATGTTTTACTTTAGCTTCAGCACTCTATTATTTTATTATTATACTTAGTATTGTGATGTGATCAGCATACTAGAAATGTTGATATATTGATAATGTATATTGGATTCCTATTTACCTTTTTAAATATAATGTACATATTAGCCTAATACTTAAGATAAATCCTACTCCTATCTTAAGTATTGGCTCTGAACCGTACCATTGGGTTCGAGTCAGCAGCCTTCAGTGTGGCTCAGTCCTAGCCTATTTGGGAAGATGAGTTATGTGCTCTTTTTTCCAAGTAGCGCACTGCTCCGCCTCCAAATTATGATTCACCTCTCTTTTGCGCGTGGCAACGGGGCGGGGCGCTATAGTTGGTATTAGAGAAGCATCATAAGGTGTCAGATAAGGAGTTTGTTCCTATTTACTTTATGATATATTCTCTGTATCAGGTCAAGATCACAAGTTATTAAGTGTAGTGAAAAGCAAACATCCAAAAGTTCATTTAGTTATCTCAGAAATGAAAGGTTGACTATGTCTAGAATGATGACACCCTAGGAATTTAGCACACATAATAATGTGATTGAAACTATAAACTTTTAAATATAAAGAGGACATCTTAGGACTTGAATGAACTTTGAAGGTAAAAATAAAATATGAATGAAATACTTATAAGTTGAGTTAATTTTAGGAATGGAATACTCGCGGTCAGCATTTTAGTTCTACCTTAGAAGATTTGACGAATACTAGATAGATGACCTCCGAGATTGCCAGATATAAGGAACGGTCGTCGATGGAGTGTCACCTCGAGGAGTTGAGGTGCTAGATAAAATCCTTATCAACTCATCCTTTGGAGGCACCAGTCTTTCAGCACTCGCCAGAGAATGGTTGGATCGCATTACTACCACACTTTGAGAGATAGCCTGTCCGGAGGACTATCGTTTGGAGATCATAGAGATCCTACCAAGGGGATTAGCAAGTTGTTGGTAGTTTTGGGTTTATAGGAGATTAGCTCGGAGGAGCCACATAGTTATATATGATGACTTCTGCGCTGCCTTTTGGGTAGAATATTGTAACTAGAATTTTAGAGATCTTATTATGTCATTTTCTTTCATTTCATTTATATGTTTTGTGGATCCATGTATCTTCTCTTTTCAGAAAGAAATGAATGAATGAAAGTATAGTAAAATTTTATGTTTCTGAAGTCATACTTGCATTTACAGTCATGAATCTCAGCTCTCCATCTGCTCTTACTCCAATCAAGAATGCGGTCTCATTATCTGGCGGACCTGAAGAATCCAACCCAATGGCTAGTTTGATGAAAGCCTTAATAGAAAGCAAAGCGCAATAAGTGTAAGAGACTTGGGCTCTAATTCTCTCTGTTAGGCAACAATCTGCACCCCCATCAGGGTTCTCATCATCTTCACACTATATGGGTGATGGAATCCTGCACAGTTTTCTTTGCCTTAGAACTTTCATGTTCACTAAAGCGCTGAATCCTATGGACACAAGAAACTGGCTTAAGATGGCTGAGAAGAACCTGACCAGTATCAAGTGCCCTAACTCTGAAGCTATCCATTTAGTGGCTCATCTATTTCTGGAAGAAGTAGAGTATTAGTGGGAGAACGAGCGAAACAACAAATTTATTGATTTTGAGATAGAAGATATTCTCTGGGACATGTTCTTAGAAGCATTCTAAGAAGCATTCATATCAGCATTATCTAAAGCAATCATAGAGGATGAGCTCCTCCATCTCACTCAAGGCAATAATTCATTGTTTGACTACGAACAGGAATTCTGGAGATTGCACGCTTTGTTTCGGACCTAGTGAGAACAGAATTGTCCAGATGCCATCGTTTCTTGAAGGAGTTAAGAGATTCTATTAAAGCCCAATTAGTTTCACATCAAATCAAAACTCTGACTAAATTGATCGAAGCTGCCTGTCTACAAGAGGGATTCCAAGGCCAACTAGACCAAAAGAGAAAGGCAATAGTTATGCAGCCAAGGAAGGAGCACTTTGGTTATCATAAGATGGAAAAAGTTTATAACATGGAAACTGAACAATCCCAACCTCAGAATTATGAATACAAACGGTTCTACCCATATGGGAAGTGCTACCACTTCGGTGGAGTATATTTTACATGTGGTCGAAGCGGCCACCGTTATTTTGACTGCGATGCTAAGAACACAATCGACGGAGTGCCCATCTGTGGTGCTCCATACTTTCCCGCGGCCACGCTAATACTGATATTAGCATAATCGCGGGGAGTGCGGTGCTCCACTCCATGAAAAATCCCAAACTCAAGTAGAGTCAGGTAGGACCCAACTCGCCTTAAGCCAAGGACTTGTCACCTAGAATTGTGAATGTACATCAATACTATAGTGCCCCGCCCCATTACCGTGCACAAAGGACAAGTATAATCATAATCAGCGGCGGAGTGGTGTGCTACTCGGGAGGACGAACTTACAAAAATCCATCTCCCCGAATAGGCTAAAAGACTGAGCCACACTGAAGGCTACTGACTCGAACCTGAGAGTAGGATCGAGAGTCAATACTTAAGATAAGAGTAGATTACTTATCTTAAGTATTAGACTAATACGTACATTGGATTTAAAAAGATAAATATGAATCCAATATACATTATCAATATATCAGCATTTCTAATATGCTGATCACATCACAATACTAAGTATAGTAGTATAATAGAGTGCAGAAGCTAAAGCAAAACATCCAGAATACATTCATCACAAAGCAGTAGTAACATTCGTCTTAGAAAAGAAAAGTAAAATACATCCAGAGTTATTACAAACTAATTTAAAAGATGAATATAAAGTATATCTAAAGTACTGAATAAGAAGTAAGCAAAAGGTGGAGGCTGATCTACTAAGGCTCCACGTACTCCTACTGGATCTCCTGTAGGTTCTCTTGCCCTATCTCCACAAGCTGCTCGGGATCTAGCAAATTGCAGAATCCCAAAACTACCCCGTATTAGACAAAAAGTCTAACACATTACAACTAACTAAGTAGTTCTAAAGTAAATGCAATAGACAGTAAAGTAAATACGGCTGTAAAAGTAATAGTAAAGGTGCTATATAACTGAAACTGTAAAGACTAAGCAAAGTAAAACTGCATCAAAACTGAATACTGAAAGTAAACGAAAATATCAAAAACTCAGAAATCAATGTGATAAATTCCCAATACTGTACTATATGTCATTGGAATGATGCACCCAAATATGCCACAAAACAGTATGTCACGGTATGTAACGGAACTATCACTGAAAAGCTATGAGTCATACGGTCCAATGTATACATACACCCAGTTGGGAAGACAGTACGGTGATGCTAATGCATCCTGAAATTCCCTAGTCAATGTATGCAACATCCTATAACCCATAATTTATCACTGATACTCATGCATCACTGCTAAAATGATTTCTCAAACTCATGCTCATGTTTATGCCCATGCTTCTATTCTATATGAGTAAAATTCAGAAATCCATAAGACTTTGAATACTAATAATGAATTCTAGGTCTTCATTATGCAGAATCCTGCTAAAAGGATTCTGACTCCTATCTTCTAGAATGATAATTGGTTAAAGTTGAAGATTTACTTAAAGATCATTAGGTGGGATGATTATATACAAATATTTAGCACATTTGCAAGAAAGGTGATTCTTATCACTTAGTTTGATTAAGCCACCAAAACGAAGCGATCTTCTATAGGAGGCATCGCCCGTTGGCAATTTGTATCTCAAGCTAAGTTATTAAGATGCCTAACTCACAATCACACTCAGTGTCTTAAAGAAGGTGATTATAATTACTTAGTTTGTTTGAGCCATACCTATTGAAGCAGTCTTTGCTAGGAGGCATCGCCCATTGGCGATTTGTATTTCAATCAAACTAAGAAATGAGTACATATTTAATACACTCTTAGTATTGGGAGATTTACTCTAACAAGACTGTATTCGTCTAATCCCTCGGGATAGCACCTACTCATAAGTCCACATTGGAGTGAATCAACCAATCCTGAATACTACTAAAGAAAATCAGTATTATGGGTATGCTATACTACACCAACCAATAATCTGGGTTCACACAACTCTATTTAATTTACAAAGATTTATCAAGACTATAAATTCTTATGCTAAATAGGTAAGTCCTATACACAACTCCAAAAAAATGTGATCAAGTATCACTCAATATATATTCTACCACAAGGAAAGGTGTCATTCAAATATCTTAAGTGATTCTTACCACGAGGGGTTAAGATCAACTTCTAAAGTTAAGGAATCATCTAAGCTTCTACCTCAGTGAGTTATGCAAAGTCCTCCTACCTCAATATATATTCAAATTTAGGTCTTTAAAATTATTCAGAAATGATCTTGTGTTGAGATACTTAAGATCTCACACTCTTAACTCTACTACTAACACTATAGGTTTTACTTATCATTTAAACTTAGGATGATCAGATCAGATGATTAGGTTATTTGATCATAGCTTATTCTAAGATCATGGGATTTAAATCAAGAATATTAATAGAGTTAGATCACTTGTTCAATCAATAGATTCTATTAATCTTATCATGCTAATAGTCTTATGTAGGAGAAAATCAAGCATCTAAGGTTCAGATTCAGATTAAGCAATCTTATAAGTTTATTATTAACCTTAATATGTCTAATCCAATTGTTTGAGATCAATGTCAAATCAAATGCATTGTTGGAATAATGTCAATCACATTATCTTATAATCATATTCATTTATCTAAGGTTTAAAAGTTTGGATCTTAATTAAGTAGAATAGGATTTAACCCCTACTCATGTCCAATTAAGATCAAGTGTTTATTTATAGATCAAATGTTAAATCAATGAATTAGGTATGTATTGTTGGTGGCAATCTTAGACCTAGATCAAGTCTTAATAGCTTGATCAAAGTCTTAAGACTTTTTAAGTTAATTAAGATGATTAAGTTCTCCAATTTTTAGGATTATTCAAGTTATACATTATAAATTTGCATACCTGGTTTCCATACATTTATATTACTATTATGAAGCATATTAACAGAAAAATTTTATAAAATAGAAAGCAATTAGTGCTAATCAAACTCTAAATCAATCCAAAAGGATTAGTGCATAATTGTAAATCTAACCATCATAATTCCATACAATTTGGCACACAAGTTCTAATTCACCATATAATTAATCAGAGACTAAGTTTACTAAGATCCAATATATTCAAAACTTAATTTTCACTAATCAAAGTTTAACAAGATTAGGGCATAAATTGAAATATAGAGATTAGCAAAATAATTCACTTAGCACATTCATTTTACTCATCATAAGCAAACTAATGGCACCATAAACACGCAATTTTGTTAAGTGTAATTGCTAATCAACCCTAATCAAGATCTGCAATAATTAGGCAAAAATGAAAAATCTAACTATTAGATATTCAATATTATTTTATATTCAGGCCCCTGAAGATTTTTTGATCAATTTCATATATTATATTATAGGGTTTGGACCAGTGAATTAAAAGTTATTCAATTAATACATTCTGTATTTTTATTTAAATAATTTCCTATAATTTGAATAATTGAATTATTTTCCTTAAAGAAAATAATTCCAAATATTCGAGTATAATTAAAACGGGTTCGACCCGTTATCAAAAGGCGTGGGTTGGCCGGGGCCCGAAGACCCGGGACTGTCGCACTGCGCGGGTCACGAGTCAGCCTGACCCGCATAGGGGCTTCATCCTCGAGCCTCCGTCCCGACGGAAGGGACACAATTAGGCAAAACATAATCGACCAATTCCAGCGCATCCTGACCATAGCATGACCCACTATCAATCACTACTCATTCACCGTGGTCAGGCGCATCGAAGGAGACCTGAAGCCCTCTGTGCGGTGGTCTGGATCAGCCAGACCCTACTCACCTGAGAGCTCCCGCAATGGAGCTACTGTGGGGAGACAATTCTCCCCACAGAGGCCATGCCAGACCCAAGGCTCGATCCCTACACCTTCAGGGAGGTGAGACGGATCGCAGCCCCCTAGTCTGAGGGCTTGAGATGGTCTAGAACGCCGGGACCTTACTCACCCGAGATGTTCCTTAATTGACTTAACTTGATCGATCGATTCGATCAGTCGGGGCTAGCTTAGGGCTCAATTTTGATACCAGTGAGTTTGTTTTGATAATACACATGTAATCGGATCAAAAGGAGGAAGGTTCGAGTCTCATTGGCTCAAAACCGGCAAATGGGGGTTCCTGGTTCGACGGGGGAGCTCGAGATGATCGACTAAGGGTTCGGCTGGCCTTAGCTGAGGTTCCAGACACTGCAAAGGATCTTGAACACTAGGAGAGCCTACTATTAGTGGTTCAAGAGCTCCAGGGATCGCCTATGCAAGCTCGAGTGTTCGGCAATGGCGGAAGTTGCAAAGAGCTCAATTGATCAGCAAGGATTAAATGGAGCAATGCAATGGCTATTTATAGCCTTGGTAGAGGATTGGGAAGCTTCTGGAGGGTTGGCTCGGGCTGGGAAAGACCCGAGAGGTTGGGCCATGGCCGAGCTCTCGAATTTTTAATTCAAGCTTGGCCGGGTCACGAGGCCCAATCGGGGGGTCCTTGCCAAAACGGAGGAGATCCTAACGGCCTTGCTGAGGTGGACGCAGGAGTGGGGGACAAGAGGGGCAGCTGGCAGTACGGGGGATCACCCTGTTGGGTGCGCGAGCGAGTGGGGACAAAGATCCACAGTTACGGGAGGGTGCGGAGCTGTCTGATTGATCGATCAAAAAGGCACGTCGGTCCTGATCTTCCGGATCCTAATGACCAGATCGGATTAAATCCATGCCGTAGGATCTCACGGGTTTATCAAACGGTAGATCTGCGATTCCGCAGAATCTAAGCCTAGCCATTGGATTAATAGAACGAATGAAGGATACGATAGAAGCACCGCTGTCACACAATCCGGGCTCCACAGCGGATTGCCCGCGGTCCGCACAGCGGATTGCCCGCGGTCCGCACAGCGGAGCCCGGCCATTTTATTAGCTTAAAGGGTATAAATGAAAATTTGAAATGTTAGGAACCCTTTTATGCAATTGGAACCTTTTAATTAAATATGAATTATGGCCTAAACGATTTCCAAATTGCACCAAACTTTCATCCCTAGCTAATTTGAGAGTGAGGAATTCAAAAATGCAATCAAAATTTAATTCTGAGATCAAAATATTTTAAGTCTAAACTAGGGCATATTGACTGATCAAAATATCATTTCAGACTTAAAGAAGTCCAATGGACTCTAAATTTTTTGGATAGGATTCATTTGATGTTCTTAAAGCAATGGAATCAAAATTAATGATTTCTTAGACTATAAATTAGCAGGGTAACAACCTAGGGCTATTACAAATACAAATCAAAGTGGCGGAAGAAAGAAATAATATAATATAAGATCCACATCACAATATAGTATAAGAGAGTAAAAGAAGCAGTAACTCAGAATCAATGTAGAAGAGTAAATATATCTAGAGTTTAATTATTATAACTGAATTTAAATGAAAGTAAAGATATCTCAATCTCACTATAAGTAAAAATAAAATTCTATCTAAGCAGCAGTAGGGAGATCCTCCTCCTACACCGGCTCCTCTCCTACAGCACTGTCAATGAACAACTCTGAATTTGAGATTTACCGGTATCACAAATGTCAGGGCCCAGCTAACAAAAGAAAAAGGTTACATTTAGATAATTGTCTAAGCACATTGTAGGCTGTTTAAGTGAACTGAACATTTAAGATATCACATTTATAAGTTTTAAACATGCAAGCATTATAAAGTACTACAAGCTACAACAAATAGGATAGTCATAAACTAATTATTTATAGCTAATCAACATGTAAAAATAACATGCAAAGCATGAAACTATACAAGGTGAGGCTAAATATAAAGTAACTGTAACTACTAAAGTAAATATGATCCTAACATGCTTATGATCACATGGATACATACTGAGTATATAAAGAACATAAGTGCTGAAATAAACATGCAATTCTAGCTTCCTAAATATGCCATTACGTAATAACTAATTAATAAGAGCATATAAACATGCATGTAGATTTAATATAAAAAAACCACTGAGATATGTGGCAAAAGCAAACTAAGTATAGGAATGAGCAAAAGTAAGCCACTGAGATATGTGGTAAAGCAAGTCAAGCACTAAAAGAAAGGCCACTAAAGTATGTGGCAAAGCAAAACAAATGCTAAAAACTAAACTGAAGTAGAATTCTGCCTAAGACATAGTACTGCTATAATAGAAATAGGCCATACAGGACCTCTGAACTGAAAGTTCAACATGTATCCATCCTAGGCATCTGTAGAGCTAGGTCAAAGTTGAACTTATAGAATAAGACATGTATCCATTCTAGACATCTACAGAGCTAGGTCTAAGTCTATTCTATAACAAAACTAGAACTAAAGAGGCAGACTAACCTAGGACATACTCTACTAACTAATAGTACTGAAAAAAATGAATAAATGCTTTTCAAATACTAACTTAGGATATATCTCCCATATCCTAAGTTCTCCTATTATGCTCAAGGAACAAGGCTCAATGTTCAAGGTGTGCAGAGCAATCAAAGTCAAAGTAAGCAAGAGACTCAATCTAGACTTATGTGATATCTGTTATTGTCTAATTATCCAAGTTTAACTATTCTAAGAAGATACAAGTTTAGGATCTCCAATATCCAGCTATCGAGTATATTCTCAGATTTATGACCTTAATATTAACATTAGAACTTAACAAGTTCTAATTTATAATCATATGATGACTATAAAAATTTAAAGTAAATAAATCAACAACTTAATTATTATTTTCCTCTCTTAACTCCAAATCTTGATTAAGTAAATCAAGACTTAAGGATTCTGGATCCAAACTCCACTTGGTGCTCAGATCCTGAATCCAAGGTAAAAGTCCTAATAAAGATCTAGGGTTCATACTTAAAACCCAAATTAAGGATAAGGATTCTTATAAGCTGAAGGATTTAGAAAAACTAAGATCTTAATTGAAAGGTTGTTCTAATGTTATAAGATAAAATAATCTTTAAGAGTTAAGAATCTAAGATCTATATTCAATCTTTAGGATAATTACATTATCCTATAGATTAAACCAACCTACATCCACATGGAAGGTTTCAAAAGATTTAAACATTTAAATTAAGTAAGGGAATTCCAAAGGAAGGTAATTCAATTCAATTAGAAGGTCTAAAGTCTAAGATCTAAGATCTAATATTTGATCACTTTAGACTTAAGCTAAGATTTAGACTTAAGATTTTACAAAAGTATTTGTTTTAAGATTCAAGCTCAATGATCAACTTAATTAAGCTATTAACTAAGGATCTACTAGTACATTGGTATAGTTAGGCTTAACTCTTAAGACAAGGTGATTCTTTTAAGAATACTTAAGGTCTTAAGATTTAAATAAGAATTAATTCAAGATTCTTCACTTAACTCAATATTATTAACATAGGATTTCTTAAAGGTGTTAAACCTATTAATTAGGGATATTTTATTAAATTTTCAAGGCTTAAGGGGTACTTAAACCTTTTTTGATCAAAATAACTAAAATATCCCTCTTAAAGCTAAAAATGGGATCTTATGATTTAATATAACAACCCTAGGTTATTACCCTGCTAATATATAGTCTAAGTAATCATTAATTTTGATTCCATTACTTTTAGAACATTAAATGAAACCTATCTTAAAAATTTGAAGTCTATTGGACTTCTTTAAGTTTAAAATGATATTTTGATCAGTCTAGATGCCCTAGTTTAGACTCAAATTATTTTGATCTTAGAACTAAAATCTGATTACATTTATGAATTCCTCACCCCCAAGTTAGCTAGGGGGTGAAAGTTTTGGTGCAATTTAGAAATCATTTAGGCCATAATTCACATTTAATTAAAATGGTCTAATTGCATTTTAGGGTTTTCAACAATTTGAATTTGTAATTTTACCATAAAACTAAAATAACAGTCGGGATCCGCTGTGTGGACCGCGGGCGATCCACTGCGGAGCCTGGGTCGCGCGACAGCGGAGTCCTATACATCTCACAGTTGCGCCTTCCTATCCAACGGCTAGCATTAGATCCCACGGAACCGAGGATCTGCCGTTAGATGCGCCTTGTGAATCCTATGGCGCAGATTCAATCGGGTTCGGCCGTTAGGATTCGAAGGATCAGGACCGTTCCGTGATTCGGACTGATCCATCAGACAACCCACATCACACCCGCACTGTGGATCTTCGTCTTCGCCACGCCCACGACCGATCGAAGAAATCCTTCGGATCCTGGATAGCCTGGCCTATCCCCCACTACCCATTCCACCTCAGCATGCCGTTGGGGATCTTCCCTCAACGGCATATCAGTCCTGATCGGGCCTCGTGACCCGACCGAGCTCAATTAGGAAAATTGAGAGCTCAGCCATGGCCCGACCTCTCGAGTTTTTTCGAGCCCGAGCCAACCCTCCAAAAGCTTTCTAATCCCTTACAAAGGCTATAAATATCCCTAGCATTGCTCCAATTCACCCTTACTGATCAATTGAGCTCTCTGCAACTTCTGCGATTGTCGAACACCCGAGCTTGCATAGGCAATCCAGGAGCTCCCAAACCACTGATAGTAGGCTCTCCTGGTGTTCAGGATCCTTTGTAGTGTTTAGAAGCTCAGCTAAGGCCAGCCATTCCCTCAGTCGATTGTCCCGAGCCATCCCGACGAACCAGGTAGTCCCTCTTGCTCAGTCTGAGCCAATTAGGCTCAAACTCCCCTCCTTTTTATTCGGTTAGCTACGTATTATCGATTCGAACTCAAGGTTATCAAAGATACGCCTTGAGTTAGCCCCGATCAATCAAATCAATCGATCGAGCTAAGTCCCTTAAGGATGCCTCAGGTCGAGTAAGGCCTCGGAATTCCAGCTCACTTCAGGCCCTCAGACCAGGGACCTTCAATCCGCCTCACCTCCCTGATGGTGTAGGGATCAAGCCCTAGGTCTGGCATAGCCTCTATGGGGAGAATTACCTCCCTACATTAGTCCCATTACGGGAGTTCTTGGGTGAGTAAGGTCTGGTTGATCCATAATCTCTCACAGAGGGCTCCTGGTCTCAATCAGAGTGTCTTGGCTAGGGGATCGATTTTCGATCAACCCAAGGCCATGGCATGGTCCCTAGGACGTGGATTTGGCTGATTAGGGTGAGGCGTCGGGGCTAGCGAGGGTGAGAAGATGGACTGTGCGATTCGGGCCGACCCTTGACCCGCGTGGTTCGACAGTAACGGGTCCCCGGGCTGAGCCAACCTGCGTGTTTTGGTGAACGGGCCGAACCCGTTTTAATTAATATTCGAATAATTGGAATTATTTTCCTTAAGGAAAATAATCCAATTATTCTAAACATAGGGATTTAACTAAATAAAAATATAGAATGTATTAATTGAATAACTTTTAATTCACTGGTCTAAATCATATGATATCATTAATGAAATTGGTTAGAAAATCATCAGGGATCTGAATATAAAATAATATTGAACATCTAATTGTTAGATTTTCTGATTTTACCTAATTATTACAAATCTTAATTAGGATGAATTAGTAATTATACTTAACCAAATTGCATGTTTAGGATGCCATTAGTCTCCTTATAAATAGTAGAATGAATGTGCTAAGTGAATTATTTTTTTGATCTCTATACTTTAACTTTTGTCCTAATCTTGTTAAACCATGATTAGTGAAAATTAGGGTTTATATATATTGGATCTTAGTAAACTTAGTCTCTAATTATTTGTATGGTAAGTTAGAACCTATGTGCCAAATTGCAAGAAATTTTGATGGTTAGATTTGTAATTATGTGCTAATCCTTTTGGATTGATTTAGGATTTGATTAGCACTAATTACTTTTTGTTTTTTGAAATTTTTCTATTAATATAATCTATATCAGTAAACTAAATGTATTGAAATCATGTATACAAAGTTATGATGTATAATTTGAATAATTCATAAATGGAGAACTTAAACCTCTTAATTAACTCTAAGAAGTCTTAAGACTTTGGTCAAGCTATTAAGACTTGATCTAGGTTCAAAATTGCCATCAATAATACATATCTATTTCATTGATTTGACATTGATCTATAAATGAACTCTTGATCTTAATTGGACATGAGGAGGGGTTAAACCCTAATCTTCTTAATTAAGGTCCAAACTCTTAAACCTTAAATAAATGAATATGATTATAAGATAATGTGATTGACATTATTCTAATAATGCATCTGATTTGATACTAATGATAAATATTTGGATTAGACATATTAAGGTTAATAATAAAATTATGAGATTGCTTAATCTGAATCTGAATCTTTAATCCTTGATTTTCTCCTAAATAAGACTATTAGCATGATAAGATTAATAAAACTATATTGATTGAACAAGTGATCTAACTCTATTAATATTCTTGATTTAAATCCCATGATCTTAGAATAAGCTATGATTAGATGATCTAATCATCTGATCTGATCATCCTAAGTCTAAATAATAAGTAAAACTTATAGTGTTAGTAGTAGAGTTAAGAGTGTGAGGTCTTAAGTATCTCAACACAAGATCATTTCTGAAATATTTTAAAAGACCTACATTTGAATATACATTGAGATAGCAGGACTTTGCATAACTCATTGAGGTAGAAGTTTAGATGATGTAACAACCCTAGGTTGTTGCCCTAGTTAAAACTAGATTAATTAAGCTAAACCAAGGTTTGATTTTGATTCCATTGGATTCAATGGGTCATTTAAACCTAAACCTAGAAGTTTGAAATCAATCGGAGCTAAATTAGAAAATTTTGTATTTTTGATTATTTTTAAGCCCTGAAAAATACCTAAATTATTTTGATCTCCAAATTGAAATCTGATTTCATTTTTGAATTCCTCATACCCTAATTAGCTAAGGGTAAATTTTTGGAAATTTTTGGAGCTCATTTGATCCTAAATTGGATTTGGAAAATTTAAGATAATTATATTATTTAATTGGATTTATTTAAATTAAAAATATTTTTATTAAATAAATAAACCTGGGATTTTCTGTCCGGACCGCGGCAGATCCGCTGCGAGGTCCCGATAGCGGTGCACACGTTTCGGCCACTCGATGGGTAAGCACGCATCTCAGCGTGCTAGATCCAACTGCCCTCATACCGCACGCTGTGATCAAATCCTACCCGCCCGATCGGCATCTCAGATCAGACGCGCGGGATTTAATCCGCGGTTCCATTACTTGGACCCCGGATCAAGCCGTCGATCCGCAACGGCTTCGCCATCAAACGGTTGCGGTGAGCCCCACATTGTTCATCTTTGTTCTCGCGAGGATCCAGCCTGATAGAGAAAAATCCGCCGAATTAAGCCACGTGACCCGGTCTGCCACTCCCCGTGCCAGGTCAGGTAGGCCGTTAGAACCTTTCTGTAAGTGGTTGAGCCTAGTAGAGCGACCCAAGAGGCTTAGACCCTCCCAATTTCCGGAAAATGGCAAGGACCCTCGGGCCGAGCCTAAGCCATGGCTCCAGACCTCGGCAGCCACCCTGGACCTCCCAGCAGCTTATAAATACCCTCGGGACTTCACAGTGAGTCCCTTTGCTCACTGTGAACCCCCAATTCCCCAGCTGAAGGCCTGCTGGAGCTCCCATCCACTCAGCGATTTCCCGGCATTCCAAAGCTTATAACCGCTGATAGAGGGCCCGTCTGGTGTTTTGACCCCCTGTGCACGATCGTCTAACCTACAGGAAGCTTAGGAGCGTCTCAATTTTCCTCGGCTTAGCCTGCAATCCCGACTTCAGGTACGGCTTCTCCCCATTAAAATTTCCTTAAGCTCATTTCCATTCTGTCCTCTGGATTGAGCCCTGGATGTCGCCTAGTGAACCTTAGCCACCTAGAAACCCAATGTGATTGTCGCCTGGGGCTAAGCTAGCTCGAGTCGATCATATTGATCGACTGAGCTAGCCACTTAGCCAATGGCTGAGTCCGAGTAAGGACCCAGCGATTGGATGCGCCTCAGGTTAAGATAGGTTGGGGGTTCGATGCGTCTAGTCTCCCTGAACGTGTAGGGATCAAACCCCGGTCGAATCGAGGCCTCTGTGAGGAGAATTTTCCCCTCACAGTCGGCCTGAGATGCCCGTATCGAAGGCGTCTCGGTCGAGTAGCACCCCGTCGATCCAGAGGGATCTAGATGGGGGTTCTTGGCCCAATCGACGCGTCTTGACTTAAGGAATGTGTAGGGATCGATTTGAGCCCCTGCCGTCGCGGAGCGCCGAGAATTTCAGCGTTGAAATTCGTCGGGCTTGGGACCCGTCGAGAGGAAGAAGACTAAGTCACGGGTTCTGGGCCGGGCCGACCCGTGACCCGCGCGGTTCTGATTTTGGGCCGCGCCTAATTAATAATTATTGGATAGCATTTTTAATGATTGCGAATTTAATTAATTAAACCATATAGTTTTAATTTAAATAAACATTCATAATAAATTAATTAAATAACTTTAGTTATACAGATCCAAATAGTATGATCCAATATACTATTTGAATCAGAAATATTCAAGGAACCTAAATATAAAATAAAATCTTAGATCCAATGGTTGGATTTAAAAATATTGGCCAAACCTTCTCTATTCTTAAGTAAATCATATAAAATCATATAAATATCCAATTTATGAGTTTAAGGGCTCTGATTGCTCCTTGTTGCCTAAGGAACAATTCTAGACCCTTAAAATTAATTTTGGATAATTAATTTTCTTAATCACTCCTTAATTACCCTAATTAAGGATAAGTGAATTTAACCCTAATTAAGCCTCTAATTTGGGTGGGGATTGTTCCTAACCTCATATTAAGTCTAGTAGAACCTAAGTGTAAGGTTGGATTGCCCTAGAATGCCCTAATTTCACTAATCACCATAAGTTGCTGAATTAAGTGATTAGTGCTAATTAAGATTATTTAGGTCATCAAAACCTAAATAAAGGGTGTTTTCCCCCTTTATTAAGTAATATGAAACACATTAAAATAGATTAGAACAAATTTGGGTAATTAAACCTTAAAATCCTAATTTTTGCCTTAAGAGGGGCATTTTGGTCATTTTGACCAAAATGTGATTTGAAAATTTCAGTAAACCACTACAAAGTAGATTGGAATTGTTCTCTGAAATCCTAGAACAATAATAATGTTAATATAATTATTAATCCATAAGATCTCATTAAATCTTTAATTAAGATACTTAGATCTTAAGTTTACTTATAAAGATCATATGGCATTAAACTCTAAATCTAATAATTGAAATGGTCAATTATCTCATTAATAAGTTCAGTTAAGATAACTTAAGAATTAAGTATTAAAAGAAAAGTAATTGGAAATGTCTAAGTAAAATCTTAGCTTAAGATCTAAAGAGATCAAAACTCAGACTCTTAGATCTTAAGTAACCTAAGAAGGTCAATATGGGTTTAGTGTTAATCTAATACTTGGAATTGTCAATTTTAACCTTAATAAGCTCCTCATAGTTAATTATGAACTTGATTCTAAAGAGAATCACAAATGGAAACTCTTAAGTCAAAACTCTAATTAGAAGTCTAAAGTGTTCAAACTTCAGATCTTTAGATCTTAGATCTTAGACTTAGATCTTCAATTTGAACTGAACCACCTCCAATTGAATTTCTTTAATGATTAATTGTTTAATCTTTTGAAACCTTCCATGTGGGTGTAGGATGATTCAATCAATAAGATAATGAAATTATCTTAAAGGTTGAATATAGATCTTAGATTCTCAAGTTCTTAATTGATTATTTTATCTTATAATCAGTAGAATAGCCTTTCACTAAGTTCTTAGTTCCTGAATCCTGCAGCTTATAGGAGTCTTCTCCTTTAATTGGGGTGTTAAGTGTGAACCCTAGATCCTTACTAAGATATTACCTAGGATTTGTAATTTGAACTCAACATAGGGTTTAAGTTCTAAATTCTTAAACCTTGATTTATTTAGTCAAGATTTGGGTAAGAGAGTAAAATATTCATAAATTAGGTCGTTGATTTTCTTACTTCAACTATATAGTCGTCACATGATTATTGGATTAGAACTTGTTAAGTTCTAATATTTGACTTTAAGGACGTAAATCTGAGATTGTACTCGATAGCTGGATATTGGAGATACTAAACTTGTACCTTCTCAGAATAGTTAGATTTGGAAATTAGATAACAATAGATATCACATAAGTCTAGATTGAGTCTCTTGCTTACGTTAATTAGATTTGCTTAGCATACCTTGGATATTGAGCCTTATTCCTTGAGCATAATAAAAAAAACTTAGGATATGGATGATACATCCTAAGCTAGTATTGAAATTGCATAACATTCAGTTTTGTTTTGTTTGCAGTTAGTAGAATATGTCCTAGCTTAGTCTGCCTCTTCAGTAGTAGTATTGTATAGACTAAACTCAGACCTAGCATATTTGGATGGCTAGGCTGGGGATTGATTGATGGATATTGGAGGCCCTGTATGGCCTATTGGCTGGTATGGCAGTACTATGTCTTAGGCTTATTGCTACTTTAACTAAATTATATTGCTTTCTGATTTGCTTTGCCACATTCTTCGGTGGCCTTATTTTCAGTTTCTGCTCGCTTTTCCACATGCCTCAGTGGCCTTACATTTCATATATTGCTTTGCTTTTGCCACGTGTCTCAGTGGCCTTTTTTTTTCATATTAATCTGCATGTTGTATGTATATTTTTATAGCTTAGATATATGTATAAATGGCATGTTTAGGATGCTAGAATTTTATCATGTTCATTACTTGTGTTCTTTTATACTCGGCATATTTTATTACGATCATAATCATGTTAGGATCATATTTATTTCAGTAGTGGCAGTTATTTTTGCTTTCAGCCTCACCTTGCTTATTTGGTATTTGTATGATATTTCACATATATGTTGCTTGTTATAAATGGATAGTTTATAGTATTCCACTTCTTGTATAGCTTATTGCACCCCATAATTGCTTATATGTTAAAAATAGTTTAATGTGATATCTTTCAAATATTCAGTTCATTTAAATAGCCTAAAATATACTTAGACAATTGTCTAACTGTAACCTTTTTATTTTGTTGGCTGGGGCCCTGGCATTTGTGATACCGACAAATGTCAGATTCAGACGTGTTCATGGGCAGTGTCGTAGAGGAGGAGCAGATTCAGGAGGAGGATCATGCTGCTGCTGTTTAGTTAGCTATTACCTTTTTATTTTAGTGAGATTGAGAGATATTTTTATTCTCTTTAAACTTCAGTTTGTAATAATTAATTCTGGATGTATTTTATTTCTACATTGTGATGAGTTACTATATTGCATTCTCTTTTCCTTCTATGTATACTTATGGATGTTACTCTATTTTGTATTGCTTCCATCACTTTGATATTTATATTGATGGATATTATAGCACTTGGTGACAAGTCCTTGGCTTAAGGCAAGTTGGGTTTACCTAACCTTACTTAAGTTGGGGATTTGCCATAATTGGAGCACCGTACTTCCTTATTATCAGTACACAGGCCCCACAGATGATCCCTGAACTTTAGAAGTTGATCTTAACCCGTCGTGGTAGGAATCACTTAAGATTTTAGAATGACACCTTTCCTTGTGGTAGAATCTATATTGAGTGATACTTGATGACATTTTCTTGGAACCTTGGATAGGACTTACCTATTTAGCATTAGAATTATAGTCTTGATAAATCGTTGATTAATTAAATAGAGTTGGGTGAACCTAAATTATTGGTTAGTATAGTATGGCATACCCATTGTACTGATTTTCTTCAGTAGTATTCAACATTGGTTGATTCACTCCAATGTGGACTTATGAGCAGGTGCTATCCTGGGGGATTAGACAAATACCATCCCATTAGAGTAAATCCCCCAATACTAAGAGCGTATTAAACAGGTACTCATTCCTTAGTTTGATTAAAATACAAATCATCAATGGGCGATGCCTCCTAGCAAAGACCGCTTCAATAGGTGTGGCTCAAATAAGCTAAGTAATTAGAATCACCTTCTTTAAGATACTGAGTGTGATTGTGAGTTGGGCATCCTATTAACTTAGCTTGAGATACAAATTATCAACGGGTGATGCCTCCTATCGAAGATCACTTCGTTAGGGTGGCTTAATCAAACTAAGTTATAAGAATCGCCTTTCTTGCAAACATACTAAATATGTGTATACCATCATCCCATCTAATGATCTTTAGGTAAATCTTCAACTTTAACCAACTATCGTTCTAGAAGCTAGGAGTCAGAATTCTTTTAGCGGGATTCTACACAGTGGAGACCTTGAATTCAGCATATGTATTTAAAGCTTTATGGATTTTTGGATTTTTCCTCATATAGAGTAGAAGCAAGCATAGACATAAAGATAAGCATGAGCATAATGAATGATTCATTGGTGACATATGAGTATCAGTGATGAATTATGAGTTACAAAATGTTGCATACATTGACTAGGGAATTTCAGAATGCTTCGGCATCACCGTACTATCTTCCTAATTGGGTGTATGTATATATTGGATCGTACGACTCATAGCCTTTCAGTGATAGTTCCATTACATACCGTGGCATACCGTTTTGTGGCATATTTGGGTGCATCATTCCAGTGACATATAGTACAGCTTTTAACATTATTCACATTGATTTCTGAGCTTTTGATATTTTCATTTACTTTCAGTATTCAGTTGTGATGCAGTTTTACTTTGCTTAGTATTTACAGTTTCAGTGACATAGTGCATTTACTATTATTTTCTACAATCATGTTTACTTTACTATTTATTGCATTTACTTTAGAACTGCTTAGTTAGTTGCGATGTGTTAGGCTTCTTGTCTAATAGGGGCATTTTTGGGATCCGACAATTTTCTAGATCCCGAGCAGCTTGTGGAGACAGGGCAATAGAACCTACAGGAGATCTAGGAGGAGTACGTGGAGCCTTAGTAGATCAGTCTTCCACCTTTTGCTTACTGCTTATTCAGTACTTTAGATAGACTTTACATTCATCTTTTAAGTTAGTCTGTAATAACTCTAGATGTATTTTACTTTTCTTTTCTGAGACGAATGTTACTACTGCTTTATGATGAATGTATTCTAGATATTTTGCTTTAGCTTTCATACTCTGTTATACTACTATACTTAGTATTGTGATGTGATCAGCATACTGAAAATGCTGATATATTGATAACGTATATTGGATTCATATTTATATTTTTAAATCCAATATACGTATTAATCTAATACTTAAGACAAGTAATCTACTCTTATCTTAAGTATTGACTCTCAATCCTACTCTCAGGTTCAAGTCAGCAGCCTTTAGTGTGGCTCAGTCTTTTAGATTATTCAAGGAGATGGATTTTTGTAAGTTCGTCCTCCCGTGTAGTGCACCGCTCCGCTGCTAAGTATAACTATACCTTTCTTTGCACGTGGCAACGGGGCGGGGTGCTACATTTAATCACCTAAATTAATTCAAATATGTTTTAATGAGCTTCATATTGATTAATGAAGTAGGTTACACATCTATCTTTGGTTTTGGTAACCTAATTAGCCTAATAAGAGCTAATCATAATTTAAGGCCAATTAAAGTGATTAAGGAAGTTAGGGCATGCTAGGTGATCCATTTGTATTTATAGGCTCTACTACCCTTAATATGGCATTAGGAACTTAGCTCCTCAAATCAGGGGTTAATCTAAGGCTTAATTCACTAATCCCAAATTAGCTGCCAAGCTTCTTCCAATCGATTCTAGGAGCTCCCGAACTGTTGATAGTAGGCTCTCCTGGTGTTTAGGATCCTTTGCAGCATTTGTAAGCTCAGCTAAGTCCAGCCATTCCCTCTGCCGATCATCCCAAGCTATCCCGTCGAACCAGGTACCCCCGTTTGCAAGCCTTGAGCCAATGAGGCTTGGGCTCTTCTCCATTTGATGTGTATTGATGGTTATTATTATTTTGAACTCATTGCTATCGAAATTAGGCCTTATGCTAGTCCCGATTAATCGAATCGATCGATCGGGCTAAGTCCTTACAGAATGCTTCGGGTCGAGTAAGGCCCTAGTATTCCAGCTCACCTCAGGCCCTCAGATCAAGGGGCTTCGATCCATCTCACCTCCTTGATGGTATAGGGATTGAGCCCTAGGTCTGGCGTGGCCTCTGTGGGGAGAATTGTCTCTCCACAGTAGCTCCATTGAGGGAGCTCTCGGGTGAGTAGGATCTGGTCGACCTAGACCGCCTCACAGAGGGCTACGAGTCCCCTTTGATGCGCCTAACCACGATGAACGTGTAGCGACCATCGGTTGGTCGTGCCATTGTCAAAATGCACTAAAATTGGCCGATTATGACTCCCCTAATCGGGTCTTTCCATCAGGATGAAGGATTGAGGATGAAGCCCCTGTACGGGCCAGGCTGACCCGTAACCCACGCGGTGCGACAGTCCTAGGTCCTTGGGCCCTGGTCAACTAGCGTCTTTTGGATTCGGGCCGAACCCGTTTAATTAATATCTGATTAATTAGAATTATTTTCCTTAAGTAAAATAATCCAATTAATCTAATCATAAGGAAATTAAATTGGAAAAATGCAATTTAAATTAATTAAATAACTTTTAATCCACTGGTCCAAACCCTATAATATTATATATCAAATTGATCAAAAAATCCTCAGGAATTAGAATATAAAATTATTTTGAACATCTAATGTTTAGATTTTTGATTTTTGCCTAATTATGTCAGATCTTAATTAGGATTGATTAGCATGTATACTTATCCAAATTGCATGATTAGGGAGCCATTAGTTTCCTTATGATTAATAGAATAAATATGCTAAGTAGTTTATTTTTCTGATCTCTATATTTCAAATTATGCCATAATCTTGTTAAATTATGATTAGTAAAAATTAGGGTTCTTAATCATTGGATCTTAGCAATCTTGGTCTATAATTTATTGTATGATTAAATAGAACTTATGTGCCAAGTGGTATGATATTCTGATGATTAGATTTGTGATTAGGTGCTAATCCTTTTGAATTAGGTTGGAGTTTGATTAGCACTAATTACTTTCTATTTTTCTGAACTTTTCTGTTATTATGCTTCATAACAGTAAGGTAGATGTATTTAAACCATGTATGCTAATTTATGATGTATACAATGAATAGACCTAAATTTGAGAACTTAAATATCTTAATTAAACTTAAGAAATCTTAAGACTCTGATTAAGCTATTAAGACTTGATCTAAGTCTGAGACCGCCACTAATAATACATCCTTAATCCACTGATTTGACATTTGACCTATGAATAAATACTTGATCTTAATTAGACCAGAGTAGGGGTTAAACCCTAATATATTTAATTAAGATCTAAACTCTTAAACCTTAATTAATGGCTTGATTATAAGATAACGCAGTTGACATTATTCTAATAATGCACCTAATTTGGTATTGATCTTAAACCATTAAATTAGAAATGATCAGGATAATAAATAAGCCATGTGATTGAATAATCTGAATATGAACTTTGGATCCTTGATTTTCTCCTAAATAAGACTATTAGCATAAGATGATTAATAAAATTGTATTAATTTAATAAACTGATCTAGCTCTAACAATATTCAGGATTTGTTCCCATGATTTTAGAATAGCATATGATCAGGTGATCTAATCATCTAATCTGACCACTCTAAACCTAAATAATAAGTAAAACTTATAATTAAAATAAAAATCACCATCGGGTGATGTCTTCTATTAAAGATCGCTTCCATAGGTGTGCTTCAAGTAAACTACATGATCCTAGCCACCCCTTTTTAGAACACTAAGTGTGTTTGTGATTTGGGTATTTTAATAGCTTAGCTTGAGATACAAATCGCCATTGGGTGATACCTCTTATAGAAGATCTCTTCATTAGGGTGGCTTAATCAAGCTAAGAGTTGGAAACTACCATTCTTGGAAACATGATATATATATATATATATATATATATATATATATATGTGTGTGTGTGTGTGTATGTGTGTGTGTGTGTGTGTGTGTGTGTGTGTGTGTGTGTGTGTGTGTGTGTGTATAACCTCCCCATCTGATGATTTATAACTAAAACTTCAACTGTGACAAAGTTTTGTTCTAGATGCCAGGAGTCAGAACCCTTTTAGTAGGATTCTGCACAATGGAGACTTTGGATTCATTATCGGTATTCAAGCATTTATGGATTTAACTCATGTAGTATAGAAGCATGAATATGGGCATGAGCATAATAAATAATTTTAGTGGTGACATATGAGTATCAGTGATGATTTATGGGTTACAGAATATTGCATACATTGACTAGAGAATTTCATGATGCATCGGCATCATAGCAAACTGCATTCCCAACTGGATGTATGTATACATTCAACTGTACGACTCATAGCCTGTCAGTAATAGTTCTGTTATATATTTGTGGTATACTGTGTTGTGGCATATTTGGATGCATTGTCCCAGTGAAATATAGTATAGCATTGGACATTTTTACATTGGTTTTTGAGTATTTGATGTTTTCACTTACTTTCAGCATGCATCATTCAGCTTTTAGTTCATTTTTACCTTATTTAGTCTTTATGTTTTTTAAATGATTCAGTGACTTTACTGCTTTTCTACCATCTTGTTTACTTTACTATATACTTGCATTTACTTTATTACTGCTTAGTTTAGTTACGATGTGTTAAACTTCTTGTCTAACACAGGGTACTTTTGGAATCCGACAATTTGCTAGATCCTGAGCAGCTTGTTGAGATAGGGCATGAGGACTTACATGAGATCCTAGAGGAGTACATGGAGCCTTAGTGGATCTATCTTTTACCTTTTACTTACTGCTCTTGATTTTAGTACTTTAGATAAACTTTACTTTTTAGTATTTTAAAAATAATTTATAATCATTCTGGATGTATTTTACTTTTTTTCTCTGAGATGAATGCTTATTACTGCTCTGTGATGAATATATTCTAGATGTTTTGCTTTAGCTTCTGAAATCTATTATTTTACTATTATACTTAGTATTGTGACGTGATCAACATATTGGAAATGCTGTGTGGTACCCCATATTTTCCCATGACTACGCTAATACTGATATTAGCATATCTGTGGGGAGTACGGTGCTCCATTTCGGTGGCAAGTCCCTAACTCAAGTAGAGACAGGTATGACCCGACTCGCCTTAAGCCAATGACTTGTCACCCTGTAGAAGAAACTGTGAACATACATCAATATAATTCAAAGTTGTGGAAGCAAGAAACAGTATAATATAACATCCATAGGCATAACATAGTATAATAGAGTAAAAGAAATAGTAACTCAGATCAAATGCATAAAAGTAAATACATCCAAAATTTAATTATTGCAAACTGAATTTAATAGAAATAAAGATCTCTCAATCTCACTACAAAAAGAGAAAATCTATCTAAGCAGTAGTAGGAAGATCCTCCTCCTACATCGGCTCCGATCCTGCAGCACTGCCGACGAGCAACTCTGAATCTGACATTTGTCAGTATCACAAATGCTAGGGCCCCAGCCAACAAAAGAAAAAGGTTACAGTTAGACAATTGTCTAAGTATATTTTAGACTATTTAAGTGAACTGAGTATTTAAGATATCACACTTAAAGGTTTTAAACGTGCAAGCATTAAAAAGGTGCAACAAGCTACAAAAATGGGGTAGCTATAAACTAATCATTTATAGCTAATCAACAGGTATGTAAAATAATATACAAAAATAGCAACTAAACATGGTGAGGCTAAAAGCAAAAGTAACTACAACTATTAAAATAAATCTGATCCTAATATGCTTATTATCATATGGAGACATGCTGAGTATAATAAGAACACAAGTGCTGAAATAGACATATAATTCTAGCATCCTAAACATGCCAATATCTTAGTACGAATAATGAGAGCATATATACAAGCATGCATATTTACATGAAAAAGGCCACTGAGACATGTGGTAAAAGTAAACTAAGTACATACATGAGCAAAAGTAAAGCCATTGAGACATATGGCAAAGCAAGTCAAGCACTAAAAGAAAGGCCACTGAAGCATGTGGCAAAGTAAAACAAATATTGACAACTGAACTAAATTAGCAATAAGCTTAAGACATAGTGCTACCATAACAGAACAGGTCATACAGGGACTCTGAACTGAAAGTTCAACATGTATCCATCCTAGGCATCCGCAGAGCTAGGTCCGAGTTGAACTTATAAAATAAGACATGTATCCATCCTAGACATTCGTCGAGCTAGGTCTGACTATATTCTATAACAAAACTAGAACTAAAGAGGCAAACTATGCTATGATATACTCTACTAACTAAAAGCACTGAAAGAACTAAATGAATACTATGCTTTTCAAATACTAACTTAGGATGTATCTTCCATATCCTAAGTTCTCCTATTATGCTCAAGAAACAAGGCTCAATATTCAAGGTGTGCCGAGCAATCAAAGTCAAGGTAAGCAAGAGACTCAATCTAGACTTATGTGATATCCGTTGTTGTCTACTTTATCCAGCTAACTGTTCTGAGAAGATACAAGTTTAAGATCTCCAATATCTAGCTATTGAGTAATATCTCAGATTTTATGACCTTAATGTTAACATTAGAACTTAACAAGCTCTAATTCATAATCATATGATGACTATAAGAAGTTAAAGTAAACAAATCAACGACTCAATTATTATTATTTTCCTCTCTTAACCCAAGTCTTGATTTAGTAAGTCAAGACTTAAGGATTCTGGATCCAAACCCCACTTGGTGTTCAAATCCTGAATCTAAGGTAGTATCCTTAGTAAGGATCTAGGGTTCACACTTTAAAACCCAATTTAAAGGTAAGGAATCCTATAAGCTGAAGAATTCAGACGCTATGATCTTAATGAAAGGCTGTGCTAATATTGTAAGATAAAATAATCAGTAAAAACTAAGAATCTAAGATTTATATAGATTGAATCCTATAGATTGAATCAATCCTACACCCACATGGAAGGCTGCAAAGGAATTAAACAATAAATCACTTAAGGAATTCCAAATGGAGGTACTCCAATTCAATTAGAAGATCTAAAGTCTAAGATCTAAGATTTGATGTTTAATCACTTTAGACTTAAGCTAAGATTTAGACTTAGGATTTTACAAGAGTATTTCTTTTAAGATTCAAGCTCAAGAATCAACTTAATTAAGCTATTAGCTAAGGATCTAATACTTTGATATAGTTAAACTTAGTTCTTAAGACAAGGTGATTTTAGGAACACTTAAAGTCTTAAGATCTAAGTAAACTATTTTAAGATTCTTTACTTAACTCAATATCATCAACATAGGATTTTAGAAAGGTGTTAAACATATTAACTAGGGATATTTTGCTGAATTTTCAAGGCTTAAGGGGTGCTTAAATATATTTTGGTCAAAATGACTAAAATACCCCTCTTAAGGTTAAAAATGGGATTTTAAGATTTAACCATCCAAATTGATTCAAATATATTTTAATGCGTTCCAAATTATTTAATGAGGTAGGATACACACTTATTTTAGGTTTTGGAAATCTAATTAGTTTAATTAACCTTGATCACATTAAGAGGCCAATTAAGGTAATTAATGAAATTAGGGTATTCTAGAGTGATCCAACCTTATTTATAAACTCTAATATACTTAAGAAGATATTAGGATCTTATTTCACCAAAATTATAGGATTAATCATGGTTTAATTTACTAATCCCTAATTAGGATAATTAAGAGATGATTAATAAAATTAAAGTTCCAAATTTACTTTTAATGGTCTACATAGGTTTTTTATGGTCTCATGAGCAATCAGAGACCTTCATCAATATTTTTGGATATTAATTGAATTTATTATGATTTAATTAAAAACAAAAAAGGATTATACAATTATTTAAAATCTAACCATTGGATATTTGATTTTATTTTATATTCAGATTCCTTTATTTTTCTGATTAAAATGGTAAATTAGATCATATCATTTGGATAAGTATAGCTAAAGTTATTTAAATAAATTAATCTGTATTTTTATTTTAATAAAAACTATAGGTTTGATTTTTTGAATTAATTTCCTTAAGGAAATAAATTCAGAAATCCTTTAATATTAACAGTCGGCCCAAATACAAAAGGCGTGGGTCGGGGTCTGACCCGGCCCGAAGCGCCAGTGCTTCCTCTTCGCGGAGAAACCCAACATCTGAACCCTAGGGTTCACTTATAGCCCCAAATTCTCCATGCTCTGACCATGCCACGCCAAGATCTCAACAGCTACACCTTCAGGAATTGAAGACGCGTCGTCTGAACCTGAAATCCCCATCTGGGATGCGCCAGATCACAGGGGTCCTATTCGGCCGAGACGTCCTCTTATGGTGCATATGGGAGGATCAAATTCTCCTCACAGAGCCGACAAAATGAACTGAGCTCTATACCTATGTGTTCAGGGATCGAGGGACATCGATTGGGCATCTAACTTAGTCCTGAGCGTGGAGGAATCAATCGGGTGCTACTCATGGCATTTCACAGATGTAGGCTCGCTCTAAGTCGATCAATCCCAATCATATCGATCAATCAGATCGAGCCCAATGATTGCAATTAGTTTGCAATCACCTCAGGAGGCTTTAAGGATTGAAGGTAGGGCTCAAAGCCTCTGGTAGATGCTGACATCCAACGCCTTAAGGATCAGCTGGCAGTGCACATTTAGACAGGATTACATCGTCTGGTCCATTGCCAATTCCCACCAGAGGGCTTGGACGCTTACTAGGGAGCTAAGGTGAGGTCCTATAGCATCATCTAAGGTCAATTGAGTGTGAGTCGAGCTAAAACTAGCTCGATGGAGGAATGGGATCAAAGGCTGTACCTGAGGATGTTCGAGGTGACTGAGGCAATACAGGCAACTTGGATCACTCTAGATGGTCGCAGAAGCTCTAGCAAGGGGGTGTAAATGCCAGATCTCACCCTCTATCAGCTGTACACAGCAGGTCCAGATGCCAGGGTTACCGAGAGCTTCAGGGCAAGCAGCAGGAAATTGAGGGGATCACAGTGAGCAAAGGGACTCACTGTGATTCCTAGGAGGTATTTATAGGTCGAGGGAGTCCTTAGGGGTGAACGCTGAGGCTCGAGAACCAGCGTGAGGTTCAACTGAAGGGTAGGATGGGTTTAACCGTTTGAGGGCAGATTGGGGAGAGAGCTGCCGACAGACTGTTGCATCGGACGGTAAAGGAGGAAGAACGGGGTAATTTCCCATACTGCCACAGGGCGGAGAGGATTTGGCTGTCGGGGGACTAGCGCGCATGGGAGAGATCGGGAGGTGGACGATGATCCACAGTGCTTAGGGTCTTCAGAGCTGTTGAATGGATTGACCATTGGCTCTGGACGATCCTAATGGACTACTTAAATGAATTAGATAGCAGCTGCCAGATGCAAGTGACAGATTCGATGCTTAGGATTAGATCATACCATGGATGAGATCCCGCCGTTAAATGGTTTGCGCCAAGATGAGCGCTATCGCATCGGGTGGCCTAAGCCTATGCGCCGCTGTCGGGACCCCGCAGCGGATCTGTCGCAGTCCCGACAGCAAATCCCGTTAATTAAAAATTATTTATATAATTAATTTAATTAATATTAATCTATTTAACAATTAATTAAATTCTAATTAATTCCTTAATTCAATTTAGGCTTATATGAGCTCTAAAAATTCCCAAAAATTCACCATTACCTAATTAAGGTATGAGGAATTCAAAAATGAAATTAAATTTTGATTTAGAGATCAATTTAAGTTAAGCATTTTTCAGGGCTTAAAAATAGGCAAAAATACTAAAATTTTTAATTTAGCTCTAATTGATTCCAAACTTATAGGGTTAGATTTAAATGACCCATTATGTCTAATGGAATCAAAATCAAAGCTTGGTTAGCTTAATTAATCTGAATATATCTAGGGTAATAACTAGGGTTGTTACATACTGATATATTGATAATGTATATTGAATTCTTATTTACCTTTTTAAATCCAGTGTACGTATTAGCCTAATACTTAAGATAAGCATCCTACTCCTATCTTAAATATTGGCTCTCAACCCTACCCTTGGGTTCGAGTCAACAACCTTTAGTGTGGCTTAGTCTTAACCTATTCGGGAAGATGGGTTATGTGCCCTTTTTCTCGAGTAGTGCACCGCTCCGCCGTCGAATTACGATTCACCTCTCTTTTGCACACGGTGACGGGGCTGGGCGCTATAAAAATGCCTCTATGAATTCATCCCAAGAGATGTCTTCCAGTTCCCAATCCACGAATAACATATGGCGGATGTTGTCCCACCAATATTCTGCCTCACCTTGGAGGAGATGAGTCGTCAGGCGGATTACTTCAGAATTTGAGCACTTGATGCTGGTTAGGTTCTTCTCTACTATTTTTATCCAGTTTGCCATGTCAATGGGAGAGAGACTCCCATCAAATGTCGGGGGTCTGAGGCATAGAAAGCTGTGTAGCAGTTCGTTAGCGGACTAGATGTGGTGCTGAAACGAGTAGTGAGGGGCTATGGTGGTTTCAGGAACCGAGCGATTCTAACTCATTTGTGATGTGAGCAGTCGCTCCGTGCACTCTGCTTGCCGAGCTTGAACTTTGACTGCTCTCTTGGCCTACTTGGCCTGAACATCTGCGGCCCGCTGAGCTTGTTCCAGTGGAATTCTGCTTGGTTTTGGTGGGATTCCACCATCAGTTTGATTGCTTCCAACAAGACACTTACCTCACTAGAAGAACTGCTAGAGGGAGCAGGAGAGGGGCTCTGCGCATGGTATTTTGCTAGAGTCTGAATTAAAAATAATACATTTTCAGAAATCAAAAAAGTAGGAGATTATAACATTTCATCTCTTTTATTAATCAGAAGTAAGAATGAGAATACATCATCAAATGCAGTAGATAGAACATAGAGTAATGAAAAATGACAAATGAAAAGTATAGAGTCAATCCTATGTATTATTCAGTGAAGGCCTGGTAGAAGTCGGTGTAGGTCATTTCCCGACGCAGGCGAGTGGTCCCATGACTGAACATCCATTGTTTGTGGGCCCACCACTCCTCGATGTAGTCTCGGAGTAGGAGGTTGATAATGCTGAGTCACGCATAATATGAGTACTCCAGATCATCGAACATCTTGGTTACTCATCGTAACCATTCTCAAGCCAAGATAGGGAAATCCAATCCCCAGTAGGTAGTAGTGTCTTCTAGCATCCTCACTAATATGCTTGCTCCTGCTGGGGTAACCCCCTGAACTTCCCTCCCGTATTGTTCTGCCAAGTACACATCGAACTTCCACTTTTCCCAAAGTGGTTGTAGAAATCGTATATTGACATGACCGTGTAGTAATATCTCTAGGTATTTAGATTAAGCAATTTGTTATATATATATAAGAATAATATGACAATTCCATCATTCATTCAAAATTAAGAAACAAGGTGCAGAAGGTAAAATAGGTGGCATAGGAATAAAAGCTAAGAGATCTATTTGATATATCTAGCGGTAAAGGCACGATGGAAGTCTGCATAAGTGACCTCCCTTTACATTCCTTCCTGCCTTCGGGTGAGTGCCCATAGGGTAACACTCCACCAATCCTTGGCTTTGTTGTGTAGGACACGGGATACAATGAAAACTCTAACGTTGTCTGGGAAATTATTGGCTTCAAACATAAAATCTGCCTGTTTTAGCCATTCCTTGGCTAAAACAAGGAGATCATATCCCCTGAAACACCTTGTTGGAGTGGTCGATCCAGTATTCAGATGTCGAGCTCTGATACTCCTTCTAAGTGCCTCCCATATTGCTAATGGAATTGGAAGATGTATGACAGACCTTGAATACGTCTGTGCTTTCATGTAAGTATGCGTGGTCTGAAATAATAAGTGGAAAGTTTGAATTTCCGGGATTTATCAAACAACAGAGAATTAGATGTTTTATTACTAAGGTATATTAATGATCACTAATGTTTAAGCTATACGTGTATTGATTGGTGTTGGTTCCTGAACAAGCACATAACTCTTAGTAGAAAATACTTATGAATAAAGGAAGAGGAGAGTTGGGTTTCTCCCACATGATATGATAGATAACTTATATATGATGATTCCTTAAGTGTTTATTGGTTCTTTAGTCAAGTGCACATTGTTCTTCTTAGAGTTTTAATTCAAAGAATTACAAGTTCAAGTCTCGTGCATGAAATGAACACACAGTCGGTTCTATTTCAGCACATAGACCCTTATTTTTTTAGATTTGTAGTTTTTATCTCATCTCATGATCATGGAGATGAGGGTTATACAGTCTAAGATCTTATAAGCATTGATTCCACTAAGAGCTTCACGCGCCTCAAGCATTGTTGTGTATGAGGGAATGATTTTATTGAGCTCAATGACTATGTCACCTCATTCATGAGCACTCAATGAATGCATTCCCTTTCTCAAGTATGCTGAGCAATGGAGCTCAATTAGTTGGTCTTAGCATCACATGCTTCAACTCATTAGTTGAGCATAGATTGAGGTGTACTAAGCTCAAGAACTTTCTCACATAGTTCTAAGCTCTCATGCACTCATAAGTTTAGCATCAAAATTAAGGTGAGCTATGGAGCACAAGACGAAATAGTCCTTAAGTTCAATTAGTCATTTGTCCTTTGTTCCACATTCAAGTCAATAATAGCCCTTTAATTTCTTTAACAAGGCATTGAGTTCATGATTTTTATTAAAACTTGAGAAAAACTTCATACAATTATAGTATCTATCAATATATGTGGGATTGCCCCAACCTTCTCCAAGGGAGGTTTAGCTCTCCATTACAAAAGAGAAGAAAAAGAATACAAACATGGATAAAGACCCTTTCATGATCAACTAAGAAAAAACACAAAGGAAGAGTTTAGAAAATACTAGAAACATTCATTTAGGAAGTTCTCCGGACTCCTCTTCTTCTTGCTTAAAGTTGCTTCTCTTAGATCCCTAGTGCTACCTTTCTTCTCCTTCTCCTTAGCAAGATGAGCTCTTCCACCCTTGGAGAGTTCTCCTTCTCCTCTATGCAGCCCTCTCTTTACTTAGGTTGTAGTGAGCCAAGTTGGAAACCTCTCTTAAGTCAAGAGAAGTGGTATTTATAGAGGTGAGCTGCTTCTTCATATTCTCATTTCAAAATCTGCTTTTGCCCTTTTAAAAACTTCTGGTGCAATGATGGCTAAATCCACTTGAGGGATGAAAAGACTATTACTTTTCCATTGATAATTCACCACATCACCTCAAGAAGACTACTTTCCCCTTAAAAAACATAGCTGTTGTAGAAGGAATGATGGCTGGAGATAAGGTACTGATTGGGGGTCTTGTCCCAGCTGCATTTAATGCTCTGCTCTGAAGAATTTTCAGCAGGCTGGTGTAGCGCGCTGCAGCGCGCTATAGCGGAAAATTTTTGCAAAGTGGGCTACTGTGGCGCGCTGGGGCGTTTTGGTTCATATAATGAAGGGCCATTGCAGTGCGCAGTAGCGCTAGCAATTTTGCAAAAGGCTCCGCTCTAGCACGCTATGGCACCAACGCATCGCAATGTGCTCCGCTGCAGCACGTTATGGAGCCAGCGATTTGCAAGTTGGACCACTGCAGCGCACTGTGGCGCCAGTGCTTCGCAATGTGATCCACTGCAGCGCGCTATGGCGCCCGAATTCACAAATTGGTACGCTTCAGCACGTTGTGGCATCAATGCTTCGCAAATTACTCCGCTGCAGCGCGTCATGACGCTCAATTTCGCAAATTGGCTCGCTGTAGTGCGCGGCAGCGGTTTTCCTTTAGGAATTTTGGAAAATTGTCCATATTGCTTAGAATTCGTAGGATAGGCATTTTTCTTGAAAAGATAAGTAAAATTGGATTAATGAAGCAGTTTTAATATGATAAATGAATGAAATTTTCCTTTAATTAGGATATATATTAGGGATTCATCAACGTACTCCCACATATCTTCAAATCGTTGGTAATGCCACCTAAGCGTCATCCTTGAACGTCTAACGATTCATAAGTTAACTTTAGTTTGCTAATGTCTTACTTGTGCCTGCATCTTTACTTTTATACTCTTATTTTTCTAAGCTCATAAGTATGGTGCTTGGATGTAACTTTGGTATTTAGTTAGTGACTGATTGGCAGAAGAACAATCCATTAGGTAGAGAGGAATACAAATTCCAATATGATACCTTATGGAATTCTCTGATACCAACTGTGGCGCCCCACCCCCTGATCAGCAAGATTAGACTTAAGAGATGGTGTGCCACTCTGGCAAATCCCTCACTTATCATTGGATTAAGTAAGATCCACAATCCATTAATAAGTGAAGGAGGTGCACAGAATGAATACAGGAGATCAGTCACTAAATCAACACAATCATAGAGTACAGAAGCATATAAAAATAAATAGTACATCCAATTTACCAAACATTAGATATAAAATAAAGAAATAAATAGCTCATAAAATAATAATGCAAAAAAGTAATCACACTCACAGTACATGTATTATTATAATATTTAATAAGTAGTTTAAAAAGACTAAAAATAAATCTAAGAGTCTTTCATCTTCACAAAAGCTAAGAAGAAGACTAGGCAGTGTCTGGCTCTCCTAGCTGATGCTCCTCTTCTAAATAAGGCTCATATTCTTCAGCACCCAGTTCCTCAAATCTATCTGAATCTGACATTATCAGTTTCATAATGCCAGGGCCCCAACTAATAAAAAGAAATCTTATTAGATGATTATCTAAGTATATTTTTAGCTAAATATTTTAGATAAATTATTAATGTCACCATTTAAACTTAAACACAACAAAAAGTGAACTAAAAGTATTGGAGCAGTAAGCGTACAAGGAACACGATAAGTTATAAATATAGCATTTATAACTAAATATAAAGTGAGGTAAAAGTACACCTTAAGCAAACTAAGTAAGGATTGGGCATATACATATATAATGCAGTAAGTGAAAGTACTGAAAGTAAAGTCTAATCCTAAACATGTTGATGATCATATGACATTTATTGATTAAAATCAGTATGTCAAAGCATGGTACATATAGTGAGCAGTAAAGTCTAGCATCCTATAAATATGTATAAGTGAGCAGGTAAGTAAAGAAATACAGTTGACTGAATAACATGCATCAATAATATAGTAAAATAGTAAACTGGAACTGAATAGGTATGTAAAAATTGCCATTTCAAAATATTGACTAATCAGGCTTAGACAGAAATTCCCATAGCCTTTCTGGCTAGGGCAGACAGAACAGAATAGCAGAACTGAGGAGGCAGTTAATACAAATACAGAATTTTTTAGTTATTTTACTTTTGTTTTTGTGGACACGTCCAGAAACAGCTGAGGAGTTAAACATGTCTGCAATACTATACGGGATCCAAGATTAACACACACTTCTCAATGAGTAATATTAAGCATTCTTATTACTCATTACCCCTGTCCATTAGAGTAAATGTGCACCAGAACCTACCAAATATAACTGAACTCAAGGCAACTACTATTCTAATAATTCTAAGTTTTCATTTAATGCACAAAGTTTCTTATATGATATGTCCAAAGGATTAAGCACAAAATACAAGAAATACGTAGCACAAATAAATCAAGTAAGCAAGGGACTCTTCAATATATGGTGACATTGTTGTTATCTAATTAAATTATTCTAACTATTTTAAGTTACACAAGTTCAGGATCTCCAATTCCTACTATCAAGTGTAACTTAGAAGTACGTCCTTATAGGTTATAAAGTATTAGGACGAGCTAGGTCCTAATATGATTAATCATAATCGACTATATAAGTTGAATAAGAAATCAGCACGACCTAATTATCTATTTTATGTTCTAAACTATAAGCTGATCAAAATCTACTAAGCTAGAGATTATAGATTAAACACCATGAGATTGAGCTTAATCACATAATCCTAAAGATAAGACTTAAGATCTAGGTTTCAACTTAAATGTGATCTATTGATTAAGGCAAATCCTATTAAGTAAATCAAACGTAATAGGGCGAATCTCCTATCCTGAATCTAAGGTTGAAAGATAAAATAATCAAAATTAAGTTATAAAATCTAGAAACTAATAAAACCAAAGATTCATTTATTGAAAAACTCCATTTTTCAATGAAAGAAATCTAACCTATGATCTAGTCATAGTCTTAGGAATAGTCCTAATGTTAAGTGTAAAGTCCTAAGAAAAAACTTGAAAAATTTTATGAATTTTACAAATTTAGCTTAACAATTGATTTTACTCACTTAGAAGATTCTAATATTGATTTTATTAATTTAGAAGCTAATTTAAGAGTTGAAGACACTTAACCTAAAATTTGAGCAAAATGACCATTTTTCTCTTACTTAAGCACCTGAAAAGTTACTTTTTGAATTAGGGTTCCCATTTAGAATTTCTTACTACTAAATGATTCCTTACTATCTAACAAGATGATAGACAGTAAGTATACTCAATTTGGATAAGAAATGGGTCATATAAGAACACTAAATTTTGAGGTCAAATGGCTTATTTATGGCTATTTCAATTTCTAATGGTAATTCGGTAATTTTGTCGGTCAACGGGGGACAAAAACTGAGATTTTCCATTTGGAGTCTATTTTTATGCAGTTTACTATTGGTTACTATTCAAAGATTCCATAGAGTTTAAGAACACTAAATTTTTAAGTCAAATGGCTTAGTTATGGCTATTTCAATTTCTAATGGTAATTCGGTAATTTTGTCGGTCAACGGGGGACAAAAACTGAGCTTTTTCCATATACTGAGTGTGTTAATATGGAGTGAACCCATTTGGACTTCAAATGGTCAAGTTATGGCCTAACTAAGGTTAAATGTATTTTGGTCATTTCTAATTTTCTAGACTTCAAATCCTAAATATTGTTTTAGTTTATTGATGACAATAAAGTTCTAAGCTATTTAGCACTTTGAATTTCTGAATTTGGAGTTGATTTAACCAAGTTATGGTCAATTAAAAATTAAGGACATTTTGGTCAATTTTAGGGTAGGATCCTAAATGTTACTTTACAAATTAAGCTCCAAATGAGAAAACTAATACTTCTATAATGATGGAGCTATTTTCTTAAGTATTTTAAAATCCATATTGACTATATTTGGATAACTAAGTTAAAAGTTATGAGGGTTTATTTGTCCTAAAATGTCACAACATTATACGTATCCCAAAATGAATTTTTGAATTAAGTCATTTGATTCTTTTTATTTTTTTGAGTAAAATGAGTATTATATTTAATATATTTGGATTATCATTTTGAAAATTATTAAACTTTAAATTTTAATTAAATTTAAATTAATTTTATTTACCATTCTAACATACAAAATAAATTAATTCATTATTCCAAATGATTTAATTAATTATCATCTTACTGTTTTGAATAATCAATTAAAACTAATTATGTTAAACTTAAATTGATAATCATTAGATGAATTAAATATTAATTTAATTTACTATCTTAAGTTAATTTAATATTTTTTATAATTAATTCAATTAATTAAAATAAGAATGTTAATTAATTAAACTAATTAGACTAACTACTATTGATAATTAATGTTCACATATTATTTAATTGCTGGTTATAATTAATCACTAAATTAATTAGGTAAATATAATATATTATATATCACAATGAATGTATGTAATTATATGTATAAGTTACTACTTTATAAATATATACATATAATATAATTATATTATTATTTATTTTATTATTTTATCCTGCAGATTTGAAGATGGCGGGAACCAACTTGCCACGTGGCAGAGGCGTAGAGGCAGAGAAGCCGCGGGGGGGGGGACCCATAGCTGACAGTTGTGATGCGAATGTGGGCCCCACCGCACAGCCGCAACGGGATAGAGACGCGTGTTGGCCCGAGAGGCCGACAGCGCACTACAGGAGGGACCCGCAGTGTGGCGTCCGCCCCCAAATCACCCGGATTAGGAGGTGGTCGTCAGTTAGCAAATCCTCACTTAACATTCGATTAAGGAATGGTCCTTCTTAATCCAATGTCAAGGGAGGATATGCCTTAATAAGCAAAGAGTAGCAATATAAATAATCACTTAAATGAGTATACTATAATTTATCTGAGTGCAGAAGAAAAACAAGAGTAACATCCATACAAGCCAAATAAAAACTGTATAACTCAGAATACATAAGCATAAAAAGTAAAACAGTTAGATCCTGTATTATTACAAAATAATGATAAAGTTTATGCAGTAAAAAGAGTAAAGTCTCTCATATCCTCACAATATTAGATAGAAACTACTGATCTTCTCCTGTATGTTCCACCTCCTGTATTGGATCTTCAGAAGGTCCCACAACCTCGAACAGCTCCGAATCTACCATTGTCAGTTTCACAATGGTAGGGCCCCAGCCAACAAAAGAAAAATCTAGTTAGACAAAATGTCTAAGTACATTTTAGGCTATAAATTGTTAATTTTTAATGATATCACAATACTAAGCAACATAGGAGCAGTAAGCAGTAAGGAAAGGTAACAAAGTTATAATTAACATAATTATAACATAACAAGATGTGACATAAGCACATACCTCAATTCAAGCTGCAGAAAAGATCAAGTAATACATAAAGAAATATACTAAACACAAGTGAAAATTCTAAGTATATGATCAATATAAAACATACTGCTTTTATAATTAATCTGAAAGTATGGAGCTGTAAGTAAAGATCTAGCATCCAAACATGCCAAAAGTAAAAGTGACTGCTGAAAGGTAAAGATGAATATTTCAAAGCTGTGAGTACAAAGGAACCGCAGAAAATGAAAATATAGTAAAATGTGTACTGAACTATGAGACAAATAAGAACTACAGACAATGAAAATGTAGCAGAAGACATACTAAACTATAAGACAAGTAAGAACTGCAGAAAAGGAAAATGTAACAAGAAGTGAACTGAACTGTAAGGTAAAAGTGAGCCAAAACTATAAAGTAAACAAAAGGCAATTGTAAAGTGACTGTAATACAAATGAAGTAACTGAAAAGTAACTGCCAAAAATGAGATATTCCTACTTAGTCCTGCCACAAGTAAAATCCATCTGCTCATCTGGAAAAGTAGTCCCAGATTAAAGTTAATTCAATCAGAAAGTATTGCAAACCATCTGGAAAAGTAGTCCCAAATTCACTAGGAAAGTAGTCCTAGTCAAAAACATCCAGTATCTGGAAAAGTAGTCCCAGATATACTAGGAAAGTAGTCCTAGTCAGAAACAGTAGGCGCTAGAAAAGTAGTCCTAGTCCAAAATCACAAGCACTAGGAAAGTAGTCCTAGTCCAAAACACAGGCACTTGGAAAGTAGTCCTAGCCCCAAAAGCTATCCTACAGGCACTAGGAACGTAGTCCTAGCCCAAAACCACTCTGAAGTAAAGTCATACTACATGCAGACTAAAAAGACACATCTCCTCAAGTTTGATAAAACTGTTTTCCACCAAATATCCTTCTAACAATATGAAATGCCATCAAAATCAACATAGAAATGCTCATCCACTATTCTATGTTTAATGCAATGTATCCAAATATAAAGAAAGTCCAAAGCAAAAAGGAAAGCATAGCATACAATTTTTAGCACTAAACAACAGTTGTGATATCACTTTGTTTTCTTTTTAAGATGTTCTAACTACTCTATGTTACATAAGATTCAGAATCCTCAATTCCTACACTATCTGTAACTTAGAATCACGAGCCTACAAGTTAAAAGAATGTTAGAACTAATAAAGTTCTAACACTTATAAATCACATGTCGCTTAATTAAGTTAAAAGAATAAATTAAACATCCTAAGTTATCATTTTATAAATCCCAAACTAAATCTTGATTAGCCAAATCAAGATTTAAAGGATTAAGAATCAAATTTCAAAGAATGAAGTTTAATTCTTAATCACAAGGCCATATTAAAGGGCTAAGGTTTAATCCCATCTCTCAAACTAAGTGTTAAGGAAAATCATATTGAATTAAATCAAGTTCAATAAGATAGATTTCTAATCCTAATTCTAATGTTAAAAGATCAACTAATCATTTAATAAACTATGAAAAATCTAATAAACTAGTAAGATCAAGGTTTCACCTTAATGAGTAACCCATTTTACCCATTAGATGAATTCTAACCAATGATATAATCCTAATCTTAGGAATTAAAGCTCTTAGATACAAAGAGTATCACTCAGATACATATCCTAACTAAGATTATAAGATCTAAAGGATGATCTGAGAAGTTCAAAGGAATGGAGAAGAATTCATCTTTACTTAAGATTTTCACCTAAGGTTAAATTTAGGGTTTTCCTTCTAATATCTAATTTAAGGCTTAGAATTATTTAAATTATAGTTTAAATCACTTTAATTACTATTTGATATGATTTAGAGATGAAATTAGGTCTTAATTTCATTAAACCCTAATTATAGGCAAAAAGATCGTTTTACCCCTCCTTAAGGGTCTAAATCTCATCTTTATGAATTAGCACTAAATTCTAAATTTTAATGATGTGGAATGATTACTTACTATCTATTATGAGTTTAGACAGTAAATTCATTAAATTTGGTTAAGTATTAAGCCTTATAAGGTCAAATTAAGGAATTTGACCTATAAGGGTATTTTGGTAAATTTACCCAAACAACATATAATTTTTTTGTTAGTTTATTAAAGGTTATGTCCTAAGATTTCTATAAAATCTTAAACTATTGAATTCTGATGTGTATTGGCTAAGTTATAGCCAAAACAAGTTTTAGGGTTTAAAGTGTAATTAAGGATTCTTAATTAGGGGTCAAAAATTCTAACTTCTCCAATTGGTGTCCAAATCAATTAAAATCAGTGGCTATGAATCACAATTGATTCACTGATTCCATTGACTAGTAGTGGGTTCAATTTGAACCTTAATTGGCTTAGTTATGGCCTAATTAGGGTTTAGGGTGATTAGTGAGTGATTAAAAAATCTAACCATTAGATCTTAAATATTTTTGTAGATCTCTGTAGATTAGGTTTTGCTGATCTAAATAGGTGTTTGTATTACCTAATTTGGAGTTAAGATGACCAACTTATGGTCATTTGAAGTTCTAGGTCAAATTGGCCTAATTAAGGTTAGGTCCTAAATGTGATTAGTCTCAAATTAATCCAAACAGTAAAGTTAACATTACTAAAATATTCCTTAGGATTTTTTGAATATTTTGAGACCCATATTAGGTATATTTAGATTAAGGGTTGCAAAGTTATGACTAATTGAAGATTTGTGATATTTTGGAATTTAATTAATACCCCTAAATGTCACTAGGTGATATATTAGTCCTACAGCAAAATTAATATTATCATTAAATTCTGTGTATTTTTTCTGAAAAATTTAGTATATTTATTTGTAAAATTTGGACTTGTATTTTATAAGATATGTTTGCCTAAAGTTTGGGGTTTAATTGAATTAATTAAGTCAATTAATCCTTATTAAAATTAATGTTTAGTTATCTCTTTCCTCTATTTTTAATTAAATAATCTAATATTATTATTTCTAATTTAGTAAATTTATTATTTATTATTTATTAATTTTTTTAATTATGCACGCGGCGGGCCCATGCCAGACACATGCCAAGCCCAGGTTGGTCAGGGCAGACGGGCGGATCCCACCTTAAGGCAGAGAAGCCTCAGTGGGATGCGACGCATGCGTAGGCCCCACAGAGTTTACCTCAGCGCTGGCGCCATGCGGCCCAAAATCCGGTTCCCGGGTTGGACTGGCCCGACTCGGCTTGGGAAGATCTTCTTCCCGACAGCAGGCGCGAGAGGAGGGATTAGGGCATAAATTTTTAGGGATTTTCCAGCGACGGCCGGCCTCGACTCGCACGGCACCAGGACGAGGATGTCGAGGGCCATCCTTTAATATGCTGATTAACCCTTGAAATGGTCTAAGGTGTCGATGGGAGTTAACCCTAAAAACTAGGGTTCAAAGCCGATGATATTAACGGTATATACTGTGGATAGTTATCTAAATTCGAAGATTTTCGCTAAACCCAATTTGATCAGAAGTATCAATCTATCAATCTGTAACATGAAATAAAAATTTGAATTGGAATGAACATAAAAGAATAAGAGATAGAGGAAAGATTGGTACCTTATTTTTGACGGTCTGAAATTGCTTAGGGTTCGATCGATCAGTCCCCAGAATTTCCTCCCCAGTCGAGTGAAAACATAAAAGGAGTTTAATTACATTTTGCGAACGGAGAATAGCAGTGAGGAAGGGCTCGACACGCAGCCAGCGGCTGCCACGCTCACTCGCAGAGGCCACGCGCTGCTGGATCCTTCGCATGCGCGACACGCGCCTACTGCGGGGACGAAGGCACGAGGGCCGTTCTATAAAATTGATCGAACTGTCTAGATCTGTCAAGGGATCAGATGGCGGTAAGCAGACAGGGTTAGGAAATATGGACGGAAGTTAATATATTGACAACGCTGGTTAAGTATTTAATAAATTAATATTTATTTCTTAATTAATTTATATCTATTTTATTAATACAATAGAATTAATTATTTATGCTTAGAAAATCCTGATAAATCACAACTAGCTAAATTAGAGGTGGGGAACGCAACGGCGCGATCGAATTTTCGTTTCGACGAGTATTTAATTATCTCAATTTTCGGGGTATTTAGATAATATTAAAATATTCGACGAAAATCCCACGACTTCCAAATGCCTCCAAAACTTCACCCCTAGCTAATTTGGGCGGGTGAACGCAATGGTGAAGTAAGATTTTAAGTTCAAGGTCTAAATAAAAAATCAATTTCTAAGGTTTTGGAATTTTCCAGAAATCAAGATTTGTTCCATTTGATTCTTAATTTGATCCAGATCTTGGAAGTAGGTTCTAAATGACTTAATTAAAATACAAAAACCATAATTAGGACTTTGATTAGTCTTAATTGACCAAAGTAACAACCTGGGTTGTTACAGACTCCCCCACTCAAGAACGATGTCATCCTCGACATCACTCAAGTGGAAAGAACAAAATATAATGATTTTAGGAATTTGAATGAGTACATCTTAATCCATTTGGAATTGAAGAATTATCAATTATATAATTTTGATCTTTGTCCAGAATTTTGACAAGCCTTAAGTTTGTTAAAACTGTTATTAGAGAAGATGAAGATTTCAGGCACATAAAGTCATGTAATCATTATGGCATCTTACCACTAATGCAAAAAAAAAAATGAATTCAGAAATGTAATTCTCAGCAGATAGGCCTTATCTTAAGAATTGAAGATCCAATTGATAATTACTTCTTTTAATTGTCATGAATTCTAAGAGTTAAACTAAGATTCAAACTATCCAACAGAATTAAGACTTAAGATTAGTTGAAAAATCAAGGATTTAAAAATTTAGAATCCTTCATCAACTTGTAATTTAAGGCTGGACTTTTAAATTCTACCTGAAGGTTAGGAATTTTAAGCCAGTTTCTAAGCTTAAGCTAGCTTACCAAACTAAGTAATAATCATCACTCAATAAGGATAACAATAAAAGAAAAAGAAGTTAATATTCATTCAAGTTGAATACAACTTCAAGGGTTTGAAGGTTAATTCTAAATTCATAACTTATGGTTTACCACTATAAGATAGGATTTGTACTTAGCAGGTGACATCACAAATTAAGTATAGGATACTATAAAGATCAAAGATCCTAAAGGTTTTATACTTAAGTGATATCACCACTTAAGAAAGTTTAGGTGAATTAGCTTAAGCCACTATACAGATTCTAATCTAATGAGTTGGAATCCAAGGACTTAATATCAAAGAACTAACATTCTTTGATTCCTTACTTTATTAAAATTTGAGAAAAAGATTCATCATTAGAATCTAAGTCTAATAATAAATTAATTTCTAACTAAGGATAAGATAAGAATGGACTAAATATATGAATTAGTCCATATTAAGTTTGAACAAATAAAGAGACATTCATCTCTTACTAAAAGGTTTTATTAAGGCTAATGGTTTATATCCAATTAGGATACATAGTCTCAAGGTTTTAAAGAGAACTTAATTCGTTTTAGTCATAATTGATGACTTAACACTCAAAGTTTATAGAAATTGCTATTAACATAAGTCATAAATTTTTAATTTGGTAATGGCAAGGAATTCACTTATTCATATGAATAAGTGCTAGGAGATTTAATAAGAACTAATGCTATAATCATAGATCATATTTTATGATTTATGCCAAAGTCTCTAGAACTGGCTGCTAAGACCCAAGTCGAGATATGGGGCTTAGAAATCTAATGGTTATATCTAACTCATATTTCAAAGGAAGGATCAATAAACGCTTAAGTCATATCACGACTTAGGCACATAGTCAAAGATTGAACTCAAACTAATTGAGAAGTAAAATTTTCTTATTAAAAAGGGATTGGATTTTCTATAATTAGATTGTGTATTTAAGTGACATTCATCACTTGATTATAGTAAAGAAATAGAATTTCTATCTAATTCAAATAGACAGGAAATTACACAATCAATTCATTAAGTTACTATTAGTAACTTAACTAAGAAGGGATTTTCAAAAGATTAACTACAAATTTTAAATCCAAAAATTAAAATTCAAAGAGTTTTGCAATTTAAAAGAAGGTCTAATTCTTAAAAGAACATAGGTTCTTTGACTTAGAATGAGTTTTATGTTTATAATTAAATAGAATATCCTCATAAAGCTAGGACTTAAGAATGAACAATGTTCATTATAGCTAACTTATGAGTGTACTCATACAGGTTAGAATAATCTAACCATTATGAAATCTTTCCTTAAGGAATATAGGGTGAACTAATTATACAACTAATTCACTCTAAGGCTTCTATTATTAACCAAGTGATTGTACTTGGTTAAGGAATGCTACTTAGGTAAAGAGGGTGATTATTCAAATTGGGTATTTAATTTTACAAGAGAGGGAAGTCTACAGCATCCAATCACATAAGGTAACTTGATACTTTAATAAATCAAACAATCGATTGCTTATCATTTATGACAAGATACAATCATTGGTTATTACTAAGAGTTTTATTGTTAATTATGCAAGGTTCTATAGTTATAATTTCTTATTCCAAAGAAAATGAGAAATACTCATGCTTTAAGAAAATGATATACTTGGAATTTAAAGAATAATATAGGCAGATAATTCAAGTCGTAATTGTGACTTATTCAACCATAGATTCAAGGATCTGAGTTAATTCAACCCAAGGAATGAGAAGTTACTCACCTAACTGGGTAAGTCACTTCTTAGAAAAGAATTATTTCTAGAAGTTACAAAGGTATGAAATTGATTATATTAAGGAGTCATGTATTTATTTAATTACTAGATCAAGCTTATTAATAGCATATTCAGTGTATCCCAAGTTAGGGATTTATCCTACCAAGATAGGGTAGAATTATCTACACTATCTAAGTTAATTCAAATTGACCTAACATCAAAGCTTGTAAATGGTTAGGGATCAAAGACTAAACTATAGGAACTAGCTTTTCCTTAGTCTAAAGAGTGAAATAATTCTCAAAACATAAAACTTATGTTTGAATCATATGGTTATACTTTTAAAGGTTACTTACATATTACAGTTTAAGACTATTTATAGAATCATAATTATTTATGTAGTTTGAGATTCTCTAAGTTCTTCTGAGATTGTTAAGCCTGGTATTTTAAATCAAATTTCAACCAAATCCATAAGAGATTTAATTATTAGAAGAAGAGTCTGTGTTCTAATTTGGATCCTTACAGTTGTGTAGAATTTATCCATAAACTAGTAATCAAATTTGGGGGAAATGAAAAAAGTATGAAGTTACAAACATTTGTGAATGATAATTTTAGTTGCAAATGTGTCAAAGATGTAGTCGGGATACCCAGTTTTATCTAAGATAGATTTTATATGCTCAAAGTCACTTATTAAATCAGATAATAAGATCTAGTCTTTTAATGGTGAGATAATATACTGAAGAATTTGTCTTCCATAAAATTTTGAATTTCTATGTTCTTGATCTACTGATGTTAGAATTCCTATTAGTTTAAATCTCTTAGTATAAAGGCCAAGGTTTAACCATTTAGTTTTTCTCTAATCCTAGAGATCTTATAATCATCTTTCTAAATTATTAAGCTATATGTCATTCTCTAATTTGGTCCTTAACTTCTAATAATTATGAAAGTACTTTTCCATTCCATGCCTTTTATTCTGAGTAGATGGTAATATGGATGTTTCGGTAGTATTCATTTAGTGATTGTAAGGCAGAAAAACTATCCATTGGGTAGATAAGAATACAAATTCCAATCTGACACCTTATGGAGTTCTCTGATACCAACTGTGGCGGCCACCCACAAATCACCCGGATTAGGAGGTGGTCGTCAGTTAGCAAATCCTCACTTAACATTCAGATTAAGGAATGGTCCTTCTTAATCAAATGTTAAGTGAGGATATGCCTTAATAAGCAAAGAGTAGCAATAGAAACAATCACTTAAATGAGTATACTATTATTTATCAGAGTGCGGAAGAAAAATAAGAGTAACATCCATACAAGCCAGATAAAAACTGTATAACTCAGAATACATAAGCATGAAAAGTAAAACAGTTAGATCCTATATTATTACAAAATAATGATAAAGTTTATGCAGTAAAAAGAGTAAAGGCTCTCATATCCTCACAATATTAGATAAAAACTACTAATCTTCTCCTGTATGCTCCACCTCCTGTACCGGATCTTCAGAAGGTCCCACAACCTCGAACAGCTCCGAATTTACAATTGTCAGTTTCACAATGGTAGGGCCCCAGCCAACAAAAGAAAAATCTAGTTAGACAAAACGTCTAAGTACATTTTAGGCTATAAATTGTTAATTTTTGATGATATCACAATACTAAGCAACATAGGAGCAGTAAGCAGTAAGGAAAGGTAACAAAGTTATAATTAACATAATTATAACTTAACAAGATGTGACGTAAGCACATACCTCAATTCAAGCTGCAAAAAAGGTCAAGTAATACATAAAGAAATATACTAAACACAAGTGAAACTTCTAAGTATATGATCAATATAAAACATACTGCTTTTATAATTAATCTGAAAGTACGGGCTGTAAGTAAAGATCTAGCATCCAAACATGCCAAAAGTAAAAGTGACTGCTGAAAGGTAAAGATGAATATTTCAAAGCTGTGAGTACAAAGGAACCGCAGAAAATGAAAATATAGCAAAATGCGTACTGAACTATGAGACAAATAAGAACTACAGACAATGAAAATGTAGCAGAAGACATACTAAACTATAAGACAAGTAAGAACTGCAGAAAATGAAAATGTAACAAGAAGTGAACTGAACTGTAAGGTAAAAGTGAGCCAAAACTATAAAGTAAACAAAAGGCAATTGTAAAGTGACTGTAATACAAATGAAGTAACTAAAACGTAACTGCCAAAAATGAGATATTCCTACTTAGTCCTGCCACAAGTAAAATCCATCTGCTCATCTAGAAAAGTAGTCCCAGATTAAAGTAAATTCCATTAGAAAGTATTGCAAACCATCTGGAAAAGTAGTCCCAGATTCACTAGGAAAGTAGTCCTAGTCAAAAACATCCAGTATCTGGAAAAGTAGTCCCAGATATACTAGGAAAGTAGTCCTAGTCAGAAACAGCAGGCACTAGGAAAGTAGTCTTAGTCCAGAATCACAGGCACTAGGAAAGTAGTTCGAGTCCAAAACACAGGCACTAGGAAAGTAGTCCTAGCCCCAAAAGCTATCCTACAGGCACTAGGAACGTAGTCCTAGCCCAAAACCACTCGGAAGTAAAGTCATACTACATGCAGACTAAAAAGACACATCTCCTCAAGTTTGATAAAACTATTTTCCACCAAATATCCTTCTAACAATATGAAATGCCATCAAAATCAACATAGAAATGCTCATCCAATCTTCTATGTTTAATGCAATGTATCCAAATGTAAAGAAAGTCCAAAGCAAAAAGGAAAGCATATCATACAATTTTTAGCACTAAATAATAGTTGTGATATCACTTTGTTTTCTTTTTAAGATGTTCTAACTACTCTAAGTTATATAAGATTCAGAATTCTCAATTCCTACACTGTCTGTAACTTAGAATCACGAGCCTACAAGTCAAAAGAATGTTAGAACTAATAAAGTTCTAACACTTATAAATCACATGTCACTTAATTAAGTTAAAAGAATAAATCAAACATCCTAAGTTATCATTTTATAAATCCCAAACTAAATCTTGATTAGCTAAATCAAGATTTAAAGGATTAAGAATCAAATTTCAAAGAATGAAGTATAATTCTTAATCACAAGGCCATACTAAACGGCTAAGGTTTAATCCCATCTCTCAAACTAATTGTTAAGGCAAATCATATTGAATTAAATCAAGTTCAATAGGATAGATTTCTAATCCTAATTCTAATGTTAAAAGATCAACTAATCATTTAATAAACTATGAAAAATCTAATAAACTAGTAAGATCAAGGTTTCACCTTAATGAGTAACCCATTTTACCCATTAGATGAATTCTAACCTATGATCTAATCCTGATCTTAGGAATTAAAGCTCTTAGATACTAAGAGTATCACTCAGACACACATCCTAACTAAGATTATAAGATCTAAAGGATGATCTAAGAAGTTCAAAGGAATGGAGAAGAATTCATCTTTACTTAAGATTTTCACCTAAGGTTAAATTTAGGGTTTTCCTTCTAATATCTAATTTAAGGCTTAGAATTATTTAAATTATAGTTTAAATCACTTTAATTACTATTTGATATGATTTAGAGATGAAATTAGGTCTTAATTTCATTAAACCCTAATTATGGGCAAAAAGATCGTTTTACCCCTACTTAAGGGTCTAAATCTCATCTTTATGAATTAGCACTAGAGATTCTATCTGCTACGCGGCCTCGTAGCCTACTCAAGTCGATTCCTAGGTACGAGTTAGTAGATAAAGACTAGGCTGCGAAGCAGAAACAGCTTCTTACTACAGCTTGGCTCGATCTACGTGCCTCTTCCTCTTCTCTTAAACGGACAGCCAATTCTAAATTTTAATGATGTGGAATGATTACTTACTATCTATTATGAGTTTAGACAGTAAATTCATTAAATTTGGTTAAGTATTAAGCTTATAAGGTCAAATTAAGGAATTTGACCTATAAGGGTATTTTGGTAAATTTACCCTAACAACATATAAGTTTTCTGTTAGTTTATTAAAGGTTATGTCCTAAGGTTTCTATAGAATCTTAAACTATTAAATTCTGATGTGTATTGGCTAAGTTATAGCCAAAACAAGTTTTAGGGTTTAAAGTGTAATTAAGGATTCTTAATTAGGGGTCAAAAATCCTAACTTTTCCAATTGGTGTCCAAATCGATTAAAATCAGTGGCTATGAATTACAATTGATTCATTGATTCCATTGACTGGTAGTGGGTTCAATTTGGACCTTAATTGGCTTAGTTATGGCCTAATTAGGGTTTAGGGTGATTAGTGAGTGATTAGAAAATCTAACCATTACATCTTAAATATTTTTGTAGATCTCTGTAGATTAAGTTTTGCTGATCTAAATAGGTGTTTGTATTACCTAATTTGGAGTTAAGATGACCAACTTATGGTCATTTGAAGTTCTAGGTCAAATTGGCCTAATTAAGGTTAGGTTCTAAATGTGATTAGTCTCAAATTAATCCAAACAGTAAAGTTAACATTACTAAAATGTTCTTTAGGGTTTTCTAAATATTTTAAGACCCATATTTAGTATGTTTGGATTAAGGGTTGCAAAGTTATGACTAATTGAAGATTTGTGATATTTTGGAATTTAATTAATACCCCTAAATGTCACTAGGTGATATATTAGTCCTACAGCAAAATTAATATTATCATTAAATTCGTTGTATTTTTTCTGAAAAATTTAGTATATTTATTTGTAAAATTTGGACTTGTATTTTATAAGATATGTTTGCCTAAAGTTTGGGGTTTAATTGAATTAATTAAGTCAATTAATCCTTATTAAAATTAATGTTTAGTTATCTCTTTCCTCTATTTTTAATTAAATAATCTAATATTTTTATTTCTAATTTAGTAAATTTATTATTTATTATTTATTAATTTTTTAATTATGCACGCGGCGGGCCCATGCCAGACACATGCCAAGCCCAGGTTGGTCAGGGCAGACGGGCCGGTCCCACCTTAAGGCAGAGAAGCCTCAGTGGGATGCGACGCATGCGTGGGCCCCACAGAGTTTACCTCAGCGCTGGCGCCATGTGGCCCAAAATCCGGTTCCTGGGTTGGACTGGCCCGACTCGGCCTGGGAAGATCTTCTTCCCGACAGCAGGCGCGAAAGGAGGGATTAGGGCATAAATTTTTAGGGATTTTCCAGCGACGGCCGGCCTCGACTTGCACGGCACCAGGATGAGGATGTCGAGGGCCATACTTTAATATGCTGATTAACCCTTGAAATGGTCTAAGGTGTCGATGGGAGTTAACCCTAAAAACTAGGGTTCGAAGCCGATGATATTAACGGTATATACTGTGGATAGTTATCTAAATTCGAAGATTTTCGCTAAACCCAATTTGATCAGAAGTATCAATATATCAATCTGTAACATGAAATAACAATTTGAATTGGAATGAACATAAAAGAATAAGAGATAGAGGAAAGATCGGTACCTTATTTTTGACGGTCTGAAATTGCTTAGGGTTCGATTGATCAGTCCCCAGAAATTTCCTCCCCCGTCGAGTGAAAACATAAAAGGAGTTTAATTACATTTTGCGAATGGAGAATAGCAGTGAGGAAGGGCTCGACACGCAGCGAACGGCTGCCACGCTCACTCGCAGAGGCCACATGTGCTGGATCCTTTGCATGCGAGACACACGCCTACTGCGGGGACGAAGGCACGTGGGCGGTTCGATAAAATTGATCGAACAGGTCCATATCTGTCAAGGGATCAGACGGCGGTAAGCAGACAAGGTTAGGAAATATGGACGGAAGTTAATATATTGACAACGCTGGTTAAGTATTTAATAAATTAATATTTATTACTTAATTAATTTATATCTATTTTATTAATACAATAGAATTAATTATTTATGCTTAGAAAAATCCCAATAAATCACACCTAGCTAAATTAGAGGTGGGGAACGCAACGGCGCGATCGGATTTTCGTTTTGACGAGTATTTAATTATCTCAATTTTCGGGGTATTTAGATAATATTAAAATATTCGACGAAAATCCCACGACTTCCAAATGCCTCCAAAACTTCACCCCTAGCTAATTTGGGGGGTGAACGCAATGGTGAAGTCAAATTTTAAGTTCGAGGTCTAAATAAAAAATCAATTTCTAAGGTTTTGGAATTTTCCAGAAATCAAGATTTGTTCCATTTGATTCCTGATTTGATCCAGATCTTGGAAGTAGGTTCTAAATGACTTAATTAAAATACTAGAACCATAATTAGGACTTCGATTAGTCCTAATTGACCAAAGTAACAACCTGGGTTGTTACACGCAGCCTCGACTTCAGCGCGGCCCGAAGGCCTTCATGCGGGTCAGGCCTGACTTGACCCAGCCCGAGGCGAACCCTCGCCTTCAACCCCCACACCCACGTTATAGGAGCTAGGGCACCCGGCATGGCAGCTGTACCGGCGACGGGAGGCGTCGGCCCGCGTGGCCGAGGTTAGGTCTCTACGAGACCTACCCGATGGTACTAGACCCGAGGCCAGAGGTGGTTGGAATGGTGAGCTAGAGCTAACCCTATGTGTCTAGGGTCGGACTGACACGTTATAACGGTAAGTATTATTTGAGTCTTGACGAATTCGAACTATCGAACTGTTCAAAGTTCAATCGAAGGCCATACAATTGCAATCTTACGTATAAAACAGATTATTTGAAGGGAATCATGGACTATAATACAAAGATGAGGAGTAGGAGGTGGTACCTTGATCGACGGTGCAGGATCGAGGGTTCACGCGGACAGGCCGCAGAGAGCTCCGAGGGTTCTTAGACGAGCGGCCCGAAGTTCCGAGTCCTTGTGGATTTAAGAGGAGCCTGCGGCGAAGTTGGCGAGGCTGGGGGAGGTGAGGACTGGCCGAGTGCGCGACGGGGTTGCCGTGTGGAACCTTAGGGTTCGCAGGCGGGGTAGGAAAGGCGGGAGCCGTCTGATCTCGGATCAGATGGCTTGGATCGACCCGTCAGATCCGACAGGGATCAAACGGCAGGCGCGGATTTTAGCAGACGACGTTACTTAAACTAACGGCGCGCGGAAAAATTAATTTTAATAATTTAATTTTAAATAGTTTAATTAATTAATTAGTTTAAACTTTCATTATAATTAATTATAATTAATTAATTTAGCTCTCAAAAATTTCCCAAATACTCACCCCTAGCTAATTGAGGGGTGAGGAATGCAACGGTGATGTCGGATTTTCAATTCGATGAGGATTTTAATTTCCCAATTTTCGGGATGTTAAATATTATTAAAATATCCGTCAAAATTTTAACGACTTCCGATTGACATGAAAACATCACCCTAGCTAATTTGGGGGCAACGAGCATAATGGCGAAGTCCATTTTTTGATTTGAGGTCAATTTAAATAGGTCAAATTCTAGGGTTTTTGGATTTTCCAAAAATTAGAATTTGATCCATTTGACTCCTGATTTAGCCTAGGTCTTAGTGGATGACTCATAATGACTTGATTAATACTTAGAATCAAGATTAGGACTAAGATTAGTTCTGATTGACTAGGGTAATAGCATGAGTTATTACAACAATACTCCTCAATGAGTAATACCAAGTACTCCTTATTTCTCCTTATCCCTATCTAGTAGAGTAAAATATACTAGATCAATAAGTAACTGAACCCAATATAAATTTTATCATGATATTATATGTTTTCATTTCGTACAACACATCATCTTGTATGACATATTCAAGGAATAATGCAAAAAATATAAGGAATGCAAAATCACAAATAAAATAATAGTGAGCAAGGGACTCTACTGCATATGGTGACATTAATTATTATCTACTTAAGCCATTCTAACTATTCCAAATTACACAAGTTCAGGATCTCCAATTCCTACTATCGAGTGTAATTTAGAAGCTCGGTCTTATAAGTTAAAAGTAATAAGAATTGATCATATTCTAATTTTGTTCAATTAGAATTAACTACAAGTTAAATAATAAATCATCACATCCTTAATTGATGAATTTAAATATTTTAAACTAAGATCTAATCAATATTTACTAAAGCTAGGGATTATAGATTAAACAATATAAATTAGAGTTAATCACATAATCTAAAGGTCAAACATAAGATCTAAAGTTTTTAAGTCTAAAAGTAAACTAAAGATTAAGGCAAATCATATTAAGTAAAATCAAAGCTTAATAGGATGAATCTCCTAATCTTAATCTAAAGTTGAAAGATAAAATAATTACAATTAAAGTATGAAAATGTAAAAAATAATAAAACCAAAGTTTCATTCATTGAATAACCCATTTACTCAATGAATGAATTATAACATAGGATCTACTCCTAATCTTAAGGGAAAATGTCCTAAAATGAAGTGAAGATTCTTAATAAATGTATAATGAAAAGACTTAGAGAGATTCTAATAATTGATTGAATTTATTTCAAATAAACTTAATTAGTTTCTTTTATTTAATTAGGGAAGTTAAGAATGAATTTTGGCTAAGTAAGGCATATTATTTTTAGAGATTTTCAAGCCTAAATTAGGATATTTGATAAATTATTCAAATTATGGGATTTAAGACTTAAACTGAACCTAACTCAGTTTTATAACTATTTTTATTGATTTAAAAGATATTTTAAGGGTTAAGAACACTTAACATAAGTTTTGGGCAAAATGACAATTTTGCCCCTACTTAAGAGTCTAAGAAGTACTTTTTGATTTAGGGCTCCAAATTGGATTTTTTTTTATTGCTAAATGATCCCTTAGTATTTAGCATGAAGATAAACAGTAAGTACACCAAATTTAGATAAGAAATGGGTCATGTAGGTCCAAACTAAAGAATTTAACCTAAGGGGTGATTTAGTAATTTTTTCCTGATAGAATCTAAAAATTTATGCAGTTTATTATTGTTTGCTATTCAAGAATTCTATAGAGTCTAAGAACATTAAATTTAGAGGCCTATTAATTTAGTTATGAGTATTTTAAGTTTAAAGGTAAATGTGTCATTTATAGGATTAAGAGGGGTCAAAAACCTAACTTTTTTATTTGAGATCCAAATATAGCAAACTCATTAGCTATAACTTTCCTATATCACACTGAGTACTTTAATTGGGAGTAGACCCAAATTGGACATCATTTGGCCAAGTTATGACCTAATTAGGATTAGGGGTATTTTGGTCAACATAGGATTTCTAGTGGTCAAAACACAAATTTTATTTTTGTATACTGTTGACACTGAATTTCTAACCTAGTTAGCATCTTGAATTTCTTAATTTGAAATATAATTGACTAAGATATGGTCAAATCAATATCTAGGGTTTTAGGGGCGATTATGGATTAATTATCATCTAAGGCAAATTAACATTCACCTACACACTTATACAGTGCTTAATTTTACTTAAACTATGTTCAAATTTAATATATTTAGGCCCCACCAAGGTCATAGGATCCTTAAAATTCAAAAATAATGAAGCTTTGACCATTTCTGCCAGTTCTGGACCAATCCAGACAGTTCTGAGCACTACGGCACGCTGTAGCGCATTCTGGCAAAAAGCCAGCCTCTACGGCACGCTACGACGCGCTGCAGTGGATTATGGCACTGTGGCGTGTTGCAGCGAGTTTCGGTGCGATGGTGCGTTGCAGCGAATTATGGCGGACTCAACTTGAAGCTCGAGCATTGCGGCGTGCTGTGGCGTGCTACGGCGGACTCGATTTCGAACCTCGGGCGCTGTGGTGCGCTGCAATGCCCGACGGTGATTTCGCATGTGCGAAAATTGTAACGAGTCATTTTTCAGGCTCAAAAACTCTCAACCTAGAGTACTTCACATGCGGTGCCATATACCGGTGGAAAGGTATTTTCAAAACCTTTCCATCGATACCAAAATCAGCACAAAGCAATTATTCTATCTATACGAACAATGGAGTTAAAGGTTCAGGTGTGCAGAAAGAAGGAAAAACAGAGCTATTAAAACTTCCTAAAATCACAAGCCTAATAAACTCTAAAGAACTTCACAATCTCAACACAAATTCTTTAAGGATGCAAGCTTAAAAGTAAAATAAAGTAGCCATTGAATTTGTTCAATGGGGGAAAGGGAGGTTCCTTTGGTTAGAGGAGATAGAGTCTTGCGACCCTAAGGACTTGAGGGAAGAAGCTTGAAAGGCTTGAGAGATCCTTCTTTCAGCAAACACAGTAATGGGGGAATTCAATTGGGTAAGGAAAATAGGGACGATCACAATGGCAAAGTCAGATTTTGATTTCGATGATAAATTAAATATCTCAATTTTCCCTTAACTAAATATTATTAAAATATTCGACGAAATTTTGACGACTTCCGATTGCACCAAAATATCACCCTTAGCTAATTTGGGGGCAACGAGTGCAATGCAAAGTCCGATTTTTGATATGAAGCCTAAATAATTAGGTCAATCTTCAGGATTCTTGAAATTTCCAAAATCAAGATTTAATCCATTTGACCATTGATTTGGACTAAGTATGTCTTGGTGGCGAACTCATGATGACTTAATTAGTGTTCTAGAATCAAAATCAGGACTTGGATTAGTCCTAATTTGCTAAGGTAACAACTTGGGTTGTTACAAAAAGTTTATAACTTTTATTTGTTTTGATCTTTGTATCCAAAACTTATGAATTAATGAATAAATGAGTTATATTTGATATATATATATATATATATATATATATATATATATATATATATATATACATATACATATATATATATATATCTCTTAAATCATTCAATATAATCCCTATGGCTAGATGTAACAATCCTAGTGTTGTTACCTGTCAATTATTGACTTAATGAGCCTCCATTTTAATTTTCATGCAATTTAGAGATCGTTTGACAATTTCTAATATTTCTTAATTTTTTGATAATTTTAAGAATGCCTAATTTATTTAGATCTCAGAATCGAAAATAGAGTCCACCATTGGACTCACCACACCCAAATTAGCTATGGGTGATATTTTGGAAGTGTTTGAAAGTTGTCGAATTTTTCCCGAATATTTTAATAATATTTAAGTACTCCAAATTTTAAGATAATTAAATTGACCTTCGATCAAAAATTCGATTGCATTTTTGAATTCCCCATGCCTCAATTAGATAAGGGTGAATTTTTAGGATTTTATGGAGTGCATTTTGCTATTTATTTTTTGATTAATAAAATGTGTTTAATTAATTAATTAAATAGTGTAAATAAAATTATTAATATATGCATTAATTTATTTAAATCCATCGCCTGATTTATTTGAGGCGCACATCCGCTGTGGGATGCAAAGCACAGGACAGCGGTGTAACAACTTAAGTTGTTATCATAGTAAATTAGGACTAATCTCAGTTCTAATCTCGACCATAATGCTTTGAGCAAGTCATTAGGTGTTCACTACCAACACCCAGTCTAAATCAGGAGTCAAATGGATCAAATTCTAATTTTTGAAAAATTCTGAAAATACTAAAATTTAACCTATCTAAATAGACCTCAAATTAGAAAACAGATTTCTCATTTGCACTCATTTCCCCCAAATTAGCTATGGGTGATGCTTTCGTGTCAATCGGAAGACGTTAAAATTTTGACTAATATTTTAATAATATTTAAATACCCCGAAAATTGAAAAATTAAAATACTCGTCAAATCAAAAATCTGACATCACCGTTGCGTTCCTCACCCCTCAATTAGCTAGGGGTGAATATTTGAAATTTTTATAAATTCAATTTGATTAATTAAATTAAATGAGAAATTAAGTAATTTAAATTAAATAATATTATTATTAAATACCCTAAACGGCTCCGACCGATTTAAATCTTGCGCCGTTTAACTCTCAAATGGTGCCTTCTGATCAGACGGAGCCCATCCATCCGTTGGATCAGGCCGATCCGATGGCTGCAAGTCATCATCTATGACGACTCCGCCTTCCTTTCCACGCGGCAGCCACCGCTGCCGCTGCCCTACCCGTGCTCACGGAGACTCGGGGGTCTGTCCAGCAGCCCTTTAAGCTCCCTAAGCATTTCTCTTAAGTCCCGTTTCCGTGCCCTAGGCCAAGGTCGACCCCGAGCGGCTTTCTGCCGTCAGCCGAGCCAAGCCTTCGAGCTTCGATCCCCCGTCCAAAGCTCGATACAGGTACTCCTATCCCCTCTTGCCATTTTGTTTACGCATTCCAGTAGCTTTCGAGGCGTGAGATCGTCGATCGACCAATCCGGGCTCGATCGTTTAATCTGCCCTAACCCTAATCCGCTCGAACGAAAGAGCGACCCGTCTCTTCGTGACGGATACGAGCCGTCGGATCAGTTTCGATCCGATCCGTCAGACCGCGGCTCGCCCGTCGGGTCGTATCCAACACGCCCGCATGTGCTTAGAAGATGAAGAGGCGCGGCCCGTCCTGGGCCGGCTCGAGCCCAGTCCGCCCGAAGTCGCGGACGCCACCTAGGGGACTCCGCATCTACGGCGTGTCACGCGTGCCCTGCGCGCGTACGCGTGAGTCGGCCGGTGGGACCCGCGGCCGGCTCAGCTGACGCCTGTGGGTCCCACTTCCGGGTCTTGCGCCAATCAGGGGATGCCACGTGGCATCCCGTGGGTCCGGCCGCCATTAAAATCTCTAACGAATTAAAAATTCTAAGGAATATATATAAAGATATGTTATATATATATATATATATATATATATATATATACACACAAATATAATCATGTACGAATATATTTATATATACACAGATATTATAAATAGAAACTTTAGGATTGTAAATTATTAAATGCTTGTATAAATACATGTATATATATACATATAGAAGCTATAAATTAGGAAAACGATTAATTAGTGTTAAGCAAAGATTAATTAATACTAATTATAATTAGTAAATTTTAATGGAAATAATTAATTTAATTATTAATTATTAGTAAGAAATATTAGTAAATTATTTAGCATTAATTAAATTAGTTGATTAATAATTTAGTTAATTAATTTACTTAAAATAACAGTAACTTAACTAATCAATTAATTTAGAAACTTGAATTAATTATTATGATTTAACTAATTTAATTAAACTAATTAAAAATCGTAACTCTATTAATTAGGTTTAATTAAATAATATTCAATCATAGTTAATTAGGATTAATTAATACAAATTCTAAATCTAATATTATTTTTATGTAAATAATTAATAAATTAATTAAATCATTAATTAAGTTTAATTGTGATTAATTAATGCTAAACCTAATTAAAAGTAAATTAATATTTAAATATAAGATAATTCAAATTGATAATTAATAAATTTAATTAATTAAACAATAAATTAAGTAATAATTAATTAAAATTAATGATAATTAATTAATAAATTAATAAATATAGTAAATTTATTTTGACTATAAGCATGAACAGTAAATTAATTCAAATTGAATAAATGAATAGTAAAATCTATTTAATTTAAATTATTTAATTCAAAACTTTAAAGTTTAATAACTTTTTATACAATGATACAAACATAGTAAATATATGTCTCATTTTACTCAGAAAAATAAAGTGAATCAAATGACGTAATTCAAAATTTTATTTCGAGGTATATATAACGTAGTGACATTTTAGGTCATAATCAAACCTTCACAAATTTTAACATAATTATCCAAACATATGCAATATGAGTCTTAAAATACTCAGGAGAACAGCCCCATTACTATAGAAGTATTAGATTTCCCATTTGGAGCTTAGTCTGAAAAGTGACATTTAGGACCCTACCCTAAAAATGACCAAAATACCCTTAGTCTTCAATTGACCATAACTTGGTCAATTCAACTCCAAATTCAAAAATTCAAAGTGCTAACTAGCCTAGAATTTTAGTGTCATCAATAAACTAAAATAATATTTATGAACTGAAACCTAAAAAATATAAATGACCAAAATATCCATAATCCTAGTTAGGCCATAACTTGACTATTTGAAGTCCAAATTAGATTTACTCCCTGTCAAAGCACTCAGTATACTATAGGAAAGCTATAAAAACTAAAGTTGTTGAATTTGGACCTCAAATGAAAAAGTTCAGTTTTTGTCCCCTTTAACCTAATAAAATTATCGAATTGCCCTTAGATATTGTATAACTTAGCTATTTGATCTCAGAATGCAATGTTTTTGGACTCTATGGAATCATTGAATAACAATCAATAGTAAACTGCAAAAAATTTAGAATCCAATAAGTGTAAATTACCAAAATACCCTTTATGTTAAAATCCTTAGTTTGGACCTATATGACCCGTTTCTTATCCAAATTGAATGTATTTTCTGTCTATCTTCATGTTAGATAGTAAGGAATCATTTGGTAGTAATAAATTCCATTTTGAAGCTTTAATTCAAAAAGTAGCTTTTTGGATCCTATAATAGGGGCAAAATGGTCATTTTGTCTAAAATTTAGGTTAAGCATCTTTAACTCTTAATTTATTTAGTAAATCACTAAAACTAGTATTAGAACTATATTAGAATCTTCTAAGTAAGTAAAATCAGCTATTCGGTCAAATTTGTTAAAATCCTTAAAATGTCTCTAAGTCTTTTCCTTAGGAGTTCAACACTTCACATTAGGATTGTTCCTAAGAGTAGGGTTAGATCATAGGATAGATTCATTTATTGAATAATGGGATTATTCAATGAATAAATCATTAGTTTTATTAGTTTTTTAATTTTTCAATTTAATTCTGATTATTTTGTCTTTCAATCTTAAATTTAGGATAGGAGATTCATCCTATTAAGTTTGACATGACTTAATAGAATTTGCCTTAATCAATAGATCACTTTTTGTAACAGCCCAAATTCTTAAGCACCAAGGTATTATCCGCTTTGGCCAGAAAAGCCTCACGATTTTGCCCTCAGAAGATAACTTCCCAATAGGTCACCCATCCTAGGAGTGCTCCCACCTGAGCATGCTTAACTCTGGAGTTCTTATCAGGAACTCCACTGTTATCTGAAAAGGCGCCTCGATATTTAAGAGTTTCACTTATTACTACTTAAGTGGGTCTTTACAATCTCCCCAACTTAAGTGACTGACGTCCTCGTCAGAGTATTAACACACATATCCAAGAACCATCCATTAGGTAGATAGGACTAGAGGTGACCCCTACAGGCTCAAGAGGTACTCACAACCATATAACACCTTAACCATCATAGGTTCAAGAGGCTGCTCACATGAAGTGATAGTTTGCCCTATATGGCACTTAGCTCCTATCAGACACCCTATGGCCTACTCTAATACCATTTGTAATAGCCCAAATTCTTAAGCACCAAGGTATTGTCTGCTTTGGCCAGAAAAGCCTCACGATTTTGCCATCAGAAGATAACTTCCCAATAGGTCACCCATCCTAGGAGTGCTCCCACCTGAGCACGCTTAACTCTAGAGTTCTTATCATGAACTCCACCGTTATCTCAAAAGGCGCCTCGATATTTAAGAGTTTCACTTACTACTACTTAAGTGGGTCTTTACACTTTTAGACTGAACATAGATCTTAAGTCTTACCCTTTTGGATTATGTGATTTAGCCTAACCTCATGGTGTTTAATCTATAATATATAGTTTAGTAGATCTTGATCTGATCTTAGTATAAAACATCTAAATTCATCAAACTAGGGCGTTGTGATTTATTTCTTAACTTATAGTCGATCATGATTGAATTAGATTAAAACTTGATCAGTTCTAATCCCTTTTAACTTATAAGGCCATGCTTCTAAGTTACACTCAATTGTAGGAATTGAAGATCCTGAACTTATGTAACTTGGAATAGTTAGGAAGGTTTAACTTAAAAAATAAATAATATCACCATATTTAGTGGAGTCTCTTGCTTACTATTTGATTTTGTGCTACACATTCCTTGAATTTTGTACTTACATTTTCTTAGACATGTCATATAAGAAAAAATTGTTGCTTAAAAATAAAAACTTAGAATATTAAGAAAACATTTACATTTGGGTTCAGTTCATGGTGGATTATGGTGCACATTACCCCAATGGACAGGGGTAAGGAGAGATTAGGATGCTTAATATTACTTATTGAGGAGTGCGTGCTAAGCTTGGGACCCATGCAGTCTTGCAAATATGCTTGATTCATCAGCTGTTTCTGGATGTGCCCATAGAAACAAAAGTAAAATAACTAAAATATATTTGCATAGTATTAACATCAGCTATTTCTGGATGTGCTAATTCTGGATGTATTTCAATCAAACTAAGGAATGAGTTCCCGTTTAATACTCTCTTATGATTGATTGGTTTACTCTAAGCGAGGTTGTATTCGCTTAAATTAATTGGATAGACCAAAGATAAATCTTACTTAGAGTGACTCAACCATTCTCGAATACTATTGAAGTAATCTAGTACTATGGGTATACTCTACTATACCCAACTAATAATCCAGATTTAGACAACTCTATTTAATCATCAAAGGTTTATCAAGACTATTAATTCCTTTGCTAAATAGGTAAGTCCTATACATGTCTCCAAAAAAATATGATCAAGGATCACACAATATAGATTCTACCATAAGGAGAGGTATCATTCTAATATCTTAAGTGATTCCTATCATGAGGGGTTAAGATCAACTTCTAAGGTTAATGGATCATCTAAGTTTCTACCTCAATGAGTTATACAAATTCTCCTACCTCAATGTATATTTAATTTAGGTCTTTAAAATATTTTAGAGACGATCTTATGTTGAGATACTTAAGATCTCACACTATTAATTCTAATGCTAACATTCTAGGTTTTATTTATCATTTAAGTTTAGAGTGATCAAATCAGATGATTAAGACACCTGATCATAACTTATTCTAAGATTATGAGATTTAAATCAAGGATGTTATTAGAGTTAGATTAATTATGAAATCAATATAATTCTATAAATCTTTTCATGCTAATAGTCTTATTTAAGAGAAAAATTAAAGATCTAAAGTTTAGATTCAGATTAAGCAATCACATAAATTTATTCTTAACCTTAACATGTCTAATTCAAATGTTTAAGATCAATACCAAATCAGATGCATTGTTGGAATAATGTCAATTACATTATCTTATAATCATGTCCATTTATGTAGGTTTAAGAGTTTGGGTCTTAATTAAGCATGTTAGGGTTTAACCCCTACTCATGTCCAATTAAGTCAAAAGTTTATTTATAGATCAAATGCCAAATCAGTGAATTAGGTATGTATTATTAGTGGCAATCTTAGACCTAGATCAAGTCTTAATGGCTTGATCAAAGTCTTAAGACTACTTAAGAATAATTAAGATGTTTTAGTTCTCCATATTATGTTTATTCAAATTATACACCATAAATTTACATACATAGTTTCAATACATTTATCTTACTATTATGGAGCATATTACAGGAAAAATTCATAAAAACAGGAAATAATTAGTGCTAATCAAACCCTAAACTAATTCAAAAAGATTAGCACATAATTACAAATCTAACTATCAAAATTTTATACAACTTGACACATATATTCTATTTTATCTTACAATTAATCAGATACTAAGTTTACTAAGATCTAGTAGTTAAAAACCCTAATTTTTACTAATCATGATTTCATAAGATTAGGGAATAAATTGAAATACAAAGATTAGAAAAATAAATCACTTGGCACATTTATTCTACTCTTCATAAGGAAACTAATGGCACCCTAAACATATAATTTAGTTAAGTATAATTGCTAATCCATCCTAATCAAGATCTGCAATAATTAGGAAAGAATAGAAAATCTAATCATTAGATGTTCAATATTATTTTATATTCAAATCCTTAATGATTTTCTAATTAATTTGATATATAATATCATAGGGTCTGGACTAGTGGATTGAAAGTTATTCAATTAATACATTCTACATTTTTATTTAATTAAATCCCTATGATTGGAATAATTGAATTATTTTCCTTAAGGAAAATAGTTCCAATTATTCGGATATTATTTAAAATGGGTTCGGCCCGAATTCAAAACACGCGGGTCGGCCGGGCCCAAAGACCCGGGACTGTCGCACCGCGCGGGTCACGGGTTGTCCCTAGCCGCACAGGGGCTTCGTCTCCGAGCCTTCGTCCCGACGGAAGAACCCGATTAGGGGAACCATAATCGGCCAATTTTGGCACATCCCAACCACGGCACGACCAATCGACGATCGCTACATGTTCACCGTGGTCAGGTGCGTCGAAGGGGACCCAAAGCCTTCTGTGAGGCAGTCTGGATTGGCCAGACCCTACTCACCCGAGAGCTCCCACTATGGGGCTACTGTGGGGAGACAATTTTTCCCACAGAGGCCATGCCAGACCCAGGGCTCAATCCCTACATCTTCAGAGAGGTGAGACGGATCGAAGCCCCCATATCTGAGGGCTTGAGGTGTGCTGGAACGCCAGGGTCTTAGTCGACCCGAGGCATCCTTAAGGGGCTTGGCCCGATCAATTGATTTGATTAATCGAGGCTAGCTCACGACTTAATTACGATAGCATTAGGTTCAATTCGATAATACGCAGCTATACACATCAAATGGAGATGAGTCTGAGCCTCATTGGCTCAAGACTTGCAAACAGGGGTACTTGGTTTCTCGGTTGAACTCGGCAAGACTGGCAGAGGGTTCAGCTAACCTTAGCTGAGCCTCCAGACACTACAAAGAATCCTGAACCTTAGGAGAGCCTACTATCAGTTGTTCGAGAGCTCCTGGGATCACCTACGCAAGACCGGACAGATGGTAATGACGGAAGATGCAAAAAGCTCAATTGATCAGCAAGGATCAAATGAAATAATGCTGGGGCTATTTATAGCCTCAGCAGAGGGTTGGGAAGCCTTTGGAGGTAATGCCTCGGGCTGGAGAGACCCGAGAGACCAGGCCATGGCCGAGCTCTTGAATTTCCAATTTGAGCTCAGCTTGGTCACGAGGCCCAATTGGGGATCCTTGCCAAGATGGGGGAGGTCGTAATGGTCTGCTGAGGCGGATGCGGGAGTGGGGGATAGGCTCGTCAGCTAGCAGTATGAGGGATCTTTCCTGTCGAGAGCGGGCGAGAGGAAGACGAAGGTCCACAGTAGCGGGACCTTCGGATGCTGTCTGATCTATCGATCAAATGGCGCTACGGCTGGGATCACTCGGATCCTAACGACCGATCGCGGGAGTGATCCTGGCCGTAGGATTCACGGTTTCATCTAACGGTGAATCCGCTATCCCGCAGAATTAAATTCGGACTGTGGGATCAAAGGGCTCGATGGTGAGATTAGCAGGACTCCGCTGTCGCGTGACCTGGACTCCAAAGCGGATCGCCCGCGGTCCACACAGCAAATCCCAGCTGTTAAATTAGTTTAAAGGGTATATTTGCAATTTAGAAAAGTTAGGAACCCATTTTTACAATTATACCATTTTAATTAAATGTGAATTATGGCCTAAATAATTTCCAATTATACCAAACTTTCACCCCTAGCTAATTTGGGAGTGTGGAATTCAAAAATGCAATCAGATTTTAATTCTGAGATCAAAATATTTTAGGTATAATCTAGGGCATCTAGACTGATCAAAATGCCATTTTTGGACTTAAAGAAGTCCAATGGACTTCAAATTCTCTAACTAGACTCAATCTGATATTTTAAGAATAATGGTATTGAAATTAAAGATTGATTAAGCTATATATAGTAAGGTAACAACTTAGGATTGTTACAGACTCATCCACTTAAGAACGATGTCGTCCTCGACATCATCTCAAGAGGGAAGACAAACATGCAGAATTTTGAGGAAATAAAAGTATTAATCAGAAAGTTAACAAGTACCTGGATTTTCAAAGAGATTGGGATACTTCTTTTAATATCCGCCTCTTTCTCCCAAGTAGATTTTCTTAAAGAGAAATTTCTTCACTGAACCTTTACCATTAGGATTGAGCAATTTCTCAGCTGCTTTTGATCATGAGCTAAGATCTTAATTGGCTCTTCCACATAAGAAAGATACGGCTGGAGAGACATCGCTGGATGTTAAATTAGGTGAGATGGGTTGCAAAGACACCTTTGCAGAGAGGATATGTGGAATATATTATGGATTGCAAAGAAATCTTCAGGAAGCTGTAATCGATAAGCTGTCGAACCAATATTCTCTAGGATTTCAAATGGTTCGACGTAGCAGGGACTTAGTTTCCCGACTACACCAAATTGATACACACCTTTCATCGGACTGACTTTAAGATATACAAAATTTTCAACATCGAATTCCAGAGTACGGTGATGTGCATCATGATACTTACTCTGGCGATCTTGAGCTGCTTTGATTATTTATTGGATCAGTTGAATCATACGATTAGTTTCTTCAACTAATTATGAACCATATAGCTGAACACTGCCTGTTTCAGACCATGCTAAGGGAGTACTGTATTTCCTGCCATACAGAGCTTCATATGGAGCCATGCTGATACTTGTCTGAAAACTATTATTGTACGCAAACTCTACGAGAGAAATATGATCTTCCTAGAAGCCTCCAAAATCTATAATACAGAGACGAAGAAGATCTTCCAAGACTTGATTGACTCTTTCCGTTTGACCATCTATTTGATGATGAAAAGCAGTACTCGTGGGCTAGAGTAGTTCCCAAGTCTTGATGCACTGCTTGCCAGAATTTAAAAGTGAAACGACTATCTCGATCAGATACGATAGATCTGGGAATTTCATGGAGCCTGATAATTTCTTTGATATACAGCTTTGCTAATTTCTCCACAGAATTGGTTTGACGCATAGGAATGAAATGTGTTGATTTGGTCAATCGATCGATAATGACCCAAATTGAATCGACACCGGATCTGGATTTAGGTAAACCCATAACAAAGTCCATAGAAATATCGAGCCACTTCCATTCAGGAATTGCTAGAGGATGATGAAGTCCTCCAGGCTTTTGGTGTTCGACTTTAACTAAGTTGCAAGCGTGACACTTTGCTACAAACTCGACCACACTCTTCTTCATTCTAGGCCACCAGAATGATTTCTTTAGGTCTTGACACATCTTGGTACTGCCAGGATGTACTTGATAACTAGAATTATGAACTTCTACTAGAATCTCTTGATGCATGGATTTGGGAATCCACAGATGATCTCCTTGATAGATTATGTTACCTCGTAGCTGAAGATCAAAGTGATAACCACTCTTGATTCCTACTTTAAATTTCAGATAGTCTTTATCCTTGGTTTGGGAGATGGAGACATCGCGATGAAACGTAAAAGCTTATTAATGAAGAAATGTTGAAGGGATGTAAATGTTAAGGTGGGTTAGTGGGTCCACACAAATGTTTAGGGTAAGAAATAAAAGCATTAATGGCAAGCTTGGAATAACTCTAGTTGTGAATAAACATGTAGAAAATCATGTTTATATGATGTGTACATATTAGATGTAAATTTGCAAATGCTTCAGTTAGGAGTTTAACTAATAATATTTTTTCCATGTTAAAGAGGAAAAGGAAGACCCTAAATGGTATGGCAAGAAAATAATATGAACGATCTTATGTATTTTGAGCTTAAAGAGTCATTCTTATATTAGTAGGCAAATGATTCATTTAGTCAAGCATACTTAGTGAGGCTAAGTTTTGGTATTGTTGCCTTTTGGTGTTGTCATTGTGACTTTTTAAGCGGCAATAACCAATAATTGCAACTGGGTATGATTCCATAATTGAAATATAATGTTAGTATTGTTACTAAAGCTATGTTAGATGTGCAAATTGCCAAGTTTTGAGTGTTATAGAGGTAAGTCTTTCATCGCTTAATTCGTTCTTTACATTTTCTTAGAATTTTTTATATAATTTTGCCGCTCTTCTATGCTTGCACACAAGAATGAGAGACCCTTTTTGCCTTAATGGATTCCATATATTTGTGGGTTCTTTCTGACTCCTATATATTTGAATTTTCTAACTAATATCTACCACTATCATGCTTTCAATTTATATGCAATCAGCCTAGTTGATTCATTATGATTTATTATTGAAACACAATTATTAACTCTCCATAATGGTGATTAAGGAAACATGCTAGAATTTTGAGTATTTTCAATTTCTTAGAAGGATTATATTTATTTGTTGCAAGCCAAACTAACTTATTTGTTGAAAATCGTTTTGTATAATTCAAAATACTTAGAATATACCTTTATAACCCTCAAGTAATGCCTCTCCTTAGCTCATGCCTATGAAATAGTTTTGCTAATATTCTTCTTAAGTGGTTAGAATTGACAATTTTTATGTTGTCATCCGTTATTTGTTTTATAAACAACAATTTACATCGCAATCAAATTCTTCTGCTTATATCTTGCACAATATGAAGCAACAAATCAACACTATTCCAATTATTGATGCACAACGATATCAATTTTCAAAAGTTTGAATTATGGCTAGATAAGATAAGAGGGAAACATATATAAATTTGTAGTTGTCCCCGAGCAAAAAACTCAATAACGAAAATTGAAATGGAGGCTCCTAATACTATTATAAGACTAATAGAAAATGATTAGAGTCAATTAGGTCACTAATTTATGGGTAACAATACTAGAGTTGTTACAGACTCCACTCCTTAAAAAGAGTGTCGCCCACGACACACAACAATTAAAAATAAGGAAATTGAAACTACAAAGGAAGTCTAAAGAAACAATAACGATAATGAAAGAACTAAATCTACCTGATTAAGAAAAGAATTATGGGAACTTCTTTAGAATATCCTCTTCTTTCTCCCACCTGGCTTCACCAACTAGATGATTCTGCCAGTGGACTTTGATGATAGGAATGCTGCGGTTCCTTAACTGTTTAAGATCCTGCCCCAGAATCACAAAAGGCTTAACGACGAAAGTCAGATTGGGTTGCAGTTCCATTACATGTATCTGAACTTGCTGACTCGGATCTAGCAAACACCTCCTTAGTGACAAAATGTGAAACACATTATGCACAATCGAGAAGTCTTCTGGAAACTCTAATCTGTAAGTAGATGTTCCAATCCTCTCAATCACTTCAAAGGGTCCTAAATACCTTGGACTCAGCTTTCCAGAAATATCAAATCTCTGTGCACCGCGTATCAGACTAACTTTAAGATAAGCCCTATCGCCTACTTGGAACTCCAACTAAAGATGATGAGCATCATGATATTTCTTCTGCCTATCCTGAGCTGTAGTCATATTACGCTTGATCAGTTGAACGTTCTTAGTGGTCTCTTCTACTAACTCGGAACCATAAAGTTGAGAGTCTCCTACTTCAGTCCAAGCAATTTGAGTTGTACATCTCCTTCCATAAAGAGCTTCGTAAGGAGCCATACCAATACTGGACTGATAATTGTTGTTGTAGGCGAACTCAACTAACGCTAAGTGATCTTCTCATGATCCACCAAAGTCTAGAATACAAAGACGCAAGAGATCTTCCAAGATTTGATTAACACGCTCAGTCTGACCATCTGTCAAGGGATGGAAAGCAGTACTCAATGCTAAACTCATCCCCAAGTCTTGCTGAATAACTAACCAAAATCTAGAAGTGAATTTATAGTCTCTATCAGAAACTATACAGTTAGGTGTACCATACAAATGAATGATCTCCTTAAGATAAAGCTTGGCTAACTTCTCAACTGGATCAGTTTGACAAATAGCTAAAAAATGGGCTGACTTAGTGAGTCTATCGACTATCACCCAAATAGAGTCAGAACTAGATCTACTCTTAGGCAAACGTACAATAAAGTCCATGGAAATATCAAACCACTTCCATTCAGAAATGTCTAAGGGTTTAAGGAGTCCACCAGGCTTTTGGTGTTCAGCCTTGACCAAGGAACAGGGATGGCACTTGGAAATAAAAATGGCTATATCCCACTTTATGCTGGACCACCAAAATGATTACTTGAGATCTTGATACATCTTACAATTACCTAGGTGTACTGCATAGCTGAAGTTATGAGCTTCAGACAATACTTGTAACTGCAAGCTTTTTGGAATCCATATCCTGGACTTCTGAAATACCACACCTTTGTTATCAAGTCGTAATTCTGATCTCTTGCAACTAACGATTTTGGAAACTAATGTAGAATAACTTGAATCTTCCTTCTGAACTTAAATAATATTAGATCTTAGAGAATCATCTGACTGAATAGCAAATAGTAGAGTGCCTAAATCAGCTGAACTGATCTGAACTTCAATAATCTTAGATTCGTTGCAACAAAGGGAAGATAAAATCGCTTTATAACTCAGGGCATCAGCTACATCATTAGCTTTATCCGAATGGTATTGGATTTCCAAATCATAGTCGCAAAGTAACTCTAGTGTAATGACCCTAGGTCATTATAAGAAAAACGCTAAAATTCCCGATTCACCAATTATCCCGCAATTATCAGTTTCCCGTTAAAACTCCCGCTAAAATTTGATTTTTCAGTTTTAATTCTTAATTTAGGAAGTTTAGAATTCGCTTAAAAGCTGCAATTTGAAATTTAAAATTCGTCATTAACACGTATTCAAATCGGTAAAGCATAACCTCCCCATTAAGATTAATATTTAAGGCTATCCTCTTTGAAACTGGAAACAAATAAAGGCACCGTTGTATTAAGACGCAATACTTAATGTAATTACCGTAGCTTACGGTTATTAAGCCGAATAAATCAGACGTGCGTTACATACGCATGTCCTATTTATTCGGAGAAGGCAGAGGGCTCTCACCACTCGAGCAAACCCCTCTCCTCTCCTCTTAGTCGCTCGGATATCACCCTAAGAAGCAATCCTTCCTCCGATCGACCGTACCTAGAAACCGATCGATCGATCTTCCTTCCGCTCGTACTCCGAGACCCGATCCTTCTCCGCTCAACCTCTCGCAGCGCTGATTCCCCTCTGCTAGGGCACCTGCCTCTGCGCCGAACCCTCTCCGCTCGGTCCATTGCGTCGACTCCCCTTTACGTGTCGCTCGGCTCTCTCGCTCGACTCGCTCGAAGCATTCGGCTCGTCCGTAAGGTAAGCCCTTCGACATGTCAAGTAGAAGAGAATGAAATATATGTATATATATATATATACATATATATACATATATATATATGTATATATATACATATATAATAAATCATGATAATAATAATAATAATATTAATATTAATATTAATATTAATAATAAATAATTGTTATAAATAGATTAAATAACTTATTTTGATAGTTTTAATATTATAATAATCTGAACTTAAGAATTAGCAATAATTAGACATATTTAACCACTTAACCTAAGACTAGGTTTTCTATTTTACATTATGAAGAATTTAAATGATTAATAATAGTATTACAGCACTATGATTAGATCTTACTAGCCAACATTAGGAAGACCTCTAATTAGTCCAAATCAGCTAGTTGATAAATTTTGGAATCAGTTATAATTTTAATCAAGTATTATCAACCCCATATCCTAGCTTATAGCATTGAGTTCATACCAAAATAGATCATAAATTATAGCTCAAGAGAGTTTGAAATATTACTTCAATGAAGCATGTTGTTCTACCCTAACATAATAGATGGGTTCGGTATTGATAAAAGAAAGGTTTAGTAAAATATAATAAATTAGAATTATGAACATTTTCATTGTATAATCTACTCTTATAAGATTTAGATCTAAGTAACCTTCTAAAGGTAAACTAAGGAACACGAATATTAAATCTAAATCTTGTAAATAAATAGTTTCATAGATTAATAAAAATCTCAATTATAACTTTTGCAGATCCATCAAAATTGTGAGTGAAACGTCTAGTTAAGTTAAACACAAAGGTACACTGGATATTACTTTATATGCTTTTACTTTCATTTGCTGCTTATGCATCGCTTTGAACCTATTTTATATTTAATACGTTATTCTTACTACTAATGAGGTAAGAGAAATTGAATGATGTTTATGTGTCATGTGAATGTTGCAAGAAGGGTTCCAAAACGGAGCATGATTAGGTTAGGGATGGGGCTAGTCCTCAGGAGCTATAAGGGTGCCATCTGGAGCCTTTGAGGGAGGCACAGGTGAAGGTTGCTTAAATGCACGTTGCCATCTAAGATCCTTAAGTGGGTCCAGGTGAAGGTTTATACTTAAATGCATATGAACCCAGCCTCATGGTTCTAGCTTTGCCCAACAAAACTACTATTATTGCTTCATGATATCATAGACATAAACATAAGCATAGATTTTTACGCAATTATTGCTTTTCCTTTTGACATTTGGCATGTGAACAGAACATTTATTGTTGCAGGTGACATGATTATCTTTTATTTAAAACACACTATATTTCCCTGCAAATATTATCTCATTTTTTTCTTTGCCTACCGCTATACTTTAAGTATATTTTTAATATCCTTTGTATTTAGAATGTGCACTAAGGCATTATTTTTATAATGCCAGATCAGATACAGTTGGAGGCGGTTGATATAATCTAGAGGCGTAGCGCGGGAAAATAAATGCCCCTTCCAGGATTTTAATAGTTTGATGTATATTGAATTTTATGTAATAAATTATGGATGTTGATTTTATTTTAAATTGAATGAATGTCATTTCTTTTATGTGAATAGTTTGAATATTCATTAACTACTATTTTATCTAACTGCCAATATGATCCTGCGGAAAGATGCATCCGATGTTAGTTTGGTTCTTACCAACCTAACATGAGTCATCACATCTAGCCACCTGCGCTGATGATAGTTAAGTTCCTTCTAAGTGAAGATGTACTTCAAACTTTGATGATCAGTGAACATCTCACACTTAACTCCATACAGGTAGTGTCTCTAGATCTTTAGAGCAAAAACTACCCCTACAAGTTTTAGATCATGCACAAGATAATTCTTCTCATTAGGCTTAAGCTGTCTAAAGGCATAGGTTATAACATGACGATCTTACATCAGAACACTACCAAGTCCTACCTTAGAGGCATCAGTATAAACCTAAAAATCCTTACCCTCATGAGGTAGTACTAGAACAGGAGCAGAAGTCAATAACTATTTCAACTTCTGAAAATATTCTTCATAGGATGTGCTTCAGATGAACGGAACATCTTTTCTAATTAACTGAGTTAACGACGAAGCAATTAGAGAGAATCCAAGAACAAACCTTCTGTAATAGCTAGTGAGTCCTAGGAAATTGTGGATCTCTATTATAGATTTGGGTTGGACCCACTATTGAACAGCTTGGATTTTCTTTTGATCTACTCTAATGCCTTCAACATCGATCACGTGACCCAGAAATGCCACGGACTTGAGTCAAAACTTGCACTTAGAAAACTTAGCAAAAAGTTTATTCTCTCTTAACAATTCTAAAATGGTACGCATATGCTCTTCATGCTCAGTAGTTGACTTTGAGTAGATTAGGATGTCATCGATGAAAATGATGACAAACTCATCGAAATACGGCTTAAGGATACACTACATCAGGTCCATGAAGATGGAAGGAGCATTTGTCAATCCAAAGGACATGACTAGAAACTCAAAATGCCTATATCGGGTCCTGAATGCAGTTTTAGAAACATCATCATCCTTGATTCGAATCTGGTAGTAACCTGATCTTAAGTTAATCTTGGAGAAGATCTTCGCTCCGTCGAGTTGATCAAACAAATCATCGATCCTAGGGAGAGGATACTTATTCTTCACAATCACTTTGTTAAGCTCACGGTAGTCTATACACATCCGCATTGAACCATCCTTCTTCTTGACGAATAGGACAGGAGCTCCCCAAGGTGACATACTAGGGCGAATGAATCCTTTCTCTAACAACTCTTGCAACTGCTCTCTAAGCTCTTGCAATTCTTTCGGAGCCATTCTATAAGGAGCCTTAGACTTAAGTTGAGTACTAGGGACAAGTTCAATAGATAACCCTACCTCATGCAGAGGAGGTAGTCCAGGCAAGTCTTCAAGGAACACATCTAGGAACTCTCTAACAATGATAGTCTCTTCTGGACTACTAACTTGCTTCTCTTTGTCGATTAAAGTTACTAGGATTGCATGGCAACCTTTACTAATGAGGAACTTAACTTTAATTTCATTAATTAATGATGTAGTCAAGCCAAGTTTTCCTACAAACACTTCAGGTTTCTTTCTAACCTTAAGTGAAATTCATTTATAAAAGTAATCTATTACGTCATTAAACTTACTTAGCTAATCCATTTCTAAAATTATGTCGAAATTCGTAATAGATATAACAATAAGTTTGGATTAGAAGAATTGGTTACTGATTAGGATGTCTACTAAACAGAACTCATTAGCACATATTTCAACACTAGATGGCATTTGAACTACTAAGGGACTGCCTAGGCTAAGATGTTGAAGATTTAAGTAAGAGGCACAACTCACTAACATGAAAGAGTGACTAGCACAAGTGTCAAAGAGAGTGTCACAAAATTTGTTTTTAATAATTAGAGTTCTTATAGCAGGGACAATAAACTCTAATTACAACTAATGAAAATTAAAGCAAGAAATTGCTGAAAATAAAATTGCAGAGAAAAATGAAAGATAGAAAATAGGAAATTAAACCTAAATGTACCGATAACAATGCTATTATCATCAGAGGTAGCTGAAGAAGACACAGCGTAGACCCTTGGTACAGCAGGAGGTTGAGCAACGGACTTGCCCTTATCCTTTCTACTGTAGCAGCCTTGCTTGGAGGAAGATGAAGGTACACATTTTTGGTGTTGAGCACTTCCACCAGTAGGAGGAGGCATCAAGGCAAGTGCTGGCGCTTGAGAATTGATAGGAATTGGATTCTACCAGAAGCTTGGCTGTTGATCTTTATCTTGTCCACGGTCCTACTAGCACGGCAGTCCCAATGACGATGATTGGTTCTACCGCAAATGTAACTTCTACCACCGGTGTGGTAGCACTTCCCATAAGGATGGGGTCTATTACATATCACTCAAAGTCTTCCTTGCTAATTTTGCCTGGGGTTCTGGTTAGGACTTTGATTAGGATTTTGGCCAGAAGTAAGCTGGAACACTTTAGGACCATGTGAATGATTCTTTTTGAAGGATTCTGATCTGAAAGGTTGAGGATTTGAACACTTTCTCAGATCCATCTAAGATTGATGGTACTCTACCATGCAAGCACCTTCCAGAAGCTTAGGAAAATTGTCATGATGTTGAGATATCAAATGACTTTAAATAGAATCTTTAAGACCGAAAAGAAATCTAGTGCACCTAGCCATTTCAGTATGACTAGATTTGGAGCAAATTGAGAGAGTTTACGGAACTCCATCTCATAGTCGTGTACAGAATGACTTCCTTGGGTAAGCTGCATGAAGTCATTTTCTATTATAGTTTGGGTAGAAAGAGAAGTAAATTCCTCACAGAACACTTGTTCAAATTCATCCCAAGGGATGTCTTCCATCTGAATATCTGAAAAGCGAGTCTTCAACTCACTATCCCACCAATATTTAGCTTCATCGTAGAATAAATAAATCACAAGACAGAGGTACTCACTCTCCGGACACTTAATACTAGCTAAGGTCTTTTTGATGGCCTTTAGCCAGTCAATGGCTTCAAAATTGGAAACATAACCATTGAAGGTCGGAGGGTTTAGATGAAGAAAAGTGAAAAGGCAAGCATCCACCACAGGGCCAAATGATAGTTGTGGAGCCAAAGGAAGTCTAGGAATAATAGAAGAAGAGGCATGAGGAGGAGTTGGGCAGATTTGGGATGGAGCAGGAGAAGGTTGGGAAGGGTTGTAGGATGAAGTCATCCTTTCTGCCGCACGAGTTTGTGCTTCTACCATAACCTTCATTAGATCCAGCAAATTTTGCATTTGATATATTTGAGAAGTTATAGTGGAAGTAGGTTCTTTCACTATTGGTTCAATATGAATATTGGGATTTGGATCCATTCTAAGGAAAGGAAAAGAAAACATAATTCAAAAATTGAAGAAGATTGGAAAAGAAAATTCTCATTAAAATTTGAAGCTTTTAAGAGATTACAATTTTGAAGAAAAAAGAAAGAAGCATAAGTAAAGTAGAAACTATTTACAAAGCTACTAAAGGAGAAGAAGCTAATATAAGGGAAAATTAGTATTACTAGTTACAGAATTTTGCATAAAATATATTTTTAAAGTCCTCATAAGTAGGGGCACGATGAAGACGCCAACATCCACGAATTAGTACTCCATAAGCATGACACCACCAATCCATAGCGTAGTCACTAAAACATTCATCCAAAATTTGGAAGTGTAAGTGATCAGGGCATTCTATGGCCTCAAATATCGGAGTAACACAGGAGAGCCATTTCCTAGCTAGCTGAGGGAAACAATTGCTTCGGAACACATAAAACCTCAAAATTTTATTCAGAATATCACCTCCCACAGCAGATACTCCCAAGTAAACACGACCAAATGTCAACCCATACCATTGATCGTACTCCCAATACTGGAAAAACAATTTGGTATAAGGTCTTAGTTCAGTACTAGAGTATGTCATCTAAAATTTTAATTAAGATTTGAGTTAAAAATTTAGATCACTTATTTAATTGAAAATGTGTTTACTGTCCTAAGATGTCATTTACTTATTTTTACTATACTGTGTTGTTTGCTTTTGGATGAATGGATATGTTTGTCTTAACTTAAAGTTCTCAACTTGGCTCTGATACCAACTGTGAAGATCCTAATATTGAGAATCATTAAACTCAACATTTATACATCACCATAATACCTAATACTAGATTAGAAGAAAACTAATCCAAATCATTAGATGTTATGTTTGGCCAAGGATTTAGAAGAGGGTCTTAAGTTAAGATGGAAGGGAAATTTATGAAATATGTTATGTGAAATACTTATAAAGATGCAATACATGCAAGGACATGAGAGAATGTAATTTAAAAGCAATTGATGTGAGTACTTGCAATTCTGGATATGAAAATTCTAATACTTAACATATGAAACGTGAGTCTACAACTTCACAAATTATTCTAAGTCATTAATTTCTTAAAAATTTTGGCAAAGTTTCTGTTGTAAATGGCTAAAGAAACACCTACAATGTAGACATGCAAGTCTTCTATTCCAATGGAAGATATAATTGAAAGAAAAATAATCTAAACTAATTAGAAATCAATCTATTACATAAGATTGTTTAGTTCCAGTTCTAATATAGAGCCAATCTAATACATAGGATTTGCTCATTTATAATTCTAATATAAAGTCAATCCATTATATGGGATTGCTTATTTCAATTCTAAATTAAAGTCAATCCATTCCATGGAATTGCTTATTTCTAGTTCTAAAAGTTTAAAGTGAGAAATACATGTGTAATAATTATCTACCCTAAAGTATGCTCAATTCACAGTATTTAATACATACATGGTAATAAGAAGAGATTCTCAACTTAGATATGTAACTATTTTCCAATTCAATAAGAAATTTAGTATACAACTAATTCCAATCAACATTCAAAGTAGATATGCAACTAATAACTTAGTTAATATTTATTTACATACATTTATTTACATCCATCCATTCATTTATTATAAGCATTTAAATATAAAGCTAAGATCCAACATAAGTATAGTGAAAGTAAAGTAAATGATATTGTTATTACAAACCAACAGTAAACTTAAATGAAAGTAACAAATTAAAAGCTCACTTGCAAATATTTATAAGCTATATATTTATGATATTATAAGTAGAAGCAGCTAGCTTTTTGCACTTTGTCCAGCTCTACTAGCCTCCAAATACACCTGATTTATCATATTTTGGCATTTAAATGTGATAGGGCAAAGCTAAGAAATATAAAATCTTATTAGACTAAATAGTTTAAGTACATTTTAAGATTGGGCTAAGCATTTTATTATTTAATTAGATATCACTGCTAGTTACAACATAAGCATAAGCATGGGTGCAAAAAGGTAAGCATACAAGTGTGGAAAAAGTAAGTAAGAAAAAGGCAAAGTGAGTTAGAATACTCACTTAAATATACATCCTAGCCTGCAATTAAAATAAGGGTAAAAGTATTCTAAATAGGCTAGAAAGAAACTAAAATGCATATGAAAGTAAATGAAGTAAAGCATGTATATATTCAAAAGAACTTATGCTAAGTAAGGAAAAGAGACAGTGAATAATTTAAATGTAATTTAACAACATTCACTACATCTAAGTAAACTATAAACAAGTAAAGTACAGTACTAAAACATAAAAAATGCATAGTATAGAAATTGAAGAAAGATCTTAGACTATTAGTCTAAGATTCACATAATCTAGAACTATGGAAAATAATGTAGCCAAGAACTAATATGAGTCTTAATAATCTATAAGATTGAAGAAGATTTCATATGTTAATTAATTAAAGTTATTTTAAACAGTACTCATTCTGCGAGCACATACAAAATGAAAAGAGGAGTTAAACACGTCTGTTTAACTAGTGAAGAAAAGCGGTGTCAAAACAAGCAACACTCACATTCACCCTCTAAGAATATGAGGTCTCATTATTACTCCTTTTTAGCTTGCCCTTGGCTGATCCAGCAATAGAAACTCATATTAATTTTAATGTGAAAGTTTTATTCATGCACAATGTCTTATATGAATGATTTAATGAATAAGACTCAAAGCTAAGCAAGCATTCAAGAGAATTTCAATAATTGCAACTAAGTGATATTCAAAGTTACCTAATTTTAATGATCTACTTAATGATTGGAGCTATTGAGCTCCTAATTAACCTTGAGATATTGATCTCAAGTTAATTGTAAATATAGTAGTAGTTGGGGTTTTGAAAATAATAGTTTCAATCCAATTATTATGATATGGAAAAATAGTTTATAAGTATAATCAATCCAAATAGAAACTAGTTCTATTATAGTCCTAAGCTATAAGATTCAATTAAGATAACTAAATCAAAGCTTAGGTGACTAGTAGGAAATGATTGAGATTAAGAAAATATTAAACTCAAGGAATTTGGAAGTTAAGATTAATTCACTAAAGTTTACTAGCTAGGTTATAGTTTGAAGGATCTATCCAATCAAATACTAAACTACCTAGATTATACTAAAGTGAAAGATTTAAAGCAATTAAAAGATGGAATTTAAGAACTATAAGTTCTATGTATCATAATAGCTAAAGTTTAGGGAATTCATTAGGATTCCTAAACTACTCTAAATAAATTAGGAATTCCTATTACTAGCTATTAAAATATTTAAGAAAAGGCTTTAAGGATTATGATGAATAAACTAGGCTCTAATCTAGTCACTAAAGGTTAGTCCTAATTGATTCAATAATCTATAATTACAAGGGCATTAAGGCTAACTACTCTTAATGAATGTAACTAATAGATTTATGGATCAACTACAATTCATATTGTAAATCAAATCCTAAGGTTTTTACCTTAGGGTTAAAAGGTGAATCAAGCAATTTGTAATTGATTCACACAACTAAAAAATGAGAACTAAGCTCAAATAAAAGTAATATAATTTGACATGATGAGTAATAAATGTGATATGTTAGCTATCCTATGATTTTATAAAACCTAAAATATGCAATCTAAGAGATTAGAATTATCATAATAACACTTAATTAAAAGTTAATAGCCTAAAATCACTAATTGTTATCCAATAGAAATAATTTACATATTATTGGAATCCTTATAATATAAGGAGAAAAATGACACTAAATAGGTCAAATTTGGACAATATTTGAAATTTAGGGTTTTCGAAACTCCTAATTAGGGTTAAAAAGTGATTAAGAAAATTAGGGTTCAAATATTAAATTTGTTTTCATATTATTATTCCTCACATTTTTGTGAGTAAAATAGACTATTTGATCATTTAATTTAAATATTAAATGATCAAATTATGTCACATAAAATGATTAAATTAATTTGTAATTAATTAATTAATATTAATAATTGACTAATTAAAATATTTATCAAAATAGAAATTAAATTGCAAATTGTTAATCTACTCATTTTTGTGATCAAAATGATATATAATATTGTATTAATTGGACTAATATTTCTAAAGTTATGATTAAAACAAAATTTAGGTTAATAATAATTTAATAATCATTTAATGATTAATACAGCAAACCATGATTAAAAGAAATGACAGTTGGCACAGAATTAAGGATGGCACTGAACATGGGACAAGATGACAGTCATTGAAGAATTTGAGATCGGCGCGAAAGTTCACACGTCGACCTCAAATCGAGACGACGTGTGTCGCCTACTGGACGCATAATGGGAATTGCGGTGACGGCGTGGTCCAGCAATCGAACCGGTCCGGTCCAGACGGATAGCACAAACCAAAGGCAGTTTAGAGTTGTCCGCTTTGTCCCCAATTCCATTCGTAGAAAGGGGAAAAAATTAGGGTTTGGTCCTTAGCTCGACACCAGCCTCCTATCGGGCTAGCCCGCACGTCAGCATAAAGTTGACTTCATGACTAACTTAATGAGCTAAGATTTGAGCTCGATTGCCTTCATAGGAGTGAATGGGACGATGCCCTAGGCATGATGAATCAGCTATGGTTAGGAATTGGTTCTGTGGCGACCCCAATATTGAGAATCACTTAACTCAATATTGATACGTCGCCACAATACCTAATACTAGATTAGAAGAAAACTAATCTAAATCATTAAGTATTGTGTTTGGCCAAGGATTTAGAAGAGGGTCTTAAGTTAAGATGGGAGGGAAAATTGTAAATAATGTTAAGTAAATTTATAATTGAAAATACAATACATGAATCTTAGGATGAGAATAAAATATGACTTGAGTATGTGATATAAGTAATAAGACATGAGATTGCGATCTAAACAATTGACATGAGTACATGTGATAGTAATATAAAACAAATGAATTGCTTACATTCAATCTTAGATATGAAATTCTAAGTATTTGTTGAGTTTTTAACATGTGAGTTATAGGTTTATATTTTTACCAAAATATTCTTAGTCTAAATATTCTTAAGAATTTTGGCAGAGTCTCCTCTGTAAATGGTTAAGGAAACACCTGCAGAATCACATGCTAGACCCCCATTCCAATGGGAGATATAATTTAAAAGAAAAGACAACCTAAACTAACATGCAATCAATCTAATTTAACTCTAATTCTAGTGTAGAGTTTAATCCTTTTGATAGGATTGCTCATTTATAATTCTAAAGTAGAGTTCAATCCATTTTAAAAGATTGCTCATTTACAATTCTAAAATAGAATTCAATCCATTTTATAAGATTACTCATTTACAATTCTAAAGTATTTAAGGGAGAAATCACATGTGTAACAGTTGTCTACCCTAAGATTTACTTCATCACAATATTTAACATTCACATGTAATTATGCCAAGACTATTACTTGAGTGAGAAATTGAATTCCAATTATACAACAATTGAATATACAATAAATTCCATTTATCATTCTAAGTATACAATGAAAGACTTAATTAACATACAAATTTTATACATTTATAACCATTCATCCATTTCATTCATCCATTCATTCAACACAAGCATTTAAGTATGACTAAGCTCTAACAAGTGTAGTAAATTAAAGTACATGATATTATTATGAAATAACTATAAATTAAATAAGAGAAGGAAAATTGATAGCTCACTTGAAGTTCTTAATAAGCTATAATTAATATTTTTATAAGCGAAAGCAGTTTTTAATTTTTAGCGCTTGGTCCAGCTCCACTAGTCTCCAAGTGCACCTGATATGTCACATTTTGGCCTTTAAATGTGATAGAGCAAAGCTAAGAAATAGAAAATTTGGCTAGACAAAATAGTCTAAGTATATTTTAAGATTGGCTAAATATGTTATTATTATAATTGAATATTACAGCCTTAGTTACAAAGTAAGCATAAGCATGAGTGCAATATGGTAAGCATATAAGTAAGGAAAACAAGTGAGTTAGAAAACTCACTTAACATACATTTTAGCCTGTAAAATAGAATAAGGGTAAGAGCATCCTAAATAGGCTAGAAATAAACTAATGTGCATATGTAGTACATGAAGTAAAGCATGTATATGTTCAAATGAACTTATGCTAAATAAGAAAAATAAACAGTGAAGCATTTAAATGAAATTATACAACATTCACTATAATCTAAATGAACAGTAAACAAGTAAAGTACAATTCTAAATCATAGAAAATGCATAGTAAGGAAATTGAAGGAAAATCTTAGACTTTTGATCTAAAATACACATATTCTAGTACTATGTAAAGTAATATAGCTAAAAGCTATAATGAGTCTTAACAATCTATAAGATTGAAGATCGCACATATTTATTAATTAAAGTTATTTTAATCTGTGCTCATTCTGTGGGCATATTTAGAATGAAATGAGGAGTTAAACACATCTGTTTAACAACTAAGAAAAGTAGGGCAAATTCCTAAAACACTCACATTTACCCTCTGAGAATGCGATGTCTCCATATTACTTCTTATCCAATCTGCCCTAGACTGATCCACCATATGAAACCCCTAGTAATTTAATGTGAAAGTTTTATTTATGCACAATATAATATATGAATGATTCAATAAATAAGGCTCAAAGCTAAGCAAGCATTCAAAGAAATTCAATAATTGTAACTAAGTGATATCCAGAGTTATCTAATTTTAATGATCTACTTGATGATTGGAGCTAATTGAGCTCCCAATTAACTTTGAGATATTGATCTCAAGTTAATTGTAATATAATAGTAGTTGGAGTTTTTAAAGTAGTAGATTCAATTCATTTAATATGATATGACAAAATATTTTATAAGTATAATTGTTGTTATTAAAAATTAACTCTTAATCTCATTCTAAACTATAGGATTTAATTATAATAATAAGATCATGGTTTAGGTGCCTAGTAGGAAGAGATTAGGATAAGAAAATATTTAACTTAAGAAATTGGAACTAAGATAATTTACTAAAGTTCGCTATAATTCACTAGAGTTCACTAGCTAGAATATGGCTTGAAGGATCTAATCAACTAAGTAATAGTCTAGCTAAGTTAAAATAATTGAAAGGTTTAGGGTAAGTAATTAATAGAACTTAAGAACTACAAGTTCTAAGTATACTATTAGTTGATATTTAGGAAACTCAACGGGATTTCTAAACTAATTTAAGTTTGTTAGGAATTCTTATTACTACATCTTAAGATAATTAATAAAAGGCTTTAGGGATTTAGAATGAATAAACTAAGTTCTAATTCAATCACTAAAGCTAGATCTAGTTGATTCACAAATCTATAATTACTAAGGCATTAAGACTATCTATTATTAATGGGTGTAACTAATAGACTTAGGATTCAACTATAGATCAATTGCAAATCAATCATAGGGTTTCTACCTTATGGTTGAAATGTGAATTAAGCACTTGGCAATTAATTCACATAATAAGAAAGTTGAAAACTAAGCTCATAAAAATATAATCTAATTGGTAAGAGAGATAATAAATATGACATGTTAGCTATCTAGGGTTTTATAAGACCTAAAACATGATATCTAAAAATGTGGAATAATCACAATAATACTAAGTAAGATTCAAAAACTTAAGATCCTAACTTGTTGTCTAATGGAAATGTTTTATAAATAAATGAAATCCTTATTTCATAAGGAGAAGAATGACACTAAGTATGTCATCTTTGGAAAACTTTAGAAAAATTAGAGTTTTAATGACTCCTAATTAGGTTAAAAAATTATTAATAAAATTAGGGTTCAAATGTTGAATTTTATTTCATATTATTATTCCTCACATTTTTGTTAGTGAAATTGACTATTTGATCATTTAATTTGGATCTTAAATGATCAAATTAGGTTACATGAAATGATGAATATTAATTTGTAAGTAATTAATTAATCCTAAATATTGACCCATTAAAATATTTGTTAAAATAAAAATTAAATTATATATCATTGATTTACTCATTTTTATGATCAAAATGATATATAATATTGCAATATTTGTATGTGTATAACAAAAGATATGGTTGAATGAAAAAAATTAAGTGTTTAAATATTAGTTTATTTTCTGATTTTTATATATACGACATAATTCCTTTATTTAATCAACGGCGTAATCATTAGGATAAATGATTAATGGGATTAATTAACTAATTTCATTTATTAATTAAAATTTTAAAAGCCTGCACATTTAATTAAGCAGTGTTGTAATCAACGCTGCGTAATTAAAGGAGGGGCGACGTGGCTTCCTCAGGGTCCGACACGCACGCTTCAAGTTACGAGAAACGGTGGCTTAAGCTGGATTGAACCGGACCGGTCCAAATCCAGAATGGGAGATCGGTTTAAGCGGTCTAGAATCGAACCATCATCCCTGCCGAATGGAAAAAGGAAATTAAGGTTTTAACAGGTCGCCGGTTTAGATGATTCTTGGGCTCGACCTGCTCATCGGCAAGGATCACCCACCAAAGTCGACACTCCATAATCAAGCTGAGGCTAGAGATGTATCATCACATCTATTAGGGTGATACCTAAAGTTTTGTAAGAAAAATTGAAATCCCTAAATTATCCATTCGAGATATGAAAGAAAAAATCGAATATGGTTTCGAATCTAACAATCATATAACAAACGCATAATATGAAATAAGGGTTATACACTGAAGATTAAATGCGAGGGAGGTACCTAGATGAAATGCTTCGGTAAGGAGCTTTGGTTTGCAGGTCTTGGACTCCAGACGGCCACTAAGAAGGATCAAACCAAAGGCAAACTTCAGAAGTGAAAGATACGAAAATGTTGAGCAAATGACGAAGATAAGGATGCCTAATTCTTTGATAAGGATGAATGGAGGTCTCCCGATTTTTTCTGTGTACGCTTTGTAGAGAATACAAAGGCAGAAAGTGGAAGACGTATAGTAAAACGATCTTGATCGTCCATTTTTCTGAGTTGATCCAACGGTCTGATTGACTGGGACCACTCCTAACCGTTCGATCAAAATTATTTGGAAAGGAACGGATCAGATCACTCCAAATGGTGTTTGGTGGTTTGTGCCCTCTATTTGATTTTCGCGGTTTGAAATTCAATCTAATGGAATTAATTTATTAAATATATATATTATTTATTTTAAACATTATTAAATTAATAAATTTATTACTCAAAATAAAATAATTAAACTCACTCCAAAAAAATTCCAAAAATTCACCCTTACCTGATCCAGGTGTGGGGAACTCAAAAATAAAATCAGATTTTTGATCGGAGGTCAATTTAATTATCTTAATTTTCTGGGTATTTAAAATATTATTAAAATATTCGGGGAAAATTTGACGACTTCCAAACATTTTCAAAATATCACCCCTATCTAATTTGGGTGTGGTGAGTTCAATGGTGGACTCCGTTTTCAATTCTGAGGTCCAATTAAATTAGGCATTCTCATAATTATCAGAAAACCATGAAATATTGAAAATTGTCAAACGATCTCCAAATCGTACGAAAATTGAAATGGAGACTCCTAATTCTATTATAAAACTAATGGAAAATATTAGAGTCAAATAGATCACTAATCGATGGGTAACAGTACTAGGATTGTTACAGGTTATGGTGTCACTCACAGAGAAGATTAAAGATCGAAACTGCACTCGATTCGATCTTTAACTTCTCACAGGAAATCAATATATTTATGGATTTAATGATTGTACAATTTAATTACATGCATAAATGAATTAGGAAAGATTCATGGGTCGGTACCTGGATGGGAAGCGTCGATAGAAATTAGGGTTCTTCGCAGAGCTCCCAAATGACAGATAGATCCTTCATGAGTTCCTTGCCTCTCTCGCAGCTTTAGGTAAGTGCCAAAAGAGGAGTAGAGGATGAATTAGGGGTTTAAGGGACTCGAAGGGACAGCTGGAGGCGAGGATGGTCCTTTGCCAAGCGTTTCAGAGAACGTGCAAAGGAGACATACGATTCTCCAATAGCGACCGTCGGATCATGATCTTGATCCGATGGTCCATTTTCAGGATCTTCTGAGGGCCGTTAGATCTAGGGTAGAGAAAAGGAAACGGTCCTAATGGAGCCGATCTGCTACACGCTGTTCAGATCAGCGCAGCGGATCTCCGTTATTCAGAAAAGTGCCGATGGAATTTTATTTAAATTATATTATATATATATATATTAATTTATTTATTTTAATTAAATAATTAATTACACCCATTTTAATAATAAAAATTAAATAATCAAACGCACTTCGAAAAATTCCAAAAATTCACCCTTATCTAATTAAAGTGTGGAGAATTCAAAAATGCAATCAGATTTTTGATCGAAGGTCAATTTAATTATCTTAATTTTCTTAATATTTAAAATATTATTAAAATATTTAGGGAAAATTTGATGACTTCCAAATACTTTCAAAATACCACCCCAAGCTAATTCTGATGTGGTGAGTCCAATGATAGACTCTGTTTTCAATTCTGAGGTTTAAATAAATTAGGCATTCTCAAAAATTTTAGAAAACTAAGAAATATTGGAAATTGCCAAAAAAATCTTCAAATCGTACGAAAATTGAAATGGAGGCTCCTAATACTATTATAAGACTAATGGAAAAGGATTTGAGTCAATTAGGTCACTAATTGACAGATAACAATACTAGGATTGTTACAAAATAGATGGAACATTAGTTTAACCATTTCAAATGGTATAATATTGATAATATGATAATTGAATACCATAATTTTATAGAGTGAGTGATCAATGTATTTTTATTTATTTATATAAAATAATAATGAAATAGAGGCTGATGTGATATACATATTATAAGCAAGTTAGGTGAAGTGGAGGAGAACTTGTGTTGTGCTATCAAGAAATACTACACAAAGGTAAGTTTTATAGAATAAGTGTAAGGCCGCAAGTTTTTGTGGGGATGGAATGGTTGTCCATAAAACAAAAGCTTATTAATGAAGAAATGTTGAAGGGATGTAAATGTTAAGGTGGGTTAGTGGGTCCACACAAATGTTTAGGGTGAGAAATGAAAGCATTAATGGCAAGCTTGGAATAACTCTAGTTGAGAATAAACACATAGAAAATCATGTTTAGATGATTTGTACATATTAGATGTAAATTTGCGAAGGCTTCATTTAGGAGTTTAACTAATGATATTTTTTCCATGTTAAAGAGGAAAAGGAAGACCCAAAATGGTATGACAAGAAAATAATATGAACGATCTCATGTATTTTGAGCTTAAAGAGTCATTCTTATATTAGTTGACAAATGATTCATTTAGTCAAGCATACTTAGTGAAGCTAAGTTTTGGTATTGTTGCCTTTTGTTGTTGTTATTGTGTCTTTTTAAGCGGCAATAACCAATAATTGCAATTGGACAGGATTCCAAAAATGAAGTAAAATGTTAGTACTGTTACTAAAGTTATGTTAGATGTGCAAATTGCCAAGTTTTGAGTGTTATAGAGGTAAGTCTTTCATCGCTTAATTCGTTCTTTACGTTTTCTTAGAATTTTTTATATAATTTCGCCACTCTTCTATGCTTGCACACAAGAATGAGAGACCCTCTTTGCCTTAATGGATTCCATATATTTGTGGGTTCTTTCTGACTCCTATATATTTGAATTTTCTAACTAATATCTACCACTGTTATGCTTTCAATTTATATGCAATCAGCCTAGTTAATTCATTATGATTTATTATTGAAACACATCATTTATTAACTCTCCATAATGGTAATTAAGGAAACATGCCAGAATTTTGAGTATTTTCAATATTTTAGAAAGATTATATTTATTTGTTACAAGCCAAACTAACTTATTTGTTGAAAATCATTTTGTATAATTCAAAATGTTTAGAATACACCTTTATAACCCTCTAATAACGCCTCTCCTTAGCTCATGCCTATGAAATAGTTTTGATAATATTCTTCTTAAGCGGTTAGAATTGACAATTTTTATGTTATCATATGTTGTTTGTTTTATAAACAACAGTTTACATCGCAAGCAAATTCTTTTGCTTATATTTTCTAACGATGCACAATATGAAATAACAAATCAACACTATTCCAATTATTGATGCACAACGGTATCAATTTTCAAAAGTTTGAATTATGGCTAGACAAGATAAGAGGGAAACATATATAAATTTGTAGTTGTTCCTGAGCAAAAAACTCGTTATACCCACTCATTACTTGCCACAAATCACAAGATTCTGTTTTGGGTAGCAACAATTGCCTATAGAAGCTGCTACAAAGAAGGCTATTGTGAAGTCGATTATTTCTGTTTGAATGTCTATTGTCATACTGATTTGCATGATGTCGACGGTGGAAGGCGGTAGCCTACAAATATATGGTGGGTGAGTGGACTATTGACAAGTTTGTTGGCTTTGGTGGTGATAAATTGCCGCACCCAAAATGATAATTTTTATGCCTAACATTCAAGCCCCTTTTGTTAGGGAAGAGTTTGATTTGCTGAACTCAAGGAGAGTTGATGTCATTCTTCCATGTAGGTTCCGAAAAAAGAGGTACAAAAATTGGATTTCATTATATTTTGTAGCTTAGTATTTTGAGAGAACATAATTGGTTGAATGTTAATCATTCAAAAATATAATTTGGAGTTTGGAAGATTCTGAACTTTTTAAAGAAGGTTTTTTTTTTGTTGTAGTCAAACGATTTTGAAAATTAAGATTTTTGTTTTTGGTGAATAAAAATGGCATTTTGAGCTTAAATCAAACTTTATTTGCTTATTTGTATAGGATAGATCTTCTCACCTAAGAATGCTTGATTAATAAATGATCATATTTGGAGCTTAAATCAAACTTGAAGTAAACATAAGCACTCACCACTAATAAAACAAATTATTATATGTGGAAGATGGTTCTTGTTCTTATTTGTAACATTTTTGCAGATCTAGATTGAACATCCTACTTCCTTGCAAATAGTACATGCACACACTATACAAGCTTTACTCGTGTTATCTTTTCCCACCGATTGCGTAATACGAATCGCACGACAGATTTTTGTGCTGTGTTCGTCAGAGTGCTTTTTCTTTTGTTTTTGTTGCGACCTCCGATTAAAAAGTCGATTTCATTTTTTAGTTTCACCCATAAATTAGCTATGTGAATTTTTGAAAATTTTCGGAGCTTATTTTGTAACTTCATTTAATTAAAAAAATATTATTAATTATTAAATATTTAAATTAATTAAATCCGATTTAAATCGGGATAAGGTCGTTCGACCCACCGTTGAATCAAACGGCGGGCTACAGCTCTGCTTCGTCTACTCCCCAGCCCCATTTAGCTTCGTCTACAACCCTGCTATGGCTGTACGCTCGCTCGGATTGTGGATTATGCGGCAGCTGAAGGAGGAGCGGAGCGCAAATTTCGCTTCCTTCAACTCTCAGGCAACTGCGGAGACGGGCTTTGTGACTTGCGGTCGCGGCGATAAGAAGACAAAGCGTGGGAAGCGTTTCAAGGGATCCTTTGGGAACTCGAGGCCAAAGAAAGAAAAAAAAATCGAGCGAATCAAGGATCGGGTAGAAGTCCCCAGGTCGACCCCATGGCCCCTTCCCTTCAAACTCATCTAACTGTTTAACACAATAATATTCTAGTTTTTGTTTTGGCATTTACATAATATGCTGCTTTGGCATCGATAGGGGATGTTGTTACAGGCATTTTATCTTATGTGAAATTTGTTGGCGTGGTTTCTGATCGAAGGGAGTGTTGAGGCTTAGGGCTGCGTCTGTGGGGAGGAGTTTCAAATGTTTGATTTTACGCTTTCTATGCACTTTTTTTGAATTTCGCGTAGGTATAAAATATGGAACTTTTATTGAACTTGTGTTTTGAGCTCAGTTTTTGATTCAATGACCCCTATTGAACTTGCAAATGATTATGGCTATATATGGATGATCAGAATTTGAGAGAAAGGATTAAAAACGGAGCCAGAAAATCTATCAAATTAAGGGGCTCAATTATTTCCTTGTTTTGTTATTTTAGATTCTAAAGGTAACATAGAACCGACCATTTGTTATGATATTTTAGCTTCATTTTTATTACTAAAATGTCATCTACTCATGCTATCTAGACTCCAAATCAGGTGCTATTTTAAGATTGTAGTACTCTTTGGTGCTTGCATCTCCCCAGTGTTTTGTGATTTTAGTGAGAATAGGGATTCTCGTCCCTATCACAGCTGGTTTTGCCCCCTTCGTCTTCGTTCACCCCCTTCGACTGTCTTCCGCCAGCTCTGTGTTTTCCTGTTTTCGGTTTCTTAGGCCGGGTAGAGTTACTCGTTTTAATAAAAGGAAAGAAAAAATAATAATAATAATTAAAATATGGTATTATAATTGGGTTTTATCACCTATGAATATCCTACTAAAATATTTATATTCAATAAATACTGAATTAAACACCCATTGTATTCTTAATAACAATGCTATCTCAGTAACATGTATTTGAATAGTATGCAGTTCTTATAACTTTTCAGCTCGCTTATGTGACTTCCTCCATTCTATGCTGTGCCTGTAATTTCAGGGCCTTGCTGCTGTAAAATGGCTTCTTTCCTAATATGACTGCTTAAAGTTGCTAATTGTTTTTGGCATTTCTTATTGATTGTTTCCGTAGAGTAACTGAATGCACAACTTTGCTTTCTGGTGATTCCTATGTGGAATTTAGAGGATTAATTTTTCATTTCTCTTTGAAACTATAATTTCTCTATAATTGTGTTGCACCAAATGGCACAAGCTGCATAGTTTGAATATATTTTGTAATTTCTATGAATTTTGTTGTGATAGATTTAACCACCTCAAATTCTTGAAAAATGGGGACCTAAATAAATTTGTCACTTTTATTGATTAGGATGGGTGGTTTAAATGAAGACATGCCCAAAGATTATTATTCTATAAAATAATATCTATGATAAGTTGTCTGCTAACCTCTTGTACAATCTCAAAATCTTGGTTTGGGTCATACAAACAAGTTTTGTGCAAATAAAGGTAATTATTCATGCACCAGTTTCCCCTAAAATTTATGCGCTAGATAAGCACTTTAATATCACTGAAAATCATGCCTAATTTCATAAACTTAATATTGCTTATTTATGATACTATTCATGTTGGGCATTAAAGAAACAATTTATATACAATTTTAGTATAGATAAGTAAAGTCATAGCAAATCTTTTATAGTGTCAAATAATTTTTTTAATTAATTTTTATAGATCAATTATTTAGGTACAATGGTGTAGCGGATGATGTCGGCTATGCTATATTGGAGATAGAACTATGAGTTTAGCTCTAAAATCAAACATTGTGTGAATGTTGAATCAAAATTTAGCTCTCGAATCAGTTCAATAGATCCATGGGCCAATTTTTGGTTCAATTCAATTCTTATCTAGTCCTAAATTTGCTCATGTCAAATCAAAATCAAATGTTGTGTATTGTATAATTTTTAGGATGTCCTCATAATTTATACACTTATATTTATATTCTAATGCACTCATATGGATATTAATTAATTGAAAATCATAAAAATGAAAAAAAATTGTTTATTGCTTGATATTCATAGAGTTCAAGCCAAGTTGGTTTAAAATTGAAATGATTCAAAACATGAACCTATCTCAAATTAGTTTATATTTGTTGATCTAATTTTGAGTCGGGCATCGATGGATTTGATAGCGAATCATTCACCAAATTAAACTCAGTATAGCAATAAAGAATATGTGACAGTTGGTTAAGTGTGTTCTGTTCACTTAATTATTAAGTAGATTATTACCAAGTTTCAAATAAGAGGCTACAAGTTTGGCTTTGTGTAGTGAATGACTGTTTATCGGAAAGTGATTGATATCTGTATTGGAAGCCATTTTAACAAAATTTTCTTTGATTTTTTGAATGGTAGTGATGGTTTATGTGAGAAATGGGTCACTAATGAGAGAAAGAAATTAATAAGCATGTCAATTTTAGATATAAAAAAACAAAAATTTTGGCTCAAGTTTGATAAGGGTGCAACTCAAAAAATACCTTTCAAGTATGATGAGAATATTAATGTTTTACTAATGTGATTGTTGCTTCTCTGAAGGTAATAACAAATGTTCTTTATTTTGACGGATGAGTGAATTTGAGTTTTGGAATACTTTTAATAAATGAAGAGTGAAAGAGGTGTAGGATTAGATGGTATTCATATTGATGTCTGAAATGTTTGGTTTGGAAATAATTTTCTTGCTAATTAAGTTATTTAGTATAGTTCTCAACTCTAAATTGACGTCCGATGATTTTACAATGCATATTCTTAGGAATATTGGCAATATTAATTTTGAAAACTATATATGAGTTAACTAATGAGTCATATTTTAAAATTTACAAAGAAAGTTATAGAGCATAGATTACAAGATGGTAAAAGGGTTTCACAAGATTGATTATAGAGATTATGCTTTTACTTAGAATTTGATGGAAAAATTTAGAAAAAGAAAAATAACATTTCTTTTTTTTAACTTTGATGGTTTTAAACAGCATTTGATAAAGTGCAAAAGAAGTACTTTGGAGGGTGTTGAAAAAAAAGGTTTGTGTTGCTTATATTGAAGTTATTAAAGATTTGTATATTGTGGAGTTATATGTGCTTGAACTTAAGGGGTTTTGTCAAGTAATATTTTGGTTGAATGGAACTATGTTCTTTTTATTGGCTATGGATGTTATTATTGAACACATTCAAGAGGAATAGTTTTGGTGCAGGTTGTTTATAGATAATATTCTTTTTATTGATTACTAGAGATGGGTTAAACTAAAACTTGAGATATGTACAATTAATTTAAAATCTAAAGAGTTTTGTTTCAGTAGTTCTTAAACAAAGTAGATGGAACATTAGTTTAACCATTTTAAATGTTATAATATTAATAATATGATAATTGAATACTATAATTTTAAAGAGTGTGTGGTCATTGTATTTTTATTTATTTATATAAAATAATAGTAAAATAGAGGTTGATGTGATTTACATATTATAGGTAAGTTAGGCGAAGTGGAGTAGAACTTGTGTTGTGCTATCAAAAAATGCTACTCAAAGGTAAGTTTTATAGAATAAGTGTAAGGCCGCAATGTTTTGTGGGGGTGGAATGGTTGTATATAAAGTAAAGCTTATTAATGAAGAAATGTTGAAGGGATTCAAATGTTAAAGTGGGTTAGTGGGTACACACAAATGTTTAGGGTGAGAAATGGATGCATTAATGGCAAGCTTGGAATAACTCTAGTTGAGAATAAACACATAGAAAATCATGTTTAGATGATTTGTGCATATTAGATGTAAATTTGCAAATGCTTCAGTTAGGAGTTTAACTAATGATATTTTTTCCATGTTAAAGAGAAAAAGGAAGACCCAAAATGGTATGACAAGAAAATAATATGAACGATCTCACGTTTTTTGAGCTTAAAAAGTCATTCTTATATTAGTAAGCAAATGATTCATTTAGTCAAGCATACTTAGTGAGGCCAAGTTTTGGTATTGTTGCCTTTTGTTGTTGTTATTGTGACTTTTTAAGCGGCAATAACCAATAATTGCAAATGGACAGGATTCCATACATGAAGTAAAATGTTAGTATTGTTAGTAAAGTTATGTTAGATGTGCAAATTGCCAAGTTTTGAGTGTTATAGAGGTAAATCTTTCATCGCTTAATTAGTTTACATTTTCTTAGAATTTTTTATATAATTTCGCCGCTCTTCTATGCTTACACACAAGAATGAGAGACCCTCTTTTCCTTAATGAATTCCATCTATTTGTGGGTTTTTTTTCGAATCCTATATATTTGAATCTTCTAAATAATATCTACCACTGTCATGCTTTCAATTTATATGCACTCAACCTAGTTGATTTATTATGATTTATTTTTGAAAAGCATCATTTATTAACTCTCCATAATGATGATTAAGGAAACATGTCAGAGTTTTGAGTATTTTTAATATTTCAAAAGGATAATATTTATTTGTTGCAAGCCAAACTAATTTATTTATTAAAAATCATTCTGTATAATTCAAAGTGTTTAGAATACACCTTTATAACCCTCAAGTAACGCCTCTCCTTAGCTCATACCTATGAAATAGTTTTGGAATTGCAACTGGACAGGATTCTATAAATGAAGTAAAATGTTAGTATTGTTACTAAAGTTACGTTAGATGTGCAAATTGCCAAGTTTTGAGTGTTATAGAGGTAAATCTTTCATCGCTTAATTAGTTCTTTACATTTTCTTAGAATTTTTTATATAATTTCGCCACTCTATTATCACAAGAATGAGAGACCCTCTTTGCCTTAATGGATTCCATCTATTTGTGGGTTCTTTCTGACTCCTATATATTTGAATCTTCTAAATAATATCTATCACTGTCATGCTTTCAATTTATATGCAATCAACCTAGTTGATTTATTATGATTTATTTTTGAAAAGCATCATTTATTAACTCTCCATAATGGTGATTAAGGAAACATGTTAGAATTTCGAGTATTTTCAATATTTCAAAAGGATAATATTTATTGTTGCAAGCCAAACTAATTTATTTGTTGAAAATAATTCTTTATAATTCAAAGTGTTTAGAATACACCTTTATAACCCTCAAGTAACGCCTCTCCTTACCTCGTGCCTATGAAATAGTTTTGATAATATTCTTCTTGAGCGGTTGGAATTGACAATTTTTTTGTTGTCATCCGTTATTTGTTTAATAAACAACAGTTTACATCGCAAGCAAATTATTCTGCATATATTTTCCAACGATGCACAATATGAAGCAACAAATCAACATTATTCCAACTATTGATGCACAACGGTATCAATTTTCAAAAGTTTGAATTATGGTTAGACAAGATAAGAGAGAAACATATATAAATTTGTAGTTGTCCCCGAGCAAAAAACTCGTTATGCCCACTCATTACTTGCCACAAATCACAAGATTCTATTTTGGGTAGTAACAATTGCCTATAGAAATTGCTACAAAGAAGGCTATTGTGAAGTCAATTATTTCTGTTTTAATGCCTATTGTCATACTGATTTGCATGATATCGATGGTGGAAGGCGGTAGCCTACAAATAATTGGTGGGTGAGTGGACTATTGGTAAGTTTGCTGGCTTTGGTGGTGATGGATTGCTGCACCCAAATGATAGTTTTTATATGCTTAACATTTAAGCCCCTCAATAGAATTTGCTGGAAGAGTTGGCTTTACTGAACTCAAGGAGAGTTGATGTCATTCTTCGATGTAGGATCTGAAAAAAGAGGTAAAGAAAATTGGATTTCATTATATTCTGTAGCTTAGTATTTTGAGATTAGAACATAATTGGTTGAATTTTAATCATTCAAAAATATAATTTTGAAAATTGGAAGATTCTGAACTTTTTTAAAGAAGGTTTTTCTTGTTGTAGTCAAACAGTTTTGAAAATTAAGCTTGATTACATATCTTTTTCAGCTATATATTTTTACTTGTGCTTAAAGCACGATTTTATCTCTATTTTTTACTTATTTATATTATTTTAAATTCATGACCCGTTTTTAGTTTTTATTATTTTCTTGGAAGAGAATAAGAATGAGGCAATTATGTGGTCGATGGAATTTAATTATTGAATCATGAGTTTAATTCGAATGACCCTGATCGCTGGGCTATAGTAATATTCACAATTTTGATTATTTTATTTATACATATTTTTGAAAAAATAATTTAATTAAATTTTTTTATTTAGCAAAAATGTTTTAGCCAACTGAATATTAAGCTTTTATCACAGCTTAAATTAGATAACCTTAGGCTAGGGCTGTAAATGTGCCTTATCTTGAGCTGGAGCTTGATTAACTAAATGAGTTTGAGTTTGAGCTAAATTTAATAAGATCAAGTTGGCTGATGAGCCAATTAACTCATAGTTATAGTGATAAAATGATCATAGTTCTAATAAATATCATATCAAAATAATAAAAATAACTAATTTTTATGTAGAAATCATTAAATTTTATAATATATCAAATAATGATATACTTGATAACTTTTTTAGCTTTGATATAGTTTTTTTTGCAATTTTTATAAAAAAATTCTAAAAGAGTCGGTACATGAGCTACTCACTTGGGCTAGCTCAATTATGATTCATTTGTTTATCAAGTTCAATTCACAAGTTATTGTATCGGTTTGTACTTATAGTAGGTTTACTACCCGTCAAACTTTATGGAACAATCTAATAGTAGCGCATACTGTATAATCTCATTTTTTTAAGGTGTATTTATGATGAATGTTTTCACTTTTATAAAAATAAATAAAAAAAATGAAATTTTAACAGAGTTAATTGTATCATTTTTTTTTGTAAAGTAATAATTTTATGTTGTTTTTCTCATGGGAAACCTATCACCACCACCATTGGCATTGTTTGCATGCTGTGGATGCCTTCCAATAAATTTGTTTTCTATTTTTGGTGAATAAAAATGGCATTTTGAGCTTAAAATCAAACTTTGTTTCCTTATTTGTATATGATGGATCTTCTCACCTAAGAATGCTTGATTAATAAATGATGATATTTGGAGCTTAAATCAAACTTGAAGTAAACATAAGCACTCACCACTAATAAAACAAATCATGATATGTGGAAGATGGCGTTTGTTCTTATCTGTAACATTTTTCAACTCATGCTAATGTATGCAGATCTAGATTGAACATCCTACTTTCTTGCAAATGGTACATGCACTCACCATAACACGCTTTCTTGCTCGACTTTACTCGTGTTATCTTTTCCCACCGATTGCGCAATGCGAATTGGGTGGCGAATTTTTGTGCCATGTGCGCCCGCCAGGGTGTTTTTTCTTTTGTTAGGGGAGATGTGCTCCTCGGGAGGCTCTTGGGCCTCCTGGCACAGGACACTGTGGAGTTCGATCACTGTTGAGTCGTTGTATTGTTGACTTATATTTGATATATATATATATATATGCATAGGCTACGGTCATCTTTCATAACAAAAAACTAATACAAATAAAATCATGCCCAACCAACTTCTTAAGCTTAACCTTCAACTATAATATTTTTTAGAGTAAATTGAAGTAGACGGAGAGTTCTTAACCATAAAATTGCATTACTAATAGCATTTTTTAGAGTTTTGCCATTTTGAGCAAGCTCCTGCAATAGATTCATTCATTCATGATTAAAATTAAATTGCTTGAAAATTTTCGTAAGAAATTAAGCCCTAAGAACGACGCAATCGGTATCGGATGTTCGGTGAGCTATGGTGGTGCGCTCGCTCGGAAGATTGTGGATTATGCGGCAACTGAAGGAGCGAAGCGTGATTTTCGCTTCTTTCAACTCTGCCTCAACGCTCTGCTTCTTGTAGGCAACTGCTGAGACTGGGTTTGTCTTGTGGCCACGATGATAAGAAGATAGTGTGGGAAGCGTTTCAAGGGATCCTTTGGGAACTTGAGGCCAAAGAAAGAAAAAAAGAGCGAATCAGCCGGTGCGGGTGCAGTCGCTCTTTGTTTGACAATAATTTTGATATAATTTGTTTCAAGCTTGAGAGCTTGATGGTGTCAGCTCTCATGTGGCGCACATGAGGTTTGGGGTGGATATTTGTTGATTTCGAGGAGCTAAGGTGCCCAGGCGTGCCCTAGCACCTGGCGCTCACGAGGCAGGCCCCCTGGTGTGCCTTGGCGTCCGTGGTTTTGACAGGCCTGTTGTTGGGGCCTATAAATATGCTTGTATCCCTGTATAAGGCATCCATCCGATAATCCATACTTGTGTGTGTGTGATGGCTGGAGTTTGGAAGAGATGTCCATTGTCAAGGGCTTGGGAAGCATTTGTAAAACCCAAATATGTATTCTTCCTTTGGTATTGTGCTATTTCTCCTTCTCTCTCCCTATGGACGTATGTGTTTACACCGAACCACATAAATTCTTATGTTTTGTTGTGCATGTGCTTGAATTTATTTGTGTGATTTCTCTTATTTTTACTCTTTTTGGTTTGTATGCTTCTGCAGTAATACGATCCTAACAACTCCGACACAGAAAAAAATTACAAAGCTGTCGCTTCTATAGCAAATGAATTACAATGGCTAAGATTTCTATTAGCTAAACTTGGTGTGTCGTACTTACTTTATATGCAATCCAGTGGTTTACTCTCTCATGAAACACGTACATGTGAATTTTCACTTTGTTTGAGAATACACCATTAACAAAGAGCTCCGAGTATTCTACACATTGACAGCTCATCAACTTACAAACATCCTTACAAAACCACTCTATGCTAAACGATTCCGACTTCTCATGAGTAAGTTTGCTGCCACTTTGCGTCCTTTAACTTATTAAACTTGCACTAACTAAATTATGAAATATTTCATTGTAATTGCTCCAATCACACACACCCATACTATACATATATATATATAGAACAATTAATTGTTTCTCTCTCTCTCTATATATATACATAATTAATTAATAATTTGTTTCTACCCTAGTAGAGGCTGAGGCACTGCAAACATAACGTACAGCGATAGCTATTCAGATATCATGAAGAAATGAGCATTTTGTTTTATTGCTGAAGCTGGTCTTACCTCTCCATACCAGTGATCTCTGCAACAGGTTACTATCCATTGAGCCAAGTGTCACAAAACAATTTATTTTTTGGGTAAATATAGAACCACAAAGGCCCAAGCATCTATCTATTATCAAAGTATAACTTAAAAGGAAAAATTCAAGCTCTCCTTTCATATCTTTCTTCTGAATTTTTATGAACTAATAATTGTTTTATAATAATTTTGAATAACAATCTTCTAGATTTATTATATGGTTATGTTTGGGCTTATTTAATCAAACTATGAGCTAACTTTCTTTTGATGTTGAAATGAAATCGGAGTTTGCCCAAAAAGGTTTACTGAACAATATTTCAATTTTGTTGTTCTATTAAAATATTTATCCATATTAAATTTTTAGTTTTTATTTTGATTTTTTTTTCAATTTGGGAATTAATTAATAAACATTGTTAGGCAAGGAGTAACTTAGACTCTAATATTATTGATTAAGTTTTCTCTATGACATCGGGATGCTTTGAGCTTCTCTATCTAGACTTGGGTTGTTTTTTGCTACATTTTGACTTGATCAGAAAACTGTGAGATGGACTGGTTGGGAGATCTCCTTCCAGTCAAAGAAGTGGTCAGGGAGTTTGCACCAGTTGTTGGCAATTTAGACTCCATTCCGTCTAGATCGGATCCTCTTTTATCATTGGCTCTTTGGAACGCTTTTGGGATTTTCATGTCTGCAAGTGGAATAGGGATTCCTTTGGCAGTGAACTCACTGACAGCATCTTGTTCTAGAGTTAACATTGCTAGAGTCAACGCAAGCTTACCCCTCAAGTGGTGCTACCTGATGTTCTTCATGTGGATGTTAATGACAAGATGCTCTCCCAGAAGATCATTTGTATTTGAAAATCACCTTCTTGTGAGACCTATATCACCTTTTTGCATGTTTCAATTGATTACATAGAGAAGTCTTCTGATATTCCTGCAACCCTGCTATCGAGGCTATGGGCATTGCTGCGGTTGTTGTTCTCATGTACTGCAAATTGGGCTACTTTGTAGTCCCTATAGCTTATATAGCTTATAACCCTCCTTACATTGTTTTTTTTTTTTTTTTTTTTCTGAGGCTCAACTAGGGCTGCCAATTTGACCCGAAACTCGAAATTCGAACTCGATTCGACTTAAACTCTATGCATTTTGACTATACTAGAAAATTTCGAGTCAAGTTTGAGTCATACATTTTGACTCGAACCCTATTTAAAATGAGTCGAAATAACTCGAATACGACACGAACTCTACATGGACTCGACTCGAACTCGAACTCGAACTCGAACAAGTTCGAGTCGAGTTGGAGTAAGGGCTGACTCAACTCAAACTCGACTCAAGGCCAGCGCTAGGCTCAACCCTTGTTGATCGCTCTCTTTGGACTTTATGAGTCACAAAAATATGACATCTCTTAAAATAATTTATTAAAGAGATAATAAAATAAAAGCAAACAAGTGCAAACACATAAAATTTACATGATTTGATATTTGTTCATCTACATCCGCTAGTTGAGCTGAGTAAATCTTCTTTTATTTCTCAAAAAAGAAAAAAAGGAAGAAAATATTACATTATAGAAAAGTTATAGTACTTTTGCTTGATGTGTATATCATTCCAGCATTAATTTTTCTTATATATAATCTCGCAACCTTCGCACAAGTCTAAACAAGATATTTTGTTGGCAACTTTTTTGATCAAATGAGGTGGTTCTATAAGAGCTTTCTTTCCATTTAATGATGATCAAGAAAAAATTGTGGAAGTTTTCTCAATCAACAAATGAAGTTTAGGGAGTATCATCCTGTCAAAGTTTTCATAAATGCAATTGTATGAAAATTCCATGGTTAATTAAGACGCTTCAAGAAAGTTACATTGGTCAAATAAAGAAGCTTCAAGAAAGCTTTCCCTTAATCATGTTTTGACTACATAGTCTCCACACATTTAGAACTCTTCCTATCTTCCTCCTTGCACTTCCGGCTTTGTGTGATTGATCAATATATAACTCACCTTATTCATAGATATCTAAGGATTGGAAAGAACAAAACATATTGATATTTGGTATTATTTCACTCGTGAGAAAATTGAATATGTGAGTTCAAGCATTGTTTGAACTTGATTAGTATGGTAAGTTGATTTGAAAGCGTTTTGGAGAGGGACATATTCATTTCATTATCATTTGCTTTGTAGAGGAAAATACAAGTCATGGTGAAGATTTGCTCGAATGGTCCCTTAAATTTATGGGTGAGTTTGGTTTTGTTGTACTCCCTTGATTCGCCGATCGAGTTACCAAATGCTGTTACCAAAACTAGTGGGTATTTTAGACTTCTTTGAATCTCTAATATTGTTCTAAGCCCGTCTATAAATTTGAAACTTAGGATTAGAGGTTCCTTCAGCATATTCTGAGCAGCTTCCACTTTTTCTTTTGTTCTGATTTGAAATTTATAATTGTAATTTTCTCTTCTGCATAGTATAACTTTTTCGCTTTTGCTCTCTTCTTGTAGTTTCTTGAATTCACTATTTCATTTAAATTTGGTGCTCTAGTGTGTTGCTTCTCTATTTAACGCTGGTTATATTCTTTATTTGCTATTAGTTCTCTATTGTAATATTTAAATGATTTAAGTGGTGAAGAGGGGGAAGCAGTCCTTGGCCAAATGTTGCTTATCAAATGTGCTTGAATTTTGACCGTGTGGTTGAATCTTCTGTTTAGTCTGTTTGGGTAGCCTTTTTCAAATTTAGGACCCACTTCTTCACTCACTCTATCATTACGGTCTTTGGACACTGTCTTTGGTGCTGATTTTTTGTCCGACGACTTTACCAAAAGGCTTTCTTGTTCTTTGATGGTTAAAATTCTGATAGTATTTGATGCCAGGGATTTGGAGTTGGATCAGAATGGATAATTCATATTACCAGTGACCGGTAATTTTGAGAGTTATATATTGTGTGGGTTGGATTGCCATTCTGCATCTTCTTTCAAGATCCATTTGGAACCAAAGCATCATGCAGCTTCCTCCAAGAATGATCCAGTTGATAAATCTAGTAGTGTTTTGGGTTCTTTGATTAATTGCCAGATGGTTCATGTACCTTCTATATCTCCTGTTGGTGCGGTGTTGCCTCTTGTTCGTTCCCTAAGTCTTTTTCAAATGGTTAATGATGGGGAGGTGCTTGATGGTGAAACTATACCTGTCTCTAGGGGTAGTTTATTTGTAGAACTATTGCTCTCATCCATGTCTCTGGGTCTGCTCCTGGTCTGATGAGTGCAGGTGAGCACTTGTTGGTGGCATAATCTTTAATACTAGGGTTCAGAGTTTTTATAAGCTAGAGGATGTCTTGCCTCCAAATCAATAAAAGCTTGAGGTTGTTTTAACAGTTTTTCTACTGTGCAGTTTTCTGCAAGCACAGCGTGCTTCCGGTTTCTCTGTTGTTTGAGGTGACCAACGAGGACTACTAGTTTCCTTTTTAGTTTCACTCTTGGGACTTTGCTTCCAGTGCTTCTTCCTAGTTTTCTAGTTTAATAATTGTTAATTTCATCTTAGCCTTTCATCATATTTGTAGAATCTCTTACGGTTAATATTTTGAAGTATCCAATATAAAGAAATCATAAAAATGAAGGCAGAAAAAGGAGTAAAAGGTTGATTTTGTTCTGTATTTCTTTATTATAATAATAATAATAATAATAATGTTATTATTACTAGTATTATTATTTTCTTGATTTCAGGCTTTTGTTTTGGTTTATTTTGATCCAGAACTGCTTAAAAATTGTTTGTTTTGATTCTGCAGTTAAAGTGTTATTTTCTAAGATGGGCGGCTTTGTCTTGTAATCGGTTGATTAGAAAAGTGTCCTAGGTTTAAGTCATGCTTTGTTTCAGCTTTCTCGAAAGCTGCCTTTTAGATGATGCTTCTTACAAAGCATGCAAAAGCACAACATGTATAAAGCTATTCCAAATAGAGGTCTGATATTTTTTCTGCTTGCGTGTAATACAGCCGAGAAAAATTTATTGTGTGGAGTGAGGCTCTGACGAGCAACTTGTTACCCTAAAGAACTGTTCTTCTTGCTCAGCACTTTTTTGATGTCTCTGCAACACATGTACATGGGTTTGTTTCTCTTATTAAAACACAAATAGTGCTGCTAGGGTAACACGCAAAACAACATGGTGGGGATTAAGAGGATGCTGTCATAGAGCCCACATGGCAAGAGCTAGGCCCTTCCGAAACATAATAAAAGGAAATACAAAATAAGGCATCTTTTCCACGGGCACTAGGATTTGGCTTGCTGTCTGTGTACGAGATTATCATACGGTGAAGACACTGCTTACGCCCTTTCAATGAAAGGCCAACACAAAATTGGTTCCCTGTAAAATCATTTAAGATATCCAGACGAGTTATGATGTAGCTGCTGCACTTAGATTGAATCTTTACCAAAAAGGCATAAGCGGAACTGAGATTGGTGCGTTCCTTTCTCAATAATCACTCCATTTTTCACAACTGTTAGAAGATTGGCATCCTTTTTCCTCGTGAGGCCATGAGTGACTACTGTGGTGGGATGGTTGACCACCACGTAATTCATCACAATCTAAACAAATCTTCTGAATCCGACATTAAGTGGCAGGGCTAAATCTTTGGATCCTTCACGACTAAACGAGATATGCCACCCTTATTTCTGGTTCACCGAACAGCTGAATCCTCTTAAGAGGCGCCATGTCTTTTGGTTGCTCATTAGTGCTACTACTATTGGGAGCATCTACTGGACGGCCTTTGAAAGGCAAAACAGGTCTCATGGAGAATAAGCTATGAAGGTTGCGATGTTAGAGGATGTACGTTCGAATGTCGTGGTCTGTCAATTAAAAGATTGGTTTTTTCATATCAGATTAGGACGTTGAATCAATGTTTCAATGCATTGTTTACAACTAGATATGTGGGTTATATGTACCATTTGGATCTAGTGTGATCTCCAAATGTGAATCTTAACAAATGCTTGAAAGATGAATCCCTGCTATTGGAATGTTTAATGACGTGCTTTTGAATGCCATGTTCCGTCAATTAAAAGATTAGCATTTCCATTATCAGATTAGGACATTGAATCAATGTTTTGATACATATTTTACAACTAGATAAGTTGGCTATATGCACCATTTGGATCTAGTGTGAGCTCCGGATGTAAAGCTTAAAAACAAAAGTAAATTTGTTCAATTTACTTGGAGTGCTCATTGTTCTCAAATAGCGAGCCACTTTAAAAGTAGATTGATTTATCCTGACTTGATCAAGTGCTTCCTAACATATTGTTCATATTCTGTGTTGAGAGCACTAGTGCTATTGAGATTGGAGCCTTAATCAAGCCTCAATTGATCAGTCCAGCTGTATTCATTACTTGTTTTTTTTTTGTTTAGGATGGTACTTCAGTTTGATTTTATATGATTGATATTTTCTATAAGTTGTGTAATGGGGTGGGGACTCTTTGGTGCCAACCTTTTTTTTCAACAATGAAAATTTTCAGACTTTATGATTAAGAATGCTATGTTTTGTGTACCTTATATCATCTGATAAGATTTGTGTGAAGTTAATAATCTAGGTTATACCAGAGTTAATATGGTGCTGAAGTTGATGAATTTGTATGTGGAAATTGCAATTTTCGGTGTTGATTTTCTCATAACTTTGGGTTTTTTCTTGGAGATCTTTTGGTTTGTGTTAATTTCACAGTTGCCCAATCTCCTACCTTCCAGTTGTGTAATTGCCAAATCATTTCAAAGTTTTGGCTTGTCCATTCTCTTCACGTTTCAGTTGTGTAATTGCTTATTCACTCTAAAGTTTTAGCAAGGCATCAGAATAAAAAGCTAAGGCAACCTTTTGCAGCAATTTGAAATGCTGGCCCTCAGCAGCGAGATGATTAAGAAGCCTTAAAAGCGGCAAGCAGACTGCAAGTCTGATCCTTTGGTACTTCAAAGTTTTGTTTTATTTTAACATTCAGTTTTTGAGTTGTTGCCCATTCTTTGCACAATTTATTTTGTATGATCACCGTTGCCAAGCCCATAAAATGATCAAAATGGACAACAGAAAGCTGTTGAAGCCCATATTGAATTCAGCACTTGATGGCTCAATCTGCAGTGGAACAAACAAATAATGGCATAATCAACTAATCACTACTTGTAAATACTAACATGTCGTAGTTGAGATTTTTTGTTATCATTCGAAAAAATACAAGGGTTGCCTAAACGACTTCGATCGGCTTTCACGAATAATTTGGAATTGTGTCCACATTGCTGTATTGACTCAGGATGTGGTGTTTTGTAAAGATCACCATTGTATTTGAATAGAATCATTTGTATCCTCTTAGTGAGGCGACATTTAGTAGTCACCTATGGTAGTTTCCACCCAATTAATATTATTAAAATTACATGTATTTCAATATTAGATAAACATCTGTCAAAGATTTTATTTAAATGTAAAATTATTACTTTCTATTTAGATAATATTTACTCTTGTTATTAATTATGTTAAGCTAAAAGATTTTATTTTAATGTCAAATTATTCCATCTTCGTGTTCACTGCTGCTTTTAAGTTGCAAGTCCATTTGCTACTTCGAGTTTTGCTGCTGCACTTGATTCCTTTCCTGTCCAAAGCTCACTTGACCTTTCAAGATTCTTTATGACTTAGCTTTGATCATTTAGTGCCTGCATGTAACAACCCAAGGTATTTTATGAACTTAATAATGACCAAATAAAGTTAAAATCAGGATCTCTGATTAATTCATTTAAAAATCAAATCAAGAATGTCATTAGATGAAGCACAATTTAAGAATGTTACTATACAAATTTAAGAACAATTGGAATTACAGTTTTTTCAAATCAAGAATCCTGGCCATGGGAAACATAGGGGTTAGCCCAAGCGTACCCAAATGGGGTCCTCGGGTTCTATAGGGTTTTAGAAAAAAAAAATGCAATAGCAAAGGGGTGTACCAATGCTTGGAATGGGATCACAAGCCAGTAAGTGTCCCTTGGCAATTGATTAGTTTCTTATCTAGTTTGGTTGGGGCTTGGGTTGACTCATGTTAGCTTGGGGGTTTAAGGAAGCTGCTCTAGGGTTCCAAAGGAAGTGGGCTCTCTAGTGGCAATGTGGCTTTACCACGGGCTCCGACAGAGGTTGCCAAGGGCTTTAGGGATTCAATAGAAGACTGGAATGGGGCTAGAGGCTATCGATAAGGCTGATTAAAAGGAGGAGGTTGATATGTGAAGGGAGGAGGTTCAGAGGAGAAGGGAAGTTCTGGATTTAGAATCAACAAAGAAAAGTTAGGATTTACAGGGCTTAAATAGAGTTTATCCCAGCTTGTTTTTCATGGCCAAGAATTGAGCTATCAACTGTTTGGATTGGCCTCTATGGTTAGAGGGGGTTGTGGCTCCAAATAATTGCATGGTGGTTTCATGAGGTACATAGAGTTAATCGAAGCGATTTGGGAGACAAAAGATCCATGGCCCAAGCCATCGCAGTAATTGTCTGGTGGTTTGAACTTCTGCCGGTCAGTCATGGGAAAGAAGAATAATGATTGGGCTCTCCATAGCCATTGTAATAAATCTAATGGTTATTATTTTTCTGTAGTTTATTTAGATAACGGCCCGTAAACCTTTCACTTTAACTTATATTCCATCGTTGTATCTATTTGATTTGATCAGACAACTGATGTCGCATCTGCGGTTCCATATATTTTGTGGCCATTAGATTGGTTCTAAGATCCGACGGTCCAAATGGATCCCGTCATTTTAAGAAATTAAATTCAAATGATTTTAATTAAACTAACTCATAAGATTTTAATTAAATTATTATAAATGTATTTTGTCCAAAAATATCAAAACATCTCACTTGTATATTTTAATATGAGGAATTAAAATATATATTAATTTTTAAGGCTTATCTTTCACTCAAAATTCATAAAATTTATTTTACTCTCAGGAAAATTTTTTTACTTTGTTCATTCATTCATATGCATATATTTAATATATGGAATATTTCATCCCTTCCGTTTTGACTCTTTTTGGTTTAATTATTTCAATCCCAAGATTTTGATGGATCTTTGGTTTAATTCCACTATATTAATGTTTAGTTGGCTTGATAATTACCTATGATTATTACATACTCTCCCATTTAAAATAAATATCATCTTCAACATAATTAATAACTTTTAATAACAAATTGTCTTTTAAAATTGCAAATATGCTTGGATATTACTTGAGCATATCCTCCTCCTCTCATGAGCTTCTTTCGCACTTCGGTTCTTTCATTGTACTTTGACCATGGGGATTGTTTGCTGCGAAATTGACATAGACATATCATTCTATATGATTTCCTTTAGCTAGATCAAATATAGATGAAAATTATTTTCTGATATTCAATTGGCAATGATAAATGTCAACTTCTAGGATAATAACCTAGGTGATTTGTAGTGTGTGTCAAAGTTTCATGTTTCTTCTTAGTAATTACTAATTTCTTAGAATGTTATATTTTGTTCTTTATCGATAAGGTCACCTTTTTCTGAATATTTGAGCATTGTGGTGACTTAACTAGTCTATGCATAGTATTATATCAAAGCTTAGAGTGGCCTAATCACACATCTGGGTGCGTGTGGCGTTATGTGTTTGAACTCGTGTTTTAGCTCCTCGCCCTTGAGTGCGTTTTCAGATCTCGTATCAGGGCGTTACTCGAGCTCGAGTTTGGGCGTCTCCTTTGAACATGGGTGGGTTTGTAACAACCATAATGTTGTTACTTAGTTTTAGACATCCAATTTATATTAAAATCATCACCATTAGTCCTTAAATGATGTTTGGAGCAATCCCTGAAAATTTGATGTAATTTGGAAGTCATTTGAATTTATCGAATATATTTAATGCATTTACTTAATAAAAAAAAATTAAGTATATTAAATAGATCTCCGATTAAAAATTCGACTTCATTCTTGAGTTTATCACATCCAAATTAGCTAGCGGTGAATTTTTAGATTTTTTAGAGCTTGTTTTGTAACTTCATTTTAATTAAAAAAATATTATTAATTATTAAATATTAAAATTGATTAAATCTGTAAATCAAGCTAACGGCGTTCGACCCACCATTTGATCAAACGACGGGCTCTATCAGCGTCATCCATTGCACGACGAACCCGGATTAGAGGGCTGCAAGTGCGAGTGGTACCGTGCGTCTGTACCCGTCATCCATCTCGGCCACGACTGGGAGTGCAGGCGCAGGAGGCCGCAGAGGATTATGCTACAACCCGGCTTTGTCTACTCCCCAGCCCCATTTAGCCTCTCCATTTGATCCCTTCCCTTCTGTTGGCTCAATAGAGACTACTCCTGAGGCTCGAGGCGAACCTTGGGGGACAAATTTTGGTGAGGAAGGTGCGACTGGATGAAGTATAGGTACGCTCCTCATTTTCAATTTACTACACTATTCAGACAATTAGTGTTTTGTTTTCTGATTATATCCATCCCTTTATCGTTTACTAACCTCTATTGGCCTCGAGTGAGCCCAATAGAGGCAAGTCAATCACCATGCCAACAGTGGACCCTAACCCTAGAATTAGGGCAACTAAATAAGTACGTTAGGGTTACATCAGGATAGAGGTTTTAGGGGTAGATAAAGGTCTCGATGAGAGCTTCAATTCGAAGTACAACGCACATCCTGAAAAGTTTGGAGTTGCGAGAACGACGATGCCCCAGGACGTCCTCCTTTGGTCTTGATAGAGGTGATGAACAGTGCTGGGCGGGTTAGCTCGACCCATGCAACGCTGTCATCAGGTCGCGCACACGAGTTGACTTGCGTGTGGGTAAGCGCTTGTAACAACCTAAGGCTGTTATTCATTGTTTATTAATTTAATCAATTTGAATACCCCTCCGTTAGTCTCCAAAGGATGTTTGAATCAATCCATGAAAATTGGGAGTGATTTGGAGCTCATCTGAATTTATTGACTATTTTAATACATTTAATTAATCAAAAAATTAAGTTTATTAAATTGACCTCCATTAAAAATTTGACTTCATTTTGAGTTCCTCATTGCCTTGCCCCCCTGCTTGCGCAAGCAAAGTATGAATTAGCAATGGGACAGGATCATTACTCGAAGATAACATTGGATTGATGTTAATAAAGTAAATGTTTACTGAGAGACCACTCATTTTGCTAACATTGGTCCTAATAAGGCGTTTAAGTAACCAACTACTTAGACATGCAATTATGCCCCAAATCATCGAATAGTGATAATCAAAATTCGGAGTACAAATAGATAGGTGCAACAAATAAGCAAAGCGCGAAAGCAGACATAAATGAAATACATCCATACATCACATTAAAAAAATGAAACATTAAACAATATGAACATTACACTCTAGATAATACAATGCTGAAATAGAATAAAAAAATGCATAATTAAATTATTACAAACTATGAAAATTAAGAGAATAAAAATTTGATATAAAATCACTCTTTCCCAAAAATAAAATAACAGCTAAAGACTAAGCAATTGTTGAAGGGTTATCCTCTTGCTCCTGCCCTTCACCTAAAATTGAATCATGTAAATGTTCTAAACATGATATGTTGGTTTTTACATGTCAGAGCCCCAGCTAAAAAAAAAAAAATTTATGTTAGACAAATTGTTTAAGTCCATTTTAGGCTGATGAATTATTACTAAATTTTTATGATATCATAAATCATTTTAAGCAATAAAGGTGCTACAAAGTAATAACCAAAATAGAAAAAGTTATAAATAATACATTTATAACTTAAGCAAAAATAAGAGGTAAGTAAATATACATCAAAACAAAATAATTGCAGAAAGATTAAGAATTTTGTATATATATAAAATTGCTACAGTGCAAAGAATTTCCTAAATAGATATGATCATTTGTACATGCTGAAACATAAAATATGTAAAACAATATTGAAATTAGCATCATAACATGCATATATAGAAAATCATATATATAACCAGAAATCTACTAAAAATATATAAATATAAAAAGTGCTAAAGGCTAGGTTGAACTAAACTGTAAATAACTAAACTGAAAATCATTTCTTTTTAATTGGACGTGTGCTTATACTAGTCCTGCCATAATAGTAAATAGCTAAACATAGCTACTAAGCAGAAAGCCCCACATGTATCATCTAGACCACTCATGGCTAGATCCAAGCTAGACTATAAAATCAAACATGTATCATCCAAACTTTCTAATGGTTGGATCCAAGTCGATTCTATCATGTTTAAAACTGAGGAGGCAAACTAACTAGGGCACACTCCATTAAGATGTTATATAATTTATTAATTTTACTGATCATTAATGCCAATGTATTTTGCATTTTAGAACTAATATAGAATATTCATCAAATATTCCGTATCTTAACTAAATATGTTAAAATAATAAGGCTTAAGTAAGAAGGTAAATAGTGCGTACAAATCAAGAAAATAAGCAGTACTAATAAAAAATTAGTGATATCTTTTATTTTTTAATTTATTCATTCTAATTATTTTGAGATTATACAAGTTCAAGATTTTCAGTATCCTACTATTCAGTATATACTCAAGAGTCATGGTCCTATAAATCACCCATTAGAACTAATCAAGTTCTAATTTAAAATCAAATAATATTACCTACAATAGTTAAACAAATCAATCAGTCATCCTAATTGATGTATTTATTAACCCACAATCAATCTTAATAAAATAAATCAAGGCTAACATATTAAGAATTACACTCCAAAATATAAGGTTTACACCTCTTAACTTGTAATAACCCAGAGTTGTTACTCAGCTTAACTTTAGCTTAATCACATCTTAATTATCATTCCGTTAAGTTCATCTAGTCATTAGAACCAATCCCTAAAGATTTGGTGCGATTCGGAGCTAAATCGAATATTTTAGATTATTTTAATATTTAATTAATTATAAAATTGAGATATTTAATTTGACATCGAAATTAAAATCCGACTTCGCTGTTGCGATCGTCACCCTCAAATTAGCTAGGGGTGATGTTTTGGAAGCGTTTAGAAGTAATCAGATTTTCGTGAATATTTTAATGTAATTAAATGCACCGGAAAATAGAATAATTAAATAATCGTTGGAATCGAAATCCGACGTTACCGTTGAATTCCTCACACTCAAATTAGCTAGGGGTGAATTTTTGGGATTTTTCGGAGTGTGTTTATTAAATCTGAATTTTTAGCAAATTAAAAAAAATATTAGAAAATAAATAAAAATTTATTTTTTTTCAGAAATCCATTTTTTATTCTCCCTGGCTCCCTCCTTGACTAGTTTGGCTCCCCCATTCTTATGCACACAAGCTGAGGGCCATCTCCCCTCATTTCTCCATTTCCCTCCTCTCTTAGGCCGTGCCTACCCCTCTCTCTTCTTCTTTTCCTTTAAGAAGGAGCTCAAACTCCTTCATCTCCATTTGCAAAAGCTGAAGCTCTCTCCCTCCTTCCTTGCCGTGTTTGCTGAAGAAGAAGCTCCTCTTCAAGTTCCTAAAGAAAAACAGGGTTTTCTTCTTCCTCTTCTAAAGGCTAAGGTACCAATTTGCTCTATTTTCTTGGCTACTTCATATCGCTCTTATGCTTATTTTGCATCTTTAGAAACCCATGATTGAGTGGAAGTCATTAAAGTTTATTAAGGCATTAAATTTCATTGTAGAAAAAATGCTCTGCTTTCCTTTATTTTGCATACCTAAACTTTTAACTCCATTGTTTGCATAGTTAGAATAATCGATTGGTTTCAATTTTGGTATTAATGGAAAGTTCTCGAAAAGATCTTTCCATCGGTATATGGCACCACACGTGAATTGCCTAAAATTGGGAGTATTTGAGTGCGAAAGGACCGTCACGGTTTTCACACAGGCGAAATCACCGTCGGGCGTTACAGCGCGCTGTAGCGCCCGAAATTTTGAACTTTGATCCGCCATAGTGCGCTGCAGTGGCATAATAAATTATGATGTATACAAATATATTTTGATGAGAATAATAGAAATCCGCTATAGCGCGCTATAGCACGCCATAGCGCGCGTAGCGCCCGCACCTCGGAAAACAGGCGCTGTAGTGCGCCGTAACGTTTGAAAGCGTTGCAGCGCGCCACAGCGCTAAAATCCGTCGTAGCGCGCTGCAGCTCCCAAAAGCGATGCACGCGCCATAGCACGCCACAATGCGCTACAACGCCCAAAAGCGCTGCAGCGCGCGCCGTAGCTCCTGACTTTTGGCCAGAAGGCGCTACAGCACACTGTAGCGCCCATAATTGTTCGGAACTGTCTAGAACTGTCCGGAATGGTCAAAACTTTACATTTTTCACATTTTAAGGTCCCTAAGACCCTAGTGAGGTTGAATTATATCAAATTTGAACTTAGTTTTAGTAAAATTAAGCATTCTATAAAATTTTATGTGAAAATCAAATTTGATCTCTTATGTGTCTTAAATATTTTGTGCCAAATGTTAAACGACATAATCTTTGATTGCCTGTATTGACTAAGTAGATCTTAATAACCAAATTACATGAAACTTAAATTTTTTAGATTTATAATCAAGTGCTAATTCCTTTAGTTTGATTTAAGATTTGGTTAGCCTTAATTGCCTTCTATTCTATGTCACTTTACATTCCTATACTTTCATTATATTAGGGTTATATTAGAGAACTTTAACATTTATTTGGATACCTTGATGTGCTTAATTGATATTAAACTATATTTGAATATGAGAACCTTAAGACCTTGATTAAGTAAATGATACATTTGAAAATTGTCATCAATAATACACCAATAATACATTGATTTGTCATTGATTTATAAATCAACAATTAGTCTTAATTTTGGTAAGACTAAGGGTTAAACCCTAACTTGTCTTAATTAAAATCTAAATTTTAATCACCTTAATCAAGTAACTTTAATTAAAATATAATTCAAGTTGCATAATTCCAATAATACATATGATTTGATATTGATCTTAATTCATTAAATTAAAAGTGCTAAGATATTTAAAAAACTTGTGTGATTAACTATCTGGACTTAAGCTTGAGATCTTCAATTTTCTCTTATATAAGATTTTTAGCATGAGAATAATTATAAAATTGTAATGATTTACAATATAGTTTAATTCTAATAATATTCTTAATTTTATCCCATGATTGTAGTATAGGATGTGATCAGATGGGTCTAACCATCTGATATGATCAAACCAATTTAAACTTAACAAATGCAACATATGACCTTAGTAATTTATTAAGTTAAATGTTAGATTTGTAAGATCTTGATGATCTTACAATAGAATTTTTATGCAATTGAAAGCCTTAACAAAATGTTAACACATTGAGGTAGAAAGAATTTATTGTTACATCAAGAGGTAGGAACTTAGATGATCCTTCTTAGCCTTAAAAAATTAATTTTAAACCCTTGTGATAGGATCACCCAAAGTCTTTAGAATGAGATTTCTCCTTGTGATAATAACTTATATTAGGTGATTATTTTGATCACATTTTTGGAACCTTATATAAGATTCACCTATTTTAGTCTTAATCTCATAGCCTTGGTAATCCTTGTTGATTAAATAGTATTGACTGAACCCAAGTTATTAGTTGAGTTTAGTTGTGTATACCTATAGTGCTGGATCACTTCAGCAGGATTCAGGATTTGGTTGATTTATTTTAATATAGGACTATATTTGTGTTCTATTCTGTGGGCTTAGTCAGATATAGTCCCACTTAGAATAAATCATCCAACCCTAAGAGTGATATAATTAGTGACTGTAATCCTTAATTTGAAATATAAACTGCGACCGTGTTCTGCCTCATATCGTCATGCGCGTCGATAAGTGCAGTTTAAAACAAATTAAGTATCTTAAGTTACTCTTCTTAGAACACTAGTAGTATGTTGTGATTAGGGAAATAAAATCCTTAGTTTGAGATATAAACTGCGACCAGATTTTGCCTCATATCGTCGTGCGCGTCGAAGTGTAGTTTAAGACAAATTAAGTATCTCAAGTCACCCTTCTTAGAACACTATGTATGCTTATATTTAGGGTATTTAATAGCTCAGTTTGAGATATAAACAGCGATCGGGTTCTGCCTCCTATCGTCGTGCGCGTCGATAAGTGCAGTTTAAAACAAATTAAGTGCTAAATTTACCATTCTTGGAAACATACAGCAATGTGTATACAACCTTTCCAACTGATAATTTTAAGTAAAATTCTAAGCAAAGCTAGTTATTGAAATTAGAACTAGGAGTCAGAATCCATTTAGATGGATTTTGCACAATGGAAACACTTATTCATTATCTGATTTTAAATCATTTTTTGAATTTTTGAATTTTAAGTCATGTAGTGTAGAGACATGAGCATGAGCATAAGTATAATGTATGAGTATCAGTGATGCTTTATGAGTTACGGAATGTTGAATACATCAACAGGGGAAACTCAGGATGTTCAGACATCACAGTAAACTGTATTTTCCAATATAATGTATGTAAATATTGGACCGTACAGCTCATAGTAGTTGAGTGATAGTTCAGTTGCATATCAGTGGCATACAGTACGTAGCATATTCAGATGCATAATTTTATTAGCATACAATATAGTTTTACATGCTATTTACTCAGTTTTGGATCATACACTATTTTATTTGCTTTCAGTATTCAGTATACAGTTAGCTTTACTTTACTCAATTTTATATATTTTTAGTTATTAAGTTATTTTTACAGCCTTTCTGCAGCTTTGTTTACTTTACTGTTAAATGTACATAATTAGAACTATTTAGATTAGTTTCGATGTGTTAGACTTATTGTCTAACACGTGGTACTTTTGGGATCCGGCAATTTGCTAGATCTTGATCAGCATATTGAGCCAGGTCAGGAGGACTCAGGAAATCTAGGAGGAGTTCGTGGAACACTAGTGGACTCTTTTTCAATTTTACTGTTTTGCTTAGTTACTATTTCAATTCAGTACTTAGACTCATTTCCTGTATTTTAGTAAATAATTTATAAGAATTTTGGATGTGTTTTTTTTTCTTTTCTAGGATGAATATTTCATTCAACTTCTGTGATGAATGTTTTTGGATATTTGCTTTAGCTTCCGTACTCTATTTATATACTATTTATGCTTAGTATTGTGGTGTGATCAGTATACTGGAAATGCTGATATTTTATACATATATTAGATTCCTCATATTATATTTTAAATCTAAAGTATGTATTTATCTAATACTTAGGATAAGTATACTACTCTTATCTTAAGTATTAGCTCTTGACTCTCCTTTAGGGTTGTGTCTTACAGATGAGTTTCTTTTCAGTGTAAGTTTGATTCAGCTATTCGGGGAGATAAGATATCCCTTCCCGAGGGGCGCACTGCTCCGCCGCCGAAACTGATTATGATTATCCCTTTTGCGCACGATGACGAAGCGGGGCGCTACATAACCAAAGGCACTAGAATCTAAAGTTCTTAGCTTTACTCAACTCTTCTCATATGCTAAAGGTTAAGAAATCTTATTAAGTGTAATCAAACTCAACAAAATGGATATTCTAATCTTAAGCTAAAGTCAAAAGATAAAATAATGAAAACAAAAATTATAAGATTTAACTCTTAACTTAAAAGCTTTATTCCAAATTAGACTTAAACTATTAAGTAAATTTAATACTCAATAGGATAGAGCTTAAGAAGAGAATATATAAAAAATCTAAGGCTAAGAGTTAAAGGGACTTCATCACTAAAGAATCTCTTACTGTAATGATCCTAATATTGAATAGAAGAATTAATCTAACATTTAGGATGTTACCTTAGCACCTAATATTCAATTAGAAGAAAACTAATCAAATATAGATGCTAAGTGGCCATGTTTCTTTATGAGCAAATGTTAAGCTAATAAAATTATGCAAATGAATGCAATAGAATGTACAAGGAGATACATGAAAATATTGCAAGTATATACAATACAAGTTATTAATATAATCTACTCATTCAACCCAAGCAATTACAAAAATAAGAATTCACAACACAGATAGACAAGAATAGGTAAAAATAACTCAAGCAATTTATAATTTAATTATTACAAATCTATTTAAAGAAAAAGGAAAGAGAGAATACAACCTTTCTCTTTATAAAACCAAAAGTGCAAGAAAATTTAATTAATAAGTGAAAACCTTTCATTTTAGAAGCTCTTCAAGCATTAGGACCTATATTACCTGAATCAAAGAGCTTTTGATCTATCATATTTGGTATTTAAATATGATAGGGAAAAACTAATAAAAAAAAAAGTATAGTTAAACTAAACAGTCTAAGCATATTTTAAGATTAGCTATATTTTAAGTTAATAGGATATCACAAGCATTAATTTATAATTTAAATTAAGCAGCGGGGCTATAGAAGCTGTCAAGTATGAAAAAAGAAAGTAAACATAACTGTAAAAAAGACAGTATAAAATAAATTGAGTAAAAATACTCACTTGCATATAAATCCTAGTCTGCATCCAAAAATGATAAGGGAAAAACATCATAAAAGGCTAGAAACTACTATGTGCATTTAAAATAATTGAAATGAAAGTAATACATGTTCAATAAAATTTATGTTAAGTAAGCAAATGAAAATACAGTGAAGCATTTAATTTGAATTAAGCAACATACACTGTATTCTAAATGAACTGTAAGTAAGCAAAACACAATACTGAAAATATAGAGTGTAAAGCATAAAAAATAAAGAAGTATCTTAGACTCTTGGTTTAAGACAAATATAGCCTAGGACTATGGAAAGTAAGCATAACTAAATAGTTATGAAAAGATCTTACAATCAATAAGATTATAAAAGAACTCTTATATTATTAGTTGAAATTATATTTAGAAGTTATCTCATTCTGCAGTAGTATTCAACAGAATGGGACAATGAGTTAAGCATGTCTGCCTAACTAGATACAGTGGAGGTCGAACATTCACATTTACCCTCTTTAAAATGTGAAGTCCTATAATAAGCACCATCTTTCTTGTTCAAATTGTCATAAGGCATTCCCCATAAAGTTTTATGAAAGTTTTAATTATGCACAATGATCTTGTATGAATGTTCAAGAAAAAGGTTCAAAGCTAAGCAAGCATTCAATAAATTTTAATAATTATAAACTATGTGATATTCTTTTGTTATCTAAATTTTAATGATCTACTTAATGATTGAAGCTAATTGAGCTCTTAATTAATTTATAGATATTGATCTTTAAGTTAAATAATAAATAATAGTTGAAGAAAGATAAATTTAGAAAATAATATTTTTAAGTAAATGAAGTTCATCCTATACTAGTCCTAAACTAATCAAATCAATAGTTAATGATTAAAATTTAAGGAAACTAGTAAAGAAGAGAAATGTTTATAGTTTGTTAAGCTGTTGAAAGTATAAGCTAAAAGAAATTCTATTAGCTTTAGCTAGTTAGCTTACAAACTAGAAATCATCAAATTAATTCAATCATAAAGTTATCTAAGATTAATTGATGTTGAGCATTTGAATCTAAGGAAAGAAATAAATTATCTCCTACAAGTAATAATTCATTTGTAGTTATAGAAAACTAGAAATCTAATAGCTTGTTTAAAGCATGAAAGGGAGCTATTATTTTCTAGTTTAAATCAATTGAGAACTAATTTAGAAGGTTAAGGACTATAGAAATAGGTGCTAATTATTTATGTGATTGTTTGAGCACTAGTCTTATCATGAGTTATTTTAAAGAACTTTAATTTAGCAATTAGAAGTATTAAGCTAAAATAGAATACAAAAGAAATTGAAAGATTCTTTGTTAAATCTAACATGTAACTAAAAGAGAAGTAAAATAAGTAGGAATATAAAAATCTCATTCCAATTCTAATAATTTTGGCATGAACTCTATTGTATTTGCTTAAAAAAATTATATAGGACATAACATGCAAGTCTTCCATTCATTTGGAAGATTAATTGGAAAGATCAATAATATAAAGTTAATTTTAAATCAATCCATTACATAAGATTGCTTATTCCAATTTAATACTAGCATGAGATAAATAATTGATACTACATTCCATAATTATGTATATAACATTCACAAATGAAATAAAACATGAATGTTTGTATACTTATCAACTTACTAGAATATAGAATGAAAGAACAATTCATTAAAGACTTAGCATTAACTTAATTCAAAATATAAGATATAAATTCTAATTATGTTCCAACCTAAGCAAATAACATGTAATTTTACATTCTAGTTACATGTAACATGATAATACATTCAAGTTTAATAAACTAATCTAAATTTTATATGAAGTATATTTGAAATAGATGAATTAAACTCAACATTTGCTATGCAACTATTCAAGTTAAATTTATAATATTCACATTACATAACTAATGAAAACTATCTACAATGGTAGAGATAATTCTAACTTAAATAATTTCATACAATTTATTTTTCATATGAAAATTATCAATTATAGAAGTTCTAAGCATTTCTAATTCACAAATCACATTGATATAAGAATTAGTAATAGGGATTTGAATAAACTAGTTTAAAAAGATACATACATTTTATTCAATTTAATCCAATCCTAAGTAATTCTACAATGGAAAAAGTTCAACTTGTGAGCTTTAAATAATTTCAAATAACATATTAATAGAAAATAAGATTTAAACTGAAACAAATTTGCTATCCTAAGTTTCACACTCCTAAAATAAGCATTTATGAAAAATAAGAAATTAACATTCAACTTAAATTTAAGAGTTAAAATACCTAAAATATTCAAATGTTATCCAAATAAAATGTTATTTATGCCAATGTGATCCTTATACCTTAAGGAGTAAAATGACACTAACTATGTTGAATTTGGACTACATTGATTTTTTAGGGTTTTGGAGGGGTCTTAATTAGGCTTGAAATGTCATTAAAAGATCTAATATTCAAAACCTAAGTTTGATCTTATATTATTATTCTTCATATTTTTTGTGAGTGAAATGAACTATTTAAATGTCCAATTTGAACTTCATATGATAAAGTTATGATACAATTAAGATTGGGATTTAATTATAATTATTTAATTTAATCTGATATAATGACTAAATAAAATAATCATCCAAATAGAAATTAAATGACATATTATTATTCTACACATTTTTGTGATTGAAATGATAATGAATGAGTTAAACTTTTTGTACCATTGTGAGGTAGCTTGGTTTTTCTCATGCATTCTCTTCTTGAGATGACACTAGATTTTCTATCCCTTTAACTTCAAATCCTTCTGACTGCTCCTTTTTTTCTTCAAGGTTGCCATCATGAAAGGCCATAATCATGTTGAGATATTCTACTTTCAAGCCATATAAAGCTGCTACTCCAAGTGCCATCCGAATTAAAGACATCTTCACAACCGTGGAAAAGATTTTCTCAATATCAGTTCCCATTTTCTATATAAAACCCTTTACCACTAAACGACATTTGTATCATAGTTTATTTTCATCTCATTCTTCACCCTGTAGTTCCAATAGTACTTCAGGGCTCACTACCTAGGTGAAAGATTCATCAAATTGTAGGTGTGGTTTTCCTCAAGTGACTTCATCTCCTCTTTCATTTCCTTCACCTACTCTTGCTCCTTTTACATTGCTATGGCTTCCAAAAATACTCAAGCTCATTAGTATTTGTGATCATCATATATTTTGTTGAGCATTTGGTGAAAGGTCTTTTTTCTCTTGTAGATCTTCTGAGTATGGGCTTCTTAGCTTGATTTTATATGGTTGCTACCTCTTATTTTTCTTTGACTTCTCCCCCTTGATTGGAGATCCCCATTTGAGCAAGTATTATGTCTTTGCCAATTTTTTTTTTATACTGAACCATCATCTCAAATATTTCCATATTGTCAATATGTTCTGATCCTCCTTGAAGATAATATCCATGCTCCTTATAATTCCCTTCAACACTGAATCGTAAAATTGTATCCAGTGCAGTTTGAGTTATAACCAATAAAGACACATTGTCTTGTTGTTGCGTCATGCTCTGACCTCTCATCTTTAGGTGTGTGTACGTAGGCTTTGCACTCGAATACCCTAAGAAGATTGTAATAAACTTCCTTCTTTGACTAGGATTAATTAGAGACATCGAAGTCAAGTGGAACTGATAGAGAAAGATTGTATGCGGACTGCAGTACTTAGAGCTTCCCCCTCTCCACTAAGGTGTAGTTTATGTGATCCACCAACTCGTTCAACTTCACGGCTTGGATGGAGTTCTCTTGATGACATGCCATTTTTCTTGTAGTAGTCATCAAACTCTTCATTAAGTTCTCCCATGTTGACGGCTCTAATGCAATTTAGCTTGACTTCACCCTCTCTCAACTTATACATGAAACTCTTTAAAGGCCTCACAAATTTTATCTATAATACGGAATATATAAACCCAATTTGTTCTATTATAATCATCATAAACATTATAAAATAATTAGTAATAGGTTCTTTAATATCATAATAAACCAACCCAAGTTTCTCCGTCTTTTTGGAGTGCTCGACACTTTTGAAGGTAACTCAAGTCTGTTTTCTGGCAAAGCAATGCTCGCATTCTTTCAATACTCCAATTTTGTATAAATCTTCGTTCTTTGTTAGCACATACAACCCCTTCTCACTCATGTAGCCTAGTCAAGAATGCCACAGCTGCAGCTCTTCATCATCTTCATATGCCGCATTTATTGAGGGTTCCATCTCCTTTGCTTGCAACATATACAACAAGACCTCTTTTTCTGTGAGAGACCACCAACAATCCTCTTGTTAGCTACCATTGCTCATCACTGAAGGTATTTTAGTTGTTTTTGTCATCTAACTTTCATGTAGAAATCAAGTTGAGGAGAATATCTGGAATATTTTTGATTTACTTAAAATTTAAAATATTTCTCATTATCCATCTTCAAGCGAGTGGTTTTGAATTCGATGGCCTTGGTTATGTCATTGACCTAGGGCTGACAATTTTACCCAAAACTCAAAATTTGCTCGAAACTACTTTGAATTTTGAGTAGAAGTAGTTGAGTGGTTGGACTCGAACATAGTTCTAGTCTAGTTCGAGGTGGGCTCGACCCGACTCAAAATGGGTTCGAGTTATTTGAAATATATTAAATAAATACAAATACAGACATATTGTGCGACACATTAATAGAATTTTTTTGCAGCACAAGTGGTCAAGGTTCTCTTTATTCTCCATAAGATCTCGGGTTTAATACCTAGTATGAGCGCTATTTTTTGAGAAAATATTGTTTTAAAAAAATAAAGCACATATTTGGCTACGAATCAATCCAAGGTTCCCTCCATAGCACAAAGGCGGCAATACCAGCCAGCCGTGAGTTGCCTTTTAAAAATAGTGGAAGGTTTTGTATTTATACATTTCGAATCTGGTTTGAATCAAGTTCGAGTCGGCTTGAACTCGAACTTTTTTGACTCAAAATTAACTCGACTCGAACTCCACTCGAAATCTTCGAGCTCGAGCCTGAGCTGAATCGCTTGAACTTGACTTGAAGCAGCTCTACATTAGCCCTTATCCTAGCATGCCCAAATTTTTTCTGGGCATAAGATGAGAATGACTCTTTCTTTAATGTTGCATGAATTGAAACTCCGTTGTCAATTACCTAATTAGTCGCCAGACTAACTAGATTGATGGTGCTCTCCTCATGTAGCATGTGGAAGTCCTCAGTGGCACTTGCAACACTTTATGAGTCTTGGCATCCTCTGTTTTTTTGTCTCACTTCTTTGAGCTATTCAAAGTAATTGTACAACTTAGATTACTTTCCATAGCTCTTTCTCAAAAAATACACTCTCACACTCAACGAAAATTCAACCCATGAAATTTGCTCTAATACCTATTGTAGTGGATAAAAGAGGGGATAAAAAATATAAAAAATTGTTGACAGAGAAACACTAATTTACAAAAATTTCTCTACAAATGATCTCAAAATACTAAATGTATTTTACAATTTTAGAGAAAAAAAGGGAAAAATTATGTCATGAATATGAATCTCCTAGCAAAATGACCACAAACAATTTTTCTCGAAGAATCTCGAAAGACTTGATTTGTTGGAAGCATAGGCTCCTTCTCATCCAAAGATTTCTCGAAACATGAGTGCTGAAAATGGAAATGATATGGGTTTCTCAATTGGACAGCAGCCAGGAAAAGTCCACCTCATTGCCTCTACTCGCCCAAGCGCGTCATATTGTGCATGAGTGTTTAATAGCTTAGGCGGTTACAACATGAACCATCTGTTTATCTTAACTACTCCAATTAATGAATCGACAATTCTTCAATCAAATCATCACATTCATTTAATTAGAACGAAGATTTGCTGAAACGCAAGCCGTTACTCAAATGAGCACGATCTAATAACACGTCTGGGCGAGTAAGTCATTACACTTCTGAATTGCGTTTCGGCTCCCCTTGTGCCTTGGCACTTCATGTATACAACATGCCTGAGTGAATTTAGATCTCATGCCTTAGAATAACACGAGCCTGTGTCTGTGTCTTCAGAACTTGGGTGGGTTGGACTCAACAGATTGAATTTCTGGATACATAGAACATATGGGTGGTCCAATGCATTACATGGCTTAAGTTTCGGCTATTGGTCAACAGGAGAACGATTCCTTGGATCGAAACCCAAAGAGGGTTCAAATAGGGGTGCTCCCCCTCTCCCATATCTTGTTATTTTTTGCATGGAGTTGCTATCAATTTCCATCCACACATGTGGAAGCTTAACCGAGAAAATGTCGTTTTGTATGGAGACTTATCCACAACGCCATCCCTACCAATCACTGGTTGTGTATTCACAAGCTTGCTAGTTCTCTTAGTTTTGCTTAAAGTTATGACAAGAAGAAAAGCCAGGATCACCTCACCATTAAATGCTCTTACACTTTGGGAATTAAGCTCTTTCAGATTGGGGCATCCCTGTGCTGAGATTGGATAGTAGGGAGTGCTCAAATTCCTTTATCTTGCGTTGCCTCTAGGCACATGGATATGGATGCATTATTTAACAAGCTTGGAGCCGTAAACTTGCGAAAAGAAGCATGGCCCATCATTTCCCACTCCAATTGTTTTTGCTAATTTTATTCTTGCAGAGGCCATTGAGATTGGACTTTATACTGAGCTCGGTTTCTAGGGAACTACTGCCTCTAAAGACCCCTTTTCCACATTTCCTAAGTTGCTCAAGCCCAATCTTCACGGTTCATTCTTAATGGTGATGGTGAGGCTCACAACAAAGTTGCTTTTTGCGGCGAGGGCGATGCCTTGGTATCTACTGCGGTGCTCGGGTTTGGGATTTCTCCCCTTGTGACACAGTGATCCCTATTGCAGCATATTGCTAGAGATTTGATGGGATCGTCATAGAGGGTGGCAACAATGCTTCTATCAAGGAAGTCAAAGCGTGCTTTGGAGACTTCAAGGAGAAAGAAAGGAGCAGACCTTCACTTTGATACTTTCTCTTTTTAGCTTTTATTCGGTAATATTTTGTTTGCACATGTGCTGCATGACTGTAACCACGTTGCAAATTTTTGTGCATTTTGCTGTAGTGGCAATCTCTTTTGGCTTGGGAGGATACTTACTACTACTCCCTGACAGCCTTTCCGGTATCATTCGGGAAAACAAGAGGGTAGCTTGTTATGATAAATGATTCAATGGGCTTCGGACTACTTTCACAAATAAATTGAATTGGTGCACCCATTGTTTGTGTAATACTAGATTGGTACTTTATTTTTGGGTGGCTGCATCTAGTGTTCTACTTGGTCTGTTTTAAGTTTTATGCAGAGATGTCTATTTGGTTGTTGATTTTGTGTGGCTGGCCTTTTTCTGCTCTGTCCAGCTTCTCTTTTTCTTGAAAACTATGAAGGCAGAGTTCTGTGCAAAACAGAGCTCAAACAAATTAGGCAATACAGAAGACAAAACACATAATTTGAGAAGCACACACACAATTTAAGAGAACAAAAACTGCTAAAAATGCACACGCGATTATGAAGGTAGTATTTGTTGCAATCCAGAGGCGTTCGAGTCCCGCAAGGCAGGTAGAGGTTGATATTCATCATAACCCGTCCACGTTTTAATGAATCCAGTTCCAGCAACCAGGAGAATAAATCTTCTCCAGGCTGTAAGAGGAGCAGAGGCGTATAATCATAAGAAGATAGAGCTGTGAGACTAAGCAAAAAGATCTTTCATCTATAAAACATCAAGAAAGATCCAGTTACGATCCAAGGAAAAGCAATATAAAAGCAAAAAATAAAATAAAAAAAAGATAGTTTTAGACAGCAGAGGGTACCAAACAATCTATAAAATACCCAATCCATCCTGAAGCCATACAACTATAATCTCTAATTGCTGCAATAAAGGCCAGGTTGAACTGCAGCCGAACAACAAAGAAAAGAAAACAACTTCCAAAATCTATCCCCTGTATTTTACCGAAAGAGATTTAGCCTTAAATGTATGATCATTTGGCTCCAACCAAAGTTGCAATTGAATCCAAATACCATCAACAAGTTCCAAGACTTGTTGCAGCAAGAGAAAATAAATAATGGCAAAGAGATACAAAAGATACATAGTTTGTTGCAAGAGACGCCCATGGAATTGAGAATATCAACGGTTTTAAAGCCGTTGCGAAGAGGTCTTCATAACCAACAATGGAGTTTAATACCGTAAAATCAATGATCCTCAAGTCATTTGCGAATCAGAACCCGTTCATTAAAAATTATTATTACAGTTGTATGATTTTCTAAACCTTCAGATTCCTCAAATTATTAATAAACAAAAGGTTAGTCAAATACTATTAATTAAGGAGAAGCTAATACCAGCCAGCGCACGCTCCCCCCACCTACTTTTGAAAAGAGAAAAATATTATTATACTCTCAAATATTTTTCAAAAATTATAGATAATTAGAATATATAATTTAAAATATGTATTTTTATGAGTTTTACAAATAAAATAAATCTAAAATTTAAGTAATTATATTTTTTGAGAGATATATAAAAATTATATAGCAAAATTTTAAAAAGAATAATCTGTGGGCATCAAAAACTTAGGATCAAAGAATTAATAGCAGTTTGGAAGCTTCGTGGAAATTTCCTGTGGCCATTACGATAATAATTTGAAGGGTTGAAACTAACCCAAATCACCTTCCTCCATTTATATTTAGTTTACACAGAATATCATGCTCGTTTTGTCTTCATGAGATTGTTGACGAGACTGCATGCTTTTGGATGCCTGAATGCCTAACAGTTTACCCTTATCAGATAGTACAGCTGACAAGTGATTATATATATATATATATATATATATATATGTGTGTGTGTGTATGCAAGGTGTTGACAGACTTATTTTATTATGTGGCCGCAGGTGATTTGAAGTCTACAAGTATGAGGGGTGTAGTAATGTTGTCAAAAAAAAAAAAAAAAAAAAAGAAAAAAAAGATAGCTTTTTGCCAACTGTTTAAGCTTTGCTCGTTAAGAAGCTTAGTGTTCGATTTATCGATAAATTAACGATTGAGCCTTAAACATATATTGAAGCTCTATTACTTAGGAAGTCAAATATAAATACTATTGTTTGTTGGTATTATGTTTTGAGTATTGTTATATGATTCTCAAATATCTCTCAAAATATATTGATGATTAGGATTTAGGAAGTTAAGTGAAATAGAATTTTTTTTTTAAATTAATTTTTGCTTGTGAGGTTCATAAAAATATATTTTTTAAATCTTAAATCCTAGTCATCCATATTTTTTGGAAGATATTTGAATGCTAAGTAACATTTTTATTTTGTTTGATAATGGCTCTATTATAAATACATAAATATTTGTTTTTTTAATACAATTATGTAAAATATTTATTGTATAGAGGTTCTTACGTATATATTTAAATAGTATATTTATATAATACATATTTATTAATGAAACTTAGTATTTGTAAGAAAAAAAAAAGAGCAGTTTGGAGGAAGGCGCTATGGCGCGCCGCAGCGTGCGCCGGCCCGAGAGGCTAGCGCTACGGCGCGCTGTAGCGCCCGCGGCATGTTTTGCCCAGTTTTGAGCCGTCTATATATATATATATATATATTTATTAACTTGTTTTTAGGGTTAAATTTTTTATTGAAATTTATTAGCCTCTATTTTTGATTTTGTGTGGTGGCTGCTCCATTTGTAAGGGAGAAGAAATTCCTAAAGGTCTTGTAAAAATTTATAAATCCTAAAAATCATTGTAATCTCCTTTTTCTCTAAAGTAAAACTTTTGCTCCCCTTCCCATGGACTTAGGTGATAGCACCGAATCACGTAAATTATTTTTCTTGTGACAGTGCTGTGATTGCATGTGATTGTTCATGCTTTATTTTGGTTTACTCAATATTCTCAAGTATTATACCGTATTGATTTAAACCCTAAGAGATCCCAACAAGTGGTATAAGAGAGAGGTTACTTTTGTTCTTGAGGGCTAGGATTTTGCTTGAGCAGTTTGTTATTTTTGTATTTTTTAAAGCAAAAGAAAGACACGACACAAATAGGAGAAGAGATTGAAGGAACTTCGTTGTCGTCGGTGGTGGAGAGGTCTCTCCACCCAGTTGTGACACATCTAGCGAAAATAAATGTTGTCAAAATTGATGGAAGAATAACTTTCGTATGTGGCAGTGCGAGGTGACGGATGCACTATGCGCTCTAAATCTGGAGGACATTCTTGAGTGCGAGGAAAAACCGAAACAAATTCCAGAGAGGAATTGGATCAAGATGAATCGCAGTGCATGTGGCTTAATCCGCAATTGCTTGACTCATGAGATCAAATATGCAATCATGATGAAGACATTAGCGTGGAAGTTGTGGAAATTTCTAAAAGCCAAGTATTTGATGAAGAGCGTGGAGAATCGACTCGACATGAAAAGGCGCCTCTACAGGTTTCAGATGAGAAGGAGAATTTCTATAGATGAGCACCTAAACGAGTTCACAAAATTGTTGGCAGATTTGCTGAATCTAGATGAGACAGCGGAGAATGAAGATAAGGCCATGTTACTGTTGAACTCATTACCAAATGAGTATGAGTACTTCACCATGACTTTGATCCATGGGAAGGAGGTTCTGAGGTATGATGAGGTGACTACAGCCTTAGTGAATCATGAGTTCAAAAAAAGGGATAAAGAGTTCACAAAAATAGATATGGTAGAGGCTCTTACACTCAAAAGAGGAACACCAAAGAGAAAAAAGCAATGGCCAAAGAAGAATGTAGACTTCCAAAAAAGAGGGAAATCTAAAGGCTAAAATATTGGGCGTGACAGACTATAAATACACGTCTGCGCTTGAACGTAAGTGTACGTGGTCTGAAGTAATAAGTGAAAAGTGTGAGTTTCCGGGATTTATCGAACCACAAAGAATTAGATATTTTGTTACTAAGTTGTATCTATTCTCACTAATGTTTAAGCTATGAGTATTTGGTTTTAGTTGGTTCTAGATCAAGCACAACAATCACTAAGTAGAAAATAAGTCTGATAAAAGGAAGAGGAGAGTTGGGTTCATCCCACATGTCATGATAAGTCACTTATGCGTGATAATTCCTCAAGCATTTATCTTTCATTTACTCAGATTTAAATCAAGTGCACATTGTTCTTCCTTGAGTTTTATCTCAAGGATTCACAAGTTCAAATCTTGTTTATGAAATGAACACACAACCGGTTCTATTTCGACACAAAGATTCTTATAAGATTTTAAGTTTGTAGTTTTCATCTTATCTCTTGATCAAGGAGATGAGGATTATTAAATTTTTAAGATCTTATAAGCATTGATTCCACTAAGAGCGTCACTCGCATCGCACATAGTTGAAATGAGGGATTTAATATATTGGGCTCAATGACTATGTCACCTCGTTCATGAGCACACAACTATTTCTTTCTCTCCCTCAATTATATTGAGCTAAGGGGCTCAATTAGTGGGTCTTAGCATCACATGCATCAATACTTTAGTTGAGTTTAAATTAAGGTGCACTAAGCTCAAGAACTTTCTCACATAGTTCTAAGCTCTCATGCACTCATAGATCTACCATCTAACCCAAGGTGAGCTATAGAGCACAAGACACTTTAGTTCTTGAGTTCATTAGTCCATTTTCTTTTATTTCATAATCAAGACTATAATAATATTAAGCATTTCTTGAGCAAGGCATTGAGTTCATAACTTTTATTAATGCTTGATAAAAACTTCATACCAATGAAAGTAATTATCAAATATATGGGATTACCCTAACCATCCCTAAGGGAGATTTAGCTCTCCATTACAAAAGAGATGAAAAAGAACACATATATGGATAAAGACCCTTTCATGATCAACTAAGAAAAGAAATTACAAAACAAGGGTTTAGAAGATATTATGAACGTTCCTTGGAAGTTCTCCAGACTCTTCTTCTCATTACTTGAAGTTCCTCTCTTAGGCCGCTAGTGCTGCCTTTCTTCTCATTCTCCTTGGCAAAATGACTTTTCCATCATTGGGGAGTTCCTCTCTTACACTATGCAGCCCCTCTTCCTTTCTTAGTTGAATTGAGAAAAAATTGGAACCCTTCTCTAATCAAGAGAAGAGGTATTTATAGATGAAGGCTGCCTCTTCATTCTTCAAATCCAAAAACCAGCACATTCCTTTATAAATCTGAGCAATGATGGCAAAAACCACTTGATGGATGAGGTGACCAATCTTTCATTTATTTTAGCCATTACATCACCTTATAAGCCTCTTTTCCATTAAAAAAAATGTAGCAGTTGTAGAGGGAATGATGGCTGGAGACAAGATGCTGGTTGGGGGTCTTGTCCCAGCCACTTTAAATGCTTCTGCCAGAGAAAATTTGCGGCGGGCCGCTGCAGTGCACTATGGCGAACACAGTTTTGCAAAGAGGCCTGTTGCAGCGCGTGATCGCGTCTATTTTTATGCAAAGAGGCCCGCTGCAGCGCGCTGTGGCGCTAGTATTTGCAAACTGAACCGCTGCAGCGCACGGTAGCGCCAGCAATTCGCAAACTACTTCGCTGCAGCGCGCTACCGCGCGCACGGTCAGCAAACTGAAATGCTGCAGCACGTGATCACGCCTGCGATTCGCAAACTGAATCGCTGCAGCGCGCGATCGCACCCGCGGTTCTCAAACTGAACTGCTGCAGCGCGCGATAGCGCTTAAATTTGCAAAATGACCCGCTGCAGCGCGCGACAGCGGTTTTCTTTGAAAAAATCTGGAAAGTTGCACCAATGATTCAGAATTCCTTGGATATGCCTTTTTCCTGAAAAGATATACAGAATTTGATTAAGGAAATAGCTTTAAAATCAGAAATGAATGAAATTTTTTTTTCTTTTAGATATAATTTATGAATTCATCAGGGCGTAATCAGTGCTCATTCTGTTTGGAAATAGGACATTGGAAGAAGGGCTGCCTAAAGTTGAAAGACAAGCAGTGAACAAGTGGATCTTCTGAGATTAAGGCTAATGTGATTCAGAATGTGGAGGGTTCAGATTCAGATGTGTATCATATTACTATTTTTATGGGTCTAGTAGCTGACACCTCCAGTTAGATTATGGATTCTGATGCGACATACCACATATGCTCCCAAAAGAACTAGTTTTGTTTGTATAGAGAAATGGACAGCGATGCCATCATAATGGGGAACAATGTCACATGTCGAATTGTAGGAGTTTGAAGTGTACTGATAAGGAAACAAACATGAATAGTCCAAGAACTGAAAGAAGTCAGATTTGTATCGAAAATGAAGAAAACCCTACTATCTATTGGAGCCTTATTGTAACAAGCCAAGGTTGTTACCCAACTTAATTTTAGCATAATCATAGCATAATTATCATTCCATTAAGTTCATCGAGTCATTAGAACCAAACCATGAAAGTTTGGAGCCATTTCGAGACCAATCGGTTATTTTAGAATATTTTAATATTTAATTAATTAAAAAATTGAGGTAATTATTTTGACCTCGAAATCGAAATCCGACTTCGTCGTTGCGATCATCACCCCCAAATTAGCTAGGGGTGATGTTTTGGACGCATTTGAAAGTCGTCGGATTTTCACGAATATTTTAATATAATTAAATGCGCCAAAAAATATGGTAATTAAATAGTCGTCAGAATCAAAATCTGACTTCTACGTTTAATTCCTCACCCCCAAATTAGCTAGGGGTGAATTTTTGAGAATTTTTGTAGCGCATTTTAAAAATATGAATTTTTAAATAATTAAGAGAAATAAATAAGCAATTATTCGATCCCCAAATTGCAATTTTCCTTACCTTCTTAAATTTTTGGCTGACAGCCCCCCATTACAATTTGGCTGGCCATCTCTCCCCATGCCCTCTTAAGTGCAACCATGATGAGCCCCCCCCCCCCTAGGCCTCATGATGGCCTACTTCATAGGCTTCTTATTATTTCTCCTCCTTTAAGAAGGAGCTCAAATCCTTCATCCTCTCTACTTGCAAAATCTGAGAGCTCATCCTCTCTAAAGCTTTGAGGAAAGGCAAATATTTCCTCTTCCTCCTTTTCTCGCAAGGCTAAAGGTACCCCTTTGCTCCTCTCCTTGTCATTCTCATATTGTTACATTGCTTGAATGTATCTTTAGGAGTCCATAAACATGTATGGAAGCCATTAAGGCTCATTGATGCAGTTCATTTCCTTTAAAAATGTATGCTCCGTTTTTGTTATTCTGCATACCCTTGCATTTATCCCCATTTTTTGTATAGCTAGGATGCTTCGTTTGTGTTAATTTTGGTGTCAATGGAAAGGTATCGATATATGGCACTGCTCATGGAACGCTTTGGATTGGGAGTAATTGAGCTCAAAAATAGGTATTCTAGTTTTCGTCCCGGCGAAAATCACCGTCTGGCGCTGCAGCGCCAGAAATTGCAAAATAGGCCGCTGCAGTGGGATTTCGGCGGAATATATAAAAACATTAATTAAAGTAATTAAACAGTAAAAATGTAAAATGGACCGCTCCAGCACGCTGCAGCGGGCTATAGCAAAATGTTCTAAAAACTTTAGGAAATGTCAAAATAAATTAATTGAACAGTAATTTTTGCAAATTGAACCGCCGCAGTAGGCCGCAGCGGGCTATAACGGACTGCGGCGCACCCCAACGCTAAAAGCGCTACAGCGCGCTGCCGCACGAAAGGCGCACCGCGCGAAAGGCGCTACCGTGCGAAAAGCGCTCAGCGCGCTCTAGGGCGCTGCAGCGCCCAAACTTGCAAAAACTGCCCAAAATTCTTTAAAACTCCCCAGTTTTAGCTGAAATGGCAAAAACTTCACTGTTTTGGCATTTTAAGGTCCCTAGGACCCTGGTGGGGCTAAGTTTATCAAATTTGAACCTATTTTAGCTAAAATTAAATATTGCATAAAATTCTATGTTGAAATTAAATTTGAAACTTTGCCATTCTTAATGTGCTCAACAATCTACTATGTATTTTAAATATATGTCATGCCAAATGATAAGTAATAGAACCCTTGAAAGCATGTATCAAATAGGTAAACCTTAATAACCTAAATGGTATGAAACTTAGATCTTTTGGAATTGTGATTAAATGCTAACCCCTTTGCTTGTTTTAGGATTTGATTAGCATTAATTACCTTTTTCTTTTATGTCATCTTCCCATTTATATGCTTCTTAGGGTGTATGTTAGAGAACCTTAACAATTATTTGGACTCTTAAATGTGCTTAGTGGACATTAAACTAAACTAGAACATACGAATCTTGATAACTTGATTAAGTAGATGATACTTAATCCAAACCTAAGTTTGACATCAATAATACACTAATAATACATTGATTTGTCATTGACCTTTAAATTAATCTTTGGTCTTAATGATAGGGAGTTAGGGGTTAAGCCCTAACTTGTCTTGATTAAGATCTAAATCTTAATCACCTAATTAATCAACTTGATTGAAAGATAATTCAATTGACATTATTCCAATAATGCACATAATCTGATATTGATCTTAAATCGTTGAATTAGAAGTACTAGGGTTAATATTAAATATGTGTGATTGGATCATCTGAATCTAAACTTTAGATCCTTTATTTTCTCTTATATAAGGCTATTAGAATAAGATGAATAATAAAACTATAATGATTGATGAAATGACCTAACTCTAATAATATCCTTGATTTTATCCTATAATTGTAGAGTAGAAAAGGATCGAATGAATTTCAATCATTTGATCTGACCTCTTGAATGTTAACTTATGAAGTTGGAGTGTGAGATCTTAAGGGTCTTACTTTAAGATCGTCTTAAGATGTTTAAAGACCTTAATTATTGATACACTGAGGTATGAAGGACTTTTGTAACTTATTGAGGTAGGAATCTTATATGATCCTTCACAACTTTAGAAATTGAACTTGATACCTTGTGGTAGGGATCACCTAAAGTACTTAAATTGAGACTCATTCCTTGTGGTAGCAGCTTATATTGAGTGATCCTTTGATCACATCCTTGGAGCCTTGTGTAGGACTCACCCATTTAGAGTAAGGGTTATTTAGCTTTGATAAATCCTTGTGATTAAATAGAGTTGTCCAAATCCAGGAATGGTTGAGTCACTCTAAGTGAGATTTATCTTTGTGTTATCATGCGGGCTTAGACGGATATAACCTCTCTCAGAGTAAATCAATTGATCCTAGGAGTGTTATAAATAGGGACTTATTTCTTAGTTTGATTAAAATACAAATCGCCATCGGGTGATGCATCATAGCGAAGATCGCTTGAATATGTGTGACTTAAACAAACTAAGTAGTTCGAGTCACCTTCTTTAGAACACTAAGTGTGATTGTGAGTTGGGCATCTTAACGACTTAATTTGAGATACAAATCACCATCGGGTGATGCCTCCTATCGAAGATCGCTTCGTTAGGGTGGCTTAATCAAACTATGTGTTAAGGACCACCTTTTTTACAACCATGTTAAATATGTGTATACGATCATCCCATCTAATGATCTTTAAGTAAATTCTCAACTTTAACCAATTATCAAGCTAGAATTTAGGAGTCAGAATCCTTTCAATAGGATTCTGCACAATGGAGACTTAGAATTCATTATTGGATTTCAAAGCATTTTCTGGATTTTTGGATTTATCTCATGTAGCTTAGAAGCATGAGCATGAGCATGAGCATAAGCATGATGTTGAGTATCAGTAATGACATATGAGTATCAGTGATGATTTATGGGTTACAAAATATTGCATACAATGACTGGGGAATTTTAGGATGCATCGGCATCGTAGTTTCCAACTGGATGTATGTATACATTAGACCGTACGACTCATAACAGTTCTGTGGTGCCTCGCTCCCTAATCCCACAATCATTAAGCTAAGGAGCGGAGAGTCACTTGTGCAAATCCCTCTCTTATCATTGGATTAGGTAGATCTATAATCCACTAATAAGGGGAGGATGTGCACAGAACATTTAAGAGGATCAATCACTAAATCTGACATACAAACAGAGTGCAGAAGCTAAATGAAGTAAATAGTACATCCATTCATCATGCATCACATAAGAAATAATAATAAGATAGCTCAGAAAATAATAAAGTGCATAAGGTAAATAATAGTCACAGTACCTGTATTATTACAACATTAAATAAGTAGTTTTAAAGACTGAAAATAAATTACTCATCCTCACAAGAAGCTAAGAAACTAAACGGTATCCGGCTCTCCTGGTTGAAGCTCCTCCTCTAAGTAAGGGACCTCTGCTTCAGCACCTAGCTCCTCAAATCTATCTGAATCTGACATTATCGATTTCATAATGCCAGGGCCCCAGCCAATAATAGAAAATTCTTGTTAGATAATTATCTAAGTATATTTTAGGATGAATATTTTATATGTGTTATTAATGTCATAATTTTTATACTTAAGCACAACAAAAATAAACTAAAAGCATAGGGGCAGTAAGCGTACAAAGAAACAGGGATAATTATAAATATAATATTTATAATTAACAATAAATGAGGCAAAAGCACACCTCAATAACTAAGCAAGGAATGGGCATATACATATATAGTGCAGTAAGTAAAAATATAGAAAGTAAAGTTTAATCCTAAACATGCTGATGATGATATGACATATGCAAATTAAATGATAGAAATCTGAATATGGTACGTATAGTAAGCAGTAAAGTCTAGCATCCTATAAATACGTTCACTTGAGCAAGAAAGTAAAGAAATATAGCTGACTAAAATATGCATCAAAATATAGTACACAGTAAGCTAAAACTGAAATAGGTATATAAAGACTGCCATATCAGAAAGATGGCCATCGGGCCGGTAAAATCCCCAAAGCCTTTCTGGGCTTGGGCAGACAGAAATTCCCATAGCCTTTCTGGGCTAGGGCAGACAAAATCCAGCAGCAGAACTAAGGAGGCAGTAAATACAAATGCAGATTCTTTTAGTTATTTTACTTTGTTTATGTGGATACGCCCTAAAACAGCTGAGGAGTCAAGCACGTCTGCAAGACTATATGGGTTTCAAGCTTAACACACTCATCAATGAGTAATATTAAGCATCCTTATTACTCCTTACCCCTATCTATTAGGGTAAATGTGCACCAGAATCTACTAAATATACTGAACCCAAAGGCAACTGTTATCCTAATTATTCTAAGTTTTTATTTCATGCACAAAGTTCTCTTATATGATATGAACAACGAATTTAAGTACAAAAACACAGAATGCATAGCAATAAAAATTAATCAAGTAGGCAAGGGACTCTTCTGTATATGGTGACACTATTGTTGTCTAATTAAACCATTCTAACTATTTTAAGTTACACAAATTCAGGATCTCCAATTTCTACTATCGAGTGTAACTTAGAAGTACGACCTTATAAGTTAAAAGGATTAGAACTGATCAGGTTCTAATCTAATTCAATCAAACACGACTACAAGTTCAATCAATAAATCATACTTCCTAGTTTTATGAATTTAGACGTCATATCTAAGATCTGATCAAGATCTACTAGACTATAGACTATGGATTAAACATCACGAGATTGGGCTTAATCACATAATCCAAATAGGTTAAGACATAAGATCTGGGTTTTAGTCTAAAAGTGATCTATTGATTAAGGTAGATCCTATTAAGCAAATCAAACTTAATAGGATGAATCTCCTTATCCTAAATCTAGGGTTAAAAGACAAAATAATCAAAATAAATTATAAAATTTCTAGAAACTAATAAAAATAAGGATTTATTTATTGAATAACCCACTTATTTAATGAATGAAATCTAATAAATGAGCTAGTCCTAGTCTTAGGAGTAGTCCTAATGTGAGGTGAAAGATCCTAAGGAAAAGACTTGAGAATTTTGGGGAGTTTTACTAAGTTGACATAATGGATGATTTTTCTCACTTAAATGATTCTAATATAGTTCTAATACTAGTTTGAGTGATTTAAAACACAGATTAGAGGTTAAGGGTACTTAACCTAAATTTTGGGCAAAATGACCATTTTGCCCCTACTTAAGGGTTTAAAAAGTCAACATTTGGTTTAGGTCTCCAAATTGGGATTTCTTATCGTTAAATGATTCCTTACTGTCTAACATGAAGATAGACAATAGGTACACCAAATTTGGGTAAGAAATGGGTACTGTAGGTCCAAACTAAGGTTTTTGACCTAAGGGCATTTTTATAAATTGCATATAATGAAATCTAAATTTTTATGCAGTTTACTGTTGGTTGATGTTCAAGGACTCCATAGAGTCTAAGAACACTAAATTCAGAGATCTAAGGAATTATTTATAGCCATTTGAATTCCTAAGGGTATATTTGGTAATTTTTTCTAAGTTAAGAGGGGTCAAAGAGGCATAACTCTTTCATTTGGTGTCCAAATTTAACAAACTTAGAGGCTATAGCTTCCCTACTTTACACTGAATATTTTGACTGGTGGTAGGCTAAGATTAGACTTAAATTAACCAATTTATGACCTAATTATGGTTAGAGATATTTTGGTCATTTCTGATTTTTCTAAAGTTTAAAACTTAAATATTGTTTCTTGATTATTGTAGGCACTGAAATTTTAAGCTATTTAGCACTTTAAATTTTTGAATTTGGAGTCAGGATGACCAAGTTATGGTCGATTTAATTTTCTGGCCGCTGCGGCGCGCTGTAGCTGCCAAAAACGTCATTTTTACGCGCTAAAGTGAGCTACAGCGGTCCCTATTCAAAACGGGGGTGCTGGAGCGCGTTGCAGCATGCTGGAGCGCACTGTAGCGGGCAAAAATGCCGTTTTCAGCGCTATGGCGGACCCGAATTTAAAACTTGAGGCGCTACAGGGCGCTGTAGCGCGCTGTAGTAGATTTTGCGCTGCAGCGCGCTGGAGCGGACCCAAAATTGCAACTCGGGGCGCTGCAGTGCGCTGTAGCGTCAAACAGTGATTTTGCCTGAGCGTAAACAGCGATGGGTCAATTTTCGGGCTCGATTACTCTCAACCTAGAGCACTTCACGTGCGGTGCCATATACTGTTGGAAAGCTCTTTCCGAGACCTTTCCATTGGTAGCCAAATTAGCACCAAAGGATTAAGTTATCACTACAAACAGTGGGGTTAAACAACTGGGTATGCAGAATGGAGGAAAAATAGGATAGCTTTACCTTCCTAAAATCGCCACCTTAATGAGCTCTAATGAACTCCATAGCTTAAATACAGATTTTTAAGGATGCAAACTAAGCATAAGAGTAAAACGGAGTAGCAATTGAATACATTCAATAGGGGAAAGGAAGTACCTTAGTGTTGACAATGGCAGATTTCCGAGGAGAGGCTTGAGAGCTTGAGAGGTCCTTTCTTCTTCTCCTTCAGCTACTAGAAAGAAGAGGAATGGGATAAGGCTTTCTCCAATAGCAGGTACAACAATAATGGGTAGTAGGGGGAGAGCTTCAACTGGCCAAAATGAGTGGGTGGAGAGTTTGAGAGCCTAAGGCTCTCTTAGTGGGGGGAGAGGACAGCCAATAGGTGGGATAGGGGAGGGGCTGGCAGGTGATAGGGGACAACTAGGCTGAGCACAGCAGGGGGCTGAAGGGAAAGAGGGCTCAGCCAAATTTGGGTGGCTGTGGGTCCCACCCAGCCAATGAAGAGGGAAGAAGACAAAGATTAGAGTTTAGGAGATTAATTTAATAAATCTTAAAAATCATATTTAAAAACTGTTCTCCGAAAAATCTCAAAAATTCACCTTAAGCTAATTTGGGGGTGAGGAACGAAATGGTGAAATTGGATTTTGATTTCGATAACAAATTATTTTTCTTATTTTCTAATTAATTTAAATATATTAAAATATTTTAAGAAAATTAAACGTTCTCCGAAAAATCTCAAAATTTCACCATTGGCTAATTTGAGGGTGAGGATCGTAACGGTGAAGACTGATTTTAATTCAGATGAGTATTTAATTTTCCTATTTTTCATGGTATTTAAATATTATTAAAATATTCATCAAAATTTCGACGACATCCAAACGCGTCCAAAATGTCACCCCTAGCTAATTTGGGGGTAATGATTGTAACGGCATAGTCGGATTTCGATTTTTAAGGTCAAAATAAGTACCACAATTTTCTAATTAATTAAATATTAAAATAATCCAAAATATTGGATTTAGCTCTGAATTACTTCAAATCTTCAGGGTTTGGTTCTAATGACTGGACGAATTTAATGGAATGGAAATTAAGGCATGATTATGCTTAAATTAAGTTAGGTAACAACCTTGAGTTGTTACAAGTTCAGTGATATTTTGGTTGCATATCAGTGTCATGCAGTATTGTGGCATATTCAGATGCACAGTTTCAGTGATATACATTATAATTTTACATATGGTTACTTAGTTTTAGATTCATTACTGTTTTAGTTTACTTTAAGTATTCACTTTACAGTTCAGTTTTACTTTACTTCACCTTACTTCCATTTTGTACAACGTTATACAGTTTTATGCTTTTGGTTGCCTTTACAGTATTTTTGCATATTTAATTACATTATATGAATGATAAATGAATAATTAGAACTATTTAGATTAATTTCAATGTGTTAGACTTATTGTCTAACATGAGGTACTTTTGGGATCCGATAATTTGCTAGATCCTGAGCAGTATATTAAGCCAGGTCAGGAGGATATCCAGGAGATTCAAGAGGAGCCCGTGGAGCACTAGTGAACTCTCCTTCAGTTCTACTTTCTACTTAGTATTTTGACAGACTGTAAATAAACGCCTGCGCTCACACGCAAGTGTACGTGGTCTGAAGTAATAAGTGGAAAGTGTTAATTTCAGAGAATTTATCGATCCTCAGAGAATTGGTTGATTTGGCACTAAGGTGTATCTATTCTTACTAATATTTAAGCTACAACGTATTTGGATGAGTTGGTCTAAAAATTAGACAATAATCACTAAGCAAAAAAAGCAAGATGAGAGAAAGAGGAGAGTTGGGACCATCCCACATGCCATGGTATAACAATTATGTATATTAATTTTGCAAGCTTTATCATTCATTTTAATTAAAATCAAGTGCACATTATTTTCCTCGAGTTTAACTCAAGGACTTACAAGTTCAAATCTTGTGCACAAAATGAATTCACATTCGGTTCTACTTCGGCACAAAGATTATTGTAAGATTCTTTGGATTTAAATTTTAATCATATTCTCTTCATCAAGGAGAGCTTGATTATTAAATCTTAAGATCTTACAAGCATTGATTTTCACTACGAGCATCACTCTCATCTCACATAGTTGAGATGAGAGATTCATATGTTTGGCTCAACAACTATGTCACTTAGTTCATGAGCACTCAACACTTCCTTCCTCTACCTCAATTATGTTGAGCTAAGGAGCTCATTTAGTGGGTCTTAGCATCACTTGCATCAACACTTTGGTTGAGCTTAGATTGAAGTGCATTGAGCTCAAGAACTTTGTCACATAGTTCCAAGCTTTCATGCACTCAAAACCTAGCATCCAACCTAAGGTGAGCTAAGGAGCACAAGACGATTAGTTCTTGAACTTTTTTAATTCTTTACTCTTATTCCACATTCAAGACTAAATTAGATAAAATATTTCTTAGCAAGACATTAAGATCACAAAATAAATTATGCTTGAGGAAAAATATTTATACATGAATATTACATCATGCACATGGGACTTCACCCCAACTCTCCTTAATGGAGTTTAGCTACTCATTACAAAAGAAAAGAAAAAAAACACATACATGGATAAAGACCTTTTCATGATCAACTAAAAAGAAAATACAAGAATAGAGTTTAGAAGATACTAGGAACGCTCCTTTGGAAGTTCTCCGGAATCCTTCTTCTCCTTCTCAATGTTCCCTTCTTAGGTCGCTAGTGCTGCCTTCTTCCTTCTCCTCTAAAGCAAGAGCTTGCTTTGCCACCCTTGGGGAGTTCTTCTCTTTCTTGGCACTCCTCCTTACTTAGTGGATTCTTGGCTAAAATTGTGAATTCTCCACAAGTCAAGAGGAGGGGTATTTATAGGAGAGGGGCTGCCTTCTTCTTCTTCATTTCAAAACCAACATTTCTATTTAAAATTCTGAACTCATGATGGCAAAAATCCTCCATTGATGGTGAGGTGACAAATATCTTCATTTGTTTACCCAAAACATCATCTCAAGACCTTCTTTTATAAATAAAATGTAGCAGCTGTAGGGAATGATGGATGGGGACAAAGTACAGGATAGAGGTCATATCCCCGGACAAATTAAATGCTGTTTGGAAAAAAATTGCGGCGGGCCGCTGCAGCGCGCTGTGGCGCGCTGCGGCGTGCAAATGTACATACCAATATTGCTAAGTCACCCGCTGCCGCGCGCTACCACATTTTAATAAGGGAAGATGACCCGCTGCAGCGCGCTGGAGCGGGCCATTCTGCAAATCTACAATTCAATTACTTTGTTTTTCTATTTAAAGTAAAAATATTTCCGCTACAGACCGCTGCAGCGCGCGACCGCTCACTGTAGCGGCTTGTTTTGCAAAACACTGTTCAATTAGTTTATTTTCTCATTTTTATATAGTCTGAAATATTTCCGTTGCAGACCGATACAGTGCGCGACCGCGCGCTGGAGCGGCTTGTTTTGCAAAACACTGTTCAATTAGTTGATCCCTCCTATTTATATAGTTCAAATAATTCTGCTGCACCCTGTTGCGGCGCGCTGTAGCGCGCTATAGTGGATTTTCTTTAATAAATTTTAAATGTTTCCTGAAATGCCTCAGAACTCCTTTGGATGCCTTTTCCTTGAAAAAGATAGAAAAATTGATTTAGGAGCATCTTAAAGATCTGAAATAAATGAAATTTCCCTTTAATTTAGATATAATTTATGGATTCATCATATTTTCAGTTCAGTACTTAGTTTTATTTTAGTATTTTAGTAAAATATTTGTAATAATTATGGATGTATTTTTCTTTCTTTTCTAAGATAAATGTTATGGATATTTGCTTTAAGCTTCTGCACTCTGTTATATACTACTTATACTTAGTATTGAGATGTGATCTGTATACTAGAAATGCTGATATATTATACATATATTGGATTCCTATTATATTCTAAATCCAATGTATGTATCTGTCTAATACTTAGGATAAGAATAATACTCTTATCTTAAGTATTAGCTCTCAACCCTCCTTGAGGTTGAGTCAGCAGCCATTCAGATGGGCTTGGTTTTCAGCTATTTCGGGGAGACGGGTTATTCTTCCCCGAGTGGCGCATCGCTTCGTTGCCGATATGTTTACACTCATCTCTTGCGCATGGTGACAGGGCAGGGTGTTACACTTATAAGACAAGGGATTTAAGGTGGTGATTAAGGCAAGGGTCCTAAAGATTAGCAAGGGTGCTATGACTTATCTGAGAGGAGTTGACAACAGAACCTCTACTACTTGCAAAGAAGTACAGTGATAGGTTCGGTAGCTGTGGCGGAGGACTCTGAAGATGCCATAACATTATGGCATATGAGGTTAGCACATATAGGGGAACTCTCACTGAGAGCATTGGAGAAGGATGGACTCATTAAAGGTATAAATTCTTGTAAACTACAATTTTGTGAATATTGTATCTTTGGCAAGAAAACACACAATCCCTTTGGTGTTGGCCTCCACAACACCAAAGATATATTAGAATATATATACACATAGATATTTGGAGACCAATAAAGAATGCATTATTCGGTGGTCAAAGGTATTTTGTTTCTTTTATAGATGATTACTCCAGATTTGTATGGGTGTACACTTTGAAGAGCAAAGCAAATGTACTAGAGGTTTTCATAAACTAGAAGTAGATGGAGAATCAAATAGGCAAGAGAATCAAGATGGTCCGATCGGGCAATGTGTAACAAACCTAGTGTTTTTACCCATCAATTAGTAACCAAATTGACTATAATCTTTTTCCATTACTCTTATATTAGTGTTAAGAGTCTCCACCTCAAATTTCGTACGAATAGAAGACTATTTGACACTTTCCAATATTTTCTAATTTCCTGATAATTATGAGAATGCCTAATTTATTTAGACCTCGGAATCAAAAACGAACTTCGCCAGTGGACTCATCAACCCCAAATTAGCTAAGGGAGATATTTTGGAAGTATTTGGAAGTCATTGAATTTTTGCGAATATTTTAATATTATTTAAATATCTAGAAAATTGCAAAAATTAAATATACCTCCGATTGAAAATCTAATTTCATTTTTAAGCTCCTCACCCCTCTATTAAAGAAGGGTTAACTTTTTGGGATTTTTTGGAGTCCATTTTATTATTTAAATTGAGTATTAATTAAGGTATATTTAGTTAATTAAATAATACATTTGAATTAATGTAATAACTAATATAATTAATATTAATCAACGGTCAGAAAGTAAAACATAGAAATCTGTTGCGATGGACTAAACACAGAACAACGATCATGTGTAATCACAGTCGTTGCGTGGTTTCAGATTTTATCAGACGATGAGATCCGCTTGATGTGATCTTTCGGTACACGCTCCTCCTCCACAGGCAGATCTCCTGAAGGCTCTATCACCCCAAATAGCTCATAATCTACCATTGTCAGTTTCACAATGATAAAGCCCCAGCTAACAAAAAAAAAATCTAGTTAGATAATTATTTAAGTTCAATTTAGGGTAATCAATTCATTAAGTTCATTAGATATCACCATAAACAATTAAGAACAAAAGCATAGTAGGAGCAAGAACACGTAAGAAAGAATAAGACAAAGTTATAAACAAATAGTTTATAACTGAAACAACTAGGAAGTAAGCACATACCTCCTCTAAGCAACTGCAACAAGGTCAGGTAAGTATAAAATAAGTGACTAGAAAGAAAAATACATCCTAAACATGCTTATGATCAATCCAAGACTAAACTAATTGATATATAAGTAAATGAACATGTAAAGCGATCAAATGACTAAAGTGAAACTAGCATCCTATAAATATAAATAAGAAGCACAACTAGCATCCTATAAGCAGAAGTAAAGCTAGCAAATGCTGAAGAATAATAAGTAAGAAAGTACTGAAATGTAAATTAAAACAGTAAGTATAAATTGAATTCATTATGACTGAAATAAGATAAACAATTTAAAGTAGAAATGTACCTAAATTAGCAATGCCAACAAAGGTATAAAAGGATGTAAGGTATGAAGTTTATAGTCTAATATATACTATCCTAGCCGATTTTAGGCCTAGGACTTGGTTAGACACACTTTAGACAGACATATACACCCCTAGCCTGACATAGGTCTAGGTTCAGCCTGTACTAAAGTTTGGGTAGGAAAAAGGCATACTAATTAGGCTACATTGTAATAATCATATGTTCAATTTTGACAATAATAATGACATATGCAAATGTTATTATGCAATACAAGATTGACATGAAACACTTTTGAAATGTCATATTTCTAATACATGTAAACAAGGTAGAAGCTTAAAATAAGGTAAGCAAAGCATCTAAGTCAAAGTGAGCAAGAGACTCTACTAAGACACAGGTGATATCCATTTGTTATCTAATTTAATTATTCTATCTACTATAAGTTATACAAGTTCAGGATCTCCAAGTCCTACTATCGAGTGTGACTCAGATTCATGACCTTATTAATTGGAAAACAATTAGAACTGATCAGGTTCTAATATTATTAAATCAATGTTGACTAAACAAGTTAAAAAAATAAATCATTCGACCTATATTAATATTTTATCGTAATCCCAACCCATCTTGATTGATCAAATCAAGATGAAAGGATTAAGAATTAAACTCCAAATATAGGGTTTAATTACTTAATACAAAGGTGTATCTAAGGATCTAAGGTTTAGAATCCATATCTCACAAATTAGGTTAAGGCAAATCCTAATGATAAATCAACTAATTAGGATAGATTTCTATTCTTAGTTTTAAGATTTAAAGATTAGATAATCATTAAATAAACTAAGAAAAATATATAAACTAGTAAACTCAAGGCTCCACCTATTGAGGAACCCAATTTACTCAATAGATGAACTCTAGCCTAAGATCTATTTCTAATCCTAGGAATTAAGGCTCTTAATTACTAAGAGTATCTCTCAAACATACATTCTAACTAATGTTATAAGACATATGGGAAGATCTAGGAAGGATTAAGGAAGGAAGGAACACTCAAATTTTACTTAAGAATTTCCTTAAGGACTTAAAAATGAGAATTTTATCAAAGTTCCTATTAAATTGTATAATCACATAAATTAAGATCTAAATCATTATTCTTATTATTTATATTATTTAGAATATGATTTTAAGGCTTTAGAAAGTTAAACCCTAAACTTGAGCAAAATGACAATTTTGCCCCTACTTACGGGTTTAATTGATCAACTTCTGATCTAAGATCCCAAAACTAAAATTTGTAGTGGCAAAGTGTTTATCATTGTCTAATATAAGATTAGATAGCAATTACACAAATTTTGGGTAATTAATAAGCCTTATGAGATCAAATTAATAAATTTGACTCATAGGGGCATTTTGGTGATTTAGTTTAGTAGAATCTAAATTTTCCTTAAGTTTATTGTTACTTACTATTTAAGGTTTCCATAGAACCTAAAATTGCTAAATTCTGATAAGTATTGGCCAAGTTATGTCTAATACAAGCTTACGGGTAAAATGGTAATTAAGGGTTTCTTAATTAAGGGTCAAAAGTCTTAACTTTTCCAATTGGTGTCCAAATTGAGTAAAATTAGTGGCTATAGATCACAAATGATCCATTGATCACAATGACTAGTGGTAGGCTCAATTTGGACTCGAATTGGCTAAGTTATGGCCTAATTAGGGTTTAGGGTGATTAGTGAGTGGTTAGTGAAATTAATCACCCAATTCTAAACCAACCATACCACTAGATTCTAATTTACTCTAGGAGTTTTCTGAAACTTAAATTGTTCAATTTGGATCATTAGATTTTTTAATATTCACTAATTAAATTTAGAGTAATTAGGGTTGATTAGTAAATCTAACTGTTGGATCTAAAATATTTTTATATATTATTATAAATTAGGTTTTTTTGATCTATATTGATATTTGGATCACCTAATTTGGAGTTTAATTGACCAACTTATGGTCAATTGAAGTTCTAGAGTTAATTAACCTAATTAGAGTTAGGTCATAAATATGATTAGTCTAAAACTAATCCAAATAACAAAGTAAACACTACTAGGTTAATCCTTAAGGTTTTTTGAGTACTTTAAGACCCATATTGGGTATATTTAGATGTGTGTGCACAAAGTTATTGTTAAATTAAAATTTAGGAAATTTAAAGATTAATTAGGGGTTCTAAATGTCACTATGCAAAATATATATCCAAATGGAAAGTTGATTGTTTCATATTATTCCTCTAATTTTACTAATCAAAATGATATATTTATTTCTATATTTTGGACATATATTTTGCAAGATATTAATGTTTAAAGTTTAGGAATAATTAATTAAATTAAATTAATTTAATTATAGTGATTTTAAATTAATAAATTTTACTTAATTAAATTTATAATATATTAAAACTTTTTGACAGATGCGGGCCCACTGATTTAGACAACGACAGAGTTGGAGCTCACAGGGGCGCATGTGGCGTAGCAGGAGAGGCTGAAGGCGCTAGCAGGACCCACCAGCGTTGACTCGAGGAGACAGCGGGGGTCCCACAAAACACGCGGCAAGCACTCACAAGCCTGGCAACCGCGGGTGGGACCCATGCGCCTGATGGGTTTGACGCATGCGGGGCCCACAGGCAACGTGACGCATGATTTCGGGTCAGGTCCGGGTCGACCCGGCCCGACCCCGAGGTCTCTCCTCTGCATGCGAGCACTTCGAACGCATATGCCTAGGGCATTAAATATTACGGCTAAACGGTTGCCGACGGGGGCCGAGTCACACCTCAATCGAAAGGTCTCTGTGAGACCTTTCGATTGCCACCCGAAACAAAGCTGAAGGGATTACATAGCTCTCACGAAACCTAACCCTAGCCGCCTCTATCCGGACGAAGGTATAACGGTTTGAACTGTGGATTCAAACCTAATTTACGCCGATCAGACTCATTTGAGTTCGATCAGGTCCGTTGATTCAACAATCTAAGTTGTGAAATAAGGAATCGAAACTTGTTTTTGCAATTATTGACAAAGATCAAGGGTATATACGTGTACCTTAATTGAACGGATGAGGAGTTGCGAGTTCGCTCGAGACTCGATCGGTTCCCAAACAGTTAGCTTTTGTGAAAAAATGGCACCATTGATCGATTTAGGAGTCTAAATGGTACCGCAGATAGGTTCTTCAGCGGTGGTCGACGCGTGGATGGAGCTCGGCATGCCGCGCGCTGTCTCTCGCGACACCGAAGGACGATGACCTTCGACCGTTCGATCGTTTCGATCGAATGGTTGACGCTTACTGTTAGATGAAACGACACCGATTAACAAAAGGAGCAATGACGTTACTTAATTTGGATGGCGCCGTTAAGTGCTTATAATTAATATTAATATTATATTAATTCATATTGATTTTTTAAATTAAATTTAAGCAAATAATTGTATTCCAAACATTTCCAATAAATTACCACTAGCTAATTGAGGGGTGAGGAATGCAACGGTGCACTCGGATTTTTATTTCGACGTGTATTTATTTATTCAAAATTTTTAGGTATTTAAATAATATTAAAATATTCGCCAAAAATCCAATGACTTCCAAATACCTCCAAAATTTCACCCATAGCTAATTTGGGGCTGATGAATGCAATGACGAAGTCAGATTTTTGATTTGAAGTAAAAATAAAAATTAAATTTCTAGGGTTTTGGGATTTTCCAAAAATCCAAATTTAATTCAATTGATTCCTAATTTGACCTAGATCTTAGAGATGAGTTCTAAATGGCTTAGTTAGTATACTAGAATCTCAATTAAGACTTAGATTAATCTTAATTGACCTAAGTAATAACCTGGGTTGTTACACCTTCTCTATGGCCATTAGACCTTAGCATATCCTTTCCTTTCTCCATTTGCTATTCTTTTCTCCGTAGTAGGGCTGCTAAAGATATTACTTGGAGCGGACCTACTGCTCAGCAATTATTCATCTTCATCCGACATTAGTAATCAGAATGAAGGCAGCAAGGTACACACATTATAATTATCCAGTTCTCTTTGGCATTCTATAAATTATTATAATATCTTAGCTTAATATTGTGAACCATAAATCGAACAATTTGAGATTCCCCCTGTAAATCTGAGCATAGGTTCTAGTGTTTCCCTTACTTTAGAATTTTGTTCTTTGTTTATGAAATATGAGATGATTTAGACACGATGTAAGCTTCAATTACATTAAGATAATCAATTGAAAATCAATCAATCTCAATCAAATTAAATCAAGCACCACTGGTGCAACAATGTTAGATTGTTATATATCTAAATTACATCCTAATTATCATTCCATTGAGTTCATCTAGTCATTAGAATCAATCCCCGAAGATTTGGAGTGATTTAGAGCTCAATTTAATATTTGGATTATTTAATAATATTTAATTAATTAGAAAATTGAGATATTTAATTTAGCCTCGAAATTAAAATCCGACTTCACCATTGCGCTCATCACCCCCAAATTAGCAAGAGATGATGTTTTGAACACGTTTGGAAGTCATCGGATTTTATCGAATAATTTAATATAATTAAATACCCCTAGAAATAAGAAAATTAAATACTCGTCGGAATCGAAATCCAACTTCACCATTACATTCCTCACCCCCAAAATAGATAATGATAAATTTTAATGATTTTTCGGAGATCATTTATAAAATATAATTTTAGAGATTAATTAATTTAAATTATTTAAAATCCATTTTTCTTTTTTCCTCTTTTTTCCTATTTTTTTCTCTCGCTGGATCCCACCTCCCTTTAATTCCTTCTTAAAATTTGGCGCCTCCCTCTTTTCTTTTTCTTTTCCTTTACTCCAGCCCTGCCCTTGTCCCCCTCTCCTCTCAACCTCCTGCCACCCCCCTTATCTCCACAGTTGGGATGGGACAACTCATGCCCATCCCATCCAAAGCCAGGCCTTCTCTTCCATTAAAACAAGCTGAGCTACCCTCCTCTCCTCCTTTCTCCATTGCTGTGCTGCTGAAGAATCCCTCAAGCTCTCAAGTTCCTGCAGAAAATAGAGCTCTCTTGCTCCATCTTCCTCAATTTGAAAGCCAAGGTACCTCATTTCCCCCATTGAATATATTCAATGGCTATTTCATTTCGCTCTTATACTTAGTTTGCATCCTTAGAAATATGTAATTAGGATATGCAGTTCATTAGAGCTCATTAGGCTTGTGATTTTAGGAAGTTGTAACAGCTCTATTTTTTTCTTCATTTCTTCATATATGAACCTTTAACTCCATTGTTTGTATAGATAGAATAATCGCTTTGTGCCAATTTTAGTATCGATGGAAAGGTCTCAGAAATAAATTTCCATTGATATATGGCACCGCACGTGAACTACTTTATGTTTAGAGTATTTGAGCCCAAAAGTTGACTCGTTACAGTTTTCGCACATGCGAAATCACCGTCAGGCGCTGCGGCGCATTACAGCGTCCGAGGTTCGAAATTGGTCCTTGGGAGAGCACCATAGCGCACTACTGCGCGTCGTAGCTCTCAATCTTTTAGTCGAGTCCACCATAATCCGCTGCAGCGCGCAATAGTGCTGAAATCCGCTGTAGCGCACTACAGCGTGCCACAGCGCGCCGTAGCGCCTGACTTTCGGCCAGAAGGGGCTACAGCGCGCTGTAGTGCCCATAACTGTCCGAATTGGTTCAGAATCGGCTGAAATGGCCAAAACTTCACAGTTTTTAAATTTTAAGGACCCTAGGACCCTAGTGGGGCTGAATTATATCCAATTTAAATATAATTTAAGTAAAATTATGCACTGTATAAGTGTGTCGGTGAATTTTAATTTGCATTAGATGATAATTTATCCATAATCGCCCCTAAAACCCTAGATATTGATTTGACTATATCTTAGTCAATTAAACTCCAAATTAAGAAATTCAAGCTGCTAACTAGGTTTAAAATTTAGTGTCAACAGTAAACTAAAATAAAATTTGAGTTTTGACCACTAGAAACCCTAGGTTGACCAAAATACTCATAACCCCAATTAGGTCATAACTTGGCCAAATGAGGTTCAGTTTGGGTCTACTACTAGTTAAAGTACTCAGTGTGATATAGGGAAGCTATTACTGTTGAGTTTGCTAAATTTGAATCTCAAGTGGAAAAGTTAGGTTTTTGACCTCTCTTAATCCTAGAAATGACACATTTACCCATAAACTTAAAATACTCATAACTAATCCATTAGACATCCAAATTTAGTATTTTTGGATTTTATGGAATTCTTGGACAGTGGACAATAATAAACTAATTAAATTTTTAGACTTTGCTAAGTGAAATTACTAAAACACCATTTATAGGTTTCTTAAATTTGACCTATAAGACTTAATACTTGTCCAAATTTGATGCATCTATTATATATCTTCATGTTAGATAGTAAGAAATCATTTGGCAGTAAGAAAATCTAATTTGGAGCTCTAAATTAAAAAGTAACTTTTTGGACCATTTAGGGGCAAAATGGTCATTTTGCCCAAAATCTAAGTTAAGTGTTTTTAACCCTTAAAATATATTTTAAATAATTAAAAATAGTATTAAAACTGATTTAGGATCAATTTAAATTTTAAAATCTCATAATTTAAATAATTTATCAAACATCTTAATTTAGGCTTAAAAATCTCTAAGGATATAATATGCCTTACTTAGCTAAAAATCATTCTTAACTTCCCTAAATAAATAAAACAACAAATAAAGATAAATTCAAATAACTATTATTAACTCTTAAAATCCCTTAAGTTTTTTCATTAGAAGCTTCTTAGGATTTACACTTCACCCTAGGACATTTTCCCTTAAGATTAGGAGTAGATCCTATGATAAAATTCATTCATTGAGTAAATAGGTTATTCAATAAATGAAACCTTAATTTTATTAGTTTTTAGATTATTATACTTTGATTTTGATTATTTTATCTTTTAACTCTAGATTAAGAATAGGAGAATTATCCTATTAAGCTTGATTATACTTAATAGGATTTGTCTTAATCTTTAGTCACTTTTAGACTTAAAAACCTTAGATCTTATGTTTGGCCCTTGGATTATGTGATTAACTCCAATCTCATGGTGTTTAATTTATAATCCCTACCTTAGTATATATTGATCAGATCATAGTTTAGAACATTTAAATTCATCAATTAAGGACAAGATGATTTATTATTTAGCTTATAGTCATTATTGATTGAATTAAATTAGAATGTGATCAGTTCTAATTGCTTTAACTTATAAGGCTGTGCTTCTAAGTTACACTCGATAATATGAATTGGAGATCCTGAACTTGTGTAACTTCGAATAGTTTAAATGGTTTAATAGATAATAATTGATGTCACCATGTGTAGTAGAGTTTCTTGCTCATTATTTTACTTGTGCTTTTGTATTCCTTGTATTTTGTGCCTTATTCTTTGAACATGTCATATAAGATAATGTTATTGCATGAAATGAAAAAATATAGGATATTTAGGATAGCATTTGTATTGAGTTCAGTTACTTGTTGATCTAACATATTCTTACCCTACTGGACAAGGGTAAGGAAAAATACGGAGTACTTGGCATTACTCATTGAGGAGTATTGTGCTAAGTTTGGAACCCGTATAATTTTGCAGATGTGCTTGACTCCTCAGCTACTTCTGGATGTGTCCACAAAAGTAAAGTAAATAATTAAAATATTTCTGTATGTGCACATTACTACCTCTTCAGTTCAATTTCTGTTCTATTATTCTGGCCTAGCCTCAGATGACGCTAGGAATATTTTGATGCCTTAGCCTCCGCGTTGACGCTAATAATCCTTTTGATATCAGCAGGCTAGATTAGCCCTCTTCTAATTTGGCAGTACTTATATACCTAATTACTGTTTACTATTTACTTTCACTGTATATTGTTATACTTTACTTCAGCCAGCTTTACTCTACCTGCTTACTTACTTATAGGATGCTACTTTCCGTTACTGCTTACTATACATATCACTGTCAAATTATTTATTTTTAACCTGTATATGTCAAGTGATCATAAGTATGTTTAGGATGAGTCTTTTCTTTCAGTATTTTCCTTACTTTACTTATACTTATATGCATAACATTGTTATAGTTTTGGTATTGAGGTATGTTCATTTACCTCACATGTTACTTAGTTATAAATGCATTTATTTATAGTTTATTCCTTCCTTTGTATGCTTGTTGCACCTTACGCTTTGCTTAATTTTATAGTATAAGTAAAATGGTGATATCATTAAACTTATGAAATATTAACAGCCTAAAATGTACTTAGATAATATCTAACAAGATTTTCTTTTCTTTAGTTGGGGCCCTATCATTGTGCAACTGTTAATGGTAGATTCTGAGTTATTTGAGGTAGCTGAGCCTTGTGAAGATCAGATTCAAGAGGAAGAGCGTGCTGCCATTGGAGATCCTTAGCCTAGCTCCCTTTTATTTTGTGTGGATGAGAGCTTTATCCATTTTCATTAAGACTTATTTAATGTTTGTAATAAATCAGATATTTATGTATGTTCTTTTATTATACTATTTTATTCTGAGCTGCATGTTTACTTCTTACTTGTATTGTGGTGGATTGGATATATTTTATTATCTTGCTTATACACTCTGATGAATGTATATACTTAGTGAATGGATTCCGCTACATTATCCAGGGCACATCCTTCCCTTATTAGTGGATTGAGGAATTACACCTTAATATAATGATAAGTGAGGGATTTGCCAAAGTGACACACCACTCCTTAGCATAATCTTATTTGTTAAGGGGTGGGGCGCCACAACTGGTCTGCATAATTACACTTAAAATATCTTATGTTTAGAAATTATGGCATATAAATTATTAAACCATAAACCATCTTTAACTGGGGCTTTCTAGTCCGATCGCAAGCCCCCAATTTAAACTTTGATTTTTTTTGAGTTCGACTTCGATTTAAATTGAATCATGGTATGATAGTTATGTAGATCATTAATATGCCATTTAATTTTTATTTTGCTGATTATTTTATTTAATCATTATCTTAGGTTAATTGATTAATTCCAATTTAACCTAAATCTTATGTGTGGCATAACTTGAGCATTTGATGTCCAAATTGAATTTTTAAATAGTTCATTTCAATCACAGAAATATGTAGGACAATAACATGAGATCAAATTTAGGTTTTGAACCCTAAATTCCTTAATGATATTTTAACCCTAATTAGGAGTCTTCCCAAACCCTAAAATTTTAATGTTGTCCAAATTTGAGCTAGTTAGTGTCATTTTCGTCTTTATGCTATAAAGATTTCAAATTGATGTATATCAATTTATTTGGACAACAAATAGAGATTTTATATATTTGCCTCCTTAAATTAGGTAATTTTGTGATTTTATATTTTTCATTTATGCTTATTTTAGGTATTTAAATCCTAGGATAGCAAACATATTTTATTTTACTTACTTCACATACACTTTCATTTGTATATTTGAAACATGAATTTTTATAATTTGATAAATAGAATAAGTGGCAATTTACTTGAATTAATCTTCATGATTAGTAGAATTGCTATAAGATTTAATTGAAATCATAAATTGCATGTAATCTTTCAAATTATATTATTCTCAATTAAGATTGTTAATTTTCAAACTCATGTGATTAAAATGATTGGAATTTAGTGAGACTATTTACATAGTATATTATAAATTCAATTTTCCATCCAAAGAATGTTTCTATTGATATTTAGAAACTTAGTTTGTGTGATTTGCTATTAAAGCCTTAGATAAATCTATTCCTTGTTAGTATAATAAAATTAATATACAAATTGTATACCTTAGTTCCTTGAGAAAATTTATTATAACTAATGTATCACAATGAGATTAAACTTAGTAATAGTTTAAACAATACCTTTATTTTTAGTCCTCTAACAAGTTGAGAACTTGTATGCCAGTTGTTTATATAATTTCATTGAGAGAATCTAATAGGGTCGGTGTAACAACCCTAGTTGTTACCCTAATTAAATTCAGATTAATTAAGCCAAACCAAGCCTTAATTTTGATTTCATTAGGCTCAATGGGTAATCGAAACCTAACTCTAGAAGTTTGAAATCAATCGGAGCTCATTTGAGCATATTAGTATTTTTGCCTATTTTTGGATCTTGAAAATAACTAAATTAATTTGATCTCCAAATTGAAATCTGATTTCATTTTTGCATTCCTCATACCCAAATTAGCTAAAGGTAAATTTTTGGAGCTCATTAAGTCCTAAATTGGACATAAAATTAATTAAGAATAATTATTTAATTAATTAAATAATTTATATTATTCAAATTAAATATATATTAATTTTATTTTATATGGGATTTACTGCTGGAACCACGGCAGATCCGCTGCGGGGTCCCAACAACGGCACTTCAGTCCTCACCAATGGACGTGTTAGTACGCCTATAATAGCGGCGCTTCAGTCCTCAAGCTAATAGAATTTCATCGAACGACGCGATCTATCCCGTACCGTGATCTAATCATAGGTGTTGAATTGATCAAGCATATCCAATGATTATCATCTAATCCACAGTTTATCGCTTAAGTAGTGCATCATAGCCTTCCAATCTCAACGGCTCTGTGATCAGACGGCTCCCAGTGATCCTATCACTGTGGATCATCTCCTTCCCCTTGATCGGTCATGCGTCTATTCCCCCCTCCCCCCCCCCCCCCCCCCCCCCCCGACAGCATGACCTCCTTAGCCCCATGGCAGTACGGGACTTGAGCCAATCTTTCCATTTTACCCTCAGGTGCGACTTCTTTTCGGCTGCCATCTCCCTGAATTTCCCTAGACCATTTCATCCACCCCATTGCTTTGAGTAGAGCCATACCATGGTTCCCAAGCTCTGGAATCCACCTTGGATCCTCCTGATGCCTATAAATACCTCTAAACTTTCACAGTGAGCCCCTTTGCTCACTGTGATCCCTCAATTCCCCTAGAGAATTCTCTGGAGCTCTTTGTACTCCTGACAAATCTAGGGGTGTTAAGAGCTGCGTACCACTGATAGAGGGTACATGTCTGGTGTTTATACTCCCTGCTAGGTTGCTGCAATCTTTTGGAAGCTTTAGCAACCTTCAATTTCTCCCAGCTATGTTTGTAACTTCAATCCAAGATATAGCTTCTATCCACTGAGGTGGGTGAGCTTTGTTCTCTTAACCCATGCTTTAGAATAGCTCTGTGATGTTCTGGATACCTTTCCCTAGTTCTTAGGATTCTTTAAATTAGTTAGGTTTGGCCTAATTCAATCCCGACTATGAGGATTCACTATCTGGACTGAACTCTGTCCAAACATAGTGCCAACACTTCTCTAGATGTCCTGAGCCCCAATTCCACCTAATTTTAATTGCTAATCAATCGTGTGAGCTAACCAGACCCAATGCGATTGTTCCTAGGGTTTGCGCTAGCTTAACATGATCGTTTTGATCATCTGGGTTATGCCGAGAGTTTGCATTCAAGCTCGAGTAAGAATCTGATGATCCAAGGCACCCCAATCCTCATGGCCATAGGGCTTCGATATGCTTCACCATTAGGAAGGTGTAGGGGTTGAGCTCTGGCCAAATGGTTGTCTCTGTGAGGAGAATTAACTCCTCACAGTAAACCCTAGATGCTATGTTAGGGCCGAACCTATCGAATAGCCATCTAACAATCAAATGCGTCCCAGAGAGAGCTTCATAGTGGGATCGATGCATCTCAACTTTGGGAATGTATAAGGATCAATCTGAGGCGTCAGCATCATCTGGGTATCTAGAATTTAGGCTCTGAAGTCTTCCATGATCGGTCTACCGCGTAAGGAGAGAGGGGATGATGACACTGGTGCATTGGGTCGGGCCAGCCCAGGCCCACACGGTGCGACAGTGTCGACCCAGTCGGGCCCCGATCCGACCCGCGCAATTTGATTTTGGGCTGGGTTAATTAATTCATTTTGGATTTATTTCTCTTATATTTAATAAATGATAAATAGATTATATTAAATATCATATGATTTGATTATTGAAAAACATTCAGAATAAATTAATGTAATAATTTAATCAATACTTATTCAAATAGTATGATCTGATATACCATTTAAATCAAAAAATCATAAGGAATAATAATATGCAATAAAATTTATGATCCAATGGCTAGATTTAATAAATTAGCATAATATTTCTCTGAATTTAATTAATTCATAATTAATTTAATTAATATCCAAAAATTATGATTTAAATCTCTGATTGCTCTTGAGACTGTGGAGAACCTATTTAAGCCATTAGAAATAATTTAGGAGTCCTAAATTTACTAATCACCTCTTAATCACCCTAATCTTTTATTATTGAATTTAACTTTAATTTAACCTCTGATTTTGGAGATTTAGGTTTCAATCACTTTCTTAAATGCAGTAGAGCTTATACTGATTCTTGGATCATCTTAATGTACCATAATTTTCTTAATCATCTTATTTGATCTTAAAATATGATTAGTGCTAATTAGGCCATTTATGATATCAAATCTTAATTTGAGAGCTTCATTTACCTCACTAGTAAATATTAAGTCCATTAAAACTAAATTGAAGCAATTTGAAAGCTTAAACATCAAATTCCTAAATTTAGCTTTAAGAAGGGTAATTTGGTCACTTTGAACAAAATATTGTTTAAGCATCCTTAACCTTAGAAACTTCAGTAAAGTGTTCTTAATCAGTAGTGAAATGTATTAGTATCATTTCCTTAACTCTTGGTTCTAATTAATTTAATTAGTTAAGTTTAAATTTCCTTTTTCTTAAGTGATCAAACATTAGATCTTAGATCTTAGATCTTAGATCTTAGATCTTAGATCTTAGATCTTAGACTCTTAATCATTTTGATCTAATTATGCCATACCATCCTAGAAATCTATAATTGATTTATTATCTTAATTCCCTTGAAACCCCCTTGTAGGTGTAGGATTGATTCAATCTATAAGATAATGTGAATATTCTAAAGATTGGATATAGATCTTAGATTCATATGCTTTAGATTGATTATTTTGTCTTATGATATTAGAATAATCTTTCATAAGATCTTAGCTTCTAAATATTTTAGTTCATAAGGTTCTTTATCTTTACACTATGGTTGGGTGTGAACCTTAGATCCTTGATAGAGTATCACCTTGGATTCAAGATTTGAACCCCAAATATGGAGTTTAAGTGCAAAATCCCTAATCTTGATTAATATAATCAATATTTGGGTTGAGTGATTTAAATACATTAAATTAAGTTGTTGAGTTAATTACTTTAATGCTTTATAATCATCATTTGATTTTGGATTAGAACTTATTAAGTTCTAATGTTAACATTAAGATCGTGAACCTAGGATTATACTCGGTAGCTGGATATTGAAGATCCTGAACTTGTATTTTCTCAAAATAGTTAGAGTAAATTAAATTAGACAATAATGGATATCACATGAGTCTAATTGAGTCTCTTGCTTACTTTGACTATTGTTCCTCTGCACGCCTTGTATATTGAGCCATTTTTCTTGGACATAATAGGTGAACTCATGATATTGATGATGTATCCTAAGTTAGTATTTGAACAGCATAAATGTTATTTGGTTCATTTAGTACATTTAGTTTAGTAGAGTGTGTCCTAGCTTAGTCTGCTTCCTTAGTACCAGTTCTATTATAGAATAGACTTGGACATATCCTTGAGCTTGTCTAGGATGAATACATGTCTTATTCTATAAGTTCAACTCGGACCTAGCTCTGATGATGCTTATGATGGATATATGTTGAACTTTTTGATCATAGATCCTATATGACTTAATTATGTTATGGCAGTACTATGTTTAGGCATGCTTTTACATTCAGTGTTTTGGCTTATTTTACCACATGCTTTAATGGCTTTTACTTTATAATTCTGCATATATTTATACTTATTTCATTTCATTATTTTAGTTCAGCATTTATTAAGTATTGGCATATTTAGGATGCTAGTTTTGTATACTCAGTTCAGCACATTTCAGTACAGTTTTCCTTCATAACCATTATGTTTTCATGTGATCATAATCATGTTAGGGTGATCTTTACTTTGAATACCTTGCAGTTAATTATATGTTATAGCCTCACCTTGTTTAGCTATATGTATTGTATGTCATTTTGCATATTTGGTTATTTAGTTATAAATGTCATTTTATAACTATCCTGTTCCTTATAGCTTGTTGCATCTTAAACTACTTGCATGCTTATAGTAATAATGTGATATCTTTAAATGTTCAGTTCACTTAATTAGCCTAAAATGTACTTAGACAATTTGTTTAACTGTAACTTTTTTATTTTGTTGACTGGGGCCATAGTATTTGTGATACAGACAAATGTCAGAGTTGGAGCTATTCATTGGTGGCCCTTCTGAAGAGGAGCTTGGACAGGAGGAGGATCTTCCTATTACTGCTTAGTTAGATTTCATTTTCTATTATTAGGATGAGAGCTCTATCCTATCATTTAAATATTCAGGCTATAATAATTCTTAATCTAGATGTATTTACTTTCTGCAATGTGAGCTGAGTTACTGTTGCATTTACCTTTCTATACTTTACTTTGATGAGGATATTATATTTTACTGTTTTCTGCTTTCACTACTTTGATACGTTGATGTATGTTCTCAGTTTCAGGGACAAGTCTTCAGCTTAAGGCGGGTTGGGTTATACCTAACTCTACTTAAGTTGAGGATTTGTCACAGTTGGAGACCGTACTCCTCGTGATTATGCTAATATCAATATTAGTATGGCTGTGGAGGGTACTCGGCCCCATTGTTGGTATAAGAACACCATAAGGTGTGTCAGAATGGAATCTATGATTCATTTTTAATTAATGGACTATTCTTCTGAAGTATAAACAACAAAATATAACATCCATAGCATAGTACCATCGATAACTCCACGCAAAATGTAGGATGAAAATACTTATACTAGATGATTTAGTCACTCCTAATTTAGCCAAAGAAAATTTATAAATTCTTTCAATATAGCAAAATGAATCATGAGGAGTTTGACCTGGACAATTATCTTAGTACCTTCGAGTTGGCTTGAAGTTGTAGTTTCAAGTAGAGGCAAGAAGATCTATGTCAGATCAAAGGAGTTTCAGCACATGGAGTCCAAGTTCTAGACAAACTTCTTCACCAATTAGCATACTGAGGGCTTGATTTTCCAATTTATGCAAATGAGTGGTTGAGCCGAGTAGAATTAGTTCTAAGGCACATAGAGTGTCTAGATTCCATCTGTGTTAACATTCTAACATATCAATTGCTGGACTATGCGGGAAAATGGTGGTATGGTACCATTAAGAAGCTTGATAAGAAGTGCAAGAGAAAGCATCGAAAATAAACCTTTGAGGACTTTTGCATTACATTTAGCGTTGAGTATATTGAGAGTACTTAAGCATTAGTTAGTATGATTATTATTTTCTGATATTTTATGATTCCAATAGTATTATCATTTTTGCATTTTCTTTATCTTATGTAAACCTTCATTTCAAAGTAATGAGAATGTCATGGCGTATTTAACATCTTGAATTATTATCTTTCCTAAAAGAATTCTGAAATTTAGACTTATATTGCTCGATCAGAATGAATTTCAGATCTCCTCCTGTGGCTACGCCCATTAAAATTGTTGTCGCTTCAATTAGTTTTTCCAACGAACTAACCCACCTTCGAGGAATGGTGGCGGCTTTGTTAGAGAACCAAGCTCAACAAGCTCTGGTTATGCAGAAATTAATTGTCGATCGTCCAATACCAACTATTATGCTGCTCCAGCTATTCCTATCCAGCAAAACTGCTTTTATTCCCATCACTTTGTAGATGGTCTTCTTCACAACTTTTTGAGGCTAAGGCCTTCCACTTTTAGCGGGAACTTGTCTCCAATGGACACAGCCGACTGGTTGAAAACAATTGAGATGGACTTGATCAATCTAAAAATCCCTAATTCTGAAGTTGTCCATCTCACAACACATCTGTTTCATGCTGAAGCAGAGTACTGGTGGGACAACATTCGAAATACCAGATTCATCGGCTACGAACTTGAATACATTCCTTGGGATGAATTTGTAAAAGTGTTCAAGGTCGAGTTCATTCCTCCGCCCGCGCATAATATTATAGAAGATACGATCTTAAGGCTGACACAAGGAAGTCGCTTTGTTTTTTATTATGAAAGAGAATTTCGTAGGTTAATTTGCTTTGCTCCAGAATTAATCCAATTCGAATCAACAAAATGCCATCGTTTCCTCAGTAGACTACGAGACTCGTTAAAAGATCCTATCGTCTCACTCTGTTTGACTAATTTCTTTGAATTGGTGGAAACAACAAAGGTACTTGAGCACCATCATTCTGAGAGAGATCATAAGCGCAAGATGCAATCAGTTCCCTACCATTATGAAGCTTTCAAAAGGCATAGAACTCAATCTGCAAAAGTCTATCAGATTGAAACTGCACCATCTGCTGAACTGATTCAAAGCTATAACCAGCCTCACCTTTATGGCAAGTGTTATCACTTTGGCTATAAGTGCTACACATGTGGAATTCCAGGTCATCTGTTCTATCACTGCATGTACATAGAAATATTGGACGGAGTTCAAATCAAGCAATTGCAGAGGAACCAAGTTTTCAGAGTGACATAATTAAATAAGAGAGATCCTGGTTTGGCAATAATGCCAGCCCCTGCTTCTGAAGCTGCTCAGGATCAACCTTCTGCCCCAAAGTATCAGAATAATCCTAGGAATTAGTTGAAAAATCATCCTGTCGGTCCTGCTTGAGTCTACGCCTTAACGCCACTCGAGGTTGCGGAAGATAATAATGTGGTTTCAGGTACACATTCTTGAACCTCTTCTTTAAATTATTTGTGCCCTTTAAATAATGCAATTAGTTAATAAAATTCGTATGAATAATTTTAGGCACACTATATTTTAATGACCAGCCCTGCAATGTGTTATTTGACAGTGGTGATAGTCATTATTTTATCTCTGAAAGTTTTGTCAATATTCTTAAGCCGCACTCATATAAATTAGCTAAGTCAATGAATGTTGGACTGCCATCTGGAGCCCAACTCAGTGCTCATAAGTTTTGCAATGTCAAAATTCCATTAAATAGTCAAGAGTTTGACTCCAAGTTAATTGTTCTGCCATTAGCAAATTTTGATATCATCCTTGGAATGAATTAGCTCAGTGATTATAATGCAGTGATAAATTGCCTTAAGAAGAAAGTCACTCTTCATTCCTAAGGCAAGTCTGAAAGTTTCATAAGAAAAGTCAGTATGTAATTATCATTAATTAATGCTATCAAAGTTAAGTAATTAATTAGTAAGTGTTGTGATTCTTTTCTTACTACTATGATGGGTAAAGCAAAGGAAAGTATTCTCCTCTCTGATTGTGAAGTAGTTAAAGAATTTGCTGATGTATTCCTAGAAGATATGCCTGGTGTACCTCCGCCTAGAGAAGTAGAGTTCTCTATTAAGTTGATCCTAAGTACTCAGCCCATATCTAAAGCTCTATACAGAATGACACCTAAGGAACTTCAAGAGATGAACGAACAATTGCAAGAGCTCTTGAATAAAGGCTTCATCAAGCTAAGCATGTCTCCTTGGGGAGAGCCCATTTTGCTTGTAAAGAAGAAAGATGGATTTATGCGGATGTGCATAGATTACCACAAATTAAATAAAGTCACTATAAAGAATAAATATCCACTACCTAGAATTAATGATTTATTCGACCAGTTATCTGGGGCCGTTCTATTCTCCAAGATTGACTTAAGGTCTAGATATCATCAATTGCGAGTAAAAGAAGTAGATGTAGGAAAGACCGTTGTTCGCACTCATTATGGTCATTTTGATTTTTAGTAATGTCATTTGGACTCACTAATGCGCCATCAATCTTCATGAATTTGATGCAACGAGTCCTTAAAATGTATTTAGACAAATTTGAAATCGACTTTATTGACGATATTCTTATCTATTCCCGAACCCTAAAGGATCATGAAGAACATATGAGGTTAGTATTAGAAGCTTTGCGTGATCATCAACTCTATGCCAAGTTTTCCAAATGTGAATTTTGGCTTAAATCCATTGCATTCTTGGGGCATGTCAGTCATCGATATCAAAAGTTTCTTGGGATTAACTTGATATTATAGAACATTTGTCAAGGGATTTTCCCATATCGCCTCACCTCTGACTAAACTAACTCAGAAATCTGTTCCATTTGTTTGGAATCCTGAATGCAAGGAAGCACTTCAAACCCTGAAGGATGCACTCTCTACTGCTCTAGTGCTTGCTCTGCCTAAGGAAGATTTGAACTATTAGGTGTATACAGATGCCTTTGGAATTAGTTTAGGTTGCATATTAATTCAAGAGGGTAAGGTAATCGCTTACGCCTCTCGTCAGTTAAAACCCCACAAGAAAAATTATCCAGTTCATGATCTTGAACTTGCCGCGGTAACTTTTGCCTTAAAGATTTGGCGCGATTATTTATATGGAGTTCAGTGTTCAATTTTCACCGATCATCAGAGTTTGAAGTTTATCTTCACTCAAAGAGAACTGAACTTCTATCAGAGAAGATGGTTAGAACTCATCAGCAATTATGACTTGAGTATTCAGTATTACCTAGGTAAAACAAATGTGGTGGCCAATGTTCTTAGCCATCATGCCACTCTATCTGCCATGATTTCTTCAAGTTCATTAGAGCAAGAGTTTTGTAAGCTTAAAATTTCTCTAGTAAGTGGTGATATGTTAAGTTTGCTTCTAGTAAATATCAATGTGGAACCCACATTTCATAGAGATGTTTCCATCTCGCATACCAAGGGCGAAGATTATCTAAAATTCAAAGTTGATATTGAAGGTGGTCATCATCAAGATCTGTAGATGTGTAATGGCATAATTTATCAAGGAAATCATCTATGGATTCCTAAATCCATGCACTACGAAGTTCTAGTAGAAGGACATAATTTTGGATATCACATTCATCCAAGCAGTACAAAAATGTACCGGGATTTAAAGCAGTCATTTAGGTGGCCCGGTATGAAGAAAAAATGTAACAACCCAAGTTGTTACCCGTGTCAATTAGGACTAACCCATATCCTAAATTATGATCTTAAATGCCAATTAGGTCATTAGGAGTTCACCACCAAGACCTAGTACAAATCAGGAGTCAAATGGGCTAAATCTTGATTTTTGAGAAATCCAAAAACCATAGAAATTGACCTATCTAAATTGACCTCAGATCAAAATAAGACTTCGCCATTGGACTCAATTCCCCCAAACTAGATAAGAGTGATGTTTTGGTGGCAATCGGAAGTCGTCGAAATTTTATTGAATATTTTAATAATATTTAAATATCCCAAAAAATAGAAAAATTAAATACTCATCGGAATTAAAATCCAACTTTGTCTTTTCGATCCTCACTCTTGAATTAGCTAAGGGTGAAATTTTGGGATTTTCAGAAGTCGTCAGATTTTCTTGAATATTTTAATATATTTAATTAATTAGAAAATAAGAAAAATAAATAGTCGTCGAAATCAAAATCTGATTCCGCCATTTTTCCCTCACCCTCAAATTAGCTTGGAATGAATTTTTGGGATTTTTGGAGATCATTTATAAATTATGATTTTTGAGATTAATTAATTTATTTATTTAAATCCATTTTTTGTCTTCTTTCCCTCCTCCTTCTTCATTGGATGGCTGGGACCCACAACCAACTAATCCCAGCTGAGCCTCCTTTCCCTTCAGCCCCCTTGCTATGCTTAGCCTATTCTGCCCCTATACCTTCTGCCAGCCCCCCCTCCTATCTCACTAAGTGGGATGCGCCAACTCACGCCATCCCAACCTATGGCAGGTTTCCCATCCATTAAGAGAGCCATTAGCTCTCAGCCATAGTCCCCTATCCTCCTTGACAAGCTGAGCTCCTCTCTTCCCTGTATTGTTGTACTTGCTACTGGAAGAAACCTCAGCTCCTCCCTCTTCTTGCTATAAGTTGAAGAAGAAGAAGAAATGATCTCTCAAGCTCTCAAGCCTCCCTTAGAAAATCCACCATTGTCAAGCCAAGGTACTCCCTTTCCCCAATTGAATGTATTCAATGGCTACTTTATTTACTCTTATGCTTAGTTTGCATCCCTAGAAATTTGAATTTATGGCATGGAGTTCATTAGAGCTCATTAAGGTTATAATTTTAGAAAGATAAAGTTGTTTTGTTTTTCTTCATTTCTGCATATATAGTCCTTTAACCCCACTGTTTGCATTGATAACTTAATCTTTTCGTGTCGATTTGGGTATCAATAGAAATGTCTCGGAAAGACCTTTCTTCCATTGATATATGGCATCCCACATGAAGTGCTCTAAGTTGAGAATTAGGGTCTGCTACAACGCCCGAGTTTTGAATTAGGTTCCTCTACAGCGCACCACAACGCCAAAATCCGCTGCAGCACACCGTAGCGTTCAGAAAATTGATTTGACCATATCTTAGTCAATTGGACTCCAAATCTAGAAATTTAAAATGCTAACTAGCTTAGAATTTTAGTTCCAATAATAACTTGAAATAATATTTAGGTTTTAAACTCTAAAAAAATCATAAAATGACCAAAATACCTCTAACCTTAATTAGGTCATAACTTGACCAATTGAAGTCAAATTTGAGTCTACTCCGAATTAAAGTACTTAGTGTGATATAGGGAAGCTATAGCCATTCAGTTTGCTAAATTTGGGCACCCAATGGAAAAGTTAGCTTTTTGACCCCTCTTAACTTAAAAAATTACCAAATTGCCCTTAGAAATTAAAATGGCTATAACAATTCATTAGATCTCAGAATTTAGTGTTCTTAGATTTTATGGAATTCTTTAATAGAAACCAAAAATAAACTATATAAAAATTTAGATTTCAACAGGTGAAATTTACTAAAATTCTCCTTAGGTCAAAATCCATAGTTTGGACCTATAGGACCCATTTCTTATCCAAATTTGATGTACTTACTATTGATCTTCAAGTTAGACAGTAAGAAATCATTTGATAATAAGAAATTCCAATTTGGAGGCCTAAATCAAAAAGTAGGTTTTTGGACCCTTAAGTAGGGGCAAAATTTAGGTTAAGTATCCTTAACCCTCAAAATACCTTTTAAATTATTAAAATCAGCAATAAAATAGATTTAGGATCAATTTAAGTCATAAATAACTTAATTGGAATAATTTCTAAAACATCTTAATTTTTGGCTAAAAAATCCTTAAGGTTAATATGCCTTACTTAGCTAAAATCTATCCCTAACCTCCCTAATTAAATAAAATCAGCAAATGTAAAGAAATTCAATCAATTCATAAAAATTCTCTAAGTCTTATCATTAGGAATTCTCACTTCACCTTAGGATCTGTTCTTTAAGAATATGGTTAAATATTATATTAGATTTTATTCATTGAATAATGGGGTTATTCAATGAATGAATCTTTAATTTTTATTAGTTCTAGATTTTCATAATTTCATTTTTGATTATTTTATCTTTTAATCCTAAATTAAGAATAGGAGAATCATCCTATTAAGCTTGACTTTGCTTTATCAAATTTACCTTAATCATTAGTTCACTTAAAACTAAAACCTTAAAGACCCTTAGACTTTACCTTTGGATTATGTGCTTAACTCTAATCTCATGGTGTTAAAATCATAATCCCTAGTTTAGTATATCTTGATCAGATCTTAGTATAAAACATCTAAATTCATAAATTAGATCATAATGATTTATTATATAACTCATAATTGACATTGATTTAATCATATTAGGACCTAGCTAGTCCTAATATTTTATAATATATAATGCCGTACTTCTAAGTTACACTCGATAGTAGGAATTGGAGATCCTGAACTTGGGTACTTATAATAGTTAGAATAGTTTAATTAGACAACAATAGTATCACAATGTGTAGAAGAGTTCCTTGCTTGCTGCTTGATTATTGTGCTATGCATTCCTTGAACATATCATGTAAGAAAACTTTGTGCATGAAATAAGAACTTAGAATAATTAGGATAATAATTGCCTTGGGTTCAATTATATTCTGGTAGGTTTTGGTGCACATTTATCCTAATGGATAGGGGTAAGGAGTAATAAGGATGCTTAACATTACTCATTGAGGAGTGTGTGTTAAGCTTGGAATTTGTATAGTCTTGCAAACGTGCTTGTCTCATCAACTATTTTTGGATGTGTCCACAAAAACAAAACTAAAATACCTAAAAGATTCTGTATTTATATTTACTACCTCTTCAGTCATATTGTTCTGTTTTGTCTACCCTAGCCCAGAAAGGCTTTGGGAATTATGCTGGGCATGATTGACCAACTTTCTATTATGGCTATTTTACATACCCATTTTAGTTTCAATTTACTGTTTACTGTATTATTGATGCATGTTATTTCAGTCAGCTATATTTCTTTACTTACCTACTCACTTGTACATATTTATAAGATGCTAGACTTTACTGCTTACTATATATACCATTTTCAAATTTCTATCTTTAATTAGCATATGTCATATGATCATCATTATATTTAGAATTAAACTTTTCTTTTAGTACTTTTACTTACTGTATTATATATATATATGCCCATTCCTTGTTTAGTTGCTTGAGGTGTGCCTTATTATCTCAATTACTGTTTAGTTATAAATATCATATTTATAACTTACCATGTTCCTTGTAAGCTTACTGCCTCTGTGCTAGTTAGTGCATTTATTCATATTTAAGTTTAAATGGTGACATTAATAATTCATGTAAAATATTTAGTCTAAAATGTACTTAGACAATTGTCTAATAAGATTTTTTCTTTTATTGGCTGGGGCCCTAATATTGTGAAACCAACAATGTCAGATTCAGATAGATTTGAGAAGCGGGGTGTTAAAGAAGAGGAGCCTTATATAGAGGAGGAGCATCAACAGGGTGATCCAGAAGCTGCCTACTTTTTTTTACTCATTGTGAGGATGAGAGACCCATAGATTTATTTTCAGTCTCTTTAAACTATTTATTAATGCTGTAATAATACATGTACTTATAATTGTGATTACTTTTTATACTACTATTTTCTAAACTAGGTTTCATTTTAATTCATGTTTGATATATAGTGAAATGGATGTATTATTTATTTCATATGCTTTCGCACTCTATATTTGTATTAATTTAGTGATTGATCCCTTGTTTTCATTCTGTGCACCTCTTTCCCTTATTAGTGAATTGTGGATCTTACCTAATCTAATGATAAGTGGGGGATTTGCCAGAGTGGCACACCATCCCTTAGGCCTAATCTTGCGGACTAGGGGGTGGGGCGCCACAAAAGTGTAGCCAATTTCATGGCTAAATGTTATGCCTGCAGCTTAGTAAAGGTCGACCACCAAAGATATGGTGGTCTTCTGCAACCATTAAAAATTCTTCAATGGAAATGGTTTGATATATCAATGAATTTTGTCATGGGATTGCCACATGCAAAATCTGGCATCGATACAATCTGGGTTTTATAGTAGACTGAACTAGGAACTCACTACTAAGACCTAGCTTAAATCAGGAATCAAATGGATCAAATCCCGATTTTGGGAATTTCCAGAAACCCTAGAAATTAGCCTATTTATTTTGATCTCAAATAAAAAATCTGACTTCGCCATTGCGCTCACCACCCTCAAATTAGCTATGGGTGATGTTTTGGAGGCATTTAGAAGTCGTTGGATTTTTGTCGAATATTTTAATATTATTTAAATTACTCAGAAATTTGAATAATTAAATACTTGTCAAATAAAAAATCTGATAGCGCCATTGCATTCCTCACCTCTCATTTAGCTAGAGGTGATTTATTAAATTTTTTTTGGATGCATCTAATTAATTAATTTTAATTATATTAAATCAGTTTGAAAATTAATTATATAATGATTTAAAATTATTTTAAATTAATTAGTCGGCGACTGTTTTCTTCTCGACTCGCCATTTGCTTTTCCACTAACGTCGTCTACTTTGGTGTCAATTTCTCGGCACCATTAGATCGGATCAGTTGATCTGATCGTGCGGCCTGCGTATTGTCTCTCTCGCTGGGACACCGCAGCTCGACGCGTGCTGTACGAGGTCGCATGCGGCTCGCTGAGCTTTGCCGCGCGTCTTCCACCGCCTTATGTCCCTGACATGCCTCTCATTATCAAATAAGAGTTAACTGTCATTCTCTATGCTCTGAATCGAGCAAGGCAAATAGTGTTGAAGACTTTTGCCTTCGAATCTATCTTCCTATAGCCAAGCCATCAGGTACTCAAATTCTTCCTTATTATTTTCAATTCAATATCTATATTGGCTATTACTTATTGCTATAATTGAACTGAGTAGTTAATGGATAAATCGAATGAATTCAATAGCAATGCGATCCTAACCATCATATCGAGATTTTTATGCTTGTGTATTATTCAATATTTAAGGATGGAATTCGTGAATTATAAATCTAATAGAAATAGATTGATACTGTGTATTTCGAGCAGAGCAAATTAGTTATTTTAAGATCCCTCAAAATTGGATGATCTCCAGAATTAGGGCATCATCTCCTTTGGCGTGAGAGGGAGCAATTCTGGTGCGAATGCTGACGGATTGTAGCGCCCCGCTCCCTAAATCCACAATCATTAGACTAAGGAGTAGAGTGTCACTCTGGCAAATCCCTCACTTATCCTTGGATTAGGTGAGATCCACAATTCAATAATAGGGGAAGGATGTGCATAGAATAATCATGGAAATCAGTCACTAAGTCTATCATACATACATAGTGCGGAAGCAAAATGAAATAAACATTACATCCATTCACCATACATTAAATGAGAAAATAGAAATATAGCTCAGTAAATAATAATATGCAGAAAGTAAACACAGTCACGAGTACTTGTATTATTATAACATCTTAAGTACAATTTATGAAATGAAATAAATAACTCTCATCCTCACTATGAAATAAAAAGGGAACTATATATCTTCTGGTCCAAGCTACTGCGCCTCCTCTAAGTAAGGCTCCTCCTCAGGCATAGGATCCTCAAGCTGCTCAATAATGTTATTGTCAATTTCACAATGCCAGGGCCCCAGCCAATAAAAGAAAAATCTTATTAGACAAAATGTCTAAGTATATTTTAGGTAAGTAATTTATTAAGCATTTGTTAATATCACCATTTTACTATATACCAAATAAAAGATCTATCTAGCATGGAGCAAGTAAGCATACAAGAGAATGAGGGTAAGTTATAAATGTAATATTTATAACTAAGAAAGAATTGAGGCAAAAGCACACCTCAAATAAACTAAATAAGGTAGGGTATACGTATGTAATACAGTAAGTAAAAGTACTGAAATAAAAGTCTAAACCTAAACATATTGATGATCATATGACATATGCTAATTTGAAACATTAATCTAAAAATGGTACATATAATATAAGCAATAAAGTTTAGCATCCTATATATGTATTTATACAAGTGAGCATGTAAAATAATATAACTACTGCTGACTGAAATAGCATGAATCAAGAACATAATAAATAGTAAACTGAAAAACTATAAATAAAGAACATATAACTGCCATATCAAAAAAATTGGCCAATCCAGCCCAATATACTTTTATTTCTGTGGATAATTTCAAAAACATTTGAGGAGTCAAGCATGTTTGCAAGACTGAACAGGTCCCAAGCTTAACACAGTCTCTTCCATGAGTGATGTTAAGCACCCTGATCTCTCCTTACCCCTGTCCATTAGAGTCATGTGCACCATAATCCACCATGAACTGAACCCATATGCAAAAGTTTTCTTAATATTCTAAGTCTTCATTTTCATGCAATAATATTTTCTTATATGATATGTCCAAGGAAAAATAATCACAAAATTTAAGGATTGTGTAGCACAAAAATCAAGTAGGGAGCAAGGAACTCTACTAAACATTGTGATATCATTTGTTGTCTGATTTAAATATTCTAATATTCCAAGTTACACAAGTTCAAGATCTCCAATTCCTACTATCAAGTATAACTTAGAAGTACATCCTTATAGATTACAAAATATTAGGACTAGCTAGGTCATAATATGCTTAATCAATATCGACTATGAAAAACACTCACAACCTAATTTATGAGTTCAGATGTTCTAAACTATTAGCTAGCCAAAATCTACAACTATAGATTATGGATTTAACACCACAAGATTTGAGCTAAATCACATAATCCCAAAGATAAGACCTAACATCTAGGTTTTAGTCTAAAAGTGATATATTGATTAAGGTAAATCCTATTAAGTAAATCAAACATAATAGGATGAATCTCCTATCCTAAATTTAGAGTTAAAAGATAAAATAATCAAAATAAGTTGTAAAAGTCTAGAAACTAGTAAAACTAAGAATTTATTTATTGAATGACCCACTTATCCAATGAATGAAATCTAGCCTATGAGCTAGTCATAGTCTTAGGAATAGTTTTAATGTGAGGTGAAAAGATCCTAAAGAAAGAACTTGGGGCAAATTTTAGAAAATTTTCAAATTTGGCCTAACGGTTGATTTTATCACTTAGAATAATTCTATTATAGTTATAATATTATTTTTAATGACTTAGAAGATAATTTAGGATCTAGAGATGCTTAACCTAAATTTTGGGCAAAATAACCATTTTGCCCCTATTTAAGGGTCCAAAAGCTACCTTTTAAATTAGAGTTCTAAATTGAAATTTCTTATTGCCAAATGATTTCTTATTATCTAACATGAAGATAGATAGTAAGTTCATCCATTTTGGTCAAGAAACGGATCCTATAGGTCCAAACTAAGGTTGTTGACCTAAGGGGCATTTTAGTAATTTACACCTAATGGAACCTAAAATTTCATGCAGTTTACTATTGTTAATTGTTCAAGGATTCCATAGAGTCCAATAACACTGCATTCTAAAGTTAAATGACTAAGTTATAGCTATTTCAAATTCTAAGGGCGTTTCAGTAATTTTCTCGATCAACGGGAGACTAAAATTGAACTTTTTTATTTGAGGACCAATTTTAACAAACTAAGTTTTTATAGCTTCCCAATAATATTCTGAGTATCTTGATAGGGAGTAAACCCAATTTGGACTTCAAATAGTCATGTTATGACCTAACTAGGGTTAGGGGTATTTTAGTCATTTCTAATTTTTTAGGTTTTAAATCTTAGATATTATTTCGGTTTATTGATTAGGTTTGATGGTGTTTAGATGGGTGTCGAGGGGTAGGGAAGAAGACTAGGTCGAGCTATTTTTAGATTTGGCTGCGAAGGTTGCGGTGGAGTTTGGAGAGTATTTGGGAGATTAGATAATGATTTAATATTTCTAAATGATACTTAAGATGCTGGAGAAGATGTGTAAATAGTTTGAGATTATGAGAATAATAGTATGGTTAGAAAAATAAAATATAAATAAGATAATAATCTAACTCACTAAAGATAGACAGTAAACTTGACACCACCAAGCACCAAGCAATATCAAAGCTATTCACCACAAATTTCTTTCATTCAAGTTACTCCATTACATTATATTTCAGCTCATATTTATAGGAACTACAAGTCTCTTGCCCTATGAGCTTTGAAGGGAAAATATGGAGGGAAATTTTGAAGGAAAAGATGGGTAGTTGGTAATTAGTGAAGAAGTAACTCTAACTACTTACATTAAATATTTTTCTCATGCCATGGCTGGCCAAACATGTGCCATAATAAATAAAAAAAATACAATATTAATAAAAACAAATTACAAATAGTAAACCTAATATTTGGGCTCTTTATTGGGCTTTTGATTGGGTTTTTGTAATTAGGCCCACCTTCAAATTCTTCGCTTGAACTTTAGCCATGGCTCTTGTTATCGGGCTTTTGATAATATTCTTAGGATGTGCTACATAAAGTCCCATTAGCCCAATTGAACTCTGCACCAAAGAGTTAAAATCTAAGTAATCTTCTACTAATTGTGGATCTAGAGCTTCCAAATCTGTACGTGTTAGCCATGTGTCTTCTGTAGACGGCTTATTTTTCCAACGAATAAGAAAACAAGGCTATTTATCTTGATCATTAGGAGCCTCCTCAGTGATGATGTAGTCAATGTCTAAAAAGGATGGAGTTTGCATGTGGGGAACTATATCTCCTGCTAAAAAGTTAGACTGCACAAGTGGAGGTTTGCTAACTCCTTCATATGATAAACTATCTTTAATATTACTAACAGGATGAATTAGCATGTCATTTGGCAAATCAAGGTGATAAGCATTAGATCCAATTTTCCTAAGAACTTTGAAAGGGCCACAAGCCCTTGGATGTAATTTCTTGTATTTGGTGTTGTTATATCGCTCAGGGTAGATGCGAATCAAAACATAATCACATTCTTTAAATTCTTTAGTTGATTTATTATGATTTGCCTTAGATGCATATTTTTCATTACTTAAAGTGATTTGATGTCTTATAAAATCATGAAGGGTTTGAAAATCTTATGAAAATGTGATTGCTGAATCAGAAAATGCATGAGAAGAAAGGTTGGCAGCATCAATCGGCCATTTAGGATTATGGCCATACACCACCTCAAATGGAGATGTTTTGGTTTTTCGAGAAGTACTACTATTATATGCAAATTTAGCAGTAGGTAAATGTAAGTCCCAATTACCAATACTTTTTCCAACAAGGCACCTAAGTAAGTTTCCTAAGCTTTGATTGACAACTTCAGTTTGATCATCCATTTAGGGGTGAAAAGCTGATGAAAATTTTAATTATGTCCCAAGAAGTTTCCATAAGGTCTTCCAAAAGTATGAGACAAATCAAACATCCCGATCTGATACAATATTTGAAGGAAGGCCATGCAATCGCACAATTTCCTCAAGGAATAATTTTGTAGTATGGGAGGCATCATTAGTCTTAGAGCAAGGTATGAAATGGGCCATCTTAGAAAATCTATCAACAACCACAAATATGCTATCATGATCATGAGCTGTTCGGGGTAACCCAAGAACAAAATCCATTGATAAATCTTCCTAAGGCCTATGAGGAACAAGCAATGCCATGTATTGGCCAGATTTTTGTTTAGTAGCTTTAGCCTGTTTGCAAGTTAAACATTGAGCTACTAGTTTTTGAATATCTCTTTTTAGGGAAGGCCAAAAAAATCTATTATCCATCAAGCAAATCATTTTATCCTTTCCAAAATGGCCCGCAATTCCTCCTGAGTGCAGTTCAAAAATCAAAAACTCCCTTAGAGAAGACCTAGGAATGCAAAGTTTCTTTCCTCGATAAAGATACCCATTAATCACAGAATATGCTACGTTTAAGGTCATTGGTTTGTCCAAGTGCTCCATGTAAATTAGATGAAAGTCTGGGCACACTGGGTACTCTTCTCGAAATTCATTCAAATTCAAGAATTTTGAATTCTAAAGAGGAGATGGTTATTGCCAGCCTTGATAATGCATAAGCAGGTTTGTTTTCAATTCCTGGTTTATGTTTAAGGACAAATGAATAGTTTTGGAGAAACTCAACCCATTTGGCATGTCTATGATTCAACTTTCATTGAGTATTGAAAATTTAAGGGCATGATGGTCTGAATTAAGAATAAAGTCATTATGTAAGAGATAGTGTCGCCAATGCCTTAATGACTGAATGACAGCATAAAATTCTCTATTATATGTTGAGTATCGTTGCTTTGCATCATTCAACTTCTCACTAAAGAATGCAATAGGGTGATTTTCTTGATTTAAAACTCCTCCAATTCTAATTCCAATTGCATCACAAGTCACTTCAAAGGTTTTAGAAAAATCAGGGAGTCGAAGGACTAGGGCTGTTGTCATTAATACTTTAATTTGATCTAAAGCCTTTTGAGTAGTTGGGGTTCAACAAAACTTGTCTAACTTCAATATATCAGTGATTGGTGCTACAACAACACTAAAGTTTCTAATGAATCGCCTATAGAATGGTGCAAGGCCATGAAAACTCCTTACTTCAGTAAAGGTTTTAGGAGTTGGCCACTCCATAATTGCCTTAACTTTGGTCCATTCAGGTTTTATTCATTCAGAGGAAATGATAAAACCTAAGAATATCACCTCAGTTTTCAAGAAGAAACATTTTTTAAAATTAATGTATAACTTCTCTATTTTAAGGGTCTCAAAATTTTGTCTAAGATGATTAAGGTGGTCTACTTTATTTGGGCTAAAAATTAATATATCATCAAAATAAACCACCAAATATTTTCCTATAAATGACTTAAGAATAGTATTCATCATTCTCATAAATGTACTAGGTGAATTTGAAAGTCCAAATGGCATGACCAACCATTCATAGAGTCCATTAGGGGTCTTGAAAGTTGTTTTCCATTCATCTCCAGATCTAATTCTAATTTGATGATACCCACTTTTCAAATCAATCTTAGAAAAAAATTTGCTCAAGAGATTAAGTCTAACATGTCATCTAACCGGGGAATGGGAAATCGATATTTGATAGTGATTTTACTGATAGCCCGACTATCGATGCACATTCTCCATGTTCAATCCTTCTTAGGAGTTATTAGGGCAGGACCGCACAAGGACTAAGACTATCTTATATAAATCCTTTCTCAAGTAATTCAGTGACCTGTCTCTTAATTTCTGCATGTTCAGTGGGGTTCATTCTGTAATGAGAAAGGTTTGGATGTTGTGAACCTGGTACTAAGTCTATAGCATGTTGGATGGATCAAAGCGGTGGTAATTCATTTGGGAGTTCCTCCGGAGCAATTTCTCTAAATTCAGAAAGGAGAGGTAAAACCTCTTTAGGAATGGGAATCTCATTAATATTTAAGTTAACTTCTTTTATATGTAAAAGGTGAACATTTGTCGGATCAGAAAATTATGTTTTTAAGGTTCCAAATCCTATTGAGCTTACATCAAACGTTAAAAAAGAATGAGTAAATAAGCTAGAACTAGGATTTTGCATAAGATCCCTTATCACGATCAGTTGAAGCTTTGCTCCTTTCTTGATAGTGGGTTTTGGTTTAAGATCAGATGTTAGTTTATGTGGTGCTATAGATGGTATCTTCTCTAGTAGTCTGACTGGCAAAAGTTTGATAGTTGTATTGTTATGTTTAAGAATATATGTGTTCTCTCTACCATAATGGATTACACTCAAGTCATAAAGTCATGGTCGCCCAAGTAGAATATGAGCAATATCCATAGGGAGCACATCACACTAAATTTTATCCTCATAACTACCAATCTTGATAGGAACTAAACATCAACTAGCGATGGGAAGCAAAGTATGGTTAACCCAACTAACATGAAAGGGTTGGGGATGAGGTTCAGTTTTTAAATTAGCTCTTGATATAGCATTGGTAGAGATAACATTCATTGCACTACTGCCATCAATAACTAACCTACACCTTCGCTCATTACACACAATATACATGCTAAAAATATTCTTTCTCCTCCAGTCTTCTTCTTCATTCTTAGCTATTGTAAGGCATCTCATCACATTAATTTGAGGATCGTCCATAAATTCTTCATCTGATAATGGAGTATCATCATAAACTTCTTCTAAAGTTTCATTAATAGGGTCATGAACTTCATATAACAATAAGATTTGCGCCTTAAATTGGTTCTACATGTGTCCTCTCTTATGAAATTTGAAACAAATAATATCTTTGATGTTATTAGAGCTTCCCTCTTTGGGTGGATAGTTTGAGCTAGAGGCTGGAATGGCTGTAGTAGTTGACTTATGTTTTGAATTAGAAGTCATTTAAGCTCTAGTTCATATTATAGAAGCTGACTTCTTTTGTTATTCAACAAGTAGAGCATAATGGAAAGCTTCTTCTAAGGTTTAGGGATAAAAAAGTTCAACCTCATTTCTAATTTCTATTCTAAGCCCAATAACAAATTTATTAGCAAGTTGCCAATCATTATCCCCACAATTAGTCCTAGAAGTTAGATCCTCAAAAGTATTTAAGTATTCTGTGATAGAATGAGAGCCTTGCCTTAGAGTCAATAATTGTCCATGTAACTTCTTATCATGATGCCGAGGACAATATTTTGATATAAGTATTTCTTTTATCTCTATCCAAGTCAAATTTGTCCTTCCTAACCTTTGTTCTTTTGCTAAAGTGTTTGTCTAATAAATCTTAGCATGACTAGTCAATTTCATCTTAGCAAAAGAAACTCATTGATAATCATCCATCCTATACCAATCAAAGAAGTCATCCATTTGGGTTAACCAACCTAAGAATTTGTTTGGATCATGTGTGCCATCATAAGTAGGAGCTTTAACTTTAACTCTCATAGAGGGATCATTAAAATAATTAGCAACTCGTTGGTGGTCTCTCCTTTCTCCATTCTTAGGGTTTAATTATTTTTGATGAGGTTGGGGAGGTGGTGGAACATGGGGTTGGCAATCACTTGCATCTATGTATGAGCCATCATCTTCCATTGGTGCATTAAGGTTATGGATAGAATGTGAAGCATAATTTTTATTATTTTGCAAGAGGTTAAAGATGCTTTGAATTTGATCTTTAATATCCTGCATTTGTGTTTTACTTTCCTCAAATAATTACATAGTCTTTGTTTCATGTTCATGAATCCTAAGATCTAAGAAATCTACTATCTTTGTCAAGTTCTCGACTTGGTCTTGGGAAATTGACTTTGGTGCCATTATTTTTTTATAAAAAAATATGAGGAAGAAAAAAAAATGCTAGATTTGAGAAGATGAAATAGAAAATATAAGTGTAAAAATAATATGAATTGTAAGTTAAAAGAACTTCCAGATGAGAAGGGGGGCACTTGGCCACTTACGTCCCAAGCCCTCCTTAGGCTATTTACGCCCTTTTGACAAAGTTCTATTTAACTTCGCAATACACTAGGTTTTTTATAAGTATATTTTTATGCAAATAAGATTAATGCAAATAAATGTTTTTTTTTAGATTTAAAAACTTTATTTTCTTAAAAATTACAAATTAATTTAAGTGATGAAAATAAACAACTAATATTACCACAAATACCAAACATAGAAAGTAAAGAAGTTCATATAATTTTTTTTTTGTTCGCATCAAGGTAAATGCTTCAATATTAAGTGGAACACTCACTTTCCATATTTTCACTCAAGTAAATGCTTAAGGTATGTTCACACAAGGATATCGGTTAGGCTATATAATTTGCTCACTAGTTGGAGTTCATGCACACACTATAAACTTGCAAGTAATATGATAAATTTCCAAGCAATTAATATGAAAAATATCAAGTCATAAAAAGGATTAACTTACCTTGCACTTGTTGGCATGACTCAAAAGCTTGTGAAGAAGATTTCACCAAAATTTATTCCTTATGCTGAGATGCTTTTTTTTTTTTTTGCTTTCCCAACCTCACTCTGATACCAAAATATGATGCTAGATGGCTGCCTTTTCTCAGTAAATTAAATATATAAATATTGAATGGATTGGCAGGATAATATCTAAGAATGATTTCTAGAATTTGTGGTGGGTTGTTTATGAGTTTAGAGTGGACTATCTAAAGGAAAGCCAAGACTAGTCCAATTCGAGCCTAGTTTGGGCTGATTCAAAATATCCCTTTTGTAGGTAAGGTTTTGGTGGGTTAAAGGGTTGGAAATAAATTAATATAGGTAGTCTAAGATGTGTAGTTTGGATCTGGAGTAGATGGCTAGGTTTGATGGTGTTTAGATGAGTGTCGAGGGATAGGGAAGAAGATTAGGTAGAGCTATTTTTAGATTTGGCTGCGAAGGTTGCGGTGTAGTTTGGAGAGTATTTGGGAGATTAGATAATGATTTAATATTTTTAAATGATATTTAAGATGCTGGAGAAGATGTGTAAATAGTTTAAGGTTATGAGAATAAGAGTATAGTTAGAAAAATAAAATATAAATAAGATAATAACCTAACTCACCAAAGATATGCAGTAAACTTGATACCACCAAATACCAAGCAATATGAGAGCTATTCACCACAAATTTTATTTATTCAAGTTACTCCATTACATTACATTTCAGCTCATATTTATAGACACTACAAGTCTCTTGCCCTATGAGCTTTGGAGGGAAAATATGGAGGGAAATTTTGAAGGAAAAGATGGGTAGTTGGCAATTAGGAAGAAATAACTCCAACTACTTACATTAAATATTTTTTTCATGACATGGCTAGCCAAACATGTGCCATAATAAATAAAAAAAATACAATATTAATAAAAATAAAATACAAATAGTAAACTCTATATTTGAGCTCTTTATTGAACTTTTAATTAGGCTTTTGTAATTAGGCTCACCTTTAAATTTTTCCCTTGAACTTTAACCATGACTATTGTTATTGTGCTTTTGATAATATTCTTAGAATGTGTTACATCAGTTTATTTAGGTCCTAAAATGTCACTTCATTATACGTACCCAAAAACTAATTTTTGAATTATGCCATTTTATTTCTTTTATTTTTATGACTAAAATAAAACCTATATTTACTATATTTAGATCATTGTATAAAAAGTTATTAACTTTAAAATTTTTTTTAAATTAAATTAATTTAGTTTGTCTCACTATTTATTAATTTAATTTGTATTAATTCACTATTCATACTTATAATTAGGAATAAATTTATTGTATTTGTTAATAATCTGTATTTAATTAATTAGTTTATTAATTAATCTGTGATTTGTCTCATTATTTATCTATAATCTAATTAGGGTTAATCATTAATTAATTACCTATAAACCTAATTAATAATTATCAATAATTTCTTTTATCTTAAATTTTATTGTATTCAATAGATTAATTAAACTAGACTTAATTATTGTTAAATTAATTAAGATCATATTAACAATAATTTAGTTATACTATTATTCTTATTACTCTTTAAATATTTAAATACTAAATTGATTAAATCAATTATTAATTATTAAGCTAATTAACTTAGGTTAATTAATAAAGTAGATTATTAAACTAATTAAATTTTTATTCTAATTAATCTGCTATTTAGTAATTAATTAATTACTAATGACTGTTAAGCTAAATTATTAATATTTATTGGTTTTATTTAATTACGGTTTAATATTAATTGTTTTAATTGATTACAATTGATTAGCCCCTAATTTAATTATTGACATTAATCAAACTTAACTGTAATTTAATTTATATTTAATCATAACTATATAAACTCTAACATATATGTATATATATATATACACACTTGACCCTTAAATTTCTATTTAATGGGTTAAACAAGACTAAGTAGCCACTAATCACTCTCAGTTTAACTACTTAATTAATTGTGATTATCTAATTATTTGAATACTTAAGTCCTAACTATACACATTTATATGTACATCTATCTAATTACATGTGTTATATATATATATATATATATATATATATATATATATATATATATATATATATTTGTAGATATATATTTATATCAATTGCAGATCATCATGATGAACGAGACCTGCCAGAGCCACGTGGCAAGCCATCAGTGGCTGCGGCAGAGGGCGCGGGGCCCGCCATAACACTCGGCGCGCTCTGACTCGTAGAGTCAAAGCTGCGTGTCCTGCAACTGACGGCGAGGCAGATGAGGGCGGGACCCACTTGCACACGCGGACACCCGCGATTCACAGCGGAGCTACAGCATGGGCCCAGGCGCTGACGCGTGCCGCCAGTGGGGTCCACCCAGCGGAGTACGTGACACTTGGTTAGCCCACGCGTCTTGGGCTGGGCCCGAGCCAACCCAGCCCAAATTCTGAGAGCTTCGTCTTCCTCGCAACGCGCCGACCTAAAGTTAAATCGACTCGGCTCTGAGCGATCGGACCGATTGATTCTTGATCAGGTCCGATCGGAAGCTCTATCTATGCATGCGATAATTGATCACGAATTGGATTGAGTAGATGGACTAAAGAAAGGAGAATCGGGGAGTACCTGGTTCGACGGTCACAGTGAGTTGAGCTTCGATTGCAGTCTCTCGAGGTCCAGTTTGTGGAATCGCTAAACCTAAGTGCTGATGGGGGTTTAAAGGGGGCTAGACGGATGGCTCTAGGCCTGGCAGGCCGCGGATTGGAATGGCAAGCGGCTAACCGCCGCGTGGAGGATGGCGGAGGCTTCGATGAAGAAGATGGAGCCAGAGCCATCGGTTCAGATCCGATTCGACGGACGGATGGGGGCACTGTATGATCAGACGGCACCGCTAGGGAAACTGACGGCGGGGTTAGGATTTTTAAAGGCGCCGTTATGTATTATATAAATAATAATAATATTTTTTTTTATTAAGAAAAAATTACAATTACTCACCCCTAGCTAATTAAGGGGTGATGAACACAATGACGAGGTCGAATTTTTGATCTGACGAGTATTTTAATTTCCTAATTTCCGGGGTATTTAAATATTAATAAAATATTCGTCAAAATTTTAACGACCTCCGATTGACACGAAAATATCACCCCTAGCTAATTTGGGAGCAATAAGCACAATGGCAAAGTCCATTTTTTGATATGAGGTCATTTTAGATAGGTCAAATTTTTAGGGTTTTGGGATTTTCTAGAAATCAGGATTCGATCCATTTGACTCTTGATTTGGCATGGGTCTTAGAGGTTGACTCCTAAAGACTTGATTAACACTTAGGATCAAATCTAAGGCTGAGATTAGTCCTAATTAACTAAGGTAACAACTTGGGTTGTTATACGGATCGAAGGTCGTTCTTAGAGCTTTTATTTGGCATGCGTTTTAGGTCGAGAGAAGAGTCGTGCGTCGTGCCAAGTCTTACCCTAGGTCTCATCTTCCCTATTGCCTGTCAGGGGAGGCTTTCTGGCATTCGTCTTGGGTAGGGTAGAGCTCGACCCGTGTGAATCAAAGACGGGCTGCGTATTTCCTTCAGACGAGCAATTCACGGTGGGGCCCGCGCGCCGTTATAAACGTTAAAGAAATTGTAAAATTAAATTATATGAAAATTTAATTAAAAGAATTATTATAGCTAATATTCAAACCTAAATATCTTAAAATTTACTAACCCAAATAATATAAATAAATATATCATTTTAATCACCAAATATCAAGGAATTTATTGGTGCCATTCAATTTTTAGTAGGATCAAGATTTCACTTAGTGACATTTAGGGTATTCTCTTAATTACAAAATTAACCCAAATATTCAAACTTTCATAACATTATATGGATTCACCCAAACATACCTAATATGGGTCTCAAAGTAATCAGCAATGTCTTAGGAATATTCATATAGGGTAAATTTCCGTATTTGATTAATATTTTTAGACTAATCACTTTTGGACCTAAATCCTAATCTTGTAAGGCTTATAACTTTTTATCCACTAGTCCAAACATAGGCAATATGGGTCTTAAAGTGATCAATAGAACCTTTAGAATAACCTAGTAGTGTCAAATTCTCTGTTTGAATTAGTTTTAGTTAAATTACTTTTAGGACCTAACTATAATTACCATAATTAACCCTAAATCTTCAATTGACCATAACTTAGTTAATTGAGCTCCAATTTAGGTCTTTCAATATACTATTTTGATTAAGAAAACCTAATTAACAGTAACTACAAAAATATTTTAGATCTAATGATTAGTTCTCTTAATTAACCCTAATCACTTTAAACTTAATTAGTGAATATTAGTTTAATTAATAATCCAAATTAAGTAATTTTAGTTTTTGATTACTCATAGAGTAGAGTAGAATCTAGTGGTGTGATTTGTTTAGTGATTTTGTGATTTATTTTACTAATCACTCACTAATTACCTAAACCATAATTAAGCCATAACTTAATCAAATGAGGTCCAATTTAGGTCTACTCCTAGTTAAAGTACTCAGTAGATTATAGAGAAATTATTGCCACTGAGTTTACTAAATTTAGACTTAATTTAGAAAAGTTAGGTTTTTACCTGATTTAGGCAACCCTAATTTCCATTTTAGCCTTAAAACTTGTATTGGCTATAACTTGGCCAATATTTATTAAAATTTAATAATTTTAGATTCTATGGAAACCTTAGACAGTAAGCTATAATAAACTGATAGAAAAATTAGAACTCATTAAGTAAAATTACTAAATTGCCCATGTGAGTCAAATTCCTTAATTTGATCTCATAAGGCTTAATAATCATCCAAAATGGATGTACTTACTGTCTAACTTTATATTAAACAGTAAGTAATCATTTGCCACTAAAAATTTCCAATTTAGAGCCTTAATTTAAAAAGCAGATATTTAGACCTTTAAGGAGGTGCAAAATGGTCATTTTGCCTAAATTTAGGGTTAATTATTTTTAAACTTTAGATTCATGTTTTAATAACTAAAATCGATAAGAGTGAAATTTCATAAATTTAAGTCTTAATCATATTTATTAAATGCTTTTTCATTTAAATGGTTAATTAAGCACCATAAATATAGAAGAGAAGCCCTGTAGTGTATTATTTGATATTGGGGCTAGTCATTCTTTCATCTCTTAAAGTTTTGTTAATAATACTTATCAGAATTTAGTAATTTTAGGTATATGTCCTTAATAATCCTTTAATTATAGCATTACAATATTTATTAATTGCTTTTTCATTTAAATGGTTAATTGGCACCATAAACATAGAAGAGAAGCCATATAGTGTATTATCTGATACTGGGGCTAGTCATTCTTTCATCTCATAAAGTTTTATTAACAATACATAATCTTGTAAGGCTTATAACTTCTTACCCACTAGTTCAAACATAGGCAATATGGGTTTTAAAGTGACCAATAGAACCTTTCAAATAACCTAGTAGTGTCCAATTCTCTATTTGGATTAGTTTTAGTTAAATCACTTTTAGAACCTAATCATAATCACCATAATTAACCCTAAATCTTCAATTGACCATAACTTGGTCAATTGAGCTCTAAATTAGGTCTTTCAATATACCATTTTGATTAAGAAAACCTAATTAACTGTAAACTACAAAAATATTTTAGATCCAATGGTTAGATCTATTAATCAACCCTAATCACTTTAAAACTTAATTAGTGAATAATAGCATAATTAATAATCCAAATTGAGTAATTTTAGTTTTTGTTTACTCATAGAGTAGAGTAAAACCTAGTGGTGTGATTTGTTAAGTGATTTTGTGATTTATTTCACTAATCACTCATTAATCACTTACACTCTAATTAAGCCATAACTTAACCAAATGAGATCCAATTTGGGTCTACTCCTAGTTAAAGTACTTAGTAGATTATATGGAAGCTATAGCCACTGAGTTTACTGAATTTGAACTTAATTTGGAAAAGTTAGGTTTTTAACCCCATTTAGGCAACCATAATTTCCTTTTTAGCCTTAAAACTTGTATTGACTATAACTTGATAAATACTTATCAGAATTTAGTAATTTTAGATTCTATGGAAACCTTAGACAACAAGCTATAATAAACTGATAGAAAAATTAGAACTCATTATGTAAAATTACCAAATTGCTCCTATGAGTCAAATTCCTTAATTTGAACTCGTAAGGCGTAATAATCATCCAAAATTGATGTACTGACTGTCTAACTTTATATTAGATAGTAATTAATCATTTGCCACTAAAAATTTCCAATTTAGAGCATTAATTTAAAATGTAGATTCTTAGACCTTTAAGGAGGGGCAAAATAATCATTTTGCCCAAATTTAAGGTTAATTGTTTTTAGCTTTAGATTCATGTTTTAATAGCTAAAATCAATAGAGTGAAATTTCATAAATTTAAGTCTTAATCAATATCATTAATTTTCATTACTTAAGAAAATTCTAAGTAATCTTTGGTTGTATGATGTGAGATAAATCTCACATCATACCCCTTCATTTAACCTCTCATCTCTTTTCCTTAATCTTTCTTATAACCTTAGTTAGGTTTTGTGCCTAAGAGTTCATCTTAGTGATTAAGAGCTTATTTCTTAGGAGTTAGGACTAGTCTTTAGGTTAGATTTTATCTATTGAGTAAATTAGGTTACTCAATAGGTGTAGCCTTGAGTTTGATAGTTTATAGATTTTCATAGTTTATCAGTGATTATTTGATCTTTTAACCTTATATTTAATAATAGAGATCCATCCTATTAAGTGTGACTTTATTTAATAGGATTTGCCTTAACCTTATTCTGTGAGTTTGGGTATTAAAACTTTAGTCCTGTAGGTTCACCATTTGGATTAAGTAATTAAACCCCAACATTTAGAGTTTAATTCTTAATCCTTTCATCTTGATTTGGATAATCAAGATGTTATGGGTGGTTTAAACTATTACAATAGGATGATTAATTTATTATTTAACTTATAGTCAACATTAATTTATTTATAATTAGGACCTAGCTAGTCCTAATTATTTTTAATTTATAAGGTTATGAATTTGAGTTACACTCGATAATAGGAATTGGATATCTTGAACTTGTGTAACTTGGAGTAGATAGAATGAATAAATTAGACAATAATGGATATCACCTGTGTCCTAGTGGAGTCTCTTGCTCACTTTGAAATTTGATGATTTGCTTCTCTTGTTTTGAGCTTTATACATTGGTCACACATATTAGACATAAGATATTTGAAAAGTATTTCATGTCAAATTTGTTTTGCATAATAGAATTGGCATATGTCCTATCAATGTTGTGTTTTGTTGAACTTATGGTTATTTAGAATGTAGCCTAATTAGTATGCCTTTTTTTGTACCTATACTGTAGTACAGGCCAAGCCTAGACCTATGACCGGCTAGGATGGTATTCGTCAGTCTAAAGTAAGTCTAACCAAGCCTAAACTTATGACTGGCTATGATGGCATTCATTAGACTTTATATTCTTTTTCCCCTTATTGGAAATACTAATTTATATGCATTCTACTTTAAGTCGGATTGTCTTGATTAAGTCATAGCAGTCTCAGTTTTATTCTTTCTATTTCAGTCTACATGTCAGCACTTTCTTACTTACTATATTCTGCATTTACTAGCCTTACTTCAACTTAGAAGATGTTAGTCTTACTTATTATTTACATTTATAAGATATTAGTCTTACTTTTAGGTGCTTAATTGTTTCATATATGCTCTTACTTCATGTTAATTAGTATATACTTGTATTAATCATAAGCATGACTTAGAATGAATTTCAATTCACTTTTTAGTATTTATTCTTCATTTTATACCTAACTTTGTTGCAGCTATATTTGGAGGTATGTGCTTATTTCTTATTTTATTAAGTTATAGACTTAATGTTTATAATTGCCTTTCTATTTCACATGCACTCTACTCCATTTCTGCTTGTTTTAAATTTAAAATGTATGGTGATATATAAATAACTTAATAAAATTGCAGCTTAAAATATACTTAGACTTTTGTCTAATTAGATTTTTCTTTTATTAGTTGGGGCCCTATCATTGTGAAACTGATAATGGTAGACTCTGAGCTATTTGATGTTGTGGAGCCTTCTGAAGATAGGATTCAGGAAGAGATTCAAGCTGTTGAAGATTCTTAGTTTTCTTTTCTACTTTGTGAGGATGAGTGTTTTATTTAGTTTTATTTTCTGCTTAATCTTTGAAAATCATGTTGTAATAATACAGGATTAACTTTTACTTTTTGCTACTTTACTTATTCTGAGTTGGATGTTTACAATTTTGCTTCCGCACTCTGCTTTCATATAATTATCATTTAGTGAATATCTCTTGAAAATGGCAATTTCCTTAATTATGACTGGTTAGAATATGTGCCTAATCTATTCATAAGTGAGGAACTTGTCATTTAGATAACCACTCCACTATATTCATGTTAGCTTAAGAGTTAGCAGGACCATGGCAGGGCCGGGCCACCATAGTTGGTATCAGAGAACTCTATAAGGTGTTATATTGGAATTTATATTCCTCTCTATCTAATAGATTTTCTTCTGCCACTTCATCTCTAAATGAATACTTGAAACAATATCCATATCGTTATGAGTATAACTCAGAATAAAGTAAGGAATAAGAAAACTATAGTAAACACTAAAGTATAAATATTTAAATAATAATATATGATCAACAAACTAAAAGGATTTAATGATAATTATAAGCATAAAAGATACTTAAGAATAGTGTTCATGAGTGACTTAAAAGAATTCGAGGCCATTTGGAGATACAAATTTCAACTGGGACTAGAGCAAGGAAGATCTATAGAAGGGGTGTCAATTGAAGGAGCTCAAGTATTAAATAAACTACTTAAGAAAGGCACTTATAAAGGGCTCGATTTTCCCATTTTGTCTAAGGAATGGCTCGCAAGGGTGAACCATATTTTTAACACTTTGGAATGGCCAGATAATATTAAAGTAGATGTAGTGTTATGGCTTCTGAGAGATCTTGCAAGAGAATGGTGGATTGACACTTACAAGAGTTTATCCAAGGAACTTCAAAGAGAGCATCACAAACTCACTTATGAAGATTTTTGTATAGCTTTTTCTACTAAGTAGATAGGCTAAGATCTTTATTATGATAAAGATCCATTCTATGTTTTCTTGATTTATAATAACTTCATGTTTGAAGAATAATGAAATGCTGGTGATGTTCTAGTTCTTCTTCAGTAAGACTAAGAATGTTAATTTTTATTTTCAGAAAATGAATCCCACTATTTCTCCTAATAATACTCCAATTAATGATGTCCCATCTTCTAATGGTCTCCCAAATAATGGTGTTGTGACATCTAACGGCAATAATGCGGATGAATCAGTTTCTATGAGAAGTGTGATGAATACTCTGAACGAATAGGCACTAGCCATTCAAAAGCTGGTATTTGCTCTTCCATCTGTCAATGCCAGTACTTCATCTGCATCGCCAGTTGCACATTCATTTAATCCCAATCGAACATCTAGTGATGGAATGTTACATAGTTTCTTAAGATTGAGGCCACCTACATTTGACAGAATCTTATCTCCCATAGATACAATGGCATTGTTAAAGACAATAGAAATTTTTTTGGTAAGTCTCAGCTGTCCAAATTACCAAACTGTATGATTGGCCACACATCTACTTCAAGTTGAGGCTGAACACTGGTGGGATAATATAAGATAAACTCATTTTGAAGAGTATGAATTTGAGGACATATAATCGGATTGGTTCGTAGAAGTTTTCAAAAAAGCCTTCATACCTCCGTCTTCAAAGAATATCATCGGTGATTCCTTATTAAAGTTAACTCAAGGAAGCCGATCAGTGGCAGACTATGTGGCAGAATTCAAAAAACTGGCTCATCTTACACCAAATCTAGTACCTACTGAAGAAGACAAGTGCTATCATTTTCAAAGTGGATTGCGTGAACCCATCAAAGATCATGTTATTCCCTTCCAACTAACAAATTTTGAGAAGTTAGGGAAACTACAAGGGTGGTAGAGCACTGCCAATTAACTAAAATATTTAAGAGAAAAGCATTTACTACTTCCCATCGAAATGAGAGTTTCAAGCACCACCATCCCAATCAAGGGAGAGCCTATCAAATAGAGGCTACAGAATCTGTTAAGCAAAATTAAGAATGTTAAAGGCCCCATCCCTATGGGAAATGTTACCATTCATTGGTGTTATATGACAGGTTGTAAATATACGTCTACGCTCACACACAGTGTACATGGTTTGAAGTAATATGTGGAAAGTTTGAGTTTCTAGGATTTATCGAATCACAGAGACTTAGATGTTTTGTTACTAAGGTGTATCTATTATCACTAATGTTTAAGCTATGGATGTTTTGTTTATGTTGGTTCCTGAGCAAGCACAACAATCACTTTATAGAAAATGAGTCAAATAAAAGGAAGAGGAGAGTTGGGTTTCTCCCACATGAATATGATAGATAACTTAAGTATGATGATTCCTCAAGCGTTCATCTTTCATTTACTTAGATTTTTATCAAGTGCACTTTATCCTTATTTGAGTTTTATCTCAAAGATTTACAAGTTCAAATCTTGTGTTCGAAATGAACACACAGTCGATTCTATTTCAGCACAAAGATCCTTATAAGATTTTAGGTCTGTAGTTTTTATCTCATCTCTTGATCATAGATATGAGGGTTGTTAATTTTTAAGATCTTATAAGTATTGATTCCACTAAGAGCGTTATGCGCATCACACATATTTGAGATGAGGGATGGAATTTATTGGGCTCAATAAATATTTCACCTCGTTGATGAGCACAAAATTATTCCATTCCCTCCCTCAAGTATATTGAGCAACAGAGCTCAATTAGTGGGTCTCAACATCACATGTATCAACTCTTTAGTTAAGCTTAGATTAAGGTGCACTAAGCTCAAGAACTCTCTCACATAGTTTTAAGCTTTCATGCACTCATAATTTAGCATCAAAACTAAGGTGAGCTACGGAGCACAAGACAAGTTAGTCCTTAAGTTCAATAGTCCTTCTCCTTTGGTTCACATTTAGGTCTACAATATCCTTATACATTAATTTAGCAAGTCATTTAGTTCACAATTTTTGATAATACTTGAGAAAATTTTCATACATTTTATAGCAACTATCAATACATGTGGGATTGCCCCAACCCTCCCCAAATGAAGTTTTAGCTCTCCATTATAAAAGAAATGAAAAAGAACACATATATGGATAAAGACCCTTTCATGATCAACTAAGAAAAGAAATTACAAAGCAAGAGTTTAGAAAATCCTAGGAATGTTCCTTTGGAAGTTCTCCAGACTCTTCTTCTCCTTACTTGAAGTGCTTCTCTTAGGTCCCTAGTGCTGCCACTTTCCTCATTCTCCTTAGCAAGATGAGCTCTTCTTCCCTTGGGGAGTTCTTCTTTTCTTTTATGCAACCCTTTCCTTACTTAGGTGGAAGTGAGCCAATTTTGGAACCCTCCTCTAGTCAAGATGGGTGGTATTTATAGATGAGGGGCTGCATTTTCATTCCCATGATCAAAACCAGTAAATGCCTTTAAAATTCTGGAGTAATGATGGCAAATTCCAATTCATGGATGAGGTGACCAATATTTTCCATTATTTTATCCTTCTCATCACATCAAAAAGACTTTTTCCATTTAAAAATAGAGCTGCAGGAGGAGGAATGATGGCTGGAGACAAGAGGCTGGTTGGGTGTCTTGTCCCTGCCGCAGTTAATGATTCTGTCAGACAAGAAAATGGTGAGCCGCTGCAGCGCGCTATCGCGAACATTTTTGCAAAAAAGGCCTTCTGCGGCGTACTTGGGTGATCAGGTTTGATAAGTGAAGGGTTGCTACAGTGTGCTGTAGAGCGCTGTAGCACACGGTCGCACCAATAATTTTGTATGTTTGCCCACTGCAGCGTGCTGTAGCTCCCGCATTTGCAAAATGTCCCGCTGTAGCGCGCGATCGCACCTGTATTTTGCAAAGTGCGCTGCTGCAGCACGCTGTGGCGCTCGATTTCGCAAAATGGCTCGCAGCAGCGCGCGGCAGCAGTTTTCCTTTAGAAAATTTGGAAAATTGTCCAAATTGCTTGGAATTCGTTGGATAGGTAATTTTTCCTGAAAAGATAGATAAAATTATATTAAGGAGTAGTTTTATTATGAGAAATGAATGAAATTTTCCTTTATTTGAGATATAATTTATGGATTAATCACACCCGCACACTTAAATTCTTGCTCATCCTCGAGTAAGCTCAAAATTGTATTTTTCTATCTTTTTAGGTATGAAAATGAACAAAAGACATCAACTAGATTTTGATGAGTAATTCAAGATATGTGCTTAACTGAAATGACCAAAATCATTTGGCATTATATTTTCTAATTTTTGGATATGAGGCAAGGTTAATAAGTTAATCTTCAAGTATTTGTTTTTCGGCTTGTCACTAGGTAATGAGGATGGTTCCTTCGAAAACTTAGACTAGAGAGGTAGTGAAATACTCAAGAGTTTTTTGCCATATGTGCTCCTTCTTATGAATCACAAAGATGATAAGATTAAAGGTGAGATATTTTTCATCAACCTTTTTCAATTCATTCATTTGAGAGAGATATTTTCATCATCCTTATTTTTATATTTTTCTCTTTTATTCTTAGGGAGAGATACTTTTTTTCATCCCCAATTCACATATTTGTGATCATAAAGTCCTACGGGAGCCTAGCACACTCTTTTAGAATACTCACCAAAATTTCTAATCTTTGTAGTCCAATGTTTCCCCCACACTTAGTTTTTAGCATTGATTTAAATTTTTTGGAGATTAGATTAACCTTAATTAATTCCTTAGAAGTTTTAATGCTATCCATGTATTAGATCACTTTTTGTTAAGCACCCTTGATTTCATATCATTTTCTTTATTGATATCTTGTGACTTCATTTCTTCAAAAAAATTCAGAAAAATTTGTCATTTTAAAATACTAGAAAGATTTTGGGAATATGAGAATTCATAAATTAAGTTCTCAAAATAAAACACACAAAATGAAAAGTACAAAAAACAAAAAAATAAAGCAAAAAGAACAAATATAACGTATTTATTCATGGGTCTCTTCCTCCTCATCTTCTCCCATGTCATAGGCAAAGTTGCATGAGTAACGTAAGTCCGGAATGGGGGCACCAATAGGCGGTCTTGGCAACATGGAGGGGTCCGGTCCTCCTTACAAGCTCCAGTCCTCAAACATTAATCCTAGGGCTTCATGAAATTCGGACTGAAACTGGCGTTGCTGGATGAGTTCTTTTTTAAGGAACTGCATGTCGGTGGCCAATGCCTTGCTTAGATCAACTTATCACATGTGGAGTCATAGCAACAACTTATTAGTGAGAGATTGGTCGGATGAAGTAGACGTTTCCCATTGCTCGCCCCTCCTTTTCTTGGGCAGCTTCAGTTCACCAGTCCGGGCATTCAGATTTGATGGTGCAAGGGCAGTGCTGGGGAAACAACAGAGTTGGAGGAGATGATTTTGACCCCTTGGGCCTTGCAAATCCCTGATATCAAAGATCCGAAGGCTAATGCAGTGCAGGGTCCCTTGAGAGCCTTCTAGAGTTGCTCAAAAATAATACTCGAGATACGAATCTCACCTGGCTGAACCAATGAGCATAAGAGGAGTGCTCGGGCATGGGTCACTTCAGTTAAGTGACTCGTAGGCATGACATAGTTGGAAATGAAAACTAGCCATGCACTACTCGTATCCGTTAATTCAGAATGAGGAATGTTGACTAATCCTCCCTCCCAGTCAGTGTTTTCATGGATGAGTTCTGCAACAAGATCAAGGGGGTCGTGGCGAGACTCCAAGAGTTCAAGGTAAGAGCAAGAACCTACCTCCTCAAGCCTATAGAATTGCTTGATTTGAGCAATCCTAAAGGTGACTCCCTTACCTCTACAAAAGACCTTCTGTCCGGGCACATTAATCGCATTGGCATACACCTCCTGGACTATGGAAGTTTACGTGGGAGATCCCTTGGTCACCATCTCCCTCCATCCTCAAGGGTCTACGTACTCCACCGGCACGGGAAAGTAGGGGCTAAAGCTCTTCTCTAGGATTAACTTCCACTGAGAAGATATGGATAAGAATCGGTGTTCAGCTTCAGCAGAAGAGAACCTTTTCTTGTTAAGGGTTCCCACGGATGAAGAAGCTTCGGCCTCCCTCCTTGGAATTGACTTTTTGCTGGAAGACATGTTGAAGAAATTAGAGGAGAGCAAAAGTTTGTGAAGGAGTAAGAAAATTTGGAAAGTGCAAGGATCACTACTCCCCTTACCTCCCCTTAAATAGCCAAGGCATTCAAAGGGAAGAGAGTTATGGTCAATGGGCTTCCCCATGCCATAAATGTGATGATCCATCTGAAGGGGGGGGGGGGAGGAAGCTTTCTCAGCCCACCTTTTTAACTGCATGGGAAACTCAAATATCTTAACTTTTTGACTGCAAGGAATCCAAGGCAGTCAAAACTTTTCTACAGCTGGGACAGACTGCTGCAGCGCGCTGCAGCACGCCCTCGTAATTTTTCCGCTGCAGTGTGCCATCGCGGGTTTTCCACTGCAGTGTGCTATCGCGGTTGTTTCGCTGCAGCGCGCTATAGCGCCGCTTCAAAATTTTTTTTTTCTTTTTTTCATTCTTGGGTTGCCTCTAAAGAAGCACTTAATTTAACGTCTTTAGCTAGACTCGCTAACATTCAAATAATCAGATCTGAAGGTTTCTCCTTCCATGACCTTAAGGTGCTAGAGTGAGCACAACCCTCAAGGTGGCTCGAACCCTCACCCTCTTTATCTTCCCTCATCGGATCATCTCTTTTAAGTTCAAACTTAAGGGGAGTCTTCTTCTTTCTTTTACCCCTTCTTGTTTTCCTTCTTTTCACTCCTTCCTTACTCCCCTTCTCCGAGGAAGGAGTTGATCTATTATCTAAATTTTTTTCTTCTAACATAAGATTTTCAAGAACATTATCCATCCAAATTCTTTCTTCTCTCATTTTCTTCCTCACCTCTTCTTCCATCTCTCTTTATTTAAAGAAGGTAGGTTTAAGATCGTTTAACTCAAATTTTCGTTTAATTTTTATGCTCATCACCCCGCGGGCTACATCAATAATAGCTTTTGTGCTCATAAGAAAAGGTTGCCCGAAAATGATTGTGGAGTTCTTGTTCCATCTATCCCACTCGCACACCACAAAATCAGTTGGAACAATGAAACTCCCCAATTCAACTGCGACATTCTTAACGATACCGAGAGGGGTAAGGGATTCTATATTTGCAAATTCTAGAATCATGGAGGTGCATTCCATCCCTCCTACCTTTAGATGTTCATAAATATGGTAGGGCATAGCATTGACTGAAGCACCAAGATCACACAAGGGATCTAAAAATAGTTCATTTCTAATTATATACGGAATACTCAACCTCCCTGGGTCTTCACATTTTTGAGCCATGAGCTTTTCACATTCTGTGCCCCTTACTCCTTTCTGAGCCTCTAGCTCTTCTTCTATGGTACTCATTTTATCAGAATTAATTCCCCCATACGCCTCTTCAGAATGAATCATACTAACCAGCTCCCTTTGGTTCACTTCAGTGGAACTGGGTAGAGCTCCTTGCTGCTGAATGGTCAGCTGCTTGGAGATCTACCCTAGTTGGGTCTCTATGTTCCTAAGGGATGCTTCTATCCCTTGGATAGAGGCATCATGGCGGGTGATTGTGGCTTTGGTGCGGCGCATGAATTGGATGGTTTCAACCTTAAAGGAGTTGAAAGCTCCTTCTAAATTTGGGTGGTGATTGTTATAATTATTTGCATTATTTACTCCCTGTTGGTTTGATGAACTCCCCCTATATTGATTTCCATTGTAGTTATTATTATTACTCCATGAGAAATTAAGGTGGTTTTTCCACCCAGGATTGTAGGTATTGGAGTAAGGGTTGTTCATTGTGTTATTATTTCTTAAATAATTCACTTCGGTATTCATTTGTACGAAGGGGTTGTTCAAATTGCAGCTCTCACTATTGTGTCTCCCTCCGCACAACTCACATTGTATTTCAGGAATAGAGCTAACATTCATTCTCTCAATTTTCTCATTCAGGGCATGAATTTCTTATTGTAAAGCCATTATTTGATTGGATTTGTTCACCTTCATAGATTCTTTTTTAAGCCTTTCCAAAGGCCATTGGTATGCATTGTTAGCCATTTCTTCCAAGAGGTCATAAACCTTCTCTTGGGTTTTACTACTAATAGAGCCGCCGGCGACTGCATCGATGAGTGTCCTTGTAGGAGCGTTAAAACCATTGTAAGGATTTGATTGCATCCACAAGGGAAACCCATGATGTGGGCAACGCCTTAGGTATTCCTTAAATCGATCACATCCATCATATAGTGTCTCACCTTCCAACTAAGTAAAGTTGGTTATCACAATTCTCAGTCGAGCAATTTTTGCCGGAGGGAAATACTTGGCAAAGAATTTCTTAGCCAAATCATCCCATGTCCGGATCGAATCGCTTAGAAGAGAGATGAGCCAACTCTTGGCTCTAACTCGTAAAGAAAATGGGAAGAGCCTTAATTTAACTGCAGCTTCAGAGATGCCATTAAATCTGAAGGTGTTACATATTTCAAGGAAAGTTGAAATATGTGAATTTGGATCTTCAGTGGCCAATCCCCCAAATTGGTTATTTTGAACCATACTCAGAGTGGAAGGTTTGATATCAAAGTTATTGGCTTCTATATTAAGCCTTACAATTGCATGGGGGATTCTCCTAATAGTGGGCAATGCGTAGTCTCTCAGTGTTGTTCCCCTAAGTTCTTTTATTAGCTCCACACGATTTTCATTATAATTTTCCATAACGGCTTGTTGTCTTAGCAAAAAGTTTTGTTCTCTCCTAGCTTGCAAGTAGGTTCTCTCAATTTCAGGATCAAAATGATAATTCGTGCAAACTCTTCTATTCATACAAAATAACAATTAAGCTATCAAGAATAAATATAGCAATAAGTTCAAAGATTCAGCAATAAGAAAAGAAAGCAGAAAAGTAGATTGTTAGTGCCTATAATTACAAAAATCAAAAATTAAAAGTATATGCAGGAAAATACTTAAATTACTAGTTACTTGTAGATTATCCTTAATACGAAACAATTTCCAATTCCTCGGCAACGGCACCAAAAACTTGACAGACTGTAAATACACATCTACGCTCACACGCAAGTGTACGTGGTCTAAAGTAATAAGTGGAAAGTTTGAGTTTTCGGGATTTATCGAATCACAAAAAATTGGATGTTTTGTTACTAAGGTGTATCTATTATCACTAAAGTTTAAGCTATGGATGTTTTGTTTATATTGGTTCCTGAGCAACCACAATAATCACTTAATAGAAAATGAGTCAAATAAAAGGAAGAGGAGAGTTGGGTTTCTCCCACATGAACATGATAGATAACTTATGTATGATGATTCCTCAAGCATTCATCTTTCATTTACTTAGATTTTGTTTAAGTGCACATTGTCCTTCTTTGAGTTTTATCTCAAAGATTTATCAAATCTTGTGCACAAAATGAACATACAGTTGGTTTTTTTTCAGCACAAAGATCCTTATAAGATTTTAGGTTTGTAGTTCTTATCTCATCTCTTGATCATGGAGATGAAGGTTGTTAATTTTTAAGATCTTATAAGCATTGATTCCACTAAGAGCGTCACGTGCATCACACATATTTGAGATGAGGGATGGAATTCATTGGGCTCAATGACTATGTCACCTCGTTCATGAGCACACAAGTATTCCATTCCCTCTCTCAAGTATACTGAGCAATAGAGCTCAATTAATGGGTCTCAGCATCACATGCATCAACTCTTTAGTTGAGCTTAGATTAAGGTGTACTAAGCTCAAAAACTCTCTCACATAGTTTTAAGCTTTCATGCACTCATAAATCCAGCATCAAAACTAAGGTGAGCTATGGGCACAAGACAAGTTAGTCCTTGAGTTCAATAGTCCTTGTCCTTTGGTCCACGTTCAAGTCTAAAATATCTTTATATATTTCTTTAGCAAGTCATTAAGTTCACAATTTTTGATAATACTTAAGGAAAATATCATACATTTTATAGCTACTATCAATACATGTGGGATTTCCCCAACCCTCCCCAAGGTAAGTTTTAGCTCTCAATTACAAAAGAGATGAAAAAGAACACATACATGGATAAAGATACTTTCATGATCAACTAAGAAAAGAAATTACAAAGCAAGAGCTTAGAAAATACTAGGAACGTTCCTTTGGAAGTTCTTCGGACTCTTCTTCTCCTTGCTTGAAGTGCTTCTCTTAGGTCCCTAGTGCTACCTCTCTCCTCCTTCTCCTTAGCAAGATGAGCTCTTCCTCCCTTGGGGAGTTCTTCTTTTCTTCTATGCAACCCTTTCCTTACTTAGGTGGAAGATAGCCAATTTTGGAACCGTCCTCTAGTCAAGAGGGGTGGTATTTATAGATGAGGGGCTGCATCTTCATTCCCATGATCAAAACCAGCAAATGCCTTTAAAATTATAGAGTAATGATGGCAAATTCCAATTGATGGATGAGGTGACCAATATTTTCTATTGTTTTATCCTTATCACATCAAAGAGACTATTTTCTATTTAAAAATAGAGATGTAGCAGGAGGAATGATGGCTGGAGACAAGTGGCTAGTTGGGTGTCCTGTCCCTGTCATAATTAATGCTTCTGTCAGACAAGAAAATGGCAGGCTGCTGCTGCGCGCTATCGCGAATGCTTTTGCAAAAAGGCCCGCTGCGGCACGGTGGGGCGATCAGGTTTGATAAGTGAAGGGTCGCTACAGTGTGCTATAGAGCGCGGTCGCACCAACAGTTTTGTAAATTTGCCCACTACAGCGCACTGTAGTGCCCGCATTTGCAAACTGTCCCACTGTAGCGCACGATCGCGCCCGTGTTTCGCAAAGTGTCCGGCTGCAGCGCGCGATCGCGCCCGCGTTTCACAAAGTGTCCCGCTGCAACGTGCGATCGTGCCCATGTTTCACAAAGTGTCCCGCTGCAGTGTGCGATCGCACCCGTGTTTCGCAAAGTGCGTCACTACAGTGCGCTGTGGCGCCCAATTTTGCAAAATGGCTTGCTGTAGCGCGCGACAGCAGTTTTCCTTTAGAAAATTGTCCAAATTGCTTGGAATTTATTGGATAGGTATTTTTCCTAAAAATAGACAAAATTGGATTAAGGAGCAGTTTTATTATGAGAAATGAATGACATTTTCCTTTATTTGAGATATAATTTATGGATTCATCATTATACATGTGGTCGTCAGGGCCACAGATATGAGCAATGTAATGCTTTCAATACAATCGATGGAGTTGAAATTAATCATTCTCGCTAAAATCAAATATTCAGACCCACTCTTTTGAATAAGAGGAAGGCAAGGATGGCCATAATGCCACCTCCACCCAGAGAGAACCAAGCTCCGTCCAAACTTCAGACAACTACCTCTCGACCCCTAGTTCCAAACCAATCAAGGGTCCAAGCAACCAGTAATAGACCTGCTGGGACAGCCAGAGTTTATAATCTTACTCCTATTCAGGCTACTGAAAACAATAATGTGGTTTTAGGTACATATCCTTAATAATCCTTTAATTAAAGCATTATGATATTTATTAAATGCTTTTTCATTTAATGGTTAATTAGGCACCATAAATATAGAAGAGAAGCCCTGTAGTGTATTTTATTGATACTGGGGCTAGTCATTATTTGATAGAGAAATTTCTATTTCTGATATTAAAGTAGTTACAGAATTTACAGAAGTAGTCCCTGAAGAATTGCCTGGACTGCCACCGGCAAGAGAAATAGAATTTGTGATTAATTTAGTTTGGAGTACTTAGCCATTACCAAAAGCTCAATATAGAATGGCTCCTAAAGAGTTACAAGAATTAAATGATCAATTGCAGGAATTATTGAACAAAGGGTTTATAAAGCCTTGCAAGTCCCCATGGGGAGCTCCAGTCCTATTTGTAAAGAAGAAGGATGGATCTATGAGGATGTGCTTAGACTATAGAGAATTTAACAAAGTGACCATTAAGAACAAGTACCCTCTTCCACGAATAGATGATCTCTTTGATCAATTGGCTGGTGCAGTAGAGTTTTAAAAAATTGATTTGAGATCTGGATACCACCAGTTGAGGGTGAAGGATTCAGATGTGGAGAAGACTGCATTTCGCATACGATATGGACATTATGAATTTCTCGTAATGTCTTTTGGTTTCACAAATGCATCATCTATGTTTATGGACTTAATGCAAAGAGTCCTAAAGCCATATCTAGATAAATTTGTTATTAATTTTATCAATAATATTCTCATCTATTCAAAAACTGTAGAAGATCACGAAGATCATTTAAGATTAGTACTTATAATGCTTCGGGAACATGAATTGTATGCTAAATTTTCTAAATATGAATTTTGGTTAAGCTCAGTATCATTTTTGGGGCATATGGTAGATGCTCAAGGAATCAGAGTAGATCAACAAAAGATCAGTGCCATATAAGATTGGGCTCATCCAAAAATAGTTACAGAGATTCATAGCTTTTTGGGATTAGCAAGATATTATAGAAAATTTGTTAAAGGTTTTTCCAAAATTGCTTCTCCTTTAACAAAGTTGACCCAAAAGGTAGTTCCATTTATTTGGTCAATAGAATATGAAAATGCATTTCATACTTTAAAGGATGCATTATCTTCTGCTCCCGTGTTAGTTCTTTCAAAAGAAGGAGTTAAATATCAAGTATACACCGATGCCTCAGGAATCGGCTTAGGATGCATACTTATGTAGGACGGCAAGGTTATATCATACGCATCTTGTCAACGGAAGCCTCATGAGAGGAATTATGCAGTCCATAATTTGGAGTAAGTTGCAATAGTTTTTGCCTTGAAAATCTAGCATCATTACTTGTATGGGATACAATGTGCTATATTTACTGATCACCAGAGTTTAAAGTACATTTTTACCCAAAGAGAACTGAATTATAGATAGAGAAGATGGCTAGAATTGATTAGTGATTATAATTTGGATATTCAGTACCACCCAGGTAAGGCAAATGTTGTAGCAGATGCCCTCAATCATTATGCTACACTATCAACTTTAATTACTACAAGTTCATTAACAAAAGAATTTAGAATATAAAATTTGTGATTTATTTAGTTTTGGGTACTCAAGCCATTATCAAAAGCTTCATATAGAATGGCTCCTAAGGAGTTACAAGAATTAAATGAACAATTGTAGGAATTGTTGAACAAAGGGTTTATAAAGCCAAGCATGTCCCCATGGGGAGCTCCAGTCCTATTTGTAAAGAAAAATGACGGATCTATGAGAATGTGAATAGACTATAGAGAATTAAACAAAGTGACCATTAAGAATAAGTACCCCCTTCCTCGAATTGATGATCTCTTTGATCAATTGGCTAGTGTAGTAGTATTTTCAAAAATTGATTTGAGATCTGGATACCACTAGTTGTGGTGAAGGATTCAGATGTGGAGAAGACTGCATTTTGCACACGATATGGACATTATGAATTTCTCGTAATGTCTTTTGGCCTCAAAAATGCACCATCTATGTTTATGGACTTAATGCAGAGAGCCATAAATCCATATCTAGATAAAATCATTATTATTTTTATCGATGATATTCTCATCTATTCCAAAACCCTAAAGGATCACGAAGATCATTTAAGATTAGTACTTATAATGCTTCGGGAACATGAATTGTATGCTAAATTTTCTGAATGTTAATTTTGGTTAAGCTGAGTATCCTTTTTGGGGCATGTGGTAGATGCTCAAGAAATCAGAGTAGATCAGCAGAAGATCAGTGCCATACAAGATTGGGCTCAGCCAAGAATAGTTACAGAGATTCGTAGCTTTTTGGGATTAGTAGGATATTATAGAGAATTTGTTAAAGGTTTTTCCCAAATTGCTTCTCCTTTAACAAAGTTGACCCAAAAGGCAGTTCCATTTATTTGGTCAACAAAATGTGATAGTGCATTTCAGACTTTAAAGGATGCATTATCTTCTACTCCCGTGTTAGTTCTTCCAACAGAAGGAGTTAATTATCAGGTATACACTGAGGCCTCAAGAATCGGCTTAGGATTCATACTTATGCAGGATGGCAGGTTTATAGCAGATGCATCTCATTAATTAAGGCCTCATGAGAGGAATTATGCAGTCCATGATATGGAGTTACCTGTAGTAGTTTTTGCCTTAAAAATCTGGTGTCATTACTTGTATGGGATACAATGCTCTATATTTATAGATGTAACAACCCAGGTTGTTACCGTAGTTAATTAGGACTAATCCTAGTCTTAAATATAATTATAAGTGCTAATTAGGTCAATTGGAGTCAACCTCTAAGATCTAGTCCAAATCAGGAATCAAATGGATCGAATCATGATTTCTGGAAAATCCAGAAACCCTAAAATTTGACCAATTTAAATTAACCTCCGATTGAAAAACGGACTTCGCCATTGTGCTCATTGACCCCAAATTAGCCTGGAGTGAAGTTTTCGTGTCGATCGGAAGTCATCGAAATTTTGACAAATATTTTAATAATAAAAATGCCCCGAAAATCGAGGAATTAAAATACTCGTTGGATCGAAAATCTGACCTCACCATTGCGTTCCTCACCCCTCAAATAGCTAGGAAAAATATATTTGAAATTTTGTAATTTATATATATATATATATATAATTTAATTAATTACTTAACGACGCTGTTAAATATTTAACTTACCGTCAACTGTAGCTGACGACGCCATCTGATTAGACGACGACATCGCAACCATTGGATCAGACCCAGATCCAAAGGCTGCGGCGCGTCGTCCTCGGCCCCGTCGCCCCACTTGCCACACGGCACGCCCGCCCCGGCCCTGGCCAACCGGCGGCCTCCCCCGCCTCGGCCGGTCCATCTGAGGGCCTATAAGGACCTCCCCCGCACCCCTGACCCCCGGTTACGCATCCCTGAGCCCTGATCGAGCGACCCGAGCCGAGCCCCCGTCCACCGTCGAAACCAGGTACCTCCGATCTCCCTCTTTACATCTTCAATAATTGCAATCTCAGATTCGAAATGTTATCCCGGACGCCCGATTGACGATCCATCGGCTCCGATCTAGGCTAGCCCAACCGGATCGATGGCAATTAGGTTTAGGTCCACAGTAGAAACCGTTAACCCTCCGTAACCTGTAACCCTAGGTCCTAGGGTTGAGTTTTGCCAGCGATCCCGGCCACCTCCGGTGAGGGTCCGCCCACTGACGTGTAGGCCTCATCGAGGGCTACCGTCGACAGTGCGGGCCGAGGTGATCCAGCGCCGGGAAGGCCGGCAAAAGCCGTGCCCTAGCCCGGCTCCCTCGGGACGTCTCCGCGAGGGAGACAAAGTCCGGGCCGGGCCGGGTGGACCCGCAGCGCCACGTGGCAGCCTCTAGGCTTGCCACGTGTCACGTGGGGCCCACCACCAGAGCCGCGCCTCTTCGGCTTTGGCCGTGGGGCCCACTGCGCCACGTGGCAGCCAGCCGGCACGCCACGTGTCACATGGGGCCCACAGCCCGAGCCCGTGCAGCGCTTTGGCTTCCCTGTGGGGACCACAGTGCCACATGACAGCCTCTGGGCCCGCGACGTGTCAAGTGGGACCCGCTGCCGGTCACCCGCGGCATTTTGGCTTCCCAGTGGGGCCCACAGTGCCACGTGGCAGCCTCTGGCAGTGCCACGTGTCAAGTGGGACCGACTGCCCAGTCACCCGAGACCGTTCAGCTTCCCTGTGGGACCCACTGCGCCACGTGGCAGCCTCTGGGCATGCTACGTGTACAGTGGGGTCCACACGCAGAGCAGCACCCAATCAGGTGCTGCCACGTGTCATAGGTGAGCCCACTGCCCAGTCAGCCAGTTAATTATTTTAATTAATTACTGTTAGCCTAATTAATTACAGTTAGTGGCTAATTAAATTAAGATTAGTGTTAATGACTTTTGAATAATAATTTTATAATTAATTAACCGTAATTAGCAATTAGTGATTGATTAGGATTATTTTAATGTTAATTAAATCTTAACAGTAATTAGAATAATTAATTACTATTAAACAATAATTGTAATTAATTAGTCTTAACTAGATAATTAGTGTATAATTAAGACTAAGCAAATAGTGATTAATAGTTAATCACTTTTCTATAATAAAAATAATAAGAATAATTATAATTAGATTAATTAATGGATTAATTAATATTAATTAATAATTAAGCTCTAATTAATGATAGATTAATTAATTATTAATAATTTTAGAAATATATATATATAACTTTAGGAATAAACAGTAAATTAATTCAATTTGAATAAATGAACAATAAAATAATTCAAATTGTATTTTTAAATAATAATTCTTAAAAGTTTAATAACTTTTTATAGGATGATCCAAACATAGCCAATATAGGTCTCAAAATACTCAGAAAAATATAAGGAATCAAATAATGTAAGTCAAAAATTAATTTCAGGATACGTATAACGAGGTAACATTTTAGGACCTCTTTAGAACCTCATAACTTTTTACTCAGTTATCGGAACATAGTCAATATGGGTCTTAAAATGCTCAGGAGAGAGGCCCCATCACTGTAGTAGTATTAGTTTTCTCATTTTGACATCAAGACAAAAAGTCAACCCTAGAATTCTCAGTGAAAAATGACTAAAATGCCCCTAGACTTCAAACAGCCATAACTTAGTCAAATTAACTTCAAATTTAAAAATTCAAGATACTAACTAGTTTAGAATTTTAATGTCATCAATAAACTTAAATAATATTTAGGATTTGAACCCTAGAAATTTAGAAAATGACCAAAATACCCTTGGCCTAACTTTTGGTCATAGCTTGACCATTTGGAGTCCAATTTGGACGTACTTACAGTCTATCTTCAAGTTAGATAGTAAGGAATCAGTTGGAACCAAGAGAATTCAATTCTAACTTGTAAGTCAAAAGTTGACTTTTTGACCCTTGAGTAGGGACAAAATGATTATTTTGCCTAAGATTGGACTAAGTACTCCTAACCTTTAATTAACATTCCAAAACATTGAAACTACTATTATAATCATGTTAGTGACATTTAAGTGAGTGAAATCAACCCTTAGATCAGATTCCAGGATTCTTCTAAGTCTTAAACACTATACCTTAAGGACCTTTCCTGAGACTAGGACTAGATCATAGGTTAGAGTTCATTCATTGGGTAAATTGGGTTACCCAATGGGTGAAACCTTGGTTTTGTTAGTTTCTAGACTTTTCTTTTATTTTACAACTTGTTCTGATTATTTTGCCTTTAAACCTTAGATTTAGGATAGGAGATTCATCCTATTAAGCTTGATTACTTAATAGGATTGGCCTTAACTAGTAGAGCACTTATAGAATAAAACTTATAACTTAGATCTTATCCTTTTGGATTATGTGATCAAACCTAAATCTTGTAGTGTTTAATCCATAATCTTGAGGTTTAGAAGATCTTGATCAGATCTTAGATAGAACATCTAAATTCTAAAAAACTAGGATGTATGATTTATTAATTTAACTCACAGTCATCTATCTAATTGAACTAGGTTAGAACCTGGTCAGTTCTAATCCTTTTTAACTTATAAGGACGAATTTCTAAGTTACACTCGATAATAGGAAAATGGTGATCCTGAACTTGTGTAACTTGGAATAGTTAGAATGGTTAAGTAGAAAACAAATGATATCACCATATTTAGTAGAGTCCCTTGCTTCTAGTTGATATTTTGTTGCTATGCATTCCTTGTACTTTTGTGCCATATTTTCTTGAGCTTATCATATAAGATTTTTGATGCATAAATAAAATGTTAGGAAAATATGGAGACTCCTTAGATTCCTTGTGAAAATATTAAAGTAATTAATGAAAAGATGATAGTTATATGAGCTGCCTCTCAGATATGTCCTTATTGCCTAGCCTCCTTATGTCGCTAGGGGAAGGACTTTTTTGTTGTGTGCCTTGTTGCCTAGCCTCCTTATATCACTAGGGGTACACCGTTGATGCCTTAGCCGTACTAGTGCTAAGGTTACTTTGTGTGTTTAGTTGACTAGCCTCCTTATATCGCTAGGGCCACACAGTTGGTGCCTTAGCTGTACAGGTGCTAAGATCCTTCGATTGCTTTTGTGTGCTTAGTTGCCTAGCCTCCTTATGTCGCTAGGGGTACACAGTTTTGTGACTTAACCGTGATAGTGCTAAGACCCTTTGATGTTCGATGGGCTAGATTAGCTCTTTTCTATATGGCAGTTGATGCACGAATGTTTATATATATGCAGTTATGATGTTTTGTTTACTTTTTAGCATTTTTATTCAGTCAGCTATTTCTTTGAACTACTTTTATATATTATGATGTTAGAATCTTGCTGCTATTTATATGTACCACTGCTGAGTTATTTTATTTTAATTAGCATATTACTTTTGATCACCAGCATGTTTAGGATATAGCATTTTTCTTACAGTACTTGTTTGATTATGTATATTTATATGCCTTACCTTGCTTAGCTCACATTTGAGGCATATCTTAGCCTCTCTTCTTGCTTAAGTTATAAATGACGGCTTATAGCTTTTTCTTCCTTTTGTATTGCTTGCTGCTCCCTTATACATTTGTTGCTTAGAAGTTATAGAATGGTGATATTACATAACACGTATAAAACTTATCAGCTTAAAATATACTTAGACAATTGTCTAACACAAGATTTTTACTTTTTTTGGTTGGGGCCCTACATTGTGAAATTGACAATGGCAGATCCTCTTCAGTTAGATGAGCAAGAGCTAGGAGTGGAGCCATACCCAGAGGAGGAGCCTTTGGAGGAAGCAGCTATTTAGTTTTATATGTGAGGATGAGTGTATTTGCACTTTCTTTTACTTAAACTTTTAAATGATGTAATAATACAGGTACCTATGACTGTGTATTTGGATTCTGTGCTTATGTTCTGAGATACATTTCTTTATCTTATGTTATGATGCTTGGATGTTTTATATTGAAAATCACTTCTGCACTCTGTATGTTTACTTAGAGAGTGACTGAATGTTTGATTCTATGCTCACTCCTTCCCTTATTAGGTGGATTATGGATTTCATCTTAATCCAATTATAAGTGAAGGGTTAGCTAGAGTGACACACCACCCCTTAACTTAATTCTTGTGGATTAAGGGGTGGGGTGCCACAATAGATCACCAGAATTTAAAGTATGTCCTTACTTAAGGAAAATTGAATTGTAGACAGAGAATATGGCTAGAGTTGATCAGTGATTATAATTTGGATATTCTGTACCACCCAGGTAAGGAAAATGTTGTAGCAGATACCCTCAGTCATTGTACTGTACTATCAACTTTAATTGCAATAAGTTCATTAATAAAAGAATTTTAGAAGATGGAAATTGTTCCAGTCCATGGTGACAGAATGAGCATTACACTAACTAATATTAATATAGAGCCCACCTTTCATAGAGATGTTTCTATCTCTCAAACTAAGTATGAAGAATATTTGAAATTAAAAATATATGTTGAAGGTGGTTGCCGTCATGATTTGCAGATGCATGGGATAGTAATTTATCAAGGTAATCGTATTTGGATTCCCAAGTCAAGGTATCAAGAGATACTTGTAGAAGGACACAATTCTAGTTATCAGGTCCATCATAGAAGTACTAAAATATATCAAGATTTGAAGATATTATTTTGGTGGCCTAGCATGAAAATGAGTGTAGCCAAATTTATAGCCAAATATCATGCTTGTAATTTGGTTAAAGCAGAACACCAAAAGCCTAGTGGTCTACTACATCCACTAGAGATTGCAGAATGGAAATGGATAGATATATCTATGGATTTTGTTATGGGCTTACCTCGTGTAAGATCTGGAGCTGATGCAGTATGGGTTATAGTAGATCATCTTATTTAGTCAGCTCATTTTATCCCACTCTGTCAAACTGACTCTATGGAGAAGTTAGCAAAACTATATATTAAATAAATATTCAGATTGCACGAAATTCCCAAAACAATTGTGTCTGATAGAGACAGCCATTTCACTTCAAAATTTTGGCAAGTTGTACATCAAGATTTGGGTACTACTTTAGCCATAAGTACAACATTTCACCCACAAACTGATGGCCAAACAGAAAGAATGAACCAATTTTTAGAAGATCTTCTCCGATTATGTATGTTGGATTTTTTAGGAACTTGGGAAAAGCACATTCCTTTAGTGGAATTTGCTTATAATAATAGTTTTTAGTCAAGTATTAAAAAGGCACTGTATAAAGCCTTATATGGTAGGAAGTGCTCAACTCCACTGGCTGGGTCTGAAACAGAAGATACTAAATTGTATAGTTTAGAGTTAGTGGAAGAGACAAGCAAGAAAGTGAAGCTCATACAATGGAGAATAAGAATAGCTCAAGATAAACAAAGTAAATGTCATGATAACCATCACTGTCTGCTTGAGTTCAAAAAAGTAGACTTAGTATACTTAAAAGTTAGCCCAATGAAGGGAATTTATCATTTTGGAGTTTCAAAAAAACTCAATCCAAGATATGTAGGTCCATTCAAGATCATAAAGAAAATTGGGTCAGCAGCTTATAAACTTGAACTGCTAGAAGATTTTGTTATTGTTCACAATGTGTTCCATGTATCATCACGAAGAAAATGTCTTTGAGATCCTTCCCTTCTTATTCAACTTCTTGAAATAGAGATTCAACCTGATCTTATTTATGCTGAAGAACCAGTTAAAATTTTAGATCATGATCAAAAGAAATTAAGAAATCATCCTATTTCTATGATTAAAGTTCAGTGGAAGAATCATTTGTGTAATGAAGCCACTTGGGAGAAAGAAGTGGATATGCGATAAAAATATCCAAGTCATTTTAATCAAGGTACTTTCTTAACTCTATCTTATTTCAATTCATTATTCTATATCCGCTTTATTCTTTCCACTTGAATACTGTCGAGGACGACATCGTTCTTAAGTGGGGGAGTTTGTAAAAACTCAAGTTGTTATTTAGGTCATTTAGGACTAGTACAAGTCCTAATTATGATTCTAGTACACTAATTAAGTCACTAGGAACTCATTACTAAGATCTAGATTAAATCAAGAATCAAATGAATCAAATTCTGATTTTGGGAATTTCTAAAAACCTTAGAAATTGACCTATTTATTTTGACCTCAAATCAAAAATCTGACTATACTATTGCGCTCACAACCCCCAAATTAGCTAGGGTGATGTTTTGGAGGCATTTGGAAGTCATTGGATTTTTGTCGAATATTTTAATATTATTTAAATACCCCAGAAATTCGAAAAATTAAAGACTCATCAAATCAAAAATCCGATTGCGCCGTTGCATTCCTCATCTCTCATTTAACTAGAGGTAATTTATTAAAAAATTTTGGGATGCATCTAATTTATTAATTTTAATTATATTAAATTAGTTTGAAAATTAATTAAATAATAATTTAAAATCATTTAAAATTAATTAGCCGGTGGCCATTTTCTTCTCGGCTCGCCGTTTGCTTTTCCACCAATGCCGTCTACTATGGCGACAATTCCTCGGCACCGTAAGATCGGATCAGTTGATCCGATCGTGCGGCCTGCATATTATCTCTCTCGCTGGGACATTGCAGCTCGACACATGCTGCGCGAGGTCGCACGCAGCTCACTGAGTTTTGCCGCGCTTCTTCCACCGCTTTATGTCCCCGGCCTTCCTCTCATTCTTGAATGAGAGTTAACTGTCATTCTCTAGGCTCTGAATCGAGCAAAGCAGGGAGTGTCAAAGACTTCTGCCTTCGAATCTATCTTCCCATAACCATGCCATCAGGTACACAAATTCTTTCTTATTATATTCAATTCAATATCTATATTGGCTATTGCTTATTGTTATAATCAAATTGAGTAGTTAACGGAGAAATTGAATGAATTCAATAGCAATGCGATCCTAACTATTTGATCGAGATTTTCATGCTTGTGTATTATTCAATATTTAATGATGGAATTCGTGAATTGCAAATCTAATAGAAATGGATTAATACTGGGTATTTCGAGCATAACAAACTGGTTGCTATAAGATCCCTCGAAATTGGATGATCTCCAAAATTAGGGCATCATCCCCTTCGATGAGAGAGGGAGCAATTCTGGTGCGAGTGCTGACGGATCGAAAGTCATTCTTAAAGCTTTTATTTGGTGTGTGTTCCAGGCCGAGAGAAGGGTCGTGCGTCGAGCCGAGCCTTACCCTAGGTCTCATCTTCCCTATCGTCTGTCGGGGAGGCTTTCTGGCATTCGTCTCGGGTCGGGTAAAGCCCGACCCGTGTGAATAAAAGATGGGCTACGTATTTCCTTTAGACGAGTAATTCAAGGTGGGGCCCGCGCGTCGTTATAACCGTTAAAGAAATTGTAAATTTAAACTATATGAAGATTTAATTAAAATTATTATTATAGTAAATATTCAAACTTTAATATCTTAAAATTTACTAACCCAAATAATATAAATAAATATATCATTTTAATCAGCAAAAATCAAGAAATTTATTGGTGCCATTCAATTTTTAATAGGATCAATATTTCACTTAGTGACATTTAGGGTATTCTCTTAATTACAAAATTAACCCAAATATTTAAATTATCATAACATTATGTGAATTCACCTAAACATACCCAATATGGGTCTCAAAGCAATCAGCAATCTCAGGAATATTCTTATAGGGTAAATTTCCTTATTTGATTAATATTTTTAAACTAATCACTTTTGGACCTAAATCCTAATCTTGTAAGGCTTATAACTTTTTATCCACTAGTCCAAACATAGGCAATATGGGTCTTAAAGTGATCAATAGAACCGTTAGAACAACCTAGTAGTGTCAAATTCTCTGTTTGAATTAGTTTTAGTTAAATTACTTTTAGGACCTAACTATAATTACCCTAATTAACCCTAAATCTTCAATTGACCATAACTTAGTTAATTGAGCTCCAATTTAGATCTTTCAATATACTATTTTGATTAAGAAAACCTAATTAACAGTAACTACAAAAATATTTTAGATCTAATGATTAGTTCTCTTAATCAACCCTAATCACTTTAAAACTTAATTAGTGAATATTAGTTTAATTAATAATCCAAATTAAGTAAGTTTAGTTTTTGATTACTCATAAAGTAGAGTAGAACCTAGTGGTGTGATTTGTTTAGTGATTTTGTGATTTATTTTACCAATCACTCACTAATCACCTAAACCTTAATTAAGCCATAACTTAACCAAATGAGGTCCAATTTAGGTTTACTCCTAGTTAAAGTACTCAGTAGATTATAGGGAAATTATTGCCACTGAGTTTACTAAATTTAGACTTAATTTAGAAAAGTTAGGTTTTTACCCGATTTAGGCAACCCTAATTTCCTTTTTAGCCTTAAAACTTGTATTGGCTATAACTTGGCCAATATTTATTAGAATTTAATAATTTTAGGTTCTATGGAAACCTTAGACAGTAAGCTATAATAAACTGATAGAAAAATTAGAACTCATTAAGTAAAATTACTAAATTGCCCATGTGAGTCAAATTCATTAATTTGATCTCATAAGGCTTAATAATCATCCAAAATGGATGTACTTACTGTCTAACTTTATATTAAACAGTAAGTAATCATTTGCCACTAAAAATTTCCAATTTAGAGCCTTAATTTAAAAAGCAAATATTTAGACCTTTAAGGAGGTGCAAAATGGTCATTTTGCCCAAATTTAGTGTTAATTCTTTTTAAACTTTAGATTCATATTTTAATAACTAAAATCGATAAGAGTGAAATTTCATAAATTTAAGTCTTAATCATATTTATTAAATTCTTTTTCATTTAAATGGTTAATTAGGCACCATAAATATAGAAGAGAAGCCCTGTAGTGTATTATTTGATATTGGGGCTAGTCATTCTTTCATCCCTTAAAGTTTTGTTAACAATACTTATCAGAATTTAGTAATTTTAGGTATATGTCCTTAATAATCCTTTAATTATAGCATTACAATATTTATTAAATGCTTTTTCATTTAAATGGTTAATTGGCACCATAAACATAGAAGAGAAGCCATGTAGTGTATTATCTGATACTGGGGCTAGTCATTCTTTCATCTCATAAAGTTTTATTAACAATACATAATCTTGTAAGGCTTATAACTTTTGGACCTAAATCCTAATAATTTTTAATTTATAATTAAGACCTAGCTAGTCCTAATTATTTTTAATTTATAAGGTCGTGAATCCGAGTTACACTCAAAAGTAGGAATTGGAGATCCTGAACTTGTGTAATGTAGAGTAGATAGAACGAATAAATTAGACAACAATGGATATTACTTATGTCATAGTATAGTCTCTTGCTCACTTTGATATTTGATACTTTGTGTAACAACCCGGTGTTGTTACTAGCGTGATTTAAATCTAAATTTAAGAGGATTAAGTTGAAATTAGAATTTTCAATTTTAGTCAAATAAAAATAAAATAAAAATATCCTCAAATGAAGCATATTAACAAAATCCTTCTACCAAAATTTGAGTGCAATATGAATTCCGGATCGTCCTAAATAAATTTGGGAAGTTTAAACTTCCGGAGTTGATAAAAGATAAACTAAAACTCAGATTTCATAAATTTTTATATATTTGAATTAAGAATTATAAGAGGAATCTATGTTTTAAGTTTCGTGAGTTTTTGGGCTCCGGATTAATTGTAGTGAATTTTTGAAGTTTTTCACTTAAAAATTAATATAAAATAAAATACTCGTCCAAATTCAATAATTTTTGACGTTTGTGTTCATCTCATCAAGGCGGTTGTTTCAATACTAATTTTGTAATTTTTGAAGTTCAATTAATTTAGATCAAGGCTCAAGAAGTTTCAGCCATTGGATTTTGATCTAACGACTGCGATTGAATTTAACTTTTTACTTCTTAAGTATATGGAACCCTACCCTAAAGCAGCCACCCCGAAAATTCAGCATTGTTTCAGCCGACTACTCCCATTTCTCCCTTAGGAAAAAATGAAACCCTCATTCCCCTCCTCTCATCTCCTTCCCTCCAAGCCGAGAGCCTCCACTCGCCTCTCCTCTTCTTCCTCCATGGCCGAACCTCATCTTCTTCTCCATGGATGGCCGAGCAGCTCTTCTTCTTCCCAAGACCGAGCAGCCCTTCTTCCTCCCAAGACCGAGCAGCCCTTCCTCCCCTTAGCTGACCAAGCTGCTCTCCCCTTCCTCCCTCCTCTAGCCGAGCCACCTCTTCCTCCATTGATGGCCGAAAGAAAAAAAAAAAAACAGCAGCCCTCTTCATTCTTTTTTGCCAACAATAGGTCCATTGTTGGATGGGTAACTCCTTATACTCTCTAATAAAGCTAATTTTATTGTTATTTATGAAGAGTTAAGATAGATGAAGATGAATGTATTAGGGTTAGCAAGTAGGGAAGGTTGTATGTTGATTGTTATTTGCAAGATTCTATTGATTTGATGTACTCAATCTTACCCAAGAAAATCTTGAGATTTACTTTATTAATCCTATGGAATTAATTGTTGCTAGCTTGGATGGTTTATTGTGTTAAGATGTATGTCTAATGGTTGCTCACTAAAATGTTGTTTTTATCTTCTATTGGCTTGCTAGCTATTGTAATTGTAGATTCATATGCATCCAACCTATATTTAAGGAATTAATTAATTTTATAAATTGATTTATTTGCATGTCTACTAGAATAATTAGTCCATAACTTAGGCTAGTTGTTATCCTTAAAAATTTTGCATGAGTCATATTGTTAATGGAGACATTCAGGCTATTCTTATGTCATGATGCAAATCCTACTGTTTTGTGTGAGATCTAATATTGGTTATCTCAAATAAAATGAACTAATATTCATTAGTCTTTTATATTGACTTATTGATATTCTTGAGTTCATCCTAAGGAATCATGTTTTTATGTTTCCATCCATCCATAATGAATTAAATATTATCAAGCTATTGTATTCAATCTTTATAATCAATCTTCTATTTTAAGTTAGGGAGAACAAATTAGATAGAATTCATGCTAGTCTATGCTAAGCATCTCTTGTCCAAGTAAATTATCATTTAGTTGTATCATGCTCAAATACTGCAAATCTAATACTATTAAGCTTACTTGTATTTAAGCAAAACCTTATTTTTTCCTTGGCATTATGAATAGGTTTCTATGATTGATGTTGTTAAATTGCTGGTTACAGAAGTCTTGGTGCCGTGTCAGGTACATTTCATACTTAGAACTTGTATTGAGTTCGATATATTAAATTTCTTATTTAGTCCTATATTAAGTGCGTACATCACTTGCATAGTTCTTGTTACTATTTTCTTTTGTGCTTTTACTTTTCTTAAGTTGTATGTTAACTTTCAATTTCTTTTTAAGCTATGTTTAAGGATTTAGGTGTCTTGATTATGTCTTGAATACTAAATTTCAATAAACTCTCATGTATCCTTATGTAACTTAAGAGATCTTAAGGGATTGATTAAGTGATTTACACTTAATCTAGATCTTAGATCACCATCAATAAGTCATCAATAATTCATTTGATTTGTTATTGATTTGTAATGTAACTATAGGTCTTAAATTGATAAGGTTAGGGGTTAACACCTAATCTGTCGAATTTAGACCCAAAATCTTAATCACATAAATAATCGACTTGATTATAAGATAAGGAACTTAACATTTTTCAACAACACATTCAATTTGGTATTGATCTTAAACATTTGACTTAGACATGTTAAGGTTAATAATAAATCTATGTGATTGCTCCATCTGAATCAAACCTTAAGATCCCTGATTTTCTCTTAAGAAAGAAGACTAGCATAATAAGACAATTAAAATCATATTGATTAAACAAGTGATCAAATCCTTAATAATATGTTTGATTTAGATCCCATGATCTTAGATTGAGTGTGATCAGATGACTTAATCATCTGATCTAATCATCTTAAACCTAATTATGAAACAGAACCTAAGAGCTTAATGTTAACATCTAGAAGGGAGATCTTGATTATCTCTTCATAAGATCATCTTGACTTATTTAAAAGACCCAAATTCATATATCCTGAGGTAGGAAGCCTTGTATGAATCTTTGAGGTAGAAGCATAGAATATCCAATCACCTTAGAGGTTGATCTATTCTCCTTGTGGTAGTAGTCACTTAAGACCTTAGAAGAGATACATCTCCTTGTGGTAGAACTTATATTATGTGATCCTTGATCACATTCACTTGATAAAAATTTATATTAAGACTTACCTATTAGTTTAAGAATTGTAGTTTTGATAAATCCTTATTCTATTAAATAGACTTGATTGAACCTTGATTATTGGGTAGTATAGTATAATATACCCATATTACTGGTCCCTAGTAATATTCTGGATTGGTTGTGTCACTCTAAGTAAGATTTATCTTTGTTGCTATCCTGCAGGCTTAGGCGGATATAATCTCACTTAGAGTAAATCAATCAATCCTAAGAGTGTATTAAATGGGTACCCATTCCTTAGTTGAATTGAAAGACAAGTTGCTATCGGGCAATGCCTCCTAGCAAAGATTGCTTCAATAGGTTTGGCTCAAATAAACTAAGTAATGGGATTCACCTTCCTTAAGATGCTAAGTATGATTGTGAGTTTAGTGACTTAATGCTTAGTTTGAGATACAAAACCATCATCAGATGGTGCCTCTTAATGAAGATCGCTTCATTAGGGTAGCGTAATCAAACTAAATGTTGTGAGTTCTACCTTTGCAGCATATTTAATATGTGTATATAATCACCCCGCCTAGTGATCTTCAAGTAAATAAGCAACTTTAACTAAATACCGATCTAGAAATTTGGAGTCAGAATCCTTTTAGCAGGATTCTGCATAGTGGAGAATTAGGATTCATTACTGTTTCTTACTATATTCTTCCTGGATTTTAGATTTCTCATTCATCTAACATAGTGGCATAAGCATAAGCATAAACATGAAAGTTGAACCATTCCTTCTGTTGTGACACATGGGTATCCGTGATACAGTGTGAGATACGGAATGTTATATACACAGACTGGGGAATTTCAGGGTGCATTTGCATCACCATACTGACTTCCTAACAGTTGTGCTTACATTGGACCGTACTACTCATAAACTTTCAGTGATAGTTTTGTGATATATCGTGGTATAGCATATTTGTGAGCATTGTTTCAGTGGCATATAATGCAGCTTATAGCATCCTTCTCAACATTTGACATTCCTTTCACATTGATTTATGAGCATCTGATATTTTCATTTACTTTCAGTATTTAGTTTTGATGCAGTTTTACTTTGCTTAGTTCTTACAGTTTCAGTTATTTAATGTCTTTACAGTTTTTCCGCACTTTTACTTTACTTTGCTTTCATTTTGTACAGCTTTATACTTTCAGCTATTTACAGTATTTTTACAGTTTAATTTCTGTCTTACTCTTATGTTGAATAACATCTTCTTAAATGTAAGTATATGTTATGTTATAGTTTTATTGTGCTTAGACTTTATAAGTATAATATTATTTTTCCCTTGTTGGCTTAGCCCTGTCATATATGTACATATGGCAGCATCAGGTGTTAGCTCAGACCTTGTACTTGGGGTGTGTTGGTGATAGAAGGTCAGGTGAGGTTGATACTCTGCAAGGAAGGAGACCTTGCTCAATTAGTAAAAATTCATGTTGTTCTTATTTAATTAAATGTAATAAAGAAGTTTCTTTCTTGTTATTCTGCATTTTCTATATTGTATATAAATGAATGGATGTGGATAATGTTGAATGCCTTTTTTCTTAGTTTCTGCACTGCTTTACTTATATTTCTGCCTAATACTGTGCTCACCTTCAGATTAATATCATGGATAAGTTGTCTAATATCCGTGGTATTAGTGACAGCCACCACTTGATCGTAGTTGAGTTAGTGTTACTCGATGACGGTCAAGGGGCGGCCGTTACACTTTGCTTCCCTTGTTTTGAGCTTTATACCTTGGTCATATATATTAGGCATAAGACATTTGAAAAGTATTTCATGTCAAATTTGTTTTGCATAATAGAACAGCATATGTCCTATCAATGTTATGTTTTGTTGAACTTATGTTTATTTAGAATGTAGCCTAATTAGTATGACTTTTTTCATATTTATACTTTAGCATAGGTCAAGCCTAGGCCTATGACCGGCTAGGATGGTATTCGTCTGTCTAAAGTAAGTTTAACCAATTCTAGACCTATGACTAGTTAGGATGGTATTTGTTAGACTTTATATTATTTTTCCCCTTGTTGGCAATTCTAATTTAGGTGCATTTCTACTTTAAGTTTGATTGTCTTGATTAAATCATAGCAGTCTCAGTTTCATACTTTCTGTTTCAGTCTACATTTCAGCACTTTCTTACTTACTATCTTCTGCATTTACTACTTCTACTAATAGGATGCTAGTCTTACTTATTGTTTACATTCATAGGATGTTAGTCTTACTTTTAGGTGCTTAATTTTTCATATATGCTTTTACTTCATGTCAATTAGCATATACTTGTATTGATCATAAGCATATCTTAGAATGAATTTTATTTCACTTTTTAGTATTTATTCTTCATTTTATATCTTACCTTATTGCAGCTATATTTGGAAGTGTGTGCTTACTTCCTATTTTGTTAAGTTATAGACTTATTTTTTATAAATGACTTTCTCTTTCATATGCATTCTACTCCTTTATTGCTTGTTTTAAATTTAAAGTGTATGGTGATATCTAAATAACTTAATAAAATTGCAGCTTAAAATGACTTAGACTTTTTGTCTAATTAGAATTTTCTTTTGTTGGCTGGGGACCTATCATTGTAAAACTGACAATGGTAGAGTCTGAGCTATTTGAGGTTGTGGAGCCTTCTGAAGACAGGATTAGGAGGAGGTTCAAGCGGTTGAAGATCCTTAGTTTTCTTTTTTACTTTGTGAGGATGGGTGTTTTATTTAGTTTCATTTTCTACTTAATCTTTTACAATTATGTTGTAATAATACAAGGGTTAACTTTACTTTTTGCTACTTTACTTATTCTGAGCTGAATGTTTAGTTCCTTATATTGTAATGAATGAATGTTTACTATTTTTCTTCCGCACTCGCTTTCATGTAATTATCATTTAGTGAATATCTCTTGAAAATGGCAATTTCCTTAATTATGACAAGTTAGAATATGTGCCTAATCTATTCATAAGTGAGGAACTTGTCATTTAGGTGACCACTCCACCGTAATCATCTTAACTTAAGTGTTAACAGAACTACGGTGGGGCTGGGCCGCCATAGTGCCGACCCAGTCGAGCCCCGATCTAACCCACACGATTTGATTTTTGGGTCGGGTTAATTAATTCATTTTGGATTTATTTTTCTTTTATTTAATAAAGGATAAATAAATTATATTAAATATTTTATGATTTGATTAATGAAAAATATTCAGAATGAATTAATGAAATAATTTAATCAATACTTATCCAATCGTATGATCCAATATACCATTTTAATCAAAAAATCATAAGGAATAATAATATGTAATAAAATTTATAAGTCTCTGATTGCTCATGAGAATGGTTAAATTTTATAAATTATCCTAATCTTTCTCTGAACTTAATTAATTCAATTAATGTCCAAAAATTATGATTTAAGTCTCTGATTGCTCATGAGAAAGTGGAGAACCTAATTAAGCCATTAGAAATCATTTAGGAGTCCTGAATTTACTAATCACCTCTTAATCATCCTAATCTTTGATTAGTGAATTTAGCTTTAGTTAAACATCTGATTTTAGATACTCAGCTTCAATCACCTTCTTAAGTGCAGTAGAGCTTATAATGATGCTTGGATCATCTTAATGTACCTTAGCTTTATTTAATGCCCATTAGAAATAATCTAATGGTTAAATTTTATAAATTATCCTAATCTTTCTCTGAACTTAATTAATTCAATTAATGTCCAAAAATTATGATTTAAGTCTCTGATTGCTCATGAGAAAGTGGAGAACCTATTTAAGCCATTAGAAATAATTTAGGAGTCCTGAATTTACTAATCACCTCTTAATCATCCTAATCTTTGATTAGTGAATTTAGCTTTAGTTAAACATATAATTTTAGAGACTAAGGTTTCAATCTCCTTCTTAAGTGCTGTAGAGCTTATAATGATGCTTGGATTATCTTAATATACCTTAATTTTCTTAATCACCTTATTTGGTCTTAAAAAGTGATTAGTGCTAATTAGGCTATTTATGATATCAAATCTAGAGTCAAGACCTTCATTTACCTCACTAGTTAATATTTAGTCCATTAAAACTAAATTGAAGCAATTTGAAAGCTTAAACCCCAAAATCTTAAATTTAACTTTAAGAAGGGTATTTTGGTCACTTTGACCAAACTATTGTTTAAGCATACTTAACCTTCGAAACTTCAATAAAGTGTTCTTAATCAGTAGTGAAATGTATTAGTATCATTTCCTTAACTTTTGAGCCTAATTAATCTAATTGAGTTAAGTTTAATTTTTTTTTTCTTAAGTGATCAAACCTTAGATCTTAGATCTTAGATCTTAGACTCTTAATCATTTTGATCTAATTATACCATATCATCTTGGAAATCTTTAATTGATTTATTGTCTTAATTCCCTTGAAACCTCTTTATGGGTGTTGGATTGATTCAATCTATAAGATAATGTGAATATTCTAAGATTGGATGTAGATCTTAGATTCATATATTCTGGATTGATTATTTTATCTTATGATATTAGAATAACCTCTCATAAGATCTTAGCTTTTAAATCTTTCAGCTCATAAGGTTCTTTATTTTTAGACTAAGGTTGGGTGTGAACCTTAAATCCTTGATAGAGTAGCACCTTGGATTCAAAATTTCAACCATAAATATGGAGTTTAAGTCCAGAATCTTAAATCTTGATTAATATAATCAAGATATGGGTTGAGTTATTTAAATACATTAAATTAAGTCATTGAGTTAATTACTTTAATCCTTTATAGTCTTCATTTGATTTTGGATTAGAACTTGTTAAGTTTTAATATTAACATTAAGGTCGTGAATCTGGGATTATACTTGATAGCTGGATATTGGAGATCTTAAACTTGTATTTTCTTAGAATAGTTAGAGTAAATTAAATTAGACAACAACGGATATCACATGAGTCTAGTTGAGTCTCTTGCTTACTTTGAATATTATTGCTCTGCACACCTTGTATATTGTATCTTTTTCCTTAAACATAATAGGTGAACTTAAGATATTGATGATGTATCCTAAGTTAGTATTTGAACATCATAAAAGTTATTTAGTTCATTTAGTACATTCAGTTAAGTAGAGTGCGTCCTAGCTTAGTCTGCCTCCTAAGTACCAGTTCAGTTATAGAATAGACTCGGACCTCGCCCTAAGCTTGGCTAAGATGGATACATGTCTTATTCTATAAGTTCAACTCGGATCTAGCTCTGATGATGCCTAGGATGGATACATGTTGAACTCACTGTTCATAGGTCTTGTATGACCTAATTCTATTATGGCAGCACTATGTTTAGGCATGCTTTTACTTTCAATGTTTTGGCTTATTTTGCCACATGCTTCAATGGATTTTAGTTTTAGTTCAGTTCAGTGCTTTGGCTTATTTTGCCACATGCTTCAGTGGCTTTTACTTTACAGTTCTGGATACATGTGGGGCCCCGTACCCTTCGTAGCCATGCTAATACTGATATTAGCATAACATGAGGAGTACGGTACTCCAACGGTGGTAAATCCCCAATGTAAGTAGAGTCGGGTAAGATCCAACTCATCGTAAGCCAAGGACTTGTCACCTGGAACTGTAAACATACATTAACATAAATCAAAGTGGCAGAAGCAAAAAATAGTCTAACATAACATCCACATCACAGCATTGTATAAGAAAGTAAATGCAATAGTAACTCAGATCAAATGTAGAGAGTAATTACATCCAGAAATATTTATTACAGACTGAAAGCTTAAAGGAAAGAAAATAACTCTCAACCTCACTGCAAGAAAAGGAAAATCTAACTAAGCGGCCATAGGAAGTTTCACCTCCTGTGCTAGCTCCTCTCCTGCAGAACCACCAATGAACTGCTGTATACCTGACATTTGTCGGTATCACAAATGCCAAGGCCCTAGCCAATAAAAGAAAAAGGTTACAGCTAAACAAATTATCTAAGTACATTTTAAGATGATTTAAGTGAACTGAATATTTAAAGATATCATATTAACTACTTTAAACATGTAGAAATTTTAGGGTGCATCAAGCGACAAAGGAAATGATAGCTATAAATAATGCATTTATAACTGAGCAATTGATCTGTGGAGTAACATACAAAACATGAAACCAAGCAAGGTGGGACTATAGAGCAAAAATAATTGTAAGTACAAAAGAACTCATTCTAACATGCTTATGATCACATAAATACATGTTGATTTCAAAAAAAGTAACTATACTGAAACATGCTGAATAAATATACAAAACTAGCATCCTAAACATGCCAATATTTAATAATTACTCAATGGATCATATATACAAGCATGCAGAGTTAATAAATGAAAGGCCATTGAAGCATGTGGCATAACAAGCTAAGTATAGAAATGAGCTAGAAGGTAAAGCCACTGAAGCATATGGCAAAGCAACTGAAAGCACTGAAAAGTAAGGCCACTAAAGCATGCGGCAAAGCAAAACAATGCACTGAATTGAATTAAAGTAAAATTATGCCTGAACATAGCACTACCATAATAAAAATAGGCCATACAGGGCCTCTGAACATAAAGTTCAACATGTGTCAATCCTAAACATTATCAAAGCTAGGTTCAAGTTGAACTTATAGAATAAGACATGTATCCATCCTAGCCAAGCACTGGGCTAGGTCCGAGTCTATTCTATAACAAAATTAGAACTGAGGAGGCAGACAAAGCTAGGAAATACCCTACTGGATTGAATGCACTAAAATAACTAAATGAATTCTTTTCAAGTACTAACTTATGATATATTATCCACATCTTTAGTTTAGCTATTATGCCCAAGGAAGAAGGCTCAATGTCCAAGGTGTGCAGAGTAATCAAGTCAAAGTAAGTAAGAGACTCGACTAGATTTATGTGATACTTGTTGTTATCTAATTTATCCAAATCTAACTATTATGAGAAAGTACAAGTTCAAGATCTCCATTATCCAACGATCAAGTATAATCTCAGATTTATGATCTTAATGTTAACATTAGAACTTAACAAGTTCTAATTCATAATCAAGTGATGACTATAAGGGTTCAAAGTAATTAAATCAATGACTTAATTATTATTATTTTCTAACTTAACCAAAATCTTGATTAAATAAATCAAGGTTAAGAATTATGGACTTAAACTCCATTTTTGGGGTTCAAATCTTGAATCCAAGGTGCTATTCTAATAAGGATCTAGGGCTCACACTCAAGCATAATCTAAAGATAAGTAATCTTATGAGCTTAAGGATTTAGAAATTAAGATATTAATGAAAGGTCATGTCTAATATTATAATATAAAATAATCAACCAAGAAGTAAAAATCTAAGATATATATTTAGTTTTAGGATAATTACATTATTCTAGAGGTTGGATAAATCCTACACCTACAAGGAGGTTTCAAAAGGATTAAATAATAAATCAAATAGTGAATTCCAAATGGAGGTAATTCAATTCAATCAAATGATCTAAGATCTAAGATTTAAGATTTAAGAAGGTTTGATCACTTTAGATCTAAGCTAAAAACTAGACTGAGGATTTTACAAAGCTTTTGCTTTAAGACTACAATTCATGAATAATTCTGAATAAGATAGTAGGATTAGAAACTTTAGCTTTAGCATTGATCAAGCTAATTCTTTTATGAAATGTCTTAACGTCACTTAAGATTATAAGGGCTTACTTAAAGATTTTAGGACTTAAGCACTAGGATTCTATCATGAGGTGATAAAGTTTAACAATTCATGTTAATATATTCCATTACTGATCATAATCATTTTACTTGAGGTTTCTAGGGCATAAGGGTGCTTAAACCATATTCTAGTAAAAATGACCAAAATACTCTCCTTAAGGCTAAAATTGGGAAATTAGTGTTTGATCAATTAAATTGATTCAAATCTATCCTAATGAGATTTATAGTGATTAATGAAGTGGAATAAACAGTTAACTTAGGACTAGGTATTATTACTAGCTTAATTATCACTAATCGCACTTTAAGGCCACTTAAGGTAATTAAGGGAAATAAGCCATACTAGGATGATCCAAATATATTTATAGGCTCTACTATACTTAATAAAGCACTAGGAACTAGATTCACCAAAATTAAAGACTAATTCAAGGCTTAATTCACTAATATCATATTAGACTAATTAAGGGTGATTAGTAAATTTAAAGTTCTTAAATTATCTTAAATAACTTAAATAGGTTCTCCCTAGTCTCATGAGCAATCAGAGACCTTAATCAATATTTTTGAATATTTAATGCATTAATTATGATTTAAATGAGAACAGAGAAAGATTAAGCAATTCATTAAAATTTAATCATTGGATCTTTGATTTTATTTTATATTATTGTTCGTTGTCTTTTTCTGATTAAAATGGTATATTTGATTGTAACATTTGGATAAATATAATCAAAGTTATTTAAATAATTTAATTTGTATTTTTATTTAAATCAGAACCATAGGGAATTTATTTATCCATTATTAATAGAAAAATATTAAATCCATAATTCCTTAAATAAACCGTAACCCAGAGTCAAAATCGTGCGAGCTGGGGTCTGACCCGGCCCAGCACTGTGGATCGTCTATGTGGCCATACACGATACCTGACCCTCTAGGGTTACTTCAGACGCAAAATATGCCATGCACAAGCCATGCTGTGCCTTGATCTTGACGGCTACACCATCCATAACACTAGAGGTGTTGAGTGAGATAGGAACCCATATCTGGGATGCGCTGGATCGACGGGGTGCTACAAGACTGAGGTGTCTTCTAAGGCGCACCTAAGGAGAGTGAGTTTTCTTTACAGCATCGATGTCATAAGTTAAGGTCTAACCCTACTCGTTCAGGGATCAAAGGAGGAACGATTGGGTAAGTCGCTAGGTACCGGGGATGTCTACATCACTAAAGTGCTACTCAGCTGGAATGCGGGCATGAGCCATCTATGGGTCGATCGATTCCAGCCAAATCAATCAATCTGATCTGATCCAACCATCGATATGAGTCTTGAATCACTTGCAGAGAGGTGCCAGCACCAATTGGGAGCTACTAGCTAGAAGGAATGTGGTGATTGATCGAACCAGAAATTGACTGGCCGTGCATACTTAGACAAAAAATTTGCCATCTGGTCCATTGCAAGTTGCTTCAAGGCCCTCGACTGCCTAGGGAAGGTTGAGGGTGAGGTTCTATCACAGCATCTAGGGATTAATTGATAGAGAGCCGAGCTGAATTTAGCTCGACAATGAAGAAGGGTGACGGTTGTACCTTGAGCTCAAGAATGGCTGCGATTGGGATGAAGGGGGGTGCTCCAAAGCTTCCAGGCAGTTGCAAAAGTATCGCAAGGGAGTCTGAATGCCAGACCACACCCTTAATAAGCAGTTCGCAGCTACGGGGACGTCGGGATTCACCGAGAGCTCCAGATGCTTCAATTGGGAAGTTAATGGATCTTAGTAAACAAAGGGATTCGGTGAGCAATTTTGATGGTATTTATAGGCGAGAGGGATGTCTTGGGGTTGACACCATGGCTGGAAGCCATGGTTCAGGCTCGGGTAGAGGCAAAACCTCGAGCCACACAATTGGGGCTAGCGGGTCCTCATGACCCGATGAGCTTCACCCTAAACTAGAACTGGGAAGGTCTAACGAGTCTGGATAATGTGGCAGAGGGAGTGGTAGACTGGGTCGACGTGGCTTGTACGAGCGTATCTTCCTTATTAGGCCAACGATCGAACAAAGATGAATGTCTACATCGACGGGGTTTGCCTCCACCATCTAATCATGTGACCATTGGTGATAGACGACTGATGCAGCTCCCGAATAACAGAACCGCAGATAGAATCTCGATCGTTGGATGAGATATGTCGATCGAGCAGGTAGGATTAGATCACGGTGCAGGCAATACGAGCCGTAGGATTAGATGCGATAAGATGCGCGCTAGGGCATCCAATGGCTAAGACCTATGCGCCGCTGTCGGGACCCCACAGCAGATCTGCGCGATCCCGACAACAAATCCCTCAAAAAATATAAATATTTAATTTAATTAATTAAGATTCATTTAATTAATTACTTAGTTTCTATCAAAAATTTTAAATCTAATTTATGACTAAATGAGCTCCAAAAATTCTCAAAATTTCACCCTTAGCTAATTGAGGTGTGTGGAATTCAAAAATGAAATCAAATTTTAAATTAGAGATCAAAATAATTTAGGTATATTTTAGAATCCAAAAATAGGTAAAATATCAAAATTTTCAATTTAGCTCTAATTGATCCAAAACTTCTAGGGTTAAATTTAAATGACCCATTGAATTTAATGGAATCAAAATTGAAACTTGGTTTAGCTTAATTAATTTGGATTTAGTAAGAGTAACAATTATGGTTGTTACAGACTCTCCCACTTAAGAGCGATGTCGTCCCCGACATTACTCAGTGAAGAAAGTGCTACAAGGACTGAAAATTTAAATGAACATAAAGGAAAGGGAAAGAATGGTACCTGAACTAGCGAAGAGCTGCGGATATTTATTGTGCAAATATACTTCTTTTTTTCAAGTAGATTCTTCCAACGATCGATTCTTCCACTGAACTTTGACCATATATGTTATTTTTAATTTAATTTTCCCATTTCATTAATCCATTTAATTAATTTAAATAAATTCCAAAAATTTCCAATAAATCACCCCTAACTAATTAAGGGAAGAGGAACACAACGGTGTATTTAGATTTTTGATCCGACGAGTATTTAATTATTTGAATTTTTAGGTACTTAAATAATATTAAAATATTCGACAAAAATTCATCGGCTTCCAATTGCATCCAAAACTTCACCCCTAGCTAATTTGGGGGTGGAGAACGCAATGGAAAAGTCAGATTTTTGTTTTGAGGTCTAAATAAAAACCCAAATTCTAGGGTTTTGGGATTTTTTTAGAAATCCAGATTTGAATCAATTGATTCCAGATTTGACTTGGATCTTAGAGATAATTCCTAAATGACATAATTATCGTACTAGAACTACAATTAAGACTTATATTAGACTTAAGTAACCCTAGTAACAACCTGGGTTGTTACACTATGTCACCTCGTTCATGAGCACTCAATGAATCCATTCCCTCCTTTAAATATGCTGAGCAATGGAGCTCAATTAGTTGGTCTTAGCATCACACGTTTCAACTCTTTAGTTGAGCATAGATCAAGGTGCACTAAGCTCAAGAACTTTCTCACATAGTTTTAAGCTCTCATGCACTCATGAATCCAGCATCAATAACCAAGAATGAGCTATGGAGCACAATACTTTTAATCCTTGAATTATTTAGTCCTTTGTCATTTGGTCCGCATTCAAGTCCTCAATAGTTCTTCACATTTCTTTAACATCATAGTATCATTCATTACATGTAGGATTGCCCCAACCCTCCCCAAGGTAGGTTTAGCTCTCCATTACAAAAGATATGGAAAAGAACACATATATGGATAAAGACCATTTCATGATCAACTAAGAAAAACACAAGTCAAGAGTTTAGAAAATACTAGCAACGTTCCTTTGGGATGCTCTCCAGACTTCTCATCTTCTTTCTTGTGGTTGCTTCTTCTAGGTCAGTAGTGCTGCCTTTCTCCTTCTTCTCCTTAGCAAGAGGAGTTCTTCCACCCTTGGAGAGTTCTCCTTTTCTTCTATGTAGCCCTCTTCTTACTTAGGATGTAGTGAGCCAAGTTGGGAACAATTCTTAAGCTAATAAGGATGGTACTTATAGAGGTGGGCTGCACACTTCATCTCCACATTCAAATTATGCTTTTGCCTTTAAAAATTCTACTGTAATGATAGCCAATCCAACTTAAGGGGTGATGTGACTTTCATTTTTCCATTTTTTTAATCTCCACAACACCTCAAAATGTCAGTTTTCCTTTTAAAAACAAATCTGCTACCAAAGGAATGATGGCTGGAGACAAGGAGCTAGTTGGGGGTCTTGCCCCTACCGCATTTAATGCTCTGCTCAGACAAAATTTTGGCAGGCTGCTATAGCGCGCTGTGGCGTGCTATGGCAGAAAAGTTTTACAAAATGGCCTGCAATGGCGTGCTATAGTGTTTTGGTTCGTAAATTGATGATCCGCTATAGCGCACTATAGCGGGCTGTAGCGCGCTATAGCGCCAGTGTTTTGCAATTGCTCCGCTGCAGTGTGCTGTAGCACCAGGAATTCGCAAAATGCTCCTCTACAGCGCGCAGCAGTGGATGTTTTCCAGAAAAGTTGGAAAATTGCACAGAAGTTCAGAATTTATTGGATAAGCATTTTCCCTTGAAAAAATAAGTAAAATTAGATTAAGGAAGCAATTTTAATATGAAAAATGAATGAAACTTTCCTTTATTTAAGATATAAATTATGGATTTATCAAGCCCCGATAGCTCGCCCGCTCTTGCTACCGTGGCAGTACAGGGGAGATCCTGTCCCCCACTCCCTCCCGAATCACAATGGTTCAGGGAGTGAGTTTTCGGGTATACCCCTCGCGGGTCATGGCCTGATGCCTAATTTTCCTTAGGTCGTCCATTGGAGGCTATCCCAAAGCTCCCACTCTGTAGCTCTGGCTATAAATACCCTGGAGTTTTCATAGAGAATCCCTTTGCTCTCTACAGATAGGTTGCATCACCATCTCCTTCCCTATGTGCTCCCACTTGCAGTTCGAACTTCCCAGCGACTCTACTTGAGAGTGAATCGCTAATAGTGGGAGAGGTTTGATGTTCAAACCCCTAATAATTATTAGGAAGCTTGAGCATTATTAGAAGTTATGCGGAGCTCATCCCGTCGTCTCTTCCTCCATTAAGGTATAGCCTCTGTCCTGTTCTTCTCATCGAGCTAGTTTCAGCTCGACTCTCGATCCTTTGCCTTAGGTGCTGTGCTAGGACCGTCCTGTTATCCCCTATATGTATTCAAGGTGCCAGGATGCACTGTTAGTGTACCAGACAACGAACTCATTGTCTGAGTGTGCACTATCAGGCCACCAGTAATCCATCCCAAGTCGCAGTGAGCCTTTGGGATGCTAAGCCCTTTTGCAGTTTAACTTTTTCCAGGGATGATTATGAACTGGTGACAATCATCAGGCATAGACTAAGCGATCGATCGATCTCGTATCAATCGAGATGGGCTTGTCTCTCACTATTGTGGACCATGAGTAGCACCCCAGTGATCTGGACCTCCTTGGGACCTCTCGACTCACCCAGTTGTTCCCACTTCAGTCCTAGAATGTGAGAACTAGACTCTAGCATATGGCCCTAGTTCTGTGTGGATAATTCACTCCTCACAGGTGTGCCTCAGTAGTCATCATGGCTGAGTAGCACTCCAGCGATCCAGCGCATCTAGTGCCACTGAAAGTGTAGCCGTCGAGATCCAGGCACGACGTAGTTTGTGCATGGCTAATTGATCAATGGAAGTTAGCCCTAATTCTTCCCTCTGTTGGGTATCCCTCGTGCGGAAGACACATAGTGGCCGGTCGGGCCTCCCTTGACCCGCGTGTCTCTGTTAGTGGGCCGAATTTAATTGAGGAATTTTCTGAATTAATTCCCAGAAAATTCAAATCATTTGGTTAAACTAATTGAAATCATTCATAATAAATTAATTAAATAACTTTAGTTATACTTATCCAAATGGTATGATCCAATATATTATTTTAATCAAAAAATGCAAAGAATAATAATATAAAATAAAATTAAAGATCTAATGGTTAGATTTTAATTTATTACCTAATGTTTTTCTATTTTCATTTAAATTATAATTAATTTATTAAATGTCCCAAAATATTGATTAAGGTCTCTGATTGCTCATGAGACTATAGAGAACCTATTTAAGCCATTAAAAATAATTTAGGAACTTTAAATTTACTAATCACCCCTTAATTACCCTGATATGGGATTAGTGAATTAAGCATTGGATTAATCTTTGATATTGGTGAATTTAGTTCCCAATGTCTTCTTGGGTTTAGTAGAGTTCATAAATGTGTTTGGATCATCTTAGTATGCCTTAATTCACTTAATCACCTTAATTGGCCTTAAGGTATGATTAGTGATAATTAAGCTAGTAATGCTACCAAATCCTAAAGTTGAGTGTTCATTCCACTTCACTAATCAATATGAAACTCATTAGAATAGACTGGAATCAATTTAATTGATCAAACCTTAATTTCACAATTTTAGCCTTAAGGGGGGTATTTTGGTCATTTTGACTAGAATATGGTTTAAGCACCCTTAAACCATAGAAACCTCAAGTAAAGTGATTATGATTAGTAATGGAATATATTAACATTAATTGTTAAACTTTATCACCTCATGATAGAATCCTAGTGCTTAAGTCCTAAAATCTTTAAGTAAGCCCTTATGATCTTAAGTGATCTTAAGACCCTTCATAAAAGAATTCGCTTGAGAAATGCTAAAGTTAAAGTTTCTAATCCTAGTTATTTTATCAAAGTTATTCATGAATTATAGTCTTAAAGAAAACAAAAGTAAAAGCCTTAAATAACCCTAAGCTTAGACTTATTAGTTTAGATCTAAGTGATCAAATCTTAGATCTTAGACTTTAGATCATCTAATTGAATTGAATCATCTTCTTTGGACTTCCTTAATTGATTTATTGGTTAACTTTTTGAAATCTTCCTTGTGGGTACAGGATTGATTCGATCTTTAGAATAATATAATTATCCTAAAGATTGAATAAAGATCTTAGATTCTTAGTTCATAATTGATTATTTTATCTTATAATATTAGAATAACTTTTCATTAATCTTAACTTCTAATCCTTCAACTTATAAGATTCCTTACCTTTAAACTATGTTTGAGTGTGAACCCTAGATCCTCATTAGGATATAACCTTGGATTCATGATTTGAACCCCAATGTGAGGTTTGGATCCAGAATCCTTAAATCTTGAATTACTTAATCAAGATTTGTGTTAAGTGAGTATAATAACAATAATTAGGTCATTGATTTATTTACTTCAACCTTCATAGTCATCATTTGTCTATGAATTAGAACTTATCAAGTTTTAATGTTAACATTAAGGTCATGAATCTGAGAATATACTCGATAACTGGATATTCGAGGTCCTTAACTTGTATCTTCTCAGAATACTTAGATTTGGATAATTTAGATAACAACAGATATCACATAAGTCTAGTTGAGCCTCTTACTTACTTTGACTTTGATTGCTCTGCACACCTTGAATATTAAGCTTTATTCCTTGAACATAATAGGTGAACTTAGGATATGGAAGATACATCCTAAGTTTATATTTGAATAGCATAACATTCATTCAATTCTTTCAGTGCATTCAATTAAGTAGGGTATGTCCTAGCTCAGTCTGCCTCCTTAGTTCTAGTTTTGTTGTAGAATAGACTCGAACCTAGCCCAGTGCTAGGCTAGGAGGGATACATGTCTTATTTTATAAGTTCAACTCGAACCTAGCTCTGATGATACCTAGGATGGACACATGTTGAACTTTTTGTTCAGAGGCCAAGTAAGGCCTATTTCTATTATGGCAGTATTATGTCTTAGGCTTACTTTTACTTCAGTTCAGTTTTAATACTTGTTTTGTTTTGCCACATGCTTCAGCGGCCTTACTTTGGTACTTGGCTTGCTTTGCCACATGTCTCAGTGGCTTTACTTTTTAGCTCACTTATGCTCTTAGCTTGCTATTGCCACATGCTTTAATGGCCTTTTACAAATTAAATCTGCATGCTTGTATATATGTTTCTATTGAGTAGTATTAGATATTGGCATGTTTAGGATGCTAGCTTCATATGTTTTATTTTAACACTTTTTAGTTAAACTCAGTATGTCATCATGAGATCATAAGCATATTAGGATCAGTTAATTCTACACTTGTAGTTATTTTTTCTCTTTAGCCTCACCTTGCTTAGCCTTAGATTTTGTATATTTCCTTACATACCCATTGTTCAGTTATAAATGAGTAGTTTATAGCTATCCTTTTTCTTTATAGCTGGATGCACCTTATATTACTTGCATGTTTGAAAATAGTTAATATGATATCTTTAATTATTTAGTTCACTTTATAGCCTAAAATATACTTAGACAATTTATCTAATTATGGGGCCCTGGCATTTGTGATACCAACAAATTTCAGATTTGGAGTTGTTTGTTAGTGGTTTTGTAGGAGAGGAGCCAGTGCAAGAGGAGGATCTTCCTACTGCCATGTAATTAGATTTTTTCTGTTTTGTAGTGAGTTTGAGAGATCTTTTCTTTCTTTTAATTCAATCTGTAATAATTAAATTCAGGATGTATTTACTTCTCTATATTTGATCTAAGTTATTATTTTTTTCACTCTTTTATACTATGATGTGATGTGGATATTATATTATACTATTTTTTGCTTCCACCACTTTGATTTGTATTAATGTATGTTCATAGTTCCAGGTGACAAGTTCTTGGCTTAAGGCAAGTTGGGTCCTACTTAACTTTACTTAAGTTAAGGATTTGTCACAATTGGAGCACCACACTCCTCGTGTTTATGCTAATATCAGTATTATCATGGCCGCGGAGGGTACGGGGTTCCACAGTTTTGCTGAACAGGGATAGCATAAACAGCAATAGCAATAGCTGGCACTGAGCGATCAGACATCATCTTCTGCATGGCCAATGCTTGTTGGGCCTGATTCTGCAACAAGGTTGCCACCATTGCTCGAAGATGAGCTATTTCATCAAAAGAACTGCTCGAAGTGACAGCAGTTTGGATAGGCATAGCTGCAGGAGGTCATCCGGGATCCATTCTATTTTAGTAATACAAAGCTAGATTTTAGAAAGATAATAATTAAATCTCCAATAGATACCAAAAATTCTCATTAGTTTTGAAATGAAGATTTACATAAGATTCAAAAAAATTCCCAAAAATTGCCATACTACTAAAATCATTTAAGCAATAGGAAGTGACAATTACTCTAACTAACACTCAAACATCCTTAATGTACTCAGCCCTAAATGCAACACAAAAATCTTCAAAGGTCACTTCCTAACGCTTTCTCTTGCATTTCTATTCGAGCTTCTTGATGGTATTGTACCACCAGACTCCCGCATAGTCTAGCATCTGATCGGTCACAATGTTAACCAAGAGGGACTCTGGACACTCTATGTGCCTCAGGACTGACTCTACTCAGCTCAACCACTCATGTGCGTCGATAGGAAAGTCAAGCCCTCGGTACGCTGAATGATGCAGAAGCTTGTCCAAGACTAAGGTTCCTTATTTTGAAACTCCTTTGAGCTGCCATTTGCTCTCTTGTCTCCACATGAAACTATTGCTCCAAGCCAACTCGAAGGCATGCAGATAATAGTCCAAGTCAAACTCTCCATGATCCATTTGATTCTAATAGAAGAATGTACTAGTTTTTATCAACTAGAGATGATTAGATTTTTAGGATATGAGTATTTTCATTCTACATTTTTAAGAGTTACTGATAGTACTATATTATGGATGTTATATCTTGATGTTTGTACTTCAGAAGAATGGTCCATTAGGTAGAAAGGAATCATAGATCCCATTCTGACACCTTATGGTGTTCTTTGATACCAACTGTGGGTTCTATACCCTTCGTGGCCAAGCTAATACTAATAATAGCATAATACAAGGAGTTTGATACTCCAACTGTGGCAAATCCCTTACGTAAGTAGAGTCAGGTAAGACCCAACCCCCCTTAAGCCAAGGACTTGTCACCTGGAATTGTAAATATACATCAACATAAATCAAAGTGGCAGAAGCAAAAAATAGTATAACATAATATCCACATCACAGCATAGTATAAGAAAGTAAGTGCAATAGTAACTCAGATCAAATATAGAAAGTAAATACATCCAAAAATAATTATTACAGACTGAAAGCTTAAAGGAAAGAAAAAATCTCTCAACCTCACTGCAATAAAAGGAAAATCAAACTAAGCAGTCACAAGAAGGTCCTCCTCCTATGCTAGCTCCTCTCCTACAGAACCACCAACTTGTCCCTCTTGGTTGACATTGTGATGGATCAGATGTTGGACTATGCGGGAGTCTGGTGGTATGATACTATCAAGAAGCTCAAAGAGAAATGCAAGAGAAAGTGTTAGGAAGTGACCTTTGAGGATTTTTGTATTGCATTTAGGGCTGAGTACTTTAAGGATGTCTGAGTGTTAGTTAGAGTAATTATCACTTCTTATTGCTTAAATGATTTTAGTAGTATGGCGATTTTTGGGCATTTTTATGAATCTTAAGTAAATCTTCATTTCAAAAGTAAAGAGAATTTTTGGTATATATTGGAGATTTATTTATTGTCTTTCTAAAATCTAGCTTTGTACTGCTATAATAGAATGGATCCCGGATCACCTCCTGTGGCTATGCCTATCAAAATTGTTGTCGCTTCGAGTAGTTCTTCTGATGAAATAGCTCATCTTCAAGCAATGGTGGAAACCTTGTTGGAGAATCAAGTCCAACAAGCATTGGCCATGCAGAAGATGATGTCTGATCGCTCAGTGTCAGTTAATGCTATTGCTGTTTCTGCAGTCCCTGTTCAGCAAAACTGTGGGGCCCCGTACCCTCCACAGCCATGATAATACTGATATTAGCATAAACACAAGGAGTGCGGTGCTCTTATTGTGGCAAATCTTCAACTTAAGTAAGGTTAGGTAGGACCCAACCTGCCTTAAGCCTTGGACTTATCACCTGGAACTATGAATATACATCAATACAAATTAATGTGGTAGAAGCAGAAAACTGTATAATATAACATTCACATCACAATATAATATTAAAGAGTAAGAGAAATAGTAACTCAGATCAAATGCAGAGAAGTAAATACATTTTAAATTTATATTTTATAGACTGAATTAAAAAAAAATAAAAGATCTCTCAAACTCACTGCAAGAAAGAAAAAATCTAACTAAATAGAAGTAGAAAGATCCTCCCCCTGCACTGGCTCATCTCCTACATAACCACTAACAAACAGCTCCAAATTTGATATTTGTTGGTATCACAAATGCCAAGGCCCCAACTAACAAAAGAAAAAGGTTATAGTTAGACAAATTGTTTAAGTATATTTTAGGCTATTTAAGTGAATTGAATATTTAAAGATATCACATTAACTATTTTTAAGCATGCAAGCAATATAAGGTGCATCAGGCTACAAAGAAAAAAGATAGCTATAAACTACTCATTTATAATTGAACAATAGGTACGTAAAGAAACATACAAAATCTATAGCTAAGCAAGGTGAGGCTAAATAGTGAAAATAATTGCAACTATAGAAATAACTGATCCTAATATGCTTATGATCACATAAATACATGATTATTTCAACAAAAGTAACTGTACTGAAATGTGCTGAAAAAATATACAAAACTAGCATCCTAAACATGCCAATATTTAATAACTGCTCAATGGAACATATATACAAGCATGCAGAGTTAATAAATGAAAGGCCATTGAAGCATATGGCAAAACAAGCTAAGTACAAAAATGAGCTAGAAGGTAGAGCCACTGAAGCATACGGCAAAGCAACTGAAAGCACTGAAAGTAAGGCCACTGAAGCATGTGGCAAAGCAAAACAAAGCACTAAACTGAACTGAAGTAAAAGTATGCCTAAATATAGTATGCCATAATAGAAACAGGCTATACAAGGCCTCTGAATAGAAAGTTCAACATGTGTCCATCCTAGATATCATCAGAGCTAAGTCCAAGTTGAACTTACAGAATAAGATATGCATCCATCCTAGCCATGCATTAGGCTAAGACTATGTCTATTCTATAATAAAACTGGAATTGAGGAGGTAAACTAAGCTAGGACATATCCTACTAGACTGAATGCATTGAAACAACTGAATAAATACTTTTTAAGTACTAAATTATGATATATTATCCACATCCTGAGTTTAGCTATTATGTCTAAAAAAGAAGGCTCAATGTCCAAGGTGTGTAGAGAAATCAAGTCAAAGTAAACAAGAGACTTGACTAAGCATATGTGATACCTGTTGTTATTTAAGTTATCCAAATTTGACTATTCTGAGAAAGTACAAGTTCAGGATCTCCAATATCTAGCTATCGAGTATAATCTCAGATTCACAACCTTAATTTAATATTAGAACTTAACAAGTTCTAATTCATAATCAAGTGACAATTATAAGGGTTCAAAGTCATTAAATCAATGACTTAATTATTATTATTTTCTCACTTAACCCAAATCTTGATTAAGTAAATCAAGATTAAGGATTCTGGACTAAAACCCTATTTGTTGGTTCAAATACTAAATCTAAGGTGATATCCTAATAAGGATCTAGGGTTCACACCCAAGCATAATCTAATGATAAGTAATCTTATGAGCTAAAGGATTTAGAAACTAAGTTATTAATGAAAGGTCATGTCTAATATTATAAGATAAAATAATCAACCAAGAAGTAAGAATCTAAGATCTATATTCAATCCTTAGAATAGTTACATCATTCTAGAGATTGAATAAATCCTACACCCACAAGGAGGTTTTAAAAGGATTAAACAATAAATCAAATAGTGAATTCCAAATGAAGGTAATTCAATTCAATTAGATAATCTAAGATCTAAGGTCTAAGGTTTGATCACTTTAGATCTAAGCTAAAAACTAGACTTAGGATTTTACAAGGCTTTTGCTTTAAGACTACAATTCATGAATAATCCTAAATAAGATAGTAGGATTAAAAACTTTAGCATTAGCACTGATCAAGCTAATTCTTTTATGAAGGGTCTTAAGATCACTTAAGATTATAAGGGCTTACTTAAAGATTTTAGAACTTAAGCACTAGGATTCTATCATGAGGTGATAAAGTTTAACAATTGATGTTAATATATTCCATTATTGATCATATTCACTTTACTTGAGGTTTATAGGGTTTAAGGGTGCTTATACCACATTCTAGTCAAAATGACCAAAATACCCTCCTTAATACTAAAATTGGGAAATTAGGGTTTGATCAATTAAATTGATTCAAGTCTATCCTAATGAGCTTTATACTAATTAATCAAGTGGAATAAACACTTAACTTAGGATTTGGTAGCATTACTAGCTTAATTATCACTAATCACACCTTAAGGCCAATTAAGGTAATTAAGGGAAATAAGGCATACTAGGATAATCCAAATACATTTATAGGCTCTACTATACTTAATGAGGAATTAGGAACTAGATTCACCAAAATTAAAGATTAATTCAAGGCTTAATTCACTAATCTCATTTTAGGGTAATTAAGGGGTGATTAGCAAATTTAAAGTTCTTAAATTATCTTTAATGGATTAAATAGGTTCTCTCTAATCTCATGAGCAATCAGAAACCTTAATCAATATTTTTTGATCATTTAATGAATTAATTATGATTTAAATGAGAATAGAGAAAGATTAGGCAATTCATTAAAATCTAGCCATTGAATCTTTGATTTTATTTTATATTATTGTTCCTTGTATTTTTTTGATTAAAATGGTATATTGGATCATACCATTTGGATAAGTATAATCAATATTATTTAATTAATTTATTCTGTATTTTTATTTAAATCAGAACCATAGGGAATTTATTTATCCATTATTTTACATAAGGAAATTAAATCCATAATTCCTTAAATAAATTGCGACCCATAATCAAAACCGCACGGGCCAGGGTCTGACCCAGCCCAGCGCTATGGATCGTCTCTGCAGCCATACCTGATACCTAACCCTATAATGTTGCTTCAGATGCAAAATTCACCACGCACAAGCCATGTCGTGCCCTGATCTCGATGACTACACCATCCATGACACTAGACACGTCGATTGAGATAGGAACCCCCATCTGGGATGCACTGGATCGTCGGGGTGCTACTCGAACGAGGCATCTTCTAAGACGCACCTGAGGAGAGCGGGTTCTCCTTACAGTGTTGATGTCACGAGCTAAGGTCTAACCCTACATGTTCAGGGATCGAAGGAGAAACAATTGGGTGAGTCACTAGGCAGCGGGGAGGTCTAGATTGCTGAAGTGCTACTCGGGTGGAATACAGGCGTGAGCCAACTATGGGTCGATCGGTTCTAGCCAAATCAATCAATTTGATCTGACCCAAACATCGATATGAGTCTTCAATTACTTGCAGAGAGGTGCCAGCACCAATTGGGAGCTACTAGCTATAAGGAATGTGATGATTGATTGAACCAGAAATTGACTGGCAGTGCATACTCAGGCAGCGAATTTGCCATCTATTCCACTGCCAGTTGCTTTCAGGCCCTTGACTTCCTAGAGGAGGTTGAGGGTGAGGTCCTATCACAGCATCTAGGGGTTAATTGACGGAGAGCCGAGCTGAAATCAGCTCGACAATGAAAAAGGGTGACTGCAGTACCTTGAGCTCAAGAATGGCTGTGACTATGATGAAGGGAGGTGCTCCAAAGCTTCCAAGCAGTTGCAGAAGTATCACAAGGGGATCTGAATGCCAGACCGCACCCTCAATCAGCGGTTCACAGCTACGAGGATTCCAGGATTTGCTGAGAGTTCTAGATGCTTCAGTTGGGAATTTAATGGATCTCACTGAACAAAGAGATTCGATGAGATGTTCTGAAGGTATTTATAAGTAAGAGGGAGGTCCTGTGGTGGACACCATGGCTGGAAGCCATGGTTCAGGTTTGGGTAGAGGCGGAACCTCGAGCTACCACAATTGGGGCTAGCATGTCCTCATGACCTAACGAGCTTCACCTTACCAGAACCGGGAAGGTCTAATGATCTAGAGGATGTGGCAGAGGGAGCGGCAGACTGGGTTGACGTGGCTTGTATGAGCGTATCTTCCCTGTCGGGCCAGCGATCGAACGAAAATGAAGGTCTACAGTGATAGGGTCTACCTCCATTGTCTGATCGCACGACCGTTGGTGATAGACGATCTGATGTGGCTCTCGAATCATAGAACCTTGGATGGGATCACGATCATTGGATGAGATATGTCGATCGAGCAGGTGGGATTAGATCATGGCATGGGTAATACAGGCCATAGGATTAGATGCATTAGGATGCACACTAAGGCATCCAATGGCTAAGACCTATGTGTCGCTATCAAGACCCAGCAGCAGATCTGTCGCGGTCCCGATAGCAAATCCCACAAAAAATATATAAATATTTAATTTAATTAATTACTTAATTTCTATTAAAATTTTTAAATCCAATTTAGGGCTAAATGAGCTCCAAAAGTTCTCAAAATTTCACCCTTAGCTAATTGAGGTGAGAGGGATTCAAAAATGAAATCATATTTTAAATTAGAGATCAAATTAATTTAGGAATTTTTTAGGATCCAAAAATAGGCAAAAATACAAAAATTCTCAATTTAGCTCCGATTGATCCCAAACTTCAAGGGTTAGGTTTAAATGACCCATTGAGTCAAATAGAATCAAAATTAAAACTTGATTTAGCTTAATTAATCTGGATCTAACTAGGGTAACAACTAAAGTTGTTACAATACATTTATACTTACCTCATTTCATTATTTCAATTTAGCATTTATTAAGTATTGGCATATTTAGGATACTAGTTTTGTATACTCAGTTCAGCACATTTCAGTACAGTTTTCCTTCATATAATCAACATGTTTTCATGTGATCATAATCATGTTAGGATGAGCTTTACTTTCAGTACCTTACAGTTACTTATATGTTATAGCCTCACCTTGTTCACCTTCATGTATGGTATATCATTTTGCATATTTGGTTATTTAGTTATAATTGTTATTTTATAACGATCATGTTCTTTGTAGCTTGTTTCACCTTAAACTACTTGCATGCTTACAATAATAATGTGATATCTCTAAATGTTTTGTTCAATTAATCAGCCTAAAATGTACTTAAAAAATTTGTTTAACTGTAACATTTTTCTTTTATTGGTCGGGACCCTGGCATTTATGATACCAACAAATATCAAATTTGGAGCTATTTGTTGGTGTCCCTTCTGGAGAGGAGCTTGGATGGGAGGAGGATCTTCCTGTTGCTACTTAATTAGATTTTATTTTCTACTATGAGGATGAGAGCTCTTTCCTTTTATTTAAATATTCAGTCTGTAATAATTCTTAATCTAAATGTTTTTACTTTCTACACTTTGAACTGAGTTACTATTAAATGTACCCTTCTATACTATGCTTTGATGAGGATGTTATATTATATTATTTTTTGCTTCCACTACTTTGATATGTTGATGTATGTTCTTAGTTTTAGGTGATAAGTCTTCTGCTTAAGGCGAGTTGAGTTATACCTGACTCTACTTAAGTTGGGGATTTTTCACAGTTGGAGACCATACTCCTCGTGATTATGCTAATATCAGTATTAGCATGGCTGTGGAGGGTACGAGGCCCCACAGTTGGTGTCCAATTATTAGATCTGGATTCTTAGTTCTCATATTTCTTCAAGATCTTAGCTCATTTTTAAAGTCTCTAATAATTGAACTAAGAGTTCCTTAATTCCTTATTGTTATTAAGGTATTCTATAGGATTCCTTAATCTACAAACTATGGTAAACATAGAACTTGTATTTACTAATCCTAGTTCTTCCATACATTTAGATTATTTATATCAATTGATCCTAATTAAGCTGGTGATTAGTTTGATTTGAAACCTTCTAATTTATAAACTAATTAGATGAAGTTAGTAAGTTGTACTTTACTTTTACTTCAATTAATTTAGTAAACCTTCAATTTCACACTTCCATACTAATTTTTTAAACTTTAATCATTAATCAATTTGATTTGATTAATTTAGGACTAGTGTAGAATAAGTTCCAATTGCTTGAATATATTTATAAATTATTTTGTCACTTCATAAGTTAATATAAATACTATTTTCCAAACTCCTTTCACTTCTATTATTACTTCAAATTTATTTTCCAAACTCCTTTCACTTCAACTATTACTTAAAATTTGACTTGAATATTCATATCTACAAGTCAATTGGGAGCACTAATAACTCAAATCATTAAGTAGATCATTAAAATTAGACAACTCTGGATATCACATAGTTTACAATTATTTGAATTTCCCTAATTTCTTGCTTAGCTTTAAGCATCTTCCTTTGAACATACATACAAGACATTGTGCATAAATAAAACTTTCATAATAAAACTATAGGGGTTTATATTATGGTGAATAGCCAAGGGCATGCAATAGGAGAAATAAGGATATCTCACATTCTTAGAGGCTAAATGTGAGTGTTTATTTTCATTGAAACCATACTTTTTCTTATTAGTTGGGCAGGCGTGCTTTACTCCTCATGTCATTATGTATGTGCTCGCAAAATGAAACTTTCATAAAATAACTTCAACTAATATTATATGAGTCTTATACAATCTTATTGATTGTAGGATCTCATCATAGCTTTTTAGCTATGTTTCTATTATATAGTTCTAGACTTTACATTCTTAGTCCATGAGACTATGATCTTTCTTTACTTACAATGCTTCACACTTTCTATTTTGAATACTGTGCTTTACTTACTTATAGTTTATATAGAATGCAGTTTCTATTACCTTAATTTCATTTAAATGCTTCACTGCTTTTCCTTTCCTTACTTAGCATAATTTCCAATTGGACATATGCATGTTTCCATTTCATTTACTTTCAAATGCACTTTAGTAGTTTCTAGCCTTATTTAAGATGCTTTTTCTTTACCCTTTTGGTTACAGGCTAGAACAAGTGTTCATGTGAGTACTTTACTCCCTTACTTTTAATTGTTCTTCTTTACAGTTATACTTATTTTCCTTTCCTAATTGAATGCTTTCAAATGCTCCTTTGCTTATGTTAAATTATAAATTAACTTATGATATCCAAATAAACTGATAAATGTTAGCCAATCTTAAAATGCGCTTAGACTGTTTATTATAACAACTATTTTTATTTTCTTAGCTTTGCTCTATCATATTTAAATACTAAAATATGATAGATTGGGAGCAATATAATTAAGGTGGAGCTGGACCTATCACTTGAAGACCTTGCAAATTTCTTCTACTTAATATATATTACTTGCTTTTATATTATGTGAGTTTTTTACTCTTTCAATTAAATGGCATGTAATAATTAAACTGTTTGTAATATTCTTAGCTTAATCTGTGCTAAGTTTACTTATTTTGAAACTGCTTTGATTGAATGAGTGGATAATTACTACTTATTCTATACACACTTATTTTATATTTACCTACATGCTCTCTACTTGCTCTTATTGCAAATTTTCCTTAACTTAACACTACTCATAAAGATACTTGGCCAACTTAGCATCAAGCATTTAGTTAATTTTCTTCTAACTAGATATTAGATGCTAAGGCAATGCTCCAATATTGGATTAATCTTATACCTGATATTGGGGTTGTTACATAATGGCGAAGAATTTACATCTGATTCTTTTATAAAGGAATGTTAAGATTTAGGAATTGAATGCCACTTTACAGTAAGAGAAACACCGAGCAAAATGGGGTATATTGTCTAATGTTAGGTTGGAGAGAATCTATTGGGTGGAGGCCCTATACTATGCATGCTACTTGGTCAACCATCTTCCATTTGTAGCACTAGACAAGAAGATTCCAATTGAGTTGTGGTCCGGACATCTCGCTACAGATTATGATCAACTGAAATTTTTGGCAACCCAGCTTATTATTATGTAAGGAACGATAAGATTGAACTGCATTCTAAGAAAGCAATTTTTGTGAGCTTTTTGCAGGGAGTGAATGCCTACAAGCTATATGATCCAGTTGACAAGATGATTGTGGTGAACAGTGATGTCACCTTTGATGAAGAGTTTTTCTTGAGATTGAGGAGTTCTCATCATATGGAGGATAATATAGAGACTCTTACAAGAAGATAGAGAGTGGGTTTTGATGCAACCCCATTTGTTCTATAAAGAACTTCACATCACATCGAGGATACTCATACAGATGAAGACCATTTTGGTGATGATGAAGCATAAACTAACATTAATGGTGAGACTCTAGTTCAGAAGTAAACTGATAGAGATATACCCAGAAAGAATGCACCTCAATAGCCAGCCTAGTTCAGAGACTATGTCACATATGCATTATCCGTATTAGAGGATGAGGTTCCCTCCCATTACAAACAAGTAGTGATGAGCTTTGAAAGAAATTTATGGAAGCTGGTTATTGATGAAGAGATGGAGTCTCTTCTCAAAAATAAAACATGGATTTTGGAGAAACTATAATAACCCAAGTTGTTACACAAGTCAATTAAGACTAACCCAGGTCCTAATTTTTGATTTTAAGTGATAATTAAGTTATTAGGAGTCTGCCACCAAGACCTAGCCCAAATCAGGAGTCAAATGGACGAAATCCTGATTTTGGGAAATCCAGAAACCCTAAAATTTAATCTATCTAAATTGACCTCAGATCAAAAATTGTACTTTGTCATTGCACTCATTGCCCCCAAATTAGCTAGGGGTGATGTTTTGGTGGTAATCAAAAGTCATCGAAAATTCGTCAAATATTTTAATATTATTTAAATATCCCAAAAATTAAGAAATTAAAAATACTCGTTCAATCAAAAATCTATCCTCACTGTTGCATTCCTCACCCCCAATTAGTTATGGGTGAATATTCGAAAATTTTTAAGAAATAAATAATTAATGGAAATTAATTAATTAAATTTGTGAATTTAAAATTAATTAAATTAATTAAATAATCAATTATTTAAATTTTTATTCTTATCAGGTTGGATCCCATTATCGGGTCAGACCCGATAGCATCGTGGGTCGGATCCCGCTATTTGATTAGTCTACCCGAATCCGTGCGAGCCGTTCGATCGAGCGATCAAATCGAACGACCCAGGCTCTCTCATCTCCCTCGCAGGCATCGCTTCTATCATCTCCCTCGCGGGCGTCGCTCATGACACGAGGCTTTCCACCTCTCACGCTGCCCACTCCCCATGCCTGACATCTCGCCAGCTCTGCCTAAGTGTTAATTAAGTCTCCCTTCCGCACATGGGACTCACAAATTTTGCAGTTGGAGCTTAGGCCGTCATCTTTCGAAACCTAACTCACCGGAACCATTGATCCCTAACGTGCCATATCTCTCTCGATCCCTATTCAATCGTCGTAATTTATTTTTACAATGTTATTTTGTAAGTATGATTAGTATTGGAGTGGATTCGATCGAACTCAGAAGAGTTCTAACGATTGAATCTAAAGCAATTGCCATAGTACAAACCATTATCTCGTCAGCCCCAACCCTAGAAAGTAGGTTTAGCTTTCTCTGGCGACTCCATCCACCCCAGGAGCCAATTCGAACATCAATGGATAGCTCTCGTCAAGGCCGATCCAACAGCATGTGGGTCGGCACCATACACCGCCAAATTGACCGCCTAAACCTCTGCCCTAGCCACTAATGTTCGGTGCGAGTTGGAGAGGCCGAAGCTCTGGGCTGGGTCGGGCCGACTCGGGCATGATTCGTGCGCTGCGGGCAAACACGAGGCTTGCGGGACTCAATCCATAGGGTAGTCGCAGGTCACCCTACGTGGTCAGCCTGCAGGGCCCATAAGCCAGTTCATTGCTTTGCACTGTGCGCTCGGCTCTGACTCTTAGTAACGCTATTGATCGCCACATGTTCCTGTGGATCCTGTACCATTTGTCGTCAGCAAATCCTGAATCATCGCGCGTCTGGTGGACCCCGCTCATGTCCCCTCGTGCTACAAATGCTGGGTCCCACCTGTGCTACGTGGCAAGCTCTGATTGCGCGCCATCTAGTGGGTTCTGTCATCTTTAATTAAATTATTTTAACTGCTTTTGATTTAATCAATACAAACAGTAAGTGATTTAATTCAAATTTAATTAAATTAATCATAGAAACTTTAAGCATTTTTATATTTCAATTTAATAATCTAAATATATTAAATATTTATCTAATTTTGCTCAAAAAAATGAGAGGAAAATTTGGTAGTGTCAAATTTCCTGTATGACACCTATTTAACATAGTGACATTTTTGTTCATCCTCTTGCTTATATCAAAACTTCAAACCCTCATAACTTTGTGCCTAGTCACCCAAACATAATCAATATGGGTCTTAAAGTGATCAGGAAAACTTTAGGAACCCATTGATAGTATTGATTTTGTTATTGGGTGATTAGTTTGACTAATAACTTTTAGGACCATCGCTAATAGCCCTTAAAACCCTAGAAATTGATTAGGCCATATCTTAGCCATTTGAACTCCATATTTAGAAATTTAAGATGCTATCTTGCTTAGAATTTCAGTGCCAACAGTAAACTAAAATAAAATTTAGGTTTTTAACCTTAAAAACCCTAAGTTGACTAAAATACCTCTAACCTAGTTGGGTCATAACTTGGCCAAATGAGGTCCAATTTGGGTCTACTCCTAGTTAAAGTACTCAGTGTGATATAGGGAAGCTATAGCCACTGAGTTTGTTAAATTTAGATCTCAAATGAAAATGTTAGGTTTTTGAACACTCATAACTTAACCATTAGATATCAAAATTTAGTATTCTTGGACTCTATAGAATTCTTGAATAACAACCAATAATAAACTGCACAAATTTTTAGATTTCATCAGGTGAAAATTACTAAATGCCCCTTAAGTCAAAACCTTAGTTTTGATCTATAGGACCCATTTCTTGTTCAACTTTGGTGTAATTACTGTCTATCTTCATGTTAGCCAGCATGAAATCATTTGGCATTAAGAAAATCTAATTTAGAGCTCTAAATCAAAAAGTAGCTTTTTGGATCATTAAGTAGGGGCAAAATGATTATTTTGCCCAAATTTTATGTTAATTGTCCTTAACATCTAAAATATTAATTAGATCAGTAAAATTAGTAAAAAAATTGATTTATAATTAATTTAGGTCATAATTTTCATAATTTGAATAATTGTCTAAAATCCCCCATAAAGGCTAAGAAATCCCTAAATATTAATATGCCTTACTTAGTTAAAATTTGTTCTTAACTTCCCTAAATAAGTAAAACAGCAAAGAAAATTGTATTCCATAAATTTCTAAGATATTTTATTAGGAGCTCATTATGAATCTTCACTTCACCTTAGGATTTGTTCCTTAGGAATAAGGATAGATACTAGGTTAGATTTCATTCATTAAATAACAGGGTTATCCAATAAATGAATCCTTGATTTTATTAATTTTTAGAATTTCATACTTTGATTTTGATTATTTTATCTTTTAACTCTAGAATAAGGATAGGAGAATCGTTCTATTAAACTTGATTTTTGCTTAATAGGATTTTCCTAATCTTTAGTTCACATTTAGATTTAAACCTTAGATCTTATGTTTGACTATTGGATTATATGCTTGACTCTAACTCGTGGTGTTAAGATCATAATCCCTAGTTATTAAATCTTGAGCAACTCTTAGTCTAGAACATCTAAACTCATTAAATAGATCGTGATGATTCCTTATTTAACTTACATAATTGACATTGATTTAATCGTATTAGGACATAGCTAATCCTTATTATTTTGTAACCTATAAGTTCGTATTTCTAAGTTACACTCAATAGTAGGAATTGGAGATCCTGAACTTATGTAACTTATAATAATAGTATCACCATGTGTAGAAGAGTCCATTTCTTACTACATGATTATTTGTGCTACGCGTTTCTTGAAATTTGTGCTTATTTCCTTAATCATGTCATGTAAGAGAACTTTGTGCATAAAATGAAAAGTTAGAATAATTAGAACAATAGTTGCCTTGGGTTCAGTAAAATTCTGGTAGGTTCTAGTGCACATTTACCCTAATGGACAAGGGTAAGGAGTAGTAAGGATGCTTAATATTACTCATTAAGGAGTGTGTGTTAAGCTTGGAACCCGTATAGTCTTGCAGATGTGCTTGACTCCTCAGCTACTTCTGGATGTGTCCACAGAAGCAAAAATAAAATAACTAAAATATTTTTACATTTGTATTTATTTTTTATTCAGTTCCGCTGTGTCTGCCCTAACCCATAAAGGCTTTGAGAATTTCTATCTGCCCTAGCCCAAAAAGGCTTTCAGAATTTTGTTGGGCCCGATTGGTCATTTTCTAATATGGCAGTTGTACATACCTATTTTTTATTTTAATTCACTACTTATTGTTTTAATGATGCATGTTATTTTAGTCAGCTTTATTTTACTTACCAACTCACTCGTATATACTTATAGGATGCTAAATTTTGCTGCTTACTATATGTACCACTTTCAGATTTACTATTCTAAATTAATATATGTCAAATGATCATCAACATATTTAGGATTAGACTTTTCTTTCAGTACTTTTACTTACTATATTATACATGTATGTCCATCCTTATTTAGTTTACTTTAAGGTGTGCCTTATTGCCTTAAATCTTAATTAGTTATAAATACTGTATTTATAACTCATCCTTCTCCTTGTATGCCTACTGCTCCCATGCTAGTTACTTTGTATATTTTAAGTAAATTGTGACATTAATAATTCATGAAAAATATTCAGCTTAAAATATACTTAGACAATTGTCTAATAAGACTTTTTTTTGTTGGCTAGGGCCCTTATATTGCGAAATCGACAATGTCAGAATCGGATAGGTTTGAGGAGTTTGTTCCTGAGGAGTAGCCTTACACAAGAGTGGAGCCATATCTTGCAGAGGAGCATCAAAAAGGAGATGAAGCTATTTAGTCTTTTTAGCTTATTATGAGGATGAGTGTTTTCTGTTTCAGTTCATTTAAATTATTTTAAAATATTGTAATAATACAAGTACCTTTAACTGTATTTTTCCTTATTGTATTATTTATTCTGAGTTATATGTTGTATTTTCCTTATTGTGGTAAATTGGATGTATATTTATTTTACCTTACTTTTGCACTCTAATTCTATATTTGCTTGGTGATTGTTATATAGCATGTATGTAGTGGCTCATTCCTTCCTTACTAGTGGATTACGGCTTACACCTAATCCAAAGTTAAGTGGGGGATTTGCCAAAGTGACACACCACCCCTCAGTTTAATGATTATGGATTAAGGGGTGGGGAGCCACAGAAATTTTCTCCAGGAAGAAAGGCTATTGGGTGCAGGTGGGTGTATGCGAAGAAAGAAGGATCCTCAGAAGATGATTTGTGCTACAAAGCAAGATTAGTGGCCAAGGACTTTGCTCAAAAAGAATGGATTGACTATGTTGAAGTGTTGTAGTGCCCCTCCCCATCACCGCGTGCAAAAGAGATAATCATATTCAATTTCAGTGGCAAAGCGGTGCGCCACTCGAAAAGGGATGTCTGTGGTGCCCTATTCCTTAAGTATACAATCATTAGACTAAGGAGTGGAGTGGCACTTTAGCAAATCCCTCACTTATCATTTGATTAGGTAAGGTTCACAATCTACTGCTAAGGGAAGGATGTGCATAGAATAAATAAGAGAATTAGTCACTAAATCTATATATACATATAGAGTGCGGAAGCAGTAAGAAGTAAAGATTACATCCATTCACCATACATCAGACATAAAATAAAATGAAATAGCTCAGGAAATAAAAATGGGCAGAAAGTAAACATAATCATGAGTACCTGTATTATTACAACATTTTAATTAAAGTTTAAAAAATGAAATAAAAATATTCTCATCCTCACAACTATATATCCTCTGCTCCAAGCTGCTGTGCCTCCTATATATACAGCTCCTCTTTAGGCAATGGCTCCTCAAACTACTCAAGATCTGAAATTATCGGTTTCACAATGTTAGGGCCCCAGCCAATAAAGAAAAATCTTGTTAGACAAAATATCTAAGTACATTTTAGGTAAATAATTTATTAAGTATTTGTTAATATCACCATTTTACTCTAAACCAAATGAAATATCTATATAGTATGGGAATAAGTATACAAAGGGATAAGGATAAGTTATAAATATAATTTTTATAACTAAGCAAAAATTGAGGCAAAAGCACACCTCAAGTAAACTAAACAAGATAGGGCATATATATATAATATAGTAAGTAAAAATACTGAGAAGAAAAGTTTAACATAAACATGTTGATGATCATATGACATATGCTAATTTAAAATATAATTTTGAAAATGGTACATATAATAAGTAGTAAAGGCTAGCATCCTATATATGCATCTACTCAACTAAGTAGGTAAAATAGGGAAAATACAACCAACTGAAATAAACTACATCAATAATATAAAAAATAGTAAGCTGAACTAAAATGGAATGTATAGCTGCCATAACAAAAAGAATTGGCCAATCCGACCCAATATATTCCCGTAGCCGATATGAGCTAGGGTGGACATAATATAATAATATAGTACAATATGACTTAAGAGACAGATAATATTATGTAAATATCTTTTAGTTATTTTAGTTTTGTTTTGGTGGATAATTTTAGAAATAGCTAAAGAGTCAAGCACATCTGCATAACTGAACAGGTCCCAAGCTTAACACACTCTCCTCCATGAGTGATGCTAAGCATCCTGATCTCCTTACCCCTGTCCATTGGAGTAATGTACACTATAATCCACCATGAACTGAATCCAAATGTAAATGTTTTCTTAATATTCTAAATTTTTATTTTCATGTAATAATATTTTTATTATATGACATATTCAAGGAAAAATAAGCACAAAATTCAATGATTGTGTAGCACAAAGTCAAATAGTAAGCAAATGACTCTACTAAGCATGGTGATATCATTTGTTGTCTAATTTAAATATTCTAACTATTCCAAGTTACATAAGTTCAGGATCTCCGATTCATACTATCAAGTATAACTTAGAAGTATGCCCTTATAAGTTACAAAATATTAGGACTAGCTAAGTCCTAATATGCTTAATTAATGTTGACTATGAGATATAATAATGACCTAGTTTATGAGTTCAGACATTCTAAACTATTAGCTGACCAGAATCTATAAACTAGAGATTATGTATTTAACACCATAAGATTTGGGCTAAATCACTTAATCTCAAATGTAAGACCTAAGATCTAGATATCAGTCTAAAAGTGATCTATTGATTAAGGTAAATCCTATTAAGCAAACCAAACTTAATAAGATGAATCTCCTATCCTAAATCTAAGGTTAAAAGACAAAATAATCAAAATAATTTGTAAAATCTAGAAACTAATAAAATTAAGGATTCAATTATTGAAAAACCTCATTTTTTAATGAATGGATCTAGCCTATGATCTAGTCCTAATCTAAGAAATAGTCCTAATGTAAGGTGTAAAGTCCTAAGAAAAAACTTAGAAAGAATTTAGGAAATTTAACTATCTTGACCTAATAACTGATTTTAACACTTAGAAAAATTCAATTACAATTTTAATTTTAGCTTTAGTGACTTAGAAGATAATTTAGAGGTTAAAGATGCTTAACCTACAATTTTGGGCAAAATTACTATTTTGCCCCAACTTTAGGGTCTGAAAAGCTACTTTTAGAATTAAAGCTCTAAATTAGAATTTCTTGCTGCTAAATGATTCCTTACTGTCTAACATGAAGATAGACAGTAAGTACACCTATTTTGAATAAGAAATGGATCCTATAGGTCCAAACTAAGGTTTTTGACCAAAATGGAATTTTTGTAAGTTTCTCTTAATGGAATCTAAATTCTTATAGAATCTACTATTGGTTACTGTTCAAGGATTCCATAGAGTCTAAGAACACTACATTCTGAAGTCAAATGGTTAAGTTATGGCTATTTTAATTTCTACGGGCGACTCGATAATTTTGTCGGTTAGCAGGGGACAAAAATTGAACTTTTCTGTGTGATGTCCAAATTCAGCAAACTTAGTTTCTATAGCTTCCATATAATACACTGAGAGTGTTGACCGGGAGTAAACCTAATTTGGACTTCAAATGGTCAAGTTATGGCCTGGGTTAGGGGTATTTTGGTCATTCCTAATTCTCTAGTTTTCAGATCCTAAATCTTATATTAGTTTATTGATAACACTAAAATTTTAAGTTAGTTAGCACTTTGAATTTCTGAATTTGGAGTTGGATTGACCAATTTATGGTCAATTTAAGCAAAGGAGCATTTTGGTCATTTTCATGGTATGGTCCTAAACGTTACTTTTCAAACTAAGCTCCAAATGGGGAAATTAATACTTCTATAGTATTGGGGCTGTTCTCCTAGGTATTTTAAGACCCATATTGCCTATATTTGGACAACTAGGTTAAAAAGTTATGAGATTTGCTTAGGTCCTAAAATGCTGCTATATTATCCGTACCCCAAAACAAATTTTTGAATTATGCTATTTGATTCTTTTATTTTTCTGAGTAAAATGAGACCTATATTTGCTATGTTTGAATTATTCTACAAAAAATTATTAAACTTTTAAAAAGTGATTAATTAAATTAAATTTATTTAAATTACCGTTTAAAAATGAATTCTCTGTTCAAAAACTTATAATTAATTCCTCTATATTAAATTGATTAATTAATTTAATCATTAAATTACCTAATTACTATTTACTATTAAATTAAACAATATTAAGTAATTATTTAAATAATTCCATTGATTATTATTGTTTTATTAATCTACTAGTTAATGAAACTAAATAATAATTAGTTGATCTTAATTCTATATCTACTATATTTATTACTTAATTAATTTACACCTACATTCTACTTAATCCTAGTTTAATTAACCTAATCATTGATTCAATAATTTATGACTTTAAGTTGACTAAGCCTGTATTAACTTTTGAATTACTGATAATATATATTAGCCAAATCATTAGAATAGTTAGCTAGCTAATCATTTATTAAACATTAATTAGTATTATTTTATTAACTATTAATTAATTAACTTAATTATCCTAATGATAGAATATATCTAAAATTTATAACCATATAATCAATTAATTACAAGATATAACTATATGATTATGATTATTTCTTTCTTTTGCAGGAATTGACCTGCGGGACCTACATGCATACGTGGCAGGCTCAGATTGGACGTGGGAGAGGAGGTGACCCCCACAGGTACACGCCGGCTCGGTAGAGACCACAGGCAGAGGTAGTGGGCCCCATCCCTTGATGCGAGGGGATGTGCGGTTGGTGCGGGCCCCACCCGCTAAACGCGACAGCCGAGGGGGGCCACGTGTCGAACGCGAAGTGGGCTGGGAGGTGTCGCGCGGTTCGGAGTTGGACCGGTCCGATCAGGACTGGTCTGAGTACTGTAGACCATCTCCGATGAGGGGGACTGTAACCCTAGAGATTAGGGTTACGTAATGCTCATGACTCAGGACGATTCAGGTAACAAACGATATGTCAAAATGGAGCTAAAGATGAAGCTTATCGATTGACTATACACATGATACCTAAAAGCTATATCATTTCCCCCTACACTCATTCCTAAGTTACTCATAAGAGGCAACTACGGCAAACTACCCGCCAAAAATTTGATCAACTGGACACGATCGAACTCGATCAGGCCCACTCGAATTGCAATCCATAGAATGAAGTCAATAAACGAACTAAACATTTCGAGATTGAATGAAAATCGAGGGTTTCGGACGTACCTAAGCCGACGGTTACCCAAGATCGAGGGTGTGGATGACGACCTGGCTTCGGCTCCTCACGTAAAAACCCAGACACTTGAGCATGGGTATGGGTCTTAAGGGACCGCTGGGCGGAGCAGGCGAGGCTAGCGGTGTTCAGGTAGGTCAGGACAGGCGGTGGAGCTCCACGTGGAGTGATGAAGGAGGCAACGAGGGTGAAGGCGTCGGACCGTTCGATCATTTTGATTGAAGGACGGCTTGACGGTAGGCGCAGAAGTTTAACGACGTAGCGGACGGCGCCATTAGCCTGGGATTTAATTAATAATATATATTTTAATTATTAATTCTAATTAAATATAATCAATTCTAATAAATTAATTAGCTCCCAAAAATTTTCAAATACTCACCCTTAGTTAATGGAGGGTTGAGGAACGCAATGGCGAGGTCGGATTTCTGATCCGATGAGTTATTTAATTTCCCAATTTCCGGGGCATTTAAATATTATTAAAATATTCATCAAAATTTCGACGTCTTCCAATTATCACGAAAATATCACCCCTAGCTAATTTGGGGGCAATGAGCGCAATAGAAAAATCTATTATTCGATCTGAGGTCAATTTATACAGGTCAAATTCTAGGGTTTCTAGATTTTACAGAAATTAGGATTTGATCTATTTGACTCCTGATTTGGATTAGGACTTAGTGGATGACTCCTAATGACTTGATTAGCACTTAGGATCAAGAGTAGGACTAAGATTAGTCCTAATTGTCTAAGCTAACAACTTGGGTTGTTACAATGTCCCATCTTCCTGAATAGCTGAAACTAAAACTGAAAAGAAACTCATCTGAAGGGCTGCTGACTCAACTTCAAAGGAGGGTTGAGAACTAATACTTAAAATAAGAGTAGTATCCTTATCCTAAGTATTAGATAAATACATATATTAGATTTAAAATACAATATGAAGAATCTAATATATGTATAAAATATCAGTATTTCTAGTATGCTGATCACATCATAATATTAAGTATAAGTAAGATATAAATAGAGTGTGAAAGCTAAAGCAAACATCCATAAACATTCATCACAGAAGTTGAATGAAATATTTATCTCAGAAAAGAAAAGAAAACATATCCAGAATTATTACAAACAATTTACTGAAATATAAAAAATGAGTAGTATTGAACTGAAATAGTAACTAAGCAAAATAGTAAAACTGGAGAAGAGTCCACTAGTGCTTCACAAACTCCTCATGGATTTCCTGAGTATCCATCTGATCTGGCTTCACTAACTACTCTAGATTTAGCAAATTGCTGGATTCCAAAAGTACCATGTATTAGACAATAAGTCTAACATATCGAAACTAATCTAAACAATTCTAATTATGTACATTTTACAGTAAAGTAAACAAAGCTGCAAAAAGATTGTAAAAATAATAGAATAATTAAACTGTATAAAACTAAGTAAAGTGAAGCTGACTGTATATTAAATACTGAAAGCAAATAAAATAGTGTGATCCAAAACTGAGTAAATAGCATGTAAAACTGTATGGTATGCCACTAAAATTATGAATCTGAATATGCCACAATACTATATGCCACTGATATGCAACTGAACTATTACTGAACTGTTATGAGTTATATGATCCAATGTCTACAAATATCCTATTGGGAAATACAGTTTACTATGATGTCTGAACATCCTGTGTTTCCCCTATTATTGTATGCAACATTTCATAACTCATAAATCATCACTAATACTCATACATCATGCTTATGCTCATGCTTATGTCTCTACACTGCATGACTTAAAATTCTAAAATTTAGAAAAATAATTTAAAATCAGATAAAGAATCAAGTGTCTCATTTGTGCAAAATCTATCCAACTAGATTCTGACTCCTAGTTCTAATTTCAATAACTAGCTTTGCTTAGGATTTTACTTAAAATCATTAGTTGGAAAGGTTGTATACACATTGTTGTATATTTCCAAGAAGGGTGAATTGAACATTTAGTTTGTTTTAAAAAGTACTTATTAATGCGCATGATAATAGGAGGCAGAATCTGGTCACAGTTTAAAACTACAATAAGTGAATCCTACATAAAGTTCCAAGGATGTGATCAAAATTATCACCCAATATAGGTTACTACCTCATTGGAGAATCTCATTCTAAGTACTTTAGGTGATTCTATCACAAGGATCTAAGATTAAGTGTAATAACTCAAGTTGTTACCCTTATTAATTAAGACTAATCTTCATCCGAATCTTGATCCTAAGACCTAGTCCAAATCAGGAGTCAAATAGATCAAGTCCTAATTTTTGGGAAATCCAGAAACTCTGGAAAATGACTTATATAAATTGACCTCATATCGAAAATTGAACTTCTCCATTGCTCTCATTGCCCCCAAATTAGCTAGGGGTGATGTGTTCGAGTCAATCGGAAGTCGTCAAAATTTCGACAAATATTTTAATAATATTTAATACACCAAAAATTGAAAAATTAAATACTCGTCAGAATTCAAATCCGACTTTGCCATTGCGATCCTCACCCTCGGATTAGCCGAGGGTGAAATTTTGGGATTTTTCAGAAGTCATTGAATTTTCTTGAATATTTTAATATATTTAAATTAATTAGAAAATTAAGGTATTTATTTTGACCTCGAAATAGAAATTCGACTTCGCCGTTGCGATCATCACCCTAAATTAGCTAAGGGTGATGTCTTGGACTCATTTTGAAGTCGTCGGATTTTCCTGAATATTTTAATATAATTAAATACCCCAAATAATAGAATAATTAAATAATCATCGGAATCGAAATCCGACTTCACCACTGCGATCGTCACCCCAAATATTAGCTTGGGCTAAATTTTTGAGAATTTTTGGAGCGTGTTTCTAAAATCAAAATTTTTAATTAATTAAAGGAATAAATAGTTATTTATTCCTATTTGCATTTTTTCATTTTCCTTCTTTCTCTCTCCTAGTTGGCTATTCCATTCGGCTGGCCCTTACCTCTACTTTCAGTTGACCCATCTCCTTCTCCTTCATTAATTAAAGGCTTTGATGGCTATGGCCATCCCTCTTCCTTCCCCCCTCCTTAATAGTAATGTTTGATGGCTATGGTCATCCCTCTTCCTTCCCTCTCTCTTAGGTCATAATGACTTTCCCCCTTCATTCTCCTCCTATAAATGGAAGCTTAGCTCTTTCTTTTCATTTTTGGCTGTCAAGATAAAGCTCTCAAGCTTCTACCCTTCCCCTTATTGTTAAGCTTTGTGCTAAAGTAGAAGAAGAAGAAAAAAAAGTTCCTCCTCCAAGCTTTCCAAGGTTCCTTCTTCCTCCTCTAAATGGTAAGGTACCTATTTGTTCTCCTTCCTTAGTCATTTTATTCCTCTATTATGCTTATTCACATCTTTAGACATCCTTGATTAAGTATGAAAGCCATTATAGTTTTTAAAGTAATATACCTCATGCTCTATTTTTCGTCCATTCTGCACACCCTGCCTTTATCACTATTGTTCATATAGCTAGGATGATCCGTTCGTGCCAATTTTAGCGTCAATGGAAAGGTATCAAAAAACAATTTCCATTGATATATGGCATTACTCATGGAATGCTTTGAATTGAGAGTATTTAAGCTCGAAACGTGACCCTTCACGGTTTTCGCACATTACTCCAAATCCATTAAGTATTAGGTTAGATTTCATTCATTTAATCCGACTAAAAATTAAATGCTAGCCGTTAATCCGACTAAAAATTAAATGCTAGCCGTAGCGTGCAAAACATTCATTTGACCATAGCTTAGTCATTTAGACTCCAAATCCAAAAATTTAAAGTGCTAGATAGCTTAGAATTTCAGTGCCAACAATAATCTAAAATAATATTTAGGTTCTGAACTTTAGAAAAATTAGAAATTACCAAAATACCCCTAATCTTAATTAGGTCATAACATAACCAATTGAAGTCCAATTTTGATCTAATCCTAGTTAAAATACTCAGTGTGATACAAAGAAGCTATAGCTATAGAATTTGTTAAATTTGGATATCAAATGAAAAAGTTAGTTTTTTGACCTCCCCTTAGCTTAGAAAATTAACAAATTGCTCTTGGAAATTGAAATGGCTATAACTAATTCATTAAATCTCAATATTTAGTGTTCTTGGACTCTATAGAATCCTTGAACAGCAACCAATAGTAAACTGCATAAAAATTTTGATTTCATTAAGTGTAATTTACTAAAATACTCCTTAGGTCAAAAATATTAGTTTGGACCCATATGACTCATTTCTTATCCAAATTTGGTGCACTTATTGTCTATCTTTATATTAGACAGTATGGAATCATTGGTAGTAAGAAATCCCAATTTGGAGTATTTAATTAAAAAGTAGTTTTTTGGACCCTTAAGTAAGGGCAAAATTGTCATTTTGCCCAAAATTTAGGTTAAATATCTTTAACCCTTAAAATATCCTTTAAAATTATTAAAATCAGTAATAAATCTGATTTAAGATCAATTTAAGTCATAAATCCCTCAATTGGGATTATTTGTAAAATATTTCAATTTTAGGTTTGAATATCTTTAAGGTTAATATGCTTTAGCTAAAATTCATCTTTAACCTTCCTAATTAAATAAAATTAGCAAGTGTGAAGAAATTTAATTAATTCTTAGAAATTTTCTAAGTCTTATCATTAGGAATACTCGCTTCACCTTAGGATCTATTCCTTAAGATAATGATTAAGTATTAGGTTATATTTTATTCATTAAATAATGGGGGTATTCAATGAATGAATCCTTGGTTTTATTTTTTACAACTTAATTGGATTATTTTATCTTTCAAAATTAGATTTAGGATATGAGATTCATCCTATTAAGTCTAATTTGCTTAATAGGATTTGCCTCAATCATTAGTTCACAATTAGATTTAACCTAGATCTTAAGTCTTACCCTTGGGATTATGTGATTAAGCCCAATCTCGTGGTGTTTAATCCATAATTCCTAGCTTGGTAGATTTTGAATAAGCTTTTATTTTAGAACGTCTAAACTCATAAACTAGGTTGTGACGATTTCTTATAGTCGACATTGATTTAATCATATTATGACCTAGCTAGTCCTAATATTTTATAACCTATAAGGACATGCTTCTAAGTTATACTCGATAGTAGGAATTAGAGATTCTGAACTTGTGTAACTTGGAATAGTTAGAATGTTTAAATTAGATAATAAATGATATCACCATATTTAATAGAGTCCCTTGCTTACTACTTGATTTTGTGCTACGCATTCCTTGAACTTTGTGCTTAGTTTTCTTTGAACGTGTCATATAAGAAAAACATTATTGCATGAAAAATAAAAACTTAGAATATTAGGAAAACATTTGCATTTGGTTTCAGTACATGGTGGATTATGGTGCACATTACTTCAATGGACATGGGTAAGGAGAGATCAGGAAGCTTAACATCACACATTGAGGAGAGTGTGTTAAGATTGGGACTCATTCAGTCTTGCAGATGTGCTTGCTCCTTAGCTATTTCTAAAATTGTCCACAGAAACAAAAGTAAAATAACTAAAAGATATTTGCATAGTATTATCTGACTCTTCAGTCATATTGTACTATATTATGATATTATGTCCGCCCTAGCCCATAAAGGCTACGGGAATATATTGTGCTGGATTGGCCAATTCTTTCTGATATGGTAGTTTGTACATTCTTTACAATTTTTTAGCTTACTGTTTATTATATTGTTGATGCATTTTATTTTGGTTAGCTGTATTTTTTCTATGTTACTCACTTATCATGCAGTTGATGATAGCCCGATAGCAGATCAATTTTAGAAAATACCTTGGCTCCTGCCAGTTGATCGAATAAGTCATCTATGCACGTAAACGGATACTTATTTTTTATCGTGACTTTATTTAGTTCAAGGTAGTCAATACACATACGCATGGAACTATCTTTCTTCTTTACGAATAGTACTGGTGCTCCCCAAGGTGACGAGCTTGGCCTAATGAGACCTTTTTCTAGCAGTTCTTGTAACTGTTTATTCAACTCCTGCAATTCCTTGGGTGCCATACGGAAATGAGCTTTAGAGATGGGCTGTGTTCCTGGAATGGTGTCAATTGCAAATTCCACTTCCCGTGTAGGAGGAAGACTGGGTAATTCTTCTAGGAAAACATCGGCAAATTTGCAGATGACTAGGTTCTCAGATTACGAAACACCTTCTTTCTTTTCTCCTAGAATTGTTAACCTTCCTGAACCAATTTCTTTGCTTTTATAGCATTGATTAGCGAGGATCGAGTGCTAAGGCTACCAATAAATGATCTGGCCCTACTACCACTTCCTAAGGTAATCTTCTTCTTTGTACAGTTGATAGTGGCATTATGCTGGCTTAGCCAATGCATGCCCAAAATTACATTAAAGTTGGCTATTAAAAGAACTACTAACTTGGCTTCATACTTCGCATTCTCAATTGGAATTTGTAACTTGCAGAACTGGCGAGCTGGAAATTAGGTTCTAGAAGGTAACCCAACATTAAGAGGATTGGCCAGGCGATACAAGGGTAAGTTAAGTGATTTTGCCTAGCCATCAGACACAAAGGAATGACTAGCTCCAGTGTCAAATAGAATGTTATAGGGTTTGTTATTTATACAAATCAAACCTAATTGCAGAAGTAATTAATTACTAACTACGTAAAGCAAGTAATAATTGTAGATATAAAAGAGGTTCGAGAGCATGTACCTGATGCCATGTGATTGTCTTCAGCAACCTCAACTGGTGTGAGGGTGTATACATGTGCAGGGCTGGCAGGCCGATTGTTATAGGTCTGCCATGGAGGTGGTCGAGGTGCATTTGGGCAAGGGACATTTGCTGTCTCGCGCCTCATAGCTGGAGTAGAGGGTGGTGCTGAATGAGCTGTTGCAGGCTTCTGAAACAAGTCAAAGGCTTGGAGGCTCTTGGAATAGTCGATTTGATCTCCATCAATTATTTTTGTAACTATACAGTGGTAGAATCTATGGCCTGGCCCTCCATAAGTAAAGCATACATGACTCCCATGGTAACACTGACCATACAGGTGTTGTTTTGTGCACCCATTGAATGGATCGGTAGAAGAAACTTTGGCCTCGAGCTGGTATACCCTAGCTCGTTTAAGGGGAATCTGTTGGAATGACATGGACCCAATAATCCTCTTAGGTCCTTCCCTGGCCTAGTCCTACTCTATTACTTTGGCAGTTTCAAGTAGCTCCGCGAAGTCTATTATGCGAAATGGGATTACTTGGCTCCTGATGTTGGGTCGCAAGCCGCTCTGAAAATGGTGGCAGTAATCTGGCTCAGTAGGAACCAAGCTAGTATAAAACCTGGCAAGGCGATGAAACTCTACCTCGTATGCAGCTACAGATCGGTCACCCTGTTGTAACTTTAGAAACATGTCTCCCAAGCGCTGTTTGGCAGATAAAGGGATGAAGCGGGACTGGAAGGCCTCAAGGAATTCATCCCATGTGACGTCCTTTAACGGTACCTCGGCAAACTGCGTGCTATGGGTGGTGTCCCACCAGTACTCGGCCTCATCTTGTAGGAGGTGGGTAGTGAGACGAACCACCTCTGAATCAGGGCACTTTATGCTTGTTAGGATCTTCTCCACCATTTTTATCCAAGTGGATGTGTCAACTGCAGAGAGACTCCCAATGAAGGTGAGGGGTCTCAAGCGGAGGAAATTGTGCAGCAGTCCATCTGTAGACTGAATGTGATGTTGATGGGAGTACTATAATCTTGGTGCAACTTCATTTGTGGTACGGTTATGGCCTAGTCCTACTTGGCCTGAGTATCGGTGACCTTTTTAGCCTGTCTTTGGCTGGATTTTGCTTATTTATGGTGGGATTCCACCATAAATTTGACCGCCTCCAATAGGAGAGGGGTTTTGTCTAGAATTCATTGTCTTTTACTTGAGTCTGAATTTAAAAACAGCACACTTTTAGAAATTCAGAAAATAGGGGATCATAGCATTTCACCTCTTTTATTAATCAGAAATAAAAATGAAACTGCATCATCGAAAACAGTAGATAGAACATCAGATATTGAAAGACAGTGTAACAACCCATATGTTGTTACCTATCAATTAGTGATCTAATTGACTCTAAATCTCTTTCATTACTCTTATAATAGAGTTAAAAGTCTCCACTTCAAATTTCGTACGATTTGGAGAACATTTAGTAATTTCCAACATTTCCTGATTTTCAGATAATTCTGAAAATATCTAATTTATTTAGACTTCAGAATCAAAAACGGACTTCGTCATTGCGTTCCTCACACCCAAATTAGCTAGGGGTGAAATTTTGATCAGTTTTGGAGAAAGTTAATTTTTCTTGATTATTTTATTATATTTTCATAATTTGATAATTGAAATAATTAAGATGACTCCCAATTTAAATTTTGATTTCATTTTTAAAACCTTTACCCTCAAATCCATTTGGAGATATATCACAATATCAATCTAATTAATGGGAATTCTAAATTAAATAATATAACATATATATATATATAAGTACATATGATATATCTTTCATTATCAAAAACGACAAAACCCTAATCCCTTCTCACGGCTGACATCTCTATCCCTTCGCACACACGCCTCCATTCATGACTGAGAACCCCATTCCAAGATCGCCTCTTCCTTCGAATGCAATTCAGCGACACGTGGCTTCCACCTCCCGCGAGATCCAATGGTAAGTTATCGTAACCTCATCTCATCGTGAGTCGGGAAGGTCGGCTATCAATCTTCAATTAAGCCCATATTCCCCATCTCCATATCTACCTAAACTCTAGCCGTGAGCCTTCGAAAAAAAAAAAAAAAAAGTTGAGTCTTCTCTCGCCAACTCCTCCACTAGCCGAACCCTCCTGCTAGCCGAGCGCCTCATCTTGCCGAGTGCCTCATCAACCGAACCCTCTTCACTTGCTGATCGCTTCTTCTAGCCGCAAGGAATAAAGGTACTCCATATGATTTTACCTTTGTATATGAAAGAAAATTGATCTATAAATCAGGGCTTAAATTTGTCATATAAGGAACTTGATAAATCTGATTAAAATCAGATAATATGTTTGCTGATAGATCTTTAAGTTGTTGAGGAATCCGTTAAGGACAAATTAAACCTAATTTGTAATATAAATATGAATATGAATATGTTGCTTACGGGCCTTAATCTTTAATATATGGTATCCGAGATATATATAAATATGTTGTTGTTTCTATTGAAATTTAACAATCTATGACTTATATTTGTTGACTGAAATTATTGTAATTTACTTAATTCATTATCAAGGCTTCAGCCTTTCATATGAATGTTATTGAAGGATATTAGGTGTTATATTTTCTTTAATGTTGTTTCATCTATCTGGTGTTAACTCAATTAATCTTGATAACTTGATTGTAACAATGAATAGCCAAACAATCAAATTAATGAAAGTTTCATTTAATCCTTAACCAATTACCTTAATACAAATAATTGTTACAATAATACTGAAAATTCTTCCTTTACATTTGCTCACTTTAAAGTATTTGTAATACTTCTTATATACACTAAGTAATTTTGAATTACTATTGTTAAAAACATAATGATTTTTAATTTCACAATGTTGGCCTCCGTTCTTGCATATACAAGTTGCTAGTTGCTTGCTTATACTTCATCTTATGTTAGCAATCATTTTAAAATTTTTAGGAAACTAAAGTTTGACATCGATGCAATCTATTATTAGAATTACAAATAGTTGTTTCAATGGCTCATTCACTATAATGTCATCCATATATTTTGTGCAAACAAAATTTTTATGGGAAATAATAAGAAGGTACCTCCTTCAATTTTCTGTCAGGATAAATATCCCCAACTTCTATATATATTCTCATTCAATAATTATTATTAGGGTATGTTCAAATCAAATGTTTCTTGTACTTTTAATATTTGATAAGAGTTAGAAAATAACTACATATATTCCATCACTTTGATCTACAAGAAGGAGAGTGCATATTTAATCGCCCACTCCTTATCTTATGCACTCCTTATTTAGATAATTGTACATGTTGTCATTAATAGATTAAAGGAGAAAAGGCTGCCACATCACTGCCATTTTATAGTTGTTATTTAATGTAAGTAAGGATAATGTTGTCAATGTAAATTATATCTAGATCAAATATTATTATAAATACTATCATCTTCTTTCTTAATATCATATGTTACCTTCAGTTTCATAAAGGAATTAATGCTGTTGTTTATTCTAAGCATGGTCTCATGATGCCATCAAATATATATAAGATTCAAGATGCTCCCATGTAAATTATGAATCAAATTACTGCCTCATACGTAAAGCAAGTGCTGTCCTTTATGATGCTACCTTAATTATTTGCTACCATTGAGATCTAAAGGATGTCATCTAAAGTAATGAAAGAATAATTGCTTTCTTTATTTTCTTTATATAAAGAATCAATTGTTGCTATTAATTATTTAAGAAAATGAATGATGCCATCATTTCCATTGTAAGATCAATAGGATATTAAAAATGATGTTGTAATTACTTCTATTAGTATCATGTGCTGCTGTGTATTAATTGAGATTAAATTGTTACTATCTAAAGTAAAGAAAGAGCACTTGCTATCATCAATTTCAATATATTGTCTTTACTGAATACAAATACTATGCTTTAAATTTTGATATTAATATAGAATGCTGAAATAGATGATGTAAAACTTCACATCATTAGATGGGTATTAATGTTTAATTTCACATCATTAGATTTATTTTGCTGCGATTAAAATGATCAAATGTTAAGTGATCTAAATATTGCCATTTGTGTTAAGAAAATCACATATTTATTAATATTATATGCTTTCATTTTTAAGATGAATATTGATGCCGATGACGCCTTTCATTTATAAGATTATATGCTGTCATTAATGCTGCATGTATTTAAGAGACCCAAATGTTGTTATTTAAAATGCTGACAAATAAACTGGAGGATCAAAATGCCGCCATCTTTTGTTCTATGGGAGAATCAAATGCATTAGTTAAACTGTTTCATATGTATTGAGCATACAGTCTTATATTTTATTATTGATGCCAAATAGTGAAAGTAAGGGTAAGGATTGTCATTATTCATGTGCTCAAATGATACTACCTAGTTTATGAGTTAAATATTGCCTTATTATATGAAAATCAAATGCTATAATCTCTTGTTCTTATGAGAAATCAAAAGTGATCCACTTGCTGCTAGGTATCATATTAGAACAATTGTTGTTTAAGAATAAGTGTTGTTATATCAACGGATTATATTAAATTATATGCTGCTATCATTTCTATTATAAGAATTAAATGTTGTCAATTGATCTAAATATTGTCATATCACTGCTACTTTATAGTTGCTGCCAATTAATGAAAATGAGGATAAATGAGTCAACTGCTGCCATTTACTTTGTGATCATATGCTACTATCTTTAACTTTATAAGATCAAAGGTGACCAAATGTAATTAGTCTTATTCATGTTACCAAATGCTATTATATGATTCAAAACTGCTATCTATGAAAAGGGGTCTCAATGCTGCCATATATTTGCAATAATGCTATTATCTTATGATGTTATCATTGCATAAAAAATCAAATATAAATATATGTTGTAGCTGCCATTTTATGATGTCAAATGATCAATTGATGCTATTATTTATTTTACAAGGTTCAAAAAAATTCTGCTATATAATTTAGGAGATCTAAATGTTGTCAATTATCTCAGTAAATACACATGTTGTAATATACTTTAAGGGATCTAAATATTGTCATTATTTTTCATATGCTGTCATCTTTAATTTTAAAAGATCTTAAGTAATTTAAGGTTACTAGTAATTGTAATACTATCATTTAACTTCAATGAATCAAATTGCTATCAAAAGAAACAAATGTTGCCTTATCTCAATGAAATTAATGTTGCCAAGTATCTCTTAAAGGAAGATCAATGAGATCTCAAGTGTTTTAATATTGTGCTGTTATTTAAGTTCAACATGAATCAAATGCTTCCATAATTCAAATGCTGCCCTTCTTTTATATATAATCAAATGCTGCCTTTAAATTTAATTAATCTTTGTTTCTTTTATATTTAAATGCTAAATTTAATGGTGATTCTTTGCAGGATAAGTTGTAAGAATAACACAAGATTACTAAAATAAATGTTATGTGTGAAATACCACATAAAGCTGCTCTTATAAATGCTAAATTTTATTCCTGCTTTTCCTTTTTATTAGATATATATGATGTATAAACTGTTTAATTTACTTTTTGTATATTTGAAATTATAGTAGAATTGGAAATGAGCAATCCTGTAAAAAGGGTTGAACTCTATTGTAGAACTGGAAATGAGCAATCCTATAAAAGGATTGAACTCTAATTTAGAACTGGAGATTGATTGTGAAAATTGTTTATTTGAATAAAAACAAAGGAGACTCTGCCGAAATTTCTAAGAATTTTAAGACTTAGAAATTTTTTCAGAGAATGTTAATATTCAATTCAAAACATCCATTTCAATGGTTCATTTTGAATTTTAACTCTCAATCAACTTGATTGAAAATAATAGTTTCTTTTCTTTTTATGCTTTAGATAAGCTTTCCTTTTATTTCAAATTGAATGTAATTTATCTTTCAAATTTTATGAAAATAAACTTACAATTCATTCTACTTCTAAGAAATTTAGAATTGACTTAACATCAAATATCTATAAGTCAATTTGGAGTTTAATTAGCTCCAATTATTAAGTAGATTATTAAAGTTTAGATAACAAAGAAGATATCACATACTTTACAATTTTTTTAATCCATTGAATGCTTGCATAGCTTTGAGCCTCATTTCCTTGAACATGTATTCAAGATCCTTGTGCATAAATAAGGATTTTTTTAAAATTTTAAAGGGGAAATGCCTTATGGCAAATTGAGTACAAAAGAAAGCGCTTATATTAGGACTTCATATTTTAGAGAGGCTAAATGTGAATGTTCAATTTCCCCACTGTATCTGGTTAAGCAGATGTGCTTAACCCCTCGCCCATTCTGTTGTGTACTCCTACAAAATGAGGTATTTCTAAATGTAACCTTAACTAAAGATATAAGAGATTCTTTTACAAATTGTAAGATCTCTTCATAACTATTTAGTTATGCTTTCATATCATAGTCCTAGACTATGATTATCGTAGATTGAGAATCTAAGATATTTTTTCATTTTCTTTAGCTTTACACTCTCTATTTTCAATATTGTGTATTGCTTACTTCAGTTAATTTGAATACAGTGTATGTTGCTTAACTTCAATTAATGCTTCACTGTATGTCAATTGCTTACTTATCATATTTTTTAATTGATCATATATATTGTTTTCATTTCATGCACATATTAGTTTCTAGCTTTAAAAATGCTTTCACATACCAATTTTCAGTAATAGGCTAGAAATTAAATAAAAAGTGAGTATTTTCACTCAACAATTTTTATACTATTTTCCTTATAGTTATGCTCATTCCTTTCCCCATACTTTACAGCTTTTATAGCACCGCTGCTTACTTTAAATTGTGATATCTTGTTAATCTAAAAACATAGCCAATTTTAAAATGTGCTTAAATTGTTTAGTCTAACTACACTTTTCTTTCTTGGCCTTGCCCTGTCATATTTAAATACCAAAATATGATAGATCAAGAGCCCTTTTATTCAGGTGATGCAGGTCCAAGTACTTGAAGAACTTTTAAAGAAATCTGCTTCCACTTAGTCATATATAGTTCACTTGTATTTTCTTTTATTTGCCATATATTAAAATGCCTTGTAATAATTAGATTGTTTAAGTTACTTTTACTTTCATTTGTTAATTTGTATTGTATCCTCTATATATTTAAAACTTCTTAGGAAGATTATGTGGATTAATCAATTTCTAGTATTGTAAATACTCGAAACATTATATTTACTTACATCTTCATTTTCATTCATTTAACTTAACACATGCTCAAAAAGTGACTTGGCCACTTAGCATCAACACTTGATTTGTTTTCCTCTAATCAAGTGCTGGGTGCTAAGGTAACACCCTAATATTTGGATTAATCTTCTATCCAATTATTGGGGCCATTACAGATAGTAACTGGGAAAACAAAGAGTCTATCCTATGTACACTTCAGTGAAGGCATGGGAAAAGTCAGCATAGAAATGAAAGCTAAAAGATCTATCCGATATATCTAGCAGTAAAGGCACGACAGAAGTCCGCATAGGTGACCTCCCTTTGTAATCCTTCACACTTATGAGTAAGTGCTCGTAGGGTGATGCTCCACCAATCCTTGGCTCTGTCATGTAGGAGGCGTGATACAATGGGGATCCTAATGTTGTCTGGCCAGTAAATAATTCCAAACATAAAATCTGCCCTCTTCAGCCACTCCTTGGCTGCAACGGGGTGATCGTATCCCTTGAATACACTTTGTTGGATTATTTGATTCAACATTCAGACTTCAGGGTCAGACACTCCTTCTATATACTTCTCGTGCTACCGATGAAGTTGGACAATGTATTCCCACCTATCTTCAAATCGTTGGTAACACCACCTAAGCGTTATCCTTGTATGTCTAATGATTTTCTAAGTTACATTAGTTTACTAATATGTTACTTGTGTATGCATTTCCATTTCCATGCTCTTATTATTTTGAGCTCTTGATCATGGTGTTTGGATGTAACTCCTGTATTTAGTTAATGACTAATTGGCAAACAAATCATCCATTAGGTAGAGTGGAATACAATTTCCAATATGACACCTTATAGAATTCTCTGATACTGACTGTGGCGCCCCGCTCCTTAAGTCCACAATCATTAAACTAAGGAGTGGTGTGCCACTCTGGCAAATCCCTCACTTATCATTAGATTAGGTAAGATCCATAATCCATTACTAAGGGAAGAATGTGCACAGAATAAGTAAGAGAATCAGTCACTAAGTCTAACATACATACAAAGTGCAGAAACGAAAAAGAAGTAAACATCACATCCATTCACCATACATCAGACATGAAATAAAATGAAATAGCTCAGAAAATAATAATATGCAAAAAGTAAACACGGTCACAATACCTGTATTATTATAATATTTTAAGTAAGGTTTATAAAATGAAATAAATAACTCTCATCCTCATTATAAGATAAAAGGGAACTAAGTATCTTTTGGTACAAGCTGTTGTGCCTCCTCTAAGTAAGGCTCCTCCCCAGGCACAGGATCCTCAAACTGCTCAATATTTGATATTATCAGTTTCACAATGTCAATTAAGAAAAATCTTGTTAGACAAAATGTTTAAGTCCATTTTAGGTTGGTAATTTATTATATATTTGTTAATATCACCATTTTACTCTAAACCAAATGAAACATATATCTAGCATGGGAGCAAGTAAGCAAATAAGGGGATGATGATAAGTTATAAATGTAATATTTATAACTTGGCAAGAATTGAGGCAAAATCATACCTCAAGTATACTAAATGAAGTAAGGCATACATATGTAATATAGTAAATGAAAATACTGAAAAGAAAAATCTAAACCCAAATATGTTGATGATCATTGATATATGCTAATTTAAAATATTAATCTAAAAAATGGTACATATAATAAGTAGTAAAGTCTAGTATCCTATATATATATCTATATATGTGAGCAGGTAAAATAATATATCTACAGTTGACAGAAATAACATACATCAACATCATAATATTAAACTGAAAAACTGTAAAGAAAGAACATATAACTGCCATATCTAAAAGAATTTGATAATCCAGCCCAATATATTCCCATAGACTTTATGGGCTAGGGCAAATATAATATATCAATATTGTATTGTATGATTAAAGAGGCAGATAATATTATACAAATATCTTTTAGTTATTTTACTTTTGTTTCTGTGGACAATTTTAGAAACAATTGAGGAGTCAAAACATGTCTACAAAACTAAATGGGTCCCAAGCTTAACATACTCTCCTCAATGATTGATGTTAAGCATCCTAATCTATCCTTACCCCTGTCCATTAGAGTAATGTGCACCATAATCCACCATGAACTGAACCCAAATGCAAATATTTTCCTAATATTCTAAGTTTCATTTTCATATAACAATACTTTTCTTATATGACATGTTCAAGGAAAAATAATCACAAAATTTAAGGAATGCGTAGCACAAATTCAAATAGTAAACAAGGTACTCTACTAAACATGGTGATATCATTTATTTTCTAATTTAACTATTCTAACTACTCCAAGTTATACAAGTTCAGGATCTCCAATTCCTACTATCGAGTGTAACTTAGAAGCACGACCTTATAAGTTTTAAAAGGATTAGAACTGATCAAGTTCTAATCTAATTCAATTAAGTATAACTATGGGTTAAGAAACAAATCACAACATCCTAGTTAGATGGATTTAGATGTTCTACCTAAGATTTGATCAAGATCTACTAAATTATAGATTATAGATTAAACACCACAAGATTGAACTTGATCACATAATCAAAAAGGATTAGACATAAGATATAGGTTAAATCTAAATGTGAACTAATAATTGAGGCAAATCCTATTAAGCAAATCAAACTTAATAGGATGAGTCTTCTATTCTAAATCTAATGTTGAAAGACAAAATAATCTAAATAAGTTGTAAAATCTAGAAATTAATAAAACTAAGGATTCATTCATTGAATAACTGTATTCTTTGATGAATGAAATCTCTCCTATGATCTAGCCCTAATCTTATGAATAATCTTATTGTGAGGTGCTGATTTTCCTAAAGAAAATACTTAAAGAACTTTTAGGGATTTTAACAAATTTTACCTAATAGCTGATTTTACTCACTTAGAAGATTCTAATACAGTTTTAATATTTGGTTTATTGACTTAGAAGATAATCTAGGAGTTAAAGATACTTAACCTAAATTTTGGGCAAAATGATCGTTTTGCCCTAACTTAAGGGTCCAAAAAACTATTTTTGATTTAGGGCTTCAAATTGAGATTTCTCACTACTAAATGATTCCTTACTGTCTAACATGAAGATAGACAGTAAGTACACCATATTTGGATAAGAAATGGGTCCTATAGGTCCAAACTAGGGTTTTTGACCTAAAGGTATTTTAGTAAATTGCACTTAATAAAATATAAATGTTTATACAGTTTACTGTTGGCTGCTGTTCAAGGATTCCATAGAGTCTAAGAACACTAAATTCTGAGGTCTAATGAATTAGTTATGGTCATTTGAATTTCTAAGGGTAAATTGGTAATTTTCTAAGTTAAGAGGGGTCAAAAAGCTAACTCTTTTATTTGGTGTCCAAATTCAGCAAACTCTGTGGCCATAGCTTCCCTATATCATACTAAGTACTTTAACTAGGAGTAGACCCAAATTGGACTTCAATTGGTCAAGTTATGACCTATTTATAGTTAGGGGTATTTTGGTCATTTAAGATTTTTTAGGTTTTAAAACCTAAATATGATTTTATATTATTGTTGGCATTAAAATTCTAAGCTATCTAGCACTTTAAATTTCTGAATTTTAAGTCTAAATGACCAAGTTATGGTCATTTCAACATTTCTGGGTGCTACGGCGCGCTGTGCGGATTTTGCGCTGTAGCGCACTGTAGCGAATTTTGCATTGTATCATGATGTAGCAAACCTAAATTTGCAACTTGGGTGCTGCAGCACGCTGTAGCGCCAGACGGTGATTTCGCATGAGCGAAAATAGCAATGGGTCAACTTTCAAGCTCAATTACTCTCAACCTAGAGCACTTCACGTGTGGTGTCATATACCGTTGGAAAACTATTTCCGAGACCTTTCCATTGATATTCAAATCAACACCAAAAGATTAAGTTATCAATGACAACAGTGGGGTTAAAGGAATAGGTATGCAGAAATAAAGAAAAATAGGACAACTCCATCTTCCTAAAATCACAACCTTAATGAGTTCTAATGAACTCCATACCTTAAATATAGGTTTCTAAGGATGCAAACTAAGTATAAGAGTTAAATAAAGTAGCAATTCAATACATTTAATGGGGGAAAGGAAGTACCTTGGCTTTGATAATGGCAAATTTTCTTGGATATGTTCGAGAGCTTGAGAGGTCCTTTCTTCTTCTTCTTCAACTGCTAGCAAGAAGAGGAAATGGCTGAAGATTCTTCCAGTAGCAGGTACAGCAATGAAGGGAAGAGGGGAAGAGAGGAATGAGTTCAGCTAGGTAAAATAAAGTGGTGGAGAGCTGAGAGCCAAAGGCTCTCTTAATAGGGGAGAGGACTGCCAATGGATGGGATAAGGGAGGGGCTGGTAGGAGATAGAGGGCAAGATATGCTGAGCACAGCAGGGGGGCTGAAAAGAAAGGGGGCTCAACTGGGATTGGATGGTTGTGGGTCCCAGCCAGCCAATGAAGAGAGGAAGAAGACAAAAATGAAGTTTAATAAATTAACTTAATTAATCTCAAAAATCATATTTTAAAAATGTTCTCCGATAAATCTCAAAAATTCACTCCAAGCTAATTTAGGGGTGAGGAATGAAATGACGAAATTGAATTTTGATTTTGACGATGATTTATTTTTTTTATTTTCTAATTAATTTAAATATATTAAAATATTCAAGAAAATTCGACAACTTCTGAAAAATCCAAAAATTTTACCTTTGGCTAATTTTAGGGTGAGGATCGCAATGATGAAGTCGGATTTTAATTCTGATGAGTATTTAATTTTTTAATTTTCGTGGTATTAAATATTATTAAAATATTCGTCGAAATTTCGACGACTTCTGATTGACTCGAAAACATCACCCCTAGCTAATTTGGGGGCAATTAATGCAATGGAAAAGTCTAATTTTTTATTTGAGTTCAATTTAAATATGTCAAATTTTAGGGTTCCTAGATTTTCCAAGAATCATGATTTGATTTATTTGACTCCTGATTTGGACTAGAACTTAGTGGATGACTCCTATTGACTTGATTAATACTTAAGATCAATATTAGGATAGAAATTAGTCTTAATTGACAAGGGTAACAACTTGGGTTGTTACAGACTCCCCCACTTAAAAATGATGTCATCCTAAACATCACTCAAGTGGAAAAAAATGGCAAGAATAAAAACATGAATTGAATTTGGAGGCTTATAATGCTAGGAAAGAGCACTTGGATTCTTGAAGAGTCTAGGATATTTGACTCGCATATCGGATTCTTTCTCCCAAGTGCTTTCATTACAAGAACGATTCTTCCATTGGACTTTGATCATATTGATAGCATGACTCCTAAGTTGCTTGCGATCATGGACCAGAATTCGAGTTGGCTCCTCGGTGTATGATAGATCAGGCTGGATCTAAATTTCTGGTTACTGCACGAGGTGAGATGGGTCTCTAAGGCACTTCCTTAGTGATGACACGTGAATACATTATGGACTACTGCGAAGTCATCTGGAAGGTTGAGTCTATATGCAGAAGAACCTATTTTGGCTGCTACTTCGAAAGGACTAACATAGTGGGGACTAACTTTTAAGTATGCGAAGTCCCCAATATTAAACTCCATACGATGGTGATTAAGGTTGTGGTATTTACTCTGGTGGTCCTGGGCTACAGGAATTCGCAGTTGAATTAATTGGACTTTCTTGTTCATCTCTTATACTAATTCAGATCCGTACAGCTGTACACTGCCTGTTTCTGACCATGCTAATGGAGTACTACACTTTCTACCATACAAGGCTTCATATGAAGCCATCTTAATGCTAGCTTGAAAACTATTATTATATGTGTACTCTACTAGTGGGAGGTGATCTTCCCAAGATCCAGCAAAGTCAAGTATACACAATCTGAGTAGGTCTTCGAGAACCTGATTTACTCGCTCCATCTGACCATCTGTCTGCAGATGAAAGGCTGTACTAATGGCTAGAGTTGTGACTAGATCCTGATGCACGGCTTGCCAAAACTTGGAGGTGAATCGACTATCTCTGTCGTAAACGATTGACTTGGGAATCCCATGGAGCCTCATTATCTCTTTGACGTAGAGTTTTGCAAGTTTCTCAACTGAATTTGTCTGCCGAACTAGAATGAAATGAGCAGACTTAGTCAATCAGTCAACTATTACCCAAATAGTGTCAGCTTTAGATCTTGCGCGAAGCAAACACATAATGAAATCCATCGATATATCTAGCCATTTTCATTCAAGAATTTCAAGTGGGTGAAGCAGACCACTAGGCCTATGATGCTCTGCCTTGACTAAATTGCAAGTGTGGCACTTTGCGATGAACTCAGCTACACTTTTCTTTATTCTTGGCCACCAGAAAGATTATTTCAGGTCTTGGTACATTTTTGAACTCCCCAGAAGAACTTGGTATCCAGAATTATGACCTTCAACTAGCACCTCCTGATGCATGGACTTAGGGATCCATAAGCAATATCCTTGATAGATGGCACCTTTATGAAATCAAATATTAGTACGATGACCACTTTCGATGGCTTGTTTGAAGTTTAGGTACTCATCATCTTTAATTTGAGTAATGGATACATCTTTGTGGAACATGGGCTCCACATTAATCATTGAGAGCATTGAACTCACTTGGTCACTATGTGCTGATAGGATGTCCAGTTTATAGAATTCTTCTTCCAGATGACTCTTGGAGATAAGAGCATTGAGAGTGGCATGATGGCACAGAGCATCAGCTATAACATTCGCCTTTCCAGGGTGATACTGAATATCAAGGTCGTAGTCATTAATTAATTCTAGCCACCTTCTCTGTCTGCAGTTTAGCTCTCGTTGAGTGAATATGTATTTCAGACTTTAGTGATCTATAAAGATTGAGAACTGAATCCCATAGAGATAGTGATGCCATATTTTTAGCGCAAACACTACAGCTGCTAACTCGAGATCATGAACTATGTAGTTCCTTTCATATGGCTTCAACTGACGAGAAGCATATGTGATGACTTTTCTTTATTGCATTAATACGACACCTAAGCCTATACCTGAGGCATCAGTATAAACTTGAGTTCACCCCATCTTTAGGAAGAACTAGAACTGGTGCAGATGAAAGTGCATATTTCAATGCTTGGAAATCTGCCTCACAAGCTGGCGACCATTTAAATGGTATGGCCTTCTGAGTGAGCTTAGTGAGTGGCGAGGCTATCTGGTAGAAGCCCTTTCCAAATCTCATGTAGTAACCAACTAATCCTAAGAAGCTTCGGATGTTAGTTACTGACTTGGGTTGAACCCATTCCTGGATAGCGCTAACTTTGTTCTGATCGACTCTAATACCCTGGGCATCTACCACATGCCTCAAAAAAGCTACTGAATCGAGCCAAAACTCACATTTGGAATATTTAACATAAATTCCATGGTTATGTAATTTTTTTAGTACTATTCTTAAGTGCTCTTCGTGCTCTTTCCAGTTCTTGGAGTAGATTAAGATGTCGTCAATGAAAACGATTATGAATTTATCAAGGTATGGTTTAAGGATGCGCTGCATCAGGTCCATGAATATTGAAGGCGCATTTGTCATCCCAAATGACATCACTAAAAACTCGTAGTGCCCATAACGAGTCATGAAGGCTGTCTTCTCGACATCTGAGTCCTTGACTCGCAGTTGATGATAACCCGATCGCAGATCAATTTTAGAAAATACCTTGGCTTCTGCCAACTGATCGAATAAGTCATCTATGCACAGCAACGGATACTTGTTTTTGATCGTGACTTTATTCAGTTCACAGTAGTCAATACACATACGCATGGAACCATCTTTCTTCTTTACGAATAGTACTGGTGCTCCCCAAGGCAACAAGCTTGGCCTAATGAGACCTTTCTCTAGTAGTTCTTGTAAATGTTTATTCAACTTATGCAATTCCTTAGGCGCCATACAGTAAGGAGCTTTAGAGATAGGCTGTGTTCCTGGAACGGTGTCAATTGCAAATTCCACTTCCCGTATAGGAGGAAGACCGGGTAAGTCTTATGGGAAAATGTTGGTGAATTTGCAGACGATTGGGTTCTCGGATAAGGAAACACCTTCTTTCTTTTCTCCTAGTATTATTACTAGGAAGGCAAACAACCTTTCTGAACCAATCTATTTACTTTTATAGCATTGATTAGCATTACCAAAAAAGAATCTGGCCTTACTACCACTTTCTAAGGTAATCTTCTTCTTTGGACAGTTGATAGTAGCATTATACTGGCTTAGCCAATCATGCCCAATATTACATCAAAGTTGGCTATTGGAAGAACTACTAACTTGACTTCATACTTCTCATTCTCGATTGGAATTTGTAACTTGCAGAACTGGCGAACTAGCAATTGGGTTCCAGAAGGTAACCCAACATTAAGAGGATTGGCCAGGCGATACAAGGGTAGGTTAAGTGATTTTGCCCAGCCATCAGACACAAAGGAATGACTAGCTCCAGTATCAAATATAATGTTACAAGGTTTATTGTGTATGCAAATTGAACCTAATTGCAGAGATAATTAATTACTAACTACATAAAGCAAGTAATAATTGTAGAGATAAAAGAGGTTCGAGAGCATGTACCTGATACCACGTGATTGTCTTCAGTTGCCTCAATTAGTGTGAGGGTGCATACACGAGTAGGGCAGGCAGCCCTGTTATTATAGGTCTGTCGTGGAGGTGGTCGAGGTGCATTTGGGCGAAGGACATTAGCTATCTTGCGCCTCACAGCTGTAGTAGAGGGTGGTGCTGGACGAGCTGCCGCAGGCTTTTAAAACAAATCAATGGTTTGGTGGCGCTTGGAATGGTCGATTTGATCTCCATCAATTGTTTTCATAGTCATACAGTGGTAGAACCCATGGCCTAGCCGTCCGCAAGTAAAGCAGACACGACTCCCATGGTAACACCGACCATATGGCTGTGGTTTTGTGCACCCATTGAATGGATCGACAAGAGGAACTTCAGCCTCAAGCTGGTATACCCTTGCTCGTTTGGGGGGAATCTACTGGAATGATGTGGACCCAATAATCTTCTTGGGTCCTTCCCTGGCCTAGTCCTGCTCTATTACTTTGGTAGTTTCAAGTAGCTCCGCAAAGTCTATTTTGCGAAAAGGGATTATTTGGCTCTTGATGGAGGGTCGCAGGCCGCTCTAAAAATGATGGCAGTGGTCTAGCTCAGTAGGAACCAAGCTAGTGGAAAACCTGGTAAGGCGACAAAACTCTGCCTCATATGCAGCTACAGATCGGTCACCCTATTGTAACTTTAGTAACATGTCTCCCAAGCGATGTTTGGCAGATAGAGGGATGAAACGGGACTGGAAGGCCTCAATGAATTCATTCCATGTGATGTCCTCTAACGATACCCTAGCAAACTACGTTCTACGGGTCGTGTCCCACCAGTACTCGGCCTCATCTTGTAGGAGATGGGTAGTGAGATGGATTTATAATATTTACTTAAAATATTGTAATGTGATGTCCTCTAATGATACCCCCACTTTATGCTTGTCAGGTTCTTCTTAACCATTTTTATCCATGTGGCTGGGTCAACTGCAGAGAGACTCCCATTGAAGGTGGGGGGTCTCGAGTGGAGGAAACTGTGCAACAGTCCATCTGTGGACTGAATGTGATGCTAATGGGAGTACTGTAATATCGGTGCAACTTTGGTTGTGGTATAGTTCTAGCTTATCTGAGCTACTAGCAACTGCTCCAATCTCTTGGCTTGCTTGGCCTGAGTATCGGCAACCTTCTTAGCCTGTCTTTAGCTGGATCTCGCTTGTTTATGGTGGGATTCCACCATAATTTTGACCACCTCCAGTAAGGCACTTACTTCACTGGAGGAAGTGCTGGAGGGAGCAGGAGAGGGGCTCTGTCTAGGATTCATTGTCTTCTACTAGAGTCTGAATTTAAAAACAACACACTTTCAAAAGTTCAAAAAATAGGGGATCATAACATTTCACCTCTTTATTAATCAGAAATAAAAATAAAACTACATCATTGAAAACAATAGATAGAACATCAGATAATGAAAGATAGTAACTGGGAAAATACAGAGTCTATCCTATGTATTCTTCAGTGAAGGCCTGGGAAAAGTCAGCATAGAAATGAAAGCTAAAAGATCTATCCAATATATCTAGCGGTAAAGGCACGGCAGAAGTCCGCAAAGGTGACCTCCCTTTGCAATCCTTTATGCCGATGGGTGAGTGCTCGTAGGGTGACACTCCACCAATCCTTGGCTCTGTCATGTAGGAGGCAGGATACAATGGGGATCCTAATACTGTATAGGCAGTTAATAATTCCAAACACAAAATTTGCTTGCTTCAGCCACTGCTTGGCTGCAACGGGGTGATCGTATCCCCTGAATACACTTTGTTGGATTAATTGATTCAACATTTGAACTTTGGGGTAAGACACTCCTTCTACATACTTCTCATGCTGCCGATAAAGTTGGACGATGTCTTCCCACCTATCATTAAATTGTTGGTAATGCCACCTAAGCGTCATCCTTGCACGTCTAATGATTTTCTAAGTTACATTAGTTTACCGATATGTTACTTATGTATGCATTTCCATTTCCAAACTCTTATTATTTTGAGCTCTTGATCATGGTGTTTTGATGTAAGTCCTGTATTTAGTTAATGACTGATTGGCAGAAGAATCATTCATTTGATAGAGTGGAATACAATTTCTAATCTAACACCTTATGGAATTCTCTGATACCAACTGTGGCACACCGCTCCTTAAGTCCACAATCATTAGACTAAGGAGTGGTGTGCCACTCTGGAAAATCTCTCACTTATCGTTGGATTAGGTAAGATCCACAATATATTACTAAGAGAAGGATGTGCACAGAATAAATAAGAGAATCAGTCACTAAGTCTAATATACATATAGAGTGCGGAAGCGAAAAAGAAGTAAACATTACATCCATTCACTATATATCAGACATGAATAAAATGAAATAGCTTAGAAAATAATAATGTGCAGAAAGTAAACACAGTCACAATACATGTATTATTACAATATTTTAAGTAAAGTTTATGAAATGAAATAAATAACTCTTATCATCACTATAGGATAAAAGGGAACTAAGTATCTTCTGGTCTAAGCTATTGCGCCTCCTCAAGTAAGGCTCCTCCTCAGGCACAGGATCCTCAAACTACTCAATATCTGACATTATCGGTTTCACAATGCTAGGGCCCGAGCCAATAAAGAAAAATCTTGTTAGACAAAATATCTAAATATATTTTAGGCAAGTAATTTATTATGTATTTATTAATATCACCATTTTACTCTAAACCAAATGAAACATCTATCTAGCATGGGAGCAAGTAAGTATACAAGGGGATGAGGATAGGTTATAAATGTAATATTTATAACTAAGCAAGAATTGAGGCAAAATTACACCTCAAGTAAACTAAATGAAGTAGGGCATACATATGTAATATAGTAAGTGAAAATAATGAAAAGAAAAATCTAAACCTAAACATGTTGATGATCATTGATATATGCTAATTTAAAATATTAATCTAAAAATGGTACATATGATAAGCAGTAAAGTCTAGCATCCTACACATGTATATATATAAGTGAACACATAAAATAATATATCTATAGGTGACTGAAATAACATGCATCAACATCATAATAAAAGTAAGCTAAAAAATTATAAAAAAAGAATGTATACTGCAATATCAGAAAGAATTGGCCAATCTGGCTCAATATATTCCCATAGTCTTTATGGGCTATGGCAAACATAATATATCAATATGGTATTGTAAGACTGAAGAGGCAGATAATACTATACAAATATCTTTTATTTTTTTTATTTTTTTTTGTGGATAATTTTAGAAACAACTAAGGAGTCAAGCATGTCTACAAGACTGAATGGGTCCCAAGCTTAACACACTCTCCTCAATGAGTGATGTTAAGCATCCTGATCTCTCCTTACCCCTGTCCATTGGAGTAATGTGCACCATAATCCATCATGAACTGAACCCAAATACAAATATTTTCCTAATATTTTAAGTTTTATTTTCATGTAATAATATTTTTCTTATATAACATGTTCAAGAAAAAATAATCACAAAAATCAATGAATGCATAGCACAAAGTTAAATAGTAAGCAAGGGACTCTACTAAACATGGTGATATCATTTATTTTCTAATTTAACCATTCTAACTACTCTAAGTTACACAAGTTTAGGATCTCCAATTTCTACTATCGAGTGTAACTTAGCAGCATGACCTTATAAGTTTTAAAAGGATTAGAACTGATCAGGTTCTAATCTAATTCAATCAAGTACGACTATCGGTTACGAAATCACAACATCCTAATTAGATGGATTTATATGTTCTACCTAAGATCTAATCAAGATCTACTAAACTATAAATTATGAATTAAATACTATGAGATTAGATTTAATCACAAAATCCAAAAAGGGTAAGATTAAGATCTATGTTAAATATAAATGTGAGCTAATGATTGAGGCAAATCTTATTAAGCAAATCAGACTTAATAGGATGAATCTCATATCATAAATTTAATGTTGAAAGATAAAATAATCTAAATAAGTTATAAAATTTAGAAACCAATAAAAATAAGGATTCATTCATTGAATAACCTTATTATTTGATGAATGAAATCTATCATATGATCTAGCCCTAATCTTAGGAATAATCTTATTATGAGGTGTTGAATTTCCTAAGGAAATGACTTAGAAAATTTTTGGGGATTTTAACAAATTTGACCTAATAGTTGATTTTACTCACTTAGAGGATTCTAATATAGTTTTAATACCTATTTTATTGACTTAGAAGATAATCTAGGAGTTAAAGATACTTAACCTAAATTTTGGGCAAAATTACCATTTTTCCCCTATTTAAGGGTCAAAAAAACTACTTTTTGATTTAGGACTCTAAATTAGGATTTCTCACTGCTAAATGATTCTTTACTGTCTAATATGAAGATAGACAGTAAGTACACTAAGTTTGGATAAGAAATGGGTCGTATTGGTCCAAACTAGAAATTTTGACTTAAGGGGAATTTTAGTAAATTACACTTAATAAAATCAAAATTTTTATATAATTTACTATTGGTTGCTGTTTGAGGATTTCATAGAGTATAAGAGCACTAAATTCTGAGGTCTAATGAATTAGTTATGGCCATTTTAATTTCTAAGGCTAAATTGGTAATTTTCTAAATTAAGAGGGGTCAAAAAGCTAACTCTTCCATTTGGTGTCCAAATTTAGCAATCTTAATGGCTATAGCTTTCCTATATCAGACTAAGTACTTTAATTGGGAGTAGACCCAAATTGGACTTTAATTGGTTAGGTTATGACCTAATTATAGTTAGGAGTATTTTAGTCATTTCTAATTTTTTAGGGTTCAAAACTTAAATATTATTTTAGATTATTGTATGTACTAAAATTTTAAACTATCTAGCACTTTAAATTTTTGAATTTGGAGTTCAAATGACCAAGTTATGATCATTTAAATATTTTTGGCGCTAAGGCACGCTGTAGCGGATTTTGCGCTGTAGCGCTGCAGCGGACCCAAATTCGCAACTTGGGCGCTGCAGCACACTGGAGTGCTAGACGGTGATTTCGCCTATGTGAAAATAGCAATTGGTCAATTTTCGAGCTCAATTACTGTAACGCCTCACTATTAGATTAGAATATAATAATCTAACAATGAGTGTTACGGTAGTATTTAATATTGAGTTGGGAGATTCTAACTCAACATTTAATACTACCTTATATTATATGGATCTATGGGGAGAATAAGGTCATTCAATTATTATAACTCAAACATTCATTATTTATAATATGAAAATTCAAATAACATGAAAGAATAGTTTACAACATCACAAAATATTTATAATTTACAAAGTGTTTATAAACTTATTCTCACATAAACAAAAGTAAATTTCTCTTGTCCGACTACTGCTCTGCTTCTTCCTTAACTACAGGTCCTATTCCTTGCTCCTGATCTACCGTATTTTGGTAGCAAAAAAAAAAAAAAAAAGTGGTTAGACTTTAAAAGTCTAAGTACATTTTAAAAGTAGGCTAATCTTTAATTAAGCAAATATTACATTACAATTTAAAAAAAAATAGCGGTGCAATAGGCATGAAAACGGTAAGAAAAATATGTAAGAAAATGTGCTCACAATGCTAGAGTATGCTTGCCAATCTTGCAGTAATTATATTACAAGCATTTAAATTATTTGCAACTTGAAGAAAAACATGAATATTTTCAAATGGATTTGTATGCTAAGTAATAATTAAAAGAACTGTAAGAAATTCTGTATTATAACAATTTAGAAAAGATTTAATCATGGAAAATTTATTTTTGTTTGAAGACTGAATATGTAATTTACAATCAATGAGATTATGAGCATTTTTAATTTATCATTTATTTATCTTATAATTTTGTTCTGTGGGCGCAGAACAAGTGAGGAGTTGAGTACGTCTACTCAACTTATATGTATACGGGGTCAAAATAAACACACACATTCTCCCTCAAAGGAATTATGTGGTCTCCAGATACACCAATAGCCTTGCCTAGGCAAATAACAGCTGTCCTAAATCCTCCATTAACCCCTCTGAAGGTTTTATAAATTGTTTATCATTATTTATTTATCTTGAAATTTTGTTCTGTGGGCGTAGAACAAGTGAGGAGTTGAGTGCGTATACTCAACTTATATGTATATGGGGTCAAAATAAACACACACATTCCCCCTCAAAAGAATTATGTAGTCTCCAGATACACCAATTGTCTTGCCCAGGCAAATGACAGCTATACTAAATCCTCCATTAGACCCCTCTGAAAATTTTGCACAATGATATTTTTGTATAAATCAAGGTGTTAAGCTTAATGCATTGTAGCATAAGGGTTTAATCAAAGTATTTGTAAAACTATGTGATATCCATTATTTTCTATGTTTTTCATTCCAATTATCTCATATTCGCAATGGTTACCCATATTTATGGGCCATCCAAATTGTGATACAATATTTTAAAAAAAAATATATTGTATTTGAACAAAAATATAACAAGTACAAGTAAATGATCCTTTTGCAAATTTCCCAAATTATAATCATCTTAGATTTCTAATAAATAACATGTGAATGTGACCATCCATATAGCAAAATATTAGTGTTGTGATGCATAATAAATATTAATTTGAAGAATTCATTCTAATGATATAACAATGAAAGCATCTATACATGCCTCATCTTATATTGTCAAATACTTGAGTTTTGGTGGCGATATGTACGTATCAAAGATGGAATTCACCCATAAATAAAACACATGAGATAGCCCTGGAGTTTGATGCCAAGTATAATGCCAACAGTAAAATTTAAAGTCTTTAAATTCTTAAAATTTTTGGCAGAATTTCCTTTGTTTTTGCTCAAAATAAACATTTACAATATCAATATATAAGTCAATTCATTGACTATTTCCAGTTCTAATATAAGTCAATTCATTGACTATTTCTAATTCTAATAAGAATATCAATTTATATTAGCATTTATATAAGATAACTTACAGCATTTGATTTTCAATTCATGACATATGACATCATTTAGATCTCATATATATATGACAGCATTTGTAATAAATAAATGACAACTTTTAATTTCTTAATACATGGCAGCATTTGTATAAGGTAAATGACAGCGATTGTATAACATGAATGGCAACAATTGTATAATATGAATGGCAGCAATTGTATAAGGTAAATGGCAGCTTTTAATTTCTTAGTACATGATAGCATTTTGATTTATCTCGTTACAAATAATAGTAACCTTTGAACCACTTATGATCTTATTGATCTCAATGGCAGCATTTAAAAGAATAGTAGTATTTGATCTTTAATGACAACATTTTTTATATCACTTTGTAAATAATAACTTTTGATTCATATTAAAATGAATAATAGTAATTTGAAATTCAATACCAATATATAACAGCATATGATCATAGATTTTATTAATAGCATTTGATTCTTGAATGGCAATATTTGAATATAAATGGCAGCATTTGGGTTTTTCACATTTTAAATAGTAGTACTTGGATTTTTTTTTTTAAATTATATAGCAGCATTTGTATCTCACAAAGTAGATCCTATCTTATAAATGATAGCAACATATGATTTCATCTACAGGAGATAGTAGCATATGATTTACTTTATAATAGAGGGCAACATTTGAGGACAGCATTTGTATCCTTAATATAAACGGCATCATTTAAATTTGAAATCTTATCAACTACAAATGGTTGTACTAAATCTTATAACAACATAAAGATCTAAATTTGTTTAGTAGCAATGTTAATCATAGAAGCAACAAATAATTGGAAATAAGAAATAAAAAAAACTGAGTTTTAAAGTGATTATGATATAAAAAAAAAATCAAGCATACATATAGCTATTGGGAGTATCTAAATTTTGATGACAACATATGAATTAATGAACTCACTATTAGATTAAATTGAGTATCTAAATTTCGCCCATATAAAAAGAGAAAGATGAATATCATGGAAGAAACCATTGGGAGTCTCTTCTAGTTGGACTTAAAGAGTGGCTTCAAATTATTTGGATATCAAAAACAAAAGCTTCATATAGCCAATCCTACCTAATAGAATTAAAGCTTGGTGTTTTTTTTTGTGAAATCAAAATAAATGTAAAATTTCTATTTTTAATTGGGAAATGTCATAGGTATAAAAAATATTAATAATTATTAGCATATCTAATTATCAAAGCCTTTATACTTTTCAAGAAGTGCACAGCTTCTACATTTCCAAGGAGCACCCAAATTTTCTTTATTACACCAAAAATACCACCCCACTTAGATCTTTCCAGACGTTGCAAGTGAATGAGATTCAATACCTGAGATAAAGTTAGATATTTATTTTGCAAATATTCATGTTTGGGCATTTAATAGAGAAAGCAAATTCAAGAAGTACAATTTGATGTCAAAGTTCAATTTAATAAATTCTAAATTGGGGCCTATCTGTAATTATAGATTTAAAACCAAGTGACAAGTACAATCATTCACATATCATAAAGAATTATAAGCAAGTGTCATAGAGTTGACATTAATTTTGAGTAAGAGAACACAAGGGTATAGCTGAATTTAACCTGCCAGAGGACAAAAAAAAAAAACTTGTTTATTCATCCTTTATTTTAAAGCAAAAATGAAACTTTATTAAGAAGTGATAAAAATCAATTATATATGCCATATGCCAGAACTTATCATGCAAAGCAGCAACAAATACTTGTTTACCACTATTAGGGATATACTTAAATATGCCAGATGGAAGTGCAGAATTTCAAGGTTTTCATTATTTCCAACATCTAAATATATGACTTTCTAATAATGCATTAGAAATTCAGGTTTAAGCAAAATGCTTTATTCAAATTATCAGTACCTCAATTAAATTAAGAACAGAATAATGTCTCAAACAACTATACCCAAATACACTGACAGCATTTAATCACACTGATTTAACTAATCATAATATAAAGATCTAAACAGCAATTGTGTCTTTTATCGAATTCCTTAGATATGGAAAGTTAAAAAATAGTGTGTAATTCAATTATGAACCAATGTAAGAATGACACTAATCCCTACTCTAATCATTTGATTACCATTCACTACATAAATCCATTCTAATTCAGAAGTTTTTGAATACAGTAAGTTAAAATGGAGAATTCATTTGCATGGTATTCAAATCTACTAATGATCTATATATATATACACATATCATTACTTCATCTTAAAGCATTAAATGACCTATCAAAGAGACAGTTTACTTTCAGATGTATTGTATCCCAGCCCTTGATGTATATGCTTATCAAGAAGCTGATTAAAATAATCTAGTTTACGCTGCGGTAGTAGATTCAGGCACTGGACACTATATAACTTCCAAGTGATACAATTACTAATTAGCAATAACAATTCCATGAACTCATTTGGTGCCAAGTTATCTAAAAAGAAATTGTAGCTCTCAAAATGAGATGTACTTCAACAACTATATTATCGAATTTCACAATTTGATAATACTTGATATATAATATGGTGAAGTTGTAATTAAAATACATAGCATGAAGCACAAATTAAAATCTAATAATAAAATTATCACACTACTGAAGCAATATTTTCATTTTACTTTCTTTCGCTGATTTACAATTGATCAGTTAAGTGATCAAATTTGAAACCTATTCAGTCTATAAAGAATTTGGAAGCCATTTTGGTTGGACGTTGGTCAATGCATTCCCCATGGTTCAAAGTATTAGGTTCTTTACGGCAGATTAAGGTAGCTTTATATCAACGCAAATTATACATAAGCAATCGCTATAATACTATTTCATAATTGAGAATGAAATTTATTAAAACTAGATTATTTATATTTTATTTGATATAAACTGAAGATTTGTCTCTTTTAATTTTTAAAGATCAACCTTCAAATTTAATGCATGAGTTAATTAAACAAAATTTTGAGTTTCTCAAATAAAATTTTAACAATCATTTCACAAAAATTTACTTTGTCTTTAATAAGGAATAATACATTTAATAGATTTCACCTTTTTAGAAAGTATTCCAAACCTTAGCGATACGATGCAGTTATAATAGAATAATTTGTAAGAAGCATACCCATTCAAACTTCATTTGCTCTCTTAACACAGAAAGCAGGCAGCAGTTTTATAAGGCTACATCATTTGCGAGAAGTAGGCAACATTATAAAAGCCATTTTGTAAGGCATTTCCTTCAATAAGCTTAAGCTTATAGATTAATGCGTAATTAGTTCTCTTGACACAGAAAACAATCATATGCAACTTAAAACTAATTCCTTCACAACGCAATTATATTCTATGAAATAACAAAGTCTTCAACCACGCATAGTTATAACATGAGCCCAACAATTTCTAGTTTTTGGTTATGAAATCATTATATATAGATTTCAATTGTTATAATATAAGATAGCTTAAACTAATTGATTAATTGAGAAAGATAATATAAGGCTCCTAATACATCATTTGCATGCATATTATTTGCAATTATTCAAATTTTTATTTATGTGAATCTTTTGATTATTCTAATCCTACTCAATCATAAATTTCTCAAAATCTAAATGGTGCGATTATGTGAAAGAAGAAAAATATTATGGATTTGTTGAAGTTTGAATACTATACAAGAATGCATAAGTCTAAGCTCAATGGTATCCTTTCAAGTTTGATTTGATTCTAGCAATTTCTTCCTTTGACACCTTGAAACCCCAAATCAATAATCAATTTTTTTATATAAATAACACTGGCTAAAGAATCGTGTGAAGTACGAAATTTCTTTAAATAGAAGCGCATATTTATAGCAGTAATATATAGCCACGTTCAAGTATAAAATAAACCTATTCTCATTTGATAGCTTTAACTCATATTAATCTTATGCGAATGATACTAAGAGGAGAAATCGAAAGGAGTACCTTAGTCGAGTATTGAAGGATTGCTGCTAGGGTTTAGAAGATTATTTACTTTCTGTCAATTCAGGAACTTGCTAAGACCTTCCAAATCAAGGAGGTGAGATTCAAATAAATAAGGAGTTAGCATCGGCTTACCTCCATACGACTAGATGAGGCGATGTCAATCCTTGTCGAGGCCTCCTATTGGTGCGAGTCACGCGTCGTCGCTTCTCTTCTTGCTCGTTCAAGGGATACGGATGGAGAGGGCTCGGTCTCGATGAGGATAAGAACGGGAGGGGGGGGTCTCAGTCGCGTGCCGAAGGAAGGGCTTAGGGTTTGCTGATCGATATCTGATAGGATATTAATATATATATATATATATATATATATATATATATATATATATATATATATATGTTTATATTATTTAATTACATTAGAATTTCCATTAATTAATTTTATATTGTAATATATTTCTAAATGAATTTTTGAAAAATTACTTTTTAGTTAATTTGGGGGTAACGGACTCAAAGATGAAGTCGAAATTTTTATTGGAAATTATCTTAATTATTTTAAATATCAAATTAAAGAAAATATAATCAAATAATCAATAAATTCTCACTTTCTCCAAAATTCATCAAAATTTTACCCCAAGCTAATTTGGGTGAGAGGATCGCATTGGTGAAGTCCGATTTTTAATATGAGGTCAAATTAATTTCCTCATTTTCTTAATTTTAGGAATTACTCAAAATTAGGGTTTTGTTCGTTTAAAATTCCAAATTTGAACAAGACTTTGGAAATTGATCTTAAAGACTAATTAAGATTTGATAAAAGAGATTTGAAGTTAATTGGATGATTAAATGGTGATTAACAACCTTGGGTTGTTACAATTACTCTCAACCTAGAGCACTTCACGTGCGGTGCCATATACCATTGGAAAGCTCTTTCTAAGACCTTTCCATTGATACCCAAATCAGCACCAAAAGATTAAGTTATCAATGCAAACATTGGGGTTAAAGGAACAGGTATGCAGAAATAAAGAAAAATTAAGTTATTTCTAATACCCAAATCAGCACCAAAAAATTAAGTTATCAATGCAAACTGTGGGGTTAAATAACTAGGTATGCAGAAAGGAAAACAAATAGGATAGCTTTATCTTCCTAAAATCGCAACATTAATGAGCTCTAATGGATTCCATACCTTAAATACAGGTTTTAAGGATGCAAACTAAGTATTAGAGTGAAATGAAGTAGCCATTGAATACATTCAATGGGGAAAGGAAGTACCTTGGCTTTGATATGGCAGATTTTCTTGAGTGGTTCGAGAGCTTGAGAGTCCTTTCTTCTTCTTCTTCAACTGCTAGTAAGAAGAGGAAAGGACTGAGGTTTCTTTCAGTAGCAGGTACAGCAATGAAGGGAAGAGAGGAAGAGTGGAATGAGTTCAGCTAAGCAAAATGAGGGGGTGGAGAGCTGAGAGCCAAAGGCTCTCTTAATGGGGGAGAGGACTGCCAATGGATGGGATATGGGAGGGGCTGGTAGGAGATAGGGGGCAGGATAGGCTGAGCACAGTAAGGGGGCTGAAGAGAAAGGGGGCTCAGCTAGGATTGGATGGTTATGGGTCCCAGCCAACTAATGAAGAGAGGAAGAAGACAAAAATGGAGTTTAATAAATTAACTTAATTAATCTCAAAAATCATATTTTAAAAATATTCTCCGAAAAATCCCAAAAATTCACCCCAAGCTAATTTGTGGGTGAGGAACAAAATGACGAAATTAGATTTTAATTTTGACAATGATTTATTTTTCTTATTTTCTAATTAATTTAAATATGATAAAATATTCAAAAAAATTCGACAACTTCTAAAAAATCCTAAAAGTTCATCTTTGGCTAATTTGAGGGTGAGGATCGCAACGGCGAAGTTAGATTTTAATTCTGATGAGTATTAATTTTTTAATTTTTGTGGTATTAAATATTATTAAAATATTCGTCAAAATTTCGACAACTTTCGATTGACTCGAAAATATCACCCCTGGCTAATTTGGGGGAAATTAGTGCAATGACGAAGTCCGATTTTTGATTTGAGGTCAATTTAAATATGTCAAATTTTAAGGTTCCTAAATTTTCCAAGAATCAGGATTTGATCTATTTGACTCTTGATTTGGACTAGGTCTTAGTGGATGACTCATAATGACTTGATTAATATTTAGGATCAAGATTAGGATAAAGATTAGTCTTAATTAATAAGGGTAACAACTTGGGTTATTACAGATTAGCACTTGATTACAAATCTAAAGAACTTAAGTTTCATACAATTTGGTTATTTAGTTCTACATTACTCATACAAGTAATCAAAGATTCTAACATTAATATTTAGCACAAAATATTTAAGATAAATAAGAGTTTTTAGCACATGCTATAGAGGATAAATTTTCACATTTGAATTTCACATAGAATTTTATATGATGGTTAATTTTATTAAAACTAGATTCAAATTTGATATATTTCAGCACCACTAGGGTCCTAAGGTCCTTAAAATATGAAAAATGTGAAGTTTCGACTATTCCAGACAGTTCTGGGCATTACGGTGCACTATGGCGCCTTCTAGCCGAAAGCCAGGCGCACTGTGGCGCGCTGCAACGCTTTTAGGCGCTACGGTGTGCTGCGGTGGATTGCAGTGCTGTGGCGGAAAACTTTCCGAAATCTGAGTGCTGCGGCGGATTTTGATTTTGAGGTCAATTTAAATACCTCAATTTTCTAATTAATTACATATATTAAAATATTCAAAATATTCGATTTAGCTCCAAATCGCACCAAATCTTCAAGGACTGGTTTTAATGACTATATGAACTTAATGGAATGATAATTAAGATACGATTAAGCTAAAACATAAACTAGGTAACAATTTTGGGTTGTTACAAATGTTCTCTCTAGTTGTTAAGCACTCATCGATCCGTGTGCTCTTAGTTTTGATGGCATAGTTTGATTTGCTGCTTGAGCGGCTTGATGTTAAAATAACATTCTTATACGAAGAACTAGAGGAGGAGATCTTTATGGCACAGCCCCGGGGTACTGTGAGCTAGGAAAAGGAGACTTGGTATGCAAGTTGGACAAATTTTTTATGGGCTAAAACAATCACCAAGATAATGGTACAGGAAATTTGATCAGTTTGTGCAAAATGAGGAGTACCAATGAAGCCAATTTGACCACTGTGTGTATTTCAGGGGTTGCCTCAAGATAACATCATTTACATATTATTGTATGTCAATGACATGTTGATAGCTACTTCAAAATCAGATAGAGATGAATCATATGAAGGATCAACTATCAAAAAACTTTGAAATGAAGAACTTGTGAGAGACAAAGAAAATATTATGATTGAAAATCTGTAGGGACATGACAACAGGAAAGATTTGGCTTACCCAAAAATGGTATTTGAAGAAGGTGTTGCGGAGGTTTAGAATTGAAGACACTATAAGGTCTGTGAGTATATATCTAGCACCTCACTTTCACTTATATGCAGAGTAGTGTCCAAAGATAGATTTTGAAAAAGAAGAAATGCACAAGTGCCATATACTAGTGCAGTTGGGATATTGATGTATGTCATGGTTTGCACTAGACCATATTTGACTCAAGCTGTTGGAGTTGTGAGCCGATGCAAGCACAATCCTGGGAAAGATCACTGGCAAATAGTGATGGGGATTTTTTGGTACCTAAAAGGTACAATTGGTGTTGGCCTATTATTTCAGAAGCAGTCCCCAATCGCTGACTTATGCGTTGGATATATGGACTCTGACTACGCCTGAGATTTAGATCGAAGACGATCAACAACTGGTTATGTATTCACTCTAGCTGGAGGTCTAGTAGAGTGGAGGTCAACTCTTTAGTCTACAATTGCATTATCTACGATAGAAGCTGAATATATGGCAGTTACTTAAGCATTCAAGGAAGCTATTTGAATGAATGGCTTGCTGGAATATTTTGGTGCAAAGCAAAAGAAGGTAGTAATTCACTATGATAGCCAATGCACTGTATTTTTGGCTACTAATCCGGTTTGTCATGCTCGCACAAGGCATATTGAAGTTCGACACCATTTCGTCCAAGGCGTAATTGAAGAAGGTGAGATCTTACTGGAGAATATCGATACTTAAGATAATCCCACAAATACGATGACAAAGGTGCTCACAGTTCAAAAATTCACTTATTATAAAATCTTGGTGAATTTAGAGAAGCATTTATAGGCTTCTCATTTGTTGGAACTACAATCGGCTAGATTCTCTTGGGAGTGTGATACGTAAGCGCAACCAATTTGGTACAGCTGCATTGATAGAGAGTTTAAAAGAGTAAAAAAAATGATGAGCAAGTTGGAGGAAGGCGCTACGGCGCGCCGCAGCGGGTACCAGCCCAAGAGGCTGGCGCTCCGGCACACCGCAACGGGCGCCACCCAGTGAAGCGAGCGTTGTAGCGCCCGCGGCCTATTTTGCCCAGTTTTGAGCAGTGTATATATATTTCTTAATTGTTTTTAGGGTTAAGTTTTTTTTTGAAATTTGATTATCCCTAATTTTTAGTTTGTGTGATGGATGTTCCATTTGCAATGAAAGGACACTCCTAAAGATCTTGTAAGAATTTGTAAACCCTAAAAATCATTATAATCCCCTTTTTCTCTATATTAAAACTCTTACTCTCCTCGTTGTAAGTATAGATGTTATCTCCGAAATACGTAGTTATTTTTCTTGTGATTGTATTTATGATTACTGAGAATTTTTTAATTTGTTATCATTATTTTTAAACGATAAGTTGTGTTTAGAATTCAATTAAAGAGAATATTCTCCCTCACCATTTTGGGTAAAGATGTGGGCATTGCCTTAAAGTGTTCTCTCCTTCCAATCATTTTTTTATGAAAATATTATTTGACTTTTAAATATATTTAAAAAATATTAATGATTAGAATTTAGAATTTAAAATATGTATTTTTTATGAGCTTTACAACAAAAATAAATTTAATAATAATTTTTTATTATATTTAACTATCTAAATTCTAATTATTTATATTTTTTGAGAGATATATAAAAATTATGTAGTAAATCTCTTCTTTTATTTAGAATAAAAGGTTTTTATATTTATTAAAGTACTTAAAAAATTAATGAATAATTCATAATAAATGAGATTTATTAAAAATTTATTAAAAATTAATAATAGTTAGAGAAAGAATATTTATTGGGGGCACTAATGCATTTTATTCTTTAAGAATAAAAAGAATCTTATTAATCAACACAAAGAGACCGTACGTAACGATAATAATTAATCCTAACAAACAAATAAAATGAGCATTACTATACTTATACATTAATATATTAAAAAAAAATAATATTATTCATGAATACTTTTTGTAAATATATCATTTTTCAACAAAAAAATATTTACAATAATTTTTTAATAAAAAATATTATGTATAAGAATATACTCTAAAAAGTATTTACACAATCAATATAATTTATTTTTTTTAATAGATTCCAAAAAAAAAATGTATTAATCAATAATTTACATATTAACCATTATCTATATATTTTTGATATATATTAATATGTAAGTGTAATAATACCTTTTTTTTTATATATCGAACATTATCAAAGAAATTAGTTTTTAATAAAATAATTATGCGGTAAATAAAATTTGAATTACTGGCCTATCAAAATTTTATATCTAAAAATACTTAATTATTTGGTAACAAAATCACTTATTTTCGCATCTAAAATAAATATCTGATCAATAAAAACTAGATTTATAAAACCTCAAATGTTTATTCACAATTTATTTCTGTTTAATTAACATAAATGATCGCCTTTTATAATAAAGATTTTTACAAACGTACCATTATGATGTTGGGATTTATACATACTGCTTGTTGAGATTTTTTGAGCGAATATTATAGATTCAAAATAATGTGGAACAATAAACAAAGAATGTTGAGCTAATCAAAATAAGCAAGAAAAATTCACATGCAAGATCAATCACATCACAAGACATAAATTTACTCTGTTCGGTGCAAACACATACGTTCATGGAGAAGAGAGCAAAAGATTCACTATATAGAAATGATATTACAGTGAGTTTTAGGGTTAGCAAATATTTGCACAAACTTTAAGAGCTTTTTCTTCATTGCAATGGAGCAGCCACACTCGAAAAACCAACAGAGGCTGATAATATTTCGAAATTTTGCCTCACTTAACCTTAAAAACGGAGTTAAGAATGTATATAGACGGCTCACAGATATGTTTTCCGGACCGCGACCGCTACGACGCGCAGCAGCACCCGCCTCTCGGGCGCTACGACGCTGAGGCGCGCCTCCAAAGAATTCCTCAAACAACAACATATGACTGGAACATTTCTTATATTTCAAATAAATGTTAAGACTTTAATAATAACAATATATCATAAAATTTAGTATAGTAGAGTTAGCTTTTGAATACATGAGAGCCACACACGCCTTGAAAATTATAATTAATGGGAATGCAATTATTTTATAATACAACGTGTTACGTACTTAAAAGAGTATTCGAGAAACGTCTTTTTGCATTGTTTTTCTTATCAATAATACGCTTAAAATAGAATATTAATAGTTTTGGCTATCCTTAATTCATTTAATACATTAGAACATATAGATAATTGCAACTTGGTACTTAGATATCCTATTGTAAGCAACTAAATTTGACGATCAAAAAAGTTGACTTTAGCATCCTTGTTCTTTTTGTAGATCAAGAATTTTTATTTTGTGGAGTCTGATTATGTCAGCTTAGCCGACATATATTTTCGTTAATTTGTAATATTTGTGATGGTGCTCTAGCCATTGTCTATACATAGTTCTGTTAAGTCTACGGTTGTATTGATTCTAAGATGTCGTCGTCTTCTTTCGAGAGAGAGAGTATGTGGGAGACCTATAATTCCTTTCATATATCTTCACAGCAGAACTTCAGTAATGTGCTGTGGCTCCGTAATTTTTCTCAAATTTAAGTGTTCACTCAAATCTGTGTTCTAAGTGCTGCGATCTGTAATTCTGTTTTCACTGGGAAGAAAATATTGAAATATCATGTATTTATGATTAAATATCAAGCTTTTATTCTTATCTTAATTTGCCTCCTTAGTTCTTAAAGTTTTAATAAATTAAAAGTATTCATTGAGAATGAGAGTATAATGACAGCTTAACAAATATAGAATATCGTGGATAATTAAACTCGAGAAGCTTCAAAGAAATTTCGTATGGTCATTATAATAGTTTATTATGATAATAAGGGTTTGAGAACAGCACAGATTGGGACTAATACATAAGAGTTTTGTATATGGCTGATTTCGATTCAAGTTCGAGCAAGTAAGTTCAAGCTCAAACTCGAACTTGAGTTCGAGTTGAGTTAACCCTAATTTTATCTATAAAGAATATGTATGAATATGTTTATGACTTTGTCTTTAAGAGAAACAAGACTTTGTCTAGAAGGCAAATAGATTGCTCTATTGGCCTTTACAGTGACCATATATTAATATATAATATAGAGATGATGGCAAGATTATGTATAGTATATGTGTTAAGATTAAATAGGATTTAAACCAAAAGCGGAACAAAAATAAACTTGAGCGAGCATTGAGAAACCAAAAAATTAAAGCAAGAAAAATAAGCACATAAAATAATCACAGTTACAAGACAGAAATTACGTGGTTCGGTGATCACACCTACGTCCACGGGAAGGAGAGCAAAGTTTCACTAAAATCAGAGAGGAATACAAATGGTTTAAGGTTAGAGAACCCTTACAAAACCTTCTCTTAAAGATCTTCTCTTGTATCTTGTGTGTTGAAACTTTTGCATATCAAATCTTATTTATAAGTCATCATTGATTCCCAAGAATTACAAATTTCAATCTCTCAATTAATGACATAAAGAAAACTTCCAAATCAATAATTCCAGAAACAGAAGTTATTAATGCGGAAGTTTCTTAATACCATAATTGAGAGATTTAATTATATCTATAAAAAATTAATTTTCTTTAATTTTTCTTTAATTAAGGAAACTTAATTTTCTTTAATTTAGGAAAATTAATTTCTTTTAATTTTCCTTCAATTAAGAAAAAATTAATTTTCCTTATTTTTTCTTCAATTCTCCACCTCATGTCTCATGCGCTTCACATGAGAACTGAAACCTTATACTCTCGATCAATGCGACTGCATCAAGCTGGTTGCCTACGTATCCCCCTCCCAAGGGAATCAAGCCATCCGTAGTTCCACCAAAGAAGAAGTCTATTAATGCTTCTCCAAATTCACCAAAGATTTATAATGGGTGAATTTCTGAACAGTGAGTACCTTTGTCATCATATCTGTGGGGTTATCTTTGGTATCGATTTTCTCTAGTAAGATCTCACCATCTTCGATAACATCTCGAATGAAATGATGTCGGACATCAATATGCTTTGTGCGAGCATGACAAACCAGATTAGTAGACAAAAATATAGCGCTCTAGCTATCACAATGTGCTACTATCTCCTTTTGCTCCGCACCCAGATCTTTCAGCAAGCCTTTCATCCAAATAGCTTCCTTAAATACCTCAATAATTCTCATATATTCAGCTTCTATTATTGATAGGACAGCTGCAGACTGAAGGGTTGACCTCCACCCTACTGGACCTTCTGCAAGTGTGAATATATAACCAGTTGTTGACCTTCTTCGATCCAAATCTCTGGTATAGTCGGAGTCCACATATCCCATGCACAAGTCAGCTATTGAGGACTGCTTCTGAAACAATAATTCAACACCAGTGGTGCCTTTCAAGTACCTGAAGATTCCCATCACTGCTTGCTAGTGATCCTTCCTCGGATTATGTATGTAGCGGCTCACAACTCCAACAGCTTGTGCCAAATATGGTCTAGTGCAAATCATGGTATACATCAAGCTCCCAACTGCACTAGCGTACAGCACTGTGTGCATTTCTTCTTTTTTAAAATCTGGCTTCGGACATTGCTCTACAAATAGGCGAAAATGAAGTGCTAGAGGTATACTTATAGACTTTGTATTTTCTTCAATCCTAAACCTCTTTAGCACACTCTCCAAATACCCCTTCTGGGTTAACCAAATCTTCCCTACAATTTTGTCTCTATATATTTCCATTCCTAATATTTTCTTTGCTTCTTCCAGATTCTTCATTTCAAAGTTCTTTGATAATTGATCCTTCATATGATCCATTTCTGACTGATCTGAAGTAGCTATCAACATGTCATCGATATACAATAACAAATAAATGAAGTTATCTTGAGGCAGCATCTTGAAATACACACAATGGTCAAACTGGCTTCTATAGTACTCCTCTTTTTGCATAAATTGATCAAATTTTATGTACCATTTTGCTTTAGCCTATATAGAGACTTGTTTAGTTTACATACCAAATATCCCTTTCCTAGCTCACTATACCCTGGGGGCTGCGTCATATAGATCTCCTCCTCTAGTTCTTTGTGCAAGAACGATGTCTTCACATCAAGCTGCTCAAGTAGCAAGTCAAAATGTGCTACCAAAGCTAAAAGCCCATGGATCGAGGAGTGTTTCAAACTAGGGAAAACACCTCATCATAATCAACCCCTTCCTTCTGAGCAAAGCTCTTTGCCACAAGTCTAGCTTTATAGCACACATCAGCTTCTGAGGAACCTTATTTCTTCGCATACACCCATTTTCACCCAATCACTTTCCTTCTTGGAGGGAGTTTCTCCAACCTCCATACCTTATTTTTGTGAAGAGATTCAATATCTTCATTCATAGCCTGCTTCCATAAATTTTCTTCTGAGCCTGTCACCGTGTAGCGCCCCGCCCCATCGCCGCACGCGAAGATAAGTATAATCAGTTCGGCGGCGGAGTGGCGCGCCACTCGGGGAGGAATAACCCGTCTCCCTGAAATAGCTGAACATCAAACCCCTCTAAAGGGCTACTAACTCAACCTCAAGGAGGGTTGAGAGCTAATACTTAAGATAAGAGTAGTATCCTTATCCTAAGTATTAGATAAATACACACACTAAATTTAGAATACAATAGAATTATAATATATGTATAAGATATCGGCATTTCTAGTATGTTGATCACATCACAATACTAAGTATAAATAGTATATAATAGAGTGCGGAAGCTTAAAGCAAACATCCAAAAACATTCATCATAGAAGCTATATGAAAATATTCATCTCAGAAAAGAAAATAAAATATATCCAGAATTATTACAAATATTTACTGAATAATAGACATAGAACTAAGTACTGAATTAAAAATACTAAGCAGAAAAATAAAACTGAAGAAAAGTTCACTAATGCTCCACGAGCTCCTCCTGAATCTCCTGGGTGTCCTCCTGACCTAGCTCAATATACTGCTCAGGATCTAGCAAATTACCAGATTCTAAAAGTACCACGTGTTAGATAATAAGTCTAACACATCGAACTAGTCTAAATAGTTTTAATAATTCATTTAATATTTACATAATGTGATTAAATCTGTAGAAATACTATAAAGATAACTGAAAGCATAACTTGTATAAAACTATATAAAACTGAAGTAAAGTAAAGTAAAGTTGAACTATAAATTGAAATACTAAAAATAAACCAAAATGGTACTAAATCTGAAACCGAGTAATCATATATAAAACTGTGATGTATGTCACTAGAACTGTGTATCTAAATATGCCACAATACTGTATGTTACTGATATGCAATCGAAATATCATTAAACTGCTGCGAGTAGTACGGTCCAATGTATACATACATCTAGTTGGGAATACTGTTTACTAATGATGCCTATACATTTTGAAATTCCCCAGTCAATGTATGTAATATTTTGTAACTCGCAAATCATTACTGATACTCATACATCATTCTAATACTCACACATCATGCTTATGCTCATGCTTCTAGCTATATGAGTTAAATCCAAAATTCAAAAAATGCTTGAAATCTGATAATGAATTCAATGTCTCTATTGTGTAGAATCTTGCTAAAAGGATTCTGACTCCTAAAATTCTAACTTCGATAATTGGTTAAAGTTGAGAGTTTACTTAAAAATCATTAGCTGGGATGATTGTATACATATATTTAGCATATTTACAAGAAAGGTAAATTTAACCCTTAGCTTGTTTAAACTGCACTTATTGAAGCGCACTACGATATGAGGAAGAACCCGATCACAGTTTATATATCAAGCTAAGCTGTTAAATATCTTAATTACAAGCATACTTAGTGTTCTACGCAAAGTGAGTTAAGATACTTAGTTTGCTTAAACTGTGCTTATCGAAGCGTGCTGCGATAGGAGGCAGAACCCAGTTGCAATTTATATCTCAAACTAAGGATCTTGTTCACTAATTGTAACACTCTTAGTCTTGGAAGATTTATTCTAATGGGATTGTATTCATCTAATCCCTCAGGATAGCACCTGGTCATAAGTCCATATTGGAGTGAATCAACCAATCCTGAATACTACTGAAGTAATCCAGTAATATGGGTATACCCTATTATACCCAACCAATAATCTGAGTTCAAAAGATTCTATTTAATCAACAAGGATTTTATCAAATCTATTAATCCTTACTCTAAGTAGGTGTATCCTACACAAGATTCCAAGGATGTGATCAAAGGATCACTCAACATAGGTTGCCACCATAAGGAATAGGTTACTTTCTAAGTACTTTAGGTGATTTTTACCATAATATATCAAGTTCAACTTCTTAAGTTATGAAGGATCATCTAAGTTTCTACCTCAATAAGTTATAAAAACCCTTCCTACCTCAAGGTATCAATAATTAAGGTCCTTAAACATTTCAAGAATGATCCTAAAGCAAGACCCTTAAGATCTCACTTTTCTACTTTTTAAGGTTTACTCATTAGACTTAGTTTAAAGTGATCAGATCAGATGATTAAAATCCATCTAATCCTTTCCTATTCTATAATTATGGGATGAAATCAAAGATCTTAATAGAGTTAGATCATTTCATAAATCATTATAATTTTATTATATATTTTATGCTAATAATCTTATGTAAGAGAAAATCAAATATCTAAAATTTAGATTCAGATGATTCAATCACACATATTTAATATTAATCTTAGCACTTCTAATTCAATGATTTAAGATTAATATCAAATCATATGCATTATTGGAACAATATCAATTAAATTATCTTTCAATCAAATAAATTGATTAAATGACTAAGGTTTAGCTCTTAATCAAAATAAGTTAAGGTTTAAGCCCTAACCTTTCTACCATTAAGACCAAGGTAATTTATAGGTCAATGACAAATTAATGTGTTATTAGTATATTATTTATGTCAAACTTTGGTTTTAGATTAAGTATCATCTACTTAATCAAGTTAGCAAAATTCTTATGTTTAATTGTAGTTTAATATCATTTACACATGATTAGGTGTCCAAATAGATATTTAGAATTTTCTAATATACATCCTAATATCATGAAAGCATCTAAATATAAAGATGACATAAAATAAAAATGTAATTAAGGCTAATCAAATTCTAAATCAAACCAAAGAGATTATCACTTAATCACAATTCTAAAAGATTTAGATTTCATATTATTTGGTTATTAAGACATACCTATTTAATACAAGCATTTAAGATTATAGTACTTAGCATTTGACATAACACGCATTTACGATCTATAGTAGGTTTTGAGCACTAATTTAATTTTAACATGGAATTTTATGCAATGCTCAATTTTAACTAAAATAGTTTGAATTTGATATGATTTAGTCCCACTAGGGTCCTAAGGACCTTAAAATGCAAAAACAGTGAAGTTTTGGTCATTTCAGCCAAAACTGGGCAGTTTTACAAAACAAATCTGGGCATTTTGCAAATTCAAGCGCCACAGCGCGCGCACTGTGGCGCTTCTGCCGCTGTAGCGCGCTGTGGCAGTTTTAGCGTTGCAGTGCGCGGTGCCGGTTTTAGCACTGCGGCGCGCTGAGGTGCTCTTAGCAATGTGGCTTGCTGTGGCGCACTATCGCACGCTACAATGGTCCAACTTGCGAAAATACTGTTCAATAAATTCTATTTTTCGGATTTATTAAAGTTTTCCCAAAATTTCGCTGCAGCGCGCTGCATCGGTCCATTTCACGAATTTATTGTTCAAATAGTCAATTAATGAATTTTATAAGATTTTTCTGAAATGCCGCTGCAGCGGCTCATTTTGCAACTTTGGGCGCTGCAGCGCCAGACGGCGATTTCGCCAAAATGAAACCTATAAGGCTTACTTTCGTGCTCAAATACTCCCAATCCAGAGCATTCCATGAGCGATGCCATATATCAATGGAAAGGTCTTTCCGATATATTTCCATTGACACCAAAATCGACATAAACGGGACATTTTAACTATATAAAAAATAATAATGAATGCAAGGGTATGCAGAATAAATGAAAAACAGAGCAATTTTCCTTCAATAAATGAGATACTTTTAAGAGTCTTAATGGCTTCCATACATGCTTATGAAATTCTAAGGATACATTCAAGCTTTGTAACAACATAAGGAAGATAGTGAGAGGAGCAAAGGGGTACAAGGAGAGTGAGAAAATGGGTACCTTTAATCCTTGGAAGGAGTGGAGGATGAAGACTTCACTGCTTTCTTTAAGACCTTGGATGATACTTCTTCAAGGTACAATAATGGAGCAATAATGGGAGAAGAGAAGGGAGAGCTGCAGCTTTTGCCAAATGGGGAAGAAAAAAGAGCTTGAGCTCCTTCTTAAAGGAGGAGAATGAGAGGTGATAGGGGGACTATGCCATCATGAGCATAGGGAGGGGAGGCCATCATTTTTCAGCCCAAGGGGCATGGAGGCGCCAAAAATGGTAATGGGGCTGATAGCAAGCAATAGAAAATAGGGGAAATTGCAAGTTTAGGACTAGATAATTCCTCATTTATTTTCTCTAATTATTCAAAGATTCGAATATTTGAAACGCCCTCCGAAAATTCCCAAAAAATTCACCCCTAGCTAATTTGGGGGTGAGGAATCCAACGGCAAAGTCAGAATTTGATTATAACGATTATTTAATTATGCTAATTTTCGGAGCATTTAATTATATTAAAATATTCGGGAAAATCCGACGACTTCCAAATGCTTCTAAAGCATCACCCCTAGCTAATTTGGGGGTGATAATTGCAACAGCGAAGTCGGATTTCAATTTTGAGGTCAAAATAAATACCTGAATTTTATGATTAATTAAATATTAAAATATTCCAAAATAATCGATTCGGCTCCAAATTGCTCCAAACCTTCATGGTTTAGTTCTAATGACTAGATAAATTTTAACTATACTAAAATTAAGCTGGATAACAATCTTGAGCTATTACACACTGCTTCTTTGAAGTGAGAGGGAACATCTTCCTCCACTACATTAATGCAAATGTGATGTAGTCTCTAAGCCATGCTGGCTGTTGAGGTGCATTTCTTCTGGGTCTATTTGTAGCAATTAACTCCTGAGTTGGAGCCTCACCATCAATATCAGTTTGCTCTTCATCATCACCAATGTAGTATTCATATGTAGGAGTATCTTCAATGTAATGTGAAGTTTCCTATGGAACAAATGGGATGGCATCAAACCCCACTCTCAGTCTTCCTATAAGAGTCTCAGTATTATCCTCCACCTGATAAAAACTCCTCTATCTCAAGAAATACTCTTCATCAAAGGTGGCATCCCTGCTCACCATGATCCTCTTGTTAATTGGATCATACAATTTGTAGCCCTTCATGCCGCATCTGAAGCCCACGAAAATTACTTTCCTAGCCCGCGGTTCAAGCTTATCCTTCATAACATGGTAGTAAGTTGGGCTGCCAAAGATCTTCAGCTGATCATAATTTGTGGTAAGATGTCTTGACCATAACTCAATTAGAGTTTTCTTATTAAGTGCGGCAGATGGCAGACGGTTCACCAAGTAGCAAGCATAGTCTAGGGCCTCCGCCCAATAGACTCTCTCCAACCCAGCATTGGACAACATACATCGCACCTTTTCCACCAATGTACGGTTCATTCGCTCTGCTACCCCATTCTGTTGTGTTGTTTTTTTACTGTGAAGTGGTGCTCAATCCCTGAATCTTGACATTCCTTTACAAAAGAATGGGATGTGAATTCTCCGCCATTGTCCGAACGGATTATCTTGATTCTTTTGCCTGTTTGATTCCCCACCATCTTCTTCCAGTTTATGAATATCTCTAGTACATTTGCTTTGCTCTTCAAAGTATACACCTATGGTGACCCGCACCCTTAATTTGCCAAAGGATTAAGCTAAGGGTAGAATGTCACCCTGGCTAACCCCTCATTTACCATTGGATTAGGATAAAATCCACAATCCAGCTGATTGGGGAAGGGTTAATATATGATCAATCTAACAGTTACTATATAAGTAAACGTACAGAGTGCGGAAGTAATAAATGACATCCAAGCATCACAATATAATATAAGTGCAAAATATGGCTCAGAATATAAGCATATAAATCCAAATACACAGTCAAGGGTACCTGTATTATTACAACATTTAAAATTTAAATAAAAGGAAATGCAAATGCACTCATCCTCACATATAAATCTAAAGACTAGATATGCTCTGGTCCGAGCTGCTGCTCCTCCTCTACATATAGCTCCTCCTCAGGTACTGGATCCTCTATCTGCTCTACGCTTGCCATTGTCAGTTTCACAATGTAGGGCTCCAGCCAAAAAAAAGAAAAATCTTGTATTAGACAATTATCTAAGTACATTTTAGGCTGATACATTTTATGTGTTTTATAATATCACCACTTTACATTTTCTAAGCAACAATACATAAAATAAGAGTGACTAACAGTACAATAAGAAATGGAAAAGTTATAAATAACAATTTATAACTTAAACAACAAGAGGCTAAGATATGCCTCAAAAGCGAGGTAAACAAGGTAAGGCATATAAGTAACTAAACATATGCTGAAAGAAAATACTACATCCTAATACATGCTGGTGATCAAATAAAATATGCAAATTATAATAATAAATCTCAGCAGTGATACATATAAATAGCAGTAAAATTTAACATCCTACTGTATATACGCTGTACAAGGAAATAGCTGACTGAATAAGCAATGCTAAAACATAGTCAAATACTAAAATTGCACATCAAACTCTGTATACTGACTGCCATATCAGAAGACTTGGCCGAACTGGCCCACATATATATACATCTCAATCTGTAAACATACTGAACATACTGTGTGACTGAAGAGGCAGATAATACTTATGCAATATATTTTAGTTGTTTTACTTTTATTTCTATGGACAACTGTTAGAAACAACTGAGGAGTCAAGCACATCTGTAAGACTATATGAGTCCCAAGCCTAACACACTCTCCTCAATGATAATTTTAAGCATCCTGATCTCGCCTTACCCTGTCCATCAGGGCAAATGTGCACCATAATCACCATAAACCAGACCCAAAGGCAACTGTTAACCTATTATTTTAAGTTTTCATTTTCATGCACAAAGTTATCTTATATGAAATGTCCAAGGAAGTAAGCTCAAATGTACAAGGAATGCGCAGGATAAAATATCAAAATAAGCAAGGGACTATACTAAACATGGTGATATCATTTGTTTTCTACTTAACTATTCTAACTATTCCAAGTTACACAAGTTTAGGATCACCATTTTCCTACTATCGAGTGTAACTTGGAAACTCAATCTTATAAGTTAAAAAGGATTAGAACTGATCAGGTTCTAATCTAGTTCAATCAGATAGACGACTATGAGTTGAATCAATAAATCATACGTCCTAGTTTTGTGGATTTAGATGTTCTATCTAAGATCTGAACAAGATCTTCTAAACCTATAGATTATGGATTAAACACTATAAGATTTAGGTTTAATCTCATAGTCCAAGAAGGATAAGACCTAAGTTCTAAGTTTCATTTCTAAAAGTGCTTTACTAGTTAAGGCAAATCCTATTAAGTAATCAAACTTAATAGGATGAATATCTTATCCTAAAACTAAAGTTAAAAGACAAAATAATCAAAACATATTGTAAAATAAAAGAAAGATCTAGAAACTGATAAAATCAAGGTTTTACCTATTGAGTAACCCATTTATCCAATGAATGAACTCTAACTTATGATCTAGTCCTAATCTCAGGAAAGGTCCTTAAGGTATAGTGTTAAAGACTTATGGAGATTCTGGAATCTAACCTAATAGTTGATTTCACTCACTTAAATGTTACTAATACAATTATAATAATTGGTTTTAGAGTTTTGAAAAGTTAATTAGAGATTAAGATACTTAGTCTAATCCTAGGGCAAAATGACTATTTTGCCCCTCTGTTAAGGGTCTAAAAGTTAACTATTATTTTAAGGGTTCAAGTTGAATTTTCTTTCTTCCATATGATTTTTTACTGTCCAACTTGAAGATAGACAATAAGTACGTCCAATTTGGACGAGAGACGGATCCTACAGGTTAAATTAAAGTTTTTGACTTAAGGGTATTCAGAAATTTTCACTCTACTAAAACTTAAATTTTTATGCAGTTTAATGTTGGTTACTGTTCAAGGATTTCATAAAGTCCAAGAACACTGGATTCTGAGTTCGATTGACTAAGTTATTGACAGTTAAGTTCTTTATATTATTAGTTCAATTTGATTATTACTCAAGTTATACCTAATTAATTAAAGCGTTCATATATTAATTATTATTATTCAATTAATACTTATTTTACTGTTTTTTTATAATCAAGTAAATTAATTTAGTATGTTCATTATTTAGTTAATTAGCTTGTAATACCAACTAAATCAATTGAATCTACTGGTTAAACTAATCTTAAATACAGTTGAACCAATTTGATTAAGTTGGTCATTTGCAATCAATTAATTCATTATATTCCTAATATTTATTTATCTAAATTGTTACTGATTTTAATATTTCAATAGTTTATGGTTATACTAATTTAGTTTAATCTTATTGATTTAAGCTCTTATATCGTTTGATTAGTATTAATGGCTCATTAGTTTAATTTTAATGGGTCATTAGTTAATTACTCTATATTAACTGTACACTAACATAGTTATGATACTTGAATTTTAAATAGTAGATATTTATATATATGTATATATATTTGTATATATATATATATATACTAACTAATTGTGCGTTCACATACCTATTTATTTGTAATTAGCTTCTCTTATAAGTTGAATAATACTAATTAGATTTAAGTTTAGTTCAGTCTTATAATTAAGTTAAATTTACAACTATTTAGTCACTCCATAAATATACTAGCATGTCTTTAACCGAATGAATATACACATATTTATAAGTATATATATATATATATATATATATATATATATATATATATATATATACACACGTTGACAGATTCCATTTAATCATATACTTAGTTTAATTAATTATTACTATCCTGTTTTATATAACTATGGTTAAATTTATATGCATATATATATATATATATACATATATATATATATATATATATATATATATATATATATATATATATATTCCTTTATAAATGTACTTTAAAATTTCTATCCATATATATGCATTTACATTTAAAGTGTTTAGTGTATATATATATATATACGTGTACATTTATGTGCATATATTTTACCTAGAGTTTTAATTATAAGCGCATATAATTTCTAATTCTATATGGCCATATGTATATATATAATTATTTAATAATTATTTAATAATTATTTTTATAATTAATTAAGTTACAATAATTGTGATTATACTTAAAAGTTCTGTTAGTTAAACATCCATATATATGTATATCCTTAGTTCTAATTATACAGGATTTATCTTTGTACAGAATCTATATGTATCTATAATTACTTTTAATGTATATATATATATATATATATACTCATTTATTTACTGCTCGGTAAATTTAATTATTATTTTAACTATTTGAATTGCAATAATTAAGTCTTACTTTTAAAATTATTACTTAAGATTATATTAATCTTAACTCTTAATTGTCTCAACCCTTATTATTGTATTATACTACTATTAATTGAGTTAACCTACTGACTTAGATAATTAGGTAAGGAATTATTTACCAATTTATCTATACTAATTATACTAGCTTAACTAATAGCACATAAACACTTTCTATTTTGATCTTAAGTATGTTGGTTGCTGTATTTAATTTAGCTAAACTAGTTAACGTTAGCTACTTAATTCAATGTCTGGCCTAATTAATCTATCCGTTTGCATAATATAAGTACCTAGTGTTACTGTTTAAGATTATAAATAACTGTATATGTTCATTTTAGTTTACCTTCAATCCTAGATAAAATATGCTGTTGTGATATAACTATATATATATATATATATATATATATAGGTATTACATAAAAAGGCTTCATCTTACTTACATGGTTATTCATCTAACTGAGTGCTTGATTATAACTAATGCTATTCTTCAAAAAAAAAATAAAAAAAAAAAAAGAGTTTCAAAATTTAGTATTCATTAAATGGTTAGTTGAGCTAAGCACTTAGAACATCAATAAAAGTTCATGTCCTAATCATACCATTTCATTAATTGAATTATGAGAATGATGCTGCTCTTTCAATCGAGGCTGCGAAGCAGAAATTTAAACTGATCTAAATTGGTAATTGGTGGCTTGCCAGATCAACAAAAGTTTGAAGTAAATAAACTCAATTAGAACTAAAAAAAAAGTTCAGTTTCAAAGATGATAAAGAACTTCACAAACTTCAACATCAAGCACATCCATTGAGAAGAGATTAAAGTGAATGATCTCATTGTGAAGTCCCGTAACACACATGCCACCCACTCTATCTAACTTCATCAACCATCAATTGTTGTTTCGATAGCAGCAGTGCTATCAAGCCTAAACTAAACCATGGTATGCTGAGAACTTTTATTGATTGAACGAATTGATTTTGGTAGTATTTACCTACTATATTTTCTTATTCTTAGCCTACATGCAGAGGTCCTTATATGGATTGCTGTAATTTTGCGCCACCGATCTACTCTTAGCAGATTACAAATCCTAATATTGCATATCAAATACATTAAATGTTTTTCCTTCTTTTTTTCTTTTTTTCTAGTGCCTCTAAGCAATCTGAGCAACCAAAATCTAAGTGCTAAACGAGGAAAATCAGTTAAGTCTTGCAATTATTTAACACATTGTTGACCTTCGGTTGGAGATGGCTGTAAAATAACAAGCATCTCACAAAAGGGGAAGGGTGCCTTTGTTGATTTTTCATTGAGCCCATAGATGTTTCCCAGTAAACTTATTCCATAAGGACTAATGATGTCATTACTTAGCATGAATTTCTATTAGTCGTTTAGCAAGGTTAATTATCTAACTTTTATTAGGCTGGTCGTATTGATTGAACGAATTAATTAAGTTAACCTACTGGAAGGGCCTCTTTTAGGATTGTGGTGGTGAATTTATATACATATATTAACTATAAAGATATAGGTGTTATGTTGTATGCAAGAAATGTCTTCTAAAGCAAAAATAAAAGCTGATTTGCCAATACTTATGGTTCAATTTACACAAGCAAATTTGCCAATACTTAGGATAAATACTCATCGTCAAATGAGAATGAGTACTCTGAGAGGGGAGTACCTTAAGAGATGGGTGCGCCGAGTGGACGATCGGGAGGGATAAAGGGGAGAGGTTAGCGACACGCGGCGGAGGGACGTAGGCGAGGAAGCCGTCTGCGGCCACGATACGCGTCGGGCTCGGAGGGGATGAGGCGAAGGGGAAGGGTACCCGGCTGGAGATGGATCGGCGAGCCGATGCTCTCGGCCAAGCCGAGTGGGAAGGAGATGGCGGAAGCCCCTAGGCTGAGGGACTTAGCTTCATTGCCGGCGCACGAGGAGGAAGGAGGATTGGTTGAACCTTGTTGTCGAACGCCAAAGGGAGGATGCGCTGGGCTAAGGGCTTCCATTGAGCGCTCGGCTGAGGGGAGGATGGAGATATTGAAAGCAGCCGACGAATCGCATGAAGAAGGAAGGACACACGTCGAGTAGCGGAGGCTCCAAGGCAATGGCGCACACGTGTCGCGCGAGGGGGGAGGGGTTGCGACCGGTCGAGCGCTCGCTCGAGGGGGGGGGGGGGGGGGAGTGCCGGCCGATCGAGTGGAGAAGGGAGCCATCGCGTGCGATCTAGGGATTTTAGGCGGACTGAAAATTAATTTATTTTTGAGATTTAATTAAATTAGTTTAATAATTAGATTTTCTAATTTTATTAATTGATTTTAATTAATTAAATGATTTCCAAAAATTCTTGGAAAATCACCCCTAGCTAATTGAGGGGTGAGGAACGCAACGGCGATGTTGGATTTCGATTCCGGCGAGCTTTTAATTTCCTCATTTTCTGGATATTTAAATATTATTAAGATATTCGTCAAATTTTGACGACTTCCGATTGCCACCAAAACTTCACCCCTAGCTAATTTGGGGGCAATGAGCGTAATGGCAAAGTCCGTTTTTCGATCGAAGGTCAAAGTAAATGTCAATTTCCGAAGTTCTTAAAATTCTTAAAATAAGGATTTGATCCGTTTGACCTCTGGTTTGGACTGGATCTTGGTGGTTGACTTATAATGACTTAATTAGCATTTATGACCAAATATTAAGACTAAGATTAGTCCTAATTTACAATGGTAATAACTTGGGTTGTTACAACACCCATAAAAATTTGGAGTAATCATCTATAAAAGAAATAAAATATCTTTGACCACCGAATGATGTAGTCTTCTTTGGTCCCCATACATCTGTGTGTATATATTCTAATATACATTTGGTGCTGTGGAGGCCAATACCAAAGAGCTTGCGTATTTTCTTGCCAAAAATATAATATTCACAAAATTATAATTTGCAAGAATCTATACCTTTAATGAGCCCCTCTTTCTCCAATGCCTTCAGTAATAGTTCCCTGCATGTTCTAGTCTCATATGCCACAGTATCATGGCATCTTCAGAGTCTTTAGCCACAGCCACTGTACCTGTCATTGTACTTCCTTAAAAGTAGTAGAGGTTATGTTGTCTAACTCCTCTTAAGTAAGTCATTGCACCTTAAAGCCCTTGGCTTCTAAGGCCCCAATAGACAGTAAATTATTCTTGATTTCTAGCACATGTTTGACTTTCTTTATTTCCTGAACTATTCCTAAATGTGTCCTTATCAGCACACTACCAACTCCTGTAATCCGGCAAGTAGCATCATTTCCCATTGTGACTGCACCGCTGTCCGTTTCCCTGTACGAACGGAACCAACCCTTCTGGGAGCAAATATGATACGTTGCACCGGTGCCCATGATCAAACTGGAGCTGTCTGCTATTAGACCCATAGAAACTGTTACAAGAGATACATCAGAGTCTGAACCCTCCACCACTTTTTGAATCATATTGGCCTCTGAAGATCCACTCGCCCGATGCTTGTCTTTCCACTTTTGACAGTCCTTCTTCCAATGTCCTGTCTCTAAACAGAATGCGCACTGATTGCGTCCAATACTTCGGCCTTTATATTTCCCCCTTTTCTGGAAGTCTGCATTCTTTTTTGGCCATTGCTTCTTCTTCTATGGTCTTTCCCTTTGGAGTGTAAATGCCTCTGTCATATCATATTTGGTAGACTCCTTATCCCTTATTATGAACTCCTGATTCACAAGGGATGTAGTCACCTCCTCATACTTTAGAACCTCCTTCCCATGGATCAGCGTCATTGTGAAGTGCTCGTACTCATCTGGCAATGAGTTCAACAATAACAGGGCCTTGTCTACGTCCTCCACGATCTCATCTAGATTTAGAAAATCCGCCAATAGCTTTGTGAATTCATTTAGATACTCATCAATGAAAATCCCTCTTCTCATCTGAAATCTTTAGAGCCGCTTTTTCATGTGGAGTCTATTCTCCACGCACTTCGTCAGATACTTAGTGTGGCGGCCCTGCCCCGCCGTGGTCCTATTAACCCTTAGGTTAACATGATTACGGTGGAGGGGTCACCAAATGACAAGGTCCCCACTTAAGATTGGATTAGTCACACATCCTAATCCAATTTAAATAAGGACTTTGCCATTCAATTCAGAAATATTATCACTAAATGATCATACATGAACTCAGAGTGCGGAAGTATATAATATAACATCCATCCAATACAGTATAAATACAACAATACAGAATAAGTAAAGTACTGAAAAAGAAAATAAAATCCTGTATTATTACAACATTTTAATGAGCTTAAAAGAACTGAAAGAAAACTCTCATCCTCACTGAAGATAGAAACCTAAGCTATAGATCCTCAGGAACGGGCTCCTCCTCCAATGGCAAACTCTCCACTGGATCTGCTAAACCAATAAACTCAGAACCTACCATTATCAGTTTCATAATGGTAGGGCCCCAGCCAACAAAAGAAAAACTGGTTAGACAATAAGTCTAAGTACATTTTAGGGTAAAAGTTTATTTAAGTTAACTGAATATCACTATAAAAACAGAACTGAGCAAAAATAGGTGCAGAAAAGCGTACAAAAGAGCTAAAATAAGTTATAAACCATAGTTTATAACTAAACAAAAAGGAAGTAAAACATACCTCCTCCAAGCAACTGCAACACAAACAGGTAAGTAAAAGAAGTGTAAAACTGTAAGAAAATACAACCTAAATATGCATATGATCAAACTGATTATGCTAAGTGACATAAAATACTGAGTACACTAACATCCTAAACAAGCTTAAGAACATAGTAAGTAAATCTAGCATCCTATATAAAAACACGTGCAGGAAAGCTGTAAGTAAAACAGTGCTGAAATGCAGAATATACTAGTAAAACAGTAACTGTAAACTAAAACTATAGTAACTGTATAAGTCATCTGAACTGAATATGAACTCAGCAATTCTTAGCCTGATAGGCTAAGAAACTCTGAACTGAACATCACTGAAACTCTTAGCCTGATGAGCTAAGACAGAACTGAATGTAAGTGTACTTGAATTAGTATATCCATATCAGAATCCTGACTCTGTAGTCAGTAGGGCAAGAGTCTATCCATCCTATCACTCGGACTAGGCATGGCCAAGAGACTGTCGGACATTAAACCCTCGAAAGGTTGCCGACCCTGAACGGGTTGATCGAAGAGGTATACTAATCAAGCTACACCTTACAAACCACTTGTGAAACGAACACAATGCTTTTTATGAATGTTCAAAATTGATATAAGATATTCATCAAATATCTTAAGTACATAATATATGTTCAAGGTATAAGGCTCAAAATCAAGGAATGCGAAGCATCAAAATCAAAGTGCAAGAAACTCTATCTAAAACACAGGTGATATCCTTTATTGTCTACTTTATTCGTTCTATCTACTCTAAGTTACATAAGTTTCAGAATCAACAACTCTTACACATTCTGTAACTTAGAATCACGAATCCTACTTGTTGAAGATAATTAGGACTGGCCAAGTCCTAATTATAACTTAATCAAAAGATGACTATGAATAAATCATCGACCTAGTTTTGTAATTTAATTCATCCCAACCTCATCTTGATTAGCCAAATCAAGATGAAATAGATTAAGAATTAGACTCCAGATGATGGGATCTAATCACTTAATCTAAAGGTATAATTTAAGGGTCTAAGATTTAGAACCCAAATCTCACAGATTAGGTTAAAGCAAATCCTAATGATAAATCAAATTTATTAGGATGGATCTCTATTCTTAATTCTAAAGTTTAAAGATCAATTAATCATTTAATAAACTAAGAAAATCTAAAAACTAGAAAACTCAAGATTTCACCTAATTGAGTAACCCAATTTACTCAATAGATGAATTCTAACTTAAGATCTATTCCTAATCTTAGGAAATAAGACTCTTAATTACTAAGAGTATCTCTCAAGACACACATCCTAACTAATGTTATAAGACCTAAGGATGGGTCTAAGAATGATTAAGGAAAGAGAACTCTTCTTAAGACTTAGGAATTTTCTTAAAGAGCAAATTCTGAGATTTTAATCAAAACCTAATTTAGACTTAAATTTGAATAATTTCAATTCTAAATCATTTTATTTACTGATTTTAGTGATTAGAAACTGAAATTAGTGTTTCAAAAGGCTAAACCCTATATTTGGGCAAAATGACCATTTTGTCCCTACTTAAGGGTTCAAAAGATCAAATTTTGATCTAGGGCTTAAATTCTGAAATTTTCTTTTGAAAAGTGATTCTTACTGTCTAATATAAGATTAGACAGTAACTAAATTAATTTTGGGTGATTATTAAGCCATATGAGATCAAATTAGTAGATTTGACTCATAAGAGTAATTTAGTAATTTGATTAAGTGAAAGTTAAATTTTCTTTTAGTTTAATGTTCTTTACTATCTAAGCCTTCTATAGAATTTAAATTTGCTAAATTCTGATGAGTATTGACCAAGTTATGGCCAATACAAGATTTAGGGTTTTTAAGGTTTAATTAAGGAATTATTAACTATAGGTCAAAAATTCTAATTTTGCCAATTAATGTCCAAATTAAGCAAAATTAGTGGCTATGGGTTACAAATAGCTCACTGATCATAATGACATGTGGTAGGCTCAATTTGGACTTAATTTGACTAAGTTAAGACCTAATTAGGGTTTAGGGTAATTAGTGAGTGATTAACAAAATTAATCACTCAAAAACTAGTCCAACCTTATGGATTGATTCTAAATGGATCTATGAGTACTCTAAAGTTTAAAATTCTCAAATTGGGTTACTAGATTTGCTATTATTCACTAATCAAGATTTAGAGCAATTAAGGGTGATTAGCAAATCTGACCGTTGGATCTAAAATATTTTTATAGATTATTGTTAATTAGATTCTTCTGATCTAAATTGATATTTGGATCATCAAATTTGGAGCTCAATTGACCAAGTTATGGTCAATTGAAGTTCTAGGGTTAATTAACCTAATTAGGGTTTAGTCCTAAATATGATTAGGTTCAAACTAATCCAAACAGCAAAGCTAACCCTACTGAAATGATCCTCAGGGTTTTCTGATCACTTTAAGACCCATTTTCAATATGTTTGGATCATTAGGTACAAAGTTATGAGCTAAATAAGGTTTGTGACATTTTAATTTAAATTAAATTAAACCTAAAAAATCACTTTGCAAAATATTGATCCTACAGCAAAAATTTTGGTATCAATAAATTCCTCATATTTTTCTGATTAAATTAATATATTTAATTGTATAATTTGGATAAATATTTTGGGAGTTATTAAGGTTTAAAAATTTAATTTAAATGATTAATTAAATTCTGTTTAATTGAATTAATAATTCTGTTATTATTATTATTAATATATAAATTCGTTTATTTAAATAACGTTTTTAATTATAATGTTATATATTAATATCTGCAGGACACGTGGCGGTCTGGCATTCGCCGGACTGAGAACAGCGGGGCCCACCGCTGATCTCACAACAGAGACGCGTCAGCTTCACGTGGGTCCCTCGCCTTCGCAGTTCGTGCAGCTGTTTGACTGACCCAAAATCCATTCTTCGCGGGTCAGCCTCTACCCGACCCGGCCCATTCGCGATTCATTCCAACGTCGCCTTCTTCCCCGACAAAGGAGCGATTTAGGGCTTCTAATCCCTCACAACACCAGGCTCCGTTTGGTGAGATCAATATGCTATTCGATAGGTCTTAACAAGATCTTTCATTTAACATCGAGATCGACATGCTTGGACTATGCTATCATCGGTAATTATGATGCCCTAGAATCGACCTAAGGTTCAGGGAAAAATTCCCTTTTGTTGAATCGGTGGAAACGTATCGAGCTCCATTGAACTCGATGAGATCACAATGCAACCATACTATCAATAATTGCTTACTTAATTTAAACATTCATTAACTGAACTGAATGGATACAAGTTGAGAAAATAATTGGATACCGCTCAGATTTGATCAAAATCATAGAATTAAATAACTTTATAAATTGATAATTGATAATTAGGATACAGAGATTGAATGAAATTATACATACATAAGCAATTCTTTGAATTACGGGAATGGTGAAGTACCTAAAATTGCAGTCAAGAGAACTAGAGATCGATCGAAGGCTGCCTTTTTCTTGTCCGGATCAGGTCACGCAAATGAGATAGCTGAGTCGATTAAGGGTCTTTACCTATCCTTAAACGGCGCTTTTCGTCGGTGGAAGAGGGCACGAGTCGAAGGAGAACGCCGCGTGCAGAGAGGAGGCGACGCGTGCGATTCCTTCGTGACACACGGAGGATCGAGCGAGGAAGACGAAGCTTCACCGTTTGATCAAATGATCAAACGGGTTAGATGGACCGTTTAAATTAACAGATGCATCTAAGATAGAAGAGACGGTGTTATTTAAAGGAGACGGAAACTGTTAATGGATTTAAGTAAATAATAATTAATTAATTCACCTTGATTTTCTTAATTAAAATTAATCAATTAAATGTGTTTTAAAAATTTCCAATAAATCACCCTTAGCTAATTGAAGGGTGAGAAACGCAACGGCGCACTCGAATTTTTGTTTCGATAAGTATTTAATTATTTGATTATTCCGGGTATTTAAATAATATTAAAATATTCGACAAAAAATCAACGACTTCCAAATGCCTTCAAAATTTCACCCCTAGCTAATTTGGGTGTTCTGAACGCAATGGTGAAGTCAGATTTTCAATCTGAGGTCTAGATAAAAAGTCAAATTTCCAGGTTTTGGGATTTTCCAGGATTCTTGTTTTGACTTTGTTGACTACTTGGCTTGACCTAGGTTTCAGAGATTTGCTTCAAATCACTTAATTAGTGACTTAGAATCTTAATTAAAACTTAGATTAGTCTTAATTGAGCAAAGTAACAATCTGGGTTGTTACACTTAGCCTCTAGGAATTTCCATAATTTCGACACTGAAGTCTCCATCATAACTGCATACTTGATCTCCTGAGTTAAACAGTTCCGGATCAAGCCGCATGCACTGCGGTTCATCTTCACCATCCAGATCGTCTTCAAAATTTATGGCACACAGTGCGTCTGTCACCTCGCACCGCCACATCCCAAAGTTGTTTTTCTCATCAAATTTGACCACATCTATTTTAGTCGGATGTGTCCCAACTTGGTGGAGAGTCCTCTCCACCACCGATGACGATGAAGGTCTAACCACCTCTTCTCCTCCTTCAACCATGTTTATCTTCTTGTTTTAATAAAACTCAATCACAAATTAATAATAAGCTCAAGGAAAATCCTAGCCTTTAAGAATGAACAATGGAAACCAAACTTTTCTCTGATATCACTTGTTGATATCGAATAAGGTTTAAACCAAAAGCGAAATAAAAAGAAACTTGAGCTAGTGTTGAGAAATTGAAAAATTAAAGCAAGAAAAATAAGCACATAAAATAATCACAGCCACAAGAGAAATTACGTAGTTCGGTGATCACACCTACGTCCATGGGGAGAAGAGCAAAGTTTCACTAAAATCAGAGAGAAATACAAATGGTTTAAGGTTAGAGAACCCTTACAAAACCTTCTCTTGGAGATCTTCTATTGTATCTTGTGTGTTGAAAATCTTGCATATCAAGGCCTATTTATAAGCCATCATTGATTTCCAATAGTTACAAATTCTAATCTCTCAATTAAGGACATAAAGAAAACTTCTAAATTTATAATTCCTGAAACAGAAGTTATTAATACGACAGTTTCTTAATACCATAATTGAAAGATTTAATTATATATATAGAAAATTAATTTTCTTTAATTTTCCTTCAATTAAGAAAAAATTAATTTTTCTTAATTTTCCTTCAATAAGAATTGGTTCTATGAATTTTTATATTTTGCATTCTCTTTTTTATATATAGAAATTGAGATAAAATTTGATGATGATGAATTATTTTTGCAAAAAGCAACTTCTCTTCTCATATCCTTTCATTTAATGTAATTAAAATGACTTCAATTTTGTTTTATTAAAGCATACTTTATAAATGTAACTAATATCAATCTATGAGAGTGTTGCATGGAAACATTTCTTCATTTTAGAAGCATAGCAATCTAACATTATTGAAGCTATCACCAAATTCGCAGCAATGTTTAAGAAGATGCGAGGATTTAGGCGAAGGAAAATGCTGCGGTACCTTTAATTCAATTATAATCATGATTTTGATGAATGAATACACTAATTTAGATGTAATAAGTATGTCGAGGCACCAAAGAAGGCACTAAGCAGAGCACGGTAACAACGTGCTCAAGTAAATGTATATTTAATTATGTTTTCATAACACTCGGATCGATTAAAACCTCATTGTTGGTTGGTTTGAAGAAGATACAGTTTTCAAGCGGGAGATTGTTGAAGAAGTTATAATTCAGGCAAACGGGTTGAGAACGGGCTTCGAAAGCCGAGTTAAGTACTTAGCCGAGAGCACGTGCGCGCGCCTATTGTGATCTCACATTTAATTATTTACTATTTTCTAGTGTTTTCTATTGACCTGTCGGCGGTTTTTTTAAGATCTTCAAAGCGTACTTCTGCTGGAATGCTCTTCAAAACTTTTCTTAATTGTTTTTTATTATTTAAACGCCTAAGATAAGTTTGATTTAATATATTAAATATCCTCTCTTTTTTTTTTCCTTTGGTCGAATTTGGGATGCTAAAAATCTTGGGAAATTTTTTGTTTTATCTTAGCAGCGGTTTGAGGAAGTTAAGGTAAGCCAGGCGGGAGTGCGTCCGAGTTTCAGTATGCTTAACAAACAAATGAAATATACATAATTATGCACGCCCTGAAGCCTATTGATTATACACTCGCGTAAATTTTCAATCATCCGTTCCGCAACAAATAGCTCTTTTCATAAATAAGACGGATCTGCACACGGCACAACACAATATAACCCGTCGTCGTCAGCGGCATCACATACCGGAGAATCAAGTTGATGAACGTAGAAAATTCACTAATTTACTTTAATTGTGCATATAACAAAAACACAATTTTTTTGTAACAAAAATTTTCATTAAATTCACTTTTAAAAATTCATTAAAATCATCTATTTAAAATGCAAAATTCTAATCTTTCATCAAATAGATGTTTGGAAGCAAAATAATACCACTCTTTTTATTTAATATTTGAATTTATGAAAACAAAAAGTCTTCTTGAATAGAATAAAAAATATTCTCTTTAAATAAAAGAAAGATAAATGCTATTTACACTTCAGACACCTAAAAAATTCATCTAATATATTTGAATATTATTTCATCAGTGTTTATTTAGTTATAGTAAAATAATATAAATATTATCATTAAAGTTTGTATTAAAATAATGCTCAAATCTTAATGAATTTAAATCTCATATTACTATATCATATAATAATTATTATATTAGTATTATCATTATTATCCAATTTATCATTATTTTTACTATTAATATTAGAAATGTAGACTGTGTTATTGTTTACTAATAGAAATTTGACCTTTCAAATAAATTATTAAATATCAAATATTTAAAATTAATAGAATAAATAAATAAATAAAAATTTGTTATTTGAATAAAGTTGTAATTAATCATAAACATTGCAATTTTGCAGCATTGATTAAGAGCTTATTATTTCAATTAAACTTAATTTAATCATAATTATTACATAATGCTTCACCATTGATCCTTCGCTCTCCTTATTCAGTCTCTAGAGACAAATCGGAGGTGCAATGAGCACAAGTATTACACACTCAATCACTATAATTTTATTAAATATCTAAATGAGAAATATTATTTAGATTGTGATATCTAAAAAATTAGGTTCAATAAAATTTGAATATCATTTTATTAATATATTTTTATTAATATTAAAATAAAATAAATATTATTTTTAAAATTTATATTAAAATAATTTTCAAATCTTATTAAATAAATTTTTTTTTGTGGTATATAACGAAATAAAATAATAAAAAATATTATTTAATAATATAAAAATAATAAATCTTATTTATAATGTCTTTTATATTTTTAAGAGTATTTAAAAAATTATAAAATTAGTGCAATATCATCATTAAAATATTTAAAATATTATTTAAGTAGTTAAAATTATAAATAAAAATAGTTAATAATTAATGTGAAATCATTTTTACTATGTCAGTTAGATCTTAAAATATTTATGATTTCATTAATATTTATTTATTTTTATTAAAATAATATAAATATTATTTTTAAAGTATGCAGTAAAATATAAAAAATTTTTTAGATGCTGTATCTGTGAATAGCATTAGTCATTAATCGGAGAACTTATAACACGCTCCGCATCACATCAAGCAAAAAAGATATCCAGGCGTAATTAATGAAAATAAAAAATAAAAATAAATTCCAGACCTCAGCGAAGCTTCCTGGAAGCTCACTCCCCAACTTCCCCGCCTCGCCTCCGTCCCTCCTTTTTAACTCCTTCCCCCCTTCCTCATCCCCCTGCACTCAATCCACCTCTTCCTCTCCAATTCTTCGACACGATGAAGCTCATCAAATTCGGATCCTTGTTCTCGAAGATTTCCAGTTCGAAGAAAAGGCAGCGGAGCGAATCCCCCTCTTTCGCCTCCTCTTCCGAAGACGCCATCACCCCCAAATCCGTTCTCCCGGTCGCCATCGGCGACCTCTTCAGCTTCTTCGATCGGGACGGTGACGGAAAGATCTCGAAGCCTGAACTAGAGGCCGTGCTCCGGCGGCTCGGCCCCCGCGATCCTCCGACCGAGGAGGAGCTGGCATCCATCGTCGCTGAGATCGATCGAGACGGAGATGGATGCATCAGCTTAAACGAGCTCGAAGCCATCGGCCCGATCGCCCTCGGCGAGGACGCCGCCGGCGATGAGCTCCGTGACGCCTTTTCCGTCTTCGATGCTGACGGAGATGGGCAGATCTCCGCCGAAGAACTTCTCGGAGTCTTTACTGCCTTGGGAGATCGCGAATGCACCGTCGAAGATTGCCGGAGGATGATCCTCGGAGTCGATAGCGTCGGCAATGGGTTTGTGTGCTTTAGAGATTTCGTGAGGATGATGGACGGACAGAGATGAGGGAGAGGGGTGGACGGTCGGGATTGCAGTGTAATTAAGGCTGTAGGGAGAATGTTTTTTCTGTTTTGATCCTTTATATTGGGCGGAGGGATTAATCAACGGAGAGAGAAAAGGATTAGTTTATTGGAGAGAGGAATATTGGAACGTTCAACGTTCGAACTGTTAAAGACGTGTCGCAGCTCTGCTTCTTTTTTTCGGCTGTACAATTGCATCATTATATATATCTGGCGCTCACAAATATTATTTTAGTATTTATTTATTTATATTAAAATAATATAAATATTATTTTTTAAATTTATATTAAAATTATGCATTTAAATTTGATTCTCATAATACTATATTTTAATATGAATCCAATTTTCTTATTTAAAGACTTCATTGGCATTAGCTTGTCTCTGTTTAAAGGTATTTGGCATCTTGAAATTAAAAGAAAAGTAAACAAAAAAGTGAAAATGTTTTTTACTTAAATATTTTGCTGCTGATCCTTGTCGAAATTAAGCTTAGATACTCATCCTTTGGATACATTTGATGCCTAAGGTCTTCCTTTTGTCAAGACGATATCATTTTTAAGTGTGGGAATATGTAATTAATCGAGATTGTTACGGAGTAATTAACTCCAAATTCAAGAGGATTATATCGAAATTAAAATCTTAATTCAAGTTAAATAAAAAATAAAATAATATACTCTTATAGAGTCAACATAAGGATCCAATTGCAAAAGTTCGAGCACGATTGAATCATGGATCGTCATAAATTAATTTTTGAAGTCTTAACTTTATAAATTAATAGAAAATAAAATTTAAATGGAAACTTATAAATTTTTGTAATTTTAGATTAAGCAAAAAATGGGAATGTTATGTTTTAAATTTCGTCAATTTTCAAGTTTCGGATCGATCTTAGTGAATTTTTGAAGTATTTCATTTAAAAATTAATATGAAATTATATGCTCTTCTAAATTCAATAATTTTTGTTTGAGAATGTTCATCTCATCGAAATACTCGAATTGGTCCATCGAAACACTTGAATTGGTCTCAAGTTTGTAATATTTAGAATTCAATCGATGATCAGTCAAAGCTTGGAAGCTTTAGGCGACTCATAGTCACTAAATATTAATCTAAACATCATAAATAATTAGCATCAGATATATAAAGATCTCTAATGCCCTAAAGCAGCTGCCAACCCTAATCCCAACTCATTCGATCGTGCTCTGCATAGAGCTACGATCGATCTCCTCTTTCGACCGAGGACCGCCCATTCCTTCATCCTCTCCTTCCTCTTCTTGCCAATTGTCGATCGCCTTAGGAGATGTCGCCCTGAGTCCTCGTTGAAATCGGGGCACGTTGGATAACTGAACACAAGAGACACCTTGATCTCACCTTCTTTTTCCTAACACCGATCCTCCATTCTCACCTAACGCCGATCCTCCATACTATTTTAAGATAATTCTGAAAGTTTGGGGTCAATCGGACCTCTTTAGAGAAATTTAGTCATTTGATCAATCAAGATACCGTAATTAAGACCTAAAATATTTTGATCTATAAATAAAATCTGATTGCATTTTTGAAATTCTCACTCCCAAATTAGCTAGGGTGAAAGTTTGGGAATTTTTGAATATCATTTGGACCATAATTCAATTTGAATTAAATTGGAATAATTGCACATTAGGGATCCCAACATTTATATTTGCAAATCTACCATAAACCATTTTATCCATCCGGTATCTGTTGTCCGGGCGCGCGGGTGTAGCGATCCAAATCGTTACTAGGATAATTATGACTAAACCCAACTCAAAAATCAGGATCCCAAGTGACTTCAAAATTATGGCAAACTAAAAATGTCGTTGGATAAAGTATATTTTTGTAATCGTAATTCTCAAGTTTATGAGCAATCTAGATAACAGATACTTCTGAATTAATTTTAAAATAATTTAAATTGAGAAAATTGGGAAAATTAAATATAAGTCCAAATTCAGTATTTTTAGTGTCGTTGAATTAAGAATATTATTAAAAGGCTACAAAAAAAGTTTCGTTGAATTTAGAATTTTTGATTGACAAGAATTAATTTTTGAAGTTTTTATTTTCAGAAATTAATAAAAAAAATAAAATATTTCTCCAAATTAAAATTTTCCTATGAGAGTATGTTTTTCTCATGAAGATACACCTCCATGTTAAGTTTTGTTATTTTTTAGAAAAGAAATGGAAAAGAGAGAAAGTAGAGAGAGAAAGAGGCGAGAGAAAGATGAGAGAATGAGGAGATAAGAAGGAGGAAGTATAGATCAAATTAAACACTCCAATAATCATGACAAATTTTCTCTCATCTATCTCATCCAAATAATGGATGAGAGAGAAAACAAATAAATAATTCATTAATTAAGAAAAAAGTTTATAAATACACCATCCACCCCCTCCATTTCCGCAACCCCTCCCCATTCCTCCTCTTCTCCCCCACTCCCTTCCCCAGTCCTCTCTTCCCCCACCTCCCTTATCCTCTCATCTCCCCTCTTCTTCCTCATCCATCACCGATTCCCCCCGTCAACCTCTGGTAAAGCATCACAACGTCAATATATGATAAAAAATGTGTAAGAAATGAGAAAAAAATAAAATATTTTCTATTCTTTCACTTCTTCTTCTTTGAATAATAATAATAATGTTATTATTATTATTATTAAATATTAATATTATTACTATTATTATTATACTTTTATTTCTATTATTTTTCTTATATATGTATATATTTCTTAATTTCTGCAATTTTTATTTCTGTCATTTTCTATTTTTCTATAAATGTATATATTTACTAATTTCTGCATCTTTCATTTCTATCGTTTTCTTTTTTATATATATATTTCTTAAATTCTTTAACTTTCATTTCTGTCATTATATATTTTTTCTATATATGTATATATTTCCTAATTTTTGCAACTTTCATTTCTATCATTTTCTTTTTTTAATATATGTATATATATTTTAATTTGTATAACTTTCATTTCTGTCATCTTTTTTTTTTTATATATGTATATATTTCCTAAATTCTGCAACTTTTATTTCTATCATTTTCTTATTTCCTATATATGTATATATTTCCTAATTTTTACAACTTTCATTTCTGTCATTTTTTTTTCTATATATGTATATTTTTTCTAATTTCTGCAACTTTCATTTCTGTCATTTTTTTTCTATATATGTATATTTTTTTTAATTTCTGCAACTTTCATTTCTGTCATTTTTTTTCTTTATATATGTATATATTTTCTAATTTTTGCAAATTTTATTTTGTCATTTTTTTTCTATATATGTATATATTTCCTAAATTCTATAACTTTTATTTTTGTCATTTTCTTTTATATATATATATATATTTTCTAATTTTTGCAACTTCTTTCATTTGTTTTATATATATATATATATATTACTTGTAATAATAAAAATTATTATTTTGAATATATAAAGATAAATAATTAAGATAATATTAATATTGATATTTTTAAAATAAAATAAAGAATATTATTCCTTTTTATTTAATTATTTCATTTGCAGCATTTGCATCACTGTCATGCTTTGACCCACTTTGATATATTTATATGAGATTTTGTGCTCATAACTTGAAATAAATAATCAGAAATCAGTATCATTGGTTCATTAAGGTTGATCTCAGATTTATACAGATAATACGTTAGGCTAGGATAGACTAATATCTGGAGAAATAAGGAGACTGCACATAGCCTTTGAGGGGGAATGTGTAGTTAGTTAGGAACCCACATCTTAGATAGTTAGATAGATGTATCTAACTCATCAATTATTCTAAAACTTTAACCAACAAAATAAATATTATATATTACTGTGTTTATTTTCAGAATGAGCACATATCTTAAATAGGTATATTGTATTAATAATAGTAGGCATATCATACTTAAATATCGCATTTTATTTTCTCATGTAGAATTATGCAGCTTAAATGTAAATTTTGATATCTTTCAAACCTTACTTAGACCTTTGTGTCTAGTTAAATTTTTTCTTTTCTTTTCTTTTTTTTTTTGGTTTTCCCTGTCACACACACACACACGCACACACACACACACATATATATATATATATATATATATATATATATATGGTAGTTCAGGAACAATCTATGGATCAAGCCTTTGAGGAGGAGCTGATACAATATGGAGCAACTTAGATGCTAATTTCCTTGAAGTTTTAAATTTTTGCTAGTGTGTAACAAATTTTATAAAACAATTATTATATTTGTAATGAATATATTTTCTTTATTATTCTGGTATTTTTGCATGTTACAATGTGAAAGTATGTATATTATACGCCTCTAAATACACTGTTATACTAAACCCTGATATGATCCTCAGAAGTGAGCATATAATACTGGATTAGCTATGCTGACCCAATGGTGGGTCGCCATAGTTGGTATAAGAGTAAGATTGGGAGAAAATTAGTATAAAAGTGTATAAGCCATTATTAATGCAATTGGAATTCTAGAATAAATAAAAAAAATATAAAAAGTGTGAATTTTCAAAATTTATATACGACTTAAATAAGATAATATACTTTTAATTATTTTATTTTATTTTCTAGCTAATAAGAATACTTTTATTTTCATCTAGTATTTGATAATGATACATATGTAAATCTATTCTAATAAAAGAATAATAATAAAAATCCTATTTTTCAGATGGATTCTCCTCCTCCTTTGATCGTCGGAACACATTTAAAAGATCTGATATCTGCCAATACTTCCAAAGACCGTGTCGACAAGTTGTTTGATATTGTAAATGCTCTATTTGTAATAACCAAAGTTGTTACCCTAGTCAATTAAAACTAATTTCAGTCATAATCTTGATCTTAAGTGCTAATTAGGTCATTAGGAGTCTTCCACCAAGACTTAGTCCAAATCAGTAGTCAAATGAATTAATTCTGATTTTTGGAAAATCCAAAAACCCTAAAATTTGATCTATCTAAATTGACTTCAAATTAAAAATTGGACTTCACCATTATGCTCATTGCCCCCAAATTAGCTAGGGGCGATGTTTTCGTGTCAATCGGAAGTCATCAAAATTTCATCGAATATTTTAATAATATTTAACTACCCGGAAAATTAGGAAATTAAAATACTCGCCGGATCAAAATTATGACCTTGTCGTTGTATTCCTCACCCATCAATTAGCTAAGGGTGATTTATTGGAAAATTTTGGGAAGCATTTAATTACTCATTTTTAATTCATAAAATTTAATTAAAATTAATTAAATAAAGATTTTTTAATTTCCTAGTTAATGGCGTGCCAGAAATCCCTAACACTGTTCCCCACTATGTCGTTCGTTCTGACGGTCCCTCTGGACTGTCTTATCGTGAGATCAGACGGTAGTCTTCTTCTCTCCCTCGTTCGCATCGACCGCTTCGCACCCGAGTGCCGCGCGGCACCCCTCCCTTGGCCAGCTGCCACGGCCCGCTCATGGCCTCTGCCGGACCACCGTTAAACCCACACGAGCTATAGGCTTCGGGTACCTAACAGAAACCCTGTCGGGCGCGACTCCAAACCAAACCCTATCCTCTTGGCCATTCGTCCTCAGATACCTTCTCGACCTCCGATCCTCATTCTATAAGTCGTATAATAGCTTGATGATTATCATCCGTCACCGAATATTGGCGATCGAAGCCATGGCGGTCGGATTTGGGTTCGCATTTGCGAACCTAGGGTTTCGCCGAGCGCAATCCCGCTGGAAGGCGAAGCGTCTTCCAGGTTGGGCCGAAGCGTCGGGCCCGACCCACTCGGGAGGCATGGGTCCCTCAGCTCTCCGCGCTGTGAACGGGGAGGTCACCACCTGTCTGCGGGTCCAGCCATCGCGAATGCCGGCTGACAGTGTGGGTCCCGCCTCTTTAAAATACCTGCAGAAATTAAAGTAATCATATATATATATATATATATATATATATATATATATATATATATATATATATATATATATAATTTCGTTTATGCGTTAAGTTCTATTGTTAAAGTTATCTAATTAATTAGCTTAGTTGCACTTAGTAGTTAATTATTAATTCAGTAAGTAATAAATTAAGCTAAATATTTATATATGTATATAAATATTTAGTGTTGGTTTAATTATGTTAAGTTAGGCAATTAATCATTAGTTAGTTGAATTATTTAGTTAATTCAACATTGAATTAGATTTAACAGCTATTAAGTTAAATAAATTAAATATATTAGGTTAATGTATAAACAAAATTTAATTAACTTAATTGATTAATTTAATTAAATGTTAAACAGTTATATATATATATATATATAAATTAATTAATTATAAGTAGTAGAGTAGCTTAATTAATTAATCTTATTAAATAACTTAGTTAATTAACATAATTATTTAAGTTAATTTAACAATTAGCATATAATTTTAAAATAGTAAATTAAGATAAATTAATTTAATATTTAAATGAATTATTTAGAACAATAAATAATTTAGATAATTAGATCTATAACTTTATAGATATATATATATATTTATGATCTTACACAAAAACTTTAGGATGTATTTATTGTGTGTTAGGATTAGTTAAGTTAATATTAATTATAATTATGGGATTAATTAAGCAGTGAATAAATTTATGAATAATAAACTTATTTAAATTAAATTTAACTTTAATTAAACTTTAAGGTTTAATAACTTTTTATATAATAATCCAAATATTTCAAATATAGATCTCATTTTAATCAGAAAAATAAAAAGAAATCAAATGACGCAATTCAAAAATTCGATCCGGAGTATATTTAACATAATGACATTTTAGGTACTAAATAAATCATCACAACTTTTAACCTAATTATCCAAATATAGGTAATATGAGTCTTAAAATACTCAGGAGAATAATCCCATCCTTATAGAAGTATTAGTTTCTCCATTTGGAGCTTAATTTAAAAAGTGACATTTATGACCCTCACCTAAAAATGACTAAAATACTCCTTATCTTTGATTGACCATAACTTGGTCAATTCAGCTCCAAATCAAGAAATTCAAAGTGCTAACTAGCTTAGAATTTTAGTACCATTAATAATCTGAAATAATATTTATGATTTAAACCCTAAAAAATTAAAAATGACTAAAATACCCCTAACCTTAGTTAAGCACTTAGTATACTCTCGAGAAGCTATAGAAACTAAGTTTGCTGAATTTGGATCTCAAACAGAAAAGTTTGGTTTTCACCCCCCTTTGACCCTTAGAAATTACCAAATTGCCCTTGAAAATTAGAATTTTCATAACTTAACCATTATACCTCAAAAATTAATGTTCTTGGACTCAATAGAATCATTGAACAACAACCAACACTAAATTGCATAAAAATTTAGATTCTATTAGGTGTAAATTATTAAAATGCTTTTAAGTTAAAATCCTTAGTTTTAACTTATATGACCTGTTTCTTATCCAAATTTAGCGTACCTACTGTCTATCTTCATGTTAGATAGTAAGGAATCATTTGGTAGTAAGAAATTATAATTGGAACCCTAATTCAAAAAATAGATTTTTGGACCCTAAAGTATGGGCAAAATGATCATTTTGCCCAAAATTTAGGTTAAGCATCTTTAACTCATAGTTTATCTTCTAAGTTAGTAAAATTAATATTAGGACTGTGTTAGAATCATTCTAAGCAATAAAATTAGCTTTTCCATAAAATAAGTTAAATCCCTTAAATTTTCTTTAAGTCCTTTCCTTAAGATTTTATACATCACATTATGACTATTCCTAAGACTAGGACTAGATCATAAGTTAGATTTCATTCATTAGGTAAATGGTTCACTCAATAGATGAAACCTTGGTTTTAATAGTTTCTAGATTTTTTAATTTAATTCTGATTATTTTATCTTTCAATCTTAAATTCAGGATAGGAGAATCATCCTATTAAGTTTGATTTTGCTTAATATAATTTACCTAAATCATTAGATTTCATTTAGATTAAAACCCTATATTCCTTAGATTGTACTTTTGGATTATGTGCTTAACTAAAATCTCGTGGTGTTTAAATCATAATCCATAGTTTAGTAGATCTTGATCAGATCTTAGTTAGAATATTTGAATTCATCAGATTAAGATGCTATGATTTATTTTTGAAATATGTAGTTGTACTTAATTGAATTAAATTAGAACCTGATCAGTTCTAATCCAATTAATTTATAAGGATGTGCTTCTAAGTTACACTCGATAGTAGGAATTGGAGATCCTGAAGTTGTGTAACTTAGAATAGTTAGAATGGTTTAAATGAGATAACAAATAATATCACCATATTTAGTAGAGTCCCTTGCTTACTACTTGATTTTGTACTATGCATTCCTTGAATTTTGTGTTTACTTTCCTTGAACATGTCATATAGGAAAACATTATTGCATAAAAATAAAAACTTAGAATACTAGGAAAATATTTGCATTTAGGTTCAGTCTATAGTCGATTATGGTGCACAATTACCCAATGGACAGGGGTAAGGAGAAATAAGGATGCTTAACATTACTCATTGAGGAGTGTGTGTTAAGCTTGGAACTCATTTAGTCTTACAGATATGCTTGACTCCTTAGCTATTTCTAGATGTATCTACAAAAAAAAAAGTAAAATAACTAAAAGATTTTGCATTTCATTATCTGCCTCTTCAGCTTTGCTTTACTGTCATGTTCTATTTTGTCTGCCCTAGCCCAGAAAGGCTATGGGAATTATACTGGGCTGGATTGGCCAATTCTTTCTGATATGGCAGTTATACATTCTATTTCAATTTTAGCTTATTATTTACTATATTGTTGATGCATATTATTTTAGTCAGCTGTATTTTTTATTTTACTTGCTCACTTATATATAATTATGTATAGGATACTAGACTCTACTGCTTACTATATGTACCACTTTCAGATTACTATTTTAAATCAGTATGTGTCATGTGATCATCAACATGTTTAGGATTAATTTTTTATTTTAGTACTTTTACTTACTGTATTACATATGTATGCCCATTCCTTATTTAGTATATTTGAGGTGTGCTTTTTCCTCAATTCCTGCTTAGTTATAAATGTTACATTTATAACTTATCCTATTTCTATGTACGCTTACTGCTCCTATGCTAGATAGATGTTTTGTTTTATTTAAAGTAAAATGGTGATATTAATAAATGCTTAATAAATATTCAGCCTAAAATATACCTAGATAACTTGTCTAATAATATTTTTCTTTTATTGGCTGGAGCCCTAACATTGTGTAACCAACAATGTTAGATCTTGAGCAGTTTGAGGATTCAGTACTTGAGAAGAAGACTTACTTGGAGGAGGTGCATCAGACTGGAGCTGAAGATCTTTAGTTGACTTTATTTCATTGTGAGGATGAGTGATGCTTTATTTCATTCTTTAAGTTTTAAATTAAAAGTTGTAATAATACAGGTACTCGTGGGTGTGCTTGTTTTTTTGTACTATTGTTTCTGAACTACTTTTCAGTACTGCTTCTCATATGTTGTATGGTGAACTGAATGTAATATTTACTTGTATGCTTTCGCACTATGTATTTATGTTGGATTTAGTGATTGAAATTCATATTCAATATGTGCATATCCCTCCCTTATAAGTGGATTGTGGATCTTACTTAATCTAATAATAAGTGAGAGATTTGCCAAAGTGGGACACCATGTAACAACTCAAGTTGTTACCCTTGTCAATTAAGACTAATCTCCATCTTAATCTTGATTCTAAAGTGTTAATCAAGTTCTTAGGAGTCATCAATTAAAACTTATCCAAATCAAGAGTCAAATAGATCAAGTCATGATTTTTGGAAAATCCAAAAACTCTAGAAAATGACCTATATAAATTGACCTCACATCAAAAATCAAAGTTCGCCATTGAGCTCATTATCCCCAAATTAGCTAGGGGTGATGTTTTTAAGTCAATCGAAAGTCGTCGAAATTTTGACAAATATTTTAATAATATTTAATACCTAGAAAATTGGAAAATTAAATACTAATCGGAATTAAAATTCAACTTTACCGTTGCGATCCTCACGCTTGGATTAGCCAAGGGTGAAATTTTGGGATTTTTCAGAAGTTGTTGAATTTTCTTAAATATTTTAATATATTTAAATTAATTAGAAAATTGAGGTATTTATTTTGACCTCAAAATCAAAATCCAACTTCGTTGTTGCAATCATCACCCCCAAATTAGCTTGGGATGATGTTTTGGACGCATTTGGAAGTCGTCAGATTTTTGCGAATATTTTAATATAATTAAATACCTCAGAAAATAAAATAATTAAATAATCGTAAATTGTTGAGCTTTGTGCTAAAGAAGAAGAAGAAGAAGTTCCTCCTCCAAGCATTCTACGGTTCCTTCTTCCTCTTCTAAAGGCTAAGATACCCACTTATTCTCCTTCCTTGGTCATTTGATTCCTCTATTATGCTTATTCGCATCTTTAGACATCCATAATTAATTATGGAAGCCATTATAGTTCTTCAAAGTAATATACCTCACGCTCTATTTTTTATCCATTCTGCACACCCCCGCCTTTATCACCATTGTTCATATAGCTAGGATGATCCGTTCATGCCAATGTTGGTGTCAATGGAAAGGTATTCGAAAAACCTTTCCATTGATATATGTCACTGTTCATGAAATGCTCTAGATTGAGAGTATTTGAGCTCGAAATGTGACCATTCACGGTTTTTGCACATGCGAAATCACCATCGGGCGCTACAGCGCCCCGTAGCGTTCAGAAAATTCATTTGACCATATCTTAGTCATTTAGAGTCCAAATCCAAAAATTTAAAATGCTATATAGCTTAGAATTTTAGTGCAACAATAATCTAAAATAATATTTAGGTTCTGAACCTTAGAAAAATTAGAAATGACCAAAATACCCCTAACATTAATTAGGTCATAACTTAACTAATCAAAGTCCAATTTGGGTCTACTCCTAGTTAAAGTACTCAGTGTGATATAGGAAAGCCCTAGCCACTGATTTTGCTGAATTTGAACATCAAATGAAAAAATTAGCTTTTTGACTCCCTTAGCTTAAAAAATTACCAAATTGCTCTTGGAAATTGAAATGGCTATAACTAATTCATTAGACCTCAGAATTTAGTGTTCTTAGACTCTATAGAATCTTTGAATAGCAACCAATAGTAAACTGCATAAAAATTTAGATTTTATTAGGTATAATTTACTAAAATGCCCTTTAGGTCAAAAATTATAGTTTGAACATATAAGACTCATTTCTTATCCAAATTTGATGCACTTATTGTCTATCTTTATGTTAGATAGTAAGGAATCATTTGATTGTAAGAAATCCTAATTTGGAGCCCTTAATCAAAAAGTAGCCTTTTGGACCTTTAAGTAGGGGCAAAATAGTCATTTTGCCCAAAATTTAGGTTAAATATCCATAACCTTTAAAATACCCTTTGAAATCATTAAAATCAGTAATATAACTAATTTAGGATCAATTTAAGTCATAAATCCCTCAATTGGGATAATTTGTAAAATATCTCAATTTTAAATTTGAAAATCCCTAAATAAAGATTAATATGCCTTACTTAGCTAAAATCTATCTCTAACCTCCTTAATTAAATAAAATCAGCAAGTGTGAAGAAATTCAATCAATTCTTAGAAATTTTCCAAGTCTTATCATTAGAAATCCTCACTTCACCTTAGGATTCGTTCCTTAATAATAGGATTAAATATTAGGTTAGATTTTATTCATTAAATAGTGGGGTTATTCAATGAATGAATCCTTAGTTTTATTAGTTTTTAGATTTTACAATTTATTTGGATTATTTTGTCTTTCAACATTAGATTTAGGATAGGAGATTCATCCTATTAAGTCTGATTTACTTAATAAGATTTACCTCAATAATTAGTTCACATTTAGATTTAATATAGATTTTAAGTCTTACCCTTAGGATTATGTAATTAAGCCCAATATTGTAGTATTTAATCCATAATCTCTAGCTTGGTAAATTTTGGACAAGCTTTTAGTTTAGAACGTCTAAACTCATAAACTAAGTCATAATGATTTCTTATAGTCGACATTGATTTAATCATATTAAGACATAGCTAGTCCTAATATTTTGTAACCTATAAGGACATACTTCTAAGTTATACTCGACAGTAGGAATTGGATATCCTGAACTTATATAACTTGGAATAGTTAGAACGTTTAAATTAGACAAGAAATGATATCGCCATGTTTAGTAGAGTCCCTTGCTTACTACTTGATTTTGTGCTATGCATTCCTTGAACTTTGTACTTATTTTTCTTTGAACATGTCATATAAGAAAAATATTATATGAAAAAAATAAAAACTTAGAATCTTAGGAAATTATTTGCATTTGGGTTCAGTACATGGTGGATTATGATGCATATTACTCCAATGGATAGGGGTAAGGAGAGATTAGGATGCTTAACATCACTCATTGAGGAGAGTGTGTTAAGCTTGGGACCCATTCAGTCTTGCAGATGTGCTTGACTCCTCAGCTATTTCTGAAATTATCCACAGAAATAAAAGTAAAATAACTAAAATATATTTACATAGCATTATCTATCTCTTCAGTCATATTGTACTATATTATGATATTATATCCGCCCTAGCCCATAAAGGCTACGGGAATATATTGGGCCGAATTGGCCATTTCTTTTGATATGGCAGTTTGTATATTCTTTACAGTTTTTCAGCTTACTGTTTATTATGTTGTTGATGCATTTTACTTCATTTAGCCTGTATTTTTCCTATGTTAACTGCTTATTTGAGTAGATTCATATATAGGATGCTAGACTTTATTGCTTATTATATGTACCATTTTCAGATTTATGTTTTAAATTAGCATATGTCATATAATCATCAACATGTTTAGGTTAGACTTTTCTTTTCAGTATTTTTACTTACTATATTACATATGTATGCCTTACCTTATTTAGTTTACTTGAGGTGTGCTTTTACCTCAATTCTTACTTAGTTATAAATATTATATTTATAACTTATCCTCATCCCATTGTATGCTTACTTGCTCTCATGTTAGATAGATATTTCATTTAGTTTAGAGTAAAATGGTGATATTAATGAATGCTTATAAAATTACTTGCCTAAAATGTACTTATACAATTTGTCTATAAGAATTTTCTATTATTGGCTAGGGCCCTGATATTGTGAAACCGATAATGTCAGATCTTGTTCAGTTTGAGGAGCCTGTGCCTGAGGAGGAGCCTTATTTAGAGGAGGTGCAGTAGCAGGGTGCAGAAGACCTCTAGTTGCCTTTTTCTTCATTGTGAGGACAAGTGATATTATCATTTTTAGTCTCTTAAACTTTAATTAAATGATGTAATAATACAAGCACTCGTGACTATGTTTACTTTCTATACATTATTATTTTCTGAGTTATTTCATTTTATTTCATGGTTGATGTTTGGTGAATGGATGTAATCCTTACTTTTTATTGCTTCTGCACTCTGTATGAATATATAGATTTAGTGACTGATTTTTATAAATATTATGTGCACATCCTTCCTCTATTATTGGATTGTGGATCTTACCTAATCTAATGATAAGTGAGGGGTTTGCCAGAGTGACACTCCACTCCTTAGCCTAATGATTGCGAACTTAGGGTGCGGGGTGCCACAGTTGGTATTAGAGAATTCTATAAGGTGTCAGATTGGAAATTGTATTCCACTCTACCTAATGGATGATTCTTCTACCAATCAATTATTAACTAAATACTAGAGTTACATCCAAAGTGCCATAATCTTGAGCTCAGAATAATAAGAGTATAGAATGAAAAATGCATTCATAAGTAATAGAACTTAAGTAGGAAAAAACTTAAGGATAATATGTAGCTAACTAATTGAATTTAAACCTTTATGAGATTTATAAAATCAAGAACTTGAGATGTTAGGACTTAACTTTCGTATTAAGACGTATAAATCCCTATAGGATTACAAACCAACAATTAGATCTTAAATTACTCTTAAGTAGTTACCTTCCACTTTCTAAATTTTGTCTCCCTAGGGATAGTAACAACATAACTACCTTTAACAATCATTAAAGCAAATGATATTTCCCTTAGGAATCTAAAATATACATTGTGCCCAAGGTAAGTGGAAGTGCATCCTGGACGTTTATCTTCCACTCCCCTTGCTTTCTATAGTTTCTCTGGAGATATTAACATTCAGGGTAAAGCTACTAAGAGCCTTAGTAGATATTGATCTAAAGTAAAAGAGATAGTATGTTATAATCTTCTACTTTCTGGATTTCTAAAGATGTATTGTCTTTAATTCAGATTCTAGCAAATCAAAGTCATGAATCCCAGACATAGCCCCTCTCCTGCTCCCTCAAGTACTTTATCCAATGAGGTAAGTGACTTGCTGGAAGCAGTCAAAATAATGGTGGAATCCCACCAAAAACAAGCGAAATCCAGCTAGAGATACGCTAAGAAGGTCGCAGATGCTCAGGCCAAGCAGGCCGCGAAAACAGTTGCTGGTAGCTCAGATAAGCTAGAACTGCACCGCAGAAGAAGTTTCCCCAATATTATAATACTCTCATAGCATCACATATAGTCTACATAAGGACTGCTGCATAGCTTCCTCCGCTTGAGACCCCCCACCTTCAACAGGAGTCTCTCTGCAGTTGACACCGCCACCTGGATAAAAATGGTGAAAAAGAACTTGACAAGCATAAAGTGCCCTAACTTAGAGGTGGTCCATCTTACTACCCACCTCCTACAAGATGAGGCTGAATACTAGTGGGACACTACCCGAAGCACCCAGTTTGCCGAGGTACCACTAGAGCACATTATATGGGATGAATTCATTGAGACCTTCCAGGCTTGATTCATCCCTCTATCCACCAAACACCGCTTGGGAGACTTGTTCCTAAAATTACAACAGGGTGACCGATCTGTATTTACATATGAAGCAGAATTCCATCACCTTGCAAGATTCTCTACCATCTTAATCCATACTGAGCCAGATCACTGCCACCGATTTCAAAGCGGTTTGCGACCCTCCACTAGGAGCCAAGTGATCCCTCTACGTATAACAGACTTTGTGGAGCTACTTTAAACTGCCAAGGTAGTAGAGCAAGACCAGACTAGGGAAGGACTCAAGAGGAGTATCGGGTTCACTTCATTCTAGCCGAATCCTCCCAGACGAGCCAGGGTATATAAACTAGAGGTCGAAGCTCCCCCTGCCGATCCGTTCAATGGTTGCACAAAACCACACCCGTATGTTCAGTGTTACCATGGGAATCATGTCTATTTCACTTGCAGATGGCCAGGCCACAGATTCTATCATCGTACTACTACGAAAATGATTGATGGTGATCAAATCGACCGCTTCAAGCGCCGCCAAGTCTTTGACTAATTTTAGAAACATATGATAGCTCATCCAGCACCACCTTCTACTTCAGTTGTGAGGTATGAGATAGCTAATGTCCCCCACCCAAATGCACCTCGGCTACCACCCCAACAGGCCTACCAGCTTTGCATGTGTGTACACCCTCACAACAGTTGAGGCCACTGAAGATAATCACGTGGTATCAGGTACATGATCCCGAACCCCTGTTATTTCCACAACTAATATTTGCTTAACATAGTTAGTAATTATTACATCTATAATTAGGTTCAATATGCAAAATATCAAACCCTGTAACATCCTATTCGACACTGAGGCTAGCCATTCCTTTGTATCTAAAAGTTGGGCAAAGTCACTTAACCTACCCTTGTATAGCCTAGCAAATCCTCTTAATGTTGGGTTACCTTCTGTAGCCCAAATGCCAGCTCGCCAGTTTTGAAAAGTACCAATCCCCACTGAAAATGAGAAGTATGAAGCTAAGTTAGTAGTTCTCCTAATAGCCAATTTCGATGTAATATTAGGCATGAATTGGCTAAGCCAACATAATGCCACTATCAACTGTACAAAGAAGAAGATCACCTTGGGTAGTGGCAGTAAGGCCAGATCCTTCATTGGTAACCTTAGTACTCAAGCCTCGCTAATCAATGCTATAAAAGCAAAAAGGTTAGTTCAGAAAGGTTGTGATGCCTTCCTAATAACAATACTAGGAGAAAAGAAAGAAGGCGTTTCCTTATCCGAGAACCTTATCATTTGCGATTTTACCGATGTCTTTCTAGAAGATCTACCTGGTCTTCCTCCTACACGAGAAATAGAATTTGCAATTGACATTTTTCCAGGAATGCAGCCCATCTCTAAAGCTCCTTATCGAATGGTGCTTAAAGAATTACAAGAACTGAACAAGCAACTACAGAAACTATTGGAGAAAGGTCTTATCAGACCTAGTTCATCCCCATGGGGAGTGCCAGTTCTATTTGTCAAGAAGAAAGATAGATCAATGCGAATGAGTATCAACTATAAAGAGCTAAATAAAGTAATAGTAACAAACAAGTACCCATTGCCCTGTATCGATGATCTGTTTGATCAATTAGCAGAAGCAAAAGTATTCCCAAAAATTGATCTATGATCAGGGTACCATCAGCTACAAGTAAAGGATTCAGATATAGCGAAAACTGCTTTAAAAACTAGATATGGCCACTATGATTTTCTAGCGATGTCATTAGGATTAACTAATGCATCTTCCTTCTTTATGGACCTAATGCAGCGCATCTTAAAACCATACCTTGACAAATTTGTCATTGTGTTCATAGATAATATTCTAATATATTCTAAGACAAAAAAGGAACATGAAGGTCATCTCAGGGCAGTATTGGAAGAACAAAGAAGCCACTAGTTATATGCCAAGTATTCGAAGTGCAAATTTTGGCTTGAATCTGTTGCCTTCCTAGGACACGTAGTGGATGCTCAAGGGATCAAAGTCAATCAGAACAAGGTCAGCGCAATCCAAGAATGGGTACAACTCAAGTCAGTGACAGAAATCAGAAGCTTCTTGGGTTTGGCTGGTTATTATAGAAGGTTTGTGAAAGGTTTTTCTCAAATAGCCTCTCCACTCACCCAACTCACCTAGAAGGTTGCACCCTTTGAATGGTCTCCAGCTTGTGAAGCAACATTCCAAGCACTAAAAGATGCGCTTACCTCTGCCCCCGTTCTAGCTCTTCCTAAGGAAGAAGTGAACTATCAAGTTTATACTAACGCATCTGGTATATGCTTAGGTGCTGTACTAATGCAAGAAGAGAAGGCCATAGCATATGCTTCCCGTCAGCTGAAGACTCATGAAAGAAATTACGTCATTCATGATCTCAAACTAGCTGCTGTAGTGTTCGCTTTAAAGATCTGGCATCACTATCTATATGGAATTTAGTGCTCGATTTTCATAGATCATCAGAGTTTGAAGTATATATTCACTCAAAGGGAGTTGAACTACCGACAGTGAAGGTGGTTAGAACTGATTAGTGACTATGACCTGGACATCCAGTACCATCCAGGAAAGGCAAATGTCATAGCTGATGCACTTAGCCGTCATGCGACTCTTAATGCTCTTATCTCTAAGAGTCCTCTTGAAGAAGAATTCCATAAAATGGATATCAAGTCAGCACGTAGTGACCAGGTGAGTATAATGCTCTCAATGATTAATGGGGAACCCACATTCCATGGAGACATATCTATTACTTAGACAAAAGATGATTAGTACCTATATTTTAAACAAGCTATCGAAAGTGGTCGTCACACCAACATTCGATTCCATAAAGGTGCTATCTATTAAGGAGATTACTTATGGATCTCTAAGTCCATGCATTAGGAGGTGCTGATCGAATGCCCTAACTCCGGATACCAGATCCATCCTGGAAGCTCAAAGATGTATCAAGACTTAAAGAAATCCTTCTAGTGGCTAGGAATGAAGAAAAGTGTGGCTAAATTCATTGCAAAGTGCCATGCTTGCAGTTTGGTTAAGGCAGAATACTGAAGAGCTGGTGGTCTACTTCATCCACTGGAGATCCCTGAATGAAAATGGATAGATATATCTATAGATTTTATGATGGGATTGCCTCATGCAAGGTCTGGAGTAGATGCAATTTGGGTTATAGTAGACTGATTAACCAAATCCGCTCATTTCATTCCCATTCGGCAAACAGACTCGGTTGAGAAACTCACCAAGCTGTATATCAAAGAGATAATCAGGTTACATGGAACTCCCAAATCCATTGTATCTGATAGAGACACTCGATTTACTTCTAAATTCTGGCACATCGTGTATCAAGATCTAGGCACAACCCTAGTATTGAGTACAACCTTTCATCCACAAACAGATGGTCAAACAGAATGAGTAAATTAGGTTCTCGATGATCTGCTTAGACTATATTTCCTTGAGTTTGCTAGATCTTGGGAATATTACCTCCTACTAGTCGAGTTCGCTTACAACAATAGTTTTTAAGCCGGTATAAAGACGGCTCCATATGAAGCCTTGTACGCGAGGAAGTGTAGTACTCCGTTGGCATGGTCAGAAATAGGCAGTGTTCAGATATACAAATTTGAGTTGGTAGAAGAGACAAACAAGAAAGTTTAGCTTATTCAACAGCGAATTCGTGCAACCCAAGACCGCCAGAGTAAATACCACGATATGCACCATCGCCCGCTAGAATTTAAATTTGGAGACTTTGCGTACCTAAGAGTCAGTCCGATGAAAGAAGTCTTTAGATTCGGTAAAGTTGGGAAACTTAGTCCCTGCTATGTGGGTCCGTTCGAGGTAGCAGCCTAAATAGGTTCTTCCGCATACAGACTAAATCTTTCGGGCGACTTCGCAGTAGTCCACAATGTATTCCATGTATCATCACTAAGAAAGTGTCTCAAAGATTCATCTCACCTCACGCAACTCCAAGAAATTCAGATCCAACCCGATCTGTCATATGCCAAGGAACCAATATGAATTTTGGTCCACGATCGCAAACAACTTAGAAGTCGTACTATCGAAATGATCAGAGTGCAGTGGAAGAATCGTTCTCAGAACGAAGCCACCTAGGAGAAAGAAACCAATATACAAGTTAAATATCCTAGACTCTTTGAGAATCCAAGTATTCCTTCTTAGCATTCTAAACTTCAAAGTCAATTCATATTTTTATTCTTGCCTTTTCTTTCCACTTGAGTGATAGTCGAGGACGACATCATTTTTAAGTGGGGGAGTCTGTAATAACCCAAGTTGTTACCCTTATCAATTAAGACTAATCTTCATCCTAATCTTGATCATAAAGTGTTAATCAAGTCATTAGGAGTCATCAACTAAGACCTAGTCCAAATCAGAAGTCAATTAGATCAAGTCCTGATTTTGGAAAATCCATAAACTCTGGAAAATGACCTAGATAAATTGACCTCAGATCAAAAATCGGACTTCACCATAGAGCTCATTGCCCCCAAATTAGCTAGGGGTGATGTTTTCGAGTCAATCAGAAGTCGTCAAAATTTTGACGAATATTTTAATAATATTTAATACCCAAAAATTGGAAAATTAAATACTCATCAAAATTAAAATCCAACTTTGCCATTGCGATCCTCACCCTCGGATTAGCCAAGGGTGAAATTTTGGGATTTTTAAGAAGTCGTTGAATTTTCTTGAATATTTTAATATATTAAAATTAATTAGAAAATTGAGGTATTTATTTTGATCTCAAAATCGAAATCTGACTTCGCCGTTGCGATCATCACCCTCAAATTAGCTATGAGTGATGTTTTGGATGCATTTGGAAGTCGTTAGATTTTCACAAATATTTTAATAAAATTAAATACCTTAGAAAATAGAATAATTAAATAATTGTCGGAATCGAAATCCAACTTCGCCATTGCGATCGTCACCCCCAACTTAGCTTGGGGTGAATTTTTGGGAATTTTCGGAGCGCGTTTCTAAAATTGGGATTTTAATTAATTAAAGGAATAAATAGTTCATAATTGTATTTTTTTTCTTTTCCTTCTTTCTCTCTCCTAGTTGGCTATTCTATTCGACTGACTCTTACCTCCACTTTTGGCTGACCCATCTCCTTCTCGCTCATTAATTGAAAGCTTTGATGGCTATGACCATCCCTCTTCCTTCCCCCCATTTAATGGCAAGGTTTGATGGCTATTGCCATCCCTCTTCCTTCCCTCCCTCCTAGCTCATAATGGCTTTCCCCCTTTCTTCTCGTTCTATAAATGGAAGCTCAGCTCTTCCTCTCCATATTTTGGCTGTCTAGATAAAGCTCCCAAGCTTCCACCCTTCCCTCAATTGTTGAGCTTTGTGCTAAAGAAGAAGAAAAAGTTCCTCCTCCAAGCTTTCCACGGTTCCTTCTTCCTCTTCTAAAGGATAAGGTACCCATTTATTCTCCTTCATTGGTCATTTCATTCCTCTATTATGCTTATTCACATATTTAGACATCCATGATTAAGTATGGAAGACATTATAGTTCTTCAAAGTAATATACCTCATGCTCTGTTTTTCGTTAATTCTGCACACCCCTGCCTTTATCACCATTGTTCATATAGCTAGGATGATCCATTCGTGCTGATGTTGGTGTCAATGGAAAGGTATTGGAAAAAGCTTTCCATTGATATATGGCACCTCTGATGGAATGATATGCATTGAGAGTATTTGAGCTCGAAATGTAACCCTTCACAATTTTTGCACAGGCGGAATCACCGTCGGGCGCTACAGCGCGCCGTATCGTCCAGAAAATTCATTTGACCATATCTTAGTCATTTAGACTTCAAATCCAAATATTTAAAGTGATAGATAGCTTAGAATTTTAGTTCCAACAATAATCTAAAATAATATTTAGGTTCTGAACCCTAAAAAAATTAAAAATGACCAAAATACGCCTAACCTTAATTATGTCATAACTTGACCAATCGAAGTCCAATTTGGGTCTACTCCTAGTTAAAGTACTCAGTATAATATAGGGAAGCTATAGCCACTAAATTTACTGAATTTGGACATCAAATAAAAAAGTTAGCTTTTGACCCCGCCCTTAGCTTAGAAAATTACTACTTTGCCCTTAGAAATTGAAATGACTATAACTAGTTTGTTAGACCTCAGAATTTCATATTCTTGGACTCTATAGAATTCTTGAATAGCAACCAATTATAAACTATTTAAGACTTTAAATTTCATTAGGTGTAATTTACTAAAATTCCCCTTAGGTGAAAAACCTTAATTTGGACCCATATGACTCATTTCTTATCCAAATTTGGTGCACTTACTGTCAATCTTTATGTTAGACAGTAAGGAATTATTTGACAGTAAAAAATCCTAATTTGGAGCCCTTAATCAAAAAGTAGCTTTTTAGACCCTTAAGTAGGGGCAAAATTATCATTTTGCCCAAAATTTAGGTTTAATATCCTTAACCCTTAAAATACCCTTTAAAATCATTAAAATTAATAATAGAACTGATTTAGGATCAATTTAAGTCATAAATCTCTCAATTGAGATGATTTATAAAACATCTCAATTTTAGGTTTGAAAATCCTTAAGGTTAATATGCCTTAGTTAGGTAAAATCTATCTCTAACCTTCCTAATTAAATAAAATCAATAAGTGTAAAGAAATTCAATCAATTATTAGAAATTTTCCAAGTCTTATCATTAGGAATCCTCACTTCACCTTAGGATCCGTTCCTTAAAAATATGATTAAATATTAGGTTAGATTTCATTCATTAAATAATGGGGTTATTCAATGAATGAATCTTTGGTTTTATTAGTTTCTAAATTTTACAACTTATTTAGATTATTTTATCTTTCAACATTAAATTTAGGATAGGAGATTCATCCTATTAAGTCTGATTTACTTAATAGGATTTACCTCAATCATTAGTTCATATTTATTTTAACCTAGATCTTAAGACTTACCCTTGGGATTATGTGATTAAGCCCAATCACATGGTTTTTAATCCATAATCTCTAGCTTGATAGATTTTGGACAAACTTTTAGTTTAGAATGCCTAAACTCATAAACTAGGTCGTGATGATTTCTTATAATCGACATTGATTTAATCATATTAAGACCTAGCTATTCTTAATATTTTGTAACCTATAAGGATGTACTTCTAAGTTACACTTGATAATATAAATTGGAGATCCTGAACTTGTGTAACTTTGAATAATTAGAATATTTAAATTAGATAATAAATGATATCACCATATTTAATAGAGTCCCTTGCTTACTACTTGATTTTGTGCTACGCATTCATTGAACTTTGTGCTTATTTTTCTTTGAACATGTCATATAAGAAAAAGATTGTTGCATGAAAAAAATAAGAACTTAGAATATTAGGAAAACATTTACATTTGGGTTCAGTACATGGTGGATTATGGTGCATATTACTCCAATGGACAAGGGTAAGGAGAGATCAATATGCTTAACATCACTCATTGAGGAGAGTGTGTTAAGCTTGGGACCCATTCAGTCTTTCAGACGTGCTTGACTCCTCAACTGTTTCTGAAATTGTCCACAGAAACAAAAGTAAAATAACTAAAAGATATTTGCATAGTATTATCTGCCTCTTCAGTCATATTGTACTATATTGTGATATTATGTCTGCCATAGCCCATAAAGGCTACGTGAATATATTGGGATGGATTGGCCAATTCTTTTTGATATGGTAGTTTGTATATTCTTTACAGTTTTTCAGCATATTGTTTATTCTGTTATTGATGCATTTTATTTCGGGTAGCTATATTTTTCCTATGTTACTCGCTTACTTGGGTAGATGCATATATAGGATGATAGACTTTACAGTTTATTGTATGGACTATTTTCAAATTTATGCTTTAAATTAGCATATGTCATATGATCATCAATATATTTAGGTTAAACTTTTCTTTTCAGTATTTTTACTTACTGTATTATGCCCTATCTTGTTTAGTTTACTTGAGGTGTGCTTTTGCCTCAATTCTTGCTTAGTTATAAATATTACATTTATAACTTATTCTCATCCCATTGTATGCTTACTTGCTCCCATGCTAGATAGATATTTCATTTAATTTAGAGTAAAATTGTGATATTAACAAATATTTAATAAATTACTTGCCTAAAATGTACTTAGACAATTTCTCTAATAAGATTTTTCTTGTATTGGCTGGGGCCCTTGCATTGTGAAACCGATAATGTCAAATCTTGTTCAGTTTGAGGAGCCAGTGCTCGAGGCGAAGCCTTATTTAGAGGAGGTGCGGCAGCCTGGTGCAGAAGTCCTTTAGTTGCCTTTTTTTTCATTGTGAGGTCAAGTGATATTATTATTTTCAGTCTATTAAACTTTAATTAAATAATGTAATAATATAGGCACTCATGACTGTGTTTACTTTCTGCACATTATTATTTTCTGAGCTATTTCATTTTATTTCATGGTTGATGCATGGTGAATGGATGTAATCCTTCTTATTTCTTCCGCACTCTATATGAATATATAGATTTAGTGATTGATTTTCATAAATATTCTATGCATATCCTTCCCCTATTATTAGATTGTAGACCTTACCTAATCCAATGATAAGTGAGGGATTTGCTAGAGTGACACTCCACTCCTTAGCCTAATGATTATGCACTTAGAGAGATGGGCGTCACACACCACCCCTTAGGTCTAATCTTGCGAGTTAGGGGTGGGACCCCACTAGTGGGTAGGCCTCATCGAGGCGTACCATCGATCGTGTAGGCCGAGCCCATTGAATAGTAAATTAATTGTATTTAATAATTGGAATAGTAAATTCATTTTATTTATATTTTTGAATAGTAAATTAATTAAAATTAATTTAAATTAGATAAAATTTTAAAGCCTCGTAACTTTAAAAATATTAACCAAAACATATCAAATATATGTCTCATTTTACTGAGAAATATAATAGGAATCAAATGACGTAATTCAAAAATTCAATCAGGGTATATTTAGCCTAATGACATTTTAGTTCCTACTTAAACCCTCGTAACTTTTAACCTAGTTATCCAAATATAGGCAATATGGGTCTTAAAATACTTAGGAGAACAATCCTATTACTATAGTAGTATTCTAGCAAATCAAAGTGACATTTAGGACCCTCATCAAAAAATGACCAAAATGCCCTTGGTCTTCAATTGATCATAACTTAGTCAATTTAACTTCAAATCAAAACATTCAAAGTACAAACTAGCTTTAAATTTTAGTGCCATCAATAATTTAAGATAATATTTAGGATCTAAACCCTAAAAAATAAAAAATGAACACTATACCCCTAATCCTAGTTAGGCCACAGCTTGATCAATTGAAGTTCAAATTGGATCTACTCCCTGTTAAAGTACTCAGTATATTGTAAGGAAGATATAGAAACTGAATTTGATAAATTTGGACCTCAAACAAAAAATTTCAGTTTTTCCCCCCTTTGATCCTTAGAAATTACTGAATTACCCTTGAATATTAAAACTTCCATAACTTAGCCATTTGACCTCAAAATTTAGTGTTCTTAGACTCTATGGAACCCTTGAATAATAACCAACAATAAACTGCAAAAAAATCTAGATTTCCATTAGATATAAATTACTAAATTACCCTTTAAGTCAAAATCTTTAGTTTGGACCAATAGGACCTGCTTCTTATCCAAATTGAGCATACTTATTATCTATCTTTATGTTATACACTAATGAATCATTAGAAAATATGAAATTCTAATTTGGAATCCTAAACCAAAATGTAGCTTTTTAGACCCTTAAGTAGGGGCAAAATGGTCATTTTGCCCAAAATTCAGGTTAAATATTCTTATCCCCTAGATTACCCTTCTAAATAATTAAAATTAATATTAGAACTTTATTATAATTATTAAAGTGACCTGCTTAAATTAGATAATAAGTGATATCAACATGTTTAGTAGAGTCCCTTTCTTACAATTTAATTTTGTGCTACGCATTCCTTAAACTTTGTGCTTATTTTTCTTGGACATGTCATATAAGAAAATATTGTTGCATGAAAATGAAAACTTAGAATATTAGGAAAACATTTGCATTGAGTTCAATTACTGGTTGATATGGCGGATTTTACCTTACTAGACAGGGGTAAGAAGAAATAAGGATTCTTAACATTACTCATTGAGGAGTGTGTGTTAAGCTTGGAACCTGTTTAGTCTTGCAGATATACTTAACTCCTCAGTTATTTCTAGACGTGTCCAAAGAAACAAAAGTAAAATAACTAAAAGATTCTGCATGTGTATTAATTGCCTCTTTAGTTTTACTGTTCTATTTTGTTCTATCTGCCATAGTCCAGAAATGCCATGGAAATATCTGTCTACCCTAGCCCAGAAAGGCTTTAGGAATTATACTGGGCCGGATTGGCCAATTCTTTCCGATATGGCAGTTATATTCACTTATTTTAGTTTCAATTTACTATTTACTACGTTATTGATGCATGTTATTTCAGTGAACTATATTTCCTTACTTACCTGCTCACTTGTATACATATTTATAGGATGCTAGATTTTTACTACTTTTATAATTCTTGTGAGGATGAGTGATATGCTTTTATATCATTTTTAAATTTTAATTAAATATTGTAATAATACAGGTACACTTGTGACTGTGCTTAGTTTTTTACACTATTATTATTTGAGCTATGTTTCATTTTATTACTTATTAATGCATGTTAAAAAGGATGTGATGTTTACTTTGTATACTTCCACACTCTGTACTTATGTTGATTTAGTGACTGATAGTATATATTCATCATGTGCACATCCTTTCCTTATTAGTGGATTGTGGATCTTACCTAATCCAATGTTAAGTGAGGGATTTGCCAGAGTGACACACTGTAAAACACTAGAATTCCTTTTCAAATTTGTTTATTTATATTTAAATAGTTTTGACCTCAGATTGAAAATCTGACTTCGCCATTGCGTTCACCACCCCCAAATTAGCTAGTGGTGAAATTTTGAATACATTTGAAAGTTGTTGAATTTTCGGTAAATATTTTAATATTATTTAAGTACCTGAAAAAATAAAATAATTAAATACTTGTCGAATCAAAAATATAATCGCGCCGTTGCATTCCTCACCCCTCAATTAGCTAGGGGTGATGTATTGGAAAATTTTGGGAATGCAATTTATTAATTAAAATTTAATTAAGAAATAAAGTTAAATAATTTAATAATAATAATTAAATTAAATGCCTCCGTCAGTCAAAAGCACGCACCATCTCCCTTCCTTTTTCCACACCATTGAAACTGACAGTTAAGGTTGACCGTTCGATCAATTGATCGAATGGTACGCGAGCTTCGTCCCCAAATGCTCTGCGCGTGGCATTTTCGCACGACGTGCGGCACCTCCTTCCCTGTCGCAAGTGGCATTCACCGCTTTAGGATATTTCAAGCCTAATCTACACATCTAATTTAACCCCATCGACAGCTGTATCATTTTGGATCCTTCAATTTCATTCGAAGCTCCGTCCCGGCTAAACCCTAAACCGCAAAGAACCCAATTGAGGTACCTCTATATTTTTCTAAGTCTTCAAATTCTATTTCATTGATTCGATTATGAATCAACTATCGTTTATGAAACTATACTGTAATCAATCAAATTCGTCCATGCACAATTCGATTTCGGCCATTAAATACCAAGCACGACACCGGATGCCCTAATAAATTTCTTAGTTCATTTGAATGATGTGATTGTGGATTAGCAATTAGAATTGTGTAGGCTAAATTGTAATCAATTAACTGGATCGAAATTAAGAGTATCGTATGATACTCTTCTTATGCTTGCGTTAGATCCTTATTTCTGTATCTAGGGCATGATTTCTAATGCCAATTTAGGAGGAGTAGGTTAGAGTTTCCATGATCTATAAGTTCGTCTATTCAGCAGCTTTCGAACATGTGTTCCGAGCACTAACGTATGGTGAGCACGATTCTGGGTGATGCCCTAGCACCCTCTCTTCAGTCGGGGAAGAAGGACCCGACGCTGGGTCGGGCTGCGACCGGGCCGGGCCTGTCCGAGGATTTTCATTTGGGTTGCCATGTGTAATGCTTGCGTACGTCCAGTGGGTCCCACCTGCTAAGTATTGTGTTTGCCGCGTCATTCCTCCGGGTTACGCGCGCCTTTTATTCCGTGTATACGTATATATATATATATATATATATATATATATATATATATATATAATTTAATTAATTAAATTCATCAAATCTTTATTCAATCATATCTTAATATTTATAAGTCCAAATCATACAAATAAATATACCAAATTAATCAAAAAAATATAAGGAATTTAATGATGCCATTTATTTTATTATAGGACCAACGTTTCACTTAGTGATATTTTAGGATACTTAAATAATTACAAAAATGACACAAAACATCAAACCCTCGTATCTTTACACACACAAGTCCAAACATATCCAATATGGGTCTCAAAATACTCAAAAAACCCTAAGGAATATTTTAATAGTGTTAACTTTACTATTTGGATTAGATTTAGATTAATCACTTTAGGACCTAACCCTAATTAGGTCAAATAACCCTAGAACTCGAAATGGCAATAAATTAGTCAATTTAGCTCTACATTAGGTGATCCAAATATCAATTTAGATTAGAAAAACTTAAATTACAGTAAACTATAAAAATATTTAGGATCCAACAATTAGATCTCTTAATTAACCCTAATTACTCTCAATCTTGATTAGTGAATATTAGTAAATCTAATAATCCAAATTAAGTAATTTCAATTTCAGAGAACTCATAAAGAAGATTAAAACCTAGCTGTGTAATTAGCTTAGTAATTTTGTGACTAATTTTACTAATCACTCACTAACCACATTAAACCCTAATTATTAAACCGATAACTTATATTGGCTATAACTTAGCCAATACATATCAGAATTTGATGATTTTAGGTTCTATAGAAACCTAGGACATAATCTACAGTAAACTAATAGAAATTTTATATTTCATTAAGGGTAAAATTACTAATATGCCCTTATAAGGTCAAATTCCTAATTTGACCTTATAAGGCATAATAATCACTCAAAATTTATAAATAAATTAATAGAAACCTAATATTACAAATTATGTTAAAAGCATAAAATATTAAATTAATAAATTAAATTATTTTTGGTCAGATCAAAGGAGTTGAATTGATTGAAATTGTATCAAAACAGTCAGGTACGTAAATCTACTTATAAGTTTTGTTTTAGTATTCTTATTTTGAGCCATTTTCATTTGAGCATTATTTATCCAAAACTGCTTACCGCTTATAAATCTGCAAAAGAATGTTATCAAATAAGCATGTAACAAAAAGATGAAATATAGTATATATTATTATGGTATTTGTCTTTGGAGGATGGAAAGCAACACTGAGAATCTGTACAGATTGGGCCAGCTAGCAGCCCTTAGGAGTCATATGGAGAGATTTAGCCCTTATTAAGAAGTGGGCAAATCCAGAGGAAAACACACCATCAGTTCCTAATTTGAGATTAAGCTACCGACGGGTAGTGAGAAAAGCTTCCTAAAGGTTATGCATATGGGTTTACCCATTTGGGCTTAGGAGTATATGGACTTGACTTATTATTACAAATACTTTTGATAAAATTTATTTATTTCATGTTATATTGAATTTCACAGCTAGCTTGCAGGGCAATATTGAAATTTGAAAAGTTGCTTTTATTTCATATACAAATATTTCATTCAGTTTTATATTTAATTTATACCTATTATAGGATGCTAGAATTACTCTTATAAGAACGATTTGCGTACTCCAACCTGACTGGTAACTGAATTTTTCAAGTTTTGAAAATTAAAACATTAAAGATCTGCCTAAGTAATAAAGGGGAGAAGAGATAGAAATGTGAGAAAAGGAGAATGCTTAAATCTTTATTATTAATATTAAATTATTGTAAATTTCATATATGAATGGCTCTTAATGTAAATATGGACATTTATGTATTTTGTTTTCTTTATTTTCATAAATGTATATTTCCAATGTATGAATCATTCTTTTGAGATTCTCAAACTTTGATCCTCGGTCGCCACAGAATTGGTATCAGAGCCAGAGTTTGAGATAATCTAAAGAATGATTCATTAGAGCCAACATTATGAATATAGTTTTGAAAATACTAGATTATAATAAGAATAATTAGTAGTTGAATTTTAAGTTGGAGAGCCTAATAAGTATAATTTATTATTTCTCAGATTATGGAGAGTCATAATCAAAACAACAACAATCAATCTCAGGAGAAAAATATTCTTTAGAATACTCCAAGCCATAATGAGACTGTTTCACCTAACATTGAAGCAGTCTATCTTTTTGATCATAATGGGGCAAAATAGATTCTCCAATTCATGAATATAATGAGCTAATTCATGAACAATCAACAAATCCAAAATCCAAACCCTATTTCAACTCAGAGAAAGGTAGTAAATGAGGATATGCAGATATTTCTTAAGCTTCAGCCTCTAAGATTCAATGGAAAGGCAACTCCTTATCAAGCTGAAGAATGGATTCAAAGAATAGAGAAAGAATTTAAATGTGCTAAGAGTTCTAAAGATCAGAAAGTATCCTTAGCTACCTATCTACTTATAGAAGCTGTAGAAAAATGGTGGAAGACTGCCAAAACCACTACATTTCAGAATAGATCAGAAGAAGAGATCCATTGGGAAGAATTTGTAAAGGCATTCTTGGGCAAGTATGTACCCTAGTCTGCTAGGCAGACAATGAGGAAGGATCTTCTAAACTTAAAGCAAGGTAGCCATACTGTGACTGAATACGAAGAAGAATTTACTCGCTTAACTAGTTTTGCTCCTAAAATGGTTACCACAGAAGAAGTTAGGTGTCACTTATTCCTTAATGGATTAAGGAATAATTTTTAGCATATTTTGACACCTCTCCAAATTTCAAATTTTGCTCAACTTGGTAGAAAAAGTCAAACTCATGGAAGCCCAAGAAGAGCAATATTCTTCAAGGATAAAGAGGCCAGCTTTTTCTTCGAATTTTCCATCAAAAAGGCAACAATTTTCAAGACTCCAAGGGAGAATTTATAATATTGAAAGCAACCCCAGTGGACCTGTTCCAAGACCACCAAATACTTGTAGATTTTGTGGAAGGATACATAGTACAGATAAGTGTTTTACCAGTATAGGTCAATGCCATCGATGTGGAAGGACCAATCATACAATAAAGTTCATCTGTGCTACTTATATAGTAAATGGACATCAACTCCCAAATCAAGGCAAAACAGTTATGAGAAATCAAGGCAGGCCACCCATAAATCAAGGAAACAACATAGAATCTTCAAGTAATACAAAGAATAATCCAGCTCAAGCCAGAATATACAACTTATCTCAAGAAGAGGCAAGGGATGAGCCTGATGTGGTTACAGTTACTATTCTATTATTTTAGCACCCTTGTTCAATTCTTTTTGATTCTGGAGCTACACATTCTTTTATTGCATCAAAGTTGGTTCAAAAATATTCATTATCAGTGGAACAACTTTTATCAACACTCAAGGTCAATCTACCATCAGGAGATTTCTTAGAGATAAGCATCTTTTGTAAATGTAAGTTAGATACAAGTGGAATTTCTTGGGAAGCTAAACTCACTGTCATCCCTATAACCACTTTTGATATTATTCTTGGGATGGACTGGATGATTCAGAATAAAACATTAATTGATTGTGTAAAGAAGAGAGTATATGTTTATAGTGGAAGTAAGAAAGTGACATTTGTTGGTCAAAGAAGTGTAGTTATTAGCCTTATTCCAGCTAATAAAATTAAAAAGTTTATTAGAAAGAAATACCACATATTCTTATCCTTACTGTCAAATTCTGATGCTATATCTATGCCTCTAGAGGAAACTCATATAGTAAAAGAGTATGCAGATGTTTTCCTAGAAGAACTTACAGGGTTACCACCTCAAAGAGAAGTAGAATTCAATATTAATTTAATTCAAGGAATGAATCCTTTATCAAAGGCTCCATACAGAATGACACCAAAAGAGTTAGAAGAACTTAAGAATCAACTTCTAGAGTTGACTAAAAAAGGGTTTATTAGACCTAGTAATTCCCCATGGGTAGCTCCAGTCTTGTTTGTTAAAAATAAAGATTGGAGTATGCGCCTATGTATTGATTACCGAGAATTGAATAAGGTTACCATAAAAAATAAATACCCGTTACCAAGAATTGATGATTTGTTTGATCAATTAGTTGGTGCTTCAATATTTTCCAAAATTGATTTAAGGTCTGGTTATCACCAACTTTGTATTAAAGATGAGTATATTTCTAAATCTGCCCTTAGAACGCGTTATGGACATTATGAATTTTTGGCGATGCCTTTTGGGTTAACCAATGCCCCATCCTACTTTATGGATTTGATGCATCGAATAATGAAACCCTACTTGGATTCATTTATCATCGTCTTTATTGATGATATATTGATTTATTCTAAAAATGCTAAGGAGCATGAAGAACATCCTAGAATTACCTTGAGCTTATTAAGGCAACATCAATTATATGCCAAATTCTCAAAATGTAAATTTTGGCTTCAATCTGTAGCCTTCTTAGGGCATTTAATTAGCAAAGATGGAATATCTATTGATCCAAACAGAATAAGTGCAATCCAAGAACGGCCCCAACCTACTTCAGTAACAGAAATACGTAGTTTCTTGGGATTAGCTGGTTATTATCATAAATTTGTTAAGAACTTTTCCCAAATTGCAGTTCCTCTTACTTGTCTTACTCAAAAAGATGTGCCTTACGTATGGGATTCATCTTGTGATTCAACGTTTTATAAGTTAAAAGAATGTCTAACATCAGCTCCTATTCTTGTTCTACCAATTGAAGGAAAAGAATATCAAATTTATTGTGATGCTTCTGGAATTGGATTAAGTTGTGTTCTTATGCAAGAAGGAAAAGTTATAGCCTTCACATCTAGACAACTTAAAATTCATAAGAAAAATTATCCAGTTCATGATCTGGAATTGGCTGCAATAGTATTTGCACTTAAGATATGGAGACATTACTTATATGGAGTAAGATGTGAAATCTTCACTGATCACCAAAGTTTGAAATATATCATTACTCAGAAAGAGATAAATTTAAGGCAGCAAAGATGGTTAGAGTTAATCAAGGATTATGATTTATCGATTCAATATCATCCTGGAAAGGCAAATGTAGTAGCAGATGCACTTAGTCGAAAGGTAAATTCACATTTGCATATTTTGACCTCTAACCCTATCTTACTCAAGGAAATAGAAGATCTCCAATTAGAAGTCGTATTACCACGAATGTTAATCTATTCCAAATAGCTATAGAATGCTCATTAATGGATGAAATTAAAGAAGCTCAACATATTGATGAAGAATATAGCTCCTTGGCTGCATCTATTCAACCAGGAAAGCATCTAAGACTAAATTTGGATTTAAATAAGAACATTTAGTGTGGATCTAGAATTTGGATACCTAATAAAGCTGAGCTAAGATCTAAAGTATTGAAAGAAGCTCACCATTCCAGATACTCAATTTATCCAGGAAATAACAAGATGTATCAAGATTTGAAATCACACTTTTGGTGGCCAGGAATGAAGAAAAGTATCACTAATTTATATTGAAGTGTTAAGCTTGTAACCTAGTAAAATAAGAGCATCAAAAACTAGGAGGATTACTTCAACCTTTAGCTATTCCTTAATGGAAATGGGAAGACATTTCTATGGATTTTATAACTGGGTTTCCCGTTCAAAATCTAATAATGATTCTATTTGGGCAATTGTGGATAGGCTTACAAAATCAGCACACTTTTTACCCATCAAGCAGACAGATACAGTAGACAAATTAGCAAAGATTTATCTAAAAGAGATAGTAAGATTGCATGGTATTCCAAAAACTATTATTTCTAATAGAGACAGCCGGTTCACTTCAAAATTTTGGAAAACTGTTCATCAAGATCTTGGTTCCCAGCTCTGTATGAGCACATTATTTCATCCGCAAACTGATGGAAAAACTGAAAGAGTGAATCAAACTCTAGAAGATCTTCTTCGCCTTTGTGTATTAGATTTTGGAGGAAGTTGGGATGATCACCTTTCATTAATTGAATTTTCTTATAATAACAATTTTCAAGTAAGCATTGGAATGGATCCTTATGAAGCCCTTTATGGAAGAAGATGTATCACTCCTTTATTTTGGAATAGTGTTGGAGAAAATAGAATATTAAAATCAGATTTGATTCTTCAGGCAACAGAAAAGATTAAGTTAATTCAACATCGAATGAAAATAGCTCAAGATAGGTAGAAGCAGTATTTTGATGCTCACCACCATCATGTGGAATTTTCTGTTGGAGATTTTGTATATTTGAAAGTAAATCCATTCAGAGGAATTTCAAGATTCGGAGCTTCTGGGAAATTAAGTCCAAGGTTTATTGGACCTTTTGAAGTCTTGAAGAGAGTGGATCAAGTAGCATATCAAATCAAACTTCCACCATATTTGAGTCTGATGCACGATGTATTTCATATCTCCTTACTAAGAAAATGCTTGTCAGAACCTTCAATGAGAGTGGAAGTAGAAGATATCAATTTACAACCAAACCTCAGCTTTGTGATTGAACCAGAAGAAATTCTAGATCGAGATGAAAGAAAATTAAGAAATAAATCTATCCCCATGATAAAGGTTCGATGGAAGAACTTTCGCAAAGAAGAAGCTACATGGGAAAAAGAGTCAAATATGAAGAAATCATATTGTCACTTATTCTGCTTGTAAGTGATTATAAATCTAATAAATATCTTTAAAATTTTAGATTGATGTCGGGACGACATCCTTTTATGTTGGAGAGAATGTAAATGTAATGACCCCAATAATTGGATAGAAGGTTAATACAAATATTAAGATGTTACATTAGCACCCAACACTCGATTTGAAGAAAGCAAATCAAGTATAGAGGCTAAGTGGCCAAGTCACTTTATGAGTAGTTGTTAAGTTAAAATAAATGAAAAGGAAGATATAAATGCAATAATGCAAGCATTTACAATACAAGCAATTAGATTAATCCACTTATTCATCCCAAGCAGTTTTAAACATAGAAGATACAACACAAATCAAAAGTGTAGGCAAAAGTAACTTAAGCAATTTATAGTCTAATTATTACAAACCTTTTTAAAAGTAAGAGAGAAAAAAAATATAGTAAGTAATTTACTCTCTCTCACTTATACAAGTAAACTATTTAAAATTAAGTGGAAGCAGAATTCTTTATAAGTCCTTCAAGTACTTGGACTTGCATCACCTGAATAAAAGGGCTCTTGATCTATCATATTTTTGTATTTAAATATGATTGGGCAAAGCCAAGAAAAAAAAAAGTGTAGTTAGACTAAACAATCTAAGCACATTTTAAAATTGGCTATATTTTTTAGATTAACAAGATATCACAATTATAATTTACAATTTAAAGTAAGCAGCGGTACTATAAAAGCTGTAAAGTATGGGAAAATGAAGTAAGCATAACTATAAGGAAAACAGTATGAAATAAGTTGAGTAAAAATACTCATTTTTATTAAAGTCCTAGCCTGTATTGAAAATTAGTAAGGGAAAGCATCATAAAGGCTAGAAACAATTATGTGCATGAAATGAAAGCAATATATGTTCAATGGAATTTATGCAAAGTAAGCAAATGATATACAGTAAAGTATTAATTAAAATTAAGCAACATATATTGTATTCAAATTAAAATGAAGTAAGCAATACACAATACTAAAAATAGAGAGTGTAAAGCAAAAGAAAATAAGGAAATATCTTAGATTCTCAATCTAAGATAAACATAGTCTAGGACTATGAAATGTAAGCATAACTAAACAGTTATGAAGAGTTCTTACAATCAATAAGATTGTAAAGTGACTCTTATATCTTTAATTAAAGTTACATTTAGAAATTACCTCATTCTGCAAGGAGTACACAATAGAATGGTCGAGGAGTTAAGCACGTCTGCCTAACCAGAGACAGTGGGGAGGTTGAACATTCACATTTACTCTTTCTAAAATGTCAAGTCCTATTATAAGCGCTTTCTTTTGTACTCAAATTTGCCATAAGGCATTCTCCTTTAAAATTTTAAGAAAGTTTTTATTTATGCACAATGATCTTGAATGAATATTCAAGGAAAGAGGCTCAAAGCTAGGCAAGCATTCAATAAATTTTAATAATTATAAAGTATATGATATCTTTTTATTATCTAACTTTTAATACTTTACTCAATGATTGGAGCTAATTAAGCTCCAAATTGACTTACAAATATTTGATCTTAAGTCAATTCTTAATAAAAGTAGAATGAATGTAAGTTTGGAAATTAGTATTTTCATGTAATTTGAAGTTAGGAAAAGAGATAGATTATATCCAACTTGAAATAATCTAACTTATGATTTTAGGGAACTAGAAATTTAAAAAGAAACTATTATTTTCAATCAAATTGATTGGGAGCTAAAGTCCTAAAATGTACCATTGCAATGGATACTTTGAATTGAATACTTAAAATTTCTAGATATTTTTCTAAGTATTTGTTAAGTGAAAATATTTGATTTTTTCTTAAAATTTCTAAGTCCTAAAATTTTTAAAAATTTTGGCAGAGTCTCCTTTATTTTTGTTCAAATAAACAATTTACACAATCAATATATAAGTCAATTTATTGATTATCTCCAGTTCTAAAATAGAGTTCAATCCTTTTATAGGATTGCTCATTTCCAGTTCTAAAATATAGTTCAATCAATTTTATAGGATTGCTCATTTCCAATTCTACAATAGAGTTCAATTCATTTTATAGGATTGCTCATTTCTAGTTCTACAATAATTTCAATTATATAAAATTAAACAAATCAGTTTATTAACCTATATCAAACATCTAATAAAAAAATATAGAAAGTAATTCTATAAAGGCATTTGACTTATTGCGCAGCATTTAATTCAGCATGTCATTTTGTATTAATTTACAACTCAGCCTGCAAAGAAAAATAGCATTTAGCATTTCTTGAATATATGGCAGCATTAATTACTTTGAGATAAATGATAGCATTTAATTATTTGACTTCATATACTAAATGACAGCATATATCTCTTTTAAACTATTGATGACAACATATGATTAATCTAAAAGAAAAATGGCAGCATTTGATCATAATATAATAAGTAACATCATTTGATCACAATTGAACTAAGCATTGAATCTCATAAGATCTCTTTTTAGAAAATGTCAGCTCATATCTCCCATTTCATTTGATAATAATGGCAGCATTTTATCCCATTCATTTTGGGAAGAAAGGCAACATGAGATGGCGACATCTTATATTATCTCTTCTAAAATAAAGGCAACATGTATTTGATCTCATAAATTAAAAGATGGCAGCATATGATGACAACATTTATCCTCATATTTATCCCACATTCATTTGATGGCAAGATATGATTCTAATATATATATATATATATATGTGGCAGCATTTGATAACATGAATAAGACTAATTACATTTGGTCACCCTTGATCTTATAAAACTAAAGATAGTAGCATTTGATCACAAAATAAATGGCAGCTCTTAATTTTATTTGATTAAAAGGCAGCATATGATTATACTCTTGATAGATAGTAGCATTTAATCATTTAAACTAACTAATAGCATTTGAGTTTCATAAATTAATTAACCTTATTGAACCTCATATAACAAAAAGGCAGCAATTGGTATCATTGAAATAAATGACAGCTTAAATTCTAATATACCACATTAAAATAAAAGAAACTTTCAGCATTGGTTCAATTCATGATGACATTTATCTCATATTGATATAGATCAGAGTTGAAAAAGTCTAAAGAAAGGAAGTTCAAAACATTTACATCATTAGCTATAGTATCTATAATATCAATATCTAAATATTTAGTCTAGCATTTCTTAATTTAAATATTACAATATCAAGTGAAGAATTACTAAACATTTTAATTTAAACATTAAATGAAGCATTATCAAATCTGCAACATTATGAGACAATTCATTATATCAATTGCAGTAATATATACAATAGACATCTTGTGATTTAAAGAACAACATTAACTCAGATATTATCCGGAGAAAAGAATCGATGCTTCCAAATATATAAGCCAAAGATGCTTCATACATAACTAAAGAGGCAGCCACAAAGTTAAACAGCATAGAAACTCAATTTTTGAAATTTACTTGAAATTCATTGACTTATTTGTTGTCTTCTAATAATATCCTTAGACAACTTAAACCCATTTAGTAAACGGTTGGTAATGAATATAATGTAATATATACCTTTCTTGCATGCCTTTATGAGTATCAATTTATGATTTGATCTAAGAACAGCATGAATAATAAGAAGAATTAAAACATTAAGGTTCACAAATTCTGCTCTATGAGAAAATAAAGCTATCTCCAAGATTACCATTTGGTTGAATAAAGTTATAGAGAGGTTTAGATGCATTTAAAAGCAATATAAAGTATGATTAATATATCACAATTGATTAAACTCATAATATATATTGATGATATTATCCTTACCAAGAGTGGAAACTTTAAAGTAATTGAAAAGTATTATAGCACAAAAAAAATTTCATAAATAAGCAACATAAATATATAAAGAAAATTCTTTCTAAATAATGAGGAAAATCACTAGTGCAAATATAATAGAAAAAGATTTGTTAACTACTCTTGCCTTATAGGATCATTCCCTTTATTTATTTTAGATGAAATTAAAGGCAACAAATGACTAATGTAAATACTGTACATAAAGGCCAATTCAAACACCTTTTAACAACAATTATAGCACATAATTCTTATAACTCGAAGTAAAGAAAATTATGAGGTTGATGATGGTTTAGGTATATACCGAATTACATAAACTTGATTCTTATAGAATCTGATTTGAATAAATCATAATGAGTTCTTTGTTGACAACATAAAGTCCTAAATTAACATTGATTTTTGTGTAAATTATAATGAAAAAAATTGGGTGGAGCACTTGTGGTGCCCCCGTACTAACAATAAGAAAGTACGGTGCTCCAACTGTGGCAAATCCCCAACTTAAGTAAAGTTAGGCGAACCCAACCTTCCTTAAGGCAAGGACTTGTAACCAAGTGCTATAACTTTCATCAATATAAATATCAAAGTAGCAGAAGCAATATAAAATAGAGTAACATCCACAAGCATACATAGTAAGGGAAATATAGTAACGCATCACAATGCAGAAGTAATGTACATCCAGAAAGTTTAATTATTACAACTGAAATGAATAACTAAAAATAAAAGACTCTCATCCTCACTGAAATGAACAAGGCAAAACTAGCTAGACAGCAGCTGGAAGGTCCTCCTCCTGAACTGACTCCTCCTCAGTGACACTGCCCACGAACACGTCTGAATCTGACATTTGTCAGTATCACAAATGCCAGGGCCCCAGCCAACAAAATAAAAAGGTTACAGTTAGACAATTGTCTAAGTACATTTTAGGCTATTTAAAATGAACTAAATATTAAAGGATATCACATTTAAATTTAACTATACATGCAAGCAGTAAAAGGTGCAACAAGCCATGAAAGAACTGGAATACTATAAACTATCTATTTATAGCATGCAACATACAAAACACTAAATAAGCAAGGTATGGCTAAAAGCAAAATAACTGCAGCTACTGCATAAACATGATCCTAACATGATTATGATCAAAGTAAAACATGCTCAGTATAAAAGAACATAAGTACAGAATTTCATAAAATTCTAGCATCCTAAACATGCCATTCATACATATATCTAAGCCATAAAAGTATACATACAACATGCAGATTAAGATGAAAAGAAAGGCCACTGAGACATGTAGCAAAAAGTAAGGCAATATATGATAAGTAAAGCCACTGAGACATGTGGCAAAGCGAGCAAATACTGAAAAATAAGGCCACTAAAGCATGTGGCAAAACAAACCAAAAAACCAAAATAATATAATACAGGTAAAGTAGTAATATGCATAAGTTCTAGTACTGCCATACCAGCCAATAGGCCATACAGGGCCTCCAATATCAATCAATCAGTCAATCCCCAGCCTAGCCATCCAAATATGCTAGGACTGAGTCCAGTCTATACAATACTACTACTGAAAAGGCGGACTAAACTAGGTTATATTCTACTAACTGTGACAAAACAAAACTGAATGATATGTAAATTCAATACTAGCTTAGGATACATCATCCTAAGTTTTCCTATTATGCTCAAGGGCTAAAGCTCAAAATCCAAGGTATGCAAAGCAATCTAGTCAAAGTAAGTAAGAGACTCAATCTAGACTCATGTGATATCTGTTGTTATCTAATTACCAAATCTAACTACCCTAAGAAGGTACAAGCTTAGGATCTCCAATATCCAGCTATCGAATAGAATCTCATATTTACGTCCTTAAAGTCAAAAATTAGAACTTAACAAGTTCTAATCAAAAATTCATGTGACGACTATATGGTTTAAATAAGCAAATCAACGACCTAGTTTTATGAATATTTTACTCTCTTACCCAAATCTTCATCAAATAAATCAAGATTTAAGAATTTAGAACTTAAACCCTATGAGGGTTCAAATTTCAAATCCAAGGTGCTATTCTAAATAGGATCTAGGTTTCTCACTTAATCCCAAAGGTAAAGAATCCTATAAGTTGAAAGATTCAAGAACTAAGATCTTAGTGAAAGGCTATGCTGCTGATTATAAGATAAAAGAATCAATTAAGAACTTGAGAAACTAAGATCTATATTCAATCTTTAAGATAACTCCATTATCTTATTAATGGAATCCTCCTATACCCACATGGAAGTTTTCAAAAGATTAAATAATAAATCATTAAAGAATTTCAATCGGAGGTGGTTTGATTCAAATTGAAGATCTAAGTCTAAAATCTAAGATCTAAAGATCTGAAGTTTGATCACTTTAGACTTTTAATTAGAGTTTTAACTTAAGGGTTTCCATTTGTGATTTTCTTTAGAATCTAATTTCATAATTAACTATAAGGAGCTTATTAATGTTAAGAACTGACAATTCCAAGTATTAGATTAACATTAAACCCATTTTGACCTTCTTAGGCTACTTAAGATCTAAGGATCTGAGTTTTGATCACTTTAGAACTTAAGCTAAGATTCTACTTGGACATTTCTAGTTCCCTTTTTCTTTTAACTCTTAACTCTAATATTATCTTAACTGAACTTAATAATGAGGTAACTGACCATTTCAATTATTAGGCTTAATTAAGTTAAGGTCCAATGATCTTTATAAGGAATGCTTAGATTTAAGTATCTTAATTAAGGAATTAATGATACCTTATGGATTGGTGATTATTATTGTTCTAGGATTTCAAAGAACATTTCCAATCTATGTTATAGTGGCTTACTGAAATTTTCAATCCTTAAAGAACACTAAATCACATTTTGGCCAAAATAACCAAAATGCCCCTCTTAAGGCTAAAATTGGAATTTTAGGGTTTTATTGTCCAAATTTGTTCTAATCTATTTTAAAGTGTTTCATATGACTAACTAAAGTGGGAAACACCTTTACTTTAGGTTTTGATGACCTAAATGGTCTTAATTAGCACTAATCACTTAATTAAACCCCTTTGGGTGATTAGTGAAATTATGGCACTTTAGGGCAATCCAACCTTGCAATTAGGTTTTACTAGGTTTAATATGATATTAGGAACCATTCTCACCCAAATCAGAGGCTTAATTAGGGTTCAATTTACTAATCCTTAATTAGGGTGATTAAGGTGTGATTAAAAAAATTAATTATCCAAAATAAATTTTAAGGGTCTGAAATTGTTCCTTAGGGTACAAGGAGCAATCAGAGCCCTTAATCTCATAAATTGGACAACTAAATGATTTTATATGATTTAATTAAAAATAGAGAAGGTTTGGCAAATAATTTTTAATTCAACCATTGAATCTAAGATTTTATTTTATATTTAGATTCCTTGAATTTTTATGATTCAAATGGTATATTAGATTATACCATTTGGATCTGTATAACTAAAGTTATTTAATTAATTTATTCTGTATTTTTATTTAAATTAAAACTATAGTGTTTAATTAATTAAATTCAGAATCATTAAAAATGCATTCCTAAAATTATTCAATAATCGCGGCCCAAATTCTAAACCTGCGCGGGACGGGGCTCAGCCCGGCCCAAAATCCTCGTCTTCCTTCTCCCGATCGCGCCCGCAGCCCTAATCCCTGAGATGGGCTTCCAGCGTCAAATTCACCACACTCCGGTCACGCCGCGCTGCGATTTTGATGGCTACACGTTCCCTGACCTCAGACGCGCCGATTGAACTAAGAAGCCCTAACTGGGAAGCCCTAGATCACTAGATGCCTATTTGGCCAAAACGCTTTAGCTGGCGCGCCTGTGAGGAGATAATTCTCCTCACTGAGTCCACGAGCCACCGATATCTCGATCCCTACACGTTCAGGGATCGAAGAGGGAGCGTTAGGGCACAACAAGGGATCCTGAGATGGCCCAGATCGCCGGGGTGCTACTCGGCATTTTCTGCCATCTAGACCCGTGACTGGATCGATCGATTCCAGTCGAATCGATCGACCTGGTTGGGCTCAAACCACGATACCAGCTATTATTGTCCAAGCGCTCCTAGTACTAACTAGGCTATTAATTCCAACTGGACATGCTGCATTTGACGAACTAGAATTTCGTCTGGCTGTGCGCTCAGACGACGAATCCGTCATCTGGGTCACTGCCAGACTATGCTTTCAGCTTGATCGACTGCGGAGGAGATCAGGTAAGATCCTACTCAGCATCTAGGCTTGCGAAAAGGCGATAAGAGAGCTGAATTCCAGCTTGACAGGAAATGGAAGAAGGCTGTACCTCAGTTCGACAACTCGCAGCGAAGGAGGCAATGCAGCTGGGCTGAATTGTTCCAGAAGGTTGCAGAAGCTCGGCAAGGGGGTCTGAACGCTAGACCACGCCCTCTATCAGCAGGCGCAGCTCTAAAAATCTCCTGGAACGGCGGCAGCTCCAATGGACACCAGCAGGAAAAAGGGAGGATTACCGAGAGTTTCAGTGAGCAAACGAGCTCACTGAACTGCGAGATGGCTATTTATAGGCCAAGGGGCTCTAGAGGAAAGGATCCATAGCTGAGGTTCGAGAAACAGGTTCGGCCGAGGAGTTTACTCGGACGCCTTCTAATGGACTGGCCTGGACACCCTACCCAGCTCCCTAGGCTTGGCCCTTACCGGAAAGATGCTAACGGTCTACAGACGAGGAGTGGGGGAGTGGCAGACAAACCTGACGTGGCGAATTTCTGCGAATTTCCTCTGTCGGGGATGGGGATCGCGCGGGGGACAAAGATGAACAGCAGGGAGCTGTCCTCCGCCGTTTGATATAGAAGCCGTTGGGTTTGAACGGTCTGATGCGGAGATTTAAATGGTCCGTTGGATCTAACTAAAGCGATCCAACGCTCCATCGGAGTTTACTTAAGACGTGGCGTGGAAAGCCGTTGGATCAAATTTCTTGATCGAGCGGCCATGATCAGATCATGGCGAGGACGGATCGCGTAGCTGCACGGCTGCGCCAAGATGCGTGCTGGAGATCCCGTTGGCTCGAAACTGCGCGCCGCTGTCAGGACCCCGCCGCGGATCTGCCGCGGTCCCGACAGCAAATCCTAACAGTAATTTTAATGATTTAAATGAAATTATTAATTAATTAAAATTAATTTAATTATTCTATTAATTCCTATATCCAATTTAGGACCAAATGAGCTCCAAAAATTCCCAAAAATTCACCCTTAGCTAATTTGTGTGAGAGGAATTCAAAAATGAAATCAGATTTTAATTTGGAGATCAAAATAATTTAGGTACTTTTCAGGACTTAAAAATAGCCAAAAATACCAATTTTTCCAATTTAGCTCCGATAGATTTCAAACTTCTAGGTTTAGGTTTAAATGACTCATTGAATCCAATGGAATCAAACCTTGATTTAGCTTAATTGATCTATTTTTAGCTAGGATAACAACCTAGGGTTGTTACAGCACTTGTGTTGAAAACAAAGTTTCATCACAAAATTATGTGTGAGTCTTAGAGATCATTTCAGATTATTTCAGATGAACCATAATTGATAGGAAAATTAAGTGAAGTACTTTTTCTTATTTTATGTCGTATTTTAGGATTCATATGTTTAAATCGAATTAGAGCTCATAGCCTAGTATTCAGCATTAGAATTGATTGATACTGAAAATATTATGCAAAGGAAGGTATACACATAGGGTATAAATTGGAACGAGAGTACCTTGTTCCTTGATACAGGGCTAAAAGAGGTGCTCGGTAGGTGGAGAGGGTTCAACTAGGATTCACTGTTACTTCACTACTTTACCTTCGGATAATCTCTCCTGCCGAGAGGATGAGAAGGCGTTGATAAGGAGTAGGATCAGCATGGGTTTCGAGCGAGATAGGGATGGCAGCACACTCCTTGCTAACTCTTCCATTGGCGAGAGTAACGGTGAGAGGCACGCGTCATCCTCCTCGAGTCGAAGAAGAGGCTCTCGGGACCGAGAAGGATCGCGTGCGAATGGATAGGGATTTAGGTTTGCGTAGAGATAATGAAGGATATTAATATATATACTTATATATATATATATATATATATATATATATATATATATATAAGTTATATTATTAGAATTTCCATTAATTAAATTTATATTGTAATGAGTTTTTGAAAAATTGCTATTTAGCTAATTTGGGGGTAACGGGCTCAAAAATGAATTCGAAATTTTAATTGGAAATAATTTTAATTATTTCATTTATCAAATTATGAAAATATAATAAAATAATCAAGAAATTTTGACTATCTCCAAAACTCACCAAAATTTCACCCCAAGCTAATTTGGGTGTGAGGAACGCAATGGCTAAGTCCATTTTTGATTCTGAAGTCTAAATAAATTAGGTATCTTCAGAATTATCTGAAAATCAAAAATACTGGAAATTGCCAAATGGTCTTCAAATTGCACAAAATTTGAGGTGGAGACTTTTAACTCTATTATAAGAGTAATGAAAGAGATTTTGAGTCAATTAGATCACAAATTGATAGGTAACAACATCTGAGTTGTTACAGTAAAATACCAAAATTCCTTTTCAAATTTGTTTATTAATATTTAAATAATTTTGACCTCAGATTAAAAATCTAACTTCACCATTGCGTTCACTACCCCAAATTAGTTAGGGGTAAAGTTTTGAATGTATTTGGAAGTTGTTGGATTTTTGGCGAATTGTTAATATTATTTAAATACTTGAAAAAAATGAAATAATTAAATACTCGTCGAATCAAAAATCCGATCATGTCGTTGCATTCATCACCCCTCAATTAGCTAGGGGTGATGTATTGGAAAATTTTGGGAATGCAATTTATTAATCAAAATTTAATTAAGAAATCAAGTTAAAAAATTTATTAATAATAATTAAATTGAACGCCTCCGTCAGTCAAAAGCACGCGCCGTCTCCCTTCCTTTTTCCGCACCGTCGAAACTGACGGTTAAGGCTGACCGTTCGATCAATTGATCGAACGGTAAACAAGCTTCGTCCCCAGACGCTCTGCGCGTGGCATTTTTGCACGACGCGCGGCACCTCCTTCCCTGTCGCAAGTGGCGTTCACCACTTTAGGATATTTCGAGCCTAATCTACACATCTAATTTAACCCCATCGACAGCTGCATCATTTTGGATCCTTCAATTTCATTCGAAGCTCCATCCCGGCTAAAACCTAAACCGCAAAGAACCCAATTGAGGTACCTTTATATTTTTCTAAGTCTTCAAATTCTATTTCATTGATTTGATTGTGAATCAAATATCGTTTATGAAACTAAACCGTAATCAATCAAACTCGTCCGTGCACAATTCAATTTCGGTCATTAAATCCCAAGCACGACACCGGATGCACTAATGAATTTCTTAGTTCATTTGAATGATGTGATTGTGTATTAGAAATTAGAATTGTGTAGGCTAAACTGTAATCAATTAACTGGATCGAAATTAAGAGTATCATATGATACTCTTCTTATGCTTGCGTTAGATTTTTATTTATGTATCTAGGGCATGATTTCTAATGCCAATTTAGGAGTAGGTTAGATTTTCCATGATCTATAAGTTTTTCTCTTCAGCAGCTTTCGAACGGCATGTGTTCCGAGCACTGACGTGCGGCGAGCGCGATTCTAGGTGATGCCCTAGCACCCTCTCTTCAGTCGAGGAAGAAGGACCCGACGCTGGGTCGGGCTGCGACCGGGCTAGGCCTGTCCGAGGATTTTTATTTGGGTTGCCACGTGTAATGCTTGCGTACGTCCAGTGGGTCCCACCTGCTAAGTATTGTGTTTGCCGCATCATTCTTCCAGGTTCCGTGCACCTTTTATTCCGTGTATACTTATATATATATATATATATATATATATATATATATATATATAATAGTTAATTAAATTAAATAAAATTTAATTAATTAAATCCATCAAATCTTTATTCAATCATATCTTAAGATTTATCAGTCCAAATTATACAAATAAATATACCAAATTAATTAAAAAAATATTAAAAATCTAATGATGCCATTTATTTTATTGTAGGACCAATGTTTCACTTAGTGATATTTTAGGATACTTAAATAATTACAAAAATGACACAAAACATCAAACCCTCGTATCTTTACACACACAAGTCCAAACATACCCAATATGGGTCTTAAAATACTCAAAAAATCTTAAGGTATATTTTAAAAGTGTTAACTTTTCTATTTCGATTAGATTTAGATTAATCACTTTTAGGACCTAACCCTAATTAGGTCAAATAACCCTAGAACTCCAAATGGCCATAAGTTAGTCAATTTAGCTCTACATTAGGTGATCCAAATATCAATTTAGATCAGAAAAACTTAAATTACAGTAAACTATAAAAATATTTAGGATCCAACAATTAGATCTCTTAATTAACCCTAATTACTCTCAATCTTGATTAGTGAATATTAGTAAATCTAATAATCCAAATTAAGTAATTTCAATTTCAGAGAACTCATAAAGAAGATTAAAACCTAGCTGTATAATTAGCTTAGTAATTTTGTGACTAATTTTACTAATCACTCACTAACCACATTAAACCCTAATTATTAAACCGATAACTTATATTGGCTATAACTTAGCCAATACATATCAGAATTTGATGATTTTAGGTTCTATAGAAACCTAGGACATAATCTACAGTAAAATAATAGAAATTTTATATTTTATTAAGGGTAAAATTACTAATATGCCCTTATAAGGTCAAATTCCTAATTTGACCTTATAAGGAATAATAATCACTCAAAATTTATAAATAAATTAATAGAAACCTAATATTACAAATTATGTTAAAAGCATAAAATATTAAATTAAAAAATTAAATTATTTTTGGCAGATCAAAGGAATTGAATTTATTGAAATTGTATCAAAATAGTTAGGTACGTAAATTTACTTATAAGTTTTATTTCAGTATTCTTATTTTGTGCCATTTTTATTTGAGCATTATTTATCCAAAACTGCTTACTGTTTATAAATCTACAAAAAAATGTTATCAAATAAGCATGTAACAAAAAGATGAAATATGATATATATTATTGTGGTGTTTGTCTTTGGAGGATGGAGAGCAACACTGAGAATTTGTACATATTGGGCCGGCTAGCAACCTCTGGGATTCGTATGGAGGGATTTAGCCCTTATTAGGAAGTGGGAAAATCCAGAGGAAAAACACACCATCAGTTGCTAATTTGAGATTAAGCTACCGATGGGTAGTGATAAGAGCTTCCTAAAGGTTATGCCTATGGGTTTACCCATTTGGGCTCAGGAGTCTATGGACTTGACTTATTGTTACAAATGCTTTTAATAAAATTTACTTATTTCATGCTATATTGAATTTCACAGCTAACTTGCAGGGCAATATTGAAATTTGAAAAGTTGCTTTTATTTCATATGCAAATATTTTATTTAGTTTTATATTTGATTTATACCTATTATAGGATGCTAGAATTACTCTTATAAGAATGATTTACGTACTCCTACCTGACTAGTAATAAAAGAGAGAAGAGATAGAGATGTGAGAAAAGGAGAGTGCTTAAATCTTTATTATAAATATTAAACTGTTGTAAATTTCGTATATGAATGGCTCTTAATGTAAATATGGACATTTATGTATTTTGTTTTTTTTTTTTTTTCATAAATGTATATTTTCAATGTACGAATCATTCTTTTGAGATTCTCAAACTTCGATCCCCGGTCGCCACACACACCACCCCTTAACTCTGATCCTGCGGGTTAGGCGGTGGGGCGCCACACTATTGGAGCGTGATGATACACAAAATCAAATATTTTTAAGGCTTCAGACACAGCAAACATCCCATATAAATAGTCCTACTTTTATACTATCAGCTACCCATTTTTCAAACATCGAGATAGATGGAATACTTCAAGCCTTTTTAAGACTCCAACCACCAGTATTCAATAAAAGTGCTAACCCAATGGATGCTGAAGATTGGGTAAAGAAAATAGAAAAAATACTAATTAGTATGAAATGCCCACCTACATATATAATTCAATTAACTATCTTTAAGCTAGAAGGAGAAGCAGAATGTTGGTGGGAAACCACTACAAGCTTATAGTTCATAGGCGTAGATACAGAGAATATCCAATGGGAAGAATTTGTCAAAGCCTTCAGATCCAAATGCATCCCTCCTTCTGCTCAAGCCATCATGGAGGATATGTTCATAAAGTTATGTCAAAAAAACTGTAGTGTCACCAAATATAAAATTGAATTTCAAAGACTATCCCGTTATGCACCACTATCAGTGAGCACTGAGTCTACTCGATACAGTCAATTTTAAAATGATCAAAACCTTATATCAAGAAAATTCTTATGGCTCTTCGAATCTCTAAATTCTCAAACATGCTTAAAAGTGCAAAAATATTAGAATATGGGGAACAAGAAAAATTTGAATATAAAAGAAAGATACCCCCATCTACACATGTATAACAAATTGAATATAAGAGGCCAAGACCACCTCAAGCCAAGGTTTATCAAATTACTCAGCAAACACCTACTAGAAAATGTAATCAACCACATCCTTACGGTAATTATTATCATAGGAGCGAAATATGTTATACACGTGGATGACCAGGTCATAACTTTTGGCGATGTCAAGCAACCCGTACAGTGGACAATCAGTGGATCACTCATCCTTCTCATATACAACAACAAGCCTCCGTACCACATGGAAGGCAAGAACTCACACCAATAGCCAGACTAGCTCATGTACCTACAACTGCTCTAATATAAAGGAGAGGTATATCAGTTACTCCTAAAGCACCAACTGCTAATCAAAGGAGAAGAACAATTGCTCCTCAGCATGCTGCTCATGTGAGGATCTCTACCCCTACCCTAATTTTAGCTCCAGAAGATAATAAAGCGGTATCAGGTACCACATTCTTTCCTTTTATAAATTTCTTACATATTATATTTAAATATAACATGAATTATCTTTTATATTAAACTCTAGGCACCTTACATTTTAATGACAAATTTTGTGACACATTATTTGACACTGGTGCAAGCCACTCGTTCATTTTAGAAAGATTTTCCAAAACTCTTGAACTACCATATTACAACTTAGCTAAAGTCTTAAATGTAGAGTTACCATTTGGTGCCCTTATGAGTGCACAAAAATGTGCAACTGTAACATACTAATTAATGGCAAGACATATGAAGCAAATATGATAGCACTGCCTATAGTAAATTTTGACATCATTATAGGAATGAATTTGCTCAGTAAGCATAAAATTATGGTTTATTGTCAGAAAAGGAAGGTCATTATCAAGGGTGGGAGCAAGCCTAAAGTATTTATGGGTAAATTAGCCATTTTAATATTTTTAATCAACGCTTCACAAGAAAAGAAATTAATTTGAATGCAATATATAATGCATACTTAGTAATGATGGGAGAAAAGATGGAAAAAATTCCTTTAACAAACACTCAAATTGTAAAAGAGTTTGAAGATGTAATCCCTGATGAATTGTTTGGATTACCACCAGTAAGAGAAATCAAATTTTTAATTGAGTTAATTCTTGACACTCAATCGATAGCAAAAGCACCTTACCGCATAGCACCCAAAGAACTGTAAGAGCTAAGTGAACAATTATAAGAGTTGATGAACAAAATTTTTATTCAAAAAAGCATGTCACCATGGGGAGCCCCAGTGCTCTTTGCAAAGAAGAAAGATGGTTCGATGAGAATGTGCATCGATTATCATGAACTAAACAAGGTAATCATTAAAAATAAGTACCCTCTACCACATATTGATGATATATTTGATAAATTAGCTAGAGCTAAGATATTTTCCAAGATAGATCTAAGATCAGGCTATCATCAATTAAGAGTCAACAAAGAAGATATTCTGAAAACAATATTACTACGGGAATTATGAGTTTATAGTCATGTATTTTGGTCTAACCAATGCTCCGTCCATCTTTATGAACTTAATGCAAAGAATCCTTAGACTGTATTTGGATAAATTTATAATAGTATTCATTGATGATATTCTAATTTATTCATAAGAAATAAATTAACAACCGCTTTAGTACTAACTCTATCACAAGAAATAAGAAATTATCAAGTTTATACTGACATTTCTATAGTAGGGTTTGGATGTATTCTCATGCAAGAGAAGAAGGTAGTAGCATATGCATCTAGTCAATTAATGATTCATGAAAGGAACTACCCAGTGCATGACATAGAATGGACAACGGTAGTATTTACCTTGAGAATAAGGATGCACTACTTATATGGAGTGAGATGTGAAGTTTTTACCGATCATCAAAGTTTAAATATATTTTCACTCAGAAAGAGTTAAGCTGTTGACAAAAGCGATGGTTGGAATTAATCAACGACTACGACTTAGACATACAATATCATCCTGGTAGAGCTAATGTCGTAGCTGATGCCCTCAGCAGAAAAGTAGACCTAAATGCTATAATAGAAAGTCCATTAATGGAAGAATTTAGAAAGTTAGGCATAAAACTTATTAAGGGAAAGCAGTTATATTATTTACATGAAAATAATACTATAGAGCCTACGTTCATGTTTCGTATAACAATTTCCCAAGAGAATGATGCGGCGCCCCTCTCCTTAAATCCACGATCATTAGACTAAGGAGTGGAGTGTCACTCTAGCAAACCCCTCGCTTATCATTGGATTAGGTAAGATCCACAACCCACTAAAAAGGGAAGGACGTGTACAAAATAACTAAGAAGATTGGTCACTAAATATTACATACATACAGAGTGCAGAAGAAAAATTGAATAAATATTACATACATTCACCATACATCAAGTAAGAAACACAACATAGCTCAATAAATACTAAAGTGTAGAAAAGTAATCACAGTCACAGTACCTGTAGTATTATAAAATTTAAATACATAGTTTAAAAGACTGAATAAAATTTCTCATCCTCACAGAAGGCTAAGAAGAAATCTAGGCAGCGCCTGTCTCTCCTAGCTGATGCTCCTCCTCTAAATAAGGCTCCTCTCCTTCAGCACCCAGCTCCCCAAAATACATCAGAATATGATATTATCGGTTTCATAATGCCAGGGCCCCAGCCAATAAAAGAAAATCTTATTAGATAATTGTCTAAGTATATTTTATGCTGAATATTTTACATGAATTATTAATGTCACTATTTTTATACTTAATCACAACGAAAAATATACTAAAAGCAGTAGGAGCAGTAAGCATATAAAGAATAAAGTAAGCTATAAATATAGCATTTATAACTATACAAATGTGAGACAAAAAGCACACCTTAACAACTAAGCAAGGAATGGGCATATACATATATACAGTGCAATAAGTAAGAGTACTGAAGGCAAAGTCTAAATCTAAATATACTGATGATCGATCACATGACATATGCAAGTTACAGATAGAAATCTGAAAGTGGTATATATATAGTAAGCAGTAAAGTCTAGCATCCTATAAATAAGTACAAGTGAGAAAGTAAGTAAAGAAACACAGCTGACTAAAACATGTATCACAATATAGTACACAGTAAACTAGAACTGAAATAGGTATGTAAAGACTACCATATCAGACAATTAGCCAATCGGGCCCAGTGAAATTCCCAAAGCCTTTCTGGGCTAGGGCAGACAAAAATTCCTATAGCCTTTCTGGTTTAGGGCAGACAGAACCAGTAGCAGAACTGAGGAGGCAGTAAACACACATACAGAATCTTGAAGTTATTTTACTTTTGTTTATGTGGATACATACAGAAATAACTGAGGACTCAAGCATGTCTGCAAGATTATAGGGTTTCAATCTTAAAACACACTCCTCAATGAGTAATGTTAAGCCTCCTTATTACTCCTTACCCCTGTCCATTAGGGTAAATGTGCACCAAAATCCACCCAAAAACTGAACCCAAAGGCAACTTTTTTCCTAATTATTTTAAGTTTTCATTTCATGCACAAAGTTTTCTTATATGATATGTCTAAGGAATTAAGCATAAAATACAAGGAATGCATAGCAACAAAATAACCAAGTAAGCAAGGGACTCTTCTATACATGGTGACACTATTATTGTCTATTTAAACTATTCTAATTATTCTAAGTTACATAAGTTCAGGATCTCCAATTCCTACTATCTAGTGTAACTTAAAAGTACGTCCTTATAAGTTAAAAGGATTATAACTGATCAGGTTCTAATCTAATCCAATCAAGCATGACTACAAGTTTAATTAATAAATCATAACATCCTAATTTGATGAATTTTGACATTCCATCTGAGATCTGATCAAGATCTATTAACTATAGATTATAAATTAAACATCATGAGATTGGGCTTTAATCACATAATCCAAAAGGATAAAACATAAGATCTAGGTTTCAGTCTAAAAGTGATATATTGATTAAGGCAAATCCTATTAAGCAAATCAAACTTAATAGGATAAATCTCCTATCCTGAATCTAGGGTTAAAAGATAAAATAATCAAAATAATTTGTAAGATCTAGAAACTAACAAAACTAAAGATTCATTCATTGAATAACCCACTTATCTAATGAATAAAATCTAACCTATGAGCTATTCCTAGTCTTAGGAGTAGTCCTAATGTGAGGTGCAAAGTCCTAAGAAAAGACTTAAAGGAAATTTAATATTTTGAACTAAAAACTGATTTTTAACACTTATAATGATCTTATTATAGTTTAAATGTTAGCTTTATTGACTTCAAAGGTAGTTTAGAGGTTAAGGACGCTTAACCTAAATTTTGGGCAAAATGACCATTTTGCCCCTACTTAAGGATCCAAAAAGCTACTTTTTTATTTAGGGCTCCAAATTAAGATTTCTTACTGCCAAATAATTTCTTACTATTTAACATGAAGATAGACAATAAGTACACCAAATTTGGATAAGAAATGGGTACTATAAGTCCAAACTAAGGTTTTTGGCCTAACGGGTATTTTAGTAAATTTCACTTAATAAAATCTAAATTTTTATTTATTTTACTATTGGTTGTAGTTCAAGGATTTCATAGAGTCTAAGAACACTAAATTTTGAGATCTAATGAATTAGTTATAGACATTTCAATTTCTAAGGGCAATTTGGTAATTTTCTAAGCTAAGAGGGGTCAAAAAGCTAACTTTTCCATTTGATGTCCACATTTAGAAAACTCAGTAGCTATAACTTTCCTATATTATACTGAGTACTTTAACTAGAAGTTGACCCTAATTGGACTTTAATTTGTCAAGTTATGACCTAATTAAGGTTAGGGGTATTTTGGACATTTTTGATGTTTCTAGGGTTTCAAACATAAATATCATTTCTGATTATTGTTGGTACTAAAATTTTAAGCTATCTAGCATTTTAAAATTTTTGATTTAGAGTCCAAATGACTAAATTATAATCATTTCAATATTTCTGGGCGCTACGGCACCTGTAGCGCCAGACGGTGATTTCGTCTGTGCGAAAACCGTAACGGGTCAACTTTTGGGCTCGATTACTCTCATCCCAGATCACTTCATGTGCAGTGCTATATACCATTGAAAGCTCTATTTGAGACCTTTCCATTGATACCAAAATCAGCACCAAAAGATTAAGTTATCGATGCAAACCGTGGGATTAAAAGACTGGGTGTACATAAATTTGTATTAGCAACTTTACATATCATTCCCTATTATTTACATATTTTTATTTTTTTGAGTTCCTACATCTTAAACATAGCTTTATAGATGCACAACTAAGGTAACACAGAATCTTAAATATACAAATGAGCATAAAAATGAAATAGAATAGCCATTGGATTAATGAATGGAGGGAAATGGGGTACCTTTGACCTTGAAGAAAAGGAGGAAGAAGACTCAGAATTCTTGGAGGAGGAACTTCTTCTTCTTCAGCACAAGGAGCAACAATGAAGGAAGGAGGGAGAGCTCTCAGCTTGGCAGCAAGCAAATGAAGGAGGGGCTGAGCTCTTTCTTAAAGGGGAGAAGAAAGGGGGAGGCCATTAAGAGCTAGGGAGGCTAGGAGGCATGGGAAGAGGGATGGCCTTGCCATCAAGATTTGCAATTAAGGGAAGGAGGAGAGGGGTCAGCTGAAAATGGGAAGAGTGATGGGCAGCCAGCAATGCAAATTAAGAAAATAAATTTTCTTAATTAAATAATCATTTATTTATTTTCTAATTTCTTAATTTGGTTAAAAATTCGGATTTAATAAGCGCGCTCCGAAAAATTACAAAAATTCACCCCAAGCTAATTTGGGGGCAAGGAATTCAACGGCAAAGTTGAATTTTGATTATGATGATTATTTAATTACTCTATTTTTCGCGCATTTAATTATACTAAAATATTCGCAAAGACCCGACGACTTCCAAATTGCGTCCAAAATATCACCCCTAGCTAATTTAGGGGTGACGATCACAATGACAAAGTTGGATTTTGATTTCAAGGTCAAATTAAATACCTCAATTTTCTATTTAATTAAATATTAGAGTAAATCAAAATATTTGATTTAGCTCCAAGTCGAATCAAATCTTAAGGGATTGATTCAAATGACCATATGAACTTAAAAAATGATAATTGAGATATGATTAGACTTAAATTAAGCTAAGTAACAACATTAGGTTATTACAAATAATAAGGAATATTCCAAGCTAAAAGTAGACATTGAAAATGGTTGCATAACAAACTTACATTTGCAAAAAGGAGCTTATATTTATCATGGAAAAAGGATTTGGATTCCAAACAATACATGCATTCGAAATCAAATTCTAACTGAAGCTCACAACTCAGGATATAAAATTCACCCTGGAAATAATAAAATGTATACGGATTTGAAAGAGACCTTTGGGTGGCCTGGACTAAAGAATGACGTAGCTGAATATGTCGCTAAATATCATGTCTGCAGTTTGGTAAAAGCAAAACATCTAAGATCAGGTGGACTATTACATCAATTAGAAATCCCAAAGTGGAAATAGTCAGATATTTCTATGAACTTTGTGATGGGATTCCTTAGAAGCCGTATTGAAGTATATGCGATTTGGTTAATCGTAGATCGTCTAATAAAATTAGCACACTTCCTTTCTGATTAAGTAAATAGATTTAGTAGAAAAGCTGGCCAAGTTATATATTAAAGAAATAATCAAACTTCACGGAATCCCTAAAATTATTGTCTAGGATTGTGATGGTTGATTTACCTCCCATTTATGGAAAGCAGTACATCAAGATTTGGGGACAATATTGGTTATGAGTACAGCATTTCACCCTCAAACAGATGGTCAGACCGAGAGAGTAAACCAAGTACTTGAAGATCTTCTTCGATTAAGCATATTAGACTTTGGCGGTAGTTGGGAAGATCACCTTCCATTAGTGGAGTTTGCATACAACAACATCTATCAGTCATGTAATAAAATGGCCCAATATGAAGCTCTGTATGAAAGGAAATGTAGCACGCCATTATCATGGATTGAAGTGGTAGATGTTCAATTATACGGATCTGATATGGTTGAGAAGACTAATAAAAAAATTCATCTAATAAAGAGCAGGATTACAATAGCTCAAAATCGACAAAAGAAATATCATGATGCTAAACATCGAATACTAAAATTTTAAGTAGGAGATCATACCTATCTAAAAGTAAGCCCAATATGAGGAGTCATAGGTTTGGCATAGCATGGAAGTTAAGTCCAAGATACATTGGACTCTTCGAAATAATCGCCAAAATTGGAGATGCCGCTTATAAGCTCAAACTACCAGACAATTTTTCTGCCGTTCATAACGTATTCCATGTTTCTTCATTACGAAGGTGTCTACATAAATAGTTCCAGCAAGTGTCTATCCCTTCAATCAACCTCCAACATGCTCTAACTTATAAAAAAAACCACTCAAAATATTGGGTTCAGATAATTAGAAATTACAGAGTCGCAATATCCCAATGGTAAGAGTAAAATAGAAGAATTTATCAGAAGAAGAAGCCACTTGGGAAAGAGAAGACTCCATGAGGAAGAATTACCCAACACTGTTCAATATGTCAGGTAATATTCTCACCCATAAATAATTTTGTTTGCGCGATATCGAGTATGGTATCATTTTTAAGTAGGGGAGTCTGTAAGGACCCAAATCGTTACTTGAATAATTAGGACTAAACCCAACTCAAAAATTAGGATCCCGAGTGACTTAAAAATTAAGGCAAACTAAAAATACTGTTGGATAGAGTATATTTATGTGATCGCAATGCCCAAGTTTGGGAGCAATCTGGATACCAGATATTCATGAATTAGTTTTTAAACTATTTAAATTAAGAAAATTGAGAAAATTAAATACAAGTCCAAATTCATCATTTTTAGTGTCATTAGATTAAGAATATTATAAAAAGGTTATAGAAAATTTTTTGTTGAATTTAGAGTTTTGGATTGACCAGAATTAATTTTTAAAGTTTTTCTTCAGAAATTAATAAAAAATAAAATATTTCTCCAAATTGAAATTTTTTTGTGCGAGTGTGTTTTTCTCATCAAGATACACTTCTATGTTAAGTTTTGTTATTTTCTAAAAAAGAAATGGAAGAGAGAGAAAGTAGAGAGAGAAAGAGGAGAGAGAAAGAGGAGAGAGAATGGGGAGATAAGAAAGAGGAAGTAAAGATCAAATTGAACACTCGAACAATTATAACAAATTTTCTCTCATCCATCTCATCTAAATAATGGATGAGAGAGAAAATAAATAAATAATTAAATTAATTAAAAAAAAGTTTATAAATACATCCCCACTCCCCCTCCATTACAACATCCCCTCCCCCATTCCTCATCTCCTCCCCCACTCCCTCTCTTCCCTCACCTCTCTTCTCCTCCCATCTACCCCCCCCTTCTTTCTCATCCACCACTGATTCCTAATGTCAACCTCCAGTAAAGTATCATCAATATTAATATAGGGCAAGAAATGTGTAAGAAATGAGAAAGAAATAAAATATTTTTTATTCTTTCATTTCTTCTTTCTTCTTTGAATAATAATAATAATAATATTATTATTATTATTATTATTAATGTTAATATTACTACTATTATTATTATATTTTCATTTCTGTCATTTTCTTTTTTTTTATATATGTATATATTTCTTAATTTCTGTAACTTTTATTTTTGTCATTTTCTTTTTTTCTATATATGTATATATTTCTTAATTTCTGCAACTTTCATTTCTGTCAAATTTTTTTTTTTTTGTAACTTTCATTTTTGTTATTTTTTCATATATGTATATATTTTATAATTTTTGCAACTTTCATTTCAATCATTTTCTTTTTTTTCTATATAAATATATATATTTCCTAAATTCTACAACTTTGATTTCTATCATTTTTTTTCTATATATGTATACATTTCCTAATTTCTGCAACTTTCATTTCCGTCATTTTCTTTTTTTCTATATATGTATATATTTCATAATTTTTTCAACTTTCATTTCTATCATTTTATTTTTTTTCTATATATATATAATTCATAATTTATGCAACTTTCGTTTCTGTCATTTTTTTATATGTATATATTTCATAATTTCTGCAACTTTTATTTTTATCATTTTCTTTTTTTTTCTATATATGTATATATTTCATAAATTCTACAACTTTCATTTATCATTTTCTTTTTTCGATATATATATATATATATTTTCTAATTTTTACAACTTTTATATCTTTTATTTTTTATCTATATATATATATATATTACTTATAATAATAAAAATTATTATTTTTAATACATAAAGATAAATAATCAAGATAATATTAATATTGATTAAAATATAATAAAGAATATTATTCTTTTTCATTTAATTTTTTTATTTGCATCATTTACATTACTATTAAGCTTTGACCTACTTTGATATGTTTATATAAGATTTTATGCTCAGAACTTAAAATAAATGATCAGAAATTAATATCATGGGTTCATTCAGGTTGAGCTCAGGTCTGTACAGATAATACTGTAATAACCCTAGTATTATTACCCGTCAATTAGTGACCTAACTAACTCTAATCCTTTTTAATTTGTCTTATAATAAGATTAGGAGTCTTTATTTTAATTTTTGTGGACTCTGGAGATCGTTTGATAATTTTCAACATTTTTTAGTTTTCTAATAATTCTGAGAATGCGTAATTTATTTAGACCTCAGAATAAAAAATAGAGTCCACCATTATATTCACCACACCCAAATTAGCTATGAGTGATATTTTAAAAGTGTTTGGAAGTCATCAAATTTTTCTCAAATATTTTGATAATATTTAAATATCTCGAAAATTAAGATAATTAAGTTGACATCCGATCAAAAATCCGATTACATTTGTGAGCTCCGCACACTCCAATTAAGTATGGGTGAATTTTAAGGATTTTTCAAAATCCATTTGATTATTTAAATTTGAGTAAATAAATCGATTAAATTTAATAATTAAATAAAGTATTTTAAATAAATTAATATATATTTATATATAGAAAATTAACCAGTTAAATTCTTAACAGCGGTGATCCGCTATTCAGTGCAAAATGCGGAACAATGGATCAGAGGGATTAGGACCGCTGATCGCTCTTAAAATAAAATCAAATGGCGTGTTTCAGCTGGCCTCATCTAACCGTTGGATCGAAGTATTATCCAACGGCTCGATTATCATCTTCGTATGCCTCTTCTAATGGAGAGATCATGCTCTTACAGAGCGGCAGAGGGCGTACGCCACTCCTCCTTCTTACCTTTCCCCGAGTACCTTATCTTCTCTAATCGCTTCTTTTCTATTGAGCATTAACGAAAAAGCATATGCAGGAGCTCTACCTTGAAGGAGAAGTTGCCTAAAAAGTGCTCGACATCTTCTTCTTCATTAAGCTAAGAGTCGAAGGATCGATGGCTCGGTCACCAGGTACCCTAGTCTTCATCTTTTTGTTTGCTTATAATTCCATCTGTGTATATTTTCTTTTGGGATCGATCTATCCTAACATTGATCATTAGACTATTTGATCTGATTCATTATATCCATTTGAACTTAGAAATAAATGAAATTGTTGAGTTCTTTAATTATTCCTTTCATTTCTCTTTTACAAAGCTTCTTCTTAATGTGCGATACAAATAGATTGCATTGTCTACAAAACACTAATGAGGATGTTTGATTGCAAAATAAGTGTCTTTCGATTCTCATTTGAGGGTTATATTATTGCATAGCAGGTTTGAAAGAAATGAGATATCATTAGGGACATAGCTATTAAGTTTCTCTATTATTCATTTGCATTCTAAAAACTTTCCATTTGCCTCCTCTGTTCTATCTTCGTCTCTATCAGACGAAGGAGACAGCATTAAGTAAATTCTGGACCCGTTTCACTCAATCCTTAAGTACTAAATCTTGGTTATCTTTTAATTTTCTTTTACATAATATCTTAAAATACATAATTTCCTCCCTCTTGAATGTTATTCAATACTTCACATTGTTCATTGAAGAAGAGGGTAGTAGCAGCATGCAAACAAAATAAATCTGATGTTATTATTTAAATCCTAAACCCGTTTCACTCAACTCATTAAGATATTATGCTAATAATATATGGCTAATAGAAAATATAATTTGGACTTAAGTATTAAATCCTTAATATTGAAAACAAATGAAATCTCTACATAATTATCATTCAATCATTGTATTAATAAGTTAGATTTAAATATTTACATTATTATGTTATTTGATTGATGAATTCTTTGAATAAATAAGGTGGTATAGAGCATTAAATTTTAAGGATTTAACTTATAAGTTTTTATTCCAAATACATCCAAATTATAGTTCTATTAAAGCTTAATGACTTAGTATCTTCACCAATTTCACTTACTACAATATTTCAGAAATGTTTTATTAAATCTTATAATTACAAATGTTACTACAACTGCAAGAAGGTAATTAATAAGGTTATGCCATTAGAATTTGTACTATAATTATTAATTTCATTGATCACTATTACAATGATTAGTAAAATTCAATATTCTATCATTTATCATTTACGGCTAACATGATCATTTAATGTCCAAATTTATTGATCAATAGTCCATTTCACTCACAAAAATGTTAGGAATATTAATATGAAATTAAATTTAACATTTGAACCCTAATTTCCTTAATCACTTTTTAACTCTAATTAGGAGTCACAAAACCCTAAATTTTTCCAACGTTGTCCAAATTTGACATACTTAGTGTCATATTTATCCTTATGATATAAGGATTACAATTTATGTAAATCATTTCCATTGGACAATAATTAATGATTATAGGTTGTTGACTCTTAATTAATATTATCGTGATAATTCTAACTTCTTAGATGGCATGGTTTAGGTATTATAAAACCTTAGGATAGATAACATGTCACATTTATTATCTCCCATGTCAAATCATATTACTTGTTTGAACTCAATTCTCATTTTTTAGATGTGTGAATCAATTACAATTTTGTTTGATTCACCTTTTAACCATAAGGTAAAAACCCTATGATTGATTTACAACATAAATTATAGTTGATCCCTAAATCTTTTAGTTACATCCATTAAGAGTAGTTAACCTTAATATCTTTATAATTGTATATTATTAAACCAATTAGGGTTAACCTTAATGACTAGATTAAAACTTAGTTCATTCATCCTAATCTCTAAAGCCTTCTCTTGAATCTCTTAAGAGCTAGTAATATGAATTCCTAATTTACTTGAGTAATTTAAGAATCCTATTGAATTCTTTAAACTATAGTTACTAAGATATTTAGAACTTGTAGTTCTTAAATCCCATCTCTTAATTATTTTAAATCTTTCACTTTATTATAATCTAGCTAGTTTAGTACTTGATTGGTTAGATCCTTCAAATTATAACCTAGCTAGTGAATCTTAGTGAATTAATCTTAACTTCCAAATTCCTTGAGTTTGATAATTTCTTAATCTCAATATTTCCAACTAGTCACCTAAGCATTGATTTAATTATCATGATTGATCTTATAGTTTAGGACTAGTTTCTATTTGTCTTGATTATACTTATAAATTATTTTGTCATAATATAATAAATGAAATGAAACTACTATTTTCAAAACTCCAATTATTACTATTAATTACAATTAATTTGAGATCAATATCTCAAGGTTAATTGGGAGCTCAATTAGCTCCAATCATTAAGTAGATAATTAAAATTAGATAATTTTAGATATCACTTAGTTGTAATTATTAAATTTTTATTGAATTATTGCTTAGCTTTGAGTCTTATTCATTTGAATCATTCATATAAGACATTGTGCATGAATAAAACTTTCACATCAAAAATAATAGGGGTTTATATTACTGGATCAGCCAAGGGCATGCTAAAAATGAGTAATAAGGAGATCTCATATTCTCAGAGGGTGAATGTGAGTGTTACTAGTTTTGACCCCACTTTTCTTTAGTTGTTAAACAAATGTATTTAACTCCTCTTTTTATTCTGTAAGTGCCCGCAAAATGAGTACAGTCTAAAATAACTTTAATCAATTAATAGATGAGATCTTCTTCAATCTTATAGATTGTTAAGACTCATCATAGCCTTTAGCTATGTTACTTTCCATAATTATAGACTATGTGAATCTTAAACTAATAGTTTAAGATCTTCCTTCAATTTCTATACTATGCATTTTCTATGTTTTTGTACTGTACTTTATTTGTTTACAGTTTACTTAGATTATAGTGAATGTTGTTAAAATTATATTTAAATGCTTCACTGTTTATTTTCCTTACTTAGCATAAGTTCTTATGAACATATACATGCTTTACTTCATTTACTTTCATATATACTTTTAGTTTCTTTCTAGCCTATTTAGGATGCTTTTACCCTTGTTATAATTGCAGGTTGGGATATATATTTAAGTGAGTATTCTAACTCACTTTGTCTTTTTTTCTTACTTACTTCTTCCACACTTGCATGCTTACTTTCTTGGACCCTTGGTGTGCTATGTTGTAACTAGTAGTGATATCTAATTAAATAATAATATGCTTAGCCCAATCTTAAAATGTACTTAGACTATTTAGTATAACCAAATTTTCTCTTTCTTAGCTTTGCCCTATCACATTTAAATGCTAAAATGTGATAAATCAGGTGCATTTGGAGACTAGTGGAGCTAGACCAAGTGCATAGCTTAAACTACTTCCGCTTATAATATAATAAAAATTAGCTTAATATTTTTGCATGTATGAGTTTTCTTTCTTTATTTCCTTTAAATTTACAGTTGATTTGTAATAACTATGCCATTTACTTTACTTTCACTATGTCTGTGTTTTAGCTTAATTTTATACTTAAATGCTTGGATCTGATGAATGGATGAATGTAAATGGATGTGTGAAATTGAATATTAACTAAATCATTAATTGTATATTTACTTTGTATGTTACTTGGAATTAGTTGTATATTAAATTTTATATAGAATTAGAAAAATACTTGCATATTTAAGTTGAGAATCTCTCCTTATCCATCTTGTATGTATTAAGTAATAATTGAATTGTGCATAGTATAGGATAGATAATGTTACATATGTGTTTTCTCACTTCAAATTAGTAGAATTGTAAATAAGCAATTTCATATAATGGATTAACTTTACTTTAGAATTTGAAATAAACAATCCCATATAATAGATTGACTTTATATTAGAATTGTAAATGAGTAAATCCCATGTAACAGATTGGCTCTATATTAGAACTAGAACTAAACAATCCTATGTAATGGATTGATTTCATGTTAGTTTTAGGTTGCTTTTCTTTCAAATTGATCTTCCATTAAAATGGAAGACTTGTATGTCTAAATTGTAGGTGTTTCTTTAGCCAAATACAGTAGAAACTCTACCAAATTTTTTAAAAATTTAATAACATAAAATAATTTGTAAGATTATAGACTCATGTTTCATATGTTAAATATTAGAACTTTCATATCTAGAATTTGCAAGTACTCATATCAAATGTTTTTTAAATTACATTCTCTCATGTTCTTGCATGTATTGCATCTTCATAACTATTTCATATAACACATTTTATAAAAATTCCCTTCCATCTTAACTTAAGACCCTTTTCTAAATCCTTGGCCATACACAGTATCTAATGATTTGGATTAGTTTTCTTCTAATCTAGCATTAAATATTGTGGTGACGTATCATTGTTGAGTTAAGTGATTCTCAATTTTGGGATCGTCACAAATACGTTAGGCCAGGATAGGCTGATATCTGGGAAAATAAGAAGACTCCACATAGCGTTTGAGGTGGATTATGTAGTTAATTAGGGACCCACATCTCAGATAGTTAGATAGATATATATAATTTCTATATTGTTCTGTAACTTTGTTCAACAGAATAAATATTATATATTACTGTGTTTTCTTTTAGAATGTATACATATCTTAAATAGGTATATTGTATTATTAATCGTAAGCATATCATACTTAAATATCACATTTTATTTTCTCATGCAGAATCATGCAGCTTAAATGCAAACTTTGATATCTTACAAACCTTACTTAGACCTTAGTGTCTAATTAAATATTTTCTTTTCTTTCTTTTTTTTGGTTCGTCCTGTCATATATATAAATAATTAAATAAATAAATATATATATATATATATATGGCAGTTCAGGAACAATCTATGGACAAAGCTTTTGAGGAGGAGCTGATACGTGATGGAGCAACTTAGACACTGATTTTCTTGAAGTTTTAAATTTTTGTTTAGTGTGTAACAAATTTTATACAATAATTATTATCTTTGTAATTAATAAATTTCCTTTATTATTCTGATATTTCTGAATGTAATAATGAATATGAAAGTATGTATTTTATACGCCTCTAAATATACTGTTATACTAAACTCTGATATGATCCAGGAAAGTGAGCACTGAACGCTGGATTAGCTATGCTGACCCAATGGTGGGTTGCCACAACGGGCGATTAACTGTGGAGCCCAGGTCACACAATAGTGGAGCCCCCGCTCATCTCACCATCGTTCAATTAGATCCCACAGCTATGATTAAATCCCGTGGGATCGCGGATTCATTGTCGGTTCTATCCCTCAGATCCCATGACTCAGATCACTCCGAATCCGACTGTTAGGATTATATCTCATGGTTATGATCAATAGATTAGACGGCATCCAGAGCCCCGATCACTATGGATCTTAGTCCTCATCGCTCTCCACTCCCGACAGGGAGTATCCTCCGTACCCCCGACACCCTGGCTTGTCCCCCACTCATGCCTCCACCTCAGCATGCCATTAGGATCTTCCATATCATGGCAAGGCTCCCCGATTGGGTCCCGTGACCCGGCCGAGCTCATTTTAGAATTTGAGAGCTCGACCATGACCCTATCTCTTGGGCTGCCTCCAACCAAATTCCTCACCTCTAGAATCTTCCTAACCCTCTACTGAGGCTATAAATAGCCTCAGCATTCCTCTCCTGCACCCTTTGCTGATCAATTGAAGTTGAATTCTCTCTCCGCCATTGTTGGTATGCTCGAGCTTCTCCCGGTGCTCAAGAGCTTGAGTACCGCTGATAAAGGGTTCTCTTGGTGTTCAGGATTTCTAAGAGCTTCTTTGGAGCTCAGCCCAACCTCAATTCCTCCCCAGCTAGTATGTCTTAGCTCTCTCGTTGAACCAGGTACCCCTCCCTTGCGTGCTCTAAGCCAATTAGGCTCAAACCCTCCTCCATTTGATTCGTAATAATTATTATAATCAAATTGAACTCAATGAATGTGTTATTATGGCTTAATATAGCCTTAATCGATCAAGCTAAGGTCGCTTAGGAAGGCTGGGTCCGAGTAAGGTCCCAGTGATCCAGACTGCCTCAGACCCAGCCACCTTAAAGGTATGATCCGTCTCACCTTCCTGATGGTGTATGGATCGAAACTAGGGCCATTCGTGGACTCTGTGGGGAGAATTGTCTCCCCATAGTAGCTCCGTAGTAAGAGCTCTCGGGTGAGTAAGGTACAGGCAAACGAAACCTTCTTATAAGGGGCTAATAGGTGCGATTGATGCGTCTTAGCCCACTGACCGTGTAGGGTTCATATTGGGGACAAGGCATGGTCAAGGCACCCAGAATTCAACAGCAAAAAATTACCTTAATTCCTTGATCCTTGGAGAAAAGGGTTAGGGACTATGTGTAGGGCCCCGTACCCTCCGCGGCTATGCTAATACCGATATTAACATGATCACGAGTATTACAGTACTCCAACGGTGGCAACTCCCCAACCTAAGTAGAGTCAGGTATAACCCAACCTGCTTTAAGCAGAAGATTTGCCACCTGAAACTGAGAACATACATCAATATATCAAGGTAGCAAAAGAAAAAAACAAATAGAATCACAACATCCACATCACGACATAGTATAGAAAAGGTAAATGCAATAGTAACTCAGCTCAAAGTGCAAAAAGTAAATATATCCAGATTAATATTACAAACTGAAAGTTTAAAGAAAAGAGCTCTTATCCTCACAGCAAAAAATAAAAACTAACTAAGCAGCAACAAGAAGACCCTCCTCCCGTCCAAGATCCTCTCCAGCAAAACCACCAACGAACAGCTCTAAACCTGACATTTGTCGGTATCACAAATGCCAGGGCCCCAACCAACAAAAGAAAAAGGTTATAGTTATAAAAATTATCTAAGTACATTTTAGGCTGATTAAGTGAATTGTATGTTTAATGATATCACATTACTATTTTAAGTATGCAAGTAGTTTAATGTGCAACAAGCTACAATAAACAAGATAGTTATAAATAATATATTTATAGCCAAATAATAAAGTATGCAACAATACTTACTAAACATGAAGTTGAACAAGGTAAGGCTAAAATATATAAATAACTGCAAGTTACTGAAAGTAAAAGTCATACTAATATGCTTATGATTACATGAATACATGCTTATTTCATAAAAGAAAACAGTATTGAAATGTGCTGAACTAAGTATACAAAACTAGCATCCTAAACATGCCAATACATAATAAATACTAAACTAGAATAAATCTACAAGTATGCAGAACTAATAAGTAAAAGCCGCTGAAATATATGGCAAAGCAAGCCAAAGCACATAACTGAATAGAAAAGTAAAAGCAAAGCCACTGAAACATGTGGCAAAGCAAGCCAAAGTACCAGAACTAAATTGAAGTAAAGTATACATAAACATAGTACTGCCATAACAGAAATAGGCCATACAGGACCTCTAAATAAAAAGTTTAATATGTATCAATCCTAGACATCATCAGAGCTAGGTTCGAGTTGAACTTATATAATACGACATATAACCATCTTAGTCAAGCACAGAGCTAGGTCCGAATCTATTCTATAACAAAATTGGAACTGAGGAGACAGACGAAGCCAGGACATACCATACTGAACTGAATTCACTAAATGAACTGAATGAATGTTTAAGCTTTTAAATACTAACTTAAGATACATTATCAATATCTTGAGTTCACCTATTATGTCCAAGGAAAAAGGCTCAATATACAAGGTGTGTAGAGAAACAATAGTCAAAGTAAGCAAGAGACTCAACTAGAGTTATGTGATATTCGTTGTTGTTTAATTTAATTTAGTCCAACTATTCTAAGAAAAATATAAGTTTAGGATCTCCAATATCTAGTTACCAAGTATAATCTCAGATTCACGACTTTAATGTAAACATTAGAACTTAACAAGTTCTAATTCATAATCACATGATGACTATAAAATATTAAAATAAATTAATTAATGACTTAATTAATAAGTTTGATTACTCAACCTAAATCTTAATTATACTAATCAAGATTAAGGATTCTAAACTTAAATTCCACAATTGGGATTCTAATTTTGAATCCAAGGTATTATCCTATGAAAGATCTAAGGTTCACACACAACCTTAATCTAAAGATAAAAAATCTTATGAGCTGAAGAATTTAGAAGCTTTGATCTTAGTGAAAGATTATTATAATATTATAAGACAAAATAATCAATTAAGAACATACGAATCTAAGATATATATTCAACCCATAGATAATCCCTTTATTCTATGGATTGAATCAATTCTACACCCACATGAAAAATCTCAAAAGAGTTTGACAATTAATCAAGTAGGGAATTCTAAATGAGATGATATAATTTAATCAGATGATCAAAAGGTCTAAGATCTAAGATTTAAGGTTTGTTCACTTAAGATCTAAGTTAAATTTTAGACCTAGGGTTTACATGAATAACTTTTTTTTAAGATTATAGGAAATGAATGATCTTAACAAGGCAATTAAGATTAGAATTTGAGTGCTAGGACTATTTAAGTTATTATTTAATGAGGAGTTTTAGATCTCTCTTAAGATCTAATTAAAGCAATTTTAGGACTAAATCACCTACACCAAATTCATTAAACTTAAAGTTACAGAAAGGATGCTAATGAATTAATTAGAAGCATATCACTGAAATTCTAGGATTTAGGGGCGGTTAAACAATATTTTGGTTAAAATGACCAAAATACCCTTCTTAAGGCTAAAATTAAAAATTTGAGATTCAAACATTCAATTTGATTCAAATTCATTCTAATGAACCTGATATTGACTAATAAAGTAAATAAAATGCATAGCTCAAGATTTGACATCATAATTAGCCTAATTAGCACTAATCATATTTTAAAACTAATTAAGGTGATTAAGAAAAATAAGGCACATTATGATGATCAAAACATATTTATAGGTTCTAGTACACTTAAGAAGATGATTGAAACCTAAATCATCAAAATCAAAAATTTAATTAAGGCTTAATTCACTAATCAAGGTTTAGGGTAATTAAAAGGTGATTTACAAATCTATGACTACTAAATAATTTCTAATGTCTTAAATAGGTACTCCATAATCTCATGAGCAATTAGAGACCTTAATTATAATTTTTAGACATTAATTGAATTAATTATACATTTATTAAGAATAAAGAAAGATTAGATAATTAAATAAAATCTAACCATTAGATCTTAAATTTTATTTTATATTATTATTCCTTATACTTTTTTGATTAAAAAGGTATATTGGATCATACAATTTGAATAAGAATTGATTAAGTTATTTCATTAATTTATTCTGAATGCTTATTTAAATTGAATTATAGGGTATTTAATTAAATCCATTTATCCTTTATTTTTCAGAAGGGAAATAAATCCAAATTCATTTAATTAGCCCGGCCCAAAATCGAAAACACACGAATCGGATCGGGGCCCGACAGGGTCGGCACTGTCGCACTGCGCGGGCTTGGGCTGGCCCTGTAACAACCCATGTTGTTACCCTAGTCAATTAGGACTAATCTCAATCATAATATTGATCATAAGTGTTAATCAAGTCATTAAGGGTCATCCACCAAGAACTATTCCAAATCAGGAGTCAAACAAATCAAATCTTGATTTTTGGAAGATCTAAAAACCTTAAAATTTGACTTATCTAAATTGATCTCAGATCGAAAAACAAACTTCACCATTGCACTCATTGCCCCCAAATTAGCTAGGGGTGATATTTTCATGTCAATCGGAAGTTGACAAAATTTCGACAAATATTTTAGTAATATTTAATTACCCCGAAAATTAGGAAATTAAAATACTCATCCAATCGAAAATATGACCTTGTCGTTGCGTTCCTCACCCCTCAATTAGCTAGGGGTGAATATTTGGAATTTTTCTGAAATTAATTTAATTATTTAATTAAATAGGAAATTAATTAAAATAATATTATTTTATTCCTAAACTAACGGCGTCGTTGCTGCACCGTTTAATTCGGCGCCTACTGTTAAGCCCACCGTTTGATCAAACAGCGGGATCGGACCGTTCGATCCGATTGATCGAACGGTCCAAGAGTTCTCTTCCTCGGTCCATCCGCAAAAGTCGTGTGGCGAGTCGCGAGCGGCCGCCACTGCGGTCGCCCTGTTAGCCGCTGCCACCTACCCTGCGACCTCGACAGCTCCATCCTGAACCCGTTAAACGCCCTTCGACAGTCCCAACCTCCTGTGAGGTTCATCTGGAAGCCTAAGGAGCCACCAAGTGGAGTCAGTCGAGCTTCGATCTTCCGCTGACTTTCAGGTACCCCCCCTTTTTTCCTAAAGGCCTCTTTCGATCAGTTGATCAATAATGCATGCACCTATGATCTGATTATGGCAAGTTAGTGATATTATTGTCAGTCGAATATAGCTGAATTAGGATGTCTAGTTTCCCGTAGGATAGACCCTAGGGCTCGAGGTATCTCGAGTTTCAGGTAGCCTCGGTGTTCGTTTCACCTGCGATTGGGAAGGGCTCATCGAGCGCTTCCCGCCGGTTCTTAAGAATAAATTTAAGAGAAACATAATATAATGTTTAAGTTTTGGAAGGTTTTCTCAAGAAGATGTGAGGCTATATAATTTCTTTTTATAATGTATTCAGAGTTAGCATCTTAATTCTTTTGAATTTTGATTACTTTCAAAGGCTTGAATTATTCTGTTAATATGATAGATTTTATTATAGTATATTATTTAGTGTTGTATTTCAACATTAGTAAATGAAATCTAATGCGGTTTGAGGTCCTTCGCCGCCAGGACGGCCGCCTAGGAGGAACCCTAGCTAGGGCGTTTCGGGAGCTTTGGAGGGAGACGGAGCGTCGCGGGCCGGGTCGGGTCAGCTTGACCCACGTGGCCCGAAGGCAGCCTGCCACGCGTATACAGCCGGTTCAGCGGGTGGGACCCGCTGCCCGCAGAATCCGAGTGGGGTGGGTCCTGCTTGCGTTGGCTTCGGCACGTGGGAGCCCCACCCGCAGGCCCGTGCCTAATCAGTGGCCACCAAGCCTCAATGGCAGGCCCCGTTGCATTGAATGCCTGCAGGAATTTCAAAATAAAAATAAATAATAGTTAATATATATATATATATATATATATATATATATATATATATATTATGGATGAACAGGGATTTTTTGAACGGGAACTTTAAGGATACAAGATAATTATATGCATGAATATAATATAATTTATGCAAACAGAAACCTCTTCAATAGGATAAATATACTTAATATATATACTTAATATATATATATATATATATATAGTCAAATAGTAAACAGAAATTTATTTAATTATTATTAGTAGGTTAGTATAATTAATTAACTAGTGTTAGTGATCAATTTAGTTAAGTAGTGACAGTAATTAATTTAGGATTAAATTAACTAACTATATATTAATATATATATATATATAGATCAAAACAGCAAACCTTAAATAAGAGTAATTATATGATTAATTATACTTGAACTTTAGGATATTATTCATTAGTCAAATAAATATTAAATATAATAACAGTGACAAGATTAAATTAATTTGTATTATTTAATTAATTCAACAGTAAATTATTTAGATTGAATAAAGTGAATAATAAATTAAAATTAATTTAATTTAAATAAAACTTGTAAGTTTAATAACTTTGAAAATACTTGTCCAAACATAGCAAATATAGGACTCATTTTACTCAGAAAAATAAAAAGAATCAAATGACGCTCATCAAAAATTTGATTTGTGGTACGTATATCGTAGTGACATTTTAGATCCTAATCAAACCTCATAACTTTTAACATAGTTGTCCAAAAGTAGACAATATGAGTCTTAAAATACTCAGGGGGACGGTCCCAACACTATAGAAGTATTAGTTTTTCCATTTGGAGTTTAGTTTGAAAAGTAACATTTAGGACCCTACCCTAAAATGACCAAAATGCCCTTAGACTTCAATTAACCATAAATTGGTCAATTCAACTCCAAATTTAGAAATTCAAGGTGCTAACTAGCTTAGAATTTCAATGCCATCAATAAACTGAAATAATATTTAGGATTTGAACTCTAGAAAATTAAAAAATGATCAAAATACTCCTAACCTTAGTTAGACCATAACTTGACCATTTAAAGTCCAAATTGGGTTTACTCCCTGCCAAAGCACTCAGTATACTATAAGAAAGCTATAATAATTGAGTTTGCTAAAATTGGACTTTAGACAGAAAAGTTTAGTTTTTGTCTTCGTTGACTGACAAAATTACCGAATTGCCCTTAGAAATTGAAATAGTCATAACTTAACCATTAGTACTCCGAATGTAGTGTTCTTAGACTTTATGGAATCCTTGAATAGTAATCAACAGTAAACTATACAAAAATTTAGATTCCAATAGGAGTAAATTACTAAAATTCCTCTTAGGTCAAAAACCTTAGTTTGGACATATAGAATCTGTTGTTATCCAAATTGAGTGTACTTACTATTTATCTTCATGTTAGAAAGTAAGGAATCATTTGGCAGTAAAAAATTTCAATTTGAAACTCTAATTCAAAAAGTAGCTTTTTGGACCCTAAAATAGGGGCAAAATGGTCATTTTGCCCAAAATTTAGGTTAAACGTCCTTAACCTCTAGATTATCTTCTAAGTCACTAAAACTAATATTAGAATTATAATAGAATCATTTTAAGTGCTTAAATCAACTGTTAGGTCAAAATATTAAATTTCCTAAAAATTCTCCAAGTCTCTTTGTAGGGCTTAACACTTCATATTATGACTATTCCTAAGATTAGGACTAGATCATAGGTTAAATTTCACTTATTAGATAAGTGGGTTATTCAATAAATGAATCCTTAGTTTTATTAGTTTCTAAATTTTTACAACTTATTTTGATTATTTTGTCTTTTAACCCAAGATTTAGGATAAGAGATTCATCTTATTAAGTTTGATTTACTTAATAAGATTTATCCTAATCAATATATCACTTTTAAACTGAAACCTAGATCTTAGGTCTTACCCTTGGGATTATGTGATTTAGCCCAATCTCGTAGTGTTAAATCCATAATCTCTAGTTTGTAGATTTTGGTCAGCTAATAGTTTAGAATGTCTAAATTTATAAATTAGGCCGTAATCATTTCTTATAGTCAACATTGATTAAATTTATTAGGACTTAGCTAGTCATAATATTTTATAACCTATAAGGACATACTTCTAAGTTACCCTCGATAGTAGGAATTGAAGATCTTGAACTTATGTAACTTGAAATAGTTAGAACGTTTAAATTAGATAACAAATGATATCACAACTTGATTTTTGTGCTACGCATTCCTTGTATTTTGTGATTGTTTCCCTTGGACATATCATATAAGAAAAATATTGTTGCATGAAAATGAAAATTTAAAATATTAGGAAAACATTTGCATTTAGGTTCAGTTCATGATAGATTATGGTATACATTTACTCTAATGGATAGGGGTAAGGAGAGATTAGGATGCTTAACATCACTCATTGAGGAGAGTGTATTAAGCTTGGGACTCTTTCAGTCTTGTAGATGTGGTTGACTCCTCAGTTATTTTTGAAATTGTCCACTAAACAAAAGTAAAATAACTAAAAGATATTTGCATAGTATTATCTGCCTCTTCAGTTATATTGTACTATATTGTTATATTATGTTCACCCTAGCCCATAAAGGCTACGAGAATATATTGGGTCTGATTGGCCAATTATTTCTGATATGACAGTTATACGTTCTGTTTTTATAGTTTTTTAGCTTACTATTTATTATGTTGTTGATGCATACTATTTCAGTCAGCTGTATATATATTATTTTATATGCTCATTTGTATATATACAAGTATAGAATGCTGACTTTATTGCTTATATCATATGTACCACATTCTGATTTATATTTTAAATTAGCATATGTCATATGATCATCGACATGTTTAGGATTAGACTTTTCTTTCAGTATTTTTACTTACTGTATTACACATATATGCCCTGCCATGTTTAGTTCACTTGAGGTGTGTTTTTGCCTCAATCTTTGCTTAGTTATAAATATTACATTTATAACTTATCCTTGTTCCGTTGTATGCTTACTTGCTCCCATGCTAGATAGACGTTTAATTTTGTTTAGAGTAACATGGTGATATTAATAAATGCTTAATAAATTACTTATCTAAAATGTACTTAAATATTTTGTCGAACAAGATTTTTTTTTTATTGATTGGGGCCCTGGCATTGTGAAACTGACATTGTCAAATATTGAGCAGTTTGAGGATCATGTGCCTAAGGAGGAGCCCTACTTAGAGGAGACACAATAGCTTAGAGCACAAAATGCTTAGCTGCATTTTCTTTACTATGAGGATGAGTGATATTTCTATTTTCAACATTTCATTAACTTTAATTAAGATGATATAATAATACAAGTTCTGTGACTGTATTTACTTTTTGCACTTTATTATTTTCTAATCTATCTTATTTTAATTCATGTATGATGTATGGTGAATAAATGTAATATTTACTTCTTATATGCTTCCGCACTCTGTACGTATGTATATATAGATGTAGTGACTGATTCTGTTATTTATTCCATGCACATCCTTCTCTTAGCAGTGGATGGTGGATTTTACCTAATTCAATGTTAAGTGATGGATTTGCAAGAGTGACACTCCGCTCCTTAGCCTAATGATTATAGACTTAGGGAGCGGGGTGCCACAGGCCCGACCAAAGGCGACATTGTAACAACCCAAAGTTGTTACCCAGCTTAATTTTAGCATAATCGTATCTCAATTATTATTATGTTAAGTTTATCTGGTCATTTAAATCAATCCCTAAAGATTTGATGAGATTCGAAGCTAAATCGAATATTTTGTATTATTTTAATATTTAAATAATTAGAAAATTGAGGTATTTAATTTAACCTTGAAATCAAAATCTGACTCCGTCGTTGCAATTATCACCCCCAAATTAGCTAGGGGTGATGTTTTGGACGCATTTGGAAGTTGTCGGATTTTCGCGAATATTTTAATATAATTAAATACCTCGAAAAAATAGGATAATTAAGTAATCGTCAGAATCGAAATCCGACTTTGCTGTTGAATTCTTCACCCCAAATTAGCTAGGGGTGAATTTTTGAGAATTTTCGGAGCACGTTTCAAAAATATGAATTTTTAAGTAATTAAAGAAAATAAATAAGTAATAATTTAGTCTTTAATTTGCAATTTTTCCCTCTTACCTAATTTCCTATTCGCCTGACCATGCTCCTCATTCGGCGCCCCTCTCCTCAAGTCCTGGCACAAGCAAGGCCATCCCTCCTCAGAGCTCCCCTAGCCATGCTCTACCATCTCCTCTTCTCCCTTTAAGAAGGAGCTTGAGCTCCTTCTTCATCCCCATTTGGCAAAAACCTGTAGCTCTCCCTTTCCCTCCATTGCTAAGTCTTGGATTAAAGAAGAAGAAAAAGGAGTTCCTCCTCTAAACTTTCTGAGTCTTCTTCCTCATTTCCTTGCAAGGTCAAAGGTACCCATTTGTTCTTCTTTCTTGGCCATTTCATTTCTTTATTATGCTTATTCGCTTCCTTAGACATCCATGATTCATTATGGAAGCCATTATAGTTCTTCAAAATAATATATCTCATGCTCTATTTTGTTCTCCCATTCTGCATACCCCGATATTTATCTCCATTATTCATATAGTTAGAATAATTCATTTTTGCCAATTTTAGTATCAATGGAAAGGTCTCGAAAAGACCTTTCCATTGGTATACGGCACCATTCATGAGGAGCCCAAAATCGGGAGTATTTGAGTTTGAAAGTAGGCCCTTTACAGGTTTTGCACTGGCGAAATCACCGTTGGGCACTGCAGCGCCCGACTTGTAGAAACTGATTTTCCATAGCGCGCAGCGTCTTAATAATCTTGCGATGTATAAAAATATAATCTGATGAAAATAATGTAAATCCATCGTAGCGCGCTACGCGCGCCATAGCGATCGCCTTTCAAAAATCAAGCACCAAAACCCGTCGTAGTGCGCCACCGCGCCGAAACCTGCCATAGTGCACCGCAGCGCCTAAAAATGCTGGAGTGTGCCACAGCGCTAAAACCAGTTGTAGTGCACTGCAGCGCGCCATAGCGCACCACAGCGTGCCGCAGTGTGCTACAGTGCCTAAAAGCACTACAGCGCGCTTTAGCGTGCCACAACGCGCCATATCGCCTAGAATTTTTTGAAAGTGCTCAGAAATGGCTAAAATGGCCAAAACTTCACTGTTTTTACAGTGTCATCGTCCCCGCTACCCCTCTCACAGACAGCCGCTATATGGTACTTTGGATCGCCAAAATTTCCACCGATACTCCATGATACAGCTACCATTCAATCACCACACCTTCAGGAAGTCAAGGCACTACCGATTGAACCTGGAAGCCCTAACTCGGACGGACTAGAGTGCTGGATGGCAGTTCCACCAAAATGCCTTGATTTAAATGATTAAGGTTCATTGTGAGAGGATAATTTTCCTCATAGAAGTCACTAAATAGACCGGGCTTGATCCCTACACCATCAGTGAGGTGAGGCGAGTCGAACCCCCAATGCTTCGCAACCTGGGGTGCAGCCGATCACTGGGTCCTTACTCAGTCTCAGCCATGGCTCGGTCGCTAGCTCAATCGATCGACATGATCGATCAGAGCTAGCTCAAACCCTGGTGACAATCAGGATAGGTTCCTTAGGAGGCTAAGGCAAGCTAGACGACATCCAGAGGCTCTCCTAGAGGCTTAATTAACATCAAGCCCACATGTCTTGATGGGAAGAAAATTGTACTTTAATTTGAAGATGGAAAAGGTGATAGAGGTGCAATAAAGAGCTCAGAAACATCCAGACAATCGCAGAAGCTCACTAAGGGGGTCTGAAGTCCAGACCACACCCTCTATCAGTGGTTCGCAACAGCAAGAATCGCCAGGAATGTCGAGAGGTCCAGGGACATTAGCTAGACAATTCAGGGATCACAGTGAGCAAAGGGACTTACTGTGATAATTCAGAGGTATTTATAGGCTGAGGGAAGGTCTGGGGTGGCTGGCAAGGTCGAGAGCCATGGTTCAAGCTCAGCCCGAGGCATTCCATCCATTTTCCTTAATTGGAGTGGACCAGGCTGCGAGCTTAGCTGGGGATGCTAAAGAGGCAAGGGCAAGGTCGCAACAGCCTCCCTAACGTGGCATGGGAGTGGCAGACTGGTTTGAGGATGTGGGTGTACGAAGGGATTCGGCTGTCGGGCGCGAGCTGAGGAGGAAGACGATCCACAGTCGTAGGGGATTCAAGAGCCGTTTGATTGATCTTCAGTTGGAGAGGAATGACTCTGATCTTCGAACATATAACGGTTGAACGAGAATAGGGGATCGGTCGTTGGATCAGATCGGGAGATCTAACAGTTGATCGAGGGTACTTACAGTAAATAGCAAGATACCGTCGGATCAAACCTAAGAACCACGTAACGGTTGAGATGAGACGAATTCGATCGAAGGCGCAGGCCATTGGATCAGATTCACAAAAACCAACGGCCCTGATGGTGCCCGCGGTTTGGGGCCAGCCGACTGTTGAAGGGAGGATATATTTGCAATTAGGATTTGTTTAAAACCCTAAATTGCAATTGAACCAATTTAAATTAAATCCAAAATAGACCTAAATGACATCCAAAAATTCCCAAAAATTCACCTTAGCTAATTTCAGGGCGGGGAATTCAAAAATGAGCTCATATTTTACTTTGGAGATCAAATTAATTTAGCTAATTTTCAGGCTCCAAAAATAAGCAAAATACTAAAATACTTAATTAAGCATCGATTAATTCCAAACTTCTAGGGTTAGGTTTAAATGACCCATTGAGTCTAATGGAATCAAAATTAAAGCTTTGTTTAGTTAATTAATATAAATTTAGCTAGGATAACAACTAGGGTTGTTACACGACGACAATGTGCGGGTTAAGTCAGCCCATGACCCGCGTTGTGCGACAGTGCCGGGTCTCCCGGGCCCCGGACGACCCTTGCCTTTTGGAAATGGGTTGAGCCCATTTATTATTAATCTGATTAATTGGAATTATTTTCCTTAAGGAAAATAATCTGATTAATTGAAACATAGGGAAATTTAATTAGAAAAATGCAAAATAAGTTATTTGAATAATTTTGATCCATTGGTCCAAAGCCTATAAAATTATGTATCAAAATATTTAGAAAAATATAAGGAATCTGAATATAAAATAATATTTCAATTTTAATGGTTAGATTATTTGATTTTGCTTAATTATTATAGAACTTGATTAGGGTGGATTAACATGTATACTTAACCAATTTGCATTATTTAAGTGCCATTATATTTTTAATTCCTTGTAAAATATATGTGTAAGGTGAAATATTTTTTCTAATAATTATTCTCTTTATTATGCCCTAATCTTATAAGAGCATGATTAAAAAAAATTAAGGTTTCTACTTAGCCAAAATCAACAAATATAATCTCTGATTATTTACATTGTTTATTAGAACACATTTTCCAAGTTTCATGAAATTCGAATGGTTGAATTTGTAATTAAGTGCTAATCTATTTTTACTTGATTTAGGGTTTGATTAGCCTAAATTACTTTTTATTTTATGTAAACTCATGTTCTTATGTTTCAATAATAATAGAATTAATGTTAGAGAACTCTCATACTTGTTTAGACACCTTAAATGATTAGTTTGATATTAATCCATAATTGAACTTAAGAATCTTAAAAAAATGATTAAATAAAATAATATTAATCTTGAGCTTGAAATGGTCATCAATATTACACCATTAATCCCCTAGTTTGTCATTGATCCATAAATTAAACAAATGGTCTTGGTTTGGTTAAGTTAGGATTTAAATCTTAACTTATCTTGATTAAGACCTAAACCTTAATCATTTTAAATAAATTAACTTAATTTGAAAGATAGATCAACTTGCATAATTTCAATAATGCACCCTGATTTGATATTGATCTTAACTCATTAACTTGAAACTATTAAGATCCTTAATAATCTATGTGATTGCTCAATATGAATACTTATCTTTAAATCCTTAATTTCCTCTTAAGTAAGATCACCAATATAATATGTAACAACCCAAAGTTATTATTCTGATCAATTAGGACTAAACCAAGTCTTAATTTTGATTTCCTCACTCTTAAATAGTCATTAATACCCCACCCTAAAGTTTTCCAAATCAGGGGTTAAATAGATCAAATCCTGATTCTGAGAATTTCAGGACCCTAGAAATTGACATAATTGACCTCAAATCGAAAATCTAACTTTGCCATTGTGCTCATTCTTCTTGAATTAGCTAGGGTTAAAGTTTTGGAGGCATTTGAAAATCATTGAACTTTTGGCAAATATTTTAATATATTTAAAATGCCCCCAAAAATAAGAAAATTAAATACTCATCGAAATCGAAGTCCAACTTCATCGTTGCATTCTTCACCACTTAATTAGCTTGGGGTGAATATTTGGAAAATTTTAGAAGATACTTAAATATTTAATTAAAATTAAGAATATGTGATTTTATAAATAAATATTTATTTAAATTTTTTTTTCTGCAAACGGCCGTCCTTGCTCCGTTTCCTTCATGCTTGCACCGTTAGTTATGCCGTTCAAATGGCCCAGAACCTCCCAAGCCTACTTTCGTCTCTGTAAAAACCCAATGTTGTTATCCTGGTCAATTAGAACTAAACCAAGTCTAATTTTGATTTCCTTCACTCTTAAATAATTTTGACTCATAGGGGCATTTTGGTAATTTGGCCTAGTGGAATCTAAATTTTCTTTCCGTTTATTGTTACTTACTGTCTAAGCTTTTTATAAAGTCTAAATTTGCTAAATTCTGATAGGTATTGGCCAAGTTATGACCAATACAAGCTTAAGGGGTAAAATGGTAATTATGGGTTTCTTAATTAAGGGTCAAAAATCCTAACTTTGTCAATTGGTATCCAAATAGAATAAAATCAGTGATTGTAGATTAAAAATGATCCACCGATCACAATGACTAGTGGTTGGCTCAATTTGGACTCTAATTGGCTAAGTTATGGCCTAATTAGGGTTTAGGGTGATTAGTGAGTGATTAGTAAAATTAATCACCAAATTACTAATCCAACCACACCATTAGGTTCTAATATATTCTAGGAGCTCTCTGAAATTTAAATTGTTCAATTTGGATCTTTATATTTGCTAATATTTACTAATCAAGTTTTAGAGTAATTGGGGTTGATTAGCAAATTTAACCATTAGATCTTAAATATTTGTACAGATTACTGTAAATTAGATTCTCTGGATTAAAATGAATATAAGGATCACCTAATTTGGAGCTCAATTGACCAAGTTATGGTCAATTGAAGTTCTAGGGTTAAATGGTTTAAATAAGGTTAGGTCCAAAATGTGACTAGTCTAAAACTAATCCGAATAGCAAGTGAATACTACTAAAATAATCCTTAAGATTTTCTGAATATTTTGAGACCCATATTGGTTAGGTTTGGATTAGTATGTGCAAAGTTATGACTAGTTAAAGTTTTGTGATATTTTGTGAATATCCAAATATCCTAAAATGTCACTATGTGATTTATAGCTCCATATGAAAAATTGATAGCTCCATAATATTCCTCTATTTTTGCTGATAAATTTAGTATATTTATTTGCTATAATTGAACTTATATTTTGCAAGTTATGAGTGCCTAAAGTTTGATATTTAATGAATTAAATTAATTCAAATATGCTCATTTATATTCATTTATACTATTTCAAATTTACTAAATCCTTTTTGATTTGATTTCTCTAGTGGGTCCCACCTACTCAAAACGGCGCCGACAGGATGCTGACCCGCGGGACACGCATCCATGCGGGATTTGCTTAACGGCCGGCCGCGGGTCCCGCAAACATAGTGGCACAGACGGGGCCCACCACTAATTCAAGATTGTGGGTCGGGCTCTTCTTGACCCGATCGACCCAAAATGCGATCTTCTTGCTTCGCTCGATGGACCTTGGGCTTCCCTTTCGGCGGCGCATCTAACGGAGGGATGGCTCAGCATGCCTAGATTCGTGAAGAGTGAGGTCAGGGCTTCCTCTTGAGTGCTTAATCAGGCATGGGGGTGGACTTAGCAACGGGGTGAGATTCCACCTTGGATCCTTTCTTGCTTTCGCTCAATCGAACCGATGATAATTAAATCAAACATTATGATGTTATAGTTCATCTAGTACACATATTAACATATAGCCGATCGATTGAATAATTAGAAGATGGGAGTGTAAGGGAAGTACCTGAAGGTTTTTCGAAGAACTGCGTTGTGAGCGGCGAAGGTTTTTCGAATCGGGAAAGATTCTGAGGTTGCCTCATAAACTTAATCTCCCCCTTCTATGATAAATTTGAGATGCGGTTAAAGATTTGGGGCATAAGTGACGATGGGATCCCGAGGTCTGCCGACGCCAGTTGCGTGTCTTGACAGATGCCGCGCCCTAAGCATCAGGAGGGACGAGCTTCGCGGGTCGATCCAACGGGTCAACCCGCTTGATCGATTCACTTGGAACCACGGCCCGGTTCACATGCTGCAGATGAAAACCGGCCCGATTATGGAAACGGGTCCCACAGATGATTAATTAAAAATGCTTATTAATTAAATATACTTAATTAATTTTAAAAAAAAATCAAATTTCTTAATTAAATTCGAACTATAATTTAGTCTTAGAAAAATTTCAATAATTCACCTCTAGCTAATTGAGAGGTGAGGAACGCAACGGCGAAATCGGATTTTCGTTCCGATGAGTATTTAATTATTTGATTTTTCGGGTTATTTAAATAATATTAAAATATTTGTCGAACATTCAACGACTTCCAAATGCATTCAAAACTTGACCCCTAACTAATTTGGGGGTGGTGAACGCAATGGTGAAGTCGGATTTTTGATTTGTGGTCTAGATAAAAAGTCAATTTCTAGGGTTTTAGGATTTTTCCAGAAATCCAGTTTGGATTCAATTAATTCCAGATTTGACCTAGATCTTACAGGTGAATCATAAATGGCATAGTTAGTGTACTAGAACCTCAATTAAGACTTAAATTAGTCTTAATTGATCTAAGTAATAACCTGGGTTGTTACAAGTAAAGTTAGGTAAAATCCAACTTGCCTTAAGCCAACGACTTGTCACTTGGATATTATAAACATTCATCAATATATATATATATATATATATATATATATATATATATATCAAAGTGGCGGAAGCATAAAATATAAAGTAACATCCACAGACACAACATAGTAGAAAGAAGGAAACAAAATAGTAACTCAGCTCAAGTGCAGAATAGTAAAATACATCCAGAATTTAATTATTACATCTGAATTAAATGAACAAAATATAAAAGTCTCTCAATCTCACTGAAAGAAAATAGAAAGTCTAACTAAGCTATAGTAGAACGATCCTTCTCCTGCACTGACTCCTCTCCTGCAGCACTGCCTACGAACAAGTCTGAATTTGACATTTGTCAATAGCACAAATGCCAGGGCCCCAGCTAACAAACTAAAAGGGTTACAGTTAGACAATTGTCTAAGTACATTTTAGGCTATTTAAATGAACTGAATATTTAAAGATATCACATTTAATTATTTTAACGTGCAAGTGACTATGGGGTACAACAAGCTACAAAAGAAATTGGGTAACTATAAATTTATCATTTATAGCTCAACAACAAGTATGTGAAATAACATACAAGACATGAGGTAAGCAAGGTAAGGCTAAAAGCAAATGTGATTGTGAATATTAAAACTAAATCTGATCCTAACATGCTTATAATCACATGGAAACATGCTGAGTAAAAGAACACAAGTGCTGAAATAATTATACAATTCTAATATCCTAACATGCCAATATATATATTAATAGCTAATCCATAAGAACATACATACAATATGTAAATTAATATGAAAAGAAAGGCCACTGAAGCATGTGGCAAAAGTAGCTAAGTAAAGTAAAGACACTGAGACATGTGGTAAGGCAAAACAAAACAAATAAAACTAAAGAACTAAACTAAAGTAGTAGTAAGCCTAAGACATAGTGCTGCAATAATAGAAATAGGCCATATAGGGCCTCAGAACTGAAAGTTCATCATGTGTCCATCCTAGGCATCCGCAGAGCTAGGTCCAAGTTGGACTTTATAGAATAAGATATGTATCCATCCTAAGCATCCGCAGAGCTAGGTTCGAGTCTATTCTATCACAATACTAGAGTTAAAGAGGCAGACTAAGCTAGGACATACTCTACTAACTGAAACACTAAAAGAACTAGATGAATGCTATATTTTTCAAACACTAACTTAGAATGTATCATCCATATCCTAAGTTCTCCTATTATGCTTAAGAACAAGGCTCAAGATTCAAGGTGTACATAGCAATCAAGTCAAGGTAAGCAAAAGACTCAATCTAGACTCATGTGATATCCGTTGTTATCTACTTTATCCAAATCTAACTATTCTGAGAAGATACAATTTTAGGATCTCCAATATCCAGCTATCGAGTAAGATCTCAGATTTACAACTTTAATGTTAATATTAGAACTTAATAAGTTCTAATTCATAATCATATGACAACTATAAAGTTTAAAATGAATCAATCAACAACCTATTTATTATTATTTTTCTCTCTCACCCAAATCTTGATTAAGTAAATCAAGATTTAAGGATTTTGGATTTAAACTCTTCTTTGGTGTTCAAATCCTAAATCCAAGGTAATGTCCTAATAAGGATCTAAGGTTCACACTTAAAACCCAATTTAAAGATAAGGAATCCTATAAGCTGAAGGATCCAGAACTAAGAACTTAGTGAAAGGTTACTCTACTAGTTATAAGACAAAATAATCAATTAAGAACTTGAGAATCTAAGATTTATATTTAATCTTAAAGATAATTTTATTATCCTATAGATTGAATTAATTCTACACCCACATGGAAGGTTTCAAAAGAATTAACAATAAATCACTTAAGGAATTTAAAAGGGAGGTAGTTCAATTCAAAGAGAAGATCTAAAGTATATGATTTAAAATCTAAGATCTAATGTTTGATCACTTTAAGACTTAAGCTAGGTTTTCAACTTAGGATTTTGCAAGAGTGTTTCTCTTAGAATTCAAGCTCATGGACTAACTTAATTGAACTATTAAATTAAGGTTTAGCATTTTAAGATATTCAGGCTTTGCTTTTAAGGTAAAGTGATTCCTTTATGGCATTTAAGATTTTAAGGTCTTAATTAAGACTAATGCAAGATTTCTTATCTCAACATCAATATTATTAACCTAAGTGTTCAGAAAGGTTCTAATAATCTAGATAAAGATGTTTTGCTGAATTTTCAAGGCTTAAGGGATACTTGAACACATTTTAATCAAAATGACCAAAATGCCCCTCTTAAGGCTAAAAATGGAATTTTAAGATTTAATTATCCAAATTGATTCTAATCTGTTTTAATGAGTTCCATAATGATTAATGAAGTAGGAAATACACTTATCTTAGGTTTTGGCAACATAATTAGTCTAATTAGCACAAATCACCTATTTAAGCCAATTGAGGTGATTAAGGAATCTAAGACATTCTAGGGCAATCCAACCTTATCCATGGGTTCTACTACACTTAAGGAAGCATTAAGAACCTATTTTATTAGGATCAGAGGTTTAATTAGGGTTTAATTTATTAATCCTTAATTATAGTGATTAAGGAGTGATTAACAAAATTAAATATCCTAAATTATTTTAAGGGTCCACAATTGTTCTTTGGGATCTTATGAACAGTTAGAGCCCTTAATTAACATATTTGGGTATTTATTGAATTTAATATAATTTAATTAAGAATAAAAAAGGATTAGACAATTATTTAAAATCCAATAATTGGATTTGTAATTTTATTGTATATTCAAATTATTTGTATTTTTCTGATTCAAATGGTATATTAGATCATACCATTTGGACAAATATAATTAAGGTTATTTAAATAATTTAATCTATATTTTTATTTAAATCAAACCATAAGCTAATTAATTAAATCTATTAATCATTGAATTATTAGAAGGAAAATAATTCCTAAATAATTTAAATAAAACTGCCGCTCGAATTCAGAACTGCGCGGGTCGTGGTCTAACTCGGCTCGAAGCGCCAGTGTGTTGTCTTCCTCGCGCCTACGCCACATACCCGCTCGCCTAGGGTTAGCTTCAGTCGTGAAATTCTCAGTGCACACTCCACGATAGACCTTGATCTCAACGGCTACACCGTCAGGGAACTAAGATGCGTCGATTGAGGTAAGAACCCCCATCTGGATCGTCGGGGTGCTACTCAACTGAGAGGCACTAAGGGAAGGAACTTAGGGTTCCCTGTGAGCAAGCAATTCTCCTCATAAGAGTCATCAAATTAACGGGATTTGATCCCTACTCCATTAGTGAGGTGAGGCGAGTCGAACCCCCAAGATCTCACAGCTTGGGGTGTCTTGGATCGTCGAGTCCATACTCGAGCTCGGCTGTCCCCAAACCAGATAATCGAATGATCAAAATAGGCTAGCCCAGACCCTATGGACAATCACATTGGGTTTCTTAAGTGGCTACGACAATCTAGACGACATCCAGAGGCTCATCTAGAGGATAGAATGGAAACTGAACTCTCTGAGTTCAATGGGAGAAGGCTGTACCTAAAGTCAAGGTCGCAGGCTCGGCCGAGGGGAATTGGAGTGCTTCCAAGCTTCCCAAGCAGTAGACACAGATTCGCAGGGAGTCTGAACACCAGACGGACCCCTCTATCAGCGGTTTTAAGCTCCAAAAAATGCCGGGAATTTGGCGAGTGTGATGGAAGCTCCAGGGGGCTTCGATTGGTAAATTAAGAGTTCACTGTGAGCAAAGGGACTCATTGTGAATCTCTGGGGGTATTTATAGGCCGTGGGGAGTCCTGGGAGTGGATGCCATGGCTCGGGCTTGGAGAATGGCTAGGCCCGAAGCAATGGGGTGGCTGGAATGGTCAGGGGCAATTCAGGGAGAAGGCGGCCGGCAAGACGAATGTCCCAAGGGTAGGAGAGGAATTTTGGCATCTTCTCGTACTGCCATAGGGGCTGGAGGGGATATGGCTATCGGGGGGACAGCGAGCGACGGGCGAGAGGAAGGGGATGATCCACAGTGCTCGGGGTGCTCCAGGCCGTCTGATTGATCATTCGTCGAAGTGGGACGACTCTGATCTCCCGACACTTAATGAACGAACGCGGATAAGAGATCAGCCGTTGGATCAGATCGGGTGATCTAACGGTTGATCGAGGATACTTACGGCGAATAGATAGATGCCGTCGAATTGAAGTCTCGAAACTGCGAAACGGTTGAGATAAGACGGATCCGATCGATAGCACGGGCCATTGGATCAGATTCGCGGAATGAATGGCTCGAATGGCGCCCGTACTTTGGGGTCAGCCGACTGTTGGAGGGAGGGTAGGAATGAAATTATAAATTGTTTAGAAACCTAATTTGCAATTGAACCAATTTAAATTAAATCCAAAATATGCTTAAATGACCTCCAAAAATTTCCAAAATTTCACTGCTAGCTAATTTGGGGGTGAGAAATTCAAAAATGAAATCAAATTTTGATTTGGAGATCAACTCAATTTAGGTATTTTCTAGGGCTCAAAAATAGCCAAAAATACCAAAATTCCTAATTTAGCTCCGATTAATTCCAAATTTCTAGGGTTAGGTTTAAATGACCCATGGAGTCTAATGGAATCAAAATCAAAGCTTAGTTTGGCTTAATTACTCTAAATTTAACTAAGGTGACAACTAAGGTTATTACAATTCAATACTAAGGTAGATGCCTCTCCATGAGTTTTCTTCCGCACCTCCTCATTCAGTACAAGTCCAACAATGTCATTGAACTTCAATGACGCATTCCCTGATGAATTACTTATGGCTATAATCAGCCCATCCCAACTGTCTGGCAATGAAGATAGGAACAACAGAGCTCGGACCTTATTATCAAAACTGATGCCCATAGAACTCAACTAGCTCATCACGGTGTTGAACCCATTGAGGTACTCAGTCACTGAATGATCATCCACCAACCTCATATTAAATAGTCTTTTCATCAAGAAAACCTTATTCAAAGTAGAAGGCTTCTTATACATCCTCGTTAGAGCATTCATGAGATCTATAGTAGTTTTCTCATTAACGATATTAAAATCAATAGAAGAAGACAATGATAAGTGTGTAAAACCCAATGCGGTTCTATCAAGAACCTCCCATTCTTCATCAGTCATAGTTCCAGGTTTCTTATCGGCTCCTTTCAATGGAAGATACATTTTTTTTTGATAGAGCAAATCTTCCATTTGCATTTTCCAAAACGCAAAGTTCGTCCCGCTGACCTTCTCAATCTTATGTCTCATTTCTTCGGCCATGTCTCTCACTCAAACAAGAAAACCCTCCTTAGCAACAAGGCAAAGAATCTTTTTCTCTAATACCACTTGTTGTGAACACCAGCAATACACAAGATACCAATGCAGAATGATACTTGTAATGCACACAATCAAACCAAAGTCCAAAGCCTTTGAAGATCGGGGTGTGTTGACGGTTACCGAGCTAGGTTAGAAATAAAAAAATCACATCAAAAAAGAACACATCACATACAATCATCCAAACACAAGCATATACGTGGAAAACTCAAGATTGAGAAAAACTACGGAGCCACACCAACGAGAAAATTCACTATGAAAAAAAAACTTCAATGTTTACAGAATTACAAGAGCTATATCACCTCAGCTTACACATTTGTAGCTCCACTCTTAGAATGGAGAAATGAAGAAGCTACTACCTCATGAAGTTTCTTCTTCAAACAGCAAGCCTTCTCTTACTCAGCAGCTCCCTATAGTTTCTTCTAGGGTTCTCTTCTTCTCAACCTCCAAAGCCTCCAAACTGATTGCAAAAGCCTTATGTTTTCTTCCACTACTTTGTCTTAAGTAGATGACTCTATTTTAGACCCAAAAAGTTCAAAATACTTCTCAGATTTCTTTAGATCGAGACCTGGAATGAAGTAGAACACTGTCGGCCGCTACGGCTCACTGTAGCGGTCGACTTTCAAATTTGCATCCACAGTAGCACGTTGCAGCTAGCCGTAGCGCCCACATCTGATTCCGCAGCGGCGCGATGTCGCGCACTGCAGCACATTTTCTTGATTGCTGACAACTGAGGAGTGCCTAGCACCTCAGTTTTGGGCTTGGTTCCGCTGGGGTGCGCTTCGGCGTGCTGCGGCGCGCTGGGGCGCGCGATAACACCTGTGCTGTTCTTGGACAGTGAAGTCTCCACAACACAACATATGTATTAGTCTAATACATATGATAAGTATTTTACTCTTATATTAAGTATTGGCTCTCAACCATTCTCTTGGGTTGAGTTAGCAGCCTTCAGTGTGGCTAGTTTCCTTAGCCCGCCTATTCGGGGAGATGAGTTACGTCTTCCCGAGTAGCGCATCGCTCCGCCACTGAATTTAGTTTATTTTTGCAAGTGTCAACGGAGCGGGGCGCTACACTCGAGGTCATGCAGACTCTCGAAAACTTCTACTTGTAGAGGGCAGACTTGAACCAAGACTTCCTGCTAAGCATCCAGAAGATGAAGGACAAGATTGGAAAGATCAGGACCAACCAACTGGTACAGAAGTTCATTTCAGAATTCTTTCCCAAGGCTCAGTAACTGTTTTGTACTCAATTTATAAGTAAATATGTAGCCACGTGGATTTTTGGCAGTCATCTGTTCATTGTTATATAATAAATATTATTTTAGGGAGGTTTATTACATTTAATATGGGTCCCAAGTCGGGACCGAAAAAAATATTACCTTGGGCAGGTTATTATTTTAGATAGTATTACATTAGACAGATTCTACTGTAGTGAGGCATTTTAGCAAGACCCTTCAATTTATATTTTTGTGGTTTATATTATATAATTTAAAGAATCTTAAATTTTATTTTAAACTAAATTGGACTATAAGTATAAAATTTTCCAAAAATTTCTTTTACAAAAATAATTTTTGGAATATTAATTATCACCTTAGGACAAAAAATGTCCCCAAAAGAAGACAAATTTTCATTTTTCATCTGAGCCACCCAAAATCCCCATGATCAAATCTTGATCCTTGATTTGATCCTAATGGAAAGCTGAAATTATCTCATTCAGCCCATTCGAATTCAAATCAAGGACTATCCTAATTTAGCAAGCAAATCCCATCTCATCTTCTTCCCTTCACCTCCAAAGCCTCACTTCCTCACCATAAGTCATCATAAGAATAAAAAAGGAGCATCTAAAGAGCTTCAAACCATCTAAAGGATGAGAACCAAAGCTTCAACAACTCACAAGATAACATCTCCATAAATCAAATCCTCATCAAGGTAATCTCTTCCAACCTTTCCTTTATTCTTGTAATCACCATGAAAAGAAATAAATCATTCATGATGAATAATAAACTTGATTTAGATATATTTAAAGATCAATACTAAATCAAGCTTATTACTCATAAAAATTATTGGGATCTCTTAGGGTTTAAATCAATACAAAACAATACTTGAGAATATTGAGTAAACCAAAATAAAGCATAAACAATCACATGCAATCACAAACACAACTATAAGAAAAATGATTTACGTAGAACAAAAGTTTTATTATAGAGAAAAAGGAGATTACACTGATTTTAGGGTTTACTAACCCTTACAAGACCTTTAAGAGTATCTTCTTCCTTGCAAATAGAGCAACCACCATACAAAACTAAAAAGGAGGCTAATAGAATTTCTAAAAACCTTAACTCTAAAAACAGGTTAAGAAATATATATAAACTGTTCAAAATTGGGCAAAACAAGCCGTGCTGTAGCGCCCGCTTCTCGGGCTGGTGCCCGTTGCGACGCGCCTATAGCGCCTTCCTCCAACATGCTATTCATTTTCCTTTATAACAAAAATTCCTTACAAAGATTCTTTAGGGACCAAGGGCTAATGGGTATTTTAGAAATATATTGGACACAAATTGTCTTTAGGGACCAAGGGCTAATGAGCACTTTAGAAATATTTTTTTGATGTTCAAAGTTTAGCAAAAAAATAGAAAATTTTAATTAATCAAATTTAATTTATTTTCATAAAAATAGTGTTTATATTTCAAAATTTGGTATTTTTACAACCCAATCTATATAATTGCTACAAATAACTTATTGTAATAATAAAATTTAATTTTTTAGTGCTTTTAAAATAATGATATATATTTAAATTCATACATACATAATTAGACATTTAAATAGAATAAATTAGTAAATATACACAAAATAAATAAAATCAAATACTTGAAATTACTAATGATTTATCAAACAACAAAATTAATGATTTAATATGGCTTCAAAAAGATAAAAGAACTAACTTTATTTTGAGCCTATTTTAATTTGCAATGTAGTTTAAAGTTTAAAATAGGCTTTACCTCTTTTTGAATTGCAAAAGTGTTATCATTATTAAGTATGTGACAAAAAGTTAAAATTGTATCATTATATGATGATTCTCTAAAGGGAGAAAAACAACTTGATATATACAGGCGAGGTCGGCTGCAACCCTCAGTGAAATAAGGATGGATCTATCATCTTATGAAGTGGCTAGATCCAGAGAAAAGATTCACTAATTTGTCAAATGACTAATCATACTATCCATGAGTAATAATAAAACTTCCTAAAGGTTATACTTATGTGTTTAATTATTTGCATATCTCATTTAATTTGGAATTGAATTATCTCAATTCCATCCCTAAATTTACTTGCGAGAAAAGGGTCAAGAGTCGAATAAGTGAGATGTAGTTGAATTTGTTTTATTTTAAGTTGATGTATTAAAGAAGAAATTATGTAATATTTAATGTGGGGCTTTGTGCTAATGAAAAGGTTCATGTTAATTAAATTGCTTTATCAATGATGTTTAAATTATAAATTATTGTTTGGAAATTCTCAATATTCATCCTCAGGTGATTATGTAAACAGTACTGAATGCAGTCTTTGTGGGGAATCTAAAGAGAACTTAAATCCCTAGTACTTTAGTTGTCATTACTCCCTTTCCCTCCTCCGATCCTTAAAAATGGCGAGTGGCTACCGCCTGCCCCTTTCGCTGCTTTCAAGTGTGGGAGTGCAGCGAGGTTCTCTTGAGAGTTGAGGAAAGAAAAAAGTTTTACTGCTTGTTAGCAATTTGGCATGAAATATTTAGATCGAAAGAAACAATCGAATTTTTGGGATGATGGTAGTGCAATACACTACTACTGAGAGGAAAATGCTTCAAATTAAGATGCTGAGCAAGGTCGAGGAGCTTTGTATATGGCAATGAGAGGGCAATGAAGATTTGAGACCCATGGGATGGCCGACCAACTCTCTTGCTCTAAGCCTCATGTTTCAAGTTGGTTACAAATGCTCCATAAAAAATACCATCTAATCTTGCCTTTCAAATACTTCATGAATTGGCAACTGCCTTGGGTCTCCACTCCTTTCTAAGTCCTGAGCTAACTATATACCTGAACTTGGTTGGCCGGACTTCTGGTTCCTTTTATTTACAAGGTTGTGTGATCCTCGCTAGTGGTGTCCCTCTTGCTCTTCTCGGCCTGGTTTTATTTACACATCGCCTGCTTCTTATCTATGAAGTGAGAAATGGTTTCATCTAGTGTCTTAACTGCTTTCACTTGCTATTAATGCTTTCTTGGCCTCTTTTTTTGTTTGCTTATTGCTCTGCTCATGTAAATGCCCCATCCCTAAATGCTCTCAATATATTTCATGAAAAATGTAAATAATATTTTATTAATAAGACAAATATGTTTCCCACTTTCATGCTAATTTTATAATGCAATTATATATTCGCTTGTGGCCTCCATTATTGTTCGAGAGGAGCTCATGTGAGTAGATATGATTCCTTGATGTCGATGTATGTGAAGCGGCTGAAAAGTGCTACCTTTCTATATGATGCAAACAAATATTAGTTATAATGTCTTCTAATGTCTATGTATATATCTATTTAATTGTGGTTCAGTGCAGTCCAGCCTACCTAATTCGCCAGCTAAGCGACTCTTTCGGCCTTCTCATTTATCCTTCCTAGGTTATGTTTACGCAGTTCGACTCCTGGAAATGATTGAATCAAAGAAGATAGAGTTTGATATCTATTTTTATTGATTTGATAAGCTTGAATAGCCTAAAAATGCATTAGGAAGTATTGCGGACCTGCCGAAGGCGAAATGGGCTCCAGGACAAACTGTTTTTTGGCGAGAGACGAGTGCCTCCTATATGCTCGAAGCACTGCTCAATAAACCCGAGAGGCGATAACGCTTGGGTCCCCAAACACCCGACGGACTCTTTTTTGCGCTTATTGAGTCATATATTCCTAAGAGGTTTTAGGGGGTTGCTAATGTGTTGTAATCTTTTTTTTGTCTTCCTTTTATGAGCTTCCATTATTTTGTATTTTGCGGGGCAATCGTTGAAAAGAGTTTAGAACCTTTTGTTACATGTAAATTCTTTTCTCCTCTTCCATTTAGTAAAATCGCCTCCTCTCCTCCTAGTGGACACAGGTGAGTCTTACTGAACCATATAAATATTGTGTTTCATAATGTGCTTGTGAAATTTTGGGTTTGCAATTATGTTCCTTATTGGCGACAAGTGTGTCTCTTGGTGATGCGGTCTCAACAAATGATGTCAGAGACGACAACTTTTTCTACGAGGTATGATCGATGTTTAGTTGTTTGTACCATGACCTAGAATATTAGCCTTTTGTAGATAAAAGTGTAAATCTTGCATAGTCCCTCAACCATGCATGCCTAAAGACATTCACGCTCTTAGTTTTGCATGTAGTAATTGACTCATACAACGGAATCTCATTTATTCTTTTCTCTTCCACAACATTTCTTAATCATCATCTGCTTGCTTGATATAGGCTCTAGAAGATAATAACTGTGGAGCAATTGGAGTTGCATCAAACTTTACTTTATGCATACTTTCTTTAGCCCCAATAGAACTCTCCACCTGCTTTGAGCTCTCTGACCTCATAAAATACTTCTCGACAAATATAAAATCCCTTCTCACAAAACCTTTCTTGTCCTAATTAAAAGTATAAACCCTTTCACCCCTTGCTTTGACCTAATAAATATAGTCACTACTTTGGCTTTAGCTTATCAAGCTTCACATGCTAATAAGCAAGACAACTAATGATTTTTAGTTGATCATAATCATAAGCAAATTTACATGACCCTGACTCTATAGGAATCCTCTACTTAATCATTACAAATGGAAAATAGTACAGCAAGTGGCTAGCATAGTCTTGGGCCTTTGTCCAAAGAACTTTATCCATCCCAACATTAAACATTGTACATCAAACTTTTTTTCACAAATGTTTGATTCATTTACTTTGTCACCCCATTCTATTATCGTCTCTCTAACTATGAAATAGTGTTATATGCTAGACATATGGTACTTTTGTAAGAATCCATCTAATGTATACTCACCCCTATTATATGATATAATCTTTCTAGCTATTTGTGCTAGCCTAGTTCTCTATTCATCTTTTCCAAATCATAAAGCTTTCCAGTACTTCATAGTTGCACTTCATGATGTACACCAAAAAGAATCTTGAGTAGCCATCAATAAAAGAAACAAAATACCACCATCTGTCAAATATTGTTATCTCATTTATGTGTGCACATAACCAAGTATCTCTTTTATATTATGAATGCCAGTACTAAAGGATATGCATGTCTTCTTACCAAACACAATACCTATAAATTTAAGCTTACATGTATTATCTCCTTCAATCCACGCTTGCTTCCTTAATGCACTAGCCTCATTTGCCATACATAGTAGCATCAAAGGAATCACCAGCTATAATAGATCCACCTTTCATTATACTCCTTTGGAGATAATACAAAATGTGATGTTGGACTCTCTTCATGTAAGTCAATGCTCTATAACTAATTTTCATAACCCTTATTTCAATGGCCATCATATAGTCGTTTGCCTTTAAAGATCCAACAAATAATAGGCTGTTGCGCATCTCCATGTCTCACTTTATATCTCGAATAGCCCCATCATGCATTTGCACCAAAACACTTTATATCCCAATAGTATAACAAACTTTATTATTGATCTTATTATGATGTCATTATCAAGATCCATATACGACAAAACCAATCCCACCAAGGTAAAATATGATAGGTTGCTCTGTATCTATGATCCAACATGCATTGTCGGTATACAAGCTTTGGGGCACAACTAAAAGGGATATATATGAGTCCCCCCCATCACATCTCTTGAGTAATATGAGTTATTATCTCTAGAGAATTCACGCTGATCTTCAACTTAGGATATTTTCTCTTCCAATCAAAATGTGCACTTATTGCTCTCAATACTTCAACCTCGAGCCTTATCCCCCCTCTAATTGCTATCGATGCTGCTACACTGCTTCTTCCAATTATTCTTCTTATTGATCTTTATCTTTGGAGGGTTAGTGCTTTGGTCATTTCTATCTTGATGGACTCTTGTCCCTTCATCGAAACTCATGGCTCAACAATGCTATTACGATATTTTTGGTGTCCATGGTGAGACGGATGTGGATTAATTAGCATGTGCTCATATTTATCTTACTCCAATTCTTCTCTATCATCTCTTTCAGCTTTTCATTCTTGTCTTAGATATTTATGGCACACAACACATCTATAAACTCACATTGCTGCGTACCAAAGTTAGTTCTTACATCATATTTGGTGATCAATCTTTGGCTGATGCATCACAATCTGGTTCTTGAATCTCTTAACCATTGTAAGAGTGTACGAAGCTTCTCCCTTCCGCCATGGCACAATCGCTTGAACCTCCATTGTATCTAATAACAATAACCGTCGGCTTCGATAGTATTCGTCGAGAATGTCATTAGTTCAGTGAAATTTACATATGCCCATTGGGCAGAAGAGGATGATATTTTCATCAAAAAACAAACGATGCTTTAACTAACAAATCCTAAGATCTTCTTAGGAATTTATATTAGGATCTCAATTTAATCTTAAATCACTCAAATAACTCGATTTAGATTTATTATATTTAAAATACTTAAAATATATTTATGACATCCCATCAATAAATATTTTTGCCAGATTAAAAAGCTTGAAATAATGTCAAATGAAATCTCACTGTTGTGGCAGCTGGCATCCTTTCATCTTTCTTCGAGACACAATCACATGGATTGCTATTTGGAACGTTCATTGTTAAGGAATAGGACAAATTTTACAGATCTGCCCTTTACGAATGTCTAACTCTCAAAATATTATTTTTGCCCAAAATAAATAATAAAAAATTATTAAGAATATATTGAACTTTATTATAGATATATTTGTATTTAGATTCATATATAAAAAAATAAAAGAAAGAAATATTTCTATTGATTATGAATATTTTCTTGAGATTTATACTCTTAAACAATGGGTTATAATGAGTAAATTATTGGTATTTTAAGTTAAAAAAGACTAATGATGCATCTTTAGAGATATGTATCCATAAATAAATAAAAAAATGTGCTGCAGGCTCTTTCTAAATCATGCTTATTTGAGTAGTATTGAGGTGTTAAAGGCCTGGCTCGAGTCGAGTCAGCTCAGACTCGTTCTCATTCGAATCGTGTTCAAGTTATTTCAAGTAAAGTCAAATAAATTTTGAATATGAGATGGAGTTTGAGTGTATTAGATGTAATTCCACGATTATCTACACCATCATCGCTCATTTGCTGCAAACGAGTGATTAGCTCAATCAAACTGGCATCACCAAGAATCACGATGAGCGTAGTTCAAGAAGTGACTGAACTAATCTTATATATTCAAAGTAACATCCAGATACGACATCGATAATATGAAGATTCAAAAGAGGTACATTGATAATTTGAAGGCTCTATGCACACTAGTCTTAACTAAATCCTTGCATACAATCTTTATTTCTTTCGGATGTGTCTGTTCCATCACTTGAAATTTGAAAGAGTAGCAACGCTCAAGTGAAATTGATATACCACAGATCATGATGCAAGAAGTAGCAAAGTAAATCCTGTGCCACTTCCTAATAATGACTAAATGCAGAACAATATGCCAACCATTTTCAATTTGAATTCAGGTTAACGTTTAAGATCTAGCATCATATACTTAAATCATAAGAATATAAACGTCATAGTAATAAATCTTTTATTTGTAGCCACCAAAGCAGAGCATTACACTATTGACTTTAACTTCACAAGAACGCAATCAATTCAAGTTTCTTGTGCAAATTTGGATATTAAAGCTATAAATTGAGTGCTTTATTAATAGAAAAAAAAAATGTAAGCATTTATAGTATGACAGACAAGCTGTGGGAATCAAACGAGGGGTTTGTATGTATCTTTATCAGAATTTCCTAACAGGTCGAAAGACTTAATGATGCAAACTTAATTCTGGATATTTCTGCGTATTTGGGTTAATGATTATCAAAGCATTGGATTCTGTTAAAAAGGTGTATGAAGCTGCAATGAGCATTGGTTTTCTAAATATATAAGTAGCTGTAAAGAAAGCAGCAAAGAGTTGTAAAGAGCTATAATGAGCATTAGTTTTCTAAATACAAGTCTAGACAAACAGCAAAGGCTTCAAGAAGCAAGCAAAATTTGAAATTGCTGGATGCAGGCTTTGCAAACTTTAAATACTCAAGTGAGATGGGTTAATTAATTGTGCTTAGAGAGTTTTGCACAATGCCAGCATGACAGGTAGAAAGGGCAAAATATTCTCTTATTTTTATTTGTTGGCTTTCATCACTTTTGTACTTGATGCATAAGGCTTGATGACCCAAGAAATTTAAAAAACTGTGTAAAACAAATTTGAGTTCAATATGCTTTTTTTTCTCCATGTGTGGTTATTTGCTAGCTTTTTTTTTTTTTCATTTTATCATAGATTGTTGTTGTTGATCGGAAGAATGGAAGTAAGTTCTGTTGAGATCGGTAGGGTTATAAACAATGCGGAATAAATGCTTGAAAATATTGAGTAAACCAAAATAAAATAGGAACAATCACATGCAATCACAAATACAGTCACAAGAAAAGGATTTACATGGTTCGGTGCAAACGTCTACATCAACAGGAAAGCAAAAGTTTCACTATATAGAGAGAGAGGATTATACTGATTGTAGGGTTTATAAACCCTTATCGTCTCACAGAGTTTCTTCTTCTTCACAAAATGGAGCAACCTCTACACTAAAACTCAAAAATAGGGGCTAATTGAATCTCAAAAAAGCTTAACCCTAAAAATGGGTTAAGAAATATATATAGGCTGCTTAAAACTAGGCAAAACAGGTCGCAGGCACGCTGTAGCACCAGCCTCTCAAGCCGATGCCCGCTGCGGTGCGCCTCTTAGGCTGGCACCCGCTGAACTGAATGCTCTGAATGAACTGAATAAATGTTTACGCTTTTCAAATACTAACTTAGGATACATTATCAATATCCTGAGTTCACCTATTATGTCCAAGAAAATAGGCTCAATATACAAGGCGTGCAGAGCAACAATATTCAAAATAAGCAACAATAGAATAATCATATATTTTAGAGGTTGAATAAATTCTAAACCCATAAGGAGGTTTCAAAAGAATTAAACAATTAAATCAATTAAGGATCTCCAAGATGATGGCATAATTAGATCAAAATGATTAAGAATCTAAGATCTAAGATCTAAGATCTAAGGTTTGATCACTTAAGATCTAAACTAAAATGTAGACTTATGATTTACATAACAATTCTTATAAATTTATAGCTCATGGATGATCTTAGTAAGGCAATTAAACTAGAATTTGAATGCTAGTATTAATTAAGTTATTCTCTAATGGGGAGTCTTAAATTCTCATTAAGATCTTAAGATCTAATTATGGAAATTCAAGACTTATTTACTTAGATTAAATTTATTAGACTTAAGAAATTACAGAAAGGATACTAATGCATTAATTAGAAGCACATTACTGAAATTTTAGGGTTTAAGGACGCTTAAATAATGTTTTAGTCAAAATGACCAAAATACCATTCTTAAGACTAAAATTGGAATTTAAGATTTTTTAATATTCAAATTGATTCAAATTAATTTTAATAGACTTAATATGGATTAGAGAGGTAGATGAAGCTCTCAATTCAAGATTTGATATCCTAAATAGTCTAATTAATACTAATCACATTTTAAGACCAAACAAGGTGATTAAAAAAATTAGGGTTGATTAAGATGATCCAAGCATAGATATAAGCTCTACTGCACTTAAGAAGGTAATTGAAACTTAAATCTCTAAAATCAGAGGATTAAATAAGGCTTAATTAACTAAATAAGGTTTATAATAATTAAGAGGTGATTAGCAAGTTTTGAAGTCCTATATTATTTTTAATGTCATAATTAAATTATTCATAGTCTTATGAGCAATCAGAGACTAAAATCATAATTTTTGGATATTAATTGAATTGATTGTGAATTAATTAAGATCAGAGAAGGATTAGATAATTCTGTAAAATCTAACTATAAGATCTTAAATTTTATTCCATATTATTATTCCTTGCATATTTCTGATTCAAATGGTATATTGGATTATGCCATTTGGATAGGTATAGCTAAAGTTATTTCATTAAATTAATTTGAATGTTTTTCATTAATTAAACTATAGGGTATTTAATTAATGCAATTTATAAGGGAATTAATAAAAGGAAAACAATTCCTTATTCCATTTAATTAACTTGGCCCGATTTCTAAGCTGCGTGGGTCAGAGCAGGGCCTGAGTGGGTTGGCGCTGCACACCGTGCGGGCCTGGGCTGGCCCGGCCCGATGCGCCAGTGCCTTCGTCCTCGATACCCCTTACGCAAACAACCACGTGATGATACCTTGGAATGCCAATTCATCACCGCTACATCTCGCTACGGCCAGCATTCAGTCGCCGCACCTTCAGGAGGTCAAGACTCGTCGATTAAACCTGGAAGCTCTAATTGGGACGGACTAGAATGCCGGATGACTGCTCCACCGAAACGTCCCAATTTCAAATGATTAGAGTTTTCTGTGAGGGGATAATTCTACTCACACAAGCCACCAAACGGATGGGGCTCAATCCCTATACCACCAGTGATGTGAGGCAAGTCGAACCCCCAAGGTTTTGCAACCTGGGGTGTAGCCAATCGTTGGGTCCTTACTCGGACTCAGCCATGGCTCGGCTGCTAGCTCGATCGATTGATACGATCGATCAGAGCTAGCTTAAACCTTGGGAATAATCAAGGTAAGTTCCTAAGAGGCTAAGGCAACTAGACAACATCCAGAGGCTCAATCCAGAAGCTTAAATGAAGAACTGAACTCACACAGTTCAGTGGGAAGAGGTTGTACCTGTAACTAGTGTTGCAGGCATGGCCAAGGGGAATTGAGGCGAGCTAGAGCTTCTAGAAGATCACAGTAACCTAGCAATGGGTCTGAACACTACACACGTACCCTCTATCAGTGGTACGCAGCTCCTGGGATGCGGGATTTGTCGGGATGACGGGGAGCTCTAGAGGACTTCAGCTAGACAATTGGGGGATCAAAGTAGGCAAAAGGACTCGCTATGATGTCCCAAGGGTATATATAGGCATTAGGAGGCTATAAGGGTGGATTCCATAGCTTAGGAACCATGACATTGCTCGGGCCGAAGGAAAAGCTCGGTTCAAATGGCTGAGGGCAATTCAGGGAGAGCACTACCGATAGACGATTGCGCTCGAGGGTAGAAGAGGGAGATTGAGATATTTCCTATATTACCAAGAGGGCTGAAGGGATCTGGCTATCGGGGGGGGGGGGGACCAGTCGTGCGTACGGGCGAGGGGAAGTAGATGATCCATAGTGTTGGGAACGCTGGGAGCTGTCCAATAGATCTTTGTTTGGAGTGGAACGGCTCTGATCTTCGGACATCTAATAGCTGAACACGGATAGGAGATCAGCCGTTGGATCATATCAATAGATCTAACGGTTGATTGAGGGTACTTACGGTGGATAGCTAGATGCCGTCGGATCAAACTTCAAAATTGCGGAATGGTCGAGATGAGACGGATTTGATCGAAGGAATGGGTTGTTGGATAAGATCCGCAAAAATCAACAGCCCGGATGGCACTCGCGGTTTGGGGTCAGCCGACCGTTGAAGGGAAGGTATATTTGCAATTAGGAATTGTTTAAAACCCTAAATTACAATTGAACAAATTTAAATTAAATCCAAAATAGACCTGAATGACCTCTAAAAATTCCCAACACCCTTAGCTAATTTGGATGTGATAAATTGAAAAATGAACTCATATTTTTCTTTGGAGATCAAATTATTTTAGCTACTTTTAGGATCCAAAAATAAGCAAAAATATTATAATGCTCAATTAAGCTCTGATTGATTTCAAACTTCTAGGGTTAAGTTTAAATGATCCATTGAGTTTAATGGAATCAAAATTAAAACTTAGTTTAGCTTAATTAATCTGAATTTAGCTAGGGTAATAACTAGGGTTGTTATATGCAATGGGTGAACTTTTGAACTATGAGCACCTTTGTCATCATATATGCGGGATTATCTTTAGTATCAATCTTCTTCAGTAAGATCTCATATTCTTCAATTATGTCTCGGATGAAATGGTGTCAGACATTAATATGTTTTGTGCTAGCATGACAGATCGGATTAGTAGCAAAAAATAAAGCGCTATGGCTATCATAGTAAACTACTACCTCATTTTGCTTCGCACCCAAATATTTCAGCAAGCCTTTCATCCAAATAGCTTCCTTGAATGCTTCAGTAATTGCCATATATTCAGCTTCTATCATAGACAGGGCAATTGTAGAATGAAGAGTTGACCTCCATCATACTAGACCTCCTACTAGAGTGAATACATAATCAGTTGTTGATCATCTTTGATCTAAATCTCTAGCATAGTCGGAGTCCACATATACAATGCATAAGTCAGCTATTGAGGACTGCTTCTGAAATAATAGGCCAACACTAATCGTACCTTTTAGGTACCAAAAAATCTCCATCACTTCTTACTAGTGATCCTTCCCAGGATTGTGCATGTATCGGCTCATAACTCCAATAGCTTGAGCCAAATCTGGTCTAGTGCAAACTATGGCATACATCGAGCTCCCAAGTGTGCTAGCATATGGCACTCTATGCATTTCTTCTTTCTTAAGATCTGTCTTTGGACATTGCTCTACAGGTAAGCAAAAGTGAGGTGCTAGAGGTATACTCATAGACCTTGTAGTGTCTTCAATTCTAAACCTCCTCAACATATTCTCCAAATACCCCTTTTGAGTAGCCAAATCTTCCATACTGTTCTATCCCTACAATTTTCCATTCCTTAAGTTTTCTTTGCCTTTCTCAAATTATTTATTTTAAAATCCATTGACAGTTGATCCTTCAGATGATCCATCTCTGTCTGATTTGAGGTAGCTATCAACATGTCATCGACATACAATAATAAGTAAATGTAGTTACCTTGAGGCAACCTCTTGAAATACACATGTAATAACCCTAAGTTGTTACTTAGCTTAATTGCATCATAATTATCATTCTATTGAGTTCATCTAGTCATTAGAATCAATCCCTAAAGATTTGGAGCGATTTGGAGCTCAATTTAATATTTAATTAATTAGAAAATTATGATATTTAATTTGACCTCGAAATTGAAATCTGACTTCTCCATTTTGCTCGTCACCCTCAAATTAGCTAGGGGTGATGTTTTGGAAGTATTTGAAAGTTGTTGAGTTTTCGTGAATATTTTAATATAATTAAATACCCAAAAAATAGAAAAATTAAATACTCATCAGAATCAAAATTTGACTTTGTCGTTGAATTCCTCACCCCCAAATTAGATTGGGGATAAATTTTTTAGATTTTTCGGAGCACGTTTATAAAATCTGATTTTTAAGGCAATAATTAATTAAATAAATTGAATTAATATTTATTAAACCTCCATTTTTTTTCTTTCTTACTTTTTCCCTGGCTGAACCCCACTCCCCTGCTGCATTCGGCGCCCCCTCTTCTCCATTCTGGTGCACGCAAAGGGAGCCTTTGCCTCCCTCTCCTATCTATTGCTGCCAAGTCTTTTCCCCATACTTGTGATGGGATGACTCCAGATCATCCCATCCAAGAGCCATGCTCCCATCTCTTTAAAAAGAATTCCTTCAGCCCCATTCTCCATTTTGCTCAAGTTGTTATAGGATCTATCAAGCCTCTCAAGCTCAAGCTCCCAAGGATACTTAGAAAAATCTGTCATTTGCAAATTTGATGATCCAATGACTACTCCATTTTTATTCTCATGCTTATCTCACATATAAAAGAATCAGTGGTTGAGTATGGAAGCCATTAGAGCTCATTAAGATAGTAAATTTTAGGGTAAATGAACATCTCTATTTTTCCTTCTTTTTGTATACCTATACCTTTAACCTCCTTGTTTGTATTGTTAAAATAATCATTTTGTGTTGATTTTTGTATCAATAGAAAGGTCTCAAAAATACTTTTCCATTGGTATATGGTACCGCATGTGAAGTGCCATAAATTGAAAGTATTTGAGAGCAAAGGGGACACATTTTGGTTTTCACACATGAAAAATTATCATCGAGTGCTACAGCCCGTCGTAGCGCCTGACTCTCGGCCAGGGACCGCTACAGCGCGCCGCAGTGCCGACGTCTCAGGTTGGCTACACTGTAGCACACCGTAGCATGCCAAAGCACGCCGTAGCATGCCATAATGCACCGTAGCATGCCACAGTGCACCGTAGTGCATGGCTCTCGGCTAGGGACCGCTACAGCATGCCATAGCACCCAGCTCTTAAGAAATCTGGCGTCGCAGCGCGCCGCAGCGCCTGAAAGTGCTGTCGCGTGCTTCAGCGCCGAAATCCACTGTGGCACACCCAAAAGCGCTGCGCGCACCGTAGCGCCTGCGTCTTGGGAAAACTGGTGCCCCAACGCGCCGTAGCGCCTGGCTCTCGGCCAGAAGGCGCTATGGCATGCTGTAGTTTTTTGCATTTTAATGACTATAGGACCATATTGGGGCCAAAATATATTAAAATCAAACCTGAATTTAATAAAATTAAGTATTATGTGATTTTGGAGATGATTTTAATGTGAAACCTACCCCCACCCCCTTAAACCCTTAATGATCTTAAGTAAAACTCTAATATTAAAATGATTATAACTTAATCATTAGACATTAGAATTTAGTGTTCTTAGACTCCATGGAATCCTTGGACAGTAGACAATAATAAACTAACTAAATTTTTAGATTTTACTAAGTGAAATTACAAAAATGCCTTTATAGATTAAAATCCTTAAATTGAACCCATAGGACTTAATACTTCTCCAAATTTGATGTACCTATTATCTATCTTCTTGTTAGATAGTAAGGAATCATTTGGCATCAATAAAATCTAATTTAGAACCCTTAATAAAAAAGTAGCATTTTAGACCCTTAAGTAGGGGCAAAACAGTTATTTTGCCCAAAATTTAGGTTAAGTACCCCTTAACCTCTAAAATATCATTTAAATTATTAAAACTGATAATAAAACTGATTTGGAATCAATTTAGAACCCTTAACCTCATAGTTAAGTAATTTGGTCAATATTCCCATTAATAATTTGAAAATTTATTAAGTAAAATCGATGAGTTTCTAACCTAGTTTCAATTTTACATCCTTAATTCCCTTAATTGAATTAGATCGACAAATGAAGATAAATTATAATAATTATCATCAATTCTTAAAATCCCCTAAGTCCTTTATTAGGAGCTTCTTAGGATATACACTCCACCTTATGATCTTTTCCTTAAGATTAGGAATAAATACTAGGTTAGATTTTATTCATTGAGTAAATGGGTTATTCAATGAATGAAACCTTAGTTTTATTAGTTGTTAGATTTTTATAATTTAATTATATTTATTTTATCTTTCAAATTTAGATTAAAACTAAGAGATTCATCCTATTAAACCTTGATTTGATTAATAAGGATTTGTCTTAATCACTAGTTAATAATTAGACTTACACTTTAGTCCTTAAGCTTTATCTTTTAGATTATATGATTAAACTCAATTTATGGGGTTTAATTCATAATCCCTAGTTTTATTAGATCTTGATCAGATCTTACCTTAGATCATCTAATTTTATCAATTAGGATGTGTTGATTACTTATTTAACTTGTAAGCGATATTGATTGAATTAAGTTAGAACCTGATTAGTTCTAATTTTTTTAACTCATAAGGTCGTGCTTCTAAGTTAAACTTGATAGTAGGAATTAAAGATCCTGAACTTGTATAACTTAGAGTAGTTAGAACGGATTAAGTAGATAATAACGAATATCACCTATGTGTAGTAGAGTCCCTTACTTACTATTAACTTATTGCTTTTGCATTTCTTGTACTTTGTGCCTTTACCATGAACATGTCATATAAGAATATTGATGCATGAAATAAAAATATAGAATAATTAGGATAACATTTGCATAGTGTTCATTTACTTATTGATCATGCGCATTTTACCCTACTGGATAGGGGTAAGGAGAAATAAGAATTACTTAACATTACTCATTGAGGAGTATTATGTTAAGTTGGAATTTGCTTAGTCTTACAAATGTGCTTAACTCCTCAGCTACTTCTGGATATGTCCATATAAGTAAAGTAAATACCTAAAACATTACTGCATTTGTACTTACTACATCCTCAGTTCAGTTCTGCTTTGTTATTTTGCCTTAGCATCTTATGACGCTAAAAAACACCAGCTTAGCCTCAGATAATGCTAAGAATATTACATTTTTCAGTTCAACAGGCTAGTTTAGCCCTCTTTTGATATGTCAGTCATTGCATACCTGTTTATTGTTTAATGTTACCTCTTTACTGCAATTAGCCTTTACTTTACCTGCATACTAGATTAACCATAATACTTAACCAAAATTAATGAACTTACTGTCTAAACTCATATTAGACAGTAAATAATCATTCCACTTTATTAAAATCCAGAATTTAACCCTAAATTATAAAGATGAAATTTCAAATCCTTAAGTAAGGGCAAAATAGTCTTTTTGCCCAAAATTAGGGTTTAATAAATTTAAGACCTAATTTCATCTATAAATAATAATATATAGTAATTAAAATAATTTAGGCCTTGATTTAGATAATTCAAAGTCTCCAATTAGAAATTCGATAAAAATCCTAAGTTGAGTCTTAAGTAAAACCTAAGTGAAATATGAGAGATCTTTCATTTCCTTTGAACTTCTTAGATCATCCTTTAGGTCTTATAACTTTAGTTAGGATGTGTGTCTGAGTGATACTCTTAGATTTAAGAACTTTAATTCCTAAGATTATGAATAGATCTTATGTTAGAAATCATCTAATGAGTAAGGTTGATTACTCATTAAGGTGAAACCTTGATTTTACTAGTTTATTAGATTTTCATAGTTTATTAAATGATTATTTGATCTTTTAATCTTAGAATTAAGTTTAGAAATCTATCCTATTGAATTTTGAATTAATTTAATAGGATTTTCCTAACACTTAATCAGTAAGATAGGATTAAACCTTAGTCCTTAAAATGACCTTATGATTAAGTAATTGAACTTCATTTTTTGGAGTTTAATTCTTAATCCTTTCAATCTTGATTTGGCTAATCAAGATTTGGTTTGGGATCTATAAAATAATAAATTAGGATGATTGATTTACTTATTTAACTTTTTATGCGACATTAATTCATTTATAATTAGGACGTAGCTAATCCTAATTATGTTCAACTTATAGGTTCGTGATTCTAAGTTACAAACAGTATAAGAATTGATAATTCTAAATCTTATGTAACTTAGAGTAGTTAGAATGATTAAATTAGAAAATAAGTGATATCATAAAGTTTGTGTAGTGCTATTATTTCTTTAAATTTAAATTGCCATGCTTTCCTTGTTATTTGAGCCATTTTATACTGTTGGACATACTTAATAGAAATATTTGATGAATATTTTATGTTATAATTTGAATTACATTCATATAGCATTTTGCATAATTTTAAAATAAAATATAAATAAAATAAATAACATTATACTTGTGGTTTATATTTTACTTTGCCTGCCATTTAATAAAACTTTACTTTAGTACAACTTTTGCCTAGGAAATTTCCCCTATGGTATGTTACTTTGGCATTGGGATGTTTCTCCTATATGCTTATTAGGTACTTTGTAGCTTTTACTTTAATTTGGGATATTTCTCCTAGATTGTTTAGATGGGATTTTACTTTAGGATCTGGGATGTTTCTCCTACATGCCTTTTTGGTGGATATTACTTTAATATAGGATGTTTCTCCTAGATGAGCAGATGGACTTTACTTTTTGGCAGACTAGGTAAGAATATCTCACACCGCACAGTTACTTTAATTTACCTTTCCTTTTCAGTTATTGTACAGTTATTTTACAGTCTCTTTACAGTTACTTTACATATTTACTTTACAGTTCAGATTTACTTCACTTACAGTTCAGTATATTTTCTGTCATATTTTTTCATTTTCTACAGTTCCTTTATATTTCAGAACTTTCTGTATGTCGGTCGCTTTACTTATTTGAGAGCATATTAGAGTGATAGATTTATTTTCAGTATAGTACTTTTACTTATATTATAAACTGGCATGTTTAGTTTGATCATATTTCTTAAGATTTTTCTTTGTACTTAGTAAGTTTACATTTATACTTTACTTACCTTTTTATACAGCCTGAGTTGAGGTATGCTTCTACCTCATAACTTGTTTAAGTTATAATTTCTTATTATAACTTACTTTCCTTTCTTTGTTGCCTTACCGTTATGCTTTGCTTAAATCTCAGTTGTGATATCATTAAAATACATTAAAATTCATTATCTTAAAATGTACTTAGACATTTTGTCTAATTAGATTTTTCTTTTGTTAGCTGGGGCCCTACTATTATGAAACCGATAATTGTAGATTCTGAGCTTTTCGAGGAGGTTGAGCCTTTAGAGGAACAGGTCTAGGAAGAAGTGCAGGTTGATGAAGATTATTATATTATGCTTCCTAGTTCACTTTATTTATATATAGTTGAGAGGATGAGAGCCTTTATTTTGATATTTCAGTCTTTAAACTTTAATGTTTGTAATAATACATGATTAAATTGTACTTTACTTTTCCTACATTGTATATTATGAGATGGATGTTTTACTTTGTAATATGGATGAATGGATGATTACTTCAGTTGTACTTTTCTTCCGCACTCTGATTTCATAGTATACTCATTAGTGATTATTATCATTTATTTTATTATGAAAAGCACATCTTTCTCTTAAGATTGGATTGGAGTCTTAAATTTCCTATCTAATGTTAAGTAAGGTATGTGCTTAGTGACAACCACACCCTAATCCTTATGATTAAAGGGGGCGGCCGCCACAGGACCATACCACCTCATCGGCCGATTCAACTCTCCTTGGGTAAGTCTCGTCCATGCTTACCCGTAGCCATGTAGTTTGACCATTGTCACCACTGACTGGGTCACGAAAAGGTGAACCCGAAGTCTCAGTTGTCGGGGTCCGACTGAGGAGGGAGACGAATCCTTGGATCGGGCCAGATCGACCCGAGCCTGACCCGCTTGCATCGGGTTGGCGCAGCGTTCAAAGTTACGGGTCTCGTCTTTCGCAGTCAGCTGACTGCGTGGGCCCTGCTTCGACCCCGCACCCACTCGTGGGCTGCCACGCATCTACGTGGGGCCCGAGGGCCCAGCTGTCGACCACTTATTGGCTGCCGCCTTTGTCAGTAATTTCTGTGGACCCTGTCATTTAATTAAAATAGATTTATTTAAAAATTAGTTAGTTTAATATTTAAATAGTAAGTTAATTTAGTTTAAATTGAATAAATTAAATTCTGAAACATTAGAGGCTCATAACTTTTAATCCATAAGTCCAAATATATTAAATATATATCTCATTTTTCTCAGAAAAATGAAAAGAATAATATGATAGTATTGATTTTCTCATAGGACACCTATTTAACATAGTGATATTTTAGGACCTCCACTGAATTGTACCAAAACTTTGAACCTTCATAACTTTGCACACACTGACCCAAACATAGCCTAAAGTAATTAGAAGAACCTCATGAATACTTTGATAGTATTAGTTTTGCCATTTGATTATTAGTTTGGCTAATGACTCTTAGGATGCTCACTAATGACCTTAAAATCCTAAAAATTAATTAGGCTTTATCTTAGTTATTTAGACTCCAAATTAAGAAATTCAAAGTGTAAGCTAGCCTAGAATTTCAGTGTCAACATTAAACTGAAATAAAAATTTAAGTTTTGAACCCAAGAAATCCTAAGTTGACCAAACTATCCCTAACCCTAGTTAGGTTATAGCTTGGCCAAATGAAATCTAATTTGGATCTACTTCTAGTTAAAATACTCTGTATGTTATAGAGAATCTACAGCCACTAAGTTTGCTGAATTTGGATCTCAAATGGAAAACTTAGGCTTTTGACCCATCTTAACCCTAGAAATGACTTATTTGCCTCTAGAAATTAGAACACTCATAACTTAACCAATATACCTTAAAAATTAGTATTCTTGGACTCTATGGAATCCTTGAATAACAAGCAACAATAAACTGCACAAATTTTTAGATTCCATCAGGAGAAAATTATTAGATTTCCCCTTATGTCAAATTTCTTAGTTTAAACTTATATGATCATTTCTTATCCAAATTGAGTGTACTTACTATCTATTTTCATGCTAGATAGTAAGGAATCATTTGGTAGTAAGGAATTTCAATTTGGAGCCCTAATATAGAAAGTAGCTTTTTGGATCCTTAAGTATGGGCAAAATAGTTATTTAGATAAAGTATCTTAGAACCTTAAAAAAAAATTTAAATTATTAAAATCAGTAATAAAATTAATTGAGGCTCAATTTAAATCTTAAATTCTCATAATTTGAATATTTTGATAAGTCCTAATCTAAGTCTTGAAAATCCCTGAGTAAGGAGAATGTTCTATAGCTAAAATGCACCCTTGACATTCCCAAATAAGTAAAATAGCAAAGAAAATTGAATTCCATATTTTCCTAAAATTTCTCTAAGTCATCTCATTAGAATTCCACACCTAACATTAGGACCCTTTCCTGAGATTAGGAATATATCCTATGTTAGATTTCATTTATTAAATAAAGTGGGTTATCCAATAAATGAAACATTGGTTTTATAATTTTCTAAATTTTATAATGTAATTCTAATTATTTTATCTTTCAATTCTAGAATAAGATTAGGAGAATCTTTCTATTAAGTTTGATTATGCTTAATAGATTTTAGCCTTAATCTTAGTTCACTATTAGACTTAAAAACTTTAGATCTTATGTTTGATCTTTGGATTATGTGATTAACTCTAATATGTGGTGTTTAATTTATAATCCATAATTTAGTGGATCTTGATCAGATCTTAGTCTAGAACGTCTAAATTCATCAATTAGGATGTGATAATTTATTATTTAACTTTTAGTTAATTCTGATTGAACTAAATTAGAACCCAATCAGTTCTAATTGCTTTTAACTTATAAGATCGTGCTTCTAAGTTACACTCGAAAGTTGGAATTGGAGATCCTGAACTTGTGTAACTTGGAATAATTATAATGGTTTAATAGATAACAATTGATGTCACAATGTATAGTAAAGCTCCTTGCTCACTATTGTTTTACCTATGCTTTCACATTCCATGTAATTTGTGCCATTTTAATAATAATATTATTATTATCATTAAGAGAGAGACTTAAAAAACTTATTATTATTATTATTATTTTGTTATTATTATTATTATTATCATTTTTATTATTATTAATGATAATAATAAAGTCATAATAATAATAATAACTATTATTATTATTATTACTATAATACTTATTATTGTTATTATTATTATCATTACATAATATTAATAAATAATAAGAGTCATATTATTAATAGTAGTATTATAAAGTTATTATTATCATTATATATTATTATTAATAATAATATTATTATTATTATAATTTCTTATGAGAGAGAGAGGAAGAATAAATTATAATTTTATATAAGAGAGAGAGAGAGAGAGAGAAAGAAGAAGAAAAAATAATAATTTTATATAAGAAGAGAGAGAGAGAGAGAGAAAGAAGATTGAAAAAAGATAAATATAAAGAAAAGAAAGAATGAAGGAGAAGAAGAGAAAGAGAGAAAGAAAAAAGATAGAAAGATAGATAGAGAGAGAGAGAGAAAGAAGATTGAAAAAATATAAATAGAAAGAAAAGAATAGTAAGATCATTTCTCTCATATATAATTATAAAATTAGTTTGTTTTCATTTTTATCGTAGATGATAAATATTTTTTATTTTATTTTCATTTTCTTAAAATTTACAATGATAATTATCATTATTAATAGGATATCTATTAATTCTCGAAGTAGTGCTTATCAATTATAAATCATGTATATATACTTGATTTTTGGCTTTTAACTCGTGCACTAAGAAAATGTATCATATATCTTTCTTTACTCTTGTTTAATATGCTTTTGCACTCAGCATCACACAAATTTGATAAAAATGCTTTTAAAGTCATATAAAAGGATATATAAAAAAGTTTGGATAACTGAGTAACTTGGGTTCACTGTTGATCTATTTTTAGCCTGATCAGACAATTGTTATGATGTGGTTGTTATATATCGGGAGGCATAAGGAGCATATACTGATAAGCCCTTAATGGGGCATGCATAGAGGGAAGTTAGGATTATTATATAACACAAAATGGAACCCCTCTTTTTTCTCAATTTTATACTTGCCTAACAAAATCATATTTTTGCGCCAGATATCAAACGTTAAAATTCTATATTTATTTTTGTGGCAATAATTTTTTTTATATTAAAGTTTCAATACAAATAAAATAGTTTTGCAGAGATAAAGTTGTAAAACTTTTTATTTATAGTCAATTTATTGATTATTTTGCTTAATTATTTAATAATTATAAAGTTAATATCAATCAGTACTTAGTTTCACAACTAACTGATATTCAAATGCTCGCACTTTTAGAACATGCCTAGATTATGAGCTCATCATAGAGGAAATCCTCTAAGAACAAGAGAGTGGTGATACTACTATCTACTGATTTATTGCTTTGTTACTCTTATTAAAGCATATAACATTTTATTTTATTTAGATCCTTATGAATTAAAACTCTATGATATTTCAAATATATAAATAAATGAGTTATGTTTGGTGCATATATGTTTTTTTTAAATCACTTAGTATGATCATGCAGCTAGGAGATTACTCTTAATGCTGATTTAGTTCTTACAAACCCAACATCTGGTCCCCATAGTATTATCCTTATGAATATGCCAAGTCTACTCATATGGTTGAGGGCTCTAGCTTAATAACCTTAAATTAGTTAGTTATATAATTATGCCCTATGTTAAATGCAATATGAGTATCCCTAAACTTATTAAGGCAATGGAAAGAAACTAAGCATAAGAGAATGATAAGCTCCTTTGCTACTTATTAATAGTATATAATTGGTTGAAATTATAAGATAGATCTATTACATATTTAAGCATGGTTTCTCCTATTTAATTAAGATCAATTATGATGGATGTCAAAAAATTAAATCATTAGTGGCCCAATGGAACTATTGACCTAGCATGAGAACATGAATCTTAAAATAGACCTAATGTAGTTTGGATGAAGCTACCTTGATTTGGGAACAAACTATCTTATCTTGAAACCATTATATAACCTTGACCTTACAATAAGGTATATTGTTATAATTTCAATCCATATTAAGGATGCTTTAATCTTAGAGTAAAGCACTTTACATTGAACCCCACTTATAACACCTTTGATTCATGAATTTATTTGGATTATTGATTTGACCTAAAAGTTAAGCAAAATACATTAAAATTATTGAGTAGTTAGCACTAACTCAACAATAGATAGTAATACGGCTAATCTTTTCACCTAAAAGTAGGGTTTAAAATTGAGATTAATCACTTTTATTAAATCACATGAATAAACTAAGAATTAAAATAAATTAGAATAAGCCGCCAAATTTAAATCATGGTTTTGATTAGCAAACCAAACTAGTTGGTTCAACTGGTGAAGCAATGAATTGACCAATTGTGCCGATTTCGATATAAACAGTTTAACACTTTGCATAAAATTGCTTTAGAATCAAAAAAAGTAGTGATTAAAGAATAGTGCCTGCATATGAAATTGAGATTACTCACTTATATTAAGACATGCATAAGCATAGAATTAAAATACTTTAGAATAAACTCCCAAATATAAATCACGACTTAAAAGTTGAATCTGACCAACCGGTTCAACTGGTCAAACTCACGCCTGGTTCCGACATAGACCATTTAGCACTTTGCATAAAACTTCTTTAAAATCAGAAAAAGCAGTGGTTAAACAGTGAACCAATAAACCTATTTAGTGAGCTATATGATATTTGATTATTATTTCTTACATATTTCTTAGTCGAGGAATTATATATCCACAAATAAATATATTTCTATGATATGTGGGGCTAAATAAGAATAAAAAATGTTTGTATTACACCATTGAATATTAAATGTGTTATTTTTTCTTATACATTGTTATATAAGAAAAAATTATGCATTAAAATTTGCATATATTTTTTCTTAATTTACATATTTAACACAAATCATAAATATTACTAAATTGACATCAAATTTCTATTATTACATAAAACTAGAATTTAGTTTAGCTTTTTTTAATCAATTAAATGGAGTATTATTAGATGTTTCTATTATAAATATCAATTATTAAGTGTTATTGGTAGTGTAACTCTTAAATTTAATTTTTTGATAATTAAATAATTTAAATCATATTAATCATATATTTTATAAGAATGAACTTAAAAAGAAAAAAATATTGAATATCAAATAAATAAACAAATAATATAATTAACATTTAATTTTATATTAAAAAATATAAAATCATATACTCAAACCTAATATAAAATTATATCCCGATTGTTACATAAAAAAAACTTATCATCAATCTTCATAGGATCATTGTTGAATTCAACCATAAAAACCGTGAGATTCTTTCTTTAATTCACATTTCAATTTCTTCATATAAAATATATTATATGGCAACTGCCTTGCCACGCAGATTTTATGGCTTCCTCATAAATCTCTACTCTCTCTGACTCTCTTTCTCGCGCTCTATTCAGCAATGGATCTTTCCCTCTTCTCCTACCGAAAGTTCGTCCATTTTGCTTTGGAAGAGACCAGACTCCGGACAACTCTCAGCCCTCGTCCCTTTCAGGTGTTGCGGCCCAATCCAATTTTTTCCAGTTCGTCGATGCTTTCCTTTTGCGCCACCTATTATCAGTAAAATTCTCTCTTATTAATGCTATTTCATGCCATCCCTTTGCTGGGGTATGGTCTGGTAGGAACATGATGCGCCATTATGGTTTACTACTCCTGCGTAACCTTTTTTTGTCTGTTGAATCTCTGGACAACTATCATTCCTTTAAACAATCAAAAGAGGCAAAGTTTATGTTGTTTAGGGATTCATCATGCATTTCTGGTTTTCATAGATTATGTTCCAATGATTTTCCCTTTGTTGTGCTGACAGGAGAACCTTAAAGATTTGAGGGCCAGAGATGGCAAGGCTACACTTCATACACTCTCCTTTAAAGCTCCAAAGATTAGGCATCTACGGAGCTTGTCAATTGAAGGAAATCCTGCAATGCAGGTAATTTGTTCGTTTTCATTTTGATCTATTTACCGGGATTCCATTTCTTATTAGTATTTGTTGTGTATGCCAACTGTGATATTGATTTAGTAAAGTGTGCTTATTTCACGTATCCTTTTTTTAGCTTGTTGTCAAAATGGAGTACTTGTAGAGATATTTAAGTTTTCAAAACACGCCTTTACAGATTATGTTCATTACACTTCTAAATTGCGTTCTCTTGTTATAAAAAATAAGAGTATGCTTGAAGGTTACATATGTATGTAAAATTGCTAGAGTTGTTGTGGGTAAAAGAGATTTTCATGAAATCTATTGAGAGAATTTTAAAATAATCTTCTTAGACAAAGTTGGGTAATAATATTCTTATAATTATTTCTCTCTAACATGTAATGTTAACTTCTTTTATTTTGGAAAAATTCTTAATTGCTTCAAGAAAATTGTTGCCTAATAGAAGAAGCGTGTCAACAAATTGTTAAGATTGTCGTCACCGAATAATATAATCACAAACACAGATTTACACAAAGTACAACACCAACACAAGTATTTATGTGGCTCGGTGAGATTTACCTAGTCTACGGAGAGGAGAGGAGAAATTTAACTAAAAGATGAGAGAAAAATAGTACTAGCCCCTTTTTTCTTACTCTGTCAGTTACACCACTTTAACCTTCAAGGAGGCTATTACAATATCCAAAGGAAATAAAATGGCTACTATGCTTTTTGACTTGCACACAAAACACTTAATTAATGTATGGTTAATTATATTTAGGCGTTTGACACATATTCTTAGTATTTTCACATATGCTTGATGCTTGCCTAAGCGTCCACCTTTTGGGTATACGACGCTCCAAACGCTTCCATACAAGTGTCTGTCTTTTGGGTAAAACACCCAAAAAATAGCGAGCCAACCTAAAATTTAGCTTTTTTCTCTGAGCCGGTTCTAAGCTCGTTTTGTGTCAGTTTTTCCTTCGGTTGATCTATAGCCTTTTAAATGCATTTTAAGCTTGAAAGTTCTTCTAATAATCAAAATAGGTGCCAAACTCCATACTCTTCGATTCAGTTAGTTTCACAATTCTCCTACCTTAACTTTTATTTGAGGCAAATGAAAGATAACACATGTCGAAGCGAACCAAGCAACTGAAACAGCTGCATCCAAATTCGTGCCTACATATTCCCCTCTTAATAGAATAGTTGCGCAAAGTTCACTCAAAGAGGTAGCTCTCAGCACTGATCTCTGCAATGTGTGAACTTTTGTAATTGTAGAAATTTAGTAAGCATATATGTGAAATTCTCCTTGGTGTCAATCTTCTTCAACAAGATATCACCCTTCTTAATCAAGTCCTAGAAAAGGTGCTACCGTACATCAAGATATTTAGTCCTCACATGATAAATTGGGTTTGCAACCAATTAGATTTCACTTTGACCATCACAATGTACACTCAAATGCTGCTGTTGCATCCAAATCACCGCCTTCATCTCATCTGTGATAGCTATATACTTTGCCTCAGTAGTAGACAATGCGACTATAAGCTGCAATTTAGATCTTTAGATAACTGGTGCTCCTGCCAATGTGAACCTGTAACTTGTCGTAGATCGATGCCGATCAATGTCACCTGTATAGTATGAATCCATATAACCAATTTATAAGTTGGAGACTAGTGCTTGTTTCTCAAATATTAAATAATATTTATTGTGCTCTTCAAATACCTCAATATCTACTTCACTACTTATCACTATCCTCTCTCCGGATCATGCATATATCTGCTGGCTACCCTTACTGTCTATGCTAAATCAAGTCTTAAACAAATTATTGCATACATCAGATTATCAATTGCACAGGCTTATGAAATCCTTAGCATTTTCTTCCTCTCATCCTCGTCTTTGGGACTCAAGTTAGCACTCAACTGAAAGTGTTCTACTAAAGGTAGATTCACACCCTTGGTTGAGTCATAAATCCCAAGTTTCTTCAGCACCTACTGCAAGTTTGCATTTTGAGTAAAGCGGATCTTCCCCACAACCCTATCTCTCACAATCTCCATACTCAATATCTTGCGAGCTTTACCTAGTTCCTTCATTACGAAGTGTAGCAATTGCTGCTTCTTCATCTTATTCACATGTATGATTGCTAGATGTTATTAGCATATCATCCACATATAACAACAAATATATGAACTCAACACTACTCAATATTCTAAACTAGACACAATGATTGTATTGACTTCTCTTATAAATCTGTTCCTGCATAAACTGATCAAACTTTTTGTACCATTGATGTGGCGATTACTTCGTCATAAAGAAACTTGCCTAGTTTACCCACTATTTTTTTTTATTCGTGCACTGATTCAAGAGATTGTTAGAGGTTATTGCATGTAGATCTCATCCTATGACTCTCTATATAAGAATGTTATCTTGCCATTAAATTACTCCAAGATCAAATCAAACTACACTACAACACTAAGGCACATGGATTGTGGAATGTTTGATAATTGGGGAAAAGATTTTATCATAGTCTATCCCCTCTCTCCGTGCAAAGCCTTTAGCTACTAATATTACCTTTTAACGCACATCTGCAACTTCTTAAGTTCCTCCTTCTCAGCATATATCCATTTACACCCAATAGCTTTTTTTACTTGGAGTAGCTTTACCAATCTCCATGTTGAAGAGATTCAATCTCTTTCTCGATAGCTTTCTTCCAATGCTCACTTTTAGGGCTCTCAATAGATTCTTTAAAATGGCATGGCGTATTAGCCTCAATAGTTGAAAGTACAAAACCAATACAGTCGTTTAACTATGTTGGCTTTGGTGCATTCTTTCTTATAGTTTTACTAGTTGCAATAGACTCTTGCACTGGAGTCTCATCTAACATTTCTTCCTCAAACTTAGCATCTCCTTGATCTTCTTTTGAAATTGACTGCTCATATACAAGCTCTAAGGAGGATGATATGGAGCAAATAGAGCTATCAAACTCCACTTTCTGCAAGTTGTCTTTAACCTTTATAAGATTCTCCACCTGCTCTGAGCTTCTTAGTCTCATTAGAAACTCATCAAATATCACATCTTGCTCACTACAACTTTTTTATCATCTAGATCAAACAACTTAAAATTTTTTGCTCTATGCTTATATTCAATTAAAATGGCATTTTTGGCTCTTTGTTCTAATTTATCAGATTTAAAATAATAAGGTAATAAGGAGGACAACTAAAGATTTTTAAATTTCATAATTATAGGCAAGCTTACCGACCACATCTTCATAAGAGTCTTCTTTTCAATAGTTGTAGAAAGTAAATGGTTAACTATGTTGCAAGCATAGATTGGGCCTTTGCTCAAAAGATTTTTTCCATCTCAACATTCGATAACATACACCAAACTTTATCACTAAAGTCTGGTTCATCCACTATGCTATCCCATTGAAAAAGTTCATTAAGTCTTGTTCTCCATCTACTTTTTCTAGATCATGAACTTTTTCAATGCCTCACTTTTGCTTTTCATAGTGTACACCCAAACATATTTGGAATAAGCATCAATAAAATTAATAAATATCGCCACTGCTCGCCGAATGACGATACCTTTGCCAGAGCCCCTACATTTGTGTGCATGTAATTAAGTATCATTTTGGTATTGTGAGGACAATGCTAAAATATATGCATACCTTCTTGCCATAAACACGATGCTTACAAAACTTGAGCAAGTATAGTATGGGCCTTTGCTCAAAAGATTTTTTCCATCTTAACATTCGATAGCATACACTAAACTTTCTCCACTAAAGTATGGTTCATCCACTGTGCTATCTCATTGAAAAGTTCATGCAGTCTAGGTCTCCACCTACTTTTTTTTAGATCATGAACTTTTTCAATGCCTCACATTTGCTTTTCATAGTGTACACCCAAACGTATTTGGAATAATCATCAATAAAATTAATAAATATCGCCACTGGCCGCCGAATGACGACATCTTTGTCAGACCCCATACATTTGTGTGCACGTAAGTAAGTATCATTTTAATACTGTGGATGACAATGCTAAAATATATGCATATATTCTTGCCATACACAGGATGCTTACAAAACTTGAGCCTGTAGGTATCAGCTCCTTTGATCAGCCCTTATTTCTTTAATGCTTGTAATAAAGGCTCTCTTGCATATATTAGCCTCATGTGCCATTGTGTGGTGGCATTTGAAGGTTCTTCAGTCGCTACTTCTCACTGTCATTGTACTTCATTGAAGATAGTACATGTTATGTCAAACTCCTCTTATGTACATCAATGTTCTTCGTCTAATTTTCAAAACCTTTGCTTCAATAATCACCATGTAAATTTCGGCCTCAAAATACCCAATTGATAGTGCATATGTCTTGGACGTGCCTCCTTTAGCTCTCTAATTATCTCGTCATGAATGCAAAATAAAATGCTCCCTATCTCAACAATATGACGAGCATGATCGTTTCCCGTCATTACTACGTCGCTTTCAAGTGTTATGTATGTTTGAAATCAATTGCATTGTACACATATATTAAAGGTTGCACCAGCATCCATGATCCAAACATGTGTCATTTGTATATAAACATAGGTCATCACACACTGAGAGTGACACATCTTAGTCTTCTATATTAAGTTGATCCTATGTTAGATGAGCCTTCGCATCTGATGGCTCCAACTTCTTTTTATTTCTCAACTTTGGGCGATCCATCTTCCAATGACTAGTCTCCAAACAATAGTATGTTGTGTGCTATATTTAATTTAATAATAAATTATATAAAGAAATGAATATTTGAAAAATGGTTAGATGTGTTATTAAAGGTTAAAGATTTTATGGTAATGGATATATATATATATATATATATATTATAAAAACTTGTATTTTGTATTTATCAAGAAAGTGAGATACAATGAAATAGGGAGTTGGTGACCTCAAAAACTAAAAAATGAAAAAAGAGAAACAAGCAAAATAAAAATAAAGAAAATAAAATAGGTCACCAAACCTTCACGAGATTCGAAATCCCAATATAATATAAAATCCAAACGATCCACTTATGAGAGAGCTTCAATTAGGCGTGGAACGTTTACCATTTTTCTACTTCTTTTTCTTTTTATCTTTTTTCCTCATAAGGAAGTAGAAAAGTAGCTCTGAATCCGAAATGATGTCCTTGAGATCCTAATTAGGATCCCCCACAAAAGTGCCAATTTCTTCTCCCATAGTAGAATGAGCCCTTTTAGGTACAGGTGGATTAAACTCTGTTGCATGAGGGTTCAGATTTGAATGCACCTCCTTACACAGAGTCAACTCTGAGGATGAAGGGACGGTATCCATGTCCTTATCCTAAAAAAAAGGAACATCATCAATATGACGTTGAAGCACTTCTAAAGGGGCGTCCACAAAAAATTTGTCTGCCTCATTGAGACTCCCATCGACCCTCCTCTTCAGAAGTTCGGGGGCTGCCACCAAAATGTCCCAAATCTGTTGAGAGGAGAACTTTGCATACGACACAACCAAAGCCTCCTCCACATAAAACAAGGGATCAGGCTGAGCTGTAGTAGCTCCCGAGCAATCATCCACAATATTTGAGCCCCTTCCACCGGTGTGGTCTGTGGGAGCTGCGCTGCAGTCATCTTGATTTCCTTCAAGTGCATTGACCGGAAGAGATGAGTCTTTAGCTTCAGTCAAAGGCACAAGAGGCTCCCCACTGACTTGGGGAACCGTCTCCAGGGCATTAATTTCTTTTTGAACATACACAAGTTTTAATTTCTTTTTCAATTTTTTGAAGGCAACTATCACTGTCAATAGATTCTTCTTTTTCAATTCAGGATGAAGCTTTTGAATTGTTGGTAGCATTCCCTAACGGACCAATGATCTTTACACATAATGCGTTGTGAGTGCTGGGTAGTTGGCTTATGGTTTTGAGGAAATTTGAACTAATATCAAACTATTGGGTACCTTGCATACATTTTGAATATGCATATTATGAAACATTGTTGAAATTATTACTACAACCCTGTGATTGGTTGAAGGCAGAATGATGTATGAATTGTTGGGTGTCACTGTAATGGATCGGCAATCTCTTCAAGTGATGCATTGAGATTTCTGGGCAGTTGAGCTTGTAGTCATTCGTGACCGTTACCATATAGCAAACATGCTAAACGTGTAGATTATGAAACCAATGTTGGGATTATCTGCGATGCTAAGATTGGTTGAAGGCAAAATCATAGAGGGTCTAATGCCTAACATGTGCTCATTTTAGCGTTGCGACAGACCTCTAAGGAGCTACAGAACGTACTAGGTCGAGTTTAGATGCGTTCTTATATTTCTCCTAACACCTTTTTGCTATGCTTACTTGTGTACGGCAATCATTCTTTGTGGAGGGATTCTAAATTGTAATTTCAATATTTTATTGTTTTAATAATTCTTGTATAGTACAAAGCATTATTATTGATAACCGTTTTTATCGTTTCTCGGCTGTTTTTCCTATGTGATCTTTTTAGGGCTTGTTAGTAAGTATCTCTCTCTCGTAATTATGTTTCGATGATCTATTTAGTATATGTATTTTTTTTCATTGCAGGTGCTTGATTTTGCAGCATTTCCAGAACCAATATTTGATTGCCCAATATTTTGTGCTAACTTTTTTACAACCTCTACTCTTACTATTCTTGTACTGTAAGTTAACCGAGCGATATCTCCAGAATTACTAGGAGTGAATCATTTGTCATAACCTTTAAAATTGTAGGCACGTCCTTCTCATTTTCTTAAAAGAACTTCTACTAGTTTCTTGTAGCCTGATCCAAAACACGTACAGACACAATAAAAATTACCTACTTGTTCTCATTTACATTTCAACTGTATTATAGAGGACGGCATTTGTTAGCATAGAATTTTTAAGATCTGCAATTAAGGCATACAAGGGGAGAACATTTTAAGCACAACTGATATTAAGTTACTATTTGCGATGTTCTAGTTTAACTTTAGCTGACCCATCAATGGCCTTGCTTACTGAGTTAAATGTCCCATCCAAAGGTAATTCAAGCCATCTAGAAACAAAAAGCATAATCAATATTTTCAAGCCACTTTGCATTTTCCAATAGTAAAACAGCTTCTCACTTCAATCTTGTAGTCATCACCTATGAATCCCAACGTTTCTTCTTTATCTGCATTAATATGCTTTTTAGTTACATCGCCCAGTTGTTTCATTATTAACGTTGTGACAACTGTTTCTATTTTACTGTGTTATGATACATGATAAGGTGGTAAAAAAACATGTTTCTTATTTGCTTATTGGTGTTATAGCCTAGTTGTTGAGGCTTTGGATTTATTATCATACGTCATGAGTTTAAATCCCACCAATCACATATTTGCTTCTTATTTGAAGCTCATCTTTTTTTAGAAAAAGCATGTTTCTTCTCACTCATATCCAATCAACATCCCATCCGTGTCAGCTCCATAATTTTGTAATAAATGTATATTAATTGTTTTTGAAAAAATTTCAGCACCTTTAGATTTTCTTTTTTCATATGGTTTTTATCATGATATATGGTTTAATCATCATAATAGTTCTAAGTTGGAATACTAATAACTAATATGTATTTATAATATTGAGTAATTTGTCAAAATAGCCCATTAACTATTTCAATAAGGACTCATGGAGGAAGAGACCCAAAAGTCACGGTTGATCCAATCCCGGATGTGACCCGTCCAAGATAGGTAGAGGAGATATTATGACCCGAAGCATCGAGCAATAGAATTTCAAGCCAGAGACTTTATGTATATTAAGGTGAGCCTTATGTGCGGAACATTCAGAATTGGAGTATCTAGGAAAGTTAGTCCTCGATAAATTTGACCTTTCGAGATATTACCCCGCAAAGGATCATCGATTTACAAGACAAAGCTTTCAAAAAACTTGAGCGCCATCCACAAAGATTTTTTCTCTTCGAAGGTGCCTTCTGATCTTACACTCAAGTTACCTTTACTTGGAGATCTCCTCAAACTCGACTTAACCAACACCAAACTAGTACAAATCTTGGATCATGATTAAGTCAACTTTGGAGCAAGACCATTCCTAATGGAAGGACTGTGATGTAATAGAAGTAATGTGGGAAAAAAAAATAACATGAGGAAATAATAACCTCATTTTTTTCAATAATTCAGTGCGCGACTCTCACGCTTAAGTTTCATTATTGGATGTCGAGGACAACATCCATTTTAAGTTGAGAAGTTTGTAGCATCTCAAAGATTAAAAATCATATGATTTAATATGAATTTTTAGAAATTTCATAATTTTTAATCATAGGATTTTCTTATTTTTAAACATTGAATAAAAAAATCCTATGATTAAAAATTATGAAATTTCTAAAAATTCATATTTTTGAAATAATTTAATTAAACATTTAGAAAATTATTAAGAGAAAATTATCAAAATAGTCTCTTGACTTGCAAAATATTCAAAACATTCTAACTTTTGTAAATGTTTTTTTTGGTTCTTTGACTTTTGTTTAAGTGCTTTTTTAATCCCTTCAGTTAACTCGTCTACCCTCTTCAGTTAAATTTGCATGTTTTGGCCGGAATCGGCTCTGGAATCCAGCAACCAATTCTAGCGCCGCTTCCAGCTGCAAGCAACCGTTCGAATCGGGCATTGGAATCCAGTGACCGATTCCAGCAGCCGAAATCAGCCGGTTGCAATTGGAATTAAACGTTATACTCAACGGCCTTTTCCAGCGGCTGATTCTAGCTGGAATCGACCGCTGGATTCCAATTGTTGATTCCGCTTGAAAACGTAAATTTAACTGAAGGAGATGAGTGGGTTAAGGAGAGGGACCAAAGAAAATACATAAATAAAAGGGACCAAAAAGAATATTTGCAAGCGTTAAGGACTATTTTAAATATTTTGCAAAAGTCAAAAGATCATTTTTGATAATTTTATTAAAATATAAATATTTTTATACCATTTAAGAAAAATTATATTTGAATTTATGTGAAATTTTGATATTTTTGGAGCATCAAGTAATTTTCTATGAATTAATGAAGTTTATAATTTCAAAAATAACAATAATAAGAAATTATTAAAATGCAAAAATTCATGTATTTCTTAAACTCATTATGGGTAAATATTCATAGTTTTGAAGTTCAGTTGGAGAAATAATGGTAGAAATATATGTAGAATAAAATTATTAATTATTTAAATTAAATTTAATAATTAAAATCTACGGATGGGACCGCATCAGCCTAATCGGACACGGACCATGTGTTGACAATCCGATGGCATGGTAATGATTAATCGACGAAATCTGCCCTGCGCTGTCGGATCTACCGCACTAATCGTGGCGTGGTTATGATGCTTCAGATCGATCTCCGTTCGCCATTTATTGAAATTAAATGGGACTGTCGGATTAATTCCGACGACCAGTGATCAGACGATTCACTGGTATTAGATATGTTGTCAAATTAAACCATTGGATCTAATAACCCATATTTTGCCAACCATTTCTAATATGTTATAGTCTGAACTGTTAGATTTATCCAACAATTTGAATTCAACGTGGAACTGCAAAATAAAATCCGTCGTCAATCTCACGCGGATCGAACGACCAGTATCTGATCTATCGTTCCAGATTCAGATACGACATATCGATTTCTAATCCAATGGCCATGTATTGATTCGTCGTCCGATTAATGCGGACGGGCGACCAGGTTTCAATCTAACGATTCGGATATAGATTCGAACCTAATAGTGGCATGTTACTATAGCAACCGACGAATTTAAGAGAAATGAATTTATTTTGACCATGCCACTTTCAATTCTCATCCATTTTGCACGATTTTAGTGTATATGGAATCTTTGTGGTGAGATTTGTACAATGGAACTATTAATTTGACAGTTTATGATAGAAAAATTGTTTCTTTTGGTGTCTCTAAAATAGCCATTTATGATCCAATTGGACCTACCTAAGCACCAAATTAACTCCTAAATGACTCTTGATCTTTTCTAAACAGCTAAGCATTATTTCAGCCTTTATGACATCCATGACTATACCTCCTATAAATACCCATGCTACCCCTTCTCTCATCACATATTTGAGCTCTTTAGCTATCTAAGCAAACTCAAGACCTCAATTCTACCAAAATACCCTCTACCACCCAAAAAAGATTGTGAGAACTATTCTGGGAGCTCTTTCAAACAAGGAGTTTCCAACCTAACCACCTTGTCCTAGAGATACCCACCCGAAGTCTTTCTAAGGTGTACCAAAGACACTTACGACCTTTTTCTCACGATCGACATCGACTAGCTAAATCCTTTCAAGTTGACAGGATTTTATAGTTCCATCCACGTCAAAATTTTATAATTTTTATGGTTCATTTATGTCACAAATTTTTATTGTACAAATAGATGAGATTCTTTCTCTTGATTTTTGATTTCTTACTTTAATCGTACATAAGTTGATGAGGCTCCTTTTCTCTTGCTTTTATGATTTAACTTTCCACCCAAGTATTTGTCATGTCTTATTTGCAAGCTTCCAAAGAATAATTGCCACATGTCTCATAAAGAGTGAATAATCTTTTATGTTTCGATATGTGTATATTTTCTACCTTTTCTCTCTTATGTTTGCATCAAGATTTGTAACTCATGTATATGCTTATGTAAATTATTAACTCTTCAAACGGTTGTTCTAAAATGAGATTTTTGCATGAAAATCTGTAATGCTGTATGAATTTATAAACAGGTTCCACCACGGGTGGATGTATTACATCTCTTTACATGGTTTTTATAAAAAGGGAGTGATAAGGAGACTTGCGCCGAAGGGAAGTAGTTGTCACAAGTTGTATCGGAACCACTCATGCACACAAACGTGCTTGACTCCTCAATACGAGAGCCCAACAAGAGCTAAAACTGAATGCTTAAGAAAATATAAATTATTTCTGATGATTTGTTTTTGCTCAAAGGTCAATTGATATTAACCTCACTTTTGTGCTTGACTCTCCTCAATATGAGAAAACCTAGCATAAATTTAGATTGAAAATTAATTATTTAAAAATTTATGAAAGTTTATGATGATTTATTTATGCCAAATAATTCATTAAATTAACCTCTTTTTTCTTGTAATTTAATATTATGCTATATTATTTTTCCCATCTACTTGTTTCATATGCAAAATCATTAACCCATCTAACTGAAATCTCTTGATAGTGCAGCATTGTCTTCTTATCAACTTTCTTATAATGTCTTATGTAATTAGCTCACACTAACAAGATTTTTAAGTCCTTAAATTTCAAGAAATTAAACTACATAAAAACTTCCCTGAGGAGATCGTCTGACCATGAGGAAGATAGCTTGAAGATTTTCGATTTATCTTTGTTATTATTATTATTTATTTTCTTTTTATTTTAAAGCTATGTAATAATTAAAAGACCGATCATTTTGGCAATTTTTTTCATTTTAATACTTAAATATCTTAATGCAATCCTGTGACAATTTTACTTGTTATCGGGTGTATTATTTTGATATCGAGTTGTCTCAATTGATATAAAAACTATTTATCTGGTATCAGGCCATTACACTGATAGATAGCGGTTACCTTCTTTGTTAAGGTTTAGTACACAGCCAATGAAGACCCTCTTTGGTCCATTTTATTCTTTTAGTCTGTCCATCAATTGGAGGGTGGACATACAACACTCATACTGACATGCGTTTTATAATTTTTATGACCCGTCTACTATTATCAAGCAGGGATTCTGTTTACCAAAATTAAGGATTATTGTTTTGTGAATTCCTATATAACCATCCTTCTGAGACACTATTTAGCAAGTTTCTTAACTATATATGTTTATCGGATTAGTAAAATATGTGCATATGTCATGTGTCTACCGGATAGCATCATATACACTTGAAATTCAAAAATATAACTACCTAACTCATGAAGATGCCTTTTGTATTCTAATTTGGGATTTGTAAGACCATAGTAGGTTGATAGGTTTATGATATTGAACTTTCACTAAGTTGTAATCTTCACATCTAACCACAACTTATTTATATCTACTATTAGTCTTAACTATTAGAAAAGAGCCATCATTATGTATACTACTTATGGCTTTCATCTTAATCAAAAGTAGATGGATGTTGAAGCATGAAGGCTAATAACTAATTTCTTATTGGGGGATAGTAGCAACATTTGTCTTCCCAATTATCATTGTATTTTACTCTTACTAAAACACATTAACTTTATAGAATTTTGATGGAATTCGATGCCCTATTATTGGTATGGTCACACCTCGATGTTGAATATCTAGTTCAATAATTTTGTGTTCAAAGAATTTTATAATTAATTCTTAAATTCTTGCAACTTAAAATTTATTCTTTGTGATTATGCATAATCTCTTACTTTCATTTATTCGGTAAATAGTTTGCAATCCCAAGTTTAATTTCTTAAATTCCAAAATCATCAATTCTTCTCCTCTTAGTTTTGTCATTTGAGCTATAAAAGCCAATATAATAGAAAGATGTCAGATGAGTGGAAAAATATTATTGTGCCTATTTATAAAAATATATAAGTAATGCGCAGTATCATGTAAATAATAATGAATTTAAGTTAATGAGCCATATATTAAAACTTTGGTACAAATGATTAAAAGCAAATTACAAAGAGGTCTCATATTTTACAAAATCAATTTGATTTTATATTAGGGGATCTACTAAGATGACATACATTTACAAAGACATTTGATGGAAAATTAAGAGAAAAAATATCTTCATTTAATCTTTATATATCTTGAAAAGCCTTATGATAGACTAACAAGAAAAGTTCTATGAAGAGTTTTGGTGAGAGAAAATTTGTGTGCTATATATTGTTGTTTTAAAGATATATATGGTATGAAGGAGATCAAAACAAAATCCCTAAGATCGGAGTTTAACCGTTGAGTCACCAAAGCAAACGCGAAATATAAACTAACACAAGCAATGATAATCACAGCACAAACATTCAATCACACATGCATACAAACACAAAGGATTTTATGTGGAAAATTTAAGAATGGAAAAACCACGGATTCACACCACCACAAGAAAATTCACTATCAAAGAGATGATTACAGAGTTACAGAGAATTTTTCAATCACTTGGAGGAAGAAATGATTCGCCGCCTTTGAGCTTCTTCTTCTCTCATAGATTTCTCCTTGTTCTCACTTAAGGGCTTCAAGTCTCTAAGCCTCCAAAAGCTCTCACACGAAAAATGGCACACATACAACCCTAACATAATATGTTAGCTTTTAAATTGAACCCCAAACTAGTCCCAAAGTGCTCTAAATAGCTTAGGACACGCCACACCCCGAACTAGGTTTTCCACGGATGCCTGCTTTGCCGTCTCTAGGCGTGCCTGGGTGCCAGGCTTACTGTCTTTGGGGAGCCTGAGTGTCATTCTTGCTGTCTCTGGGACACTTGGGTGCGCCTAGGAGCCAAGTTTGCCATCTCTAGGGTGCCAGGCTTGCTATCTCTGGGATGCCTGGGCTTGCTTGAGCACTAGGCTCGCTGTAGGTCCGTCTTGAAATCCACCAGAACACTATTTGCAATTTCCTTGATGATCCAATTGGTCTCTACACCATAACAATCTCACACTTGAAGATCAATTGGGATCAATCTATCCTCAACCTTGGAACTTTATTAACTAGACTTCTATCTTTGCGAAGGACATGGTGTGCCTCACCCAGCCTTCTCTTGATCCTTCGAGGCCAATTGAAGTTGAACATAGTTTCAATTTTTCCGCTATCACTAACTTTTTGAGCATGTTCGTTGGATTCTCTGACATGTGAATCTTCTTCAATGTCAACTAGCTATCTTCTAATAAAGATCGAATGAAATTGTACTGCAACTGAATATGCTTCATCATGACATGAAATGCTGTGTTATTAGCTAGATGGATAACACTCATATTGTCACTATTCAATCCTCTTGCTCCTTGCCCAACTCAGTCAAAAAACTTTTAAACCAATTCATTCCCTTCCTGCCTCAGTAATGGTGACATTTGCCTTTGTCGTAGATAGGGTGACTATCTTTTGGAGTTTGGAGGTCCAACTCATCGCAATACTACCCAATGTAAACACATACCCGATTGTGCTCCTCCTGCTGTAGATGTCTTTGGCTAAATCATAGTCTACATATCCTTGTAGATCTATCTTGGATTTCCCAAAGCATAAGGCTTTGTCCATAGTGCCTCTTAGATATCTGAGTATCAACTTGACAGCTTCCTAGTGGAGTTTCCCGGGGCGCTCATAACATGCTCATCACTCCCATTGAATGGGCTATATTCTGTCTTGTGCATATCATGGCATACATCAAGCTCCCAACTGTTAAAGCATAGGGAACTTTCTTCATATGCTCTTGTTCTGCTTCAGTCTTTAGCATATGCTCCTTCGATAGATTGAAGTGATCGCTAAGGGGGTGCAAACTAGCTTTGCCTCATTCATTTTAAATTTGTTGAGAACTTTTTCAACATATTCTGCTTGAGATAGCTTCAGTATCCTTGACTCCTCTCCCTGCTGATTCTCTTTAAGTATTTATTTTGTGAGCCCTAAGTTCCTTTGACAATTATTTTTTCAGTCTTTTTATCTCCTTCATATTGGGTCTTGCTATCAGCATATCATCTACATACAGAAGTAGAATGATGTAAGCGGTGTCAAATTGCTTTACATAATAACAATGATCTGCCTGGCATCTTTTGTACCCCGTGTTTGACAAAAATTTGTTAAATCTTCTGTACCACTGCCTCGATGCTTGTTTCAAGCCATATAGGAGCTTTTTGAGCTTGCATATTAGCTCATTCTTTCCTCGGGTATCACAACCCTGTGGCTGCATCATGTATAACTCCTCTAGATCATCATGAAGAAAGGAAATCTTCACATCCATCTGCTCCATGCAGATTTTCAGTTGCCACAATGTTCAATACTTTTGTGATAGTAGTCATCTTCACCACCGGAGCAAAAATATCTCTTTAATCCACACCATGTTTCTTTTGGAATCCCTTTATTACAAGATTTGCTTTGTAATATTTACTCCCATTTGGTTTTTTCTTCAATCTGTAAACCCATTTTTTTTGGAGAGCTTTCTTTTCCTCTGGTAAATTAGCCAACTCTTATGTCTCATTTGACATGAGTTATTTCACCTCATCTATGGTTGACTTTCACTTGATTGAGTCATCAACTTGAAGCACTTTTTCATAATATTCTGGTTCATCACAATTTGTGTGGGGCCTCGCACCCCCCCGCAGTCATGCTAATACTGAAATCAATATGATTACGGAGAGTACGATCCCCGTGCGACAACCCTCCAAACTAAAGTCGAGTCAGGTATAAACCCAACCCGCCTTCGCTGAGAGGCTTGCCGCCTGAGACTGGAGGTTAAACATCGAAATATCAAAGTAGCGGAAGCAGATAAGAGTATAACATCCACATCACAGCACAGTAAAGGAAAGAAAAGACAGTAACTTAGTTCAATATAAAAATACAGAAAAAGAAATACATCCAGAATATTTAATTATTACAAATAAGCTTAATAAAAGAGAACTCTCTCATCCTCACAAGCAAAAATAGAAACTAGCTAAGTCTTTGCAGTAGGAAGATCCTCCTCCTGACCTAACTCCTCACCTGAAGTAATCTTAACGAACTGCTCTGAATTCGACATTGTCAGTATCACAATGTTAGGGCCCCAACCAAGAAAGAGAAAAACTTACAGTAGATAAATTATCCAAGTACATTTTAGGCTGATTAAATGAGACTAAATATTCAAGATATCACATTTTGCTAAGCATGCAAGTATTTAAGGTGCAACAAGCAACAAGAGTAGGATAGTTATAAATTAAACATTTATAACTTAAATAAAAAGAAATATGTAAATTAACATACATCAACCCGAAGTTGCAACTAAGGTTAGGCAATATATATATATATATATATAATAACTAGAAGTAAACTCATCTTATCATATTTATGATCAATTAAATACGTGTTGATTTGCATAAAGAAAATTTGTATTGAAACGTAAAAGAACTGAAATAAAAATTAACATTCTAAAATATGTAAGTACGGAACTAAAAAGCAGTAAACTGAAATAACTGTACTGAAATGAACTAAAAATGAACTGAGAATAGAAAGTATGCATAACTGATAATATATATAACTTGGCTAAACGAAGCCGCTAAACTGAAAGAGAGTCTAACAAATATCATCCTAGCCAACCATAGAATTAGGCTTGGTTAGACTTAAAGATTAGAATAGAGAAATGTATCTAATCTAGTACTGCCATAAACAGAAATGGGCTAAACGAAGTCACTGAACCAAAAAGTCTAACGAATACCATCCAAGCCAACCGTAGAGCTAGGCCTGGTTAGACTTTTAGAAACAGACGAATACCATCCTAGCCAACCATAGAGCTAGGCCTGGCCTGTTCTATAGCAAAAGTACTGAATTGAAGAGACAGACTAAATAGAATACACTCTATTGAACTGAATATTGAAAAATTGAATGAACTGAATATACTGAATTACTGATTTAAGTAATGAGGTATTATGCATTCAAGACTGACATAGGATATTCATCAAAATATCCCATGTTCAACTATTATGTTCAAGGTATGAAGCTCAAAATAAAGGAATGCAAAGCAACAATAATTCAAGCGAGTAAAAGACTCAACTAAACATATGTGATATCTGTTGTTATTTAATTTAATTCATTCTATCTAATTTGAGATAGTACAAGCTTAGGATCTTCAATATCCATCTATCTAGTACAAATTACAGATTTACGACCTTACAATTAACATTAAAACTTAACAAATACTAATTTATAATCAGAATGACGACTACAAAGGTTTAATAATTAATCAACGACTTAATTACTATATTTTGATAGCACAAACCCAATTTTGATTATGCCGATCAAGATTTAAGAATTCTAAGTCCAAAGTCCAAATTGGGGTTTAAACCTGAATTCTAGGTACTAATCTTCTAAGGATCTAAGGGTTCACACCTACACTTATTCTAAAAGTAGAAGATCTTAGAAGCTGGAAGATTAAAGAAATTATGGTCTTATAGAAATGTTAAATCTAGTTGTCATAAGATAAAATAATCAAACAAGAACTTAAGAATCTAGGATTTAAGCTCAATCTATAGGATAATCTCATTATTCTATAGGTTGAACTAACCTAAACCCACTACAAGGATTTCAAAGGATTCAATTAATCAAGAATTTTAAGAATAGAATGATTCAATTCAAGCTGGATTTATAAAATGATGAACTTCTAAGGATCCAAGATCTTAAGGTTAAGTTAAGATTTAAGAACTTATGATTTACTAGTCTATACTCAAATGTTAAGTCAACAAGAGTTAAATGAATTCATATAGTTAAATAATTACCAAAACAAGAAGTTTAATTTAGATCAACTTTCCTTTGAGGCTAATTATGGTGGATTAAGGTCAAAATCAATGTTGCCTTAAGATATCTAAATCACATGATAAATTAACGATGTTAATTGGAAAATGAATGTTACCATTAATTAATTATGTACAAAAGCAATTGGTACTTTAATTGACAATTCAAGAAATTTAGAATTTAAATCTAGTTAACAATTAAATTTCTAAGTATTTTAAGCATGGATTTAAAAATAGAATCACCTCTATATTTATTCAATGCATAATTTCATTATAACCATATTTGATTTTGGTATATTTTTGCATTATTAGGGTTCTAGAATCATTAAAATACAAAATATATGCAATTTGGGCAAATTGGACAGTTCTGCGCTCTACGGCGTGCGGTGGCGCATTGCAGTGCCTACTGGCCGAGAGCCAGGCACTACGACGTTAGCTGATCCGAGACCTGGGCGTAACGGCGCGTGATAGCGCCCCTGGCCGAGATCCAGGCGCTACGGCGCGCTGTGGCGCCAGTCAACCCGAGACTCGGGCGCTGCTGCACGCGGTAGCGCTCTCTGGCCGAGAGCCAGGCGCTACGGTGCGTTGTCGCGGATTTCAGCGTTGTTGCAGAACTGATTTTCTACCATAAAATTTACAGTATTAATGAGCTCTAATGAACTCCATATCTCAATCACAGATTTTTAAGGATGCGAAATAAGCATAAGAACAAAATTATGGTAGCCATTTAATCAAACCAACGGGGAAAAGGGAGGTTCCCTAGTTTGCAAAAATGAATATTTCTCTAAAGATCTTTTGGAGTTTAAGCTTGAGAGTTCCTTCAGCAGCTTGAGCAAAAATGGAGAATGGGGGCTGAAGGAGCTCTTTTAAAGATGGAGGAAGGCATGGCGTTGGATGGGATGAGTTTGAGTCATCCCATCACAAAGCATGGGGAGAAGACTTGGAAGAAAATGGAGAGGAGAGGGAGGACTTGAGGCCTTGCGTGCGCCATAATGGAAAAGGGAGGCGCCGAACGCAGTAGGGGGAGTGGGGTCCATCCAGAGGAAAAGAAAAATGAGAAGAAAAATGGTTTTGATAAATTTTGATTTAATTTAATTAATTAATTAATTAATGCTTTAAAAATCAGATTAATAGACAAGTTTCGAAAAATCTCAATAATTCACCACTAGTTAATTTGGGGGTGAGGAACTCAACAGGCGAAGCCGGATTTTAATTTGGATATCAATTTAATTATCCTAATTTTTTGGGTATTTAAAATATATTAAAATTTTTGCGAAAATTCGACGACTTCCAAATACTTCCAAAACATCACCCTTAGCTAATTTGAGGGTGATGAGCGCAATGACGAAGTCGGATTTCGACTTCGATGTCAAATTAAATATCTCAATTTTCTAATTAATTTAAATATTATTAAAATATTTCAAATATTGGATTGAGCTTCAAATCACTTCAAAATTTCAGGGTTTGGTTCTAATGACCAGATAAGCTTAATTGAATGATAATTAGGATGCGATTAAGCTAAAAATTTGGCTAAGTAACAACCTAGGATTGTTACAATTTGTTAGCAACAGATAATACAATAAAGGAGTACCTATGTGTAGGATGCGTTATTCTGGTGGATCTTCTCAACTCAGTAGTAGGTGTCTGAGGAATTGCTGTTCTCCACCATCATGAGCACCTGGCTATACTTGTTCATCTTGCTCAACATTATCATTTTTTTCAATGTACTTTGGCACATCATCTGAAGCTCCTTTTGAGTTGTTCCGAACTCCATTCCTCCTTTGCATATCTCATTCTCTTTGAATGTGATGTCCCAGCTTCTGATGATTTTTTTATCCTGATAGTCCCAGAATCTGTAGCTAAATTGTCTTACTCCATAACTTATAAATGTGCACTTGATTGCCTTTGAATCAAGCTACTCCTGGAACCTGCATCAATGTGCCAAATACCTTCATGTGATTAAATTTCACCTCTTGGCCACTCCAAGTCTCCTCGGGTATTCCTTCTTTCAAAGGAACTGAATGACCCTTATTGATCAGATATGCAGTTGTTTCACAGTTTCTGCCCAAAATTGATTTGGCAACCCAGCATGTAGCCTCATGCTCTTGGTTCTCTTTGTAAGAGTCCTATTCATGCTCTTTACGACACAATTTTGATGAGGTGTTTCTAGAACAGTGAACTCCTGCCTGATCTCATTCAAAGCACAGAACTTCTTGAACTCTTTGTCACAGTATTTTTCGCCATTGTCTGATCTGAAGCACTTGAGCTTTAAGCCTGTCTTATTTTTAACCAAGGCTAACCACTTCTTGAATACTTCAAACACATCAGATTTGTGCTTCAAGAAGTATACTCTTACCTTCATGGTATAATCATCAATGAAAGTAATGAAGTATGTGGCTCCACCAAGAGATGATGTGGGAGTTGGTCCCTACGCATCAGTGTGCACATGCTCTAGCTTATGGGACTTCAAGTCTCTCCCACTCCTTGAGAAACTGACCTTCTTTTGTTTGCCATACACGTAGTCTTCATAGGACTCTAAGTCCACGAATTTTAGCCATATAATATTTTCTCAAGATAACATCGACTTTAATCCTTTCTCGCTCATATGACTGAGCCTTTAGTGCCATAGAAATGCACCAATCTGTTTTGCTGCTGCACAGAGTCAGACACTTTATTGATCAGGTAAAGTGTCACTTTTATATTACCCAAGCAACTACCAATGCGCCTTTTGTCACCTTCCAAGAATCTCATGTGAAACTCGTACTATAGCCTTCGTGGGCTAATTGGCTAACAAAGATCAATTTTTTCTCAGAGAAGGAATATATCTAACATCCTTCAACTTCCCCACCAATCCATTTGGCAACTGGATATCCACATCTCCCTTTCCAACAATGCTGCAAGCATTTCATCTCCCAAGTAAACTTTACCCAAATCACTCTTGATGTAGTTTTTGAGAGCTTTCTTGCTTAAAGTTGCATGAAAAGAGGCACCTGAGTCCACCACCCATGATTCAGTGCTAACAAGGAACAAGATCAATGCATCTTGATCTTCTTCTGCTAAAATATTCACGGAGTGGTTCTTGTCTTTATCTCCACCTCCTAACTTCTTTAAGGAATAATAGTCCTTCTTGAAGTGCCCTGATTTCTCGTTGTTCCAACATTCTGCCTTTCCCTTTCTCGGGTTTGATTTCCTCGCCTTGACTTTGATCTATTTCTATTGAATTTTTGGTCTGCACTCCTTCCTCTAATCTCAACATTAAGTGCTGAAGTCAATGCTTCACTATTAGATCTCTTCCTCACTTCTCATTCAACACCAACCCGACAATGGCATCAAACTTTAATCTTGCATTTCTTGATTAATTGCTGATTGCAGTAACCGATCCATTCTAGCTATCTGACAATAATGATAGAAGCAACAAAGCTCTCACCTCATCATCAAACTTGATGTCAACTGAGGTTAACTAACTTGTCACAGTGTTGAATTTATTCAGATATCCCACACTGAACCATCATTTACCATCTTCATGTTGAATAACCTTTTCAACAAGAAAATCTTATTGGAAGCTGAGGGCTTCTCATACATTCTTGTTAGAGCTGTCATGAGATCCATTGTAGTCTTCTCATTCACAATATTGAATGCCACGTTTGAGGATAAAGAGAGGCGAATCAACCCTTGTGTCATTCTGTCGAGAACCTTCCAATCTTCATTTGACATAGTTATGAAGAAGTACGTTGGATTTTGAAAGTTTTCGTCTTAGTAGATTTAGAATAAAATATATGGACTGTAAGTTTGATCATAATAAAAGTCATATTCTCGAGTACATTGGTATTGGGGATCATGTGATCAAGAAGATCAATTGGTTCAAATACCTTGTCTAACAAGGGAATCCTATTATTTATACAACAACAACACCAAGCCTTAATCCCACGATGTGGGGTCGGCTACATGAATACTTTGTTTATATTGTGCACGATCAAATAGAATTTCCTTCTTATGTTCCATATACAGAATATTATTTCTAATGATTTCTTCGTATGTCTTTTTTGATCTTCCTTTTTTAATATGGCAGACTTCATAAATTCAATTTTTATAGCAGGGGCATTAATTAGTCTAGGCTTAATATTCTAAACCATCTAATGTGACTTCTCTAATCTTATCCACTATTGGAGCCACTCCAACCTTGCTACAAATAAAATCATTTCTCATTCTATCCTTAGGAGCATATCTACTCATTATCTAAGCATCATTCTCTGTAACACTTATTGTATTTGTAATTTTCTTCTTTGTTGGCCAACTTTCGGCCACATTTATCCCCATATATATATAAAAGAAAAGGAAACTGTTTTATTAAAATAAAAACAGATCCAAAACAAAGCCAAAACACCATAACCCAAAATAGAAGGAATGATCAATACTTGGAGTTTAAAAATAAAAATATGAGAGCTCAGTCGAACGTGATCATGGAGCAGCTCAAAAGTATTAGAATTTATATCGCCAACAAGATCCAGTCCTTCACAATCTTGCATTGTTCTAGCGATGTCTTCCAGTACGGACCAAAGCTGAGATCTCCTCCCACCTCCAAATGATGGACAAACCCAAAACCCCAATGACCGCTTGAGGATAATAGGTTAATTGAACCTGCTTTTCCATTGGATTTGGAGCACGACCAAACTGTTGTGCCTTTGTTTGAGTTCTTCGAAAACATAATAGCTTCGACCATCATTGGGGAGGCCATGAAAGCCTTATTTGTTGGGCAAACATTCCAACTCAGTACCTGGTAAAGAAACATCCAAAACACCGATAATAGGTAGTTGATGCTATCTCAGGGTTCAGACCGTTGAGATCCTAATTTAGTATCCAAGTTAACGCCAACCAACCGATTGGGTTGCGTTATTGCATACTATTTCCAACAGATTCTGAATTAAAAATGGTTCAAGTGAAAATCTCTTATCACAGCCCGAAGACAAAAAAGTTCGTAACCTATCCAGATACAATAATAAGGTCAGCAAATTAATATGATCTAAGGTTATAATTGTTCTGCCGATTATAAACCACCTTCAAAACTTGCATAAATAAATAGGATTAGTGTGTAATGAAACAAGATCAAGTAATATGCACAAACTGACCAACCGTTATATCATCAAGACTAACAGAAATAAAATTAAACGCCCCATGCAGATAATAGACACCCAAACTCCAATCAGAACTGAAAACCAAATTAATCACATCATAGCAAAACTGAGGCCAACTGGGTCGAGAAACAAAAACATCTCAATAAACTAGAAAGATAATTAAACAACCCACCACCAAGGAAAGATCACTGCCCCCAAAAGAGCACAAATGACGACGATAAGATAATTTACTTTCGGAACCCAAATATTCAAGAAAATCTGCATAAGAGAAAGAGATTTCGACATTTATGAAAATTAATACCATCTCCTCTAAATTTATTAGGGGGAAAGCATTAAACAAATTTTGGATATTTATGATTATTTTATGAGAAATATGTTGGATGTTAAAAGCAAGACCCCCTATGGTTTATATATATATATGTATATATCTATGAATGTATATATGATGATTTTATGAGAAATATGCTGGATGTTAAAAGCAAGACCCTACAGGGACCTATGGTTTATATATATATGCAGAAATATAATAGGATATAAGTTTTCTTTATTCAATAATTAAATGAAGATGATGTGGGAATTTCTTCCACCAGCCATGTTATCTTAATCAAATGAAACTATGGTTGATGACCATAGCCATCATTTGAAAAATAGAAGAAATAAGGACAACAACTACGACAACAACACCAAGCCTTAGTCCCACTAGGTGGAGTCGACTATATGAATCATTTGTTTTTAGTGCACACAATCAAATAGAAGTCCCCTTCAAGTTCCAAATAGAGAGGATCATTTCTAATATTTTTTTCATGTGTCTTTTTAGGTCTTCCTCTTCCACTTTTAACGTGGTCAAAATTCATATACCAATTTTTCTAACAAGGATGTTGAACAATGTATGCTTAATATGCCCAAACCACCTAAAATGACATTATTTAATCTTATCCACTATTGGAGCCACTTCAACCTTGTTACGATTGAACTCATTTCTCACTTCATCCTTTTGAATATACTCGGTCATCCACTTTAGCATCCTCATCTTGGTAACACTAATAGTATTGGTAAGTTTCTTCTTTTCCTGTATAACATTGTTAGTCATATTTATGCTCTATAATTTTAGGTGGTACTTTTTGACTGCACACTCTAGAAGAGCTTTTCCATTTCTTCTGGCCAGCTTGAAGCTTGTTAATCACATCACTCTTTATTTTACCATTATTTTGAATAATTGAAATAATGTATTTCAACCTCTTGCTCTTATTAATTACATGGTCCTCAATAATTTTTGTCTTCGAGATTAAGGTTTCTATTATAACTAAACTTTCATGCCGTATATTTTGTTAAGATCTACTAAGACAAAAACCTTTAGATTTCAACTCGAATTTTGCTTTACTCTATATCTAGTCTTATCAACTAATAGAAAATTATCTTCAAATATAATACACCGATGAACTATTATGTGGTGGAGCGTCAAGTGCTTTGGAGTGAGCATGAAATGATCACAGATCAATTGAAGGCAAATCGAACACAAATGGGCTTGAAAAATCAGCATAAATAAACTTGGCGATTAGGCACGCCCAGGTATCAAATTTTTTAGTCGGGCGCTTAAGGGTGCCTAAGCCCTCATTGGAGTTTAGTCACAATGGACCGACTGCCTAGGTGCACCCTGATGCCCATGGAGAGCAGAGACAAAGACCTAGGTGGTCCAAGAGCCCCTTGAAGAATTGCAGACATCATGAACTACACACCCAAACACATGCCTTTGTGAAGCAGACAAGCGCACAAGTGCACCCAGGCCCCCCTTTTTAACCCAGGATCAATAAGGCCAGTGCTTGGGTTCGCCCAAGCACTAGGCAAATCGTGAACAACGCCTAGGTCATGCCCAAACATTGAAATGAGCATCCATTTAGGGGCTTTGGGGGTTGGATTGACTTGGGGTACAAGGTTTATTATGCATGCAAAAGGTGTTTTGGTTGTTGTGTGTGACAATAGAGTTGTCTTCTTCCAAGGAGAACCCTAATTGCTGTGAGCCTATGGATGTTGAAAATCATGTGTTTTCTTCTCAATTCTTAGTAGAACTTTCTCATGGTGGTGGTACTGTGATTTTTTTTTACAATGGATTTTCCACATAAATTTTTTGTATTCTTTATGATTGTGGCTTGTGCTTCTTTGTGAAGTTCTTGCTGTAATTTTGTTCTTGTTTCTTGCTCGTGATGGTTCCAAGTGTGCCAAAGTCAAGAACCTCGCTAGGAACAAAGTTTTGTTGTAAATTTTCATAAAAAAAACTTATTTTTGAATGTGTTCAATAAGAGCATCATACTTAAAGCAAAATTTTTGAACTAAGAATGGAGTCTTGATGTAATCCAATAATAACTCAGAAAATATTAGATAAGCCACTTTGAGATTGAACAGATGTTATAGTCCCATTATACATATTCTTAATTGCATCAATATATGATGTTATTCTTATTCTCTCTAAAACTCTCCAAAATACTTTTCTTGGTGCTCTTTCGTAAGCTTTTTCAAAGTTAATAAAATTAGATGATAATGTTCATTTCTTTCTCTAATTTTCTTCATCAAATCTCTTTATAAATATAACTTTCATGGTATATCTACATGACATAAAACAAACTTGATTTTGTGAAATGCAAATATTCCTTTGTAATTTCTATCTAATCACTCTTCCAAACTTTCAACATATAGCTCATTAACCAAATTCTCCTAAAATTTCTTGTAAATATGTATAATAATATTTATACATTCATTTTACATCTTTTTAATCTTTAAAAGAACATAATTAGAGGGTAAAAGAGAAAAAACAATATATAAGGCTTTATTTTCTCTCTTGCTTTGATGTTTTTGAGACTTTCCTGAAAGCATTTTCTTTGGAAAGCTTCCTTTCTACTTAATGACTTTTAATTCCTAGCTCACATGCTCACCACCTGTTTCCCCGCTACATGCTTTGGCCTACTCCTCGCTGACTTTCTGTTCACCCTTTCGCATTACTGTCTTCCTGCTTTATGCTCAAGTTCAACGGTATCTGTATCCACTAGACTATTCTTATACCATTAAAATTGCGGCCTCTTAATCCTGTGTTGTGCAGGTTCACTGTCTGTTTTGTTCACCACATATGTATGAATTGTTGCACTATTGATGGTGAAAATATGTGGGACCTGTATATTATAGATAAAATTGTAATAATGTTTTCATAATAATCGAGCTTTTGTTGGTGTGCAGCACACTCCTTCGTTCTTGGCAATGCACTTCACGTTTTACTTTTTATTTGCCATTATCGGAAACATTCAATATATCTTGCCAATTACTTTAACAACTTTATTTTTCAGAGATTATTTATGATTGTTGTTTTATAAAGTGCTATAAAGGTCTTCAGCTTAGTGTGCGTGTTAATGTTTTCTAGGGACCTTAACCCTCTGTATGACGTTACCCTCAAGAATGATTACAAGGAAAAATATTACATGAGCTTGTTGCCCCTTTATCAGAAATATCGTGAGGTAATTTTGATATGTGATAATTTATATCGTATTCACATGCATCATAATTTATAGTTTTGTTAATTTTACTAATTTTATGATAACTGAAATGCATTTAACAAAAACCATACAGGTTTTACCCTGGGGTGACAAGATCACTACCGAGACCCTTCAATTTTTTTCACCCATTGTCCTGTGGTCTAAGATCGGTTCGAGCCTGCAGAATCTGGAGGTTTTATATGCGGCCTTCAAAGACTATTTTAAGGTGCAACTAGCATTTATAGTAACCAAATATCAGTTGTTATTATAAAAGAAGTAACTTGCACACCTTGTTATCACTGATATAAATGATACCTTTGTCTATCCTCAAGAAAATGCCTTTGCTCCATACTAATTTGTCACCTCAAATGAGGTTATTGAAAGATTAGTAATAACATTTGATTGGATACTAAAAGATTGATGGAGAGTCTCTCAGGTCTAGTGATGGTTATAATTGCACATGGCATTAACTTAGTGCATTTTGAACTAGAATCATTTAAACAATTGCAGAATTTTGGAATTCATATAGGTAATAATATATATGTTTAAAATAATTATATTAGATTAACATTTGAAGTATTAAATATAGTATAATTGAAATCAAAGTATTATGATTTGGATATATGCAACGAATAGTAAATAATGTTTGGCGAATTGATGAAATTAGTGAAGAATAAGCAGTAAGACATGAGATGTTATTACAATAGGAGTTGTTCAAAATGTTATGCGAAAATTTAGTTTAAAATCTCTAGCAGCACTCAACATGATCAAATTTAAGGATTCACAAAGCTGACCTCAGATAACTTGGATAAAATTAATGATGATAAGGATGATCACAATCACAATAATAACAACATCAAGTCGTAATCCTACTAGGTGTGGTGGGCTACATGAATCCTTTGTTTCTATTGCACATGATCAATTTGAAGCCCTTTCCTAAGTTCCAATAGAGAATATTCTTCCTAATAATTTCTTCTAATGCATTTTTTGGCTTTTCTCTTCCTCATTATGGGCAAAATTTATAAACTAACTAAGTATCCTCTTCTCTGTAACACTTATTTTATCATTAAGTTTCTTCTTTGTTGGCCAACATTCAGCCTAATATAACATAGTTGGTCGTATTGTTACTCTATAATTTTTTTTTTTAATTTTCATTAGGATTTATGGATCGCACAGTATTCCAGAAGTGCTCTTCCATTTCATTCAACCAGCTTGGATTCTATTAATCATGGCGTTCTTTATTTTTCCATTATTTTCAATATTTGAACCAAGGTACTTGGATCTCTTGGTCTTCTAGATCACATAGTGCTCAACAGTTATGTTCTCAAGCTTAGAGCTTCTAATACAACTGAACTTACATTCCATATATTCTATTTTAAATCCACTAAAATGAAAACATTTAGATTCTAAAGCAATACTCCACAACTCAAGCTTTGCTTTAACTCCTTCCCTAGCCTTATCAATTAAAATAATGTCATATGCAAATAACAAGTATTAAGGAATCTGTGGTGGCCGAGCATCGGTTCAGCGAGAACTGGCCCGACATCGGGTACTCACATATCGCAGGATCATACTGAGCAATTTGAGAAAAAAAAGGAATACATATAAAAATTATAAGACATTTCTCATTTAATAATATTTCAAATTTTACAATGTAGCCAACAAACTTCTGACAAAGTTCATCTGCTAGAACACGAGATGAACTTTGAAAAAAGTAAAATAAAATAAAAGTAAAAGTTGCACCTTAGATTCTTCCGCCAGTAAAAATTTTCAAGGTTCTTGGTTAAGCTCTCCCAGAAGTACCTGATCTGGTATTGTACATAAAACAATACCGGGATTAGAATTCCCAGTAATTAGAGAATACTCAAAGTACCACAGTAAACAAAATATATTATGTTTTTATAAAAGCAAATATGCGATTAGCAGATCTAAGGATAAAAATGTAGGAAAAGTAAAGTAATAATGCAAAATGAATAAAAATTTCCTTACAACAAGTATTATCACAAAATATAGGTTACTGATGCCATTTTTCTAGTAACCCACCATGAATATCATTGATGTCATTTTCCAGTGACCCATGAATGTTGCTGATGTAATTTTTTCAGCAACCCACGAATGAAAAGAATGTTGATTTCTAACAATCAACCAAGTATTAATATTACTAATGTCATTTTCTAATAACCCACAAATGAAAAAGATGTTGGTTCCTAATAACCAACCAAGCATTAATGTTACTGATGTCATTTTTCAGTAACCCACGAATGTCATCACGTTGGTTTTGAACAACCAACCAAGCTTCAAATGAATTTGGCTCAAAGCAAATAAGCGAAGCTAAGCAGCAATAAAAGTGTAAAAATATAATACATGTTATGTACTGGGTACCTTTGTCCTTTAAGATCCAAGTTTGACAGTTCAACTTTTGGATCTGCATTTAGATTTGGATATTCTTAAATTAGCTTTTAGCCAATGTTCTTAAGAGTAATTTTTATTTTTATTTCGATTATGTTCTTCTTTTGCTTTCTCATTATGATTGAAGTCCGATTTTTAAGCTGCTACGATAACAGTAATATTTTTTATAGTGTTATGATTATGATAATAGAGTACATAAGGAAAAGACATAATGTAAATGACTGAATTGAAATTGATAAAATTAGGAATAATAGTCATTTTATAATATTTGTATTGTTCCCATTATTAATTAATGAGAATAACACTAATGTGAATGACTAATTATTTATTTTTATAGCAATGATTATTTAAGTATAGAGTAACAAGATTAGCAAAGTTTCCCTTCAATTTTCTCTTTTCCATCTCCTCTTTTCTTCTCCCTTTTTCTTTTTCTTAAACTTCTCTTCTTACTTTAGGATTAGGATTGCCAGAAAATGGAGGGAGGTCAGAGTGGGGTGGCTGGCAGGAGGTTGGAAAGTGGCTGGCCTGCTAGAGGAGGACTGGCTGGGCTGCTGCTAGCCGACCGGATGAGGCAGGGAGGGGCTGGTTGGTTGCTGCTGGCTGGCCGGAAAGGGGGTTGGCTGGCGGGGCTGAGAAGGAGGGCTGTTGGCTGGAGGCTTTACTGGGAGGGGAGGAGAGGCTAGCAAGAGGCAGGGAGATGAGGGGGAGGGGCTGCTGCTGTGAGGGTGAGAGGGAGGGAAAGGGGTGGGTTTATATAGAGGAGGGAAGGGAGGGGGTCAGGAGGGCTAGTAGACCAATTTGGCTGACTATTTCCTGCGCCAAAACGATGCAGGAAGGGCCCTGTCGCGAAACCTTCCACGCCTTAAGGCGGAAGGAATCGGAGGGGGCGCAGAAAAGGGGGCGACAGGAAAAATAGAGGAAATAAAAAAAAAATACTTAAACTTTAATTAATTACATTTTTCGTTATGACATAACTCGTTATGACATAACGGATACCCTCGTGCCGAAAGTTTTCAATTCAGACAAATAATTTATTTTATATTAATTTTTGAAGTTTAAAACTCAAAAATTAACCACAATCAAACCGGCGCTCAGAATTTGATGAAACTTTTCGAGCAGCCTTTAAATAATATACTTAACACAACGACACTGAAAATGATGAATTCGAACACGTATTTTAATATTCTTGATTTTTATAATTTAAATAATTTAGAAAATAAAGCTTGAGCTTCTGTTATTCGGATTTCTCTCAAACTAGGGTACTTTGATCTTAAAATTATTCTTATCTAAGGGTATTTTTATTTGCCCTAATTCGAAATTCCCCGAGATCCTGATTTTTGAGGCGAGATTTGACCTAAATCACAAAGTAATGACTTTGGGTCGTTACAGAATCTCTTCTTGAATGTGCTCAATAAGAACATTCATAATTAAAGCAAAAAGATATGGGCTTAGAGTTGAGTCTTGATGTAATCCAATAATAATAAGAAATACAAATCACCTTACTATCGAACACATGCTACAAAATCGTTATACATATCCTTAATAACAACAATATAAGAAACACAAATTTTTAAAACTCTCTAAAGAACTTATCTTGGCACTCTATTCTAATTTCTTTTTTTACTCTTTCTCAACTCTTCTACTAATTTTGTGTTCAAAATAATATTAAATTATTTGGTAAGTCAATAGATTTCTTTCTCACTCAAACATTTCCAAACATCGATAGGGATGCCATTTGACCCTACTAGTTTTCTACTATTTATACTCTTCAAAGCATTCCAAATATCATTTTACTAATACTGTGATTGGTAGTATGATCGACTCTTTTTATAGTTATTAAACTCATTTATATTAATTGTATTGGTACAATCTTCATTAAAAAGCTTTGTTAAATAATTCATTCATCTATATTGAAAACATATTCATCTTTAAAAAGAATTTTTTTACCATCGTTTTTGATGTATTGTCAAATATTTAGTTTTCTTATCTCTTAGTTTGGCTAGCTTATAAATATGTCTCTTTTTAGGTAGTTTCTAAATTATTATGTAAATCTTCAAATGACACTCTTAGCATCATGAATTCTTAATTTGGATTTACGATAAGTTAGTTTATATTTCTTCCAAGTCTCCTCAATCTTACATTTAAATCATTTTTATAACACATCTTTTTACTTTTAATCTTAACTTGAATATTTTGTTTCTATCACTGTGCTTCTTTATTTTTGGGTACCCTTTTTTTATTCACCAAGTAAACTATTTGCTACATTATGAACACAACTAGCAACTTAATTTCACATAAGGTTAGGTTCACTCTCAAAATCCCAGTTTCCAAAGTTTAAAACTTAACTCTTAAAAATATTTATACTATCTTTATTAAGATTCTTCCATTTAGTTTTAAGATATATTTTAAATTTAATATTACTTTTGTTACCCCTCATTTTTAAATCCAAAACTAATAAATGATATTGGGTTATCAATCAATCACTTATATAATCTTACAATCTTTATAAAATAAAGGGTTAATTTCTTAAGAGAAAATAATCAATTGAAGTTTTAAATGTCTCATTTTTTCAAGTGATATTATGTTCCTCACTTTTGTTAAAGTGTTATGAATCTTAAGATCTTGAGCTAAAACAAACTTTAAAATCCTTCTTCCTTCATTAATCTCTCCAAAACCAAATCATTATAAACATTATTAACTTTCTTAATTACCTTTTCAATATATTCATTTAGATCTCCTCTTATTAAAAGCATCCTCTTTTGAGATAACTATTGAACCAACTCATCTAAATCATTAAAAAATATTTCTTTTATACACATCCATTCCTATTTAAGAGGCATATATGCTTGCAATATTAAAAGTTATTTTATTATTTATATGTTTTAAAGATATATTCTATCTCTCAACCTCTTAACTTTCACTACATTATCTCTTAAATTCTTATCCAGAATATTACCCATGCTATTTATATGTTGATTCTTACTAGGGTGCCAAAGTTTGAGGACTAAACCCTCAATTTATTTTGCCTTTTCTCTTACCTACTTAGTTTCTTAAGAGCATAATATATTAATTATTTTATTTATCATAATATTAACTAATTTAAAAAAATTGTCAGTGAGATTACCATTATTCCAACTATTTATCTTAATTTAGAATCAAAGACTAGCTTATTTATTCATAATACAGGAACGTTTTTTGACACAACAATTGAGCGCCTTTGTAGCGGCCTTTGCACTTTGTTTACTACATGCAAGAATGCAACGCGTCGCTTCCAGAGGACGCCCTACTATATCATAATATGATTCGTTAAAATTTCATTTTTGATTTTTGACTACCTAGCGCAACCCTCCTTTCACATTCAAGATTTGGGACTTGATATCAGCGGAGTTAATTAATAGAGAATCTATTGGAGATAAGGATGATCATAGGTTTTAAATTAAGCATATAAAAGTTAATTAAAAATATTCTATTTTCATATCTTAGATAGAGAAAGAGAGAATTATGATTACATAATAATACGAGGACTAAAAATAGGAATCCAATATGTAAAGAAATGGAAACAAAATTTAAAAGATTAATATAACTCATTAGTAAAAAAGAAAATATTTGTGAATTAACATAATATTTTAAATTATTTAACCATTTAATTCAAAAAGTAAGAAATTAGGCACAATTATAACTTCCGAAACAATACGAATGTTTGACATGGAACTTGTGTTTGGAGAAATATACTTTTCATAGCTCATTTTCATGCATTTTGAATTTTATATTTAGCAAATATGATGATAAAAATTTTGAACAATTAATATTTTTATTCTCATTTTAAAGTTAAAATCCATCAATACACATATTTTTTTTACAAAGATTATGAAGAAAATAAATATAATGTTTTTATTATTTGCCAATTTAAATGTGCAAGTATGATGTTTGGTGACACCAAATCTACTCCATTGCTATTCTTTATAATGCTCTTGTTTAGTTAGCAAAAGTTGGTAATGATATACTTTTCTGAAACATGAATTAAAATATGAATAATAGCAAGTCAAAATGTAAAAGTCTTATGATTTCACTAAAGAAATAATACTTCTATGCAGGCATGGCTTTTGTCTATGGAATTAGCTGTGGAGGCGGTGAATGAATCACAAACACTTCAGAATTGTGAAGCACAGCACAAGTACTTAACATGGAGAGCTGAAAAGGTTCTATTTTCTTGCTCCTATCTTCCAATCAACCCTCACCTTTTTTTCTCGTATCTGTTGTGTCGAGAGTATTCTACTTATGGTTGATGAATGGATCACTTTTAAGGTCTTGTGAGATCAAAACATTCCACTCAAACTGAAAAGAAGGTATGAAGAACAGCTATAAGGCCGCAATTTTATACGGGACTGAATAGTGACCTGCAATAGAGAATCATACTATCAAGTATTGTGGAGATGAAATTAAAATGGATGAGTAGGTAAATATGATGAGAAATGACTACATTCATCACAAGGTTGGAGTTGGTTCCTTAAGAATAAGCTCAAAAAAGGTCGCCCTAGATAGTTTGGACATATTAAGCCTGTCATCAATTCCCAAGTTAGGAAAGTGTACTATATACATTTAGAAATGATCTTTCATACCTAAAGCATAGGGAGGGGTTTTTGAGTTATTGTATTATCTACATATACTTGTCCGCTATTATCTTTAATTTTTATTAAACTAAAAATATTTGGAATTTTTACAAGAAAAAAATTTCGTCTTTTATGCTTCCTATAGCTCAATATAGCATTTCCCAAATGACATTATAAACAATAGGTGCTCCTAAACATGTTCCATTTATAGTAGTGCGCGTTCCCTCTTTGACAGTGTTGAAGTAGTTAACGAAAAGATTGTGACTTGTTTCTTTACTCAAGAGCTTTTTTTTCCTTGGAAGGAGAATTTTTTTTCTGTAAAAAATTTCAATATATATTCTACAGGACCCAGGACATCCGTTACTGAAAAAATTAATCGGAGAGAATCTGGCGAGGGTACGTTTTATCTAAAAGATGAAGAACTTCTAACTTCATGATTCAATCCAGGTCACTCTATCTGTTTCTTATAAAACGCAGGAATTGCTTAGGCATTTTCTATTTGAAGGTGTTGATTCCTTGGGTACCAAAACTTTCTTAGAGTACTTTCCTAAATACAGTTGCGATGATGGTTCGATAAACAAGAAGCGCAGTATCATTGGGAAGGCCTATGAGACTCGCCCATGGAATGCAGCAGGAGAATTCATGGATGGATAGTAAGGCCTTAAAACTACTACTGCTGAATCTTCTGCTGAATTTATAAATGGGATGGCTGGTTTTTCTATACATATATATATTTTTATTTTTTATTTTTTTGCTATATATATATATATATATATATATATATATATATATATATTATAATGTTATTTGCTCTTTGTTTAATGTTTATGAAATTTTAAAAACTTTTATATTTTGATGGCCTTTGTCATATTTAAAAAAAAAAATACTATTTGCTCTCAAAAATATTATGACAATCTTTTGTAAAATATGTTTTTTGTAATGCAAAAATGAATTTAAAATTAGTTTCTATGAGATAAAAAATGTATTCTGTAGTTTAAGAGCTGTATATCAAAATATTATTTTCAAATAATGTGGTATGTGCTATTAATATCCATCATTATTCATTCAAGTTTAAAATATGATTACAGCCTACTCTTTCTTAATGTTTTCAAATTAGATTTCTATGAGCATATCCCAGTGAGCCAGCAACTACAAATACGATAACACCAGGTTAGTCTCACAAAGCTTGTTCTGCTACATAATCTTTTTTTCTTATGCGCTTGGTTAAATTGCAGTGAGATTATTCCTAATAAATCCTTGTCATATCTTTTTTTTTCTTTTTTTTATCATTGTTAAAGTTCATTAACCCAACTTTTATATAAGGCATCTAACCATCTATGCTTAATATGCTCAAATCAGACACATATCAAAGAGCGACCCTCAATGATACAGTACCCGTACTTTTCTGATTTTTCATATTTACAATGTGCCAGTGTGCCGCAATTGCATATTCATTTTTAAAGATCGGTGTGCAATGAAATTTGTCGAAGCAAAAAAATTAAATAAAACATAAATCACACCAAAATATAAAATGAAGAACATTAGATTTATATGAAAAATTTAAAATTGGGAAAAATTATAGAGCCATACCACATCACATAAATTCATTATGAAATAAATAAAATAAATTACAGATTTTTGTCTTCCTCTCTCTTGAAAGAAGATGCTGACCATCTATAATGTATCAAATCCTAGTTTTAATATGAATATATAAACAAAAACAAGGGCATTCCCACAAAGGTATAAATGACAAAAATACCTCTACCCAAAAGAAATCTTCTCCGCCCCCAAACCCTTGACAGGGGCACGATGTCCCCCATACAACCCCTCCAAAGAGCTCATCAACGAGTTTGATCAGTGAAAAATGAAGATTGAGTTGACAGTACATCCTGAGCTGATTTAATCAAGTTTCATAAAATAACATGATGATCTTTTTCACCTGCTTGCAACTTCTTTGTGGTGAGTTAAAAGGATGAAAAAGTAGGCTAAATACATCCCTCGTCTATCCAATAACTCACAAACTATAAATTTTGAATTTCTTTATTTATTGAATAGAAATGGTTAACTTCCTTGTGTAGTTGATGATGGATCACCTGCAATTAATACATGAAAAATCCAACATTAGCATAATTAACTTTGTCCCTATAATTTGGAGTTCTACATTATATGATTGCATAATGAGCTTTTTTGTTTTAGTTTAGTTGAATGCTGTTGAGGTTTTGAACATGTTTCTTTGTTGTTCATTTTCAACTCATTCTCCTATTTGTAGGAATTTTTTGTACAAAATATTCTACTTTTTAGATTGAGGATCATTTCTTAGTACTACTAAGTGGGGGTAAACTACTTAAATTTAAGGAAAATAGATTATAAAATAATATTTTAATGGGTTTACTCTTAATATCTCATTTGGGCTATTTGAGGTTTAATTTTGAAGATAATGCAAAAAAATATATTCATGGGTAAACTCATCTCATAAATTACTTGGAGCATTATACTCAGCAGATTATTATATTTCAAATAGAAAAATTCAATTTTTTTGTGTAATTTGTACAAATGCCAAACAACCTTTAAATATTTCTTTGATAGCATTTATTTCAAAAGAACACTATTGCCCGATATATATGGTACTTAACAAGATAAAAATAATAACATCAAGAAAATTTGAAATTGAAATTTCTTAAGAAATATTTCATTTTTAATCAAATGACATAACAAAATATTTAGATTAAATCATATGTGCACATATCTATATTTTGCAAAAGCTTACTATCCTTATAATTCATAAATAGAAAATTCTAAAGTTTATGTTTGTTTTCAAATATAAGCTTAAGAAAATTATATTATACAAGAAACTATAAATTCTAAGTTAATTGTCAACACAGTATAGCTGTATGCCATTCTACATATGAAATGAATTTTAGTTTATGCACTATGTGAAGATGGTTTACCGCGTTCGCACGATTGGAATATGAAATTTTGTATTTATAAATGGAAGTAAACATGATTTATAGCTAAATAGTTTCCCCTAAAACCTAAAAATCTCTTTAAAATAAGTATGCACAATTTGAGTGAATCATTTCACTTTGCATTACAAGAACAAAAAACTGAATGCATCCATAATCAAATAAGGCCTTTCCAAATCTTCGCTAGCAGGCGGTCTGCTAGCCTTAAGAGTCGAATGCACCCATCACTAGACTTGTCTAGGCAATCATCTTTGTCAACATTTGTGGAAATGAAAGCTAGCATCGGCTATTGGAAGTCCCTTAATTAGGCTCTCTAACCTCATTAATTGATGTTAGACCTCACTAGGCCCTGATGCCCCTTGCCGACATCGTGGCACCCCTCAAGGGCATAGCAATGCTATCGCTAACGCCTACGTACCCCTTAATTAGTTTAGCATGCCTTTTTAATTTCATCTTTTGTAATTTTTTTTGTGTGTTTAATTCATCCAAATAAACTTCAAATACCAAGTATACTAAACCCATTATAAATACCCATAAAGTTCTAGCGCATCATTAGTTTTATATGAAAATAGTTTATACTTTAATTATTTTACTCCCATATTCATTTTAACTCATTCCAAACATCTCCTAAATGAAATGATAGCTTAAATAATTAATGAATACATTCGATGCCACTTGAGATGCAATGGGAGGAAACGTATTTAAAGAAACCATGTAATAGCAAGTCATCATTCTCACCTTCTTCAAACTTCTTCTCGTTGGCATGGTTCCTCTTCTCTTTAAGTATCTACTTCGTTGTGAAGTTGAGTTTCTTTTCTTCGAGTATCTATAAAAGTATTACTCAATGGCTTGCACATTGGGTAACTTTACACTGCCATCTCAAGAAAACAATCACAAAATACCCATTAAATCATAAGTTGTGAGCTCTTTGGAAACATGTAGGTGGCATAACCTATGTGTCGATCATCTTTGTTGCAATGCTATATGAGGTTGAGCTTGTTTTATTTTTTGTTTAAAGTTCAATGTTATAATTTAGATGATTTTCCATAAACATTCTCAAGTTGGTTCAAAAAAACATGGCTACAAATATAGTAATCTCAATTTTCAAAGTAGTACGGCTAGAATTATTATAGTTACTTGACAATTCAACTATTGATGAGAGAGAAAAGTAATGAAATTATGAAAAAAATTCATTACAGTTAAATGAAGCAAAGCATAATAGTTGGTTGATTTGAGCTAGTTGGAACTATCTTCAAAGAAGGTGAACTCAAATGGCTCAAAGTTAAGGTCAATGATAGTTTGTCAAAAAGTTCAACTAATGAAATATGGTAACTCATTGCTTTAAATTTAACTATAGAGGAGTGTGCAAAATTTTTACTCCCTATTTGGGGGTGCTCCTCTTTCACCCTTGTTTGGCAACGCCCTACTAGTAAGAGGTTAGGCTTATTTTGCATTAATTTCAATGGGGAGGAGGTACTTGGGAGTCCTCTCCATTTCCACTTAGCTATTGAGAACCTTTTGCAAAAATTGTGTTGGGGGTTTATCATAAAACTTTGCACGATAAGTGCAACATAGATGTTCCTCTTTTTATTGCATATCACATCATGAAGTATGTCACATCTATAACAATATATCTGGCACTAAGAATATTCTTCACATCGAATATATACATTATGTTACCACATATTAATAATGTAGCATAAAATGAATTAAGGCATTTTGATAGATGTTATGGTGGTAGGATCGTGAATATGATTATGATGGCCTTGGGAAGGCTTTTGTTGGGCCAATTGATGTTGGATTGGCACGAATCTTTAGGACCGCACCGCACACTTTCGTGCAGGCCTCTATACTGCATCACATTCATATTTTTTTAACTCAAATATATAATAGTTAACAATTGATTAAAAATATTAAATTATATTGAAATAATATGAAGTTTTTATTTGTCAATGCTAATAACATATTTCAAACGAGAAATAGTTTCAAGTGTTATATATATATTTTATTACATGCAAACAATTTATTGAAAGTTGTTTGCTAAAAAAAACAAGCGAAAAATTAAGTACATATAAAATATGATATTGCAAAATAGCAATAAAATAACAACATGATTTGCTTATAAATCATTATTAAAATAGATATATGAACTATTCCAAATATATGTTAATTTTTCAGAATGCTTTATAAAAGTTTTCTTGCTCTATCAAAACTCTTCATATCAGTAATATTATGAGACACTATGTACAACCAAAATTGTTACCCAAGTCATTTAGGATTAATTCAGGTCCTAATCTCAGTCTTAGTATTCTAATTAGATCATTAGGAGTTCACCACCAAGACCTAGTTCAAATCAGGAGTCAAATGGATCAAATTTTGATTTTGAGAAAATCTAGAAACCCTAGAAATTGACATATCTAAATTGACCTCATATCAAAAATTGGACTTCTTCATTGCGCTCATTGCCCACAAATTAGCTAAGGGTGATGTTAGATGCAATCGAAAGTCGTCAAAATTTCGTCGAATATTTTAATAATAGTTAAATATCCCAAAAATTAGAAAATTAAAATACTCGTCAGATCGAGAATCCGACCTCGCCGTTGCATTTCTCACCCCTCAATTAGTTAGAAGTCAGTATTTGGAAATTTTTGGGAGTCATTAAATTAATTAATTTTAATTAACTAAAATAAAATTTAAATTAATTAATTAATTAAGTTATTATTAATTATTAATTAAAATTTCCGCGGCGCCATTAATATTCTAACGCCATCCACGTTTTTCGCTCGTGTCGTTAGGGCTGGCCGTCAGAACGGGCGGTCGATCTGGACCGTCTGATAGAAGATCAGACGGTCCCAATGTCCCCGTTGTAACAACCCAGGTTGTTACTTAACTCTCTGAAGACTAATCTAAGTTCTAATTATGGTTCTAGTATCTTGACTAAGTCATTTAGAACTCATTTCTAAGATCTAAGTCAAATCAGGAATCAACATGATCAAATCTGGATTTTTGGAAAATCCCAAAAATCCTAGAAATTAACTTTTTATTTTGACCTCAAATCAAAAATCTGACTTTGCCATTGCGTTCACCACCCCCAAATTAGCTAGGGTTGAAGTTTTGGAGGCATTTGGAAGTCGTTGGATTTTCATCGAATATTTTAATATTATTTAAATATCCCAAAAAATCAAATAAATAAATACTCGTCAAATCAAAAATCTGATCGCATCGTTGCGTTCCTCACCCCTCATTTAGCTAGGGGTGGTTTATTGAAAATTTTCTGGATATATTTAATTGTTTAATTCTAATTAATTAAATTAGTATAAATTATTTAATAATACTATTATTTTAATTAATGCTTAACTTTGTCGTCACCTATCCTTGATGCCGTCATCCAAATCTTAATTCGCGCCGTCTGATCACAGGATCAGACGGCTGTGGCTCGACGTCCCCGCAAAGTCGCCGCGTGGCTGCAAGGGTTCGACACGTGTCGAATGCCTCGACAAATGGCCAATCTCGTCGCTATGGAATCGCCCTTAAGTCTTCATCTCCTTGGTTTCATTCGGTTTGACATTTTTGGAATGAGTGAGGCCGGGCAAAGTCAAGATCCGTCGAACCCTAAATTTCTTCGACAGCTCTAAGGTACCTCCTACCTCTAATCCTTGTTTAAGTTTTACCTTTCTATACTATTGAATGATTAAATCCATCTATCTCGATCGAGCTAATTCGAGTCGATCGACTCGAAATTTGCTCGCTAACCCTAGCTTGCGATTTCGTCTGCCCTAATCTGCGGAAGACGAAGGGATCTCGGGTCGGACCGGGTCGACCCGGCCCGACCCGCTCGTCTTCGGGCTGGCATTGCGTGGCACACCTCTATTGGGCCACGTGGCAGCCTCTGTTTCCGCTGCAGCGCGTGGGCCCCATCGTCCGAGTAATTAAAGGAGGTGGGACCCGCCTTCCTTTCAGCCATCGACCGTGGTGGGTCCCGTCTGCAAAAATGTTAAATAAATTATATATATATTAGTATATATATATATATATATATGATTACAGTGATTAAATAAATAAAATAGAAATGAATCTTATTAAATAAATTATGTCAGAATAAGTCCTATTAATTTAAGGTATAGATTAAGATAATTAGAAAATTTATTTGGTTAAACACTAAGTTATATATTAATTTATTAAATCAATTAAAACCTTAACTTTAACTATCCATATCTTGAAAATAGGAGTCCAAATAGTACAAATAAATATATCAAATTAATCAGAAAAATTCAAGGAATTTATTGGTGCTGTCAATTTTCCATCTGTTCACTTAGTGATATTTTAGGATATTTAAATAATTCCAAAATAATCATAAAATTTCATTATGTCATAACTTTTCACACACTAATCCAAACATATCAAATATGGGTCTCAAAGTACTCAGAAAATCTTAAAGAATATTTTAGTAGTGTTAACTTTACTGTTTGGATTAAATTTAGACTAATCACTTTTTAGGACCTAACCCTAATTAGGTTAAATAAACTTAGAACGTCAATTGACCATAAGTTGGTCAATTTAGCCTCAAATTAGGTGATCCAAATATCCATTTAGATCAGAAAAACCTAATTTACAGTAATATACAAAAATATTTAGGATCCAACAGTTAGATTTTTTAATTAATCCTAATTACCCTAAATCTTAATTAGTAAAGATTAGCAAATCTAATGATCCAAATTGAATAATTCAAGTTTTAGATGATTCCTAGAGTAGATTAGAACCTAGCTTTATGATTGGTTTAGTGATATTATGATTAATTTTACTAATCACTCAATAATTACACTAAACCCTAATTATTAATCCTAGGACTTGTATTGACTATAACTTAGCCAATACACATCAGAATTTGATAATCTTAGGTTCTATAGAAACCTTAGGACTTAAACTTTAATAAATTAATAGAAAACTTAGTTATCATTAGGGTAAAATTACCAAATTACCCTTATAGGTCAAATTCCTTAATTTGACCTTATAAGGCTTAATATTTAACCAAAATTAGTAAACTTACTGTCTAAACTCATATTAGATAGTAAGTAATCATTCCACTTTATTAAAATCTAGAATTTAACCCTAATTAATAAAGATGAAATTTCAAATCCTTCAGTAGGGGCAAAACGGTCTTTTTGCCCAAAATTAGGGTTTAATGAATTTAAGACCTGATTTCATCTCTAAATCATAATAAATAGAAATTAAAATGACTTAGACCTTGATTTAGATAATTCTAAGTCTTTAATTAGATATTTAAGAAAAATCCTAAATTTAGTCTTAAGTAAAACTTAAGTAAAATATAAGAGATCTTTTCCTTCATTTGAACTTCTTAGTTCATCTATAGGTCTTATAACCTTAGTTAGAATGTGTGTCTGAGTGCTACTCTTAGTACTTAAGAGCTTTAATTCTTAAGATTAAAAATAGATCTTATGTTAAAATTTATCTAATGAGTAAAGTGGGTTACTCATTAAAGTAAAACTTTGATTTTACTAGTTTATTAGATTTTTCATAGTTTATTAAATGATTATTTGATCTTTTAATCTTAGAATTAAGTTTAGAGATCTATCTTATTGAATTTGACTTAACTCAATAGGATTTGCCTTAACATTAAATCAGTGAGAGGGTATTAAAACTCTAATCCTTAGGTTAACCTTGTGACTAAGGATTGAACTTCATTAATTAGGAGTTCAGTTCTTAATCTTTTAAATCTTGATATGGCTAATCAAGATTTGGTTTGGGATTATCAAAAATAACAAATTAGGATGATTGATTTATTTATTTAATCTTGAAGATGACTTTGATTCAGTTATAATTAGGATGTGGTCAGTCCTAATTATATTCAACTTATAGGTTTATGATTCTAAGTTATAGACAATATAGGAATTTATGATTCTAAATTTTATGTAACTTAGAGTAGTTAGAACGATTAAATTAGAAAACAATTAATATCACAAAGTTTGTGTAGTGCTAATTATTTTCTTGAATTTGAAATGTTATGCTTTCCTTGTTTTTGAGCCTCTTTACACTTTTGGACATATTTTACTTAACAGAAATACTTGATGAATATTTTATGTTATATTTTGAATTACAATTTTTATAGCATTTGCATAACTTAAAAAGAAAAATACATAAAATAAACTTTAATATACCTTGTGGGTTATGTTTTACTTAGTCTGTCATTTAGTATAACTTTACTTTAAGATAGTTTTTGCCTATGACACTTTCCTAGTGCTTGTTACTTTTCCCTACGACACTTTCCTAGTGCTTGTTATTTTTGCCTGGGACACTTTCCTAGATGATTAGATGGACGTTATTTTGTGACTAGGACACTTTCCTAGCACAATATGCTTTAATCTAGGATGTTTCTCCTAGATGAGCAGATGGATTTTACTTTTTGGCAGAACTAAATATGAGTATCTCCACACTTTACTTTATACTTTACATTACTTTTATTTTACAAGCATTTTATAGTTATATTACTTTTACCTTTCAGTCACTTTACAGTTATCTTTTTAATTGTTTTACAATTTCTTTACAATTCTGACCTACCTTTATTTTACAATTCAGTTCGCTTTCTATCATATTTTCATTTTCTGTAGTTCTTTTGTATTACAGAATTTCTTGTAATATCCTTTTATTTCAGTCATATTACTTTATTTAAAGCATGTTATGATGCTAGACCTTCTTTTCAGTGCAGTACTTTTATTTTATATTATAAATTGGCATATTTAGTTTGATCATATTATTTAGGACTTTTTTTTTACTTAATAGATTTACATTTGCACTTTACTTATATTTTATGCAGCTTGAGTTGAGGTATATTTTTACCTCATAATTTGTTTAAGTTATAATTTATTATTATAACTTGCATTTCTTTCTTTGTCACTTAACCGCTATTTTATGCTTAAATCTAATTTGTGATATCATTGAAATATATAAAAATGATTACCCTAAAATGTACTTAGATATTTTGTCTAACTAAATTTTTTTTTGTTGGCTGGGGCCCTACCTATTATGAAACTGATAATGGTAGATTCTGAGCTATTTGAGGAGGTTGAACCTTTAGAAGAGCAAGTCCAGGAAGAAGTGCAGGTTGATGAAGACTAGTAGATTATACTTCTTAGTTTACTTACTTTTGCATTCGAGAGAATGAGAGACTTTATTTCTTATTACAGCTCTTTTAACTTTAATGTTTGTAATAATACATGATTAAATTGTACTTTACTTTTCCTACATTGTATATTCTGAGCTGGATGTTTTACTTTGTAATATGGATAAATGGATGATTACTTCAGTTTGTACTTTTTTTCCACACTCTGATTCCATAGTATACTCATTAAGTGATTGTTATCCTTTGCTTTATTATGAAAAGCACATCTTTCTCTTAAGATTGGATTGGAGTCTTAAACTCCAATCTAATGTTAAGTAAGGTATGTGCTTAGTGATGACCACACCCTAATCCTTATGATTAAAGGGGGCGATCGCCACACCCGCAACAGGTGGCACACCGCCGCTCGCGCCGACCAACCCCAGCGTCCCCCGAACTCGTAGTCTTTGTTTGGAGGGCATTAAGGCCTCTCCTGCGCACGAGGCTCGATTTTTGCGCGATTGGAGCTCGTACCTTCCTGCTGCGAACCCTAACTCATCCGGCACCGTCGATCCAGGTACTCACTCAATCCCTTCTATCCATCTATATAATCATTTATGCACATTACAATGCTTATTCCATTCTTTGGATTGACGATCCACGGTGTCTAATCAAGCCGAAATCGGTTCGATCTTGTGAATTTCTCCTGAAATCCATAGTGGTTATCGTTATGCTCGACTCGTCGGAGGAGTCGAGCTTAGAGTTTGACTTAGCCGAGGCCATGGGTCTCCTCCGGCGACGGTTCGACCATCGTTGGGAAGGTCTCCTCACGACCTTCCCGTTGCCGTGCGGGCCGAGCCTCGGCGCCGCCAGGAAGGGCGCCGAAGTCCATGCCCTAGCCCGGTGCCCTCAGGTTGTCCGCCGATTGTGAGGCGAGGTCGGGCTGGGTCGGGTCGACCCGAGCCTGTCCCGCGAGCCATCTGCCTCACGCGGCTGTGAGGTGGGGCCCGCTACGCCCCGCTCGCGAACCAGTGCGTGACGCGAGTCTCATGGGTCCCACGCCTTCAGCTGTCGTGCCGATGCCAGGCCAGTTGGAGTGCAGTCGTTCGCCGCACGCTGCGTCGTGGGCCCACGGGTGTCCCCTCTGTCGGGAGCCGTGGGGCCCACTCGGGCCAAACCGCGCCTCTTAGGAGGCGCCACATGTCTCTGTGGGGCTTGCAGTCTCTTCTTCTGTAGCTGTGGGTCCTACCTGCAGAAAGATTTAATTAAATTAATTTTTTTTAATTTAATCAGTAGTATTAATAATGCAATTAGATTAATATTAATTATTAATTTTAGAAACTTTAATCATCAATAATTAATTAACCATAAGTCCAAATATAATAAAATTATATCTCATTTTAATCAAAAAAATGAGAGGAATATTCTGATAATTTCAAATTTCCCATAGGATACCTAGATAATATAGTGATATTTTAGGACATTTTCTCACTCATACCAAAACTTTGAGACCTTATAACTTTGTACCTAGTGACCCAAACTTAGTCAATATAGGTCTTAAAGTGATCATGAGAACAATAAGAACACCCTAATAGTATTAATATTGTTGTTTGATCAATAGTTTGCTTAATGACTTTTAGGACCTATCCTAATTACCCATAAAATTCTAGATTTTGATTTGACCATATCTTAGTCAATTAGACTTCAATTCAAAAAATTCAAATTACTAGATAGCTTAGAATTTTAATACCAACAATAATTTACAATAAATTTTCAGTTCTTAACCATAGAAATCTTAAGTTGACCAAAATATTCCTAACCCTAATTAGGTCAGAACTTGACCAATTGAGGTCCAATTTGGGTCTACTCATAGTTAAAATACTTCAGTGTGATATAGGGAAGCTATAGCCACTAAGTTTGCTGAATTTAGACACAAAATGGTAATGTTAGGTTTTTGACCCCTCTTAGCCTTAGAAAATTCCATAATTGTCCTTAGAATTGAATTGGCCATAACTAATCCAATAGACCTCAGAATTTAGTGCTCTTAGGCTCTATGAAATTCTTGAACAGCAACCAATAGTAAACTATATACAAATTTAGATTCTATTAGGTGTAAATTACTAAATTGCCTCTTAGGTTAAAATCCATAGTTTGGACATATATGACTCATTTCTTATCCAAATTTGGTGTACTTACTGTCTATCTTTATGTTAGTCAGTAAAAAATCATTTGGCAGTAAAAAAGTTTAAGCTAGAGCCTTAAATCAAAAAATAACTTTTTGGACCCTTAAGTAGGGGCAAAATGGTCATTTTGCCCAAATTTTAGGTTAAGCATCCTTAACCCCTAAATTAATTTTTAAATCACTAAAATCAATCTTAAAACTGATTTAGGATCAATTTAAGTCTTAAATTCCATAATTTGAATAATTTGATAAAAATCCTAATTTAGGCTTGGAAATCCCCAAGTGAGGTTAATATACCTTACTTAATTAAAAATTTAATCTTAACATCCCTAATTAAATAATAATAGCAAATGTAAACAAATTTAATAAACTCTTAGAACATTCCTAAGTTTCTTCATTATGAGCTCATTAGGAAGCTTCACTTCACCTTAGGATCAGTTCCTTAGGATTAAGGATAGATATTATGTTAGATCTTATTCATTGAATAACGGGGTTATTCAATGAATGAATCCTTGGTTTTATAGTTTTCTAAATTTTTATAATTTCATTTTGATTATTTTATTTTTCAATCTTAGGATAAGAATAGGAGAATCATCCTATTAAGCTTGACTTTGCTTAATAGGATTTGCCTCAATCATTAGTTCACTTAGAATCTGAAACCTTAGATCCTGAGACTTTACCTTTGGATTATATGCTTGACTCCAAACTCGTGGTGTAAAAATCATAATCCCTAATTTTATAGATCTTGGTCAAATCTTAGTATAGAACATCTAAATTCATTAATTAGATCATAATGATTTATTATTTAACTTATAGTCAATTTGATTGAACTAAATTAGAACCTGATCAGTTCTAATTGCTTTTTAACTTATAGGGTCGTACTTCTAAGTTACACTCGATAGTAGAAATTGGAGATCCTGAACTTGTGTAACTTATAATAGTTAGAATAGTTTAATTAGACAACAACAGTGTCACCATATATAGAAGAGTCATTTACTCATTACTTGATTATTATACTACGCATTCCTTGTATTTTGTACTTCCTTGAACATGTCTTGTAAGAAAACTTTATGCATGAAATGAAAACATAGAATAATTAAAACAATAGTTGCCTTGGGTTCAGTTATATTTTGGTAGATTCTGATGCACATTTATCATAATGGACAGGGGTAAGGAGTAATAAGGATGCTTAACATTACTCATTGAGGAGTGTGTGTTAAGCTTGGAACCCGTATAGTCTTGCAGACATGCTTGACTCATCAGCTATTTCTGGACGTGTCCACAGAAACTAAAGTAAAATAGCTAAAAGATTCTGCATTTGTATTTACTGCCTCTTCAATCCTGTTATTATGTTCTGTCTGCCCTAGCCCACAAAGGCTTTGGGAATTTATGTTTGGGCCCGATTGGCCAATTTTTTGATATGACAGTTGTGCATACCTATTTCTGTTTCAGTTTACTGCTTACTGTTTTAATGATGCATGTTATTTCAGTCAGATGTATTTCACTTACCTGCTCACATGTACATATTTATAGTATGCTAGATTTTTTTTTTACTGCTTACTATATATACCATTTTTAGATTTACTATTTTAAATCAGCATATGTCATATAATTATCAGTATGTTTAAGATTATACTTTTCTTTCTGTATTTTTACTTAATGTATTATGTATATATGCTTATCCTTGCTTAGTTGGCCTTGAGGTGTGCCTTTTTTTCTCAAACCTTATTTAATTATAAATGATGTATTTATAACTTATCCTTCTCCTTGTATGCTTACCGCTCCTATGCTAGATAGTTTGTTTTGGTTTTGTATAAGTAAATGGTGACATTAATAATTCATGTTAAATATTCAGCATAAAATGTATTTAGACAATTGTTTAATAAGAATTTTTTTTATTGGCTGTGGCCCTGGCATTGTGAAATCGACAATGTCAGATTCAGATATGTTTGATGAGCTGGGTGCTGAAGAGGAGGAGCCATATATTGAAGAGGAGCATCTGCCGGGAGAGCCAGACGCTGCTTAGTTCCCTTTTTCAGCTTTCTGTGAGGATGAGACTTTTTATTTCAGTCTTTTAAACTATTCATTTAATGTTATAATAATACATGTACTTTTAACTGTGTTTTTCCTTAATGTACTTTATATTCTAAGATGCATGTTGCACTTTTTCTATTTATTGTGATAAACTGGATGTATATTTGTTTTACTTTACTTCCGCACTCTGTTTTGTATTCGCTTAGTGACTGAGTTTATGGCATATATGCAGTGGCTTATCTCTTTCTTACTAGTGGATTATGGTTTATACCTGATCCAATCTTAAGTAAGGGATTTGCCAAAGTGACATTCCACTCTTTAGTCTAATGATTGTGGATTAAGAGGCGGGGCGCCACACACTATAAGTACTCTTTCTAAGCTATCTATTAGCACTTAAGCATGGAACTTTGCCTTAATATTCTTTTCTTCATACATCCCTATAAATAGAATGATTGAACACAAAAATCATCACATCTTTTGCGCTATTAGTACACTAGTCATTTCACCAGTTCTAAAACTTTTTGATGAAGTTGCTCAATCAATATTTATGCCATCAATTATTTCCCAACTTAATTATCAATAACATTTCTAATTTTGAAAACATTATTAAACAAACTTGTTTGACTTTCTCTCTTTCAATTCTTTTAGCCACATTATTCAATTAGAACCTCATGAGCATAATAAACTAAAGCACTACATTCATCAATATGGATAATGCATAAATGTTATTTAAGCTGGCACTCCATATTAAATTGACTATTCATTTCTTGCATATTACTTTCTATGAAAGCATTATTTTTGCATTAAAATTAAAATCCAATCTTACTTTACCTCTCTATCTTGTTCTTCACTACTCTATTTGTTCTATTTATTTAGCTCTAATATCAAATAGCATCCCTTGCCTTTTACCACTCTAGTTTTTTGAACCTCACCAACCAACTAATATTCATCCATTTAAGTTTGTTTTAAACATTGCTCCGATAAGCATTCTACCTATTGCTACCCTATGATGAGGTTATTCTCAATACAAAAATTGTATCTCCTTTTAAATCTACCAAGGTAAGTGAAGCCCCACATTACCCTAAGGATTATTATTACTTTTTAACTTTTGTATATATATATATATATATATATACATGGACCTCAACCATATAAGAAACCAGTATATATATATTTATGATAGCATATACTATAAGGACTTTAAGCTCAATCTTATGCTTATAAATCGTAATTGAATTCAAATGAGTTTATAAAATTTAGATTGGATCTTGTAACACTATTGAAAGATAAAGCTTAACTTGTTACAAAACTACATACGACTATGAAGAAACATTTGCTTTTGTTGCTCATATATGTATTCATCACAAACTAATCATTTTTTAATGAATACTAAAAAATACCTTGACACAAATTGAATGGATACATATTACTTGCAGATTACTTGCTTCTAAAATAAATATAATTCCAAAATAGTGATCTCAAAATAGTTCATATAATTCCATCAAAAATCAATATTGAATGGATACATATTACTTGCTTCTAAAATAGATCTTCATTTAAATTTAACTTAAAGAGTTCATAAAAATCAAGCAAGCTGCCAACAGCTATTCAAGTAAAATCATTCTTAACTCAAAATTTTATCCCAACAAGCTTCTGATAAAGTGGTAATAAAAAAAAGGTAGAGATGAGAAAGAGAGATAAACAACACACATCCAAAAATGACTCAAAATAATTCTTGAAGACCCAATCCTGGAATAAATAAATATTTTGTGCAATACATAAAGCCAAATTGAAGCAACTACATACTTTGACACAAATTTCACCATCTAAACTTTTTTTTTTTCATTTGAGTTCTTATAAATAAACTTGCCATTCTAAAGATAAGAAAAGGAAAAATAAATGCAAAAATTTATAGAATCCTCTCAACAAACACCAGCGCACATTCTAACTAGCGCTTGTTCTTCTTATTCTTCCTCCCATCTCTCCTGTGGGATGCAGATTTGTTGACTTTCTTAATCAGTTTCTGCTTTGAAGCTGGACCTTTCATAGGTTTTCTCCTCACAGGAACTTTATGATTCTTTTCTAATCTGTTGCTGGGCTTGGGCATGGAATGCACTGGTTCCAAATCTTCATTGTCATTAACAAGCTGGCTTGTAGTTACAGTGATTGTTGCACTGGTATTTTCATATATTTTCGTTTCTGTAGGAAAAAATCACAGTTTGAGATATGCAGTTAAGCGATAGTTCCAAGAACATGTGCTTAAAAATGAAAGTTACCTGAAACAGATGCAGCTGTACTTGGCCTATCTTCTTCAGCATCACTGCCTTCTTCTTGTTCCAGCTCTGATTCAGACTCCTTAAACTGACTCCTTAATACTAATTCTCTCGCTTCCTTCCTCTTCATTATTCGTACACCAGTAAGAACACAAATAAATATGCGATAGAAAATAAGATCGTTCAAGAAACTATTTACTAAATATGCAACTTAACATTCGAAGATTGAAACTTCCTCTCTAAGAATTCCCTTTCCAAGAGCTGTAAACGCACACATCTGAGAAGTTATTCACCCGTGATGGGAAACCAAAAAGGTCAAAGCATAAGAATTTACTGTTATTTATGAGCCAAAGCTTGCCTTGCATAAGAATCCCCTTTTAAAAGAATAAGAGGGGCTAAAATACATCCACCGCAACTGTACTGATCCAAATTCTTTATATTATTTTTATGCCATCACATATGTGATTCCCCTTCCAACATTACCACTATCTCATACCTACCAGATTTAGTAATTAAGCTAAAAAAGGGTCTTTTGCTTGGATTATGCCCAAGGTATGAAAAGTGCTCAGGCATGTGGAGAATGTGGATCCTACTCTCACCTTCCAATAAAGCAATTTCAGAGCCAAAGACACGCCCTTTTAAAAATTATTTAAAAAGAAGTTTAATAAAGGATTTCTATAATCTTTGCAATTTCTTGATCAAGAATTAAACAAACGTTCCCAATCCTTTTGCTAACATTTGAAAAGAAACATTGAACACACTTCTTCTACACACCTTATTTCAGTGTTTTTGTTAACTTTTTATGGAGATGCCATGCTACATGATGAAGTGAAAATTTTTCAACAGTGAATTGACTCCATACAAGCAGAAGAAACAAGTAATAAAAATAGAACAATAGAAAACATAAATTATGAAACAAGATTATAGACAAACAACATTTATACTTTTGTTTAGAACGACAACAACAATGTAAAATAGAAAATAGTTTTCCATTGCACTTGATAAGGGTGATCTGTCCGATGCAACAAAACATGTTAATATTCCTCGTCAATTGGTTGTGGTAATTGTAGTGAGAAGTATGATTATATCATTGATGAAAATTAGTATGTTTAATACAAATAAAAGGCACAAATTTTTTTTTACTGGGTTTTTCTTGAATTCTCTAGCATTTCTAGTTTCATATATTAAAAATCAAAAGGCATTTGTTTTAGGGGAACAACCATTTAGAAGCCTGTTTAACACGAGATAGATGCTATTCAGATGTTGGCAAAATCAAAATGCATCTACACAACAATTATATGTAAATCCATTCTACACCAATAATGGTTAAAATGCCACATGACTAAACTCCCTCAAACCTTAAATAAATCAAACAAGTAACAGGATACATTAACATTCAAAATACAAATCATAAGAAAGGTAAATGACATTAAAATACAATGAGATGTCATAAAATTTCATGGAAACCTCTATTTTCATATGCACTAAGTATAAACCAAGCATTTTTAATTGTATATAAGTTCCATTTCAATCCTTCATAAGATGTTAGAGTTTAATAGTGTTTTATAAATTAACAATATTGAAAATTAATATCGGTATAATTTTGAAAAGTTCTTCATTATGAAATATTGTAATAGAAAAAAAAATGAAACAAGTAAATGTGTGTTGCTTTTAAGAATAAAATTGTGGATTTACAACTTTTAGAATAAAGATGTAGATTTAACTATTAACATCAAAAGGAATTTACATCAATTTCAATCTAAAATGTTTTCAAATTATTTTTCTAGTAGTATGGAAAACCAAAAAAAATGCAATTTTAATTTTCAGATGTTTGGTATGGTGAAAATAAAATAGAAATTAAAATTTTTTGGTCAATAAGCCTACCCAAAACTAGTCATTTTACAACCTTGGTAAAGCTCATCTAATGGTATAAATTAAATATGCCCAAGACATGTAAGCCCTCTCTCCATGAGATAATCCTCGATTGGAGCTACTCCTACCTTGATACAAATACACTCAATTCTTATCATATCATTACGAGTATACTCACTCTTTCATCTTAGCATCCTCATCTCTATAACACTTTTTCTATAATTTGCTTCTTTTTAAATGTAAACATTCTACACATATAAATTTCTAACTTTATAGCTATTCTATAAAATTTTCCTTCACATTCACATGAGACTTTTTTTTACATAACACCTTAAAACACTCCTCCATTTCATCCAGAATGTCTAAGCTCTACTAATGACATTGCTCTCTTTTTCCTATTGTTTTGTATAACTAAATCAAAATAATTGAATATCTTACTCTTTTTGATAATATGATCTTCAGACTTCAATTGCTATACTATAGATATTACAATTATTATGATTAAGTTTAGGAAAAAGTTTTTGTATAGTTTTGTTTTTGAATCAAATCGGACCCTAAAGTTTTACTTTTATCAAAGAGGTATCTAAAGTTAATAAACTGTATCAAATAGGTATCTAAAGTTAATAAACTGTATCAAATAGGTCTTATTTAATATTGAATTGGTTCAGGCCGTCATCTTTGTTGTTGCTCACCCTCACCCTCTAATCCTACCACAGGCCGTCATCTGGTTCTGCTATGAGCTGATCAAGCAAATCATCCGAACATGCATGAACAACGAGAAGGGGAAGTTGTGGTCGATGCTGGCAAGGCTCGGGGAGATGATGAAGGCGGACGAGGAGCTGGTGGGGAAGGTGCTGATGAAAGGCGAGCTGCAGACGTGAATACTGGCCAGCAACGCCCTCCTTGAGATGATGATCTTCCACCTCCCCTTCCCGGACAAGGCCCTAAAGTACCACATGGAAACCTCTACAAGGGCCCCCTCGATGATCATTATACCGCTGCAACGAGAAACTACGACCCGGAGGGCCCCTTGATACTCTGTGTCGAAAATGATCTTGACGTCGGAAAAGGGGAGGTTCTTCGCATTCGGCCGGGTGTTCTTTGGGAAGGTAGCGACCGGGCTGAAGGTGAGAATCATGGGGCCAAACTAAGTGCCGAAGCAAAAGAAGGACCGGTGAGTGAAGAGCGTGCAACAGACGGTGATCTGGATGAGGAAGAGGAAAAAGTCTGTGGAGGACATGTCAGGCAGGAACATGGTGGCCATGGTGGGGCTGGACCAGTTTATATTCTTAAGTAATTTTTCAAAACTCTGTTTTGTTTTAAACCTTGCAAATCACATTGTAAGAGATCCAAGCACTTATAAAATATATACATTGTATTAAAAAATTCTAAGAATAAATTGCAATAAATTTATTTTATTTCATATTTATTTAGCCTCAAACCCCAACCACATAATCTAAATAAGTTTTCTTCTCTAAACCACCAAGACATACAACAATGATGTAAACAAAAAAAAAAATCTTGAAAACAAAATATAAAATCGAGAACACCACTGTCCAAACCAAATGCTCAATCTTGACAACCCTCTTTACAAGTTTGTATCTTAGGCCAAGCTCAGTAAGAAAATCCAATAATCTTATTAGTAAACCTATTACAAACATTTTATATCCACAATTTAATGAAATTGATTTATCTTTAGTGAATCATTCTACAATTTCACATATAAGAAGTTAGTTCTTAGATTTTTGTCATTCAAAACATATAAAAATTGGATGAATGTTATTAGAAATAGCACTCAAAAGAATTTCAACTTAATAAAAATTATATGCTTGCTTAACATCCACAACAAAATATTTATCAAAAAACCCAGAGAAGAGAACGCATTAGAGATGAGAGACATAAGTTTAAGAGAATAGAAATAAAAAAAACTTTGCAGACAATTCTACAAAATGTGGAATATTACCCATCCTTGCTTCCCAATTGAACTGATGAGATTTTCTATTGTAAATGCGAATAATCTAAACTGTCATATGAAAATACTTAACCTCACATTCAATATTTGAAATCTTGAGAATTTACGCTTTTAATGAAAAACCTAAAAGGGATCACATGCCTATTTGACTGGTAAATCGACGCAAAACTAAAAATCAGTTTGAAGCAGGCTTCCCAACTCATCATGAAAGCTGTCTTAGTTATATCAAATCCCAAAACTAAATGAAAAAATGCTAAAATATAAATTAAGAAAATCTATTTCATATCAATATATATTTTAATATATATTCTAATGAATTAATACAAAACTTATAATCCTTTAGTCACAAGTTTTAAAACTAATCTATTTATTGTTGAACTTTTAATAGAATTAATAAGAATTCCAGCTAGAGGGTAGATGAAAATTAAAAATTTCATACAAGTGAAAACTATCTTTACAAGAAAACACAAACTTAGTACTATCACCAACAAACCGAACAGGACTTGTTTAAACGACTAGTTTTTTTTTTAGTTATATAACAGCATTCATTCCTGTGAGTGGTGCAAACCTTTTTACGAGCCTCAATACGCATTTGTCTTTCCTTGTCCTGCAGTTGTTTCTGAGCTTCTATTCTCCTCTTATCCTTTCTCTTTTGGAACCCAGTAATAAAGTCCCTGTGAAAGGAAAACATAATCAGCATGAATTCCCACCTACATATAAGCTACATCATCGTCACCATTCTTCTTCAAGCTATCATAATGCATCAGTTTGAACAATAGTTTATGTCTTCAATAAACAACAAATTTTATTTAGCCCATGTTAGAATACATGAGAAGAAACCATTAAAATTGATCTTCTCTAATTGGAACTTAGAGAAGAGCTCTATTTAATCATGCAAAATGGAACAAACGAATATGTAGCCGATCCTAACTAGCGGGACCAAGGCTTAGTGGTGGCGCTGTGTACATTTAAACCAAAAAATTTAACAGCATCCTACAGCCATTGAGAATGTAACTCTGTGTACATTAAAAAGGGCTAACAGCATATAATCACTCAAAAACAATGAAATAATTGTATTTTGGCCAAAAATATAGTTAAAAAACGATAATAAACGAATTTAAGGGGTTGAGCAAATTAAAGAGAAAAGTCGTGGGGGAACCTTAGGTTTTTCTCGTCAAATGTGATGGAGAGGCCTTTGTTTCGGAGGGATTTCTTCTTGATGTGGCGAGGAACCATCACTATGGGTTTCTGCCCAACTACGACGCCTTCACCTTCGTCCTCCATCCTTTTACGCCGCCGCCGTCGTCGATTTAGCTCCGAATGCTTTTAGCACAGGCCTATGATTTTCATGTGGAAAAGTAGGAACAAATTATGCTTGGCGACTACTTCTGCTTCACTAGTACTGCAAATTATGTAATAAGAAAATCTATAATTATAAAAAATATATATCTAATGTTTATTTTTATTTATAAATAAAATATTATCAATATTAAAAATATTGCAAGAAAACTAATAATTTATATATTAATAAATTATTTTAATTTATATAACTACAGAATTAGAAATCTTTAATTTTTGGCATATTGTGTTTATGTTAATATTAGCACATACTCTACATTATTGTTTAGTATTATCCTAATGATATAGTCTCAGAGCTAATTGTAGCTTGTATTTTTTAATTAGATTTAAACTTATAAGACTAACCTATTTCGACGATCCGTTACATATAAACTGTTATGCAATTAAGAAATTAAAAGCTGTGTTTTCTCTTTTACTGTAGTTAACTAATATTAATAGCATTTAGAGACAAAATATAGTATGTTAATTAATTTCATATATATATATATTTATATGAACTAATTAGTATATTCTTTAATTATAATTTCTTATTTTATTATCTTATAATTTTCTTATTGGCTTTAAAGATAAGCCAATTGTGTATTTGTTTGGATTTAAATTTAAGCAAAACATATATCACTAATTTTGCTAGATTTAATTTAGTTTGTAATTAAAAGTTCTATCGTGCACGATACAAGTATTTAAGATAGAATAAGTAAGAAAATATATACTTTTTATTTGTAATTATTTTAATTAATTAATATATATGAGAAATATCATTGATGTGGTACTCATAAAAATTTATTCAATAAAATTTAAAAATATTTTAATACAAACTTTAAAAATAATATTTATATTATTTTAATATAAATATAATAAAATATTAATGAACTCAAATTTTATAGAATTAAAAATAATATATATATATAGTATATAATACCACTATCTATTTGCCTAAAAGTACCTCTCTTCGAAGTTTGGAGTGCGCGCTCTCTCCGGTCTCTGGTCTGCCGAGATGCGATGCCGGGAGAAATGGCGGCGAACGAATTCCATGTCCCGTCGAGTCATCTCCTTCCTAAAACAAACGGCTAATCTCTGACTTCCAATCATTGTTCCATGGAAAACAAGCCGCTAGTTCGTTGCAGCGACAACGAGAACATCGCGATGTACCTCTGGACGAAGAGAGAGGAGATGGTCGAGTGCGGCGCGATCTCGGACAATCTCGACATGACAATTACTAACGCCTACCGTAACATCTGCAGCTCCAAGTCTCCCATCAAGACCATCAAAGATCTTTCTCAGATTAAGTAGGAATCCAGTTCTTTGTGAATATTTGTAAAACCCTACTTACTATGCATACGCTTCAGGCCAGTATTCTTAGTCGGTTACACATGGCAGGGGCATAGGAAAATGGATTCTAAGGCTCATGCTTGGGTTCTTCCCCGTTGATCCTCCTTCTGACACTTCCCCGACCAAAATTGAGCACCAAAACCAAACAGGTAACTTTAGATCTTTGTGCCCGCACTGTTGGGGTTTAATTTTACTTCTGGTAGATACACTGTGTGTCTCTGTGTGCTATCAATAGCACTATTTAAGCTCGAAGCTTTTCGCAGGGAAGAAAGCAAAAGGACTTAAAAGATATGTTCCGCAGAAGAATTCCGTGGCATATGCATTGTTAATTACGCTTTACAGGTAAGTGAGGGTTTATTTGCTTTTGTCTGGTTTTCTGTTTCTGTCATTATCTAATAAGCGTTTGCATGGTGGCCGTTTTCTCCTTCTGATTTCCAGAGGCATTGCGGATGATGTTGATTTTATGAAGAAGCAGGAGCTCATTGATGCTGCTGAAGCAAGTGGGCTTTCACGGAATTCAATCAGGTTAGTGGCTCATTTTTCCTCTGGTGCTTTTTTTTTTGTGGGAAGAAGGGTTGCTAATTTCAGTATCTATTAAAAGGCCTGATAAAATTAAAGGGAAACCCGGTCAGTTTGGAAGCTCATCCAGGGACTGGTACACTGGATGGAGCTGCATGAAGACATTGATAACAAAGGGATTAGTTGCAAAGTCTAGCTGTCCAGCAAAGTATGCTTCAAAATCTTCAATGCCAACTCTTCATTCTATTATGCTTGCATTCATACCTTTTTTAAATTGTGTATTTCAGTTGCTCTCTGAAGATCTTGAATTTTTTTTTTTGAGTAAATTGAAAATTTGGAAACTCAGATTTTATATTTCTAAAACTGGATATAGCTTTACTTAGCTTGGATTCATGTGACTGGAATTTGCAATGTGGAATACTTCCTTAAAATTATTTGTAATAGTACTGGAAACAGGGCACGTGCAAAGAATTGACAGAATTCTTAGGAGAAGTAAAGAGAATTGAGTTGGCAAACAAAGATAATTGGTGGACGAAGACTTGTGTCAGTAAATCAACACATGCTTATACAAGATGCCCACGGCTAGTGCAAAGTTAATAATTGAAAAAGATAATTGCACGACCCTGTTTAATGTGTGATATGTAGATAAGAAACTAAAATAATATACTTCAATTATGCATTACAACATTTTTAACAATGCTATTGAACTAATAGTCATAATATTTCTTCACGTTTTTCTCATTTGATAATTCATTGAGCTTAGGGGTATTAATATATTATTTAATACATGAATTGAACTTGAAATTGACCTTAAAAATTCTTGTTCTAGTTGGCTTGAGTAATATTGGGTTGTCTTTGGGTTAATTGGGCCAATTTTGTGCCAAACGGTTTAGTTTGTATTAAACATGTTCTTATTCTAAAATTTTCTTTTATTATAATAATGATATTAGATGGGTCAAGTTCATATTAAACAAGTTTATGACATGCCATCAATGATTTTTGAAAATTTATTTATATATTAATCAGGCTTGGTTTGAGCCAAGTTTATTAGTGCAGGTTAGTCTAAGGTTAGACCCATGAATGCTTTTTGACATCCTTATATACCTTCATAAATGCAAATAGGCGTTTTTAAGCTCATTTTTTCTCTTTTAGGGACAACATTTTGTTTCTTCCATATTCAATAATTTACCCTCCCCAAACATATGCATAATGCTTGACAATAGATACTATAAATTTGGTGTAAATCACCTACTTATATTACATTATACTTAGTAATAATTAAGGCTTGCAATTTGACTCGAAACTCAAAACTCGAATTCGAGCTCAAAATATTTTGACTCGACTCGAACTTGACTTGAAATTTTTGAGTTGAGCAGCTTGGCTCGAACCCTATTTGACTTGAGTCGAAATGACTCGAACTCGGCTCAACGAGTTCGAGTTAGACTCAACTCAAAAATTTTGAGTTTGAGTCTGGGATGACAAAACTCAAACTCAACTTGAAGCCAGCCCTATAATAATTTTTTTTTTTAAATACAGTTTCTTAGGTGAACATAACATTGCTTTAATTTGAACGTCACCTATTATTCGTGCTCTTCAGCCCAAAACTATCTAGGACAATAATTTGTTTGCTTTGCATTTTGGAAATTACATTTGCTGTATTTTTCAGATAGCAAATTTTAAGTTATTTCTGAAGTATTAATTTTCTTTTAAATGGAGAAGTCATACCTTATTTTTAGAGTAACTATATTCTTAGATGTGCATTATGTGCTTTCAGAGATGTTACATGATTGAAAATTCACACTCGTTACCTCAACTAGCAACGCTTGTCGAGATTTGAATCATGATAGAATTTTATGATGTTTACAGAAATAGGATTTATGAGTAACCAAGTGGCTATTGAACTCCAAAATAACATCACTTTTTCTGGCACATTACCCTCAAACAATTTGTGCATTAGCTTTACATTTGATTTTGGAAAGTAAGTGAGTTATATTATTCTCATCCATTTGTTTGGAGTATTTTGATGTGTTTGTTAAATTGATTTTTAATGAGTTTTTGGAGGCAGATAAATTTGTGTATTGTTTTAAATTTGTGTTTGAGTGGAAAAAGCCAAGTGAATTCGGAGCAATCATCATTGAATATGACAAAATTTGAACTGCATTGGATATGATGGGGACTGGGCCCATACTTTGAAATGTAAAAATTTAAAAATATCATAATTTTTATTTGTAAGTTTAGGAAACGACAACTTAATGTTTTGCAATGATACAATGGATGCGTGGTGATGTTGGGATTCTGTTGTTGAAACTGGGAAGATGCTTGAGAAGAAGTTGATGAACATCGTGGCTGGGATGTCCTAGTTGCTAGTGCCAAACCATAGGAGTTGGGGTGGACTGCAGAATTTTCATGGGTGTAGTAGATGTAGAAGATGGAGTGATGGTATAGAGTCCATTGACACAACGACCTTTAATGAGTGGAGTATAGGTCCTTTTTTATAAAACCATGTGGATCAAATATGATAGAGCAAGATTAATCGTATACTAGTTTGTGAATAGATAGAATGTTATATTGGCATTAGGGAGCATGAAGAAGGTGGTATAGAAGGAACTTACGGTTGAGTGTTGAAAGTATGTCTGTGCCTATGTTGGAGATTTGAAGGGATTGACCGTTGCCGATTATTACTTGGTCGTGGCCTTGATAGTTTTCAATTATAGATAGATTGTTGAGGTCATTGGTGACATGGTTAGAGGTTCATGAATACATGTACCAGCTAGGATGGATCATTCTTTCCGTGCGCAGGGCTGCGAGGTACTGCTGTTGTTAGTTGGAGGGGTCACTGTAGTTGGAGTTCATTCTGTGCCAGCAATTTTTTGCCGAATGGCCCGTTTTACAACAAATTTGGCATTAGATATAGGATGATTTAGCAATTCTCTGTGTAGGTGAAGCTCCTCAGTTTGGAGGTGGTCGACGGCCACAACCTCTATGCGGTCTGCCCCAGCAGCGTAATTGGTTAGAGAATAGGGATAGAGAGATGCTGCTGGTTTGAGATGGTGTTGGACAGCCAAATTTCTTTATAGAGATCTTGTTGGACATTAATTTCTTCACTACATAGGAGATAGTATAGGTCATCAAGATTGATAGGTTTGAGTTTGGTTTGAATGACAGTTTTGAAGGGATACATCATGAAGCTCGTTCTTGAATTGAGTAATCTGGGATCGGTTGGAGGATTGTAGACATTTCTCAAGAATGAGCCAGGCTTTGGTGTAAGAATTAGCTTCCAGGATGTATGAGAGGATAAATGGTGATATTATGGAATAGAGGGTAGCAGTTAGATTACTATCAGTTGACAGCCATAGCGCGTGGTTTGCTGTGTCCGTGGAGGGAATGGTGGTTGTTCCGTCTAAATGACAGTGTAAGTTGTTAGCTTTGAATGGTTTTGTTACTTGAGCTCTCCATCTAGGGTAGTTTTTAGTTGTTAAAGGTTTTTGACCAAGTTTTTGATGTTTGAAAGCAGAAATTTGAGATCCTTGAACTTTTGATTGTAGATTGAGTGACTGTATTGGGAGCTGGATTGATCTTTGGAGTTGGTGCTGAATTGGTAGTTGTTGTTAGCTGAAGCCATTCTTGGTTGATTCTTTTGATCAAGAAAGGGGAGGGAAAGTGTATAGGAGCGGCTGTCAGTTTATTCAAGAATGTGGTAAGGTTTCTTGATGATGGCTGAGTATTTCTTGGAGAATTCTTGGGGGAAGGAAGGAGGGCTGAATTGAATTGTCGATGGAGAGAGGGCTGAATTGGGGGAAGATAGGATCGAAGAGCTGAGGACTGCTTTCTTTTCGAGAGAGGTGTCTCATTTCTTTTATTGGAGGGACTGTTATAGGGAGGAGAAAAAAGAAGAGCTCTGATACCAAGATAGAAATGTTAAAAAGAAAGAAGAGAAGTAGTTCCAAGATAATACTTTTGGTAATTGTTTTTCATATATATCTAAACATAACATTACATAGGTATTTATATAGATACAATTGGACTGGTTCAGTAGCTGTAATTATTAGGCTCCTAGGCACCTGGGCACTCCAGCCTTTGAGTGGCGTTGGCAAGATTAACTCCTGGGCGCCCGTCCTTCTGGTTGGCACTGGCAAGGCTTGTGCCCGAGCGCACCTGAGCGCTCTTTCTTTTGCCTGTCCTGGCTGGACTTGTGCCTGGGCGCGCTTGGAGCATGTTCTTTTGTCTGGTGTATAATGATACTAACTAAATAGTTTGATAATTTGGCAACATATATGTGTAAAAAGGAAATTAATGCCATGCACTTTTAAATGTTTCATGTATTGTTGCTCTCTACTTTCTTGATTTTTTGGTCCCTTTGGAAAATTTCTTGGATAGCATTGTCTTTTTCGTTGTTATTTTACAAATTAAAAAGTTAGGGACCAAGAATGATATTTGTGAAAAAATTAAATAGATGTAGATTTTGTTAAAGAGTCGTAGGAATTTCGTTAAATTTACTGTTGATATTAGGGTTATACGAATTAAATAACTTTAAATGTAGTAAGTATATTATTCAAATTGATTTTATGTTGACCATAGAAAAGTTCATTGAGCAAAATTCAACTTGACTGCTTTATTATGCTCTTTTTATTTCTAGAAATTTTTGAACTACGTTGGTGAAGTCAATCTCAGAAGGTGAAAGTAGTTGATTGCTTTCTTCTAGATCATAGAAAAAATTGCAACCATTTCATGCCTAGGCCATTTGTTGTTTCAGGATGGGAAGTTAGTTGACTTTGATTGGGAACATTGTGCTGGAAATGACTTTAATTAAAACATCTCTAATTACCAAAGCTTGGTAAAATTATATTTCAATTTCTTATTCTTAGATATAGTTTTTATCATTCATGACAAAGCGTGTTACATATTCCTCCTTCATAAAAGATGCCTTTTTTGACATCGTGCAGTTTACTGATCTTGGTTAACTTTGTTACCTCATGATCTTTTCCATTCATGTTTGCTGTTATATGAAAACATGATAAGTTTTTTGGTTGTCTATATCTCTGTTCAGGTACATGCTAACTCAAGAAGGCCAAGAAGTGGCGAGAGAATGTCTTTTGAGATCTGGTTTGTCTGCTGATGTTGTTGTAGGTCTGGGTGAAGGAAGAATATCTCATAGTTCTGTTGATAAGACCAATTTGGAGGCTATTTCTATAGATGATGAACCCATGAAAGATTCAAATAATTTAAACATTCAAGGAAGGGTAAGTAATAATTCCATGGACGTTCTTGACCGGGTTTGTTTTTCTTTGCCACTGCTTTTGTTAACTTTATTTATGCTATAGTGCAATCAAACTTTTCTTTACTTAACTATGTTAAACTCCTTTGCATGTTAAAACTGGTGCAAAAGCCGCTTTTATTTAGAAGAACCTATAATGATTTAATTATATTTTAAGTAATAGTTGTGTGGTGTAGGCTCATTTAAGGTCAGTATGACCCCACCATGGCTCTTCTGCACAAGTTTGCAAGGATTTAATAATAACTTATATTCTTGAATCTCATACTTCTATTTGCTTGAATATTGACCTGCAGCATGCTAGGTCGCAGCGGCACAAATTATAAAAAGGCTTCTAAAGAGAAAATAAATGTAATGCAATTTGGGTTGCTACTAAATATTATTGTTTGACATCCTTACAACTATTGTAAATGTGCAAGAAATCATTTTACATTGTTAGGTTTCACCAATTTGTAATCATGGTGTAACATATTATGAACCGACAAGGTCTTATGCATCCATAGTACTTTTCAAATTTAGCTCAAAATTCTTTTGGGTAAAGTGTAATGCTCAAGAAACGTTATGACTCGGAAACACCAGGGAATCACTTTACTGTAAGTAGTGAAGGTTGACTATTCAGAGTACCAAACAAAGTCTCTATTCCATTAAATTCTTCACTTCTTGGTAGGGCTAGAATGTTAAACTAAGCAAAAATAAGTTTGGCTAAATATGTTTTTGTGAGTTCTTTAGTTTGGATATCTGTATGTGATTGAACAACAATGTTCTCTGCAGCATTATTTAATTGTCATGCATGCAGCTTGTGTTGCTTGCTTGCAGGATGATTTGAGCTGAGACAGCAGATCTTATGGCAACTTTTTGGCTCATGATTGCTTTGAGCTTGTTAGTCAGAATAAATCTTTGGTTCATAACCTTTGCACTCAATTTGTTTTGACTTGATTTTGAGCATTCATCTTCTGCTTTACTCCAAACAAACTAGTTTCATTCTTAAAATTTTACAGAGATTTTTTGAATAGCTCCTATAAAGTTAGTAGCACTATACATATTTTCTGCCTTCGGCTTGTAGAGTGGAGAGGAACTTTTAGGGATAAGCCATAGATAAGATATACAGAAGCTGTAAGTAAAAATTAGCATAAGTTAAACGTCACATGCAACCCTGTATAACTGAATGAAACCCATAAGTTCAGTTCATAATGTTGTGAAAAATTTAGGATGATGTTAATGATATTGAAGGCAAGTCACATATTTTGTACTATTGAATTGGTTTTTTTCAAGTCATAAATCTATTTTCTCACACGCACCTTGTTTTTTTTTCTTTCTCATCAGTGCATGTGACTGTGATTGCAGGCTTCCCAACATGGTTTAATTGATTCTAGTTTTAAATGTGTTGGAAATGATTTGTCCACTACAACTTGTGTGGCATCTTTAAACAGAGGTATGCTTTTTCTTCATGGCAATGCATGCTTATGATTATGCTGAAAGATATTTGTTATTAGTGAAACAGCTGTTTGCTTATTTACAGACGATCTTAGAGATTATGACTCTTTTTGTGCTTCAAATCAGTCAAGTAATATTTCCATCAGTGCAGTTCCAAGCCTTTTCAATCCAAGAGCCTGTACATCTTTTGTATGCATTTTTCAACTACCATGGAAATAAGTTTAATGTTTCCGAAGAATTTAAATCTGATATCACTTATTTTAATGTCTTAAGGATGTAACATTGCACAAATCGTATCAAGCTGGAGCTGGGCAAGGAGATGTGAATCCTTTGGCCATACCTCCAAGTACACTTGGGGAGAAATTTGAGGATATTTATGATGTCATATTGATTTTGGATGATCGAGAAAATTTTGGGTGAGAACATAGTAACAAAAATCTAATTTAATGAATTAACATAGATTGATTAACAAATATTTTATTGCTTTATTTTGTTATTTTAAGGTTGATAATATAGTTCTTTGCTTTATTACATTTCCATATTGTAAGTTTATAAACTTGCTATAATTTCTTGTTAGCAATTTTATCCTTGCATTCTTTTCTTTCAACATAGATTATTTTTTTACGGTTTTGCATTGTTGTTGAATTAAAATTGTCCTGAGAGTTGTGTACTTGGTACTGTATGTTTAAGTACATTGTTGAAGAATATTAAAAATAAGCACTTCCCATATTTGGCTGAAACATTTTATGCTTCATGTTTAGTTGCCACAGATATAATGGCTAGCATTTATGTATTGATACACCAAACACTATCATTATGGTGCACATCACTGACGCTTCTAAATCCTTAAAAACTCTAATTCACTTTACATTCTTAGAAAATAGTGTTAAGAATCTATTCACACAGCACAAGAAAGCATTGCATCAACTAGCCATAATACGTTTAAGATTTGATATCATGTCTCCAAGTTGTTTCTCAATGAAAATTGCAATTTATGTATTTTGAATTTGTATAGGCCAAAGTTATAAAAAAAACCAAAAATATTTGTTCACTGGAAATGAAGGACCATCTAAGAGAACTTTTGTAGTTATATCACCATTAAATTATTCTATCGGTTTAATTGTTCTCTAAAATGTTCTTTGTTGAGCTAAAAGAATGCTTATTGCAACAGAAGCAGTATATTGAATTTTAATTCAATAATAAAATGAATATTAAATCAATATATTTTATCAAATAGATTGAGTCAATAATCCTTCTGGTGTTTTACTTTTCAAACGTCATGCTTTTGGCACTAGCTTAATCTGTTCAGATGTTCCAAGTTTTTTGTTGTTGCTATGTGGTCATTGCTATTTCATCTCTTTTGTTAATTTAATTCGTTTCATGAGAGAGCTAAAACTACAGGATTTATTATCTCGAATGTCAAAGACTAATCTAATACAGAATTCTGATCCTTTACAAATTATAGATATATAATCGAATATGTTTCCAGTCATAATTGCTTATTATCTATTCAAGATGGTTTGAGGCCAAGTCACTTGGTTCTAAGAAGTAATTTTGTAATCACAATTAGGATAATATTATGTGCATGCATATATTTTATGAGGATACAAGTTTGTGCATGCATATTATCTATTCAAGATGTGTGAAAGAGCAATTTATCAAAATAATCATCATTTTTTTTTGTGTTTTAAATTAACTCCTTGACTTCTCATAATCTTTAAAATAATCCTAACATTCTCAAATTGTTAACATGTAAGTCCCATTGTTATTTTTCCATGAATTATTAATATATTTTCTATCACAATATTCCAACCACTGTCATTTCATCACAATAAAGAGAACAGCAAGACTATAATGTTAGCAATTGAAAATTTTAGGGAATATTTTTAAACATTGAGAAGTCTAAGACTAAATTTAATAGAGAAATTTATCGAAATCATTGATCAAGTATCTCTACTTTACATAATAAATATTTTAACATTCACTATAAAGTCCCTCCAACTATATAATGTGATTCTAATTTAACCTCTCGACTGCTCAAGTTGAGCAATTTAATCCCAAATTAGGATATTTGTGATCATTTTTGATAGTCGTACCATATTATTTAGGGACTAAATCAATGAACATGAAATAATTTCAAGGACTTCTTTTGGGTAAGTTTCTTAAATTGGACACATACAAATACTCAGGGGACTATGTGATAAATTTCTTTTTTTTCTTATATATATATATATCCATATGTTATGTGTATTTTGATAAAATCGTCTCTTAACTATTTTAATTTGTCCAATGTAATTTCATATTATTCTAATATAATCCTCAACTATGTAATGTGTTGAAATCAGTCCCTCAATTATTCATTTTAAGCTAAATATTTTTTTTTATTTTCTAGGGATTTAATTAGTCTAAAAGTAAACTAAATTGAAAAATTGATTAGTTGAAGCTTAAATCTGATATATTGAATACATTTGAACAAAATTGTTTAAATTGAGTTAGTTTAGGGACTATTTTGGCAAAATTTATATATATATATATATATATATAATATAGTTGTAGCAGTTTTACTATCCTATTAGAAGAGAAAAAAACAATTATCTTTTCATATATTTGACTGTTTTTCATTGATATTGGGATCCCAGTTTTGATGGTGCTAAATGGCATGTGATGTGACTTAGCTTTTTAGCGTGATCAATCTTTGAATGTTCATCACTTGACCTCGGTAGCTCAATTTTAATGGTGCTAAATGACAACAAGTGATTTGACCATTTATCTTTTTAGCACCATCAAATATAGGCCTTTGATAGGAAGCTGTGATTCTGAATGATGCGGAATGAAAAGTACTTTTTTCCTTGAAAGATAGTACATTTGCTCTGTATGCTATATGCGACACATTTATGAGTATCTGATATCAGGTCATTGGCCATAAGATTTATTTTCTAATATTGCATTGGTGATTGCAGAAAATATGGTTTTAGTGATTACTTTTTCTGTAAAATTGCTTGACTAGTAGAATGGCTGGGCATTTAATTTCTAGGAAATTATAGTAACTATTCTTCTAGAATGTTTAACTGGATTTTATGTTTTTATGTTAAATATATGGGGTGAAATGCACTGTTATATTTCATGATTGAAATTAAAATAATATCATCTATGGTTTATTAGCATAGCTTAATATTGTTTGTCTATGTTGGCTTATCAATTTATACTTTTAAGCTCAGTTATTATAATGTTTTATAAACAAATTCCAAGCAATTTTCAGAATTTAAGTTTCTGTGCTGTTTAACTTTTGGGACTGCCTTTTTAATTAAATATGAAGCATCTTTGGCTTATGTATTTTTTATTATTGATGGATTTCTAAATTATCTAATTTGTCATTTGATGAAATGTAGATTGTGATGCTATTTTCTTTAGCGGTATATATTAGGATTTGCTTTAGAGAGGCTTAGTAAGTTATTAGGTTGAACCTCATTTATACCTAAAAATAGATTGTGTTGTAAGATGACAAGTGAACCTTCACATGCCAAAAACTTTATATTCTAATGTTAACCATGTTATGTTGGTTTTTATTATGCTAAAATCTTATAAAAAAATTATTGGTTGATTCTGAATTAGTACTATTCTTTTTTTGCAATATTTCTAGATCTCGTTCTAAAAAGGTTGTTGACATGATACAGTCACCGTTTAATATTCTTGTTGAGGTCAGTATTTTTGTTCTCCATTTCAAGTTCCATCTTTTGGTTTTACACTTTCCTTTCTGCTTATTTATATTTTTTCGATAAATCAAACAAAACTTGTAAATTCAGAGCAATGAAAATATTAGAATTAATTGTTTTTGTTAGTGCATGTGCTTTTTTATTTCACCGTTCAATTTTTAAAAGTTACTTCATGGATGTAAAGTCATATTTCTGATTCCAACTATTTAGAGTTAGTTTTATCTTCTTACTCTAAAAGCTCAAATTGTGCAGAAAACTATCCACTTTGTTTATTTCAAACAGCTTTTGCCTGGTTTGCATTATTGCTACCATGTATCAAGAAAAAGTTGCTCTTTATAAGTGATTAAGTGGCAATCTTATTTTTTGATGGATATTAATAACAGTAACCGGTTATACTAATCAGCTACCCACTACATAAACCGGTTAGACACTAACCGGTTACACCCTTATGTAATTACCTCTATATATAGAGACCCACTATATTAACGAATACAATTATTTCTCTGTTTTTATTCTCTTCTGAACACTCGTTCTTCCTCTTCCTTCTCTCAGTAATACCTCTTACATGGTATGAGAGCATAACCCACTCCTCCAACAAGAATCTTCTCCGAGAAGGTTAATACCAACCTCTAGCATTCGACATCAAGTAAAACTTTAGCACCTCTTCCCCACTTCTGGTCTTAACCTTCAATCATTTCTCATCCTCCAAGAAACCCTAAACTCCTCAAGATCACTAAGAACCTCAAGATAATCACCCCTTCTACCCATCCAGCCACCATGCATCCACCAACATGGAATTCAACACCAACGGCCACTCAAGAATTGGCCACAGTAAGTTCATCGAACCCCTCAACATCAAAAACTAAAAATTCTTGATATTCAACATCAAAAACATGATCCACAACCCTTTGGCAACTGACAATTACCCCTTTTGGAGAGCACAAGTAACCAAGTTATTCAAAACAAACAACTTCTACAATCATCTAGATGGATCTTATTCCACTCTAGCACTAACACAAAAAACTATCAAACTTGGATTTTTGCCGGTAATAACCTTCTTGTAGCCCTCTTCCCCATCATATCTCCCTCCATTCTCCCCTACATATTGGAAGCCAATTCTTGCAATGAAGCACGGCTCGCCTTAGAAAAAAGTCTACAATCATCAAATGGATCAAGAGTCATCAACTCAAGAATGAACTCCAGAATATTTCTCTCAAAACAGGCCAATGAGAGAGTATGTTTCAGAAATCAAATCCATCGTTTACCAAATCACGACATCCGGCTCCAAAATAGACAATGAAGACGTTATTCTCTACACCCTCAATGGTCTTCCAGCCACATACCAAGTCTTTAAAACTTCCATTAGAACGGCACTCACCCCCATCAGTTTTGATGACCTCTACTCTCTCCTATGTAGTGAATAAATCAATGTCCAACAAGATCTTCACAAAGAATTACAGCTCTCCAACTCTACAAGCAGCAGCAGTACCTTCCTATTCCCAAGCCATTCCCGAGGCCAATTCCAAAGTCGAGGTAGGTTCAGTAGAGGAAGAGGACGCTGATTGCCACCATTAAACCAAGGAACCCACCCAAGATAATTCTCCAGAAATAGAACCATCAGAAGAGCCCACACAAAGTGCCAAATATGCCTGAAAATTGGTCCAACAGCAAAAACTTATTGGTACCGAATGGATCCTAACTACCGTTTAGCCTCCAAACAATAGCAGACCCATGTAGCAGCCCTACGCATGGAAAGGGTGCCCGATCCCATCTAGTACTTGGACTTAGGAGCCTCCCATCATGTCACTAGTGATCTTAACAACTTATCAATAACTAACCTATACCAAGGTAATGATCAAGTAACCATATGCTATGGCCAATCCCTTCTAATCTCCAACATCGGTATGGCGACTCAGTGTCAGATTAGCTATCCTTACCTAACTGATGCTACTATAGTATTTAATAATGGATCAGTATCTCTTAATTCATTATTAGGCACTACTACAGGCAAAGAATCTATAAGATAGAGAAACATAGATGCATTTCTTAAGTAATGTTAATAAAGCATTCATTCCATTACAACTATTTAGAAAAATAAAAAGAAACCATTCATCTCAGAGTCTAATATATATTACAGACCATATACTTAAACTATTACATTAAATATTTATAAGTAGATAAAAACTCTCATCTCCTCACATACTAGAACAATAAAGTAAAAAGGTATATGGGGGTCTTCAATTATGCTCCTAGAACTCCAGCCTCTCTTTTTGTTCGCCCGTCAGCTCCACTCCAAGCTCCTGAGCTATCGTATTTGGTTTTCAACATGATATGGCACAACCAATAAAATAAAATAAGTGGTTAAGCTAATAAAGTCTAAGCACATTTTATAATTTCTAGCATATTTAGTTTAAGGATATCACATGGGTTTAGGCAGTAAGGTGCACAATGCATTTAAAGGAAAGTAAACTAATAAATAGAACATACAGTATAAGCATTTAAAGTAAAGCAGTATATGTGCTAAGGCACACTTAGCAGTCTTGCAAAAGAATGGTTAAGCATGTATAACATATATAAAAGCTAAATCAAGTGAAGGCTAGCATCCTATATGCAAGTAAGGGAATAAAAGACAGATTCTAGCATCCTATAAATAAATATAACAAATGAATAAATTGAACTGTAATATGCAGAATTAAGTATAAAAATATGTAAAGTAATTGATTTTTATTAAATGTATTATTTAAGTTATGTTGTATTATGTTCCGTGGGCACTATCAGAACAAAAGAGGAGTTAGGTACGGGGTCTCCTGTATAACCACACACACTCCCCCTCAAGGATATGTGTGGTATACTGATCTCTCCAAAGCTAGCTCTGGCTCAAATTGTTTGTATAGATTGATCCACCTTGAATTGAAACCCCTTAGTTAATTAAATTTGTTATTATGCAATGATTATGATCAATTGGATAGGGATTCAAAGTGTAGCAGTATTCAATGGGAATGCCATGTAAACTAAGCAATGATATTCTTTTATTGTCTAATTTTAATTATCTACCTTAATGATTGGGGTTAACTGAACCCCGATATTGATCTTAAGTCAACTGTTAGATACACACACACACACATATATATATATATATAAGTATAGTTTTATAATTTGAAAATAATTTATAATAATAGACAAACTTAAGACTCTCTAACCTAACCTTAAGGTCACCATCCTCAAATTCATAATTTGTCATTCATTAAACTCCTTGGACAAAATATGCTATCTTAAGAATCCAACCTAAAGTCTAGGTTTAATCTATCTCAAGAGTTCCTATGGCTGAATCTCACAGGTGCTTACTCTATGCTAAACTCACTTTAATCAACTAGACATTACCAACATCTAGACATTTGCCCAAAAAATCCCCATATAATAAACTAAGAACCTAAAGCCAAAATTTCTAACAATTCATATATAAATGTCTAAATTGTTTATTGATCTAACCACTTGCTAATAATACATACTTTAATTGATAAAATTCTCAGTACAAGTGTACATATCCAATGACCTAATTTTCCCAAACCTTCCCTCTTTCTAATTCTCCATAATTCCTATAAGGGTTCATCATAATTGCTCCCTCACCTATGATGATTTAATTGATATGTAGAGGTTGAAACTACTCTACTTCTAAGGTTGAGATCACCTCTTGACAATCTTCTCAAAATCTCAAAATCAATAAGTGTTTTGGCTCCTAAATGTCACATTCTAAATTTGCTATTCAATCTTAGATGAAATCAGTCACATAACACTTCCTATAGCACAATAGAAACTCAAACAGAGAGTATGTTCAATTTGGAGTTAAATTGAGCATCTTAGGATTTTAACCTAATTATTGAAAATGCCAAAAATATGATTTTTGTAAATAGTTATCAAATTATAAATTAGATGTCACTACATAATTCTATGCAATTTTCTGAGCAAAATGAGATATAATATGGATGTGTTTTGATTATTGAATAAAAGATATAAAGCATGCAAAAATTTGAGTTAATTATCCCCTAATTAATTCTTCCCCCCACTATTATCTAAATTAGCTTGTGTGCGGCCCTGAGGCCATTTGCTTGTACTCGGACAGGAGCAGAAAGACGCAAGCGGCTCAGCTCCACTCCACTTCCTTTGCTGTCGGGGACGTTAGGAGTTGATCCGGAGCTTCATCATCTTCTTCCTGTTCGACGGTCCTAGGTGATGTGTACATGCAGGTAGGCGTAACTCCATCGATTGTTCATCATACCTCGTAATTTTGTGACGCCTTAAGTTGGAGTCCTTATCAATAGGCTTTAATTGCTCCCTGATCGGCTCGATTGAGGCCGATCAAGGTATGGTACATTCACACAAGCATATAAATAACAATTCGAAGGGCATGGAAGGTAAACGAAACTTTTACGGTAAGGAAACGGGGTACTTGCCTCTCTCAGTTCGTCGTTTTAGAAGCTCTTTCGCTCGGATCGCTCGCCTGCAGTACCTTCAACCTTCAGCAGCAGCTGAGTTCGTTCTTCAAGTAACCAAACGTAATGGCAAAAGGGGTTCAGTCTACATTTGAGCGGCTGAATCAACGACATTGCCGTCAATTCAGAAGGATGCCTGGAAATAATATTAAATAACTTGTAAGCAAGGAAATTCCTTCCCCACTAAAATATTTCCATACATCGATAGGGATGGCATTTTATCTTTTTTTTGCTCATCATCATCTTTAAAGCATTCAAAATCTCAGCATTACTAACACAATGGATAAAAATGTAATTAAGACTATTTTTATAGCCTAAATTTACTTATATAAATGTGAGTTGAAGCTTTGTATTAGTACAACCATCATTAATATGTTTATTAAAATAAGCCATCCAAATTGAAAATTTTCATCCTTAAAAAGATTTTTTTATTATTTTCTTTGCTATATTTAATATGAGTTGAAGCTTTGTTCTTTTATCTCTTAGTTTGGCTAGCTTATAAATGTGTCTTTCTTCCTCAACAATTTCTAATTTTTTATAGATTCTCAAATACTGCACTCTTAGCATTATGAACTGCTACTTCAGAATCACAACAAACTAGTTTATATTTTTTCCAATTCTTCTTAGTCTCACATTTAAACCTATCATTATAGCGTCTTTTTATTAGTCTTAAGTTTAAACATCTTGTTAAATAATTCTAATTAATTACAGTTAATTTACATTGCATTGTGCTCAACTTTACAATGCAATTTTAATATTAAATTATAATAATTTTGACTCCAGCCAGATGCACAGTTGTGCAACCATGTGGTTTTAACTCTATGGTGGAAGCACTAATGGCTACCACTATTTCCCATGTAGGTGTAGCCAAGGAAACAAACTCGTATGATATCTCTTTACAGGACCCTTATTGGTATGTTGAATTTATATTTAGACGGATGGATATATAGCTAATAGTATGGCCATACATGGTAATCTCACTTAGCCATATAATTTTATTTGTCTAATCTTTTCAGTACAGTCATTACAAGGTTTTTACACCTCCAATATTGCCCAGCTTTCGCAATCTTTTTCTTCATGCAATATTGCACGATGGTTTAAAGAGTGATGAATGGTGTGATGAAGGTAATGATGACGGGTTTTATGACTGCTTCAGATTTATGCAAGAGAATAGAGTGGTGTGCTAGATAGTTCAAGCAACAATAGTCTATACTTGTTGGCAGAATTTGCTGAGAAGGTGATCAAACTTAAATAAAGGTATAGTGCATTGCTCCAACTCTTAATTAACTAGCCTGCTAATATTTTGCAAATTTTCTTTTTAGAGTTTGAAGCCATTAATGCAGATAGAATCTCACATTATTTTAGGTTTAAATAATCAACTGGGATAGATATTAGGCAATATTCTTAATTATTTTAGAAATTAATATATTGAAAAAAACAGATTTCCATGTTTAGCCATTCAATAGAGATTTTACGAAGCTACTTTGTGAGCATTAGCAAAAAAAGTCTCACTTGTAATAAAAGTTACACAGGCCACATTGATGTGCGGTTGTGAAAAACACTAATTCAATTATCTGATTTTGATATATTTAATAATATTAAATATATTTAAATTTATGATATTAATTAAATAATTTATGTTTTCATCATTTTGAATTATGCCACCTCATTTATGTGATGCATCCATTATCATTATTTCCGTCCTGTGTATTACTAAAATTATGATTTTTGAACAATTAGTGATCAATTAGGAAAGGAGAAGGTTGGCTTTAGAAGATGTTGCTAAGGCTTAAATGCATTATCAAAAGGCAATATGACGTTGCACTTTTTACTCAGCCTTTCCCGCAAGCTTTCAATATATCCTTTAGGATGTGTTGAGGCTTTCATAACAATAAATTTTCTTAAGATATTTAGGTACAAAACGACATTTTCTTTGTTTTCTTCAACAATGCACTACATGACTGCAATAGTGAAAATTTCAATTAACATAGGAATAGCTCTACACATATGCAGTGACTCCCTAAGCTGTCATTGTGTGCATCAACTTGTTGATCTTAATTATTTTTACAAAAATTAAGATGATAAAATAATACCTAAAATATAAAACTTTGATGATGATATTGATTTTGTTATACAATTTGGTATGAAGATGTACATATCATTAATTAAAAAGTAATTATTAAATCCATCCAATAAAAATTAATATAGCAAAATGCGATAAATGAAGATGCATTTTTAATTAACCTCACATCCATTCTTGATCAATGCGGCCTGTACTGCTTCTATTTAAGTAGGGCCTTTTATTTAATGCTGACAAAATAATTTCTTTGGAAGTCTTCCTTGTGATTCACGCATTGTAATATGTTGTGATTAGTTTATCAATTTCAGACATATTATGCATCATGTTGCCTATCTTTTTTATTATCTTGCTTGATTATTTAAACCTAAAAATGAGAGATTCAAACTGCATTAGTGACCACAAACTAGAAATAGAAATGATGCAAATTCTAGGTTAGTTGATTGAGTATTGGAGCAATACTCTTTAACTTTATTTAATTGTGGTCAATGTTGAAGAATGCATACCACTGGGTGTAAGCGCTTGCACGAATTCACCATTGCTTTTATTGAGTGCGAAGCACAGTAATTGTTAATGTTATATTAATAAATATTTTTTTATTATATTTAAGCTCATGTTAACTTGAATTGTACACCCCAAATTAGTAGCAGTGCAGTTATTTTGTTTTAAATATGCCCTTACTCATTTATCTGTTAATATCTACCTTTCCACTTATCACTAAAGTTGACTTTCACCTTAAACTTCTTGATCAAGCTTACTAGTGCCCCTCACACTTTCTTTTGCACCTATCTATTATTTTTGACTATTTGAAGTAGTCCTATTTGTTTGGTGTAATAAATTGTGCGAGCCGAGCAATGTTTGTTTCATTTGATTATAATGAGTAAACCAAAAAAGTGAATCAAAACTATAATTTGGTTAGATTCCCTTAAGAGCATGACACACATAATTTATACAACTAGTCTATAGATGAATTCAACATACTGACATATATTTCAAAAAGATTTTGTTCACATACAAGTTGGCAACATTTAGATGGGAAATGCTATATGCAAGGCTAGTACTGCTGCGGTATGGATATGAAGTGAAACACATTGTGACTTATCTCTTTAATAAGTTCGAAGAAAAGAGGTGTTGCTATATTTACTTAATTAGTTAGATGATTACTAGTAAAATAATGAATCAGTAAAATCATTAATAAATGTTAATTAATAAATATAATTTAATAAGAATAATAATAGATGGCAATTAACAAAATGAATTAAATATAAATAATAATTATCTGTTGATATTAAATAAATAAGTAATTTAAAAGAGTAATTTTTAAATTTTATTAATAAAAATTTAACTAATAAAAATGATTAATAAATTATACATTTAGTGAAAATAAATTTATTATGCTATTTACTATTTTTGCTAATAATTAAAGAGTATTTTGTTAGATTGTAATTATGAAAATTAAAAATAATTATTTATTATTTGATTAATTCATCATTTAATTGAAAATTAGTCATCTCAAAAGTTAAATGCTAATATTTTTGTTTAATTAATAGCTATTTTATTAAAGTAAGATAATTTAAACTACGCTTACTTGAGCCTGAGCTACTTGTTTTACTAATAAAAATGATTAATAAATTATACATTTAGTGAAAATAAATTTATTATGCTATTTACTATTTTTGCTAATAATTAAAAGTATTTTGTTAGATTGTAATTATGAAAATTAAAAATAATTATTTATTATTTGATTAATTCATCATTTAATTGAAAATTAGTCATCTCAAAAGTTAAATGCTAATATTTTTGTGTAATTAATAGCTATTTTATTAAAGTAAGATAATTTAAACTACGCTTACTTGAGCCTGAGCTACTTGTTTTGGGCGTAAACACGCTTATATTGGAGTATGATGTTGTAAAGTTAAAACTGTTTGTTATAAAATGGGCTGTGCTAATAAAAAAAAAAACTGAATTGGAATACAACAAAATCTATTGGTACATTTTGAATCCATAATTTTTGTGTTTTTTCTTGCATATATGTTGCTGAAACTGGGGAGTGTACCTTTCTCGTAAAATGCCTTCAATGCATGATGTTCTTTGTGCCCTGTTAATTTTCAACGTATAAGACAATTGTGAGTCATTGTCGTGATTCCATCTTGAACTTGCTTTCTAAAAAGAATGTTTATTACTTTTGCTTTAATTAATCAAAAGGAGAATCAGTTTTTTCAATCACAAGAATTAGAATTAGAATTATAAAGCAAATGTGTCCATTTGCTTCAATTGAAACTCCAGCTTTATATTTCATTGAATTTTAGATAATCATAATATTGTTGATTGAAGCATTTTGAGGTTTTGCAAATGACTAAATTGTAGTCGTTGATCATGATTTGAGCTAAAATATTGGTATAAACTGACTTTAAACTTATTTGATATGTGTGCAACTTAATTGTTAAAAATGTTTACCAAGGAAATTCATGTTTTAGATTGCTTAGATTATAAATTTTAGAGAAATCTCATATTATACTTCTAGTTGTTATTTGGTTTGCTGTAAATTTGATGCAATGTAAATATTTTTCTAGGATTTCTAAATTTGTTTGTTTAACTTGCTATAATTTATTTTCAGTATGATTTTGCAGGAAAAAAATTTCCCTCACTTTTACAAAATAGGGGCTTTAATTTACTCTATCCAAATTGGGTGGAAAATTTTCTGATCACATAGCATAAAAAAAATCGCTAACCTTTGTGTCTCGCTCTCCATTGGGTCTACTGTTGTCATCTTCGATCGCTCTCTTTTATAGTTGTTGATCGTCCTCTTCTGCCATCATCGTCAATAGCCCTCGTTGATCACACATCATTGCCCATCGCTTGCGTTTCGCTCGCAAGTGTCGATCACGTCGATCATCGTCAATCATTCACATCGTTGTTATCGATCCTTTGCAACGTCGTGTCAAAGAGGGGAAAAAAATAGCAGAGCGACTAAAGGAGGAATTTGGGTTTTCTTATATTTAAAAACAAATTATTGTGTAAAATACACAAAATCAAACATTATTAATTGCTTTACACTAAATTTGTTTTACCTAAAAAGGTTTATACTGAAATTGTTCTACATCAATATTTTCTTAATTCATACCAAACAGCCCCTAATAAATGCTACATTTTAGATTTAAAATTAATGATTCAAGGGCCTTAAGATACTATGCTTGTTTGCTTTTACTTGACACAACATTAAATTTTATTTTATTCCAATTCCTTAGGTTGATGACTTCTTCCGGAGGTTATGTTCTTGAAATTACATTTATGCGGCTTTTCTGTTAATATAGAATTTTTTTGACTGAGTTCCATTCATTCACCTCACCCCAGAACCTCTTTCCCCACCCCTTCTGAAATTGGAATTATTTACCCACCCATTTATTTTCTGTGAGAATATATATTTCAGGAAAAAAGATGTTGTAATGGGTGTACAATTTTGAACTTTTTGGTTTATACGGATGCATTTTAGTTCATTTGTTAATGCCCTTATAACAATTTCATTTGTTGTTTCTTTGTTTCTCTTTCTATTATTTTTAGAAACTACGTACCTTTTTGCTTTTCATTGATTTTTGTTATTGTCATTTGTTGTTACTTGAAAAGGGAAGCTATGCCCAACTAACCACCAACCTCCAATTTCATGAAAATCTTTTATATTTTGTGTTGTAATGATGGCAGTGATACTTATGGCATTCAAACACAGGTTCGCCGCTTACCAGTTGGAGATGGAATTTGGATTGCAAGACATAAAGAGTCTCACATTGAGTATGTGCTTGATTTTATTGTTGAGAGGAAAAAAGTTGATGATCTATGTAGCTCTATCAGGGACAACCGATATAGAGATCAAAAATTACGGCTTCAGGTATATTTTTATTTATAAATTCGTAAATGCTTACTTGTTAAATGCTCAATGTTCACTTTTAAAACAGTGAACATTTCAAAAATTTCTTAATTTCATTTTTGAAATCAGAATAATAATTACACATGTAGCTACAATTGTTCAAGAATTTATTTTTACTTAGAATATTGAACTTGCTCAAACTAGCTTCCTTCTTCAAATACTTCAATGTTATCTTTTTTTAAGGGTTGAACATTTTCTGACTACTTATTTTGCGCTCATGTTTGTTCTTTTTTTTTCTCAGGTTGTGTGCCATTATTATTGTTTTTCTCAGTTTGTTCTTTTTTTAAGGTCTTCATGAGTGAATGGTAAATCCCAATGCTGACTTAAAAGATAAACAATACTAGTTCCTTAAAAAGTGTCAGAAACAATGATATGAAAGCTTCATGTAATCAAAGAAATAGCTGCCTGTGTATACAAAGCACAATGTATGTATCTATTTGTGCATCAAAACCCTGAAACATAGATCAATGAAATTTAGAGTTGTTCCCATCCCATTTGGGAATTATTTAATTTCCAATGATCTCCATCTTAGTTTTTTTCTTTATGTAGATTAATGGTTCAATAAGGCTAGGAGAAAATCTTTTGATGGCCTTCATTTGCTGAAAATTGTTTATCGACGGCTGCTGTTTTGCCTTTTTGTGTGAAATTGCAGAGGATTTGAATTTGGTATGACGGGTATACTTCTATTTAGGGATTTGAATCTTTCGGTATAAGTCTTACTTCAAATGTTTGCCGTGTAGAAACTTTACGTAAACCAAGCAAAGAAATGTTCAAATTACCAGTTAAACTTCTCATCAACTTTGCAACAAACCAAATATCTCTTAAGACATTTCGTTTTTGGTATTGAGAATGCTGTAAACTTATTTCTGTCATAAATTTCTCTTATTTTTAGTCCAAATGCTCTATTACATTAATCATGTTGTTGCATGTTGCCTTCAAGCTCACTATGCTCAAGGATCCTAGCCATGATAAATATATAGAATTAATTTTTTAAAATAGATGCTTATAGAAAAATCTAGGGCGCTGATCAAGTCAATCACGCTCCTTGGACTTGTGGCAAATGCTAAAGTAGTTCCATAGACCCGAGGAAGGTTAGTGATGTGATGGATTGGCTAAGGCTGACTGTCATCACCAAAGTCCGTAGTTTTCCGGCTTTATCATCTACTACAAGAAGTTCATCAAGGGGTTCTCTTAAGTTGTCATTTTCTGGACTCGACTAACATAGATGGTTGTACTATTTATTTGGGATTCCTAGACAAGGGTCCCATAGAAACCTGCGTCTCCCCACCAAAAAATTGTTATCTATTTTAATAATATATATGTGGAGCATAGAACTTTATTTTGAATATTTTGCTTAGTGATATTTACTTAGTCATTGGATGCTTATGGTGACAATCCCCAAGCACCAAATAGAAGTTGCCCAATTATCTTAAGGCAGATGCTGAGTGGTTGATGACCTAAAAGTGGCAAGGGTGAACTTGTATTAGCTTTACTGTTTCCATAAAATTTTATCATTATTATAATTGCTAATTGTTCTAGGAATCTCAAAGAAAGACTATTTGCTTTTAAGTTCAAATTTCTTAGCAAGAAATTTGAAATGAAAATATTTTTTGAATATCATATGTTAAGAGTAAATTGGAGAACATTTCCTATTACCATTTAAGTATTTCAAGTTTTACCCATTTAGTTTTGGTCATTTTGATTCATGTTTTAACAAATTAGCAAAATATTATATATTCTAATATAAGAGATGCTTAACTTTAGTGTGATTTTTATTTAGCTTAGTTTATGCCAATGACCATTTTTTTCTTATAGCTTAGCTGACATTAGCTTATGTTGTATAGGCCTAAACTAAACATCTTTAGCATAAATTATCCTGGTTTAAACTATCTCATATTTTAAGTAATTATTTATATTAATTAGTGAATACATTTACCTAATTAACCAATTAATTAATTTTAGGGAAATATATATTTATTTTTTATATTTGTTTCTACTATAATCTCTTGAACTATAAAATTTCATTTAATTCCCTATTATTTATAAATAATTGAACTTTTCAAATTTAAAATTTATTTAATGTTTGTGATTTATTGTTATTATTTTTAGTTATTAAAGTTATTAAAAACTTAATTTAAAAAATGGACAGCAACATAAAGAGAACCAGCGGCCTCTTTTATTTCAAGTCCAACAATGAACTATGCTAGCAACAATAACTACAAAAATAAAAATAGGAAATATAATATAATTATTTAAATGTTAGCATTTTTAAACAATAGAATATTTACATTCATAGCATTTGATTCTTTTTGTTTACCATTTAAAAAAAATGAACCGTATAATTGCATCATGATCAAACACTGTATTTTATAAAATAAAAAGATTTGAGTTAGATTTTTCATATACAAAATAGAAAAATTGTATTTATTTTAACTTTATCGTTAATTTTTTTCATTAATTGCATATATGTATCGATACATTCACATATGTAATTTATTGAATCTAATGCGAACTTTAAAGTCCTAGGGATTTAAATGAAGCCAAATGCCAACTATTATAATTAAACTGTGTTCTTTCTAAATTCTAGGGTTAAAAACTTTTTAAATAATATTGATAAAGAGAGATTAGTGTCAAGAAAAATGTCTCAATAAATAACCTAAATTTTATAAATTAAAGATTTCTCTAATCATTGCATGAGCAGTTAAATTAAAAAAATAATCTCAGTTAAGTAAATATATAACAATGAGACGCTATATTTAAAGCAATCGTAGCTCACAACCTCTATCTTTAAAAATAAAAATTCTAGCTTGCTTCACCTAGCCCAAATTCACTTGCTGAACAGCTGTAATCCTTTGATGGCTTTTCAACAATCTCTCTTTTGGTTGATGATAGCCCAAATGCAGAAAAATATGTTGACTCCAAGAATCTAGGAACCAGATTTTACATCAGTTGTGTAGTGATAAAAAGCACAATCATCATCAACGTTTGCAGCATTTCTCCTAATCATCTTACAGTTTCCTTTTATGCTAAACCTCTTTTAGGTTTATAGGATTTTAAACCAAACCTGTCTGCTATGCTTTTTTTTCAATATCAATAAAATTTGCAGTTTATATATGTATATATATATATATATATATGTATGTACGTATATATATATGTGATCTTAAACCTTCCAATGGAACCTACGTTAGGGATTTCTATGGACTTCTATGGATGACATTTTCTTCCTCAAATGGAGACATGTTCAGTATTTTTGATGATTTAAATCTTTTTATTGGTGAATAATTCAGCTCTCATGGCCAAACCACTCATTTCTTCACGAAAGAAGCGAGAAATGAATGAAAGGACAAAGTTGAGTGAGAAGGTATGAGAAACAGAAATGCAGAGGTTCTACCAGCGGGATGAGCAAAGAAAATTCCTTGAATATATGTAAAATATACTGGAGGACATGGAGGATGTTAAGCTAGTGAGAGCTCTCTTTTGTTTTAGTTTTGCTAGTTTTCTCTCTATCTCTTTATTTATGAAAGGTGACCTTATTAAAATACAATTCTTTGGCTAGTGGGATTTGAACTCCTTATTTGGAGCGCAAATTCAAAACACTAACTACTCAGGTAAAACACTGTTCATAGTTCTCTTATTACTATTATTTTTATACTTCAAGCTGTTGCGTGGCTAACTAATTTTAACTAAAACATTGTGGGTTTTTCTTCAATAAGATTGATCACTACAGTTAGTGGCCTATCCAGTTATGAAAATTTGTGCTTATTGGAGGAATTGATGTTGTTTTGGGGAATGCTTCTATAGTTTTAGTAGCTAGCTCATCTTCTCAGGTAGCTTGTAGTTTCAGATCAATTTTATTGTGATGTTTCTAGTTTTTTATTTTCTTTGTTTGTTTAGTAGGATTTAGATGTGATACATGTGCTGCTTTATTCATGGCGGTTAAAATTTCATTTTTTTTCTTCAATTTGTGGGTACTTATGCAAAGCTTATTTTGTCAATTTTTGTTTGCAGAGATGTGGGATTCAAAAGTTGATTTATCTCGTTGAAGGTGATCTGAGTGCACTTGATGCTGCTGAAAGCATTAAAACAGCGTAAATAATCCCTAATTCGTTGCTTTTTTATCTTTCTTGAAAAAATTCCTTTCTGTATGCTTGAAGTTCATAGAATTTTTAGGATGCGGTTTCAATCAAAAATTTAAACATGTATAAACTAGTTTTGTTTCATTTGATCTTCTAATATTTTTAATAGAGCTTTTATTATTGTACATGCTGGAAAGTACTCACATATCTTTATGTTGAACTTAATGGGCTCCGTTTTGTGAACTTCATATTTTTGTTTGTAGTTATAATGAACATCAAGGAAATTTAAAAACAATTTTGTTCAACTCTTGAATTCGATAGCTTTGAAGATTATTCATTCAAGTAAAATTTTTAGGTTCATATGATGTGGTTTTTATTCAGTAAGATAAAAAGTTAAAAGAAAAAATTGTGTTATTTTTTTAAGCAATGGATTATGTATTATTATGTAATTTAACTCCATAATCCATTACATAATAAATACATGTTCAGCTCAGAATTTGTAAGATATTATGGCTATGAGCAAAGTTTGAGAATATTATGTGTATTTAGACATAAAATGACCCGAAGTTGATGGCTGAATGTATCATTATATTAACCCTTAATTCATAAATCTTGTTATAAATGCATACTTAAATATGAATAATATCTAAAGAAGCTGTAAGTTTTAAAAATGGAAGCCTCATTTTTTCTGCGATTCATTGAGAAGGAACTATGAACCTATCACATCAATATTGAGCTAAAAAACCTGCCGTAATTTATGTGGTTTCTAGCTTATCTGAATAACAAAAAATCAGCATTAATGCTAGGCATTGTAGAAAATTAATGATTTATTAGTATAGGCTCTGATGCGGGGACTTCAACTTAAAGCTAACCTTTGCTTCATCCCTATTTTCAGTTCCAAATAAGTTTCATGGTTGTCTACATTGTCGTGCTCTTTATAGAACTCGACAATTTTTTTGTTTTCAGAGATGAAATAAAATTTCATCAGAGGATTCATTTTTGAAAAAATCATATATAATTTCTGTTCAAGTTTTGTTTCAAATAAAGCATTTATTTTACATAATTGACACTTGTGGTTGTGAAATTTTCCTCCAACGTAGTTTAATGGTGCGTTTGAGAGAGCTATGGTTGGGTCAAGTAAAAAACTTGACGGATTCAATAAAATTCATGATCTTAAAATTTTTTGACATTTGAGCCAACTTAAAATCCTTATATACCTGATAAAATGCTAAATTGTGCTTTCAAGTGCTTTGTTGAGGGCATTTAGTTTCTCGTTCACAGCTGCTTCACCACAGAAATTTTAGAAGGATTCGATGTTCAGAGGACCTCTGGCTTTGCTGACACCATCAGGAGATATGGATTTCTGTCGCTTTCAATAAAGCAATATTACAGAAAGCAATTTTCCAGGCAGAAGGCTGCTGAGAGCCGGAGAGTTTGTCCGATCTTCGATGAATTCATTAAAAGGTGCAAAGACCTTGAGAAGATTACAATTACTGACGTCTTTTCTCTCCAGCTCATGCAGGTTACTATCATCCTTTTTCTATGTTAGACATTTAGCTTATCACCAATCAAATAGTCATCATAACCAATCCAAACTGAAATTAATTATGTTCGGTTTTTCTTTACTCAAGTTTTTAAAACCAAGATTAAATTCGGTTATGTTTGAATTAAAATTTGGTTAATTTGATTTTTTGCATAAATTTACTTTTATGAACAACAGTTTTAGATGATTTGCTGATGGTTCCGCATCTAAAGGTGAGGACTGAATAAAAAACCGCAACAATTTAAATATTGATCCAAAAACCAATCTGACACTACTATCTGAATCGAACCGAACCATACTGATCAAATATGGTCGGTCCTGTTTGGTCGTAGAATTTTTTTTTCTTAATTATGTACTTTACTTGGGATATATGTATATATATGTATGATTCCAATAATGATTTACAGGTCCCCCAAGTAACAGAGGAGATTGCTCTAGCTGTCATAGACTTGTATCCGACTCTCTTATCCCTAGCTCGTGCTTACTCTCTGCTTGTCGGTACCCCTTTCCTTGCTACTTTTGAATTTTTTGTGAGATTTTTTTTTTTTTACATTTTGCTTAAAAGTGAGCTGATGTTCTTCTGAAGGAAGGCAATGTTCAAGCCCAGGAAGAAATGCTAAGGAATCAGATTAAAACTGTAACCATGGGTGCGAGTAAGAACATCTACAAGCTGGTTTGGGGCTCTTGATATCCTTAGACTAACGTTCTAAAACAAATTAAAAGCATCTATATTCCCTGTTATCCTCCCAATATCCGTTCCAATACTCTGTTAGCATTATTTAAACAGCATATTCATCGAATAAAGCTGCTCGTTATTTCAATGTTTAAGCATTAATGTCCGAATTCTTGCATCATATATGTTTGATTGTTTTTATTTTTATTTTGTGAGCTTTCAATTCGGATATGTAGTGAATGAATGCGTTGCTTATATGGAAAAAAGACAGTATTATTGTTGTTGTATTTCTTTCATCATTCCTTGAAACAAAATTTTATATGTGATTGCATTGAGAATCAAAATTAGAGTAATTTGGAGGCTATCCTTAATTTCAATGTGTAATAGAAATCTTAATTTTGACGACATAACTATTGAGGACTTTTGGATTGTTGTGATCAAGAAAGAATAACGAGAGGTTCAAATACTTTGGTTCAATTATTAAAAAGGTGGCGAAATAGAGAGTGATGCCATCAACAATATCTAAGTTGGTTGGATGAAATTGAGCACTTTTGAATTGTTGTGCTATTGAAAAATTCTTCTTAAAATTAAAGAAATTTTATAGGATAGCTATATGACTAGCAAAGAAGAATTTTATTTGTAAATTAAGTGTTATTGAGAAGAGAATGCTAAGGTGGATGAGTGATTATAGTTGTAAGAATGGAATAATAAATGAGTTGCCCATGTTAGAGGAAGACCAAAAAAACTTGGGAAGAAACTATCTGAATATTGTCTATTTGGATCTTAGGAAGAATAACTAATATATATATGTGTGTGTGTGTGTGTGTGTTTACTTTTATTAATAAAAAGAAAGAGTTAAGCATGATGGCACTTAAATTTATGATCAAGAGTAATAAGAAATGACAAGAAATTCAGTAAGGAAACCTAGTCTTATAGTGATTCAAAAGAACTCGAATCCAAAGGCTCATAGTGATCCAACATTAATCCTAAAGACCTGCCATTGTCAATCATAATTCAAAGTTTGAATGACTTAACAAAACTTAATCCAAGTTGAAAATTGACAGTCTGGTTTAGAGAAAGTTACATATTTTGGCCTATTTTGTGACTCCAAATTCAAATTGAAATCAGGGGAAACTTGAGGCCTCAAAGCTTCACTTGCTGAATCCCACCACTTGAATGGAAGTGACAGAAGATGTGAGTATAATTTATTTCAATTGGCATCTTCAAGAATATATTCAGTCAATAGTATGCTGAGAACTTTTAAAATTTTATGAGGAATGTTATTTAAATCTGTTGATGTGAACCCAAAAAGCTCATCTCAGTAAGATTTGACATATTTTATCAGTATTTATTTATTTACATTAAAAAAAATATAAATGTTATTTTTAAAGTTTGTCTTGAATTTATATTCAAATCTCATGAATGGGATTTTTTTGGGTGTTATGTTAACGAGTCTAAATATATTTCTAAACAAAAAAAAATATATATTATCACATCTCCTCTATTTTATTATGATAATATAAGTGTGGCAAAGAAAAATTTTATTTATTACGGTAATTTATTTGTTGCTCCTCTCACAAACACAATATGATTAATGCATCTAAATTTATCGTTATGTTGATAATAATTAAAATTTATTAGTCAAGATTATAATTATTTAATTATCTCATTTTTCAATTAAAAAAACAAATTTGTTAGGTATAGTTCTACCCCCCCCCTCCCCTATTTTAAAAATTTCCACTGGACTGATTCCAAGCTATCAGCCAAAAGAAAATTCTCTGTTTTCGAAAGATCCATAAAAAATAATATAAAAGCGTAAGAACTCCTAAAGCTAGAATTAAAAATAAAATTCATTAACCAAAAGAGAATTATAAATATTTATTTATTTCATATCTCGAGTAGAAACAAACATATGGGTTATTTTCCTCCAAACCCCCTTCTTTGTCCATTTGCCTCAGTAAAAATATTGGGGCAGTGGGGAAGCCCTATCCTTTCACTAGAAGAAGACGGATAGAAAGGCTTGGAGGTATTTCAAGGAAGGCATCTTGCTCTTCACAAACTCCATCCATGTCTTCTTCCCTCCAAGAAAAGACAGAAATGGCAACCGGGAATGGTGCTTTGTTTTGTTAGCTTTCCTTTGGAAGGTTGCAAGGATGTGGAATATTCCTTCTCCTTGTTGGCAAATTCCTCCTCAAGTGTTAATTAGTATAAGCATTGATTGCCACATGCTCACGATTACTATATGGTTGTATTTTTTGATGTCATATGTATTGTTTACAGAGAAAAATTCATTTTACTCTTATATTTGAACAGGTCTAGGATTAGAATGAGCAACTATTTTGACAGCTATCTCATTATTTATTTGAACTCTCAATAAGAGAAAAAACTTGTGTGTTCCTATAACACATGCCTTGCATCTTTATGTTGTGTTTGAATGATTAGGACATAAAAGAAAACTAAAGGCAAATGGATCATAATTCAATTTTAGAATATGTGTTCCTAAATAATCAGTTTATAGAGTCAGTTGAGATTATAATTAACATGAAGAAAACAAATTTGTAGACAAAATTAAAGTTTTAATGATTATTATTTGTGATGTGATTATTAAGATTGTAAATATTTATACCTTTTAAATAGGATTGAGAGTTTACAAGTATGTATTTTTTTAAAATTATTTTAAAAAATTTATTCAAGGGGTATATCATGAGAAATATAAAGAAGACCTCAATGATGATATTACATAGAGTACTTATAATTTAATGGTATTCACTATAATTTTGATTTTGGCAAGAGTATTATTGAAAATAAAAAATATCTTGAAGATTATTTTAAGCAATGCTCATATATAATGTTCTAGAAAAAAAAAATTATCAATCATAAGAATGATCTCTTGAGATCTCAGATTAATTATTTCTTAATAAAAAATAATGTCATAATTTTAAGAGATCATAAGCCTACATATTACTTTTAAATCTGAGAAAATAAGTTCAAAAATAAGATCATTTAGTTTACATGAGAAATAATAGGAAAATCAAGGGAATATTACATGAGAAATAATTGTATGTTGTAATTATAAGGTGGTTTAAATTGAGAGAAATTCATTGAGATTAGATTAGAAGGTCTCCTCAGATGAGTGGTAAGATGGGAGGCCAATAAATAATGATCCAACATTTAAGCACAAAACATATTGAGGTTAGACACTACATTATTAGTGATCACGTTTCTAAAGGTGATGTAGTTATAAAATCTATCAGCACTTAGCACGAGCTGCTAGATACTCTTAAGAAAGAAAACATTACCACGTGAGATATTTTAACAACTAAGACGTAAAGTAGGGATAAATGATTAATTTTAGAAACTCTTAGTTTATTTTTTATTTCAGAAACTTTTAGTTTCTTTTTTATTATGATAAATGTGTCAAGGAGCAGGTTGGAGGTGCGTCGCAGCGGAAACAGGCGCTGCTGCGCGCCCTAACAGCAGTCGTCCCGAGAAGTGGGCGCTACAGCGTGCCGCAGTTGTAGGCAAACAGAGAACATGGCAGTACATCGTGCCTTGGCGCCTGGCTACCCGAAGCTTAGGCGCTACGGCGCATCGTAGCGCTTGGCGAAATTTTACTTTGGTTCAGGTTTTGCCCTAAGTAAATTGGAAGGATATTTTAGACCCTTTGAGGTCCGAAAATGAGCTTGATACTTAAGGGAACAAGTGTGGGAGGTGATTCCAAGGAGGCCAAAATTTGAAACCAATCAGCTACCATGATTTTGTGTGGTGGCTGCTCCATTGCAAAAAAAAAAGAAAAGCTCTTAGAGGTTTTGAAAGAGTGAATTCTAAAACTCATTATAACTCCCTACTCTACACAGTGAAATCTTTTGCTCTCCTCTCCGTGGACATAGGTGTTAGCACCGAATCACGTAAATATCTTTGTCTTGTGGCTGTGATTGTTTGCATGTGTTGTTTTCTTATTTTATTTGGTTTTGCTCATCATCTCAAATTTTATTCTGCATTAATTTATAACCTAAAGAGATCCCAATAAGTGGTATCAGTGAGAGGTTGCCTTATTTTTTCTTGAGATCTAGGGTTTGCTTATGCTATTTATTTGTTTGTGTTTGAGTTTTATAAAGCAAAGAGAAAGGTATGGCAGAAAGAGCAGAAGAGGTTGTTGGAACTTCGTCATCGTTAGTGGTGGAGAGGTCCCTTCACAAAGTTGTGACACACCCGGCAAAAATAGATGTTGTCAAATATGATGGGAAGAATAATTTTGGTATGTGGCGGTGCGAGATGACAGACGCACTATGCGTCCTAAATATGGAGGATGTTCTTGACGATGAGGATAAATCAGAAGAAATTTCAAAGAGGGATTGGATGAAGATGAACCGCAGTGCATGCGGCTTGATCTGAAATTGTGCAACTCATGAGATCAAATATGGAGTTATGATGGAGACATAAGCGTGGAAATTGTGAAAATTCATAGAATCCAAGTATCTGACAAAGAGTATGGAGAATCAACTTTACATGAAAAGGCGGCTCTACACGTTTCAGATGAGAAGGAGAATTTATATAGATGAACACCTAAATGAGTTCACAAAATTGCTTGCAGACTTGTTGAATCTAGATGAGACTGTGAAGGATGAAGATAATGCCCAGTTATTGTTGAAATCATTGCCAGATGAGTATAAACACTTCACCATGACTTTGATCTATGGGAAGGAGGTTCTGAAGTATGAGGAAGTGATGACAACCATAGTGAACCATGAGTTCAGAAGAAGGGATAAAGAGTCCATTAAATGAAATATGGCAGAGGATCTTACACTCCAAAGAGGAAGATCAAAGAGAAAGAAGCAATAAACAAAGAAAAATGCAGACTTCCAAAAAAGAGGGAATTCTAGAGGCTGAAGCATTGGTCATAATCAGTGTGCATTCTATTTGGAAATAGGACATTAGAAGAAGGACTGCTCAAAGTTAAAAGCTAAGCAGCAGGTGAGTGGATCTTTTGAGACTAAAGCTAATGTAATCTAGAATGTGGTGGAGGCTTCAGACTTTGATGTATGTCTTGTTACTATTTTAATGGGACTAGTAGCTGACAGCTTCAGTTGGAATATGGATACCAGTGCGACGTATCACATATGCTCACAGAAGGATTGGTTTTGTTCGTATAGAGAAGCAAACAATGGTGCCATCACAATGGGGAACAATGTCACGTGTTGAATCACAGGAGTTGGAAGTGTACTGATCAGAACACATGCAGGAACAGTGCAAGAATTGAAAGAAGTTAGATATGTGCCAAAGATCAAGAAGAACTTGCTATTTATTGGGTCCTTAGAAACCAAGGGCCTTAATGTGGTGATTGAGGAAGGAGTTTTGAAGATCAGCAATGGTGCTATGACTTATCTTAGAGGAGTCAGATAATAGAACCTCTACTATTAGCACGAAAGTACAGTGACAGGTTCAATAGTTGTAGTCAAAGACTTTATTGATGCCATGACATTATGACATATGAGGCTAGCACATGCAGGAGAACTTTCACTGAGAGTTAATCACTCATAATATTAGAAAGGATAAGCTTTAACCACAGGCTAGGAAAGCAAGTTTTGTGGGTTTCAATGTGGAGTGAATGGCTATAAATTGTATGATCCATCTTACAGGAGGATTGTGGTGAGCAGAGATGTCACCTTTGATGAAGAGTTTTTTTAGATTGAGGAGCTCTCATCAAGTAGAGGAAAATACAGAGACTCCAGTAAGAAGATAGAGAGCGAAGTTTGATACCACCCCATTTATTCTATAGAAGAATTCACATCACATTGAGGATACTCCTACAGATGAATACCACATTGGTGATGATGACGAGCGAACTAATACTAAAGGTGAGACTCCAATTCAGAATTCAATTGCTAGAAATATACCCAAAATGAATGTAGCTCAACAACTAACATAACACAGAGACTACTCCACATATGCATTATCCATATTGGAGGATGAGGTCCCCCTCATTACAAAGAAGCGGTGGCGGGCTCAGAAAAAATTTTATGGAAACAGGCTATGGATGAAGAGATGGAGTGGAGTCTCTTCAGAAAAATGAAGCATGGAGGTTAGAGAAACTCCCTCTATAAAGAAAGGCTATTGGCTGCAAGTGGGTGTATGCAAAGAAAGAAGGATAATCAAAAACTGATGTGCGCTACAAAGCTAGACTGGTGTCCAAAGGATTTGCTCAGAAAAAAAGGATTGATTCTGATGAAGTGTTTTCCCCAGTGGTTAAACACTCATCGATCCGTGTGTTTCTATCTTTGGTGGAACAATTTGGTTTGCTGCTTGAGCAGCTTGATGTAAAAATGACGTTCTTGTATGAAGAACTCAAAGATGAGATCTTTATGGTGCATCCCCCAGGGTACAGTGAGATAGGAAAAGAAGACTTGGTATACAAACTGGACAAATCTCTTTATGGGATAAAATAATCACCAAGACAATGGTATAAAAAATTTAATCAGTTTATGCAAAAGAAGGAGTACCAAAGAGATAGTTTGACCACTAAATGTAATTCAAAAGGTTGCCTGAAGGTAACTTCATTTACTTATTATTGTATGTCGATGACATGTTGATAACAATTTCAGATCAAGCAGAGATGGATCACATGAAGGATCAACTATAACAACCCAGATTGTTACCCTAGTTAATTATAACTAAACTAAGTCTTGATTTTTATTCCATCACTCTAATTAAGTTATTAGGAGTTCACTATAAAAATCTAATCTAAATCAGAAGTCAAATAGATCAAATTCTAATTTTGGAAATTTCAGGAACCTTGAAAATTGACTTATTTAAATTGACCTCAAATTGAAAAACTAACTTCACCATTGCGCTCATCACCCCCAAACTAGCTAGGGGTGATGTTTTGAAAACATTTGGAAGTCATTGGATTTTCGGCAAATATTTTAATATATTTTAAAATACCTCGAAAAATGAGAAAATTAAATACTTAACAAATCAAAAATTTGACTATGCCATTGCGTTCCTCACCCTTCAATTAGCTAATGGTGATTTATTGAGAATTTTTGGGATGCATTTAATTAAATGATTTTAATTAATAAAATCAGTTTAATTAATTGAAGAGTAATATTCTTAAATTGAACCTAACGGCGCCGTCTTCTCCTTCGCATGCCTTCACTCCGCACGATCTGATCCAAATAGTGATTATGAACCGTTCGATCATATATCGAACGGTCGAGCCTCGTCTCTCTCGTTTTCGCTGGCGGTGCCCTACGCGGGTTCGGCACTCGGGCACGCGGCATCCTCCCCCACAGCATGTCTTCCCTCCACCGCCTTGGGGTCTAATTTATGCTCTAATGCCGATCTTTTAATCTCGTTTGGCAAATCCAGTTTGTCCGAAGTCGAGAGGGAGTTGGAGCTTCGTTCAGAGCCCGATCGAATCAGCACCATAGATCCAGGTACCTTCGATACCCCTATTTCTTTCACGCATCATGATTATCTGCATTACAAAAAGCTATTTCAAGACTTTGATTTTCAATCAAACGGGTCCGATTATTTCCAAAAATACTTGATCAAAGAGTTTGGAGCTTAGATCCACAATAGTATCTAGTTTTGGCCCATCTTCCACTCGTAAGCCGTGGCTAGGCTTCACCTTCAGTGATGTCTCATACTACCTTTGTCCCGATTTTGATTGGCGTTGAGTTTCCCATGGCGAGCTCTGTTGACTGCAGTGCGGGCCAGCCCTTGGTTTCGCCGGCAAGCTACCAAAAATCCTTGTCCTAGCTGCTATCCTCTCGGCGCTTGTCGGAAGATAGATCTATGGGCCGTGTCGACCCCAGGGCCCGACACGTGTCCTATTCTCGGCCCGTTTGCTCGCCCTCTCATCTGCAGCAGGTGGGCTCCTCAACTTTAGAGCAGTCGCCTGCCGGACCGTCCGCGTGTCTCAGTGGGACCTGCCCGTGTTGCCAAAAAGACGCTGGGTCCCGCGTCTGTCTCCATGTCGCGCGATTTGTTGTCGCGTGTCTCGCGGGGCCTGCCAGAAGTTGCTGTCATTTGCCATGCCAGTCTATGGGTCCCGTTCGCACCAGCAAATTAAAATGAAGCCTATTAATTAATAAATTGTACTGCTATATTAATTAATTTAAATGAATTAAATCAATTAAATTAATTATTCAAACATCAATATTTTACAATCCATAAGTCCAAACATAGCAAATATATGTCTTTTTGATCAGTAAAATTAGAGGATCATCATGGAACTATCAAATTTTTTATTGGAAGTGTATTTCACCTAGTGACATTTAGGACCCTTAGTTAATGACCTAAATGCTCATAAACTTCAATTAGTCACATCCTTATACACATTAATCCAAACATAACCAATATGAGTTTCATTTTAATCAAGAGATCCTTAAGAGTGCTCTGATAGTATTAGTTTTCATGTTGGAAGTGTAATTAGGCTAATCACTTTTAGGACCATTCCCTAATTGCCTCAACTTAACATAGAAATTCAATTGACCATATCTTGATCATTTGAACTCCAAAGTAGGTCATCCAATATACCATTTAGATCGGATAAACCTAATTAATAGTAAACTGCAAAAATATTTTGGTTTTGGTGATTAGATTCCTTAATTATCCCTAATCACCCCAAATCTTATTTAGTAAAAATTAGCATATATAGTGACCCAAATTGATTGATTCAAGTTACTCATAACTTATAAACTAGATTATAACTTAGTGGTGTGATTGGTTCTATAATTTTATGATTAATTTTATTAATCACTCACTAATCACTTTTAACTCTAATTAGGTAACTTAACTAAATGGAGTCCAAATTGGTTCTACTCCCATTTAAAGTATTAAGTATGTTATATGGAAGCTATAGCCGCTGAGTTTGTGGAATTTGAACATCAAATGAAAAAGTTAGTTTTTGTCATATTCTTAAAAACCCTAAAATTTCATAATTGAACCCTAATATTGATTTAATCATTTCTTAATCATTAAACCTCAAAATTTAGTATTCTTAGACTCTATGGAATTCTTGGACAGTAAGCATCAATAAATTGACTAAATATTTATTCTTCATTAGGTAAATTACCATTTTGCCCTTATGAGTTCTTAAATTGAGCTCATAAGGCTTAATTCATATCCAAATTGGGTGTACTTACTGTCTTTCTTCATGTTAGACAGTAAGTAATCATTTGCCATTGATTAAATCTAATTTGGAGCCCTAAACCAAAAAGTAGCTTTTTAGACCTTAAGTAGGCACAAATTGATCTTTTTTTACCCAAATTTAGGTTTAAATGTTCTTAAGCCTTAAAATCTTAATTAAATCACTAGAATCAATAATAAAACTAATTTGGAGTAAATTCTAAGACCTTTAGATCTATTAATTTGATCTTCTTTCAAAACCCTAGTTTTCCTCATAGAAATCTCTAAGTACTAGCTTAAACTTCATAAGGTGACACTAGTTCACCTTATGCCTTCCTTGAGTCTTCTAATATATTAATTAAGTATTCAATTAAGATCAATTAGCCTTAGTGCTTAGAGTGTGCATCTTACCTCATTACGATTCCTCCCTTAGGAATCAGGATTAGAATTAGGTTTGTTTTCATTTCTTGGGTAAATGGGTTACTCAATGGATAAAATTTTGATTTTATTAGTTTATAAATTTTCATAGTTTGTTTTTAATTATTTGATCTTTTAACCTTATATTTAAGATTAGAGATCCATTCTATTAAGTTTGATTTTACTTAATATGATTTTCTTTAATCGTTAGTCCGTGAGATTTGAGATTTAAGCCTTAGTCCTTAGGATCACATTTTGATTAAGTGATTAAACCCCAATAATTGGAGTTTAATTCTTAATTTTTCCATCTTGATTTGTTTTGATCAAGATGAGTTTGTGTTGCTTAAATTATTAAAATAGGTTGATTGATTACTTGTTTAACTTATATAGTCGACATTGATTAAATCATATTATAACATGATCAGTTCTAATTGTTTTTAACTTATAAGGCCATAAGTCTAAGTTATACTTGATAGTATGAATTAAAGATACTGAGCTTGTATAACTTGGAATAATTAGAATGGATAAATTAAATAATAATAGATATCACATGTGTTTTAGTAGAGTCTCTTGCTTACTTTGAACTTTAATGCTTTGCTTACATTATATTTTGAGCCTCTTACCTTGAGCATACCATATAAGAGAATTTGATGCATGAAAATAAAAAACATAAGAAATTAGGATAACATTTACATTAGGTTCAATTTATGGTTAGATCTTGCGCATTTTACTGCCAGTGGATAAGTGCTAAGAAGAAGTAAGGATTACTTAACACGTACTCATTGAGGAGAGTTGTGTTAAGTTGGAACCCACTTAGTATTACAGACGTGCTTGACTTCTCAGCTACTTCTAAATGTGTCAACATAAGTAAAGTAAAAAATTACAAAAATTTATTGCATTTGTGTATTTTTTGCCTCTTCAGTTTTGTGGTATTTTCTGCCTTAGCCCAGCAGGCTAAGTGATTAAATGCATGCTTCAGTTCAGCTCTGTTATATTTTGTCTTGACCTAGTAGGCTAAGTAATTATCGTGCATGCTTTAGTTATAGCTTTATTAGATTATTAGCCAATTCTCCTGATATGGAAGATTGTACATGTTTCTCAATTCTTTTGTTGCTTTCTATTTCTTGCTTACTTTTACTGTTGTTTAGTAGTTACTTACTTACTTATTTGCTTATTATATAAGATGTTAGTTTTGTTTTCAACTTATTACATGTATCACATGTTCCATTACTTTATATTAATCAGCATGACTTCATATGATCATAAGCATGTTTAGAATAAGTTTTCTTTTTTAGTACTTTCAATTATTAGATTTATAATTATTTTTATGCCTAATCCTTAATGCAGCTTTGGGTGGAAGTATATTTTACTTCATTTTGCTTAATTTATAAACTTATTATTTATAGCTTTCCTTTCCCTTTCATATGTTTTTTTGCACCTATGTTTGCTTGCTTGGTTATAAAGTTAAGTGGTGATATCTAAGTGAACTTGAAATATAATCATCATAAAATGTACTTAGATAATATGCCTAACATTATTTTCTCTTTTTAGCTGGGGCCCTATCATTGTGAAATGATAATGGTAGATTCTGAGCTTGTTTCGATGTTGTTGAGCCTTCTGAAGATCTTTTCAGAAGGAGAAGCGTGCTGCTGCTGGAGATTATTAGTTTCTTATCTTTTATTTTTGCTAAGTGAGGATGAGTGCTTTATTTTATTTCTTCTAAACTTTTAATATTTGTAATAATACATATTTAAATTGTATTTTTTTTACTGCACTTACTCTGAGATGGATGTATTTTACTTTCTAAATTATGGTGAATTGGATGTATATGTTTCTTGCTTCCGCACTCTGAATATTTCATGTATTATCATTTAGTGAATAGTTCTAGTAAATAGAAAACTCCTTAATTATAATGGATTATGGTGAATATCTAATCTATCTATAAGTGAGGGACTTGTCATTTGGTGACCACTTCATCGTAATCATGTTAACTTAAGAGTTAACAGGACTACGGCGGTGCTGGGGCTCCATAGTTGGTATTAGAGAACACTATAAGGTATTAGATTGGAATCGACATTCCTATCTACCTAATGGATTGTTCTTCTGCTATACAGGCACTAAATAAATACTTGAAGACATCCATATTACCATAATTAAATACTCAAAATAAAAGGCATAAAATAAAAAAATACTTTTATAAATAGTGGAACTTAAGTAAGGACTAATTTAAAAAGTGATAAATAGTTTAATAACTTAGATAAACATTTATAAAATCTCTAGGATCAGAGAAAATTAAGATGGTAGCCTTGACCTATATGCTAATAGATTTGAATCAATATTATGAGTTCAACTATCAAGTGGATCAAGAATATAGAAGTTTTAAAATTTGTGTGCTAATGATAAGCAAACTTCTTCAGTACACCATCCTTAAAGGACCATATCTTTCCCATTTGATTAAGAAGTAATTAAAGCATGTAGAACCTATCTTAGGTGCGATTAAGCACTCCGATCGCATTCGTATTTCATTAAAAAAAAATTATGAGATGAAGTGGATGCTTGATGAAGTACTAATTCTTGAAAACTTCTCAAATAATGAAGAAGAGAGTTTAGTAATAACACCTACCCTGAGTTCTACCTCACTCTTACAATAGAATATATTAAACAAAACCCTTTAGCAATTTCTTCTTATAATTTCCCTTGTATTTCTTTTATTATGTGTCCTCTCCATTATGATTAATAAAAGGAATTAGTATTGGGGGTACTTCTCAAACTAAGAAAAATGTTTTCAATACAGAATGAATCTAGCAACTTCACCTAACAATACTCCCCTCAACATTGTTGTTGCATCAAACAACAATACCGATGAAGTTACTTCACTCTGGAATATGGTAAATGCCATGTTAGAAAACCAGAACCAACAGGTGTTGGCCATCCAGAAACTAGTATCTCCTCTTACTACTGCGAATGCTGGTGCCTCCTCTGCATCCTCTACCCTTCAGGTCCCTCATACCTCTCATTAATCTGTTGATGAGTTATTTAGTAGCTTCTTAAGATTGAGGCTTCCAACCTTTAATGGGAACTATCCCCACACATATACCGAGACTAGGCTCAAGTCAATCGAAAATACATTGAAGCGCATATCATAGATGATGCCGGACTAATATGATGCCTTCAAAAGGCAAAGGCCAAACCAGGGCAGGGCTTATCAAATGGAAGCTAGCGCATCAACTGAACCAATCCAAGTGTGTACTAAACCACACCCTTATGGCGAGTGTTATCATTATGGCCATTGCTATTTTACTTGTGGTCATCAGGACCACATGTACCATCATTGCACCGCTAGAAAGATAGTGGATGGAGTTTTAATCGATCATTCTCGTCAAAATCAACCATTTCGTGCCACCCCACTCAATAGAAGAGAATCAAGGATGGCTCTAATACCACCACCACTTGCGGAAGAATATCTAGCTATTAGGAAGCAAGTAGCTGCTCTTAAACCTCAAGTACAAGTTCAATTAAAAGTAAAGAAAATTAACAACAACATTGTCTCAAGTGCACATATTCAATCCCATCATTATTTTCAACCTTAAGTTTTATTATTTCGTACAATTTCAATAAGTAATGATTAACTATGGTCATACTTTAAATTGAATCTCTTGCATATAAACCTAATCTTATGCAATAGCTCTAGTGTTATTACCCATCAATTAATAACTTAATTTATTTTAATCCTTTTCCATTACTCTTATAAGAGTATTAAGAGCCTCCACCTCAAATTTTGTACGATTTGAAGGTCATTTGATAATTTCCAACATTTTTTGATTTTCTGATAATTCTAAAAGTACCTAATTTATTTAGACCTCATAATTAAAAATGGAGTTCACTATTAGACTCATCACCCCTAAATTAGCTAGGGGTGATATTTTGGAAGTGTTTGGGAGTTGTCAAATTTTTTGCGAATATTTTAATATTATTTAAATACCCAAAAATTATGATAATTAAATTGACCTCTGATTTAAAATTCAATTGCATTTTTGAGTTCCTCAACCCTCAATTAGGTAAGGGTGAAATATTGAGATTTTTCGGAGTACGTTTGAGTATTTAAATTTAAGAAATTAATTATGATAATTTAATAATATAATATTACAATTGAATTAAATAATTATCTATTAATATTATATAATATAATTATTTGAAATTATCCAACAAGTAATGTTCCTAAAAGGTGGGGATCCACTGCGCCAAACAATACAACAAGCAGAACAGTCCATCTTCATTAACCTAAATCAAACGACGATTTCACGCTGAAGCGATCGGATCGTCGAATCACGCGATCAATCCGATGGCCAGGAATCACTCCTGTACGTCTCCTCTGCCAGCAATCGTGCATCCCAGGTAATGACCATGTCTCTCGTCGTCCACCTTCCTACCTTCGGCAATATTCCCCAAATTCTTCTCTACTCTCATTTCTTTTCACCTAAACTAATTCCTTTTATCTGCTGAGGAGCTCTGGAGTGAAGAACCGTCGGATCCCCCCCCCCCCCCCCCCCCGCGTGACCTAACCCTAATCCTATCAAAGAATACAAACATGTACGCCTTCAGTTTCTCCTCATTACTCATGCATTTTCTACTATGTTAGTTCGTTTGCTAGTTTCACTCACTGAAGAATCGTTTGGCGAGGATTCATTGAACCCGATCACTCCTAATCGAGTTCAATCGATCGACCATGTACTAACACCGATCCTTTCACCCTAACCCATCTAGGGTTTGATCTAGTCGGTGGTATATGTTGTCTCTGGTCACGATTCGATCGCTATTCGATAGACCTCTTCAAGACCTATCGAACGGCAGGTGGGCCAGTTCCTGAAGTGGTCAGGATCAATCGATGCATCAAGCCCTAGCTTGGGTCCTCTTCATACTTATCGAGGACGATACCATCAGGACGGTATAGGTTTTGGTTCGCACTCTTCTGTTGGACCGGGCCGACCCAATTTAAGAACCGCATTGTATTCACGCTTATAGAGCGCTCCACGGATTAACACGTATCACCAGATCAGGGATGACGTGTGGATCCGTCGTCCTCGCGAGATTCGAGCCCACGCCATTTTCTGTCTCTCACATTAGGTGCCACGCAGAATTCTGAACCAACTGTTGTGCCGTCTTCCGTTCTTGCATGGGATTCGACGCCAAGCAGTGCCGCTGTATAATGGAATTAAATTAATGATTGAAAATTAATTGTTAATAATTAAATAATGCAAATCTTCAATTGCTTAAAACTCCAAAATTATTTAACCAATATATGCAATATTATATATCGTTTTGATCAGAAAAATGCGTAGAATAATAATATGACATTTAAATTCCATTTTGCTGATTATTTTCATGTATCATTGTTTAGGTTAAATAAATAATTGCAATTTAATCATAATCTTGTATCTATCATAACTTGATCAATTGATATCCAAATTTAGCATTTAAGTAGTTCATTTCAATCACAAAAATGTGTAGGACATTAATATGAAATAAAAATTAGATTTTGAATCTTAACTCTCTTAATGATATTTTAACCATAATTAGGAGTTCTCCAAAACTCTAAAATTTTAATATTGTTCAAATTTGTCATAGTTAGTAACATTTTTCTCCTTATGTTAAAGGATTCTATTAACATGCATATCATTTTATTTGGAAAATAATTAGGGATTTTAGGCATTTGGCTCCTTAAATTGGGTAAAATTATAATTGTTGGTAAATAAGCTCAACCTAGCATGCTCTGGTCCGCAGCGGAAGCAACTTTGAGAAAGAGTGCACAGTTTTTAAATCGAGGACTGGGATTGCATTGACGTTACCAAGCAAACTCAGAACACATGAACATAAGTCTAAAATCACAGCATTCAAAGAAACATCCAAACACAAAGATATACATGGAAAACCAAAGAATGAGAAAAACTATGGAGTCACACCCCATGAGAATCCACTAGAATAACTTAAAGTTTACAGAGTTATAAAGAGCTTATCACATAAGCATAAATGCTCCAACTCTTACTCTAAAATAAAGAGGAGAGGAAGCAGCCACCACCTGGAGTATCTCCTCTAACTTGCAAGGGCTATCTTGCACTGCAGCTCCTTAGGGTTTTTCCTAAGGTTCTTCTCTTCACAATAACCTTAGCCTCCAAATTGAATGTCAACACCCTTAGGGTTCCACTCAACCTATTAGCTTAAGCAGCCAGCTGAAAAATAAGCCCTAAAATATCCAAAATGCCCTCCAAATTTGCTTAGGGTATAACCTGGACCGTGCAGATTTTAGCCTAGCGCTACGGTGTGCCGTAGCGCCCACGATATCAAGTTGAGATCGCTGCGATGCGCTGTAGTGCCCACACCTTGGGATGGACCTGCTGACTCGCTACGACACGCTATAGTGCCTATTTTTGATGCGGCGTGCTACATCGACGATTTTTGATGCGGCGTGCTACAACGCGTTAAAGCACTTGCTACTCGGTTGCTGGCCGCTAAGGCACGCCATAGCACCTCAGTTCTTGAGTAAGGATCGCCTGGGCGCGCAACGCTGCGCCATGGTGCACTACAGCGAGTCATGGTGTGCTGCAACACCTTTGTTGCTCCTGGATACTATAGGCTCTCCATCACATAACAATCTCCCACTTGGAGACCTTTAGAGTATCTTTCCTCCCTTCTTCCACTGAACCTTTACTGTCTTCTTCAGTGTCTGTTAAGAAATGTGGTGTGGCTCACCCCGCTTTCTCTTTACGTGCCGAGACCAACTGAAGCTACACATAGCTTCAGTTTCTCTACTGTTACTATTTTAGTAAGCATATCAGCTGAATTCTTAGAAGTATAGATCTTCTCCAATATAAGCTGCCCTTCTTCCAACAATGTTTGGATGAAATGGTAATGAAGATGAATGTGCTTTGTCCTAGCATGAAAGGCGGCATTCTTCGCTAGATGAATAGCACTCATACTATCACTGTAGAGCCTCACATCCTTTTTATCCTTGCCTTATTCTGCCATGAAACTTTTCAACCAGATCATCTTCTTGCTTGCCTCTGTGATGGCAACATATTCTGTCTCCGTGGTAAATAATGACACGATGTTTTGTAGCATGAAGATCCAAATCACTGCTATGCTTCCTAATGAATACACATAGCCTATAGTGCTTCTCATGCTATCAACATCTCCTGCAAGATCTGAATTTATATAGCTTTGTAAAATAATGTATGATCTTCTAAAATATAAAGCTTTGCTTGCTGTACCTTTTAGATACCTTAGGATCCACTTGACCACATCCCAATAGTGCTTCCTTGGGTTTCCCATAAACATGCTAACCACTCCCACAGCATTGGTAATGTCCGGTCTCATGCAGCTCATTGCGTACATCAACCTCCCAACTGCTGAAGCATAAGGAACCTTCATCATATTTTTTTCTCCTTTTCAGACTTCAGCATATGTTCTTTCGATAAGTTGAAGTGACTTGGTGCGGGAGTGCCCAATGGCTTTGCTTCATTCATGTTAAATCTTCTTATCACCTTCTCAACATACTCCTTTTGTGATAGCTTCAGAATTCATGCACTTCTCTCCCTATTGATTCTCATTCCAAGAATCTGCTTGGCTAGCACCAAGTCCTTCATGTCAAACTCCTTTGATATCATTTCTTTCAGAATCTTTATCTCCTCCTTATCTGATCCTTCTATCAACATATCATCCACATATAATAATAAAATAATATAGGAAGACTTACACTACTTTATGTAATAGCACTAATCTTCCTGGCATCTCTTGTACCCTGATTCTGATATGAACCTATCAAACTTTTTGTACCAATGCCTTGGCGCCTGCTTCAAGCCATAGAGGCTCTTCTTGAGCTTGCACACTAGCTCAAAATTTTCTTTCTCTTGAGTCTTATACCCTTCAGGTTGTTACATGTATAGCCCCTCTTCCAGTTCTCCATGAAGGAATGCAATTTTAATATCTATTTGCTCCATAGGCAAATTCTCAACTACAACAATATACAGCACAGCCCTGATGGTTGTCATCTTCACAACTAGGGCAAAGATCTCACTGTAGTCGACCCCATGCCTTTGTTGGAAACCTTTTACTACAAGTCTCTCCTTGTAGCGCTTGCTCCAATTCGACTCTTATTTCATCCGATAAACCCACTTGTTCTGAAGAGCCTTCTTCCTAGCGGGTAAGGGTGCCAACTCCCACATTTTATTTGACATGAGTGATGCCATTTCATCATTCATGGTAGCCTCCCACTTGATTGAATCTTCAATTTGAAGTGCCTCTTCCAAGCTTTCTGGTTCACCACCATCTGTTAGTAACAAATAGAGCAAAGAAGGAGAGTACCTCTATGGCGGCTTAGAGACTCTTGTGGATCTTCTTAATATGGGTATTTGTGGTTCAGCATTGACACCCTCCTAAGCTTCTTCATGTTCTCCAACATTTGGCTCAATGCTGTCATCAATCTCTATGTGCCGGGGTTCTCCATCTGAAGTATCCTTAGAATCATTCTTGGCTCCCATACAATCCTTGTGCATCTCACTTTCATTGAAAGTGACATCCCTGCTTCTGATGACTTTCTGGTTCTGATTGTCCCTGAATCTGTAACCGAACTCGCCCGCGCTATATCCAACAAAGGTGCAATTGATCGCCTTAGCATCAAGTTTATTACTGGATCCTACATCAATATGCACATAGGATGAGCAGCCAAATATCTTGAGGTGATTTAGTTTCACCTCCTTTTTGCTCCAAGATTCATTGGGGATCTCTTCATTTAAGGGTACGGAAGGTCCCCTATTGATAAATATGCAGTCGTGTTAATAGCTTTAGCCCAAAACTGCTTTGGGAGACATGCATGCAATCTCATGCTCCTGGCTCATTTTGGGATTATTCTATTCATTTGTTCTGCAACATCATTTTGCTGTGGTGTTACAGGTATGTAAACTACCTCTTGATTCCTTTCAAGGCATAGAACTCCTTAAATTCCCTATCACAGTACTCACCGCCATTATAAGACCTTCAACACTTAAGCTTTAGTCATGTCTTGTTCTCTACCAAAGCTAGCAACTTTCCAAATACATCAAATACACCAGATTTATGTCTTAGAAAGTAAACCCATACCTTCCTAGTATGATCATTAATGAAGGAGATGAAGAATGTAACTCTACCTATGGAAGATGTAGGAGCTGGTCCCCATACATCTGTATGCACCAACTCTAATTTCTTGCTTTTTAGCTCTCTTCCAACTTTAGAGAATGAAATTTTCTTCAATTTTCCCTGCACATAGTCTTCATAGAAATCCAAGTCAATTGACTTCAGTACTACAAGTTTCCCCTTTAATTATAGGGATTTCAACCCCCTCTCACTCATATGGCCAAGTCTCTGGTGCCATAGATCTGCATCTATTTCTTCTGTAGCTACAATAGTATCAAATACTTTATTGATCAAGTAAAGTGTACCTTCCATATTGCCCCGTACAATTATGAGTGCACCCATGATGACCTTCCACGAGTCTCCTGTGAAACAAGTGTTGTAGCCCTCTCTAGCTAACTAGCTCACTGAGATCAAGTTTCTTCTTAAACATGGCACATGTCTAATATCCTTCAACTTCCAAACTGTGTTGTTTGGTAGCTTAACATCCACATCACCTCTGCCAATGATGTCGCATGCTTTATCATCTCCAAGGTACACTTTCCCCAAGTCACCCTTGGTGTAACTCCTGAAGGCACTCTTCGACGGAGTGGCATGAAATGATGCACCCGAGTCCACAAACTAGGATTCTGTGTTGACAAGTCAGAGGATTAAGGCATCCTGATCCTCCTCAACTGAAATATTCACAGTGGGGTTCATCATCTTACCACCCCTTGGCTTCTTTAGGGTAGGGCAATCCTTCTTGAAGTGACCTACCTTCCCACAGTTCTAACAATCCAGCATTTCCTTTTTGGGTATTGATTTTTCTTATCGAGACATCGACCTATTTTTGGTATGTCTCATCTCAGCATATCTTCCCCTGCTCTCAGCATTCAGTACTGAGGTAGATGATTCTCCATGAAATCTCTTCCGTACCTCCTCATTCAGCACAAACCCAACAATGTCATCGAGTTTCAATGATGCATTTCCTGATGAATTGTCGATGGTTATAACCAGCCCATCCCAACTATCCAGCAATGAAGAGAGGAATAACAAAGCTCGGACCTCATCATCAAAACTTATGCCCATCGAACTCAACTGGATCGTCACTGTGTTGAACATATTGAATTGTTCAGTCATCGAATATCCTTCCATCATCTTCATATTAAATAATCTCTTCATCAAGAAAACCTTATTTAAACCTGAGAGCTTCTTATACATTCTCATCAGAGCATTCATGAGATCTATAGTTATTTTCTTATTAACAATGTTAAAAGCAATAGAAGAAGATAGTGATAAATGAATCAAACCCAGTGTAGTTCTATTAAGAACTTCCCATTCTTCATTAGTCATAGCTGTAGGTTTCTTATCAGCTCCTTTTAATGGAAGATACAACTTCTTCTGGTAGAGAAGATTCTCCATCTGCATTTTCCAGAATACAAAGTTCATTCCACTAAATTTTTCAATCTTGTGTCTCATCTCTTTGTATATTGCTCCCACTCAAACAAGCAAACCCTTAGGCCAACAAGGTGTACCACTCTCTAATACCACATATTGGTAAATAAGCTCAAACCTAGCACGCTCTATTCTGTAGCGGAAGTAGTTTTGAGAAAGAGCGCACACTTTTTAAATCGAGGACCGGGGTTGTGTTGACGATTACCAAGCAAACTCAGAACACAAGTCTAAAATCACAGCATACAAAGAAACATCCAAACACAAAGATATACATGGAAACCCCAAGAATGGGAAAAACCACGGAGCCACACCACAAGAGAATCCACTAGAATAACTTTAAGTTTATAGAGTTACAAGGAACTTATCACCTCAGCACAAATGCTCCAACTCTTACTTTAGAATGGAGAGGAGAGGAAGCAGCCACCACCTGGAGTATCTCCTCAAACTTGCAAGGGCTAACTTGCACTGTAGCTCCTTAGGGTTTTTCATAAGGTTCTTCTTATTACAACAGCCTTAGCATCTAAACTAAATGTCAACACCCTTAGGTTTTCACTCAACCAATTAGCTTAAGTAGCCAGCTAAAAAACTGCCATAAAATGTCCAAAATGTCATCCAAATTTGCTTAGGGTGTAACTTGGACCATGCAGATTTTTGACTGGAGCTACGGTGCACCGTAGTGCCTGCGGTCTCGAGTTGAGACCGCAGCGGTACATTGCGGTGCTCCACGATGCGCCATAGTGCCCGCGCCTTAGGATGGACCCGCTAATTCGCTGCAGCACGCTATAGTGCCGATTTTCGCTGCGACGTGCTACAGTGATAATTTTTGCTGTGGAGCGCTGCAGCACTTGCTTCTCGGTTGCTAACTGCTGATGCATGCCATAGTGCCTCAGTTCTTGAGTAAGGATAGCCTAGGAGCGATGCAGCGCAACACGGCATGCTGCAACGTCTTTGTTGCAATGCCTTTGCTACTCTTGGACACTATAGGCTCTCCAACACATAACAGTAATTACATAAATTTCTTTCATATTTGTTTTAGGTATTTAAACCCTAGGATAACAAGCATGTTTCACTTTACTTACTTCACATACACTTTCATTTATATGTTTGAATCTTAAATATCCATAAGTGTGATATTTGGAAATGCTTAGTACTTAATTGAATTAATCCTATTTATTACTAAAATTTCCATAGGATTGATTTGAAATGTACGTATTACTTATGATCTTTAAATCTAGATTACTTCCATTTATTAGATAGCATTTACATATATGTTATGAAACTATTAGGATTAACTCATAATATTTAGAGTAGATCTTCTTATACTTTTCTATTAGTTCTTATTTTCTTTTAAGATCATAGTTGATTTACTTGAGAACTCTCTAATTTTATATATGTTGTAATAAACCTATTCCTTATTAATTGTAGGCATTAGCTATTTGAGTGAACTTATTAGAACTAGTGTATACAATTGGAATGAAACTTAGATATAATTTCCTAACTTATAGATCTTGCCATAGGTCCTTTAATAAGATAAGAATTTGTATATTAATAGTATACCTTCTTTCCCTAAGTGGATTAATAGGATTAATACCCAACAAATTTATTAGAATATTAGTAGACATCACTCTTAGTATCCGATTTTCTATTTTTAGTTCCTTAATGATTCAATTTAGAGAACCTTAGTTTCCTAACATGCTTGAATTAAACTTATAGACTTCACTTAACCTACAAATTAGAATGAAATAATTCTTGTAGATGATAGTTTATCTTGTCCCCTACATTTAGATATCTTTTATCAATTAATCCTAGTTAAGTTGTGATTAATTTGATTTGAAACCTTCCAATTTATAAACTAATTAGATAAAGTTAGTAGGTTGTACTTTAACATTCACTTTAATTAGTTTAATTCACCTTCAATTTCACTCTTTCCGAATAGTTTTCTAAAACTTAATCATTAATCACTTTGATTTGATTAGTTTAGGACTAGTATAGTATAAGTTCCAATTGCTTGAATATAGTTATAAATTATTTTGTTTACTTTATTTCCTGTCTTGAATGCTTTCAAATGCTCCTCTACTTATTCACATTGTAAATTAGATGTGATATCCAAAAGAACTTATAAATGTGCTCCTCTCTACTTATTCACTTATGTGCATATAATAACTTTACTTAAATAGTATGAGATGTTTTTACCTATATTATGTACTGAGTTTGCTTATTTTGAAACTGCTTAGATTGAATGAGTGGATAATTATTGCTTGTATTACCAATACTTGCATTATTTTCTATCTCCCTATTTGCTTTTGTTGCAAACTATGCTTAACTTAACAACTACTCATAAAGTGACTTGGCCACTTAGCATCTAACATTTGGTTAGTTTTTTTTCTAATTAGATATTAGAAGCTAAGGTAACGCTCTAATGTTGGATTAATTTGCTATTCAATATTGAGGTCATTATAGTTGGTATCAGAGCCAAGGTTGAGAACATTAAGTTAAAATAAGATATTCACACATCAATGACAACAACACAATAAGGTAAAAATATTAAAGATGTCACCTTAGAAAAGTAAACGAACTTCTAATTCAATAATTAAATTAAATCTTACTTGAATTTTAATAACTGACTCTCAGTTGGAGAATCCAGAGTCAGAATTAAAATAACTCTCTAGAGCATTCTTTCAGTACTGGGAAGACGACTACTAGTACGACATAATGTATGGACATTTCTACTATGGAGTATCAGTACCTAGAGGTGAAGTATTGGATAAAATCTTGAAGTATTGTTTGTTCAGGGGAGATTGCATCCCTCAATTAGCAAGAGAGTGTCTCTCTAGTGTCTCCGACACCTTTATAGCCATTCAATGCCCTGACCACATACGCCTCCAAATGTTGAAAGAATTCTTCGACAACTATGCCGAAGATTGGTGGGTTTATGCCCACGATGTTCTCATTCGAGCTAGTAGATGCCTACATTGTGCTCCTCTTTATTCTAATTTTGAATCTATGTTTTACAAAATTTTTTGTAAATGAGCTTCTAGTTTCTCTTTTATGTAGTAGCTGCTTGTACATTATAGCTTGTCCATAGTGACTTCTACTTCTATCTATTTTCATGTACTTCTCTTATCTACTTTAATCCTGTATGTATTAATGAGAAGCTTTTCTTGTTCAAGTTTATGAACTTTTCTTTTCTTAATTTTATAGAATGAATCTGAATCATGAAGATCCCACTTCATCTATAGTTAAAGATGCTGAATCGCTTGTCCCATCTCTAAATGAAGAGATGAGACAGATGATGGGAATGTTTAAGATGATGATTGAAGCCCAAACTAGGGCTGCTGAGAGGATAGCTTCCACTAGTAACTCATCTCACTCATTCCAGATTCTCCTTTTTCATCTCCCATGCCACTTCAATCTTTTCAAGTTTCACTTCTTCCTTACCCTACTTTACCTGAAACTTCTACCCAAGCTCCAAAGGAAGTTGTAGCTTCATAATTACCTACTCTGGCTCCAGTTGCGAATGCTTTCCTTCTAGCATTCCTTCGACTGAACCCTCCCACTTTTAATGGCTCTGCCTCACCTACGGAGGCATCCAACTGGTTTAAAGCTATGGAGAAGCTCTTGGTGAGCATAAAATGCCCCGAGAGCGAATGTATTTGCCTAGACACTCATCTGTTTAATGAGGAGGCCAAATTCTGGTGGGATAGCAAGCTTAAGGCTCGTTTTCTGATATAAGTGTGTAAGACATTCCATGGGAAGAATTCGAACAAGTCTTCAGAGCCGAGTTCATCCCTCCTTCCACTCAAACAATCATTGAGGATGACTTCATGCACCTGAAGCAAGGAGATCGTTCAGTTTACAACTACGAGATGGAATTTAGGAAATTCTCTCTTTTTTCACCTGATCTAGTCCGCACTTGAGGTGGCTAGATGCAATAAATTTTTAAAAGGATTGAGAAATTCAATCAAGTGTCATTTGATGTCCTTACATCATGATGCTTTCTGAAATTGGGGGAGGGTGCTAAGATGATTGAGCACCATCAAGCTCAGTTTGAGACACATAAACAATCATATCCTCCACCTTCCAGGAATGAGTCCTTTAAGAGAAACTGTCCTCCAAGCTCAAAGGCTTTCAATTTGTTGCAAGGCAAAAGTCAGCAGGGAGGGCCAACAATTAAATGTAATAGGCAACATCCCTATAGCAAATGCTATCACACCAGTAATCTGTGTTATATTTGTGGTAGGACCAATCACAGCTACCAGGACTGTCATGCAAATTGGATAGTTGACAATATGAAAATCAATCATCAGTAGCATGTGTATAATCCTACTTCTTATGATTATCAAGCACCTCATCTTGCACTTATGCCTATTCCATCTAGTGGTAATGTTCATGATCAGAAGAGAACATCCTCTCAGGCCCAAAGGCAAGGGTAGGGTAACCGTGCCGCAAAAGGCAAGACTGTTGTTCAATTCCAAGCTGTACCAAGAGTCTTTGCTCTTTCTGCTTCAAACGCTAAAGGAGAGAGTGACGTTGTAACTTGTACGTTTTACATTTAAAGTTTTCATTTCATGCCTTTCATTTTAAGTGCATTTATTTTCTATACTACTTTCTTTAATTTCATATGCAGTAGTTGAATTTTTCCTTTCCTTCCTATTATAAGAACACTATTAATTAAGAATTAGTTATGCAACACACTCTTTGATACGGGTGCTAGTCACTCTTTCATATTAGTGAATTGTGCATCTTTCTTGAACTTTTAATATTTCAACCTAGGTAATGCCTTGAGAGTGAAAATGTCGCCAGGTGCTGAAATGTCAGCAAAAAAATTCTGTTTGGTAGACATCACAATCAACAATCAATTATTTCCCTACAAACTTATCATTATGCCGATCACAAATTTCAACATAGTCTTAGGAATGGATTGGTTAAGAAAATTCAATGTAGTTATAGACTATTTTAAAAAAAGGGCTTCCCTTAAGTGAGGAAGAAAGGCTGAAGCCTTCATATGCAATCTTGGCCTAATTGCATCCCTAATAAATACACATGAAGCCAAACACCTTATTAATAAGGGTTGCTATGCTATCTTAGTAACCCTTATTGGTGAAGAAAAAGATGATAGAAATCCTATGGTTACTTCAACAGTTAGAGAGTTCCTGGACATTTTCCCCGAGGACTTACCTAGACTACCTCCTATGCGTGAGGTAGAATTTTCAATTGATCTAATCCTAGGGACTTAACCTAAATCCAAATCCCCATATAAGATGGCACCTAAATAACTTCAAGAGCTCAAAGAGTTGTTACAAGAACTATTAGAAAAAGGTTTCGTGTGCCTTATCATGTCGTCTTGGGGAGCTCCAGTCATTATTGTCAAAAAGAAAGATGAATCAATGCAGATGTGTATAGGCTATCATGAGCTTAACAAGGTGACATTGAAGAGCAAGTATCCTCTTTCAAGAATAGATGACTTGTTTAACCAACTTGTTGGTGTAAAAGTCTTTTCTAAGATTGACTTAAGAAAAGGATATTATCAGATTCGAGCTGAGGATAAAGATATTCCTAAGACTGCATTTAGGACCTGATATGGGCATTATGAATTTCTAGTCACATCTTTTGAACTGACAAATGCTCCTTTCATTTTCATGAACCTGATGCAGTGTATTCTAAGGCATTACCTCGATTAGCTCGTCATAGTTTACATCGATGATATCCTGATCTATTCTAAGTCAGCTGCTGAGCATGAAGAAAATCTTTGTGCTGTCCTAATATTATTAAGAGAGTTGTAATAACCCAAGTTGTTACTCTAGCCAATTAGGTCTAATCCAAGTCCTAATTTTTGATCCTAGTGCACTAATTAAGCCATTAGGAGTTCACCACCAAAGCCTAACCAATTTAGGAGTCAAATAGATCAAACCCTGATTCTGGCAATTTCAGAAACCTTGGAAATTGACCTAATTATTTTGACCTAAAATAAAAAATTAGACTTTGCAATTTCTCTCATTCTCCTAAATTAGCTAGGGATGATGTTTTGGTGGCAATCAGAAATCGTCAAATATTTTAATATTTTAAAATACCAAGGAAATTGGAAAAATTAAATACTCATTAAAATCAAAATCTGACATCGTCATTGCGTTCCTCGCCCCTCAATTAACTATGAGTTAATATTTGGAATTTTTCTGAATATAATTCATCATTTAATTTTTAATTTAGAAAAAAAACAATCAAAATTTATTAAATATTAATATTTTATTTATTTGCTAATGGCACCGTTGCTTGCCGTCAGACTCATCCGCGCCGTTAACCCCATTCCCGTCAGATCTAGTGGCAGATCAGAGCCATTCGATCGACTTGATCGAATGGCTTGGGGGTCGCCTTCCCCGACCCCCACTGCCCACCCACCATGCGTCCTGCAGTCATTGGCCGCGACCAACCCTCACTCCTCAGAATCTTGCGAGCTCGGCCAGCCTCCATCTTAAGCTACCTAAGCCTCCTCAGCCCGCCTAGCATCAACTTGGAGCTTCGGGTGCAGTCTGGAAAAAGTCTCATTGTAACGCCCCATCCTGTCACTATGCACAATTTGTTTATGAGAATCAGATTGGAGGTGAAATTGTGCGTTACTCGGGAATGAACCAAACACAACTTCCCCAAATAATTGCAAAGAATACAGCTATTGCATAAGGCCTGCTAAAACTTAACCTCGAGAGAAGAGGGCTGAGCACTAATGTGATGACCCAAATATTGAGTAACAACTAAATTCAACATTGATAGGTCACCAGAATATCTAATACTAGATTAGAAGGAAACTAATCCAAATCATTAGATACTGTGTTTAGCCAAGGATTCAGAAGAGGGTCTTAAGTTAAGATGGAAGAGATTTTATAAAAAATATGATTTAGTACTTACAAACTTTAGATATGATAATACAAATGGTAAGAATATGAGATATGTATATAAATCAATTCAATCTTATGATCTCTCCTAAAAAATCTTTAAAATTTTGGCATGACTTCTACTGTATTTGATCATAAGAACACCTATAACATCAACATATAAACCTTCCATTCCAATGGAAGATTAATTAAAATGATTAACAACTTAACACTAATATAAAATCAATCTATTACATGGGATTGCTTATTTTTAATTCTAATAATTTGAGATAGATAAAATCTACACATCCTATTCAAAATCATAAGGGATAAAAGCATATGTGACAATTTTCTAACCTAGGGTACACACATCCTATATCACTTACATACATACAAGAGAAATGAGGAATTGACAACAATTCTCATATTAAATATGCAACTACATTCCAATTTAATATGCAAGCAAGTGTACAACTAAGCTCCAATTTTATATAAAATTAAGTATACAACTAAGTTCCAATTTAATCACAAACTAAATATACAACTAAAGATTTACTTAACATTCATTCACATGTATCCATTCATCCCAAACCAAGCATTTAAGTATAAGATTTAAAGTCCAACACAAGCATAGTAAATACAAAATAAATAACTTTAATTATTACAAACCAACAACAAATAAAAGTAAGTAAAGAAAGTAAGGCTCACACTTGCAATAATATTAAGTAAAAATTAAGTATTTATAAGCGGAAGCAACAATTAGCTTAAGTACTTAGTCCAGCTCCACTAGCCTCCAAATGCACCTGATCTATCATATTTTGGCATTTAAATATGATAGGGCAAAGCCAATAAAGAGAAAAACATAGTTAGACTAAACAATCTAATTATATTTTAATATTAGGCTAAGCAATTTAACATTTATAAATTGATATCACTTTTATTACAATATAAGCATAAGTCAGGGTGCACAATTAAAGTATGTAAATAAGAGAAAGAAAATAATAAAAGGAAAGTAAGAGGAGTAAGATTACTCACTTGAAATATATTCTAGCCTACAAATAAAATAAGAGTAAAAGCATCTTAAATAGGTTAGAAAAGAACTAAATTACATATGAAAGTAAATGAAACATAGTATGAATATGTTCAATGAATTTATGCTGAGTAAATAAAAGAAATAGTGAAGTGTTAAAATGAAATTATAACAATATTCATTGTAATTATAAAAGAACTGTAAACAAGTAAAGTACAGTATTAAATATGAAAATGCAAAGTATATTAATTGAAGGAAAATCATAACCTATTGGTCTAAGATACACATAGCCTAAGACTATGTAAAGTAACATAGCTAAAAAAAGCTATGATGAGTCTTTACAATTAATAAGATTATAAGAGAACTCATAATATATTTAATTAAAGTTACTTTAGAAAATTATTCATTTTGCAGGGACATACAAAATGAAGTGAGTTAAACATGTCTATTTAACTAATAAAGGGAAGGGGGTTTCAAATACAACAAACACTCATATTCACTCTTTGAGAATATGATGTCTCCTTATTTCTCCAATTTAGTCTGCCCTTGGCTACAATAATTATCAACCCCTAAATAATTTAATGTGAAAGTTTTATTAATGCTCAATGTCTTGTATGAATAACTTAAATGAATAAGGCTCAAATCTAAGTAAGCATTCAAGGAAAAATTCAATAATTATAATTAAGTGATATCCAAAATTATCTAATTTTAATGATCTACTTAATGATTGAAGCAAATTGAACTCCCAATTGACTTTGAGATATTGATCTCAAGTCAATTGTAAATAATAGTAGTAGTTGGGGTTTTGAAAATAATAGTTTTATTTCATTTTTATGGTATGACAAAATAGTTTATAAGTATAATAATAGAAATAAAAACTAGTCTATTCTAGTCCAAAACTATATGATTCAAATAGGTTAACTAAATCATAGCTTAGGTGACTAGTAGGAAAGGATTATGGCTATAAAATTATCAAACTTAAAGGAAATAGAAGTTAAGGTTTAATTCACTAAAGTTCTCTAGCTAGGTTGTAGTTTGAAGGATCTACCCAAATCAAATACTAATCTAGCTAGATTTTGGTAAAATGAAAGGCTTAAAGTAAGGGAATGAAGGGATTATGAACTACAAGTTCTATGATTTCTAATAGTTAAAGGTTAGGAAATTAATAGGATTTATAAACTATTATAAATGAATTTAGGACTCCTATTCTAATTCTTAAAGAACTTAAGCAAAGACTTAAGGACTAAGGTGAAATGAACGAAGCTCTAATCTAGTCACTTAAATTTAATCCTAGATAATTCATAATCTATGACTACCAAAGCATTAAGGCTAACTACCCTTAATGGATGAAATAAATAGATATATGGATCAACTACAATTTGTATTGTAAATCAATCTCAGGGTTTCTATTCCAGGGTTGAAAATGTGAATCAAGTACTTTGCAATTGATTCAAGTAAATAATTTAAGAAAACTATGTTCATAACATACAATTGAAATTGATATGGGAAATAATAATAAATGTGACATATTAACTATCATAAAATATATAAAGTATGTAATTTAAGAAACTAGGATTCATCACAATAACACTAATTAGGAAGCCCAAAACTTAAAATCACTAATTATCATCCATAGAAATTATATACATATAATTGAAATCCTTATAACATAAGGAGAAAAATGACACTAAATAGGTCAAATTTGAATAACATTGGTAAATTAAGATTTTCAGGACTCCTAATTAGGGTTAAAAAGTAATTAAGAAAATTAGAGCTTAAATGTAAATTTGATTTCATATTATTGTTCTTCACATTTTTGTGAGTGAAAATGACTATTTGATCATTTAATTTGGACACTAAATGATCAAATTAGGTCACAAGAAATAATGAAATTAATTTATAATTAATTAATTAATTAATCTTAAATATTAATAAGTAAAACATTCATCAAAATAGAAATTAAATTGCATATTATTAATCTATATATTTTTGTAATCAAAATGGTATATAATATTATATTATTTAGCTAAGTATTTTTAAAATTAAGATTAAATGAAAATTAGTATTAAATTAACATTAATTAAGCCATAAATAATCATTCAGATGATTGCACATAAATTTAGAGTGGGATGAAAAAATTTAAATGCTAAATTCGAGATGGTGTTGAAAACTCAGGTGGGAAAATGATTGGTGACTGACAGCCGTCAGCGCACCGAAAAATGCGCCCTGAATGACACGCATCCCCTCGGATATGTGTCATCCAGTTACGGTGGACACGCAATATGGCGGGCTCGACCTAATAACAATGTTGGCTACGAGTGAATCGAGTAGTTCGAAAGAATGGACCGGCCAGTTCATTAGGTCGTCTTCTTCCTCGAAAGAGGCGATGGAAAAGGAATATAGGGTTAGGTTTAACCACTGGCTCCAATGGCTTCTTGGCACGGCCCGCATACCGGCGAGAAGATCTCGCCGAGGCTGATCATCTGAGGCCAAAACCAGAGTCAATAAGTAACGGAATTATCTGCAAGATGATGCTCTAGTTTCATTAGGTTACTTTGCATTTAAACGATTCATCCAGAAAAAATATCGAATGCTTGATTTAGTTTAATACGATTCAAATCGAATCAAAAATCATATTACAATCATCTAATAGAGTAACACAGAATGCTTGATATTATATAATGAGGCATAAATCTGGAGTATACATGGAAGTTCTGAAAATCGCTGATCTAAAGATTAGGGTTCACAGAAAAGCTAACACTCCCTCTTCAGCAGCTCGATAGCACAGGGATAGAAGAATGACAAAAAAAGGAAGGATAGGGGAGTTTGGGGATCAAATGGGCTCGGTAGTCCAGCTGGAATCGAAGGACAGATGTACACAGATGTGTAGAGGCTGATCGTGAGAAAGACGAATAGGGATCGCATTTGGTCCGTCAGATCAAGATGCCGATCCGATGGCTAGATGCGACGGAGAGATGGAATGCCGTTAGATCCAAGTTAAAACACTTCAACGGCTCAGATCAAGCCACACGACTGTCCCGTGCATTGGACTCGTGCATAAGATCTGCGTGGTCCAGAATATTACCGTTAGATTTAATTTAAATATATATTATATATATTAATTTATTTACTTTAATTAATTAATTAACTATACACATTTTATTAATCAAAATTAACTAACCAAATGCACTCAAAAAAATCCCAAAAATTCACACTTAACTAATTGAAGTGTGGGAAACTCAAAAATGCAATCAGATTTTTGATTGAAGGTCAATTTAATTATCTTAATTTTTTGAGTATTTAAATATTATTAAAATATTTGAGAAAAATTCGACGACTTCCAAACACTTCCAAAATACCACCCCTAGCTAATTTGGGTGTGGTGAGTCCAATGACGGACTCTGTTTTCAATTCTGAGGTTGAAATAAAATAGGCATTCTCAGAATCATCAGAAAACTAAGAAATATTGAAAATTGCTAAACGATCTCTAAATTGCACAAAAATTAAAATGGAGGTTCCTAATACTAATATAAGACTAATGGGAAAATATTAGAGTCAATTAGGTCACTAATTGATAGGTAACAATACTAGGGCTATTACAACTAATCCTTAAGACAAGTGCCATATCCTTATCTCATGTATATTTGATTAAGAATACAAATACAATCCAAGTTACATGAATACTAGCATTTTATGAACATTCAGATCACATCGCAATACTAAGTATAAGTATTAAAAAGATAGACTGCGGAAGCTAAGCATACATCCAAAAATATTCATCACAGAAACTGAAATAACCATTCATCTCAAAAATAGAAAAAGAAAACATTCAGAGTTATTACAACGCTTTTAACAAATATTGAAATAAAGTTTAAGTACTGAATTGAAAAATTGAACAAAAGTAAATGCTGAAGACGAGTCCACTACTGCTCCTTAAACTGCTCCTAAATCTCCTTAGTATCCTCTGGATCTTGCTCAACGAACTGCTCAGGATCTAGAAAATTATTGGATCTCAAAAGTACCATATGTTAGACAAGAAGTCTAACACAACAAAGCTATGATAACAGTTCATAATTATCTACTATTTAATATTTAAATAGCTTAACAAAAATTGTAGGAAAGATAGTAAAATAACTAAAACATAAAATAATATAAATTTAAAGTAAAATAACTGAAACTGACATCTGAAACTGTAGACTGAAACTATAAACTAAAATTGTAAGCGAAGTTGTAAATAAAAAACAATAAATAAATCTGAAACTGCAACTAATTGCTGAAATATGTGTAAAATAGTATGAAATTTGAATCTGAGTAAATAATACTATAAAACTATGTTGTATGCCACTGAATTTATAATTATGCATCTGAATATACCACAGAACTATATGCCACTAATATGCTGACTGAGTGTCTCGCAGACACACCACTGATTTCCTAAGTGAGCGAATGCTCCGCTAACAGAGTTCTTAGGTGAGCCAAATCGCTCTGCTAATGCTGACATGACTTAAGCATTATGATATGCCAAAGTTTTAATGCCAGTATGCTTTAAATCATGGACAGATCCTGAAATCAATTTAATTATCAAGTAATAATTCCATTTATCTCCATTGGGCAGAATTTATATAAGTGAATTTTGACTCTTGAGTCTAATTTATTGAGTTATTTAGGTTAAGATCATATAGAACTATCAGCTGAAGGGATTGAAGACACATAGTTGGTATAGTTCCAAGAAAGGGGATTTAACACCTAGTTTATTTAATTACACTTATCGAAGCACAAGATTATAAGATGCATGATTTAGTTATAATTTATTCTCTCAAACTTAGATATTAAATACCTTAAATACAATCATACACTGTGCTCTAAAAGGATAATTTGAGATATTTAGTTTGTTTAACTGCCCTTATGGAAGTGCACATTGATAAGAGGCATGACCCGGTTATAGTTTATTCTCTCAAACTAAGCACCCAAGTTTACCCAATTATGAAACACTTAGGCTTGGAAAATTTTACTCTAAGATGGACTGTACTTATCTAATCACATAAGATAAGATCGAGACTCTATAATTTTACTTAGAGTAACTTATCTAATCCCAGAATTTTACTAAAATAATTCAGTACTATAGATATACAATTTCACATTCTACTGGTAATCTACTGATTTTCCCACAAGTCTATTTAAACAATAAGGATTATCAAACTAGTGATTGTTAACTCCATTGGAATAATACTACACAAGGTTTCAAGGATGAAACCCTAAGGTCACTCAAATTTAGGTTACTATGATATGGAAGAATCTTATACTAAGTTCTTAGGAAATCTTACCACAATGATCTAAGATCATGCTTCTAAGGCTAGTAAGGAGCATCTAAGTTCCTATCTCAAAATTTAGACAATAAGCTCTTCCTATCTCAATAAATTAATTAATTATGGCTTATAATTACTGATTTATTCAAGCTAAGGCAAGATCATTATGATCTTGCACACCTAATTTAAAAGAAAATATAAGTTACTTGACCATGTAGGCCTTCAATAAAAACATTAGGAAATTCACAAACTATTTGATTCTCAGAAATAGGAACAACTTCTTTATTTTTTCCTAATAATGTTATGAGATATACATCACATCCCTTTCTGACTAACTTTTTTGCTTTCATTGCATTGATCAATGATGCTTGGCTGCTAAATCTTCCAATAAAGGTTTTTGACTAACTTCCACTGCCCAAAGTGATTTTCTTCTTTTGGCAATTTATGGAAGCACCATGTTTGCTTAGCCAATTCATGCTTAGAATTATATCAAAATTTGTGATTGGTAATATATTTAATTTTGTAACAACCCTAGGTTGTCACCCTGCTAAGCTATAGTTTGAGTAATCATTTATTTTTAATCCCATAGCTTTTAGAGCATCAAATGAATCCTATACTAATAATTTGAAGTCTATAGGACTTCTCTAAGTCTAAAATGATATTTTGATCAGTCTAGATGCCCTAGTCTAGAACCAAAATATTTTGATCTCAAAATTTAAATCTGATATCATTTTTGAATTCCTCACCCTCAAATTAGCTAAGGGTGAAAGTTTGGTATATTTTGGAAATCATTTGGACCATAATTCAATTTAAATTAAAATGGTCCAATTGTACTTAAGGATTTCTAACATTTCATAATTGCATAAATACTCATTAAACTGAATTAACAGTTGGGATCCGCTGTGCGGATCATGGGCGATCCGCTGCGGAGCCCGGGTCACGTGACAGCGGCGTCCCACAAATCTAGCCGTCGCGCCTTCTTAATCCGACGGCTAGGATTCGATCCCGCAAAGCCGTGGATCAACCATTGGATCTACCTGACCGATCCAATAGCCCGGATCACTCCCACGATCGACCGTTAGGATCCGAGCGATCCCAGCCGTAGCGCCATCTGATCGATGGATTAGACGGCATCCGAAGGTCCCGACACTGTGGACCTTCGTCTTCCTCTTGCTCGCGCACCCGACAAGGAGAATCCCCGTAGTGCCAGATGCCGGCCTTGTCCCCCACTCGCTTCTCCAGCTTAGCAAGTCGTTGCTGATCCTCCTGTAACGGCTAGGTAACCCATTCGGGCCCCGTGGCCCGGCCGAGCTCGAAATGGAATTTTGAGAGCTCAGCCATGGCCCGATCCATCCAAGCATCAGCATCCCAATTCACCCCTCTAGAAGCTTCCCTCTCCTCTGCTAAGGCTATAAATAACCCTACCCTCGCTCCAATTGACCCTTGCTGATCAATTGAAGCCTTTGTCTTCCTTCCGTCATTGCCGCCTTCTTAGCTTGCATAGGTGATCTCTAGTTGTTCCCTGCATGCATACCGCTGATAGAAGAGTCTCCTGGTGTTCAGGAACTCTTAAAGAAATCCCAGGGAGCTCAGCAAGCCCAGCATTGATCCCCGCAATGTCGGCGAGTCCCTCAGCAAATCCAGGTACCCCAGCTTGCTGGTTTCGAGCCAATAAGGCTCGAACCTTCTTCCATTTAATTTGTATGCTTGTGTATTGTCATTGTGAACCTAATGTGATCATAGCTAGGACCTAAGCTAGCCCTGATCGATCGATACGATCGATCGGGCTAAGTCCCGTAAGGACCGCCTCGGTTGAGAAGGACCCGGCGATCCAGACCATCCCTGGTCCTCAGACTAGAGGGCTTCGATCCGCCTCACCTCCCTAATGGTGTAGGGATCGAGCTCGGGGTCCAGTGTGATCTCTGTGGGGAGAATTGCCTCCCCACAATAGCTCCATAAGAGGAGCTCTTGGGTGAGTAAGATTCGACCGATCTGGACCGTCTCACATGGGGCTTTGGGTCCCATTCAGTGCATCTCACCACAGTGAACGTGTAGCGATCAATCGCCGGTCATGTCATGGTCCGGATGTGCTAGAATAGGTCGATTAGGGTTTCCCTAATCGGTGATTCCGTCGGGACGAAGCGCTCTGTGCGGGTCGGGTCCCCGGTCGACCCGCGCAGTTCGGCTAATGGGCCGACCCCATTTTTATTAAATCATATTAATTGGAATTATTTTCCTTAAGGAAAATATTCCAATTAATCCAATCATAGGAAAATTAAATCAGAAAAATACAGAATGTATTATTTGAATAATTTTTAATCCATTGGTCCAAACCCTATGATATTAATATGAAAATGATCAAAAAATTATCAGAGATTTGAATATAAAATAAAATTTCACATCTGATGGTTTGATTTTCCATTATTTACTAATTACAACAGAACTTAATTAGGGTGATTTAGTAATTATACTTAACCAAATTGCGTGTTTAGGGTACCATTAGTTTACTTGTGATGAGTAGAATGCATGTGCTAAGTAAATTATTTTTCTGAGTTCTATATCTCAAATTATGCCCTAATCTTGTTAAATTATAATTAGTAAAAATTAGGGTTTTTACATATTGGATCCTAGCAAACTTAGGCCCTAATTAATTGTATTATTAAGTAGGACATGTGTGCAAAATTGCAAGCAATTTTGATGGCTAGATTTATAATTAAGTGCTAATCCATTTAAATGGATTTAGGGTTTGATTAGCACTAATTACTTTATATTTTTATAAACTTTTCTATTATTATGCTTCATAACAGTAGGTTTAAGGTATTAGAAACCATACCTATTGATCCATAATGCATAACTTGAATAAACCAAAAATTGGAGATCTTAACTTCCTTAATCAACTTAATAAGTCTTAAGACTTTGATCAAGCTATTAAGACTTGATCTAGGTCTGAGATTGCCACCAATAATACACTCTTAACTCACTAATTTGACATTGATCATTAATCAAACACATGATCTTAATTGAATAAGAATAGGGGTCAAACCCTAATCTACTTAATTAAGGTCCAAATCCTTAAAAACCTTAACTGAAGCGATTTGATTATAAGATAATTAACTTGATATCTCTCCAATAATATATCTAATTTTATATTGACCTTAAACAATTAAATTAGACATGATAAGGTTATTAATAAAGCCATATGATTGCTTAATCTGAATCAAATTCTTAGATCCTAGATTTTCTCTTAAATAAGACCATTAGCATAAGAAGATTAATAAAATCATATTGATTGAACAAGTGATCTAAAACCTTAATAACATTCTTGATTTAAATCCCATAATCTTAGATTAAGTTGTGATCAGATGACTTAATCATCTGATCTGATCATTCTAAACCTAACTATGAAATATAACCTAAAATGCTAATATCAGAATTTAGAATTGGAGATCTTAAGCATCTCTTCATAAGATCACCTTGAAATATTTAAAAGACCTAAATTACACATACTTTTAGGTAGGAGAACTTGTATGAATCATTGAGATGAAAACTTAGATAATCCCTTAACCTTAGAATTGATCTTAATCTCTCATGGTGAAAACCACTTAAGACCTTAGAATGATACTTCTCCTTGTGGTATAATCCATGTTGAGTGATCCTTAATCATATTTTAGTGAAACCTTGTATTGGACTTACTTATTTAGTATAGGCCTTTATAGTCTTGATCATTCCTTGATTTATTAAATAGACTTATTTGAACCCCGATTATTGGACGGTGTAGTATAGTATACCCATATTACTAGTTCTCCAGTAGTATTCGGGATTGGTTGATTCACTCTAATGGAGAATTATGAGCAGGTTCTATCCTGCGGGATTAGACAAATACAGTCCCATTAGAATAAATCATTCAAACCTAAGAGTGTATTGAGCGGGTATTCATTCCTTAGTTTGATTGAAATACAAATTACCAATGGCGCAATGCCTCCTAACGAAGACCACTTTAATAGGTGTGGCTCAAACAAACTAAGTAATGAGATTCACCTTCTTTAAGATACTAAGTATGGTGGTGAGTAAGTGATGAGTATCACTTTTCTTGCAAACATGCTGAATATGTGCATACAATCATTCAATCTAGTGATTTTTAATTAAATATGTAACTTTAACCAATTATCGTTCTAGAAGCAAGGAGACAGAATCCTTTTAGCAAGATTCTGCACAGTGGAGACTTAGAATTCATTATCTGCATTCCAAGTTTTCATAGATTTCTGGATTTTACCCATATAGCATAGAAGCATGGGTATAAGCATAAGCATGAGCTTGAAGCATCATCTCAGCAGTGACACATGAGTATCAATGATGAATTCTATGTTACGGAATGATACATACACAGACTGGGGAATTTCATGGTGCATCTGCATGATCGTACGGTCTTCCCAACTGTGTGTATGTGTATATTGGACCGTACTACTCATAACCTTTCAGTGATAGTTCTGTTACATATTTGTGATATACCATACTCTGGCATATTTGGTACATCTATACAGTGACATATAGTACATCATTTGACATTCCTTTCACATCGATTTCTGAGCATTTAATGTTTTCATTTACTTTCAGTACTTAGCTTTTGATGTAGTTTTACTCTGTTTAGTCTTTACAGTTGCAGTTACTTAGCATTTTTCTCAGCTTTTCTTCTATTTTCTTTACTTTACTGTCTACTGCATTTACTTTCCTACTGCATAGTTAGTTGCGATGTATTAGACTTCTTATCTAAAATGGGGTACTTTTGGGATCTGACAATTTGCTAGATCCCGAGCAGCTTGTGGAGACAGGACAGGAAGACTTGTAGGAGATCTAGGAGGAGTACGTGGAGCCCTAGAGGATCTGTCTGCCTCCTTTTACTTTTACCCTATTTCAGTAGACTTTACTTTTCATATGTTAAATCAGTTTGTAATAACTCTGGATGTACTTTTCTTTTCTTTTCTGAGTCGAATATTTACATACTGTTATGTGTTGAATGTATTCTAGATGACATGCTTTTAGCTTCTGCACTCTATTATACTACTATATTTAGTATTGTGATGTGATCAGTATACTGGAAATGCTGATATATATTTACAATGTATATTGGATCCTTACTTGTTTTTTTAAATCCAATATACGCATTAGCCTACTACTCAAGATAAGTATTCTACTCTTATCTTAAGTATTGGCTCTCGACCCTACTATTAGGTTCGAGTCAGCAGCCCTCAGTATGGCTCAATCTTTTAGCCTATTCAGGAAGATGAGTTTTGCTTATTCTCGTCCTCCCGAGTAGTGCACTGCTTCGCCGCTGATTATACTACTTGTCTCTTTTTTTGTGCGCGGTGACGGGGCGGGGCGCTATAGTTGGTATTAGAGAAGGATCATAAAGTTCCAGATAAGGAGTTTGTTCATATCTACCTTATAATCTGTTCTATGTATCAAGCAAAGATCACAAGTCACTAAGCGTAGTGCAGAGCAATCATCCAAAAGTTCATCAACTTGTCTCAGAAATGAAAAGGGTAGACTACATTTAGAATATTGACACCTTAGGAATATAATGCATATAAACATATTTATGGGTTGAATTATCTTAGGTATGGAATATTCGCAGTCATCATCCTTATTCTACCTTAGGAGATTCGATGACTACTGGATAGATGACCTTCGAGATGGCCAAATCTATGGGAGAGTCGTAGATGGAGTATCACCTCGAGGAGTTGAAGTACTAGACAAGATTCTTGTTCATTCATTTTTTGGAGGCACCAGCCTTTCGGTACTCGCCAGAGGATGGCTGGATCGTGTTACTACTGCACTTCGAGAGACAGCCTGTCCCGAGGAGCATCGTCTAGAGATCGTAGAGATCTTACTGAGGGGATCAGCGAGTCATTGGTGGTATTGAGTTTATAGGAGACTAGCTCAGAAGCGCCCCATAGTCACGTATGATGACTTCTGTGCTGCCTTTTGGGTAGAGTATTGCAACTAGGATTTTAAAAATTTTTATTATATCACTTCCTTATTTCAGCGATATGTTTTGTAGGTCCATGTATCTTCTCTTTTGAGGAAGAAATGAATGAATGACATTATAGTAAAATTTTATGCCTCTGAATTCCCACTTGTATTGCAGTCATGAATCCTGGCTCCCCTTCTGCTCCTGCTCTAATCAAGAATGCAGTCTCATCGTCGAGCGGACCTAAAGAGTCCAATCCTATGGCCAGTTTATTGAAGGCCCTGATAGAAAGTAATGCACAACAGGTGCAAGAGACACGTGCTCTTATTCTCTCAGTTAAACAGCAATCTGCACCCCAACCAGGGTTTTCATCATCTTCCCACTACACGGGCGATGGAATCCCACACCGTTTCCTTCGTCTTCGAACTCTACTTTCAATGGGTGCTGAATCCAATGGACACTGTGAACTGGCTTAAAATGGTCGAGAAGAATCTGGCCAGCATCAAGTGCCCTAACTCTGAAGCCATCCGCCTAGTGACCCATCTATTTCAAGAAGAAGCAAAATATTGGTGGGAAAATGAACGGAACAATAAGTTTGCTGACTATAAAGTAGAGGACATTCCATGGGACTTGTTCTTGGAGGCGTTCCGTGAAGCGTTCATACCCGCATCAGCCAAAGCAATTCTGGAGGATGAACTTCTCCATCTCACACAAGGTAACCATACAGTATTTGAATACGAACAAGAATTTTGAAGATTATCGCGTTTTGTCCCGGATTTAGTCAGGACGGAAGCATCAAAGTGCCACCATTTCTTGAAGGGTCTGAGAGACTCTATCAAAGCTCACTTAGTATCTCATCAGATCAGGACTATGACTGAAATGATTGAAGCTGCCCGTTTGCAAGAAGGATTCCAGGGTCAACTTGACCGAAAGAGGAAAGCAATAGCCATGCAGCCGAGTAAGGAACGCTTTGGCCATCTTAAGGTAGCAAAGGTCTATAACATGGAGTCAACACAACCCCTGAATTCTGAATGCAAAAAGATGCATATATACAGAATGTGCTACCACTTTGGTGGTGTATGTTTCACTTGTGGTCGTAAGGGCCACCGCTATTTCGAATGCAGGGAAAAGAACACAATCGACGGAGTGCCCATCGACCACTCTCGTCACAAACAAGCCTTCCGTGCTCAACCAGTGAACCACAGAGAGCCTGCTCCTGCCATAATGTCGGCTCCAACTTCAAACTCAAAAGTAATTGTACCGGCGCAGAAGTTGAACTATGATCATCAGGGTCAAAGGCCCCAAAACAAACAACCCTCAGCATCTGCTAGGGTATATATGTTAACTCCTGCCTCTGCTCCTGAGGACAATGACGTGGTGTCAGGAACGCCTTAAAATTTATTCATATTCAGTTCTCGCCATTTCAGTAATCAGTCTTTACCATTCAGTACTTTAAATATTGGGTAGCTATTCTTACTAATTTACTATAATCATAGGCACCTTATCAATAAACGACACATCTTGTAATATCCTCTTCGATACTGGGGCAAGTCTTTCCTTTGTATCAGAAGATTGGGCTAAAACTCTTAAGCTACCAACCTATCAATTAACTAACTCCTTAAGCATCGGGTTACCTTCTAGAGCCCGTATGCAGTCCCAACAATTCTACAACATAAATATTCCTATTGGGGAACAAAACTACGAGACTAAGTTAATTATATTACCAATCACCAACTTTGATGTAATCCTAGGCATGAATTGGCTAAGCCAGCATGGAGCTTCCATAAATTGCCAAAAGAAGAAAATAACTTTGGGCAGTGGAAGTAAATCAAAATCATTCGTCGAAAGATTTAGTACCCAATCGTCGCTGATCAATGCAATGACAGCAGAAAAGTTAGTCAGGAAGGGATGCGACGCATATCTCGTAACAATGCTGAGAGAGAAGAAAGAAGTTGTGCCTATTTTTGAGAATCATATAGTTTGTGAATTTACTGATGTCTTCCCTGAAGACCTACCTGGTCTTCATCCAGTTAGAGAAGTAGAGTTCGCAATTGAATAAATTCTCGGAACTCAACCGCTGTCAAAAGTGCCGTATCGTATGGCGCCAAAAGAACTTCAAGAGTTAAACAATCAACTTCAAGAACTGTTGGAGAAAGGTATTATTCGTCCAAGTTCATCTCCTTGGAGAGTGCCAGTTTTATTTATGAAAAAGAAGGATGGATCGATGAGAATGTGCATCGATTACAGAGAATTGAATAAAGTAACTATCAAGAACAAATACCCTCTGCCTCGTATCAATGATCTATTTGATCAGTTATCCGGAGCTAAAGTCTTCTCAAAGATAGACTTACGGTCGGGATATCACCAATTACGAGTTAAATATTCAGATGTTGAGAAAACAACATTTAGAACCTGCTATGGGTATTACGAATTTTTAGTGATGTCCTTTGGCCTGACAAATGCGCCGTCCATCTTTATGGACTTAATGCAGCGTGTGTTGAAAGCATATCTGGACAAATTCATCATCGTCTTCATCGATGATATTCTGATTTATTCAAGAAGTGAGACAGATCACGAGAACCATCTGCGATTAGTACTAGAAGAGCTACGAAGCCATAAACTATATGCCAAGTATTCTAAATGCGAATTTTGGCTTGACTCAGTCGCTTTTCTGGGTCATGTCGTCGATTCCCAGGGAATTAAAGTCAATCAAAATAAAATAAGCGCAGTCCAAGATTGGTCACAACCAAAATCTGTGACTGACTTTAGAAGTTTCTTAGGGCTGGCAGGCTACTATAGTAAATTTGTCAAAGGCTTCTCGCAAATATTGTCTCCACTCACAAAGTTGACGCAGAAAGCAGTGCTGTTTGTCTAGAGTCTAGAGTGTGAGAAAGCATTCCAATCATTAAAAGACGCTCTTTCCTCTGCACCAGTTATTGCCTTACCTAAAGAAGGCATGAATTACCAAGTCTATACCGATGCGTCTGGCATATGTTTGGGGTGTGTATTGATGCAGGAAGGGAGAGTTATAGCTTATGCGTCTCGTCAGTTAAGACCTCATGGGAAGAACTATCTTGTCCATGATCTTGAGTTAGCAGCAGTAGTCTTTACTCTAAAAATCTAGCATCATTATCTTTATGGCGTCCGGTGTTCTAATTCACCGATCATCAGAGCTTGAAGTACAACTTCACCCAACGCGAGTTGAACTGTCGACAACGAAGATGGCTTGAGTTAATAAGCGATTATGACTTAAGCATCCAATATCATCCAGGAAAAGCAAACATCATAGCAGATGCACTCAGTCGTCATGCTACTCTATCTTCTATAATACTATCAATCCCGTTAGAAGAATCATTCCGAAAGTTCAAAATCAGGCCAGTGCATGGTGCTATGCTAAGCACTCTAATATCCATGAGTTCAGTTGAACCTACATTTCATCGCGACATCTCTATATCACAAACTAAGGATGAAGATTATCTGAAGTTTTAAGTGGACATTGAAAGTGGTCGTTGCTTCAATCTTCAACTTTGAGGTAGTGTGATATATAAGGGGGATTGTTTATAGATTCCCAAATACATGCATCAAGAGATTCTAGTAGAAGGCCACAATTATGGTTATCAAGTACATCTTGGAAGTACCAAGATGTACCAAGATCTGAAGAAATCATTCTGGTGGCCTGGAATGAAGAAAAGTAACTTAGTCAAAGTTGAACACCAAAAGTCTGGAGGACTTCTTCATCCTCTAGCAACTCCCAAATGGAAGTGGTTTGATATCTCTATGGATTTTGTTATGGGTTTACCTAAATTGAGATCAGGTGCTGATTCAATATGGGTTATTATCGATCGACTGGCCAAATCCGCACATTTTATCCCTATGCGTCAAACTGATTCTGTGGAGAAATTAGCAAAGTTGTATATCAGGGAAATCGTCAGACTCCATGGAATTCCAAGATCTATCATGTCTGATCGAGATAGCTGCTTCGCTTCTAAATTTTGGCAAGCAGTACATCAGGACTTGGGGACTACTCTAGCCATGAGTACCGCTTTTCATCCTCAGACCGATGGTCAAACGAAAAGATTCAATCAAGTCTTAGAAGATCTTCTTTGCCTCTACATATTGGATTTTGGAGGTTTATGGGAAGATCATATTTCTCTCGTAGAGTTCGCATACAACAACAGTTTTCAGGCATGTATAGGCATGGCTCCATATGAAGCTCTGTATGGTAGGAAATGTAGTACTCCGTTAGCATGGTCTGAAACTAGCAGCTTGCAGCTTTATGGTTCTGATTTAGTGAAAGAGACAAATCGAAAGATTTAACTGATCCAACAAAGAATTAAAGCAGCTCAAGATCATTAGAGTAAGTGTCATGATGCTCATCATCATGCTCTGGAATTTGATGTTGGAAATTTTGCATATCTTAAAGTCAGTTTGATGAAAGGCATATATAGTTTCAGTGTAGCCAGGAAGCTAAGTCCCCACTACGTCGGACCATTTGAAATATTAGAAAGGATTGGTCCCACAGCTTATAGATTGAAGCTTCTTGAAGATTTCTTTGCAGTCCATAATGTTTTCCACATTTCATCTTTATGGAGATGCCTTCGTAACCCATCCCACTTAATCCAACTTTCGGCGGTATCTCTCCAACCAGATCTTTCTTATGCGGAAGAGCCAATTAAGATCTTATCTCATGATCAAAAGCAGCTGAGAAATCGCTCAATCCCAATGGTAAAGGTTTGCGGAGGAATCGCTCCTTAGAAGAATCTACTTGGGAGAAAGAGGCGGATATGAGAAGGAAGCATCCCAGTCTCTTTGAAACCCCAGGTACCTAATAATCCTCTGAGTATTATTCTATTCTTCAATTTCCTCATGTTTGCCTTCTCTCTTAAGATGATGTCGAGGATGACATCGTTCTTAAGTGGGAGAGTCTGTAACAACCCTAGGTTGTCACCCTGCTAAGCTATAATCTGAGTAATTATTTATTTTTAATCCCATAGCTTTTAGAACATCAAATGAATATTATCCTAAAAATTGAAGTCCATAGGACTTTTCTAAGTTCAAAATAATATTTTGATCATTCTAGATGCTCTAGTCCAGAACCAAAATATTTTGATCTCAAAATTTAAATCTGATAGTATTTTTGAATTCCTCACCCCTAAATTAGCTAAGGGTGAAAGTTTAGTGCAATTTGTAAATCATTTGGACCATAATTCAATTTAAATTAAAATGATCCAATTGCACTTAAGGGTTTCTAACATTTCATAATTGCATAAATAGCCATTAAACTGAATTAACAGCCGTGATCCGCTACGGAGCCCGGGTCGCACGACAGCGACATCCTGCAGATCTAGCCATCGCGCCTTCTTATTATGACGGCTAGGATTAGATCCCGTGGAGCCGCGGATCAACCATTGGATCTACCCAATCGATCCAACGGCCCGGATCACTCTCACGATAGGCCGTTAGGATCCGAGCGATCCTAGCCATAGCGCCATCTTATCGATGGATCAGATGGTATCCGAAGGTCCCGGCACTGTGGACCTTCATCTTCCTCTCGCTCGCACACCCGATAGGGAGAATCCCCATACTGCTAACTGTCGGCCTTGTCCCCCATTCGCACCTCCAGCTCAGTAAGTCGTTGCTGATCCTCGTAACTCATTTGGGCCCCGTGGCCTGGCTAAGCTCGAAATGGAATTTTGAGAGCTCGGCCATGGCCCGATCCATCCAAGCCTCAGCAGCCCAATTCGCCCCTCCAAAAGCTTCCCACTCCTCTGCAAAGGCTTTAAATAGCGCTAGCCTCACTCCAATTGACCCTTGCTGATCAATTGAAGCCTTTGTCTTCCTTCCGCCATTACCGCCTCCCAAGCTTGCATAAGTGACCTCCAAGCATTCCCGGCATGCATACCGCTGATAGAAGAGTCTCCTGGTGTTCAGAAACTCTTAAAGAAATCCTAGGGAGCTCAGCAAGCCCAGCATTGATCCCTGCAATGTCGGCGAGTCCCTCAGCAAATCCAGGTACCCCAGCTTGCTGGTTTCGAGCCAATAAGGCTCGAACCTTCTTCCATTTGTTTGTATGATTGTGTATTGTCATTGCAAACCTAATGTGATCGTAGCTAGGACCTAAGCTAGCCCTGATTGATCGATACGATTGATCGGGCTATGTCCCATAAGGACCGCCTCGGTCGAGTAAGGACCCGTAGATCTAAACCATCCCAGGTCCTCATACCAGAGGGCTTCGATCCGCCTCACCTCTCTGATGGTGTAGGGATCGAGCCCGGAGTCCGGTGTGGTCTCTGTGGGGAGAATTGCCTCCCCACAGTAGCTCCATAAGAGGAGCTCTCAGGTGAGTAAGGTCCGGCTGATCTGGACCGTCTCACAGGGGGCTTCGGGTCCCATCAGCGCGTTTAACCACAGTGAACGCGTAGCGACTAATCGCCGATCATGCCATGGTCCGAATGTGCCGGAATAGGCCAATTAGGGTTTCCTTAATCGGGTGATTCCGTCGGGACGAAGGGCAGGGACGAAGACCCTGTGCGGGTCGGGTCAGCCCATGACCCGCGCGGTGCGACAGTCCCGGGTCTTCGGGCCCCGGTCGACCCACGCGGTTTGGCTAATGGGCCGAGCCCATTTATATTAAATCCTATTAATTGGAATTATTTTCCTTAAGAAAAATATTCCAATTAATCCAATCATAGGAAAATTAAATCAGAAAAATACATAATGTATTATTTGGATAACTTTTAATCTACTAGTTCAAACCCTATGATATCAAATATGAAAATGATCAGAAAATTATCAGAGATTTGAATATAAAATAAAATTTCACATATGATGGTTAGATTTTCCATTATTGCCTAATTATAGCAGAACTTAATTAGGGTGATTTAGTAATTATATTTAACCAAATTGCATGTTTATGGTGCCATTAGTTTACTTGTGATGAGTAGAATACATGTGCTAGATAAATTATTTTTTGAGTTCTATATTTTAAATTATTCCCTAATTTTGTTAAATCATAATTAGTGAAAATTAGGGTTTATACATAATGGATCCTAGCAAACTTAGGCCCTGATTAATGGTATTATTAAGTAGGACATGTGTGCAAACTTGCAAACAATTTTGATGGCTAGATTTGTAATTAAGTGCTAATCTATTTGAATGAATTTAGGATTTGATTAGCACTAATTACTTTTTATTTTTATAAACTTTTCTATTATTATGCTTCATAACAGTAGGTTAAAGGTATTAGAAACCATACCTATTGATCCATAATGCATAACTTGAATAAACTAAAAGTTGGAGATCTTAACTTCCTTAATTAACTTAATAAGTCTTAAGACTTTGATCAAGCTATTAAGACTTGATCTGTAATAGCCTAAACTCTTAAGCACCAAGGTATTGTCCGCTTTGGCTTGAAATGCCTCATGGTTTTGCCCTCAGAAGATAACTTCCCAGTAGGTCACCAATCCTGGGAGTGCTCCCACCTGAGCACTCTTAACTTTGGAGTTCTTATCAGGAACTCCACCGTTATCTGAAAAGGTGCCTCGATGTTTAAGAGTTTTACTTATTACTACTTAAGTGGGTCTTCACAATCTCCCTAACCTAAGTAACTGACGTCCTCGTCAGTATCCACACACAGATCCAAGAACCATCAATTGGGTAGATAATACTAGAGGTGACCACTACAGGCTCAAGAGGTACCCACAACCATGTAGCACCTTAACCATCATGGGTTCAAGAGGCTGCTCACATGAAGTGGTACTTTGCCCTGTATGACACTTAGCTCCTATCTGATACCCTATGATTTGCTCTGATACAATTTGTAACAGCCCAAACTCTTAAGCACCAAGGTATTGTCCGCTTTGGCCTGAAATGCCTCACGATTTTACCCTCATAAGATAACTTCCCAGTAGGTCACCCATCCTGGGAGTGCTCATACCTGAGCACGCTTAACTTTGGAGTTCTTATCAGGAACTCCACCGTTATCTGAAAAGGCGCCTCGATATTTAAGAGTTTTACTTATTACTTCTTAAGTGGGTCTCCACACCTATTGAAGCGGTCTTCGCTAGGAGGCATTGCACCGTTGGCAGTTTATATTTCAATCAAACTAAGGAATGAATACTCGTTCAATACACTCTTAGGTTTGAATGATTTATTCTAATGGGACTGTATTCGTCTAATCCCACAGGATATAACCTGCTCATAATTCCCCATTAGAGTGAATCAACCAATCCCGAATACTACTGGAGAACCAGTAATATGGGTATACTATACTACACCGTCCAATAATCGGGGTTCAAACAAGTCTATTTAATAAATCAAGGAATGATCAAGACTATAAAGGCCTATACTAAATAAGTAAGTCCTATACAAGGTTTCACTAAAATGTGATCAAGGATCACTCAACATTGATTATACCATAAGGAGAAATATCATTCTAAGGTCTTAAGTGGTTTTCACCATGAGAGATTAAGATCAATTCTAAGGTTAAGGGATTATCTAAGCTTCTACCTCAATGATTCATACAAGTTATCCTACCTCAAAGTATGTGTAATTTAGGTCTTTTAAATATTTCAAGGCGATCTTATGAAGAAATGCTTAAGTTCTCACATTCTAAATTCTGATATTAGCATTTTAGGTTCTATTTCATAGTTAGGTTTAGAATGATCAGATCAGATGATTAAGTCATCTGATCACAACTTAATCTAAGATTATGGGATTTAAATCAAGAATATTATTAAGGTTTTAGATCACTTGTTCAATTAATATGATTTTATTAATCTTCTTATGCTACTGGTCTTATTTAGGAGAAAATCCAGGATCTAAAGATTTGATTCAGATTAAGCAATCATATGGCTTTATTAATAATCTTATCATATTTAATTCAATTGTTTACGGTCAATATAAAATCAGATATATTATTAGAGAGATGTCTAGTTAATTATCTTATAATCAAATCACTTTAGTTAAGGTTTTTAAGGATTTAGACCTTAATTAAGTAGATTAGGGTTTGACCCCTATTCTTATTCAATTAAGATCATGTGTTTGATTAATGAACAATGTCAAATCAGTGAGTTAAGAGTATATTATTGGTGGCAATCTCAAACTTAGATCATGTGGCGCCCTGCACCATTAATCCGCCAAAGGATTATGTTAAGGGTGGAGTGTCACTCTAGCTAACCCCTCACTTACCATTAGATTAGGATAAACTCCATAATCCACCTGATTAGAGAAGGATTAACACATAATCAATCTAACCGTCACTATATAAGTAAACATACAGAGTGCGGAAGCAATAAATGATATCCAAGCATCACAATGTAACATAAGTGCAAAATATAACTCAGAATATAAGCATATAAGTCCAAATTCACAGTCAAGGGTATCTGTATTATTATAATATTTAACATTCAAATAAAAAGGAAATGCAAATGCACTCATCCTCACAAATAAATATAAGGACTATATATGCTCTGGTCCGAGCTACTGCTCCTCCTCTAGGTATGGCTCCTCCTCAGGTACTGGATCCTCTACCTGCTCTATGCCTGCCATTGTCAATTTCCCAATGTAGGGCCCCAGCCAAAAAAAAGAGAAAATCTGGTTAGATAATTTGTCTAAGTACATTTTTGGCTGATACATTTTTATACATTTTATAATATCACCACTTTACACAATTTTCCTAAGCAACAATATATAAAGGAGCGATTGGCAATACAATAAGAAAGAGGAAAAGCTATAAATAACATTTATAACTTAAACAAAGGAGGCTAAGACATGCCTCAAAAGCGAGATAAACAAGATAAGGCATATACTATAAGTAACTAAACATATGCTGAAAGAAAATGCTACATCCTAATACATGCTGGTGATCAAATGAAATATACAAATTACAATAATAAATCTCAGCAATGATACATATAAATAGTAACAAAATCTAACATCCTACTGTATATATATATATATATATATATATATATATATATATATATAAGCTGTACAAGGAAATAGCTGACTGAATAAATAATGCCAAACATAGCCAAATACTACAAGTACACATCAAACTCTGTATACTGACTGTCATATCAGAAAACTTGGCCCAACTGGCCCACATATATATATACACATCTCAATCTGCAAACATACTGAACATACTACATGACTGAAGAGGCAGACAATACTTATACAACATATTTTAGTTGTTTTACTTTTGTTTCTATGGACAATTATTAGAAACAACTGATGAGTAAAGCACATCTGCAAGACTATACGGGTCCCAAGCCTAACACACTCTCCTCAATGAGAATGTTAGGCATCCTGATCTCACCTTATCCTTGTCCATCGAGGCAAATGTGCACCATAATCTCCATAAACCAGACCCAAAGGCAACTGTTATCCTAATATTCTAAGTTTTCATTTTCATGCACAAAATTATCTTATATGAAATGTCCAAGGAAGTAGGCTCAAATACACAAGGAATGCGTAGCACGAAGTATCAAATAAGCAAGGGACTCTGCTAATATAGTGATACCATCTACTTTTTATTATCCATTCTAACTATTCCAAATTACACAAGTTCAAGATCACCATTTTCCTACATATCAAGTATAACTTAGAAATTCATCCTTATAAGTTACAAAATATAAAGACTAGCTAGGCCCTAATATACCAAATCAAAGTCGACTATAAAAGTTAAGTAACAAATCATTACGACCTAATTAATAATTTTAGATGTTCTAACTAAAAACTACTAAACTATAGATTATGGATTAAACACCACGAGATTGGGCTTAATCACATAATCCAAAAAGGACAAGACCTAAGATCTATGTTTCATTCTAAAAGTGATATAATAATTTAGGCCAGCCTTATTAAGTAATCAAACTTGATAGGATGAATCTCCTATCTTAGATATAAGGTTAAAAGATAAAATAATCAAAATAAGTTTATAAAAATTCTAGAAACTATTAAAACTAAAGATTCATTCATTGAAAACCCTATTTTTCAATGAATGAAATCAACCCTATAATCTAGTCCTAGTCTCAGGAAGGGTCCTTAAGGTGTAATGTTAAAGACTTAGGAAAATTCTGAAATCTGACCTAACTGATAATTTGACTTACTTAATTGTCACTAATAGGGTTATAATGTTAGTTTTAGTGTTTTAAAATACTCATTAAAGGTTAAGGGTGTTTATTCTAAATTTTTGGCAAAATGACTATTTTGCCTCTACTTAAGGGGAAAAAGTCAACTTTTGATTTAAGTGTCCAAATTGAAGTTTCTCTTTTCCATATGATTTCTTACTGTCTAACTTGAAGATAGACAATAAGTATGTTCAATTTGGACGAGAAACGAGTCATACAGGTTCAAACTAAGGTTTTTGACTTAAGGGCATTTAAGTAATTTTAATTCTACTGAAAACTAAGTTTTTATGCAGTTTATTGTAGGTTACTGCTCAAGGATTCCATAGAGTCCAAGAACATTGCATTCTGAGGTCAATTGACTATGTTATGAATGTTTTAATTTTGCTATTTAATTAGTTTATTACTTGTTTATTAGTTAAATTTATTAAATTATACTATCCTAGTAATTATAGATTCGATTAAGTCATCTATAAATTTTACTGCCTTAATTAAATGTTGCCCATTATTTGCAAAAGATACCAATTTATCTACTAATTATAGTTAAGTTAATATAGTTATTCTGCCCATACCTTTATATATATATTTATTTATTATCTTCATGATTATGTAGCTATATACTAATATATTTTTAGTTAACTATCGATTAATGTTTACAGAATTAAGGATTCCCTAAAGAATATTTAAGACGAATGCAATGATTTAGGGAATCCCCACAGCTGACGCCTGCTGCGTCTGGGCAGGCCCCACCACGGGAGGCATGGGCGAATTAGGGCTTGTCACGCGTACCTGCGGTCCCCACCGAACGCAGACGCGGACCCGAATCACCACGGGTCGGGCTCGGGCCGGCCCGGCCCGAGCCGAGGCCCTTTTCTTCTTCGCTTGACGCCGGATAGGGTGTGCTAGGGCATGAAATTCGAAGGTCTTAAGGTCGACGGTAGGTCCCGACCCGCATGGCGATAGGAAGAGCTGGTCTAGGGATTTCCATCGGCTACTGGATTGAGCCTTGCGGTGGCCGGAGCAATGAGAAAAACTCAACCCTAGAAGCTAAGAATCAGGCTAGCTAAGTTAACGGTATGAACTGTATGGGGGATGTCAAATCGATTCAATTCAATTGCTTAAACACTGATCGACTCCATTAAATCGACAATCATGGTTATGAAATAGATATGCGATCTGAGAATGCGTTGATCGAAACAAGGATTCGAGAGGTCGACGTACCTAAAAATGGACGGCAGACGCGAGGATCGGCTCTCGGACTCGGGCTTGCAGGGCTTTGGTCGACCAGCTCACTCGAGTTCTCGATCTGGGGAGGTTTATGGAGATGAGGGCGAACATCACGAGGTTGCGGGCTCACTGGGTGGCCGAGACCGGCGGCGCGTTGTCGCGGGGCCCGCGGAGGCGAGGCGGAGTCCTCGATGAGGACGAAGGGCAGGGACCGTCTGATCAGACGGTTCCGATTCGCCGTTTGATCAGGACGGCGAATAAAACGGCGCGCCCTTAAACGGCCTAACGGCGTCACTATTTAATGGACCGCGCGGAAAATTAAATAAATAATAAATTAAATTATTTAAATAATTTAATAAATACCTATTATTAATAGTTAATAAATTGATTCCCGAAAATTTTCAAAACGTCACCCCTAGCTATTAGAGGGGTGAGGAATGCAACGGCGAGGTCGGATTTTTGATCCAACGAGTATTTTATTTTCCCAATTTTCGGGGTATTTAAATATTATTTAAATATTCGTCAAAATTTGACGACTTCCGATTGACATGAAAACGTCACCCCTAGCTAATTCGGGGTCAACGAATGCAATGACGATGTCCATTTTTCAATCGGAGGTCAAATTATATAGGTCAAATTTTAGGGTTTCTGGATTTTCTAGAAATCAGGATTCGCCCCGTTTGACTCCTGACTTGGACTAGGTCTTAGAGGTTGACTCCAATTGACCTAATTAGCACTTATGATTAGTTTTAAGATTATGATTAGTCCTAATTGACCAAAGTAATAACCTGGGTTGTTACAATAGGTGTGGCTCAAACAAACTAAGTAATGAGATTCACCTTCTTTAAGATACTAAGTATGGTGGTGAGTAAGTGATGAGTATCACTTTTCTTGCAAACGGGCTGAATATGTGCATACGATCATTCAATCTAGTGATCTTTAATTAAATCTGTAACTTTAACCAATTATCGTTCTAGAAGCTAGGAGACAGAATCCTTTTAGCAAGATTCAGCACATTGGAGACTTAGAATTCATTATCTGCATTCTAAGTTTTCATGGATTTCTGGATTTTACTCATATAGCATAAAAGCATGGGTATAAGCATAAGCATGAGCTTGAAGAATCATCTCAGCAGTGACACATGAGTATCAGTGATGAATTATATGTTACGGAATGATACATACACAGAATGGGGAATTTCATGGTGCATCTGCGTTATCGTACGGTCTTCCCAACTGGGTGTATGTGTATATTGGACCGTACTACTCATAACCTTTTAGTGATAGTTCTGTTATATATTTGTGATATACCATACTCTGGCATATTTGGTACATCTTTACAGTGACATATAGTACATCATTTGACATTCCTTTCACATCGATTTCTGAGCATTTAATGTTTTCATTTACTTTCAGTACTTAGCTTTTGATGCAATTTTACTCTGTTTAGTCTTTACAGTTGTAGTTACTTAGCATTTTTCTCAGCTTTTCTTCTATTTTCTTTACTTTACTGTCTACTACATTTACTTTCCTACTGCATAGTTAGTTGCGCTGTGTTAGACTTCTTATCTAAAATGGGGTACTTTTGGGATCCGATAATTTGCTAGATCGCGAGCAGCTTATGGAGACAGGACAGGAAGACTTATAGGAGATCCAGGAGGAGTACGTGGAGCCCTAGAGGATATGTCTACCTCCTTTTACTTTTATCCTATTTCAGTAGACTTTACTTTTCATATGTTAAATCAGTTTGTAATAACTCTGGATGTACTTTTCTTTTCTTTTCTGAGTCGAATATTTACATACTGTTATGTGTTGAATGTATTCTAGATGATATGCTTTTAGCTTCCGCACTCTGTTATACTACTATACTTAGTATTCTAATGTGATCAGTATACTGGAAATGTTGATATATATTTACAACGTATATTGGATCCTTACTTGTTTCTTTAAATCTAATATACGTATTAGCCTACTACTCAAGATAAGTATTCTACTCTTATCTTAAGTATTGGCTCTCGACCCTACTCTTAGGTTCGATTCAGCAGCCCTCAGTATAGCTCAGTCTTTTAGCCTATTCGAGAAGATGAGTTTTGCTTGTTCTCGTCCTCCCGTGTAGCGCACCGCTCCGCTGCTAATTATACTACTTGTCTCTTTTTTTGCGCGCGGCGATGGGGCGGGGTGCTACAAATTTAGCTCCATATTGTTGCTCACCAATAGGAATATCTATGTTGTAGAATTGCTGGGATTGCATACAGGCTCCGAAAGATAACCCGATGCTCAATAAGCTTGCTAATCAAACGATTGGTAGCGTAAGAATTTTCACCCAACTTTCCGATATAAAGGAATGACTCGTTCCAGTATCAAAAAGATTATTACAAGATTTATCATTTATCATTAAGGTGCCTAAGATTGCAACAATTTAATAAGAATTAGTATTCAAATATTCAAAAATACTAAAATAGTAAGGACTGAATTAAATTTATTTTAGACGTACCTAGAACGATATCATTGTCTTTAGGTGCAGATGCAAGAGTTAGCATATATACTCTTGTAGGAGCTATTGGTTGCTTGCCTTGGGGCCATTGGCCTTGGCAATTATAGGCCGACTTCTGTGCATGCACAACTGCCTTAATATTTGAAGTAGGGGTTGGCATCACAACCAGGGAAGGCTCTCGGCTGTTTCTCGATTGTACGCGAAATACTTGTTTATGACGGGAGTGGTCGATGAGTACTCCACCGATTATTGTCTTAGAATCGCAGTCAAAATAACGATGCCACTTTGACCACATGTAAAACACACACCACCAAAGTGGTAGCATTTCCCATACCGCTTGCATTCAGAGTTCTGGGGCTGGGATTGTTCAGCTTCAATATTATAGACTTTTTCCATCTTATGATGACCAAAGTGCTCTTTCCTTGGCTGCACAAATGCAGCCTTATTCTTTCGGTCCATCTGACCTAGGAATCGTTCCTGGAGATGGGCCGCCCCAATCAATTCTGCCAAGTTCTTGATTTGGCGGGACGCTAGATGAGCTTTTATAGAGTCCTTTAGTCCTTTCAAGAATCGATAGCACTTAGCAGTCTCAGTTCTAACCAAGTCCAAAACAAAATGTGATAGTCTCTGGAACCCTTGTTCGTAATCAAATACTGATCTATTTCCCTGAGTGAGGTGAAGCATTTCATCTTCTAGAATTGCTTAAACTGATGCTAGGATAAAAGCCTCTCAGAAGGCTTCAAGGAACATATCCCAAGGGATATCATCTAATTCATAATCAGTGAACTTTGAGTTTTGGTCGTTCTCCAACCAATATTTCGCCTCTTCTTAGAATAGATGAGTGATTAGATGGATTTCTTCAGAGTTTGGTCACTTGACACTTGTCAAATTCTTCTCAGCTATCTTCAACTAGCCAATGGTATCCATAGGGTTTAGTTCCCCATTGAAGGTAGGTATTCTAAATGCAGAAAGCTATGAAGGATTCCATCTCTTGAGAAATCAGAGAAAGATGGAGCTCCCATTTGTGGGGTAGACTATTGATGAATGCTTAAAATAAGGGCACGAGTTTCTTGTGCTTGTTGCGCATTAATTTCAATCAGGTCTCTCATTTGACTAGCCATTGAATTCGCATCATCGGGTCCACCCGAAGACGAGACTGCATTTATAATTGGTGTAGGAGCTAAAGGAGATCCTGAATTTATGACTGAAATAAAAGCATGAATTTAGCGAACGAAACAAATATCCACTATCTTTTTCAGTCATCACTTTCTCGAAAGAGAAGTTACATAGATAGACGAAAGATAAACTGATAGGAAATAAATAATATTAAATCTAAGGACATCAGTTATAATACTCTGCCCTAAAGGCAGCACAAAAATCATCGAATGTTACTAGTCAATGTTTCCTAGCTAATCTTCTATAGGTCCAATACCACCATCTATCAACAAAACCTCCAAGTAGAATCTACAGGATCTAAAGACGGTAGCCATCGGGACATGCTGTTTCTCGAAAGGCAGTGGTCACATGGTCCAACCATTCTTTGGCAAGGACAAAAAGATTGGTTCCTCTGAAGGTCGGACAAACTAAGATCTTTGTCCAGCACTTCTACTTCACGAGATGACACTCCTTCGATAACTTTACCGTATATCTTGCCATCTTGAAGGTCATCCACCAAAAAATCTTCAAATCTTTTAAGATAGTACAAGAATACTGATTGTGTATACTCCATACCTAAAATTTCATTTAATAAATGACTTAGTCTTATAAGTACTTGACTTACATCTATTATTTTCTTTAAAGTTTGTTCTAATCATAGGATGTCCAGTTTATATTTTATTATCCACTATTTTAATAGTGTTATTATGTCCGTTCAACTCATAGGATCTCCTAATTCAAGATAGCTTTAGCTTTGGTTTCTAAGATAAGCTTGATGAACTTTGGATGTTGTTTTTCTTACACTTAGTAACTTGTGATCTTTATCTGATATAGAGAACATATCATATAGTAGATAGGAACAAACTCCTCATCTAACACTTTATGATACTTCTATGAAACCAACTATGGCGCCCCGCCCTGTCGCCGCACGCAGAAGAGATAACATAATCAATTTCGGCAACGGAGTGGTGCGCCCCTCGGGAAGGAATTTCCCATCTATCAGAATAGCTCAAACTAACACTGAAGGCTGCTGACTCAATCCCAAAGAAGGGTCGAGAACTAATACTTAAGATAAGAGTAGTATCCTTATCCTAAGTATTAAACAAATACATACATTGGATTTAAAATACAACATGAAGAATCTAATATATGTATAAAATATTAACATTTCCAGTATGCTGATCACATCACAATACTAAGTATAAGTAATATATAAACAGAGTGCGAAAGCTAAGCATATATCCAGAATATTCATCACAGAATTGAATAAGAACATTCATCTCATAATAGAAAAGTAAATGCATCCATAATTATTACACTGTTTGCTTAAATAGTTCTGAAGTAAAGTCTAACTACTGAGCTTAATTAAACACAAAAAGAAAATGGCAAGGCTAAGAAAAGGTCCACTAAGGCTCCACGAACTCCTCATGAATCTCCTGAGAGTCCTCATGACCTGCCTCAATATGCTGTTCAAGATCTAGCAAATTGTCGGATCCCAAAAGTACCACGTGTTAGATAATAAGTCTAATATTTAAAAACTAATCTAAGCATTTCTAATTATTTACTTAACATTTAAATAATGTAAAACAGAGCTGCAGAAAAACTGTAAAGGTAATGAAATATATGAAACTGTATAAAATTGAAGTAAAGTAAAGCTGATGGTATACTGAATACTAAAAAAGAATAAAGATAGTATATGATCTGAAACTGAGTAAATAACATGTAAAACTATGCTGTATGCCACTAAAGCCATGCATCTGTATATGTGATAATACTGTATGCCACTAATATATAACCAAAATATCACTGAACTTCTATGAGTCATATAGTTCAATGTCTACATGCATCCGGTTGGTAATATAGTTTACTGTGATGCTAATATATCATGAAATTCTTCGATCGATGTATTCAACATTTCGTAACCCATAAATCATCACTGATACTCATACATCATGCTTATGTTCATGCTAATGTCTCTTACACTACATGTCTTAAAATCCAAAAATCTAGAAAATGCTTTAAAATTAGATAATGAATCAAATGTATACATTGTGCAGAATCCATTTAAATAGATTATAACTCTTAGTCCTAATTCCATTAATTTGTTTTAATTAGGATTTTACTTAAAATCATCAGTTGGAAAGATTGTATACACACATTTAGTATGTTTTCAAAAAAGGTGAATTTAACACTTAGTTTGTTTAAGCTGCACCTATTGAAGCGATATTCGATAAGAGGTATCACCCGATAGCAATTTGTATTTCAAACTAAGCCATTAAATACCCTAATTACACGCATACTTAGTATTCTAAAGAGGGTACTTGAATCACCTAGTTCATTTGAAGCCACACCAATGGAATCGATCTTCAATAGGAGGCATCACCCGATGGTGATTTTTATTTAAACAAACTAATGATCTAAGTCCATAATTATAACACTCTTATGATTGGTTGATTTCTTCTAAGTGGGACTATATTTGACTAAACTCACAGGAAAGAACACAAATATAGTCTTACATTAAGTTGAATCAACTAATCCCGAATACTATTGAAATAATCCAGCACTATGGGTATATACTACTATACTCAACTAATAATCTGAGTTCAGTCAATTCTATTTAATCAACAAGGATCACCAAAGTTATGAATTCAGACTCCATTGGGGTGAATCCTACACAAGGTTCCAAGGGTGTGACCAAAAGGTCACTCAGTATTGGCTTCTACCATATGGGAGAATTCTCATTCTAAGTACTTTGGGTGATCCTACCACAAGAGTCTAAGATCAATCTTCTAAGGTTAAAGAGGATCATCTAAGTTTCTATCTCAATTTATTACAATAAGTCCTTCCTACCTCAATGTGTTAACATTTGTTAAGGTTAATATTATTACTATATAAAACATAATGTAAGATCATCAAGATCTTACATATTCAATATCTATGCTGAAATTCATAAGTTTTATTTATTGAGCTTATTTTGATCAGATCTTACATATTCAATAAATATACTATAATTATTAGGTATAATCAAGAGTATTGTTAAGATTTGATCATGTAATAAATCAACATAGTTTTATAATTATCTTCATTCTAAGAGTCTTATATAAGCAAAAATTAAAGATCTTAAGATACATGTCTAGATAATAAATCACATAAGTTTCTTAATAATCTTAGTACTTCTAATTCAATATTTTTAAAATTAATGTTAAATCAGATGTATTATTGGAACTATGCAAGTTGAATTGTCTTTCAATCAAGTTGATTGATTAAGTGATTAAGGATTTAATTCTTAATCAAACAAGTTATGGTTTAACCCCTAGCTTTACCAAATTAAGACCAATAGCTAATTTATAGATCAATGGCAAATCAATGTATTATTGGTGTATTATCGATAAAAATTTTCATATTTAAATTAAGTATCATTTACTTAATCAAATTCTTAAGGTTCTTATGTTTAAATATAGTTTAATATCAAATTAAGTAAATCAAGGTGTCCAAATCAACATTAAAGTTCTCTAACATACAACTATTATTAATGAAACATATAAACATCATTTTGATTAAAATATCAAGTAATCAAGGATATTACATAAATATTTAGGAGATTTAAAATATGATATTCATGGTAAAATGGTGGGTTTCTCATTGAAATTCACATACACATTCATACAATACTTAATTTTACTAAATCTAGGTTTGGATTTGATATATTTCGGCCCCATTAGGATCATAGGGTCATTAGAATATGAAAAATCACAAATTTGGGCAATTTCGGACAGTTCAGGGCACTTTCAGACATTTCTAGGCGCTACGGCGCAGCGGTAGTGCCTTTTGGCCGAAAGTCAGGTGCTACGATGCACTGCAATGCTTTCAAGCACTATAATGAATTGCAACACTGCTGCAGATTGCAGCGCTGCGGCGCCCTACGGTGCCAGGATTTTCTGAGATTTTAATGCTGCGGCGCGCTGCGGCGCTTTCAGGTGCTGTGGTGGATTTAATTAAATTTCATCAAATCTTTATGCTTCATCAAATTATTATGCCGCTGCGACGCACTACAGCGGACCCAATTTTGAAACTTTGGGCGCTGATAAAGTGAGATGCTTTTAATAATTCGCCTGTACAAAAACTGTATGGGTCTCCTTTCGCACTCAAATACTCCAAATTTTGGGCACCTCATATGTGATGTCATATATTGATGGAAAGCTCTTTCTGAGACCTTTCCATTGATACCAAAATTAACTTGAATGGATTATCCTAACAAACAAAAATTGATGCCCTAGCTATAGGTATACAGAAATTTCACAATTTTTAACAGTATTTTTTAATAGAGAAACGAGCTTCGATCGGACTTATTTGAGGTTGATTGAGGCTCGACAATCATACATATATTTCATACAATAGCTAATGAACATGCCATTCATAGTATTTTAATAAATCAAAAGTGTAGCCAAAGAAGATGGTAGCAAATGGGTACTTTTGACCTTAGAAGAATAGAGGAAGAAGACTTGGAAGCTTGAGCTTGAGACATGAGGGCTTCTCCAACAGCAACTCAGCAATGGAGGAAGGAGGAGAAGCTTGGAGGAGGAAGGGACTTCAGCTTGAGTAAAAAATGAAGGAGGAGGGGCTGAGCTCCTTCTTAAAGGAGGAGAAATATGATGGGAGGCATGGCCTATGGAAGAAAGGAGAGGGGCTTCCCCCCCTTTGCGTACACCAGGACAGTGGGGCACCGAATATAGGAAAAGGAGGAGTGGGAGGCGGGTACCAGTGCAGGAAGAAATAAGAAATTTAGAAAATGCTCTTAAGGAATAAATAAAATTCAATATTTTTTTATTAACCCAAAATTTATAAAAATTTTGGATGAATAAACGAGCTCCAAAAAATCTCAAAAATTTACCCATGGCAAAATTGAATTTCGATTCTAATGATTATTTAATTATTCTATTTTTCTGGGGTAATTAATTACATTAAAATATTCCGATGACTTTCAAATGCTTCCAAAATATGACCCCTAGCTAATTTGGGGGTGACAATCGCAACGACAAAGTTGGATTTTGACTTTGATGTCAAATTAAATATTTCAAAATTTTAATTAATTAATATTATTAAAATATTTCAAATATTCGATTGAGCTCTGAATCACTCCAAATCTTCAGGGATTGGTCCTAATGACTAGATGAACTCAATTGAATGATAATTAGGATGTGATTAAGCTAAGTAACAACCTAGGATTGTTACAAACTCCCCTACTTAAGAACGATATTGTCCTCGACATTATTACTAAGGAGGGAAAAGAAAGCATGGAAAATAATTTAAGAAATGAAATTTAGAATTTCAAAGGTACCTAAAATTTTAAAGAGACTTAAATATTTCTGTTGCATATCGGCCTCTTTTCCCAAGTGAATTCTTCAATAGAGCGATTCCTCCTTTGAACCTTCACCATAGGGATAGAATGATTTCTTAGCTACTTTTGATCATGAGCTAAGATCCTAATGAGCTCTTCCTTATAAGAAAGGTCCGACTAGAGAGATACTGTTAGAAGTTTGATTAGGTGGGATGGGTTACAAAGGCATCTCTGCAGTGAGGAGATATGAAACACATTGTGTATTGCAGAGAAATCTTTATAGAGTTTTAATCTATAGGCTGCCGAACATGATACTAAATATTAGCAAATGCAGTAAGAATCAAATTATGAAGATCAATAATTAATTTAGAAGGCATTTTATTTTATTTTTACTTTTATATCATTGTAATTTAGAATTAGGTTGATTAATCTATAAAAATGATAACCTTTGAGCTTTAGTTTAAGAGAATAGAGAAAGAGCCTACTTATAATTTACTTAATTCTGGTCTTCGTTAAGCCACATAACTTGCGTGCCCAGCAACATCGAGTTCTGAGGTATTATATTTTTCCACAACGAGTTTAGCCCTACAAGAAAATATTTAAATTTGAATATTATATATTATGTGCCGAGACTCGCATATATATTGAACCTAGGTTTCTTTACTATAAATATAAATAGGGACCCCAATCCACCTTCTAAGAAATAACTAAAGCTCATAACCTTCTTAAGACTCTTTTGTAGTTATTTAAGGATATTCAAAAGTAAATGACTCTCTTGCTGAAAATTCTCTCTATTTAAATGAGAACTTTTGAAGACTAATGAACTTTTGTAGTTCATTGGTTCACTTTTTTTTTATTTTGTGTTGCATTATTTTCTTTAAGTTAAATATTTTGTAAGCTTCTAATCTTTACATTATCTCAATAAAATTAAGGTTTTTTTTCTAACAATATTTTTCAAAAATACCCCACCCTCTTGGGTAGTGCAAGCGGCTTATATAGCCAATAAAGAAGATATGTATGACAAATGAGGAGTCTCATGACAAATATAAATATGCAAATAGGAACTAACCAACATGAAATATGTATTGAGGCACATATAATTCATTTATAATAAAGTGTTTACACTATTGTACAACCTATATTATAAATATGATACTACTCGTTGCTTGAATCTTTATGAAAATTCCTTGATTTTTCACATATGAACTACTTTTGAATAGTATGAAATACTTTTGAATACTATGAAATGTTGAGTAGTTATAAGCACTTCATTCAACTTTGCTTAGATTATTGCATGATCACTCAGGCATAATTTTGATAGTTATTTGATTAAAAGTTTAATGTTGGGATTATTATTTCCAACATGCTACTCTCTAAGACTCTTAAATTACCTTTGCATTGTGTTTCATATTTTGCCTTATTTCAAAATTTAATTACAAATTACTTTATATCAAGTACCTAGATCTCTAGTCAGCTTCAATTTCTTAATATAGTTCAATTGTTAGTCTAGGAAGCATATGATGTTTGGTACTTGGAAAGAAACACTAAGGTGGTGGGCTTAAACTTACTATAGTGATGTGGTTTGAACACTCGTTTGTAATTTGATTATTTGAATGTGATGTGATTTCATTATCATTCACTGTGCTTAAACGCACCTTAATAGGGATTTATGAATATTATTAAAATCTTGATATCGAACATTACATATGGTTTCAGAGTTGTTTAATCTGGTACCGAACAAGCATAGCTGATATCAGAGTTATAATCTAATATTGAACTTTTACATGCTCTCCACTAACTAAACATTATCCCGGGCCTCTACTTTATGAGATCTCTACTATTCTCCCATACTTCCTCATTTCAGCTAGTAGTCAGGAGATTCGGGAAATGCTCGAACGCCAATTTCAATCAATAAACTGATCCAAGTTCATATAAGTTAAATATAAACTACATCACATAACCCTTCAAGATCATTAAATGCAAGAATACCTCTTCTATATTAAATCCTTTGTTGACATAATAGTAGCAGCGTGATCCAGCATTAACGTCGAAGATTTTTTTCTTATACACTAAATGGCATGTCAACAATATATCAAGTATTCAAAATCGTAATTCACACCAAACTTAAACTAATCACTCTTGAAAACTATACTCTCTAATATGCAACAAAAAAATAAATGTGAGCAATACAATGATGAAAACCAACATACCCCAACAGTTCTAGCCCCTGTATATGAGAGAGATCATGATCACAACTTCTAAGGTTGTGACCATGACTCGTGTGTTCATACTATCCAATCTAATATATTTTCCACTATTTAGATGCAATCTATCATTCGCTCATAAACTTGCTTATGATAATCATTGATATTTAACTTTTGATCCATGTGACTTTTCAATCAAGAAAATCCACTTCATTAAACTCTTTCATTGAGGAAGCTGCCCTATTGATCTATTACCACTTGTATACAAAAAAATCAATTACATCCATTTACGTACTTATTTATGTTAATGATCTACTTAGCACAGGTTTAAAAGAACAGCATATCCAACAAATCATCTGTCATCAAAACATTAGTTTCACATATGGGACTCAGGTTTCCCTCCAATTTCTTGAGAATACATAGCTGTACTATGTTTTTAATAGAGCTAGCATTCTTGTCACTATCGTTTTGGACAAATGAAAGGCACAACCTACACTTAAACCTCCAAAGTTCTCCATGCAATTCCCACAATCGCACCTCTATAGGAAACTAACAATGACTCGACCACACACCAATGTTACAATCAACCTAATATGTCAGGCTATGCACAACTCCATCAAGAGCCATTGTCAGGAACTTGACCGAAAAAAAATGCTATTTAAACCCGCTAACGTGGCACCCAGAAAAACCCATTCAATGAAATTTGAAAATGATATTTGTATTATTTTAATATAAATATATAAGCATTAATGAAATAATTTCCAAATCTAATTAGATGAAATTTTTTGAATATCACATCAACATATCTAAATAGCATTTCTCCTTGAACGAATCTTGCTCCAGATCACATCTCACAATAAGCTATTTAGATCTTCAAAAAGGCCCGATTTTGTCTACAAAATACATAATAAATATTTTTGCTCTTTATCATTATTCAATAAACTTCACTCAATATACTTTCTTCGAGTTTTAAGAAGAATAATGCTACAGTACCCCAATCACAGCCCCACTTTCTTTCTGATGTGCTAGTAGCTGACGTGGCAATTAAGCCACAATTAATGCCCCAATTAATGCCACATCAGCTTTTTCGCACAAAAGCCCAGCCCCGCTACCCTATTCGCTCGATCGCTCACCTCGCTAACTCTAAAATCCTTTCGATATCCTCTCGGGAGAACCCTAAAATCGCTCGATCGCTCCTCTCTTGCCTTGTGCGCCAGATCGTGGATACGTAGCTCATCGCTCCATCCCTTGAAGGCCGTCAGGTCATACGCAGATCATCCCGAGCTCGGTCAGGTAAACCCTAAAATCGCTGGTGCTCAAATTTTTTGCCTCAGTTCACTTGGAAGCGTGGCGATTCTTGTAAGTACCACTGTTTTTTAAATCATTGAGGCCGTTGGTTGATTTTTCTGGCTTGATCTTCGGTTGCTTCAAGTTCATGTCGAGGTTTTTTTTTTTCTGCCGCTCGTTTTTTCCGGCTTGTGATTTTTCATTTTATGTGGCTTGATAATATTATTCCATGTTGATTTGTTGGCTTGATATGAGCTCAACTGGTCGTTTAGGGTTTAGGCTTTGGTAGTAATTCCCAGTAGTTTCGTTTAGGGTTTAAAATGCCTAAAAGATTATGATGTTAGGGTTTTTGTTTGGCTATGAAGAGATTTCAATGAATATTTGTTTCAAATTTATTGAGTGTTTAGGGTTTAGGGTGGCTATCCTGAGCTTGTTGGTCAGTTCCTATGGCTATGTTCATTTTATGTGGCTTGATAATGTTATCCCATGTTGATTTGTTGGCTTGATATGAGCTCAGCTACCAGCGCATCAAGAATATATTGGGCTTTGAATGGGGTATTGCAGTAGCTCTCATAAATCTCAGGAGTTTCGTTATTTTTATCATACATTATTGTTTATTGTCAACTGCACCTACTAATTGAATCAAATTGAGCAACATATGGTAATTTTAGTAAGTTGAAGTGATGACTAATACAAGGATTGGTCAAATATGTAAATTGAAGTGCCTGCATTTATCAGAGACTATATAATTTTTTTTAGGAGATTTCTTTTTCTTAAAGTTAATCCATTGTGTGAGCTGTTTGTTTACAAAATGTTCTTACTAGTGAGTTATTGTGCTTTTAGCCATTGTGCTTGCATTTATCAGTGACAATATTTAAAAAATGCTCTTACTAAATGTTCATTGTCCCTTGAAATATGCAGCTCATTCTTATTTTGGTTCATGAGGTTGTTGTAGCTGACGTAATTTCAAATGCTATCCCTTGTCCCTTGAAATACTGAGTCCAATAATGTATTTAATGTTGAGTAAGTTGTTTGAAATATTATTTTAGATTGAAAATGTTTCTTCAAATAATTTATGTATGTACTTGATTGAATGCAAACGACTTTATGCTCCTAATGTAAGGTGAAGATTGATGAAATGGTGCTTCGATAGAAGTATTATTGGCTGTAGATTGAATGTAAAAATAAATACTACAAATCTCATAAATACACACTTTTATAGAAGTATGATAACTTATTTATGAGACTAAAAAGTTCATAAATATTTATGAGACTACAAAGCTTATAAGTATTGGAACTCAATTGGGCTAGCTCCCCACAGTTTGGGAAATAAACTATAGAAGAGCATGAAGCTCTACAGTTTTTGTGGCATCATACAGCATTGTTCATGGAAAATATCCCCAAAAATAAATAATAAAATCTATTATCTGGTGCATCCATATCAACTCAGCATCAGTAATATAACAATAAAATCTATAAAGGAGTGTTTCATTACATTTAGAAAACTCTAATAAATCTTACAAATAAGAATGACTGGACATTTAACAATAAATAAAATCTGTTATATGCTGCATCCATAATGATAAGAATGATTGGACATTTAACATAGTGATATTCAAAAATAAAATATATTATCTGGTGCATCCATATCAACTCAGTATTAGCAATATAATAATAAAATTTGCAAAGGAGTCTTCCATAACATTCAGAAAACTCTAATAAATTTTATTAATAAGAATGACTGGACATTTATTTTGGGATAAAACAGAAAGGATAATATGAAAAACTACAAGTACCGTCAGTTTATGTTTCAAGCAAGCATGCAGTGGAAAACTCCACCTTTTCACCGCGTTCCAATTGAATAAGCATTCCATTTGTTCAAACTTAAAATAAGAAGCTACAGCCCAAATTTTTATTATATTCATATTCATGTCCGATAAGATATGAGACAAAAAACTTGTGTCAGATATGTTGCTATCAACTTGATTACTCCCAAAGCACTGCCCAAATCAAAGCCATGATACTTTCATAAATACATGTAAACCAGCTATAATAGTAGAAACCACACCGATTAGTGAATCATGATACAACCATTGCTTAACTAAATGAGCCGATGTCTAAAATTTACAAAAGAAGCATAAAGGAAAAAGTGACCGCAGAAAATAAATTGTCCCGGCACCGGGTGACCAAAAAGAACACTTGTTATAAGATCACATTTCCAGCTACAAAGTTCAAGCTTGGAAGTATAAATTTGCAATTACTATATATGTGAATGCTTTTAAAACAACCATTACCATAAATGCAAACGCTTCTTAAACAAGCATACATGCGAGACAAATAATTATCACACCGACCGTATGCGTTCATTGTACAATAGACTCATGCAAATGCTAACCTGCTCCTCCAAAAGAAATGTTGCATAATATTGCTGGATAATATTATGAATTGCTAAACTAAAACAGCAGAAAAGAAATCATGTTTGAACAGCAATATCACTAATTACACCTCAAATGCTTTTTCTTCCACAATAAAACAGAGCTGACATATTTATTATAGATAATTTAAAACCTTTTAAATGCTTACAAGAATAATAAGTATAAAATATTTAAGTTATGACATTTTTCTTCCATTTTCTATCACGATGACTTGTAAGTCTCTTAGTTGGCGGTCTCCCCTTTGGGTGTGCACGAGTAGGATCTTTTATTACGTTTGGAAGTCTATAACCAAAAAAATATTTACTCTCTTCTTTAAGTTTATGTAAGGTAGTTAATGTGTATGCACGAGCCTCATCATTTGCTCCCCCAATATCGATTATCTCATTGGCATGTTGTATGCCTTCGACATAATAGTCGTCTGATCTTATTGTGGTGTTGGTTGTGTGAGTTGAAGAAACAAATGAACGAGTAAATTGGTTTTTATCCTTTCTCCATCTTGGGCTTACTAATTTTTCAGGAATTCGGCCACTCCCTTATTGACGCAAAACACACAGTATGTGTGAACAAACAATCCCGGTAAACTAAAATGAGCGACAAATGCACCAAATATCCTCTTCAATGAGATTATAAACAACCCTAAAATCAAGTCTTCTCATTCTTTCCCACACAGTTACCGTATATATTTTAAATGACCCATTAAGCTGAAAATTAGAGATAATACAGTTCATCAATTTCTTTACTTCATTCTGGAATTTATAAAATATATTTATGGTATATATTTTAGATAACTATTCTTCATAAACCAGATTTGAGATAAATTGTGGTTGGAAAATATATGATTTAAAATCAGCTTGAGCTTGCTTTTCCAACTTATCTCTAAGAGTATTTTCATATTACTCAACAAATAAATGTAGGCTCATCTTTGAATTCACGTACCCATCAAAGAAAGTATTTATGCATTCACTTCATTGTGTAGTCAACATTCCAGCCCAAAAAAAATCTTTCAAAAATATGGGCACCCAGTTCACCCTTTTCTCATAAAGACACGTAAACCAATTATTTTCAATAAGCTGGTATTTGACCATCACCGCAAACCAACCGTGCTCAAACTCATCCACAGACAAATAATCATAAACAATATATGAAAATTCAGGGATTAATGCATGTTTATCTACTCCATCGCCTAGTTTTTTGATCAATTTTTGCATGATATGCACAAAAAAAGACGGTACTTTATAGATGGAAATACCTCCAAAATTACATATTCTATTGCTCGGCACTGATCAGTTATTATTCCGTTTGGATGTTTACTAGGCATGCAAGCTAACATCTTCTTAAGCAACTATGAAAAAGTTTCACTTGTTTCATCACATAATAACGCACAGTCGAAAAGAATAGAGTTTCCATGATAATTCACACCCACAAAAGGTATAAAGGGCATGACATACCGATTTGTGAGATACGTGGTATCAAAGGTCACAACATCGCCAAACTGATCATATGCCATGAAAAAGTTTCACTTGTTTATCGAGTTCCATATACTGTTTACTGATGCCATGCAAAATACTTTCAAAAGGAAATACCAAAAGGCTTTACTTAAGCCAAATATCAAAAGGCAACTTAAATGCTTAATCCAAATACAACTTAATCCAATCAAAAATGAGAATATGATAGAACATATGCTAGAATTGAGGAGGAGAAGATACAGATGGAAGAGTATGTTTATTTTCAGTGCATCTTCATCAAAGATATTTTCTGCACATTTGGGGTAGCATGTTTTCAATGCATGCAAATTATATTTAGTGCACATTAAATGATTAGATACTAAACAAAGCTATCATAAAAAGTAAAAAAATATAGCAATGCCTCAACATAGTTATATGGAGTAACTCTCACCAGTAAGACCATTTTCTAAACAAACAGCTCACACAATAGCTAAAAGCACAACTTCAGTCAATAGCTGCAGTTTACAATAAACAATAGTCGCAGATGTCAATAATGTATTATAAATAGCTGCAGTTGACAATTTGATTCAGTCAATAACTCCAGTTGACAATAAACAATAATGTATGATAAATACCGAAGATCAAGCCAGAAAAATCAACCAACGGCCTCGATGATTTAAAAAACAGTGGTACTTACAAGAATCGTAACGCTTCCAAGTGAATCGAGGCAAAAAAATTTGAGCACCAGCGATTTTAGGGTTTACCCGACCGAGCTCGGGATGATCTGCGTATGACCTGATGGCCTCCAAGGGACGGAGCGTCGAGCTACGTATCCACGATCTGACGCTCAAGGGAATTGAGATCAGACGCGCCCAAGGGAAGAGAGGAGCGACTGAGCGATTTTAGGGTTCGCCCGAGATGATATCGGGAGGATTTTATGAGGGGAGGGTATCGGGAAGATTTTATGGTTAGCGGGGTGAGCGACCAAGCGAATGGGGCTTTTAGGGTTTACCCGACCGAACTCTGGATGATCTGCATATGACCTGACGGCGTCCAAGGGAAGGAGCGACGAGCTGCGTATCGACGATCTAGCGCTCAAGGGAATGGAGATCGGTCGCGCACAAGTCAAGAGAGGAGCGACCGAGTGATTTTAGGGTTCGCCCGAGAGGATATCGGGAGGATTTTAGGATGGGAGGGTATCGGGAGGATTTTAGGGTTAGCGGGGTGAGCGACCGATCGAATAGGGTGGCGGGTTCGGGCTTTTGTGCGAAAAAGCTGACGTTGCGTTAATTGCCACATCAGCTGCCAGCACATTAGAAAGAAAGTGGAGCTCTGAGTGGGGTATTGTAGCAGCGCCCTTTCAAATAAGATCTAAATAAATAAGCATTAATAAAATAATATTCAAATCTAATTAGATAATTTTTTTTGAATATCACATCAACATATCTAAATAACATTTCTCTGTGAACAAATCTTGCTCCACATAACATCTCACAATAAGCTATTTAGATCTTCAAAAAGGCCCGATTTTGTCCACAAAATACATAATAAATATTTTCGCTCTTTATCATTATTCAATGAACTTCGCTCAAAATACTTTCTTCGAGTTTTAAGAATATTGAACAGAAATGGCGTCTTCTTCTCACAGCTGAAATTCCATATTCCTCAGCGCTAACAGACAGGCTTCAAATGAATGCGGACAAAAGCCTCTCTCTTGTCGTCTAACGCACATATTCAAAGCGTACATTTTCACACCTCTGATCTCTCTCTCTCTCTCTATAATTTTGTCTTCACAGACTTTTCTTCTCTGCGAAAGAAACATATCAATATTTTATCTCCTGTTATCGTTTCCTTAATTTTTGTATAAAATTTATAAGAACAATACAAAACATCATATTATTTTACTTGCCGCGTGACTCTAATCAGAGCTCTGTTCCCTCTGCCCCTCAGTTTAAAGGAAGATCATTGACAAAATCTCCCACTAACAATCGAAACAAGCCTCTGTCTTCTTCCCCAATCCAAAATTCCATTCTCTGTAAACAATTCCATTGAACTTCTTCCTCTTCTGCTTCAATAAAAAACCGATCTCTGGCGATGTCCGGAATAGCCGAAGAGGCCTCCTCCCCTCTGCTGAGCTTCATGTCGATCTCACCGACAGCGCTGGGGTGGCTGAGGGAACTCAAGTCCGACGAGCGCGGCCTCCTTCTTATCCACCTCCTCTTGAACTGCGCCAGCCACGTGTCCGCCAACAACCTCGACCAAGCCAACTCCATTCTGGAGCAAATCTCCTTCCTCTCATCTCCTGAAGGCGACACCATGCAACGCATCGCTTCCTACTTCACCAAAGCCCTAGCCCTGCGCGTCCTCCGCTCATGGCCTGGCCTTTACCGCGCCCTCAATCCCTCTTCCGCCGCCGCCTCCTCCGCCGCAGCCGTCCGCCGCGTCTTCCTTGACATCTGCCCCTTTCTCCGCCTCTCCTTCGCCGTCACGAACCAATCCATTCTGGAATCAATGCGAGGGGAGAGATTTATCCACATCATCGATCTCGGGGTCTCCGATCCCGCCCAATGGCTCGCCTTTCTTCAGGCGCTCGCCGGACGGCCGGATGGGCCTCCCCATCTCCGCATCACAGCCGTCGGCGACCACAAGGAGGATCTCCTCCGCACGGGGTCGATCCTCTCCGAGGAGGCCGAGAAACTCGACATCCCCTTTCGGTTCGCCGCGGTGGCCTCAAAGCTGGAGTCTTTCTGCGCGGAGAGGTTGGGGGTGAAATCAGGGGAGGCAGTCGCCGTCAGCGCCGCGCTGCGCCTGCACTCCCTCCTCTCTTCGGATCATACAACGCAGCGCTTTCTGAGCTCCATTAGGAGCCTCGCGCCAAAGATCGTGGTGCTGACGGAGCAGGAATCGAACCACAACGGGGCGGCGCTGAAGGAGAGGTTTATCGAAGCGCTCAATTTCTACGCGGCGCTGTTCGATTGCTTGGAATCGACGGCGGGGAGGGAGTCGCTGGAGAGGGTTGCTGTGGAGAGGATGATGTTCGGGGAGGAGATAAAGAACATAGTGGGCTGCGAGGGAGGGGAGAGGAAGGAGAGGCACGAGAAGCTCGAGAGGTGGGTTTTGAGAATGGAAAAGGCTGGATTCGGGAGGGAGCCGTTGAGCTGCTGTGCTCTGCTGCAGGCAAGAAGCCTGCTGCTGCAGCAGGGGTTCGCTGTGGATGGGTATAAGGTCGTGGAGGAGAATGGTTGCTTTCTGTTCTGTTGGCAGGACAGGCCTCTCTTCTCCGTCTCGGCTTGGAATTCTAGAAGCTTTGATTGAAGAAGGTTTACCTCTTTTCTTCTCTGTTCTAGTTCTTTTTTTCACTCTTTTTTGATAGTTTTGAAGGAAGAAACGAGTTCAAGTGGACTTTTATTACCCTTCATATTATTGATATGTATAATTATATTGTTATAATTAAAACAATGCATTTTAAAATTAATTAATTTTCTTTTTTTCTGCTATTATTTTCTGTCTATCATTTTATCAGCTTAGAGCAACGCATTTTTACGTTTGCAATAAGATATGCTTTAGGTTAGGGAAGAAGTTGACTTTAAATAGTAGACTCAATTCTATATTGAGTTTTACTATATATTTTTTATATAAATAATTAGGATTTAGAGAATTAAATGTATTAAAAAAATATTATTAAATTTATTTTATTTGTGAGATCTATAAAAATACATATTTTAAATTTTAAATTCTAATCATCTATATTTTTGAAAGATATTTGAGAGCTAACTAAAAAAATTATAGAAAAAAAAAATTGACTAAAATTCGCCCGAAAATGGCATAATTCTCTTACTTCATTTGCGTATATATATTGACGCAAAATCGAAAAGCAGCGTAAAAGTTTTTACTTCACGCAAAATGCTAGTAATTTCAATTTCCCCAAAATAAATTTACTTCAGCAACATTTTTCTCTTCTTGATCATTTGTCGAGGTCATAAAAATTGAAAACCAAATGATCAAGAAGAGCAAAATGTTCAAAATATTTTGGTTCAGTTAATCAAATAATCGTGAAATAAAGAGTGATGTTATTAGTATGATTCAAGCTACAACAATAATAACAACAACGCTGAGCCTTAATCCCACCCACTAGTGGCGTCGACTACATGAATCCAGACAACATTCAGCCCTATATAACATAGTTGATCGTATAACTACTTTATGAGACTTTCCTTTAATTTTGAGTTGAATTTTTGACTTGTGCAATGCTCCAAAAGCGCTCTTCCTTTTCATTTAACTAGCTTGGTTCATATTATTCACTTGGCTTTCTATTTTGTCATTATTTTAAATAATTGAATAGATGTACATTAACCTCTCGCTCTCTATAGTAGATCATATCTCGTTGGATGAAATGTAAGAGTGTTTTTAATGTATTGTGTAATTGGAAAATCCCAATCAAAATTAAGGGAAATATTTATAGAGCAATCATGCGACCAACTATGTTGTATGGACTAAATTGAACTAAATTTTGAACAACAAAGACGAACCTTTTAGATAAAATAAGTGTTGCATATACGATGATGATGTTAATTGAAATTAGTTGTATACTAAATTTGTATATAGAATTGAAAAATAGTTATATATTTAAGTTAAAAATTATTCTCATCATTTTTTGTATGTATTAAGTGATATGGAATTAAGTGATATGAAATTGTGCATACTCTAGGATATATAATTATTACATATGTATTTTCTCACTTCAAATTATTAGAATTAAAAATAAGAAATCTCATGTAACGGATTGACTTTACTTTAGAATTTGAAATAAGCAATCCCATATAATGGATTGAATTTATATTAGAATTGTAAATGAGCAAATCTCATATAATGGATTGGCTCTATATTAGAAATGAAATTAAATAATCATATGTAATTGATTAATTTCATGTTAGTCTTAGGTTGCTTTCTTTCAATTTAATCTTCCATTGAAATGGAAGACTCGTATGCTTAAATTTGCAGGTGTACTCTTAGTCAAATACAGTATAAGTCATGCCAAAATTTTTAAGAATTCAATGATTTATAATTATATTGCATGTTGTACACTCATATAGCATATGTTAAATATTTAAAATTTTATATCTGAATTAGCAAGTATTCATATTACATGCTTTAAATTCACATTCTCTTATATATTCATATTATATTTTCATAAGAATCCCTACAATCTTAATTTAAGACACTCTTCTAAATCATTGGCCAAATACATTATCTAATGATTTGGATTAGTTTCATTCTAATATAGTATTAGATATTGTTGTGACGTATCAATATTGAGTTTAGTGATTCTCAATATTGGGGTCGTCACAAGCTTTCAACAAGGCATTTACCTCACTGGAGGAACTGCCGGAGGTGGCGGGAGAAGAGCTCTGTCCATGATTCATTGTCGTACAAATCAAAGTTTATAAAATAATAGCCTAATTCAGGAATTTGAGAGAATAAATAGGATAACTCTATTATTCATTCAAAATTAAAATACATGATGTAGGAGGATACAATAAATAACATAGGAAAAAGGCTAAGACATATATCTGATATATTTGGCAGTAAAACCACGGTAGAAGTCTTCGTAGGTAGCCTCTCTTTGCATTCCCTCGCGCTTATGAGTGAGTGCTCATAAGGTGACATTCCACCAGTCTTCGGCTTAGTCTTGAAAGAGGAGAGATACTATGGAGACTCTAATGTCATCTGGGCAATCAATAGCTTCAAACACGAAGGTTGCCCGCCTTAGCCACTCCTTGACTAAAATTGGGAGGTCAAACCCCCTGAAGGCACCGTGCTGAAGTAGTCGACCTAGCACTCGGACGCCAGGCTCTGATACCCCTTCTACGTACCTCCTGTACTGCTAGTGGAATTGGGAGACATACTCCCACATAGCCTCAAATCACCAGTGATACCACCAAAACAACATCCTTGAGCGTCTAACGATTCCATAAGTTAAATTAGTTTACTTATATCTTATTGATTTCTTTAGTCTATCGTCTTTGACTATTTCATCTCACCTATGTATGTATTTCTCATTCTTAAACTTCTTTATTCTGAGCAGGATATTGCGGTAACTTGGATGTAAACTATAATGCATTTGTTTAGTGACTGTCTTGTTAGAAGGATCATCCATAAGGTAGAGAGAGAAATGTAAATTTCAATCTGGCACCTTATGAAATTCTCTGATACCACCCTGTGGCGCCCCACCCCTTTATCCACAATCATTAGACTAAGGAGTGGAGTATCACTTTGGCAAATCTCTTACTTAAGATTGGATTAGGTATAGACACCAATCCACTAGTAAGGAAGAGGTAAGCCACTGCATACATGCCATAAACCCAGTCACTAAGCGAATACAAATCAGAGTGCGGAAGCAAAGTAAAATAAATATACATTCAGTTTATCACAATAAATATGAAAAGTGCAATATACAGCTCATAGTATAAAGTACAGTAAAGAAAAATACAGTCAGAGGTACCTGTATTATTACAGCATTGAATAAATAGTTTAAAAGATGGAAATAGAAGTCTCTCATCCACACATTATGTTAAAAAGAAAACTAAGCAGCTTCTGGTTCTCTCGGCTAATGCTCCTCTTCAATATAAGGCTCCTCATCCTCAGCACCCAGCTCCTCAAACCTATCTGAATCTGATATTGTCAATTTCATAATACCAGAGCCCCAGCCAATAAAAGAAAATTCTTATTATATAATTATCTAAGTACATTTTAGGCTAAATATTTTTCATGAATTATTAATGTCACCACTTACATATACAAAACCAAAACAAACTATCTAATATATGATCAGTAAGCATACAAGAAGCAGAGTTATAAATACAGCATTTATAACTAAATAAGGTTTGAAGCAAAAAGGCACACCTCATGCAAACTAAGCAAGGATAGTATATATACATAATACAGTAAGTAAAAGTACTGAAATAAAAGTTTAGTCCTAAATATGTTGATAATCATATGACATATATTGATTTAAAATAGTTAATCTAAAAATGGTACATATAGTAAGCAGTAAAATCTAGCATCCTATAAATATGTACAAGTGAGCAGGTAAGTAAAATACATCTGAGTAAAATAACATGAATCATTAAAATAATAAGCAGTAAACTGAAACATAAATATATATGTACAACTGCCATATTAGAAAAATTGGCCAATCGAGCCCAGATAAAAATTCCCAAAGCCTTTTTGGGCTAGGACAGACAAAACAGAATAGCAAACCTGAAGAGACAGTAAATACAAATGTAGAAAAATTTTAGTTATTTTACTTTTGTTTTTGTGGACACATCCAGAAACAGCTGTGGAGTTAAGCACGTTTGCAAGACTACACGGGTTCCAAGCTTAACACACACTCCTCAATGAGTAATGTTAAGCATACTTATTACTCCTTACCCCTATCAATTAAGGTAAATATGCATCAGAACCTACCAAAATATATTGAACCCTAAGTCAATTGTTATCCTAATTATTTTATGTTTTCATTTTATACACAAAACTTTTTTCTTACATGACATGTCCAAGGAAATAAGCTCAAAATACAAGGAAATGTGTAGCATAAGAAATCAAGTAGTAAGCAATGGACTCTTTTATACATGGTGACACTGTTGTTGTCTAATTGAACTATTCTAACTATTCTAAGTTACATAAGTTTAGGGTCTCTAATTCCTGCTATCGAGTGTAACTTAGAAATACGGCCTTATAGGTTATAAAATATTAGAACTAGCTAGGTCCTAATATGATTAAATTAATGTCGACTATATAAGTTAAATAAGAAATCATCATAACTTAGTTTATGAATTTAGATGTTCTAGACTAACAGCTGTTCAAGATCTACTAAGCCTAGGAATTATGATTTTAGCACCATGAACTGGAGTTAAGCACATAATCCAAATATAAAGTCTAAGGATCTAAGGTTTTTAAATTCTAAGTGAACTAATGATTGAGATAAATCCTATTAAGTAAAGTCAAGCTTAATAGGATGATTTTCTTATTCTTAATTTTAAGATTGAAATATTAAATAATCATTAACAAACTATGAAAATCTATAAACTATAAAAATTAAGGATTCATTCATTAAATAACCCTATTATTTAATAAATAAAATCTAATATAATATCTAATCTTTTTCCTAAAGAATAGGTCCTAAGGTGAATTGAGAATTCCTAATAAGCTCCTAATGAAAAGACTTAGAGAGGTTCTAAGAGTTGATTAAATTTATTTTCATTTGCTATTTTATTTAATTTAAGAAAGTTAAGGGTGCATTTCAGCTAAGTAAGAAATATTTTCCTTAGAAATTTTTAAGCCTTTAAGGGAGATTCTTAGATAAGTATTCAAATTAGAAAATGTATGACTTAAATTGAGTCTAAATTAGTTTTATTACTGATCTTATTGATTTAATTGATAATTTAGGGGTTAAGGGTACTTAACTTAAAATTTGGGCAAAATGACCATTTTGCCCCTACTTAAGGGTCCAAAAAGTTACTTTTTGATTTAAAGCTCAAAATTGGAATTTTTTATTACCAAATGATTCGTTAATATCTAACATAAAGATAGATAGTAGGTACACCAAATTTGGATAAGAAATGAGTCCCATAGGTCCAAACTATAGTTTTTGACCTAAGGGGTATTTTAGTAATTTGCACCTAATAGAATCTAAAATTTTATGCAGTTTATTATTGGTTGCTATTCAAGATTCCATAGAATCCAAGAATACTAAATTCTGAGATTATATGGTTTAAGTTATGGGTGTTCTAAGATCCAATGGCAATTAGGTAATTTTTTATGGTCGATCAAGGGGGCAAAACCAAACTTTTCCATTTGAGGTCAAAATTTAATAAACTCAGTGTCTATAGCTTTTCTATGACACACTGAGTACTTTAACTGAGAGTAAGTCCAATTTAGACCTCAATTGGTCATGTTATGAGCAAACTAAGGTTCAGAGTGTTTAGGTCAACTTAGAGTTTCTAGGGTTCATAACTAAAATTTTATTATAAATCATTATTGGTACTAAAACTCTAAATCATCTAGCACTTTAAATTTTTTATTTTGGGGCTTAATTGACTAAGATATGGCTAAAGCAAAATCTAGAGTTTTAAGGGGTAATTATGATAGGTTCTAAAAGTCATTAAGCAAATTATTGATCAAACAATAAAGTTAACACTATCATGGTATTCCTGAGATTCTCCTGATTACTTTAAGATCTATATTAGCTATATTTGGGTCACTAGGTACAAAGTTATGATGCTTCAAAGTTTTGGTACAAGTGATGAGATATCCTAAAATGTCACTATATTATCTAGGCTTCCTATGAAAAATCGGATACTACCAGAATATTCCTCTCATTTTCTTAATTAAAATGAGATATATATTCAATATGTTTAAATTATTGCATTAAAAGTTATGATATCCTAAAATTTGTATTAATTATATTATATTTGTATTAATTAAATTTTCTTACTATCCATGTATATATAAATTAAATTAAGTTACTGATTATTAATTAACTAATTAAATAAGATTAATATTTAATTGCACTCATTAATTAAATTAATCAATGTCAATTAATAAATTTTAACTACTATTTAAATTAAGTTAATTATTAAATCTATTAATTTAATTAATATTATTTACTGTTAATTAATTAGCTTATCTACTATCTAATTATTATTAATATTAATTGATCACTAAATAATTTATACTAATCATAGTTAACTAATCTAATTAATTAACTACTAATTACACACATAACGGTAATTTAGTCTAATTATAATTATACTTTTCTATTATATATATAAATTTTTTTTTAATGCCACTTCGGCTTCCTTTTTCATTTTATCCAGAAGAATATTTACAAATTGACTTCGGGATTGATTACTAAATATATATATATATATAAATTTTTTCTTAATGCCACTTCGGCTTCCTTTTTCATTTTATTCGGAAGAATATTTACAAATTGACTTCGGGATTTGATTACGAAAACTACCTCAGAATCCCTTACCAAACAATACATAAAAAAAAACATGATAACTGATTTAATTCGTTGACAAAAAAACTTTTCAAAACAGACAAAAGGCTAATAATAATCAAAAAAATTGGAAAAGTATATATATCTAAACACACATATATATATATATATATATATATTGCAAGATTTTACCAGCGGGACCCACAGGATGCCACGTGGCAGAGAGGCCACGGGCCCGTGGGCTGGGACCCACAGCTGCAGCTGAAGCAACCGCAGCGCAGCAAGGGCCCCCACGCTGAGTCAACCTACTCGGTAGACGAGGGTCGGGCTTGACCCAACCCAGAACCGGATGCTTCGGCTCCTAGGGTTTCGAGGGACACGAGAGTCGATTCCTCTGAAAGGAAACCACCGATTCAGTCCGATCGAGCGTGTGTGGGAATGATCAGACCGTTGGATCTATCGATGTGCTTGCGATATAGGTGTAGGAACAATAAAATTTGTGATCGAAGTAGCATTAAGGGAGGTAGGGTAGTACCTGATGTGCGGTGCTTTGAGTTATGGTTCGAAAAGTGATGGTCCAAGCTCGATCTACAAAAGTCTCGACATTTATGCGTTGACGCGAGCCTTATGGGGTGCCGGGCGGAGTGGTTGAGGTCGGGGGTGCGGGGATTGGTTGAGCGTGCGATGGGGGATGTCGCGTGGAACCCTAGGGTTCGCAGGCGGGGGAGGAAAGGCGAAAGCTGTCTGATCTCAAATCAGACGGCTCGGATTGACCTGTCAGATCTGACGGGCATTCAAACGGCAGGCGCAGAAAAAGGCGGACAACGTCAAGTGCTTAACGGCCGCGAAAATTTTAATTAATTATTAGCAATAAAATTAATTAATTAATTAATTTAAATTCTTTTTTTTCACTTTTTTGAACTAAAAATGAATTAATTTAATGACTCACAAACTTTCCAAATATTCACTCCTAGCAAATTGAGGGGTGATGAATGCAACGGCGACGTCAGATTTTTTATCCGACGAATATTTATTTTCCTAATTTCGAGGTATTTAGATATTATTAAAATATTCAACAAAATTTTGACGACTTCTGATTGCCTCCAAAACATCACCCCTAGCTAATTTGGGGGCAATGAGCGTAATGGTAAAATCCAATTTTTGATCTGAGGTCAATTTAGATAGGTCAAATTCTAGGGTTTCTGGATTTTCTCAAAAATCAGGATTTGCTCCATTTGACCTATGATTTGGACTACGTCTTAGTGGTGAACTCTTAATGACCTAATTAGAACTTATGATAAAAAAAAATTAGGACTTGGGCCAAGTCCTAACTGACTTGGGTGACAACCTGGGTTGTTATAATCTGGCCATAACTTTTGGCAATGTCAAGCAATCTGTATAGTGGACAATCAGTAGATCACCCATCCTTCTCAGATGCAACATCAAGCATCCATACAAGTTGGAAGGCAATATCTCACAAAAGCCACCAGACCAGCTCATGTACCTTCAGCTACTTTAATGTAAAGGAGAGGTCCATCTATTACTCCAAAAGCACCAGCTGCTAATCAAAGGGGAAGACCAATTGCTCCCCAACAAGCTGCTTATGCGAGAATCTATACCCTCACCCAAGTTCTAGCTCTAAAAGATAACGAAGTGATATCAGGTACCGCATTGTTTCCTTTTATAAATATCTTTCATATTATATTTAAATATAATATGAATTATCTTTCATTTTAAACTCTAGGCACCTTATATTTCAATGACAAATCTCGTGACACATTACTTAACACTAGTGCAAGCCACTCGTTCATTTCAGAATGATTTTCCAAAACTCTTAAACTATCATATTACAACTTAGCTAAAGCTTTGAATATCGAGTTACCATCTGGTGCTCTCATGAGTGCACAAAAATGTTCTTACTGTAATATACCAATTAATGGTAAGGCATATCAAGCAAACCTGATAGTACTACCTATAATATTTTTTGACATTATTATAGGAATAAATTAGCTCAATAAGCATAAAGTTATGATTGATTATTAAATAAAGAATATCATTATCAAGGGTGGGAGCAAGCCTAAAATATTTATAGGAAAATTAGGTATTTCAGCATCTTTAATCAATGCTTCATAAGCTGAGAAATTAATTCAAAGGCAATGTAATGCATACTTAGTAATAATAATGGGAGAAAGATGGAAGAAATTCCTTTAGCAGACACTCAAATTGTAAATGAGTCTAAAGATGTATTCCCTGATGAATTGCCTGGATTACCATCTGTAAGAGAAATTAAATTTTCAATTGAGTTAATTCCTAGCACTAAATCAATAGCAAAAACACCTTACCGTATGGCACCCAAAGAACTGCAAGAACTAAGTGAAAAACTACAAGAGCTGATGAAGAAAGGCTTTATTCAATAAAGCATGTCATCATGTGGAGCCCCAGTGCTCTTTGTAAAGAAGAAAGATGATTCAATGCGAATGTGCATCGATTAGCATTAACTTAATAAGGTAACATTTAAAAATAAGTACCCTCTACCACGTATTTATGATTTATTTGATAAATTAGCTGGAGCTAAGATATTTTCTAAGATAGATCTAAGATCATGCTATCATCAATTAAGATACAAATGAGAAGATATTCTGAAAACAGCATTTAGAACTTGCTACGATCATTATGAATTCAAGATTATGTCTTTTGGTATAACCAATGCTCCGTCCATCTTTATGGACTTAATGCAATGACTTATTAGACCGTATTTGGATAAGTTTGTAATAGTATTCATCGATGATATTCTAATTTATTCTGAGAGCAAGGAAGAACATGAAAATCATCTAAGAATTATTTTGGAAACTCTAAGGCATCATTAGCTTTATGCCAAATTTTCTAAATGTGAATTTTGGCTAGATTCTGTAGCTTTCTTAGTCCATGTAATGGATGTCGAAGGAATCAAGATCGATCAAAAAAATATAAGCGTCATTCAGGAATAGCCCCAACCAAAGACCATGACAGATATTTCTCAGTTTTTTTAGTTTAGCAGGATATTTTGGAAAATTTGTTAAAAGATTTTTGCAAATAGCTGTACCTTTAACCAAATTAACACAGAAAGCAGTTCCGTTCATTTGCAGTCAGCAATGTGAGAAATCTTTTCAACAGCTAAAACAAGCATTAACAACCACCCCAATACTAACTCTACCACACGAGATAATAAATTATCAAGTTTATACTGACACGTCCATAGTAGGGCTTGGATGTGTTCTCATGCAAGAGAAGAATGTAGTAACATATGCATCTAGGCAATTAAAGATTCATTAAAGGAATTACCCAGTGCATGACTTAGAACTGACAACATTAGTGTTTGCCTTAAAAATATGAAGGCACTACCTATATGGAGTGAGATGTAAAACTTTTACCGATCATCAAAATTTAAAATATATTTTCACTCAAAAAGAGTTAAACTGTCGTAGCTGATGCCCACAGTAGAAAAGCAGACCTAAATGCTATAATGGAAAGTCCATTAATGGAAGAATTTAGAAAGTTAAGCATAAAACATATTAATAGAAAATAGACAAATAATTTACTTGAAAATAATACCACAGAGCCTACGTTCATGCAGCGTATAACAATTGCCCAATAGATAAATAAGGGATATTCCAAGCTAAAAGTGGACATCAAAAATGGTCGCATAACAGATTTACATCTACAAAAAGGAGTTTATATTTATCATGGAAAAATGATTTGAATTCCAAATGATTTATACATTCAGAATCAAATTCTAACTGAAGCTCACAACTCAGAATACATAATTCACCCTAGAAATAATAAAATGTATAGGGATCTAAGAGAAACCTTTTTGTGGCCTGGACTAAAGAAAGATATAGCTGAATAAGTCGCTAAATATCATGTCTGCAGTTTGGTAAAGGCATAACATCAACGACCATGTGGACTATTATATACATTAAATATCCCAGAGTGGAAATGGTATGATATTTCTATGGACTTTGTCATAGGATTGCCCAAAAGCCGTACTGGAGTCGATGTGATTTGGATAATCGTAGATCATCTAACAAAATCCTCACACTTCCTTTCGATTAAGCAAATAGATTCAGTGGAAAAGCTAGCTAAGTTATATATTAAAGAAATAATCAAACTTCATGGAATACCTAAAATTATTGTCTCGAATCGTAACGACAGATTTACCTCCCATTTTTGGAAGGCAGTACATCAAGATTTGAGAATAATATTGGCTATAAGTACAGCATTTCACCCTCAAATAGATGATCAGATCGAGAGAGTAAACTAAGTACTTGAAGATCTTCTTCGATTAAGCATAATAAACTTCAATGGTACTTGGGAAGATCACCTTCCATTAGTGGAGTTTGCATATAACATGTATCAGTCATGTATTAGAATGGCCCCATATGAGGCTTTGTATGGCAAAAAATGTAGCACGCCATTAGCTTGGACTAAAGTAGAAATTGTTTATTTATACAGATCTGATATATTTGAGGAAACTAATAAGAAAATTCATATGATAAAGAGCAGAATTGCTATAGCTCAAGATCGATAAAAGAAATACCATGATGCTAAACCTTAATGCTAGAATTTCAAGTAGGAGATCATGATTATCTAAAGGTAAGCCCAATAAAAAAAGTTCATAGATTTGGCATAACAGAGAAGTTAAGTCCAAGATACGTTGAACCCTTTGAAATAATTACCAAAATTGAAGATGCCGCTTATAAACTCAAATTACTAGACAATTTTTTTGTCATTCACAACATATTCCAACTTTTTTCATTACGAAGGTGTCTACATAAATCATTCCAGCAAGTGTCTATCCCTTCAATCAACTTTCAACCTGATCTAACTTATAAAGAAGAACCACTCAAAATATTGGATTCATATAATCAGGAATTACAAAGTTGTCACATCCATATAATGGAATAATTCATCAGAAGAAGGAGCCACTTGAGAAAGAGAAGACTCCATGAGAAAGAATTACCCAACACTGTTCAATATGTCAGGTATTATTCTCACCCATAAATAAGTTTGTTTGCATGATATCGAGGACGACATCATTTTTATATAAGGGAGATTGTAACGACCCAAGTCGTTATTAGGATAATTATGACTAAACCCAACTCAAAAATTAGGATCCTGAGTGACTTCAAAATTAGAAAAAATTAAAAATACCATTGGATAGCGTATATTTTTGTGGTCGTAATGCCCAAGTTGGAAACAATCTCGATAACGAAATACTCCTGAATTAATTTTTGAATTATTTAAATTCAGTAAATTGGGAAAATTAAATACAAATCCAAATTTAGCAATTTTAGTGCCGTTGGATTAAGAATATTCTAAAAAGGCTAAAGAAAAAGTTCCGTTGAATTTATAGCTCCTGATTGACCATAATTAATTTTTGAAGTATTAATCTTCAAAAATTAATAAACAACAAATCTTGCTCCAAATTGAAAATTTTTTATGCGAGTGTATTTTTCTTATCAAGATACACCTCCATGTTAAGTTTTATTATTTTCTGGAAAAAAATGAAAGAGAGAGATAGGAGAGAGAAAGATGAAAGAGAAAAAAGGAAAAAAAAAGGAGGAAGAGAATATCAAATTGAACACTCCAACAATTATGACAAATTTTCTCTCATTCGTCCCATCCAAATAATGGATGAAAAAGAAATTAATTAATTAGTTTAAAAAAAAAGAGTTTATAAATACACCTCCCAATTCTCCCATTTCCACATCCCATCCCTGACTCCTCTGTTATTATTATTTCTTAGAAAAAAATGGAAGAGAGAGAAAGAGAAAAGAGAAAGAAGAGATAAGAATGAGAAAGAGAATATCAAATTGAACACTCTAATAATAATGACAAATTTTCTCTCATCCATCCCATCCAAATAATAGATGAGAGGGAAAATAATTAATTAATAAAAATAAAAATAAAAAGTTTATAAATACACCCCCCACTTCCCTTATTTCCACATCTCCTCCCCACTTCTCCTCTCTTCCCCCACTCCCCTCCCCTCTCTTCTTCTCCCCTCGACGTCCTCCTTCTCTTTCCCGGCCACCACCAGTACCCTCACCAACCTTTAGTAAACCTTCATCAACACCAATATAGAGTTAGAAATGTTTTTTATTCTTTTCATTTCTTCTTATTCTTTTAATAATAATAATAATAATATTATTATTATTATTATTATTAATATTATTACTAATATTATTATATTTTCTTTTTTGTAATTTTCATTTCTGTCATTTACTTTTTTTCTATATCTATATATATTTTCTAATTTATACAACTTTTATTTCTGTCATTTTCCTTTGGTTCATCTAAGATTATGTAGCTTTCAGAAATCAAGGTCGATCAAAAAAAGATAAGCGTCATTTAGGAATGGCCCCAACCAAAGATCGTGACATATATTTGTAGTTTTCTCTGTTAGTCGGGTGTTATCAAAAATTTGTTAAGGGATTTTCACAAATAGTTGTACATTTAACTAAATTAACATAGAAAGCATCTCAATTCATTTGGATTCAACATGCAATGAATCTTTTCAACAGTTAAAATAAGCATTAACAACTGTCCCAGTACTAACCCTACGACAAGAGACAAAAAATTATCAAGTTTATACTAATGTGTCTATAGTAGGGCTTAGATGTGTTCTCATGCAAGAGAAGAAGGTAGTAGAATATGAATCTATGCAATTAAAGATTCATTAAAGGAACCACCCAGTGGATGACTTAGAACTGGCAGCAGTAGTGCTTGCCTTAAAAATATGGAGGCACTTCCTATATGGATTGAGATGTGAAATTTTTACAGATCATCAAAGCTTAAAATATATTTTCACTCAGAAAGAGTTAAACTGTCGACAAAGGTGATGTTTGGAATTAATCATCGACTATGATTTAGACATACAATATCATCTTGGTAAAGCTAATGTCGTACCTGATGACCTCAACAGAAAAATAGATCTAAATGCTATAATGGCAATTCCATTAATGTAAGAATTTCAAAAAGTTAGGTAAAAAACCTATTAATGGAAAGCAGTTAAATAATTTACTTGAAAATAATACTACAGAGCCTATATTCATGCAGCATATAATAATTGCCCAAGAGAATGATAAGGGATATTCTAAGCTAAAAGTAGACATCAAAAATGGTCGCATAACAGACTTACATCTGCAAAAACAAGTTTATATTTATCATGGAAAATGAATTTGGATTCCAAATGATTCATATATTCGAAATTAAATTCTATATGAAGCTCACACTCAGGGTACACAATTAACACTGGAAATAATAAAATATATAGGGATTTGAAAGAGACTTTTTGGTGGCTTGGACTAAAGAAAGATATAGCTGAATATGTTGCTAAATATCATGTCTGTAGTTTAGTATAGGCAAAATATCAAAGACCAGGTGAACTATTACATCCATTCTATATCCTAGAGTGGAAATGGTCCGATATTTCTATGGACTTTGTGATGGGATTGCCCAGAAGCCATATTGGAGTAGATGCGATTTGGGAAATTATTGATCATCTAACAAAATCAGCACACTTCCTTCTGATTAAGCAAATAGATTCAATGAAAAAGCTGGCCAAGTTATATATTAAAAAAATAAATAAACTTCCCTAAAACTATTATCTCGGATCATGATGGCAGACTTACCTCCCATTTTTGGAAGGCAGTACATCAAGATTTGGGGACAATATTAGCTATCAGTACAATATTTCACCCTCAAACAGATGGTAGAGAGTAAATCAAGTACTTAAAGATCTTCTTTGATTAAACATATTATACTTCAGTGGTAGTTGGGAAGATCACCTTCCATTAGTAAAGTTTGCATACAACTACAGCTATCAATCATGTATTATAATGGCCCCATATAAAGCTTTGCATGGCAGAAAATATAGTACGCCATTAGCCTGGACTGAAGTAAAAGATGTTGAGTTATACAGATTTGATCTAATTGAAAAGACTAATAAGAAAATTTATCTGATAAAGTGCAGGATTATTACAGCTCAAGATTAATAAAAAAAATATCATGATGCTAAACATCGAATGCTAGAATTTCAAATAGGAGATCATGCCTATCTAAAGGTAAGCCTAATAAGAGGAGTTCATAGATTTGGCATAGCTAGGAAGTTAAGTCCAAGATATGTTAAGCCCTTCGAAATAATCACCAAAATTGGAGACATCACTTATAAGCTTAAACTACCAGACAATTTTTCTATCGTTCACAACGTATTCTATATTTCTTCATTACAAAGGTGTTTATAGAAACCGTTTCAGCAAGTGTCTTTCCCTTCATTCAACCTCCAACCTAATCTAACTTACAAAGAATAACCACTCAAAATATTGAGTTCAGATAATCGGAAATTACGGAGTCATCACATCCCAATGGTAAGAGTACAATGGAAGAATTTATCAGAAGAAGAAGCCACTTGGGAAAGAGAAGACTCCATGAGGAAGAATTACCCAACACTATTCAATATGTCAGGTATTATTCTCACCCATAAATAAGTTTTGTTTACGTGATATCAAGGATGACATTATTTTAAAGTAAGGTAGTCTATAACGACCCAAGTCGTTACTAGGATAATTATGACTAAAACTAACTCAAAAATTAAGACCCCGGGTGACTTCAAAATTAGTAAAAACTAAAAATACAGTTGGATAGAGTATATTTTTATGACCATAATACTCAAGTTTGAGAGTAATCAGGATAACAAATACTCTTAAATTAATTTTTAAATTATTTAAATTCAGTAAATTGGAAAATTAAAAACAAGTCCAAATTCAATGGATTAAGAATATTATACAAAATTACAGAAAAAGTTTTGTCAAATTTAGAACTCCGGATTGACCATACTTAATTTTTACAGTTTTATCTTTAGAAATTAATAAAAAATAAAATATTGTTCCAAATTAAAAAATATTTGTGCAAGTATTTTTTTTTTATCAAGATACACCTCTGTGTCAAGTTTCATTAGTTACTGGAAAACAAATGGAATAGAGAGAAAGTAGAGAGAGAAATTTGAGAGAGAAAGAGAAAAAAAGAGAAAAAAAAGAGAAAAATGAGGAAGAGAAAGCCAAATTGAACATTTAAAATATTTATGAAGAAAATGACAAATTTATTCACATCTAAATAATGAAGGAGAGAGAATATTTAATTAATAAATTAATTAAAAAAAGTTTATAAATATACCCCCACCTTCCCTTATTTTCTCATCTCCTCCCCACTCCCTTCTCCTCCCTCACTCCCCTCACCCATTCCCCTTCTCCCCTCCATTTCCTCCCTCTCTTCCTCAGCCACTACCGACCTCCATTAAAGCCTCATCAACAATATTATAGAGTAAGAAATGAGAAATAGAAAAAATAAATTTATATTCTTTTCTTCTTCTTATTTTAATAATAATAATAATAATAATAATATTATTATTATTAATATTAATATTATTACAATTATTATTATATTTCAATTTTTGACATTTTTTTTAAATATGTATATATTTTCAAATTTCTGCAACTTTCATTTCTATCATTTTTCTTTTTTTTCTATATATGCATACATTTTTTAATTTCTGCAACTTTCATTTTTGTCTTTTTTTTTTCTATATATGTATATATTTCATAATTTTTGCAATTTTTATTTCTGTCATTTTCTTTTTTATCTATATATGTATATATTTCTTAATTTCTCCAACTTTCATTTCTTTTTATCTATATATCTATATATTTCTTTTTTTTTCTATATATGTATATATATCCTAATTTTTGCAATTTTCATTTTTTCATTTTTTTTCTAAATATGTATATATTTTCTAATTTATGTAACTTTTATTTCTGTCATTTATATATATATATATATATATTTATTTATTTATAAATTTTGCAACTTTAAATTTAGTAATTTATTTTCATTTAATATATATATATATATATATATTAATAAAAAATAATTATTATTTTTTATATATAAAGATAATTAACCAAGATAATATTAATATTAATATTTTTACTAAAATAAAATAAACAATATTATTTTTTCATTTAATTATTTTATTTGTAGCATTTACATCGCTATTAAGCTTTGTGACCCACTTTGATATATTTATATGAGATTTTGTGCTCAGAGTTTGAAATAAATGATCAGAAATCAATATTATGGGTTCATTCAGGTTGATCTCAAGTCTGTACAGATAATACGTTAGGCCAGTACAGACTGATATCGAGAGAAATAAGAAGACTATACTTAGCCTTTGAGGGGGATTGTGGAGTTAGTCAGAAATCCATATCTCAGATAATTAGATAGATGTATTTAACTCATCGATTATTCTGTAATTTTGTCCAACATAATAAATATTATATATTACTGTATTTTCTTTCAAAATGAGCATATATCTTAAATATATATATTGTATTCATAATCATAAGCATATCACACTTAAATATCATATTTTATTTATATATGTTTCTCATGCAGAATCACGTTGCTTAAATGCAAATTTTGATGTCCTATAAACTTTACTTAGACTTTTATGTCTAATTAAATATTTTCTTCTTTTTTTGTTCTCCCTATCATATATATATATATATATATATATATATATATATGGTAGTTCAAGAACAAACTTTGGATCAAGCTTTTGTGGAGGAGCCAATACATGATGGAGCAACTTATATATTAATTTTCTTAGTTTTAAAATTTTGCTTAGTATGTAATAGATTTTGTAAAATAATTATTATTTTTGTAATGAATATATATTTTTTATTATTCTAGTATTTCTTAATGTTACAATGAATGTGGAAGTGTGTATTTTATATGCCTATAAATACACTGTTATACTAAACCCCGATATGATCATGGGGAGTGAGCATCTAACGCTGGATTAGCTACGATGACCTAGCGGCGGGTCGCCACACCCTGCCCGGCCACCAGTGGATTTCCCTCCACCTATGGAAACTAGTGAGGTAAGTCACATTGCCTCTAAATCCTTATTTCTCCTAAACTCATTTTAAGACCCATTTGAGCTAACCCTAATTATTCCAAATTAGGGTTTGGGTTTGTGGGGCCCTGTACTTTCCCACGGCTACGCTAATACTAATATTAGCAGAACTGCGGGGAGTACGGTGCTCCACTCCGGTGGCAAATCCCCAACTTAAGTAGAGTCAGGTATGACCCAACTCGCCTTAAGCCAAGGACTTGTCACCCTGTAGGAGAACTGTGAACATACATCAATATAAATCAAAGTGGCGAAAGCAAGAAATAGTATAATATAACGTCCACATACATTAACATAGTATAAGCGAGTAAAAGAAATGGTAACTCAGATCAAATGCAGAAAAATAAATATATCCAAAATTTAATTATTACAAACTGAATTTAATGGAAATAAAAATCTCTCAATCTCACTACAAAAAGAAAAAATCTATCTAAGCAGCAGTAGGAAAATCCTCCTCCTGCACCGGCTCCGATCCCACAGTAGTGCCGACAAGCAACTCTGAATCTAACATTTGTCGGTATCACAAATGCCAGGGCCCCAGCCAACAAAAGAAAAATGTTACAGTTAGACAATTGTCTAAGTACATTTTAAGCTATTTAAGTGAACTGAGTATTTAAGATATCACATTTAAAGATTTTAACGTGCAAGCATTAAAAAGGTGCGACAAGCTACAAGAATGGGGTAGCTATAGACTAATTATTCATAGCTAATTAATAGGTATGTAAAATAACATACAAAAACAATAACTAAATATGGTGAGGCTAAAAGCAAAAGTAATTACAAGTACTGAAATAAATCTGATCCTAACATGCTTATGATCACATGAAAATATGTTGAGTATAATAAGAATACAAGTGCTGAAATTGATATACAATTATAGCATCCTAAACATGCCAATATCTTAGTACTAATCATGTGAGAGCGTATATACAAGCATGTAGATTGACATGAAATAGGCCACTGAGACATGTGGCAAAAGTAAACTAAGTATATGCATGAGCAAAAGTAAAGCCACTAAGACATGTGGCAAAGCAAGTCAAGCACTAAAAGAAAAGCCATTGAAGCATGTGGCAAAGCAAAACTGTAATAACTCTAGTTGTTATCCTAGCTAAATCTGGATTAATTAAGCCAAACTAAGCTTTGATTTTGATTTTATTAGACTCAATGGGTCATTTAAACCTAACCTTAGAAGTTTGGGATCAATCGGAGCTAAATTAGAAATTTTCATATTTTTGGCTATTTTTAAGCCCTAAAAATACCTAAATTAAATTGATCTCCAAATCAAAGTTTGATTTCATTTTTGAATTTCTCACCCCCAAATTAGCTAAAAGTGAATTTTTGGGAATTTTTGGAGCTCATTTAGTCATAAATTGGATTTAGAATAATTAGGATTTATTATATATTATTTAATTAATTTTAATTATATTTAAATTAAATATTTTAATTAATTTAAATGGTAGGATTTGCAGTTGGGACCACGGCAGATCCGATGCGGGGTCCCGACAGCGATGCACGAGTTTAAGCCACTCGATGCACTAACACGCATCTCAGTGCGTAATCCAAAGGCTCGCGCTACTCCACCCCGTGATCTGATCTCAGACGCTCGATCGACATCTTATATCTGACTGTTCAGAATTTAATCTGTGTGATCGTTAATCAGTATCCACATCAGACCATCCATCTCCAATGACTTCGCCATCAAACGGCTACCAATCACCCCGCCCTATTCACCTTCGTCCCGCGGAGATCCCCGACCCGATAGAAGGAAAATTCACCGTACCTGCCACATCGATCCTATCTTCCACTCCTCCGCCAGGTCACCTAGGTCGTTAGGGACTTCCCGTTTTTGGCCAAACCACCTTGGCAGCCTGGAGGCCGAGTAAGCAACCCCATGGAGGCCAAGCTGTTGAGACAGCTGGCCTGAGCCTGTGCCTTGGTCCTTGACCTCGACAGCCACCCCTAAACTCTCCCCAGCCTATAAATACCATTCGGGAATCACAGTGAGTTCCTTTACTCACTATGATCCCCTCCATTGCTTGTTAGAGCTCCCATCCCTCCCGGCGATCTCCTTATATTCCCCAGGTGACTCCAGTGCCTAGAACCGCTGATAGGGGGTGTGTTTTTGGCGTTCAAACCCCCAGCCAACTTCTACAACTATATGGAGTACTCAGAACACTCCATTTCATCCCTGACGTAGCTAGTTACCAAACTTCAGGTACAACCTCTGTCCTATCTACAGTCAAGTTGGTTTAGGCTCGACTCTCCTACAATTGAACACTAGGTGCTGTGATAGGATCAAATTCTAGTGTCTGGCCTGCCTGCTAAGATATTAGGAAAGATTGGCAGTGGACCTGATGGTGTGATCGTCATCCGGTAAGGCACTGGCAGTCAGTCCTTTGGCCGAGGAATTGTGATGATTCATTGAGGTGCTGGATCCTCATCCAGTGTCCCAATTCCTTTCTAAGTGATTGTTGAGTGGTGGCAATCACTGGGCTCGACCTGATCAATCGATTCGACCAAGATTCGATCAACTTAGAATGAGCCCAAACCTTCAAAATTCCTCGAGCAGCACTACGGTGATGCAGATTATCCCAGAACCTCTTGACTCGCCCTATCGCTCCTCTACAGGTCCCTGAACGTGTAGGGATAGGCGCGCTCTTGTGGCATAGCCTCTGTGAGGAGAATTTGCTCCTCACAGGTGTGGCTTAGGAGACACCTTGGCCGAGTGGTCCTCTAGCGATCCGGCGCCTCCCAGTTGGGGCTTCATGGTCCATTCAATGCGTCTAGGGTCAGGGATGGTGTAGCTGTCAAGATCAGGGCACGGCTTGGCTGGAGCATGGAGAATTTGACTCTGGAAGTGAACCCTAGGGTTCGGGCATCGGGTGCCTCTCTGCAAAGAAGATGATGGATTTCGGGTCGGGCCGACCTCGACCTGCGCCTTTTGGATTTCGGGCCGACATAAATATTAAAAGGAATTCTGAATTAATTTCCTTAAGGAAATTAATTCAGAAATTCAAACCTAAAGTTTTTATTTAAGTAAAAATACATAATAAACTAACTTAATAACTTTAGCTATACTGATCCAAATGGTATGATCTAATATACCATTTGAATCAGAAAAATACAAGGAATTTAAATATAAAATAAAATTATAGATCCAATGATTGGATTTAAAATAATTCCCTAATCCTTTTTTATTTTTAATTAAATCACAACAAATTCAATTAATAACCAAATTAATTAATAAATGGCTCTAATTGCTCACTTAGTCTTAAGGAACATATGCAGACCATTAAAAGTAATTGAGGAACCCTAATTAGGGATTAGTGAACTAAGTTAGGATTAAGCCTTTGATTTTTGGTAAGTTAATTCCTAATGCTATCTTAAGTATATTAGAACCTATGTGTAAGGTTGGATTGCCCTAGAATGCCTTAAATTCATTAATCACCCTAATTGGCTTAAATAGATGATTAGTGCTAATTAGCTTAATTAGGTTGTCAAAATCTAAGATAAGTGTGTTTTCCACTTCATTAACCAACATGAAACACATTAAAATAGATTAGAGGTAATTTGGATAATTAAATCCTAAAATCCCATATTTAGCCTTAAGAGGGATATTTTGGTCATTTTGACCAAAATATATATAAATGCCCCTTAAACATTGGAAAATTTAGTAGATTATCCTTAGTTAGATTATTAGCATCTCTCTGAATTCTTAAGTTAAAAATATTCATGTTAAATTAAGAAATCTTCATTTAGCCTTAATTAAGACCTTTAGATCTTAAGTGATCATATAAAGGATCACTTACCTTAATAATTAAATCTAATATTTTTAGATGTTAAATCTCAAATTAATATTCAATTAAATTAGCTTATGGGCTTAAATCTTAAAAGAAACACATTTAGAAAGTCTAAGTTGAAAACCTAATTTAAGTCTAAAGTGATCAAATCTTAGATCTTAGACTTTAGATCTTTTATTTAAATTGAACTAACTCCAATTGAAATTCCTTAATGATTTATTGTCTAACTCTTTTGAAGCCTTCCACGTGGGTATAGGATAGATTCAATCTATAGGATATTGAAGTTATCCGAAAGATTGAATATAGATCTTAGATTCTCAAGTTCTTAATCGATTATTTTATCTTATTATCAATAGAGTAACCTTTCACCAAGTTCCTAGCTCTTGGATCTTTCAGCTTATAGGATTATTTATCTTTATCTTGGGTTTTAAGTATGAACCCTAGATCCTTAATAGGACACCACCTTGGATTTAGTATTTGAACACCAAAGTGGAGTTCAAATCCAAGATCTGTAAATCTTGATTTACTTCATCAAGATTTAGGTAAGAGAGAAAAAATACTAATAATTAGGTCACTGATTCATTTGCTTAGAACCTTATAGTTGTCATCTGATTTTGAATTAGAACTTGTTAAGTTCTACTATTAAACCTTAAGATCGGAAATTTGGGATTATACTCGATAGCTGGATATTGGAGATCCTAAACTTGTATCTTCTAAGAATAGTTAGATTGGATAAATTAGAAAATAACAGATATCACATACATCTAGATTGAGTCTCCTGCTTACTTTAACTTGATAGCTTCGCACACCTTGTATACTGAGCCTTATTTCTTGAGCATAATAGGAGAACTTAGGATATGGATGATACATCATAAGTTAGTGTTTGTAAAGCATATCATTCATCTAGTTCTTGTAGTGCTTTCAGTTAGTAGAATATGTCCTAGCTTAGTCTGCCTCTTCAGTTCTAGTATTGTATAGAATAGACCTAGGCCTAGTGGATTTGGATGTCTAGGATGGGTATAGTTGAATTCTCATTTTGGAGGCCCTGCATGGCCTATTGTCTGGTATGACAGTACTATGTCTTAGGCTTATTGCTACTCTAGTTTAGTTTTCAGTCTTATTTTTGCTTTGCCACATGCTTCAGTGGCCTTTCTTGTAGTACTTGCTTGTTTGTCACATATCTCAGTGGCTTTACATTGCACTTGATTGTTTTGCTTTTTGCAATATATCTCAGTGGTCCTTTCTTTTCATATAAATTTTGCATGTTGTAAGAATATTCTTATGGATTAGCTAGATACATATATTGGCATGTTTAAGATGTTAGAATTTCTTATTATTTTAGCACTTGTGCTCTTTTATACTCAGCATACTTCAATGTGATCATAAGTATGTTAGGATCAGATTTATTACAGTAGTTGCAGTTACTTTTACTTTTAGTTTCACCTTATTTACTTTCGTGTTTTGTATATTATTTCACATACTTGTTGATGGCTATAATTGATAGTTTATAGTTACCCCATTTATTGTATAGCTTATTGCACCCCATAACTGCTTGCATGTTAGATTAATCAAATGTGATATCTTTAATTAATCAGTTCATTTAAAATAGCCTAAAATGTACTTAGACAATTATCTAATTGTAACCTTTTTATTTTATTGGCTGGGGCCCTCGCATTTGTGATACCGACAAATGTCAGATTCAGACTTGTTCGTAGGCAGTGCTGCAGGAGAGGAGCCAATTTAGGAGGAGGATAGTTCTGCTGCAGTTTAGATAGACTTTGCCTTTTTTATTTTAGTGAGATTGAGAGAATTTTATATTTCTTTTATTTCAGTTTATAATAATTGAATTCTGGATATATTTTACTTTCTGCACTTGATCTGAGTTACTGTCTCTTTTAAATTTTTATATTATACGGTGATGTGGATGTTATAATCATATTTTCTGCTTCCGCTACTTCGATATATATTGATGTATGCTTATAGTTATATTATCCAGGTGATAAGTCCTTAGCTTAATGCAGGTTAGGGTTTTACCTAACTTCACTTAAGTTGGGGATTTGCCACAGTTAGAGTACTGTACTCTTTACTATTAGTATGGGGGCCCCACAAGAACAAACACTGATAACTGAACCAAAGTAGCAGTAAGCCTAAGACATAGTGTTGCCATAACAGAACAGGCCATACATAGCCTCTGAACTGAAAGTTCAACATGTATCCATCCTAGGAATCCACAGAGCTAAGTCCGAGTTGAACTTATAGAATAAAACATGTATCCATCCTAGACATTCGTTGAGTTAGGTCCGAGTCTATTCTATAACAAAACTAGAACTGAAGAGGCAGACTAAGCTAGGATATACTCTACTAACTGAAAGCATTAAAAGAACTGAATGAATGCTATACTTTTCAAATACTAACTTAGGATGTATCTTCCATATCTTAAGCTTACCTATTATGCTCAAGGAATAAGGCTCAATATTCAAGGTGTGCAGAGCAATCAAGTCAAGTAAGCAAGAGACTCAATCTAGACTTATGTGATATCTATTGTTGTCTACTTTATCCACATCTAACTATTCTAAGAAAATACAAGTTTAGGATCTCCAATATCCAGCTATCGAGTAAGATCTCAGATTTATGACCTTAATGTTAATATTAGAACTTAATAAGTTCTAATTCATAATCATATGATGACTATAGGGATTAAAGCAAATGAATCAATGACTTAATTATTATTATTTTTTTCTCTTAACCCAGGTCTTGATTTAGTAAGTCAAGACTTATGGATTCTGTATCCAAACCCCACTTGGTGTTCAAATCCAAAATCCAAGATAGTATCCTAATAAGGATCTAGGGTACACACTTTACAACCCAAATTAAGGATAAGAAATCTTATAAGTTGAAGAACTCAGAAACTATGATCTTAATGAAATGTTATTATACTCATTATAAGATAAAATAATCAATAAGAATTAAGAATCTACGATCTATATTCAATCTTTTAGGATAATTATATTATCCTATTGATTGAACCAATCCTACACCCCCATAGAAGGTTGCAAAAGAATTAAACAATAAATCACTTAAAGAATTCCAAATAGAGGTAGTCCAATTCAATCAGAAGATCTAAAGTCTAAGATCTAAGATCTAAGATTTGATTACTTTAGACTTAAGCTAGGTTTAAACTTAGAATTTTACCAAGGTGTTTCTTTCAGAATCTAAGCCTATGGATCAACTTAATTAAGTCATTAACTAAAAATATAACATTTTAAGATAGTTAGACTTAATTCTTAAGACCAGATGATTTTGAGTACTCTTAAAATTTTAAGATCTTAATAAGAACTAACTTAAGATTTCTTTACTTAACAACCATATTATTACATGAGATTTCAGAAAGATGCTAATAATCTAATTAGAAGTATTTTATTGAAATTTTGAGACTTAAGGGGTGCTTAAGCATATTTTGGTCAAAATGACCAAAATACCCCCCCCCCCCCCCCCCCCCTTAAGGCTAAAAAAATGAGGTTTTAAGATTTAAGTATCCAAATTGACCCGTCTATTTTAATGAGCTCCATATGGATTAATGAAGTAAAAACTATACCTATCTTAGGTTTTTGTAACCTAATTAGCCTAATTAACACTAATCACATTTTAAGCCAATTACGGTGATTAAGGAAATTTGGGCATAGTAGAATGATCCAAATATCTTTAAAGGCTCTACTATACTTTATGAAGCATAGGAACTAGATTTATCAAAATCAAGGGTTAATCTAAGGCTTAATTCACTAATCTCAAATTAGGGTAATTAAGGAATGATTAATAAAATTAAGGTTCTTAATTACTTTTAATAGTCTACATATGTTCTATATTGTCTTATGTGCAATCAGAGACCTAAATCAACATTTTTGAATATTAAATGAATTTAATATGATTTAAATAAAAATAGAGAAAGATTAGGCAATTATTTTAAATCTAACTATTGGAACTTTGATTTTATTTTATATTCATATTCCTTGCATTTTTCTGATTAAAATGTATATTGAATCATATTATTTGGATAAGTATAGCTAAAGTTATTTAAATAATTTAATCTGCATTTTTATTTAAATCAAAACCATAGGAAAAGATTTATTAATTAATTATCATAATAAAAATAACTCCATTATTTGTTTTATTAACCGCAACCCAAAATAAAAAGGCGCGGGTCACGGGTTGGCCCGACCCGTGACTTTGTCTTCTTCCCTGAGATGGCTCCAACCTGAGGAATCTTCCGCGCTGAAATTCCCGATACCTAGACGATGACAGCGGCTCAACTCAATCCCTACATGTTCCTGAAGTTCAGACGCACCGATCCCACCCTTAAACCCTTTCCAAGACGCACCAGATCGCCGGATGGCTACTCGATGGATTCAGCCCTACTCATAGCATCTAGGGTTTACTGTGAGGAGAAAATTCTCCTCACAAAAATGGTCATCTGTCCAGAGCTCGATTCCTACACCACCCTAGTGGTGAGGCGTATCGAAGCCCTCTGGCCACGGGCCTTGGGTGCCCTGGATCGTCGGATCCTTACTCGAGCTCGACTGTGAGCTCGCGGCAGAAACCAGACAATAGATTGATCGCGATAGGCTAGCCCAAACCCTAAGGACAATCACATTGGGTTTCCTAAGTGGCTAAGGCAATCTAGGCGACATCCAGAGGCTAATCCATAAGCGTAATTGTAAAACTGAACTCACTGAGTTCAATGGGAGAAGTTGTACCTGAAGACAGGTTTGCAGGCACGGCCGAGGGGAATTGAGACGAGCTGGAGGTTCCAGAAGATCTCAGCAACCTAGCAGGGGGTCTGAACACCAGACACGCACCCTCTATCAGCAGTTCGAAGCTTCGGGAATGCTGGAAATTTGCAGAGAGTATGGGGGCTCCAGAGGACTTCAGCTAGGGAATTGAGGGTTCATAGTGAGCAAAGGGACTCACTGTAAGATCCTGGGGGTATTTATAGGCCGAAGGAGGCCCTAGGGGTGGAAGCCGTGGCTCGGGCTTGGACAATGGCTCAGCCCGAAGCAATGGGTTGGCTTGAAACAGTCAAGGGCAATTCTAGGAGAAGGCAACTGGTAGAGGGTCGCGCCGAGGGTAGAAGAGGGAAAATGGGTCAATTCCCGAACTGCCACGAGGCTTGGAGGATCTGGGCTGTCAGGGGGGGGGCCTGCGCGCGTGGGAGAGATCGGGAGGTGGACGAAAATCCACGGTGCTTGGGGCCTTCAGAGCCGTCGGATGGATCGACCGTTGGCTCTAGACGATCCGGATAGACTACTTAAGCGGATTAGATAGCAGCCGCCAAATGCGAGCGACGGTCCGATGCTTAGGATTAGATCCTACCACAGAGGAGATCCTGTCGTTCGATGGTTTGGGATAATATGCGCGCTATCGCATTGGGTGGCTCAAACCCATGTGCTGCTGTCGGGACCCCACAGCTGATCTGCCGCGGTCCCGACAGCAAATCCCGTGAATTAAAATTATATAAATAAAATTAATTTAATTAATATTAATCCATTTAATAATTAATTAAACTCTAATTAATTCCATAATCCAATTTAGGCTTATATGAGCTCCAAAAATTCTCAAAAATTCACCCTTAGCTAATTAAGGTATGAGAAATTCAAAAATAAAATTAGATTTTGATTTGGAGATCAATTTAATTTAGGTATTTTTCAGAACTTATAAATAGACAAAATACCAAATTTCTCAATTTAGCTCCGATTGATTTCAAACATCTAGGTTATGTTTCAATGACACATTGAGTCTAATGGAATCAAGATCAAAGCTTGGTTTAGCTTAATTAAATCTATATTTAGCTAGGGTAACAACTAGGGTTGTTACAGGGTTAGGGTTGGGCTAGCCTATTTGGGGTCGACCCAACATCACCCATTTGGGCCAATCCCAAGATGGGTTCTAGCCCAACTAGCCCCATTAAATGGCTAATTCGGTTAGAACATTGCTTAAGCCCCTTTAACAATCTTAGAAAGCACAACAAAAATACTGAGACTCTAAAGAGTTCTAAAAGACACCTTGAGCCATTTGAGCTAGCTAGACTAGTCCAAGTAAGCCCAAAGCATGATTAGCCTAGATGCCTCCTTATGTATTTTCATTTTTTTTAAATAATAAATCAAAATAGAGATTTATTACATAGATTGATTGTTTACACCAGACCTTCTCATTTACTGCTAAAGGTTCAAGATATCTTTATTACTTTTGTGTCAAAATACTTTTATGCTCAGCTTCACATAACTTTGATAAAACTATTATTTAGAGGTCACATAAAATGATATATGAATGAATTTGGATAACTATGATGCACAAAGGGTTCACTGCTAAAATTATTCATTATCATTTGTCAGATCATAACATTATTTAGGACGGGACTGTTTGATATCGGAAGCCATAAGAAGCATATACTGGCAAGCTTTTGAGGGGGCATGTATAAAGGGAAGATGGAAATGAATCATAACACAAACCCCCATATTCCTCGATTTTATACTTCCCAACAAAATCAATAGATCACAATAGATATCAAGTAATAAAATTATGGATTTATTTTTGTGACAACATCTTTAATGTTGGGTTATGGCACTATTAAAACTACTTTTATAATGATAAATTATTTAGTTCCTTATTGCATGTTTAATTATTTATTTTGATTATTGTCTGAAAATTGTAAATTTGATATCTATCAGTATTTAATTTCACAGTTAATTGGTATTCGAACACCCACATTTTTGAAATCTGCCCAGATTAAAAGCTCATTCTGGAGAAATTTTTTTGGCACGGCTACTTCTACATCTTGATGTTCTTCTTAATGTTTTCTTTATTGGTGAGCAATTTAATAAAATTTGTAATATAAGATCCTAGTAATCAATACTCTATGATGTGATGTTTTAAATTGTAGCGATAATATAATAATCAAACAAATTAATTATATTTATGATAGCCATTTGTTATGTACTAAGTAATCTGTTTTTATAATAAAATGATATCAAGATTTATCAAATCTCATAGTCATAAGCTTATTCATATTAAGAGTCCATAGAAATATATGGATACATAAATTTCAACATTTTGGATTTGGCACGCTTAATGGTGCAAACTAAGTTCCACTTAGATCTAAAATTCAACATATAAAATATGGTGCCATAACTTACTAATTATAGTGAATTGAAGTTTCTCATATGATAAGAAATTTATAGACACCTCTTTTGTTTAACAATTAAAATTAGAGTTTGGTATTTTTATTCATCTAAGTATTTCATTTTTTTAATATGAGGTATATGCACTATGGGAATTTCAAAAACATTGTGTTTAACAAAAATAAAGCTCAACACATTTTACGAGGCAAAACTAAGTCTAACTAATAACTTTCCTCCGAAGATATTTTTCTCATTTTTCTAAGTATATTTGACATATAACTTTGCTATGGTTTGATTTATATTTTTCAAGATATTTGAATAATTAAATTTGAATTTTCTTAATTAATTTTACTTTTTAATTAAAATTTGAAAATTCTATGAAATATTCCTTCTCGGTTAACTGCAGATAACATATTATATCTAAATCCTTGAACGGTGAGGGAATATTCCAATATTCCATGAACAGCTAACAACGGTTAATGGCAGTTGACGGTTCGGTCGAACTGGTTTGTTACAGTAACCAGTTTGCTAGAATAGCATGTTCTCTACAGTAGCTGATTACTATTCATCTTCCCTATCAATTCATCGTGACAATTCATCTTCCCGAGCATTTTTGGGGCCATCCGGCAACCTCTGGTGACATGCGACCCATCGACGTGCTCCTTGTCCCAACGGTGCGTCGATTAATACTAACAAACACTTCAATGAATGCTAGCGAACGAAACCATTATTTTCTACCGCGCATTACTGTTCACTGTGACCCTATCAGAGCAAATTATACTAGCTTAGGTACTTATTTTGGTTTAAAACTACAATTAAGCTTAGAGAATGGGGTTTCGAAATCGAAATAGGGGAAAATGAAGTCAATTTAGTCCTAATTTGGTTGTTCAAAGCTCTGTGATATGTCATCTTCAAACACAGATTTCTCCACCGTCTGGCCTCCATTCACCACGATTCAGCTACAGTTGAACTCTTCTCGCCGAGATACGTCGATGGGTACCAAAAACCCCCTAACTCGCCGTCGGAATCAAGTCCACAAATTTTATTTTGTGAGGTTACTGTTCGCTACTGCTCGTGGGTTACCTAAGTGACGGCAAAATTGACAAGTTTTGGAATAGTTCTAACTTTGAAAATGTAGTATAACATATAAAATTAATTTTCGAACAACAATTGCAAGAAAAGAGGGTAGGGTGAGACGTTACCTCTCGCTGGAGGGGAACGCATCGGCCGGGTTTCATCAGGGAAATTGGAGGTCTTATCGTGCTCTTCGTGCGCTCAGGAACTATCCCAATGGACAGAGGACATAATGAGGAATATTTCCTCATCAATTCCGCCCCGTTTTGGCATGTGGGGGCTTTGTGGCAGCCCCCATGACGGCGTCTCTCCATGTGGCATGTCGGAGACGATGCAGTTCCCGAAAAATCTTATCCATCGGATCAGATCTACCCAATGGTTGGAGATGAATCGGGACCATCCAATACTAATTAAAAATAGTATTTTGCCAAACTGGTGTCCTCTATTCGGTCCCGGTCACGAGGTAACCATCGTCCGATTTATTAATTTTAGGAATCTAAATAATTGGATTTAATTTAATTAATTTGATTTAAATAGAATTTCAAAATTTATTTGTGAATATTTTGACCATTTTATATTCAAAAATTCTAAAACTTTCACCCACAGCATATTTCGACATAATGAATTTAAATATGTAGTCAGACTTAGGATTTTATGTCAAAATAATTTTGTAATTTTTTGAGTATTAATTGGATATTAAAATATCCCAAAAATCTGTCTTTACTCGAATTGATTTAAAATTTCATCATAGACTCCTAACGATATTTTAAATCTTATGAAACTAAATTTAAGCCTTAATTGAATCTGATTTAGCGGGGTAAAATCACGAGTTGTTACGCATTTACCTATTAATATATACTATAAATAACTATTTGTATGATATTTAAATCTTATGTATTGATATATTATCACTCAAATCTACAAATTATAATATAGCATTTCATATAATTCACCTGAAATAATGAGAAATACTAATTAGACCTACTAATATAGCACCTAAAGATACTCGTTCAATAGAATTTAAATATCATTTCAATAAAATTTTAAAAATAATATTTATATTATTTTAATATAAATAAATAAACACTAATGAAATTAAATTCAAATCCAATTGAATAAATATTTTTAAGTACCATATCAACAAATTTAAATAACATTTTTTATAAAAGTCATGACTTTGATATAATTATAAGAAATATTTATAGTAAATTTTTAGAATATTAAAATTGTAAAACATATAAATGAGAAATATTTAGGTTAAATATAAAAAATTTCTTTAAAATGTAATAAGATTAAATATAAATAAATAATTTAGTATAATAAATTTATTTTAATTAACATAGCTACAATATTGTTTACTCAACACAAAAAAAAAGTGCACAACCCTTTGCCATATTCAAATCTTTATAGTTCTATCAAAAGTCAAAACCTGCGCTCACTTTGGACAATAAATATTTATTGTTACAAAAAAAAAAAAAAAATTGTGTCAATGATTCAAATTGTACCGACAAAATTTTGCGATTATAAAAGGTAATGCAGCGATGTAGGAAAGTTACAAAAACTAGAATCAGATAAACCAAAAAAGAAAAGCACTAAATAAAACTTGAATCTCATTAAATTTTCAAAAGGATGGATCTTCTAGAGGAAGATTTCCTTGAAGAAGCTCTAACCTAAATGTTCTTGATCGATGGTTATGCTCACAAACGTTTGGTATTCGCAAAGGTCTAGACGATTTGATGAACTTTCAATAAGGTAGAAGGTTATGTAGATTTGAAAAGCATTGATAACATCAATGGAATGGGCAGCAAAGTGTGTATAAGAGTAGAGCATTTGAAATAGTCTCAATGTTTATAAGAGTAGCTATCATGCATATATATATACAGATATAGATATAGATATAGATACAGATGTATATATATGAGAATATCCTTTATATATCCACCAATAAATTAAGAGGGAGCTGCTGAAAGAAACTCTCCAAATTGAGACAAGCCTACATGTTTTACAAAGGTTGTTGATGTGAGCAAAACCTAAACCCCCAAACCTCATGAGGGAGCATTTTCTTTCTACAAGGTTGTAACCCTCATTAAGCAGCCAACCCTACGATGGATGGCCTCATTACAATCTTCTAAAAGAGAAAGATTGCCTGATGGGAAGAGTTCCATTATGATTTTAATGGGTTACTTTAAGGCCAAACGGTCTCTGGCCCATAGAACTAGCTATCGCAAGCTAATTTAAGCTCAATCCAGCCTTCATAGAAGAAAATCAGGTTGGGAATACTTGGAAAGTAGCTTGGGAAGTGCCAGATTTACGCGCAGAATGATGCTCAGATGTTGCTTGAACAACCCTAGATTCATCCCTTTTTTAAGGGAAAACCATTTAGAAGGTTGCACAATTATGGCACAACTTAGTTCCATTGATGTGCAGGAGTACAAAACCAGGAAAGGCCATGAAAAGGGTACTTCCAAACAAATAAAAGATGCTTCCCTTTTTAAAAATGTGGAAAGAGATTTCAAGAAAAAGAATCATGCAAGGAGTGCGAGACAAGAGAAGACTCCAAAACGATTGCCAAGATACAGAAAGAACGATAAAAATTGAAGATTTAGAAAAACTTGGTTTTTTAAGTTGTTCCGCAAAACTAGACAAAAACTTCTGCTGTTGCTCCCAATGACTTGGGGACAAACATCCAATTAATATAAAACCAAAAAAAAAAAGAGCTTCGCAAAAGTCGATACTTCCAAACTGCAGAATTGGACCTCATTTCGGAATCATCTGAAGATTTGCGACTCGGAATTTCAGTGTACCATTCTCTCTAGTGATACATGGAGAAGAAGAAGAATCGACTAAAAAAAGTGAGCATATATTCGCGCAGCAGTCAAATTACGCTACAATTGATTCCACTCGCTACGCAGACGATTTTGAAGAAACATAAAAAAATCAGCACAGGATCAAAAATCAAGAAAACCAACAAAGTCGAAGATTAAAAAGGCAAAAGGTATATAATCGAAGAGCCATAGAGGGAAGGCGAGATCTCCTGCATATGTACATTTAGCGGGAGACGGAGGCGATAGGATCATCCGATCTTGGCGAAGGAAGCGGCGATGGGGGATTTGGACATCATGACCTTGAACTCCTGGAAGCTGACGAGCCCGTCTCCGTCCTGATCGACGCCGTTGATCATCTTGCGGCACTGAGCGACGGAGACGCCTTCTCCGAGTCCGCGCATGACGGACGCGAGCTCCTCGGGCGAGATCGAACCGTTCCGATCCAGATCGAAGACGGTGAAGGCGTGGCGGAGATCCTCGAGCGCGGCGGTTGAATCGACCTGGGTGGTGTTCAGATCCACGAACTCCTCCAGACTGATGAACCCATCGCCATCGGTATCGGCCTCGCTCATCATTCGGGAAAGCTCCTCGTCGGAGGCGGCATGCCCTAGGCACGCGAAGACAGCGCCGAGCTCCGTCGAGGAGATCTTTCCGTCTCCGTTGGAATCGAACTTGCGGAAAACGCGCTCGAGCTCCTCATGCGTCGCCGTCACGGAAGAATCCTCCGGCGAAACGGATCCCGACGGATCTCCGCCTGCCAGAGAGAGCTTCGGTTTTCTGCGACGGAACAACCGCCGGAGCTTCCCCATCGGAAGATTTGATTTGGGAATGAATCGAGGATTTGGTTCCTGAAAAAGAAGAAGAGGAGACGGGAGGGGCGGAGAAGGCAACTCGACGCGTGATTTATGACGCGGGATAGGAGAAGGCATCGCAAGAGAGGCGCAGAAGTCGGTTTCAGTTATGGTTTTCACTTTTCAGGCCCTCCGCCCACCTGTCTATTGGGCCCGCCTTTTCGCCCAAATACCACTCCTTCCTTCTTTATTTAATTTACTTTGCTTCTTAAATCTATATACCCAAATAATCATCAAATCTCTCTCTCTCTCTCTATATATATATATATATATATATATATATGGACTATGTGATGATGCTAATGTTCTTAAAATGCTCATAGATATGATATGGAAACTCAAAGATATCCCTCCTTGGAATTCTTTTGGAATCTTCCTCTCTTAGTTAGGCTACCTAATTTCTTAGTTTTACGGAATGATGCTGCTAAAATTAAGGTTGTTAGCGCAAATTTTGATCTCGCCATATATGGGTCATGCTTCGCTGACTGTAGAAGTGGTTGTTAAGAACCCACGGGCTTCTTGTCCTATTAATTCTCTAGCCTCTAACATTTAAATCATGGTGGGTCTTCTTCTAAGCCATGATTAAATGAGGCTCTGCAAATTTCTTATGATTTCGACAATTGCTTGAATATAAGAAATGCTCTCTTCTCGCCTACTAATGAACATCATTCCTCTAAGAGTTCCAAAATAAGTTTATGTGTTGATGTCTTCTTGGTCTCTGGATGATGATGATGATTTAAAACTTTGAGTAGTTCGAATTTGACAGTGTTGGTTAATTAGAAGAGAGGGTGTTGTAGCTTGGGAAGGGACAAATGCCATTACTTTTTTCTCATTATTGATAACAAAACTTTAATTTGGCCTCATGGATGGTTAAGGGTTCATATTAACATTTTATTTAGTCTCTTTGAATGTTAAGACCCTTTGTATTGGCATATTAGTTAGTTTCTTTGTATTTTCATTATGACTCCTTTTTTTAAAATGAATTTTTAGCTAATAAGCTGAAGGTGAATTTTATCGTGCTACTAAAACGAGAATTTTATCGGAATTAACTTGAATGTTAAGTCCAATTCCATCCAATATTCAGTCAGGCTAAGAAACTCACAAACCAAAAGATTAAGTTGGAAATGCTCAAATTAATCACATAATATACCTATATGAGACTAATTATCAAATTAGAAAAGAAGAAGAGTGGTCAAGAATGTTCTAATTCAGTAGATTTTCCATAGTATTTTTGTGTTCTATCATTCTTTTCCGTGTAATTCTAGGCTGGGCAATACCAGAGTGCTTCGTGGTACTATATTTAGCCTTAATAATATAGGCCCAAAGATTAGTCTTTCATAAGGAGGGGGAGTTTAATAATTTTGATAAAGCCTATCTTGGCAAGATTTGGCTTAAATGAAACTATTTGGTATTAAACTTGTTGCCAATGATGCATGTTTATTCGTAGAAATGTTTTCTTTACAATTAATAATCCTTTCTTGTGTGCACTTCCAACTATACAAAGGAGAACAAAATTCTTTGAAATCAGCAAAGTTCTAAAAAAGTATTCTTTATAATACCCGACAAACTTATAGATTTTAACAATTACATATTTGATATGTTGTTGGACGATCATGACTGAAGTGTGTGAATCATGCAAACTCGAGAGCTATACTTGAGGTCCTTGTCAGTTTGGGTCTTCTGTCAGCCGCACACTTCCAATGGATTCTGATACTTTTTGGCTAAGTAGGATGACTTTTCTTTTGCTAGGAGAGTTATGCTCCCAAGGAGGTTTTCTAATTGATGATACCATAAAATTTGATCCCGATTAATTGTGTAATGTTAATTTTATAAGTTCTACAAAATCTCAACAAATACTCAAAATGTTGAATGAATAGAGAACACTTGAATTATTTACAAGGTTTTTAAGCGATCGGCCGTATAGCAAATTAAGAGCTTCAGAACACCGCGTGAGAAGGAACATAATAGAACTGGAAAATTGCTTTGCACAATTTCTATCAATTTATATTTATAAAACAGCAACGATAAATATTCCAATCTTTAAATCAAAATACGAATTATTCTTATGTCTAATGTATAGATATTATTTATTAAAGTTTTTATAATTAAACTTTAAAACAAATAGCAGATCTTTAAAATTTTGAATATTATTGATTTATTTATATTAAAATAATATAAATATTATTTTTAAATTTTGTATTGACATAAAATCTAATTTGATGAGTTTTTTTAAGTGTCACGTCAACGAGTCGAAATAGCATTCCTCAAGAAATAATTTCTTTTTCTATTTCTTTGAAAATGAAAATAAAAAATGTAAATTCACCAAGTTTTATTTAAGTAGATCACTCGAGTGTTCAAAAATTACCTTTAAATATTTAGCAAACATTCTTTAGCTTCTTACATATTATTTTGAATAAATAAAATGCAATTATATAACAAATGAGAACTAATATGGCATAATATCATTCACATTTACTGTATCATAGTTTAGTGCAATAGGAAGAGGCAAGACCTGCTGGATAGGGAGAGAATGGGTCCTCAGTCACTGTAATAGCCTTCCTCGTCTTCATGCTGCTTCACAAGCTTCTCTAACAATCTCTTACTCTCTCCTGCTGCAACGTTATTTGGCATTCCACAAGTACTACTGCGTCCATCATTAAGAACTGGACCGGAATTGCACAGAACTAAACCCACAGCTGAAACACGCAAGAAGGACATCAACACAATACTTTAGAACTTGGAATCATACCTAAAAAGAGATGCATAATGATTACTTGCATGGTAAAAAAAAATCAAACTCTTTCAAGAGAAAGCCCACTCCACACCTTCGGGGGTGCATTGCCGAGAGCCGAAGAGATGAAGGCCGGCGTAAGTTCCCTTCACAGCACCATTATAGTACAACAAAATAGTTGGAAGGTTATTGTCAGGGTATTTGGGAATGCAATCTGTAGAGATTATCTTCACAAACTTTGTTGCTGGGTATCTGGCAGCAAGCTCTTCTAAGCACCGTATAAGTAGCTGACATTCTGGGATCCTGCCAAATATTTCAAACAAATTCAAAATTCATCAATCAAATAAAAGCCATAAAACAATGAGCAGAATCCGATGCAAATATGTAAAAGGAAAAAACTAAATTAATATCTTACAAGAGATTTTACACCTAAAAAAAAATGATGACGAATATTGACAGTGCAAATGGTACTGTGGCTTAGTAGTTGATGCTCTAGAATTTACACACTTAACATGCCAATGATTTCTTCCAAAAAAAAAAGGACAATTGTAAAAAAATCTTCCACAGAACTAAACAGCGATAAATCTCAAAAGCTGAGATCAATAGATGATTTAAGTAAAAACAAGTAAACGCAACCTTCCATTGTATCATTTTCAAGGTAAAGACCTTATTAGAAAAAAGAAAGGGCAGAAGTAAAACATCTCGTCCATGCCAACTCAAATCAAGACAGATATACAAGGTCAAGAAAATCATGGGCTGTTAAGCTAAGTACAATAGTGATTTATCATAGATTATGATAAAATGTCAGTATTTGCACAATAAATTTGGGTTTATAGATCCTCTATAGAGGAGTGTATATCTTAGAGAGGACATGAATGTTATAATGTATCTATTTTTTTATTTAGAAATGGCATGATAAAGTAAATAGAGAAGCTTGGAAAGTATTAGAAAGAGGAGCAACAACTTGATGCGATTATGATATCAGCAATACAAAATTATCATGCCAAGTAAATGTCGGAATCTAAGAGTTGCTAATATTTAACTTTTATGCAAAATAATCTCTCTAAATTTTAATATTTTAATTTAATTTACTATGTTTTCCTTTTAGCTAATTAGCAAGAAATGAAGAAATATGCCATCAGGCATAGTATCTAGCCCATTCTCTCAGGCTCACCAACCACTTGATGTAATTATAATATCAGTATCATCATGCATTTTAGATGTTCATATTTTATGTTAATATATGTTTGGTTTGATGTCGTTCAAAATGTATATGTATGATATTTATAACTTAAATTACATCTTGTATGTTTATCAACTTTTAAAATTTTATTTATTTTAGTTTGTTTTTACTATTTTTTAATTCTGTTGCTGTTCTAGCTACTAACCAGTGATGAGGAAAGATGCTGGTAAACGTGTCATCCACTCATTCTCCTTATTTTCACTGTTGTCTTCAGCCCTAAGCTAATAATGGGATTCAAAGACACCAAATATCAACAAAATTTGGAGATGTCTCCAATAACAAAAATAGCTAAAAATAAGGATATAGAAATATTATTTGACTCAAATAACCAGTGAAACAAAAACACTAAATCTCCCAATAGCATTACAAGTCTCCCCGCTAAATTCTGTTATTCGTCAAATACCCGTCAAAATTCGTTTTATGTTCTCCCCGTTAATTTCTGTTTTACGTTAATTTTCCGTTATTTTTATTTCCATTAGTTTCCCGCTGATATTCTTTTCGCGTGCAAACGATAAAAAAAAAAATCAGTTTTCGGGCTTAAGAGTTTCCAAGAAACGGTTAATTCAAATAAACGGCAGGTCCTTTCTTTCCAAAAGCAGCTAACCTTCAAAACTGAATTTGATGGTTTCAAAATATTCCCAGGAGTTACGCACAAATCCCTTCATTCGCACTCGTGAAATTGGCGGTCACGAAAAACCCCATTTAGAAAACGCAGCTCTTTCCTAAACCATCACCGGAAACGCACGCAATAAATTTGATGATTCCTCTTCAACGTTAGCAAGCCCTATGTAGGCCGCCAAACACCAACAACATCTTCGAAACCTCAAGGCTCTCCCGATTTTTCTCGAAACGATTCCAGCGCCCGCCGATCATTCTCCCGACTCCTACCGCCGATTTCCCCCCGATATCTATCAATCCATCTTCCAATTCCTGATTGCTTTGTCTGCTCCCTGTATCAACGGAGAGAAGGACTGACCCAATTTACCTTCATTCGACCGTTGTTCTGCGTTCTAAGCTATCTTCTTCTTCTTCTCATGATTTATGCTGTTTATCTTTCTCCCGGTTCCTGCCTCAATCGCTGAGAATTTTGTTCACTTAAGGTACGATTTCCTTTGCAAGGAATCTTCTGTTATCAAATTTTATAGTAAAATTCTTGTTGTTCTCATATATTTGTAACTACATTAATAATATTTATGTTTAAAAACACCCAAATTTATTGAAAACATTGTATTTAGAATTCATAGCAATCAATTTATACTAACTCATATGCCTTTGCAGCATAACTAAATCCACCTGCAATAAGGTGTGTCTAAAAAATCTATTCAACTATTTCCAGTTCTGCTTCAGCACTCTAGTTTATGTGATGGGAAATCACAAGTATATGATTTGCTGTTTCCACAAGTGTCTAAGGGTTGGTGTTTTAATTCTGATTATAAACCTGAATTGGTTAAATGCAATATTTGCACTTGGCCTCGCCTGTATCTAGAATCCATTAGTTACTCAATTACAATTATATATCCCTCACTTGCAGAACCTGTTTAACGCATAAGCCAGTTCTTCTAGCTTTCACAATAAATGCATCCAATTAAGTTATAATAAATAAACTTGTAGAATGGTTTAATCGGGTTTAAACTACCATGGGTGTCTGCAATAAAATTTGGTTTCCTCCTTACTAGTTCTATAAAGTTAGTGGTTGAATTCTTAAAATTATATAAGGGCAGAACCAACCCAATGCCTTTCATGAATGTTGGTAGAGCAGCTGTGAGAGATGTATATACGGTTTAGAGTCAACCTGTGAAGTCAGCAGGGGTGATTATAAGTTGGTGGAACAATTATAGATACACCATGATAAAAGCCAAGATTATAGAATAGATGAAATTTCAATAACTAATAGTAGTTTGATGAATAGAATAACTTAGATTTGCACTTGTTGTAAGATTTCTAAAGTCAATCCAGTGCAACTGCAGCAGAAACACTATAAGAAATAGTTTAATGAAAGAATTGGATCCTAGTAACAGCAGAGAATGACATAGATAGTTAGCAGGGAATTCAATAGAGAGCTGTAAAGGTATTAAGAATGGTATGTTGGGAATAGGAGATTTGTCTAGAAGAAATTCATTAACTAATTAAGAATATATTGGGCTGGGAATCAGGACAGCAAACCATCTCTGTTTTAAGAGACAATGAGACTAGTATTGCTATTTTCTAGTAATTTGAGGATAACAGAAGAGTTGCTATGATTGAAGAAATGTAGAAGCATTTTTATTTGCTCTTTTGTAGTTGTTTGAGTGCTTTATTGTGGCCCAATTAGAAAGCATGTAAACATTGTTTTGTGGCTGCTTTTCAGAGCGGTTGGGAATTTGTTTGGAAGGTACAATGGTTATTGTTTAATTTTTATTTCAGGCAGTTGTTTGTGGGCTGTTCTGAGCAGTCATTTGGGGAGGAAGTAAACTGGAGCAAGTATGAGCAGCCATATGTAGTATGAAACCCAGTTTGGTAGCTATTTAGGGCAGAGGACGTCTCCTAGTTTGAGCAAATTTGAAGGCCATTTATGGGCTTAAAGCTCCTTATTTTAGAGTAAACGGAGTTATTCAGTTGCTGTAATTGGAATTGATTCTGAAATTATTTTTGGAGTTGTTTCATATCTTTGATATGGAAGGAAAATATATACTAATAAGGATATATATTTTTGGATATTCCAATGGACTATTTAAGGGTTAATTTAGAGCATATTTTGCTAAGGTTGGGATTGCTTAAAATAGATTTTTTTTTATCTGCGAGAAGGTGAAATAAGTTGAAGGAAAAAGATATCAGTCTTGTGTAGAATATTGAGTTGTGATGGTTTGACTAAAAAGTTGTCTATAAAAATAAACATATAACATAGGCTAAAAATGGAGTTGCTATATCACCCATAGCAATAAATGCATTGTAATGTTGAGGCACTAAGTCTTTTAGCCCAATCTGTAAGCTAACCTTTAGGCAAGTATCAGACACATTTTATCATTCTTGATACTCCTGGATGTCAATTCCTCATCCAAACGAAGTTTACTAAAATAGATGCCATCCATAAGAAATATAAACTATCATGTAAATTGACAGACACAACTTAACAGCCTTAAGGGAATGTTCTTAAATCTAATTAGAGAATCTCATCTTATAAATTTAAGTAATAAGAAGATATGATATGCAAATATTCATTTTAAAGTCTAATAAACTTTATTAATATAACCTTGCAGACTTATCATATTTGTGAGTACCTCATCAGTATAAATCGACACAAAGGTACCCAGAGCTGCACTTATTTGTCTTTAATGCTCTCATATGCTTCGCTTTGAAATTGAAATTATTTCCATGTTGGTAATAAGTTATTTTACTACCAAAAGAATTTCATGAACGTTTTTATTATGTATTGTGAATGAAAGCAAGAGTTCAAAGAACAGTGAATTTTGGGATGGGTTAAGTTAAGGATGGAACTAGTTCACTTTGGGAGTTATAAGTTTATCATATTGTAGCCTATCAGGGGGTAGTATGATGTCTATTTTACTACTATGAACCCATGACCTCAGGATTTTGAACTTGCCCAACAGAATGAAGTAATGCTGCAACATAATACCAAGATATAAGCTAATATAAAAATACATAATTTATTTTTGAAAGGCATAAATTTATTTATACATATTACTTATAATGTTGGAGAATTCTTTTATTTTTATATATCAATTGTGGTGCAAAAATTTAGCATACATTTCTTATGCTAAATCAATATTTTCCTAAAATGTTTCATTTTTTCGCATATGCTATTTGCAAAAGTATAGCATTTAATATTCATTTGGTACTTGTGGAATCTCTAATTACTGGAAAGTCATATCCAAGCATTATATAATGCCACCAGGTCAGATAGAGCTGGGAGAAGCTGATTTGGCATGACAATAAGAAAATGAAAAAAAACAAACCCGAATATTGAAGAATATAACTTTATATTTATTTGTAATTCATAATTTTATTTAAGATTATTATAAGTATTTTGAGACTTTATTTTGTGATGTATTATTCTAAAATATTTTTATATTAAACTGAATGAACTTTTCTATTTCTATTATGTAAGTCTCTGAATATTATAATTTGTATGATAAATTAATCATCCAATATGATCCTACGGGAATGTACTTGATGTTAGATTAGTTCTACTAACCCAGCATTAAGACATCACATCTATAAAATTTAAAATTATAAAATTGACAAATGTTGTCAACATTTAGATGCCTCCCAAATTTAGGTGATATCATATATCAATCTTATTGTTTCATCATCTTAGAATATTACATATGTTTGAGGGGGAATCGCTCAAACATAGTTGACAACATGCCTGATGTGTGGATATGCAGGAGAGTGGAGTGATCACTATTCAGAGTTGTTCAAATAGTGGCTTCAAAATTTTCCCTCCTGAGAACTAAGGTAAGTACGTAAAGGGAGAAAAAATTAAAACTAATTTAAAAAAAATCATTTTATGTTAGCACAATTTGCCTAAAAGTAGCATATCAAAATACTAATGTGGCTGTTTGGTGATTAGGATTTAAGGAATTAGCATATCATTAAATCTAAAATTTAGTGAATCCTGAAAATTATTTGAATTGGCGCTTGGTAAATACTACTTTTCTGTTTGGTGGCAAATTTTAATAGTAAAAATAAAATCGAGTAACATGATAATATCAATAAATATATTATGTAAATTATACCTAAAATCTATAACAAGTAAAAGTAAATTTAGGGGCTGTTTCGTTGATTATATCAGTTGATAAATTATTCAGATAGCATGTTATTCAGATAACAGTGTTATTCGGATAATAGGGGCTGTTTGGTTCAGTATTATTTAAATAATAGATGTTAGTGTTATTCAGATGTATGCTATTTGGTTTGTTGTCATTCACGTTATATTACACATTAAGTAAGATTACCCTAAATACTGAGATTTAAATAATTTCATATAGCATAAACAAACTTTAAGCCAAAAAAATCCTTGGTGCATCTGCAGTTTAAATGCTTATGCAAATGCAAGACAAATAAAGCATTTCAGTGCGATATAGAAAACATTAAGAAAATGAAAGCAAGAGGTTAAAGCAGAATAAGAAACAGATTTTACCTTTCATGTTGAAATGAGATTAACAAATTTTAAAAATAACAAATCACAAAGCAAATTTCCCTAAATTGTTCAAAATCAAATGACAATATCAAGCAAATCCTATGAAAAAAAAATCATTCATTTACCTGATCGGCTGCTGCTTGAAGTGAGAGGCAAGAGGGAGTCGGGCAAACTCTGCGACTTTGCGTGCGTCTGACAGCGATGTCGGCAACGATGGCAGACGAAGCAAGGCGAGCGCGTACGACAGCGATGGCGGAAGCGACCTCGGCGAGCTCGGCGTCGAGATCTCCAAGAGGTCGCGGGAAGTACCCTATCCTCTCGGATAGATTGTCCGCAATGCTATCTGAATGTCAGCCGACATTCAGATAAAATATTAGACCATGGCATTTAGGTAATTTTTTAGATGTCAGTAATTAGATAACATTAAACCAAACAACCTTCACCTTACCGACATCTTTAGATAACATGACATTACGGGAGATGTGGGTGAACCAAACAGCCCCTTAATATTTTGCTGATAATCTAAATAGTTATACTATTTATAGTTTTTTACCTCATGATATTAATTAGTAACAATTACATTTACCATTAATTGACTAATAAAATGTAAGTATTTTAATGTAACAAGTCATTAATTTAATAATTAATAGTTAATTTATAATACTATGATATGTAACTTAATTAAATATTTAAAACATATTAAGGGTATTAAACTTTTTATAATGGATTAACATTTTGATTAAGAATATAAATCTACTCTCTCATCCTCTGCACTTCATCCAGCCTTTTTTTTCTACAATGGCTAATGATTTCTTTTCTACAACTTTGTGATTGTTTTATGAACCCTCTTCCATAACTAATCAAATAACATTACTATTCAAACTATAGATATTTGGTTCAATGTTATTTGTAAGCTAAATAATTTCACTAATTTGTAAAGACATTTTTATATGATAATACCACTGTCCGCAATGAGGACAATGACTTAATTTCACAAAAATTGCTATCAACAGTGGTAATGGAGGTGATGCAAGCAATCCAGTATTTGTTTTAGGATGACAATTGAAAAACATTAAGGAATGGCAAAATCATGAAAAAATTCAACTTCACACTGGTGATTTGACTTTACAATAAATATCCAGTTATCCTTATATGCTGTTTAGAGGATTTGAGGATTTATTAAGAGGCTGCTTGATACACAGTATTTCAAGTATAAAATAATTTAATTACTTATAAATCATTATTTTTATTATTTAATTTGCTAAATTTTAAAAGTAAAGTATAATAATAGAGTAATTCAATTACACCACAATAAAAATCTCCATCAATATAGAGTACTTCAATTCTTCATGTCGTTGTCACTATTTCTTCTCAATCGCAATTCAAGGGTGAGATAGAGAAGCTTGCTCATCTCCATCATCTCCCGCTACGTCGGCAAACCCTCGACGAGGAACACTCGAGCCCTAACCGATTCCCAACAAAAAAAAATTCCCTAAATCCTGTCTTTTGTAATTTTAGCATTTTAGAACGAGCCTCTCTTTGTCCATTGACCTCTTCTCTGACAGAGGAACTATGACTATTCATTCAAGATTCTTTTCTTCGGCAATTCAATGGTGGAAAATGGGCAGTTTGTTAGTCAACTTCATCTCCGCAATGTCAACAATCCAACGCCTACCATCATTGAGAATATCTTTGCTTTTTTATGTTTTTTTTTATATTTTTAGTTGATGGAGTCTCGTGCTTAAAAAATAATCAATATTACTAATGATCGCTTCTAAGTTTGATATTGTTGTTGTATTGCTATAGATTCAATTTTAGTTTATTAGTCGAATCCAAACTCCACTACTATTGAGTCACAAATGCTGAATGAAAAAGAAAGAGGGTTGCATTAGGTAGTTGACAACCAACATAAAATTTTGTAAATTCTATTGTCATAAATCCTTTATATAATTGTGCTAGAACTAGGGTGTCCCCTAGAAACAATGTGATACATTGCTTGAATGTAGTGAAAAGTGTGCAAAGCCGCTACATTGGCACCCTGATGTAGTGTCAAATAATCAAGAATTCTTACATCATTGACAGATGCAGATAAATAATTTAGTCTATGATTCTAAATTGAGATTAGACACTTGGATAACTGGCACTCTTATTGGCTAACTTTTTGTGATAGTTGATATTATTATAAATAAGATGATTAAAATATAATGCCTTCAAGAAACTAAAGTGTGGGAGAGAAAGCAAATTCTTGTAATGGAGTAAAATTGCCATAGGAAAATATTTGGGTATCATTCTGAATAATAATTAAAAAAATAATGTAATGAAAGTTAAAAGGTTGAGAGCTAGAAATATAGTTTTAAAACTTAATATTAATAGAAAAAAATTAGTATTGCAAGTATTTATGCCCCTTAAATAAAATTGGATGTGTATACAAGAAAGATTTTGGCATAATTTGGATGAGTTGGATCAAAAATACCTCAAGAAGAAATGCCTTCTATAGGAGATTTAAATAAAAATGTTGGAAGAGTAATTAATGAATTTAATAGTATTTATGACAGTTATGATTTTAGAGAGCTTAATAAAAAAGAAAGAATGATTTTAGAGTTTATTTTAGCTTATGATATGATGATTGCTAAGACTTTAAAAAAATAACATATTATAAATATAAAAATGGAGCTTCTAAAACCCACTTGATTATTTTCACTTAAAAAATGAATCATAAAATATAATTTGCTAGATTATTACAAGTGATTGTTTTACTACCCAACAACATTCATTAGTTTTAAATTTAAAATAAGTGGTAACAAAAATAATATTAAATCTAAATATTTTCTAAATTAAATAATAGATTCTTAAAAATAATACTACAGATATTTTTAAGAGAATTAAAATTTGGACAATTGGAATTTGAGGATGAAGCCAATCTTACGTAAAATTCAGTTGCTAGTTGTATTCGTAATATAATAAAGACTTTGTTTGGTGATTCAAAAGAAGAGCACCAAATAATAAAGATACATTGTAGTGAGAACAAGATGTTCAAATTAAAATTAAAGTTAAAAAGTGTTGTAAAGAATATTTAAATATAAGACCAAAGAGAATTGAAAAAAATATAAACTAATTTGTCATAAATCTAAAATAATAATTTGTGATGTTAAGAGTGCATCATTCAAGTATTATATAATAAATTAAAAATTGCTAGGAGAAACAAATATATTTATAAGCTACACAAATTAAGAGATAAAAATTCAAAAATTTGACTCATGTTAAATATATCAAAAACAATAATAAGAAAAATTTTTGGGGGATTAAAATATTTAACATAGATGAATAGATTAGTTTACTATGTTTTTTTACAAAGGTTATACCAATACAGTTGTTATAAGTGAGTTTAATGATTATAAAAATAATATCAATTACACTTTCATTTGACTAGTTAGTAAAAATGAGATTCAAAATGCTTTAAAGATGAAAAGAGCGAAATAGCAATAAAATCAAATAACATCCCATCAATGTATAGAAATGTTTGAGTAATAAATTTTTTTGGCTTGCCAAGTTATTTAATGCTATTTATAAGATTAAAAAATGCTAGATAAGTGAACAAAAAGTATTGTTATACATATTTACAAAAATAAATTCATGCTCAAATTATAAAGTGATAGCATTAATGTATCATGTGCTGAAATTTTTAAAAAAAGTAATTAAAAATAGATTACGAAGAAATACTTTTATTTTTCTAAATTAATTTGATTTTATGCCAAGTAGATCTACCATGGAATCAAAACATATATAAATAGATTTAATAGAAAAATTTAGAGAAAAAAGATCTTCATATAATGTTTAATGATCTTGAAAAAGTTTATGATAGAGTATTTAGAGAAATTCTTTGGAAAGCTTTAAAAAGAAAATGGATTTGTGATGCATATGTTGATGTTACTGGAAGATATTTATAATGGTGATGTAATATGTGTTTGATCGCCAGATGGCTTATCTAATGATTATCTTATTATTATTGGATTACATTAAGTTTTAGCTCTCATCCAATATTTTTTTGCTTTAATTATGAATGCTCATACCGAGCACATTCAAGGAGGTTTCTTGGTGCATATTATTTGCAGATGACATGCTATTAATTGATAAGCCTAATGATGGAGTTAAAGCAAAACTTGAGTAGTGGAGAACTACTTTAGCATCTAAAATTTTTTGTCTTAGTAGATCTAAAATTAAATATATGGAAACTAATTTCAACTGTATTAGATGCCCTAATCTCAAGGATATAACTATTAAGGACCATGTGGTGAGAAAGGAAAAAGGTTCAAATACCTTGGTTCAGTTATTTAAAATAATGATGAAATAGAGAGTGGTGTGATTAATAGAATCCAAACTAGTTGGATGATATGGATGCACACTTCTAAAGTGTTGTGCAATTAAAAAATCCCACTCAAAAAAAAAAATATAGAGCATCTATGCAATCAACTATATTATATGGGGTGAATGTTGGCCAACAAAGAAGAAACCTATTGATAAAATAAGTGTTACAGAGACGAGGATGCTCCAGTGGATGAGTTAGACTCGCAAGGATAGAACGAGAAATGAGTTTAGCAAGGTTGAGATGGCTCCAATAATAGATTAAATTAGACAATATTGCCTTAGATGATTCATAGATGTTAATCGTAGGCTACTCCTTTAGAAAATTTGAGTTTATGAATTTTGCCCATATTAAAAGTGGAAGAGGGAGACCAAAAAATATATGAGAAGAAATCATTAGAAAAGCTCTTTATATTTAGAATTTAGGGAGGGGCTTTTATTTGATTGTATATAATGAAAACAAAGGATTCAAGTAGCTGACCCCACCTAGTGGAATTAAAGTTTTTTGGTGTTGCTGTTTAGAACAATAAAATATCTATGCTATGGCATATCTAAGTTTTGGCTTTGTGATGTGTTCATTGTTTGTCGCTCAACACGAGTGAGGGGATTCGCCAACGAATACTCTATTGGCATGTTGACACCATGGGCAAATATTTTGGCAATTCTGTTAGCTTACAAAAATTGCAAGAAAATAATGAAGGAGAAATAATTCAGTCACTTATTTGATTGAAGATAAATTGAAGTAATTTTTCCTAAAATAATTTGATGAAGCAGCAGAAATTGAGTATTCTTTTTGGAGCTAATAGAGAATCTCTTCAATGATCACTTCGAAGTATAATAATGAGGATGTGATGGTATGAATTTAGTTTTTGTTTGTTCAAGAATAATCTTACCACTGAATTACTCAGAATAATAAATTATACATATTATTCTCCAAACCGAAAAATTTTGATTCCTTACAAAACTAATATAGACATTCAAACAATGGTATAATAATCAAATTACACAACAATCAGATTTCTTTACACTCCAAAAATCATTTTACAAAAAGCCTCTAAACCAAACAATCATTGATTCCTTAAACAGAGTTGCATACCAGTATGACACACTAATAACACTGATATCCTAAGGATGGTGGCTTACTAACAAAAATTAACACAGATTTATTCGCTATAACCCATGATGTCGGACACTAAACAAGCTCTAAACTGCATTAAACAGCATTGAGATTCCCCAAATCTAGCATAAGAAAAGAATCACATAAAAGACAAGCGTGCTAAACATACCCATCCTTGAAGAGAAGCACAACGACCCAGACATCAGTGGGAGCATTAGAAACCTCACGGACGAAATCCGAACCCGTTATCAAAAGCACTGATCCAAACGGAGCCCTAGCAGCCGCCAGAATCTCTGCCAACCTCCTTTTCCTTCAGCCGCTAAAACAAATCCGACATTAATAAGATTAAAAAAGAAACAAAAGATAAAACTGATGAAAACCGCACCTGTGTTCTTCTAGGAAGCGAACATCGTCCATATCAGGATCATCCTCTAAGGCTTCGAGCTCCTCAGCAGTGCACTCGTCGATCCAATCCTTAGATTTGAGGCGGAGGTCGGGATCTTCTGACGGGGCGAAAGGCGGCGGCGTAAAAGTTTCGGGCTTTGGCGGAAGGTTGCCGAACTTCCGCTGGAGGTCGTCCCATTCAGTACTTGCTCCCTCCACGTCCTTGTAGACAAAGTGGTAATCCATAGTAAGAAAAAAGAGAGATCGAGAAGTTCTCGATGCCGGTCCTTCACAGGCCTGTTAGGTTGGAGGGTTTAATCTGTGTTTGCTTGAGTAAATCCTCGAATCCTCCAAACAACTTAGAAGAATAACTGTGAATTTATAGGTAAATTCAAATTATCACTAGAAAATGTGAAGAACAAAAAGGGTAAAACGCGCAAATCTGGAAATTCAAGATTTTGAAAGATCTAGCGATTTACAAATATAAAAAAAAAAAAAAAACCGCTTTGGGGGAGAGGTATGCCACCGGAGGCGAGGTTTCTTCAGGGAATAAAAAAAAGGAACTGAGGAAATAAAAAAAGAATGGTCGCAAAAAATGTAAAAAGAGGTGGAAAGAGCTGGCATATATTTGCCACGTAGGAAATAAAAAAGCTACTTTTGCTGCCACTCTCTACATTGAGAGCCTAACCTTTCATCTCCTCAAATAAAAAGCCCTAACCTTTTATTAAAGCTGTATTTTGTAGAATAAAAATACTATCCTTCCCAAGAAAAATTTCACTGCATTCTATAAGTGCAGTTCTTGAAGTCAATGTTGAAGTAGTTTTTTATGTGTGCTAATTGTGCTGCTGCATAAGAAATAAATGGAAATTGCTATTATTCATGAAGTTTTGCTAATTCAAAGTATTTATGATTCTCTACTAGCTATTAGCTTCCTGCCATTGACAAAATGAAGTTATTTTTATTATTATGATTCTATTGTTCATTTTCTAGTGTATCCAACAAGTCTGTAATTGTATAGTTTAGACAATCCTTCACCAATTAACTACATTAATTCAATGGTATCTTCTATATGTGTAACACTACTTTCAATTGAGAATAGTGTTATAACCTAGCAGTTGAGGTTCAAGATCTGTTTCAAGTCTTCAGTACAAATCCCACCGGCCACAAATTTACTTCGTATCTGAAGCTCTCATAATCTAAAAAATAACGTTTGTTTCAATTGCATGGTGATTTTATTCCATGTATTCTTAGAAAAGAATAAAGCTTTGCATTCTAAAGCTTGGTTCCAAGTATTTTTTTCCATGTTTTTAATTGCTTGATCTTAATTGCTCAAAAATTTATCTATTGACGAAGCAAATGGAATCTCAACAAAGTGCACACAATTTTGAATAAAATTCATTAAACTTTGATACGACTTATTTAAGCAAATATTATTTAAGAGACAATAACATCCCATTCCATTCAGATAAGGCAATATATACTAAAAAGTAAAGATGATATCAAAAGAAATATTATTACAACAAACAAGGTCATACCAAACTTTTGCACATGCAATAAAAAAAAAAAAGCAAGCCCTAAAGATATAGTCATAAGCTCCATTGCTGCTTTAAAGGTTTGCAAAAGACTCGGCAATATTCCAGCATCCCCTCAAATAAATAAATAAAATTATAATGTTCATACCTAGCAAAATGTAGAACTAGCAAAATGTAGAATAAAGAGAAATCAATTACTACGTGAGACCAATTTATATATTAAAAAAAAGTTTCTATATATACCCATTACAGAGGTAACATTTTCTAACATTCAAATCACAACATATGGATAACTGCTATCATAGTTTTTTTGAAAACACAACTATAGTTCATGAAAACCATTTGAACTTAATTTTATAAAATTAAGCAAAATACAAATATTCATCAACAATTCAAAGTCTTTTCATTATCAGACTATGTAGTTGCAGAATTTTAAAAAACAAAAAATACTATTTAGACCCATTGACGTGGCATTCAAAAATATCCATTTAATAAAATTTGGATATCATTTCAATACAAACTTTTAAAATAATATTTATATTATTTTAATATAAATAAATAAGCACTAATGAAATGAAATCCAAATCTAATTGGATGAGTATTTTTAGGTGCATATCAACAGATCTAAATAGCATTTCTCTTAAAAAACAAAGTTTCCTTTTTTAAACTTAATTCTCCTGCAAGTTTAAGCATGTGCGAAAAGGTCTTGGCTACTACAATGGAATCCCCCAGATCCAAGCTTGTTAGCACACGCTCAAGGTCTTCCATCATTTTGGTGTCCTGTTTGCCCTCATACTTGACAGAAAGCTCATAACACTTTTGAATCTACCAATAAATGTGTTATAAGAAGATCAATCAATAAAATCCCGATACACCTAAAACCCAAGCAGTTTCCCTCTTATTACAATGTCTATAAAAGCTTAGAAAAAAAAAACTAGTAGACGCAAGCAAAAAATTACTTCAATTAGGAACACCTATTTGAACTTTTTCTTTATTGAATTCGAAATGCAATTTATGTAAATTGAAACAAACAATAACATATTTTTATCCAGCGATTGATTACGGCTAACAATTTAATAAAGCTCTTTCCCATAGTTTTGGTCAAAGCAAAAGCTACAATAGAGAGAATTTAACTCGATCTTACATTGCTCGTTCCGATTTTAGAATCTGGTAGAATAAAAAGTGCAATAAAGAGGAGACAGAATCTGGGCTTACCGTCACAATCTACTCTACCTTCCCTTTCTAATCCACTCTAAAACCTCCGATAGCTGCGGGAAGAGCGACTCTCCGGGATCAAACTATCGGAAGATTTTAGGTTACAAGCCGTGGAGATGAGAGAGTGGCAATTTATGTTAAAATAGGCTTATTTTACTTTATTTTACATTGGGTTTATTTATAATTTTAGGATAATTTATCAATTTAGAGAGTTATTTTTCTTATGCGGCAAATATTTTACTTGTTACTAAAATGTCAAGAAAATAATCAAAACAAAATATATAAATTATAATGAGTTTGTGTAAATATATAATTTGTACAATAAATTTGTTTACATAAACTCATCTATATTAATAAAAAAATGATTAAGAAATTTGTAGTGGTCTAAATATTTTATTTTTGGCTAACATGATTTAATATTTTAAATTTACTATTAGTATCATAAGTTCAAATTATATATAGATCATACATTTATTTTTTATTTTATTTTATTTATTAAATAAAGAAATAAGCGTAAGAAAAAAAAAGTTAGTCCATCGAGCAAATGCAAGAAAATTTGAAGAAGTTGCACTTTTAATCCCAAAGTGATTCTAATCTGATCAAAACCCAAGCAATTAGAATAATGGCACAAAAGCAAAATGCAAGGCATTATAATGACTAATTACCGTATTAACTTTGTTATTTATAGTCAATTTCTAATAGAAATTTAGTTAAAATGCCTACAAACTGGAACAATAGCCTAATGGGGCATATCCTGCAGTTAGTTAATGTCATTCATTTCTAGCTCAACATTCATTTTTTACAACTTATCTTAACTCATGCCAATGAAAGCAAACACCATTCAAATTTTTAAATAACAAAAGAACAAAGAATACATTGGCTGATAATATCAAGGCACAAATAACCATTTTTAATACAAGAAAAAAAAAAAAAAAAAAAAAAAAAAAAAAAAAACTACAATAAGCAGACTAATAAATAGCCTCCACAATTGTGGTACAATAATGATGCAGAAGATTTTTATCCTAAATTCAAGTGTGTAGGAGGAAAATGCTAAGAAGATGCTCAAAGAGTTGCAATTTCCTCACCTTTTTTTCTTCAATAGATCATACGTGTGACCCACTAGAAACAAAGGACAACAATCTTCTGCCAAAACAATGAAATAATACAACATTAAAGGAAATAATTAGAGATTTTGTCACAAATAAATACATGCATTTTTTTCTTTTTTCTTTTTTTGACATTTACACATGAATACATCCATTCATATTTACAGAAGCATCCCTTTATGGATTTGAGGAAGAGAGTGAGGCAGCAATCAGAGCAGCACCTATACCCGAGTCATCTTCACATGTCTTTAGAACAACATTATGGGCAGCTTCCTCCCCCAGAATTTCCTCCACAGCCTCATTCAAGTATTCTCTGAAAAGTGCATAACTGACATAAAGACCTCCAGCCATTGCGATAACCGTTCGTTTAAGACTGCCCGTCCCAGCCGCATCGCTGCCATCTCTGCCTATTTTCTTTAGTATGCCAACAATACCAGCCGCAGCGAGCCGCGCGGCTCTCCTTGTTACGATATCACACACCCTTACTATTATCCGTCGAGCCCTCAAAGGAACATCTTGCATCTGAAAATCGAGGATCAACCCCTATATATTGTGAGCTTGCTACAGCAATATAGTTCACAAAATTGTGTGGTATTGCTTTTCATTTTAAATTTAGAAGAGAAGTTACCGCGAGGTTTTCTCGTAGAATTTTTGCAACCTCTCTCAAGTCTGGAGAATTGTCTTCGTGCATGGCTGCCATGAGTGGAGTCCTGCATTGTCGCAAAGTTCATATGAGAAAATAAATGGTAATCACATTTATTTTATTAGGCATTTTTTACAACACGGTAAAACATAGGAGCGGGTATAAAAATATTGTTACATTCTCATAAATTATGTTTTAATTTAAATGAAATATATATATGTATGTATATATATATATATATATGTATATATATATATATATATATATTTTTTTAATTTATTTATTTATAATTTAAAACTGAAATATTAAAAGTTAGTAACATTTATACATCAAAATGAGACAAATTAGTAGTTTTCAATAATAATAAAAAATAACACTTAAAATAGATATAATACATTAAAATTTATGAATTTAAGATAATTTTTTTTTTTAAATATTTCATACAATAATAATAGATGAATTTGCTAGTTAAGATTAATACTATGAATAAATCATAAAATCTCATTCATTAAGTGTTGCTGAGATGGCAAGTCTAAGGTAGCTGAGTGGATATACAAGAATAGAGATGATTCGAAACAAGCTCATTTACAGAAACATTGGAGTAACTCCAATTGAAAAAAAATCACTGAAATCATCTTAAAATAAATTTTAGGCACATATCAAGCATGCAGACCATTAGAAGCAACAGATAGAAAAGTTGTCGTCAATGTTAAAAGAGATATTTCAGGCATATCGGGCAAGCAGACCATTAGAAGCAACAGGTAGAAAAGTTGTCGTCAATGTTAAAAGAGGAATTTCAGGCATATCAAGCAGGCAGACCATTAGAAGCAACAGGTAGAAAAGTTGTGGTCAATTCTAAAAAAGGAGTTGATGAAATTTATAGCATTATTGATAAAAATATATTCAAAATTAGAATAATGGTCCTTTGCTTTCTTAAATTTGTTAAAAAACTTCTACAACGGCTTCTTTAGTATGCCTCATTTCTCGCCGCATGGCATAGGGTGATATTTCATGGTATTCTAAATACTTAAATTTGTTTTAATTTTCCTATCCAACACAAAACTCTATAGTTTGGCATCTCTAAAGCTCGACTCAAGATTGAAGCATATTTCGGTTAAAATTCAAGTACTGATATTTTGAGACAAGTTTAAATCGTAGAACTTTTCTGTGAGCTAATTTTGATTATAACAAACATATTGTCTGTAGTCCTAATGGGTTGCTTTAAGCGATTTCAGAATTAAAATGATATACAGATCTCAAAGTTATGTGACATCAAGTATGGGATCTAATGAATAACGTAGCAGTAATATTAAGGAAACTCAAGACAGTCAAGAAGACTCATAAGGCTCAAAATACAGGTCATAAAATCAAGTGAGCGAGTTAATGTATAGAAGCTGACAACATGATTAGCTTCAAGGCTCAAGCAAAATTTTGAATTAACATATAAAGTTTAGAGAATACACATCAACCACAATCATAAACTATTAAGAAAAATCAACATATCAACATCATATTAATCCTAAAGTTATATTTACCTAAACTTTTAATCTCCATGAAAATCACATTTTTTATCATTAGTCAGACTATCAATCTTTATAAGCAATAAATTTTATTCCCAGCAAACAATATAAATAAAATCAAGGTAACAACCAATCAAAAAAAAGTTCTCAACAAGCAAATTAAGTGTACAAATTGGATATAAAATTAAAATGCAGATAAATTGTATTTTTAAGAAATTTTTTGATTCTAATGCCCAAAAAAATATCTCAGAACTGTCAAATCTTTCAAGTATACACAAAAAAAAAATTTACATGCAAAAAAGCTAAAAAAAAATTACATAAAATGCGCCTACAAAACATAAGACTTTCAATAATATACACTAAATCAAAGAAAGGGCGACCACAGCCACAGTTCCCCAAATCAAGGAGAAAATCAACAGTGAGATCGCTATATGCCAAAGGAAAAGAAAAACAACTGTTAAATCACCCTTTCTCCAAAGAAGAATGGACTTACCTGACACTCAAATTCATAAAACACAAGACAACATACACAATAAGAATAAACTTATTATGCAGGATTTTTACTAATCGGAAAAAAAATATTACAAAAAGGGGAAGCTCATGTTGTTCTCGGCTGTTCCAATTACAATGCAAAATACAAAGTAGCTAAAAGATAAAATAAACCCTAAAACAAGCATATCTATACTACCTCCTATAATACAAAATACAATGCATTAAATGTGGGAAACTATGTAGTCGGCAAACAACGCAGCCCATGCTTAGTTCTCTATTGTGCAACTTTAACAGTGCACAACCCAGTAACGTTGTGCCACATGACATTATTAGGCACCAATGCAGGTCGGAGTTAAAACCAGCATGACCCAAGCAGGGTTCATGAAATTATAAGTTCACTGCGAGTTCAAGGACCTTGGGGAAAAGCTCATCAGAGATTTCCCGATGAATAAGAGCCCAGGGACTCTTGGTCCTTCCTACTCAACGCTCTTCCTTCTTAACCAGCAAACATCCATATAAGCTGGCTTCCCTAAGGTTGACTCATCTTTTATGCCTAATCATTCATCAACAGTCTCCTCCTCGACTTCTCAAAGAGTTTTGAACTCATCTCGGCAGCTCCTTTGCCTTTGACCCAAACTCCTATGTAGTTCTCTAGAGCATCATTCTCGATCGGGAAAAGCCGTATAGGCGTACATGATAGAATAAGGACGGAGAGAGTGAGAGGCGGGAGAATCAAGGGGTGATGGGAAGGCGAAGGCGAGAGAATGTAGGGGAAGGTGCCAGTGCCAAGAAGGAGAAGCAGAAGGTGCCAAGAAGGAGAAGGAACAAAGAAGGAGAAGGTTCCAAGAAGGAGAAGGAGATCTACAAAGGGGAAAGGAACCAAATTAAGCAGCAAAGGATACTTAGTAGGATTCGGACCCATTCTCAAGAACCCTCCACCATCATAATGATCATTGAGTTCATTCTCAGAATAACCCTTGACTAGATGATCCTTTTGTAGACAATCCTTCTTGGGATGAGTCCCTTTGAGACAACTTCCCTTCGATTGTATAAGCTAGGGAATACTGGGCAACGTCCTAGAACGTTCTGCACACTTGAAAAATGTTTTCCGGCTCTCCATTACATGCAGTCAATCTTCTTTATCTAGCACAGTTGAGCTTCTACACACTTGAGAATGAGATTTGACTACTCAGGAAGTAGATCGACTGAGCCTCCGAATCAACCATGCTTTGATTTTCATTATGAATAATTACTATATGATATTGGCTCATACAATAAATTTAAAGTGATTTCCAATGATACCTTTACTTTTATAAGTTGGCTGATTTTGTCCTAATTTATTTTATCTATATCCATGTTAGTCCCCTAAGTATTCAATATGCCAAATTCAATCCTTTAATTATTCATTTTAAGATCAATTTAATGTTTTTTATTTCTTAAGATTAAATTGGGCCTAAATCAAAATGAGCAGTCGAAGGACTAATTGGGCATGTTAAAAAGTTTAGAACTAAATTGGCTATATTTGAAATAACCAAATATTTATTTTGAAATGATTTCAATTACATGTCGTATGAATTTGTACATTATTAATTAGGTATCATAATTAAATATAATTAGGCTTACATCTCCCAGTTTTAAATTTATATGCAAATTTTCCTAGATTTTACAAAATCAAGCTTTGCTATTAATTTAAATTTTGAATGATTTTTAAAAATTTTATGAATTAATTATGAAGCTTATATGCAAAATCATTAATTGAATAAATATAAATTCTTTAAATTTGTGTGGGCGAAGTGCGGGATTGTGTATGCACATGGTAGAAACTCTAGAGATCTTTGATATTTGGTACATAGAGTTTTATTTACTAACGATGATTGGAAGAAGCTCAATGAAGTGAGTTTTAGAATAAATATTAGGATTTGGAAATTAATATTGCTGTTTAGCTGTCAATACACTAGTAGAATATCACAATAAGAGAGATTTTCCTTGTGTATTTCTAAATAGTCTAGGTTTCATCTCCAAGACACTAGATTGCATATGCATCATGCCTTACAAACACTAAAGGCTGGCTGACACTACCAGTGATTCATACACTATGAGCAGCCACCCTATTACGCAAATGGCTATGCTTGCAAGCCTTTTAGCCCGGTATAAGCCAAGTGATAATATTTAAAACTTGAATGTTAAATAATGAAAATAAAATACGAGGGTATGAAAAAACTTATCCTATTTTATTTGGTATATATTTTATGTTATCAACGTAGTGAGAATTGTGTAGGATGAAGTTCAAAGTGTTAACATTCAAAATTTATGTAGCCACAAAGCAGATTTTCCATGATGTGATATCTTTATAGATGCAAACATGTAATGTATTAAGGGGTGATGTCATTTTAAACATTCAACCTTATCAATAGTAAGAATTATTTGTTATCACAACAAAGAAAACCCATAATCCCAGAGTACAAATGCTTATTTTGATAATAAAGCTCATGGTTAACAAATGTATGGGGAAGTTGTAAAACAAATTTCATAATAAGGTCCTTCCAAAATGCGTGCAAAATTATCAAAGAAGCGTGGTGCTTGGAATTGTTTCCTGCCTCTAATGTTGCATGTGCAACTGTGTATTTAAAACTAAGTAAAAGAATCTATTATTGCAAAAAAAAAAAATCTTTCAAAATGTCCACAAAACGCATGCAACTCACAAACGAGCACACAATCCAAAGAGGGATTAAGCTTGCAAAGGCAGAAATCTTAGTAGAAATGGATAAGTCTCGAAGTAAAACTTACACTTGACCAAAGCTTTCTAAGAAGTTTGCTAACGCATGAAGGGCAACAAATCTTTCCAAAATTCACAAAAAAAAGGGTAAATCCAAACATATTCTACTTGAATCCTATTAACCAACATGTATAGTAAAAAGTACTAGCACTAAACAAAGTGAATCTAAAAACTTGTTAACAACACAAATACAATTTGCAAACGAATGCACATCCTAGTAAAAATGCATATGACATTGAATTTTATGACTTAAATTTTGTAAGAATTCATATAAGAGCACATAATACTTCATGACCCAAATATTAGAATAAATTTAGAAGGCAATAAATGGTGCTAGTCGCATAAAATACAGGGTTATATTTTCTTAACTTTGACTAGTTTTTCACCAAAAGAAACTATGATGATCAAGGGATCTCTCTAAACCTATTTCCGAGGTATCACACACAATCTCAAATACTAGTGAAAACCAAGAAATAAGAACTCATTTTATTCAAAGCTAATTGTTAAAAAGTGCCAAATCACCTCCCACACTTTTCTTTATGAGCTTGCATGATATATACTCAATCTTTAATTAAGTGTGAAATAACAAAGTCCTAATCCAATCAATGAAAATTATAGTAAGAGATTAAATACATCTTATGGATAAATGTATTAAACTGTCCAACATGTCCGTATTAGCACTAGCCAACCTCCAGCCATGGGTTCAACAGTTTTAATAATTTATAATTCACAGAAACAATCTCAAGTAACTCTCTTTTCAACATCAAATGCAATCACAAGTGCCCAATGATTCCATATAAAATATATATAGCAAATATAAGACACTTAACATTTTTTTTGCAATGTCATATGCAATCACAAGGTCAATGATTCCTAAACACCAAATTGTCTTGTTGGGATACTTATCACAAAGAGATGAACTTCTATTCACACAATGTAAGAGTATCTGAGAAAAGAAAAAGTAAATAAACAACAAAAGCAAACAATCACAATACATCAAATATATATGATCCAGCTATTATTCACATATGTTTACAAATCATAGCAGAGTAATCTTATTTTATTATTAAAAAAGAGAATATTTACAAAAGAAAAAGGAAAAAATTTTGCTTGAGGCATGTCATCAAAATTTATGTCATTCCCTATTTAAAATCTCCTAACCATCGCATGATATCAATGTATATTTAATAGCATAATCCTTGGAGAAATAAATAGCTTCATGAGAGTTTTCATTCCATTTGATAGTCAACAGAAATATTGATAATTCTTTAGAACAACAAATGAAGCATTACAAAATTTTTCATTCGATCAAATTCTTCATAAATTAGATGCATTGAAATTTCTCTGATTAAAAAAGGACATCAACAAAGTTGTGAAATACAGAAGCTTCATGGAAGCTTTTAATAGTTAACTTTTAACTTAACAATCATCACACACTTAACCATCCTCAATTGCAGAAGTTTCTTCAATTAGTTATTATCTCTCTTTTTTATCTTACACTGACATGAACCTCATGGTCATCTTCCTTTGATGCAACACCTCCAATTATCGAATCCTCTAGAGGTTAAGGCAATGCATAACATCAGCTTTTAGCTTGTGATTAACATATCAACATATCAACAAGGTTTTGTGCACTAAGTATTTTCTCCAACAAAAAAATTCATTATCAATTAGCCCACAGATGTAATGATACTGCAATTATGTGTGATTTGTCTTTAAATGTAAATACATAATTCTTCATCTAGCGAATGATTTTAACTATCGCAAAAAAGAATATTGTTGTCTTTCTGTTGACCATATTCCTTCAACAAGTTCTTCTACCACATCATCTCTTCACCATCCTCCAATTGCCATGTACTTGATTTCGATGGTTAAACTAGAAATTCTATTCTGAAGTCATAACATTCAGCCAATATATGTCCCTCAATTGTAAGCACATATTCACTAGTGCATTTTGATTAATAAGGTCAACCCAAATAAGCAATTGAAAAATCATTCAAAATCAACTTATTCCTTTTAAATTAAAAAGTCATACTTGAAATTTCTTTTAAATATCATAAAAATTCACTAAATAGCTATCCTAAACCTACTATGAAGTGACTCACAACTCCAACTACATGAAAAATATCTAGCCTGGTGCACAGTTGATGCATATGAAACCTTACAAATTTGCCTCTTTGTCTCTTCGGGCTTCAATGTTTGCTCTTTATATAATTTGAAATATGCTCCTAACAAAGTATCTCTAGGCTTATACTCTACAACATTGAACTTGCTTCGCATGTTATTGATATACTCTCTTAGAATAACTCCAGGATGTCTTTAGAACGTTATTTAGAAATCCTCATGCCAAAGGTCTTCTTAACAACTCCCAAATCCTCATCTCAAATTTCTTTGATAACTACTTTTTATCTTGTATAATTCATAAATGTTTGATTCTACAACTAGCATACAAATTCTATACTTGAGCAATAATCTTTAAATTCTTTATTAACATACTATCCACCATTATCAAACTTTAAATATTTTATTTTTGATCAACGGATTTTTACTTTACTTTTCCATTACTTGAAAATAAGAAAAGCATCATAATAATCAATTAAAAATAATCATACATTCTTTGTTAAGTCATCAAAGAATGTGACATAACAGCAAGAATCTTTAAGGCATTAAACCGTGGCTGCCCCCCAAACATTTTAAATTTAATTGCAGCTTATATAATATGATTATCCTCAAGCTCTTCTCTAGCACTTCTTTGTTTGCCAAAAATGCAATATTCACGTAACTCCAAATCAACATACTTTAGATCGTAAGTAGTCATTTTAAAAAATATCATTTTCACTCCATGCTTGCTCATGTGGCCCAACCTTTGATGCCACAACTTGGAGTTCTCAATATTTGCTACAACCATTAAGCTTTTATCATTTACAATCATGTGCAATATTCTTACTTTCTTATCTCTCACCACAACTATAGCACTCCCTATGATACTTTCTAACATCCAATACCAAGTTTTGTCTAGTCACAACTATCGACTTGGCTTAAGATTTCTTCTAAGGACCACAACATGCCTTACCTCCTACAAAATCAATTGTCCCATTTCCAATTTGAGCCAAATTTCTCATGTTCCTACAAAATATCAAGTGATCCATCATCGCAAAGAAAGAATGCTATAATTCCTTGTAGCATAATTAAGTAATAACCCTTAGCAAAGTAAAGTAAAATGTATTGTGATAATAATAAAAATTATAAAAGTTTCTTCCGTGTTCTCTATGTTTTGAGTATTTGTTTTTTCTTAGCAGTGTGAACAATTGACCAAGGCCTCAGGATGTGGACAATCTTAGGGTGTTGAAGGTGTGTACAACCGCACAACCTTATCTCGTTTCGCTGCTGCTCATCCGCTCTGTCGTCATTGCTTTAAAATGTTTGCTTCGTTGCTTCCCTCAATCGTCGTTTACTTTCCAGTTTGGAAAACGTGCCAACACATCAATCTTTGTCAAATCATTTCTCTAATGTCATTCAGTTTTGAGTTAGCACTCGAAGAATTGTTCACTGTAGTCATCATTGTCGATCAACTCTCTGGTAGAGAATATAATAGAATTAACAATTTGGCATCATCTTCAAACATAATTTTTATTACTAATTTTAGTTTATTCGTAATCACGTTGAACTCATTTATGTAACCTGTTATACATACTCTTCCTCCCATTTATAAATTCAATAAAAGACAATTATTTGATGTTGATGATTTTTCATGCATGTTTAATAGCTTTTTCATCAAACCAATTGTTTCCTCATTGACAATGTTGGAAGCCATTTTTCACATAGAGATTAAACACAACTTCGAGTGCTTGTCAATCTAACAACATGTTAATGTAATTTCTTCTAACTGAGATAATCTTACAATTGCATTCTCCAAAATCTAAAGTCATTCCCATCAATTTTTTTGATATTATTCACCTTCGACCCTTTTTATAGCTCACAAATATTTTCTAAACTAGATGCTCTGATGCCAATTATATATATATATATATATATATATATTATACATATATTGCAACGAGATGAATTTCTCTACATAAAATATAAGATCTCTCAAGAGCAAAATAAAAAATATAAATGAATATAAGCGCAAACATAGTATCTACATGGTTCGATAAATGTTCACTTACATTAATGGATAACAATAGAGTTACCTTTCATTACTCAAAAAGGAAGAAGAAAACATTATAAGAGAGAAAACGAAGTTATAGCTCACTTTATTTCACCTCCTATTTCTAAACTCTCAACCATCACATAACACCAAAAAGTAATTTTCATGACAAATTTGTTTATCCACACACTAAACAACCATCTTTCTTTGCAACGGAAAATGCAATCGCAAGTGCTTCATAATTTAAAAAAAAATCATAACTATATATTTTACACCTATAACAGATACTTAGTCTGCCATTTAGGCTTGACTATGGGGTTATTGCTGTAGACTATTTCCCTTTTCAATAACAAGGGCATTATGTCCCATAGCAACAATGACTTAAGAAATCATATCCCCACTTAGGTTCCAAAACTCTAGCTGATTATGAGAATGATAAGATTTAATGTCTTCTCTATAGGGTGGCCATATCAATTCTATATTTTTCTCCAAACATCAAATTATAAATTAACTACAAATTTCATACTCAACATGCTTTAAACATCTCAAAAGAAACTCTCAAACAACTGAGCTTACAAATATGCAGACAATTCTTTGCAAACCAGCACGTGTGAGGTACATACTGCTGTTGTTATGCTTGCAACACTCATTCACACTTCGGTGTTCATTGCTAAGCTTTGAGTGATGCCTCTAGAGACATTAACGTAAGCATGAGAATTAGAGACTCTAGAAAGAGTTGTCCAACTGCCACCAGTCTACCTCAAGGTTTTATGCTGCTCTACCACACCTGACTATTGATGTCGCAACCTGTCTCAATTAGATCAGAAATCTCATTAATAGATTTTCGAACACTAATATCTTGATCTAATAAATGAGCATTTTCTTAACATATTAGAGTCATAACCAAAGATAAATCATCCAAATAATAATATGAAGAGCCACTAATATCATCAATAATTATTATATCATCTCTTTTTATTCAATATCATAAAAACTACATCATATCCAAATCAAAAGAGAATACAACAGTACTATTCCAGAGTTGTGTCGACAATTGTAAGTCTGATTAACTCCTCTAGTTATCTAATACTACTTTAATTGAAACATAAATAAAAATATCTTATAGATATGATTATAATGATGTCAACTTTTTTTTGAGGAAACAGCATGCATGATTTAAAAATTCAAAGATGAGCAAAGATGCATTACTATAAATTAGAAAACTATCAGTACTTGGAAGTATTGTTTGGTTGTAGCAAACGTAAGACAATCTTTAATCATTGGAAAGCCTCTTCACATTTCTCATCCCAATAAAACTTGTCAGCCTTTTTAATTAATTTTGATAAGGGCATTGCAATTCTGAAGAATCCTTCCACAAACCTTCAAATAGTATTAGACAAACTTCTATAATAATTATTGGTTTTGACCAATAAACAACTTCTATCTACTGCTAGTCTACTGAAATACCTTCACCATTGAAAATATGACCTAGGAAAACAACACTTATAAGCCAAAATTCACAATTTCTACCTTCAACTAGCCTATATGATTGTTCAAAGATGAATTATATGATTGATTTCTTTATTGGAATAGATAAGAATGTCATCAATAAAGAATACTATAACTGAATCCAAAATATAGTTTACAACCCTGTTAATTAAGTCCATAAAAGCTGCCAGGGCATTCATTAGTCTAAAAGGCATGACTACAAACTTATTGCCTATATTTGGTGTTAAAGGAAAATTTGGCAATATCAATTTTTTACTTGTAAATGATGATATCCAAATCTCAAGTCAATCTTAATAAAGATTGTAGGTCCTTTTAGCACGTGTAAGGTACATACTGAATAACTTATTTAATTCTTGATCAAAAGTTTATTTAGTCGATTGCAATGGACGTGCAGCGGAACCCAATGTAGTCAATACCGAGCCTCAAGTTTGTCTTTTTAACAAAAATTACTAGAGCTTCCTAAGGTGAAAAGCTATTCAATACCTAAGTTGGGCTTTGAACTCGTGCAACTCTTTGGTTGCCATACACCATGGTGCATTTAACATAGGTGTAACACTAGGAAATAGATCAACCATGAAATCGATCTCTCACTTAGGTGATAATCCCAACAATTATTCAAGAAAAACATGTGTAATGACCTAATATCGTTACTTTGCAAATTAGGTCAGATCCTGCCTTACAAATTAGGATCTTGGGAAACTTCAATTTAGGGCAAACAAAAATACAAATAAATAGAAATAATTTTTAGATCAAAATGCCATAATTTGAGAGATATTCGAATAATGAAAACTTTTACTTTAATTTCTGAATTATTTAAATTCAATAAATTGAGAAAATTAAATATGTCAAAATTCATCAATTTTCATGTCATTGTGTTAAGTATATTATTTAAGGCTGCTCAAAAAGTTTCATCAATTTTGGAATGTCGGTTCAATCTCAATTAATTTTTGAAGTTTCGAACTTCAGAAATTAATTAAGAATAAAATATTACTCCAAATTGACAATTTTTTGCGCGAGGGTGCTCTTTAAATCATAACGGCGATTTCACTTATTTACATTTTTGAAGTGTTAAGCTTCATTATTTTTGGATGTCAAACAACAAAAAATGCAAAAAATAAGTAATTATTTATTTTTTTATTTTCCTTATTTCTTACTTCATTCCCCTGTTTTATTTCCCCCCAACATCAGGAGGCGCCAGGTGCAGATTCTGTCACTTGACAGAGTTTGCAGGCGCAGACGGAACGGATGGCGCTCGCGCCCCCTGGTCGGGCCCCCCTGGCCGACCAGCACCCCTCCTCCTCCCTCCCTCTATATATTCCCCACCCAACCCCCTCTCCTCCCCAAAACAGCAGCTCCTCCTCCCTCAGCCCTCCCTTTCTCCCACTCCCCCTCAGCCCTCCTTCCCAACAGCAGCCCCTCAGCCAACAGCCGCCCGTCAGCCACGACCGGCTCCTGGCAACTCTAACCCTAGGTTAGAGGAGAAAGAAAAAGGAGAATAAATGAAAAGAAATTATTTTATTTTGTTTTCTTTATTTCTTTTTATAATAAATAAATATTCTCTCTATTATGTCATTGTATTATTATTGTTGTCATTAATTAATAATGAATAACAGTACAAATGCTATAAAATGACTATTATTTCTATTATGTCAATTTCAATTCATGCATTTTCATTCTGGTATTTTATTATTATTATTATTATTATTTTCTGCAATTTTTACAGTCATTTCTATTCTGTCTTTTTCTTTGATACATATTATTATCATTAAATAAATGATAATAATAACATATAATTGCTATCTTCAATGATTTAAAAATGCTATCTTCTATCAAGATAAAAAAAGTGAAAGAAAGAGAATAAAAAAGAACGTAAATATCCTTAAAAATATCACTTTCATTATAATATTGTCTAGAAGGCTAATTTAAAATATCAAAATTTTAAATACAGATTTGATCAAACTGTTGCACTTTTGAACTTAAGGAAAAAAGTACCAGATGTCTTTTATTACTCTTGTTTAAATATGCTTTTCTGTTCAGCATCGCACAAATTGATAAAAGTACTTTTAAAAGTCACATAAAATGATATATGAAAAAGTTTGGATAACTGAGTAGCAAGGATTCCATGTTGATATATTTTAGTCTGAACAGACAACTGCTAGGACGGGTCTGCCCAACATCAGGAGTCATAAGGAGCCTATACTGATAAGCCTTTGAGGGGGCAGGTATAGAGAAGTTGAGATATGTAACACAAAAATGAACCCAATTTTCCTCGATTTTGTACTTTCCCAACAAAATCATATTTTGCGCCAAATATCAAACGCTAAAATTCTATATTTATTTTTGTGACAGCAATTATTTTTATGCTTAAATTTCAGTGCAATTGAAACAAGTTTGCAGGGAAAAATTTATACAGCTTTTATTTCCTATCAAACTATTAATTATTTTGCTTATTATTTAACAATTGTAAAATTGACTTCTATCAGTACTTAGTTTCACAACTAACTGGTATGCAAATGCCCGTAGTTTTGAAACATGCCCAAATCAGGAGTTCCAAAAGGTGTTAAGAACCAAGCAGTGCTGATACTGCTACCTGCTGATTTGCCATTTTTTAACTCTTTTTAAAGTCTGTAACTTTTGTTTTAATTTGATCCTTTGTAATTAAAACTTGAGACTTATGAATAAATGAGTTATGTTCGATGTTTATATATTTGTCTTTTAAACCACTCAATATGATCCTGCGGCTAGAAGACTTACTCAAAACAGGTGCTGGATTAGCTCCCGCTAACCCGGCATCGAGTCCTCACAATATGTATATTCACAAACTACCAATATATCATCTAGTTCATTAGGTATATCCTTAACAAAGGCAAATATCCTTGATGTCCTCTAATTAGGTGTAATGACACTATGTCATTTATAAGGAAGACATTATTTTTCCGTAATGTCTAAATTCCGTTTATGTACCGCAAATTTCTATTTTCGGTTAAAAATTCTTATGTTTCATCAAATTTCTATTATGTATTGATTAAATTGAGAAAGTTTTAGCTTTGTCATAAATTTCTGTCTACTAAATAATGCTAAAATGGAATTAATCTTGAATTTAAATGCAAATTAGTAAAGTATTTTAAAATTCTTAACTCTTCTAAATCAAGATAGAAAAAAAAACGCTTCTGTCAACAATTAAAGTCGACAGTTATATCAAGAAAGATAGCGGAACTCACTCGAGCAACACTTCGATTTCCGTAATCGACGCAGAACCACCCACCGTTTTGGAAGGACGTGTGTTACGTATGCAAGAAACAATGAGCCGCATCTGTGACTTACGCCGCAAAGAACGAACGCGTGTTACGTACGCATGTCTTATTAAACATCCACATAACCAACGACCCCTCACAGCAAGCTTCTCTCGACTCCTCGCTCTCTCTCAGCTGACCGAACCTTCCCACTCAACTCTCCCGTACAATACAACAGTCATAGAGACAAACCTGGCAGCCAATTGCGCGTAAGCCAATGAACGAAGAAGACCCCGATCGTCCCAGTTGATGACCTCCTTCCGCTCTACAGAGACACAGACGAAGAAGATGTTATGCAGGTACAATCTCCTTGCCCTTATTTTTTTACCTTCATCCGATTGAGAGAGCTGAATGCTAGGAGCAACATTTTAGGGAGATTAGTAAAGCAGTTATTCTATTTTTAATAGTTGCCAATGAAGTTCTGTAAACATAGAATTTATATATATAAATCTTATTAAATCTTCCCTCATTAAGTTCATGATTAGGTGAACTTCCTTAGGGAGATTAGACAACTGATTGTATTTTTTAGTAGATCTATTCTAATGGGCGATGCTCTATTTTTACTAATTTTTATTTTCCTTTTGTTGCTTGTCATACTAAGGTGATTGGTTATAGAGATATATTAGTCGTTGCCAAGAATGAATGATCCTTTCGAGAGATTGATCAATTTGTTAAGTTCCAAAATTATTAAAATAAACAAACCTATGAATATAATCAGTACTTTCTAGATACCATTTTGACATACATTACCTTGTAGATTGATTTTATAATAATTTTATCTATTCAAATAAACAATTTCTTGAGTCTATAACAACTTACTTGCCTTACATGTTGACCTTTATTATGGGAAGATTATAATTGGGGATTTCAAATAAAGTGCTTGATTTTCTTTAAGCATTTCATTGATTAAATTGGCCAAGAATATGATTAACCTATAAATTTCATTTTTCCTAACCTAGGTCTTAAAGTCTTAAGAGGATCTAAAATGTTGAGAAAATCATAAACTAATCAAGAGATATACTATATTTATGCAACAATCAATTTTTAGAGTCTAATAAAATATTTATAAATATAATTTTTGCAGATATATCAAATTTTGAGTATTTTCTCAACGGTTGAACACAAATGTACACTGGATATTACTTTATATACTCTTATTACTTTCATTGTTGCTTAAGCATTGCTGATCTTGTTTCATATTGCTACTTAATGCGTTATTCTTACTACTAATGATAAGAACCCCAAAATTAAGCGTGCTCACAAGGGAGTATTCCCAAGATGGGTGATTGCTGAAAAATTATTTTCTGAGGGCAAAACTGTGAGGCCTTTTAGGACAAAACAGATAATACCTTGGTATTTAAGAGTTTGGGATACTTCAAATGGTATCAGAACAGGCCATAGGGTGTCAGATAGGAATTAATACAGGGTAAAAGTACCACTTCATGTGAGCAATATCTTGAACTAATGATGGTTAAGGTGCTACAAGATAGTGGGTACCTCTTGAGCCTACAGGGGTCATCTTTAGTCCTATCTACCCAATTGATGGTTTTTGGATCTGTGTATGGACGAGGACGTCAGTTACTTAAGTTTGGGAGATTGCAACGACCCACTTAAGCAGTAATAAGTGAAACTCTTAAACATCGAGGGCCTTTTCAAATAACGGTGGAGTTCCAATTAAGAACTCCAAAGTTAAGCGTGCTCAGGTGGGAGCACTCCCAGGATGGGTGACATGCTGAAAAATTATCTTCTGAGGGCAAAACCGTGAGACCTTTCAGGTCAAAGCAGACAATATCTTGGTGCTTAAGAATTTGAGCTATTACAAGGAATATATCACAAAAGAGAAGAAAATTATTTTTCTTATTGTAATTGGGATTACATGAGTACATATATATATATATATATATATATATATATATATGAGGTGAGAACACCTAGTAGCCCTAATTAAATAAGGTTTTGATGAAAACTTGAGACGTATTGTGGTGATTATTATCCCCCCACAAACTCATCATCGATATATTTATAGTGAGTTTGTTTCTGAGTGAGTGATAACGAGCGGTTGGAAGTTTGAGCTTTTGTGGGGATGTAGGAGAGTTCTATTTCCTTGAATGCAGTCTCAAATGCAATGACAGTCCACTACAAGTGTTTGGTTCTTTCTTGGAATATCGAGTTCTTAGCAAAAAAGTGATGGCTGATAGATTGTCACAATGGAGCAGCATCGGTTGAGATGTAGGTCGGTCAAACTCCTGCAGAAGGCGACGAAGCCATATAATGTCCATAGCCGTGGTGACTAAGGCGCAGTATTCAGCATCCGTGGATAATTTTGATGCCTTGCTCTGCTTCTTGGCACTATATAAAATGGGTCTGTTGGGTGTGTTGCCGAGAAAAGTACAGTAACCAATTTTGAATTCAGTTGAGATTCGAAGGTTCTCTGGGAAGGTTGGGGGAGAGGAGGTTGAGGGTGCATGAACAAGAATACTCTAATACCATGTAAGAAGAAAGAGCAAGAAAAGAAGAGGGAATATATCACACAAGAGAAAGAATGTGATGACCCAATGCTGGCTCAACGAGAATAGTCCCGGTATTCAGGTGTTCACATACCGCAGGATCCTATTGAGTAATTTGAGAGAGAATGAATACACAAGTAAAGACAAAAAGATATTATCCTTTATTTCAAGATTGCATATTACATAATCCTTCATCGTACTCCACGTACAAAAGAAAAAAAAAGATAAATAAAATAAAATAAAAGATAAGCAAAACAGTGTCGTGGATCTATCAGCAAGATTGAAAATTTAAGAATTAAGGTTCTTGGGCGTATTCTTCAGAAGCACCTGACATGGTATTGTACAGAAAACAATATCGGGATTGAAATTCCCAGTAATTAGAGAATACTCTAAGTACAGCAGTAAACAATAATATTACACTTTAAAAAATGCGATTAGCGAAAATAATGAGGTAATAAAATGCAGAAAAAGTAAGGCAATGGCGCAAAATAAATAATCAATTTCCTGCGAAAAGTATTAACACAAAATGTAGGTTACTGATGTCGTTTTTCCAGTAACCCACCACGAATATTACTGATGTCATTTTTCAGTAACTAACCCCGAATGTTACTGATGTTATTTTCCAGTAACAACCCCAAATGTTATTGATATCATTTTCCAGTAACAACCCCGAATGTTATTGATATTATTTTCCAATAACAACCACGTTATGTTGGTTCCGAACAACCAACCAAGCTTCAACATGAATTTGGTTGAAATTGAAGCTAAGCAACAGTAAAGTGCAAAAAGTAATATTTGTCATGTACTGGTACTTTTTATTTTTTAGGATCCAAAGTTTGACAGTTCGAATTTTGATATTTTAAATTAGTATTTAGCCAATAATTTTAGGAATAAATATTATCTTCTTTCCAATTATGTTCTTATTTTGCTTTATTATTTTTTATTGAAATCTAATTTTTAAGTTACTGTGATAGCAGTAACATTTATTATAGTGTTAATATATATGATTTAAATTGCAAAAAAATGAAAATAATAGTCATTTTTATAACATTTGTATTATTATTCATTATTACTTAATGAACACATTAATAATGTGGATGACGTATTTGAAATATTAAAACTATCATAATTTATCATATGCAAAAGATAATGAAGACAATAGAAATATCTAAACTCTATTCAATTACTTCCTTAATTTCATTCACCTTATACCTCAGTTTAGAGTTGCTGGAAAATGGAGGGGAGGCCGGAGCGAGGTGGCTGGAGGCTGGCAAGTGGCTAGCCGACTGGGGAGGGCTGGCTAGGCTGCTGCTGGCTGGCTGCTAGCAGGAGGCAGGGAGGGGCTGACTGGGCTGCTGCTAGCCGGCTGCTAGCAGGAGGCAGGGAGGGGCTGGGTTGGCTGCTGCTGGCTGGCCGGAGGAGGAAGTTGAAAGGCAGGGTGGTTGGCTGGCAAGGCTGAGGAGGAGGGGCTGGCAGGGAGAGGGGCTGACTGTGGGGAGTGGATGCTGCTGTGGGAGAGGAGGGGGTGGGCTGAGGGGGTATAAGTAGGGAAGAGAGAGGGAGAGGGAGGGGTCGGCCAAGTTGGCCGACAGCTTGCGCCAAAAACGGCGTAGGCATGGGCGCTGGAAGGTTCCTCCTGTAGACCAGGCACTGTCTTACGACAGAGCCTACGATCCTGATTGAGGGGGGCAGAAGGAAATGGAATTTCCTTAAGGAAATGGAAGGAAATCTTAAAATTACTTATAACTCAATTTTTCATATTTTTCCACTGTTTGGCGTCCAAAAATAACGAAATTTGACACCGAGGTGTGTTATAATGTAACGAACACCCTCGCGCCAAAAATTTTCGATTCGGAGCAAAAATCTATTTTTTATTAATTTCTGAAGTTTTAAACTTTAAAAATTAATTGAGATCAAATCGACGCTTCGAAATCGATGAAACTTCTCGAGCAACCTTTAAATAATGTTCTTAACAAAAAATGACACAAAAATCGATGAATTCAGACACGTATTTAATTTTCTCAATTTATTAGATTTAAATAATTCAGAAAAATAAAGTGGGAGTTTTCGTTATCCATATTCTCCAAAACTAGAGCATTTTGATCTAAAAATTATTTATATCTTTTGGTATTCTTGTTTGCCCTAAATCGAAATTCCCGGAACCCAATTTTTGAGGCGAGAATTTGACCTAATTTGCAGATAAAAACATTGGGTCGTTACAAGGAAATTGCTTTCTTATTGCAATTGGGATTACAAAAGTATATATATATATATATATAGATGAAGTGAGAATTAGTAGCCCTGATTAAATCAAGTTTTGATGATGGACTGAGATGTATTGTGGTGGTTATTAATATGAACTCAACATGCTATACTCAACAAGCAGAAAAATTAACTAAATAAGAACCATAAACAAAAAAGTAATGCTACTTGCTTAAAACGTCTTTTCCAATTAAAAGTGTCTTCCAATAAGTTTGAGAGAACAAAAAAGGGGTTTCAACTACTCAAGAAGTGGCTTAGAAAGCTTTCAAATCAAAGCAAAACTACATTTGCAATTCATAACACAAAAAACGAATGAAAAATACATTGCAATATAATATACCTTAGCATGAAGGGTACAGCCAAATAACGAGCATCATTTTCAAATATATCAGATACTAGCGCTATCCTATAGAGCACCCTTCTAGCAATGTCTCCCAGATACATTCCCGAAATCATTTTTTCAAAGCCCTATAGAGGAGAAAAATATGCACACCATTATATGCATCTTTATTTTATCCCTTCCATTGAATTACAAGAATGCTTACCTGATCACTTTGATTCAAGCTCTCCTCATCTAGAGCAATATCATAAGAAGTCCTCGGCAGATGAGAAGACCAAAAACTACCCCATTCCATGTTAACAACCTGATCAGACTATAGGCATCAGTAATCAACACATTCCCGGATGCAAGCAACATGATATATATGAATTTTTATTACCCAAACACAAACTTAGCAAAAAGAAAAAATTATACCATGCCTCCAGAATTTGTAAGGAGGCCTTGAGACTTGATAATTGCTTCGGTGCATTCCACATAGCAAGCATTAGTTCCTGTTCCAATAACAACTGCAGCAACTGTGTCCTTATCATAATAATGACAGAGAGCTAATGTACCCACTATATCATTAACCTGTTTAAACACAGAAAAATATTAACACTACCCGAAAGCTTTACTAATTTGCAGACAGATTTTTGTAAACATCGTGTGCATAAATTCAACAAAGCTCAAATCAATGAATTAAATTAACTAAAAGCATCAAACACAATAAATTGATAATTAATTTATGCAATAAACGTTTAAAATTTTATATCTTTGTTTCTGACTACACCGTTTGATGAATTTACCATTCATCATTGTAAGAATTTGCCACACGAGAATAGTTAATCTACTAAGAGACTATTTGGTCGGACACAATCTGGGTGAAAAGTAAAATTTTAACCCGAGATCTGAAAATTCATGTATTAAGCTTGGTGTTGCTGTAAGAAAATTTTAGGAAAAGCTTTTACATCAAACTTCTGAAATTAATTAAAAAAGTGTTTGTTCAAATGGGCTAAATTGTTTTTATCAGCATGAAAAAAGTTGGCCGGCTGTCTGACCACCCTCGGGCAGCCTTGCCAGCTGTTGTTCATCCTTTTCAAGGAGGATCACCAAAATCCTCTTCCTGATTGCAGCCTGGCAGTCTAGTTGGGTGCTAGCAATTGTTGTGGAAGACTTGAATACCTCCTCTATGCAAGCTGGAACTGTTGACACTACTCTGATGTAAATTCTAATAGTAGCACCGACAAACCTCCTAATTCGAAAACTGTATTTTTAACAATTTAGAGTGATGCATAATTTCCTAGCCTCCTAATAAAGGCAACTGCAATTTACAAGTATATTGGTGTGAAATTTGTTGAGTTAAATTGGTACAACTGTGCTAAAATAATTTTTTGCAACAATAGAAATAAAATTTCAATAGATTGATTTTGCATTGCTAGATATGTGAATTTTGCAAGGAGATTTTACGTAAGTTAAATATATATTGTTGGGTGTGGAGATTGGATTGTTCTTATAAATTCAAACAAAGCAAAGTATCAGAGTGCCCCTATCAGAATCATACAGCATCATAGGAGAGCATCAACAGTCATTTCCCTAGACTAATAATCGACTAGCCTCCAACCCTAGCAAGCATTTAATATCTTTGTTCATTAACATTTTCATGTTATAATCAGAATCCAAAAATAGAAGTTAATGATCCTTTATATCTCGGTGACTCACTGCTAGGCTGAAGACAAGCACAATTCTAGCACACACTTTGAGAAGACTTTAACCAATTTTTTTGGGGGTCTTTTGTTAAAAATTGCTATCTAATTGTCAAAGTTAAGATATAACATTTGGAAATATTTGCAAGAAAGTAATAACCATAGACTCCACAATATAATGGGATGATTGGGTTAGGATGAGAGGTATGAGATGATAGATTTTTTGTGAGAGATTGTGTGCAGCAGTTTGAACGACTGTATTAGGCATGTTTTGTTGTTGTAATTTCTATCCTCTCCCCTTCTTTTCTTGAAAAATAAAGGTGATGACCTATGTAACAATAATGAACCACAATTTTTGTGTACTTAATAATTCTATGGCTTCCATTTGATGACAATCGCTCTCAAAATCACTTTCTCGTAACTTTTGCAAAAGCCATATCATGCTAGAGATCCCACAAGACTAGGTGTCGGATCAAGTTGGAGAATGTTCATTCCTATCAATTGGTATCAAAGTAATAATGATTTAGAGGAGGTCATGATTTAAAGGTAGAAAAACAGAAAAATAGAATCTAGCCAATTTGATGGCCAAGACTATGAATTCTAGTGAGTTAGATCAAGAATTATATGTCAGTGAAGTACACCACCAATGCTGGTGTGGATCCGAGTTTTTTAATTTGAGTTTCAACCGAGTGTAACCAAGCCTCCTGTTGAAGTATTCAAACAAAGCTAATAAAAAAAAACTTCTCTGAGGAAAGATAGGTATCCAATCATGTAGGCAACAGAACGGTAATAAAATTGTAAAAAAAATGTGAAATAACTTTTAAACAGTGCAAGTGTTTATTCCCTCAAATGTAATTGAATGAGTACAAAAAAAGTTTTAACATATTTTGGAGCTAATTCAAAAAATGCCCAAAGAGATTTAATTTATGGGAAAAGATTTAAGCAAATACGTGAGAAGAGTGATTGAAGAGCTTAGTAGTATTCATGGCAATTTTAGAGATATTAATGATAAAGAAGAATGATTTTAGAATTTGGTTTTGTTAACAATCTTACAGTTGTTAATACTTTAAAAAAGGTGAATATTTTATTAGTTATAAAAATTGAACTTTTAAGACATTAATTATTTTCTTATAAAGAAAAGATGTCATTTAAATTGTAAGAGTTGTAAGACAATTCCATGTGATTGTTTAACAACCGAACATTGATTATTAGTTTTAAATTTGAAAATAAAAAGTAAAAAAATAATATTAATTCTAAAATATATTATAAGACTAAGTATTGAAATTTGAACAAGGGAGATATAGATATATACTCAGAAGTGAAGTTATAAAATTTGGGCAGTGAGATTTTGGTGATAAACTAACTTTATGTGAAATTTACAAACAAAAAGTATTTGCAATATAGCTAAAAGTATTACTTGGTGAATCATAAAAGAGTGAATCTTACAATATAGATGTTTAATGGTGAGAACAAGATGTTCAAATAAGATTAAAAAATTATAAACAAAATTTAAATGTAAGAATGATGAGAATTAAAAATAATAAATTAGTTTTTTGTATTCCAAAAATAACAGTTAATAATACTTAAAATTGCAACATTCAAAAATTTATACGATAAATTTAAAATTATTGAGAGAAAGACACAAAGTAGCCAATTTAAAAGAAAACAACTAAGAACTTAACTTTGCTAAGATATATAAAAGATAACTATTAATAAATTCTTTTTAAAATATTTAATATAGATGAATGGATTATTTTACTAAGCATCTTATTGAAGATTATAATACCAATACAATTAATTTGAATGTAATGGTTATACAAATAATGTCAATTGCACTTTCATTTAGTGGGTCAATAAATTGAGATTTGAAGTGCTTTAAAGAGGATAAAGAGTGAGAATGTTGCACAATTGAATGAAATCATTATCAATGTGCGAAAATGTTTGACGAAGAAACTTCTTAACTTACCAAATAATTTAATGTCATTTGAAAAACTAGTAAGAAGCCAAATGAGTGAAAATATATAGTTACATCTATTTCAAGATTAAGGAAATGCTTAAACTTGTATAAATTATATAAGAATTAGCTTTATGAGCAATATGTTAAAACTATAGGAGAGTAATTAAATACAATTATAAAAGATACTAGTATTTTACAAAATCAATTTGATTTTATGCCTAAATCCAACATAAAAGCCAAAAAATTACTAAAAGGTTTGATAGAGAAATTTTTAGAATGATAAGAAGATATTCATTTAAGGGTTATTAATATGTTGGATTTGTAAAATAATTTGATTAAAATATAATTTTATTACTTTGCATTTGTTTGGGTGTTTATTTAGAATGAACCAATCCCATAGTTAGCATTCGTATAATTTTTACCTCCTTTTTTCATCAACTGCATTTTTCCCCTTACTCCTAATTCCATGTAATAACAAACTAAACACAATTGCATTCATAATTAACTTCCACTAATTTTTTTTTCGACTCCTAATTTTTTCCTAACTCCCAATTGCTTTCCTAATTTCCAATTCACTACAATCCATAGCAAATGGTTGTGATGAAGATGCCAAGAAACCGAAAGCCTACGATAACGGTAGGTACAATTGAGGTGCAAAGCTAAAGACTTGTGGTGAACTGAAATGCGAAGAAGATGAAGAGATCCAAAGGTGCCGCTGCAAATTGGTGTTGCGCTTTAATGTGAAACTCTGATGCAAATCAAAGACATCATTTCAAAGAAGGCGTGTTGTGCTTCCCCTCACTGCCAATCAGAGAAGATGAAGCTCCTACAACAAACTCCTACTTGTCCTCGCCTATGAAGCTCCTTAGCAAAGATGAACCTTTGAATCAGTATCTTTATCGAGAGCTTGGCCAACAAACTCTGCCTAGGCGAAGCTTCGAATCTTCATTTTCTTTGTCAATGATCTCCGTCTTCATTGCAAAACTTTGAATCCTCATCGTCAAAGTCTATTTTGTCTGACAAATCTCCTAGTCGTGAGCTTAGGTGTCTTCATCATGAGAGAAATCACAATTTCTCGATGTGTCCCAAGCTCCGCGTAAAAGGAATTCTCCCAAATCGAGTGAACTCCTCTTACAACGGTCTATTTATAGTTCTGTAAAATTTTACACCTAGATTTTTACAAATCTCGCACACCAAACACTTTAAATTGGTAACTCTCATGATTTAAATTACTTTACACCCCAATTACATCATACCAAACAGCCCCTTAATCTTAATTGATCATAAAAAGACTTGTGAGATGAAACCAAGAAAAAATCCTTTAAAAATGTTGGAGATTAAAAATTTGTGACATATATTGATATGTTATTAAGAATATATATATAATGGGATTCTAACATGAATTCCATTGCAAGATTGTTTGATGATTTTTTATTACTATTTTACTACATCAAGGCTCTGCTCTTAGCCCATATGTTTTTTGTTGGAAAATTGCTAGAGGATCAAACGATATCTCTATCAATGTTTGAAAATGTTCAAGTGATGAAGGAACTTTTTAGTTTAATGTTATTTCGAGAACTAATAAGATACTAGATGAGTGGAAAAATATTGTTGTACCTACTTATAAGATTTAAGAAAATACTCAAGATTGCACAAATTATAGAGGAATAACTTTATAAGCTATATGGTAAAACTTTAGATGAGTGATTGAATACAAATTACAATGAAATACTTGCATTTCACAAAATTAATTTGACTTTATGCTCAGTAAATCTAACATAACATGACATTTAATAAGAGTTTTGATAGAGAAATTTTGAAAATGAAAAGATCTTCATTTAATCATTTGATTGATCATGAAAAAATTTATGATAGAATAGCAAGAGAAATTCTTTGAAGAATTTTGAAGAGAAAAAGAATGTGTGATACATATATGTTAATGCTGATATATATAATGGGGTTGTAGCATGCATTCGATTGCAAGGCAGCTTGCCTAATGATTCTCTTATAACTATTGAATTACATCAAGGCTCTACTAAGTCCATATCTTTTTTGTTTTACTTATAAACGCACTTACTGAACACATTCAAGAGATTCCTTAGTGCATGTTTTTTGTAGATGACATTATTTTAATTAAAAGTACTAGAGCAAAACTCATGTTGTAGAGAATTACTTAGGAATCTAAAGAGTTTTTTCATAGTAGATCAAAATAGAATATATAGATAGGTTTAATCATAATAAAAGACAACCCGAAGAACATACTTATTGAAAATCAATTGATCAACAAGAGCAAGAAGTTCAAATACCTTGGTTCAGTTATTCAAAATAATGGTGAAATAAAGAGTGATGTGATTAATAAAATCTAAGTTGTTCGAGTTAAATGGAGGAGTGCTTATAGAGTGTTGTGAAACTGAAAAATCCCACTCAATTATAAAGCAACATATGACCAACTATGTTAAATGAGGCAAAATGATGGCCAGCATAGAAACTTACCAATAAAATAAGTGTTATAGAGATACAGATGCTTAAGTGGATGAGTCGGTAGACTCGATGAATAAACTGAGAAATGAGTTCAATCGTAGCAAGGTTGAAGCGACTCTAATAGTGGATAAGATTAGAAAATGTCGTCTAAGATGGTTCGGACATATTAATCGTGGACCGCTTCATGTTCCTTATAGAAAAATTGAGTGAATGAACTTTTCCCATGATAAAAGTGAAAGAGTAAGACCAAAAAATACATAAGAAACTATTAGAAAGGATCTTCTCTATTTGTAACTTAGGGAGGGCTTTTATTTGATCATGCACAATGGAAACAAAACATTCATGCAGTCAGCCTCATCCAATAGGACTAAGGCTTAGAGTTGTTATTGGTGGTTGTTATTACAAATTTAATAAGATAATTGCTTCTTCATGATGGTGAAATTACAGCCATGAATTAAATTAAATAAAGCAAATACATGAGAATCAAATGAAAGAAAAGAAGAAATAATTTCCTTACCATTAATATTAAATGTAATGTACTTACATACTCACTTACAACTCTCTTCTAATTAAGATGTAAATGACAAAAACAATAGACTATGAGTTTAATGAGGGAGGTGGTTTGACGCAGAGACTTATAAGAGTATAGAAGAGTAGAAGATACTGCCAAATATAAAAGTAGAGAAGAGGGGGTGGTTTGCTTAACCTCCATGTATTTCTTTCCCTTTTATAAACAACTTTGGAGAATAAAATAGCATATTTTGGGAAGCCATGAAACATCAGAAATATATATCTAATATTCAAAGAAGACTTTTCTTATATTGTATTCAAATCTTAGATTTTTTTAATCAATAGTTATGTGATGCATAGTTAACTCATCCCCCGCTGCTGACAGCAGATACTTAATTTAGAATGTATATCTGAAAAATTTTGCATGCTTAGATGAAAGTGTGAAAACAAAAATAGTCAAAATGATGTCATTTGATAACTTCTTGGCCATTTTTATAAGCTTACAAACTCGAAATAAATAATTATAATCCCTTACAGAATTGTAGAGCTGTTCGGTAGCTTTAAAACAAATACTAGTACATGAAAATTCAATATGAATTGAAGAAATTATCACAAAAATATGAAATGATTCCAAAATGGCCAGTACAATAATAGATTCATATTTGCTTTAAATACAATATATTTTCTCCTGGGAATTTATTCACAAGCACGTTTGTATCTTTTGAGTACAATACTAGATTCATGTGTTGCTTTAAATACACTAAAGTTCGTTCAACATTTTGATAAATTAACATTCAATTGTATAATACAGCTTGATTTGAGTATGAATTAATCATAAACATAAAAACAATTGATTAGTAAAATATTCAAACAAAAAATGAACATTAATTAAAATTAAGTTTGTTTGTATGTTTATATATAGAATAAATTCCACTAACAAATACCCCCAAACTTAATATTTTGTTGTCATCCTCAAGAAAAAAATAACATCATTTAATTTTAAAATTTTTATTGATTAATGATATAAATAGTAAAATATTTTGAAGAGTATTATGATATAATTTGATCATCCTCAACAACAACACCAAGCCTAAATCCATTAGGTGGGCTCGTCTAATTATTTAAGAGATTTAAGTCATAAGAAAATTTAATAATACTTTCTATTTGTAAACTATCTAACACAACCCCTTCCACATCCAAAACATAGGATCCGACAACGACGGAGCTATAATGACAATTGATCATAGTTTTAAGAACTTTCCAATATCACTTACCTAGATAAAGATTATTAAGGTAATTTGATATTAAATTGAATGTTAATATATGAGTTTTTCATCATTTCTTATTTATTTCAAGTGAATATTAAGATACAAAATCAAACAGTTGAGTTAAATAGTTTAAAACATTGAATAATTTCTTTGCTTGATATAAATACAATTGAATATTGAACATTATCATGTACTCCAATCCATAGAAGACATTTTTCACCGACAACCTTCAAAACAAATTTTAAGGAATTAATTGCAAAACAAGCCATACCCTAATCTCTAGGTAAATAGCAAACTTTCTCACAAAAATGTTAAGAGGGTAACATGCTTATGGGCATCTTATAAGCAAGTTTATAGGCCATGAAGCATCATCTAATCTTAAAAACTAGCCTTTCATAAAAAAGATTGATTCTTCCCCTATATTACACTTTTATTATTAGACAATTCAACATCCCACTACTTTGGAGATGATACATCACGGAAAATTTGTCTTACCCATACTTAATCAAAAGAGTTTTTATATTGTATTCTACAAAAGTGTGATCATCATCACTACTAATAGTCATAACTATCCCAAATCCAATAAAGATAAATTTAGTATGGCCTTAGCATCGTTAATGGTAATGAAATCACCTCCACCAGTTAGAAACATAATCTACAATACTAAAAGCTCATGAAATTTATGGCCTAAATGATCAAGAATCTACATCCTAAAAATGTTAGTAAAGGAAAAATTAAATTTAAATATTTCCTTCCCCTTGAAACTTATTAGAAGTCATCACAAAAATACATGCATTTCTAAGAAGATCAAGCCAATAAAACCCACTAGTTACACCTCAATCATTGTGCTTTTACTTCAAAAATGATCTCCAAAATCAAAAGAACGCAACATCCCAAAATATATTTTATCGTTCTCTATATCACATTTTCTAACAAAATGGTCAAAACAATGTTTATACAAGAAACATTTTTCCTAAAAAATGATTTGACTTCATGTCTTCTTTAGATTGAAAGATAACTTCAGAGGAAGAATGTTAATTGTAATGAAGTTAGTAAAATCAACATATTGTAATAATTTCTCATCTAGAACAAGCAAATGGTCATTAATTACTACAAACTCCTCATGCTATTTTCAAACATAAAAATATAATAATATACTTCAATTTTGGATCCTAGTTCATCTAAAATCTCCTAATTAAATTCATAAGAGGAAAAAATCTACAACCTAAGCATAGAATCTTTCTTAAGCATTAAATACTTATTGGCCAAATCATTAATATATACACCTTCACATTACTCCCAATGAGATAAGATAAAATTATTAAGAGAAATATGTTAGCTAATCAATCTTTCTCAATAACAACATAATAAAGTTGTGTTATTTAATGTTCTACTTAATAAATAGAGTTAAATGCAAGTATAAAAGAGACTAGATGTGAGTAAATTTTTGAAGATAGTTTATAAGATGTAGTGAAATTAATAGGGCAAATAGAATTATATTTTCACAAATTACAATTGATGTGTATGCCCCTGGAATAGATTAGATATGATTATATAAATAAATTTGGTATAACTTGGAGGAGTTAGTTTATAAAAAGTTTCAAGGGAAATTGTTATTTAATAAATTGATTTATAATATATATATATATATATATTAAAAAAAAGGTTGAAGAATTTGATTCTAGATCAAGGTGATTTTGTGTTTAGAGAGAATAAAAAATAAAGAAGAACGATTTTGGAGATTATTTAAGCTTGTCACTTTATGAATGTAAATACTTGTTTTAGAAAAAAAAAGATTAATAAGTTTTTACTTGGATTTATAGCTTGGATAATTGAATACTAAATGTGAAATCAATCTTATATAAAATTCGACTGCTGATTGTTTTGCAAGATAACTAAATATATACTTCATGAATAAAAAAGAAGCAACTAATAATAAAAAGGATTGGTAGTGGAAAGAAAAAATTCATGAAAATATTAAAAAAATTATTACAAAGGATAATTTAAATATAAGAATGACGAAAATTTAAAAAAAAACATAAACTAATCTATATTTGTTTATAAATGTTGTAATGATAAAATTAATGAGAGACCAACAATCAAAAAGGTATCATTTATGCTTTCATTCAACAGGTGAGTAAGACAAGTTTTGAATGCCTTAAAGAAGATAAAGAGCATAAAACCGTGAAATTGGATACCATCCCTATTAATGTGCAACAGATAACGTGTGAAAAGATTTCTTAGTTCACCAAATCATTAGAGAAACTTTTGAAGTATAGAAAATGCCAGATAAGTGAAGAATTGCTTTAGCTATTTACACAAATAAAAGTGATGCACAAAATTGGCTATATTATTGACAATCAAGTTAATAAACTATACAATAGAACTTTAGGAGAGAGTGATTGAATACAAATTACAACAAGATTGTGAGCTTCACAAAATCCATTTATTTTGTGCATTACTAAAAAGCTTGGTGGAGAAAATTCGAGAGAATAAAATATCTTTTAAACTTTATCAATCTAAAACAGGCTTAATTTGATGTTATTAAAGATAAATATGATGTAGTTGTTAAAAGTGTAAGATTGCAAAGGGGCTTTTTAAGTGTTTTTCCTAATTATCATAGGATTGCATCAAGGTTCTGCTCTATCCATCTCTTTGCATTTATTATGGATGTTCTTTTCCAAAATATTCAAGAGGTTCCTTGATGCATGTGATTTGTTAATGACATTCTCATAATTGATATGATTAGGGATGGGGTTAAATAGTAACTCAAGTTGTGCAAACTACTTTAGAACCTTAAATATTTTCTTAAAATATCTAAATAAAATATATGTAGTGTATGTTTGATTATAATATAAGCAATAATAATGATAGCATATCTATTAAAAATTACCTAATCAAAAATAGGATGAGATTCATAAGCCTAGAGCAATGTGACTAAAAGGAATCTTAGTTGGTTGGGTGGAATGGAAGAACACTTTGGGGGTGTTGCGTGATTGGAAAGTTCTACTCAAAAAGGAAAATTCTATAGACATGCTATAAGGTCATCTATGTTATATGGGGAGAATTTAGTTTACAAAGAAGAAACTTTTGATAAAATAAGTGCTAAAGAGATGAAGATGTTAAGGTGGATGAGCAGGTATGCTCAAAAGGATAGAATGAGGAATGTATGCAATAATAGCAAGGTTTGGATGGCATCATCAGAAGATAACATTAGATAATGTCATCTGATATGTTTCACAACTTGAAGCATGGACCATCAGCACCACTATTATAAAACATGAGTTTATCATTTTGCTCGTGCTAAAAGATGAAGATGAACTCGAAAGGACCTACACTGGGAGCTTAGGAAGGGTTTAAAAATGTTCATGACAATGAAACTAAAAGATTCTAATAGAAAAACATAGTTGGTGGGGCTGGGCTTTGTGTTATTATTGTTGTTGCATAATAAATATATCCCTCTCTTATGTCCTAAAATAGCTCCAACAACATATTCACTAGCATCATACATAAGCATGAAAAATAAATTTCAATTAAGTGAAATTAAAATGGGCTCGCTTATAAGTTTGGCCTTGAGACTTTTAAAACCGTCCAAACACAATTCATCAAATTTAAAAGGTATATCCTTCTCCGATATATATTTAGACTTTGAAATTTTGGAGAAGACATTAATAAATCATCTAAAAAATGAAGCATGTTTTAGATAACGTCTTAAACCCTTCACTAATGTGTATGGTAAAATCTTGTCAATATTTCAATCTTCTCTTTATCTACCTCAAGTCTTCTAGATGTGAAACCTTGTGTCCAAATATACAAAATAAAATGGCTCTTTCCCTAATTTAACAAAAGATTTATTTCTCGGCATCTCCTAAGAACTAAGACAAAATTCTCTAGGAAATGATCAAATGAATCTGCACATATTGAGAAATCATTCATAAGCACCTTAATGTCTCTCCACCATATCTAAGAATACAGTAATTAATTACACACCTCAGATAAGGTCAAGTAAAAGTGGTTTTTTAATCTTCAATAATTATGGTAATATGATTCTAGAAAAAGATAATAGTAATAATGCCCTGATAAATATCTAATATATAATCAATAAAAGTGGAAATGATGTTTCCATATATTTTAGTTCAACTCTTATAATCAAATACAATTCCTCCATCAAATCACAACTCTTGCTACTATAATTTCATCATTTTCATTACTCACCGATCATCACGACCTTCATTGGCATACAATGGACTAGACTAATCCAAAAACTATTGAAAATGGTATAAGAAATTCCTTCAACTAACCACTAAAGAACCTCCATTTTCATAGCCCATTTCATGTTTGAGTAAATCTCCTCTGATTCTCAATTGAAATATTATGATCATCTTCCAACATGGTCTTAATAATGCAAATAGAAAGATTAACCCATTAATATCGTTAATTATCCAATCAATTGCCTTCTATAACTTGTATACACTCTCAGAAGTTTACTATCTTGGCTCTCATCAAAGAAAGAAGAAACAATAACATGCAAAATAGATTATTCTCGAAAACAAATGCATATCTAATATGATTAGTAAGGGGTTTAATATCTAATTAAGTGGTTTGGTCAATAAGTATATGATGAGTGGCTAATGATGAAAAATATGATGACTAAACTGGCACACAGCATCTAAAATGCAGGTAGCTCAAAAATAGCTCACCTCAAAGTTATCAACAACCTCCAAATTGCCTTGAACATCAAATCAAAATTATCATAACATCAATTTCTCTCTATATTTCTTTTAATCATATCATTCAAAATGTTAGGCCTAAAATACTCACTACTTACTCTCAAGATCCTTCATTGTCTTAAACATATTGATAGTTGCGTCCTGATCATGCACTCTCATATTCAACTCTCCCATTTGAGCATCAACCAAAGTTCTTCCAATAGCCAAAAAAGGTCTCCTGCGAATAATAAGCACAGTTTTATCTTTTTATGTTCAAATGATAAAATCAGCAGGAATTATTAATGTATTTTCATGATGTTGGAGGATCAATCAGCTAATTGAGACAGCATAGTTATTTGGTTTAAATTCACCATTCATAAATTATAAGAAAATGATAAAGCCATAGAATTAACGTTTACACCTAAATCCCATAATCCATTCCAATAAATTTATCTCCAATACTGCAAGAAATAGTAAGATATCCAAATCTTTAAGGTTGGGTGACAACTTTTCTAAAATCAAAGCACTACACTACTGCCACAGGCCTCATAATCTCTCAAATTCCTTTTCTTGGAAAGATTTGCCTTCACAAACTTTACATAACTAGGAATTTGCTCTATTGCTTTAACTAAAGGTTAATTTAATTTTTTTAATACTTTCAAAATTTTAAGAATATAAATAACTGGTGAACATACTTTTCCTGCTGCTTTCTTGAGTGTCTTATATTAATGGTTATGAATATCCTACTCCTTTTCTGGTGAACATACTTTTCTGAGAAGGCTAAAATATAGTTCAGCCTTCCCTTCTAAATTTTCACTCATAGTTTCATGTTCTTTATCATTCCCTTCATTTACTACTTTTTCCTTCCACCTCTCAAGCTCATCTATAGCTCTTCCACTCCTTACCATACTAATTTTGCAATGCTCTAGACCTTCTGATGTAAGATAAGTCTAGCAAAGTTCATGCCTCCACCTCCACACTTAAGGATCTGTTCCGCATGTGCTTCGCGCGCCATTGGCGCTTTGCTCTCCTCTTTGGTTCGAATGGACTTCGTCGTTCTTTCCCAATGAAAATAGAAAGGGTTGTATTACATCGAGATGTCGATTCGTTTTCCGCCCCAAATGAGATGGGGAACACTACGAGCCAGCAATTCAAATTTCTTAGTGACAGAAAGCCCTTCTCAATGAAGTGAGCCAAGCCAGCCTAGCCTCTGTCCGGTCGATATTCTGTTGGCATCTTGCATTCACGCCCCGTTTGACTGCTACTCGGGGATGTAGTTGTAGATACGTGAGTCTGAGTGAGTCGCTGACTCCACCTATGATCTCCTTCTACAATTTAAGGTCTTGTCTTTAGCTGAGTCAAATAGGTCTTGAAGAGCTAGGAAATTTCATAAGACTGAAAATGCCAGGCTGCGACCCATCTTAGCAAAGCAAGGCAGGGCCAAGAAGCAGCAAAGCAGCACTCCTACAGTAGAAGGATGGGCACAAGTCTAGAAGTTAAGTGACAAAGCATAAGACCTTCCACTCCCGACTCAGAATAGAACTTGGGTAAAGGCCTTTATAAGATTACCGAACTCTTCCGTGAGGTCTTGCAGCGCTTGCTGATAACGGACGAAACGTGCATCAGTTGCGTTGGACCTAATAAGCTTTCAAGAAGCACCTGCTTGCTCCTTTACTGACTTGTGGACCAGGACCTGTGACTCAACACACAGGACCTAGCCCCTAAAACTCTTGCCTTTTCTACTTCGACTATGACTCCTCGCTCTTTGAGCTTTGCCCGAGTGAGCCTTTTCTAATCTTAGTGAAAAAAAAACTGCTCGAGCTAAGTGATACAAAGCTTCACACTTTAGAGTTCATAACCGATAGGTAAAAACTGGCTCTCGATCAACAGAATAGGGTTTTCTTGGGAATTAGCCGGAATGAAGAGAGTGTGTTCCTATAGATAGAGTGAGATAGAAAAGAAAAGAGAGATATATCTGCAACGTGGCCTTCCACTTCAAGATAATAAATTGGTTCAGCCTCACGAGGCCCCAAGGGCAACTACGCAACCCTATATACATTCCGGGAAGGCTAAATGCCTCCTCATACACATAAGTGGAAAGAGTTGCAATTATAGATATAACAACCCAATATCGTTACTTTGCAAATTAGGTCAAATCCCGACTCAAAAATCAGGATCCCGGGCAACTTCAAAATTAGAGCAAACCAAAATTACCATTGATTAGAAATAGTTTTTAGATCAAAATGCCCTAGTTTGAGAGAAATCCAGATAACGAAAACTCCTGGGTTAATTTCTAAATTGTTTAAATGCAATAACTTTCGAAAATAAAATACAAGTCCAAATGCATCGATTTGGTGGTCATTGGGTTAAGAATATTATTTAAAGGCTACACTAAAAGTTTCATCAAATTTGGAGCTCTAGTTTGATTGTAATTAATATTTGAGGTTTCAAACTTCATAAATTAATATAAAATAAAATATTGCTCCGAATTGAAAATTTTTGGTGCGAGAGTATTCGTCTCATGTAACACACCGCTGTGTCAAGTTTGGTTATTTTTGAAAGTTAAACGACGAAAAAATGCGAAAAATTTAATTGAAATTGTTTATTTAAAATTTCTTGTTTTCTTTCTTCTTTCCCCCCGACGCAGGGCACAGGCTTTGTCGCAAGCAAAGTCTGCCAGACGTGACGGGACCGCACCGCACGCGCTGCATCAGTCGGCGATCGACCGGCCGACCAATTGGTCGGTCGTTTCCCCCTCCCTCTCCTTCCCTCCTATATACCCCTCCCCTATCTTCTTCCCAACAGTCTGCCCAACCTCCCTCAGCCAGCAAGCAACTAGCCATCAGGCAGCCGTCGCCTCCTCTGCTCCAACCTCCCCACTCCAGCCACCTCCCTCCGGCCCCCTTCAGCCACGTCCAACTTCCCTCCGTCCAGCTCCCGTTAACCCTAACCCTAGGTAAGAGGAGGAAGGAAAGAGGAAAACATGAGAAATTTTGCATTTTTTTTATTATTTATTATTATTCTTTATTATTTTTCCATTTTTTTCATAATATAAATATAAACATAATTCTTTACATAATAATGATAATTATATTATTTCTTTATTTATCCTAATGTCATTATTATCATAATGATGATAATAAACATGTTATTAACATTATTATTATTGTCATTAATTAAAAACGATAACAATAAAAATGTTATATTATGATTTCTATTCTGTCAATTTCAATTAAGTCATTTTCATTTCGTCATTTTATTATTATTATTTTCTATAATTTTTAATTACAGTCATTTCCATTCTGTCTTTTTCTTTTACATTATTATTAACATTAAATAATGATAATAATAACATTATTATAAATATTATTGCTACCTTCAATAACTTAAAATTTGGTCTTTTATCAAAAAGAGAGAGTGAAATAAAAACATAATAGAAAAGAAGATAATAAATATTCCTAAAAATATTATACTACTTTGTTTTCGTCAAGTTTTATAAATCTCTAAGTATTGGCTAAAAAGTCTAATTTAAATATCAAAAACTTATGCAAATTCAATCAACTGTTGCATTTTTGAAACTTAAAAAAAAGGTACCTAGTATATATACATGCATTACTTTTTTTACACTTATATACAATTTATTGCTGCTTAGCTTCGCTTTGAGCCAAATTCATATTTATGCTTGGTTGATTGTTTTGAACCAACATCCTCTTCCAAATTAGCTGGTTATTGGAAAAATAACATCAATAGCATACGTTGGTTAGTTACTGAAAAAATGATATCAATAACATACGTTAGTTGGTTACTAGAAAAATGATCTCAGCAACATACGTTGGTTGGTTACTGAAAAAATGACATCAGTAACATACATCTAAGTGATAATACATTTTGCAAAAAATTAATTATCCCTTTGCGTTATTGCCTTAACTATTCCTGCATTTTTATTACATCCTTATTTCCACTAATCGCATCTCTACTAATATAAAAATGTATTTTTATTGTTTACTGCGATACTTAAAGTATTCCCTAATTACTGGGAGGTATTGTTTTATTTACAATACCAGGTCAGAGACTTCTGGGAAAACTCGACTGATTTTCAAATAGCGGATTTTCAATCTTAAATTTTCAAATTGCGGATGGATCTATGACGCTACATTTTATTTTATTTTTGTTTCAATTTATCTTTTGTTTTAAGAAGATGAACTTTGTAAGAAGTGTACGTTGATTCATTTGTAATATATAATTATGATGAATGAGAAATGTCCTTTGTCTTTTATATATGTGTATCCCTTATCTTTTAAATTGCTCAATAGCATCCTGCGGTTTGTGAATACCTAATGTCGGGACAATTCTCGCTGAACCGGCATCGGGCCCATCACAATTGGTATCAAAACAGGATTGAGCACATTTGAAAGGAAAGAATATGCATACAAAAACAAAGATATATCCATTCTAAAAAAATTAAAATTGATATTTAGAGTAAGATAATCAATATTATGCAAAGTTAGGGGAATAATAACCCTCTCATCGTTGTAATTAGAACGTGAAAATACTAAAACAATATATCGGTATTAATCATTTTATTTTTTATAGATGAATCATAATAACGAAATGATTGAGTACTTTGAAGAGGAAGTCAGTGAAGGTGGCTCCTCACATTCTGAAGTGACGGATTTCAATCTTAGATTTTCAAATTGCGAATGGATCTACGACGCTACATTTATTTTATTTTTGTTTCAGTTTATCTTTTGTTTTAAAAAGATGAACTTTATAAGAAGTGTACGCTGATTCATTTGTAATATAGAATTATGATGAATGAGAAATGTCCTTTGGCTTTTATATATGTGTATCCCTTATCTTTTAAATTGCTCAATAGCATCCTACGATTTGTGAATATCTAATGTCGGGATAATTCTCGCTGAACCAGCATCGGGCCCATCACAGTTGGTATCAGAACAGGATTGAGCACATTTGAAAGGAAAGAATATACATACAAAAATAAAGATATATCCATTCAAAAGAAATTAAAATTGATATTTAGAGTAAGATAATCAGTATTATGCAAAGTTAGGGGAATAATAACCTTCATCGTTGTAATTAGAACGTGAAAATACTAAAACAATATATCGGTGTTAATCACTTTATCTTTTATAGATGGATCCCAATAATGAAATGATTGAGTACTTTGAAGAGGAAGCTAGTGATGGTGGCTCCTCACATTCTGAAGTGACTAGGCTTAGCCCCCCGCAGCAGAGATATTAAGTGAGGTAGAAGATACCCTAGCCTGGTCGGTGTCAGTATCTAGAAACTGAATTATGGAATTAGAAATAGAAGTTCAAGAACTGAAAGGTGCCTTACATGGAAAAATATCCACGTTAGAATGGGAGTTAAAGAGGAAAAATGACGTACAAAAGCGTCAAGTTATCCAACTACAAGATGAACTCCATCACCTGAAGAATCTTATCAAAATCAACAGCACGACTGCTTCAACTTCAAAAGGAAAAAAGGAAAGTTGAGAACTTTCGTAATTACCGGGAATCCTCATCGAAAAGAAGATCAGCTAGTTCTAATTTCTCCGATGTGTAGAAAAATTAAGAATAGGACCTTGTATCCCAAGATTATTCTTCAATGATGTGCACCCAACAAGGAATTAATCCTGTTGTTAATGCACCCCTTTTTGTATGTGGATCTTTTATTAAATGGGAACTTTTTGAATCAAAAAATTGTAAAGTTTGTTGCGATTAATTGTTTATGTATTAAGTTAGACAAAACCTCTACTAATTGCAAGTTTTATTAATCATTTCCAACAGATGGATTCCGATGAAGCCTTCCTCACGGTACCTTCCGCAACCTAGCTCAAGACAACCATATCTACAGCAACAACAAATAGTAGAACGAACCAACTTTTGGATGCTGTATTGCTAGCCCTTTCAAATCAAGGGAGAACTTCTACCTCCCTGCTCGCACCAGAACCCCCACATGGACAAAGACTACGAATATATGTGCCTTGCAAGCCTTTCTTAAATTAAATCCTCTTACATTCAAAATCTCAGCCCGACCCATGGAAGCGGAAGATTGGATCCAAGCCATTGAAAGTAAATTGGTCAGTTTAAAATATCTTGCAATCGAAACGGTTAGACTAGCAAAGTATTTGCTAGAAGGTGAAGCTGAAAGATGGTGGAAAATCACATATGAAACCACCTTTTGGAGCATCAATCTGGAGGATATGCCGTGGGAAGAATTCATAAGGGCATTTAGAAGCCGCTATATTCCTCACTCTACTCAGAGAATACTTGAAAGCCAATTTCTAAAGGTAACTCAAGGCAGCAGATCGGTGGCAGCTTACGAGACAGAGTTCACAAAACTCTCTTGTTATGTACCTAAGTTGGTTGATTATGAAGCAACAAAGTGCAATAGATTCCTGGAATGATGGAAAGACAGCATTCGCACAAATCTGATTTCGCTTAAGCATACAAAATTTGTTGAACTTTTAGATTGTGCAACAATGCTGGAACACAACGAGCAAGTGATCGTGGAGAGACAAGGAAAGAGGTCGATCACTTCCACTATGAACCAAGAGGCGTTCAAGCATCCTCGTTACCCTCCACCAATCAAGGCATACCAAATGTCCGGTGAAGCTCCCAGGACCAACAAAAGTTTAAATTTTGATCGACCTCACCCGATTGGAAGGTGCTACCACGGGCAGAATCGTTGTTATACTTGCGGGAGCTCCGGTCACGATTTTCATTTCTGTTTTGCCAAGAAGACGATTAACGGAGATATTATTCCTAAAGAAAGATCTTCCCCAAACCAGAGTTCAGCACCAGCAGCCCCCTCACCAACAATCAATGGAGAGGAGTTGTTCCTAGACAAGTTTTAATAACAGCAATACTTACCCAAAGGAATGGTCAAGTTCCTCGACCCACCGATCCTGCAAGGATGTACGATCTCCCACCTATCATTGCACCCGACGACAATAACGGGGTGTCAGGTACATTACCTTCCTTGTTTTTTTTTAATCTCTCCACACACATACATAAACTTTTTATAATAGTTGTTTCCTTTTCTAACTAGGCGCCATTTAAATTAATAGTAAATCTTTTAACGTCCTGTTCGATACGGGAGCAAGCCACTCCTTTATTTCGGGCAACTGCACAATAGCTCTATATATACTGTGTTGCAATCTAGCCAACACCCTTAATACTGGGTTGCCCTCTGATGCCATTATGTGCACTCAGCAGTTTTGCATTTGCAACATTCATATCAATGAAGAGGTATATGAGGCTATTCTACAAATCCTTTCTATAATGAACTTCGATACCATTTTAGAGATTGATGGGTTGAGTATGTATGAAGCAGTCATTGATTGTCAAAAGAATATTACTCTTAAAGGAAAAGGGAAACCAGAAGTGTTTATAGGCAAAATGGGTATTAACGCTTTACTAATTAACGCACTTAAAGCGGTAAAGTTAATTCGCAAATGGTGTGAGGCTTACCTAATCATTTTAATAAAGGAAGCAGAAAAAGACACCCCTTTATCTGAAAACAAAATAGTCAAAGTATTCCCCGATGTCTTCCCAGACAAGCTTCCTAGTCTACCTCCAATAAAGGAAGTGGATTTTACTATTGACTTAGTGCTTGGATCGCAGCCACTGTCAATGGCACGTTACCGTCTATCCCCAAAAGAGCTGCAAGAACTACACGAACAATTGCAAGAACTAATGGAAAAAAGCCTTACCCAGCATGTCACCATGAGTAGCTCCAATTCTTTTTATAAAGAAAAAGGATGGATCGATGCGCATGTGCATTGACTACCAAGAGAAACAAAATAAAAATCAATAATAAGTATCTGCTACCTCGAATAGACGATCTATTCGATCAACTCACCGAGGCAAAAGTTTTCTTAAAAATAGATCTGCGTTCATGTTATCATCAAGTACGAGCACGAGACAAAGACATTCCAAAAACAGCGTTCAGAACTCGTTACGGACATTTCGAGTTTTTGGTATGTCATTCGGATTAACCAATGTTCCATCAGTCTTTATGGAACTAATGCAGCGAGTTCTTAGACCCTTCCTGGATAGATTTGTGATCGTTTTTATCGACGACATACTTATTTACTCCAAAAGTGAAAAAGATCATGAAAATCACCTAAGACTCGTGTTGGGCACATTAAGAGAGCAACAACAATATGCAAAGTACGCTAAGTGTGAATTATGGCTAGATCTATTGCTTTTCTTGGTCATGTATTTAGTGTTTAATGAATAAGAGTAGATCGGAATAAAATAAGCGTCATTCAAGAATGTCCACAACCCACCATTGTAATCGAAATTCGAAGCTTTTTGGGACTAGCAAGCTACTACCGAAAGTTTGTCAAGGGATTTTCGCTATTAACCTCACCTCTTTCAAGGATAACTCAGAAAGCCGGTATCTTTCGTCTAGAGCAAAAAATGTAACAAAGCATTTTAAAAGTTAAAAGTACTAGCCGTCACACCAATTCTGATTTTACCGCAATAAGGAATTAATTATCAAATATTCACTGATGCACCAATATTAGATTAGGATGTGTCTTTATGCAAGAAGGGAAGGTACTTGCTTACGCCTCAAGGCAATTAAAGAAGTATGAGAAGAATTACCCAGTTCATGATCTAAAATTAGCGTCAGTTGCTTTTGCCTTAAAAAATATGGCTGCATTACTTATATGGGGTACGATGCGAGATCTTTACAAACCACCAAAGCCTAAAGTAAATTTTTACCTAGAAGCAACTAAACTACAGGTAAAGAAGATGGCTTGAATTAATCTGTGACTATAATCTTAGAATCACGTATCACCCTGGTAAGGCCCACGTTTTAGCTGATGCCCTCAGCAGGAAGGTGTCTCTAAATAAAATTATCATGGCAAGCCTCTTGGTGGAAGAGTTCCATAAACTAAGGATAAGACCCATTTTTAGCAAGCAATTAAACGATCTACCCAAGAAAAGTACCGTCTAACCTGCACTCCTGCAGCAGATAACAATCGCTCAAGGACGAGGTCTATAATATTCAAAGCTAGAAAATGGATACAGATTAGACTTACAGCTTCATCAAGGGATTTATATTTATTACTTGAAAAGAGTTTAGGTTCCTAATAATGCATCCATTTGAAATAAGATTCTAAGCGAAACTCACAACTCAGTATATATAATTCACCATGGAAACAACAAAATGTATCGGGATCTAAAAGAAATATTCTTGTGGCCATGACTCAAAAGAAGCGTGGCTGAATATATTGTTAGTGCCATGTGTGTTGTTTAGTAAAAGCTAAATATCAAAGGTCAGGTGGACTCTTGCATCCATTGAAAATTTTGGAATGAAAATGGTCTGACATTTCTATAGACTTTGTCATGAGATTAACCAGAAGTCGTTCAGGAGAAGATACAATTTGGGTAATAGTGGATCGTCTGACTAAATCAGCCCATTTTATTCCTATTAAGCAAACAAACACCGTTGAAAAGCTAGCCAAGATTTATATCAAGTAAATAATCAAACTCCATGGAATTCCAAGTCATAGTCTCGGATCAAGATAGCATATTTACTTCCCAATTTTGGCAAGCGGTACATCACGATTTATGAACCATGCTAGCTCTAAGCACCGCCTTCCATCCACAAACAGATAGACAAACTGAAAGGGATCTGTTGCGATTAAGAAAGTTAGATTTTGGTGGTAGTTGAGAAGATCACATACCTTTAATTGAATTCGCGTATAATAATAGCCACCAAACAAGCATTGGAATGACCCTTTATGAAGCTTATATGGGAGAAAGTGTAGTACTCCTCTAGCCTAGACACAGGTTGGGGATGTACAAATTTATGGATACGAGTTAACTGAAGAAACAAACAAAAAGATAAGGCTAATCAGGAGTCGAATTGTGGCAGCCCAGGACCGATAAAAGAAATACCACAACGCAAAACACCAGAGGCTAGAATTTTACATTGATGATCGTGCTTATCTAAAAGTTAGCTCTATGAAAGGGATACATCGCTTTGGGGTATCTGGCATGCTGAGCCCCATATATATTGAACTCTTCAAAATAACTACAAAAATTGAAGCTCAAATTATAGACTTAAACTTCCTGAAAAATTTACAGCCGTGCACAGCATTTTTCATGTAACAGCGCTCCGCAAATGCCTCTAGGAATCCACTCAGCAAATTTCAAATTTGACAGTCAAAATTCAGTCTGATCTGACTTGTGTCAAAAAACCTCTTAAAATTATTGAGCAAGATCGCCAAAAATTAAGAAGCAGAACGATCCCAATGATCAAAGTTCAATGGCACAACCATACTGCAAAGGAAGCCACATGGGAAAAAAAAGATGATATGCGAAGAAAGTATCCTGAATTATTCAAAATCAAGGTACCCCAAAACTCCCTTAAGACTTTATTTTATTCTTATGATGTCGAAGACGATATCGTTTTTAAGTAGGGGAGTTTGTAGCGACCCAATGTTATTACTTTACAAATTATGTCAAATCCCGACTAAAAAATCAGGATCCCGAACGACTTCAAAATTAGGACAAACCAAAAATACCATTGGCTAGAAATATCTTTTAGATCAAAACGCCTTAGTTTGGGAGAAATCCGAATAACTGAAACTCCTTGATTAATTTCTAAATTGTTTAAATTCAATAAATTGAAAAAATTAAATACAAGTCCAACTTTATCGATTTTGGTGTCATTGGGTTAAGAATATTATTTAAAAACTACACTAAAAGTTTCATCAAATTTGGAGCTCTGATTCGATCGTAATTAATTTTTGAGATTTCAAACTTCATAAATTAATATAAAATAAAATATTACTCGAAATCGAAAAATATTGGGACGAGCGTGTTCGTCTCATCGTAACACACATTTGTGTCAAGTTTCGTTATTTTTGGAAGTTTAACGATGAAAAAATGCGAAAAATTTAATTGAAATTATTTATTTAAAATTTCTTGTTTTCCTTCTTCTTTCCCCTTGACGCAAGGCACAGGCTCTGTCGCAAGCAAAGTCTGCCAGACGAGACATGACCGCACCGCACGCGCCGCCCTAGTCAGCGGCCGACCAGCCTCCCCCTCCCTCTCCTACCCTCCTTCTATATATACCCCCTCCCCTCTCTTCTTCCCAACAGTCGGCCCAACCTCCCTCAGCCAGCAAGCAGCCAGCCGCCACCTCCTCTGCTCCGGCCTCCGGCCTTCGGCCCCCTTCAGCCAAGTCCAGCCTCTCTCCGGCTCCCGGCAACCCTAACCATAGGTAAGAGGAGAATAAAAAGAGAAAAGAGAACATTTGCATTTATTTTTATTATTTATTATTTTTCTTTATTTCTTTTGCATTTTTTTCATAATAGTCAGTATTATTTACATAATAATAATTATTATATTATTTCTTTATTTATCTCTAATATGTCATCATTATCATAATGATGATAATAAACATGTTATTAATATTATTATTATTGTCATTAATTAATAATAGTAAAAATATTATATTATGATTTCCATTCAATCATTTTTTTATTATTATTAATTTTTGCAATTTTTAATTACAGTTATTTTCATTGTCTTTTTCTTTCATACATTATTATTATCATTAAATAATGATAATAATAACACAATTATAAATATTATTGCTATCTTCAGTAACTTAAAATCATATCCTCTATCATGAAGAGAGTGTAAAAAAAATAGAATAAAAATGAAAATAATAAATATTTCTAAAAATATCATACTACTTTATTTTCAACTCAAGTTTTATAAATCTCTAAGTATTGGCTAAAAATGCTAATTAAAATATTAAAAACTTATGCAGATTCAATCAACTATTGTATTTTTAAAATTTAAAAAAAAAAGTACCCAGTATATATACATGTATTATTTTTTTTGCACTTATATACAATTTATTACTGCTTAACTTCATTTTAAGCCAAATCCATATTGATGCTTAGTTGGTTGTTTAAAACCAACATCCTCTTACAAATTAGTTGGTTACTGAAAAAATAACATCAATAACATACGTTGGTTGGTTACTGAAAAATTGGCATCAACAACATACATTAGTTGGCTATTGGAAAAATGACATCAGTAACATACATTAGTTGGCTATTGGAAAAATGACATCAGTAATATACGTTGGCTAGATACTGAACAAATGACATCAATAACATGCATCTAAGTGATGATACATTTTGTAAGAAATTAATTATCCCTTTTGCGTTATTGTCTTACTTTTCTTGAATTTTTTTACATCCTTATTTTCGCTAATCGCATCTCTACCAATATAAAAATGTATATTTTATTGTTTACTAAAGTACTTGGAGTATTCTCTAATTACTGGAAATTCTAATCCCGATATTGTTTTCTTTACAATACTAGGTCAAGTACATCTGGGAGAACTCGACCGAGAACTTTAAAGTTTAGATTTTCAAATTACGAATAGATCTACGATGCTACTTTTTATTTTATTTTTGTTTCAGTTTATCTTTTATTTTAAAAAGATGAACTTTGTAAGAAGTGTATTATGGTTCATTTGTAATATAGAATTATGATGAATGAGAAATGTCCTTACACTTTTATATATGTGTATCCCTTATCTTTTAAATTTCTCAATAGCATCCTGCGGTTTGTGAATACCTAATATCGGGACAGATCTCGCTGAACCAGCATTGGGCCCTCACAATAGCAGCCTGAGGACTTGCATTGTTTGAGCTTAGCTGCACAACTAGAATATCCTATTCATGTTAAGGAATAAGTTACACTTTAAACAAAACACCCAATTGCTTCTCTTGCCGGCAGGGCAAAGTCACCTAAATGTGAAAAATCTCTTTTAGCTTCTACCTTCACTTAAGAGATAGATAGGTAGGCGCAAAACAAGAAAAGTAATGCTGCACTGAATGCTAAACAAAGTGAATCTATCCTTTCTTGAAGCAAGAAGTAGTCTTCTTTAATGATAAAATAAGCAAATCCAAAAGCTCGAATCATCTCAATTCAATACTTTGTTTCCACTTTTTATTTCAATTTCATAGGCTCATCTACTTTTGTAAATTCCACTAGCAGGAGCATCCATCTATCTACGAACTTCCCTTCGCCCTTAGGGGCTCACTATTACATAGCCTTCTACTTAGGGGCTCACAACGAAATAGATTCGACTCTCGCCTCACTCTTTTAAAGCCTACCGGGTACAAACTCTTATTCAACTCATATACATATATAAGGATCTTCGCTTCAATATCCCTTTGTTGAGCCTAACTTCGCTATATACCATTCAAAGTATACATAATCACTTCACATATCCTCTGCCAACTCACTAACGTTACGTCCTATCAGCTCCTCAATTAAGAAAGAAATGAACCTAATAAGGTAAGTTTCAATTCAAATATTTTTCATGCCAGCTAGCGGCAAAACCATTGAAATCCGGCCATTCAACATGCCCGATCCTGGTCTCTGATAGATTAACCAAGCGTTTCAGTTCTAGTTACACAGGTCTATCTCTAAATTCAAAGGGAGGTTATTCTAGCTTTCCGAGTCAAAGATGGCTATGACTCAATTTTCCTTTAGCTTACAGTCTCACATATTTGCCTATAGTTCGATTCAACTAGCATCTCTAAGTATCCTATCTTTTTATATTTGACTTTTTCTGAAAGTAACAAGCCTGACTCCCTTAATAATATTATCTTCACTCACACCTTGTTGTCTTTTCTGGCTCCTCAGTTCTTATTGCCTACAATACAGAAAAGGTTTCTAGAATAGCTTTGCCACTTCGTGGCCTTCTGCTTTCAATCTGACTTTTTAGTAACTCTGCCTGAGAGCAGGGCTTCTGCTCCAAGAGCCTCTGCTTTCTGCCTTCCCATTTGATCAATAAATGCATAAGGATATGGAAGACATTTACCAGATAGATTTCCTTTTAACTTATGTTCTAACAAATGTAGAAAGAAGTTGAATCAAGGGTGAGCCTATTCGGGAACGAAGAGGAAGGCAATCATTCTTATTTGAGATTCTTAGTAAATGATGCTGAAATAGATACTGATAAGAAATTACGCTTATTCTCCTCAATGCTCTGCGGTCTTTACTCCGCTCAGAACGTAAACTCTCTTAGTAGAACTCCTTCCAACAGTGATGAGATTACGGATAAATCTTGAAAAGCAGTGATGATCTCTAACTCTAAGTGCTTCCATTCTATATCGATATGAGGGACGATGGAACTCTTACGTATGGTTCAGCCTTCTAGGAGAAAAGGTTGGCACAAAAGTTTGAAACCGCATCAACAAAAAAAAGTTTCCCATATTCAATTCTATTATTTTCTGGTATTTCGGTTATTGTCTATGAATATTGGGTATGAAACCAATCATTAACAGTTCCTTTTGTTAGAGTAGATATGCGGCCCCCTCCTAAGAACAATTTATAGGCTTATTTGGTCACTCAACTCACTTTATATGCCATGCAAGTCTTCCTAACTATATAAATAAACTTTCCGTCGAAAGAAAGTGAAGATTCGTCAAGGGATACTGAATTAAGTAAGCTGACAAGCTGAAATGAAGCAAACATAAAAAAAGAGAACTCAACTCTAGAAATCTCTATTTTTGTTCTCTTACTATATTCTTGGCTTGAGGTATCCTTCTGCTGAGTACTCAACTTCTGAGTACAAAGGGAGAGGTAATGCTCAGACTTAGAAGAACATTAGACCAAAGGGAAGGGGGAGTTGTAGGTGCGTTCCCATAGTGAAGCTAGGTGAGACAATTGCCATAGTAAAAGGTAGGAAGGAGCTTACCACTCCCACCCTAATAAGAAGCATAGTATGCTATAGATAAGGCTAATGGAGATAAATAGAAGTATTCGAAGAAGAAATAGCATTATAGATCAATTTATGTAAAGCTATTATATATTAGATACAAGTAATGTAATTAGTTTATTCTCTTGGAGAAGACCTAAAGAAGTCCCTAATCATCAATTAGGCCTTAAAAGCCTAAATTTTCCTGCCTTCAAGTATCAGACTCAAAGATGAGCTAGCGTTATCCAAGTTCACCGCTCACTAGGCTCAAATTTTGAATTCTTAGGTAAACTCTCTAAGGCTTCGCACCTATCTAACAGATGGCAAGGCCTGGGACCCATAAAGTAAAAGTAAAGGTTTCAGGGATGAGAACCTACCGGTGAGTATAAAAGGCTATTGGAGATCAATTTCTAAGTTTATTTGGTCACTCAACTCACTTTATAGGCCAAGCCAAGTCTTCCTTCTTTGTTGAGCATTTCAGATGTCTTGCAATGTCTTATATTAATAGTTCTAAATATCCTACTGCTTTCCTGGTGAACATATTTTTCTGAGAAGGCTGAAATATAATTCAGCCTTCGCTTCAAAATTTTCACTCATAGTTTCATGTTCTTTATCATTCCCTTGATTTACTACTTTGTCCTTCCACCTCTCAAGCTCATCTAGATAATAATTTTGCAATGCTCTTGACCTTCTGATGTAAGATAGAAAAAAAGTTCTTTTTTTTAATCTTATAAGGGCATATCTTCAACGTCAACAAAAAAATAAATAATATGAAAAACTAATTTTGTACAGATTCATATTGGGAAAATCTCACATAAGGATTTCTAAAATTAAAAAGTGGAGAGATGCTTCATGAGCTCAAAAATAGAAACCACTTGAGGAATATTATTATAATCAAGAACTTATGCAAATTCAAACAAAATAAAATTTCATGTTTGAACTTCCATTATGGAAAGTTTTTAACTTTAAATTCAAAATTTGAATATTAAATTCAAATAAATTCAACTTTTTAAAAAGAGAAATATTACCGGAAGCTACATTAGTTCTATATAATATTGTATTTTAATTTTCTTGCTTAAATTCAAACACAGTTTGGAATTGAAATTTGAATTTGAAATTCATTTTTGGAGGAAAATAATTTTTGCAAGCCATATCAATAATATGCCATAATATCTAAATATAAAATTGTTACCAAAATTTAGATTTTAAGTTTAAGTTTCAGAGGGAAACATATGTAACAAGTTCTTATTATAATTAAAGAAATCTAAAAGGGTTTTTGAATTCCAAATTTCTAAAATATAAAATTGTCCCTTTATTAAAAGTCTTTTAAAGATATTATATTTTCCTTTTAAAACTCGCTCCAAACTAAAAAATAGAATAAGATTAGGAAGGCTAATTATATCTTGTATTAAGAATTCCAACGATTTTGAAATGAAAGTTAGAGAATTATTTTATCTATTTTCTCTTTTCATCCCTCCTTTTTCTTACTAACCTCTCTCTTCTAAACGCTCTTATATTTTCATTTTTCCTTTTTCTACTAACCAAATTATGTTTTATTAAATACCTGAATCATCCGCAATGGAAAATTGTGCTTGGCTTTGTATGCTTGAGCATAGCAAAGGCACTTTACGAAATAGCAATTTTCCTGATGCGACTAGCCTTCGCTATGCTTCAAATGCAAATTGGCGTGTTCTTAACAAGATTGCTTGAAACTTTTGTTTTTATTGGCGGAAACTATTTTGAACGGAACCTTTGAGCCAATATATTTCATGTAGTAATTGAACCATGTGTTAATGAGTTTAACCACATCTTGTCTTTATCCATCAAAGAAAGTCAAATTGCATCATTGGAGATTAAATAAAGCTAAAAATTAGCACATATTTTAAGAAAGTTTTGATATGTTCATTTGGATCTCCAAATGGTAAACCTCAAACAGAGTATTGAATTATTTGAGTATTGGCAATTTTTATTTCCAAATTTTAAGCCTGAATAGTATGTCTAATGTTGGTTTGATGCATACCATCAACAAATGGAATGGCATATTCTCTAAAGAATAAATTTATTTTATGTATAATACATACAAACAAGGAATTCATAGGTTTAACCTTTGCCCTCACAACAATATATCTGTTCATTCTGTCTTTAATAAATGCACTTCAACAAATTTATATTTATAGGCAGTTAAGTTTATGTAGACGACATTATTATAAATTTTTAAAGTGAGAGTGAACTAGAGAAGTATGTGTAGGTATTTTATAATCAAAGAAACAATTCATCTAAAATACTTTGTTAGAATAAAAGTAGTTTGGAATATAGAATATTCTTTCCTTAAGAAAAATATGAAACTGATTCTCAGGGAAAACTCTCTAAACAACAAACCAGCTGACACTCGGAATGTTGCCAATAAAAAAAATTTCTAGGATATCTCTTACTATTAGCTAATAAATTAACCTTATTATCACAAGAGTTAATATGCCCCTTAGTGTGCCCCTTAGTGTGGGGTTGTGAGATTACATAAAAATTACACATAACTATTGAAAGCTGCTCCGTAATTCTCAAATATATAAAAAAATTAAAATGAAAAAATGAATTAAACTAAAAAGGGAAAGATTTAAATAAAGTTTTACCTAATGCAGATGGAGCAATAAATAATAAAGCCGTACATGTGAACTGCTCACTTTTGAATGATAATCCATTCATATAAAAGAAAAAAATAGTGTTATCCAAATCAAGTACTGAGACAGAATGCGCAACTACGACATCATATATTAAATGATGTAAATTAAGAAATTCCAGGAAGAGTTTAAATTTATTAATTTTGTACAATTAGTTGTAGTAATCGTGTTAAATAACTATTATGATATATTGACTTTGAAATTTATAATAAATGAGACCTCTATAGGCTAATACATAAAAAATCGCCTTTAACCACTGATGAATCTACACGTTAGAAAGCCTACATAAAATTCATTGTAGTACATATATAATGTTCTCATTTAAAAGTTATATTTACCACTGTGCTTATTGAGCTACTTGAATAAAACACCGCATTCATATATATTAAGCCTGCATTTTCTGTCACTGTAATCAAGCTTAGTGTTGCTTTACTTGTATTACTATTATTAATTTAAATATATACCACTAATAAGCAAATAAGTACACTCACTATAACAATTAGCCCTCTATTTTACCATCTCATCATAATAATATAAGTAATGTTATTTTGCAATCCATTTGCTTATTATTTTGTTAATTTATACCTTAAAGCAAGTCTTCGCTCTGCCACGTCCTTAACACACGCATAAAGTCTTGCAAAGAACAATAAAAATGTAATAACCGCATATGTATTAAGATTGCATATACGCTCAAATCATCAAAATGCCATAAGTGTAAAAACATAAATTGAAAATATATGGATGCGCATTGAAAATAACAAACATTGCCACTTAAGGAAAAGAAAAAGTAGAATTGGCTAAAAACATTTAAAAGAGATTCATAATATGATATTAAGCATTTAGCTAACGTACCAGTGCTGTGATCCGTATGTTTAGTCCCCTCCTATACATTGCTTCTTCTAAACATTGCTTAACATCTTTTCCAATCTACATTCCAATATAAATGTTAGTTTTATACATTGTAAATGTTTAAAGTATGTAAGAAAAGCATAGACATGTACTTAAAAGCATAGTTATACAGGGACAATAATTAAGCATCTCAAGAAATAACCACCACAAAAAAAATATGTAATACTTTATGGTGCTGATTCGCAACCAAGGATTTCGGCAGGCTGGCAAATCCTTAAATCTCGCCAAACTAAATTTAAGGCTCCATCTCCATTAACGGTGGTTTAAATCATGTAAATCCAAGAACAAGCATAAGTTTACAGATTTACTAAATTCGGACCCAATAAATTTACTAAACCCGATTTGAGGATTTGGTAAATTTTTTGTTACGTAAATCACAGTGGTTACCAAACAGCCCCTAAGAAAATAAATGCAAAATTAGAAGAAAAAAGAATCAACATGGAATAATAAAATCTCATTATGGAAAATATAGAAATGCAGGTTGTCAGAAAAACAACAAATATGAAGTAGAATAACATCATTTGATGCTTTCACACGTTGAACAAATTTTTCTACACATTAAATAACTACAAAAATGAATAAGCAAGAGATTGATAAAAGATTCAACCAAAGTAATATAAGACGGTTTAGGAACCGAGGCTCACAAATTGCTGGGTAATTATATCCTCAGAAAAGTTAAATCGTATAATTTAGAAAAAGAGAAAAATATTCAATAAAATACAATCCAAAATCTCAAATAAATACAAATTTAAATAAAAGTAAGGAAATTTAAAATTTGAGAATAGAAGTGTATGTACCGTGTTAAAATAATAACAATTTTCCAAATTATAGTGTTTGTTAACAATATTCCAATCCCCAACAGTTTAATTAACAAGAATTCAGATCCAAAGTTTGTACTTAATGAATTCAGATCCAAAGTTTGCACCTAATAAAATAACTTTATTAAACTCACTAATTTATTAATTTGAGGTATAAATCAGCACATAATTATAAAATATAGAGCTATCATAAGAAAAGAATGCCCCAAATAGATATAGACGTTGCAAGCAGCCCATGGATTCAGCAAATTGCCATAGATTGCTAAACTAGAGACGGCTAAATTGGTGTTATTTGATTATTCTACTGAATCGGTAGAAAGGAAAAAACTGCAGATCGCAAATTGTCTTTGGTTTGAATGGCAGGCAACGGCAAATGAAGAAGGCTTTGAATTGCTGATCCCATAAGAAAAATCTTCCTGTTTTAAAATTTAATAGTTTTAAGAAAATTCTCTCGCTACTTCGCATAATAGGGGAGTTAGCATCTGCCCAAGCCATAAATTGGGCTGCAGCAGGGCCCTTTTGTGGCCCAAATTAATAATTAGCAATTAAAAATGATGGAACTCATTCACAAATACATAATGGCTCGCAAACATTTATATTAAAATGCAACCGCTAGATATGGTGGATGGTAAGAAAATAGACTAACAAGACCTCTTAAACCAATAATTAAGTTTACAATAGTATAGATTGATCGCATACCAAAATTCTATCAAAAATGTTAGTGTTTTAACTCAAGAGTAGAGAAATGGTTTCGTAAGAATATGGTCAATAGCACTTAGGCATATAAATCATCAACCAATTAGAACTACAGTGAGTTGGAAAAGATAATACGAAAGCTTGGTTCACAATAGGAGCAATTGAATGGATCACAAAAAAGTTGCTAAATAAATATGATTCACTTACAGCAAGTAACATAAAGAGGTATCAAAGTAAATATGGCGTTGGTTTGAACAATGATAACTATATTTAAAAAGTTCAATTACTAGTACTAATCTCAAAAAGATGAATAAACTGTAGTGTTTATTCAACTTTTATAAGATGTTTTTCATGAAAATAAATTTAAAATGTTGTACTATGAATTTACAAAACAAATGCATAGTGGCGAAAAAATTCAATTAACTGTTAAGTACTACATTCAAAAAATCTGCTAAAAGAATATACACGTGCTTCCTTTTTTCAGGTAAAAAGGCCCACTGTTTTGGTATGCTCCCATTCCACAAAAATTTAAATTGGGTTAGCTTTAACTCCAAATCTTGGCAACCATTGACCATGAAAAACTTCACTAATTCAGATGCATTATTTTCTGAAAAAATAAATAGAAAATTAAACAATAAGCTACTTTCAAACTCTGGCATGAATTACTAGACACTGCAAATCAACCGCAGTGATCCTTTGAATATACAGCGTTTACATTTCAATTTATTCAACCACCACAAACGACGCAGGAAAAAATTTCTCTAAAGCAAAGACCAAATTTAGTTAAAAGTTAGAATTTAAATACCTCAAGATGCATGTGTTTGACTAATACAGGCAGTCATTTTTAAAAAAATAACATAGCATAGTGAACAATAAATGAAATCTTGGCAACAGCACATAGCTTTACTGGAAAATACAAAATTTTAACGAAAGATGAGGTCTAAAAAAAATTTTGTAGTATCATGAAAATACAAGTTTAACTTACAGCATCTTCAATTGCAAATCCCTTTGTCCATCTGATGAGGAAGCCTGAAGAAGCTGAAACATGTTTAATAGGAAAAGGCAGGGTAAAAGCAAGCTCCCTTCTTAAATCAGGTGTCTGCTCAAACCCTTCAACTGTGTCTACAAATTTTTGCAGTGTCATAGCAATAAAATCAAATAGCTCCTGCATCAAATATAGTTTGACATATTTTCTCATAATTTCTTGGAAACATAAGGATGGAAATTTGATAAGAACAAGAAGTTCAATTACCTCTACTGTGCCCATCATTAAATATGGAGGAATTGAATAGACTTCAACTTGGTGCCTCAAAATCATAGAGTCACTTCCCCCAAGTTCCACACGCAATACTCTAATACCTGAAGCTCCAAAATCAAGAGAATGGTAAGTGCCCATCTCTTTCCTGCATGAACAAGTGATGCAAAGATGTTAAAATCATGGTTTACACAAACATTCAAAATAAAAAATTATTAATGAGAACAGAAACACCTCAACTCTTTAGGCCCCCATTACTCCCCTTCCTCTTGGAGTTCCCTTCCCCTACATTGACAAGTGGAGTTGGGTACAATGGGGCTTAATGTCAAATTGAAAAACCTTTGGATGGGGAAATTGATAGCATCATCATTGGAGGGATAATCATGATACCATCAAGGAACTTTGTTATGCATGGATTGAGGCTGAGAATGTAGAAAGGGATGCTCTTTCTAGCAAATAGTTGTCTTCATATTAGAGAACATTCTGTTTTATATTTGAAAATATTTTAATATAGTTACATGAACGTTCACACCAAGTTAGTGTGTCGTGCAACTTTCTTAATTATTGAGGAAACTATTCCTAATAATCATTTTATCATACTTTGGGATGATACATGAGTTATGGGATAGCTTGTATCAAAGCTACTTTCTTTTTGCCTCTTTCTATTTATAGAATGCAATGACTAAACTTTAAAAAATAAGAGAATCGTATTTCTTTCATGTATGACAGTTTAAATAAGTTAAAAAAACTTGTAAAATCAGAGTGACAATATGTCTATAAGTGCCCCTCTTTCAACTATCAAATTGAAAATTACACAAATTAAGAAAGATAACTGACAGCATAAAGATTGTGCATAGGCCAGATCATTAGATGGGCAACCAAACAAGCTTGCCAAGCCTAGACCCCCTTTTTGCAAGTGTAAAACAAGCTTACCAAGCCTAGACCCCCTTTATGCAACTGTAAGGAAAAAGCTACCCATCAATGCTAAAAGGGCATAAAATCCCAAGCCAACTCAAAATCAAAACCACAATGAACATCCTTATTTAACAAGGTTTGAACATATCCCACCAAAACAAAATTATATGGTTGCTATTATAATAGCCAAGAATCAATCTCCACTCTCAAGTACACAACAAACTCAATCATCACTCTCAAATCCTTAACTTTACACAATCTAACTTCTCTATTTTTAATGCAAACACTATTTGACACCTCCAAGTGAAAGGAATCACAATTTTCAAGCACCCTTGATGCCGCATCTTTCGCTGGTGTCACTACCACTTTACATCGGTGAGCTCCCCAAGCTTCACTACTCAGCCCTTGGTCCCTCACAAAACTCACCCAAGGTTCCAAATAGAAATACCGCGATAAGAGGAAAGTTCAAGAAAGGGGCTTGGAAGGGGGATTTATAGTTAATTCAAGACCAACCACTAGGGTCAGTACCTAAAATCAAAATAGGTGCATTAGTATAAAAACAATAAATCATTGAAACACATTAGTAAGTACATGCTAATTGTTAGAATAAAATAGCAAATCTATAAATTTAATTTGTTTCATAAATCTACATTAGAACATTAAAGTAAAATATAAATTTATTTGGAAGAACATCTATAAATTATAAACTTTATTTTTTTTCCATGTAAGTTTAATATAAAGCTCAATAATGCCAAAAGAGGTGTATTGGAAGTCAGCTAGAATGGTGTGAAAATATTGTTCAAACATAAGCACAAAAGCATTCCAAGGTTTGGAATGAGATGATTAAACAAAAGTATAAAGACAAAAACATGGCAAAGCATAATATAAACACTATTAGAAAATTCTAACAGCTTTCTTGAAAGTACACTTCATAATTACATGTTACAGCATCATTTACATTTTTATCATTGTTTCTAAATTAATTATTTGAACTAGCAAGTTATGAAGATTGCATCTATGCAAAAGTTTTTGATAGATACTTCTATAAATTTAGTTGTATGTTTCAAATATTTTATATTTATTGCAAGTGTGTTAGATGATTAAGTAATCTTAAATAATGGCAATGAGGAATCATGTGAAGAAAAAATTCCTATGATAACAAATGATGAAACACTTGGCTTAAGCATGTCTTAAAATTAATTTCTCTTTAACTCTTATGCCCAACTTTTGGTTGTTCCTCATGGAAATTACTTATCACCAAATACATGAAAGTGCATTTATTTTGTCAGGCCTCTAACAGATATGATGATTATAGATGGTTCTACATTTGTGCAACGGATTATAGTTTTCTAGTATCATAAAATCTAATGTTTATGTCTGTTCACAGTAAAACTCCTATTGGCAGTTCTTAGATGCAGAATTCCTTTTTATGTAAACTTAAGCTTGACACTTTTGGTAGTTGCTTAAAGAAACTTGGCTCCTTTTTTTTTGAAAAATTATTGATGTAAACTTTTTTCTTGTGCTTAAAGTCATTATTTCAAAAGTTTTTCTTTTTTAATTGTACTTCAATTTCCAAGAACTTTAGCTCTTTTCCTCTATGGTAGCTTATTCAAGATAATGCATGTCAATTCAAATCCATTGCTAAATTACCAAATAATATGATTAATCAAATTGACTTTTGAAAAATAAATTAGTTAATCCACGATGAAACTAGCTGCTTCAAAGTTTTTAATAATTTAAAGTAAATTTGATAAAAAATTTTACTTGTACAATCTATTGAAAGAACTAATGAACACGCCTAGAGGTCCCGCAGTTCTCTATAGGAAGCCTGCAAGCAGGGTTGGCATAAGCTAAGTCAAAACCCACCATGCCAAGACCTGCCAGCACAATAACCAAGTTTAATTGCAAGAAACAATAATGAGAGAAACAAAGATCAAAGAATAATGTATTATAATTCACTTTGGCATGGCGTCTATTCATGGTAAATTAACCTGGATATTCCTAAAGAAAGGGACGTTGTAAACAACTTTAAAAGAGAAAAAGTTGGGAGTTTGTTGACCTTGTTGTTCAACAGAAAAGCAAGCCTAAATACTTATAGATCACTTAGCACAGAAAAAAAAAACAAAAAACAGGTTTTCAGTTTTTTTCTAATTAAGAAAAAAAATAAAGCATTGCTCGACAAATATAGGAATGCGTAACCAACCATTGAAAAAATGAATACCAGTGACATAGAGATGCAGAAAGCACCAGCAAAAAGTATAGTAGAATGTTCCGAGCAGCTTATAATCAATGTAGGACAAGAGGCATGCTAGGAAAAATACTAATATCAAACCCAAAAACAAGCTATGAGAAAAGGCACAAGATAAAAGGAAGCAACAAAAAAACTTCTTAAATTAGATCTAAATGTAGTTACACAGGATGAAACATATAAGCTATGTGATCACCTAATGAGCATAGAATACACTCTCCACTTTGGTGGCAAGGGGCTTTACACTTCAAAAAGCACGACATTAATAGTAAGAAAAAGTTCAACTTATTAAGCAGGATCCCAGTTCAATGAATCGCGGCTGCAATGAGATAGTGCAGGCAGAAAAAAATTATCCCAGTTCAATGAATCGCATTGCCACAATGACAAAGCTCAAGAAAGGAAGCATCAAACTTGACTGTACCCTCACAACAACTTTCTAAGAATAAAATATAATCAGCAATTTCCAGTGCAGATTATTAATTTAAGAAAAAAAAAAAGATTGCCAGATAGAAACAACAATAAACTTCCAATCACTTGAAATGATCAAAATGAGCATACAGCTTTAGTTTATCGCCATACAGCCAACCAGGACCCAATATCAACAACAAATCATCATGAAAGACAAAATCCAGCAGGGCGAGCACTCACAGGCCCCACCTTTCACTCTAGGCCCATCTACTCAAGAAACCCAAAAATATTCAAGTAACAGATGACAGGGTAGGACGAAACCAACAAAATAAAAAATAAATGAAAAACAAAGGAAGCATCATACCCATCCGGCAGGCTATCTATGAAGGTGAGCAGCATCTTGAGCTTGCTACCCCCTTCCGATGCGAGCCCGGCGTTCATCTCCACCGCCATGGCATCGACCACCTGCCTTAGCCTCCCAATAGAAGTGAAGCACCCTTCCTCAAACTCCCGCACCACCTCCAACGCTCTTCCCCACCGACGCCTGCTCCTCGCTCTCCGACCCACTAATATTGCCGCAATCGCGCAAGAAACAACCGCACACCCCACCGCAACACTGAATCCCACTCTTCCCATCAATCCCCTCCCTCCTTCGTCGATTACCGTCACGACATCAAACCATGGAACTGAGAAGTGAGCCCGGACTGTGAGGATACACGGAATGCCGAGGGCAGAGGGCGAGTGTAACGAACGAGGGAAAGTGAGCCGAAAAGATGAGATAAACGAAGGGAAGGGGAAAGGGGAAGGGGAAGGGGAAGGGGAACGGAAGGGCGGAAGGGAGAGCGGGGCGGAGTGCTTGGCTCTTCTATGGAGTGCCTTTGGATTTAGCCTAGCAGAGTGCGTGCTCAGTGAAAACCTTTTCAAAAAAAATACCTTGACTACCTTGAATGACGGATTTAACCCCAAATCGTGAATTAAATGACCGCCGCAGAACCGCGCTTTTGACTTGTGTCGGTTGGCTCCGAAAGAGACACCCGCCCTTTTCCAAGCTCTCGGCCTCAGAATCTGAGAGGTCAGGGTACCGCGAAGGATTCTAGCGACGGCGACTCGAGATTTGAATCCCTGTGTTGGGCTGACTTAATACCTAAATTTTTTTCGGGCAAAAACTAAAAAATGAAGTCCTATTTACCATGTTTTCTCTCGTTAAAATATGAAAAGGGCCAAAATTCACATAATATTCAATAAAATATTGCAAAATAATTTTTTTTTATTTTATATTTGAATTAAACTCAATTCTATGTAAACTTCAAATATAATAGTTTTCAATTATAATTATTATACTATATTTTTGCTTATGTTGTCGTTTTTTAATTCATCATATTTTATTATTTTTTTATTAATTAATTGACTCATGCCTTTAATAGGAATCATTTTATAGCTTTACTCAATTCATATGCTATCTTATTGGCATATGTGTGCAAATCATGCTAACATAAAATGCCTTTACTGAGTTCTCCGATATCCTCCGCTTAGTGCCGAGTTTCAAACCAATTCCACCTTCCAAGGCCATTGGCAGCGGAAAATTCTCTAAAAGCCATTAGATTTTGACATGCATTATTAAAAGTTACCTTCCCAAATGGTGTAAATAAGCATCTACATACTAGAGAATACAGAATATGTTCCTAACAAACAATGAAACATTGTAGCATTAGTTGAGTTTCAACACAATGTTTCCCTATTTACCTCTAAAAACACTCATCTTTATGATAAAAATGTTTGCAATAATGAATTTGTAGGCTTCTATGTTGTGACAATGCTCCATTCAGCTTTATAGCTTGATGCTCTTCATACCAACTCTTTATGTCTACACCATATTTCGAATAACAAACAAAGGGACCTGCGGAAGATTCACTTCTTCCTTTCGTATATGCTTACATATAATTTAACATTTGCAACTCTATTACAATCTCAAATTAAGGTTCATTCACTTGTATTACATGTGTATATATATAAAGGCATTTAAATGTCTACAGATAAATTGAAAATAACTAAATTGTAAACTGTGAATAACTGAAAAGATATATAAACATAATTTAAATGAATAACTGAGACTAGATATATAAAAACTCTGAAAATATGCCTAAGTAAATATGTCATAATACTAACTGTTAAATAAAGCCACTGAAAAAAAGTCCCACATGTATCATCTAGCTATATAAGAGCTAGATTTGAGATGGAGTACAAAATCATGCATGTATCATCTAGCTATCTAAGAGCTAGATTTGAACTGATCTAAATAATAAAAATTGAGGAGGCAAAAATACTAGGACATGTTTCACTGAGTATTTTACTAATTTAATTCATGTTTATTTACTAACATATATGACTTTTAACATATGCATAAAAATATCATTGTGTATTTATCAAATACATAATAATATTCCAAGTATTTTAATATCAAAGGCTTACAAGCTCAAAATAAAAAAATAGTGCAACAAATCAAGGATTAAATAGTGATTCTATAATAAAATTTGTGATATCCTTTGTGATCTAATTTATTAATTTTAACTATTACGATAAAATACAAGCTCAAGATCTTCAATATCATACGGATATCAAAGTACGAACTTAGTGAAGGGTTATTCTACTGATTATAATATATTCATAGATCCCATTCTAACAACTTATAGTTTTCTCTGATACCAACTGTGGGGCCTCAGTACTGACAATGGAAAGTACGGTACTCCAACTGTAGCGAATCCCCAGCTTAAGTAAAATCAGGTGAAAACCCAACTTGACTTAAGCCAAGAACTTGTCACCAGAATACTACAAACATTCATCAATATACATACGGAAATCAAAGTGACGGAAGTAATAGGCGAGTATAAACATCCACAAGCACAACACAATAAGAAGGAAACCAGACAATATAGTAACTTATCACAATGCAGAAATGAAATACATCTAAAATTAATTATTACAAACTGAGTTTTAAAGAAAATAAAAAATATCTCTAAATCTCACAGAAATAAAAATGCAAGATCTATCTAAACAGCAGCAGCATGATCCTCCTCCTGAATATGCTCCTCTCCTGCAACACTGCCCACAAACAAGTCTGAATCTGACATTTATCGGTATCACAAATGCCAGGGCCCCAGCCAACAAAATAAAAAAGTTACAGTTAGACAATTGTCTAAGTACATTTTAGGCTATTTTAATAAACTGATTATTTTAAAGATATCACATCTAAATTATCTACACATGCGAGCAATAATGGGTGCAACAAGCTATGAAAGAAATTGGTAACTATAAACTATCCATTTATAGCCAACAACTAGTATGGAAAGTAACATACAATACTAAATAAAAAGGTGAGGTTAAAGCTAAAAGCAACAGTAATTACGATACAAATGCTGAACCTAACATGCTTATGATCGTATTTAACATATGCTGAGTACATAAAGGGCACTATTGCTGAAAATAAACATACAATTCTAGCATCCTAGATATGTTAATATACATAAGTAAGCCATAAGAGTATACATACAATATGCTAATAAAAGAAAAAGGTCACTAAGATATGTGGCAAAAGAAAGGCAAGTAATATAGTGCAAAGCCACTGAGACATGTGGCAAAATGAGCAAGTACTGAAAGTAAGGCCACTGAAGCATATGACAAAGCAAAATAGAAAATAATACTGAACAGTCCAAGCTAAAGTAGCAATAAGCCTAAGATATGGTACTGTCATACCAGCCAATAGGCCATCTAGGGCCCCCAATACTAAAATATCAATCAATACCCAGCCAATAGGCCATCCCAATCCTCTAGGCCTGGGTCAATTCTACACAATACTATTATTGAAGAGGCAGACTATGCTAGGACATATTCTACCAACTACAAGCAAGGCAAGAACTGAATGATATGCAATTCAATTACTAACTTAGGATATATCATCCATATCCTAAGTTCTCCTATTATGCTCAAGGAATAAGGCTCAATAACTAAGGTATGCCAAGCAAATCAAATCAAAGTAAGTAAGGGACTCAATCTAAACTTATGTGATATCTATTATTATCTAATTACCAAATCTAGCTACTCTGAAAATGTACAAGTTTAGGATCTCCAATATCCAACTATTGTGTAGAATCTCAGATTTACGTCCTTAAAGTTAATATTATAACTTAACAAATTCTAATTCAAAATCATATGACAACTATATGGTTTAAGTAAATAAATCAACGACCTCATTTATTAATATTTTACTCTCTTATCCAAATCTTAATTAAGTAAATCAAGATTTAAGGATTTTGGACTTAAACCCCACTTTGGTGTTCAAATCTTGAACCCAAGGAAAAAGTCCTATTAAGGATCTAGGGTTCACTTTCTATCCCTAAGTTAAGGATAAAGAATCCTGTAAACTGAAAGATCCAAGAACTACGAACTTAGTGAAGAGTTATTTTACTGATTATAAGATAAACTAATCAATTAAGAATATTGAGAATCTAAGATCTATATTCAATCTTTAAGATAATTCCATTAATTTATAGATTGAATCATCCTATACCCATATGGAAGGCTTCAAAAGATTAAATAATAAATTATTTAAAGAAATCAATTGGAGATGGCTTGATTTAAGTAGAAGATCTGAAATCTAAGATCTGATCACTTTAGACTTAACTAGTTTTCTAACTTAGGATTTCCTAATTATGTCTCTTTTAGAATTTAAGCTCATAAACTAACTTAGTTGAGTTTATTAAATTGAAATTTAACATCTAAAATCATTAGATTCAAATATTAGGGCTAAGTGACTTCCTTAAGATCACTTAAGGTCTAAGTGTCTTAACTAAGGCTAATTGAGGATTTCTTAAATAACTTCCACATGGTCAACATTATTAATCTACGAGTTCAGTGAAACATTTATAATCCATCTAAGGGTAGCTTACTAAATTTTCTAAGGTTTAAGGGGCATTTAAGCACATTTTGGTCAGAATGACCAAAATGCCCCTCTTAAGGCAAAAATTTGGATTTTAAGGTTTAGTTATCCAAATTAAATCTAATTTATTTTAATATGTTTCATATTGATTAATAAAGTGGGAAACACCCTTATCTTAGGTTTTGATAACCTAATTAAGCTAATTAGCCCTACTCACATTTTTAAGCAAATTAGAGTGATTAGTGAATTCAAGGCATTCTAGGGCAATTCAACCTTACACTTAAGTTCTAATAGGCTTAAGGTGGCATTAGGAACTATTCTACCCAAAATCAGAGACTAATTTAGGGTTTGATTCACAAATCCTTAATTAGGGTGATTAAGGAGTGATTAGGATAATTAGGGTTCCTCAATTACTTTTAATAGTCTACATAGGTTCCTTAGGATTAAGTGAGCAATCTGAGCCCTTAATCAATTAATTTGGTTATTAATTGAATTTATTGTGATTTAATTAAAAACAAAAAAGATTAGGAAATTATTTTAAATCCAATCATTGGATCTATGATTTTATTTTATATTTAGATTCCTTGTATTTTTTTGATTCAAATGGTATATTGGATCATACCATTTGGATTAGTATAACAAAGTTATTAAATTAATTTATTATGAATATTTATTTAAATTGAAACCATAGAAATTGATTAATTAAATTAATAACCATAGAAAATGCATTCATATAAATCGTTATTAGCCGCGGCCCAAATCCAAAAGGCGCGGGACAAGGGTCGGCCCGACCCGTGACTTCATCTCCTTCCTCGCGACAACCCCCGACGCTGGCTCCATAGGGCTACCTTCCAGAGCTAAATTCACCACGCTCAGACCTCACCGATGGCTCCAATTAATCCCTACACGCTCCATGGGTCAAGACGCATTGAAGGGACTACGAATCCCTAATGGGGAGGCGGTGGATCGCCGAAGTGCTACTCGGCCGAACCGTCCCCTTTACGGACGATTAGGGTTCACTGTGAGGAGCAATTCTCCTTACAGAGATGACCATTTGGCCAGAGCTCCATCCCTATAGCATCCTGGTGGTGAGGCGGATCTAAACCCTCTGGGCACATGCCTTGGGAAGCCCTGGATCGTCAGGTCCTTACTCGAGCTCGGCTGCGTGCTCGAGGCACAAACCCGATGAACGAACGATCAAAATATGCTAGCCCAGACCCCGAGGACAATCACATTTGGTTTCCTAAGTGGCTACGGTTAGCTAGGCGACATCCAGAGGTTCAATTCAAGACTATATGAAGAATTGAATCAGGAAATTTAAATGGAGGAAGGTCGTACCTCGATTTGATGGATTGCGGTGGCCGAGAGGGAATGGCTAGCTCAGGAACTCTCCCAGCAGACTCGATGTCTACGCAGGGGGGTTTGAACGCCAGACCTTCCCCTCTATCAGCTGTGCTCAGCAGGTTCAGGCGCCGGGATCACCGAGAGCTCCAAGAACTTCAGCTAGGAGGATTAGTGGGTCTCAGTGAGCAAATGAGGTCACTGAGTTGAGCCGAGGGTATTTATAAGCATCAAGAGCTGTGGGGGTGGCTTCCTGAGCTCGGGCCTGGAGTGGAGGCTCGGGCCGAGGCCTTTCCCATTTTCCCAAAATTGGGAGGGGCCTAACCTCCCGTGCCATCCTACTAGGTTCGGCCACTCTCGGAAGGATCCTAACGGCCTAGGGGACAAGGCAGGAAGGAGTGGGGGACAATGCTGACATGGCATGGTACGATCAAAAATTCCCTATCATGCCTTCGATCGAGCGGAAACGATGATCCACAGTGGAGGGGCTCGGCTCCATCGTCTGATCGCGAGACCGTTGCGGATCGACGATCTGATGCGGCTCCCAATTAACAGAACCGCGGAAGAGATCTCGGGCATCGAATGCTAGATGCCGATCGGGCGGGTAATATTCGATCACGGCGCGCGGGATGGGAGCCGTTGGATTGAGAGCGCTAAGATGCGCGCTAGGCATCATACGGGTCCATAGTTATGCGCCGCTGTCGGGACCTCGCAGCGGATCTGTCGCGGTCCCGACAGCACATCCTAACCTTAAATTTTATTTAGATGTTTAATTTAATTAATATAATTCAATTTAATAATTACATTAATTCCTATTAAATTTATATACTCAAATTAGGACTAAATGAGCTCCAAAAATTCTCAAAAATTCACACTTAACTAATTTGAGGGTGAAGAATTCAAAAATAAAATTAAATTTGGATTTGGAGATCAATTTAATTTAGGTATTTTTTAGGGCTTAAAAATAGCCAAAAATACCAAATTTCCCAATTTAGCTCCGATTGATTCCAAACTTCTAGGATTAGGTTTAAATGACCCATTAAATCAAATGGAATCAAAATCAAAGCTTAATTTAGCTTAATAAATCTAAGTTTAGCTAAGATAACAACTATGATTATTACTGTGAAGACCCACTTAAATAGTAATAAGTGAAATTCTTAAACATCGAGATGCCTTTTCAGATAACGGTGGAGTTCCTGATAAGAACTCCAAAGTTAAGCGTACTCAGGTGGGAGCACTCCCAGGATGGGTGACCTACTGGGAAGTTATCTTCTGAGGGCAAAACCGTAAGGTATTTCTGGCCAAAGCGAACAATACCTTGGTGCTTAAGAGTTTGGGCTGTTACAGTTACAGACTCTCCCACTTAAGAACGATGTCGTCCCCGACATCACTCAAGTGAAGAGAATACTACTGGGATAGAACAAGTTCCAAGTACAATAGATGAGAAAGAGAAGAACAATACCTGGTCTTGCAAATAGCTGTGGATATTTATTATGCATATCCGCCTCTTTCTCCCAGGTAGATTCCTCCAAGGATCGATTCTTCCACTGAATCTTGACCATAAGGATGATCGATTTCTTAGCTACTTCTGATCATGAGCTAATATTCTGATAGGTTCTTCGGCATACAAAAGATCGGGTTGAATCTCTACTGCCGGAAGTTGAACGAGATGAGAAGGGTCTCAAAGACATCTTCTCAATGATGATACATGAAATACGTTGTGAACAGCTGCAAAGCCATCAGGAAGACTGAACCGGTAGGTAGATGATCCTACTTTAGCCAAAACTTTGAAATGTCCAATATAGCGGGGACTAAGTTTCCCAACTATGCCAAATCTAAAGACACCTTTCATTGGACTGACCTTTAGATAAGCAGAATCTCTCTCATTGAATTCTAGGAGATGGTGATGAGAATCATGATACTTGCTCTGACGATCTTGAGCTAAACAAATTCTTTGCTGAATAAATTTGATCTTATTACTGGTTTCTTCAACTAATTTTGAACCAAAAAGCTGAACGCTTCCTGTTTCTGACCAGGCCAACGGAGTACTACATTTTCTATCATATAGTGCTTCATAAGGAGCCATCTTAATACTGGCTTGAAAACTGTTGTTGTAGGCTAATTTTATTAATAAAATGTGATATTCCCAAGAACTAGCAAAATCAAGAATACAGAGCCTAAGCAAATCTTCCAAAACTTGATTTAAGCAAATCTTCCAAAACTTGATTTACTCTCTCAATCTAACCATTCGTTTGAGGATGAAAAGCTGTACTCATGGCTAGAGTCGTACCCAGATCTTGATGCACAGCTTGCCAAAACTTGGAAGTAAATCTGCTATCTCTATTAGATACAATTGACTTCGGAATCCCATGCAATATGACAATTTCTTTGATGTAGAGTTTTGCTAACTTCTCTACAGAATCAGTTTGACAGGATGGGAAGAAAATGCACTGATTTAGTTAAGCGATCTACTATCACCCAGATCGCATCGGTACCTGATTTTGCATGAGGCAATCCCATGACAAAATCCATAGATATATCAAACCATTTCCATTCAGGGATATCTAATGGGTGCAGAATACCACCAGGTCTTTGGTATTCAGCCTTTACTAAATTATAGCCATGACATTTAGCCATGAAGTCGGCTACATCTTTCTTCATACCTAGCCACCAAAATAATCATTTTAGGTCTTGGTACATCTTAGCACTACCTGGATGAATATGATATCCATAATTATAGCCTTCAACTAATACTTCATGATGCATAGACTTAGGAATCCACAATTGATTTCCTTGATAAATTATACCATTCCGTAACTGCAGATCATGACGAAGACCACCTTCAATATCTGCTTTAAATTTTAGATACTCAACATCTTTGGTTTGCGAGATAGAGATATCTCGGTGGAAAGTGGGTTCCACATTAATATTTGCTAATAGCGAACTCAGCATATTGCCACTTACTAGAGAAATCTTGAGCTTACAAAATTCATGTTCTAAAGAACTGGATGCAATAATAGAGGTCAAAGTAGCATGATGACTAAGAGCATCAGCCACTACGTTCGCTTTTCCTGGATGATATTAGATACTGAGGTCATAATCGCTGATAAGCTCCAACCATCTTCTCTGGCGGCAATTCAATTCTCTCTGGGTGAAGATGTACTTCAAACTTTGATGATCGGTGAAAATTGAGCACTGCACTCCGTATAGATAGTGACGCCATATTTTCAAGGCAAATATCACGGCTGCAAGTTCAAGATCATGGACTGGATTTTTTCGCTCGTTGGGTTTTAACTGAGGAGAGGCGTAAGCAATTACCTTACCCTCTTGCATTAACACATAACCTAGACTGATTCCAGAGGCATCAGTATATACTTGATAGTTCAAACCTTCTTTAGGTAAAACAAGAACTGGAGTGGTAGAAAGTGCATCTTTTAGAGTTTGAAATGCTTCCTCGCATTTAGTACTGCAAATGAACAGAATGGCCTTTTGAGTCAATTTAGTCATCGGCGAAGCAATCTGGGAAAAGCCTTTAACAAACTTCCTGTAATATCCCACTAATCCCAAGAAACTTCTAATGTCGATGACAGACTTAGGTTGGGCCCAGTCCTGAATAGCTCTTACTTTACTCTGATCTACTCGAATACCCTGAGCATCGACTACGTGCCCCAAGAATGCAATGGAATTGAGCCAAAACTTGCACTTGGAGAACTTGGCATACAGTTGATGCTCATGCAAAGTTTCTAGTACTAACCTCAGATGTTCTTCATGATCTCTCAGAGTTTTAGAATAAATGAGGATATTGTCAACGAAAACGATCACAAACTTGTCCAAATACGATTTTAGCACTCATTGCATCAAATCCATAAAGATTGATGGTGCATCAGTGAGTCCGAATGACATCACCAAAAACTCAAAGTGGCCATAATGAGTACGAAAATCAGTCTTCTCTACATCGTCTTCTTTTACTCGCAGTTGATGGTATCCAGACCTTAAATCGTTCTTGGAAAATATAACAGCTCCGAATAACTGGTCGAACAAATCATCAATTCTAGGTAGTGGGATATGTTCTTTATGGTGACCTTATTTAGTTCACAATAGTCTATACACATACGCATAGATCCATCTTTCTTTTTCACAAATAAAACTGGTGCTCCCCAAGGAGACATACTTGGCCTGATGAAGCCCTTACTCAAGAGCTCTTGTAATTGCTCATTGAGCTCTTGAAGCTCCTTAGGTGCCATTCTATAAGGTGCTTTGGATATCGGTTGGGTACCAGGAATTAATTCAATAAAGAATTCTACTTCTCTGAAAGGAGGTACACCAAGCAAATCTTCTGAAAATACATCGACAAATTCTTTGACTACCTTACAATCAGAAAGAGAGATACTTCCTTTTGTTTCACCCATATGGTAATTAGATAAGCATTACAACCCTTAACTATCAATTGTTCAGCTTTAATTGCATTTATTAAGGATAACTGCGTGCTGGTTTTTCCTACAAATATTTCGGGCTTGCCCTGTGAGTGGAGCGTGACTTTCTTTTTATGGCAGTTTATCACGGCATTATTGTCGCTAAGCCAATTCATCCCAAGGATGATATCAAAGTTTGCTATTGGCAGGATGATTAGTTTGGCCTAGAATTCTTGATCATTTATTGGGACTTTAATGTTACAAAATTTATGGGCACTTAGTTGGATTCCAGATGGAAGTCCAACTCTCAACGTTTGTGCTAAGTTACATGCGTGAAGTTCAAGGTTATTGACAAATCATTCAGAGATAAATGAGTGACTAGCACCGGTATCGAATAATACTTTACAAGGTTGGTTGTTGAAATAAAGTGTGTTTAGTTCATACGAATTACATTAATAAATTGTAAGGAGTGAGAGTATAGCAATGCAATTATCAAAGGAAAAATTCAGAGATGTATACCTAAAATCACATTGTTATCTTCTGTGGCTTCAATAGGAGTTAGGGCATATACTCGTGTAGGACCAGCAGGACGATTGTTAGTCTACCTTCAGGAATAGTTCTGAGAGTTAGGAACTGGTGACTGCGTGGGAGCAACTTCAGAAGCAGGTGCTGGCATTATAGCCAAATTTGGTTCTCTCCGATTTAGCGGAGTTGCCCTGAATACTTGCTTCTTCTGATGGGGCTTCATTGGAACTCCATCTACTATTTCTGTGTAATCGCAGTGGTAGAACTTGTGCCCCGTGCACCCAGAATTGTAGTATTTATGGCCAAAATGTTAACACTTGCCATACGGATGAGGCTTGGTACATCTTTGAATTTGTTCAGCGGTCGGTGCAGCTTATAGCTGATAGACCTTCATAGGATTAGACCTATGCCTCTTGAAGGTTTCTTTTGGATTCTGGGTCATTTGGGCTCACCTCTTGAGATTATCCTCAGATTGGTGGTGCTCAACTACTTTAGCTATTTCCACTAATTTGAAGAAGCTAGTTAAGCAGAGTGGTATGATTTGATTCTTCAGCGAATCTCGAAGTCCACAGAGAAAGCAGTGGCACTTAGCTGATTCAGATTGAGTAACTTCTGGCGCAAAGCAGATCAATCTACGAAACTCCCTTTCGTATTCAGTAACTGAGCGACTCCCTTGAGTCAACCTTATGATCGTGTCAACGATAATGTTTTGTACAGATGGGGGAATGAATTCAGCCTTGTAGGCTTCAACAAATACATCCCAGGGAATGTTGTCTAGTTCATAATCAACGAACTGGGTATTCCTAACTTTCTCCCACCAATATTCTGCCTTGGCATGGAACAGGTGGGTGGTGAGACGGACGACTTCGGAGTTCGGGATCTTTAGACTAATCAGATCTTTTTCCACAGTCTTCAGCCAGTCGGCTGTATCCATAGGCGACAGATTCCCGCCAAAGGTTGGAGGCCTTAATCTCAGAAAATTGTGAAGGAGATTATCCGTCGGGTGAACTGTTGGAGCAGCAATAATGACTGGGGTTGCACGATCATTTAGTAATTTCTGCATAACAATCGCCTGTTGAGCTTGATTCTCCAACAGAGTTGCCACCATGGCTCACAGATGAGCCACCTCATCGTTAGAACTACTAGAAATGATGGTGTTATTGACAGGAGTAACAGTAGGTGGTGATCCGGAATCCATTCCAGTTTAATTAAGAAAAGAAGACAAACTTAGAATTTACTCTAAGGAAGACAAATCAAAATCTTTCATTAATTATAGAAATAAAGGATTACAATGCCAAAACTGTAAGTCTACTAGGGTTGTTAAGAATAAGATGACAATTATCCTAACTAGCACTCAAACATTATCAATATATTTTGCCCTAAAGGCTACACAAAAGTCCTCAAAAGTGACTTTTCGACACTTTCTATTATGCTTCTTCTTGAGCCTTGCAATGGTTTCATACCACCAGACTCTGGCATAGTCCAACATCAGGTCTGTCACAATGTCTACATAAAGTGACTCGGGACACTCTATGTGTATCAGAATAGACTCCACTCAGCTCAACCATTCTTTTGCGTATATGGGAAAGTTGAGCCCTCGGTATACTGCTTGCAGTAGAAGCTTCTCCAGGACCAAGATCCCTTTCGCTGAAACTCCTTCAATCTGTGAGTTACTTTCCTGCCTCCACTTGAAGCTATAGTTCCAAGTTGTCTTGAAAGCATGCAGATAATAGTCTACATCGGACTCTCCAGAATTTATTTGACTATGAGGACAGAATTTTATTAAGTTTTTGTTAGACTCAAGATGACTAACTTATTAGGATGGGAGTATTTTCCTTCTACATTTTGCAGAGAGTTATTGGTACTACTTTGTTATGGATGTTACTTATATATATCGATGTTTGTACTTCAGAAGAACGGTCCATTAGGTAGAAAGGAATCATAGATCCCATTTTGACACCTTATGGTGTTCTCTGATACCAACTGTGGGGCCCCAGTACTGACAATGGAAAGTACGGTGCTCCAACTATGGCAATCCCCAGCTTAAGTAAAATCAGGTGAAAACCCAACTTGACTTAAGCCAAGAACTTGTCACCAGAATACTACAAACATTCATCAATATACATACGGATATCAAAGTGGCGGAAGCAATAGGCGAGTATAAATATCCACAAGCACAATATAGTAAGAAGGAAAACAGATAATATAGTAACTCATCACAATGTAGAAATAAAATACATTCAAAATTAATTATTATTAATTGAGTTTTAAAGGAAATGAAAAATGTCTCTAAATCTTACTGAAATAAAAATGCAAGATCTATCTAAACAGCAGCAGCATGATCCTCTCCTGAACTTGCTCCTCTCCTACAATGCCCATGAACAAGTCTGAATCTGACATTTGTCGGTATCACAAATGCCAGGGCCCCAGCCAATAAAACAAAAAGGTTACAGCTAGACAATTGTATAAGTACATTTTAGGCTATTTTAATGAACTGATTATTTTAAAGATATCACATTTGAATTATCTACACATGCAAGCAATAATGGGTGCAACAAGTTATGAAAGAAATGGGTAACTATAAACTATCCATTTATAGCCAATAGCTAGTATGGAAAGTAACATACAATACCAAATAAAAAGGTGAGGTTAAAGCTAAAAGCAACACAGTTACAATATAAATGCTGAACCTAACATGCTCATGATCATATTTAACACATGCTGAGTACATAAAGGGCACCATTGCTAAAAATAAACATACAATTCTAGCATCCTAGACATGCCAATATACATAAGTAAGTCATAAGAGTATACATACAACATGCTAATAAAAGAAAAAGGCCACTAAGACACGTGGCGAAAGCAAGGCAAGTAATATAGTGCAAAGCAATTGAGACATGTGGCAAAACAAGCAAGTACTGAAAGTAAGGCCACTTAAGTATGTGGTAAAGCAAAATAGAAAACAATACTGAATAGTCTAACTAAAGTAGCAATAAGTCTAAGATATAGTACTGTCATACCAGCCAATAGGCCATCCAGGGCCCCCAATACTAAAATATCAATCAATACCCAGCCAATAGGCCATCCCAATCCTCTAGGCTTGAGTCAATTCTACACAATACTATTACTGAAGAGGCAGACTATGCTAGGACATATTCTACCAACTGCAAGCAAGGCAAGAACTAAATAATATGCAATTCAATTACTAACTTAGGATATATCATCCATATCCTAAGTTCTCCTATTATGCTCAAGGAATAAGGCTCAATAACCAAGGTATGCCAAGCAAATCAAATCAAAGTAAGCAAGGGACTAAATCTAAACGTATGTGATATCTGTTGTTATCTAATTACCAAATCTAGCTACTCTGAGAAAGTACAAGTTTAGGATCTCCAATATCCAACTATCGTGTAGAATCTCCTATTTACGTCCTTAAAGTTAATATTATAACTTAATAAGTTATAATTCAAAATCATGTGATGACTATATGGTTTAAGTAAATAAATTAACGACCTAATTTATTAATATTTTACTCTCTTATCTAAATCTTGATTAAGTAAATCAAGATTTAAGGATTCTAGACTTAAACCCCACTTTGGTGTTCAAATCCTGAACCTAACAAAACAGTCCTTTTAAGGATCTAGGGTTCACATTCTATCCCTAAGTTAAGGATAAAGAATCCTGTAAATTGAAAGATCCAAAAACTACGAACTTAGTGAAGTGTTATTCTACTGATTATAAGATAAACTAATCAATTAAGAACTTTGAGAATCTAAGATCTATATTCAATCTTTAAGATAGTTCTATTATATTATAGATTGAATCATCCTATACCCATATAGAAGGCTTCAAAAGATTAAACAATAAATCATTTTAAATAGAAATTCAATTGGAGATGGCTTGATTTAAGTAGAAGATTTAAAGTCTAAGATCTAGGATCTAAGATCTGATCACTTTAGACTTAACTAGTTTTCTAACTTAGGATTTCCTAATTATGCCTCTTTTAGAATTTAAGCTCATAAACTAACTTAGTTGAGTTTATTAAAGTGAAATTTAACATCTAAAATCATTAGATTCAAATATTAGGGCTAAGTGACTTCCTTAGGATCACTTAAGGTCTAAGTGTCTTAACTAAGGCTAATTGAGGATTTCTTAAATAACTTCCACATGATCAACATTATTAATCTAAGAGTTTAGTGAAACATTTATAATCCATCTAAGGGTAGCTTACTGAATTTTCCAAGGTTTAAGGGGCATTTAAGCACATTTTGGTCAGAATGACCAAAATGCTCCTCTTAAGGCAAAAATTGAGATTTTAAGGTTTAGTTATCCAAATTAAATCTAATCTATTTTAATGTGTTTCATATTGATTAATAAAGTGGGAGACACTCTTAGATTAGGTTTTGACAACCTAATTAAGCTAATTAACCCTACTCATATTTTTAGGCCAATTAGAGTGATTAGTGAATTCAAGACATTCTAGGGCAATCCAACCTTACACTTAGGTTCTAATAGGCTTAAGGTGGCATTAGGAACTATCCTACCCAAAATCAGAGACTAATTTAGGGTTTGATTCACAAATCCTTAATTAAGGTGATTAAGGAGTGATTATGATAATTAGGGTTCCTCAATTGCTTTTAATGGTCTACATAGGTTCCTTTGGATTAAGTGAGCAATCTGAGCCCTTAAGCAATGAATTTGGTTATTAATTGACTTTATTGTGATCTAATTAAAAATAGGAAAGGATTAGAGAATTATTTTAAATCCAACCATTGGATCTGTGATTTTATTTTATATTTAGATTCCTTGTATTTTTCTAATTCAAATGGTATATTGGATCATTCCATTTGGATTAGTATAGCCAAAGTTATTAAATTAATTTATTTTGAATATTTATTTAAATTGAAACCATAGGAATTGATTAATTAAATTAATAACCATAGAAAATGCATTCCTATAAATCGTTATTAGCCGCGGCCCAATTCGAAAAGGCGCGGGTCACGGGTCGGCTCGACCCGTGACTTCATCTCCTTCCTCGCGACGACCCCCAACGCTTGGCTCCGTAGGGCTACCTTCCAGAGCTAAATTCACCGCGCTCAGACCTCGCCGACGGATCCAATTAATCCCTACACGCTCCATGTGTCAAGATGCATCAAAGGGACTACGAATTAGCATTTTCTTTGAATTGTCATGAACTTTGACCATACCATGACTAAAACTTGATAGCCACATGATCATTGAGTAAAGGTGCATCGAACACACCAAGAAGCCCCCCATGAGTTGACCTGGATCACCCAAACCTTACACACCTGAAGCTTCCAACTAGGGTTCATTGTCGAAAGACAATTCTCCCCACTTAGATGAGGATTTACTTAAGTATTGATCCCAGAACAATCAACAGATCAAGGTCAACCAAAACCTCATCCTAGCATACACGAAAGTGCACTTGGATGGTAAAACTCTAATTGGTTCTACTCCACTATCGAGCATTGCAGCACCTTAGACAACATAAGAGTCAATCGGTTATCTTGATTGATTGGGACCCTATCGAACTCCAGCATATAATTAAAATTCAATTTGCAGGCAATCAAGAGACCCAATTTGAGGCCAATTACCTGTGAATAGAATTTCTCAGCCACTCGACCCAGCAGCCAAGTATAGGTAGTGACCTTCACTAGCCTGATCCATGCTAAGTTGAACTGGTGCCCTAAAGGATATCATTTGATCTTAGATCGAACCCTACACTTATCATGATCCAATCATCCAAAATTCAAGTGTAGAACGAGCTCCATTAGCTCAGAAAAAGGAAGGTACCTGGATTGGCTAAGCTTACAAAGGTAGTGTCTAGTATGGATCCTTAAGATGCTTAGAGGGATGCAGAGGATTGCTTGGGCTGAATTGGGGGCCTTAACATTACACCGCACCCACTGCCAGACTAAAGAGTTATCGGTGAGCAAACAGCAAGGTTGCAATGAGCATTAGAGGTTACGAGGAAGGATGGGGATTCAGTTGGAGTGCACAGTGAGCAAAGAGCTCATTGTGAAGGAAATTGAGGCTAATTATAGCAACGGGAAGGAGTTCAGATTGCTGCCAAGGGGTCTGACTTGACCCAAGAGCTCGGATCTAAGCCTTCAACCCTTCTATTTCTAAATGGATCTAGCTGGGCTTTGGGGCCCGACTGAAGATGCCTAACCGATTTGTGGAGGTGGCTAATGGTTTATCAACGTGGCACTGAGAGTGGGGGAAAACCTCTAGCATATATGGTATGGGAGAAGATCCTCTATCGCGGTCATTTGAATAAGGAAGAAGATGAATAGGAGTGGGAGGATCCTTTGTTGTTTAATTAATCAAAGAAATTACGCAATGGTCCTGATGTGTTTCCATGTAATGGATAATCGTGGGTACAATCCTAGCCATAGGATCGCGGGTGTGATTCAATGGCTGATGGATCACCCGAGCGATAAAGATCAAGGACTGTTGGATCTAGGTCATGAAAGGCACTGATGGTCTGGATTTTGTATGCCTTTTCAAGATTTCGACCATTGGATAAATAAAATAATTTATTAATTCAATTAATTTAATTAATTAACATAATTAAATTTAAGCCCAATTTAGAGCCAAATAACATTAAAAAATTCCCAAAAATTCACATTTCGTTAATTTGGGGGTGAGAAATTCAAAAATATAATCAAATTGGATTTATTTAATTTAGCAAATTTTTAGGATCCTAAAATTAGCAAAATAGTCAATTCAACCTATTGAGGTCCGATTGACCCCCAACTTTTAGGGTTAGGCCTTAATGAGGTTCAGAACTTAATGGTACTAAGCTTAAGACTTAATTAAGCACAGATTAAACTAGGTAACAACCTAAGGTTGTTATTGTAATAGCTCAAACTCTTAAGCACCAAGGTATTGACCGCTTCGTCCTGAAAGGCTTCACAATTTTGCCCTTAGAAGATAACTTCCCAACAAGTCACCCATTCTGGGAGTGCTCGCACATGAGCACGCTAACTTTGGAGTTCTTATCATGAACTCCACTGTTATTTGAAAAGGTGCCTTGATGTTTAAGAGTTTCACATATTACTACTTAAGCCAAATAAATTTAGAAGTATATATATGCAAAATGATACTTATCCTATACTAATCTTAAACCACATAATACATAATGGTTACTAGATACGGGATCTAGGGAACTAGTAAAGAAAGGCACGACAAATGGATTTCTAAAATAAGGGAAATTGAAGTTAATGTTTTACTTACTAATTTCATCTAACTAACTTACAATTGAAAGGCTCTATCCAAATCTATTACTAAATTAACTAAGATCAATTAATAAGAGAAGTCTAAGTGAATGGAAGAGGAAGAATTTCTAGCTACAAGTTCTAGTTCACTATAGACTGTAGGTTAATGAAGCATATAGGATATCTAAAACATAATAGGAGAGCTAAGGAACTTTTAATTTAAATATTAGAAAGCTTAAATGAGGCCTAAGAGCTAAAGTAAATGTGTACTAAGATCCATTTTAATTATTGGGCATTAGTCCTATTAGGTTCATATCCAAAAATAAACATGTGCTAATGTTAATAGTCACTAATGGGAGAATAATATAACTCTTAATATAACTGTTAAATCAAAATTATAAAATCAATCATATAGTTTCTCTCCTAAAGTTGAGGGTTAAATCAATAATTTTGCTAAGTACGTAAGCATCAGCCTATGAAAAGTCAAGTTCAAACATACATTTGAAATGACATGGGAAGTAAATTAAATAAAACATGTTTGCTGTTCTAGTGTTTAAAAACTTAAAACAAGCATTTTAAGAAACTAAGAAATTACAAAATTACACTAATTAAGTAGCGAAACACCTAAATTTTCTAATTATTGTTCAAAAGAATTAGTATAAGCAAATATGCGATCCTTATAGTATAAGGAGAAGAATGACACTAACTAGGTCAAAATCGGACAACATTGGATTTTTAGAGTTTCTAGGACTCCTAATTAGGGTTAAAAGTGATTATGAAAATTAGGGCTCAAATACTGAATTTAATTATATCAATGTGTTTGTCTCATTTTTTTGATTGAAATGATATATAAGTTTGCATTAATTGACTAAGTATTTTTAAAGTTATGATTAATTGAAATTTATATAATTAAATTAGTAATTAGTCATTAATTAATTAATTTACGACAGAATAACCAACATCACAGATTCTGAGATGGCACGGGAAAATGACAGGCGCTGAAGATGAGAGGAGGATGATGCGGACAACAGAGCCAATCATCAAGTGTTTACTACTAGGCTGATGGATGGAATCGACGCGAACTCCTATACCCCATGTGTCAAGCAGCAATGGATGATGCGTCATCGTAGCTTCAGAGGGTTCTAGAAAATTGGTGCATCTTTTGAACCGACTGGTTCACTTTTGGACCGCGTTGTACCGCTTCTGGACCGCACTATGTTGCAATTTGAACTACACCACGATATTGTGTATCTCCTTTTTCCAGTGACCGAGAGATAGCAAACTAGGGTTTGCCCTAGCTCAAGCATCCGGGGTTTCCAGGCGGCGAGTAACCACTCTAAATGATGCTAGAGATGAACTCTAGCCAACGATTCTAATAGCCATAACCTTGGGTTCTCTACCGATAGAATCAAAATGAAGAAGGAGAGCTAGGGTTTAGGTTAAACTCGGCTCTACTCACTACTATGCTGGCTCGTGTTCAAGTAGTTTAACCCAGGCATAGAGCAAAGATAACAAGTCTAGGCCGATCTATGGTGATTACAATAATCAAGTAGAGCTATCTTGAATCACAAAGAGGAAAGTTAATTGGAGAAGTTGGCATACCGAGCTCCGACGTATCACACCTTAGTCACTTAATCCCATGTTCAGTAATGATCTCGACCACTCCTAAAGGTTAGCAGAAAAATTAGCAGGAGGAGAGGCATCTATGGGAAGGGATTAGAGGGCTCGGGTAGTCTAGCTAGCGAGATAAGCTGAGGACAGGGACGTATAATCCCCGATCCTTAGCTGTCGGATCTGAGTATCGATATGAGGGTCAGGCTCTAGAAATGAGCTGAAGACATTGGATCTTACCTTAAAAGCATTGAGGGTCAGGATCCTCTTGATCTGCTATCCCGTGTACTGGACCGGACAGTGGATCACCGCAGGTTTAAGAAAATCAATTGATGTATTTATTTTATAAAATATATAAATTAAATTATATTAATTTAATTTAACCACATTATTTAATTATTTTATGTATTAATTTAATTACTCAAATTTAAAAAACCAAATGGGCTTTGAAAAATTCCAAAAATTTACCCTTACTTAATTGAGGGGAGAGAAACTCATAATAACTTTTGAGCTATGTTTACTTTTCCTAGTCTTTGACTATGTCATCTTAGCCCAAGAGGCTAAGGTTCATCATACTTGACTTACTTTATACTTTCATTTGAGGTAGTATGCTTTACTTACAATTTATTATTCACACAATGTATGTAGCTTTAATTCTATTTTATACTTTACTACTTTAGTTTCCTTTACTTAGCATAATATTCATTGAGCATATACATATTTTCATTTCATATTTACATATGAACATTAGTAGTTTTTGTGCTGCCCCGCTCCTTAAGTCCACAATCATTAGACTAAGGAGTGGAGTGTCACTCTGGCAAACCCCTCACTTATCATTGGATTAGGTAAGATCCAAAACCTACTAATAAGAGAAGGACGTGCACAGAATAACTAAGAAAATCAGTCACTAAATATGACATACATATAGAGTGCGGAAGCAAAATAGAATAAATATTACATCCATTCACCTTACATCAAGTACGAAACACAATATAGCTCAATAAATAATAAAGTGCAGAAAAATAATCACAGTCACAGTACCTGCAGTATTATAACATTTAAATGCATATTTTAAAAGATTGAATAAAATCTCTCATCCTCACAGAAGGCTAAAAATAAATCTAGGCAGCGCCTGTCTCTCCTGGCTGATGCTCCTCCTCTAAATAAGGCTCCTCTCCTTCAGTACCCAGCTCCTCAAATCTATCAGAATTTGACATTATTGGTTTTATAATGCCAGGGCCCCGACCAATAAAAGAAAATCTTATTAGACAATTATCTAAGTATATTTTAGGCTAAATATTTTACATGAATTATTAATGTCACTATTTTTATGCTTAAACACAATGAAAAGTAAACTAAAGCAGTAGGAGCAGTAAGCATTAGGGTAAGCTATAAATACAACATTTATAACTATAGAAATGTGAGGTAAAAAGCACATCTCAGCAACTAAGCAAGAAATAGACATATATATATATATATATATATATATATATATATATATATACAGTGCAGTAAGTAAAAATACTGAAGATAAAATCTAAATTTAAACATGCTGATAATCACATGACATATGCAAGTTATAAATAGAAATCTGAAAGTGGTACATATAGTAAGCAGTAAAGTCTAGCATCCTATAAATAAGTACAAGTGAGCAAGTAAGTAAGGAAACACAGCTGACTAAAACATGCATCATAATACAGTACACAGTAAGCTAGAACTGAAATAAGTATATAAAGGCTGCCATATCAAGAAATTGACCAATCAGGCCCAGTGAAATTCCTAAAGCTTTTCTGGGCTAGGGCAGACAAAAATTCTCAAAGCCTTACTGGGCTAGGGCAGACAGAACCAACAGTAGAACTGAGGAGGCAGTAAATACAAATGCAAAATCTTTTAGTTATTTTACTTTTGTTTCTATGAACACGTCCAGAAATAGCTGATGAGTCAAGCACATCTGCAAGACTATACGGGTTCCAAGCTTAACATACAATCCTCAATGAGTAATGTTAAACATCCTTATTACTCCTTACCCCTATCTATTAGGGTAAATGTGCACCAGAACTCACCCAGAAATTGAACCCAAAGGCAACTGTTATCCTAATTATTTTAAGTTTTCATTTAATGCACAAAGTTTTCTTATATGATATGTCCAATGAATTAAGCACACAATATAAGGAATACGTAGCAACAAAATAACTTAAGTAAGCAAGGGACTCTTCTATGCATGGTGACACTATTATCATCTATTTAAACTATTCTAACTGTTCTAAATTACACAAGTTCAGGATCTCCAATTCTTACTATCAAGTTTAACTTAGAAGCACGGCCTTAAAAGTTAGAAGGATTAGAAAAGATCAGTTCTAATCTAATCGAATCAAGCGTGACTACATGTTTAATCAATAAATTATAACATCCGAATTTGATGAATTTTGATGTTCTATCTGAGATCTGATCAAGATCTACTAAACTATAGATTATGAATTAAACACCATGAGATTGAGCTTTAATCACATAATCCAAAAGGATAAAACATAAGATCTAGGTTTTAGTTCAAGAGTGATCTATTGATTAAGGTAAATCCTATTAAGTAAAAACTTAATAGGATAAATCTTCTATCCTGAATCTAGGGTTGAAAGTCAAAATAATCAAAATAATTTATAAAATATAGAAACTAACAAAACTAAGGATTCACTCATTGAATAACCCATTTATCCAATGAATAAAATCTAACCTATGAGCCAGTCCTAGTCTTAGGAGTAGTCCTAATGTGATGTGCAAAGTCTTAAGAAAAGACATAGAGGAAATTTTAGGAAATTTAACATTTTGAACTAAAAACTAATTTTTTAACACTTAGAATGATCCTATTATAGTTCAAATGTTAGTTTTATTAACTTAGAAGGTAGTGTAGAGGTTAAGGATGCTTAACCTAAATTTTGGGCCAAATGACCATTTTTCCCCTACTTAAGGGTCCAAAAAGTTACTTTTTGATTTAAGGCTCCAAATTAGGTTTTCTTATTGCCAAATGATTCCTTACTATTTAATATGAAGATAGATAGTAAGTACACCAAATTTGGATAAGAAATGGGTCATATAGGTCCAAACTAAGGTTTTTGGCCTAAAGGGTATTTTAGTAAATTGCATCTAATAAAATCTAAATTTTTATGTGGTTTACTATTGGCTGCTATTCAAGGATTCCATAGAGTCTAAGAATACTAAATTTTAAGGTCTAATGAATTAGGTATAGCCATTTCAACTTCTAAGGGCAATTTGGTAATTTTCTAAGCTTAGAGGGGTCAAAAAGCTAACTTTTCCATTTAGTGTCCAAGGCTATAGCTTTTCTATATCACACTGAGTGCTTTAATTAGGAGTAGACCCAAATTGTACTTCAATTTGTCAAGTTATGACCTAATTAAGGTTAGAGGTATTTTGATAATTTCTGATTTTTTTCTTAGGTCCAAACCTAAATATTATTTTTGATTATTATTGGTACTGAAATTTTAAGCTATCTAGCATTTTAAATTTTTTGATTTGGAGTCCAAATGACCAAGTTATGATTATTTCAATATTTTTGGGCGCTACGGCGCGCTGTAGCGCCAGACGATGATTTCATCTGTGTGAAAACCGCAACGGTCAGCTTTCTGGCTCAATTACTCTTAACTTAGAGCACTTCACATGCGGTGCCATATACCGTTGGAAAGCTCTTTCTGAGACCTTTCCATGGATATTGAAATTAGCACCAAAAGATTAAGTTATCAATACAAACATAGGGGTTAAATGACTGAGTGTATAGAAATTCATATTAGCAACTTTATATATCATTCCCTATTGCTTACAAATTTTTATTTTTTTGAGTTCCTACATCTTAAACATAGCTTTATATATGCACAACTAAGGTAACATAGAATTTTAAACATACAAATGAGCATAAAAATGAAATGGAATAGCCATTGGATTAACCAATAGAAGGAATGGGGGTACCTTTGACCTTACAAGTAAAGGAGGAAGATGACTCAGAACTCTTGGAGGAGGAACTTCTTCTTCTTCTTCTTCAGTATAAGGAGCAATAATGGAGGAAGGAGGGAGAGCTTTTAGCTTGGCAACAAGCAAATGAAGGAGTGGCTGAGCTCTTTCTTAAAGGGGAGAAGAAAGGGGGAGGCCATTAAGAGCTAGGGAGGCTAGGAGGCATGGGAAGATGGATGGCCTTGCCATCAAGATTTGCAATTAAGGGGAGGATAAGAGGGGTCAGCTAAAAAAGGGAAGAGAGATGGGTAGCCAGCAATGCAAATTAAGAAAATAAATTTTCTTAATTAAATAATCATTTATTTATTTTCTAATTTCTTAATTTGCTTAAAAATTTGGATTAAATAAATGCGCTCCGAAAAATCCTAAAAATTCACCCCAAACTAATTTGGGGGTGAGGAATTCAACGGTGAAGTCGGATTTCGATTCCGATGATTATTTAATTATTCTATTTTTGACGCATTTAATTATTTTAAAATATTCGTGAAGACCCAATGACTTCCAAATGTGTCCAAAATATCACCCTTAGCTAATTTGTGAATGACGGTCGCAACAGCAAAGTCAAATTTTGATTTTGAGGTCAAATTAAATACCTCAATTTTCTAATTAATTAAATATTATAGTAATTCAAAATATTTGATTTAGCTCCGAATTGAATCAAATCTTCAAGGATTGATTCAAATGACCATATGAATTTAACAGAGTGATAATTGAGATATGATTAAGCTTAAATTAAGCTAGATAACAATCTTGGGCTATTACAGTTTTTAACCTTATTAGGATGCTTTTTCCCTTACTTATTATTGCATGATAAAGCAAATATACCTGTGAGTTCTTACTCTTTTCCTTACTACTATCTTCTTTATAATTATATTTTCTTCCCTTACTTTGATGCTTTACATGCTCCGCTATATCCAACTAAATTGTAATTAAAATATAGCCAAATTTAAAATATACTTAGACTTCTTAGTTTAACAACTTTTTTTTTTCTTGGCTATGCCCTACCATATTTTATAAACTAAAAATATCGTAGATCGGGAGCATTTTCAAAGCAGAGGAGCTAAACCTATTTATGGACTCTAGTGTACTTGAAGACTTATTTGCTTCCATTTATCATTTCTCTTTACTGCTTTTATGTGAGAGAGACTTTATTTTCATTTAGTCTCTAAATTTCAAGTTTGCAATAATTAAATTTTCTGTAATATTTTTACTTTATTCTATGATGAATTTACTTTCATATAAATTACTTGGCTTGGATAGTATATAGAATACAATTTCTACTTACATATTTTTCATGTTCTTACTTCTATTTTTCTTAACTTAACACCCTTACAAAGATACTTGGCCACACAACACTCAATATCTGGGTTAGTTTCCTTTCAACCCGATGTTAAGTGCTGTGGTAGTGCCCCAACATTGGATTGGATTCTCGATCCGATATTGGGGTCGTTATAGTTATAGTAATTATGGTCATTAGGTTTGATTAGGTAAGGGACTTTTGTCTTTAAGATGAAGGCTTCATCGAGACCATTCTATAGAGGTGTAGTTTTAGCTTAATCATATTCTTATATTATCATTCTATTAGGTTCATTTGGTCATTAGAACCAAACTCTGAATATTTGGAGCAATATAGAGCTCAATCAAATATTTGGATTATTTAATAAAATTTAATTAATTAGAATTTGAGATAATTATTTTGACCTCAAATAAAAAATTTGACTTCTCCATTGCACTCGTCACCCCAAAATTAGATAGGGGTGATATTTTGGAAATATTTGGGAGTTGTCAGATTTTCTCAAATATTTTAATGTATTTAAATACCCTAAAAATTATGATAATTAAATTGATCTCTAAATTAAAATTCGATTTTGCCATTGAGTTCCTCACCCTTGAATTAGCTAAGAGTAAATTTTTGGGATTTTTTGGAGCTCGTTTATCGGTCTAATTTTAATTTCAAAAATGTGTTAATTAAAAATTAGAAAATGGTTAATTAAAATGTCCTTATTTTTCTATTTTTTTTCTTGTTCCTGGGACCCACTCCCCTCTCTTATCCAACGCCTCCTCTCCTCAAACCTGCGCATGCAAGCTTCTCTTCCTCTCTTTCCCCATGCGGCTGATGGGAGAGTACTTGCTCCCTCTCCCAGCTCACGCCTCTCTTCTCATTTATCTAGCCCCCCTCAGCTTTCCTCCTCCATTTTCTCAGCTACTTAAGGAAGAAGCTCTTAGGATCTTAAAGAACCCCCAGCTTTCTTCCCTCATATTACTAGCAGCTGAAGAAGAAGAAGCTCCTTCTTCCTAAGCTCTTGAAGAACTCTATCTGTAGCTCTCCTTCCATTTGCAAGCTCAAGTACCTTTCCTTATACCCTTCTTATATCCTTTCTTGTACCTTCCATTTCTCCCATTACTTGATCCAATGGCTACTTCATTTCATTTAAATGCTTAATACTTGTCCTCAAGAACTTGCATTTTAGCGTTCAAACTCAACAGAGTTCGAACTGAATCCAAAAATGAGTAATTTTGTATGAAAAGAAATCTTGCATAGGTGGTTGGGACATCATTGTTAGTAGCATTAGAGTAATCTTTTCAAATCGATTTTGGTATCAATAGAAGGGTCTTGGAAATACCATTACATCGGTAAATGGCACCACACTTGAGGTACCATGAATCTTAAACTTATAATAATTCAAGTGATTTATAATCTTAACTTAATCTTAGGATCTTAGATTTTTCTCCTAATCAAGATTACTAGCATGAATTAGCCTTAATAGACATGTTTGATTTGCAAATGATCATTTCTTAATAAATGATGTGTTTTCCCTCAATCAATATGCTTGTTTAAGTTATGGTTTAGGAGAATTGCATACTTGATTTTTGGCATATAAACCATGTGATTGAACTAGAATTTTACATGAAATTTCATTTTCTTAAATATTAGTTTATCATTTAAGTAGAGTAAGTATTGCTTTAGAATGTAAAGATAGCTTTGAATAGACCCTTAGCTAACTCTTGAGGTAGGATAGGCTTAATTGTCTTATTTTGCAGTAGAAGCTTAGATGTACCTTAACAATCTTAGATATTGATCCTAAAATCTTGTGGTTGAATAACCTAGAGATTTTAGATTGAAATTACCCATTGTGGTAGTATCATAAGTTGATTAATTTTCATGTCACATCTTTGGGACCTTTGTGTAGGCTCACCATAATGGAGTGTGGATTCATTAGTTTGTATTCCTTAAATAATATATAGATTTATTAGAATAATAATTAGTAGTATTATCAGATGGAGATGATAGAGCATATCTATAGAGCTGAATTATTCTGCATAAATTGGAATTGGTTGATTTACTATGGATAGAACTATAGAGTCTCGGTCTTATCCTAGGTAACTGGATAAGTACAGTTCTGTTCAGGATAAATATCCCAAGTCCAAAGTGTGTTATAAGTAGAGGATGGAATAATTTAGTTTGAGAGAATAAACTGTAAAAAGATTCTATCCCTTATCTTTGTGCGCATTGATAAGTGCAGTTAAAAAAATAAGCGCTTCAAATTACCTTTTTTAGGACACTTTAAGTTATGTTTATAAGCTAGGGTTTTAACAACTTAATTTGAGAGAATAAACTATAAAATGATTCTGTCCCTTAAATTTGTGTGCATCAATAAGTGCAGTTAAACAAACTAAGTGTTAAAGTCACTATTCCTAAAACATGCTAAATTATGTGTATGCAGCCTCTCCATATGAGGATTTAGGGTATAATTATAGTGAGAAACAAGAGTTCAGTAAGATTAAGATAAAAGTAAGAAATCATTTAGATGAATTCTAAACAGTGGAGACAAATGAATTTATTACTTGGTTTTGTTAGATTTTCTGGATTTTAATGATTTAAGTCATATATTTATTAAATTCTTGGCATATCATGGAATGCATAAGTCATATCAGCATTAGTAGAGTAATTTTCTCACCTAGGATCTGTTAGCGGAGAGCTGTGCTCACCTAGGATCTGTTAGCAGAGCATTTGCTCACCTAGGATTATGTGGGATGTCATGTGACATCAGGTCAGGCATACTTATAGCATATAATTTTATGGCATATTCAGATGCATATACATATGTTCAGTGGTATACATCGCAATTTTATCTCAATATTTATTTATTTTTAATTTTCTTACTGCTTGTCTATTTTTAGTACTTAGTTTTCATCCCCTACTTTACTTTTAGTTTTGTGATATTTTTAGACTTCTTCATCTATTTTTTTGCATTTTTCTACAATTTTGTTTAATTGCTTAAATGTTAAATCATAAATAACTATAATTGTTCAGAGTGGCTTTCGATGTGTTAGACTCATTATCTAACACACATTATTTTTGGGATCTGTCAATTTTCCAAATCCAGAGCAGCTAGTGGTGCAAGATCAAGAGGCTTCATAAGAGATCCAGGAGAAGATCATGGAGCATTAGTGAACTCAGCATCATCATTTACTTTTCTGCTTTAATTTTATTCTTAGTTCGAGTGAGTGACACTTTTACTATTTTTTTATTTAAGCAAATAGTCTGTAATAATTATATTTTGGATGCATTTTCTTTCTTTTCTGAGATGAATACCTTACTTAGCTTCTGTGATGAATGATATGGATGAATGCTTTTAGCTTACACACACTGTACTTACTATTACTTATACTTAGTATTGTGATGTGATCAGTATTTATAAAATGCTAACACTCATGTATATTGGATTCTTATTTTAACCCATTCATTTATGCTAACACTCATCTTATTGGATTCTATCTAATACTTAAGATAAGGATCTTACACTTATATTAAGGATTAGTTCTTAGCTCTCATTTGGAGTTTAAATTCAATAGTATAATTAGTAAACATTCGGGAAGGTTCAGCAGTCCTTCCTGAGTAACGCACCATTTCACTGTCAATTGTTCTTATATTACCATAGTTACGTGTGGCGACAGGACGGGGCGTTACAGCAGTGCATCGATGAAGGAGCTTGGAGTCGCCAATATTAAGGATTATATTCTTAAATCTAGTTTACGTATTAGTCTAATACTTAAGACAAGTAATCTACTCTTATCTTAAGTATTGACTCTCGATCCTTCTCTTAAGTTTGAGTCAGTAGCCTTCAGTGTGGCTCTGTCTTTTAGCCTATTCGGGAAGATGGGTTTGGTAAGCTCGTCCTCCCGAGTAGCGCACCGCTCCGTCGCTGATTATGATTATACTTGTCTTTTGCACATGGTCACGGGGCGGGGTGCTACACCTTATGCTTCAGCAGTTGGGAGATTGATGTACACGATGATCAGCACAAGACCAGATATTGCCCATGTAGTGGGAGTGGTTAACAAATTTATGGGAAACCCAAGGGAGCACCATTGGAACATGATTAAGTGGATCCTAAAGTATCTGAAAGATATAATGGGCAAATCCTTATGCTTAGGAAGATCATATAATGTTTTATAGGGCTATGTAGACTAAGATCTTATAGGAGATGTTGATAGTAGAAGAAGCACTATTAGTTATGTGTAAACATTGAGAAGTGCTACGGTGAACTGGATCTCTAAGCTAAAAAATCTCATGTCACTATTTACTATAGAGGCAGAATACATTGCCATCACAAGGTAAGTAAGGAGATGATCTAGTAGAAGAGTTTCATGGCAGAATTGGGTAAGGAGCAGAAGGGTGTGAAGCTCTATATTGATAATTTGAGCACTATTCACCTAACGAAGAATGCATCATTTTATGCCAGGATAAAGCACATTCAACTCTGTTACTATTTCATCTAAATACTGTTGGAAGAAGGATAGCTTGGATTAGAGAAGATCCACACTTCTAAGAATTCAGCTGATACATTTACAAAAGCAGTGACAGTGGAGAAATTGAAGCTATGTGCAGCTTTAGTTGGCCTCGGTACGTGATGAGATAGTGGGGGTGAGCCACATCACGTTCTTGGTAAATGATAGAAGAAGACAATGAAGAATTAAAGATAGAAGATGGGTGATTTCATAAAGGTCTCCAAGTGAGAGATTATTGTATCGTGGAAACCATTCAGTCCACAATGGTAATGGTAATGGTGCCCCGGTGAGCTTCTAGGAGGTTTCAAGAGGATTCAAAACAAGGTGAGAAGTCTTGGAACAACATAGACACTTATGTGCGTCGTAGCGCACCCTAGCGACCCCTCACCAAATACGAAGGTGCTATCACACGCCTTAGCGGTCCGCAAACAAAGACATGAGCGCTTTAGCGTGCCGTAACAAAAATTGACATAGAAACATGTTGCAACAAAAATCAGTGCTGCAGCGCGTCACAGCAGATCCATCCCAAGATGCAGGCTATTCAAAAGGTGGGCGCTACTGTGCACCGCAGCGGGTTCTATCCCGAGACATAGGCACTACCACACACCACAGCGGGTTTCATTCTGAGCCACATGCACTATCGCATGCCGCAGTGGTAGGCCATTCAAAACATGGGAGCTACGGCGTACCATAGCGAATGGCAGAGTTCTGCTCCAATTCAGGTTGCGCCCAAAGTAAATTGGAGGGCATTTTGGACATTTCAGGGTTCTAAATTGAACTGGGTACTTAAGTAAACAAGTTGGAAGAAGTTTACAATGTAGTCATTTTAGATTGGAGGTTGATTGCTACTGTGAGGAGAAGATCCCAAGGTGAATCCCTAAGGAAATTGCAGTGCAAGAAACCTCGTGTATGTTAGAGAAGAGACTCCTGGTGGCAGCTACTTTCTCTCCTTTTGAATTTAGAGTAAGAGCTTGTGTATTTCCTATCAAAGGTTAAGCTCTGTACTCTTCAATTATCATAATGAAACTTCTGTGGTGTGGCTCTATAATTTTTCACATTCTTAGGTTTTCCAAATAATTTTCTATGTTTGGATATTTGCATGTTTTTGTTGATCTTGAATGCATCTGTTGTGTGATTTTATACTTGTCATTTTATGATTTTGGATTTACTTGGTAACTGTCAATACAGCCCTAGTCCTCAATCGAACTACTTTTGCTATAGAGAGAGTGCTCGGTTGTGCTGAGTTTTATAACCCCAATGGCTAAGGGAAATTCAAGGGATTCTCAGTGAGCAAAAATGCTAACTTGGAAGAACATGAGCTATTTATATATCACATGAAGGGCTAGATGATTGGGTCGAAGGTTGAGCTTGGGATTGAGGGCCTGAGGCTATACAGCAAATAATGGCCTAATCGGGCCTCGTGGCTTGCCAAGGAAGCGCAATCATCAACGGAAATGATCATAACAATCTTGGCGGCACGGTAGAAGGAGTGGGGGACACCCGGATAGTAGATTGATCAAAAGATTGCTACTATCGGGCGTGAGCGAAGAAGGAAGATGATCCACTGCTGCATAGGATTTTATAACTGTCTGATGGAGCAAATGAAATAACGCTATTACTGTAATGCTAAGGACCCTAACGGTTGAGCGCTAGTTGGATCGTAGCCGTTGGATCATGGCAGTGATCCGAGAGTTCAAATGCAGCTCAAGCGAGGAGAGGAGCGAGTTGCAGGATCTAGGGCATGGAGACACACCAATGGTCTGGATCGGCTCCGCCTTTTTGAGCCGGTCGACCATTGGATAATTCTAGTAATTTAAATATTAAAAAAAATTAATTAATTGTAAAATTAATTCTTATGTAGTTAAATCTAATTTAGGCCCAAATGACCTTTAAAAATTTCCAAAAATTCACCATAGACTTGTTTGAGGTAAAGAATTCAAAAACAAAATCAAAAATTGATTTGGATATCAAATCAATTTAGCAAATTTTAAGGGTTTTAAAATTGACAAAATAGCAAATTATCTCAAATGAGCTCCAATTAGGCACAAATTTTCAAGGTTAAGTATACACGAGTCTAATGGAATACGAATTATGGCTTGATTTATCTTAGATTAGCTATAGTAATAGCATTAGGTTGTTACATCCACTATCAAAAAGAACATTACATGTCTTACCATTAATGTCCAAGGTGTTTATCGTACAATTATAGAGTTTTACTTACTTAAATAAGAAAGAAAAGATGAAAGCATGAGCTTAATAGAAAGTAAGGCATACCTGATAAAATGGCATTATCTTCAAGAGCAAAAGCTATAGAGTTACCATATAAACTCTAACATGAGCAGAGGGTTGGCAATTTTGATTTGCACGATCTTGGCAGTACCAAGTGTGACAAGGAGTAGGAAAGTTCCTTGGTGTTGGAATAGGAGCAGGTGGTGACATAATCACAGGTGCAAGAGATCTATTATTTAATGGTTGGGGATGAAAGGATTGATCTATTTTGGAGTGTATAATAATTACTCCATCGATCGTCTTCACATAGGTGCACTTGCCACAAGTGAAACTGACATTACCTTGATGGTAACACTTGCCGCAAGGATGGGGTCAATTGCATTCTGGTGTAACAACTGGTAGTTGCTCGGCCTCAAGATGGAATACTTTTGTATTTCTCTGATGCTCGAATGCTTCCTTCTTGGGAGGAATGAAGTGAGCCTTCAGCTTCTTATCCATCTAAAATTGGAAGTGCTCTTGCATACAGGTAGCTTCCACAGGCTCAAAGGGATGCTTAAAATGATGGGACATCAGATGTGCCCTGATTTAATTTCTAAGTCCCTTGAAAGACCAACTACACTTTTTCAATTTGATCCTCACTACATATGAAGTAAATTTGGATAACTAGTGAAATTCCAATTCATACTCAAAGACAAATCTGCCACCTTGCAACAACTGAAGTAGCTTGTCCTCCAATATTGTTTGGGCTAATTGAGGGATGAATGCTTCCTTAAATTCCTAAATGAAAGATTCCCACGGAATGTTTTCTAGTTCAAAATCTGTGAATTTTTACGCTCATTCTCCCACCAATATTCCACTTTATCTTGGAATAAATGAGTGGTCAAACGGATAGCTTTAGAATTTGGGCACTTGATGCTCATTAAGTTCTTCTATACTAACTTTAGTCAGCTTATAGTGTCCATAGGTTTAGATCCCCATTAAAAGTGGGTGTCCTCAAGCGGAGAAAGCTATGAAGAATACCATCTCTAGAAAACTTTGAGGCAGATGGAGCTGCAATGTTGACCACAGGAGGCTACTGAGCTATAAGCAGAGTATGAGTTTTCTATGCTTGTTGGGCTTGACTCTCAATCTGAGCTCTCACTAGGCTAACAAGAGAGTTCACATCCTCATAACCATTTGATGATGAAGCAATAGTAGTCTTAATCGGTGTCATCATTAATGAAGAACTAGAATTCATGACTAAGGATTATGAGTACAAAATTCAAAAGGTAGCTTAAAAGGTTACTTCTCATTAAGCACTTTTAAATGAAGAAGTACAAAGATAGATAAATTAAAAGGTTAATAATACAAAAATAAATATCATAGCTAGAAATGTAAAGACATGTAATTTAACTACATAAATTTGCTACAAAAGAAGTACAAAAGTCAACATAGGTAACCGCACATGATCCTCTCTTCCTCTATAGCCTTCGATACATTTGGATCCACCATTCTTCTGCCCTTCCACAGAGTAAAATTCTCAAAATTTGGAGGTGGTACTCATCGGGACATGTCATCTCTCAGAAAGTGGTGGTTACATGGTCAACCACTCTCGAGCAAGAACTGAGAGACTAGATCCTTTGAATGTGGGATAGAATAAGATATTATCGAGTACTTCTACACCAGTTGGAGACACTCCACTAATGGTTCTACCATAAATCTGTAGTCTTGAAAATCATTCATCCAATAGTCATCAAATAATCTTAGATAATGAATGAATCCACCAGGATAGTTTTCCATTCCTATAAAAATCATGCTTTTGAACTTTGATTTCAATATTTAAGTATCGTTTAATCTCTTAAGTTCATTCAATCATAAGGTGCCATTTTTCAGAAGCCTCGGTTTTTATTTTTGAGATGCAACTTGATGAATTATGGATGATGTATTCTTACACTTAGTAATTGTGATCATTATTATTCTAGAAATGAATCATTAGGTAGATAAAAACACTCTCCTTTTCTGGCAACTTATGATTTTCTCTAATACCAACTATAATGCCCCTCCCCACGACTACGTGCAACAGAACAATATTAGTGGTGAAACAGGTCATTACTTATGAAGAGTAACCCATTTTGACATGTCATTAACTCATCACAAACATGAATAAATATTAATTCAATAACTTATCCTCTCCTATACTAACAACAACTGCTGGGACTAATCCTTACAGGTGAAGTACCATTATCTTAAGTATAAATTAATGTTACTCATACACATTAATCTTAAGATGAATAAAGGTAGATAGCCATAGTATATGAATAAGCTTTGAGTAATTATACTTATCACATCACAATTCTAAGCATAAGATATAATATTTATCAAAGTGTGAAAGCTTAAATAATCATCCATAACATTCATCACTGAAGTTAAGTAAATATTCATCTCAGAAAAGAAAGAAAATTCATCTATAGTTAATTATTACAAATCATAATTTAATGAAAAGAGAAGTAAATAGATCTCTCATCTCACAACAAAAAAGTAAGGTAAGAGCTAAAATAGCACTGCCACAACTACTGCTCCTCTGCCTCCTCCTGCAGCTTTTGAATCTCCTCCTGAGTTGATTCCTCAAACTGCTCCAAATCTGGTTTGTCGGTTTCACATGTTAGGGCCCTAGCCAAAAAGAGAAAAAAATATTAGGTTAGATAATAAGTCTAAATACATTTTAGGCTGCAAATAGTATTTTCTTATATTTAAGGAATATTTCTTAACTTAATAGTAAGACAGAAAGCATACTATGGAGATCTGAAATAAAAAATAATTGTTAAGCTAGATACTAAAATTGAAAACAGAATAACATTGAAACTAAGTAAGTACATTGAAAGTAAATTGACTAAAATAAAATTATAAACTGAACAAAATTATAAAAACTAAATTATGCTTAATGCCATTGTATATGCATCTTAATATGCCACAGATTATGCTGCAGATATGTACAATTTTTTTGAGGCCACAATGCATCCTAGAATCCTAAGTAACATTATGCCTGTTGCATCATGTAGTTCTTACTCAACATTGTTGCATGCTTCATCCCATACTTCTCAAATGACCTTGATGCTTTATGCTTATGCAAAATATGCTATGCCAAAAATTGATGAAAATAAAAATAAAAGTGATTAAATCCATAAAATAGTAATCAATCTTTTTTTGTTGATTAACTAATTCACCTATTTCCTTAACATGGTTTCATAATCTACATGCCATAAGGTTCATAATCCCAATCATAAGAGATTTATTACTTATGCTCCTTAATCACTGAAATCTATATAACTCATAGTTACACTAATATATCAACATACATTATCACGTGTTAAGAGTACATATACATGATTAATATGTCTTAAGAAAGGTGATATTGCACATAGGGATAGGAGACATACATCATTTTAAATTTATTCTCCCAAACTAAGATGTCCAAATTCTTACTTTGAAATATCTTGGGATTGGGATATTTATTCTGAACTAAACTATACTTATCTAATTATCTAAGATAAGACAAAAACTCTATAGTTCTATATAGATCAAAGCAACTAATCCCATATACTACTGAAATTAGAGTCTGTTCTATGGATATGTACTTCCATTTACATATGATAGTAAAAATATTATTATTACTACAATTATAAATTAACTACTTTAATAAGCAAGAGATTTCAAGCTATAAAAACTATTATCCATTATATAAGTTCTATAACTAAACTTCAAGAAAAATAACTCTTAAGCCATTCAAATTGAGTTAACTACCATAATTGTATAAGTTCAATCTAAATTTCATTAGGCTATCATTACCATAAGAACAAATGATTAATTTCTGCAAATTATATAGTATATCTAAGATTTTACCTCAATATGTTAAAAAATATGGCAACTACCTCAAGAAGTTCACTTAGCTGTGTTTTTACTATTACATTGATTAATTCCTTCCTTTAAGATACCTCTAAGGTTATAGACTATTCTATTAATAATTATAAGTTAAGGCAAAAATCAAGATAAAAGTTTTGTAGGATTACATGTGATGAGCCCCATATCTATAGTCATTTTTATATTAAAATGCATGATTTATCAAAAACTAGCCATTATTTTAGTGTGGATTATTGCCATTGAAGCTTGGAAGTGATCAGATTACAAAAAAGATGAAAATTAATAAAAATGGAGAATTCTGCATGCTGCAGTGGTCTCAAGTCCGTAAGTCCCACGCTACCGCGCACTACAGCACCCCAAATTCAAAAGTTCTGTGCTACCCGTACCGTAATACCCTCAAGACCGAAAGTCTAGTGCTACCGCACACCGTAGCGCCAGTTGTAATTTTTCTCAGGAAACAAAGCAATCAATTCAACATTGGGAAGGCCAATGGACATGACTTTTCTTTTTCCCATAGCCAAAATTCATTAAAAACATTTAAGGCTTTTCATTTTTAAAAGCATAATAGAATAAAGACAATGAAATTCAAATCTTAAAGAATAGGAAAGGGTGGCTAATTAAATGCTGAAGGATTATTATGAGAGGTTTATAAAAGCACAGCTTCAAGACTAAAGAAGGGTTCCAGATTTTAATAATCAAATTCCATTGAAGACTGAGGCTATTGAGCATTCGGAAGGAGAGTCCCCACTTCCCAAGAAAGCAGAAAGGATCAAGCGCAAAAAACTGAAAGGAGGAAGAGCTCTGAGATATATAGAGGGTCTGACAAACGCGATAACAGTTACTAGTATTGTATCTCAATCTCACTAATTTTCTTTTCTGTAATAGCCATGCAAGGGCTCTCAATTCTTAGCAGCTATCTTTGTATTTTCTTTTTAATGGAAGCCTAAACCCTCCTTGGGGAGGGTTGGGCACATGCATGTAATGAATTAAGGAATAAAATATATTTGTAATCTGAAATTATTAATAAATATCTTCTTTAGTCATTTTTTTTTTATTAAATAATGTGGAGAATGCTTGGATGAATTATTTATAATGAATATATTTTAAGCATATGAACATTTTAAACTAGGAAAACTATCAAGCTAGTTGATCTATTGGAACTAAGGGTATGTATGCTGAGCATCCTCACCGTGAATGCTTGTGACAATGTTCGTTGGGAAAAGATGACCAATGCAAATTCTTAAGTTCAAGATGATGAATAGAGCGATGGAATAATAAATAATCTTTGAGCTCCACTGCTCACAATTAGCTTATGCGAGGAACATGTGCATGATTGCCTAAAGCCTTGTGACTCTATAAACATCGTAGAATAGTTTCTTGAGCTAAGCTAAGAAGTTGATGCGAGTGAGCCAAGAGCCACCGGTTGAGCTCCATGGCTCATGCTAAGTTTATGTGAGGATTATGATGCATTTTGTATTTGTGGGTGATGTGACATAACCCACTTAGCCTAATGGCTCTCTTCCTTAGCTAAACCCAGAACTGATGGATGTGAGCTATTGGTGGAATCAAGCTCATGTGATGCACAACTAAAATTGTAGATTTAAAAACTTAGACGTAAGCATCAAATTTAACTAACATTGATCACGTGAGGGTCTATGTGCCGAGATTGAACCTCCTTATGTTCATCTTCGAGTACTAGGCAAAACTTAATACATTTAGGGGAAACCCTAGAGAAGACTATGTTTCTTGATTATTATTAAAATATCCAATTTATTTAACACTAAAATTTGATAAAGAAGAATACTTACACAAACCCTTAATAAATTGCATGCTAAACCTAACTCTCCCTATTTTCGCAACAAGTAGTTTCTAATCCAAGAAACTCTAATTTGTTAAAATTAGAGCCAACATCAATACTAAATCATCATTTAAACATCAATAAACTCAAATATACTTTAGTAATGAAACAACACTGTTCTTAGTAGATGATAAATTTTGGGATCTCACTATCTCAATTATTATTTTAGACCACGCGCACTTGTGTGTAAGCACATATGTACAATTTTAGTCTGTCAACATGCTAATTCATAATCTTCCAAATTGAAGAAAAATCTAGATATAAATCATCCATATTGCACTTCTAAAAGTTATATATAGATTCATATGGCAAATCTTCAAACTTAGAATTTGGTTATTTGAACAATCAATCATCTCATTATTAACTGATTAAGGATCATAGTATGTAAGTTGTCTTATCTAGGAGAAATAACACCCTCATATAAGGTTAATTAATAAAATTCATAATTACTTTAATACTCATTAGGGTAGAAGTGTAATAGCCCAAACTTTTAAGCACCAAGATATTGCCCGCTTTAGCCTTAAATGCCTCATGATTTTTCCCTTAGAAGATAACTTCCTAGCAGGTCACTCATCCTGGGAGTACTCCCATATAAGCACACTTTACTTTGGAGTTCTTATTAGGAATTCCACCATTATCTAAAAAGGTGCATCGATGTTTAATAGTTTCACTTATTAATACTTAAGCGGGTTCTTACATTCTCCCCAACTTAAGTAACTAACGTCCTCATCAGTATCCACACATGGATCCAAGAACCATCTAATGTGTAGATAGAATTAGAGGTGACCCATACATGCTAAAATGGTAACCACAACCGTGTAGCACCCTTACCATCATGAGTTCAAAATGCTACTCACATGAAGTGGTACTTTTCCCCGTATGACACTTAGCTCCTATCTGACATCCTATGGTCTACTTTGATACCATTTGTAATGGCCCAAACTCTCAAGCACTAAGGTATTATCTGCTTTAGCTTGAAAGGCCTCACAATTTTTTCTCATTAGATAACTTTTCAACATGTCACCCATATTGGGAGTGCTCCCATATGAGCACGCTTAATTTTAGAGTTCTTATTAGGAATTCCACCGTTATCTAGAAAGGCGTCTCGATGTTTAAGAGTTTCACTTATTACTACTTAAACAAATCTTTACAAAAAGAATATATCATGCAAAATTAAAGATCAAGAATCAAATCAGTTTATGCTAAGTCAATCCTTGCTATCTAATGAATGTAAAATTAGTCACTGAGTTAAATTTGGTTAACTTATATGCTTAATATTGGCTAATTCAAGTTTTTAGCTAATTAGTAATAATTAGAAAACAAATAAGCTAAAATTGAAATATAAGATCATCACTATATTCCTTACTGTCTAAGGGTTCCATAGATATTAAGTTTGCCAAAATTAAATTATAATTAAGACCAATATGCATTACATTAAGGTTTAATGTAATTAATAATTAATTAGCAAAATTAACTACGGAAAAAAAAAACTTAACTGCATGTTTGAGTTTTAATAAATATAATGAATAAATAGAGATTATAAACATGTCATTTGGATAAGTATACACCATAATATTTACTAATCAAGATTAATTACAATTAGAATATAATTAAGAAAAAACATCCATATAAGCTAAAATATTTATACAGTTTATTAATTTGCGTATTTTTTTTAATCAAAATGATATATAATATCGTAGCATTTGGATAGGGATTGGATGAAATAGAGAAAATCATAGTTTCATTAAAATTCCCTAAGATTGAAACCATAGTGAAATAATTAAATCAACCAAATTAATTCAAATCGGTTTAATGGGTTTAGTCGGGTCGACCGGGACCCGACGGACCGACACAGAATGGAACCGTGTGGGTCGGCCCAACCCACACTATTCATCTTCTCCGTCTTGACGCAGACGAGGAAAAGCATGAGCGAGGATTTAGGGTTTTGAAGAAACCCTAAATCTTTGCCAACAAGTGGACCAAGAATGCCAATTAATGGCTCAAACGATTCCTTAGGTTGAATCTTACGCTATGGGAACTAAAGCCCTAATAGGGAAGCTCTCATCAGTGAGTTCCCCATTATAAAATTTCTAACCCTAGGGTTCACTGTGGAGTGGAATTCTCCATCCACTACCCACTTATTGGGTTGATCTAGATCCCTACACATTGTGATGTGATCATCATATATGAAATGCTAATACTCATGCATTTTAGATCTTCATTCCACTTATAATCCAATGCACATAAGTTCACTACCTAATACTTAAGATAAGGATTTTATTATTATCTTAAGGGTTAGTACTCAGCTCTCTTTTCTTTGGGGTTGAGTCTCAATAGTTCAGCTCATTTCACTCAACAGATATTCGGGGAAGTTCAGCAGTCCTTCCTGAGTAACACACCGTTTAACCACTAATTGTTTACTCTTTTGCACGTGGCGACGGGATGGGGCATTACACATACACTCAAATATATTTATATGCATACACCCACATACACCCACTGATATAAATATAATACACACATCAATATCAATGGGTGTAAGTGCATAAATATAGGGTGTATGTGTGAGTATATACATATATAATTAGACAGTGCATTTATATATAGGTATATTTGTAACAACCCAATGTTGCTACCCTAGTCATTTAGAATTAAACCAGGTCCTAATATTGATCTTAATAGTCTTAATAAGTCATTAGGAGCAAACCCTGAAGTTTTGGTTCAAATCAGGAGTCAATTGAACCAAACACTAATTTTGTGAAATGTCGATAATTGGGAAAATGATCAAACTAATTTGACATCAATTAAAAATTTGACTTTGTCATTGCACTCATCACCCCCAAAATAGCTAGGGGTGAAGTTTTGGAAGCGTTTGGAAGTCGTTGGATTTTTCCCGATTATTTTAATAAATTTAAAATACCCAAAAAAATAGAATAATTAAATAATCATCGAAATCAAAATCTGATATTATCATTGCATTCCTAACCCTCAAATTAGCTAGGGGTAAAATAACAATTAGTTTAATCGTCCAATTTTAAATATGAAATTTCATTAAATATTATTACTTTATTAAGCTGACGTGGGGCCAGCCATCCCTAATCAGGTGGGCCGCCTTCCCCTTATCGAGTCAGACCCATCAAAGTGGGTCAAGATTATCGAATCGGGTGGCTCGATCTAGGTCGTTCGATCGAGCCCACCTCGATCAGATGGCGTAGGGTAGTCTTCCCCACGCACGCGACGCGTGCCTTGCTACGTGCGTTCATGATAGCCTCTCGCCGCATTTAAGGAGCTCTCCACCACTTTTGACTGCTCATAAAGTTAGAGTTAAGCCTACATTTTATTGGCACGAGTGTATTCCTTCGATTAAGAACCCTTTGAGAGCTAGATACCGTCTTGAAGCTCGCCCCGTTCTAACCCTAACCTCTCAGCCATCAATTAGGTACTCATCGATTCCGCTTAATCCTTTATTCAATTGGCACTATCTTATTTTTATTATTTACTTAAATACTTAGATGATTGTTAGGTCGAACCCGATCGAACTCGATTGGAGGAATTTAGCGAAGGATCTATAGTGATCCATGGCTTCACCTTCCGATCATGCCTATTCATCTAGGGTTCATCCTTGCCGGCATCACAGTCTTCCTCCGGCGAAGTTTTATCCACAATTAGAAAGGTCTCTCCAAGACCTTTCTAACGGAGGGAGGTTCGACTCCTGACATTGCCAGAAAGCCCCCCAAATCGTGTGCCCTAGCTCATCGACCGTAAAATTCATCGGAAAGAAGGAATCTTGGAAATATTCTTCGAGCCGCCGCGTTCCTTCTGTTGGGCTCGTGGGGCCCGCCTCAGGTTTGCACGGTCAAGTCAGCCGTGGGGCCCACGAGGCCCACGGGCATTCCATCACGTCTCTGCATGTGGGGCTCGCCTTTTTCTTTTAACAGATCTTCAGTGCATTTCACCGCTGCATTAACCTGAATAATTGAATTAGATTAAGAGATTAATTAAAGTTAGTTTAATTTAATTAGATAATTGCAAATCTTCAATCATACATAGCTTGAAATTTATAAATCCAAATATAGTCAAGTTATATCTCATTTTATACAAAAAAATGCTAGAATTAATATGGTAGTATTAATTTTGCTGCTGGAGTATTATTTTGTCTAGTTATATTTAGGATCTCTCCTAATTACCTCATTAAACTTAGAAATTTCATTAGGCCATAACTTAGCCAATTTAACTTCAAGTTAGACAATCTAATATATCATTTTGATCATGAGAACATGTAAATTAGTAAACTATAATAATATTTTAGTTTTGGTAATAAGGTTGCCTAATTAGCCATAATCTCTCTAAAACTTAATTAGTGAAGATTAGCTTCATTAATCTCCCAAATTTAGAATTTCAAGTTGCTGTTAGCTCTCAGTATAGTATATAACATAGTGGTAAAGTTAATTTTGCAATTCTACAATTAATTTTACTAATCACCTACTAATTACCCTAAACTATAATTAGTGCCTAAGTTAATTAAATGGGGTCCAAATTAAGTGAACTTAGTTTTATTGTGATCAGTGTGTTATATAAAAATTATAGTCACTGATTTGACTCAATTTGGACACCAAATGAGAAAAATTAGGTTTTTGGGCCTATTCCTAAACTTCCAAAATTACATATTTATATCCAAAACTTGTTTTGATCATAACTTAGTCAAATGACTTCAAAATTTAGTAATTCTTGATTTTATGGAATCCTTAGATAGTTAATAAAATAAATATAGTAAAATTTTTAAATTTCCTTAAGTAAAATGGTTAATCAACATTTAATGAGTTTAAACTTAAGTTAAACTTATTAGCCCTAAAACCTTGGCCAAATTTAGTGTTCTTAGTGTCTATCTTCATATTAAATAGTAAAAAATTATTTGGAATCAGTAAAATCTAATTTATAACCCTAATTTAAAAGATTGCATTGTAGACCTTTAAGTAGGGGCATTTTAACTTATTAAATTAAATTAGGTTTAAGTGTTCTTAGGCCTTAAAAATCTAAAATATTTAGTAAAATCAGTGAATTCAGTGATTAGGAATCAATTCTAGATCATTTGAACTTATTAAATTAAATTCTAAATAAAACCCTAACTTTCCCTTAAGAAATTCCTAATTAAATTTATAAGTTTAATAGTGTGAAATTAAGACCACATTATGTCATACCTAAGTTCTCAAAATCAATAGCTAAGTATAGTTAAGACTTAAATACTATAATGATTAATAATTAAATTAATCCTTAAGTCCTTTCTTTAAGGATTTTTAGTAAATAGTTTCCTTATCTTAAGCTTTTAGAAATTTTCCTTGATTTAGTAGTAGATTTAGGTTAGAGTTCATTTCTTGGGTAAGTGGATTACTCAATATAATAAAACTTTATTTTATTAGTTTTTAGATTTCATCCTTTGTATTGATCATTTTGTATTTAAACCTTAGTTTAAGATTAGAGATTTGTCTTATTAAGTTTTATTATACATAATAAGATAGCATTGACATGTAGTCCGTGAGAGTTGGGACTAACCTTAAACCCTCAGTCTCTAGAACTTTTTTGGATTAAGAGGTTAAACTCTAATATTTTAAAGTTTAACTCTTAATCTCTCAATCTTGATTTATCTTAACTAAGATTAGTTGGGGTCAATTAAATTATTAATTAAGATAATTTGATTTATTATTTAACTTATGTAGGCATCACTAATTAATTTATATTAGAACTTGATTAGTTCTAATTACTTTAAATCTTATAGGATCATAGCTCTGAGTTTTTGTTGGATAGTAGGAAGTTGAAAATCTTGAGCTTGTATAATTTCATATTAGTTAGATAAATTAAATTAGAAAATAAATGATAATACTAATTTTTGTGTAGTTGCTTATACCTTATTTTATATGCACTACTTTATTTGATTTTGGGTCTTTACTATTATGGCATATTATATGAGACAGAATATTTGATGAATATTCTATGTTAGCTTTGAAAATTGCATAAAGCATAAACATAAGTAAATAAGATGAAATGAATTAAAGATGAATCAATAAATTATATAACATATTAGTGGAATATGTTATAATTAGTCTGCCTCTACAGTATTGATGCATATATTGAGATTCAGTACAATTTTGTTCCCATGAATTATCATCATGGAGGATATATATATATATTTATATATATATATATATATATATATATATATATATATATGAGATTATGATATATTTTTCAATGGACCTGTTGATCTATGCATTAGTGTCATAGATGCTTCAAAAAATTTATTTAGTGAATAGTTGAGCCATTATTTTTTGTTATGACAAAACTAATTAGGCATATGTACATTTGGAATATAATATTTTCATTATGTATTCTCAGTTCAGCATTTATTTTTAGTATTTATGCAACATTTTCTATAGTTATAGTATTTCTAGCATTTATATATTTTTAGTAGTTCTGTCTTTATATGAAAGCATGTTAGAATGCTAGATTTATTTATGTTTATATTGCATTTCATCAACATAAGTAATTTGATCATATTTTCTTAGGATCTTACCTGCTCTTAGTAGTTTATATAAAATGCTTAACCTCTCTTTATAGCTTTAGGTTGATATATATCTTTTTACATCATATTTTGTTTAAGTTATAAATATACAATTTATAGCTTAATTCTTTTTTATTGATGCTTTGTTGCTCTTAGGTTGCTTAGGATGTTTTGTGATATCATAAAATACATAAAAAGCATCAGCCTAAAATATACTTAGATAATTGTCTAACTAGTTTTTCTCTTTTTTTGGATAGGGCCATGGCATTGTGAAATCGATAATGTTAGCTTCTAAGCATTTTGTGGAGATAGCACATGAAGGAGAGTAGAGTTATGAGGAAGTTCACATTGTTGCTGAGGATCCTTAGTTATGATGCTCTTTTATTTAGGTGAGGATGAGTGATTTTCCTATTTTTATTAAACTTTAATTAAATATTATAATAATACAGATATTCAATTGTATTTTCTTTTACTGTATATTTTATTCTGAATTGAATGTTAATGATTTCAGCATTATGGTCAAATGAATATTGATTTTTATTTACTTTCGCTCTCTGATATTTTTGTATAACCATTTAGTGAATTGCAGTTTAGTATATGGCACATTCTTCCCTTATTAGTGAATTGGGGTGAAAACATAATCTAATAATAAGTGAGGGATTACACTGTGGCAACCGCCCTGCCTTAAGGGAGTCGGGGTACCACAATATTATATCTATATACATATATATGAAATGGGTGTGTGTGTGTATATGTGTATATATATATCAAAGGTATTTATAGAGTCACACACAATATGTATGTATATATATATATATATATATATATATATATATATAATGTATTGTATAATTAATATTTATATATGTGTCTGTACTTACACAATTTATATACATACACACACACACCCATACAATAGTTTATATTTATAGGTTTACACTCATTTTTAATACTTATAAGTACACCCACTTATATATATACCCAGACAATAGTTTGTATTCATAGGCTTACACTTAGTCTTAACACTTATAAGTACACCCACTTTTATATATATATATATATATATATATATATATATATATATATTATTTGGGTTTATGTGGATGTGTATGCAATATATATATATAGGATTGGGTATACTTATAAGTGTTATATATGGGTGTAAGCCTATCAATATTAACTATTGTATGGGGTGTGTGTGTGTATATAAATTGTGTGAGTACACACACACATATAAATATTTATTATATAGTACATCATATGGGTGTATGTATATTCAAAGTCACATACATAAGGGTGAGTGTGTGTGTATATAATGCGTGTGTGAGTGCTATATTAATATATGTATATACATGTGAGTATATATATATATATATATATATATATATATATATACACACACACACACACACACACATTATACACATACAATTGAGTGCAATGGCAATAAAACGAGTGATTCATCATGCAACGAAGGGTGCGCGTCTACTGAGCATTAGCTCAATCCAGATAGTAAGTCCTCACTGGACCGAGCCTTGAAGTTTTAATACCCTTCCATTCATCGACTACATACTAATAGAGGCTCACAGCATTACAGAGCATATGGTGGCTTGACAGTTGAAGGTATTTTGAGCTCACTCAGCTCAATGGGATAAGGAGGTACATGGCAGGATGGGCTTGCGAAGATGGAGTGCATATTAGATCCCTGAGGTGTTCAAAAGATTGCTCGAGCTGAATTGGGGGTTGGAACACCAGACCACACCCATTGGCCAGCTTGGGAGGATGTAGAAAAGTTAAGAGTCTGCAGGAGTGCTACTAGATTGAACCGGGAAATCGAGTGGATTCAAGTGATTCTTAGTGAGCAAAGAGGCTCAATGAGAATCACAAGAACTATTTATAGCTCAAGAAAGAGGCTGGGTAGCTGGGCAATAAACCAAGGTTAGGTCGGGAGCTCCACTTAAAATCCCAATGGAGATGGCTCAGATCTCCTCAACCCACTGGGATTGCCTAACCGAATCGAAGAGGAAGCTAACGGCTCGTCTGATGTGGCGTTGGGAGTGGGGGACAGGGTTTGGCATGAAGCGTATGGGAAGATCCTCGCTGTCGAGACCACTCGGATGAAAGAGATAATGAAAAACATTAAGATGCAGGGGAACTGTCTGATTGATCAAGATAAAAGGCGTAATGGCCCTGATCTCCCGAATCATAACGACCTATCACGGGAAAGGTACTGACCGTCGGATCATGGGTATGATCCGACATCTACGAACGAAATCGGCTCGGATCTAATTTGTGTCATCCGATCCGCGTGGACCAATGACCAAATGGTGTTGCCTCGCTATCGTGTGACCTGTCTCCGCAGTAGATCACCCGCGGTACATACACTAGATCCCAGAGGAGCCGACTGTTAGAAGGGTTTGGAATGCAATTTTTTTTAATTGAGGAACCCTTTGGTGCAAATTTTCAAACTTAAATTTATTTGAATTATAGTCTAAATGACCTCTAAAAATTCCTAAACTTGCACCCCTGGTTAATTTGTGGGTGAAAAATTCAAAAATACACTCAAAATTAAATTTGGAGATCAATTTAATTTAGCTAGTTTCTAGAATTCTAAAGTTGGTAAAATAGCTAATTTAACCTACAAAGGTTCGATTGACCCCAAATTTTCATAGTTAAGTCCTAATGAGATTTATAACTTAATGGCACTAAGCTTAAGACTTACTTAAATATAGATTAAGCTAGATAATAATCTAAGGTTGTTGCACTTATGGTGTTTAACCTTTCACCCAGTTAAGGTTAAGTAACATAATTAAATGGGGTAGTTATATTTTCTTTCCCATTAATAAGAATATTAAAAAGTGATGAATATCACTTAGTTATAAGAATCCTATGCAATAATTTGGATCTGTTAATAGGATAGTCTAAATCTTTGTGTGTAGCATATATGTGAAGGTTTATTAGTGAACCTTAAGTTGAATTTTATGTTGTGCATGAATCATAGTGATTATCATCACCTTAGATTGCAAAGCTCTTATGTAAGATTAGAGGTATTATTAGTTAGCATATCCTTAGCCTGTAAGATGGTGACTTGCTGAAAAGTTATCTTCTGAGAGCAAAATTGTAATGTCTTTCAAGCCAAAGCGGTTAATACCTTGGTGCTTAAGAGTTTAGGTTGAACAACATATCCTATTTTGATAAATTTCTATCACATGATTTATACGTTGAAATTTTGCTGGAAGCACAAAAAAAGGCGAAAATGAGAAAAGATTAAAGAGGAACCACAAAATACTACAACTATTATAGAAGATTTTTTCATTATGTGCGGGGATAGTTGTAGCAACCGTATATTGTTACATAACTTAATTAATTAAAAATTTGATTAATTAACTGGAAATCATAATTAAAATCTTTCACAATAAATTTGAAAATTTAGCAAATTAATTTGCCATTTTAAGCATATTTTTATCTAAGTATTGTGAAAATTTGGTAATTTTTTCTTAAAATTTTTTTATAATAAATCATTAAACTTTACTTAACAAAAATTAGTATAAAAGAAAATATATTTGTAAATACAAAATTTTGTTGATTTTAGATTTCTCTTATTTTTCTATCATACAATAAATTTTTATGAAATTGAACTTAAAATGATAAAAATACTAATAATACATATTGTATCAATCTGATTAAATTTATATATCATTTTCAATTATTAAAATAAATTAAATTATAATATATATTTTTTATAAACTACAAGAGAAATCATAACCATCTGATTAGCATGTCTCATTTGGCGGCTAATGACAATTTGAATTGCTGATATTATATCAGTCGTATGCATGATGTGCTAAAATTTTAGAAATTATTTAAAATTTGCTCTTAATATTTATTTATTTATTAATTGAACTCATTAAATAAATTTAAAATCTTAATTACATATTATTAATATTACATTTCATTAGAATAAAATATGACAGATGTTCCAACGATCAAAATTTAGTCAATTATTAAAAATAATAAAAAATATATATTTATATTTTGATTTTATATATACTTTCTAAAATACTTAAATACCTCGGTAAAATGCCCAAACATTTTTCTCTTAGTTATTATTAATTATTAATGAATTTTTAATTATAATTTAGGTTACTAAATCTTATTTATTATGAATTAATCATTAATTTTAAGTATATTAATAACTGTGATGCATTGAAGAGGATATATTTGAGGTATTACAGCAATTTCATTATCTATAATTTTTTTTTTTGCCAGGTAATGAAGTTCCTAAAATACCCTTGGTCACAGTTATGCACTCCCCGCTCGTGGCTCCCCCGGTTAAGGGGGCATTCGGTCGTTTTCGCGCGAGATTCGAATCGCACTTTCACGTGAGAGGCTACGTGACACCCATACTGCACCCAAGGCGCCACCCACGTGGGTGTGTGCGGGTGCCGTATACCGTTAAATATAAAATTTCGAAACGAAGCGACGGCTACGGCTGGATCGGACGGCAGGAAGCCGAGGAGACTGCGCATGAGATGGCAATTTATCCGCGGCTCGAACGACGCTTATTTGTTCCGGCGGGACATCCGACCGCGCGTTCTTTTTGAGCATGAGTAAGGTTTTTCCTACAGTATCTGGCGGCTGAGATTAAAAAAACTAAGCCAAAATTAAATTGGCTAATTAAGCAGCTAAACGGTCAACAAATCAGACTATGCCCCACGTGTAGCTAGCTGTTAGTTGTCATATACTCTGCATCTCTATCCATGCGCGTCAGCTGTGGTGTCACCCACAGTTGCTTGTTAGACCGACCATTTGCTTCAAATTTGCGTTAAAAATATATTATATTTTTAAATGTTAATGACAAGAATTAAGCACTTTCTAATAATTCCCAACGTACAAAAACACACAAGTACACTTCCCAAATTGAACTCGCACTCTCAGTGGCTACTCATCCAGAGAAAGCTACTAGTTCAATGTATTCGTTATTAAACATATTGAGACAACCCCCTATTTGCCGCGGAATTAGTACTTTTACTAATCCAACGGTTGATAGGTGATTGATCACTGAGTATGATCTTCATATTTGCTAAGTATAATTACATACCAATAATGCAAGATAAGAGTGTGGAAGCTAAGATAATAACCATACATTCCATTCAATCAGAAGATAAAGAAAACTTGTGTCTCTAGAAAGAAATAAAAAATATATCTACAATGGTTATGGTTATAGTTATACAAATTGAATGAAAAATATATGAAAGTAAAATTCTCTCTCTCTAAGGAAAATAAAAGCTACATAAAATGATTGAATATATGTAATGCACTTCCCGTCGTTGCCGGATTACAAAGAATATTATTCCATTTACAAGGGGATGATCATTACTAATAAGATGTTGATACCATAGATGTCTGTTAAGATATCACTGATACCAACTGTAATGCCTCACAATTTGCCAAATTAAGTATTTTCTTAGCTTGCCAAATGATAGAAATGCTACTCATCTTATGATCACAACACAATATGTATATAGTATAATAATAAATAAAGAGTGCAGAAGCTGAAAAGTAAATCATCCATATATTCATTCATCTAAAAATAGTAAGTAAATCATGCATCTTAGAAAGGAAAGAAGAAAAATACATCCAAACATAATAAATATAAGAGAAATATTAATGCTGAAAAGAAAATTGTCATCTCACTAAAGTAGGAAAAGCTAATTAAGAAAGAATGCCGCACTAGCTACTCAGCAACACCACGCTCCTCTTTCTTCTATCACTCCTACAGTTCCACCAGCATAAGTTCCTCTAAGCAAAATAAATATGATATTATCGGTTTCATAAGTATATTTTAGATTCACTAAACTATATTAATTATATTAAAGGGATATTCCAAGAAAATCTAGTAAAAACAAAACAACTATACATCCAAAATACTGATTGGAAATTGAAAATGTGGTGTTGAAAGTAAAACTAAACTGAAACAAGCAGTTGGAATTCTAAATGAAACTGAACTGCAAAAAAGTTAAGATACATGCAATGCATTAAAATACTAACTAAAATGCATATGCTAACAATAAAACTACATATGCCACAAAATATATAAAAAGTAATGTACTCAACACATCGTAGATAGGAAATATGTCCATTGCACCGTAACAAGAAAATGCGCCCAACGCACCGCTAATAAATCATTAAATTGTGCCTAACGCACCTTTAATAAATCTTTACATTGTGCCCAATGCATCTGTAATAACCTTATATTGTTACTTAGCTTAAACTTAAGCTAATCATGTTTTTAATTTAATTCCATAGCATTCATTAGATCATTAGAAGCTAATCCAGAAAGGTTGGGGTCAATTGGAACTCTCTAGGTCAAATGAATATTTTGGACAATTTATGTACCCTAAATAATAGCTAAAATATTTTGATCTCCGATCCAAAATTTGATTGCAATTTTTAATTCCTCACCCCCAAATTAGCTAGGAATTTTTAGAAGTCATTTAAATATTAATTAAATTTAATTTAAATGGGAAAATTGCAAATTAGGGATTTGATTAATTTATATTTGCATAATTACCTTCCAAGATCCACTGTTGGGACCACGACAGATCCATTGCGGGGCCCCGATAGCGGTTTAGCCTTCGCATCCTATAGATGGTGCTGCACGGATCTTGGCGTCTCTGATCTAGCGGTCATCATTTAACGCGCTAGCATTGCTTATCAGCCGCTGGATCTTATTCTTGATCGAACGACTGATAGCTCTAGACTAAGTCGTGTAGGCTTAGCTCAGCCTCATTTGAATCATTGATTATATTCCTAGGCTAGGTGAATCCATTGCGAGTGTTCTGAACACTCCGACAAGCTTGATCGATCATATCAATCGATCAAACTGCCTCATCTATGAATTTTGGGACCCGAGTAAGGTCTCAGGAATTTAGGCACTCCCCGACTGAGCTAAGATAAAGCTTCGATCCGTCTCGGTGTCCTCATGGTGTGTGAATCGAGCCCTAGCCATGGCTTGGCCCCTGTGAGGAGAAATTCTCCTCACAAAGAAATCCCAATTGGGGATTTAGCCACATTTGGGGATAATAGGTTCTCAGTGATCTAAGCCATCTCAAGTGAAATTTTAAGGCTCAATCGATCGGTCTTAGTCCAAGCTTCGTGTGTCAATCATCTAGAACCATCGGCATTCCCGAGGATAGGGAATTTTGATGATTAAGTTTAATCATAATCGTCCACTATCAAAAGGCTAGCGCGGGGAAGGAGACGACAGCGCGGGTCGGGCCGACCCGTGACCTGCGCTATCCAGCAGTAGTGGGACTTTGAGCCCGATCAACCCACGTGTTTTGGGAACAAGCCGGTACCCGTTTAAATATATTTAAAATCATTTAAGGATTTATTTTCCTTAAGAAAAATCTAATGGATCAATTAAAAAAATGAAAATTAAACTATTTAAATAACTTTTGATCTGCTTATCCAATCCATATAAATTATAGATCATTTTGTTCAAAAAATCATGAGAAATAATAATATACAAAAATATTTAGGTTTCTATGGTTGGATTTATTAATATTGCTTAATTACTCCAGAACTTAATTATGGTAAATTTGCTTGTATACTTAGCCAAATTTCATGATTTAAGTTTTATTATACTTCTTATGTCTTATAGAATGCATGTGCTAATGGAATTAATTTTCTAATTTTTATTCTATTAATTATGATGTATTCATAGAAATGCATGATTAGTGAATGTTAGGGTTTATACTGAATCAAACATAGTAACCTAAGTCTCTGATTGTTCATATGGATAAGTAGAATATAATTACTAAGTTTCAAGAATTTTGAATGGCTAGATTTCTAATTAAGTGCTAATCTATTTTGGCTTGATTTAGCCTTAATTACTTTTTGTTTTGCTTAAATTAATGTTTATATGCTTCAATAATAGTAGTATGCATGTTAGAGAACTTAAACTCTAGTTTGGATACCTTAAATAATTGATTTGAATTAATCAACCTTAAACCTAAGGAATATTAAGAATTGATTAAGCTAAACAATAATTAGTTAAATCCTACTTTTGGACATCAATAATATACCAAAAACTTACTAATTTTATTAATGATCAATGACTAAGAAAATGGTCTTGGTTCAATCAAGTTAGGAATTAAACTCCAACTTGTCTGGATTAAGGTTCAAATCTTAACCATCTTAAATAAGTCACGTAATTTAAATAATTAAAGGACTTGCATGATTTCAATAATACCTATAGATTGGATATTGATCTTAAACCATTGAACTAAGAGTATTAAGATCTATAATGAATTCATATGATTGCTCATCTAAACTTAAACCTATAAATCTTTGAATTTCTCTTAAGTAAGACTCTTAGTATGAGATAAATTATAAATTGATAATGATTTTTAAAATGATCAATTCCTAATAATTCACATGATTGAATCCCATAATTGTAGTATAGGTTGTGATCAGATGGGTTTACTCATCTAATTTATCTAATTCAACTTAATATATTAAGAATTGTAGAATTAACATGAATCTTAGAATTTACATTATACTAGTATATTTCAGTGCTTATATCTTTAAAATTGTGAACTAGTATTATTAATTCAATAATTATTAAACCTTATTAATAGATGAGCTATTGAGATAGGAAGAACTTATTATCTAACCTTGAGATAGGAACTTAGATGCGCCTTCTCATCTTTAGAGAATTCATCCTAGATCCTTGTGGCAGAATCACCTAAAGGTGTAGACTGAGATCATTTCCTTGTGGTAGTGTCCTAAATTGAGTGGATTATAATTCACATCCTTGATATCCTTATGTAGGATTCACCATAATGGACTATGGATTCATTAGTTTGTATTCCTTGATTATTAAATAGAATTGAATGAACTAATAAAACTATCAGTTGGAGATGATATTGTATATCCATAGAATTGATTTATTTCAGTAGGAAACGGAGCTAGTTGATTTATCCTAAATAGAATTGTAGAGTCTCAGTCTTACCTTAGGTAGTTAGATAAGCACAGTTGAGTTCAGGATAAACATCCCAAGTCCAAGAGTTTTATAAGTAGGGAATTGAATACTTAGTTTGAGAGAAGAAACTGTGACAAGGTTCTGCCCCTTATCGTCATGCATTTCGATAAGTGCAGTTAAACAAACTAAGTGCTTCAAGTTACATTTCTTATGACACTATAAGTATGCTTGAAAGTAAGGTATTTAACAGCTTAGTTTGAGAGAATAAACTATGACCAGGTCCTATCCCTTATCATCATGCATTTCAATAAGTGCAGTCGTTAAGTCACCTTTCTTAGAAACATACTGACTATGTGCAAACAAATTCTTCAGTTGATAAGCTTAGATAATCTTAGTAATTCCATTTAATGGATTAGAATTAGGAGTCAGAATTTATTTAAATGAATTCTACATAATGGAGATAAATTGAATCATTACTTGATATTAAATTGATTCTGGATTTTAATGATTAAAGCATATAGTTATAAAAGCCTTGGTGTATCATAAAATGCACAAGTCATATTAGTATTAGCGGAGTGAATGAGCTCACCTAAAGACTCTATTAGTGGAGCATTTGGGCACCTAGGATCTGTGGGGTGTCATGGGACACCAAGTTAGCATATCAGTGGCATATAGTTCAGTGGCATATTCGGATGCATAATTATAAATTTAGTGATATACAACATAGTTTTAAATCATTATTTACTTAATTTCTAATTACTTATTATTTCCCTACATTTTAGTATTCAATTTGCAATTTTAGCTTACTTTACTTTTAGATATGTACTATTTTGAGTTTTCAACTATTTTACTATCTTTTATATAATTTTACTTAAATTGTTTAAATGCTAAGTATTAGATAATTGTAGCTATAGAGTAGCTTTCAATGTGTAGACTTATTATCTAACATATGATACTTTTGGGATCTGGCAATTTACTAGATCTAAAGCAGTATGTGGAGCCAGATCAGGAACCTTCACAAGAGCTCCAGGAGGAGCTCATGGAGCATTAGAAGACTCTTCATCAGTATTTATTTTCTGCACTAGTCTAATTTCAGTTCAGTATTTAAACTATTTTCTATATTTTATTATAAAAGGTCTGTAATAATTCTGAATGTATTTTCTTTTTCTTTACTGAGATGAATATTTAGGGATGTATGCTTTAGCTTTCACTATGGCGACCTGCCCCTCAACCAAGTATGATTAAGAGGTGGTCGTCACTTGGTAAACCCCTTTACTTATCATTAGATTAAGGTATAATCCTCAAGCACTAATAATAGAGGGGTGTGCACTTAAGGAAGTAATGGAATCATTCACTAAATAAATACATATCAATTAGAGTGCGAAAGCAAGTAAAGAACGAGTTTACATCCATTATACCATAATGGAGAAAATAAAAAATATACAGCTTAGAATAAAGTAATGTAGTGAAAAAGAAAATACACAGGGTACCTGTATTATTACAATATTTTATAAGTTTAAACTGAAAAAAAAAATAAAATCTCAACCTCACAAGCGAATAAATAAGAAACTAAGGATCTTCAGCTGCAGGACACTCTTCCTCTCGATCTGGCTCCACTCCTTGCTCAACCATTTCAAAAAGCTCAGAATCTATCATTATTCAATTTCACAATGATAGAGCCCCAGCCAAAAAAAAAAGAAAATATAATTAGACATATTATCTAAGTATATTTTAGGTTGATTAGTTTTATGTATTAAATGATATCATCATTTACTTAAAATAACTAAGCAAACCAATGGGTGCAATAAGCTAAGAAAGGATAGGGAAAGCTATAAATAATGCATTTATAACTTAAACAAATAGTGAGGTAAAAGGACATACCTCAACCCAAACTACAACAAGGTTAGGCAATATATATGTAAAATAAGCTATAAATACTGAAAAGAAAGACTTATCCTAACATGTTGATGGTCATATGATATTTTGTAGATTTATAGAAAGTAAACTGAAATGTGATACATATAAATAAACTGAATTAACAATTAACATCCTAGCATATATGTAAGCATACAAGTACTATACTAAAGCTGAAATATAGTAAAAGTAACATAAAATATAATAAATTATGTAAAAGCTACCATATCAAAAAAATTAGCTAAATAAGCTACTAAACAGAATCCGAACTGAACTGTATCATATCACATCATTCTCAAATTTAAGGTAAAAAACTATACTATATTGAAGAGGCAAAATATATATATGCAATAGTTTTTAATTATTTTACTTTAGTTTTGTGGACACGTCTAGAAGTAGCTGAGGAGCCAAACACGTTTGTAAGACTAAAATGGGTTTCTAAACCTAGACACGACTCTCCCCAATGAGTACGTGTTAGGTAACCCTTATTTCTCCTTATCGTCTATCCATTGGCAGTAATGTGTATACACAATCACCCATCCAGAACATGAACCCAATGCAAGTGTTGTTGTGTTGTGGACACCTCTTAGTGTCCAGGAACAGCACTGGTGCTGCAGCGCACCGTGGCGCACCGCAGCGCACCCAGGCGGTCCCAACCCGAGATGGAGGCGCTATCATGCGCCTCAGCAGTCAGCAATAGAAAAGCAAGTACTGCAGTGCACCACAGTGGAAATCATCGCTATAGCGTGCCGCAAAAGAAACTGGCGCCACAGCACGCCGCAGCAGGCTCATTCTGAGATGCGGGCGCTACAGCGCACCGTAGCAGGATCATCTCGATACACGGACTCTACAGCACGCCGCAACGGGCTCAACTTGAGATGCAAACACTATAGCACTGTAGCTGTCTCAACCCAAGACGTGGGTGCTATGGCGCGCTGTAGCGCCTGGCAGAAAATTGCTTCAGTCTAGGTTACGCCCTAAGCAAATTTGAGGGTATTTTAGATCTTTCAGAGTCCGAAGTGAAGCTGGGTACTTAAGATGATAAGTTGCGAGGAGAAACTCAGTGTTGGTATTTCATATTGGAGGCTTGAAGCTACTGTGAGAAGAAGATCCCTAGGTTGAACCCTAAGGAAGTTGCAGTGCAAGTTAGCCCTTGCATGTTGGAGGAGACACTCTAGGTTATTGCTGCTCCTCTCCTCTCCATTCTAGAGTAAGAGTTGGAGCATTTGTGCTGAGGTGATAAGTTCTTTGTAACTCTATAACCTTCAAGTTATTCTAGTGGATTTTCTTATGGTGTGGCTCTGTAATTTTTCCCATTCTTGGGTTTTCTACGTATATCTTTGTGTTTGGATATTCTTTGGGTGGTGTAAACTTGCATGCATGTGCTATGACCTTAATCTTGTGTTTTTATGATTTTGAGATTGCTTGATAACTGTCAACGCAACCCTAGTCCTTGAATTAGAAGTTCACGCTCTTGTGAAAATGCTCCTACAGCAAAGAGAGAGTGTTGAAGTCTTTATCCCATAATTATTTACCAACAAGTGGTATCAGAGAGAGGTTACCTTGTTGGTCCTATGATTTGCTTGTTTCGAGTGGGAGCAATGGCCGAAGAGATGAGATACAATATTTATAAATTCAACGGAACGAACTTTGCGTTCTGGAAAATGCAGATGGAGGATTTGCACTATCTAAATAAGTTGTATCTTCCACTGAAAGGAGCTGACAAGAAACCTACAACTATGACTGATAAAGAGTGGGAGTTCTTGATAGAACTACACCGGGTTTGATTTATTTATAATGTCTTCTTCTGTTGCATTTAACATTATTAATGAGAAAACTATTGTAGATCTCATGAATGCCCTGACAAGGATGTATGAGAAGCCTTCAGCTTCAAATAAGGTTTTCTTGATGAAAAGATTGTTTAATATAAAGATGATGGATGGTTATTCAGTGACTAAACACCTCAATGGGTTCAACACCATGACGAGCTAGTTGAGTTTGGTGGGCATCAGTTTTGATGATGAGGACCGAGCTTTGCTACTCCTCTCTTCATTGACAAACAGTTGGGATGGGCTGGCTATAGCCATCAACAATTCATCAGGGAATGCGTCATTGAAATTCGATGATATTATTGGGCTTATGCTGAATGAGGAGGTGCAAAAGAAATCTCATGGAGAGGCATCTACCTCAGCACTGAATACTGAGAGCAGGGGGAGACATGCTGAAAGGAGATATAATAGAAATAGGTCAATGTCTTGATGAAAAAAATTAAGACTCAGAAAGGAAAAGCTGGATTGCTGGAACTGTGGGAAGGTATATCACTTCAAGAAGGACTGCTCTACCTTAAAGAAGCTAAGTGGTGGTGTAAAAATGATGAACCCCACTATGAATATTTTAACTGAGGAGGATCTGGATGCTTTGATCCTTTCACTTATGAACACAGAGTACTGGGTTATGGACTCGGGAGCATCCTTTCATGCAATTATGTTGAGGAGTGCCTTCAAGAGTTACACCAAGGGTGACTTGGGGAAAGTGTGTCTTGGAGATGATTAGGAATGCGAAATCATTAGCAGAGGTGATGTGGATGTTAAGCTACCAAGCGGTTCAGTTTGGAAGCTCAAGGATGTAAGACATGTGCCATATCTAAAGAGAAATATGATCTCAGTGAGCCAGTTAACCAGAGAGGACTACAACATTTATTTTATAGGAGACTTGTGCAAGGTCACCAAGGGTGCACTCATTATTGCATGGGTCAATATAGAAGGTACACTTTATCTGATCAATAAAGTGTCTGATACTATTGCAGTTATAGAAGAGATAGATGTGGATCTATGGCACCAGAGGTTTGGCCATATGAGTGAGAGGGGAATGAAATCCCTATATGCAAAGGGAAAACTCCATGGACTGAAGTCAGTAAACATGGATTTCTATGAAGACTGCATACTGGGCAAACTGAAGAAGGTTTCATTCTCAAAAGTTGAAAGGGAGCAGAAAAGCAAGAAATTGGAGTTGGTGCATACATATGTATGGGGACCGGCTCCTACATCTTCCATAGGTGGAGTAACATACTTCGTCACCTTCATTGATGATCATAGTAGGAAGGTATGAGTTTACTTTCTAAAATATAAATCTGATGTGTTTGATGTATTTGGAAAGTGGTTAGCTTTGGTGGAGAACAAGACAGGATTTAAGCTGAAATGCTTAAGGTCTAATAATGGCAGCGAGTATTGTGATAAGGAGTTCAAGGAGTTCTATGCTTTGAGAGGAATCAAGAGAGAGTTTATAGTCCTAAGAACACCACAGCAAAATGGTATTGCAAAATGGATGAACAGGATAATCACAGAAAGAACCAGGAGAATGAGATTGCATGCGAGTCTCCCAAGGCAATTCTGGGTTGAAGCCGTTAACACGGCTATATATCTAATCAATATGGGACATTCCGTACCCTTGAATGAAGGGATCCTCAAGGAAGCTTGGAGCATGAAGGAGGTGAAATTGACCCACCTCAAGATATTTAGATGCTCATCCTATGTCCATATTGATGTAGAAGAAAACTTGATGCTAAGGAGATCAAGTGCACATTTATTGGATATGGTGCGGGTGAGTTCGGTTACATATTCTAGGACAATCGGAACTATAAAGTCATCAAAAATAGAGATGTCAGTCTCAATGAAAGTGAGATGTACAAGGATTGTATGGAGTCAAAACAGATTCCAAGGATATTTCAAATGGAGAACTCCAGTACATAGAGATTGATGATAGTATTGAGCCAGATGTTGGAGTACAAGAAGAAGCTCAGAAGGGTGTCAATGTTAAATCACAAACACCCATGCTAAGAAGGTCCACAAGAGTCATAAGACTACCACATAAGTACTCTCCTTCTTTATTATATTTGTTACTGACAGATGGAGGTGAACCAGAAAGCTTCAGGTTGAAGATTCAATTAAGTGGGAGGCTGCCATGAATGAAGAAATGACATCACTCATGTCAAATGGGACATGGGAGTTGGCACCCTTACCCACTGGAAAGAAGGCTCTTCAGTACAAGTGGTTTACTGGGAGAAGGAAGAGTCGAATGGGTGCAAGCACTACAAGGAGAGACTTATTGTAAAAGGTTTTCAGCAAAGGCATGATGTCAACTATTGAGAACTTCACCCCAGTTGTGAAGATGACAACCATCAAGGTTGTGCTAAACATTATTGCAGTTGAGGTTCTACATCTGGAATAAATATATGTTAAAACTGCATTCCTTCACAGAAAATTGGAAGAGAATATATACATGCAACAGCCTGAAAAGTACAAGGCTCAAGAGAAGGGAAAAGCTGAACTAGTATGCAAGCTTAAGAAGTACTTCTATGGCTTAAAGCAGGCACCAAGGAAGTGGTACAAAAGGTTTGATAGGTTCATGTCAGAATCATAGTACAAGAGATGCCAGGCGGATCACTATTGTTACATAAAATAGTGTAAGTCCTCCAAAATCATTTTATTGTTGTATATGGATGATATGTTGATTGCAGGATCAGACACGGAGGGGATAAGAATGCTGAAAGAAATGATGTCAAAGGAGTTTGACATGAAGGACTTGGGGCCGGCCAAGCAGATTCTTGGAATGAGAATCAATAAGGAGAGAAGTGCAGGAATTTTGAAGTTGTCCTAGAAAGAATATATTGAAAAGGTGCTAAAAAGATTTAATATGAGTAAAGCAAAGCCAGTGGGCACTCCCTTAGTAAGCACTTTAGCTTATCAAAGGAACATATGACAAAGTCTGAAGAAGAGAAGGAGCATATGTTGAAAGTTCCTTATGCTTCAACAGTTGGGAGCTTGATGTACGCAATGATCTACATGAGACCGAATATTGCCCATGTAGTGGGAGTGGTCAGCAGGTAATGGAAAACCTGGGGAAGCACCATTGATATGAGGTCAAGTGGATCCTAAGGTATCTGAAAGGTACAGAGGGAAAATTTTTATACTTTGGGAGATCTAACATTATTTTTTATAGGGCTATGTAGATTCATATTTTGTAGGAGATGTTTATAGTAGGAGAAGCACTACAGGTTATGTGTATACTATATGAAAATCTTAGACAGTAAAAAACAATAGCATAACTCAATTTTCAGACTTCACTTTGTAAAATTACCAAATTGCTCTTATGAGATAAAAACCTTAAATTGAGCTCACAAGGCTTAATTCTTGTCCAAAATGGATGTACTTACTGTCTATTTTCACATTAGACAGTAAGTAATCATTTAGCATTCATAAATTTCAATTTAGAATCATAAATTAAAAAGTAGCATTTTAGACCCTTTAAATAAGGGCAATATGGTCATTTTGCCCAAATTAGGATTAAGTACCCTTAAACCACAAAATCTTAATTTAATCAATAAAATCAATGATATAAGTGATTTGGAATAAACTTAGGACCTTTTAGATTCATAAATTTAATATCTTAAGGAAAACCCAAAAATTCTCTTAAAATTTTATAAATCTTAAGATAAGCTTCATAAGGTGAATCTAGCTCACCTTATACCCTCATAAGTTATCTAGATCATAAAAAGAAGATAGTTAAGATTAATTAATATTAATGCCTAAATTATTGATTCTTATCCTAAGTCATTATTTAGGAATTTCCTTAAGATTTTCCTTTAACCCTAGAATTCTTTCCTTAGGATTTAGTGATAGAAATTAGGTAAGAATTCATTCATTGAGTAAATGGGATTACTCAATGGATGAAACATTAGTTTTAATAGTTTCTCAATTTCATCCTTTATTATGATTATTTTGTATTCAAACTTTATTATAAGTTTGGAGATCAATCTTATTAAGCTTGACTTTGCTTAATAAGATAGCCTAACTTGTAGTATTGGAAGAGTTTGGGATTTTAAAACCTTAGCTTTTAGGATCTCCTTTGGATTAAGTGATTAAACCCATTATTGGAGTTTAATTCTTAATCCCTCAATCTTAGTTTATCTTAATCAAGATTTATTTAGATTGTCTAAATTTATTAACTAGGACATGTTTATTAATTATTTAACTTATAAGCATCATTGATTGAATTCTAGTAGGACCTGATCGGTTTTAATTATTTTATACTTATAAGGCCGTGAATCTGAGTTTATACTTGATAGTTCATATTTTGTAAGAGATGTTTATAGTAGGAGAAGCACTACATGTTATATGTATACATTGGGTAGTGCAGCGGTGAGCTGGATCTCCAGGTTATAAAACATCATGTCGCTCTCTACCATGAAGACAGAATATGTCACCATCATGAAGGCAAGCAAAGAGATGAACTGGTTGAAGGGTTTCATGGCTGAATTGGGCAAGGAGCAGAAGAATTTGAGGCTCTACAACAATAGTATGAGCATTATTAATTTGGCAAATAATGCAGCCTTTAATGCCCAAACAAATCACATTCAACTATGTTACCATTTCATCCGGAAATTGTTGGAAGAAGGACAAATCACATTTAACAGTAAACTATAATAAAATTTAGGTTTTGCTAATTGTTTTTCCTAACTTTCCATAATTACCTTTGAACTTGATTTGCTCATAACTTGATCAAATGGAGTCCAAATTGATTCTACTTCTAGTCATTGCACTCAATATGTTATATGGAAGTGATAGCCTTTGAGTTTGTTAAATTTGGACATCATTTGAGAAAGTTAGGTTCTTGGACTTTTCTTAAAACCCATTAATTACCCTTTTAGACCCCAAACTTGTTTTGGCTATAACTTAACCAATTGACATCAGAATTCAGTAATTTTTGACTCTATTGAATTCTTAGACAATAAAAAACAAAAGTATAACTCAATTTTCAAACTTCTCTTTATAAAATTACCAAATTGCTCTTATGAGATAAAAGTCTTAAATTGAGCTCACAAGGCTTAATCCTTGTCCAAAATGGATGTACTTACTTTCTATCTTCACATTAGACAGTAAGTAATCATTTAGCATTCATAAATTTCAATTTATAAGAATCCAGCAAATATACTTAACAAAGAAGTAAGAGTGGAGAAATTGAAGCTATGTGCAACTTCAGTTGGCCTCGGTACGTGAAGAGAGAGTAGGGTGAGCCACACCACGTCTTTTGACAAACATAAAAGAAGACAGTGGAGAAACAAAGGAGGACGAAGGGGAGATTTTCTAAAGATTTCCAGGTAGGAGATTATTGTGTTGTGGAGACCTCTTAGTGTCCAGGAACATTACAAGAGCTGCAGCGCGCCGTAGTACGCTACAGTGCACCCTGGCGGTCCCAACCTGAGACAAATGCACTATTGTGCACCTCAGCAGTCAGCAACAGAGAAGCAGGTGCTGCAGCGCACCACAACATAAATCGGTGCCATAGCGTGGCACAGTAGACTCATCCTGAGATGCGGGCACTACAGTATGTCGTAGCACTTGGCGAAAAATTACCTCTGCCCAGGATACGCCCAAAGAAAATTTGAGGGTATTTTAGACCTTTCAGGGTCTGAAATGAAGATGGGTACTTAAGCTGATAAGTTGGGATGAGAAAGTTAGTGTTGGAATTTCAAATTGGAGGCTAGAAGCTACTGTGAGAAGAAGATCCCTAGCCTGAACCCTAAGGAAGCTGAAGAGCAAGTTAGCCTTTGCATGTTGGAGGAGACACTCCAGGTGGTGGATGTTTCCTCTCCTCTCCATTCTAGAGTTAGAGCTGGAGTATTTGTGCCGAGGTGATAATTTCTTTGTAACTTTATAGCCTTCAAGTTATTATAGTGGATTTTCTTGTGGTGTGGCTCCATAGTTTTTCCCATTCTTGGGTTTTTCACATATATCTTTGTGTTTGGATGTTATTTGTGTGCTGTAAACTTGCATGCATATGCTATGATTTTAATCTTGCAGTTTTGTGATTCTGAGATTGCTTGGTAACCGTCAACGCAACCCTGATCCTCAAATTAGAAGTGCACACTCTTGAAAAAATGCTTCCACACTGAAGAGAGAGTTCTAAAGTTTTCATCCCGTAATTATTTACCAATAAGTATTATCCTAATTTTCTATGATTTTATTTAAAGCATCAAAGTATCTTATATGACATGTTTAATATAAAAAGGCTCAAGAAAAATACAAGGAATGCAAAGCACAATGTTCAATAGTAAGCAAGAGACTCTACTAAATACAAGTGATATTTATTGTTATCTAATTTACCCATTCCAGCTATTTAGAGTTTGTACAAGCTCAGGATCTCCAGCCACCCTACTATCAAGTATAAACTTAGAGTCACGGCCTTATAAGTTTAAAATAATTAGAATTGATCAGGTCCTAATAGAATTTTATCAATGATGCTTATAAGCTAAATAATTAATAAATATGTCCTAGTTAATAAATTTAGACAGTCTAAGCAAATCTTGATTAAGATAAATTAAGATTGAGGATTAAGAATTAAACTCTAATATTGGGGTTTAATCACTTAATCTAAAGGAGATCCTAAAAGCTAAGGTTTTAAAATCCCTAACTCTTCCAATACTACAAGTTAAGCTATCTTATCAAGCAAAGTCAAGCTTAATAAGGTTGATCTCCAAACTTATAGTAAAGTTTGAATACAAAATAATCATAATAAAGGATGAAATCTAAAAACTATTAAAACTAATGATTCATCCATTAAGTAATCCGATTTACTCAATGGATGAATTTTTACCTAATTTCTATCACTAAATCCTAAGGAAAAAATTCTAAGGTTAAAGGAAAATCTTAAGGAAATTCCTAAATAATGACTTAGGATAAGAATGAATAATTTAGGCATTATTGTTAATTAATCTTAGCTATCTTCTTTTTTTGATCTAGATAACTTATGGAGGGTATAAGGTGAGCTAGATTCACCTTATAAAGCTTATCTTAAGATTTATAAATTTTTAAGAGAATTTTTGGGTTTTCCTTAAGATATTAAATTTATGAGTCTAAGAGGTCCTAAGTTTATTCTAGATCACTTATATCATTGATTTTAATGATTAAATTAAGATTCTGAGGTTTAAGGGTACTTAATCCTATTTTGGGCAAAATGACCGCATTGCCCTTATTTAATGGTCTAAAATACTACTTTTTAATTTATGATTCTAAATTGAAATTTATGAATGCTAAATGATTACTTACTGTCTAATGTAAAGGTAGACAGTAAGTACACCCATTTTAGACAAGGATTAAGCCTTGTGAGCTCAATTTAAGATTTTTATCTCATAAGAGCAATTTGGTAATTTTATAAAGTAAAGTCTAAAAATTGAGTTATACTTTTGTTTTTTACTATCTAAGAATTCCATATAGTCAAAAATTACTGAATTCTGATATCGATTGGTCAAGTTATAGCCAAAACAAGTTTGGGGTCTAAAAGGGTAATTAATGGGTTTTAAGAAAAGTCTAAGAACCTAACTTTCTCAAATGATGTCCAAATTTAAAACTCAGATGCTATAGCTTCCATATAACATATTGAGTGCAATAACTAGGAGTAGAATCAATTTGGATTCCATTTAATCAAGTTATGAGCAAATCAAGTTCAATGGTAATTATGGAAAATTTGGAAAAACATTTATCAAAACCTAAATTTTATTATGGATTCTCATATTTTCAAAATCTTTCTATGATTTGCAAATGACAAAATTTTCTAACCTTTTCAAGACTATGAAAGTTACAAAAATATCAATGTAAAAATTAATTGCCAACCAAAATTTGCTTAACGAAAGATGACTAAACTCATTGGCAACACTAAATCATCAAAACAAAGGAATGATCTCAGGTTGTATCTAGTCTCCAAATATTTAATAAGATCAATGCTAAGGTCTAAGTCTGGGGGAAAACATAGAAACCAAAACTAGTGATTAAAAGTATTTGAGTAAACTAAAGAGTGTGTTAGGCCCCTGTAGGATGTCATGATCACAAAGAATTGGAATTGGGATGAAGAAAAATATATCTTCCTAAAATTGAAAAAGAAAATAAAAATAGGGATGAAGAAAATATCTTTCCTAAAGAAAAAAATAAAATAAGATGATGAAAAATATCTATCATAAATTATTAAGTCTCTTTGTGATTCATAAGAAGGAGCACATATGGCACAAAACTCTTGGTTACTCACTACCTTGCTAGTTTGGTGAATTCTAAAGAACCTCTCCCATCATGTAGCATCAAGCATTACAAAACTTAAAATTGGAGACTAGTCAATCAGCCATGATTCATAACCAGAGTTAGAAAGGTTTAATGGTGGAAAAATTTGATAGTCATTTCAGTTAAGCAAAAGTTTTGAACTGCAATCAAATTTCACATTGACATTTCATATTGACCCTCATACCTTAAAAATAGAAAAATCATTTCTGGATCTTACTCAAGGACGCGCAAGAATCTAAGTGTGGGGGTGTGATAAATCCATAATTTATATCATAAATAAAGAAAAAAATCTCATACAAATTCTTATTAGAAACAGCCTGCCTTGATCAAATTCTGCTTATTTTCAGGTAAAATGTGAGCTCAGCAAATTCTGGGAGAATCGGGAGTATTTATGCAATTTCTGGGGAAAACCCGCTGCAACGCACTATAGCGCACTCCAGCGAGTTGCAACGGGTCACTGCGTGCTCAGACTACTAGCATGCAGAAAGCATTATCATAAGGGGATTTTTAAAATCTGAAGCAATTCTGCCACAGCACGTCATAACACGCTACCGCTGATGAAAGATCGAAAGTGAATCGCTACAGCGTGCTACAGCGGGCAAAGTTTTTGAACTTAAACCACTACAGTGCACCGCAGTGGAGACGTTTTCGAACTTTAACTACTACAGCGCGCTATCACGGATGAAAGATTGAAAGTGAATTGCTACAGGGCGCTACAGCGGGTAAAGTTTTCGAACTTTAATTGTTATAGCGTGCCACAGTGGAGAATTTTTTGAACTTTAATCGCTACAACGCGCCACAGCATGCCACAGTGCGCTACAGCGTGCTACCACGAATTGAGTTTGAAAGATAAAATGCTAAAGCACGCTACCGCGGATCGAGTTACGAACTGAAACCGCTGCAGCGCGCCATAGCACACTGCAGCGCGCTTCAGCGGGGCACCAAATTTCTATCTTTTCAGGGCATTAATTGCAGCTAAGACATGACCTCCCAGCTTGTTGCTATCTCCCAGCTGCCATATCTTCTACAACAAAATATATTTTAAGAGGAAAAGGAGGGTTTTGAAATGATTATGAGATTTTTAAAATGGAAAAGAAGATGTCATTTGAAGCCTCAAGTTGGCTGTGCACTCATGCAATTGAAGTATGGAGGAAAGTGACATAATTTGGATGCAATAGAGGAGATTGACTTCTCTAAAAATATAGCTACTTTTTACAAAAGAAGGGTTCCCAATTTTCACTCAAAAATTCTAGCTTTTAGAAGGTTGTATAGAAGAAGAAGGAGACCTCTCCAAGGGAGGTTGAAGAAACTATTGCTAGAGGAGAACGAAGTCAAGCTGCACTAGGGAGCTAAGGGAAAGTAAAAGTAGAAGAAGAGGAAGAGATCCAGAGAACCCCATTGAGGGCTATTCCTAGTAACTTTTAAATCTTGCTTTTGATTTTTTTTCTTGTGGATCATGAAAGGGTCTTCATCCTTGTATGTTTTTCTTCTTATCTCAGTTATAATGAAAGGCTAAACCCCCCTTGGGGAGGGTTGGGCTGAATCTATTATGATATGTAAGGGACTTAAATGAATGTTGGAGAACTTCCTCAAGCATTGAATAAAAAATTTGTGTTGAATGACTTAATGAGATCACTAAAAATAATGCTGTGGACTAAATGAAAAATATGTAAAGTAATTATAACTATAAATATTAACACCTTAATTCATGTCTTGTGCTCCATAGCTCATTGCTTAGTTTAGAGCTGGGCATGCATGCATTAGTGCTTAGAACTATGTGAAAAGTTATTGAGCTTAATCGCACCATGCTCTAAGCTCAACTAAGAAGTCGACACGTGTAAGCTAAGACCCACTAACTAAGCTCTGTTACTTAGCATATGTTAAAGGAGGAAGAGGATTCATTGAGAGCTCATGGATGATGTGACATAGTCCATGGAACCCAATGAAACCATTTCCTTATCTGAACTGCGCATGACGCGCGTGATGCTCGTTAGTGGAATCAATGCTCATGAGATCGTTTAACTAAAACTATTATTTTGGCAACCTAAATGTAGGTAAACTAAGATGCCCTAAGTGCAATCTCATGAGGATCTTCATACTGAAATTGAACCTTAGTGTGTTCATTTCATGCACAAGATTTGAACTTGAAAGAATTAGAGGAAAACTCTAAGGAATGCAATGTGCACTTGATTATTTGGCATGACCATGAAAGAATGAGAAGTGCTTGAGAAGTAATGCAACATGAGTCCCCATCAATTCACATGGAAGAAACCCATCTCTCCTCTCTAAATCAAATAGTTTCTTAAATCAAAATTATTGCTTTGTTAACGGAACCAACTCAAAACTGAAATCATACCGTTTAAACATTATTGAATATAGTTAACAAAACACACCGTTCCCTGAGGACGATAAATCTTGAAACTTACCTTCCAAATTATTACTCCAGACCATGTCCAATTCAGGACTCGGGTCAGCCATGGGGGCAGCTAGAGCTCCCTCTACATCCCCCAGGATATAAATAGCCTAAGAACTCCTTTGAAGTTTCCTTTGCTCGCCAAGGACCTCTCCCTGAAGCTTGATTACCTTCTGTCTTCCCCTAATCTCTACTGCGACCAGCTGATGAACCTGCGCCAATCTTCGGCAACTCTGAGGGTAAAGCTTAGTGTTCAAGCTCCCAATATCTTTGTCTGGTCTTGAGGAAATCGACAGCAATCATCCCAGCCTTTGGTTCAATCCCTATCTCATGCAGCTAGGCAATCCAATTCTTCTCGTCTATCCAAGAACCCTTCTTCTTTGGACTGAGTCATGTAGGCTCAGCTCCTCCTCATTTCAATCACTGATTTTATTCCTTGGCTAAGTGAATCCATTGCTAGTGTTTTGAACACTCGGACTTGCTCGATCAATCTAACTGCCCCATTTGCAAAGTCCGGGACCTGAGTAAGGTCCCAAGAATTTAGGCACTCCTCGATTGAGTTAAAATATGACTTCGATCCATCTCGGTGTCCTCATGGTGTGCGGATTTAGCCCTAGCCATGGCTTGGCCTCAGTGAGGAGAATTTCTCCTCACAGAGAAATCCCAATTGTGGATTTAGCCACATTTGGGGATAATATGTTCTCAGTGATCTAAGCCATCTCGATCAAAATTTTAGAGCTCTGTCGATCAGTCTCAATCCAAGCTTCATGTCTCTATCATCCTAAACCATCAGCATGGCCCAAGGATTCTGAATTTTGATGATTGTGGTTAACCCTAATTGTCCGTTGTATGAAGCTTGGCGTGGGGAAGGAGAAGACAGCACGGGTCGGGTTGACCCATGACCCACGCTATCCAGCAGTAGTGTGCCTTTGAGCCTGATCGGCCCGCATGTTTTGGGAACGGGCCGGTACCTATTTAAATATATTTAAAATCATTTAGGGATTTATTTTCCTTAAGAAATATTCGTTGGATTAATTAGAAAAATATAAATTAAACTATTTAAATAACTTGTGATCTACTTATCCAAACCATATGAAATTATATACCAATTTGGTTAGAAAATCATAAGGAATAATAATATACAAAAATATTTAGGCTTCTGTTGTTGAATTTATTAAAATTTCTTAATTACTCTAGAACTTAATTATGGTGGATTTGCTTATATACTTAGCCAAATTTCATGATTTAAGTTTCATTATCCTTCTTATAACTTGTAGAATGCATGTACTAATAAAATTAATTTTATGATTATTATTCTATTAATTATGTCCTATTCTTAGAAATACATGATTGTGAAAATTATGGTGTATTATTGATGTCCAATAATAAAGCAAAATGTCTTAGTTTAGTCAAGTTAGGAGTTAATCACCAACTTGTCTAAATTAAGGTTCAAATCTTAATAATCTTAAATAAATCACTTGATTTAAATAATTAAAGAACTTGCATGATTTCAATAATACTTATGATTGGACATTGATCTTAAACTATTGAACTAAAATTATTAAGATCTATAATGAATTCGTGTGATTGCTCATCTGAACCTATACCTTTAAATCATTAATTTTCTTTTAAGTAAGACCCTTAATATGAGATAAATTATAAAATGATAATGATTTACAAAATGATCAATTCCTAATAATTCACATGATTGGATCCCATAATTATAGTATAGGTTGTGATCAGATGGGTTTACCCTTTTGATTTATATAATTCGGCTTGATGTATTAGGAATTGTAGAATTAACATGAATCTTAGAACTTAGAATATACTAGCATATTTTAGTGCTTAGATCTTTAAAGTTGTGACTAGTATTATTAATTCAATAATAATTAAACCTTATTAATAGATGAGCTATTGCGGTATGAAGAACTTATTGTCTAACCTTGAGGTAGGAACTTAGATGCACCTTCTCATCTTTAGGGAATTAATCCTAGATCCTTGAGTAACCTAAAGGCTTATACTGAGATTATTTCATTGTGATAGTGTCCTAAATTGAGTGTCTTTTAAGTCACATCCTTGATACCCTTGTGTAGGATCCACCACAATGGAGTGTGGATTCATTAGTCTGTATTCCTTGATTATTAAATAGAATTGAATGAACTAATAGAACTATCAATGAGAGATGATAGTGTATATCCATAGAACTAATTTATTTTAGTAGGAAATAGAGTTGGTTGATTTACCTTGAATATAACTATGGAGTTTCAGTCTTATCTTAGGTAATTAGATATGTACAGTTCAGTTCAGGATAAACATCTCAAGTTCAAGAGTGTTATAAGTAGGGAATTGAATACTTAGTTTGAGAAAACAATTTGTGATAGGGTTCTACCTCTTATCATCATGCATTTCGATTAGTGCAGTTAAGCAAACTAAGTGCTTCAAGTTACCTTTCTTAGAACATCATAAGTATGCTTGTAATTAGGGTATTTAACGGCTTAGTTTGAGAGAATAAATTATGACCGGGTCCTACCTCTTATCATCATGTGTTTCGATAAATGCAGTTAAATAAACTAAGCGTTAAAGTCACATTTCTTAGAAACATACCGACTATGTGCATACAACCCTTCAATTGGTGTGTTTAAATAATTTTAGTAATTCCATTCAATGGATTAGAATTAAGAGTCAGAATTCATTTAGATGAATTCTGCACGATGGAGATAAATGGAATCATTACTTGATATTAAATTGTTTCTGGATTTTGATGATTAAATCATATAGTCATAAAAGCCTTGGCATATCATAAAATGCATAAGTCATGTCAGCATTAGCAGAGCAAATGAGCTCACCTAAGGACTTTATTAGCAGAGCGTTCACTCACCTAGGATCTGTAGGGTGTCATGCAGCACCAAGTTAGCATATCAGTGGCATACATGTGGTGCCCTGTCAGCTAATCCACAAGATTAGGTCAATGGGAGGTGTTTCACTCTAGTAAATCTCTCACTTATCATTAGATTAAGGTAAGATCCTTAATCTACTAATAAGGGTAGGATGTGCCCTGAATATTTGCAGTGGAATCATTCACTAAGTATATATAATCAGAGTGTGGAAGCAAGAAAGGTAAAATACTACATCCAATTCACCATAATATAAGAAAAATAATAATGCAGCTTAGAATAAAAGAGTACAGTAAGAAAATTATCATAGGTACTTGTATTATTACAAACATTAAATAAGTTTTAAATGAAAAAAAAAATAAAGCTCTCTAGTGGTAGCACACTTCTCCTCCTGAATCTAATTTTCAGAAGGCTCGACTGTCTCAAATAACTAAGAATCTATCATTGTCGGTTTCACAATGATAGGACCCCAGCCAAAGAAAAAAAAATTCTAGTTAGATATTTTGTCTAAGTATATTTTAGGCTGTTAAGTTCATAAGTATTATGATAACACTATTTTACTTAGACTATAAAGCAAGCAAAGCATATGGGTGCAACAAGCATACAATGGAAGGAATAAGCTATAAATAAAAGCATTTATAACTAAGCAACATGTGAGGTAAGAGAACATACCTCAATACCAAAGCTATGATAAGGATATGCATATAAGTATAAGTAAAGAAAATACTGAAAGAAAATACAGAAAGAAAAAACTCATCCTAAACATGCTTATGATCATATGAAGCATGCAGATTTAAAAGAAAGTAATCTAATTATGGTATGTATAAGTAAGCAGATAGAAATCTAGCATCCTATAAGTATATAAGTAAGTAAGTAAGGTAAATGCTATCTACAGTAAAATAATAGTAAAACAAAAAAGTAAGTATATAAAGACTGCCATATCACAAAGTTGTCCAATCGGGCCATATTAATTCACATAGCCTTTCTGGGCTAGGGCACAATTCCCATAGCCTTTTTAGGCTAAGGCAGAAACAGAAGTGAGGAAGTAGAAAATACACATGCAATAAGTTTTAGCTTTTTTTTTACTTCTATGGATAAGTACAAAAGTAGTTGAGGAGTCCAGAACGTCTGCAATACTATTTGGGTTCCAACTAAATACAACACTCCACAATGAGTAATGCTATGTTATCCCTTATTTCTCCTTACTCCCAGTCCAGGGGAAGTAAAAGTGCACAATAACCAACTAGAAACTAAACCCAATGCAAATATTACCCTAATTAATCTATGTTTTCATTTCATACAGAAATGCTATCTTATATGATATGTTTAAGGTAATGGCATAAAGACAAGGAATACAAAAGAAATAAGTAAATTAATAGTAAGCAAGGGACTCTATTATACATAGTTGATATCTATTATTATCTACTTAATCAATTCTAACTATTTTAAGTTAATATAAGTTCAGGATCTTCAATTTCTACTATCAAATATAACTTGAAAACATGGCCATATAAGTTAAAAGCAATTAAAACTGATCAGGTTTTAATTTAATTCAATTAATATTACTAACAAGTTAAATAAATAATCAATACGTCATATTTGATGAATTTAAACATTTTAAGCTAAGATCTTATCAAGATCTACTAAGCTAATGATTATAAATTAAATACCATAAATTGAGTTTGACTTCATAATCTAAAAGGTAAAGCTTAAGGACTAAAGTTTAAGTCTAATTGTGAACTAATAATCAAGGCAAATTCTATTAAGCATAATTAGACTTAATGGAATGATCTCCTAGTCTTAATATAAAGTTAGAAGATAAAATAATCATAATTAAAGATAAAAAATTAGAAACTAATAAAACCAAGGCTTGATTTATTGAATAACCCACTTATTCAATGAATGAAATCTAACCTAGTATTTAATCCTAATTTTAAGGAAAAGATCTTAAGGTGAAGTGTAGATCCTAAGAACTCCTAATAAATAAGTTTGGGAATTTTAGGAGTTGATGATCATTTTTACAATCTATCTTTATGTGCTATCTTAATTTACTCAAATAAGTTAGAAGGTGTGATTAAGGCTAAGTTAGAATGCATTAATTTAACTTAGGATTTTCAAGACTTGAAATGGGAATTTTATCAAATTACTTTATGATTTGGATTAAGGGCCTTAATTAATTACAGATTAGTTTTATTACCAATTTTAATGATTTAAATGATATTTTAGAAGTTAAGGATACTTAACCTAAATTTGGGGCAAAATGATAATTTTTCCCCTACTTTAAAGGTCTAAATTGCTACTTATTGATTAAGAGCTTTAAATTGATTTTTCTTGATGACATATGATTCCTTTCTTCCTAATATGAAGATAAACACTAAGTACTTCAAATTTGGACAAGTGTTAAGTCCTATGGGTTTAATTAATAATTTTGACTAAAAAGAGCAATTTAGTAATTTTACCTAGTGAAGTCTAAAATTTCAGTCAGTTTATTGTTGTTTATTGTCCAAGGATTCTATAGAATCCAAGAACATTGAATTCTGATGTTTATTGGTTAAGTTATAATTAATTTCATGTTAGGGTCAAATGTGTAATTTTAGGGTTTAATAAAGGGTCAAAAACCTAACTTTTTCATTTGATGTTCAAATTCAGCAAACTCAGTGGCAATAGCTTTCCTATATCACACTAAGTACTTTAACTAAGAGTAGACCCAAATTGAACTTCAATTGGTTAAGTTATGACTTAATTAAGTTCTAGGGTGATTATGGCAAATTTAGGATTTTAAGTGGTCAAACCAAAATTTTATTTTAGTTTATTGTTAATTAGGTTTTTTTAATCTAAATGATATATTGGATGACCTAATTTGAAGCTCAGTTTACTAAGTTATGGCTAAACTAATTTTTAGGTAATTAAGGGTAATTAAGGAAGGGTCATAAAAGTGATTAGTCAAAATATTAACCTAATAACAAAATGAATTATATCAGATTAATCTAGATATTATCCTGATTAAAAATGAGATCCATGTTGATTATGTTTGGGTCACTAGGTACAATATTATGTATATTTGAAGTTTTCTAAAATTTAGGGTTAAGTGTGGAGGTCCTAAAATATCACTATATTAAATAAGCACCCTACAAAAAAATTAACACTACCATTATATCCCTCTCATTTTTTTTGAGCAAAATAAGATATATATTTAATATATTTGAACTTATGGATTAAGAGATATGAGGGTTTAAAGTTTCTAGATTTAATTTAATTTAATTATTAATACTAACTGATTTAATTTAAACTAACAATATTATTTAATTTAATTAATCATCTCTACAGGTTCTGGCAGCGGCGAGCCCCACAGGTATACGTGGCAGCCGAGGATTCGTTGGGCTGAGGGAGTGGGACCCATGGGCTCGTAAAGAAATACACAGTGGTCCCATCTGAAGACACGTGGCAGCTTCAGGTTGAATGTGGAACTATGGGCGGGGCCCACAGGATCTTACAACGGACAACAACAGACGGAACACTGGGCGCCATAACACGATATTCAGTGGCTGATGCAGATGACATCCAGTGACTTCAGGAGGCTGACAATGCAACCTGGTGGACCCCACAACCCACAAACAAAGGACACGTGGGCCTGGCTGATGTGGCGCGGGTCGGGTTCGACCCGACCCGGCTCAATGAAAAGCCCCTTTGTCTTCGATAGGGCCGAAGATAGAGAACTAGGGCTTAAAGAGTGGCGGTGCTCCCATCGGTACCACGGACCAGCATGCACGGCAACAGCTAGGGCTCGATAAGACCTACCCGCCGGCGGTCAAATCGACGGCTAAGGAGGTTTGGACCGGAAGCATATTCAAACCCTAGATCCTATGCTACGGGGACGGGGCGAGTGACTGTAGGTCACTGTGGATGCATGCCATAATTGGCTTGATCGAGCCTGATCAAACCCGATCAATGTTTAATCGAGAGCATGATATAGCTAAATGAAATTGATTGCAAGCAATTAGAACGGTATCGAATGAGGTCAAGGCGTACCTTAGTCGATGATTGAGGATGAAGGAGGTCGCTCACAAATCAAAAGCTCCTCGATCATGCTAAAGGGCGGCCTAGGATTGTAGGAGGGGAGTTATGGGGGTCTTGGCAGAGTTTGCGAGGCCCGGGGTTGCGGTGAGTGGCCAACAGGCGCAGGAGTACCGAGTGTCGACGATTGACACGCGCGGTGACTTCTACGGGGGAGATAAAGGCTCGGCCATCAGATCGCGTGATCTAATGGCTGAGATTAGCCGTTAGATGCGACGACACAGAGAAACGGCAGGGCTTCGAGCAGACGACTTTGTTAAGGATTTTAACAATAAAAGAAATTAATATATTTTAATTTCTTAATTTCTTAATCAAAATTAAATGGCTAATTGCATTCCAAAAATTTTTAGATATTCACTCCTAGCTAATTGAGGGGTGAGGAATGCAATGGTGAAATTGGATTTCAATTTCGATGAGTATTTAAATATTAAAGTATTCTTTCGGGGTATTTTTACTGTATTAAAATATTCGACAAAATTTTGACGACTTTCAATTTCCACCAATATATCACCCCTAGAAATTTTGGGGGCAATGAGCACAATGGCAAAGTTTAATTTTTGATCTAAGGTCAAAATAATTAAGTCAATTTTTAGGGTTTCTAGACTTTCCAAAATTAGAGTTTGATCCATTTTACCCTTGATTTGAACTAGGTCTTGGTGGTGAGCTCCTAATGAATTAATAAGTGCAGTAGGATTAAAATCATGACTTAGATTAGTCCTAACTGGTTAAAGTAACAGCTTGGGTTGTTACAGACTCCCCCACTTAAGAACAATGCTGTCCTCGACATCACTCAAGTGAAAAGAAATAATGGAAAATTTAAGGAAATGAATTGAAATGATAAGGGACTAAGGAAGTGCTTGGGTTCTCAAATAACTTTGGGTACTTGGACTGCATGTCTGACTCTTTCTCACAAGTAGCTTCGCCTTGAAAATGATTCTTCCATTGAATCTTGACCATAGGGATAGAACGGTTCCTTAGTTGCTTCTGATTACGGGCCAAGATTCAGATTGGTTTTTTAGTATATGATAAGTTGGGCTGGATTTCATTTTCTAGAAATTGAACCAAATAAGAGGGATCCCTGAGGCATATTCTCAATGATGATAAGTGGAACACATTGTGCACGGCTACAAAATCATTTGAAGATTCAATCTGTACGCGAAGGAACCTACCTTGGCTACTATCTCAAATGGACCAACATAATGGGGACTGAGTTTTTTTGCTATGACAAACCTGAAGACTCCTTTTGTTGGATTGACTTTTAAGTAGGCAAAATCTCCAACTTTAAATTCTATAGGATGGTGATGAATGTTGTGGTATTTGCTCTAATGGTCCTGAGCTATACAAATCCAGTGTTAAATTAGCTGAACCTTCTTATTAGTTCTGTCAACCAGTTCTGATCCATACAACTAAACACTGCCCATTTCAGACAAAGCCAATGGAGTGCCACACTTCCTATCGTACAGGGTTTCATATGGAGCCATCTTTATGCTAGCTTGAAAACTATTGTTGTATGCAAACTCCACTAGTAGGAATTGATCTTCCTAGGATCCAACAAAATCAAGAATACATAGTCTAATTAGATCATCAAGAACCTAATTTACTCGCTCTATTTGCCCATCCATTTGTGGATGAAAAGCTGTACTCATTGCTAGGGTTGTTCCTAGATCTTGATAAACTGCCTGGCAGAACTTGGAGGTATATCTACTGTCTCCTATTGATTTAGGAATTCCATGCAGTCTGATTATCTCATTAATATAAAGCTTGGCGAGTTTCTCGATTGAGTCAGTTTGACGAATGGGAATTAAATGAGCAGACTTTGTCAATCGATCAACTATGACCCATATAGCATCGGCTCCAAACTTTGCACGAGGCAATCCCATGATAAAGTCCATTGATATATTCGACCACTTCCATTTGGGAATCTCAAAAGGATGAAGCAGATCACCAGGTTTTTGATGCTCTGCCTTAACTAGATTGCAAGTATGTCACTTTACAATAAAATTGGTGATGCATTTCGTCATTCCAGGCTACCAGAAGAATTTCTTCAAATCTTGGTACATTTTTGAGCTCCTAGGATGCACTTGATACCCATAGTTATGACCCTCAATTAGAATATCACTATTCATTGGCTTTGGGATCCAAAGATGATTATCATGTATATTCTGCCCTTCTGAAAGTTTAGCTCTGCATGACGACCACTTTCAATTGCAAATTTGAAGTTCAAGTAGTCCTCATCCTTTATTTGAGATATAGAAACATCTCTATGAAAGGTTGGCTCTACATTTCTCATGGAGATAATCTCACTTAATAAATCACCATGCACATGCTTGATGTTCAATTTATGGAATTCGTCTTCTAGTAGGCTCACCGAAATGATGGAATTTAAGGTAGCATGATGGCTAAGTGCATCATCTACCACATTCTCTTTTCCCAGATGACATTGAATATCTAGGTCATTATTGCTTATTAGCTCTAGACATCTTCTCTACCTGCAATATAACTCCCTTAGAGTGAATATATACTTGAGACTCTGGTGATCAGTGAATATGGAACAATGGATCATATAAGTAGTTACACCAAATATTTAAGGAGAACACTATAGCTACTAGCTCGAGGTCATGGACAGGGTAATTCCTTTCGTGAGTCTTTAACTTGTGAGAAGAATAAGCAATGACCTTCCCTTCTTGCATTAGCACAACACCCAGCCTACCCCAGAAGCATCAGTATAGACTTGGTAGTTTGGCCCTTCTTTAAAAAAAACTAGAACTGGAGTAGAGGAAAGTGCATCCTTTAGGGCTTGAAACACTTCTTCACATTCTAGAGACCAATCGAATGGTATGACCTTCTGGGTTAACTTGGTCAGTGGAGAGGCAATCTGAGAAAAACCTTTAACAAATTTCTGATAATAGCTTGCTAATCCCAGAAAGGCTTTGAATATTGGTTACTGATTTTGGTTCAACCCATTCTTGAATGGCACTGACCTTGTTTTGATTGACTCTAATACCTTGGGCATCTACGACATGCCCCAGAAAAGCTACTGAATCGAGCCATAATTCACATTTGGAATACTTAGCATAAAGGTCGGGGTCACGCAATTCTCCCAACACTATTCTTAGGTTGCTCTCATGCTCCTTCTTGCTCTTGGAGTAGGTCAGAATATCATCGATGAAGATGATGATAAACTTATCAAGGTAGGGTTTGAGAATGCACTGCATTATATCTATCAAAATAGAGGGTGCATTAGTTAACCCAAACAATATTACTAAAAACTTGTAGTGTCCATAATGAGTCCTAAATGATGTCTTTTATAGCCCAATCACAGGTTGATCTTCGAGAACACTTTGGCTCCTAACAATTGATCGAACAATTTATCTATACGAGGCAATGAGTACTTATACTTGATTGTGACTTTGTTCAACTCTTGATAGTCGATACACATAAGCATCAAACCATCTTTCTTCTTCATGAACAGTACTGGTGCTCCCCATGAGGATGAACTAGGTCTATTAAGACCCTTCTCTAGCAGCTCCTGCAACTATTTATTCAGCTCTTGCAGTTCCTTGGGCTCCATACAATAAGGGTATTTGGATTTGGCTTGTGTTCCAGGAATTATATCTATTTCAAATTCTACTTCCTGAGTGGGTGGAAGACTAGGCAAATCTACAGGGAAGTCATTGAAGAATTCACAAATAATAGGATTTTCAATTATGGGAACATTATTCTTCTTTTCACCTAGTATTTTTACTATGTAAGCTCTACAACCCTTTTTTACTAACCTCTTGGCTTCTATGGCATTAATTAATGAAGCTCGGGTACTAATTTTGCCGATGAACAATTTGGCTTGACTACCACTACCTAAGATGATTTTCTTCTTTTGGCAGTTGATAGTGGCATTATGCCCATAATTATGTCAAAATTTGCTATAGGTAGAACTACGAGTTTGGCTTCAAATTCCTTAACTCCAATAGGAATTTGTATTTTGCAAAACTGACGAGCTGGCATATGGGCTCTAGTACTACTCAGTGAAGAAGAAAGATTTGCTAGGCAATAAAGTGGCAGGTTGAGGGACTTTATCCAACTTTTGAAAATAAAGGAGTGACTAGCTTTAGTGTCAAATAATGTGTTGCAAGGTTTATTGTTTACACATACTGAACTTATTTACAGATGCAATAAATTACTAATTGCATTAAGTAATTATAAAAATAGATTAGTTCAAAAGTGTATACCTGATACCACATGATTGTCCTCAGTAGCCTCAATTGGGGTGAGGGCGTAGACACGAGCAGGATCGGCAGACCTATTATTGTAGCTCTACCGTGGTGGCAATCTTGGAGCATTTGGATGAGGGACAATGGCTATCTTGCATCGTTGAGCGGTGGAAGAAGGTAATGCTGCTGTCGACTGGGGGTTCCTTCCACATATGTCGAAGACTTGTTGAGGCTTAGAGAAATCAATTTGATCATTGTCGATGGTATCTGTGGCCATACATTAAAAGTAGGAGTAACTTGGCCTTCCACAGTCATAACAGTTGCCAGTCCCATGGTAGCACCGACCGTAAGGATGAGGTCGAGTGCAGCCATTGAAGAGGTTGGTGGGCGGAGCTTTGGCTTTGAGCTCGTACACTCTAAACCTCTTTGGGTGTTCATACTGGTAAAAGGTTGACCCAATGCTCTTCTTGGGTCCTTCTTCTGATTGGTCCTGCTCCACCACTTTGGCTGTTTTCAGGAGCTTGGTGAAGTTTGACAGACAAAGGGGCACAACTTGGCTTCTAATAGAAGCTCGCAGTCTATAATGAAATTGGTGGCAACGATCTGCCTCTATGGGAACCAAGTTGGTGGAAAACCTTGCAAGATGTTGGAACTCAACTTCGTATGCTGACACAGAGCAATTCCCTTGCTGCAGCTTTAGGAACGTATCCCCCAAGTTGTGTATGCTAGATAGGGGGATATACTTAGCTTGGAACACTTCGACAAATTTGTCCCACGTGATGTCTTCAATGCTGATATTAGCGAATTGAAACTGTGGGTAGTATCCCACTAGTACTCAACTTCATCTTGCAGAAGGTGGGTGGAAAGCCAAATCACTTTAGAGTTGGGACATTTGATGCTAGTTAGATTCCTTTCCACCATCTTTAGCCAACATTCAGTATCGATGGTTGAAAGGCTCCTTATGAATGTGGGGGGCTGCAGTGGAGGAAGCTATGCAACAGTCCATCTTCAGACTGTACATGGTGTTGGAAGGAATAGTAAGGTGCAGAGGCTACTTTGGAAGTAGGGCAATTTTGATTCAGATGGGCTATTAGTAACCGCTCCATTCTCTCAGCCTGTTTGGCTTGAGATTCTGCCATTTCCTCTACTTGTTTGGTGTGAGAATATGCCATCATCTTAACCACCTCGAGCAGTGCATTTAGCTCGTTGGACAAGCTACCAGATGCGGCGAGATGGTGACTGTGCGGGATTCATGGATTTTCCTAAATTTTTGAAAAATAACACTATTTTAAAATTTAGGGAAGCAAAATGTACTTGTCCATTTACTACTCATTTTAATTTAAAATTCATGAAATAGAGAATATACAATAGAGAGCATAAAAGAAATCACTAGAACATCCATCTAACACATCTATCTAATATAATCCGTAATGAACTGCGAGATGGAAGTCTTCAAATGTAACTTCTCACTGCTCTCTTCTTCACCTACGGGTGAGTTCCTAGTAAGTATCGATCCACCAGTCTTCGGCTTGGTCTTGGAGAAGAAGGGACACCAGGGCAACTTGGGTGTTGTCAGGACACTCTATTGCTTCAAGCACGAAGCTTACTCACTTTAGTCACTCCTTGGCTAAAATAAGAAAGTTGAATTCTCTGAAGACGGCATGCTAAGGCATCCAATCCAGCATTCGTACTCCCTGTTCTGATACTACTTTGATATACCTTCCATACCATTGGCCAAACTAGAAGAGAAACTCCTATATGGACTCAAACCTTCTAAAGTACTCCCATATTGACATCTTCAAGTGTCTAATGATTCCACAAGTTAAATTAAGGCCAATTAGTTTGGTTGAATAGTCATAATTCATCAAGTTTAATCAAATGTTTGCCTTGTTAATTTGAGTAGTTCACTTATGAGTTGAGTTTTATGAGTGAGCGTAGTATATAGCTATATAAGTATTTCTAGTCTATGTATTTTATTCTGAACATGAGATTGTGGTACTTTGGATGTAGCTCTAGTATTTAATTAGTGACTGATTTGTCAAAAGAACATACTATTAGGTAAAGAGGAATGCAAATTCCAATCTGATATTTTATGGTGTTCTATGTTACCAACTGTGTCGCCCCACCCCCTAATCCACAAGATTAGGTCAATGGAAGGTGTGCTACTCTGTCAAATCCCTCACTTATCATTATATTAAGACAAGATCCTCAATCCACTAATAAGGGAAGGATGTGCCCTAAATATATGCAGTGGAATCATTCGCTAAGTATATACAATCACAGAGTGCGGAAGCAAAAAAGGTAAAATATTACATCCAATTCACCTTAATATAAGAAATAATAATGCAGCTCAAAACAAAAGAGTACAGTAAGAAAATAATCATATGTACCTATATTATTACAAACATTAAATAAGCTTTAAATGAAAAAAAAAATAAAGCTCTCATCCTCACAAGAATAAAAGAGAAACTAGGCTAAGGGTCTCCAGCGGCAGCACACTCCTCCTCCTAAATCTGATCTTTAGAAGGCTCGACTAACTCAAATAACTATAAATCTACCATTGTCGGTTTCACAATGATAGGGCCCCAGCCAAAGAAAAGAAAAATCTAGTTAGATAAATTATTTGTTCCGCTGCGGCGCGCTGTGATAGTCACATTTCAATTCATGTTCCGTTACGGTGCGCTGTGGCAGCAGTGCTCCAAACGTATTTCCTGCACATAAGTTAGTATCTTTTTCATTTGGTCGCTGCAACGTACGCTGAGGCGTGCTGCGGCGTGCTACAACGGACAACTTGCGAGATCACTATTCAATTAGTTTTACTATAGTTTTATAAAATAAAAATTCACCTGTTGCGGTGTGCTACAACAGACAACTTGCAGGATCACTATTCAATTACTTGTTTATAAGGTTTTAATAATCAACGATAAATGACACTGTAGTGTGCTGCGGCGCATCGTGGCGCACTGCGGCGCACCGTGACGCATTGCGGCGTGCAACTTGCATATTTACTGTTCAATTATTCGTCTATAAAGTTTTAATAATCAACAAGAAATGACGCCCCAGCTCCCTGCGGCGCGCCATGGCGTGCTGCGGCGTGCACCTTGCATTCTTACTAATCAATTACTCGTTTATATGATTTTAATTTATTCTTATCAATATAACGTTGTGGCGAGTCGTGGCATGCTGTAGCGTGAAACTTGCGTTTTTACTAATCAATTACTCGTTTATATAATTTTAATTTATTCTTATCAATATGATGTTGTGGCGAGCCGTGGCGCGCTGTAGGTCTTGCTCCAGGTCTGTAGTTCTACTTCCATATAAGGCATTTTTAAGGGGACGACATGGCGCGCTGCAGCGCGCTCGGCAGTTTTTATCCAGAATTTGGTAAATCATCCTTTGCAGTTTGTTTTTTTTCATTTTTCTGAAAAGACATCAATTTCTACTCAAAGTATAGGGAAATATGTAGATATGAATGCTTAAACACTTGATTTTTGCTACAAATTATGGCTATATCAATGCAATAACTCAAGTTTCTTACCTTTTAGCTCCCTTCCAACTTTGGAGAATGAAATTTTCTTTAGTTTGCCTAGCATGCAGTCTTCACAGAAATCCAAGTCTAGTGACTTCAGTCCTTGGAGCTTCCTCTTTGACTATAAGGATTTCAATCCCCTCTCACTCATACGGACAAGCCTCCGCTGCCATAGATCCGCATCTATCTCTTCTGCAGTTGCAATAGTATCAAATACTTTATTGATCAGATAAAGTGTACCTTCCATATTGCTCTGTGCAATAATGAGTGCACCCTTGGTGACCCTCCACGAGACTCCTGTGAAACAATTATTGTAGCCCTCTCTAGCAAACTAGCTCACTGAGATCAGATTTTTCCTTAGACATGGTTCATGTCTAACATACTTGAGCTTTCAAACTGCGACGCTTGGTAGCTTAACATCCACATCACCTCTGCCAATGATGTCAAATGCCTTATCATCTCCAAGATACACTTTCCCCAAGTCACCCTTGGTGTAACTCTTGGAGGTATTCCTCGACAGAGTTGCATGAAAGGATGCTCTCGAGTTCACAACCCATGACTTTGTATTGACAAGTGAAAGAATTAAAGCATCCTGATCCTCCTCAGCATAAACATTCACAGTGGAATTCAGCATCTTTACACCACCACTTGGCTTTTTTAGGGTAGGGCAGTCCTTCTTGAAGTGACCTGCCTTCCCACAGTTCCAGCATCCATCTTTGCCTTTCCAGGTTTTGAGTTTTCTTAATGAGACATTGACCTATTTTTGTTATGTCTCCTTTCAACATGCCTTCCCTTGCTTTCAGCATTTAGTGCAAAGGTATATGCCTCTCCATGAGATTTCATCCGCACCTCCTCATTCAGCACAAGCCCAATAATGTCACCGAATTTCAACAATGCATTTCCTGATGAATTGCTGATGGCTATAGCCAGTCCCTTCCCAACTATTTGGCAATGAAGAGAAAAGTAACAAAGCTCGGACCTCGTCATCAAAACTGATGCACACCGAACTCAAATGGCTCGTCACGGTGTTGAATACATTGAGGTGTTCAGTCACTGAATAGCCATCCATCATCTTTATATTAAGCAATCTCTTCATCATGAAAATCTTATTTGAAGCTGAAGGCTTCTCATATATCCTCATCAGAGTATTCAGGAGATCTACAGTAGTTTTCTCATTAACAATGTTAAAAGTAACAGAAGAAGACAGTGATAAATGAATCAAACCCAGTGTAGTTCAATTAAGAATAACCCATTCTTCATCAATCATAGCTATAGATTTCTTGTCAGCTCCTTTCAATGAAAGTTACAACTTCTTCTGGTAGAGCAGATCATTCATCTGTATTTTCCAGAACGCAAAGTTCGTTCTGCTAAATTTCTCAATCTTGTGTCTCATCTCTTCGGCCATTGCTCCCACTCAAACAAGCAAACCCTAAGACCAACAAGGTAACCTCTCTCTCTCTCTAATACCACTTGTCTGTATAATACATGACAAAGACTTCAGCACACTCTCTTCACTGCGAAAGCATTTTCACAAGAGAGTACACTTTGAATTTGAGGACCAAGGTTGCGTTGATGGTTACCAAGAAATCTTATAATCACAAAACCACAAGTTTAAGGTCACAGCACATGCATGCAAGTTCACAGCACACAAAAAACATTGAGACACAAAAATATACGTGGAAAATCCAAGAATGGAAAAAATCACAGAACCACACCATAAGAAAATCCACTAGAATTACTTGAAGGTTATAAAGTTACAAAGATCTTATCACCTCAGCACAAATGCTCTAGCTCTTACTCTAGAATGGAGATGAGAGGAAGCATCCACCACCTGGAATTTCTCTTCCAACATGCAATGGCTAACTTGTATTGCAGCATCCTTAGGATTCAACTTAGGGATCTTCTCCTCATAGTAGCTTCCAGCCTTCAATCTGAAATGTCAACATTATATTTTCCTCCCAACTTATCAGCGTAAGTACCCAGCTTCATTTCGAACCCTAAAAGGTTCAAAATACCCTCAAATTTGCTTAGGGCGTAACCTAAACCGAAGCAACTTTTCACCAGGTGCTACGGTGCGCCGTAGTGCCCGCGTCTCAGGTTGAGCTCGCTGCGGCATGCCGTAGCACCCGCGTCTCGGGTTGAGCCCGTTGCAGCTCCATGTAGTGCCCGCGTCTAAGGTTGAGCCCGCTGCCGCATGCTGTAGCGCCTGCATGTCGGGTTTGAACCCACTGCGGCGCGCTGTAGAGCCCGCATCTCGGGTTTGGACCCGCTGCGGTGTGTTGAAGTGCCCTCATCTCGGGTTTGGACCAGTTGTGGCGCGTTGTAGCACCAATTTTTATCATGGCACACTGTAGCACCTGCTTCTCAGTTGCTGACCGCTGAGGCGCATTATAGAGCCTCAATCTTGGGTTGGGACTGCCTGGGCGTGCTGCAGTGCCTATGTTGTTCCTAGACACTAATAGGTCTCCACAACATAGCAAACCACAAACACCCATGCTAAGAAGATCTACAAGAGTCATAAGACCACCACAGAGGTACTCTCCTTCCTTGTTCTATTTGTTACTAATGGATGGAGGTGAACCAGAAAACTTAAAAGAGTCACTTCAAGTTGAAAATTCAATCAAGTGGGAGCCTTCCATGAATGATGAAATGGCATCACTCATGTCAAATGGGGTGTGGGAGTTAGCACCATTACCACCTGGGAAGAAGGCCCTTCAAAACAAGTGAGTTTATAGGGTAAAGGAAGATTCGAATTGGAGCAAGCACTACAAGGAGAGACTTGGAGTAAGGGGTTTCCAGCAAAGGCATGGGGTCGACTATGGTGAGATCTTTGCCCCAGTTGTGAAGATGGCAACCATCAGGGTTGTGCTGAATATCCTTGCAGTTGAGGATTTGCATCTAGAGCAAATGGATATTAAAACTGCATTTCTTCACAAAGAGCTGGAGGAGAAGTTGTACATACAACAACCTGAAGGGTGCATGGCTCAAGAGAAAGGAAAATATGAGTTAGTGTGCAAGCTCAAGAAGAGCCTTTATGGCTTGAAGCAAGCGTCAAAGCAGTGGTACAAAAGATTTGACAAGTTCATGTCCGAATTATGGTACAAGAGATGCCAGGTGGATCATTTTTGTAACATAAAATAGTGTAAGTTCTTCTATATCATTCTATTGTTGTATGTGGATGATATGTTGATCATGAGATCGGACATGGAGGAGATAAGGATGTTGAAAGAGCTTATGTCAAAGAAGTTTGACATAAAGTACTTGGGGCTGGCCAAGCAGATTCTTGGAATGAGAATAAATAGAGAAAGAGGTGTAGGAATTCTGAAGGTGTCGCAGAAAGAATATGTTGAAAAGGTGTTGAAAATATTCAACATGAGTGAAGCAAAGCCAGTGGGCACTCCCTTAGCAAGTCACTTCAGCTTATCAAAGGAGCATATGTCAAAGTTTGAAGAAGAGAATGAGCATATGCTTAAGGTTTCTTATGCTTAAGCAATTTGGAGCTTCATGTATGTGATGATCTGCACGAGACCGGATATTGCCCATTCAGTGGGAGTGGTTAGCAGATTCATGGGAAACCCAAGAAAGCACCATTGGGATGCGGTCAAGTGGATCCTAAGGTATCTGAAAGGCACAACGAGCAAAGCTTTATTCTTTGGAAGATCTGAAATTGTTTTACAGGGTTATATAGATTCAGATCTTGTAGGAGATATTGATAGTGGGAGAATCACTACATGTTATGTGTATACTTTAGGAAGTGCAGTGGTGAGCTGAATCTCTAGGCTACAAAATATCGTATTGCTATCTACCATGGAGGTAGATTACATTGCCATTACAGAGGAAAGTAAGGAAATGATCTGGTTAAAGAGTTTCATGGAAGAATTGGGTAAGGAGCAATATGATGTGAAGCTCTACAGTGATAGTATGAGTTCTATTCATCTAGCAAAGAATGTAGCATTTCATGCCAGGACAAAGCAGATTCAACTCTATTACCATTTCATCCAGACATTATTGGAAGAAGGACATCTTAGATTGGAGAAGATCTACACTTCTAAGAAACTAGTCGATACGCTTATTAAAGCTGTAACAGTGGAAAAGCTAAAGATATGTGCAACTTCTGTTGGCCTCAGTATGTGAAGAGAGAGCGAGGGTGAGCCACACCACGTTCTTGATAAGAATGGAAGAAGACAATGAAGAATCAAAGTAGGGAGTGGAGGAGATTTCCTAAAGGTCTCCAAGTAGGAGATTGTTGTGCTATGGAGACCATTTAGTACATCATGAAGATGCTAGTGGTTCTCCGATGAGCTTCCAGGAGGTTCCAAAGCGATTCAGAGCAAGAAGTGAAGTCCAAAAATAGCACAGGCGCTGCAACGCGATGTGAAGCATCGTAGCGCACACTGGCAATCCCAACCCAAGATGGAGGCGCTATAGCGTGCCTCAGTGGTCGGCAAATAGAGAAACAGATGCTATAATGCACACAACAGAAATTAGCGCTGCAGCGTGCCGCAGTGGGTGCCAATTCGAGATGCGGGCGCTACCATGCAGTCCTGAGATGCGGGTGCTACCTCGCACCGCAGTGGGTGCCAATCTGAGATGCAGACGCTACCGCACACCACAGCGAGTTCCAACCCGAGATGCCGATGCTACAGTGCACCGCAGTGGGTGCCAACCCGAGATGTGGGCACTACGGCGTGCCGGAGTGGGTCCAAACCTGAGAGTCAGCGCTACGGTGCACCGTAGCTCCTGGCAAAAATCTGCTACAGTCTAGGTTATTTCCTAAATAAATTGGAGGGAATTTTGGACCTTTTAGGGTTCAAATTTTAGTAGGTACTTAAGCATAACAGTTGGGAGGAGATCAAGATGTTGGCATTTCAGTTTGGAGGCTATGTCTTGCTGTGAGGAGGAGATTCTAAAGAGAAACTTTAAGGAAGTTGTTGTGCAAGATATCCCTTGCATGTTGGAGGAGAGACTCCTGGTGGTGGCTGCTTCCTCTCCTCTCCATATTAGAGTAAGAGCTAATATATTTCAGCTAAGGAGATAAGTTCTTTACAACTCTCTAACCTTTAAGTCTTTATAGTGGAATCTTTTATGTGATGTGGCTCCGTGGTTTTTAGTTCTTGGGTTTTCCATATAATCTTTGGTGTTTGGATATTTTGTGTGTTGTGATCTCTTGCATGCATGTGCTGTAATTTTATTCTTGTAGTTTTATAATTTCAAGTTGTTTGGTAACCGCCAACGCAACCTCGATCCAAAATAAAAAAGAGCGCACTCTATCAAATCATTTTCGCTGCGATTATTGTGTGCTGGATGTTCTTCGTGCTCAATTACCAACATTGGGCACGTACGTGGGCCTCGTTTACAAGCCCAGCTTTCCTTCTTCTCGACGTTGCTTGGAACGCAGATGGAAAAGAAACAAAAACCCTAAAATGACTTTGGGTTTACCATTTTGGCTAGTGCAGAGAGTCTCAAAAATAGACAAGAGCAAGGAAAATAGTGCAAGTAGAGCTGAGAACTATGCGACAAGTTCTCAAGCTCACTTGCACCTTTCCTTAAGAGCTCTATCAAGAGATTTGATGTTTGAGAACCAAGTTCCCATCAACTTTGCTCTGTTGCTCAACAAAGTAGAAGGGATGAGAGGACATTAGAAATCCAATGGACGATGTGACCTAGTCCATTTGACCCAATGCATCCTCTCATCTAGCTAAACTGCGTGTGTAAGCGCATGATGCCATGTTAAAAGAAATCATGTTTGTGAGATATAACAATTATTATTTAATATTTGATAACCTAGATGTATAAAATCAAAGACAAATTTAAATCACAATCTCATAAAGGTTTATTTGCTAAGGTAGAACCCTAAGAGGAGTTCTCCTTGTTGCACTAAATCTGAACCTGCTGTAATTTGAGGTTAACTCCTATTCTAACAGTGTTCACTTGATTTAATTAGGCATAAAAAAATCAATTTATACATTTCAATAATGAAGTAATAACAACAAGTCCTTACAAATCCTACAATGAAACCCCTACTCTCTCCTTTTGAACAAATCGTATCTTACCCTAAGGTAAATTATATTGTTAATTAAGGAACCATCTCAAACCAAAAATCAATATTCTAAACATTATTGAAAGAAGATAAAACTTAGTATCAAAATCACCGTTCCCTGAGGACGATAAATCTTGGAACTAAACTTCCACTTATTACTTCAGATCATGTACACTTGCATGCAAGTGTAGACACAAAATTTATGTCTGTCAAGTTTTTGGTGCCGTTGCTGGGGAATGGTTCTTTTTGTATTAAGTACAATTTCTTAGTGATTAGTGATTTAGAACTTATTACTTCATACCACGTACACTTGCATGCAAGCACAAACATAAAATTTAGGTTTGTCAAGGAGTCTAGTACCTTGGAGATTTGACAAAATTTAGGGTACGATTCTTGAGGTGGCCGACGTACCTCTAGACTTTTGCCAAACCTTCAGATGTCAAGGCTGAGGAAAATAAAACAAAGAATTGGAAGAATGGGAAAGGATTAGGCCAAGTAAGGCACGCTGGAGGCTTGCGAGTGGCCATAGTACGCTCAACAGGCATTGCATAGAGTCAATCGTGGGAGACGCATAGAGAATAGATCTCGGTCGTCGAATTCTTATCTTGATCTGATGGCCAGATCATCAGATTAAAATATAGCAATCAGATCTGGCCCTGAAGACACGAAATGGTCCTGATTGCGACGAACATCACCGGATCTCCGTGGTAAGGAATTAGCCATTGGGTAAGTATAAGAAATTTTTATAAATATTTAATTTAAAAATTAATATTTAAATAATTATATTAAACATAATTATTTACTCAAATTTAAATAATCAAACGGACTCTAAAAAGTCTCAAAATTTCACCCTTACTTAATTGAAGGATGATGAACTCAAAAATGCAATCAAATTTTTGATCAGAGATTAATTTAATTATCCTAATTTTTTGAGCATTTAAATATTATTTAAATAATCATGAAACATTCGACAACTTCCAAGCAATCCTAAAATATCATTCCTAGCTAATTTGGGGGTGATGAGTCCAATGGAGAACTGCAATTTTGATTCTGAGGTCTAAATAAAATATGCATACTCAAAATTATCGGGAAAATCAGGAAATGTTGGATTATCTCAAATGATCTCTAAGTCACACGAAATTTGAGGTGGAGGCTTTTAACACAATTATAAGTGCATTGGAATAGGAATATAGTTGATTATATTACTATTTAATGGGTAACAATACTAAGGTTGTTACAATCACTTCTATTCCTATCTACCCAATAGATGGTTCTTGGATCTATGTGTGCATACTAATGAGGAAGTCAGTTATTTAAGTTAGGGAGATTGTAAAAACCCATGATAAATCTAAGATTTATAATAAATTAGGTTAATAAAATCAACACCTTTCTATAAAGAAACATATACTTTAATATGATTTTGCTGTGCTTAGGAACAAAGAGGAGCTGAATTGAAACTTGGGCTGAATTTTGACATTTTGGAAAAAAATCGCTGCGGTGCGCCACAACGCGCTGCAGCGGATCAAGACAGAGAGCTCTGCACTATCACACACTGTAGCAGATCAAGATAGAGAGCTCTGCGTAACTGCATGCTGCAATGCTCTAAAGACAGAGAGCTCCGCGCTATCGTGCGCTACAACAGATCAAGACGGAGAGCTCTGTGCTACCGTGCGCTGCAAGAGACTAAGATAGAGAGCTCTGCACTATCATGCACTGTAGAGGTCTTAAGATAGAGACACTAGCACTACTGCATGCCATAGCAGAACCAAGCATAGTCTTGGGCGCTACCGCATACCACAGCAGAAGAAATTGTAGCCTAGACTTAGCAAAAATTTAAACGCATCCGTTGTCGCGTGCCGCAGCGGTCTCAAGACAGAGACTCTGGCACTACCGCACACCACAGTGCTGTAGAACTTAAAACTTGCATGCTAAAGCACGCTGCAGCTGTCCAAAAATAGAAACACGAGTGTATGGCATGCCGTAGTGCCCATCGTAAAAACTGTCAACCAGCGACATTCAAAGCAGTATAGGGGAGAGCAAAGGGTTGAATTAATTTTCTTACACAGCAAGACATAGATGCCAACATATTACCAAGGAAATAAATGAATGATCATTAAAGGAAAATATAATTTTCTAAATAAGATTTATTGGGTGAATTAGATCTGAAATAGTTGAAAGGTGTCTATAAAATGGAGAATTGAAGATTAAGAAACGGTTCCTGATTTTGGTTAAACAAAAGAAATATTTTACCACCAGCTCCTGCAAGATAAATAGAAGGAGATTTCCACCCTCCTCCAAGGAAGGAAGAAGGCTGTATTTTTGAAAGAGAGAAGATATAGTACTGGATGTGAGGAATAAGAGCAGTAAAAAGGGAAGACAAGCAGGTGAATGCGACAGCAGTTCCTTGTTTAGTATTACCTACTAACTTAATTTCTTTCTTATAAAAGTTATGCAAAGGCTTTCTATTACTTATATACTTTTATGAATTTTCTACTTAATGGCAACCTAAACCCTCCTTGGGGCGGGTTAGGTGTAGGCATGTAACAACTTAAGAAATAGGAAGTGTGTACTCTTGAATTATCAATGAATGTATTTTTATCTTTGATTTAAATGATGTGATGAAAGAAATGGATGAGTTAATGTTAATATGAAAATATCTTGATGAATAAATGGAATTAGATATGTGAAAATCATTGAGCTCTCAATGCACTAAGAGCCAAGGGTTTGCATGTTGAGTGTCCTCGCTGCTAATGTCAGTGACAACATTAGCTGTGCGATAATGGCCAGTGCAACCCCTTGGTTCTAAGTGGATTAATTAAGTGATGAATATTAAGTAATCTCTAAGCTCCATGGCTCACCATCAGTTTATGTGCGATGTTGGTACATAGCGACAGTTACTGCACGACGTCCTACTAAACTGAGAAGTTGATGCATGTGATGCTGAGAGCCATTAGTTAAGCTCTATAGCTCATTTTAGGTTTATGCAAAGAGTATGATACATTCTGTGCTCAGGGTGATGTGACATAGCCCATGTAGCCTAATGAATCATCTCTTTGGCTAAACTTAAAATTGATGCATGTGAGCCATTAATGGAATCGAGTTCATGTGATTGAAAAGCTCAACTTTGTGAATTTCATGACATAGACGTAAGCGTAGAACTCAATCGCTAGAAGTTCACATGAAAACCTAAGTGCCATGATTGAGCATTCACATGCTCATCTTGCGCACTAGGCTAGATCTAGTCAATTTAGGAGACACTCCAGAGAAGTCTATGTCTCTCAGTTAGAATAGATCGTTCATTTCATTTACACTAAATTGATATCAAAGAGTACTTACATGAATTCTTGATATGTTGCATGCTTAAACCTAGTTCTCCCTATTTTTTCTAAAAGTATTTTTTGATAAAAGAAACTTTATTTGCTAAGATCTGGACCAATTATCAACAAAGTTAAATCCATCATTTAAATATTAGTGAACTCTAGTACACTTTAAAAACAAAACTAATACCATTCCCAGAGGATGATAAATCTTAGGATCTTATCATCCCAAATATTACTTCAGATCACGTGCACTTGCGTGTAAGTACATACATACAAAAATAGTCTTTCAACCCACTTAATTAGTAATAAGTGAAACTCTTAAATATCAAGACGACTTTTCAGATAACTGTGAAGTTCCTGAAAAGAACTCCAAAATTAAGCGTGCCGAGGTGGGAGCACACTCAAGATGGGTGACCTGCTGGGAAGTTATCTTCTGAGGGCAAAACTGTGAGGCTTTCAGGCCAAAGCAGATAATATCTTGGTGCTTAAGAGTTTGGGCTATTATAATATGTCACCATGGGGAGCCCCAGTGCTCTTTGTAAAGAAGAAAGATGGTTCGATGCAAATTTACATCGATTATCATGAACTTAATAAGGTGATCATTAAAAATAAGTACCCTCTACCACATATTGATGATCTATTTAATCAATTCGCTAGAGCTAAGATATTTTCCAAGATAGATCTAAGATTAAGTTATCATCAATTAAGAGTCAAAGATGAAAATATTATGAAAACAACATTTATAACTCGCTACAAAGCATCATGAGTTTATGGTCATATCATTTGGTCTAACGAATGCTCAATCTATCTTTATGAAGTTGATGCAAGAAATTCTTAGACCGTATTTGGATAAGTTTGTAATAGTATTCATCGATGATATTATAATTTATTCTAAAAGTAAGGAAGAATACGAAAATCATTTGAGAGCCATTCTAACTCCAAGGCATCATCAGCTATACGCCAAATATTCTAAATGTAAATTTTGGCTGGATTCTGTGGCTTTCTTAGGCCATGTAGTGGATGCCGAAGGAATCAAGGTCAATCAGAAAAAAAAAATAAGTGTCATTTAGGAATGGCCCAACCAAAGATCGTGATAGATATTCACAGTTTTCTCAGTTTAGCTAGATATTATCAAAATTTTGTTAAGGGATATTTGCAAATAGCTTTACATTTAACCAAATTAACATAGAAAGCAATTCCATTCATTTGGAGTCAGTAATGCGAGGAATCTTTTCAACAGTTAGTACAAGCATTAACAACTTCCCCAGTACAAACTCTAACATAAGAGAAAAAATTATCATGTTTATACTAATGCATACATAATAGGGCTTGGATGTGTTCTCATGCAAGAGAAGAAGGTAGTAGCATATGCATCTATGCAATTAAAAACTTATGAAAGGAACTACCCAGTGCATGACTTAGAACTGACAGTGATAGTATTTGCTTTAAGAATATGAAGGCACTACATATATAGAGCGAGATGCAAAATTTGTTCTGATCATCAAAGCTTAAAATATATTTTCACTCAAAAAGAGTTGAACTATCGACAAAGGCGATGATTGGAATTGATCAACAATTTCGATTTAGACATACAATATCATCGTAGTAAAGCTAATGTCGTAGATGATGCCCTCAGTAGAAAAGCAATCATAAATGCATTAATGGAAGAATTCAAAAATTTAGGCATAAAATATTTTAATAGAAATCAAATAAATAATTTACTTGAAAACAATATTACAGAGCCTACATTCATGTAGCACATAATAATTTCCCAAGAGAATGATAAGGGATATTCCAAGCTAAAAGCAGACATTGAAAATGGTCGCATAACAAACTTACATCTGCAAGAAAAAATTATATATATCATGAAAAAAAGATTTGGATTCCAAATAATTTATATATTCATAATCAAATTCTAACTAAGAACTTAGTGTACACGATTCACCCTGAAAATAATAAAATGTATAGAGATTTGAAAGAGTTCTTTTGGATGCCTAGATTAAAGAAAGATGTAGCTGAATACGTTGCTAAATGTCATGTCTATAGTTTGGTAAAAACAAAACATCAAAGGCCAGGTGGATTAGTACATCCATTAGATATCTTAGAATGAAAATAGTTAGATATTTCTATAGATTTTGTGATGGGATTGCCTAGAAGCCATACTAGAGTAGATATAATTTATGTAATTGTAGATCATCTAACAAAATCATCACACTTCCTTCTAATTAAGCAAATAAATTTGGTAGAAAAGCTTTCCAAGTTATGTATTAAAGAAATAATCAAGTTTCATGGAATTTCTAAGACTATTATCTCGGATCATGATGATAGATTTACCTCCCATTTTTGGAAGGCAGTACATCAATGTTTGGGGACAGAATTAGCTATGAGTATGACCTTTCACTCTCAAATAGATGGTCAGACAGAGAGGGTAAATTAATTACTTAAATATCTTCTTCATTTAAGCATATTATACTTTGGCGGTAGTTGGGAAGATCATCTTTCATTAGTGGAGTATGCATACAACAACAACCATTAGTCCAGTATTAGAATGGCCCCATATAAAACTCTGTATGAAAGAAAGTGTAGCAGGCCATTAGCCTGGACTAAAGTAGGAGATGTTCAATTATACAAATTTGATCTAGTTGAGAAGACTAATAAGAAAATTCATCTGAGAAAGAGCAAGATTGCTACAGCTCAAGATCCACAAAAGAAATATTATGATGCTAAACATCAAATGCTAGAATTTCAAATTGGAGATATGGCGTATCCAAAAGTGAGCCCAATGAAATGCATATATCATTTTGGCGTGGCTGGTAAGTTAAGCCCGAGACACATTTGAAGTATTAGAGCGAGTTGGAAATTATGCATACAAGTTGAAACTTTCAAAAGATTTGGTAGCAATACACAACATATTCTATGTATCTTCACTCTGAAGATGTTTACAAAATCCATCCCAGCAACTATCCATACCTTCCGTTGAAATTTAGCCATACTTATCATTCATAGAAGAACCTATCATAATTATAGGTTGGAATAATTGTCAACTAAAAAATTGAAGCATACCCATGATAAAGTTTCAGTGGAAAAATCATAATGCAAAAGAAGCTACTTGGAAAATAGATGATACTATGTGGAAAATGTATCCTAAACTATTTAAGAACCCAAGTAAATTTGATCTCCTTATTTTTATTTCAAACTTTAAAACATAATTTGATGTCAAGGACGACATTATTTTTAAGTAGGGGAGTGGATAATTATGACTAAATCTGACTCAAAAAGTAGGATCTCAAGTGACTTTAAAATTAGGGCAAACTAAAAATAACATTGAATAGAGTATTTTTTTGTGATCATAATAATGCTCAAGTTTAGGAACAATCTGGATAATTGATACTCCTGAATAAAATTTTGAATTATTTAAATTTAGTAAAATTGAAAAATTAAATATAAGTCAAATTCAATGATTTAAGTGATGTTGGATTAAGAATATTATAAAAATGCGACACAAAAGTTTCATTGAATTTTAAGCTACGAATTTATTATAATTAATTTATGAAGTTCTTACCTTAAAAAATTAATAAAAAATAAAATATTGCTCTAAATCAAAAAAATTTGTGCGATTGTGTTTTTCTCATCAAGATATACCTCTGTGTCAAGTTTCGTTATTTTCTGGAAAAAAAATGTAAGAGAGAAAGAAGAGATAAGAAGGAGGAAGAGAAAGCCAAATTAAATACTCAAAGCATTTATGAAGAATATGAAAATTTATTCTCATCCAAATAATGAAAGAGAAAGAAAGTTAAATAAATAAATAAATTAAGTAATTAATGTTAAAAAGTTAATAAATACACCCCTTCCCCCTCATCTTTTTATAAATACACCCCCTCCCCCATCATCCTCCACCATTTCTCTTCCTCTCCTCTCCCCCCCCCCCCTCCACTCCTCCCTCTCTCTTCCTCGGCCACCATTGATTTCCCCCCCATTGATCTCCAGTAAAGCCTCATCAACACCAAGATAGAGTAAGAAATGAAAAAGAGATGAAATATTTTTTATTCTTTTCATTTCTATCATTTTTTATATATGTATATATTTTCTAATTTTTGTAACTTTCATTTTTACTATTTTCTTTATATATATATATATATATATATACTAATTTTTGTAATTTTTATTTCTATCATTTTTATTTTTTCTATATATGTATATATTTTCTAATTTCTACAACTTCTATTTCTGTCATTTTCTTTTTTTCTATATATGTATATATTTCTTAATTTCTGCATGTTTCATTTCTGTCATTTTCTCTTTTTTCTATATATGAATATATTTCCTAATTTCTGCAACTTTCATTTCAATCATTTTTTTTTCCTATATATATATATATATATTTCCTAATTTCTACAACTTTTATTTCTGTCATTTTCTTTTTTTCTATATAAGTATATATTTCTAAATTTTTGCAACTTTTAATTCATTTATTTATTCTTTAATTTAACATGTATATATATATATATATATATTACTTATAATATTAAAATTTACTTATAATTAGTATATATATTACTTTCATTTTTGCTATTTTCTTTTTTCTATATATATATATATATATATATATATATATATACTAATTTTTGTAATTTTTATTTTTTCTATATATGTATATATTTTTTAATTTCTACAACTTCCATTTCTGTCATTTTCTTTTTTTTCTATATATGTATATATTTCTTAATTTCTGCATATTTTATTTCTGTCATTTTCTCTTTTTTCTATATATGAATATATTTCATAATTTCTGCAACTTTCATTTCAATCATTTTTTTTTTCCTATATATGTATATATTTTCTATTTTCTGTAACTTTTATTTCTGTCATTTTCTTTTTTTCTATATAAGTATATATTTCTAAATTTCTATAACTTTTAATTCATTTATTTATTCTTTAATTTAATATGTTTATATATATATATATATTACTTATAATAATAAAATTTATTATTTTTAATATATAAAGATAAATAACCAATATAATATTAATATTAATATTTTTATTTAAATAAAATAAAGAATATTATTCTTTTTATTTATTTATTTTATTTGCTATTTTTGCATCACTATTAAGCTTTGACCCACTTTGATATATTTATATGAGATTTTGTGCTCAAAACTTGAAAAATATGATCAGAAATTAGTATCATGGGTTCATTTAAGTTGATCTCAAGTCTGTACAGATAATATGTTAGGCCAATTCAGACTGATGTTTGGAGAAATAAGGAGACTACACATAACTTTTAAGGGGGAATGTGTATTTAGTGAGGAACTCACATCTCAGATAGTTAGATAGACATATCCAACTCCTCGGTTATTCTGTAACTTTGTCCAACATAATAAATATTATATCTTATTGTATTTTTTTTCAGAATAAGCATATATCTCAAATATATAAATTTCATTCATAATTCTGATAATTTTGCAAGCATATCATACTTAAATATCACATTTAATTTATATATGTTTCTCATGCAGAGTCATGCCGCTTAATATTATATACAAATTTTGATATCCTACAAACCTTGCTTATACCTTTGTGTTTAATTAAATATTTTCTTTTCTTCTTTTTTTTATCTTTTTCTTAGTTCGCTCTATTATATACATATATATTTATATAAATATATATATATATATATATATATATATGACAGTTTATGAACAATCTCTAGATCAAGTCTTTGAGGAAGAGCTAATGCATGATAGAGCAACTTAGATGTTAATTTTCTTAAAGTTTTAAATTTTGCTTAGTGTGTAATAGATATTGTAAAATAATAATTACCTTTGTAACAAATATATTTCCTTTATTATTCTAGTATTTTTAAATATTGCAATGAATATGGAAGTGTGTATTTTATAAGCCTTTAAATACACTAGTATATTAAAACCTGATATGATCCTATGGAGTGAGCACCTAATACTGGATCAGCTATGCTGATCCACCGGCGGGTCACCACAATAGTGCCAGAATTCCAAAAGCTCGAGCGCTACAGTGCGTTGTGGCGGATAAAAACCTGAGAATTAGGCACTACAGTGCTCCACAGTGGACCATAACTCCCCACAGCAGACTCTCAACATGAGAGCGAGGAACTACATCATGCAATGGAGGACATTCACCTGAGAGCTCGGCGCTACAACGCATCACTGTGAACTCGATCAAAAAGCTTGGCGCTACCGCATGCCATAACGCCCGCCGTATTTCTGCCATGAATTAACCTATTAGTCAGCATTGGGAAAGCAATTGGACTTAACTTTTTCCACTTCCCACAGCATGAATTGATTACATCCATTTAAATCTCCTTCATTACCAAGGGAATAAAAGGATAAAATATAAATACAATTCTAATTCTCAAGGAGGAAAAGGGGCTGGCTGCTTTAATGAGGAAGGTTATGGCAAGGGTTATAATTAAAAATATTGAAGACTTAGAGAAAGTTCCCAATTTCAATTTATGATCTCTTGATCCTAAGTGCTATTGTAAGAACCATTGAGGAGAGTCCCATACCCAATGGAGGAGAAAAATGCAGCCAAAGGAAGAGGAGAAGCACAGAGAGCAAGATGCTAAGGAGATTCAAAGAAGAGAGATCCAAGTGAACACGACAACTGTTCCCTAGTATTGTACTCTTACTTTACCCCTTTTGTTTACTTGTAAAAGCCATGCAAGGGCTTAGCATCTCTTATCGCTTTATTTGTACTTTTATTGTAATGATAGTCTGAACCCCCTTTAGGGAGAGTTGGGCATGAACATATAAGAACATATAGATGTAATGTAATGTACTCTTCATATCAATGAATGCTATTTAAATCTTGAATGCTTAGATGTTATGTGAATAAAACAATTGAAATTTTATGATTCCTTATATGAATCTATACATAAATATTTTTAGCATAAAAATGTCATATAGCTCATTGATCATCTTGTCCTAAGGTCTTGCATGCTTGAGCGTTAACACAGCAAATGTCCGTGATAATATTCATCGTGTGAAAACAGCCCATGCACAACCATGGACAAGTGCTTTATCATTAGAGCCATAAGGACTATTAGCATTCTCGGAGCTCCATAGCTCACTCTTGATTTATGTGCGGTGACTGATGCGCATTAAGCTGTGAGCTATGTGACAAGCTCATTTAGCTTTGCAGCACATTATATTGGCTAAATTAAGAGTAGACACATGTGAGTCAAGAACCACTTATTGAGCTCCATAGCTCACCATAGGTTTATGCAATGTTCTAGAGCCCTAAGTGCTATGGGTGCTGTAACATAAATCTATTTAGCCTAGTAGCTCATTTTTTTAGCTAAATCAAGATTTGATGCATGTGATCTATTAGTAAAATCAAGTTTAAGTTGTACTCAACCTAAAATATGGATTTCATAACTTAAATATAAGAAATTAACTCATAAGATAATAATCACATGAATGTCTATGTGCCAAAATTGAACATTCTAGTGTTCATTTCAGAGCACTAGATAAGACTTAGTACATTCAGTAAATTCACTGGAGAAGATTAAGTCTCTTGAATATGAAATAAGAAATTAATCCAATTTACTTAATATAAAGTAGAGAAAAATAAGGCTTGCATAAACCCATATTGACTTGCATGTTAAATCCCAACTCTCCCTAATTTTCCAACTATAGTTTCAACTTAAAGAAACTCTAAATTTGTTATTTCTGACCAAAATCACAAACCCATTTGATACTTAAACATTAACTCTAGTAATAAAACTGAACGTTGTTCCCAGTGGACGATAAATCTCGGGAACTTACCATCCCATATTACTTCGAACCACATACACTTGTGTGCAAGCGCAGACTACGTATTTTTGGTCTGTCAAAAATGTAGGGAGGGAATTTTGTCGATGATCCATCCAAGTGACATTGGAGATTATTTACTTTGGATAGGTTGAGGAGTTGCCCATGTTATAGTATGTAATTTTTTCTGGTTAGGGGATTGTTGACTAGGTTCTTAATGTTATTTAGTAGGAATACAAGGGTCAATGGGAATGTCGGTGAGGGTAGCATTTCTTAAAATTTCAAAGCTTTGATATTGCTTATTATGTTTGATAATGAAGCAGCCATTTGATGATAATAGTGAGGGAGAATATAGTATTTTTAGGTAGTTCTTGATATGTTGAATGAGGAGGATTGAACTAAGAAGTTTTGTGATGTTTCTTTATAATAGTTATGATAGATAAAAGGGTGTTATTAAGTAGTTATTGATAGGTTGAGGGAGGATGATTGGGTTGAGAAGAAGTTTCATAAGGGAAGGTGTGATCGAGAGGTGTGAGATAGCTATGATGGGGGAGGATATGGGATCGAAGAAGCTCTGGTATGGAATCAAAGAAGCTGTGATACCATGTTAAGTTAGCGTAAGACAAGGAGAGAAAGAAATCTTTCATTATCATATTATTACATGGGTAAGTATACATGTATATATAGGGGTGTGCGGTTACAATCCAATGGTGGGTTACGCAATCACATAGGATAACATGGGATAAGTAGTTATAGGATTGAGTATAATCTTCATATCTGGCATGTGATTTCACATGCCATGGCCCCAATCAAAAAAAGAGAAATCTAATGTTAGATAATTGTCTAGGCTAATTAAGTTGATTCTTAAATTTAAGGATATCATGTTTACATAGTTAATAAAAGGTGCAACAAAGTTAAACAATAAAAAAGTGAATCTATAACTTTATCAAGTTATAATTGAGCAAACTAAGGTAAATCAAAGTACATACTTTAGTGACCACGAGCTGTAAAAGAGGTTGGGCATATACAATATAATCAGCTAAACAAGAAAGACTAATATGAAAGATAATCAAAAGAATAAATGATGGATATATTGTACAGTCCACTAGATATTGACATGAATTATTACAAGGTACCTTCCCAAATGGTGTAGATGGGATGTATACATACTAGAGAATAGAGAATATGCTCCTAACAAACAATGAAACATTGTTGCATTAGTCGAGCATCAACATAATCTTTCCCTTTTTACCTCTAGAAATACTTATCTTCTTCACGAAAAAAATGTTTGCAACAAGGAATGTATAGGTTTCTATGTTGTGACAATGCTCCATTGCCTTCAGCTTTACAGTCTGGATGTTCCTTATACAAACTCTTGATGTCTACACTATATTTTGAATAACAATCCAAGGGACCTGTGGAACACTCCTTCCTTTCTTTTATGCTTACATCTAATTTAATTTTTGCAACTTTATTACAATCTCAAAATAAGGCTCACTCACTTGTATTACACACAATTACATAATAAAATCAAAAGGCCACATTCCATGCTAATCTAAAGTTCTTGCTAGAGTTTTGATTGAGTGGTATTCATGTATACTATGAGGATCATCAACTGAAATTCATAGATGAATAGTGTTTTATCAGAAAAACAAAAAAAAAATTGTTATAAAAAATTGTCACCAAGGTGGTGGGAGATGTCGTTGGGTTGTAATATTTTTGCAGACAAAGGCAGCTGAACTTTGGAGGTATCATCGACTATGTAGAGAATCCAAAACTTAGTCAATGGTGGAGCAAAAATAAGTAAACAAAATTGCTATTCAAAGCAACACAGTACTACTTTGAGAAATCTTAAGCACATTAAGAGCTTATATGATTGTTAGAATTCATTTGTTGTGTGGAAACATATGCAAAAGCACAAAAAAAGAAAATAAAAAAAATTTTATTGATCGTGAATATTTTTCTTGATAATTTTTAGAAGTTTATTATTTTCCTAATAATTAAATCTACATTGAAGATCATATTAAATATAATAATTTAAATAGAATAGTGTGTTCGAGTGCGAGCGTTGCTCGGCACAGATGGCAATTTCCAACAAGCTCTCGGTCTCCAGAGGGGCACTTTTTCGCAGACCGCCGAGGGCGGACATGATTAGCAGACGCAAAGAGAGACACCCGCCCGACCGATTTCAGAGCACGGGATAATTTCTTTCATATTGAATGAGAACGCTTCTTGAATTTGAATCTTTCTTTCTCTTGGAAGAGTTCAAAGATGAACCGAAAGAGTGAATTAAGAGCTCAAATGCATAGATAGTATCATTAGATCGAGGAAGAAGAAGAAAGAGCTAAACTCAGTTGCTACCACTAAATGAGCACAAGAAATATAAAAAAGTATAAAACTATCTCAGTAGTTTAAATAAAAAAGTCATTGTTTAGTTTAAATCAGTTGTGTGCTTGCTTAATTAATCTATTCAATTATGTGGTTAATCTATCTTCAAGTTTCTCATCTCTCCTCTCTTTTTTTTTTTAATAAGCAGAAAAATTAAAGAGCTGCGCTGTATGGGGTATCGCTTGGGTGGTCAAGTGGAATAAAGAGCTGTTGATTTTTATTTTTTTTTGAATTTAGGGTTGGTTGGCCTCACCTTAATAACTATTATATTAAAAGTGCTGTTGCATTTACATATTAGTATACATCAAAATATATATATATATGTGTTAATTCAACGTGCAAGTAAATTATTGGCTGAATATATTTTTTTGCGAGGTTTCTATGTAAAAATTTATAAAAAATTTCTATTAGCACTAAATATTTTTTGATGTATATTCTTGTATAAGCATAGCATTTTTCATTATTAAATATTCAGCATTTAATGAATTTTTTTTGTTGAAATTTATGAACTCAATTATTATGCTACAATATTATTTATTGAGGCGAATTATTTGAGAATAGCTTAATGGGTTTAAATCATCAAAATATATTTAAGAAATACTTTAATTATATAAATGTGAAGTTACATGTATTGATGGAACTCTCCCCCCTCATTCTCTCTTCATATTTGTGCATTATATTATCATTGAGCATTAGTGTTTATTATATAAATTTAAATTTTATTAAATTTAAATATATTAATACAATTAAATCATGAAAAATGCAATGTTTGCATAAAAATATACACCAAAAATATTCACAACCAATAAAAATTTATTTTTTTAATTTTTGCACATAAATCCCATAAAAAAATATATTCAATCAATTATTTACTTACATATTGGATTGTCACATCATCTATATATTTTGATATATATTAATATTCAAGTGTAGCAATACTCTTAAACAATTTATAACTCATTTATTGACTTATATATCAATCTCTTTAATATAACTTTTGTTGTAAACATCTTAATCACAATGATCATCACATTAATCATTATCACTCAATCAATGTTATTAAGTTTAAAAAGTATATAAAATATAATAGCAATAAAAATAATAACACTAATCATAATTATAATTATAATAATATCAATATTAATGTAAAGTTCAATCCCATTTAATGGTTAACACTAATTAGAGCCCTTAGGTCACATATTTGTCTCATTAACACTATAATAATAATTTCCAATGTTTGATGGAAATACATTTATTTTATTTTTTATTAAAATACTATCAAATAATATTTTATAAAATTTACAAAATTACTAAAATATCATAAATCCTAAGTAAAAAAGTGCAATGAGTTCAAAAAACACAAATTTAGGACAACTACCAAACTATTTTAAATTAATTTTAAATTCTAAAATTTTAAAAATTCATATAAATTTATTTAGACTATAGAAAATGCTGATAAAATCAAAAAATTATGAGATTCAAAATGTAAAAGAATATAATTCCATAAATTAAGATTTCCCAAATTATAAATAAACAAAAATTATATAAATTTGTGAAATTTTCAAAATTTTAAATCGGATCCACTTCTGCAATTTAGGTACGCTTGTGTCATATAGATAGATTCGCTTGCGCTAAATTTATCCTGGACATCAGCTGCTGGGTTCCTGGTGGAGCTGGATGTCTCAGCGGGCCTGCCTTTGCAGATTTAAATCAGCACAGTCTCATCTAATATTGGCAGAATGTGGTTTATAAAAATTTACCAAAAATTTGAAATGAAAGTTCCAATATTAGTCATGACACAAACATATGTTTCAAAATCCAACCCAAGTTAAGACACTCGAATAGAAACCAGGAGTAGGCTGCCCCTTCCATTTGGGTAGTCAGTGAAATCGGTCAGGAAAACCTTGTCCAACCTCCGTCTTCCACGAAGGAGAAGAGTTCTCCTCTTTAGGAAACTAACAAAGCATTGGACTAATCAGCTTTTTGATTCATGAGCTCAAGCCAAAAAGATCATCATTCGCAAACATTTAATCATAAGCTGGAAACATAACGTCGACTCTAATGATGTAAGATTAGTAATACTGTCTCTAATAATGCAAGATACACCAAATTGTCAAGAACCTTTACAAATACCAAAGATTGCCAATATGTTTGTCATGATCATAAAAATGTTAGGCTCAAGCTATTTCTTAAGAAATAAGCTTCTAATAGGTCAACTTGGAGATCCAAAGATTAATTTTTTTGGCTACTGTTTTTGTGATTAAATGTACTGAAAAAGTTGAACAAATATAACTCTTTAGAAAATTGATATGCTTACACAATAATATACATCAAAAAGTATTCATAACCAATAGAATTTTTTTTTTAAAATTTTTGCATATAGACCTCACAAAATGTATATTCAACCAATCATCTACTTACGCATTAGATTGACACATCATCTATATATTTTTGTATATACTCAATTCCTTATTATCAGTTAAATATTATTTTGTAATTATATGTATATATATTAAAATAATGCATTGTTAATATCTCACCTATAGTATTGATGATAAAAAGTATTACACTTCTAATACATGATTAGGAACATTATTTTGATTTTAACTTAAAAAATAAATAATGACGTCCAATCATAGTGGTAAGGTTGACTTCATGTTTCCTGTTTGATGGATTTGAAAATTATCAATGGAAAATTTTTATTCTGATTCAAATAATTATTTAATGAGAAAATTTGAAATATACTAAAATCTTCCCATTTAATGGCACATATATGAATTAATACTGGATTTATATATTTTTAATTAAAAATCAAAAAGCTTGAATTATATTAATAAAATTTAAATTAATGTTTTTAGTAAAACTAAATTTTATTATGCTGAAATATTATTTAATGAAATTAATAATTCACGAAAATATAATTAATAAAGTATGTATATTATACTTTTGGTGAATACAATATAGTATATATTTTATCGTATTAAAGTTTCATTTGGAAATATGAGGCTAAATAACTATGGAATGTATTAATAGTTCTAACTAACTTATTTTAAGTGCGAGAAATTCAGAGATTACCGTGCAGTATATAATATCATAAGAAAAAATTAATAAAAGCAGTGTGGGACTAAACTTGTCATAGCTGCCCGTGAGTACATAAATTTGAGATTTTAATATATTTTATACTTCATTTAATTAATTTATGATTTATTGCATTAGCACAGTTCGACCCCAGTCGACCATTGAATTTTGAACATCTCAACTTAACGGTTCGATGAACGGTCCGATTTTTAAGACTTTGTTCTTGTGTGTATCACAATACCGGGACTAAATGTGTAGACTAAATCATGACCTTCATCAATCCTAGATAAAATGGAGGGTCCTGATTCAATAAAAAAATACTTAACATGCCTAATATTTAAAGCTAGACAAAAACTAAAATGTTGGGTGTGAAAGAGGAAGAGGTAACAAAGATTGCTGCCAAGTATAGGTTTCCTATATCATCACTAATTTTGTAGAGCTATAATGGCATATTAGTCTAACTCAACTATAAGAATGAAAGTGTTTAAGGAACACCAAGTGTATAACAAATATTAGCTACATGATTTCTTAGTTTTCATTGAGCTCCATCAAAGTGTAACCTGTCTATAAGCTAATGATCTGGCCATTTCTAATAGTTTCTAACCACATCCTTTTTGGCCTTATGCTTAATATGTCCAAACCATTTAAGATTACTTTCTCGCTTAATGACAATAGGAGCTACACTAACATTTCAACAAATGTGAGCATTTCTCATCATGTCCTTTTGCGAATATCCACTCATCTACCTTATCGTTCTCATGTTTATAGCACTTTGTTTATTGGTGTGCTTCAATTTAGCAGGACAATATTTTGCCCCATAGCGTAGTTGGTTTTATAGTTGTTCAATTAAACTATCATTTGAGTTTGAGTTGAGATTTTTTCATGAATGTCCTCCATTTCATCCAACTTGCTTGGAACCAATCACATCACTCGATGTCCTCCATTTCATCCAACTTGCTTGGAACCTGTTAATTCACCATTATGTTGTGTAATTAAACATAGATATTTGAATCATTATTTTTCTTGATAATAAGCTTTTCAAATGTAATAAACTTACAGCTCATGTATTTCGTTTTAGATCTATGAAGACACAAACTTTTAAATTTATGATAGTTCTCCCTAACTTGAATTTTGCTTTAACCCCATCTCTGATCTTATTAATAATAAGAATATCTTTTGCAAATAACATGCACCAAATCACCTCTTCTTAGATGTGCTAAGGATGTTCATAATTAATGCAAGAAGATGCAAATATAAACATGTTCCTTGATATCTGAAAAAGAAATCATTTGACAAAACCCATGGATTTCAACACATGTAATTGTTCCATTATACATATCTTTATTCATATCATATCCTACTTCTCTAAATAATTTATGACTTGCCTTTTCAAAATCAACAAATATAATATATGATCATCATTTCTCTCTATATGTTTTTCCATCAAACCTCTTAGCAAATATAGAACCTCTATAGTCAATCTACCAAATGTAATACCTTACAAATTAAATAAAATCCTAGCAATTGATTGCAATTTGTATTTGTAACTGATCCTAAGTTGTTACCTTAGTTAAACTGAGCATAATCACCTCTTAAATTTCATTCAATTATTTTCATCCAGTCATTAGAACATAACCCTGAAGTTTTATGGTTTTATAGTCAATCAGATCTCATTAGATTAAACTGTCTATTTTGTTAATTTTAGGACTCAAGAAATTAGCTAAAATAAATTGACCTCAGATCAAAAATTTGACTTCGTCATTGAACTATTCGCCCCCAAATTAGCTAGAGCTAAATTTTTTGAATTTTTCTACGAGAAAATTTTCCCCAATTATTATATGATACTTTTAAATCAAAAATAATTATGGAAAATTTTTTTGTGTCAAAATTGAAATATTTTTAAATTTTTGAATTCTCCATTATCAAATTAGCTAACAACAAAAATTTCATAATTTTTGGAACTAAAATGGATGAGTTATGATAAAAATACATTTGGAATTAAGAAAAAAAAATTGGTCGTTACAGTTTCGGCCAACATGATTTTGTCTAACTTCAAACTCAGATCCTGGAACAACTACTTGGCCAAATTGAACAATTTTGATGTCTATGAATTCCTCTCAATGAGATCTAAATTTTAGAACCTTATATTTGACTTTTTGATGTATATTTTTTATAAATTTTGAAAATTTTAAATTTTATTTTTAGCCAAATTAGGCCATATTATGTCATAATTATTGGGAGTTTTGCATGTAAATCACCTAATTAAAGACATCAATCGTTATTCCATAGAAATTTTTCTTGATTAAGGTTAATTTTATGACAAATTACTTTGAACTATTCAAATTCTACCTTGATCAAACATACACAATTGAATGTTTGATCGAGCCTTAAAGGCACTCATAGACCTTCTAACCCTAATTAGAAATATAAAATCTTGCATTTATTTCTTTATAACCTCATTTGGAAGTATTTGTCAAACTTCCTTTCTCTTCCTCTTCTCCTCCTCTCCAAACCCTAAGGATTTCATATTTAAGCAAAATCCCACAACAATGAGAAGATCTTAGAAGCTCTAAACTACTTAAAGAAGAAGATCTATGCTGCACTATCTCATTCTTTCCACAACAAGAAGAAGATCTAGGCTTCATCAAAATCTCTTTACTTCAAGATCTATATAAGGAAAGTTTTGCAGAGTAAACGAATTAATCGGGCACGTTAAGTACTTAGATTTGTATCAAGTTCTAATAGATTAAATCATTTTACTTGAGTTTTATGTAAAGTGCGTACATCACCTGTATAGAGTTTATTGCTGCTAATATGTTTTTAATTCTTTTAATCATGTGATGGAATGTAAGCTCTATTTTGTTAAATATTTGACGAAAATATTATAAGCTTGCATGTTAAATATTTCACCCTACTAAAATGTGAAAGCTTATGTGAATTCACTTTGATTATTGTTTCAAACTTGTGTTTATCAGTAAGAAATGAATTAATAGCATTTGATTTATTATTGAAGTAAATTATGTATGTTAGAATATTAGATGTTTAAGAGAATCATTATGTTTAAGACTTAATTGCTAAGCCTTGTATTTCATTGATTTTCTCTTAAATCAGAGAATTGCCATGCTTAATGTAACTTTGTTAATAAGAGATGTTGATTGATTCAACCGCCATATTCAAGATTTATTGATTTATCCCATGGCTTGACTGTTATCCCTTTGAAATAAGATAAGAAAAGATTTGCACTATTGGTTGTAACCTTTAAATTTCTAAAGTAACCATGATCAAGCGTGTAACCTTGCATCAAATTTAGGATATTCTGGATTATTGCTTCAACCTTAATAACTTGTATATTATAGACGAAATTATTTAAAGTTTTAGAAGATCCTTAAAAGATAGAGATATTAAGTTGATTAACGTGATTCTTATCTTAATCTTGAACTATGACCTCTTGAATTTCTCTTAAATAAGAGAACTCTTATGTATTGATCTTTAATTAATCAATAAAAGATGCTAGATTTACCAAATAATCAGCTCCTAAATATTTAATGATTTATCTCATGACTTGTATGTTTAATTGTAAGATTAAGAATTAAGGAATTTGCATACTTGATTTGTTTCCTTCATTCAATGATTAGACTGCTGATTTTGCATTTATATTTACCTTGATTGTAGAATCAATTCTTAGAAATTGTAGATTTTAGATATAAGTATTAAGAGTTTTAGATTCCTTAAAGGGTAAAGATAAGATAACTCTGAAGTAGAAAATGCTTATTTGATACATGTTAAGGTAGTTCCTTATATGAATCTCAATAACCTTAGATGATTGATCTTATATCTTATTGTGAGATGACCTAAGAGACTTAGATTGAGTTATTCAATTGTTGTAGATCAGCTAAATTGAGTGACTTCTACATCACATCATTGGAACTATTTTGATTAGCAACTACTACAAAAGAGAATGAATTCAATAGTTTAAAATTCCTTATTTACTAAATTAGTCAATTTATAAATATAAAAATGATAATATTGGTATTATCATATAGAGATTGTAGTGCATATCTATAGAACTGATTTGAACCAGTAGAATGTGGAATTGGTTGATTCATCCTGAATAGAATTATAGAGTTCTGATCTTATCTTAGGTTAATAAGATGAGTACAATTCAGGATAAACATCTCAATTCCTAAGTATATTATAAGTAAGAGATTGAACAACTTAGTTTGAAAGAATAAACTGTAAAATAATTTTGTTCCCTTAACTTTGTGCACATTGATAGGTGCAGTTAAACAAACTAAGTGTGTCAAGTTATCTTTCATAAGAACATACTAAGTATATATATGTACTCTTAACATGTGATAGCTTAAGAGATTATGAGAATCTAGTTTATAGAAATACCGATTTTAGATGAATTTGGGTTAAAGTAAAATATGTGATTTAAAGTTCTGATTTATATGGCATTTATGAGTATATATGTATATTAGGATAAACCAGGTTAAATTGTTAGATAACCAGAATGGTTGTTTACTTTTCTTTTGTTTTCTTGATTTTTGATGACTTAGAATTATTATTGCATTAAAAATATTTGGTATAAGCTGCATAAGCATAAAGCATTAAGAATCATTTGAGAACTACATGATGCAGCATGCATTAATGTTGAGTAGGAACTACGGGATGCAGCAGGCATCAAGATATTATGATTTTTTTTTTATGCAAGGTGGCATCAACTGCATAATTGCAGCATATTTCAGTGGCATATTCAGATGCATATACAATAGCATTTAGCACAATTCTATTTTCAATACTTTGTTCAGCTTATAATTATTTTACAATTAATTTACTTACTTTTAGTTTTTAGTACTTGATTTCAATTCAGTTGACTTTAATTTTCTGCATTAGATTTCTATTTCATTGAATATTAAGTTAAATCCCTTAAACAGTAAGAATGAAATATTGTAACCTAAAATGTAGTTAGATTTATTGCCTAACACAAGATTTTTCCTTTTTTTTGGTTGGGGCATTAGCATTGTGAAATCAAGGATCCTGAACAGTTTGAAGAGGCCATCTAGGAGACCCAGGAGAACTCGAAGGAGCAGTAGATGACACAACTTTTGCTTACTTAATTTTACCAATTAGTTGTAAGATAAGAGATTTTCATTTACTGCTCTTTTATTTAAATTATAATTTGTAATAATTAACTTAAAATGTATTTTCTCTTTCTTTTATGAGATGAATATTTTCTTATTTAATTATGTAACGAATGCCAAGAATGAATACTTTTAGCTTCCGCATTCGAAATATTTCTTATACTTATACTTAGTATTGTGATGTGATCAAGATGAAACTCATATAAATGACTCGTATACATTGGAAATAAATACTCTTATCCTTTTACTAAATCTAATGTGCATAAGTATCTTAACTAATACTTAAAATAATGATGTTACTTATCTTAAGGGTTAGTTTTTAGCAGTATTAAGTAGGTCTGGGGAGGCTCAGCCTTCCCAAGTAACGTACCATCTCACTATCAACTATTAAGTATTTTATTAATCTTTTTGTTGCGCGCTGCGACGGGCCAGGGAGTTATGGCATCGGAGAAGAATCATAAGATAAAAATAGAGTTTAAATCTACCTTATGATCCATTCTCTGAAACAGTTATGATCACAATCACTAGGTATAAGGAAAGCATCATCCTTTGTTCATCAAAATAAATCTCAAAAATGAAAATAAAGAACATATGTAATGAACTTAAATGTTTAAAGCATAGGCACCCAAGAAATAAGCAACAAATCTTGTAACGTTCTTTTTGACATTGGAGCCAATCACTCTTTTGTATCGAAGAGTTGGGCTAAAGCTCTTAAGTTACCTCTCTATCGTCTAGCCAACTCCTTAAGCATAGGGTTACTATTTGGAGCCCGTATGTTAGCTCGTCAGTTCTGTAGTTTAGCAATTCTCATTGGTGAGCAGAGTTTCAAAGATAAGTTGATTGTGCTCATGATTGCAAATTTTGACATAATTCTCAGAATGAATTGACTAAGCAAGCATGGCGCCACAATCAACTGCCAGAAGAAGAAAATCATCTTCGGCAGTGGTAGTCAAACCAAGTCATTTGTCAGCAAGTTTAGTGCCCAAGCTTCCCTGATTAATGATCTTAAAGCTGAGAAGCTTGTAAGAAAAGGTTGTGATGCCTTCCTAGTTACGATAATAGGAGAGAAAAAACAAGACATTCAATTAGTTCAAATCACATTATGATTTTTCCAACGTTTTCTCGGAAGATCTACCTGGTCTTCCGTCAGTTAGAGAAGTAGAGTTTGAAATCGATCTCATTCCTGGAATGCAACCTATCTCAAAAGCTTCACATCGGATGGCACCTAAGGAGTTGCAAGAGTTGAACAAGAAGCTTCAAGAATTGCTAGAGAAAGGTCTGCTCAAGCCAAGTTCATCTCATCAAGGAGCTCCAGTTTTGTTCATCAAGAAGAAAGATGGTTCTATGTGTATGTGCATAGAATATCGTGAGCTCAATGAGGTAGTAATTAAGAACACGTATTTGTTGCCTCGAATCAATGATCTATTCGATTAGTTATCCATCGCTAAAGTTTTCTCAAAGATTAACTTGCAGTTAGGCTACCACCAGCTGACAGTCAAGGATGAAGATGTTGAGAAGATGGCATTCAGAACTTGCTATGGACATTATGAATTCATGGTGATGTCGTTTGGCTTAACGAATGCACCATCCATCTTCATGGACTTAATGCAGCGCGTGCTTAAGCCTTTCCTCGATAAATTTATCATCGTCTTCATTGATGATATTTTGATCTATTTGAAAAGCAAAGTGGAGCATGAAGACTATTTGTAAGCGGCACTAGAAGAATTGCACAAGCATCAACTCTATGCCAAGTATTCCAAGTGTGAATTCTGGCTCGATTATGTGGCATTTGTCGGTCACGTTGTCGATGCTCAAAGAATTAGAGTTGATTAGAAGAAAGTTAGTGATGTCCAAGATTGGTCGCTATCAAAATCAGTGACTGACATACGGAGATTTCTGGGTTTAGCTAGATACTGTCATAAATTCGTTAAAGGATTCTCTCAGATAGCATCTCTGTTGACTCGACTAACTCAAAAGGATGTTCCGTTTGAATGGTTCCTGTAATGTGAGGAAGCTTTCATGAAGCTAAAGCAGGCTCTCACTTCTGCTCCTGTGTTAGCCCTTCCTAAAGAGGGATTGGATTTTCAGATCTTCATTGATGCTTTAGGAATGGGGTTAGGATGCGTGTTGATGCAAGAGAAGAAGGTTATTGCTTACGCGTCTCGTCAACTGAAGCCGAATGAAAAGAACTATCCAGTCCATGATCACTAACTCGTAGCTGTAGTGTTTGCTTTAAAAATTTGGCAGCACTACTTGTATGGAGTTAAATGCGAAAATTTCACCGATCATCAGAGTTTGAAGTACATATTCATTCAGCGAGAGTTGAATTGTCGTCAACGAAGATGGCTAGAGCTAACCAGCGATTACGACTTGACTATTAAATATCATCCTAGTAAAGTCAACGTCGTGGCTGATGCTCTCAGTCGTCGTGCCTTTCTCTGTTCTATGATCGCTGAAAGTCTGTTATCAGCTGAATTTATGAAGCTCGGCATTGAGCCTGTGTGCGGAGTAATGTTGAATATGCTCCTAGATCTGAGCACCACAGAGCCAACATTTCTCAGAGATGTCTCTATCTCTCAGACAAAAGATGAAGACTATCCTAAGCTCAAGGCATATATAAAAAGTGGTCACTGTATTGATCTTTAAAATTCCAAGGCAATGCAATATATCAAGGAAAGCATCTATGGATTCCCAAATTCATGCATCTAGAGATTCTAGTCAAATATCATAATTTGGGCTACAAGATTCATCCAGATAGTACAAAAATGTATCAAGGCTTAAGGCAATCTTTTTGGTGGCCTGGGATGAAAAAAAGTATAACTAAATTCGTTACGAAGTGTCATGAGTGTAGTTTAGTCAAAGCCAAACATCAAAGGCCTGGAGGACTCCTTCATCCCCTAGCAATCCCTGAATAGAAGTAGTTTGATGTATCCATGAACTTTGTCATGGGTTTTCCCAAGTCAAGGTCTGGTGCTGATTCAATCTAGGTCATAGTCGACCTACTGACTAAGTCAGCCCACTTCATTCCAATCTATCAAACTAATTCTGTGGAGAAGCTGGCCAAGGTCTATATTAAAGAGATAGTCAGATTCCATGGCCTTCTGAAGTCAATCGTATACGATCGAGACAGTAGATCCACATCTAAGTTCTGGCAAGCCATGCATCAAGACCTGAGAACTACTCTGGCCATGAGCACTACCTTCCATCCTCAGAATAATAGGCAGACAGAGCGTGTTAATTAAGTTCTTGAAGATCTTATGCGTCTATGTATCCTAGATTTTAGTGGTTTATGGGAGGACCACATTCCTTCGGTGAAGTTTGCTTATAACAATAGTTATCAAGAAAGCATTGGCATGGCTCCATATGAATCTCTATATAGAAAGAAATGCAGTACTCCACTAGCATTATCTGAAACAGGAAGTGTTCAGCTCTTCGGATCTAATCTCGTCGAGGAAATCAATATGAAGGTTCAGCTTATCCAGCAGAGGATTCGTGCAACTCATGATCATCAAAGCAAGTAGCATGATTCACATTATCGTCCTTTGGAATTCAATGTTGGTGACCTTGTGTATCTCAAAGTCAGTCCGATGAAAGGCTTTTTCAGTTTTAGCATAGCAGAGAAACTCAACCCCATTTTAGCATAGTAGTTCATGACGTATTCCATATATCGTCACTGAGGAGGTGTCTTCGTAATCATTCGCATTTCGTTTAACTTCCGGTTGCTTCTCTCTATCCTAATCTTTCCTATGTGAAGGAGCCAATTAGAATCTTAGCTCGCGATCAAATGCAGCCGAGGAATCGCTCTATTCCTATGGTGAAAGTTCAGTGGATGAATCGTTCTCTTGAATAGTCTACTTGAGAGAAAGAGACAAATATGTAGCAAAAGTATCCAAGCCTTTTTGAGAACCCAAGTACTTCTCTCTTTTCAAATTCCAGTCTTCTAATTTCTACTTTATCTTACCCTTATTAACGATGATGTCGAGGATGACATTGTTTTTTAAGTGGGAGAGTCTGTAACGACCTTAGGTGATTACCCTAGTTAACCTGAGCTTAATCACCTCTTAATTTTCATTCCATTATTTTTATCCAGTCATTAGAACCTAACTCTGAAGTTTTGAGATCAATCAGACTTGATTAGGTTGAATTATCTATTATGCCAATTTTAGGACTCATAAAATTAACTATAATAAATTGACATTGGATCAAAAATTTGACTTTGTCATTGAACTCCTTGCCCCAAATTAGATAAAGCTGAATTTTTGAGATTTTTCCATGAAAAAATTTCCCCGATTATTTTATGATGGCTTTATATCAAAAATAATTATGGAAAAATTTGGATGTCAAAATTAAATTATTTTTGAATTTTTGAATTCTCCGTCATCAAATTAGCTAGCTAAAATGGATGAATTATGATAAAAATACATTTAGAATTAAAAAAGAAAAATTTGGCCATTACAGTTTCGGCAAACATAATTTTGGCCAACTTCAAACTCAGATCCCGGGACAACCACTTGGCCAAGTTTGACAATTTTGGTGTTTATAGATTTTTCTCAATGAGATCTATATTTTGGAACCTTAAATTTGAATTTTGGAGGTATATTTTATATTAATTTTGAAAAATACTAAAATTTTATTTTTAACCAAATTAGACAATATTATGCCATAATTGTAAACGTTTTGCATGTAAATCACCTAATTAAAGGCATCAATCGTTATTCCTTATAAAATATTCTTAAATAAGAATATATTTAAGATAATATACTTTAAACTATTCAAGTTCCACCTTGATTAAACCAACACCATTAGATCTTTGATCAAGCTTTAAAGACACTCCTAGACCTTATAACCCTAATTAGAAACTTAAAATCCTGTCTGTATTTCTTTCTTACCTCCATTTGGAAGCATTTGTCAAACTTCATTTCTCTTCCTCTTCTCCTCCTTTCCAAGCCCTAAGGACTTCATCACTAAGCAAAATCACTAAGCAAAATCCTACGATAATGAGAAGATCTTGAAAACTCTAATTTACATAAAGAAGAAGATCTATGCTACACTATCTCATTCTTTCCACGACAAAGAGATGATCTAGGCTTCATCAATATTTATTTGCTTCAAGATCTATATTAGAAAAGTTTTGCAGAGTAAACGAACGAACCAAGTACGTTAAATACTTGGAACCTGTATCGAGTTCTGATAGATTAAATCATTTTATATGAGTTTTATGTAAAGTGCGTACATTACCAATATATAGCTTATTGCTACTAATGTGTTTTTAATTTTTTTAATCCTGTGTTGAAACGTAAGCTCTATTTTGTAAAATATTTGGTGAAAATATTATAAGCTTGTATATTAAATATTTCCATTTAATTGTCAGATGAGATATTTTAATAGCTTAATTTACCATTTAGTTGTCAGATGAGATATTTTTATTTACTGCTCTTTTATTTAAATTATGATTTGTAATAATTAACCATAGATGTATTTTCTCTTTTTTTTCTGAGATGAATATTTTCTTATTCAATTCTATAACGAATGCATAGAGTGAATACTTTTAGCTTCCGCACTCTGAATATTTCTTCTACTTATACTTAGACTTGGGATGTGATCAAGATGAAACTCATATAAAGTACTCGTATACATTGGAAATATATATTCTTATCCTTTTATTAAATCTAATGTGTAAAAGTATCTTGACTAATACTTACGATAAGGATGTTACTTGTCTTAAGGGTTAATTTTCAGCAGTAGTAAGTAGGTCTAGGAAGGTTCAACCTTCTCAAGTAACGCACCGTCCCGCCATCAACTGTTAAATATTTTATTAATCTTTCTGTTGCACGCAGTGACGGGGCGAAGCATTACAATATTCAATATATCTCTCCTACTGTTTAAAGTGTAACAATCTTGCACATCATCATTGCTTGTATATATGTATCACTATACTTAACTCATCTTGCATCTTTTAAGCTTTTAATATTGTATTAAAAAACTTGGCAGGCCAAGAACTCCATCCTCACCTAAATACTTCCACATGTCAATTGATCATTCAATTGTACAACTTCCCCTCTTCATTTACCTTAAAATTATTCAAACATTAGCTTCACTTAGTGAATGGAGTAATTAATATTTTCTTTAGACTCAATAAACTGGCGATAGCACAATCATCCTCACCTAAATATTCTTCTAGAACAATGTTACAATTTTTATAATATAATCTATTTATTTTTCCAATATAATTAATTTGGATTCTAGAACACATATCCTTGTAAGCGATAGCACAATCATCTCTTTTCTTAAATATTGTATTGACAATGATAAATTTATAAGCTAAAGCAAATTGCAAATTCGTCTTCCCTTCTTCAATAATATCACCAAAATCAAAACCACTATAAATAAAATTAAACTCTTATGGTCCTCTTCTTTAATTATAATATCACTAATTTCACAATCTTGCTTATCAGTGTATTGATATTCTAAGACCATAATCTCAACCTAGTAGTCTGGACTATCTTCTTTACTAGTATTCATCCGTATTGGAAAATATATGCTCATTTAACACTGCACCGGGGCACCGAGGCACTGATGGAATGGCCATTGTGAGTTTCACTACATCCAGGTAGTATAATGTATCATTTCCAAGAAATGTCCTAACTCTAGCACAATTACTAAGTGATTCATTTCATATTAGTTTGAAAGTTATGTTGGTTGCTGATTGCCTAGCCCACCCCTCCACCTTTCTCTTTCAACACTTGGGACACTAAAATGTCAGTTTTAAGTAAAACTATTTATTTGATAAATAATAGTGACAATTATAATAAAAAAAATGAAAATGATAATTTCTTGTGTAAATGCAAGAAAATTATGTTTATACTCTCAAAACTTGTACTAGAATAGCCAATAAAAAAGTTTATAACTACGATAATAGCGCAAGATGATTACAAAGTAATTGCATTTTACAAATGGTCAATCCCACTTTTTGTTAATCTTGATTGGTATATAATATCTAACCATCCTTGTGCTATATTTTGATTAATCTCTTTATACTCTATTTTTTTCATTGAGACATTCTAGAATAGCCAAGGTTTAGATGCAAGCAGTTCTCAAGTTGAAAGCTTCAAAATTTGCAAGTTATAATGTCAGGAATGCCGAAATTTCAACTTTGTGGTAAGATTGTAGCTTCTTTCATTTCAACCATAATGTATATCATTTACACTCCATTTCTTACAGTGCATATAAAATTGTGTTAAGATGACAAGATCAAATTTTTTTCAAGTTTTCAAAGGATTTTTCTTGTAATAATGTTTTCATTTATATACTCCAAAATTATAAGAATTTAAGTTTTGTGTATTTGTTGAAGTGCCATATCATGTTAGCGGTTTCCTTAATAGAGAATCCTCAAACATTAAATGAAACAGTGTGTTTATCATTGAATTAATTAGCCACAAGTGAATCTAGCGATCTTTGGTTTCATAACAGAACACTTGTCTTTATCCTTACTTTCTCCTTTATTATGTTGGGCATTAATGTTTGGTTACAATATAAACTGATATTATCCATGGATATCATTCTATTGAACATGTTTGTGAAATAAATTCTGGTCTCCCTCTTGCTCAGAAGTTGAAATAGTTCTGATCTCTTGAACTTTTGGCAGGTATTTTTGGAAGGTTCCATTCTAAGTTCTTGAATCGCAAGTTCAGTTGATAATTTGATTTTATTGGAAGCTTCCATACTAATGAAAGATTCAGCATTTATGTAGATATACATTGATATTGCTTGGATTTGGAATTTCATGATGCTAAACATTATTAAAATCTATATTTGCACTGCAATGGACAGTATCAATTTTTGAGAGCTTTGTTTCTGCTACGATTTCAATGAAATTTAACAATTAATGTAACCCCTACCTGAATCTTTACTCTTCTACTACCATCAGCCACACATTCTTCTCCATAATCATGTCACTGAAAACTGTGTCATTAAAGCATCTAAATATAGTAATGATTTTACTTTGCAAGTATTGCACAATTCAGCACTAAGATGATTGATTAGTGTCAATATTGGAACCTCAGAAGTTAAGGTACTAGGAGTGTGCATTAGCATGTTCATAATTTTGAGTAAATCCTCTTCTTGAGACATTGACTACCAAAGGCAATTTCATTGTATTAACTGAGCTGGGTTGTTGTTCTCAATGCCGGTTGTCAGACATTGGTTCACATCATTGTGTTTTATCAGATTTAATTGAGGGTTTTCTTTGAAACAATTATGCTGAATCTGGGTCGTATTTACCATGATATTTTAAACCCTCATCGTCCATTCTAATCTAGATAGTTCAAGTCAAAGTACTATGTAATATTATCTCCATTACACTCTATAAGGGTTTAAGAGTTTGGCTTGAATCTATCAATTCTGAGGGTTTTCACAAAGGCTGATAAATATTTGTTTAGTATTGAGCCCTAACACCTAAGAACAAAAACCAAAGTGGGACCTTAGGAGAATATTTAAAAAGAGAGAATGATCATAATGTCTATTATGGCTATTTTCTTATAAACTTTAGCATTGTGTACACGTTTGACAATAAGGATTAGTGATACAAATGAACCAAGCTAACTCAAGCTCGGCTCATTAATGAATTCATGAATTGAGCTTAAGCTTATCAAAACTCACAAGCTAAGCTCAAGTCATTATATGAGATGAAAGCAAGCTCAAACTAGCTCAACACAGTAGCTTGTTGAGCCAGCTTATTCATATAAAATATTATAAAATATATCATACTTTAAAGTAAGTCTAATTAACTTAATTAAAATCTTAATCTACAAATGATCACACACAAAACTCAACTTGTTGACTTCTCAAATTGGCTCGCGAGCATATTATTGAGATCGAGTTCGGTCTAACTTGAGCTTGAGTTGGCTCAATTATATCCCCAAAAAGGATAACTCATCAATCAAATGAAACCCAATCATAATGTGCAGGGGTTTAGAAAAGTATAAATTGATTGAGAAAAATATAATAAGAGAAATTTGGAGAAAATTTGTCAATGCCTAGGATTAAAAAGAAAGAGTGAGGGGTATCCTAAAGTACGATACCTCATTATCCTTCATGAGATACGAAAAGGTTCAGTAGATCAAAATCATCCAAATAGTAAAAATTACCTTTATGTGTTTACAAGCACATGAGCCTGTGACTCAAATACAAAATTGGTGTCATGTGGAGGATACCTTGAAAAACCCTATGGAAGAAGATGGAGATGACCATAAAAAAGGGGATGACATTTTGGGTGGGGATGACCTTGAAATAGACACATAAGCTTGTGACTCATGTTCTGTAAAACATATTGGAAGAATATAGAGACGGCCTTGAAATTTGTTGCTACTTATCATCTACAAACCGATGGACAAGTAAGATAATAAACAAAAGTCTTGAAGATATTTTGTATTGTCTGATTAAAAATCACACGTCTACATGAGATATGATTCTAACAATGATTAGGTTTGCATATAATTCATCTACAATATGTCTATTGACAAGAGTTCATTTGGACTAGTTACAAGTTAATAATCAAAAAGCCATTAACTTAATAAAGTTACCTATTGAGTCCAGGCTTAATAAACTTGGTCAGTCTTTCACACAACACATGAATTACTTACACAATGTGATCTAAGAAAATTATATTCAACATAAAATCAATATGATAGTTCTATGAATTAAAATAAACGGTGTAGAGTTTAAAAATAAGGATAACGTAATGGTATAAATGACTCCATAAAGGCTTCCAATAGAAACCTCAAGAAGCTAAATGTAAGGAAAATTGATGCTCTTAAGATAATCAAGCGCATTATACTACATTCACAAGCCTAAAATTCCAAAAAACTTAAGTTACACCTAGAGTATTCAATGTAGAAAATCTAACTTTGTATAATGAGCCAGCTACAAAAACCAAGGATTTATCTCTATTTCCACATCTTTGATTTGATTCCACATCCAATCCCTACTGATCATTGTAGTACAACTAATCCTAGTAGGAATACTGGATGATGAGAATGTGTCCACTAGTGATAGTTGATTTTACAAATACTTGGTTTATTGGAGATAAACTAGATATTGATAACACTTGGATTACTTTACAAAAACCCAAGAAAATTTGCCTAAACTTGATTAGTTGATAAATTTAGCAAAGCCAAATTTTTCTAAATAAAGGAGGTTTATATTTTAAGAAGTTACATTTTCTTTTATTTTGTATTTTTTTAATTATTTTATATTTGAAATGGTGTTTGAGTAAAAAATTTCTTTCTCATGAATCTCAACTTTAAACCATCAAATAACAGCACATGGATCACCAACTACAATCATCAAATTAAAGCACACAAACCACAAGTACAATTATCAAATTAAAGTACATGGATCACGACCACAACCATTAGATAACAAACGCGAATCATTAGGGATTCTTCCTTTTCTTATGGGATGAGGGATGAGGCTTAGAATTGCGTCAGCTTAGTAACATCTTTCGTCAACCTCTTTTTTCCTAAATTTCTTTGTCATTAGTTTTGCTCGTGGCTTAGGTTATTGTTAACAAGTGTTACAACTTAAACATTCATTTTAGAACTAATGTTAGGAGCCTTACCCATGGTCCATCCTATAGACTAAATTAGCTTCTCATGTAATCCCACTATTGAATCAAAAATTTGCCGTTGAATATAATTTATATTTTTATTCTTAAAATCTTGTCATCTAGTTATATAACATATCTAATTTTAAACCCAAAACCAATAATTGATGTAGTCACCAATATTTTATTATGCTTTCTCACTTGGAATAACATTGCAATCTTAGCAAAATAATCAATATCTTGTATTTTTAATTTATGTTTATTTTGCATATTGCATCATTTTACATTGAACCAAAATGATTAATTCTAAGTTCTAGAATTTCATTCTTGTAAGAGATACTAAATCTTTTTAAAACTATTATCTAAAGAAAACAACAAGATCATCTTTCCTTCATTAATTTCACAAAAATTAAAGCTACAGTTAATACAATTATAATCAATAGATATTTTTAAAGTATGCATAGATAATTTTTGAATAAAGTCCTTCAAACTATTAATAAATTCTTTTTTTGAATTCACACAATCCTATAAATCTTAATAATACTTTAAATCAAACAACAAATTACAATTATTAAAGCTATCATTTGAACTCGCATCTTCTTAACTTGTACTATATCATCTTTCAAATTCTCATTTAGAACAACACTCACATAATTCAATATTAATCCTTAGCCCACATACCAAAGTTAAAAGAATAAACCATCTACCTAAGGTTTAGCCCAAATACCAAAGTTTATTGAATAAACCTTCTACCCACGTTGTTTCAAGAAAAAAAATTAAATTAAGCTTGAAATGAAAAAAATAGTATCAAAAGTTTTCGGTCACAAATTTAATCACAACTGAGTCCTACAAGAACATATACCCACGTGGATGCATGCATTTATATATAAATGGCCTGATTCAGTTCAACCACCATGGATATTTAGTACAAAAAATAAAAGAGGAGAAAGCATGAAGGACAATTGTAATGCCACGTATTGATGATGAAAGAATCAGGTTAAGATACCCTCACCTTGTTTTTAGTCCATAAAGATGCAGAGCATGCACAAATGAAGCGACTAAAGATTGATAAATCTCATTCAAACTAACACCCCAGGCATGAATAAATCACATAACTTTTTAATAATCTCTGCAATACTACCATTCTGGAACAATCGTTCAGGGTCAATAACATGTAGCTATAGAACAACCGCAGATGCCAAGAAGATTGAAAAGTTTTCCATGCTCATACGAAAATAGATGTCTCAGCATGTAATTTACTAGAACAACAGTGCTGTTAATGAAGGAGTAGAATACGCAGGCTCAAATACCAGCAGGGAAGATGCACCAGGGTTACATATAAATAAGTAGCGCTGTTCCAAACCCACAAGAACTCTGCCCATTCCCAAAAGTCACCGATGCCGACACTCCCAAATCCATTAAGCAATCCTTTCAATACCGCCAAAGAAGCCGGGGGGAATGCTGCCGCTACGAACAACAGGTTCAAAAGTCTGATCGCCACTTTTAGAAAAAAGAATTCTTGCATCGGTGGTGCCTTCAGAGGCCGCACTAAGAGGCACATCGGAACAAGAAAAATGGACCCAATCAGTGCAGTTGAGAAATTTATTATTGACATAAGGCTTAGGCCTATTGAAACCGAAGCTATCATCACCGCTTTCAAAACTTTCCACGGGTATGAACTTGTGAAGCCCACAAGCAGGCAGAGTAATACAAGAAAGGTAAGAGAAAGTGCGGCCCAAGCAAACAAGCTCATTGCTGAGCTAGTGCAGGGCATTAGAGTTATGAATAAAGGAAGTAACGAGACGATAAGTGCCCATAGGTGAGTAAGGAGCACTAATTTTGCTGAATGTATCCAGTTCCATGATCCAAGCGATGTTACAGACTCAGAAGTCGACTTACTGCTATTTGACGTGGCAATGGATGAGAAAAGAGCAGCAGATGCTATGGGAAGAGGAGCCACGAGCAGTGCAAACACAAGCATGTAAACACTCACAGGGACAAACTTGTTTGGAGCTGTTAAGAAGTACAAGAAAGAGGAATGGTGGAACTTCTCAAGGAGATTATTCACCGACCGAATGACTCCTTCAATCAACCTGCATCAATTGTTACAGACTTACAGGTTTGGAATTCCTTTCATAAGAAAAGGCTTAAAAAACAAAAAATTACGTCCATGCAAAGAAATAAATAGTACCCTTAGAAATATAATAATAGTTTTCAAATAATTTTCCATGTTCATGGTATTGTACCTGGAAAAAAGAAGAGGTTCTATGATTATTTGAACACAGGTATAGTTTAACGTGCACACATAAGAGTTACTTAATATAGAGAAAATAATCCAGAAATTGATGGCCACAGTCTGCATATCACAGGCTCTATCCAGCCCCACACCACCATACCTCTCACGGGGCAGTGGGATGCCATAGCCGGCAGTTTTTTATAATTATTTTTCTGTATTAAAATATAAAAATCCCTTTACATTTTTGTTTAACATTCAAACAAATATCATAATTCAGTTACACTGCAGCAGTTCCAAATACTTATAAAGTTTTTGCATTTTAGAAGTTTTACCTTGAAAATATTTTACATATTTTATTATTTACCTAAGAATTTTATTTACCTCAAATCAAATAACCCTTAATAGTATGAGCGCATGTGTGCACATGAGAAGACATAGCAAACAAAAGTTACAAAAGCTTGTGCTCGAAAAGATAATACATGTGCATCACATTAACATCTATTATATAAGATTCAATAAGATTGCTGCATATATTACACCATAAACTATTCTAAAATTTTAAATTATGACTCTTTCGCTCATTTAGATTAAGAACATATAGAGGGGTCATGCACTTTTTGATTTAGCAAAATTCTTAATAATTTAGCGAAGTGATGTGACGTGAGCTTCCTTATAGATTTTTGTTTAGCAAATTATTTCCCTCTATATATAAACTATATATGCGTCCACACCGCCATCACACGACACATAAAATTAGTGATTGGTGTAGTTTGCCAACATCTATATTGACTGGTCCGTTTGGTTCAATATTATTGTATTCTTAATATTAAATAAGAATTTTTTATGTAAACTTATCCGCACAAAAAATAGCGTGATTTAAGAAAAAATAAAAACACAAGAAGCAGCAGTGAACGCTGTTTTAAAATGTAGGGATTTTAATTACAATATGATGATTTTATTTGAAATGTTAGGTGAATAAAGCGGGGAAGATGGTTTTGTAAGAACAGCAAAGAACTGAATCAGCACCATGTGGGCTGCAATCATAATAATCAAAACTTCCCAACACTCCAGCAAAGCAGAAATTTGAAACATTAATGTGTTGTCATATTGTGCAACATAAGTCACCAAAATTGAGTAAATTTGAAATTTTTTAATGACCCAGGTCATTTCTGGTAAAAATATTAACTTTCCCTCAAAATTTCGTGTCTTAGTTAATTTTCCCACTAAATTCTGTTTTGCGTTAGTTAGTCGTTGAATTTAATTTTTCATTAATTATCCAGCCAAATTCCGTTTTATATTAACCGCCCCTGCTAACTCTCATTATTTCAATTTCCACCCATATTTGTCGCGCGTTGTTAACAGCCTAATTAGGATAAAAGTCATTATCTTAGAATGTTGTGCAAATATATATTGGGATTTGTTAGAAATTTGCTGAAAATTGAAGTCTTGTTCACGCTAATTAATTTTTGTTTTCTTGACTTGTGAGATTTCAAGAAATTGCGAATCCAAATAAATGATGGGTTTAATCTTCAAACAAACCAATGGTTTCAAAATATTTCCAGGAGCTACGCGCCTTTAAAAGATGAAAAACCCCATTTACGCAGATCTTCTTTCACCCTCGCTAGAAACTCACACAGTAAAGACGATCGTTTCTTCTTCAATCGTTCGCAAGCCTATTTAGCACATCGAACGTCCACGACTCCTCACATCCTCAAGGTCCTCCCGATATATATCGCATTTTCAACTCCTGCCAATTCCATACCCAATGACCGATCGCTTCTTCGACTCCTCCCGATTCCATACCCAATGACCGATCGCTTCTTCGTCTCTTGTCGATCCTTCCCAAATTTTCTTGGAAGGACTTCAGTGCCCGTCGATCCTTATCTTGACTCATGCCGCCAATTCTTCCCCGATATTGATAGCATATTTCGATTCATGTCGTCGATCCATCTCCCGGTTCCTGTGCTAATTCTTCCCCAATGTCAATAGCCTCTTTGACCCCTCCTGCCGATCCCATACTCGAAGCCAATCTCTCGGCTCCCTGTCTTCTTCTTCGACTCCCTAAATACTTTCGTGGACCTCTGTGAATCGTTGATCGCACAAGGTAAAGACCCTTCTTAAAAATATGTTAAGTATTGTTTTTCTGCATATTTAGGAACCCAAAGATTATAAAGCATAGTCTTAGTAATGTTAAATTCTAAGATAAAAATATGTATGGTTGCTACTCTATTTCATTAGAAGGTTGCATGAACTATCAATGATGAAATTTTTATTTTCCTTGGTAAATGACAAAATAATCATGTTTGTAAGATAGAATCTTCAAATTGATTTGTCATGAGTATGAGGGTTTATGGCTCGAAATATGCTTAAATCTAAAAGAAGCTTTACACAAATTTTAGTGGTCATAGTGATTGAGCCAAATTATTCTATTAGCACTGCCATCTGATTTATCTAAGAACTTGGCAAAGATGAGGGCCAATCCTATCTTTGGACTAAATCCATATGTCGGCATTTGTTTCAAATGGATCTTTTATTTTTTGTATAGATTGTAACTAATACATGTTGTAAGTTAACTATTAGTCAAGATAATAAATTCAAGGTTCGGAAATCATTCATTATATGGATGTAATGAGTATAGGGAGTATAAGATTAAAATCCTTGAATATTTAGTAGCGAATTTTGCAAAGCTGATATGAAATCTGCATCAAGTTGCATTATGATTCTATCAGATACTATTATAATTAGTGTGAAATAGATAATTTTAAGGAGAGTCCAGTTTAGGCTTTTGAATAAGAGTATATGTTTTAATCTTATGAATAGGTCATTACAAAGATTAATAAAATTATAAAACATAATTTTTGCAGACTCATCAAACCTCTCAATGCTACAACAGATTTGTGAGTGCTTTCTCTGCATAGTCAAACACAAAGATACAAATTTATACTTTTACTTGCTTTTATTACTGCTTTAGCATCATTTTGAGCCTATTTTTATGTTGATATTAAATGCAATATTTTTACTGCCAATTATGTAATGAACAAAATGATGTTTATATATCTCATGAATGTTTGCAAGGGTTCCGAAATTGTTGTTGAATTAGGTTAGGGACGGGGCTAGTCCATCAGGAGCATAAGGGTGAGCCTTTGAGGGAGCCCATGAACATGCTTTTATTGAACCCAACCTCAAGGTTTTGACTTTGCCCATCATAACTGCTAATGTTGCTTTATGATATCAAGACAAATATAAATATGATTTTTTATATGATTATCTTTTAAATTTAGCATGTGTATAACTATTGTAAAAATATGCTTATTTGCAAGAATTATTTTATTTACATTAATCCATATTTTTCATACATGTTTATTCCAATTTTATTTCATTTTCCATTTTTAAAGTCTAACATTTAATATCACTTGTACTTAGAAGGTGCACAAAAATATTATTTTTATAATGTCAGATCAGGTACAGCTGAAAGAGGCAGAGATAGCTTAAGGACATTTAAGGAATTGTGATGCAAAATGGAAGAATACAATTTCAGTTTTTATTTTTATAAGAGACAAATTATTATCAAATATGTAATATTCTGGATGATGTTATCTTTAAATTAAATGAATGATATTTCTTATATTTTGTATGATTTTGGATGTTGTTTAAATGCTACTTTGCTTAACTGTCAATATGATCCTGCAGAGATGTATCTAATATTAGATTGGTTGTTATTAGTCTAACATAGGTCATCACAACATGGCAATAAACAAAACATAAAACATTACCAAAAAGCATTATATAGCATAACATAGCAATGAAATAGTGAATAAAATAGCCCCTGCAATTTAAAGCATGCATTTATAGGGGAAGTATAGCATTGCCAGTAGGCATGTATAAGAATGCCCAAATACATGCATGCATGCATCCAAGCTATAGAAAAATTAACTTTTGACAGATTTTTCCCAAACAGGATAAAGCTCATACGATAACTTGGAAGCACTGAAAGCTGTTTTAAAAATGGTCATTCACTGAATAGATGTTAAGCTGCTTAGCAAAGTTTTGCCAATTCAAAGAATAACATAATTGAGTCATCTTGTACTAAATTAGTAATTCAATAAATGATTGCATTAAACAATTCATCCAAACACTTTGGATGGCTTGTCTATGAGACAAGAATGTAAGACCCATTAGGGTTGGCAGGTTTCACAAATAAATTGTAATATCTACATCCAGATCATTTAGAGCTATAGGTTTAATAGAATTTTTTAGGCTTAGATATGAACTGATAAAATTCGAATATCAAACAAAACAAATGGCGCTAGCATTTAAATGCCCGTCAGGGCTGGGACTTCAGATTGTGTATTCTTGGTGATACTGCAAGTTTCATTACTGTCCCATATAAGTATCCGCTGAGCCAGGTTTCTTTCTCAAGAGATTAAGGAGTTAAAAGACCACATTACCAACCTTAAAAATAATCACACAAAGCAAGTCTGGGCATCTCTCTTTTTGTCACAGAATTGTTCTCTAAATGCTTCACTTAAATCAACAGTTGGCGTAAATACTCATTTCCTTTATAAATTGAGCAATGATTCACATTTTGAGCCAAACCGTTAACTTTAGTGGTTCAACCTTAATACTTCGTCGTCATCGGGTCCCAAGCCCTGGGCGTACACTGAGGAGACTTGCGTTAAGTAGTCAATAGCCAGCATAAAATTTTGTAAAATCATATTACAATATGAATCCTTTAAATAAATATGCTAAAGCTAGAGCATACCCTATAAGCAACATGCTGCATTGCTAGAATATAGTGAAAAGTATACAAAAGTCACTACATTGATGCCCAAGTGTTATTTCAAATAAGCAGGGTTGTTGTACTATGGACGAACCCAGGTAAATAGTTAAGTCTTTGATTCTAAATTAAGATTTGACAGATGGAATATTGGTACTCTCCCTTGCACACTTTTTGAGTTAGTTGATATTATGATAAATAGAATGACTAATATATTATGCCTTAAAAAAACTAAGTAGGTGAGAGAAAAAGCAAAAGAAATTAATATATTCGGCTTTAGCTCTATTACATGGGCAAGAATCGTCATAAGAATGGTGTGGGTATTATTTTGGATAAGAATTTAAAGGATAATGTAGTGGAAGTTAAAATGTTGGAAGATTGAATTATATCTTTAAAACTTATAAGTAATGAATAAGTTTTAATATTGCATGTATTTATGTCCTTCAAATTGGATTTGATGTGTACTAAATAAGTTTTGGCATGATTTGAATAAATTGGTTCAAAGAATATCTCAAAAAGAGATATTTTTTATAGAAGGAGATTTAAGTGGATATATTGGAAAGGTAATTAAAGAATTTAATAATATTCATGGTGATTTTAGTTTTGGAGAGATTAACAAAAAAAGAAAAATGATTTAAAAGTTTGATTTAGCTTATGAGCTTATGATTGCTAATACTTACTTTAAAAAAGAGAAATATATATTATCACTTATAAAATGGGACTTCTAAAACTTAGATTGATTATTTTCTCTTAAAGAAAATGAATCGTTTATTTTGTAAGGATTCTAAGATTATTCCCAAGTACTTATTTAGCAGCCCAACATTATTTATTAGCTTTGGATTTGAAAATAAGAGGCAACAAAAGTAATATCAAATCTAAAATGTCCTAAAACTAAATGGTGAAATCTTAAGAAGGTTATATAGATATTTTTAAGAGTAATAATTTAAAAGATAATTATATTTTGACAGTAAAACCAACTTTGAGTGGAATGCGATTGCTAGTTTATTTACCATGTAGCAAAGAGTTCACTTGATAAATTAAATGGAGTACCAAAAATAAAGATATATGGTGATGAAAATAAGATGTTCAAGTTAAGATTAAAAATAAAAATGCATGATATAAAGAATAATTAAATGTAAGACAGAAGAATTGAAAGATACATAAACTAGCTTATCGTGAATCTAAAATAACAGTTTGTGAAAGTGGAAGTGCAATATTTGATTATTTATATATTGAGTGAGAGACATATTTACAAACTAACAAAATTAAAATATAAGCGAACCAAATATTTGACTCATCTTAATTATATTAAAGACAATGATCAAAAATTCTTTTAGGGATAAAGTATTCAATATAGATGGATGAATTATTTTACTAAACTTTATAGTGAAAATTGCATCAATAAAATTAATATAAGTTAATAGCTATAAAAATAGTTTCAAATACTCTTTCATCCATCGTATTAGTAAAGCTGAGATTTGAAATGCTTTAAAGAGACTACAGACCAAAAAAGCAATATGATATGATGACATCCCTATCAATGTATGTAAATAATTGAGCAAGAGAAGAGTTTTTTGGCTTACCAAGTTATTTAATGTTATTTTAAAGATTAAAAAATATCAAATGAGTGAGAAAGAGTCTTGTTATGCCTATTTACAAAAAATAAAGGCAATGCTCAAGATTGTGTTAATTATAGAGGAATCAAGTTAATTTGTCATACATTAAACTTTATGGGAGAGTAATTGAATACTGATTACGAAAGAATACTTGTGCTTCTTATGCCAAGTAAATCTACTATTGAAGATTTACATATAATAAAATGTACGATGAAAAAATTTAGAGAAAGAAAAAAAGATCTTCATTTGATTTGTATTAATATTGAAAAAGGCTTATGATAGAGCGTGAAAAGTTCTTTGGAGAGTTTCAAAGAGAAAAGGCATTTATGTTACTTAAATTAATGTTATTAAGGATATATATATATACATATATATATATAAAGGGGTTGCAACATATGCTCAACCACAAAGTGACTTGCCTAATGATTTTCCTATTATTATTAGATTACATCATGGATTGACTCTTAGCCCATATCTTTTTGCTTTAATTAAATATTTTGAATGAGCACATTCAAGAAGAGATTCTTGGTGCATGTTATTTGCACGTGACATTCTTTTAGTTGATAAGACTAGATGGAGTTAAACAAAAACTCGAGTTATTAATGACTACTTTAAAATCTAAAAATTCTCATGTTAATAGATCTAAAACAGAATATATGGAGTGTAAATTCAATTGTATTAGAAATCCTAAACTTGAGGACATAACTATTGAGGGCCATGTGATCAAGAAGAACGAGAGGTTCAAGTACCTTGGTTCAATTATTCAAAATAATGTCGACATAGAGAGTGAAGTGATTAATAGGATCCAAGCTAGTTGGATGAATGGAGGAGCACTTCTGGAGTGTTGTGCGATCTAAAAATCCCACTCAAAATTAAATAAAAATTTTATAGAGCAGCTGTACAACCAGCTATATTATATGGGGTTGAATGCTGGCCAACAAAGAAGAAAATTTACCGATAAAATAATTGTACAAATATGAGGATGCTTAAGTGGCTGAGTGGGTATACTCGTAAGGATTGAATAAGAAAATGAGTTTATTCGTAGCAAAGATGGAGTGGCTCCAATTGTGGATAAGAATAAAGAATGTCACCTCATATGGTTCAAGCATATTAAGCATATAGACCGTGCAACGCCCCTTTAGAAAAATTGCGTTTATGAATTTCGCCCATATTAGAAGAGAAAGAGGAAGGCCAAAAATGATATGGGAAGAAACCATTACGAAGGATCCTCTCTATTTGGAACTTAGGGAGGGGCTTCTAGTTGATCATGCACAATGGAAACAAAGGATACATATAGCCAACCCCATTTAGTGGGATTAAAGCTTGATGTTGTTGTTGTGATTATTGTTTCCATAAGTATTAATGACAATATTTAATCGCTCAATTATCTCTAGGTGCAATTCATCCAAAAGTTTGCGTAGATTAACTTTGCTCCACTAAAATAATAATAAACCGCAATAATTTTACTGAACACTTAATGGAATTCTGGGCCATAAGAAATTCCTTATGGGAATTTCTGAGTTAAGTATAGTTGTGGTCCCGACATTCAGGTGGTCACATACCGCATGATCATATTGAGCAATTTGAGAGAAGAGAGCATATACATACAAAAGCCAATCATATTTCTCATTCATTTTAAAATTTCATATTACAAAAAAAAGATCTTCATCGTACATCACGAACATTGTTCAACAAAAGAAAAAATAAAGAGATAAAAGTTAAAGTAGCGCCATCGTAGATCCATCAACAGTTCGATAATTTATGTTTTTAAAGTTTTTTTTTCGAACTCCTCCAGAGGTACCTGACCTGATATTATTCAGAAAATAATACTGGGATTGGAATTTCCAGTTTTTAGATAATACTCCAAGTACCATTGTAAACAAAATAATATTACATTTTTATAAATGCAAAAAATGCGATTAGCAGAAATATGCAGGTTACCGATGTCTTTTTTCCAGTAACCCACCACGAATGTTGTTACCAATGTTTTTTTTCAGTAACAACTCACGAATGCTGTTACTGATGTCATTTTTCCAGTAACAACCCATGAATGCTGTTACTGATGCCATTTTTCCAGTAACTAGTCACGAATGTTATTACTGATCTCATTTTTCTAGTAATAACCCCCAAATATTGTTACTAATAATAACAACCCACGAATGCTGTTACTTATATCATTTTTCCAGCAACTAGCCACAAATATTATTATTGATACCTTTTTACCAGTAATAACCCCCGAATAATATCACATTGGTTCCAAACAATCAACCAAGCTTCAAATGAATTTAGCTCAAAGCATATAAGCGAAGCTAAGCAGCAATAAATTATAAAAAATAATACATGTCATATACTAGGTACCTTTGTCCTTTAAGATCCAAAGTTTGACAGTTTAACTTTTGGATCTGCAATTAGATTTTAGATATTTTTAAATTAGCCTTTTTAATCTAATGTTCTTAAGAATAATTACTATTTTCTTTTCCATTCTGTTTTTCTTTCCCTTTTACATTAGGTTAGTATTTTTATTAAGATAATAATAATATACGAAAGTAAAAAACAATAAAAATGATAAAAATTAATTGCAGAAAGTAATAATAATTATAAAACGTTAGAATGAAAAGTGTCTGAATGGAAACATAGTCATCTTATAACACATGCATTTGTTTATCGTTATTGATTAACGATAACAATGATAATGTGATGACATAAAGTTTATCATATTTAATTTCATAATAATGAAATATTAAGTATATAAAATGAAATACAATATAGTAAAATCTCCTCATTTCTACCTCATTTCCCTTTCTTCTTATCTAGGATAGTCTTCCCAGGAGGCTGAGGGAGCCGGACGGCTGCAGGAGGTGGCCGAAGTGGCTAGCTGGTGGTCGGCAAGAGGAGGGCTGCTGCTGGAAGGGGAGGGCTGCTGCTGTTTGGAGGGGTAAGGAGGGCTGCTGTTGTTTTGGAGAGCCAGGAAGGGGGCTGGTTGGGTTGGAGGGTCCGAATGGGGTGCCGGGGTGGCCGAAGTGGCTGCCGGGGTTGGTGACTGGCTGGGAGAGGAGAGGCGGCTGCTAGTTGGGAGAGGGGAGGGGGCTGCTAGTTGGAAGATGAGAGGGGGAGAGAGTTTAAATAAAAAGAAAGGAAGAAGAAGGTTCAAAAGATGGGGGTGGGAGGAAGATGAAAAACTTAAAGAACTATCTTAAAAATTTACTTAAACTTAAATTTTTCGCATTTTTTTACCGTTTGATGCCCAAATATAACGAAACTTGACACCGAGGTGTGTTATGATGTAATGAACACCCTCGTACCAAAAAATTTAGATTCAAGCAAATATTTTATTTTATAATAATTTTCGAAGTTTTAAACTTCAAAAATTAATTTAGGTTAAACCGACGATCCAAAATTGATGAAACTTTAGGAGCAGCTTTTTAAATAATGTTCTTAACATGACGACATAAAAATTGATGAATTCGGACATATATTTCAATGTTCTTGATTTTTACTGAATTTAAAAAGTTCAAAAAAATTATGCAGGAGTTTCCGTTATCTGGATTTCTCTCAAACTATAACATTTTGATCTAAAAATTTATTTCTATCTAAAGGTATTTTTGTTTACCCTAATTCAAAATTCTTCGAGATCCTGATTTCTAAGGTGGGATTTGACCTAGTTTGCAAAGTAACGACCTCAGGTCGTTACAAACTCCCTACTTAAAAATGATGTCGTCCTCGACATCACACAAACAAAACTTAAATGTGGGTGAGATTAATACAAAAAAATGTTATTTTACGCTCTAATTGCAATGAAAAGAGAGTTATCACTAACTGACTTATCATGGTAATAACATTCTAAGTTAATTTAATCTCGTTAGAATGAACATGTCTTCGTTTTTTAATATATTTTCTTCTGTCAAATGCGTTCAACCCTGCTCTGATACCAACTGTGATGTCCTGACATTCGGGTGGTCACTGTACCGCATGATCATATTGAGCAATTTGAGAGAAGAGAGCATACACATACAAAAGCTAATAATATTTCTCATTCATTTTAAAATTTCATATTACAAAAAAAAGATCTTCATCGTACATCACGAACATTATTCAACAAAAGAGAAAATAAAGAGATAAAAAGTTAAAAGTAGCATCGTCGTAGATCCATCGACAGTTTGATAATTTATGTTTTTAAAGTGTTTTTTTCTTCGAGCTCCTGCAGAAGTTTCTGACCTGGTATTATTCAGAAAATAATACCAGGATTGGAATTCCCAGTAATTAGAAAATACTCTAAGTACCATAGTAAACAAAATAATATTACATTTTTATAAAAGCAAAAAATGTGATTAGCGGAAATAAAGATAATAATGCAGGAAAAGTAAGGTAATAGCGCAAACGAAATAAATAATTTTCTGCAAGAAAAATATTAGCACAAAGATGCAGGTTACCGATGTTATTTTTCCAGTAACCCACCACAAATGTTGTTACCGATATCTTTTTTTCCAGTAACAACCCACAAATGTTGTTACTGATATCATTTTTCGAGTAACTAGCCACGAATGTTATTACGAATGTCTTTTTTCAGTAATAACCCCTGAATGTTGTTACCGATATCTTTTTTCCAATAACAACCCACGAATACGGTTACTGATGTCATTTTTCTAATAACTAGCAACGAATATTATTACTGATGTCTTTTTTCCAGTAATAACTCCCGAATAGTATCACGTTGGTTCCGAACAACCAACCAAGCTTCAAATGAATTTGGCTCAAAGCAAATAAGCGAATCTAAGCAGCAATAAATTATAAAAAGTAATACATATCATATACTGGATACCTTTGTTCTTTAAGATTCAAAGGTTGATAGTTTGACTTTTGGATCTGCATTTAGATTTAAGATATTTTTAAATTAACCTTTTTAATCCAATATTCTTAGGAGTAATTACTATCTTCTTTTCTATTCTGTTTTTCTTTCACTTTTACATTAGGTTAGTGTTTTTATTAAGATAATAGTAATATACAAAAATAAAAGACAGAATGGAAATAATGGAAATTAATTACAGAAAATAATAATAATTATAAAATATTAGAATGAAAAATACCTGAATGGAAACATAATCATCTTATAATATTATTTATCATTATTGATTAATGACAACAATGCTAATGTGATGACATAAAATTTATCATTTAATTTCATAATAATGAAATATTAAGTGTATAAAATGAAATACTACATAGTAAAATCTCCTCGTTTCTACCTCATTTCCCTCTCCTCTTACCTAGGATAGTATTGCCAGGAGGCTGAGGGAGCCGGCGGCTGCAGGAGGTGGCCGAAGTGGCTAGCTGGTGGCCGACAAGAGGGCTGCTGCTGAAAGGGGAGGGCTGCTGCTGTTTGGAGGGGTTTGATAGGGGTAAGGAGGGCTGCTGCTATTTTGGAGAGCTGGGAAGGGGGCTGGTTGGGTTGGAGGGTTTGAATGGGGTGCCTGGGTGGCCGGAGTGGATGCCGGGGCTGGTGGCTGGCTGGGAGAGGAGAGGGGGCTGCTGGTTGGGAGAGGAGAGGGGGCTGCTAGTTGGGAGAGGGGAGGGGGAGAGGGTTTAAATATAAAGGGGGGGGGGGGAAGAAGATGAAGGGTCAAAAGATGGGGGGTGGGGGGAAGATGAAAAACTTGAGGAATTATTTTGAAAATTTACTTGAAGTTAAATTTTTCGCATTTTTTTGCCGTTTGGCACCCAAATACAACGAAACTTGACACCGAGGTGTGTTATCATATAATGAACACCCTCGCGCCAAAAAATTTTGATTTAGATAAATATTTTATTTTATAATAATTTCTGAAGTTTTAAACTTCAAAAATTAATTTAGATTAAACCGACGATCCAAAATTGATGAAACTTCAAGAGCAGCTTTTTAAATAATGTTCTTAACATGACAATACAAAAATTAATGAATTCAGACATGTATTTCAATGTTCTTGATTTTTACTGAATTTAAAAAGTTCAAAAAAATTAGCGGGAGTTTCCGTTATCCAAATTTCTCTTAAACTATAACACTTTGATCTAAGAATTTATTTCTATCTAGAGGTATGTTTGTTTGCCCTAATTCAAAATTCTTCAGGATCCTGATTTTTAAGGCGGGATTTAACATAGTTTGCAAAGTAACAACCTCAGGTCGTTACAATAGTGCATGTTATTTCAAAGTTTTACAATAAACACAAACAAAAGCCCTTCATAAAGCAAAAAATATTTAAGAGATCAGTTCATACCAACCTTCCTCCTCTCAAGCTAAAGGAAAATAAACCATTTTCGTCAGTAAGAGAAGTCTTGGGCGTGAGTTCTATGGTCATCGCATCAATTTGAAAATCTCGAAAAGCTCCATGAGGTCCGGTGGGAACCCCAAGTGCCTGAAATAGAGCATAATAGACTAATAAACATTTGGATAAAACACAGCCTTTAGATTAAAACATTACTACTAAAACAAAATAATAATAAATAAATAAATAAATTACTTGATAATAAATTGAGCTTGCAAGAGTAGCAGCGCCATCAACAAAATCATCAGAATTAACATCCAATTTCCATCCAGGATAAAAGCTTTGAGCCAGCCCTGAAAGTAACTGCAGTATTTTGCCAAGCTGCTTGAGAAATGCCGAATTAAGCAAAAAGTCAAATGTCCCGATCTTCACTTGCAAGCCCTGTCTGTGAACAGCCAATAAATGTACAATATTTATAAGGTCAAGGTTTGGCATCTGTCCATTGGATGCCTCAGCATATATATCAAGTCTATCCTTTTCAATTTTTTCCTTATTCATGACCTTAATAACAAGAGCAGCGGCCATAGTTCCAGCTCGTCTGAAATCATCACCAGCCACTCCACCAAATATAGTCTTACTTTCATCTTGAAATTTGATTTTTTCAAGGCACATGTCAACACCAAATTTTCCCAAATCACTTGAGAAAATAGGATTATGGTAGTCATTAAGCCAAGAAGCAACTGCTGTATACTCACCATAGCGTGAATCTGCAGCTAGCCAAACAACATCTTTTGCAAGCCATACAGCTCGGCTAAGAAGTGAAAAAACTGAATAGGCAAGTCCTAGTGACAAGGCTTCATTCAATTTGATATTCTCAGAATCATAAGGGGTTACTAATACAATTGATTCTTTACCATCTCCACGAGGAGCTCGTATGATTCCCACAGGACTGACACCATTTAGAGTACAATCACTGCTATTTTGCAGAACCACTGTGCCAGAGGTTGAAGAAAAGAAATGAAGTGGATGGAATGAAATTTCATGCGATTTGAATTTATGATAATACACTTCAGAACATACATCTTCCATGCGCTTTCCTATCAATCTTGCAATCTCCCTGGCATAGTTAGCTTAAATCAGAACAAAATGTATACCTACAAGTAAAATATAATAACTTGATAGATGGGGTACCGTACATACATAAAGAAAACAAGATTAACAAAATGTTCACCAAGCATTTTGAATAAAATACTCTAGAATAAATAATATTCAACTACCTTTTTAATGGGATTAACTACAATAATCCTAATAAAAAACAAAACAAAAAAACAACTTTCATTTTAGGAAAATTTTAGAGTGCCTGCCTGAAAATGGCATGTGTATCCGTTTTTATTTTTAAATAGACATGAAAGTTCTCTATGAATAAAGGGAAGTAAGCATACATTTTTTGTATGAACATGTTATCTAAAAACATAAAGGGAGATTCAATTGATTTGAAAAGAACAGCACATACTGATATAGAGAAACCTTTACCTTAAGACAATTTAATCATTTACATTAAAAGGCTGATAGCAGAAGTGTGACAGTATTAAGGGGTTGTTTGGACTGCTATAATTTGGGCGTAAGGTAAGGTAATTTAAATCCAAGTAAACTTAAATTGTGGGTGTATGGTTTGTGAGTATTGCAATGTAATGTAAATTTTTGGAGGAATTAAATTCCTCAGCTATACTCATTCTGGCATAAAATGAATTTTGCCCAAATCCGCCTTAATTCATGTGTACGTAGAAAATTTTTCCCAACTCACCTCCATGGAAGTAACCATTTTCACCGCCCCTTTCCATTAACCAAACGGCCTTCTCTGCCAGCCGGCCGTCCTTCATTGGCTACTGCCAGGTACCAACTTGCCTTCGCCAGCCATTTGCAATCACTAGACATCCCCCCCTCCATCTCCAAAAAATAGCACTAGCCCACAACGTCTACACTTCGCCAACCCTCACAGGGCTTTGACCAACCTCTGCCAGTCACCGCCTACCCTTCACAAGCCACCGGCCACTAAAAAATAGACAATGCCATATGCCTATCTAGAAGCTGCACTCTGCTTACCAACTTCTGGTCTTCTCACCACTAGCCGGCCTTGTCCGCCTCTGTTGGTCACTAGCCGGCCTCGCCTAACTTTGCATTCTATTGATCGAGCTTCACAATCCGTCCACAGTTATATATTTTTTCCAAACAAATTACCTTACACAGAAATCACACCAAACCAAATATCAAAATTGCAATTCCCTGAAAAAGTTTTGCTGATGTATGGGCTTTGCTAATTCCCAATTGCATCTAAGAATGCAAGGTAGTTGAATTCAAAAAACACTTGATTACCTCGTGTATTCTCTCCATTGCTAAAACCTTAAGATAGTGGGACTTGCCAATCACCTCAATTACTTCTTGGGAAGCTTTTCAGGAAACTATTTAACACTTGCCAACTTTCCTAATTGCATTTGGGGATGTGAACACTTAGCGACCTTCTGCCCCTTTTTTCTCTCCATTGTCAAAACCTTAAAGACAGTGAGAGTGGCCAATCACCTAAATATTTCTTGGGATGCTTTTGAGGACACTATTTCAAAATTAAATGGGAGGACAGGCCCCAAGCTTGGAGTTCAAATGTTCTGCTATAAAGCATGATGCAAATAGAGTTGCATAGAAACACAACAAAATCACCAAATGCCAACGATATCTACAAGCTCAATCCTCTCTTCTGCTATCAACCTAAACTTTGTATCCTTGGCGAGCAACTAGAACACTGTTGCTCACGTACACCCCGCATTGGTGGATCAAAGCAAACTTCAACAACTCATTCGCTATACATGATGGGGCAGCATTTAGTGGAGTCTTGATTAGAAACAAGAAGGAAGATATCAATATACAAATTAAAGGCTTGATGCTACCTCACCAGTTGAGACAAAATTGGGAGCTGCATGACTCATTGGAGGCATGCTCCAACCATGAATGATAGAGCTTGAAGGAATTATTATTGAAGGAGTAGGTTGAGCACAATAAGAGAAGGCACAGACTCCATATGCTAAAAGGACGTGCTTTAGCCAAAGACAACTTCATTTTTTTTCATTGCTTAAAAATGTAATTTTTGTGCATCACTATAGATCTTGTAACTACGCAATGAACTATTGTATTAAACTTACTCGTAATGGAGATTTTAGATTTTTTGGGAGATATTAAGCTTGCACCAACCCTTACTCTATTTTTTTTTTTGCTTTTTAATATTATAAAATAGATGAACACTGATCTTTTCATGAAAAACTTTTATTACTACTTAAATAATCAAAAATTTTAAAATGTTAACCATTTGCTTGAAAAAAAATTACGTTGCAGTTTAATTACGCTGAAAATTTAATTCTAGCAAACGAAGCAATCCCTAAAAGAAAATAGAATTGATATGAAAATCATGGGATAAGAAAATAAAAATTAAAACTGGTGCAAACTAAACTTAAGACGCATTTAACTATAAATAAGCAGTTGTAGAAGTCATAAAGCTGACCAAATCTTGTTGTAATAACGCTGACAATGTATGAATGACTTTAGGGACCGTTTATTCTGAGTTAAAGTTGAAAAAATATAGTAATTTCGGTCAAGTTCAATTTTAGTTGTTTGAAAATGAAAAACGTCAATGTTAGCTAATTTTTCAAAAAAAATTGTTTGGCCCCAAAAAGCCCAAAAACAGCATAACAATTATGCCCAAATTAAGCAGTTAAGTACATGCGCCAGAATCAGGTAAGAAAAAATACCAAATGCCCTAGTTGACTCTTGCCTAGCCATCCCGCCAGTGCATATCATGGCCCAATCCTATTAGTGCTGACCCATGCCAGTCATGCTACACCAGTGCATCAACAGTCTCTCTCCGAATGGCTCGCAAAAACATGAGCTGCACCAGAAGTCGCAAACGCCCCTTCCCTCTTCCAATAGCAAGCTTGTTCTCCCAAGTTATCAACCTAGCAGCACTGACCCTCACAACCAGCCCCAGCTGGCACCTCCCTCAACAATCAAGAAAAACTAAGGCCATCTCCCGATAGTGAAGATCATTTAAACCACCGCCAGCAATTTCATATTTTTTCATTTTTAATTTTTTTATTCTTATTTGGTAAAAACCCAAGAAAAAAAAACTAAAATCCATAATAACTTTTCCTTAACCCAATTACGCTCTAAAATAATTATTTTATCTGAAAATATTTTACACAACATTCATTTTGCTTCAATTATCCTACCTTAAACCAAAATGGCCCTCGCCGTCATAGCTGATAAATGCTAAATTTTTTCAGTATCAGCATTTAATTGCAAAACAAGAAAACTTTCCCACTAGATAACAGAATAGGCCGTTTTCTAAAAGAAAATTGTTCGCTTCTATATTCACAACCAGATGCAGCGGAGCCTCCCTAAAGGAAACTATAATCGCGTATCCTAGTCTTTGATATTAAATTTACAAAATATAAAATGTGGAATGCCACCATGACAATCCAAACCTTAGCTAACAATTTTGCATTGGCCGTATGCATATAAGATTGTCAAAGATACCTCGTGGCATGAATTTAATTTCAATTCTGACTGTAAGAAGCTACATTCATTCAGACGCATTGTTACAGGTATTATCTATTTCACAAACTTTTTGTGGTATGCCCTATTAATGCTTAAAGTTTAATTGATAACTCATCCGCTCCCACTATAATTCACCTTCTGGATCCATCAAGACAACATCCTTTCATTAGGTTATTCACGTTGTTTCTCTGCCAAAAACATTTTTCTATATCAGCGGATAAGCCAACCAGAAGTGCCAGTATCTTTAGAGAGCAGCTTAGTTGTCAAAGCTTGTCTTCACAACAGCACTTTTTGAAGGAATTGTATGATTCCAAAGAATAAATGGCAACAGCACAGCAAGATATAACATGGGATGCTCTGTTAAAATGAATTATACGAAAAAGTCAAAAGGCAAGTTGTGGAAACATCAACTATGAAAGAATACCGCAAATTAAGCAATCAAAAAAGAAACCCCAATTTAAGAATATAGAAACCAGCTTTTAATTTGAGAACATAATAAATTCCTGGAAAAACAAAATTTTGAAATATTTTTCAAAAAAAATCATTATTTTTTAAAATAATATGCCAAAATGAAGATGTTATTTTACTAATTTTCTATAAACAATTGCTATTTTTCTGATTTATAGATTATTTTTAATAGGTTATTAAAATTTTTATTTTCAAAAAAGTATATAAAATAAAATATTTATCCAAACTAAGAAAATTGATTATTTTTTTCAGCATATTTTTCTCTGTCAATGATATAGTTTTAATAAAATTTGGAATTAATTTGATAGAAAAAAGTAAAAAATTTATTTTTTAACTTTTTATTATTACCAATTAAATACTATATATATATATATAATTAAAATAGTGTGATGATTTTAATGGTTTAAATATTTTTTAATGCGGCAGAACCAACTAAGCACCCGTTAACCCGCACAAACCCGACCTGGGACGTAGTGTTTGCCCCTGACCTCGGCGATAAACGCGGAAAACCTAATTCTAACTTGGCCAAAACACACCCCAATAGAACCCATCCAATCCCGATATGTTCCTTACATTATTAGGAATCTCGTGGGAGTAAAACTACACATTAATTATGTTTAATTAGTGTTGATTATGAAAATAATGTAACATCTTAAATCATGTAATTTTCACAAATTAATGCCCAAAATGTTGCATTAATTTAACCCTAATCATTCTTAAACATCTAAAATCAATTTTGAATTGGAATTGGGCAGTTTCATGAAACTTTTCTTCTTAAAAGATGAAACCCCCATCAGCCTTCTTTTCAGTTTTACTTCTCTTGCACTCCTTAAGCCCTCAATGACTCCTGATATTTTCCTCACTCACTCAAGTTGCTAGAAGCCATTTGGAGCTGAGGATTTGGCCTTGGTATCTCAGTAATAAAATTCAATTTTTCATGAAGTTCCTTTTCTCGGATCATTCCCCTAAGCCCTTTGATCCACCTGGGAGTCTGCTGAGAAACTCACGACTTCCTGATGATTGTATTTGTGAAGGAAATTAAAATGTATCTCAATTGAATAGAATCAATTGTCGGCTGCCCAAGAGCTGAGGTTATTGGTGGTGATGACAATTCCAACTTTTCTGGACTACTGGGTGATGACGATTCCAACCTTTCTGAACTGCTGGGTGATGCCGATTCCAACCTTTCTAAACTGCTGGGTGATGCCGATTCCAACCTTTCTAAACTGCTGGGTGATGTCGATTCCAACCTTTCTGGAGTGCTGGGTTGCCCTGATATATTCAAAAAATCCTGTAGAACTTCTAGAACTGACTCTATATCCCTAACCAGCTTTGCCCAAAAGCAAACCAAGTAAAATTATGTTCGTTCTTTTGCATTTTGCCATCTATTATTAGGGTTTGTTAAGATGATTTAAAATTTATTTATATAATTCAAAAAATTAGTAGCTTTAACTTTGAACATTGAATTGATGATCCTATTTAGGGATCCAAAAACCTTAGTTTAACCTTGTCTTATTTCTTCCCTCTTAGCTTGCTAATTAATATTCTTGATTAGAAATATTAATGCAATGATTTATTGTATAATGATTGATTGGAACCCTACCTTAGCTAATCAAGTCTAATTATACTTGATTTCCCGTAACTATGCCTAACCTCTAGATCTCCTTTTAAACATTACTCATGGAAACTAGGATGAATAATAATCAATTTCTTGCTTAATTGCATATTAAGACTAAAATATGGGTCATAATAGGATGCCTTGATCTTGGGATATGAAGTGAGATCTTTTCCTTTAAGACCTTATCCAATCCCATTACCTATCTTCTCATTTAATTAAGAGATTAGTCACCTAATCACTGTTTTGATGATTTAATTACTGTTATGATCAGATAATAGAATCCCTAAACAGTGATTGGAATGTTTACTATGAGATTTGATTCAAATTTGACCCTCTTCATTTAGAGAAACTCAAGATGGCCTTAAAACCTACCCTACCTACCCTTGAGATCAATGATTCCCCAATAATTCATATTGGATAAAATATGATTAGGTTGAAATTTGAATACATCCATAAGAGAAAAAATTAACTTCTGCCTAGGACTGACTCTAAGTTGAGAAAACTACCCAATGATGCATATTTAGTCTATACCTTGCCATATGATCCTATTAACCTTGTCTAGTAATTGAGTTGACTAAACCATGTATAAAATAAGTTCCTAATGACCTTAGAAAATGATATCAAAGACTATAATTGGCTTGTGCTTTGGTGGATTGGACTCTTTATCTTAGTAATCATAAGATCTAAAGCCCATATACTGAAATCCTAATGTGAAACTTAGATGAGATTAACCTTTTGGAGACCTAATTATAAGCTCGAAAACCACTAATTTATCCCTCAAAAGTCATTCTTAAGTTTGGGATTATGTGTATTCCATGATCCATTAGCCTTTGCCTTAGTGATCTTAAGATCTAACATCTAAACCTACTCAGATGTGCCAAATCATTTAATTATTAAATTTTATAAAGTCTATGGATGTCTACTATTTATATGGTTTCATTTCATTAAAATAGTTATTTTATTAATTTATGGTAATACTAAAATTTAATATTCTTACTATAATAAGTAAACAAATATTTATAATTAGTTCATAAAAGTTAACTTATGTAAAAATTAGATAATAACAATTTTTTCTCAAAATTTTGCTAAATTCCAAATGTGGGTCTCTTTTTCTTTACACTTTTACTAAAATATCAAGTATGTAAAATTTAGTAATTTTATTAATTCTTGTATTTTGCAATTTGTTGTTATTCCATTGCTTAAGCATGCCATTAAAATTGCAAATCATGTGATTATACTCCTTTTATATGCCATAAAACACTGTGCACACACACTTGATCATTATAAATTCTACAATGAATGATTGTGAACATTATGGTTGGTGAGGCCCTGTGTTCGAGACATTATTGTGAACTTATACATATAGTATTGCTAGTACACACGACGAATAAAAAGAGTCGTCCCCACTAAATAGTAGCTGAAGACTTGTTGTTTTTATTAGGGCTCACAAATATATATATATATATATGTGTGTGTGTTCATAATGAATAAAAAGAGTTGTGTCCACCATGAAGTTGTTGATGACCTATTCTTTTGTCAGTAATCACCAAAATATATATATTTGTAAACAACTGTAGACATTTAGTTGTATGCTTTCTTAGAATGAAGTCCATACCTTGAGTTCAAATCCTAGTGAAATGAGTAGGTTTGAATCCCACATATTGTGATCATACAGTACTATTGATAGCATTTTTGTTCTTACTTTTGGTAAACTAGTATACTTTTTATTATTGTATTCTCATTGTTCAAGTATAGCTCTTTTACTAAACTACTTGAGATATACATATAATTGCCACTTTTTTTCTGTTAAATGAAATAATAATATTATGCTAGATTTTACGTACTCATGCCTGACATTAATAAAATTTTTAGATGATGATACTCCCTAAGTGTTTCTTTAGGCCATACTTTGGGGAAAATTACTTTTGAGTAAAAAAGAGAGTTTTGATGGACTATAATCCTCATATATGTTATTTTCTTTTATTTCTTTCAAACTTAATTTCTTTATTATATTGGATTATTTAAATGCTAAAAGATATTTATTTTATCTTAGTGGTTCTGTGAGTATGACGTATGAATTTTTAATAGTTTATTCATAAAATGTTCATTCTTTTAATTATTGAATTTTATATCATTAGATTTTTTTTCTCGATCTTATTTCCACATGTTACAACAAGTGTCCATTAAAACATCAAGATTGCATGATAAGTAACAAATAATTGTGATTTATATAACTCACAAACCATTTTCAATTGTCAAGTACACCTCACAAAAATAAACACAAAAAACTTTACAGCTAGAATAACCTTATATAGTACAACTTTTTTGAATGCACTATAGGTTGGGAATTACGATCTAATTCAAAACTAACTGCTGAATTTAATTAACTTGAAGTGAAAACCATATGCTTTGAATAGATGATGGTCATTATAATAAATTTATAGTCAACTCATCTAATCAATGGATATTCTATGTCCATGTTTATGCAAATGTTAAGGTAATTAATCAAGTGTTATATAAAGATAGGGGAGCATTAATTTCCTGTTAGTACAATGAGTTTTCCTTTCATTTCTCTCACTATCAATCGCAATTGTTCGACGGGGAGAATAATTAACAAATAGCTTTGTTCCTCTATCTCTCTCTCAAATACACACATATATATACATATATACATATATATACATATATATACATATATATACATATATATATGTATATATGTATGTATATATGTATGTAAATATATAATTTTATTTGTTTTATTTTTCTTTTATTTTTATTTTGAAGGTCACCAACCGCATCTATTGTGCTATTTTATATTATATATAAAATACCAGCAAATGTAAGAAAAAAAAGAAAAGATTATCGGAAAAAAAAAAAAATATATATATATATATATACATGTCTGTGTCTGTATAAAAGGGAAATGCAAACATCCTATTAGAAGAAAGAAGTTCTTTTCTCACAAATAGCATCCTTAACAATTTTATACAAATCAGATCTTGAATTACTAAAGTACAAACACTAAGGGGTTTGGTTTAAGGTAAAAAAATCCTAGCGTAAATAAATTATAGTGTAAATCAAATTCAGATAGAACAACTATAGTGTAACTTGAATTTGGTGTTTGGAACTTTTATTGAATAGTATAATTTGATGTTTGTTTAGCTGAAAAGTAAATTCACAGTAAGATAGAAAAAAAAATTAAATGGCTGGTGAGAGAATGGCTCAGCTGACAAAAGCCAGCGATGGCCTGCCCCCAACCGGTGAGGGCCGACGATAGCCACAAGCATCAGTTGCAATTGTGAGTGCCATCATGTCGTGAGATTGTATTCACAAACATGTAATATCGCATGAGTTAAGGGTCCAGCGAGTGCCATGAGAGTCGACAAGTGTCATGTGAGGTATGTGAGTGCCACATTAGGTTGTAAGGTCAAGGATCGGGCAACCGCACAAGGAGAGGTTGAACGTAGCAACTTTTTTTTATTCTTTATTGGGCAATGAAGCGAAAGAATTTAATACCAACCCATTCGAACAAAATTGGAATCCCACAAAAAATGAGATTTTGGGGGAATATAATTCCCCTAAAATTTACTTTGCATTTGATTTGCATTACTTCAAATCAAACACCTAAATTTTCACTTTACTTGCAATTAGATTAGTTTTCACTCCAATTATAGACAACTAAATAGCTTGTAATTGATAATTTTTTTAGCTACTTTAAATAAGAACTTTTAAATTGTGATAATGATTAACATTAATTGGCATGTGAGAAAAAATACATCACTCTTCCTCTATATATGTGTGTGCGCACGAGCAGACGCACGAAGTTATTGTCCTATGAGAATGGTAAAAGAGTGCTTCCTCACACATCACTCACCATCCATTATTTTTAGCAATTTACATTTAAAAACTGTTTGATCCGAAAAAAATGCCCGTAAAAGTAAACATGATCTAAGGGAATTAGATTCCATTTTTCTAATATTTAAATTACACCAAAATAGGACAAAACACAATTTCACCCCAATTAAGGCCAAAACAAAAAAATTCATGTGAATAACCATCATCAAGCACTAGTGGAACATTGTTGGCCCTCGTAAACTCTAGACAAACAATTGTTGGCTATGCAACTTCATGAATTGTGATACACCCATAAACATGTCAAAATTGAACAATTGTCAAACCCTCAATAGCAATCATCAGAGCTTGTTATTTTCCTTTAAGCCCTTGCCAACCCACACAAAATCTCAACATGCCCTTGCCAAACATGAGTGTGCCCTCGCCAAGCCATCCCATAGAGTTTCTCATAACTTCAAGTTTATTCTTCAACAAAACAATCATCAAAAACTTAACATTGCTGTATTTTCAAGCATCTAAGAAGTTCTTACATTATATTGTACATAAAAATAATTTAAATTGTTTATTTCCTTGGAAATTTCTTACGAGATATTTGCCAAAATAGTCCCCGATTATTTAAGCTTTGCCAATTTATTTCTAAATTATTAAATATTTTCATTTTAGTACCTCAACTATTAAATGTCTAATTTAGTTCATCACCTACTCATTTAAACCCCAATTCAGTCCCTAAATTTTCATATTTTAAAATAATTGAGCTTAAAATGAATACTTGAGGGAATAAATTGAACAAACAAAATTAGTCAATGGACTAAATTGGACAAATTGAATAATCAATATCTAAATTGGTAAAATTACAATAATCGAGAGACTACTTTGGCAAATTTCCCAATTTCTTTCAAGTATACATAGCAAAAAGGAAAGCATTAAATATTTATTTATTGTTTCCATTATATGTATACCACTAAAAAATTATGATGAACGGTGACTGCTAAGCAAGACAAAACAATTTTATAATTCGAAAAAGGATAGAAGTTTTCATATACATATATATACTAAAATTTGATAAAATAGTTCCTATATGTGTGTGTGTGTGCAAAATATAAAATCCATTAATATAAATGAAAAAATATTACAATAGGTTCACATGAGATATCAAAACAAAGAAAGGTGAGAGCGCAAAATACCTTAAGACCGCAAAACCTAACTGATGAGTTTTTATACAGCATCATGACAACCCCACAGCAAAGAGATTTTTTGTCAAATTAACTGAAGTGGAAAACTTAACATACCTGAAGCTTATATATAATACAAAAAAATTATTAACAATTACAAAAACAACATAGAAATAAAATATAATCCAAATTAATTGTATGATGCTATTAGCTCAAATAAATTTTGGATTTCAACCAATTTCTTAAATTAGATCAAATAAATCAAATTTTTTAAAGCTGATTTTTTTCAATTAAACCAAAGTATCTCAATGGGCATAGACTTTAAAAGGTGTGATTTTGGATAGTTAAGCTTGCATAAATTAGGGTAATTGGAGCAATGTTGTACATGTGATATAGAATTGTTTCAAATGACGGTAAACATGGCATTATATAGCATAAAATAAAAAAGCAATTATATAAAGCATCCAAAAGCATTTGATGTTAACACTCACGATGATTAAGAGCACAAATTTAAAAAGCACTACAGTGTATGAAACAGGATTTTATTTGATATCTAAAGTTCCATGAAATAATTTTTTGCTTAGAATTTGTGGTAAACAAACAAGATAGTTGCATGTATGGCTAAAAAAATGAAAACAAGTTCCTTGTATTATCATTGTAGGTTGATGATATCTAGCCCATAAAAAATGATATGAACAACAACAGCAACAATACTAAGCATTAATCCTACTAGGTGGGGTTGGCTATATCGATCTTTGGTTTTCATTGTGCATCAAATAGAAGCCCCTCCTCCATAAATTCTAATTGAGAAAATTCTTCCTAATAGTTTCTTCCCATGATTTTTAGAGTCTTCCTCTTCCTCTTTAAATTTGAAAGAGATTCATAAGCTCAATTTTTCTAACAAGGGCATTGCACAATCTATGCTTAATATACCCAAACTATCTAAGGCGACATTCTCTAATCTTATCCACTATTGGAGACACTCCAACCTTGCTATGGATAAAATCATTTCTCATACTCATCCACCTAAGCATCCACATTTCTATATCTTATTTTATTGAAAAGTTTCTTCTTTGTTGGTTAAAATTCAACCTCATATAACATAGTTGGTTTTATAGCTCCTCTATAAGAAAATTCTTTAATTATGAGTGGGATTTTCAGATCGCACAACACTCCAAAAGTGCTCTTCCACTTCATCCAACCAGCTTAGATCTTCTGTATCACATGGTCCTCAATAGTTACGTCCTTGAGATTAGGGCTTATGATACCATTGAACTTAACTCCATTTATTCTGTTTTAGATCTACTAAAACAAAAATATTTTGATTCCAAAATAGTCCTCCATAACTTAAGATTTGCTTTAACCCCATCCTTAGTCTTACCAACAAATAGAATATCATTTGCAAATAACATGCCCAAAAAAACTCCTCTTAAATGTGCCCAATAAGAACATCCATAAATAAAGTAAAAGGTATGGCCTAAGCGATGAGCCTTGATGTAATGCAATAGGTATAGGAAATTCATTAGACAAGCCACATTGCGATCGAACACATGTTATAACCCCATTATACATATGTTTAATAACATTAATATATGCAACACAAATCCCTTCTCTCCAAAACTCTTCAAAGAACTTCTCTTGGTACTCTATCCTAAGCATTTTCAAGATCAATAAAAATTAAATGAAGATCGTTTCTTCCACTAAATTTCTGTATAAGACCTCTTAAGATATGTATGGTTTCCATGGTGAATCTACCTGGCATAAAACCATATTTATTTGAGAAATGCAAGTATTAATTTGTAATTTGTATTCAATTTCTCTCTCCCAAATTTTAAAAAGTATGACACATTAACTTAACTCCTCTATAATTAGCACAATAATTATTCTTCTTCATTAATCTCTCCAAAACCAAAATCATCATGAAGATTAAATTCTTTAGTTACTCTGTTAACATGTCTATTTAAATCTTCTCAAATAAGAACATATTTTCTTGAGGTAATCCTTAAATCAATTCATCCAAATCATATCAAAATCTTTTTTAATATACATATTCAATTCTATTTTAGAGGCATAAATACTTGCAATATTAAAAGTTATTCTATTAATAGTAAATTTTAAATATATAAATTTATCTCCCAACCTCTTAACTTCCACTAGAATATCATTTAAACTCTTCTCCAAAATAATACCCACACCATTCATAGGCGAGTCTTACCGAACTACCAAAAATTAAAGCCTATATTATCAATTTCCTTTGCTTTCTATCCCACCCACTTAATTTCTTGAAGACATAATATATTAATCTTCATATTTATCATAACATCAACTAACTCAAAAAACTGGTAGTGAAAGTGTCAATATTCCAACTAGATGATAAGAAAAAAATTGGGAAATATTTTTGTCTTTATAATTTTAAGTTTGTCTCAAATTGATTCCTAAAGTTTCTATTATATCAAACAAGTCTCTAAAATATTATAAATGTCTCATTTTAGTCCCCATAATTTAAAAAAAAAATCACAAGTATAGAAAAGACTGGAGATGCCACCACTCTCAGCCAAGCTGTAGCTGCTGCTAGGGTTGAGATGGCCACTTGATTTTCCTTTAGGGCCGGCTTCATTTTCTTCTTCCAGATGTCACTATACTCCACTGTGTACCCATTTGCCTTTCTGATCTCTACAAGATGGATCAAAGGTGCAACCTCGAAAAATTCAGCATCAATGGCTAGCACCCCCTTCTGACCCTCCTTCGACACCTCCATTTTCAGGACCCCTCCATCCTTCTTCACCTTCATCCCCAAGCACCTGACAATCTTCTCCAGCCTCAAGATTATTGTGCAGACCAGCTAATTGGAGTGAGCCTCTCTTCCCTCCGTCAGCCTCCTTCAAACAAGCCCATGAGATCGAAACACGCCGAAAGAGAAATTACGTCCAATGCATGCAATTTTATCGGCTTCACCGCTTCTTACTTCGCCTCTGGTGCCTCGTGCTCCTGAACTACAATTTATCTTTGATTTCCTCGATGATTATCCAAGTGGACGGATCGGGGTTCACAATTCGGGTTGTAGAAGGGGAGGTGGCCGGCCATCAGAACGTACAAGATCACCCTGCAGGACCATGTATTTGCTTTCACACCATCATATCCTCTCCTGTCGATCACTTCAGGGGAGACATAAGCTGGGGTCCCCCAAGTGGTGTGGAGCAGCCCGTCCTCCCTCCTGAACTCTCTGCAAGGGTGCTCAAGCCAAAATTTGATACCTTCAAGTTTCTGTCATCATTGAAGAGAAGGTTTTCAAGCTTCAGATCCCTATGGAACACTCCTCGGCAGTAGCAGAAGTCCACAGCGCTGATCAGTTGCCGGAAATACTTCAGTAAAATTATGGGGACTAAAATGAGACATTTTCAAAATTTCAGGGGCATGTTTGGCATAATATAAACTTTAAGGACCAATTTGAAATAAAATTAAAATCAATAAGGATTAAAAAATTATTGTCAAAAAGCAAAATAGATGATAAAAATTTCACTTCAAAATACATATATTTTTGCTAGAAAATTATTTTTCAATTCATAAATAAGCCTGGTATATTCCTAGTTTAATGTTATCATGCAAACATGCGTTCAAAAAGTGTGTATTAAGTCGATTATTTATGTTCAAATATTTCACAAACTAAGATAATGTTGCACTTCACTAGAAATTCTTTTGTGGTCGAAGCACAAAGATAAGCTTGGATTGTCATCAAGTACATATTTCTTGCATAAATTTTGGTCAAAATGTTTTTAATGACTACAAAGAACTTTGGCAAATTTCAAGTGAAAGCAGCGTGAAATGTGTATGATAGGGGTTGAAGGCTCTTGTAACGAAGGAAATATAGGCAATTCGTATAATTCACCTTTCAAGAGTCATACTTTGCTAACAATAAGTTATGTACATAAATTTCCTAAGAATTAACATATGAAACAATGGGACACCAAATGTTACCAACAAAACCTCATCTTACATGAAAAGAATCAAGCATATTGAAAAAACTAAAAAGAATTCAATAATCTATTTAATAAAAAACAAATCTGCACTGCCTACAATTCTAACTGCAAGGAAAATTGTACACGACAATCAAAGATTTATGTTAACGTATTTTATTCGTTGTGTGAACCTTCATCAATAAACAAAATAAATACAAATAAAATATGGCATATAAAAATCCAAAGTCTATTAACTGTAACAAGTAATAGGGAACTAAAGTTGCAAAGTTAACAAAGAATGGATTATTGGAAATGCATACCTCTCTAGCCTGTCTTCCATGATTCTCTTCTTTAAAATATCTTTAACAAATCTGTTTGCTTCCTGTACATCATGATGGGAAAGCATGGGATTTGCAGAGCCTGTTAAACACACCATATCTAAGCGCATCTACATGCTAACAACTACTAACCGGCTAACAATGCAAGATTTACTAATACAGCCCAAAGTACAAATACTAAAAGAGAAAATTCGTGGATAGCAACTTTTCAGAAAATAGGCACATTATCACATTACAAAAACAAGATAATGCATAAAAAAATCAGCTCTCATAAAAGCTTTTATGAAAATTCATTTTCAGTTCAAAAAAAATATAAAATGTAATGGTCGATTTTACATTTTATTTGATACATTCATAATTTCCAAAAATGCAAAACTCAAGACAACTATGAAAAATCTTGCACATAATTATGCAAGCATACAAGTTTTTTATATTAATTGAAAGTAGAGAACAAATTGAATTATGATTAAGAAGGTAAGAAACCAAGTAGAGATAAGTAATTACACGTGTCTATTAAAAATCCAATTTCTCTAAAGAGAAAAGTAAATATTTAGGAGAAAATAGCCAATTTAGTCCCTAAGTTTTAAAGTGTTAACTTGGTTCCTCAACAAATTTTCTATGGCTTTTATGTGGTCTTCAACTGTATGTCATATAATAATGTTAATAATATGAAGGACAAAAAATGAAAATTTAGTTGTTTTGTTATTATTTATTAAAGAAGCCAAAGGCAAATCGTTTTACCTTATATTTCACACAGCTTATCAAATGCAATGAGAAACGATTGGCGGTACAAGAATTTTGTATCTCATTTGTTTCATGTAGCATTCATAACAAAGAAGAAAAGAATCAGAGAATAAAATCTATTTTATTCTCTATATAATATCATACGAGTTTCAAATCTCTTCTGATAATCTCTCGATACAAAGACTATTTTTCCAGGTCAACTAGAGATCTGTAAATTACTCAGTGTGCGCCAAGTTCTGATCCCTACCTCATGCTTTGAGTGTGCTTGCCTTGAAATATTTCTCTTTTCAGTGAATCATTGCTGGTCTTTGCCCCTATTGACCACTTAGAACATTCATTAGCATCGATCGTTAAAGTCAAAGGCTGGTGAGCCACGTCTTTGACCCCTCGGCAGTCAGAGTCTGAGTAGGAATTGCAAGTAGGGGTAGCTACTATCTTTGGTATACTAATTCATAGTCTATAGTTGGTCTTCAACACTCTTACTATGCTCGAGCATAACCAAAATCATGAAACATTTGAATGCCAAGAGATTCTGTCTCAACCATTTCTGGCAGCATACCTAAACCACAACGGGAAGATGCCAATTTTGATGACACAAAGATTAAGCATCTTGATAGAGCATCTCTTTTGAAAACATTGCACTAAAAGAAGCAAAAGAAAATGGGCACATGGAATGCAAAGGAAGCCCACTCAGATAAGCAAATTCTCTAGTTGGCTTAACTTTATTTCCTCTTTCTCAACATTGTTTCAAGTAAGATAAGCACTCATAGTCAGGAACATCAAAACAACACAACTAAGCTCTCTAAAACCTCTGCTTTGGTAAAATATTTTTTAATCCTTCAAGTACTATGTGATCTTCTCTCCTATGATGGAGTGCCACAAATAATTGAATGGGAATTACATTAGCTATGCAGTGAGTGTGATTTGCAATTTTATTGTGACTTGTGAAGAAGAAAATTCAGATATAACTTTCCTAAATAAAAAATTTGCTAGAGTGCTATTTCACTTGAAGACCTTTTTTTCTCTCTAAGTCTTGATTAATGGACATTACAGAATTCTATGTTTCTTAATTAAGATTGGTCCACCATTTCTCAATTTTTTATCACTTAATTTAAAGATTGGAGTAGAAGATCGTAATTTGTTCTCACTATGGTGATGTCTCAAAGTTTTATAGAGTCTTCTATGTTATTTTTGTTTGAAAAAAAAAAAGACATTCAAATAAAAGAGAATGGACATTACATCATCTTAAAAGAAAGATGCATTATTCTTGTTGTAGCATCATGTGTAATCCATGAAAGTCGAACCCATAACCAAATGAATAAAAGCCATCTGCTCAACTAGTTGAGCCCAGATAACTTTAAATAAAGAATTAATAGTGGTATTTAGTTTAAGAACAATTAAAATAGAATGTTTATTAATATTTGCTAAAAATTAAACATATGCTTACCATAAATATTTTATAAAAATTATTTAAGATATATAATATTGATGTATTGCTTTATTAATACAGAATGTGTTTAAAATAATTAAAAGATTATTAACATGAGGTTGTATTAATTGTTAATTAATAATTTTAATAAAACGCAGGGCAATTGCACATTATTATTTAAAGCAATTCAGTCACGATGAAGGAACTATAAGTACATAACATTTTCAAAATAGTCAACATTCTTAAGCATTTAGTCTGAAATTTATAGTTGGTTATTGATTAGCAAAAGTAAGACACTTGTCAAAGTAAAGCATAATTGGAACTCCATATAATATAATAAATTGGACATCATAAGAACATTATTTAACATCAACTTAAAAATCCAAATAGAGGCCCAAGTGATTATTATGAAGTGTCACATAGTTTCTATAAAATACTGCATGTGCTTTTCACTTGTTCTAAAATTAACTCAAGCAACAAAAAAAATTCCATGTTTGTCCTTCTTAGATTTAATAATGTTACATGACTTAATAATTAGGAACCAAAAAATCTACAAAAAGATTTGTTAAGGGACTAATTTCACCACTTTTAAGAGTTAAGGACTAAATTGGCCCCTTTAAAGAAGTCAAAAAACTAAAGTAGCCATTTTTCCCAAATATTTAGTTTACACTTTGATGAATTTCACAAGCAGGTCCAGAACATATAATATCCAGAGAATCAAGAAGCATATTGCAAAGCTCTTCATCTTTCAAGCATATAAGGTGAGATTAGGCATGCCTTTCATATGATAAGTAATAATAGCTATAATACAAAGCTATGGCAAATAGTTTTAAAGCAGTCAAAACAATAAATCGAGTCACTTACATATGATAGAGATAAAAAAAAATAAAGAAAAGATAAATTACTATAAATCATTTATATAAGATAGGCTAGAAATATTTGCACAATTGAAAATAAAGTGGTTAAAAAGATTATATGATAAATTAAAAATTACTAAGAAAAAGAGATACATCTATAAGCTAGCCAAATTAATAGAGATAAAATAACCAAAGACTTGACTCGAGTAGAATAAAAAAAAATGATAATCAAAATATTCATTTTAGGAATGAATATATTAAATATAAATTAATTAATTATTGATCACCCTGAAAAGTATAACGATCTCGACTTTTTGAAATTAGACGTCAGAAGTAGATCGGCTTCAAGGAGCAACACGGGTCTTCATTTGTACTTGCACATGTTCCTGTACCTAATCCTGTACTTGTCCCTAAACCCTTAAAAATTATTTTTACCTTAAGATTTGTGATTTAATACTAAATTTTTACCTATCCTTGCCTTTTCCTCTTTTTTCCTTCTCTTCTTTCCGTTTTCCTCTTTACTTTTATTTCTACTTGTTGTATGTTTGTTTGATTGTTGAAAGAGAGCGGGCGCTCGGTTATTTATAGAGGAGAGACGATTTTAAGCAAGAAGTTATAGCAATAGTTTCAAGCGCTTAAGTAGCGGTTTACTAGGATCGTGGGAAACATTGGAGAGGTTGCTAGATGATTAAGCACAAGTCGCAAGTAAGAGCAATAGCTAGATAATTAATAGGGTGATTTGAGCAATTTTAGCAACTGCTCGACAATCATACATGTGTTGGAAAGGTCATTGACACTTGCCTTTCAGTGTAGAGAGATAGATGAGGATCATGAATGGGAAAATGAGGCGTGGGATTTCTAAAGGCAGAAGCAAAGGGTCAGCAGGTGCAAGCGATGGCGCACGATGAAGGCGTTGATGGATGGAAGTGATGTGCGAGGCGAAGGCATCGATTGCATGTGAGGATGAGAGAGGTATGGGATTTCTAAAGGCGGAAGCAAAGAGTCAGTAGATGAAACCGAGGGCTCACGATGAAGGCGTTGATGGATGGAGGTGATGTGCGAGGCACAGGCATCGATTGCATGTGAGAATGAGAGAAGTGGTAGTGTCAACAACAGATAACCTTTAGTTTAGTTGTTCAAAAAGGTAGATCTGCACCCACACACTCAATGTTCCAATATATTAAAAGTGTTCTTGCTTTACTTTCTCTTTAGATGATGTTAATTGTTATGACGAGGAATTTTTTGCACCTTTGATCAGAAAAATTTTCAAGTTCGAAGCCAGCTTGCCAAGTAAACAAAAGTTTTCTTAAGCCGTAAACTACATAAAAATTTTGAGCTTTAAGTTATGAGTCCAAACATAGTATTACACTTGTTAATGATTCAAATTGCGATCTAGTTTTTGCTCATCACTCTTAAGATGTCCATGGACACTATTTAAAACATGCAAAAAGGATTTCATTTAAGCCTTTAACTTTTGAGTCACTGATCACACCTACAAAGATTGCACTCATAACTACAAGTTTCACTTTATTATAAAAAATTATATTGTTCGTTTAGCACTTTTTACAATACTCTCTTTATAATAAAATATAGCCTATCTTCGCATGCATGTAGTGACTGATTTGTCCAAAAAGCATCCCAATCTATTCTAGACTGAGAATTTCATATAGAATGTGGCAGAAAATGTTTGGTATTCCAAGGGATCAATATAGAAATGTAAGCCTTCAAGTTGTAGTAGAAGATTAACAAAATTATTCTTTTAATGAGAGAAAATAATAATCATTTAATAACCTTTAAATGTGGAATGGAAGATTGAGATATTATGGAATTGTGATGATTTCTCAATTTATGAGTGTCAACCTTGCACAGGGGCCATGCTAACCATCTCTAAATTGTTCCAATTTTATCTGATATCTCCAAATAAACTATGGAATTGTGATGATAAAAGTTCATAAATGAATGGTGGAGTTGAAGGCTTTAAAGAAATGGAGAGCAACCCAGACTTGATAAATTAAGGAGTCTAGCCAATCCACACAAACTTGATAATTTTTTAGTGAACGGAATAATGAGTATCTAATTTTAAGCTAGAACTTAAATAATAGAACTACTCATCCATAATGAAGATTAGCACTCATTAAAACAGTCTTAACACACTCACAACAATTCAACAATTTACAAAATAATGAAAGTGGAGGTAAGAGGATAATCAAGAATTTACACATAAGAGCCCGTGAAGTTATATTCCTTCAACTTGATAATCACCATAATACACAATAGATAGAAGTAATTCATTGAAATTCATTGATCATATATAATTTCATTACAAGAATACATGGAAAATTAATCAAAGTGTGGTTTCATTAAGTTTATTGACCCCCTTGCAACCTTCACAAAAATTTAATTTTCATGCATGCACCACCATTCATATCCCGAAGATATATGAAACATACATTTTAAAAGCCTCTCCAGACTTAATAGACTATCCATGCAATAGAATATCATTTAAACAAAACCAACTACCCAAATCACTCCAAGAGAATTCAAGTATGCCCAAGCTCATAACCAAAAAGCATTAAACTCACAAACATTAGACTCAAATAATAAAATAAAATCAATGTGCATTTATTACTTAAATTAAAGATAAAATTCCTTGATTTAGATCTTGAAAAAAGTCTTAATGTATAGCAAGTATTTATGAAGCCAGTACTAGTGATACAATAAATTATCCCCTATAGATGAACTCTTCCTTGCAAAGTTAGAAGCTATAAGAGCCAAGGAGATTCAAATTCAAGTACAACTATTTAGTTTTACTTAGCAATGTGTCTTCCAAGTTTAGCTTGTCTTCCATATGATTAATTACATGTGCTCAACCATACCTTCTGCAATAATCTCAAAGAATATAGCAGTATCTATCTAAATAAACCAGGTTTGTGAGACAAACAAAGATTATTTATTCATTGTCAATTATTAAGAGTAGTGAGCTCATATGCATCAATAAATTTACCTTGCAAATTATTTATATCAACATTAAAAATATGACTAGCTAGGAAGAAGACAAATCAAAAATATGTATTTGTTAAGTATTTGAAAACTTGAAAAAACTCTATCACTCTAGAACAACTTCTTATATCTAGATGTGCTAATGTCTTTCAAAATGAATGAGAATTAAGGCAATCACTTTCGGTAAAAAAAGCTACTAGAACTAGATCAGTATTTTTCAGAGCCTTATTAAGCATTTGACACTTTAATTTGCTTAAATAAATCATTATATAATGCATGAAAATCTTTTGCATACATGAATGCAAATTAGAAAATAAATAAATTTGTAAAACAATCAAAATAATAAGCTTCTATGGCAAAAACCATATAAGTGTGAGATAATGTTGTCATAGTTAAACTCAAAAGAAAAATGTAAGTCACAATTCCCAAAATTGTCATTCATTAAAGAATGAAATATATTTCAAATGCTATTGTTCGCTTTTGAATTAAAAGCTGCTGAAATTTTAAGAGATGTCCCTAGAAACTTCCATACTGTCTTTCAACAGTAAAAAAGTAAACTTAATGTCTATTAAAATTCATAGTGCCAGTCAAACCATTTAAAAGTAACATTTCAATATAAAAAAGTTCAGCAATATGCGATGCATCAATTTTTTTGGCGCAAAGTAAAAATGAATTCTTTTAGATAGCATGTCAACCACCACATGATGCCATCATGATGTTGTCTTGGAGAAGTCAATAATAAAGTCCATGCAAAAATCTTTTCAACGACAACAAAAAATAGAAGAGGCAGAAGTGTAGCATATTTTTGTTTTGTCATTTTGAGTTGTTGCAAGTAGGGAATTAGACAAAAACTTGCCAACATCACATCAAATAGCAACGAAAGCTGGTAGGGTTTGAACTCAATCAAGAGTATGGTCATGTAATGACAAAGATGATTAGCCTCTAGCATGCAACTCATGGATCAAATATGACGGACCATAAACAAATACAAATAAGATGGCCATAAAAAAAGGCAATGTTTGATAAAGAGAGAATGAGAGGGTAAAGCATTATCTTTGGGATTTGCAAAAATCAATTGAAAATCAGAACATGCAATATAATTATCCTTAAGTTCATCAAACCAAAGAACCACTCTAAAATAAAAGGGGATCAATAATGCAATTTAGAATCAATAGGTTTGTTTTTATGCTAGCATTGTGCTAAAAACAAAAATAAAGTCATGCAAGTAATCACTCCTTTTAGCATGACAGTGGTTTACCTTCTTTGATGTGAACTTAATGGCATGATGCTCAATATGAAGGAGAAATTCATCATACAAAATAGAAAGTCTCAAATGACAAATGGACTAGAATGATAGCATTTAACAATCTATTATATGTAGTATAACAATGTTTCTTCACCTTAAGTTTCTCACTAAGTAGTCCTATGGGTGGTAGAAGTGGTTACTTAGCTTATAAGAGGACCATAGGAGCTGATTTGGAATAGTACAACTTAATGGTTCATATTTAATACTTGAAGACATCTGTATTGTCTCTATCATAATAAATGGCATTCATATCATAGAGTTAAGAACTTCATACAAAACACATCACATTAGATATATTTTCATAATTGTCTACTTTAAATAGAATTAAGAATCTAGTTAACATCAAAGAGAAAAGTGATTGTGAATGAGATTAAGTAAGATTCAACTGTAAGACTTGTTCAAGTAGGAGTGCAGGTGATGGGGGATAATGTGGTAGAATTGTAGATGTGATTTGGAAGACTTCGGGAGGACTTTTGGTGGACCAAATGATGTCGGATTGACACAAAAATTGGCAAATGGTAGACAAAGAAAATGAATACATAATTGAAGAAAAAAATAAAGCAAATGCAAGATAAATCCCAAAAGTATCCACTTTGAGTTCTTGAAGATTATACACACCTTCAAGATCTTTGATTATACACATTGAAGGAGAGTGATGACTATCCACGCTAACACAAGATAGATTACCGAAATTATACACACCCCGATAGCCTTGTCGCTATGCACGCTCAGAAGGTTGAAATAATTATCCACACCACTTCAAGCCCACTCTCGCAAGAGCACCACTCTCACAAAGGAAGAAGTAAAGGGTTTTTCATTCACTACTTTTTTTTCAAAAGACATACATACCATATATATAGAAGTAGGCACCCCATCATATTCTAAGGTATCCCTTCATAACCTACTAACACACTTAAATATAACCTAAATAAAAAGAACTAATAAATTGGTACAAACAGCATATCCCACAAAATAATAAAATATAAGAAGACATGATGCTATCAATATAGACTCAAAACACAACATAATATGATGCAGAATCCCCAGTTATGCCCTATGCAAATGCCTGAGCCATGAGCATTTTACTCATGTACTTGTTGTCCTGCATCAATGGGTAGGCAGAACATATATGGCACACCCACCATTAATCACTAACTAGTAGATCCTTCATTATACAACATAAAGGTGCTTATAATACTCCTCAAATTATCACCTACAGGATAAGTACTCAAGCATCACATCACACCACGTGAGTTGTCCTCAAAAAAATTTAAAACATCCCTTAAGGAAGCTATAAATCTTCAACATCCACAATATCATCTCTAACATCAACTCCTTTGGAAACTAATAAGATGTCTACACAATATTTTTTTATTTTACAATACATCAACTCTTTAATTTATCAAGAGGTTAATCACTCTATAATCTAGCATGAATTGATGGAATATAAGTGAGAGAATTATAAATAAAAATCCTATAAATGAGAAGGCTATAAGACGGCTTGAATATAAACTAAAATGCTTAACTGAAACTTATATAAGAGCAATGTTAAAGCTTTATCAACATTTTGGGGAACCCTAACTTCAACTTGATTCCAATAAAATCCACATGTAAAATAATAACAAACTCGCTAGTTGCCAATCTTAACCTTGCAATTTGATCTAGCTACATAATACTCAAAAAAATTTGAGGTATTCAGTAATTGACAAAGTACCTAGTTAGTAAAGTCATTAAAATATAATATCCTTTAAAAATAAAATGAAAGTAGCAAATGAGTTATCATCTCTTATGGAGAGTGAGCAGATTAACAATCACATTTGTACCACTCTTAGCTCCAAAATGGTTGTCTCCAACAACATTACACTATTGCAAATGCTTTCTTTGTCTTTAAGCCCTAGGCTCTAATACTAAAATATACAGTAATATAATAGAAGTTATTTGGAATGCCAACAAATAAATACAAAACATAAGCCTTTTGTGAGTGCGGTTAAGCCCTAGGCTATAATACTAAAATATACGGTAATGTAATAGAAGTTATTTGGAATGCTAACAAATAAATACAAAATATAAGCCTTTTGTGAGTGCGGCTAAAGATTATTTAAAATATTTTATTATAAAAGATAAAAATAACCACTCAAAAATCTTTGAAATGGTGTAATTAATGACTGAGGATTGATGATTATGCAGTATTACAAATTCATAAGAGAAGGTGGAGTTGGTGGGAGAGTATTTTTGTTTTTTTAACGATTGAAAAGTAGTGTCTAGTTTAAACCAAATGTTGAACAATAGTAACAACCATTCAAAATAAAGAGCATTGCTCCTTAGAATACTTCCAAATACTCACAACAATGTAGCACTTTCAAAAGAAAGTAAAAAGAGAGATAATAAGAAAATCCTTAGTGCTATATTCACTTCAAGTTATTGGTTATGCTAATCGACACAATAGCTAGATAAATTCTTAATTTTATTAATCAGTGTATGATTCCATTACAAGAATGCATAAGATATTAATAATAGAAGCAAGGCACTGCATATTCATAAACCCTCAACTAAGGCCCTTGCCCACACCTTGAAACCATCGCAAAGTTTATCTCATGCATACACCGCAATTCATATCCCCGAAATACTTTAAACACGCATTTGCAAGCCTCTCCGAACTCCTTTGGATGCCTCCAGCCAATATTTAAAAAATACAATTCAAATATGGCCAAATGGCCTAACTACACATTTTGCCAAGGGAGCTCAATTACAGCCAAACTCATTAAACTCACATACTCTGAACTCAAATGATAAACTGAAATAAAAATGCTTTTAATTCTTAAATGGATGGGTTAAATTCCTTGCTTGATATGTTAATCAAGGTAGTTTTCTTAACTTGGTGCTTAAGATCTAGTAATGGTATTCTTAAAGGTAGTGATTCATGATGTCACTTTTGGATACTTTCAAAGTGTTGTTTCTGAAATTTTTCCTTCTTACTTTTCTATTTTCTACAATGCAAGAAATGGGGATCAAGAATGTCATTCTAAAATGTGCATTGATTCTAAAAATGCCACGACTGCTCCTATCAAAAAAATAGTGTTCCCAATATTTATGGTGGTTCCTTCCCATATAGTGTGAGTCATCCTTTGAAGACCCTGTTAGTCAACCGTGTATGCATGCGTCCCCATCTATAATTAGTGTTTGACTAAAAAATATTGAGCTAACAATGACATGGAGATGCATGAAATAGATATCACGTTCACCCATAAACCATTTCCCACCATCATTATTCTTAGATTTATCTCACCTATTCGAGTCTATTTGTGAAAACTGTTGTTTAAGTAAATTAGAAGTTAAATAATCGTTGATTCTCCTAACTTTAGCACCTCACAATGATGCTATTTTAAGTTAACTGATGAAATTTTGGTGAAGCTCCACTTCATTAGCAACTGCCATTTAATAGCTGCAAAAAAAAATTAATTATAAAAAGAAGAATGATCCAACTTGTTTCATCTGAAACATACTCGACAGAAAGTATTAAATAAAATCATAATTTAAACATAGTGGAGTAGCATATTATGTGTTTTATGTGATTTCTACCTAACCAAAGTATCGAAGATAACCTGTGAAATCTGAAGTTTTTCTTTAGAATAAATGCATAGTTTTCGGCAAGAAAATGCACTATAAATTCATTTGAAAACATCATTGTAATAAAATTCAAGAATACTTAAGCATCTAACATATAACACCTACATAGAGCAAGGTATGTTCTGTAAATCTTTAATTCTCCCAAACATTACTGAGATTGCATTGGTATGGCTTATAAACAACATATAAAAGTTGCAACAGTAAAAGTATCTACAGTTAAGACGGCACAAATGCATGAAGAGGCAATATATCAATCGATTAATTCCTGCAACATAGTAGTACGTGCAGCCTTATTTACATCCACAACATAATGAAACTCAGAACCCCTGGAATATGACTCCAAAGACCTGAATTATCTGCATTTGCGAAATCCTTATAATAAAAAAAATCAAATCGTAAGAAAACTAACAAGAAATTAAAATACCTGGCATGAGAGCATTTTCTGATACATGGGTTTTCTTTGCAAGCGCCGGAAGCAGGAGAAGGGCTGTGCACCCAGCGACACAACAGATTACACTGAAACATTTGATATCAATAGAGTTCCACTGATCAAAAAGATAATGAAGAAAAGTGCGCAGGATGAGGGAAATGGATAATATTAGAGACGAAACCTGACTAGGGCGCTGTGAGATACCAAGAAGGAACCGAAACGAACGATGATTCTGGACTTCCTAGAGGCCGAGGGCATCTGTGCCTCCTCCACGGCCATCGCATTCGGTTACAAATCCTACAGAGACTTCGGGCGTCGCTGCAGAGGAATGGGTTTTGAGGCTAGTGAGCTCGTAGAATTGACGGATTGCTGCGAGGGATCAGTGATGTGGCGATGTCAGGGAAGTGGAGCACCGGAGATGGGCGCCCGCGTTGTAAAAGACGGATATAGAGATGGGAACGGCGACTGTCGTCTACTGTTGGGGCTGATCAGTAAATTTGCCATCGAATTTATTGTTTTGCTGCGACTAATTTCAGCCCTTCTTTACGGAATCAAATATGATTTTTCTTTCAAGATTGGTGCCATCAGCAGCAGATTCAAGATTTGAAATGAGTAGCCTTCTGGTTATCTTCGTCTCTAACTATGTCCATTGTATGTATATTCTTTTAAGATGCTTCACATTCATCTCCATTTATGCAGACAATCCACCGCCAATTTTCTCATTAGTGATTTTGGTTCATATAATTTTTTTAGCTACTTAAATTATGTATTTGATAAGCAACCGACGTTGATAATGATCTCTTGTGAGTTTAATATTATTGTTATGATAATATGAATTTAATTTCTATTTATTGGGAGAATCCAATATCTATCAAATTATGCTTTAAATTATAATTATTGTTTTTTAATGCAATTAGAGTTTTAAAATTGATTAATAATGTTAATGTAATGACCCGATACTAAGTTAGTGATACTAATCCAACATTAAATGTTAATTAAGTCAAATATCAGTGGTGCAGCACAAGTGTAGAAATAGTAATTAAGCTAAAATAAAAGAAATACCTACATCTATTCATTTAGAATGTAATATAAAATATATTTATATCATAAAGTAAATATAAACATCTCTAAATATTTAATATAAATTGAAAATATAAATGTATCACTCTCTCCTTGAAACAAGAATAAAATGACTTAAATAAATATTAAAAGTGGCTTCCTCCTCGTGCACCGATTCCTCGTAGAAGGGATCTTTCATATGCTTGTGAACTAACACAGCAAAAAAAAAATCGATTTTTGATCAAACGATTTGTCTAAATACATTTTAGTATTAATTAATTTGCCTTAATATATCTTAAACTAACTAACAATTAAATTAAATAGTGGTGCAACTATGCAAACGTAACTAAACTAAAAACAAAGAAACTAAAACCTTAAAAAATACATAGTACATTGTACTGAATTGAACTAAGTACATCTTAATAGAAAATATCAACTAAATGAGTATACATATATATATATATATATATATAGACTAAAATAAAATGCTGACTAAAATATATGATTAGTAAAATTGTATTGTAATTGAAAGTATTGAATTGAAGCTATATTATACTAAAAGCAAATTATACTGAAAATAAATTGCTCTAAAAGTAAAATGTACTGAAAACAAATTGTACTAAAAGTAAATTGATTGAAAGTAACACGATTGAAAGTAAACTAAACAATCTTTGTAGATTGTATCTAAAAAAGTAAATCAATCACCACAAGGTAATTAAACTAAGAGTAAATCAGTCACTTTAATGTGATTGAGTTGAACTATAAATTAGTCGCTACAATGTGATTGAACTAAACAACTACTGAAAGCTATAATTAAATCTAAGTACAAATGTAAAATATTTTAATTTATCATATTTTACTATTATTGCTCTGCGAGCACTACAAAAACAAGTGAAAACTCGGCATATTTGCCCAACCATCTGAGATATTTGAGTTCCCAAATCAATTATATAACTTCCCTTAAGAATTATGCAGTCTGCATATTTATCTAGAAAGCATGTATTGGTTATACCGTTTCCGTACGGATTGATTCTTCTTGAGTGAACCCATCGATAATTAAATATTAATGATTTGTTGATATGTTATTTCATACACAAATCTTATGTTGTCCAATAAAGGTTCAATATTCAAAAGCAATGCAACAACAAAAATGTTAATTAATTATACATGTAATATACACTGTTGTTTATATTAATATATTATTTGTCCTTACTATCTAATTAATTATGAGTTATAATTATGATTATTTATTTTGAAAATATTCAGATTCAGCATTTATCCAATATCGTAATATGTAATTTTAGACTAACTTAATTATCTAACTGATTCTAAAATATGTTAAGACATATTAAGTGTATTAGCTTAAATATTGAGTTGTTTTCTATATTAATTATTGAATTATAATATGTTATAAGTTCATAATTTGTTAAAACATAGCTGAGTGTCTTAATCAATTTGATTGAAATTATTGAAACTGATTTACCAGATTAATTATTAGGTTATTTACTAGTTGATTATAATTTCAAATAATATTAAGATATAATTAAGTGTCTTAATCTAACTGGATAAGTTTACTGAATTCTACTGGAGTGAAATTCGTAATATTGTATTCTACTAGTATTATGAGTTAACAATTATTGACAGATCTAAATTAAGTCGTATATGCTTGCACGCAAGTATATGTGGTCTGAAATAATATGAATGATGAGATCCTAAAAATTTATCACTCTTTGAGAATGGTGTGTGTGTGTGTGTGTGTGTGTTGTTACAAAAGTATATCTGTAACACCCCGTTATTAGATTATACATTCTAACTCAATAGCGGGTATTACGAAAGTACTTAATACTAGATTAGTGTATTCTAATCTATTATTACGTATTACATTTGCTTGAGGATCTATGAGTAGAAAGAAAATCCACATCAAATGCATAAGTAACTAACATCTTTTAACAACCATGTATTGTTACCCAGCCTAATCTGTGCTTAACTAAGTCCTAAGCTTAGTGCCAATAAGTCATAAACCTCATTAGAACCTAACCTTGAAATTTTGGGGTCAATCTGTAATGCCTCGTCCCATCGCTGCACACAACTGTGATAATTTAAGGAATAACAACAATTAGTGGCGAAACGGTACGTTACTCGATAAGAACTGCTGAACCTCCCGAATATCTATTGTAACTGAATTGTTGAGACTCAATCCCAAAAGAGAGTTGAGTGATAATTCTTAAGATAAGTGTAAAGTCCTTATCTTAAGTATTAGATAGAGTACTTATGTACATTATATTATGAAAGGAATTTTAATAAGGATCCAATATACATGAGTATTAGCATTTCAACATGTTGATCGCATCACAATACTAAGTATAAGTAGCAGCAAATACATAATACAAAAGCTTAAGCATATATTCAGAATATTCATCACAGAAGCTAAGTAAAACATTCATATCAGAAAAGAAAAGAAAACCATCCATAATTTAATTATTTTAAATAATTTATTTAAATAAAAAGGTAGCAAATAGTCTTTTGACTCAACTAAAAATGAACTGCTGCAGGAAAGTAAAAGCTAAAGTTGAGTCCTTAGTGCTCCACGAACTCTTCTAAAATCTCTTAAGTAACCTCCTGATCTTGCTCTACAAGCTTCTCTAGATCAGGAAAATTATCAGATCCCAAAAGTACCACATATTAGAAAATGAGTCTAACACATCTGAATCTACCCTAAGTGGGTATAATTATCAAGGGTTTAATATTTAAGCAATTAAACAAAATTATAGAAAAAGATACTAAAATAATTGAAAATCTAAAACAGCACAAGACTGAAAGTAAAATAAAGCATGAGCTAAAAACTGAGCACAAAAAATAGAAAGGTAGTAGGAGAACTGAAACTAAATAAATACTAAAATAAAACTATGTTATATGCCATTGAATATATATATATATATATATGTGTGTGTGTGTGTGTGTGTGTGTGTGTGTGTGTGTGTTGTGTGTATGTGTGTGTGTTGTGTTGTGTGTGTGTGTGTGTGTGTGTGTGTTGTGTGTATGTGTGTGTGTTGTGTGTTGTGTGTGTGTGTGTGTATTTGAATATGCCATAGAACTGTATGCCATAAATATGTTAGACTTGATGTTACATGATGTAAATACCCACTTAATTAGTAATAAGTAAAACTCTTAAACATCGAGGTACCTTTTTAAATAACGGTGGAGTTCCTGATAAGAATTCCAAAGTTAAGCGTGCTTATATGGGAGTACTCCCAGGATGGGTGACCTGCTTGGAAGTTATCTTCTGAGGGCAAAACCGTAGGGCCTTTCAGGCCAAAGTAAATAATACCTTGTTGTTTAAGAATGGTGTCAGATAGGAGCTAAATGTCATACATGGTAAAGTACAAGTTCATGTGAGTAGCCTCTTGAACCCATGATGGTTAAGGTGCTACATAGTTGTGGGTATCTCTTGAGCCTGTAGGGGTCACCTCTAATCCTATATACCCAATGGATGGTTCTTGGATCTATGTGTGGTTACTGACAAAGATGTTAGTTAATTAAGTTGGAGAGATTGTAAGGACCCACTTAATTAGTAATAAGTGAAACTCTTAAAATATTGAGGCACCTTTTTAGATAACGGTGAAGTTTCTGATAAGAGCTCAAAAGTTAAGCATGCTCATGTGGGAGCACTCCTAGGATGGGTGACTTGCTGGAAAGTTATCTTCTAAGGGCAAATTATGAGGCATTTTAGGCCAAAGAGGACAATACCTTAGTGCTTAAGAGTTTGGGCTCTTACACATAACATCTCACATAATCCTAGGTGAGTGAATGCTCCACTAATAGATCCTAGGTGAACACATCGCTTCGCTAATGTCGATATGACTTATGCATTTATGAAATGCCAAGACTTTAATAACCATATGCTTTTAATTAATTAAAACCAAAAATTGATTAAAAACCATGTAATAAATTCATTTGTCTCTATTGTGCAGAATTCATCCAATTGAATTCTATCTTCTGATCCAAGTCTACTGAATTTTTATGATTCTCACTATAACTATACTCAAAATTATCATATTAAGAGGTTGCATATACATGATTTGGCATGTCCTAAAAATGGTAACTTTAATACTTAGTTTGTTTAACTACACTTATCGATGCGCACAAAATAAGGGATAGAATTCTTTTACAATTTATTCTCTCAAACAAAGTTGTTAACTTCCAAACTATAACACACCCTAGATTTGGGATATTTATTCTGAACTAAACTGTACTTATTCAGTCATTATAATAAGACTGAGACTCTACAATTCTATTAAGGGAAAATCATCCAATTCCATCTTATGTTGAATAATTCAGCTCTATGAATATGTACAATCATCTCCATCTGATAATACTACTAATTTTTATTCTAACAAATCTATTTATAGATTAAGGAGTAAAAACTGATAAATCCACACTCCATGGTGGTGAGTCCTACACAAAGGTTCCAAGAATGCGACATTAAAGTCACTCAAGTTAGGATACTATCACAAGAATTAATTTTCAATTTAGAATCCTTAGGAGATTTTACCTCAATGATTTAAAAATCAAATACTCTAAGGTCATACGGTTCATCTAAGCTTCTACCTCAAAAATATATAATAAGCCCTTCCTACCTCAATAGTTTGCCTATTTACAAAATCTGATAATTTAACTGATCTTAACATTATCTTCTAATTATAAGGTTTAGCATGAAAAGATTCATTTAAACTTAGGTTATAATTTAATATAGTTGAAGTTTACTTAGACTTATATTTTCAACCACATAATTTAGATCCTTACATTAAGTATGAAAATCTAGTATTTGCAATTTAATCAACTATATTAATCATGGGATAAAATTATATGAGTTGTTGAGAATTTATCATGGTACAAATCAGTCTTAGTTTACCATTTGATTTATGCTATTGATCTTACTTAGGAGAACATCATGGATGTTAAGCTTAGATTCAGATGATAAGTTACATAAACTTGTTATAAATCCTTATTCTTCTTATATACTAGACTAAGATTAATGACAAATCAGCAAGTGTTGATTGAATTATGCAAGTTGTTAAATGTCTAAATCAAGGGTTCAATTAGTTCAAGTTAATTCAGTTTGAGACTTATCTAATCAAGTTTAGGTGTGAATCTAAACTTGATTTAATTAGGGTTATTTGTATTAGGTTTGATTGATAAGCATATCAATAAGTTATGAGTCCATTATTGATGTTCAAATTAATACTATCATTCTAAATTTCTTTAAGTATTTCCTTAAGATCATTAAGGTTTAAATCTTGGTTAATGTTAAATGGAAGATTTAGATGTACATATCAAAATTTAAGTTTACTAATATATATACTACTATTAATGAAGCATATAAACATTACATTAATCAAAATAGAGGGTAATTAAGGCTAATCAAACCCTAATCTAATTTAAAATGGATTGGCACATAATTACAAATTTAAGTATCTAAATTTCATGAAACTTTGCCAGTATGTTCTTGTAACAACCCTAGATTATTACTTAACTTAATATAAGCTTATCTATGCCTTAATTATAGTTTTATAGCATTCATTATATCATTTAAAGCTAATCATAATAATTTGGTTCAATCGGATCCTTCTAGGTCAATTAAGTAACTTGATCCCTCTGCCCCTTTTCCCCTTTGTTGCTCAATTGCTCTCAATTTCTCCATGCCTTCTTGTTGCTACTACTGGTCTGCCAAACTTTCCTCGGGTGATTCTAGGAGCTCTCGAATCGCTGACATTAGGCTCTCCTGGTGTTCAGGATCCTTTGCAGCATCTAGAAGCTCAGCTAAGGCCAGCCATTCCCTTAGCCGATTGTCCCGAGCTATCCTTTCGAACTAGGTACCCCCGTTTGCAAGCCTTGAGCCAATGAGGCTCAGGCTCTTCTCCATTTGATGCGTAATGAAGCTTATTGTCATTTTGAACTCATTGCTATCAAAATTAGACCCTGAGCTAGTCTCGATCGATCGAATCAATCGATCGAGCTAAGTCCTTAATGAACACCTCGGGTCGAGTAAGGCCCCGGTGTTTCAGCCCATCTTAGGCCCTCAGACCAGGGGGCTTCGATCCATCTCACCTCCCTAATAGTGTAGGGATCGAGCCTTGGGTCTGGCGTGGCCTCTGTGGGGAGAATTGTCTCCCCATAGTAGCCATATTGAGGGAGCTATCGGGTGAGTAGGGTCTAGTCGACCTAGACCGCCTCACAGAGGGCTACGAGTCCCCTTCGACTCTCCTGACCACGGTGAACGTGTAGCGACCTTTAGTTGGTCGTGCCATGGTCGAAATGTGTTGAAATTGGCCAATTAGGGTTCCCCTAATCGGGTTCTTCCGTCAGGATGAAGGATCGGGGACGAAGCCCCTGTGCGGGTTGGGCCGACTCGTGACCTGTGCGGTGCGACCGTCCTGGGTCCTCGGGCCCCGGTCAACCCACGTCCTTTGGATTCGGCCTGAACCCATTTAATTAATATCCGATTAATTTGAATTATTTTTCTTAAGGAAAATAATCCAATTAATCCAATCATAGGAAAATTAAATTGGAAAAAATATAATTTAAATTAATTAAATAACTTTTAATCCACTAGTCCAAACCTTACGATATTATATATCAAATTGATCAGAAAATCATCAGGAATAAGAATATAAAATAATATTGAACATCTAATGGTTAGATTTTTTATTTTTTTATCTAATTATGTTAGATCTTAATTAGAGTTGATTTATATGTATACTATCCAAATTACATGATTAGGGTGCCATTAGTTTCCTTATAATTAGTAGAATGAACGTGCTAAGTACTTTATTTTTCTGATCCCTGTATTTAAAATTATGTCATAATCTTATTAAATCATGATTAGTGAAAATGAGGGTTTATAATTATTGGATTTTAGCAAACTTAGTCTCTGATTTATTGTATGACTAAATAGAACTTATGTGCTAAGTGGTATGATATTCTGATGGTTAGATTTGTGATTAAGTGCTAATCCTTTTAAATTGGTTTAGAGTTTGATTAGTACTAATTACTTTTTGTTTTCTGAACTTTTTTATTACTATAGTCCATAATAATAAGGTAGATGTATTTAAACCATGTATGCCAATTTATGATGTATAAATTGAATAGGCCTAAATTTGAGAACTTAAATATCTTAATTAAACTTAAGAGGTCTTAAGACTCTAATCAAGCTATTAAGACTTGATCTAAGTCTAAGACTACCACTAATAATACATCTTTAATCAACTAATTTGGCTTTTGACCTATGAATAAACACTTTATCTTAATTAGACCAGAGTAGGGGTTAAACTCTAATATATTTGATTAAGATCCAAACTTTTAAACATTAATTAAATAGCTTGATTATAAGATAATATAATTAACATTATTCCAATAATGCACCTGATTTGGTATTGATCTTAAACTATTGAATTAGAAATTATAAGGATAATAAATAAGCCATGTGATTGAATAATTTGAATCTGAGCTTTAAATCCTTAATTTTCTCCTAAATAAGATTATTAGCATAAGATGATTAATAAAATTTTATTGATTTAATAAACTGATCTAACTCTAATAATATATTGGATTGGTCCCCATAATTTTAGAATAACATATGATCAAGTGATCTAATCATCTGATCTGACCACTCTAAACTTAAATAATAAGTAAAACCTATAGTTAGAAGTGAGAGTGTGGGATCTCAAGTATCTAACTATTATGCTCATATTTAAAATATTTAAACATCTTAATTAATGATATATTGAGGTAGGAAGAACCATTGAAATTTGTTGAGGTAGAATCTTAGATGATTCTTTTTACCCTAGAAGTTGATCTTAATACCTTATGGTAGAACTCACCTAAAATACTTAAAATGATACCTCTCTTTATAGTAAAATCTATATTGAGTGATCTTTTGATCACATTCTTGGAACTTTGTGTATGACTCACCCATTTAGCATAAGAATTGATAGTATTGATAAATTCTAGCAAAATAAATAGAATTGTTGAACCTTAATTGTTGGATGGTATAGTAGGGTATACCCATAGTACTAGGTGTGGTGCCCCTGCTCCTTAAGTCCCCAATAGTTAGGCTAAGGAGCAGAGTATCACTTGTGCAAATCCCTCACTCAATATTAGATTAGGTAAGATCCACAATCCACTGCTAAGGTAAGGATGTGCACATAATAACAAAGAGAATCAATCATTACATCAATATATACAGAGTGCGGAAGCATATGAAAAGTAAATGCTACATCCATTCACCATACGTCAGACATGAAATAAAATGAAATAGCTTAGAAAATAATAATAGGCAGATAGTAAACACACTCACAGAATCTATATTATTACATCATTTTAAAGTAAATTCTATGAAATGCCAAAAATATAAATGTCACTCATCCTCACTATAAGGAAAAGATAGCTAAATATCCTCTGGTCCAAGCTGCTGCACCTTCTCTAAGTAAGGCTCCTCCTCAGGTACAGGATCCTCAAGCTGCTCAATATCTGACATTGTTGGTTTCACAAAGCCAGGGCCCCAGCCAATAAAAAAAAATCTTATTAGACAAAATGTCTAAGTATATTTTAGGTAAGTAATTTATTAAGTATTTATTAATATCAGCATTTTACTCTATACCAAATAAAATATATATCTAGCATGGGAGCAAGTAAGCATACAAAGGAAACAGGATAAATTATAAACATAGTATTTATAACTAAATAACAGGTGAGGCAAAAGCACACCTCAAGTGAACTAAACATAGTAGGGCATACATATAATACAATAAGTAAAAATACTGAAAAGAAAAGTCTAATCTAGATATGCTGATGATCATATGACATATGCTAATTTAAAATATTAATCTGAAAATGGTACATGTAATATGAGCAGTAAATTCTAGTATCCTATACATGTATTTATATAAGTGAGCAGGTAAACACTACCACAATAGTTGACTAAAATAATATGCATCAATAACATAATAAATAGTAAGCTGAAAAAATATAAAGGAACGTATAACTATCATATCAGAAGAATTGGCCAATCTGGCCCAATATATATATATATATATATCCATTTTCATAGCCTTTATAGGATAGGGCAAACATATCACAATAATACTATATGACTAAAGAGGCAGATAATACTATGCAAACATCTTTTAATTATTTTACTTTTGTTTTTGTGGATAATTTCAGAAACAACTGAGGAGTCAAGTACGTCTGCAAGACTAAACAGGTCTCAAGCTTAACACACTCTCCTCAATGAGTGGTGTTAAGTATCATGATCTCTCCTTACCCCTGTCCATTGGAGTAATATGCACCATAATCCACCATAAACTGAACCCAAATGCAAATATTTTCCTAATACTATACATTTTTCATTTTTATGCAACAACATTTTTCTTATATGATATGTCCAAGGAAAAGTAAGCACAAAATTCAAGGAATGCGTAGCACAAAGTCAAATAGTAAGTAAGGGACTCTACTAAATATGGAGATATTATTTGTTATCTAATTGAAACGTTCTAACTATTCCAAGTTACACAAGTTCAGGATCTCCAATTCCTACTATTGAGTGTAACTTAAAAGTACGTCCTTATAGATTACAAAACATTAGGACTAGTTAGGTCCTAATATGCTTTATCAATGTCGACTATAAGAAATCATCATGATATAGTTTAAGAGTTTATACGTTCTAGACTAATGGCTAACCAAAATCTACTAAGCTAGAGATTATGGATTAAACACCATGAGCCTGGGCTTAATCACATAATCCCAAAGGTAAGATTTAAGATCTAAGTTTCAATATAAATGTGATTTAATGATTAAGACAAATTCTATTAAGCAAACAAACTCAATAGAATAAACCTCCTATCCTAAATTTAGGGTTAAAAGATAAAATAATCAAAATAAGTTGTAAGAATATAGAAACTAATAAAACCAAGAATTCATTCATTAAAAAATCTCATTTTTCAATGAATGAAATCTAACATATGATCTAATCATAGTCTTAGGAATAGCCCTAATGTGAGGTGAACGAGATTCTTATGAAAAAGGCTTAAAGAAGATTAGGAAATTTTACTAAGTTGATTAGATTATTGATTTTGATTACTTAAGTGATCCTATTAGAGTTCTAACATGGGTTTAACTCATTTAGAAGCTACTTTAAGAGTTAAAAATGCTTGACCTAAATTTTGGATAAAATGACCATTTTGCCCATACTTAAGGGTCCAAAAATCTACTTTTTGAATTAAGGTTCCAAATTGAAACTTCTTACTGCGAACTGATTCCTTACTATCTAACATAAAGATAGATAGTAAGTATGCTCAATTTGGATAAGAAATGGATAATATAGGTCCAAACTAAAGTTTTTGACCTAATGAGCAATCTTGTAATTTACACTTGATGGAATTTAAATTTTTATACAGTTTCCTGTTGGTTACTATTCAAGGATTCCATAAAGCTTAAGAACACTACATTTTGAATTCAAATGACTAAATTATAGCTATTTTAATTTCTAAAGGTAATTTGGTAATTTTGGTCGGTCAATAGGAGACAAAAACCAAACTTTTTCGTTTGAAGTCTAATTTCAGCAAATTCAGTTTCTATAGCTTCCCTGTAATATATTGAGTGTGTTGATATGGAGTAAACCTAACTTGAACTTCAAATGGTCAAGTTATAGCTTAAATGGGTTAGGGGTATTTTGGTTCTTTCAAATTTTCTAGATTTCAGATCCTAAATATTATTTCAATTTATTGATGACATTAAAATTCTAAGCTAGTTAACACTTTGAATTTCTGAATTTGGAGTTGAATTGACCAAATTATGATCAATTAAAGTATAAGGGCATCTTGGTCATTTTTAGGGTAATGTCCTAAATATTACTTTTCAAATTAAGCTCTAAATATGGAAATTAATACTTCTATGGTATTGGGCTATTCTCCTGAGTATTTTAAGACCCATATTGCATATATTTGGACAACTAGGTTAAAAATTATGAGAGTTTAATTATGTTTTAAAATGTCACTACGTTATACGTACCCAAAACTAATTTTTACATTATGCCATTTGATTCTTTTTATTTTTTTGAGTAAAATGAGACCTATATTGGCTATGTTTTGATCTTCCTATAAAAAGTTATTAAACTCTTAAAAATTTTGAATTAAATAATTTAAATAAATAAAGTTACTATTTATTTAAATTATATTCATTTACTGTTCATCCCTAAAGTTTAAATTAATAATTTAATACTAATTGGTTAATTAGGTTGATTAATTAATCCTTATTATTATTATTTAATTAAAGTTAATATTAATTAATTTCCATTAACCTATTTAATTAGTGATTTAATTACTTTTCTAATTATATGTTAATATTTAAATATTAAGTTAAGATTATTGTTAATATGATTTTACTATTTTTATTAAATTAAATTAATTATATTTAACATATTTAATGCTAATTATTATTACTGTTTGATTTTAGTTAACAAAAGAATTTAATTAACTTAATTACTATTAATTAATCTAATTAACCTAATTTAATACTAAACAGTACACATATACATATCTATATATATGCTATAGTTATAATTATAATCATTAGTTAACAAATAATAATTATATATATATACATATATATATATAATATTTATATATAAATATATTTAGTTTAAATTTATTTGCAGGAATTAATGGCGGTGGGACCCACAGCTACATGTGGCGGACTGTGATTCATGACGGACAGCAGCAGGCCAAGACGGGCCCCACTGAGCCACGTGGCAGCTCGGAAATGGGTCACGGGCTCGGGGTGGGACCCACGGCTGCGGCCGAAACGACTGCAGCGGGCCCCACGCTGACGTCCGCGGCCAGGACGCGGGCCCCCAGTGCGACATGAGGAGGCTCCCGCGTACGCCGGGAGGCAATACGGGCCCTACACGGCGCGAACGCGAACCCGGGCGACATCGGGTCGGGCCCGGGTCGACCCGGCCCGGCCCAAACTCTTTCTCCCTTGCGAGGATACCCGAGGCTAGGGTTCGACCTTCGCTGGCCTTCTAGACGCCCTCTGGGGATGAGCCACCCACCATTGGAAAGGTCTTGGAGAGACCTTTCTAATGGTAGTCGGGTCTTCGCTGGAGTCAGCGGCAAAACCCAACTCTAGCATATAACTAAGTATAAGTAGTATATAACAGAGTGCGGAAGCTAAAGCAAACATCTAGAAACATTCATCATAAAAACTGTATGAAACATTCATCTCAGAAAAGAAAAGAAAACACATCCAAAATTATTAAAAATAGTTTACTAAAATACAGACATAAAAGCTAAGTACTAAATTGAAATAAACTAAGTAGAAAAGTAAGGCTGGGGAAGAGCCCACTAGTGCTCCACGAGCTCCTCCTAAATCTCCTGGGTATCCTCCTGACTTGGCTCAATATACTGTTCAAGATCTAGCAAATTGTCGGATCCCAAAAGTACCCCCGTGTTAGATAATAAGTCTAATACATCGAAACTAATCTAAATAGTTCTAGTTATTCATTTAACATTTACATAATATAAATAAATCTACAGAAAAACTATAAAGTAACTAAAAGTATAAGACTGTATATAACTATACAAAACTGAAGTAAAGTAAAGTAAAGTTGTACTGAAAACTGAATATTAAAAGTAAACAAAAATAGTAATGGATTTGAAACTGAGTGATAGCATGTAAAACTATGCTGTATGCCACTGAAACTGTGCATCTAAATATGCCACAATACTATATGTACTGATATGCACCCAAAATATCACTGAACAGTTATGAGTTTACGGTCCAATGTATACATACATCCAGTTGGGAACTATTATACCAATGCATCCTAAAATTTCCCATTCAATGTATGCAATATTCTGTAACTCATAAATTATTATTGATACTCATACCTCATTATTGATACTAAATATCATGCTTATGCTTATGCTCATGCTTCTAAGCTACATGAGATAAAATCCAGAAATCTAGAAAATGCTTTGAAATCCGATAATGAATTTAATGTCTTCATTGTGCAGAATCCTGCTAAAAGGATTCTGACTCTTAAATTATAACCTCGATAATTTGTTAAAGTTGAGGGTTTATTTAAAAATATTAGATGGGATGATGGTATACACATTTTTAGCATATTTCCAAGAAAGGTGGTTCTTAACACTTAGTTTGATTAAGCCATCCTAACGAAGCGATCTTTGATAGGAGGCATCACCCAATGGCGATTTGTATCTCAAGCTAAGTCATTAAGATACCCAACTCACAATCACACTTAGTATCCTAAAGATGATGACTCGAATTACTTAGTTTATTTAAGCCACACATATTGAAGTGATCTTCATTAGGAGGCATCACCCGATGGCGATTTATATTTTAATTAAACTAAAGAATGAGTCCTTATTTATAACACTCTTAGTCTTGGAAGATTTACTCTAACGGAATTGTATTCATCTAATGCCTTAGGATAGCACCTGGTTTTAAGTCCATATTGGAGTGAATCAACCAATCCTGAATACTACTAAAGTAATCCAGTACTATGGGTATACCCTACTATACCCAACCAATAATTTGGGTTCAGAAGATTCTATTTAATCAACAAGGATTATCAAAGCTATTAATCCTTACTCTAATAGGTGAGTCCTACACAAGGCTCCAAGGATGTGATCAAAGAGATCACTTAAAGTTGATTTTTACCGCAAGGGAGAGGTTCCATTCTAAGTGCTTTAGGTGATTCCTACCATAAGGCATCAAGTTCAACTTCTAAAATTATGAAGGATCATCCAAGTTTCTACCTCAATAAGTTACAAGTTCTTCCTACTTCAATGTATCAATATTTAAGGTCTTTACGTATTTCATGAACAATCTTATAGCAAGACCCTTGAGATCTCACTTTTCTATTTCTTGAGTTAACTTTCTAGGTTTACTTAATAGACTTGGATTAAAGTGATCAGATCAGATGGTTAAAGTCCATCTGATTATACTCTATTCTACAATCATGGGATGAAATCAAAAAAATCATTAGAGTTATATCATTTCATAAATCATTCCAATTTTATTATCCATCTTATGCTAATAGTCTTATATAAGAGAAAATCAAAAATTCAAAACTTAGATTCAAATGATTCAATCACATAGATTTAATATTAACCATAGCACTTCTAATTCAATGATTTAAGATCAATATTAAATCATACACGTTATTGGAATCATGTTAGTTGAATTATCTTTCAATCAAGGTTACCTGATTAAGGTGATTAAGGTTTAGATCTTAATTAAAATAAGTTAGGGTTTAACCACTAGCCTTACCAAAAATACGACCAATGATTAATTTAAAGGTCAATGACAAATCAATGTGTTATTGGTATATTATTGATATCGAATTTTAGATTTAGATTAAGTATCATCAACTTAATCAAGTCCTAAAGATTTTTATGTTCACTTATAGTTTAATGTCAATTTAAGCACATTTAAGTGTCCAAATAAATGTTAAAATTCTCTAACATATATCTTAATATCATGAAAATATAGGAATGTAAAGATGACATAAAATAAAAGGTAATTAAGGCTAACTAAATTCTAAATCAAACAAAAGGGGTTAGCCCTGATACAATTCTAAAAGACTTAGGTTTATATAATTTAGTTATTAAGACTTACTTAGCCAATACAAGCATTCAAGGATCCTATTCTTTAATATTTGGCATAAAATTTTATGTTTTAAGTGAATATTATAAAGGATAATCTTTCAAATTTAATTTTCACATAAATTTTTATGCAATGCTCAATTTTAACTAAACTAGGTTCAAAGTTGATATAATTCAGTCCCACTAGGGTCCTAGGGACCTTAAAATGCAAAAAATGTGAAGTTTTGGCCATTTTAGCCATTTTTGGGAAATTCTAAAATTTCCTGGCTGCTACGGCGCACGGTAGCAAATTTTGTTCAAAAGTCAGGTCGCTATAGCGCGATGCAGCACTTTTGGGCGCTGTAGCGCACTGTGGGGCGCTATGGTGCGCTACAGCACTTTCGGCACTGTAGTGCATGACGATTGGTTTTAGCGCCGTGACGCGGCAGCGCTTTTAGACGCTGCGGTGCGCTACAGCGGGTTCCAGCGCTGATTTTCAAAAGGCGGTCGCTACGGCGCGCTTTCAGACATTGCGACATGCGGTAGCGCACTATGGCGCGCTGTGGCAAATCAATTCCTACAGTTTTGGGTGCTGCAGCGAGCTGCAGCACCAGACAGTGATTTTGCTAGTGCGAAACCCAGAAAGGACCTACTTTTGAACTCAAATACTCTCAATCCAGAGCATTCCATGAGTAGTGCCATATATCCATGAAAAGGTCTTTTCGAGACCTTTCCATTGACACCATTATTGGCACAAATGGATTATCCTAACTATATGAACAATGGTGATAAACATTTGGGTATGCAAAAATAGAGGAAAACAGAGCATTTATTTTGCAAGGAAAACTGATACCTTAATGAACTTTCATGGCTTCCATACTCAAACATGGGCTTCTAAAGATACAAATGAGCATACAAAGAAATGAAATGATCAAGGAAGAAGAGCAAATGGGTACCTTAGCCTTTAGGAGAGGAAGAAGAAACTATATTTTTTCTCCAAAGCCTTAGAAATGAGCCTTCTTCTTCAGCACAAGACTTCAACAATGGAAGGGATGAAGAAGAGCTGAATCCCATCTTAAAGGATGAGAAGAAATGATGAAGTAGGGGGATAGGCCATCATGAGCCTAGGGAGAAGGAGGGCATGGGAGGAGGAGAGGTCATCATGCTTGCATAAGGGGCATGCAGGCGTCGAAAACGGAGGGGGCTGTCAGCCGAATAGGAAATTAGAAAAGAGGGAAAATTGCAATTTAATGACTAAATAATTACTTATTTATCTTCTTTAATTATTTATAAATTCAGATTTTTTTGAAACGGACTCTAAAAATTCCCAAAAATTCACCCCTAACTAATTTGGGATGAGGATTTCAACGATGAAGTCAGATTTCGATTCCGATGATTATTTAATTATTCTATTTTTCGAGGCAATTTATTATATTAAATATTCGCGAAAAATTCGACAACTTCCGAACACGTCCAAAACATCACCCTAGCTAATTTGGGGGTGATGATCACAACGGCGAAGTCGGATTTCAATTTCAAGGTCAAAATAAATACCTCAATTTCTAATTAATTAAATATTAAAATAATCTAAAATATTTGATTTAGCTCTGAATCACACCAAATCTTTAGGGATTGATTCTAATAGCTAGATGAAATCAACAGAATAATAATTAAGATATGATTAGGCTTAAATTAAGCAAGGTAATAACCTTGGGTTGTTACAGACTCCCATACTTAAAAATGATGTCGTCCTCAACATCATCACTAAGAAGGGAAAAGAAAACACATATGATTAAGATTTGAAATTTAGAATTTTAAAGGATACCTAGATTTTCAAAGAGGTTTGGATATTTCTGTCGCATATCGGCTTCTTTTTCTCAAGTGGATTCTTCAATAGAGCGATTACTCCACTAAACCTTTACCATGGGGATAGAGCGATTCCTCAGCTACCTTTGATCATGAGCTAAGATTTTGATAGGCTCTTTCATATAAGAAAGATCTGGCTGAAGGGATACTGCTGGAAGTTGGATTAGGTGAGAAGGATTATGAAGACACCTCCGTAGAGAGGAGATGTGGAACACATTATGAATTGTAGAGAAATCTTCAGGAAGTTTCAATCTATACGCTGTAGAACTGATTTTCTCTATTACTTCGAACGGTTCGACGTAGCGAGGACTGAGCTTCTCGGCTACACCGAAATGAAATACGCCCTTCATTGGGCCTACTTCGAGATACGCAAAATCTTCAATATTGAACTCCAGAGAACGATGATGGGCATCGTAATATTTACTTTGGCGATCTTGAGCTGCTTTAATTCTCCACTAGATCATTTGCACTTTCTTATTCATTTCTTCAACTAAATTTGAACCGTACTGCTAAACACTGCCTGTTTCAAACCACGCTAAGAGAGTACTGCATTTTTTGTCGTATAAGACTTCATACAGAGCCATGCCGAGACTTGATTGGAAACTGTTGTTATATACAAACTCTACCAAGGGAATATGATCTTTCCAGAAACTTCCAAAATCCAAAATACATATGTGAAGAAGGTCTTCAAGAATTTGATTAACTCGTTCAGTTTGACCATCTATTTGAGGGTGAAAAGCAGTGCTTATGGCTAGGGTAGTTCCTAAGTCTTGATGCACAACTTTCCAGAACTTAGAAGTGAATTGACTATCACGATCAGATATAATAGACCTCGGAATTCCATGATGTCTTACGATTTCTTTGATATACAGCTATGCCAATTTCTCTACAAAATCGGTTTGACGCATTGGAATGAAATGTGCCAATTTGGTCAGTCGATCGACAATGACCCAAATTGAATCAGCACCAGATCTTGATTTGGGTAAACCCGTTATGAAGTTCATAGAAATATTAAACCACTTCGATTTAGGAAATGCCAGAGGATGGAGAAGTCCTCCATGCTTCTGATGTTCAGCCTTGACTAAATTATGAAGTCCACAGAAATATCAAACCACTTCGATGGGGTATGCTTTACATGTGGTCGAAGCGGCCACTGTTATTTTGACTGTGATGCTAAGAACACAATCAACGGAGTGCTCATCAATCATTATTGTCATAAGTAAGCATTTCGTGCACAACCAAAGAATAGCCGAGAGCCTGCTCCTACTATAATGCTAGCTCCAACTTCAAACTCAAAAGTAATCGCACCAATACAAAAGTTGAGCCATGATCGTCAGGGTCAAAGGCCTCAGAATAAACGACCTTTAGCACCTGTAAGGGTATATATGTTAACTCCTGCCTCTGCTCCCAAAGACAACGATGTGGTTTTAGGTACGCCTTAAATTAATTCTTACTTAGTTATTTATATTTTGGTATTCGATATTTTATGTTTTAGTAGTAAAATTTTTATCATAATTATTATAATAGGTACCTTACAAATCTGTAACATCCTTTTCGATACTCGAGTGAGTCATTCATTCGTATCAGAAAATTGGGCTAAAAACTCTTAAACTACCGTCCTACTGCCTTGCAAACTCACTAAGCATCGGGTTACTTTATGGAGCCCGTATGCAGTCCCAACAATTTTGCAATTTAGATATCCCTATTGGTAAACAAAAATATGAAGCCAAATTGATCATTTTACCAATTGCAAATTTTGATAAAATACTGAGCATGAACAGGCTAAGCCAGCATGGTGCTTCAATTAATTGCCAAAAGAAGAAGATCACTTTGGGCAGTGGAAATATACCGTAAGCTTTCATTGGCAAATTTAGTACTCAAGTGTCGTTAATTAACGCAATGAAGGCGAAAATGATAGTTAAAAAAGGCTGTGATGCATACCTCGTAACTATGTTGGGAGAGAAGAAAGAAGTTGTGCCCCTTTTAGATAATCGAATCGTTCGCGAATATCCCGATGTTTTTCCTGAAGACCTACCCGGTCTTCCTCCTATTAGAGAAGTAGAGTTTGTAATTGAAATAATTCCCGGAACACAACAGCTGTCAAAAGTTCCGTACCATATGGCGCCTTAGGAGCTTCAATAATTGAAGAAATATATTCAAGAGTTGTTCGAGAAAGGTCTCATTCGACCAAGTTTATCTCCTTGGGGAGCACCAGTGTTGTTCATGAAGAAGAAAGATGAATTGATGAGAATGTGCATCGATTATATGAAACTAAATATGGTAACTATCAAAAACAAATACCCTCTGCCTCGTATCGATGACTTACTCGATCAGCTATCTGGAGCTAAAGTTTTCTCAAATATAGACTTGCAATCTAGATATCACCAATTATGAGTTAAAGATTCATATATTAAGAAAATAGTGTTTAGAACCCACTATGAACATTATGAATTTTTGGTAATATCCTTTGGCTTAACAAATGCACCATCCATTTTTATGGATTTAATGCAACACGTGTTGAAAGCATATTTATATAAATTTGTCATCGTCTTCATTGACGATATCCTGATTTATTTGAGAAACAAAATGGATCACAAGAATCATCTGCGATTAGTATTATAAGAACTTCGGAGTCATGAGCTATACGCTAAGTATTCCAAATGTAAATTTTGGCTTGACTCAATCGCTTTCTTGGGTCATGTCGTAGACTCTCAAGGGATCAAAGTCGATCAAAATAAAGTAAGCGCAGTTCAGGATTGGTCACAACCAAAATCCGTGACCGATATCAGAAGTTTCCTGGGATTAGTAGGTTACTATAGAAAATTTGTCAAGGGCTTCTCACAAATCGCGTCTCCTCTCACAAAGTTGACGCAGAAAGCAGTACCTTTTATCTGGAGTCCAGAGTGTGAGAAGGCATTTCAATCATTAAGAGATGCTCTTTCCTCTGCACCAGTTCTAGCCTTACCTAAATAAAGTCTTGACTACCAAGTCTATACCAATGCATCTGTCATAGGTTTGGGATGCGTGCTAATGTAGGAAGGGAGAGTTATATCCTATGCATCTCGTCAGCTAAAACTGCATGAAAAGAACTATCCTATCCATGATCTCGAACTAGTAGCTGTAGTTTTTACTCTGATAATCTGGTGTCATTATCTTTATGGTGTCCAGTGTTCCATATTCATCGATCATGAGAGCTTAAAGTACATCATCACCCAGCGTGAACTAAACTGTCACCAATGAAGATGGCTCGAGTTAATAAGCGATTATGACTTGAGCATCCAGTATCATCCAGGAAAAGCGAACATCATAGCTCATGCACTCAGTCGTCATGCTACTATGTCTTCCATGATTACATCAAGCTCGCTAGAGGAAGAATTCAGAAAGCTTGAAATCAGGCCAGTGCATGGTGCTATGCTAAGCACGCTGATATCCATGAGTTTAGTTGAACCAAAATTTCATCGCGATGTCTTCATCTCCCAAACCAAGGATGAAGACTATCAAAAGTTTAAACTAGAGATCGAAAGTGGTCGTTGCTTTGATCTTCGGCTTTGAGGTAATGTAATCTACCAAGAAAAGTATCTATGGATTCCCAAATCTTTGCAGCAATATATTTTGATAGAAGGTCATAATTCTGGTTACCAAGTACATCCTGGCAGCACCATGATGTATCAAGATCTTAAGAAATCATTCTGGTGGCCTGGAATAAAGAAGAGCGTGGCTGAATTCGTAGCAAAGTGTCATGCATGTAATCTGGTTAAGGCTGAACATCAGAAGCCCGGAGGACTTCTCCATCCTCTGGCAATTCCTGAATGGAAGTGGTTCAATATATCTATGAATTTTATTATGGGTTTACCTAAAGCAAGATCCGGTGCCAATTCGATTTGGGTCATTGTCAATCGACTGACCAAATCAGCACATTTTATTCCTATGCATCAAACCGATTTTGTTGAGAAATTGGCGAAGCTTTACATCAAGAAAATCATCAGGCTCCATGGAATTCCAAGATCTATCATATCTGATCAAGATAGTTGTTTCACTTCTAAGTTCTGGTAAGCAGTGCATCAAGACTTAGGGATTACTCTAGCCATGAGTACCCGCTTTTCACCCTCAGACCGATGGTCAGATGGAAAGGGTCAATCAAATCTTGGAAGGTCTTCTTCATCTCTGTATTCTGGATTTCAGAGGTTTCTTGGAAGATCATATTCCTCTCATATAGTTTGCATACAATAATAATTTTCAAGTGAGTATCGGCATGGCTCCATATGAATTTAGCATAGTCTGAAACAGGCAGTGTTCAACTATATGGCTCAAAATTAGTTGAAGAAACTAATCGTAAGATTCAACTAATTCAACAAAGGATCAAAGCAGCTCAAGATCGCTAGAGTAAGTATCATGATGCTCATCATCGTACTCTAGAATTTGATGTTGGAAATTTTGTGTATCTTAAAGTCAGTCCGATGAAAGGTGTGTATCATTTTAGTGTAGCTGGGAAGCTAAGTCCCCACTACATCAGACCTTTTGAAATCCTAGAGAAAATTGGTTATGTAGCTTATCGATGGAAGTTTCATGAAGATTTCTCTACAGTCCATAATATATTCCACATCTCCTCTCTATAGAAATTTCCTCATAATCCATCTCATCTAATTCAACTTCCAGCGGTATCTCTCCAGCCGAATATTTCTTATGCAGAGGAGCCGATTAAGATCTTAGCTCATGATCAAAGCAATTGAGAAATCGCTCAATCTTAATGGTAAAAGTTCAGTGGAGGAATTGCTCTTTAGAAGAATCTACTTAGGAGAAAGAGGCAGATATGAGAAGAAAGTATCTCAGTCTCTTTGAAAATCTAGGTATCCGTTAATTTTTTGAATTGCAATTCTATTCTTAAAATTTTTGCATGTTTGTCTTCTCTCTTGAGATGATGTCGAGAGCAACATTGTTCTTAAGTGGGGGAGTATGTAACAACTATAGGTTGTTACCCTACTAATATATAGCTTAATTAATCCTTAATTTCAATACCATTGCTTTTAGAATATCAAATTAAGCATATCCTAAAAATTCGAAGTCTATTGAATTTCTCTAAGTCAAGATAACATTTTTATCAGTCTAGATGCCCTAATTTAGACCTAAAATATTTTGATCTCAGAATTTAATTCTAATTGTATTTTTGAATTCCTCACCCCCAAATTAGCTAGAGGTGAAAGTTTGGTGCAATTTGGAAATCATTTAGGCCATAATTAATATTTAATTAAAATGGGTTAATTGCATAAAAGGGTTCCTAATCTTTCCAAATTACAAATATTTACCTAAAACTAAATTAACAGTCGGGATCCGCTGTGCGGACCACGAGCGATCCGCTGCGGAGCTCGGGTCGCGCGACAGCAGAGTCCCGCAAATCTAACTGACACGCTTAAATAATCGACGACTAGGATTAGATCCCGCATAACCGCGGATCAGCCGTCAGATGCGCCCCATGAATCTTTCGATGTGGATCAAATCGGATCTGACCGTTAGGATCCAAGGGATTAGAACCGTTGCGCTTTTCTAATCGATCCATCAGACGGCTTCAGACCCTCCCGGCATTGTGGACCTTCATCCCCACTCGCTCGCATGCCCGGCTGAAGATCCTCCCCGTACTGCCAGCTGCCTAGGTTGTGCCCCCCCCCCCCCCCCCCCCACTTGTGCCTCCAGCTCAAAAAGCCATTGGGGATCCTCCCATTATGGCTAGGTGCCCCAATCGGGCCTCGTGGCCCGGCCGAGCTCAAATTGAAAATTCGAGAGTTCGGCCATGGCCCGATCAATTGGGTCCTCCCCAGCCCAATTCAGCCATTTGGAAGCTTCCCTGAACTCGTTTGAGGCTATAAATAGCCTCAGTAATTATTCCTATGTCCCTTGCTGATCAATTGCTCTCAATTTCCCCCTGCCTTCTCGTCACCATTGCTGGTCTGCCAAGCTTCCTACAGACAATTTTAGGAGCTCCCGAATCACTGATAGTAGGCTCTCCTGGTATTCAGGAACCTTTGCAGCGTCTAGAAGCTCAGCTAAGGCCAGCCATTCCCTCAACCGATCATTCCGAGCTATCCCGTCGAACCAAGTACCCTCGTTGCAAGCCTTGAGCCAATGATGCTCAGGGCTCTTCTCCATTTGATGCGTATTGATGCTTATTGTCATTTCAAACTCATTGCTATCAAATTAGGACGATGAGCTAGTCCTAATCGATCATGCTAAGTCCTTAAAGAATGTCTCGGGTTGAGTAAGGCCCCGGCATTCCAGCCCACCTCAGGCCCTCAGACCAGGGGGGCTTCGACCTGCCTCACTCCCTGATGGTGTAGGGATCGAGCCCTGGGTCTCACGTGGCCTCTGTGGGGAGAATTGTCTCTCTACAGTAGCCCCGTTGAGGGAGCTCCTGGCGAGGTAGGGTCTGGTCGACCCAGACTGCCTCACAGAGGGCTACGAGTCCCTTCTATTGTGCCTGACCACAGTGAATGTGTAGCGACTATTGGTTGGTCGTGCCATGGTCGGAATGCACTGGAATTGGCTAATTAGGGTTCCCCTAATCGGGTCCTTCCGTCGGGACGAAGGATCAGGGGCGAAGCCCATGTGCGGGTCGGGCTGACCCGTTACCCGCGTGGTGTGACAGTCCTCGAGCCCTGGTCGACCCACATCTTTTAGATTATGGCCGAACCCATTTAATTAATGTTCGATTAATTGGAATAATTTTCCTTAAGGAAAATAATCCAATTAATCCAATCATAGGGAAATTAAATTTGAAAAAATGCAATTTAAATTACTTAAATAACTCTTAATCAACTGGTCCAAACCTTATAATATTATATATCAAATTGATCAGAAAATCTGCATGAATAAGAATATAAAATAATATTGAATGTCTAATAGTTAGATTTTCAATTTTTTGCCTAATTATGTCAGATCTTAATTAGGGTTGATTAGCATGTGTACTTATCCAAATTGTATGATTAGGGTGCCATTATTTTCCTTATGATTAGTAGAATGAATGTGATAAGTTGTTTATTTTTTTGATCTCTGTATTTCAAATTATGCCAAAATCTTATTAAACCATGATTAGTGAAAATTAAGGTTTTTAATTATTGGATCTTAGCAAACTTAGTCTCTGATTTATTGTATGATTAAATAGAACTTATGTGCCAAGTGATATGATATTCTGATAGTTAGATTTGTGATTAGGTGTTAATACTTTTGAATTAGTTTAGGGTTTGATTAGCACTAATTACTTTCTATTTTTCTGAACTTTTTTATTACTACAGTCCATAACAATCAGGTTGATGTATTTAAACCATGTATGCCAATTTATGATGTATAAATTGAATAGGCCTAAATTTGAGAACTTAAATATCTTAATTAAACTTAAGAGGTCTTAAGACTCTAATCAAGCTATTAAGACTTGATATAAGTCTGAGACTACCACCAATAATACATCTTTAATCCACTGATTTGGCTTTTGACCTATGAATAAACACTTGATCTTAATTAGACCAGAGTAGGGGTTAAACTCTAATATATTTGATTAAGATCCAAACTTTTAAACATTAATTAAATGGCTTGATTATAAGATAATGCAATTGACGTTATTCCAATAATGCACCTGATTTGGTATTGATCTTACCATTGAATTAGAAATGATAAGGATAATAAATAAGCCATGTGATGGAATAATCTGAATCTGAGCTTTGGATCCTTGATTTTCTCCTAAATAAGATTATTAGCATAAGATGATTAATAAAATTGTATTGATTTAATAAACTGATCTAACTCTAATAATATCCTAGATTTGTCCCCATAATCTTAGAATAGCATATGATCAGGTGATTTAATCATCTGATCTGACCACTCTAAACCTAAATAATAAGTAAAACCTATAATTAGAAGTGAGAGTGTGGGATCTCAAGTATCTCACTATTAAGCTCGTATCTAAATATTTAAATACCTTAATTAATGATATATTGAGGTAGGAAGAACCTTTGAAATTTGTTGGGGTAGAATCTTAGATGATCCTTTTTACCCTAGAAGTTGATCTTAATGCCTTGTGGTAGAACTCACCTAAGATACTTATATTGATTTCTCTCATTGTGGTAGAATTTATATTGAGTGATCTTTTGATCACTTTCCTGGAGCTTTGTGTAGGACTCACCCATTTAGCATAAGGATTGATAGTATTGATAAATCCTTGTGGAAATAAATAGAATTATTAAACCCTGATTATTGGATGGTATAGTAGGGTATACTTACAGTACTGGGTTATCCTAGTATTATTCAAGATTGGTTGATTCATCTTAGTATAGATTATGCATATGTTCTATCCTACAAGTTTAGTTGGGCATAGTCTCACTTAGACTAAATCATTCAATCCTAAGAGTGTTACGATTAGGGAATTTAGATCATTAGCTTGTTTGAATAAAAATCATCATCAGGTGATGCCTCATATGGAAGATCGCTTCCATATGTGTGCTTTAAGCAAACTACATGATCCTAGCCACCTTCTTTATAACACTAAGTGTGCTTGTGATTTGGGTATTTTAATAGCTTAGCTTAAGATACAAATTGCCATCGGGTGATGGCTCCTATCGAAGATCGCTTTGCTAAGGTGGCTTAATTAAACTAAGAGTTGGAAACTACCTTTCTTGGAAATATACTATATATATATGTGTATATCACCTCCCCATTTGATGATTTATAACTAAAACTTCAACTGTGACCAATTATCGTTCTAAAAGCTAGGAGTTAGAACTCCTTTAGTAAGATTCTGCACAATGGAGACTTTGGATTCATTATCGATATTTAAGCATTTATGGATTTCTGGATTTAACTCATTTAGTATAGAAGCATGAACATGGGCATGAGCATGAGCATGATAAATGATTTCAGTGGTAACGTATGAGTATCAGTGATAATTTATGGGTTATAAAATGTTGCATACATTGACTAGGGAATTTTAGGATGTATCGGCATCACAGTAAACTGCATTCCCAACTAGATGTATGCATACATTGGATTGTACGACTCATAGCCTTTTAGTGATAGTTCTGTTACATATCTGTGGCATACCGTATTGTGGCATATTTGGATGCATTATCTCAGTGACATATAGTACAGCATTGGACATTTTTACATTAGTTTCTGAGTCTTTGGTATTTTCACTTACTTTTAGCATGCAACGTTCAGTTTTCAGTTCATTTTCACCTTATTTAGTCCTTACATTTTTCAAATGATTCAATGACTTTATTATTTTTCTATAGTCTTGTTTACTTTACTATCTACTTACATTTACTTTAGTAATGCTTAGTTTAATTGCAATGTGTTAGACTTCTTGTCTAACATGGGGTACTTTTGGGATTCGGTAATTTTCTAGGTCATGAGCAGCTCGTTGAGACAGGGCAGGAGTGTGATGGCCCAACCCCACTATGGTCCTGTTAACTCTTAAGTTAACATGATTACGTGGAGGGGTCATCTAAATGACAAGGCTCTTGCTTATGAATAGGTTAGTGACTAATATTAACCCATTCTAATCAAAGACTTTGTCATTTCTCATAAGATGTTATCACTAAATAAAAATAAAAGACAAGCAGAATGTGGAAGCAAACATACAACATTCATCCATCATATAAATACAATGGTACATAATAAGTAAAGTACTGAAAGTAAAGTAAATCCCTATATTATTACAATATTTAAATAACTTTAAAAGAGCTGAAATAAAACACTCATCGTCACAATATAGAAATAAACTAAGAATCTTCAGGAACACGCTCTTCCTCCACAGGCAGATCTCCAGATGACTCTATCCCAAATAGCTCAGAATCTACCATTGTTGGTTTCATAATGATAAGGCCCTAGCCAACAAAAGAAAAATCTTAGTTAGACAAAATATCTAAGTACATTTTAGGGTAATCAATTTAATTAAATTCATTAGATATCACCATAATAGTAAGCACAAAAGCATAAAAAGGTGCAAGAATGCATAAGAAAGAACAAGACAAAGTTATAAACAAACAGTTTAAACTGAAATAACTAAGAAGTAAGCACATACCCTCCTCCAAGCAACTACAACAAGGTCAGGTAAGTATAAAATAAGACTAGAAAGAAAATACATTTTAAACATGCTTATGATCAATCCAAGACTATGCTAATTGACATATAAGTAAATGAACATGTAAATAATTAAGTAACTAAAAATGAACTAGCATCCTATAAATATAAACAAGAAGCATATCTAGCATCCTATAAAAATAAGTAAGGCTAGTAAATACTGATGAACAGTAAGTAAGGCAGTACTGAAATGTAAACTGAAACAGTAAATATAAACTGAAGTTACTGTGAATAAAATTGATATAAACAGGTTAAAGTAGAAATGTACCTAAATTAGTAATGCTAACAAAGGGTATATAAGAATGTCAAGCATGAAGTTTATAGTCTAACATATACCATCCTAGCCAATTTTAGGCCTATGCTTGGTTAGATTTACTTTAGATAGACATATACCACCCTAGCCTGACATAGGTCTAGGTCTGGCCTGTACTAAAGTCTAGGTACATGAAAAATGTATACTATTAGGCTACATTCTAATAATCAAATGTTAAACTTAACATTGATGATGATATATGAAGTTGATTATGCAAAATAAAGTTGACATGAAACACTTATCAAATATTCTATGCCTAATATATGTGAACAAGGTATAAGCTCAAAATAAGGTTAAGCATAAGCATCAAAATCAAAGTGAGCAAGAGACTCAACTAGGACACATGCAATATCCATTTATTATCTAATTTAATCATTCTATCTACTCTATGTTACACAAGTTCAGGATCTCCAGGTCCTACTATCGAGTGTAACTCAGATTCACATCCTTATAAGTTGGAAAATAATTAGAACGGGTCAAGTTCTAATTGATTAAATCATTGATGACTATAGGTTGAATAAATAAATCCATTGACCTATTTTGATAATTTTAAGAATCCCAAACTCATCTTGATTAGCCAAATCAAGATGAAAGGATTAAGAATTAAACTCCAAATATGAGGTTTAAATCACTTAATCCAGATGGTGTATCTAAGGATCTAAAGTTTAATACCCATACTCATAGATTTAGATTAATGCAAATCCTAATGAATAATCAATTCATTAGGATAGATCTCTACCCATAATTTTAAGATTTAATGATTAAATAATCATTAAATAAACTAAGGAAAATCTATAAACTAGTAAACTCAAGGTTTTATTTATTGAGTAACCCAATTTACTCAATAATGAATTCTAACATAAGATCTATTCCTAACCTTAGGAATTAAGGCTCTTAATTACTAAGAGTAGCACTCAAATACACTTCCTAACTAGTATTATAAGACCTATGGAAGGTTCTAAGAAGTTCAAAGGAATGAAGAACACTCAAATTTTACTTAAGGATTTCATTAAGGGCTTAAGAATGAGATTTTGATTCAAAAATCAAATTAAGGTTTGAACTTATAAAATTTATGTTCTAAATCACTTTATTTACTATTTAGAAGGTTTATAATATGATTTTAGGGTTTTAAAATACTAAACTTTAATTTTAGGCAAAATGACTATTTTGCTTGCCCCTACCTACTTAAGGGTTCAAAAGATCAAATTTTGATCTAGGGTTCCAAATCCAAAATTTTCAGTGGCAAAGTGTTTCTTACTATTTTAATATAAGATTAAATAGTAATTACACCAATTTTGGGTAATTAATAAGCTTTATGAGATCAAATTAATGAATTTGACTCATAGGGGCATTTTGGTAATTTTCTTTTAGTTTATTATTACTTACTATCTAAGGTTTTTATAGAACTTAAAATTACTAAATTTTCATAAATATTGGCTAAGTTATGGCTAATATAAACTTAGGGGTAAAATGGTAATTAAGGGTCAAAAATCCTAACATTGTCAATTGGTGTCCAAATTGAGCAAAATTAGTGGCTATGATTTACAAATGATCCACTGATCACAATAACTGGTGGTAGGCTCAATTTGGACTCTAATTGGCTAAGTTATGGCCTAATTAGAGTTTAGGGTGATTAGTGAGTGATTAGTAAAATTAATCACCCAATCACTAATCCAACCCTACAATTAGGTTCTAATAAATTTTATGAGTTCTCGAAAACTTAAATTATTTAATTTGGATTATTAGATTTGCTAATATTCACTAATCAAGTTTTAAGATAATTAGAGGTGATTAGCAAATCTAACAGTTGGATTTAAAATATTTTTACAGATTATTGTTAATTAGGTTTTTCTAATCTGTATTGATATTTGGATCACCTAATTTTGAGTTCAATTGACCGACTTAAGGTCAATTGAAGTTCTATGGTTAATTGACCTAATTATGTTAGGTCCTAAAAGTGATTAGTTTAATTCTAATCCAAACAGCAAAGTTAATACTACTAAAATGTTCCTTAGGGTTTTTTAAGTATTTTGAGACCTATATTGGGTATATTTGGACTAAAGCATACAAAGTTATAATTAAATGAAATTTTGTAACATATTTTGAATTATTTAATACCCCATAAATATCACTATGTGAAATATTGCTCTAAATGAAAATTTGATAGTTCCAATAAATTTCTTGAATTTTTTTTGATTTCAAAGGTATATAATTTTACTATAATTGGATTTATATTTTGTAAGATACAATTACTTAAAGTTTGGATATTTATATAATTAATTTCATATATATATATATATATATATATATTATATTACCATTTGCATAATTTTTTCTCTGCTTAATTAATTAACTTGTTTATTAAATTCTATTTTATCTAATATTTTGTTATGTTTATTTAAGTGTATATATATATATATATATATATATATATATATATATATATATGTGTGTGTGTGTGTGTGTGTGTGTGTTTATATATAATTATTTTCATTAGTGCAGGTGAGACCCAACTGATGGACGGATGAGACCACGCTGACCCTAGCTCCACGTGTCGAGAGGTAATTCGGCGGGGCTAGCTGGGTGGGTCCCACCGCTTTACACGGACGCGACGCGTAGCCGGTCTGAGGGAGGAATGAACCGGACCGAGTGTGATCCGGTTCAGGAAGCGCCGCTTTACCTTCCCCGAGGGTTTCATACGAAATTAGGGTTAGGATTTTACGGAGGTTTCGATTGATTGATCGAAGTTTGATCGATTATAATTGCAGTTTGGCACAACATTAGTAAATGATTTGCAAGAATGTAAAAACGACGATATAAAGAGGATAGGAAGTACCTAATGTTCGAGACGAACCAAAGAATAGGATTCGACACTTCTAGCTTCTTGCTTTGCACTTGAAATGGCAAAAATTTCTATCCTCAGGAGTCGATCTACGTTTTAATCCTACTCTCTAAGCAGTGCGAGCCATGGGATTTCTCCATCTGGCGAGCTCCCCCCTCCGCGCGAAGCATCAAACGCCACGCGCTCCACGCGTGGCGAATTCGGCAGGGATGAACTGGTGACCGTCCGATCTAAGATGGGACGGTAACGATGGACCGTCTATCCTAACCTAATTATCTAACGTCGTTAATTAACGATGGACAGCGCCGTTAGCTTTCTTTAAATAATAATAATATTATAATAATTTATCCAAATTTTATTAATCAAATTTAGGTAATTAAATATTTCCAAATTTTTTTCAATATATCACCCCTAGCTAATTGAGGGGTGACGAACGCAACGGCGCGATCGAATTTTTGATTCGACAAGTATTTAATTATTCGAATTTTCAGGTATTTAAATAATATTAAAATATTCAACGAAAATCCAACGACTCCCAAACGCATCCAAAGCTTCACCCCTAGCTAATTTGGGGGTGGTGAACGGAATGACGAAGTCAGATTTTTAATTTGAGGTCAAAATAAAAAGTCAATTTCTAGGGTTTTGGGATTTCTAAAAATCAAGATTTGATTTAATTGACCCCTGATTTAACCTAGATTTTAGAGATAAATTCTTATTGACTTATTTAGTGTACTAAAACCTCAATTAAGACTTATATTAGTCTTTATTGACCTAAGTAACAACCTGGGTTGTTACAAGAAGGACTTATAGGAGATCCAGGAAGAGTATGTGGAGCCTTAGGGGATCCGTCTTCCATATTTTACTTACTATTCTTATTTTTAGTACTTTAGATGAACTTTACTTTTTAGTAATTTGAAAATAGTTTGTAATAATTCTGGATGTATTTTACTTTTCTTCTCTGAGATGAATGCTTATTACTACTCTATGATGAATGTATTTTAGATGTTTTGCTTTAGCTTTCGCTCTCTGTTATTTTACTATTATACTTAGTATTGTGATGTGATCAGCATACTGAAAATGCTGATATATTGATAATATATATTGGATTCATATTTATCTTTTTAAATCCAATGTACGTATTATCCTAATACTTAAGATAAGCATCATATTCCTATCTTAAGTATTAGCTCTCAACCTTACCATTGGGTTCGAGTCAGCAGCCTTTAGTGTGGCTCAATCTTAGCCTATTCGGGAAGATGGGTTATGTGTCCTTTTTCCCGAGTAGCGCACTGCTCTGCCACTGAATTACGATTCACATCTCTTTTGCGCATGGCGACGGGGCGGGGTGCTACACTGGGTCACGCGACAGCTAAGCCCCCGCTCCTCTCTCCGCAATGCTACTTGATTATACGGCTAGGATTTAATCCCGTAGAATTATGGATCTGTCATTAGATCTATCCATTGGATCCCATGGCTTGGATCACTCCAGATCTGGCAGTTAGGATCCAAAACAAGGCCATTCTGCAGCTTTGATTGATAGATCAGATGACCTACAATACACCTGCACTATGGATCTTCGTCCCGATTGCACCCTCTCCCAATAAAGGAGATCTCTCATATGCCAGCTGCTCTCCTTATCACCCATGACCTCCTCCACCTCATCCAACCATTGGGGATTCTTTCCTCAATGGTATAGCAAGCTAATCAGGCCCCGTGGCTCGACCGATCTCGAATTAAAAAACTGAGAGCTCGGTCATGGCCCGACCTCTCGGGCCACCCCCAGCCCATGCTCTTATCTCTGTAACCTTTTCATCCCTCTACTAAGGCTATAAATAGCCTCATCATTCCTACCATGACCCCCTTTGCTAATTAATTGAAGTTGAATTTCCCTCTCCGCCATTGCTGGTCTACCCTGTGGTACCTCAGCCCTACCATGGTCCTGTTAACTCTTAAGTTAACATGATTACAGTAAAGTGGTCACAAAATGACAAGTTCTTCACTTATAGATAGATTAGGTATTCACCATAATCCATTATAATTAAGGAATTTGTCATTTACGAGAACATTTCACTAAATGATAAATACAAGAAATATTTAGATTGCGAAGCAAAATATAAACATCCATTACATCATAATATGATAAGTAAAATATACGACTCAGAATAAGTATAGTAATAGAAAATACAATTCAAATATGTATTATTACAAAGTATTAAAGAGCTTAACTAAATAGAAATAAAAGCACTCAGCCTTACAAGTAGAAAACAAAAATAAAGCTAAGGATCTGAGGATCTTCAGCACCACGCTCCTCTTCTTGATGAAGATCCTCAGACAGCTCCACAACCTCAAATAGCTCAGAATCTAACATTGTCGGTTTCACAATTATAGGGCTACAGCAAACAAAAAGAGAAAATCTTGTTGGACATATTGTCTAAGTATATTTTAGGCTTATTATAATTCATGTTCTCTTAGATATCACCATTTTATCTTAATATCTATACAAGCATACAAGGGTGCAAAAATCATATGAAAAGATAAAGGAAGTTATAAATAATAGGTTTATTACTTAAGCAAAAAGGAAGTAAGCACATACCTCCAACCAACGCTGCAACAAGGTTAGGCATAAAAGAAATAATAAATGCTAATAATTGAAACTCATCATAAATATGCTTGTGATCAATGTGAACTCATGCTGATTAACATAACATAAATAAACATGTAATACATTTAAACATTTTAAAAGCAAATCTAACGTCATATATATATATATATATATATATATATATATAATCAAATACATAAGTCTAGCATCTTATGTATAAATAAGTAAGCAAGACTAGCATCCTATATATATAAACAAACAGGCAAGACTAATATCCTATATATAAATAAGTAAGCAAGACTAGCATACTACACATGAACATATGAGTAAATTAACATTTTATATGAACAATTATACAAAAACTAACACCCTATTTATACACATATAAGTAAAGCTAGCATCATAGCACACAAATAAGTAAATAAGTTAACATCCTAGCGCATGAATAAATAAGCATGCTAACTTTCTAGCACATGAATAAGTAAACAAACTAACTTTCTAGCACATGAATACGCTAAAGATCCAATATACAATAAGTAAGAAAATGCTAAAATATAGTAAAAATGAGCTGAAAATAGTAAATGCATAATTGAAAACTACTATGGCCAAACAAGCCACACGAACTAAAAATATGCATCACCTCACTTAGTCTACTAGGATAAGGCAAAAAAAATAGCTGAAGAGTAGAAGTGCACCTAAAACTAGTACTGCCATATCAGAAACCTGGCTATACCAGCCATAGAACCAAAAAGTCTATTACACACCATCCTAAGCGGGGGCTAGGCATGGATAGACTTACCGACAAACTAACAGCCACACTACTAGGCTGGACCTAACTTAAGAGGCATCCTAATCAAGTCACACTCTACTAAATCAAAAATTAGGAAAATCAAAAGCATCGACAACAATGCAAATGTTGTTTATGCAATTCAAATTTTATATATGATACTCATCAAATATCCTATGTCCACCACGTATGCCCAAGGTATAAAGCTCAAAGTACAGGATAAGCAAAGTATCAAAGTTCAAAGTAAAGCAATAGACTCTACTAAACATATGTGATATATGTTATTATATAATTATCGATTCTAACTATTCTAAGTTATACAAGCTCAGGATCTCCAATTTTTATTTTCAAGTATAGCTTAGACTCATGGCCTTATAAGTTAAAGACAATTAGAACTGATCAGGTTCTAATATGATTTAGTCAATTTTGAATATATAAGTTAAATAAGTAATCAAATGATTAAGGTAACCCAAACCCATCTTAATTATAACAAATCAAGATGGAAGGATTAGAATTAAACTCCAATTATTGGGATTTAATCACTTAATCCCAATGTGATCCTAAAGTCTAAGGCTCAAAACCCAATTCTCATGGACTAAGGATTTAGGGCAATCATATTAAGAAAAATCAAACTTATATGATGGATTGCTATTTTTAACTCTAAGGTTAAAAGATAAAATAAATACAATTAAACTATGAACAATATATAAATTAATAAAACCATGGTTTTATCTATTGAGTAACCTATTTATCTAATGAATGCAAATCTAACCTAATTCTATTTTTAATTCTTAAGGAAGAAATCCTAAGGAGGTAAGATGCACACTCAAAGCACTAAGGCTAACTCATCTTAACTGAATACTTAATTAATAGATCTGAAGACTCAATGATGACATGATTCATCTCACATCATGGAGTTTAATATTTATTTAGAATTTACTTATGGTGGAAATTTAGGGTTTTAATTCGAAAGTTAATTAATAAGCCTAAATGATATAAAATAATTTACTTTATTCACTGATTATAGTGATTAGATTATGATTTTAAGGTTTGAGAATGCTTAAACTTAAATTTGGACAGAATGACCATTTTGCCCTTACATAAGGGATTAAGAATCTATCTTTTGATTTAGAGATATAAATTGGAAATTATCAATGGAAATTGATTACTTACTGTCTAACACGATAATAGACAATAAGTACACCCAATTTGGAGAAGAATTAAGCATTATGAGCTCAATTTAATGAATTTAACTCATAAAGGCAAATTGGTAATTTTACTTAATGAAGTTTAAAATTTTAGTCAATTATTAATGCTTACTATTCAAGGATTCCATAGAGTCTAAAAATAGTGAATTCTGATGTCCAATGATTGAGTTATGAGCAAATTAATTTTTAAGGTTCCATTATGTAAATTAGTGTTCTTAAGGATAGGTCAAAAACTTAATTTTTCCATTTGATATCCAAATTCAGCAACTCAATGGTTATAGCTTTCCTATAATACATTGAGTACTTTAATTGGGAGTAGACCCAACTTGGATTTCATTTGATTAAGTTATGACTTAATTAGGATTAAGGGTAATTAGTGAGTGATTAGTGAAATTAATCATAGAATCTTAAAACTAACCACACTATTAGGTTCCAATCTACTATAAGAGATATTATAAATTTAAATCATTGAATTTAGATCACTAATTATGTAAATTTTCAATAATCAAGATTTGGGGTGATTAGGGCTAATTAAGGAATTTAATCACTCAATCCTAAATATTTTTGCAGTTTTCTGATCTACACATTCTCCTAATCAAAATGGTATATTATAAGTCCTAAATTGAAGCTCAATTGATTAAGTTATGGTCAATTGAAGTTATAGGATTTAAGGGTGTAATTAGGGTAGGGTCCTAAAAGTGATTAGGTTAAATACACTCCAAATAGAGAAACTAATATTATTAGAATATTCTTGAGGATCTTCTGATTAAAATGAGACCCATATTGACTATATTTGGGTGAGTGTGTGCAAAGTTATGATCATTTGAAGATTTGGAGCATGTTGGTAATTAATTGGGGATCCTAAATCTCACTATGAGAAATACATAACATACTGGATAATAAATATTGCCATAATGATCTTTGATTTTTGCTGATTAAAATGGCATGTAATATTATTATATTTGGAGTTCAGGATTTTAAGTTATTAAAGCTTAAAGTTCTGATTTATCTTATTTAATTAATTTTATTGTATTAATCATTCATTTAAATTATATGCATATATATATCCAATTTAAAATGGCGCGTGGGACCCACACTTTTTTGGATGGGACAGGCAAACGAGACGACACCACGTCAGCAAGGTAATATGCGGATTGGCAGGTCGGGTCCGACCTGAATCGACCCGGCCCGAAGGCTCTTTAGCTTCTCCTCCTTCGTAGGCGAGACAGAAGGCGCAATTAGGGTTAGGAAAAATGACTCCAATACAGACACAAGAGGTTTTGATCGACAGCTATTCCTACCACAGGAGTGCAATAAATGCAAAATAGAACACTAAATAGAAGATTGCAATGCTGTATGAGGAACTTAGTGTACCTTAGAGTTCTTGGAGACAAGCGGTTTCGAACAGTCAGAGAGCTACAGACATTCAAAATCGATGCGCCCAAGGTCGCGCAGCACTTAAAGATTAAATGTGTGGGGGGGGTGCCATAAAAGATTAGGCAGTGGGGGACTCATAGGTTTGCACGTGACACTGGTCACCTGTCCAGCGACAATCGTGTGCAGTAACTCGAGTGAGGGAGATGACCCGAGGCTCGACTGAACCGGCCCAAACTGAGCAAAGCTGGTTCACGCTGGATCGACAGTCCGATTCAAGGACCGCAACATTATCGCAAGTGGGCCCCACCAAATTTGATTAATTTAACATTTAAAATTTATTATTTAAATGATTTTTAACTGATTTTTCTTTATGAAAATTTAATTAACTAAATGTACTTCAAGAATTTTCAATAAATCACTCCTAACTTATTGAGAGGTGAGGAACACAACGGTGAAGTCGGATTTTGGTTTTCATTTTTTGGGGTATTTAATATATATTAAAATATTTATCAAAAATCCAACAACTTCCAAGTGCTTTCGAAACATCACCCATAGCTAATTTCGGGGTGATGAGTACAATGGCGAAGTCATATTTTTAATTTGAGATCCATTTAAATAGGTCTATTTCTAGGGTTCCTAAAATTTCCAAAATCAGGATTTGATCAATTTAACTCCTGATTTGGATTAGGTATTAGTGGTGAACTCCAATAATTTAATTAGAGTACTAGAATAAAAAACAAGACTTAGTTTAGTCCTAACTGACCTAAGTAACAACCTGGGTTGTTACAAACTCTCCCACTTAAGAACAATGTCATCCTCAGCATCACTCAAGTGGAAAGAACAATGCAGGATAAAAGATAATGACATTGAATGATAAGAAGTTAATGAAATACCTGTATTAAAGAGATTCAAATATTTTTGGCGCATGTCCACCTCTTTCTCCCAAGTAGCTTTATTTTGAGAACGATTATTCCATTGAATCTTGACCAAATTAATAGAACGACTTCTCAGCTATTTTCGATCTGGGGCCAAGATTCGGACTGGCTCTTCAACAAAGGATAAATTAAGCTGAATTTGTAATTCTAGAAACTGAATTAAATGAGAGGGATCCCTAAGGCATTTCCTCAATAATGAAACATGGAATATATTATGAATAGCCAAAAAGTCATCGAGTAGATTCAGTTTATAGGTAGAAGATCCTACTTTAACTGTTATCTCAAATGGTCCGACATAGCGGAGACTGAGTTTCTCAGCTATGCCAAATCTAAAGACTCCCTTCATTGGACTGACCTTCAAGTATGCACAATCTCCATCACTGAATTCTATGGGCTAGTGGCGAATATCATGGTGCTTACTCTAATGGTCTTGACCAGTACAGATCCTTTGTTGAATTAATCGAATCTTTTTATTAGTTTCTTCAATTAATTCAGATATATATAACTGCACACTTCCCATTTCAGACCAGGCTAACAGAGTGCTGCACTTCCTGCCATATAAGGCCTCATATGGAGCCATTTTGATACTAGCCTGAAAGCTGTTGTTATATGCAAACTCCACTAGCAAAATGTGATATTCCCAAGAACCAACAAAATTAAGAATACACAATCTAAGCAAATCTTCAATAACTTGATTCACACGCTTAGTCTGACCATCCGTTTATGGATGAAAGGCTGTACTAATTGCCAAGGTTGTCCCCAGATCCTAATATACCGCTTGTCAGAACTTGGATATAAATCTGTTATCCCTATCAGACTCTATTGATTTAGGTATCTTGTGTAATTTGATAACTCAAGTAGAGTCAGGTAAGACCTCACTCGCCTTAAGCCAAGGACTTGTCACCTGGAACTGTGAACATACATCAATATGGATAAAAGTAGCGGAAGCAGAAAATAAGGTAATATAACATCCACATCACAGAATAGTATAAAAGAGTAAAAGAAATAGTAACTTAGCTTAAGTGCAGAAAGTAAATACATCCAGAATTTAATTATTACAGACTGAATTAAGAGAAAGAAAATATCTCTCAATCTCATTGTAAGAAAGAAAAATCTAACTAAGCAGCAGTAGGAAGATCCTCCTCCTGCACTGGCTCCTCTCCTGCATAACCACCAATGAACAGCTCCAAATCTAACATTTGTCGGTCTCACAAATGCCAGGGCCCCAGCCAATAAAGAAAAAAAGTTATAGTTAATCAAATTGTCTAAGTACATTTTAAGCTATTTAAGTGTATTGAATATTTAAAGATATCACATTTAATTACTTTAAACATGCAAGTAATATAGGTGCATCAAGCTATAAGGAGAAAGATGGCTATAACTATTCATTTATAACTAAGCAACAAGTATGCATAAAAACATGAAACTAGACAAGGTGAGACTAAAGAGCAAAAGTGACTACAAGTACCAAAATAACTGATCCTAACATGCTTATAATCATATAAAGACATGCTGAGTTTGTAAATATAAACTGGACTAAAAAATGCTGAATTGAATATGTGAAGATAGCATCCTAAACATGCCAATATCTAATATTACTCAATAGAAACATATATACAAGCATGCAGATTTAATATATAAAGGCCACTGAAGCATGTGGCAAAAGCAAGCTAAGAGCATACATGCTAAAAGTAAAGCCACTGAGACATGTGATAAAATAAAACAAAGTATTGAAACTGAACTGAAGTAAATGTAAGCCTAAGACATAGTACTGCCATACCAGAAATAGGCCATACAGGGCCTCTGAACAGAAAGTTCGGCATATGTCCATCCTAGGCATCATCAGAGCTTAGTCCAAGTTAAACTTATAGAATAAGACCTGTATCCATCCTAGCAAAGCACTAGGCTAAGTTCGAGTCTATTCTATAACAAGACTAGAACTGATGAGGCAGACTAAGCTACGACATACCCTACTAGACTGAAAAGGATTGAATGTTATGCTTTTCAAATACTAACTTAGGATGTATCTTCCATATCTTAAGTTCCCCTATTATGCTTAAGGAACAAGGCCCAATATTCAATATGTGCAGAGCAAACAAAGTCAAAGTAAGCATGAGACTCAACTAGACTTATGTGATATCTCTTGTTATCTAAATTATCTAAATCTAACTATTCTGAGGAGATACAAGTTTAGCATCTCCAATATCCAGCTATCAAGTATAATCTCAAATTCACGACCTTAATGTTAACATTAGAACTTAACAAGTTCTAATTCATAATTAGATGATGACTATAGTAGTTTACAGTAAATGAATCAATAACTTAATTATTATTTTCCTCACTTAACCCAGATCTTGATTAGATAAATCAAGATCTAAGGATTCTAAATCCCGACTCCATATATAGTGTTCAAATCCTGAATCCAAGGTGATACACTAATAAGAATCTAGGGTTCGCACTCAAGCATAATCTGAAAATAAGGAATCTTATAAGCGAAAAGATTTAGAAACTAAGAGCTTAGTGAAAGGTTAATTCTAATATTTTAAGATAAAATAATCAATTAATAAATTATAAATCTAAGATTCTATATTCAATCTTTAGAATAATTATATTATTATATAGATTGAACAAATCCTTCACCCACAAGGAGGTCTCAAAAGGATTAAACAATAAATCAATTAAAGAATTTCAAATAAGATGATTCAATTCAATCAGATGATCTAAAGTATAAGATCTAAGATCTAATACTTGATCACTTTAGATCTAAACTAAGAAGTCTAAGCTTAAGGTTATTTAAGGCTTTTGCTTTTGTTTCTTCAAGACTGTAATGAATAGCTTTGATAAGAAAGCTAGGATTAGAAACCTTAACTTTAATATTGGTTAAACTCAGCCTTTTATGATGGGTCTTAAGAACACTTAAGATTTTAAGAGCTTACTTAAGGATTTTAAGGTATAATATTAGGATTTATTCATGAGGTGATACAACTTAACAATTGATGTTAATATAGTTCATTATTGATTGTAATAACCTTACTTGAGATTTTTAGGCTTTAAGGGTACTTAAAGCTATTTTGGGTCAAAATGACCAAAATACCCCTCTTAAGACAAAAATTGGGATTTTAAGATTTAATCATCTAAATTGATAGAAGTATATTTTAATGAGTCCCATATTGATTAGTGAAGTGAGTAGAACACTTATCTTAGGGTTTTGATATCTTAATTAGCTAAACTAGCACTAATCACAATTAAAGGCCAATTAAGATGATTAAGTAAATTATGGCCTACTAGAATGATCCAATTATATTAATGGGCTCTACTATACTTAATAAAGCATTAGAAATTAGATTCACCAAATTTAGAGACTAATCCAAGGCTTAATTCACTAATCTTATCTTAGGGTAATTAAGGAGTGATTAACAAAATTAAATGTCCTAAATTACTTTTAATGGTCTATATAGATTCCTCATAGTTTCATGAGCAATCAGAGACTTTAATCAACATTTTAGGACAATTAATGAATTTATTATGATTTAAATATAGCCAGAGAAGGATTAGGCATTTATTTAAAATCTAATTATTGGATCCTTAATTTTATTTTATATTATTATCCCTTATATTTTTCTGATTAAAATGGTATATTGTATCACACTATTTGGACAAATATAACTAAAGTTATTTAAATAATTTAATATGTATTTTTATTTAAATCAAACCATATGTTTCAATTTATTGAGTTAATTTCCTTAAGGAAATTAATTCAGCAAATACTTTAATTACTGTTGGCCCAAAATACAAAAGGCGTAGGTCGGGGTCCAGCCTGACCTAGCACTATTCGTCTTCCACATTGGGGATACCCGACAGAGGGGGAATTAGGGTTTACTTCAAACTCCTAATTCTCCATCCACAGACTACGCCTCACCTGGAACTCGATGACTACACCTTCAAGAGTGCAAGACACGTTGGCTGAACCAGAAATCCCCATCTGGGATGCACTGAATCACCAGGGTGCTACTCGACCGAGACGCCACCTAAGGCGCATCTATGTGGAGCTAATTCTCCTCATAGCATCAACACCACGAGCCACGGTCTAGCCCTACACGTTCAGGGATCAGGGGAGGAACGATTGGTCAACTCAACAAGTCTTGGGGATCGGTGGATCACTGAAGTGCTACTCACAGGATTTCACAAATGTGGGCTGCAACAGAGTCGATCGATTCCAGTCAAATTGATCGACCTGATTGAACCCAGTGATTGCTACACCCTTACAATCACTCACGAAGGAAATGAGATATCGATTAATGACTCAGAGGCTTAAGGAATCACTGTGATTCATTGGCCTAAGGGTCGACTGCCAATGCATTCTCAGATGGAATTCACCATGTCTGGTCCACTACCAGTCCCTACCAAGGTAATGGCTACCTACCGGAACACTAAGGACAGTCATAGCATAGCATCTAAAATAGGAAAAGAGCTAGTCGAGATGAACCCAACTCGACAGAGAAGAGGTCAGAGGGATTTACCTAATGATGGCAGAGGCGACTGAGACAAGGCGAGCAGCTCAGATCACTCCAGATAGTCGCAGGAGCTTGGAAAGGGGGTCTGAACTCCAGACCTCACCCTCTATCAGCGATACACAGCAGGTTCATCTGGATCACCGAGAGCTCCAAGAAGATTTTAGTTCGGGAGTTAGGGGGATCGCAATGAGCAAAGGGGCTCACTGTGATTCTCGGGAGGTACTTATATGCAAGGGAGAGCCCAAGGGGGTAACGAGGACAGGAGCCGTTGCTTAGGCTCTGCCCGAGCTGTCTCCACAGCCCGACCTCCATGAGGATCCTCCCCAGCCTCCATACTGCCAAGGTGGCTCGACCAAAAATGGAAAATTCCTAATGGCCTAGGTGACCTTGCGAAGGAGTGGCACACAAGGTTTACGTGGCAGGTATGGGCGAATTTCTTCTGTCGGACCGGGATCTCTCGGGGACGAAGGTGAACAGGGAGGAGATCCCAGCAGCCATCTGATTGCGAAGCAGATGATATTGGATGGCCTGATGCATCTCCCGAATAACAGAAACACGGACTAGATCCTGGGCATTGGATGAATGATGTCGATCGAGGGGTATGATTAGATCACGGCGTGGATGATATGAGCCGTTAGATGGAGGCGCAGAGATACGTGCTAACGCATCCGTTCGATGCTTATGCTGCCTCGCTGTGGGACCCCACAGCGAATCTGTCGCGGTCCCGACAGCGAATCCCAAATATATAAAAAATATATATTTAAGTTAATTAATATTAATTCAATTAATGATTTTCTTAAATTTTAATTAATTTATAAATCCAATTTATCACTAAATGAGCTCAAAAAATTTTCAAAAATTTATCCTTAGCTAATTAGGGCATGAGGAATTCAAAATAAAATCAGATTTTAATTTGAAGATCAAATTAATTTAGGTAATTTCCAGGGATCAAAAATAGGCAAAGATACAAAGATTTTCCATTTAGCTCCGATTTATCCCAAACTTCTATTGTTAAGTTTAGATGACCTATTGAGTTTAATGAAATTGAAATTAGAATTTGATTTAGCTTAGTTAATCTAGATTTAGCTAGGGTAATAACTAGGATTATTACACCTATAATATAATGAGTGTGTTAACAGGGAGTAGACCTAATTTAAGCTTCAAATGATCAAGTTATGGCCTAACTAGGGTTAGAGGTATTTTGATCATTTCTAATTTTTTAAATGTCAAATCCTAAATATTATTTCAGTTTATTGTTGGTACTAAAATTCTAAGCTAGTTTGCAATTTAAATTTTTAAATTTGGAGGTAAATTGATCAAGTTATGGTTAATTGAAGATTAGATGTATTTTGGTCATTTTAGGGTATGATTTTAAATGTTACTTTTCAAACTAAGCTCCGAATAATGAAACTGATACTTCTATAGTGTTAGACTATTCTCCTGAGTATTTTAAGACCCATATTACATATGTTTGAATAATTAGTTAAAAATTATGGGAATTTATTTAGGTCCTAAAATGTCACTACATTATACGTACTCCGAAATGAATTTTTGAATTACGTCATTTGATTCATTTTATTTTTCTGAGTAAAATGAGATATATATTTGCTATGTTTGGATCATTGTATAAAAAGTTATTATACTTTAAAGTTTTTAATTTAAATTAAATTTATTTAATTTAACTCGCTTATTCATTTATATAATTTAAATGAATTTATTATTACACAATGTTATTTAATTAAATAATTCCATTGCTTTTATTAATTTGATTAAACCCTATTAATTAAATTAATTAAAGTTAAATTAATTACTATTTGATTAATTATCCTAAATTAGTTACCCTAGTTGCTTATTTAATCTCATAATTATTATTATTATAAATCAACTAATTATAATCAATTTATCTTAATTTATTGCTTTAAAATTTTATGCTAACTGCTTAATTAATGCTAATTACTTATTTAACAAGATAAATTAATTAAACTATATAATTGATTAGCATATATGCCTATATAGATAGATAGAGAGATAATATATAGAGAGATAGTAAGGGGAAGACGAAAGGAACGCAAGGGAAGGGAAGGAGAGGGAGATACATTAACCTAATATAGGTAAGCTTGCTAACGGAGCGATGGGGAGGGAAGGAACGGAAAGGGGAACGAAGAAGGAATGGACATAAGGGAGGAGAAGTAATCACGAATAAAGGAATGAATGATACTAACCGACGAATATTAGAAGGCTCGAGTGAGGAGCTATAGATAGAGATTATATATATATATATTTTTTTTTTTATTTGCTAATCCTAAATTTCATCTAACCTAAAGTACACATATACAATTAAATAAGTATATACAATACACACACATATATATATATATATATATAATATATATATAATTATATCATTTATATATTTTATTGCACGAAATTATTGTGTGGGGCCCACAGGATGCCACGTGGCATCCACTGATTGGCGCAAGACACGGGAGCGAGACCCACAGGTGTCAACTGGCTGACACGCGACATGCGGCAGCGCCCCGTTGGATACGGGGCTGCGCGCGGGGCCCACACGTTGAAGCAGGCGGAGCCCGCCTAATGCGCGTGCGACCCGCGGTAGGCCCGCTCGACATCGCGCAGGGTGGGCCCGACCCGGCCCGGTTCGCAGACCCTTCATCTCCCTCGCCAGACACCCGAAGGCTAGAGTCTAGGGCTCGACCGTTGCCGGCTTCCCGACGGCGATTGGGCTCGGTCGGCACGACCGAGGGTAGGCCTAGACGAGACCTACCCAAAGATGGCTGAACTGTCGGCACCGTCGGCTAGGGCCAACCCTAGTAGCTAGGTCACGGACGGGAGTCACTAACGGTAAGTACTGTATGTCAAGTCCTAATTCCGATCGATCGTCGTTGATCCAACCCGATCGAGCTGATCAAACAACAATCTAGAGCAGGGAATAGGCATGCGAATGACAATAATCGAAATCAACTGAGGAACGAAGGAGATCGAGGGGTACCTGGTCTCGACGGTTTGGGAGCTAGGGTTCGACTGAGGACTCTTCGGATCCAAATCGCGCAAACGGTGAGTCCTGCACGTGAAGGGAGTCCTTATGGACCACGGGATGGACTCGCCAAGGCAGGGGAGGCGCGCAGTTGGCGGTGTGAGGCAGTGGCTCGCACGGGGTTGGCGCAGAGCGACTGAGGTAGGAGACGACTCCCGGGCCGTTGGATCGACCCAGATCGAACGGCTCCCGCGGATCGGATCCGCAGGTTTCGGATCTGGATCCGTTACATGATATTGGTCGGATCCGAAAGGCAGCAGAGATCCGACCCGATATGATTTTTTTTTAATTAAAATTAATCTAATATTTACATAATTAATTTCCTTTTGATTTAAATAATTAAATTGATTTCAGAAAATTTCTAAATATTCACCCCTAGCTAATTGAGGGGTGAGGAACACAACGGTGAAGTCGGATTTTGGATTCAACGTGTATTTTAATTTCCCAATTTTTTAGGCATTTAAATATTATTAAAGTATTTGTCAAAATTTTGACGACTTCCGATTGACACGAAAACCTCACCCCTAGCTAATTTGGGGGCAATGAGCAGAATGGCGAAGTTCATTTTCTAATATGAGGTCTATTTATACAGGTCAAATTTTTTCAGGTTTCTGAATTTTCCAAGAATTAGGAATCGATCCATTTGACTCCTGATTTGCACTAGGTCTTAGTTGAGGACTCCTAATGTGGCGCCCCACCCCTTAACCCACAATGGTTAAGCTAAGGGGTGACGTGTCACTCTAGCTAACCCTTCACTTAGAATTGGATTAGGAAGAATTCCACAATCCACTTAATAAGAGAAGGAGTAAGCATATAATCAAGCATTTAGTCACTATCTAAGTAAACATACAGAGTGCAGAAGCGATTTAAAAATGAGAAACATCTAAGCATCACAGTATGAATAGTAGAAATAGAATTCAGAATATGAGCATACAATCTAAATACACAGTCAATGGTACATGCATCATTACATCATTTAAAAAGTTTAAATAAGATAGAGTGTAAACTACTCATCCTCACTCGAAAGTATAAGGGAACTAAATGGCAGCTTCTTCAACGGGCTCCTCCTCTGGGTAAGGCTCCACACCTAACTCCTGCTCGCCTAACTGAAAGGAGTCTGCCATTGTCGGTTTCACAATGTAGGGCCCCAGCCAAAGAAAAGAAAAATCTGGTTAGACAATTGTCTAAGTACATTTTAAGCTGATAAATTTTTATAGATGTTATGTAATATTACCATTTTACTATTTCTAAGCAATAATGTATAAAGGAGCAGTAAGCAATACAAAAGAAAGAGAAAGCTATAAATCATGATTTATAATTTAAGCAAAGAAAAGGAAAGAGGCTAAGATATGTATGCCTCACATACAAGCTAAGCAAGGTGGGGTATATAAATATACATAACCAAACAAGTGCTGCAAGAAAAATTCTACATCCTAAACATGCTGGTGATCAAACGAGATATGCCAATTAAAATAAATAACTCAGCAGTGGTACATATAAATAGCAGCAAAATTCTAACATCCTAAATATATATAAAAGCTGTACAAGGAAATGACTGATGAATAAAAATATTGAAAATTAAACAACATCAAATGCATATAAAACCATACATGTACAATCTGCCATATAGAAGAGAGATACTTTAGCTCACCAAAAAGGCTGAAGATCTTAGTACTAGTACGGCTAGGACAGTTCCTAGCACGATACAGCTAAGGCAATAACAGTCAACATAGAAGGCTCTAACAATATGGCTAGGACGATTCCTAGCACGATACGACTAGGTCACCAATAGTCATACCCGAAAGATCCTAGCACCAGTACGGCTAGGACGGTTCCTAGCACGATATGGCTAGGGCAATAATCGATATGATCAAAAGAACACTGAGAGGCAGCTCAAACACATCAAATCATTATCTTCTCATTAATTACTTTAATATTTTGACAAGGAATCTAGGGAGTCTCCATATTTTCCTAACAGTTTATTCATACATCAAAATCTTGTATGATATGCTCAAGAAAATATAGCACAAAAATCAAAGAATGCGTAAGCAACAAAGTAACAAACAGAAGCAAGAGACTCTACTAAACATGGTGATATTATTGTTTTCTACTTAACCATTCTAACTATTCCAAGTTATACAAGTTCAGGATCACTATTTTCCTACTATCGAGTGTAACTCAGAAACTCATCCTTATAAGTTAAAAGGATTAGAACTGATCAGGTTCTAATCTAATTCAATCAGATAGACGACTACAAGTTAAATCAAATAATCATACGTCCTAGTTTTGTGAATTTAGACGTACTAACTAAGATCTGATCAAGATCTTTCTAAACCTGCATATTATAGATTAAACACTATGAGATTTAGGTTTAATCACATAATCCAAAGAGGATAAGACCTAAGTTCTGGGTTTTATTCAATAAGTGATCTACTAGTTATGGCAAATCCTATTAAGTAATCAAACTTAATAGGATGAATCTCCTATCTTAAATCTAAAGTTAAAAGATAAAATAATCAGAACAAGTTTTAAAATAAAAGAGAAGTCTAGAAGCTACTAAAACCAAGGTTTCACCTATTGGGTAACCCAATTTACCCAATGAATGAACTTTAACATATGATCTAGTCCTAGTTTCAGGAAAGGTCCTTAAGGTGTAGTGCTTAAGACTTAGCAGAAATTATTGGGATCTGACTTAAGGGTTGATTTCACTCACTTGATTGTTACTTAGATGATTATAATATTAGTCTTGGTGTTCTGCAATGTTATCTAAAGGGTAGGGGAACTTAACCCAATTTTAGGGCAAAATAACTATTTTACCCCTACTTTAAGGGTCAAAAAGTCAACTTTTGACTTGAGAGTTAGAATTGGATTTTCTTAGTTTCATTTGATTCCTTACTGTTTAACTTGAAGATAGGCAGTAAGTACATCTAATTCGGATGAGAAACGGTCAAGTTATGACCACAACGAAGCCAGGGGTTAATTTTGGCATTTACCTAAATTTCTAGGGTTCCAATCCAAAATATTATTTCAATATATTGATGACATTTGGAATTCTAGGTTAGATAGCTTCTTGAATTTTTTGAATTGGAGTGATTTTACCAAGTTATGGTCATTTGAATTTAAGGGTAATTTGGTCATTTTTCACTAAAGTCAACTCTAAGTTCTAGGGTTGACTTTCTTATCCTGATGCCAAATAAGAAACTAATACTACTACAGTGTGGGGCTGCTCTCCTAAATATTTTAAGACCCATATTGACTATGTTCTGATAACGGGGTAAAAAGTTACGAGGCTCTAAAGATGTCATAAAATGCTACCTCGATATATGTACCCCAAATAAATTTTTACATTACGTTATTTGATTTCTTACATTTTTCTGAGTATTTGTGACCTATATTGGCTATGTTGGATCATCCTATAAAAAGTTATTAACTTTTAAGATTTACTATTCAAAAATATAATTTGAATTATTTACTGTTTATTTATTCAAATTAAATGATTTTACTGTTCATTCCTAAAGTTTTTATATAAAATTTCTGAAATTATTAATCCTTAATTAATCTGTGATTAATTAGGCTTACTTATTAATTAATATAATTAATCTATTATTATTAATGAAATTATATTATTAATATTTTACTGTAGCAAAGTAATTAGTGCTAATTACTATTTAATTAGTCTTAATTACTTGTTAATATCTAATTAAGAATAATTAATTATACTTAATGTTTAATAATAATTAATTATTCTAATTACTGTTTAAGGTTTAATTAATATTAAATTAACCATAATTAATCTCTAATTACTTAATTAATTAAGGTTACTATTTAAAAGTAATTAACACTAATATTAATTTAATTAACCACTAACTATAATTAATTAATCATTAACAGTAATTAATTAACACTAACAGTATTTTAATTAACAGACAGTAGGCCCCCACTAGACACGTGGCACTGCCAGAGGCTGCCACGTGGCACGTGGGGCCCACAGGGGTTGAGTCTACTGTGTGACTGGGCAGTGGGCCCCACCTGACACGTGGCACTGCCAGAGGCTGCCACGTGGCACTGTGGGCCCCACGGGGGAGCCACAGCATCGCGGGTGACTGGACAGTGGGTCCCACTTGACACATGGTGGGCGCAGAGGCTGCCACGTGGCACTGTGAGCCCCACTGGGGAGCCGAACCGCCGCGCGGGCTCGGGCTTTGGGCCCCACTGGGGAGCCGAACCGCTGCGCGGAGCTTGGGTTGTGGGCCCCACGTGACACGTGGCATGCTGGCTGGCTGCCATGTGGCGCTGTGAGCCCCACAGCCGAAGCCGAAGGGTCGCGGGCTTCGGCTGGTGGGACCACTAGATACGTGGCAGGCCCAGAAGGCGCCACGTGGCTTGGTGGGCCCCACCCGGCTGACGCGGACCCAGGTCGGGCTCGGGTTGACCCGGCCCGACCCGGACTTCGTCTCCCTCGCGGAGACGTCCCGAGGGTCGGCGCCTAGGGCACGGCTTTTGCCGGCCTTCTCGGCGCCGGACCGCCTCGGCCCGCACGGCCGACGGTAGCCCTCGACGAGGCCTACACGTCGGCGGGCGGACCTTCGCCGGAGGTGGCCGGGATCGTCGAAAAATCGAAACCCTAGGTTCTAGGGTTTCGGGGTTACGGAATCATAACGGTTTCTACTGTGGATCCGGACCTAATTCCCGACGATCCGGTTGGGCTAGCCCCGATCGGAGCCGGTCGATCTCTAATCCTAAGCATGCAATAATGTTGCAAATTTGAATGGAAGCATTTGGATGAAAATCGGAGGAGTTAGGGGTACTTAAAGTTCGATGACTGGACGGAGCTCGACTCAAGTTTGCTCGATCTGGGCTCGGGTTCACAAAACTCGGAGCCCAGAGGTCAGCCGAGGTCTTATAGGTCCGTCAGCGACCTCGCCGAGGCCGGGGAGGGCGCCGATTGGGCTCGGGAGGCGACGGGGGCGCCGCGTGTCGCGCGGACGGAGCCGTCGATGGCTCCGTAGCTATTGGATTCGAACCCCGATCCAACGGCTGCGAGGGTGCCTTCTGGATAGACGGTGCCGTCAGCTCCAGGTGACGGCGGCTTAAATACTTAACGGCACGCCGTTAAGTATTAATATATATATATATATATATATATTTTTATTTAAATTCCAAAAAAAATTTTTGAACATGTTTTTCCGAGCTAATTGAGGGTCAAGAAATGCAATGGTGAGGTCAGATTTTGATCCGGCGAGTATTTTGATACCTCAATTTCCGGGGTATTTTTATATTAAAAAATTCGTCGAAATTTTGACGATTTCTGATTGACACGAAAAGTTCACCCCAAGCTAATTTCGGGTCAAGGAATGCAATGGCGGTGTCCGTTTTTTGATCAGAGGTCAATTTAAATAGGTTAATTCTAGGGTTTCTAGATTTCCAGAAATCATGATTCGATCCATTGGACTCTTGATTTGGACTAGGACTCAGAGGTTGATTCCAATTGACCTAATTAGCACTTATAATTGTGTTTAAGACTTAGGATTAGTCCTAATCAACTATGGTAACAACTCGGGTTGTTACACCTAAGGACTTGACTAACATTTAGGATCGAGATTAAGACTGAGATTAGTCATAATTGACTAAGGTAACAATTTGGGTTGTTACAACCATACACTAGGACCTGTATTACCTGAATTAAAGAGCTCTTAATCTATTATATTTTGGTATTTAAATATGATATGGCAAAGCTAATAAAATAAAAATTATAGTTAGACTAAACAGTCTAAGCACATTTTAAGATTGACTACATTTTAAGTTAATATGATATCACAAGCATAATTTACAATTTAATCTAAGCAGCGGAGCTATAAGGGCTGTCAAATAATGGAAAAGAAGTAAACATAACTGTAAAGAAAATAGCAAAAATAAGCTGAATAAGAATACTCACTTGTATATAAGTCCTAGCCTGCATCCAAAAATGATAAGGGAAAAGCATCATAAACAATTAGAAACTACTATGTGCATTTAAAGTAAATGAAATGACACTAATACTGTGACGACCCCAATATTGAGAATCACTTAACTCAACATTGATACGTCACCACAATATCTAATACTAGATTAGAATGAAAGTAATCCAAATCAGTAAGTACTGTGTTTGTCCAAGAATTTAGAAGAGGGTCTTAAGTTAAGATGGAAGGGAATTTTATGAAATGTATTATGTAAATTACATATGAAGATGCAATACATAAATTTATTTGTAAGAATGTAATTTAAAAACAATTGATGTGAATACTTGCAATTTTAGATATTAAAATTTTAAGTATTTAACATGTGAAACATGAGTCTACAATCTTCAATAAAATTTCGCAGAGTTTCTGCTGTAAATAGCTAAAGAAACACCTGCAATGTAGACATACAAGACTTCCATTCTAATGGAAGTTATAATTGAATGATAAATAACCTAAAACTAACATGTAATCAATCCATTACATAGGATTGTTTAGTTCCAGTTCTAATATAGAGCCAATCCATTACATAGAATTTACTCATTTATAATTCTAATATAAAGTCAATCTGTTACATGGGATTGCTTATTTCCAATTCTAAAGTAAAGAGAATCCATTACATGGGATTGCTTATTTCCAATTCTAAAGGTTTAAAGTGAGAAAATATATGTGTAATAATTATCTACCCTAAGCTATGCTCAATTCACACATTTAATATATATATGAAGGTAAGAAAAGATTCTCAGCTTAGATATGAAACTATTTTTCAATTCTATAAGCAATTTAATATACAACTAATTCTAATTAATATTCAAAGTAGATGTGCAACTAATGACTTAGTTAATATTCATTTACATCCATTCATTTACATCCATCCATTCATTTATCACAAGCATTTAAATATAAAACCAAGCTCCAACACAAGTGTAGTGAAAGTAAAGTATATGGCATTAATTACAAACGAACAGTAAATTTAAATAAAAGTAATTAATTAAAATCTTACTTGCAAATATTTATAAGCTATATTTTATTTTATTATAAGCAGAAGTAGCTAGCTTTTAGCACTTGGTCCAGCTCCACTAGCCTCCAAATGCAATTGATATATCACATTTTGGTATTTTAATGTGATAGGGCAAAGCCAAGAAATAAAAAATATGGTTAGACTAAATAGTCTAAGTATATTTTAAGATTGGGCTAAGCATTTAATTATTTAATTGGATAACATTACTAGTTACAAAATAAGCACAAGCATGGGTGCAATAAGGTAAGCATACAAGTGTGGAAAAATGAAAGTAAATAAAAAGGCAATGTGAGTTAGAATACTCATATAAATATACATCCTAACCTGCAAATAAAATAAGGGTAAAAGCATCCTAAATATACTATAAAAAAACTAAAGTGTATTCGAAAGTAAATGAAGTAAAGCATATATATGTTCAAATGAGCTTATGCTAAGTAAAAAAAAAGACAGTAAAGCATTTAAATGTAATTTTAACAACATTCACTGTATTCTAAGTAAACTGTAAATAAGTAAAGTACAGTATTAAAATATAGAAAATGCATAGTATGGAAATTAAAAGAAGATCTTAGACTATTAGTTTAAGATTCACATAGTCTAGAACTATGGAAAGTAATATAGCTAAAAGCTATGATGAGTCTTAACAATCTATAAGATTGAAGAAGATCTCATATGGTAATTGATTAAAGTTATTTTAAATAGTACTCATTCTGTGGGCACATACAGAATAAAAAGAGGAGTTAAACATGTCTGTTTAACTAGTGTGGAAAAGCTAGGTCAAAACAAATAACACTCCTATTCACCTTTTGAGAATGTGAGGTCTCATTATTACTTCTTTTTAACCTGCCCTAGGCTGATCCATCAATATAAACCCCTATTAATTTTAATGTGAAAGTTTCAGTCATGCACAATATCTTATATGAATGATTCAAATGAATAAGGCTCAAAGCTAATATTCAAGGAAAATTCAATAATTGGAATTAAGTAATATTCAAAGTTATCTAATTTTAATGATCTACTTAATGATTAGAGCTAATTTTGCTCCCAATTGACTTTGAGATATTGATCTCAAGCCAATTAAAATATTAGTAGTAATTGATGTTTTTTAAATAATAGTTTCAATTCAATTATTATGATATGACAAAATAATTTATAAATATAATCAATACAATTGAAAATTAGTTCTATTCACATCCTAAACTATAAGATTCAATTAAGATAATTAAATCAAGGTTTTGGTGATTAGTAAGAAAAATTGAGATTAAAGAGTTATCAAACTAAGAAATAGGAAGTTAAATTTTAATATACTAAGGTTCACTAGCTAGGTTGTAGTTTGAAGATTTTATCAAATCAAGTACTGTTCTAGCTAGGTTATAATAAAATGGGAGGTTTAAAGTAAGCAAATGATGGGACTTAAGAACTACAACTTCTAAGTATTCTAATAGTTAATGTCCTGGAAAAATTAGTAGGATTCCTAAATTACCTTAAGTGAATTAGGATTCCTATTACTAGCTCTTAAAGAAATCAAATGAAGACTTTAAGGGTTAGGATAATTAAACTAAGCTTTAGTATAATCCCTAAAGGCTAGTCCTAGTTGATTCAATAATCTACAATTACAAAGGCATTAAGGTTAATTACTCTTAATGGGTGTAACTAATAGATCTAGGAATCAACTACAATTCATGTTTAAATCGATCATAGGGTTTCTACCTTATGGTTGAAAGATGAATCAAGCAATTTACAATTGATTCACATATCTAGAAAGTGAGAACTAAGCTCACACATAAGTAATCAAATTTGATAAAGGAGATAATAAATGTGACATGTTAGCTATCCTAGGATTTTATAAAACCTAAAACATGTAATCTAAGAAATTAGAGTTATCATAATAATACTTAATTAAGAGCCAATAACCTAAAATTACTATTTGCTTTCTAATGGAAATGATTTACATATAATTGAAATCCTTATATTATAAGGAGAAAAATGATACTTAGTAGGTCAAATTTGGACAACATTAAAAAATTATGGTTTTTGTGACTTCTAATTAGGGTTAAAAAGTGATTATAAAAATTAAGATTCAAATGTTAAATTTGATTTCATATTATTATCCCTCATATTTTTGTGAGTGAAATGGACTATTTGATCATTTAATTTGGACATTAAATAATCAAATTAGGTCACATAAAATGATGAAATTAAATTATAATAAATTAATTAATCTTAAATATTGGCTAATTAAAATATTTAATAAAATAAAAATTAAATTACATATTATTAATCTACTCATTTTTGTGATCAAAATGATATATAATTTTGTATATTTTGGTTAAGTATATTTAAAATTATAATTAAATTAAATTTGAGTAATTTAAACATTTATTGAAAACAATTTAATTATTTCATCCAATCATTAATCATTATCAATTAATCTGGTATTAAACATGGCACAGAAGTGCAGATGGCACAGAAATAATAACATGGAAATCCGTGTTAAGCGGGAATTAAGACGGCGGCTGACAAACACGAATTCCATCACAGCGTCGGAATTCGTGGCACAGAAATAATAACACGGAAACCCTAAAAAGTGCGACGCATGTCGATCCTAATAAACCCAAAAACCCGCTTGGGAAATTGGTTCGAAAAGGTTGGGCCGGTCCAGTTTAATGAAATGTCGTGAACCGCGACTTGATTTTATTGAACCCATCTTCCCCGTCGCAAAAGTCGCAACAGGTAGATTAGGATTTGATAAATCCGCCGTTCTCGATCATCCCACTAGCTGACCCGCATGGTATTAGATAGATCTCAATGGAATCTACCCAACGACATATGAATCCAGGTCTGGGACATCCACAATCACCGACCAAACCTAACCCTAATAGGATCAGGGCAATTGGTTTAGCGGCACTATGTTCCATTGAGGATGGTTCGGCTTGCTCGAACTCGAGCGACCTTGATTGAGCTCAAAAAAAGCCTAGAATGATAAAATTAGTTGTGAAATAGCTGTAGGCATAAATAATTTGAGAGAAGAATGAGTAACTCAGTACCTAGAAGCTTGAAGTTCTTCAGCTCGCCAAGAAAAATAGGGTTCCTTTGGGTTCATAGCAAGGTTCCCGACCGCAGCGTTTTGCTCTTACCAAAGCTTTCAGGGAGAAAACAAAAGGCGTAGGGAATAAAGTAAAGCGATTAATTAGACTTGGAAATGAAAATGGCAGCTGAATCAGTACGGTGATAGGCGCACGATCGTCTCCTTCACACGGATGTATAGGGAAGAAAGATAAGCTGTTGGATCAAAGTGTGCATATAACGGCTAGATCTGTTCAAAGCGATCACACAGTCAGATCAGAATTGTGATAGCGCGATGGCTCAGATTAAACGGGTAAGCTGTCCCATGCGACGGGCAGAATAGGGGATCACCACAAATAATAATTTCAACCGAAGGAAACAATAATTAAAATTAATTTAATGATATTATTTATTTAATTAATTATTCTAAATTTAATATGCCTAATAAAATAACTAAACATACTCCGAAAAAATCTCAAAAATTCACCCTTATCTAATTAAGTTGTGGGGAACTCAAAATTGAAATTAGATTTTTGATCGGAGGTCAATTTAATAATCTTAATTTTTAGGTAATTAATTATTATTAAAATATTCGGGGAAAATTTGACAACTTCCAAACACTTCCAAAATATCATCCCTAATTAATTTGGGTGCGGTGAGTCCAATAGTGGACTCTGTTTTTTATTCTGAGGTCTAAATAAATTAGGCATTCCCAAAATTATCAAAAAACTAGGAAATGTTAGAAATTGTCAAACGATCTCTAAATCGTAAAAAATTTGAAATGGAGACTCCTAATACTATTATAAGACTAATGAAAAAGAATTAGAGTTAATTAGGTCACTAATTAATGAGTAACAACACTAGGGTTGTTACAAATAAATGTTCAAGGAAATTTATGCTAAGTAAGCAAAAAAAATACAGTGATGCAATAAACAAAATTAAACAACATAGACTATGTTCTAAATGAACTGTAAGCAAACAAAGCACAATAATAGAAATAGAGTGTAAAGCATATAAAGTAAAGAAGTATCTTAGACTCTCGGTCTAAGACAAATATAGCCTAAGACTATGAAAAGTAATCATAACTAAACAGTTATAAAGAGATCTAATAATTAATAAGATTGTATAAGAATTATTATATTATTTATTGAAGTTGTATTTAGAAAATATCTCATTCTACAAGAATACTCAGCGTAATGGGAACGAGGAGTTAAGCACGTCTACCCAACTAGATATGGTGGGGGTCGAACATTCACATTTACCCTCTCTAAAATGTGAAGTCCTATAATAAGCGATATCATTCTTATTCTATTTGCCATAAGGCATTCCCCTTAAAGTTTTATGAAACTTTTATTTATGCACAATAATCTTGTATGAATGTTCAAGGAAAAAGCTCAACGCTAAGCAAGCATTCAAGAAACTTTAATAATTTTAAGCTATGTGATATCCCTTTGTTATCTAAATTGTAATTGTCTTCTTAATGATTGGAGCTAATTGAGCTTCCAATTGACTTATAGATTTGATTTTTAAGTCAACTATAATTAATAGTAGAGGAAAGAGAAGTTTGGAAAATAATATTTTTAAGTAATTAGAATTTATCATATACTAGTCCTAAACTAATCAAATCAAATAGATTAATAATTAAAGTTTAAGGAAACTAGTAAGAAAGAGTAAGATTTATAATTTGCTAAGCTAAAGAAAGTATAAGCTAAAAAAAATTATATTAGCTTCATCTAGTTAACTTACAAACTATAATGTATCAATCAATTTAATCATAACATATCTAAGATTAATCGATATTGGGTATTTGAATATAAGGAAAGAAATATATTATAGCTTACAAGTACTAATTCACTTATAGTTGTAGGATAATAGAAATCTATGAGCTTATTTAAAACATGAAAGGAATATTTTGCTCTCAAGTTTTAAATCAATTGAGAATTAAATTGGAAGGTTAAAGACTATGGAGATATGTTCTAATTATCTAAGTGATTGTTTGGGTTCTAGTCTAATCACGAGTCCCCTTTAAAGAACTTTAACTTAGTAATTAAAATTGTTAAGCCAGTTATAATACAAAAGAAATAGAAAGATTCTTAATAAAATCTTGCATATAACTAAAGGAGAAATAAAAACATGTAGAGACATAAGAATCTAATTCCAATTCTAATAATCTTGATATAAACTCTATTATATTTACTCAAAAGAAACACATAGAACATTAACATGCAAGTCTTTCATTCATTTGGAAGATTAATTGAAAAGATAAATATCAAAGAGCTAACATTAAGTTAATTCAATACATAGAATGCTTATTCCAATTTAATTCTAGCATGATATGAGTAATTGAAACTACATTATAAAATCATGAGTTCAACATTTCCCAATTGAAATAAAGCATAAGATAATCTTATAGTTCATCAATTTGCTATGAGATGAAGGGAAAGAATAATTCATTTAAAGAACATCATTAACTTAATTTAAACACATGATATTAGTTCTAATTAAGTTTTAACATAAATAATTTACATGTAGCCCTACGTTCTAGTTACATGTAGCATGTCAATACTTTTAGTATAGTAAACTAATTTAAATTCCATATGAAGTATATTTCAAAAAGATGAATTAAATTCAGCATATGCTATACAATTTATTATATTCAATTCATTCATGTAATTATTCTACATATGAAAATGATTAATTATAGAAGTTCTAAGCATTTCCAATTCATAATTCATATTGATATAAGAACTAACAACAATGATTTGAATAATCTAATTTGAAAGGATACATGCATTCTATTCAATTTAATCTAATCCTAAGTAATTCTATAATGGAAGAAATTCAACTTAAATGAGCATTTAATAATTCCAATCATCACTTCTATAAAAAATAAGATTTAATCATACAATTTAAAACCAATATGTGAAATAATAATTTGAAACAAGTTTCTTGTCCTAAGGTTCACACGTTTTAAAGCAAGCTTATATGAAAAGTAAGGAAGTAACATTTAATCTAAATTAAGGAGTTAAATACCTAAAATATCTAAATGTTTAGGAGAATTGAGTTTAGTAATCTAAGTTTTATATTTACCATAGATTGTAGACTTGCAAAGTTTATAATCCTTCTAATCAATGTAAGAATCTAATGAATCTGTAATTTGAATTATTATTGAACTTTATTAAGAGATCTTAAGCTAAGGATGATATATACTATTACTTCAATCTAAATACTAGGTATTAGTGTTCCTAAATTCATTTAATAAAATGTGATACAAGATTAGCATATAAATTTTTACCTTACTAAAGGACTTTATATATAGACCAGTGTTAGAATTATCATTAAGTTTAATTATTTTATTTGAACATAAACCTTATGTTTGCCCATGTACTAAACTAAATAATTCCCTTAATGACATTAATGATCAACATTCTTTATAACATAATATGCTCAAATTAAAAGCACCTTTCATTTGGAAAGATGGGAAATAACTTTTGATTAACAAATTTTATGCATCGGTGCATTGCTGTATTCAAGTTGAAGTGAATAATACAAAATAAGTAGAGTATTTAGTTGCGAGTACGGGAACGATAATAGTTTAAGAAGTATAATATATCATTTAAATGAATCTGTGATCATACACCACAACATTTTAATGTTTAAGAACTATTAAATAAACTAAATATGATAACAACGAAACATAATTCAAGAAACGGTATAAATGTACACTAAATCATTTTAGTTGCATTTACATCAACTAGTAATTCTAAAGCAGTATATATGGTGGCCCTATCCCGCTGTGTTCATGTTAACTCTTAAGCTAATATGATTACGGTGGAGGGATCACCAAATGACAAGATCCTTACTTATGAATAGATTAGGCATGCATCCTAACCCATTATAATTAAGGAGTTTGACATTTAAGAACTATTTCACTAAATGAAAAGTACATGAAAGCAGAGTGTGAAAATAAAATAATAAACATCCATTCCATCACAGTACAGCAGTAAGAGCATTCAACTCAGAATAAAAGCAATAAAAGAAAATACAAATTAAACCAGTATTATTACAACATGATTTAAAAGCTTAAGCAGAAATAGAAATAAAATCCACTCATCCTCACAATACAGAAAGAAAAGCTAAGGGTATTCAACAGCTTGATCCTCCTACTGAATCCGATGTTTAGAAGGCTCCACAACCTCAAATAGCTCAGAGTCTACCATTGTCGGTTTCACAATGATAGGGCCCCAACCAACAAGAAAAAATTGAATTAGACAAAATGTCTAAGTACATTTTAAGATGCAATTTATTATGTTAATTTAGATATCACCATAAACTTTACATCTAAAATAAGCAGTTAAGGAGCAGAATGCATATGAAAGAGAAAGGCAATTATAAACAATAAGTTTATAACTTAACAAAAAGGGAAGTAAGCACATACCTCCAACTATAGCTACAATAAGGTTAGGCATAAAATAAAGAATAAATACTAATAATAAAGAGAAAAAGTCCTCCTAAATATGCTTATGATCAATATAAACTTATGTTAATTGACATAAAGTAAAAGAACATGTGAAATATTTATATAACTAAAAGCAAGACTAGCATCCTATATATATATATATATATATATATATATATAAGCAGTAAGTAAGACTAGCATCCTATAAGTAAATAAAGCTAGTAAATGCAGTAGGATAGTAAATTAGAAAATACTGAAATGCAAAAAAGTAAGCTGAAAATAGTAAATCCAAAACTAAAAACGATCATGGCTACTCAGCCATTAAAACTGAAAGAAATATACAATCTCACTTAGCCGGATAGGCTAAGGCAGAAGCTCTGAACTGAAAGTACCAGCATCACTTAGTCTGATGAACTAAGGTAGAAATACTAAACTGAATATCACTAAAATGACTTAGCCTGATAAGCTAAGGTAGAAAGTACTTAATTGAATATTACTAAGTAGAGGTGCACCTACAACTAGTGCTATCATATCATATCCTGACTAATAAAGTCATATGGGTGCAAAATCTATTTCTCGCCACCCTGGGAATCAATGCTCAACCAAGCATGGATAGACTTACCGGACACTAGCCTCCACTGTGCTATGCCGGACCCAACGGACTTAAGAGGCATACTAGTTAGGTCACAACCTACTAAAAACTAGAAAACTAAAAGCACCAATAAAAATATGAATGATATTTATGCAAATTCAAAGTTGACACGATATACTTATCAAATATCCTATGTCCAATACATGTGACCAAGGTATAAAGCTCAAAATAAAGGTAAGCAAAGCATCAAATATCAAAGTGAGCAAGAGACTTTACTAAGAGTTTGGTGATATCCATTGTTGTCTAATTATTCATTCTATCTACTCTAAGCTACACAAATTCAGGATCTCCAATTCCTACTATCGAGTGTAACTCAGATTTACGACCTTATAAGTTAAAAATAATTAAGACTAGCTAGGTTTTAATTAGATATAAATCAATGTCAACTACAAGTCTACATTAATTAATCGACCTAGTTTGTTTATTTAAGCAACCCAAACTATCTTGATTAGCCAAATCAAGATAAAAGGATTAAAAATTAAACTTCAAATGTTGAGGTTCAATTACTTAATCCAAAGGTGAACCTAAAAGACTCAGTTTAAAACCTAATCTCACAGATTAAAATTTAAGGCAAATCCTATAAAGTAAAGTCACACTTAATAGGATGGATATCTATTCTTAAGTCTAAAGTTAAGAGATTGAATAATTAATAATAAATTATGAAAATCTATAAACTATCAAAATCAAAGCTTCACCTATTGAGTAACCTAATTTACTCAATAGATGAAATCTATCATAAGGACTAATCCTAACTCTTAAGGAAAATATTAAGAAACTAAGATAAACACTCAAGCTCCAATCCTAACAAATATTATAAGCAAGATTAAGGAGGCTCAAAAAAGAGGTATGATGTGAGATGAATCTCACATCATACAGCTAAATTTACTTATGATTTCTTTAAGGGAGAAAATTAGGGTTTTGATTTAAAACTAAAATTATGGCTTAAATTAATAAAATTTCATTCTGAATTACTTTACTTACTGATTTTAAAAATTAAAACATTAATTTTGGGTTTCAGAATACTTAAACTTAAATTTGGGTAAAATGACAATTTTGCCCCTCCTTAAGGGTCTTAAAAATCTACTTTTTGATTTAAAGCTCTAAATTAAAAATTTTTAGTGGCAAATGATTACCTACTGTATGATATTATGATAGATAGTAGGTACATCAAATTTGGATAATTATTAATCCTTATGAGATCAGATTAAAGAATTTAACTCATAGGGGAAATTTGGTAATTTTACTTAATGGAATCTAATTTCTCTGCCAGTTTATTAAAGCTTACTATCTAAGGGTTCCATATAATCTAAAATCACTAAATTCTAATAAGTATTGGCTAAGTTATAGCCAAAATAAGTTTAGGGTTAATTATGAGAAATTAGGGTTTCATAAATAGGGTTAAAAACCTAACTTTTCCATTTGAAGTCCAAATTTAGTAAACTCAGTAGCGATAACTTCCCTATAACATACTAATTACTTTAACTAGGAGTAGACCCAAATTGGATCTCATTTGGTTAAGTTATGACTTAATTAGAGTTTACGATGATTAGTGAGTGATTAGTGAAATTAATCATAGAATCACTAAACTAATCACACCACTAGATTTTACTCTACTTTATGAGTAATCTTAAACTAAAATTACTCAATTTAGATCATTAATTATGCTAATAGTTACTAATCAAGTTTTAAGGTAATTATAGTTGATTAAGAGGTCTAACCATTGGATTTAAAATATTTTTATAGTTTACTATTAATTAGGTCTTTCTGATTAAAATTGTATATTGGAAGACCCAATTTGGAGCTCAATTGACCAAGTTATAGTAAATTGAAGTTTTAGGGTTAATTTGGGTAATTAGGGTTAGGTCTTAAAAGTGATAAAACAAATCCTAATACAAATAGAGAAAAAAATATTACTATGTTATTTTAAAGGTTTACCTGATCACTTTAAGACCCATATTGCTTATGTTTGGATAAGTGTGTGAAAAGTTATATCTAATTGAACATTTGTAGCATTTTTTATAATTATTTAATACCATAAAATGTCACTATATAAAATATTGATCCTACTGAAAATTGAATGGCACCCTAATATTCCTTAATTTTTGCTGATTAAAATGATATATTTGATTGTTGCATCTGGACTTATATTTTGCAAGATATAAGTGCATAAGTTTAAAATTAATTGAATTTAAATTAGTTATGTAATTATTAAATTTGTTGTTTAATTTAATTAATCTATTTGATTAATTATTAGATATATTATTATTAATTAAAGATATCTAATTTCTGTTTGCTCATATATATATATATATATATATATATATATATATATATATATATATATATATATATTAAATCGGGTATGAAAGTGAATTGCAGCAAATCAAATATGGTGTTTGGGAAGTGAGTGGTCCAAGGCAGGGGCCAAGATTTGATTAGTCTTTCGGGACTGTCTAGGTCTTCCCTTCCCCTCTGCTATCTGAGGCTTCCTCTGTCAAAAGGGTTGGTGAGACCGGCAGCGTTTGACTCTATCATCCAAAGTATCTCCTTGAAAATAAATGGCTGGGCGGCTTAGTGCCTTTCGTTTGGAGGGCAGTTCGTATTTCTTCAATCGGTCTTAAATGTTATTCCGAACTTTTTTCTGGCGGTGCTAAGACCACCAGCTGCGTTCATTAGTCATTTTAATGTTCTATGTAACAGTTTTCTTTAGGGAGATTATGCTGGCAGGAAAGCCATTACAGACCAGCTTTTTGTGTCAAACTTTGGTGGAGGCTAAGGTGTAGGGAGGGCCTTTGGGCCATTTTCATGCATAATAAGTATGGGTCAAAGTGTCATATTTCAGTTAGAGGTGCTCTTCAAAACGATTCAATTGTGTGGCAGAATCTTCTGAGAATCAGGAGCGAGGCAGAATGGTGTATTTCTTGGGCCATTGGGGATGGAGCCTGCTCCTTCTAGTTTGACAAGTGGTTTAAGGAGGGTCCCCTCCATACCCTCATCGCGATGGTGGGTTCGGCTCTCATTTCGGTGGCCGAGTTTTGGTCGGAGGGTTAGTGGGACTTTTCAAATATTGCAGAAGTGGTTTCAGTGCTAGAAGTGGTGAATCTAGTCTGTAATACACCAATTTTGGGTGGGGTGGACTCTTTGAGAGTCAAGGTTGGTATGGAGTCTAAGCCTAAGTTGAAACTAGCGAAGCAGGTACTGGAGATGCGCTCCCCAGTCATGCCTGGTTAGTTTCGCTTGCCTACGGTTGCTCTTTCTTTTTTCATTTGGAGAATTTTTAAGAAGTTTTTGTCAACGGATGGCATCCTTAAGGAGAGAGGGGTGTTGTTAGCTTCTAACTGTGTGTTTTGTCAGAATGAAGAGTCGTTGGTTCATCTATTTTTGAATTGTTAGTTAGCGAGGGATCTCTGGTCCTGTTATGATATCCTGAACTCAATTTCTTCACACTCCTGTTCGTCCATTCCGACTCTTTTGCTTTGGTGTTTCAATCACATGGGTAAGTGGGGATTCACTCTGGCATGCCAAGTGTGCTGGCAGATTTGGTCTGTGAGGACCAAGGTGAAGTGGGGAAGAAGTTGTTGCCCATTCACTTGTTAAAGGCTTATATTGATAGCTATATGGAGATGGCGGGGCTTTCTAGCAGGGGTGAAGGCGTATCGGGTGTCCACCCGGTATCCAAAGAACTCTCACATTGGTGGTATCCGAAGTCTCTTCTTATTTTGAGACTATTTTTATCCCCTTCGGGAGATGTGTTCATTAGCAGGGTTGGTTGGAAGTTGTGGGGGCAAACTAAGCTTATGGAGTGGTGGTGGTCCTGTTCGGTTGGATCAAGGTTTAAAATCTGGATGATTCCCTGGTTAATGCACTGGGCACTGTCTCATTGGGGATAGACAAGTTTTAATCTTTGCTTGATAGGATCTTTCGATGTTATTCAATGGTGCAAGAATTTGCTGCTCTTAAATTTTGCCTCACTATTTGGTTCCTTTTCGAGCTGGTTGGAGTTTTTTAATTTCACGCTTTGGTGGTGTTGTGAATAAGAGGATTCCGGCTATGTGATCGGGTTTTTGAAGGTTCAACACTTCTGTCTCTCTGGTTATGCTGCTCCGTGGCATAATTTCAAGTCTTTTCGACGGATGCCTGCTATTAATCTGATAGCAGTCTTTTCGGTCAGGTGCTGGAAAAGCTCTCGATTGCTATGATGAGTCGCCTCGTTGCTTGTGTTGCATGTCCTTTTTATGAGCTCGGGTTACGGAGGGATAAGCAGGCTGGTAGTATGTCTCTGCCCCTGTCATCCCCATCGCGCCCCTGCTCTGGCCTCTGTTTGTTCAAGTTCGACCTGGTTGTGGAATGTTGGCTCCTTCCCTGCCCTGCTTTGAGTGGCTTTTATTGCAATCCTGCTCTCTTCTTCTTCTTCAGGAAACTTCGGCTGGCTGGGCCAATATTCTATCTGGCAAAGGCCCTGTGGGAGTTCATTATTGCGTGCGGCCGTTCGCAGCTGGCGGTTCTCGTCTTTGGTCTGCAGGAGGTCTTCTGGCTCGGAGCTATCATGCTATTCGAAGTCTGTGAAGCACTGGAAAGGTTGTCGGTGTCGTCGAACTAGTCGGACAGGTCGTCGGAGCGCCTGTGGCTTCTTGCGTTCAGTCTTTGGTTCCTGTTTTGGCTGCTCATGGTGTTCGTAGAGGTCTTATTTCCCCTTTTCTGAGGTGCGGGCGGACAAGGCAAGCCGATCGTGGTGTTTGGAATGTGAAGGTTCTTGATTTGCTTTGTCTTGGGTTGGATGTTTTGAGGCAGTTGTATTTTGTAATTTTTGGGCTTGTTTTTTGGTGCTTTTTGGGGTACAGGAGGGCAAGTAAGTGGCCCGGTCATACTCTTTTTGTAATATTTGATGATCAATAGAATGCAAAGTTTAATATATATATATATATATATATATTAAATAAACTAATTATTCTTCCATAGGCGGGACCCACGGCAGACAGCGCCAACTCGCAGTGCGCCGCGAGGCGCAGCTGACCCCACGAGCTTTAATCGGAGGCGATAACTATGGGGCCCACCAGACACATCGCAGAATAGGATACGCTGTGGCTGCACGAGGGTCCCATTGCTGCTGCTTAGAACTAACGACGGCCCCACGCTATCTATGGATGACATCAAAGCCACAGGCTCCGCCATATTTGACATGGCAGCCTCTCGACACGCCACACAGACGACATGGGTCCCATGCTGCCACGCAGGAGGCTACTCGGATGAGCGGGTCAGGATCAAGCCGACCCGAAATCGATGACCATTCGTCTTCCCGACAGATCGCATAGGTTAGGGTTTGAGAGGCGTAACTTTCGATTGACAAAAATTGATCGATCGACTCCCTCTTAGCTTGATCAAACCGTTTAGATTACTTATTAGCATGTTGATTACATATAAGAACAATAATTTTTAAAATCTAAATGGAATCGAGTAGGATATGGGTATTTTGTAACGACCCCAATATTGTGAATCACTAAACTCAACATTGATACGTCACCATAATACATAATCTAGATTAGAAGGAAGCTAATCCAAATTATTAAATATTGTGTTTGGCCAAGGATTTAGAAGAGGGTCTTAAGTTAAAATGGAAGGGAATTTTATGAAATATGTTATGTGAAATACTTATGAAGATGCAATACATGAATTAACATATGAGAATGTAATTTAAAAATAATTGATATGAAAACCTACAAATCTAGATATGAAAATTTTAAGTATGAAACATAAGTCTGTAATTTTCCAAATTATTCTAAGTTATTAAATTATTAAAAATTTAGATAGAGTTTCTGCTGTAAATGGCTAAAGAAACACCTGCAATGTAGACATACTAGTCTTCCATTCTAATGGAAGATATAATTGAAAGAAAAACAACTTAAAATTAATATAAAATCAATCCATTACATAGGATTGATTAGTTCCAGTTCTAATATAAAGCCAATCAATTACATAGGATTTGCTCATTTACAATTCTAATATAAAGTCAATCTGTTATATGGGATTGCTTATTTCAAATTCTAAAGTAAAGTCAATTCGTTACATGGGATTGCTTATTTTCAATTCTAAAAGTTTAAAGTGAGAAAATACATGTGTAATAATTATTTACCCTAAGGTATGCTCAATTCACAGTATTTAATACATACATGAAGATAAGAAGAGATTCTCAACTTGGATATGTAACTATTTTCTAATTTTATAACAATTTAGTATACAACTAATTTCAATCAACATTCAAAGTAAATATACAACTAATGACTTAATTAATATTCATTTACATACATTTATTTGCATCCATCTATTCATCACATCTCAAGTATTTAAATGTAAAACTAATCTCCAACACAAGTATAGTGAAAGTAAAGTAAATGACATTAATTACAAACCAACAGTAAACTTAAATGAAAATAAGAATTAAAAGCTCACTTGCAAATATTTATAAGCTATATATTTATGATATTATAAGCTGAAGCAGTTAGCTTTTAGCACTTGGTCCAACTCCACTAGCCTCCAAATGCACTCGATCTATCACATTTTGGCATTTAAATGTGATAGGGCAAAGCTAAGAAATAGAAAATCTGGTTAGACTAAATAGTCTAAGTATATTTTAAGATTGGTTAAGCATATTATCATTTAATTGGATATCACTACTAGTTACAATATAAGCACAAGTGTAAAGACCTACTTAAGTAGTAATAAGTGAAACTCTTAAACATCGAGGTGCCTTTTCAGATAATAGTGGAGTTTCTGATAAGAACTCCAAAGTTAAGTATGCTCAGGTGGGAGCACTCCCAGGATAGGTGAGTACTGGGAAGTTATCTTTTGAGGGCAAAACTGTGAGGCTTTTCTGGCCAAAGCGGACAATACCTTGGTGCTTAAGAGTTTGATCTGTTACAAATGGTATTAGAGCAAACCATAGGGTGTTAGATAGGAGCTAAGTGTTATACATGGCAAAGTACCACTTCATGTGAGCAGCCTCTTGAACCCATGATAGTTAAGGTGCTACATGGTTGTGGGTACCTCTTGCGCCTGTATGGGTCACCTCTAGTCCTATCTACCCAATGGATGGTTCTTGGATCTGTGTGTGGATACTGACGAGGACGTCAGTTACTTAAGTTGGGGAGATTGTGAAGACCCACTTAAGCAGTAATAAGTGAAACTCTTAAACATCGAGGCGCCTTTTCAGATAATGGTGGAGTTCCTGATAAGAACTCCAAAGTTAAACGTGCTCAGGTGGGAGCACTCCCAGGATGGGTGACCTACTGGGAAGTTATCTTCTGAGGGCAAAACTGTGAGGCCTTTCTGGCCAAAGCGGACAATACCTTGGTGCTTAAGAGTTTGGGCTATTACAAATGGTATCAGAGCAAATCATAGGGTGTCAGATAGGAGCTAAGTGTCATACAAGGCAAAGTACCACTTCATATGAGTAGTCTCTTGAACCTATGATGGTTAAGGTGCTACATGGTTGTGGGTACCTCCTATGCCTGTAGGGGTCACCTCTAGTCCTATCTACCCAATAGATGGTTCTTGGATATGTGTGTGGATACTGACGAGGATGTCAGTTACTTAAGTTGGGGAGATTGTAAAGACCCACTTAAATAGTAATAAGTGAAACTCTTTAATATCGAGGTGCATTTTTAGATAACAGTGGAGTTCCTGATAATAACTCCAAAGTTAAGCGTGCTCAGGTGGGAGCACTCCCAGGATGGGTGACCTACTGAGAAGTTATCTTCTGAGGGCAAAATCATGAGGCCATTCTGGCCAAAGTGGACAATACCTTGGTGCTTAAGAGTTTGGGCTGTTACAACAAGCATGGGTGCAAAAAGGTAAGCATACAAGTGTGGAAAAATGAAAGTAAATAAAAGGCAATGTGAATTAGAGTACTCACATATGTATATATCATAGCGTGCAAATAAAATAAGGGTAAAAGCATCCTAAATAGGCTAGAAAAAAACTAAAGTGTATATAAAAGTAAATGAAGTAAAGTATGTATATGTTTAAAAGAACTTATGCTAAATAAGAAAAAGAGATAGTGAAGCATTTAAATATAATTTTAACAATATTCATTGATATCTAAGTAAACTGTAAATAAGTAAAGTACAGTACTAAAACATAGAAAATGCATAGTATAGAAATTGAAGGAAGATCTTAGACTATTAGTCTAAGATTCACATCGTCTAAAACTATGGAAATTAACGTATCTAAAAGCTACAATGAGTCATACCTATATATAAGATTGAAGAAGATCTCATATTAATTAATTAAAGTTATTTTAAACTGTACTTATTCTGTGGGCACATATAAAATGAGAAGAGGAGTTAAATATGTTTGTTTAACTAGTGAAGAAAAGCGAGGTCAAAATAAGCAACACTCACATTCACCCTCTGAGAATGTGAGGTCTCCTTATTACTCCTCTTTAGCCTGCCCTTAGCTGATCCAGCAATATAAACCCTTATTATTTTAATGTGAAAGTTTTATTCATGTACAATGTCTTATATGAATGATTCAAATGAATAAGGCTCAAAGCTAAATAAGTATTCAAGGAAAATTCAATAATTGCAATTAATTGAAATTCAAAGTTATCTAATTTTAATGATCTACTTAATGATTGGAGCTAATTGAGCTCCCAATTAACTTTGAGATATTGATATCAAGTTAATTATAAATATAATAGTATTTGAGGTTTTAAAAATAGTAGTTTTAATTCAATTATTATGATATGACAAAATAATTTATAAGTATAAACAATACAAATGAAAACTAATTCTATTCACATCATAAACTATAAGATTCAATTAAGATAATTAAATCAAGGTTTCAGTGACTAGTAGGAAAGATTGAGATTAAGGAGTTATCAAACTTAAGAAATGGGAGGTTAAAGTTTAATTTACTAAGGTTCACTAGCTAGGTTGTAGTTTGAAGATGTTATCAAATCAAGTACTATTCTAACTAGGTTATAATAAAATGGGAGGTTTAAAGTAAGCAAATGATGGGACTTAAGAACTACAATTCCTATCACTAGCTCTTAAAAGATTCAAGAGAAGGTTTTAGGGATTAGGATGAATGAACTAAGTTCTAATCTAGTCACTAAAGGCTGTATCTAATTGATTCAATAATTTACAATTACAAAGGCATTAAGGCTATCTACTCTTAATAGATATAACTAATAGATCTAGGGATTAACTACAATTCATGTTTAAATCAATCTTAGGGTTTCTACCTTAGGGTTGAAAGGTGAATCAAGCAATTTACAATTGATTCATATATATAGAAAGTGAGAACTAAGCTCACACAAAAGTAATCTAATTTGATATGGGAGATAATAAATGTGCTCAATCTTAGGGTTTTATAAAACCTAAAATATGCTATATATGAATCTAAGATTCATCACATTATCACTAATTTAGAGTAAAAAACTTAAACTCATAATTTATTGTCCAATAGAAATAATATAATATAATCAAAATCCTTATATTATAAGGAGAAAAATAATACTAAGTAGGTCAATTTTGGACAACATTTTAAGTTTAGAGTTTCTGGGACTCTAATTAGGGTTAAAAAAGTGATTAAGAAATTAGAGCTCAAATGTTAATTTTAATTTCATATTATTATTCCTCACCTTTTTGTGAGTGGAATGGACTATTTGATTGTCCAATTTGGACTTCAATTGAACTAGTTATGAAGTAAATAAGATTTAAAATCGATTGATAATTATTTAATGGATCAAAATGAAATGAGCAATTAAAATAATTACTCAAATAAAATTTTAATAACATTTTAATATTCAACACATTTCTGCGATCGAAATGGTATATAACATTGTATAACTTGGATGAGTATTTATAAGTTATGAATGAAATGAAATTCACTTTAATTAGCATCCTAATTATAATTAATGCATCTTATCCATTAGATTAGTCAATTAATTCATTTAATCGGTGCTTAATGATTGAGTAAGTTGTTGTAGTGCCCCGCCCCGTCGTCACGCGTAAAAGAATTATGTACAATCATATCGGCGGCGGAGCGGTGCTCCACTCGGGGAGGAATACCCCGTCTCCCCGAAATGGCTGAAAACTAAGCCCACCTGAAAGGCTGCTGACTCAACCTCAAGTGGGGTTGAGAGCTAATACTTAAGATAAGAGTAGTATCCTTATCCTAAGTATTAGGCAAATATATACATTGGATTTAGAATATGATAGGAATCCAATATATGTATAAAATATCAGCATTTCCAGTATGCTGATCACATCACAATACTAAGTATAAATAGTATAAAAATAGAGTGTGGAAGCTTAAAGTAAACATCTAGAATCATTCATCACAGAAGTTGTAGAAACATTCATCTCTGAAAATAAAAGAAAATACATCCAAAATTATTACAAATAGTTTACTAAAATACTAAAGTAAAACTAGGTACTGAATTGAAAATACTAAGCAGAAAGTAAAGCTGGAGGAGAGTCCACTAGTACTTCACAGGCTCCTCCTGAAACTCCTGGGTGTCCTCCTGACCTGTCTCAATATACTGCTCAGGATCTAGCAAATTACCATATCCCAAAAGTACCTCATGTTAAACAATAAGTCTAACACATCGAAACTATTCTAAACAGTTCTAATTATTTACTTAACATTTGCATAACATGTATAAAATTGCAGGAAAATTGTAACATACTTGAAAATGTAAAACTGTATAAAACTGTACAAAACTGAAGTAAAATAAAGTAAAACTGAACTATAACTGAATACTGAAAGTAAACTAAAAATAGTACTGAATCTAAAACTGAGTAATCATCTGTAAACCATGTTGTATGTCACTGAAACTGTGCATCTGAATATGCCTTAATAGGTATGCTACTAATATGCTACCAAAATATCACTGAACTGTTATGAGCAGTACGGTCCAATGTCTACATACACCCTATTGGGAATACTATTTATTGATGACACTGATGCATCCAGAAATTCCTCCGTCAGTATATGCAACATTCTGTAACTCATAGATCATCACTGATACTTATACATCATTCTAATTCTCATACATCATTCTGATATTCACTCATCATGCTTATGCTCATGCTCATGCTTCTAAACTACATGGGATAAATCCAAAAAATGCTTTAAAATTTAATAATGAATCCATAGTCTCCATTGTGCAGAATCCTGCTAAAAGGATTCTGACTCATAAGATTCTAACTGTGGTAATTGGTTAAAGTTGAGAGTTTACTTAAAAACCATTAGCTGGGATAATTATATAAACATATTTAGTATATTTACAAGAAAGGTAGATTTAACCCTTAGCTTGTTTAAACTGCACTTATCAAAGCGCACTACGATAGGAGGCAGAACCTGGTCGCAGTTTATATCTCAAACTAAGGATCCTGTTCACTAATTGTAACACTCTTAGTCTAGGAAGATTTACGTTAATGGAACTGTATTCAGCTAATCCCGCAAGATAGCACCTGGTCATAAGTCCACATTGGAGTGAATCAACCAATCCTGAATATTACTGAATTAATCCAGTAATATGGGTATACCCTACTATACCCAACCAACAATCTGAGTTCAGAAGGTTCTATTTAATCAACAAGGATTTATCAAATATATTAATCCTTACTCTAAGTAGGTGTATCCTACACAAGGCTCCAAGGATATGATCAAAGGATCACTCAACATAGGTTGCTACCACAAGGAATGAGTCATATTCTAAGTACTTTAGGTAATTCATACCACAAGGTATCAAGTTCAACTTCTAAAGTTTTGAAGGATTAACTAGGTTTCTACCTCAATAAGTTACAAAAGTCTTTCTTACCTCAATATTTCATTAGTTAAGGTCTTTAATCATTTCAATGATGAATCCTATAGCAAGACCCTTAAGATCTCACTTTTCTACTTCTTAAGGTTTACTTGTTATACTTAAGTTAAGTGATCAGATCAGATGATTAAAATTTATTTAATCCTTGCCTAATCTACAATCATGGGATAAAATCAAATATCTTATTAGAGTTAGATCATTGCATAAATCATTACAATTTTATTTCCATCTTATGCTAATTGTCTTATATAAGAGAAAATCAAAGATCTAAAGTTTGGATTCATATAATTCAATCACACATATTTAATGTTATCCTTAGCACTTCTAATTTGATGATTTAAGATCAATATCAAATCATATGTATTATTGGAATAATATCAATTAAATTATCTTACAATCAAGTTAATTAATTAAGTGATTAAGGTTTAGATCTTAATCAAGACAATTAGGGTTTAACCCCTAACCTTTCTATCATTAAGACCAATATTTTATTTAAAGGTCAATAACAAATCAATATATTATTAGTGTATTATTGATGTCAAGCTTAGGTTTAGATTAAGTACCATTTACTTAATCAAGTTATCAAGATGCTTAAGTTCAAGTAGGTACATTTAAGTATTCAAATAAATATTGAAGTTCTCTAATATACATCCTAAAAGTACATAAATAGAAAGATGACACAAAAGGGTAATCAATGCTAATCAAATTCTAAATCAAATTAAAAGGATTAGCATTTAATCACAAATCTAAAAGACTTAGGTTTCATGCCATTATTGTTGTTAGGATATACATATCAATTCAAACACTTAAGAGTCTATTACTTAGCATTTGACATAATACATATTTAGAATCCATAGTAGGTTTTGAGCACTAATTTAATTTCAACATGGAATTTTATGCAATGCTCAATTTTAGCTAAAATAGGTTCAAATTTAGTATAACTTAGCCCACTAGGGTCCTAGGGGTCTTAAAATATCAAAACAGTGAAGTTTTGGCTATTTCAGCCAAAACTGGGCAGTTTTACAAATTCTGGGCAGTTTTTAAAGAATTCTGGAAATTTTGCAAACTTGGGCGCTGTAGCGCCATTGCGCTGCGGCTCGCTGCAATCCGCTGCAGCGCGCTACGGCGCGCTGTAGCGGTTCGATTTGCAAAATCACTGTTCAATTACTTTCATTTAATGATTTTATGATTTTTCGCAAAATTACCGCTGCAGCGCGTGATCGCGCGCTATAGCGGTCTATTTTGCAAATCTACTGTTTAATTAATTTATTTTTGACATTTCCTAAGTTCTGAAATATTTCTGCTATAGTCCGCTGCAGCGCGCTACCACGCGCTGTAGCGACCCATTTTGCAAATCACTATTCAATTAGTTTTATTGGTCGTTTTCCTAAATTTTCATGAAATGCCGCTGCAGACCGCTACAGCGCGCTGCAGCTGCAGCGCGCTGTAGCGGTCCATTTTGCAATTCTACTATTCAATTAATTTTATTAATGTTTTCCCTAAGTTTTCATATCCGCGGCAGCCCGCTGGAGCGCAGCGCGCTGCAGCGGCAGACGGTGATTTCGTCTGGTGCGAAACCTATGGGGGCCAGTTTTTGAGCTCAATTACTCTCAATCCAGAGAGTTTCATAAGCAGTGCCATGTATCAATGGAAAGGTATTTCTGATACCTTTCCATCGACACCAAAATCGATATAAACGGAGCATCCTAGTTATACTAAAAAGGTAAATGAATGACAGAGTATATGAAATAGACAAAAATAGAGCATATTCCTTTGAAGCTTTTAAGAGCCATAATGGCTTACATACATGCATATGGACTTCCAAGGCTGCATTCTAGCATTATAACAACATGTAGAAAGCAAAAAGAGAGGAACAAATGGGTACCTTAATTCCTTGGAAAGAGGGGAAGAAGGAAGCTTTGTTTTCTTCTCCTTCTTCTTCTTCTTCTTCTTAGGGTGCAGCAATGGAGAAAGAGGAAAGAGTGGAGAAAGTTTCAGCAAGCTCAAGAGGAGGCTGAGCTCTCCCTTTTAAAGGAGAAAGGAAAGGGTAGGGCTTCATCATTTGCTAGGGAGGCTAGGAGTAGGGGCCATCATGGATGGGCATTAATGGGGCATGGCTTAAGAGAGAAGGAGGGGATGGCTAGCCGAATTGCATGGGGATGGCCAGCCGAAATAGAATTTTTGAAATAAATGGGGAAATTGCAAGTTAGGGCCTCATTGTTTGCCTATTTACTTATTTATTTTCCCTAATTATTTAAAATTTAGATTTTTGAATTGTGTTCCAAAAATTTCCAAAAATTCTCCCATAGCTAATTTGGGGGTGAGGAATTCAACGATGAAGTCGGAATTCCATTCCGATGACTATTTAATTATCCTATTTTTTGACGCATTTAATTTCATTAAAATATTCGTGAAAATTCGACGACTTCCAAACGCGTCCAAAACATCACCCCTAGCTAATTTGGGGGGTGACGATCGCAACGGCGAAGTCGGATTTCGATTTCGAGGTTAAAATAAATACCTCAATTTTCTAATTAACTAAATATTAAAATATTCTGAATTAATCGATTGGTCTCTGAATTATTCTAAACCTTCAGGGTTTGGTTCTAATGACTAGATGAACTTGATGGGATGATAATTACGATATGATTAAGCTAAATTCAAGCTGGGTAACAACCTTGGGTTGTTACAGTTGCGTCTGTTAAGAAGATAGGCGCGATTCAATTTTCAATTAAACCGGCCGGTTCACAGGTACACGGTCTTAGATCGTCATCATCCTTTCTGAAGGCGCAACTTAGGAAAACTAGGGCATCGACGAACCTGCAGATTGCAACCTCCTGGAACGAAGGCAAGTAGCTTATCTTAATAGCCATAAATGGGGTTAAGATTAGCAAGCAAAGGTCATAGGTTGGGAACATCTTTTGGTTAAAAATTGGAACCCTAAATTTTCCCATAGGATAGAATAGAACATAGATTAACCAGAAATTTGACTTAAAACTACACTCAATCAAATGAAAAATCAACTCGTTTGAATAAAAGCATTTATCAATCCTTAAAACTTCATATAATAAAAAGGAACTTCAGAAGATAGGAATTAAACGTAAGCATTCTAATCGATTGTAACAATTACTAATATTAATTATAGGAAGATTAAAATAACTGATATATGGAATTTTAAAGAAGATTGACTATCAATTTGGGATAATTGATATAGCATTGAATGTATAAAATTGAATTTCATTAACAGAGAAATCAAAGTTGAGGTTCGATCAACCTTCAATAAGAACTTGATCTTATCATCAATTGAGCCTAATTTTGATAGAAGTAAGCTCTTCGAAGTAGAAGAAGGATCAGGGGATGGTACCTTGCATAAGCTGAGAGCAAAGGGGATTGGGATTCCTCAGAGAAGTAGTCGAGCATCCCAACTCAAATTCTCCAGGGTTCCACTTATGTGAGAGCTTTCTGGGAGAGCAAACGAGAGAGAAGGAATTCATAGGAATTAGACCGGAGGGTGAGGCCATCTGTATGAATCGTACCCCACTACCTCTGGCACCCTGCAATCGTGCAAAAAGAGGAAGAAGATGGAGAGCAGGGTATTAAACACGGTTGTTGGATCGAAGAGATGATCCAACGGTTGAATCTTGATTTAAAAGGACCACCGTCTGATCTTAGAAGGATCAAACCAACGACTCATCTGCTGTGGGTTTGCTATATGGAGTTCTGGAAAAAACAACGAATTTCTGCCAATCAATAATAATGCCGATGGAATTAATAATTTAATGATTATATTAATTTATACTATTTATTTTATTTAATTATTTATTTAAACACAATTTATCACTCAAAATAAAATAACCAAACGAACTCCCAAAAATTCTAAAAATTCACCCTTACCTATTTAAGGTGTGGGGAACTCAAAAATACTATCGAATTTTTGATCGAAGGTCAATTTAATTATCTTAATTTGCTGTGTAATTTAAAATGTTATTAAAATATTCAGCAAAAATTCAACGACTTCCAAACACTTCCAAAATACCACCCATAGCTATTTTGGGTATGGTGAGTCCAATGGTGGACTCCATTTTTTATTTTAAGGTCTAAAAATTAGGCACTCTCAGAATTATCAGAAAATTAGGAAATATTGGAAATTGCCAAACGATCTCCAAATCATATGAAATTTGAAATGGAGACTCTTTATACTGATACAAGACTAATGGAAAAGAATTAGAGTCAATTAAGTCACTAATCGACTGGTAACAAAAACTAGGGTTGTTACATACCTGGATCTATAGCGCAGAGGGATTTGGGGTCGGAACCGAGTGGGAGAAGCGTTATGAGCCTTCTTTGACTGAAGCTATTGAGCAGATCGTGCAAATTGAAATATAGGGCTCTCGATATTAATTATAGAGATGGAGAGCAGTCGAAGAGCGGCAGAGGACACGCGGAGTCGGCCGGGCTGGCCGCATTTGAGGGCATTCGGCATGCGTCGCGTGACCTGCAAGACGCCAAGGGAGGTGCTGCCAAAACCGTCCAATCTTTCGATCGGACAGATCACAAGATTTGTTAGATCAGACGGTGAATGGCGACGGAAGTGATGGTGAACGGCAGGGAGCAAACAACATCATTAATAATGCTTTAAAGAATATTATTATTTGAATTATTTTACACAATTTTAATTAATTAAAATTAAATTATTAAATGTATTCCAAAAAAATCCAAAAAATCACTCCTAACTAATTGAGAGGTGAGGAATGCAATGGTGCAGTCAGATTTTTGATTCAACAAGTATTTAATTATTTGATTTTTCGAGGTATCTAAATAATATTAAAATATTCGTCGAAAATCCAATGTCTTCCAAATGCCTCCAAAATATCACCCATAGCTAATTTGGGGGTGGTGAACGCAATGGCGAAGTCAAATTTTAGATTTGAGGTCAATATTAAAATGTCAATTTCTAGGGTTTTTGGAAATTCCCAAAAATTAGGATTTGGTCCATTTGATTCCTAATTTGAAGTAGGTCTTACTAATGAGTTTCTAATGACTTAGTTAGTGTACTCGAACCATAATTAGGACTTACTATAGCACCCCACCCCATCACGATGCACAAAAGATAAGTGTATATATAACAGATCAGCGACGGAGCGGTGCGCTACTCGGGGATGAGAGCAACTGACAACAACATCCTTCTGAATAGACTAAGAGATTGAGCTACACTGAAAGCTACTGACTCAAACCCAAGAGTAAGATTGAGAGCCAATACTTAAGATAAGAATAAAATACTTGTTTAAATTATTAAACTAACACATACATTGGATTTAAAGAAGTATATATGAATTTGATATATGTTATCAATATAGCAGCATTTCCAGTATGTTGATAGCATCACAATACTAAGTATAGTAGTATAATAGAGTGCGGAAGCTAAAGTAAAACATCCAGAATATATTCATCATAGAGCAGTAGTAAATATTCATCTCAGAAAAGAAAAGTAAAATACATCCAGAATTATTACAAACTGATTTAAATGATGCAAAAGTAAAGTTTATCTGAAGTACTAAAGTAGAAATAGTAAAGTAAAAATGTGGAAGATGGATCCACTGAGGTTCCACGTACTCCTCCTAGATCTCCTGCAAGTCCTCCTGCAATGTCTCAACAAGCTGCTCGGGATCTAGCAAATTGCTGTATCCCGAAAGTACCCCATGTTAGACAAGAAGTCTAACATATCACAACTAAAGTAAGCTTTACTAAAGTAAATACAAATAGATAGTAAAGTAAGGAAGCTGTAGAAAAGCAGTAAAGCAATGAACTACTGAAAAAGGTAAAGGCTAAATAAGGTAAAAATGAACTGAAAATTGAATGCTGAAAGTAAGTGAAAATATCAAATGCTCAGAATTCAAGGTAAAAATGTCCAATGTTGTAATATATGTCACTGGAATAATGCATCTAAATATGCCACGACACGTTATGCCACAGATGTAACATAACTATCACTGAAATGCTATGAGTCATGTGGTCTAATGTATACATATACCCAGTTGAAAATACATTTTACTGTGATGCCAATGCATCCTGACATTTCCCAGTCAAGGTATGTAACATTCTGTAACCCATAATTCATCACTGATACTCATACATCACCATTGAATCATTCATCATGCTCATGCTCATGTCTATGCACATGCTTCTATACTATATGAGGAAAACTCAGAAATCCATAAAACTTTGAATACCAATGATGAATTCAAGGTCTCCATTATGCAGAATCCTGTTAAAAGGATTCTAACTCCTAGCTTCTAGAATGATAATTAGTTAAAGTTGAAGATTTACTTAAAAATCATTAGATGGGATGATTGCATACACATATTTAGCACATTGCAAGAAAGGTGGTTCTTAACACTTGATTTGATTAAGCCACCCTAACGAAGCGGCCTTTGATAGGAGGCATCGCCCGTTGGCGATTTGTATCTCAAACTAAGTCCTTAAGATGCCTAACTCACAATCATACTCAGTGTCTTAAAGAAGGTGATTCTAATTACTTAGTTTGTGTGAGCCACACCTATTGAAGCAGTCTTCGCTAAGAGGCATCGCCTATTGGCGATTTATATTTCAATCAAACTAAGGAATGAGTCCCTATTTAATACACTCTTAATCTTAGGAGATTTACTATAATGGGACTGTATTCATCTAATCCCTCGGGATATCACCTAGTCATAAGTCCACTTTGGAGTGAATCAACCAATCCTGAATACTACTGAATAAATTCAGTACTATGGTATACCATACTACACCAACCAATAACTTAGGTTCATATAACTTTATTTAATCAACAAGAATTTATCAAGACTATTATTTTCTATGCTAAATAGGTAAGTCCTATCCAAGACTTCAAGAAAAATGTGATCAAGGATCACTCAATATAGATTCTACAACAATGAAAAGTATTATTCTAATATCTTATGTGGTTCATACCATGAGGGGTTAAGATCAACTTCTAAGGTTAAGGGATCATCTAAGCTTCTATCTCAATGAGTTATACAAAATTCTACTACCTCAATGTATATTTAGTTTAGGTCTTTAAAATATTTCAAAGATGATCTTATGTTGACATACTTAAGATCTCACACTCTTAATTCTAATGCTAACATTCCAGGTTTTACTTATCATTTTGGCTTAGAGTGATCAAATCAGATGATTATCATCTGATCATAGCTTATTCTGAGATTAGGGGATTTAAATCAAGGATATTATTAGAGTTAGATCAGCTTATCTAATCAATACAATTTTATAAGTCTTCTTATGCTAACAGTCTTATTTAAGAGAAAATCAAGGATTCAAAGCTTAAATCCAGATTAATCAATCACATAGACTTATTATTAACCTTAACATGTCTAATTCAAATATTTGAGATCAATATCAAATCAGATGCATTATTGGAATAATGATGATTGCATTATCTTATAATCAATTCAATTTAATTAAGTTTAAGAGTTTGGATCTTAATCAAATAGATTAGGATTTAACCTCTTACTCATATCTAATTAATATCAAATGTTTATTTATAAATCAATGTCAATTCAGTGAATTTTGGATGTATTATTGGTAGCAATCTTAGACCTAGATCAAGTCTTAATAACTAGATCAAAGTCTTAAGACTTCTTAAGGTTAATTAAGAGGTTTAAGTTCTCAATTTTTGATTTATTCAATTTATACATCATAAATTTGCATACATGATTTTAATACATCTACCTTACTGTTATGAATCATATTAATAGAAAAATTTCAAAAAATAAAAAGTAATTAGTGCTAATAAAATCCTAAATCAATCCAAAAGGATTAGCACATAAATACAAATCCAACTATTAGAATTTCATGCAATTTGGTACATAAGTTCTAATTTACCATACAATTAATCAGAGACTAAGTTTGCTAAGATCCAATGATTGCAAACCCTAATTTTTACTAATCATGATTTAACAAGATTATGATATAAGTTAAAATACAAAAATCAAAAAAATAAACTACTTAGCACATTCATTCTACTAATAATAAGTAAACTAATGGCACCCTAAACATACAATTTAGTTAAGTATAATTACTAAATAACCCTAATCAAGATCTACAATAATTAAGAAAAAATAGAAAATCTAACCATTAGATATTCAATATTATTTTATATTCTTATTCCTGAAGTTTTTTGATTAATTTGATATATAATATCATAAGATTTGGACCAGTGGATTAAAAGATATTTTATTAATACATTCTGCATTTTTATTTAATTAAATCCCTATGATTGGAATAATTGAATTATTTTCCTTAAGGAAAATAATTCTAATTATTCGAATATTATTTAAAATGGGTTTGGCCCGAATCCAAAAGACGCAGGTCGATCGGGGCCCGAGATGCCTGGCACTGTCGCGTAGCACGGGTCATGGGCTGACCCAGCTCGCACAGTGCCATCGTCCCCGCTCCCTCGCCCTGACGATTTGACTGATTAGGAAAAACTTAATCGGTTAATTCCCGTGCACCTAGGCCATGGCACGAAAGGTTGCAACACACTCACCAAGGCCAAATGCACCGGTGGAGACCAGAAGCCCTCTGTGAGGTGGTCTGGATCGGCCAGACCTTACTCACCCGAGAGCTCCCGCAATGGGGCTACTATGGGGAAACAATTCTCCCCACAGAGGCCATGATAGACCCAGGGCTCGATCCCTACACATTCAGGGAGGTAAGATGGATCAAAGCCCCCTGGTCTAAGGGCCTGAGGAGGTCTGGAACGCCGAAACCTTACTCACCTGAGGCGTTCCTTAAGGGCATAGCTCGATCAATTGATTTGATTGATCGGGACTAGCTTAGCGCATAGACACGATCACTTTGAGTTATTTTTGATAATATGCAGTTAAACGAATCAAAAGGTTGAGCTCAGAGTGGTCGACTGAGGGCAAGGTAGGTGCTGGCGATGCTTCAAGAGAGTGCAAAGGGTCCTGAGCACTAGGAGAGCCTACTATCAGTGCTTCGGAGGCTCCTGGAATTGCCTACGCAAGCTCAGGCAGACGGTAATGGCGAAAGAGTAGACAATGGAGAGTTGAGGGCAATTGAGCGCCAAAAGGGCAGAGGAAGTTTGCTAAGGCTATTTATAGCCTCAGACGAGTTTAGGGAAGCTTCCATATGGGTTGGCTCATCTGAGTAAGGCCCGAGAGGTTGGGCCAGGGCCGAGCTCTCAATTTTCCTAGTTGAGCTCGATCGGGTAACGAGGCTCGATCAGGACTGATATGTCGTTGAGGGAAGATCCCCAATGGCATGCTAAGGTGGAACGAGTATTAAGGGACAGGCCAGGCTATCCAGGATCCACAGGATTTCTTCGGTCAAACGCGTGTGAGGCGAAGACGAAGATCCACAGTGCGGATGCACTGTGGGCCGTCTAATGGATCGATCAGGATTGCGGAACGGTCCTGATCCTTTGGGTCCTAACGGTCGGATCTGATTGAATTTGCACCGTAGGATTCACGGGGAGCATCTAATGGCAGATCCTCGATTTTGCGGGATCTAATCCTAGCCGTTGGATAGGAAGGCGCAACGGTGAGATGTGTGGGACTCTGTTGTCGTGACCCTTGCTCTGCAGCGGATCGCCCATGGTCCGCACAGCGGATCCCGGCCATTTAAACTGGTATAGGGTAAAATTGCAAATTCAAATTGTTGGAATCCCTAATATGCAATTAGACCAAAATAAATTAAATTGGATTAAGGTCTAAATGAACTCCAAATTTCACCAAACTTTCACCCATAGCTAATCTGGGGGTGAAGAATTAAAAAATGCAATCATATTTTAATTCTGAGATCAAAATATTTTAGGTCTAATATAGGGCATCTAGATTGATCAAAATATCATTTTGGACTTAGAGAAGTCCAATGGATTTTAATTTGCAGAATAGGCTCAATTTGATGTTCTAAAAATAATGGCATTGAAATTAAGGAGTAATTAAACTATAGATTAGCAGGATAATAACCTAGGGTTATTACACTTAAATTAGTTCTAAATGACCTAAGTAATAACTTAGGTTGTTACAAACTCCCCCACTTAATAATGATGTCGTCCTCGACTTCCTCAAGTGGAAATAATAAAGCAGATATAGAATAATGAATTAAAATAATCTAGAGTTAAGGAATTACCTTGATTAAAAAGACTTGGGGTATTTTTGTCGCATATCCACTTCTTTCTCCCAAGTGGCTTCATGTAGCGCCCCGCTCCATCGTCGTATGCAAAAGACAAGTAGTAAATTAGATCGGTGACGGAGCAGTGCGCTACTTGGGAGGATGAGAACAAGCAAAAGTTATCTTCTCGAATAGGCTAAAAGACTGAGCCATACTGAGGGCTGCTGACTCGAACCTAAGAGTAGGATCAAAAGCCAATACTTAAGATAAGAGTAGGATATTTATCTTAAGTATTAGCTTAATACATATATTGGATTTAAAGAAACAAGTAAGGATCCAACATACATTATCAATTTATTAGCATTCCCAATATACTGATCACATCACAATACTAAGTATAGTAGTATGACAGAGTGCGGAAGCGAAAAGCATATCATCCAGCATACATTCATCACAGAGCAGTATATAGACATTCATCGTAGAAAATAAAAGAAAAGAAAAGTACATCAAGAGTTATTACAACCTGATTTAACATATGAAAAGTAAAGTCTACTGAAATAAAGTAAAAAGTAAAAGGAGGTAGTCAGATCCTCTAAGGCTCCACGTACTCCTCCTGGATCTCTTGCAAGTCCTCCTGTCCTGTCTCCACAAGTTGCTCGGGATCTAGCAAACTGCCAGATCCTAAAAGTACCCCGTGTTAGACAAGAGGTCTAACACATCGCACTAATTATGCAATACTAAAGTAAATGCAGTAGACAGTAAAGTAAAGAAAACTGAAGAAAAGCTGAGAAAAATGCTAAGTAACTACAACTGTAAAGACTAAACAGAGTAAAACTGTATCAAAAACTAAATATTGAAAGTAAATGAAAACATTAAATGCTCAGAAATCGATGTGAAAGGATTACCAAATGATGTTCTATATGTCACTGTAAAGATGCACCAAATATGCCAGAATATGGTGTACCGCGAATATATAATAGAATGATCACTGAAAGGCTATGAGTAGTACGGTCCAATGTACGCATACACTCAGTTGGGAAGACAGTACGGTGACACAGATACACCCTAAAATTCCCCAGTATGCGTATGTAATATTCCTTAACTCATAATTCATCACTGATACTCATGTGTCACTGCTGAAAGGATGCTTCAAGCTCATGCTTATGCTTACGTCCATGCTTTTATTCTATATGGGTAAAATCTAGAAATCCATGAAAACTTGGAATGCAAATAATGAATTTTAAGTCTCCACTATGCAGAATTCTGCTAAAAGGATTATGACTCCTAGCTTCTAGAACAATAATTAGTTAAAGTTTCAGATTTAATTAAAGATCACTAGATGGGATGATCGTATACACATATTCAGCATGTTTGCAAGAAAAGTGATTATTATCACTTACTCATAACTATACTTAGTGTCTTAAAGAAGATGAATCTCATTACTTAGTTTATTTGAGCCACACCTATTGAAGCGGTCTTCGCTAGGAGGCATTGCCCGTTGTTAATTTATATTTCAATCAAACTAAGGAATGAATACATGTTTAATACACTCTTAAGTTTGAATGATTTATTCTAATGGGACTGTATTCATCTAATCCCACAGGATAGCACCTGCTCATAGTTCCCATTAGAGTGAATCAACCAAGCCTGAATACTACTGGGGAACTAGTAATATGGGTATACTATACTACACCGTCCAATAATCGAGGTTCAAACAGGTCTATTTAATAAATCAAGGAATTATCAAGACTATAAAGGCCTACACTAAATAGGTAATTCCTATACAAGGTTTCCCTAAAATGTGATTGAGGATCACACCACATGGATTATACCATAAGGAGAAGTATCATTCTAAGGTCTTAAGTGGTTTCTACCATGAGAGATTAAGATCAACTTCTAAGGTTAAGGGATCATCTAAGCTTCTACCTCAATGAGTTATATAAGTTCTCCTACCTCAAAGTATATGTAATTTAGGTTTTTTCAATATTTCAAGACGGTCTTATGAAGAGATGCTTAAGATCTCCCATTCTAAATTATGATATTAACATTTTAGGTTCTATTTCATAATTAGGTTTAGAATGATCAGATCAGATGATTAAGTCATTTAATCACAACTTAATCTAAAATTATGGGATTTAAATCAAGAAGGTTATTAAAGTTTTAGATCACTTGTTCAATCAATATGATTTTATTAATCTTCTTATGCTAATGGTCTTATTTAGGAGAAAATCAAGGATCTAAAGGTTAGATTCAGATTAGGCAATCATATGGCTTTATTAATAAGCTTACCATGTCCAATTCAAATGTTTAAGGTCAATATAAAATCAGATGTATTATTGGAGAAATATCAAGTTAATTATCTTATAATCAAATCACTTTAGTTAAGGTTTTTAAAGATTTGAACCTTAATTAAGTAGATTAGGGTTTAACCCCTACTCTTATCCAATTAAGATCATGTGTTTGGTTATAGATCAATGTCAAATTAATGAGTTAAGAATGTGTTATTGGTGGCAATCTTAGACCTAGATCAAGTCTTAAAAGCTTGATCAAAGTCTTAAGATTAATTATGAGGGTTAAGTTCTCATTTCTTTGATTTGTTCAATTTACACATCATAAGTTTGCATGTATGATTTCAATACATCTAGCTTACTGTTATACATCAAATTAATAAGAAATTTCTAGAAAACAAAGAACACCTAGTGCCAATCAAACCCTAATTCAATCCAAAAGGGATTAGCACATAAGTTTAAATCCAACCATCAGAATTCCATATAACTTGGCATACAAGTTCTACATTACCCTACAATCAATCAGAGACTAAGTTTGCTAAGATCCAATGATTACAAACCCTAATATTCACTAATCATGGTTTAACAAGATTAGGGTATAATTTGAAATACAGAGATCAGAAAAATAATTCACTTAGCACATGTATTTTACTCATCATAAGTAAACTAATGGCACCCTAAACATACAATTTAGTTAAGTATAATTGCTAATTCACCCTAATTAAAATTTGCAATAATTAGGCAACAATTTAAAATCTAACCATCAGATGTAAAGTTTTATTTTATATTCAAATTTCTGATGATTTTCTGATCATTTTCATATATGATATTAAAGAATTTGGACTAGTGGATTAAAAGTTATTCAATTAATTCATTCTGTATTTTTCTGATTTAATTTTCCTATGATTGGATTAATTGGATTATTTTCCTTAAGGAAAATAAATCTAATTAATCGGATTTAATATAAACGGGCTCGGCCCATTAGCCGAACCGCGCAGGTCGACTGGGGCCCGTGACACCCAGCACTGTCGCGCAGCGCGGGTCATGGGCTGACTCGGCCCGCACAGTGCCGTCGTCCCCAACCCTTCTTCGTCGATGCCCAGGGAATTAGGGTTGGCTTCTGCGGTGAAATTTCGAGCGTTGCGGCCACGCCGTGACCCCTAATAAATCCTTACACCATCAGTGGGCCAAGACGCTTCGATTGAACCCCTTAGACCCTTGTGAGGTGGTCGAGTTAGCCCGGACCTTACTCACCCGAGAGGCTTTGCCTCAGAGCTACTATGGGGAGGCAATTCTTCCCTCAGATACCTCGCCAGACCCAGGGCCCAATCCCTACGCCTTCAAAAAGGTGAGATGGATTGAAGCCCTCTGGTCTGAGGACCTGAGGTGGGCTAGATCATCGGGTCCTTACTCGACCGAGGCGTCCTTAAGGGACTTAGCCTGATCAATAAAATCGATCAATTGGGGCTAGCTTAGGGCCTAGCTACGAACACATTAGGTTCAGAATGACAATACACAAGCATACAAATCAAATGGAAGAAGGTTAGAGCCTTATTGGCTCGAAACCAGCAAGCTGAAGTACTTGGTTTTGCCGAGGGACTTACAAACATCGCAGGGGGAAATGCCGGGCTGGTTGAGCTTTCTGAAGTTTCTCTAAGAGTTCCTGAATGCCAGGAGACTCTTCTATCAGCAGTATGCATGCCTGGACACCTGGGGAGCTTAGGCAGACAGCAATGGAAGCTTGGAAATGGCAGAAGATAACTCGACTACAATTGATCAGCAAAGGATCATAGGATGGAATACTGAAGCTATTTATAGCCTCAGCATGGAATGGGGAAGCTTCCAGAGCCATTGGCTCAGGCTGTGGAGACCCGAGAGGTCGGGCCATCACCGAGCTCTCAAAATTTCATTTCAAGCTCGGTCAGGCCACAAGGCCCAATTGGGTTACCTAGCCATTACGAGAGGATCAGCAACAACTTGCTGAGCTGGAGGCACGAGTGGGGGACAAGGCCGACAGCTAGTAGAACGGGGGAATCCTCCGGTCGGGCGCGCGAGGGATTGGGGATGAAGGTCCACAGTGCTGGGACCCTCGGATGCCATTTGATCTATCGATCAGATGGCGGAACGGCTCAAATCACTCGAATCCTAACGGCCCATCGCAGGAGTGATCCGGGCCATAGGATCGGTTGGGTAGATCCAATGGTCGATCAGTGGTTCCACGGGATTACATCTCGACCCGGGATCCGCAGCAGATTACCCGCGATCTGCACAACGGATCCCGACCGTTTAATCGGGTATAAGGGTAAATTTGCAAAATCAAATTGTTAGAAACCCTTTTATGCAATTAGACCATTTTAATTAAATGTGAATTATAGCCTAAATATTTCCCAAATTACACCAAATTTTTACCCTTAGCTAATTTGGGGGTGAGAAATTTAAAAATGCAATCAGAATTTAATTTTGAGATCAAAATATTTTGGGTCTAGACTAGAGCATTTAGACTGATCAAAATATTATTTTGGACTTAGAGAAGTCCAGTGGACTTCAAACTTTTAGGATATGTTTCATTTGAAGTTCTAAAAGTAATGGGATTAAAATAAATGATTACTCAGACTATAGATTCGCAGGGTAACAACCTAGGGTTATTACACTTCATTACACGAACGGTTCTTCCACTGAACTTTGATTATTGAAATAGAATGATTTCTTAATTGCTTTTGATCACGATCTAGAATTTTAACTGGTTCTTCAACATAAGAAAGATCAGGTTGAATTTCTATTACTGGAAGTTGGATAAGATGGAAAGGATCTCGAAGACATTATTTTAATGATGATACGTGGAATATATTGCGAATAATAGCAGTCTTGAGGTAGTTCAAGTTTATAAGCTAATGACCCAATCTTCTTTATGATCTTGAAAGGTCCCACATATCTTGGAATGAGTTTTCTTGAAACTCCAAAATGGTAAATCTCTTTCATTAGACTGCCTTTTAAGTATACTAAATCTTCTTCTTGGAACTCAAGAGGACGGTGGTGGTTGTCATGATATTTGCAATGTCTATCTTGAGCTGTTCAGATTTTTTGTTGTATGAGTTTTACCTTTTTGTTTTTCTCTTCCACTAATTCTAAACCATACAATTGAGTATCTTCTGTTTTAGACCAAGTTAGTGGAGTGGAGCACTTCCTACCATATAAAGCTTCATATGGTGCCATTTTGATACTTTATTGGAAATTGTTATTGTAAGCAAATTCCACTAAAGGAATGTGCTCTTCCCAAGATCCTACAAAGTCTAACATATATAATTGGAGAAGATCTTCTAAAACTTGGTTCACTCATTCTATTTGGCTATCAGTTTGTGAATGAAATGATGTACCAATGGCTAAAGTAGTACCCAAATCTTGATGTACAACCTGTCAAAATTTTGAAATGAAATTGCAGTCTCTATCAGACACGATTATTTTGGGAAGTCCATGCAATTTGACTTTTTCTTTAATATATAGTTTTGCTAATTTCTCCACAGAGTCAGTTTGACGGACATGGATAAAATGTGCTAATTTAGTAAATGATTGACTATAACCCAGACTGCATCAATACCAGATCTTGCACGAGGTAAGCCCATAATAAAATCCATATATATATATATATATATATATATATATATATATATATATATATATATATATATATATATATATATATGTCCACTTCCATTCTGGAATCTTTAATGGATGCAGTAAACCACCTAGTTTTATGTGTTCTGCTTTTACTAAACAACATGCGTGGCATTTTGCAACGAATTCTGCCACACTCTTCTTCATTCCCAGCCATCAGAATGATTATTTCAAGTCTTAATACATCATAGAGTTTCTTGGATGTATCTGATATATTGAGTTGGGACTTTCAACCAAAATCTCTTTTTGCATGGATTTAGGAATCCAGAGGTGATTATCCATATAAATAGCACGTTTCTTGAAATTTAGTTCTGGGCGACGACCACTTTCGATTGCAACTTTAAGGTCTAAATAGTCATCATCCTTTGTTTGGGTGATAGAAACATCTCTATAAAAAGTAGGTTATAGATTATTCATAGATATTATTATGCTAATCAAGTCGCCGCAAATTGGTGTAATATCCATCCTACAAAATTCATCTAGTAATGGACTTTCTGAAATAATAGAATTAGTAGTAGCATGACGACTTAAAGCATCAATTACAACGTTGACTTTTCCTGGATGATATTGAATGTCCAAATCATAATCGCTAATCAATTTCAGCAATCTTCTCTACCTACAATTAAGTTCTCTTTGGGTAAATATGTACTTTAAACTCTGATGATCTGTAAAAATGGAGCATTGAACTCCATACAGATAATGGTGCCAGATTTTTAAGGCAAAAACTACTGCCGCAAGTTCTAGATCATGGATAATATAGTTTCTCTCATGAGGTTTAAGTTGACAAGATGTGTATACTATAAACTTGCCTTCCTATATTATAATGCATCCTAAGCTGATTCCTAAAGCATCTGTATAGACTTGATATTTAGCACATTATTTAGGAAGAACTAATACGGGAGCAGAAGATAATGCATCTCTTAAAGTCTGAAATGCATTTTCACATTCTGTTGATCAAACAAATGGAACTACCTTTTGGGTCAACTTAGTTAAGGGAGAAGCAATCTAGGAGAAACCTTTCACAAACTTTCGATAATATCCTGTTAGTCCCAAAAAACTGCAGATCTCTGTCACGGGTTTAGGTTGAATCCACCCTTGGATGGTGCTGATTTTATTTTAGTCAACATGAATACCTTGGGCATCAATCACATGCCCCAAGAATGATACAGAGCTTAGCCAAAACTCACATTTTGAAAACTTAACATATAGTTCATTCTCTCGTAGTGCTTCTAGAACTATTCTTAAATGATTCTCGTGTTCTTTCTCAAATTTTGAATATATGAGAATATCGTTGATAAAGACCATAACAAATTTATCTAAGTAAGGCTTCAGAATTCACTGCATTAAATCCATAAAAACTGAAGGTGCATTAGTGAGACCAAAGGACATAACGAGGAATTCATAATGTCCATAGTGAGTACAAAGTGTTGTTTTCTCAACATCTGAGTCTTTTACTCGCAATTGGTGATAACCAGATATCAGGTCGATCTTTGAGAATATGACTGCACCTGATAATTGATCATATAAGTCATCTATCCAAGGAAGAGGATATTTATTTTTAATGGTTACTTTGTTTAATTATATGTAGTCTATGCGCATTCGCATAGACCCATCCTTCTTCTTAACGAACAATACAGGGGCTCCCCATGTGGACATACTTGGTTTTATAAAACCTCTATCCAAAAGTTCTTGCAACTGCTCATTCAATTCTTGAAGTTCTTATAGAGACATTTTATAGGGTGCTTTTGATAATGGTTGGGTACCAAGGATTAAATTGATCGCAAATTCTATCTCTCTCATTAGTGGTAAGCCAGGAAGCTCCCCTGAGAATACATCTGTAAATTCCTTTACCACGTTGATATCAGAAATAGAAACTTCTTCTTTATTATCTCTCATCATGGTTACCAAAAATGCTACACAGTCTTTGCTCACTAGCTTCTCTAATTGGAGTGCATTTATTAAGGAACCTTGAGTGCTAAACCTTCCCATAAAGGTTTCTGAGATACCGGATGATTGAAGAATAATCTTCTTCTTTTGGCAATCGATAGTGGCGTTATGCATACTTAGCCATGCCTAGTATAATATCAAAATTTGCAATCGGTAGCACTATTAACTTAGCTTAAAAGGCTCTTTTATGCACCGGTACTTGCATTTCGCAAAACTTTGTTGCATTTAGTTGGGCTCTGCATGGAAGTTCAATATTTAGGGTTTTGGCAAGTTTGTAACACTATAAATTCAGGCTGTTAACAAAATTCTCTGAGATGAAAGAATGACTAGCCCCAGTATCGAATAATATGTTACAGGGCTTTTCTTTTATGCATATTGTGCCTAATTAATTATTTGAATGAAAAAGCAATTAATTAAAGACAGAAATGCTATACGTACAGAATTAATTAAAGATGTGTACCTGAGAGTACATTATTATCTTTAGTTGCTTGAATTGGAGTAAGATTGTAGACCTTGGATGTTCCAGCAGGTCTATTATTTGTAGCATGCACCCTTGCTTGATTTTGAATGGAGGGTCGAGGGGTAGTTGTCTAAACTTTGGAAGGAGCTTGGTTCTCTCTGGCTGTAGGTGGCATTAAATTCATCCTTAGCTTCCTCTTATTCAAATGAGTGGCTCTGAATACTTGATTTCAGCGTGAATGATTAATTAGAGCTCCATCAATTGTTTTTATAGCTCTGCATATTTGGTACATGTGGCCCGGATGACCACATATATAGCAGACTTGGCCAAAATGATAACACTTACCATAATGATAGGGTCATGTACATTATTTTTGCTCGACATATTCATTAGCTTCCATATGTTATGCTCTCCCTTGGTTAGGACAGCGACGCTTAAAACTTTCATAGCGATTAGATGGTGTGAATGATTTTCTCTTAAATTCTTTAGCTGATTGGTGGTGCTCTACCACCCTTGTCGTTTCCACTAACTTCTCAAAATTTGTTAATTGGAAGGGGACAACGTGATCCTTGATGGATTCATGCAATCCACTTGGAAATGATAGCATTTGTCTTCTTCAGTAGGTGCTAAATTTGGCGTGAAACGAACCAATCTTCTGAATTATGCTACATATTCTGCCACCGTTTGACTACCTTGAGTTTATTTCAGTAGGGAATCTCTGATGATGTTCTTTGACGATGGGGGTACAAAGGCTTCCTTGAAGGCTTCTACAAACCAATCCCATTAAATGTCTTCTAAATCATACTCTTCAAAATGAGTTTCTCTTATATTCTCCCACCAGTGTTCTACTTCATCTTGAAGTAGGTGTGTGGCTAATCTTACAGTTTGGTAATTTGGATAGCTAAGACTTACCAAATTTTTCTCTATCATTTTTATCCAAGCTATTGTATTTATTGGAGATAATGTTCCGTCAAATGTAGGTGGCCTCAACCTTAAGAAATTGTGTAGCATTCCATCACCAGATGATCGATTGGGATTAAATGAATGTGCAACTAGTGATACCAATGAAGTACTGGTATTGATAGATGGAAGATCAGATACCAGCCTTTTAATGGCTAGTGCCTATTGGTTCAGAGTATTCATCATACTTCTAATAGAAATTGATTCATCCGCATTATTGTCACTAGATGCCGCAACAGTGTTGTTTGGGGGATCATTAGAAGATGGGGCGATATTAATTAGAGTATTATTAGGAGAAGTAGCATGATTCATTTTTTTGAAAATAAAAATAAGCATTCTTAGTCTTATTGAAAAAGAACTAGAACATTACCAGCATTTGATTATTCTTCAAAAATGAAAACTATTACAAATTAAGAAACATAGAATAGATCTTTATCACAATAAAGATCTTAGCCTATATAGTTAATAGAAAAGGCTATACAAAAATTCTCGTAAGTGAGTTTGCGACGCTCTCTTCGAAGTTTCTTGGATAAACACTTGTAAGTGTCAATCCACCATTCTCTTGTAAGATCTCGTAGAAGACATAATACTATATCTACTTTAATATCATCTGGCCATTCCATAGTGCTAAAAATATGGTCCACTCTTGCAAGCCATTCCTTAGCCAAAATTGGAAAGTCAAGCCCTCTATAAGTCCCTTCTTTTAGCAACTTATTTAATACTTGTGCTCCTTCATTAGATACCCCTTCTATAAATCTTCCTTACTTTAAACTCATTTGGAATTTGTATCTCCAAATTGCCTTGAATTCTTTTAAGTAACACATGAACGCCATTCTTAAGTATCTTTTATGCCTATAATTATCATTAAGTTCCTTTAGTCTGTTGAGCATATATTATTATTTAGATATTTATACTTTAGTATTTACTATAGTTTTCTCATTCCTTACTTTACTCTGAGTTATACTCATAATGATATGGATGTTGTTTCAAGTATTCATTTAGTGATGAAATGGCAGAAGAACAATCCATTATGTAGAGAGGAGTACAAATTCTAATCTGACACCTTATGGAATTCTCTGATACCAATTGTGGTGGCCCTACCCCGCCATGGTCCTGTTAACTCTTAAGTTAATATGATTATGGTGGAGGGGTCACCAAATGATAAGATCCTTACTTATGAATAGATTATGCACACATTCTAACCCATTATAATTAAGGAGTTTTCCATTTAAGAACTATTTCACTAAATGAAAAGTACATGCAAGCAGAGTACGAAAGTAAAATAATAAACATCCATCCCATCACAGTACAATAGTAAGAAAATACAACTCAAAATAAAAGCAGTAAAAGAAAATACAAATTAAACCTGTATTGTTACAACATGATTTAAAAGTTTAAGCAGAAATGAAAATAAAATCCACTCATCCTCACAATGCATAAAGAAAAGCTAAGGGTCTTCAACAGCTCGATCCTCCTCCTGAATTTGGTCTTCAGAAAGCTCCACAACCTCAAATAGCTCAAAGTTTACTATTGTCGATTTCACAATGAAAGGGCCCCAGCCAACAAATGAAAAAAATATAATTAGACAAAATATCTAAGTACATTTTAAGCTATAATTTATTATGTTAATTTAGATATCTCCATAAACTTTACATTTGAAACAAGTAGTTAAAGAGCAGAATGCATATGCAAGAGAAAGGCAGTTATAAATAATAAGTTTATAACTTAACAAAAAGAGAAGTAAGCACATACCTCCAACTATAGCTGCAACAAGGTTAGGCATAAAATAAAGAATAAATACTAATAATTAAAAGAAAAATTTCTCCTAAACATGCTTATGATCAATATAAACTTATGTTAATTGACATAAAGTAAAAGAACATGTGAAATATTTATATAACTGAAAGCAATACTAGCATCCTATATATATATATATATATATATATATATATATATATATATATAAGTAGCGAGCAAGACTAGCATCCTATAAGTAAATAAAGCTAGTAAATGCAGTAAGACAGTAAATAAGAAAATGCTAAAATGCAGAAAAATAAGCTGAAAATAGTAAATCCAAAATTGAAAACGATCATGGCTACTCAGCCATTAAAACTGAAAGAAATATACAATTTCACTTCGCCTGATGGCTAAGGCGGAAGCTCTGAACTAAAAGTACCAAAATCACTTAGCCTGATGAACTAAGGCAGAAATACTGAACTGAATATTACTAAAATCACTTAGCCTGGTGAGCTAAGGCAGAAAGCACTGAACTGAATATTACTGAGTAGAGGTGCACCTACAACTAGTACTACCATATCAAATCATGACTAATAAAGTCATATGGGTGCATAATTTATTTCTCGCCACCCTGGGAATTAACGCTCAACTAAGCATGGATAGACTTACCGGACACTAGCCTCCACTGTGCTATGTCGGACCCAACGAACTGAAGAGGCATACTAGTTAGGTCACAACCTACTAAAAACTAGAAAACTAAAAACACTGATAAAAGTATTAAAGCTATTTATGCAAATTCAAAGTTAACATGAGATACTTATCAAATATTCTATGTCTAATACATATGACCATGGTATAAAGCTCAAAATAAGGTAAACAAAGCATCAAATATCAAAGTGAGCAAGAGACTATACTAGGACACATGTGATATCATTTGTTGTCTAATTATTCATTCTATCTACTCTAAGTTATAAAAGTTCAGGATCTCTAATTCATACTATCAAGTGTAACTTAGATTCATGACCTTATAAGTTGAAAATAATTAGGACTAGCTAGGTCCTAATTAGAAATAAATTAATATTGATTATAAGTCTAAATGAATCAATCGACCTAGTATATTTATTTAAGCAACCCAAACCATCTTGATTAGCCAAATCAAGATGAAAGGATTAAGAATTAAACTTTAAATATTGGGGTTTAATTACTTAATCCAAAGGTGAACCTAAAAGACTGAGTTTAAAACCCAATCTCACAAATTAAAATTTAAGACAAATCCTATTAAGTAAAGTCACACTTAATAGGATGGATCTCTATTCTTAAGTCTAAAGTTAAGAGATTGAATAATCAATAGTAAACTAGGAAAATCTATAAAGTATCAAAATCAAAGCTTCACCTATTGAGTTACCTAATTTACTCAATAGATGAAATCTATCATATGGACTAATCCTAACTCATAAGGAAAATCTTAAGAAACTAAAATGAACACTCAAGCTCCAATCCTAACTAATGTTATAAGTAAGATTAAGGATAGATTAAGGAGGTTCAGAAAAGAGGTATGATGTGAGATGAATCTCACATCATACAGCTAAATTTACTTATGATTTCTTTAAATAAGAAAATTAGGGTTTTGATTTAAAACTAGAATTATGGCTTAAATTTATAAATTTCATTCTCAATTACTTTACTTACTGATTTTAGAGATTAAAATAAGAATCTAGGGTTTCAGAACACTTAAACTTAAATTTGGGCAAAATGACCATTTTGCCCCTTCTTAAGGGTATAAAAAATCTACTTTTTGATTTAATGCTCTAAAATGGAAAATTTTGGTGGCAAATGATTACTTACTGTATAATATTAGGATAGACAGTATGTACATCAAATTTGGATAATTATTAAGCTTACGATATCAAATTAAGGAATTTAACTCATAGGGGAAATTTGGTAATTTTACTTAATTGCATCTAATTTTTTTATCAGTTTATTAAAGTTTATTGTCTAGGAGTTCTATAGAACCTAAAATCAAAAAATTATTATAAGTATTAGCTAAGTTATAGCCAAAACAAGTTTAGGGTTAATTATGAGAAATTAGGGTTTTATAAATGGGGTCAAAAACCTAACTTTTCTATTTGAAGTTTATATTCAGTAAACTCAAAAGCTATAGTTTTCCTATAACACACTAATTACTTTAACTGGGAGTAGACCCAAATTAGACCTCATTTGGTTAAGTTATGGCTTAATTAAAGTTTAGGATGATTAGTGAGTGATTAGTGAAATTAATCATGACTAACTAAACTAATCACACCACTATGTTCTACTCTACTTTATGAGTAATCAAAAACTCAAATTACTCAATTTGGATCATTAGTTATGCTAATATTCACTAATCAAATTTTAAGGTGATTAGAGTTAATTAAGAGATCTAACCATTGGATCTAAAATATTTTTATAGTTTACTATGAATTAGGTCTTTTTAATTAAAATGGTATATTGGAAAACCCAATTTGGAGCTCAATTAACCAAATTATGATCAATTGAAGTTCTAGGGTTAATTAGGGTATATAGGGTTATGTCCTAAAAGTGATTAAATAAATTCTAATCCAAACAAAGAAAAGAATACTACTATGTTATTCTAGAGATTTTTTTGATCACTTTAAGACCCATATTGTGTATATTTGGATAATTGTGTGAAAAGTTATAGCTAATTGAACATTTGTAGCATTTTTGTAATTATTTAATACCTAAAATGTCACTATGTGAAATATTGATTCTACTGGAAATGGAAAGGCACCCTAATATTCTTTGATTTTTGTTGATTAAAATGATATATTTGATTATTGCATTTGAACTTATATTTTGCAATATATAAGTGTCTAAAATTTGAAATTAATTGAATTTAAATTAATTACGTAATTATTAAATTTGTTGTTTAATTTAATTAATCTATTTGATTAATTATTAGATATATTATTATTAATTAAAATGATTCAATTTCTGTTTAATGTCTAAAGTTTAATTCATCTATTTAATTAATTATTATTTTATTTTATTTTTTTTGCTTATGTGTGGCTGGTGAGATTTGAACATATGACCTTGGATAACAAATTATGAACATCAACCACTGGGCTACAACACCATTCACACACACACACACACACACACACACACATATATATATATATATATATATATATATATATATATATATATATACTAATTATTCTTCTGTATGCGGGACCCATGGCAGACAGCGCCAACTCGCAGTGCGCCGCGTGGCGCAGCTTAACCCCGCGAGCTTCAACCGGAGGCGACAACTACGGGGCCCACCAGACACGTAGTAGCACGGGGTACACTGCGGCTGTGCGAGGGTCCCACTGCTACTGCCCATAACTAACGGCGGCCCCACACTGTCTACGGCTGACAGCACAGCCGCGGGCTCCACCAAATTTTACGTGGCGGCCTCTCGACACTCCACACAAATGACATGGGTCCCATGCTGCCACGCAGGAGGCTTCTCGGATGAGCGGGTCGGGCTCAAGCCGACCCAACCCGAAATCGCGTAGGTTTGGGTTTCGAGTGGCATAACTTTCGATTGACAAAAATCGATCAATTAACTCCCTCTTAGCTTGATCAAACCATTTAAATTACTTATTAGCATGTTGATTACATATAGGAACAATAAGTTTTGAAATCTAAATGGAATCGAGTAGGATAGGGGTACCTCAATCTACGGCGCAGAGGGATTTGGGGTCGGAACCGAGTGGGAGCAGCGGTATGAGCCTTCTTTGACCGAAGCTATTGAGCAGATCGTGAAAACTGAAATACAGGTCTCTCGATATCAATTATAGAGATGGAGAGTAGTCAAAGAGCGACAGAGGACACGCGGAGTCGGTTGCGCTCGTCGTGTTTGAGGGCATTCGGCACGCGTCGCGTGACCTACGAGACGCCGAGGGAGGTGCTGCCAAAACCGTATGATCTTTTGATCAGACGGATCACAAGATATGTTAGATCAAACGGTGAATGGTGGCAGAAGTGACGGTGAACTACAGGGAGAAAACAATGCCGCTAATAATGCCTTAAATGATATTATTATTTGAATTATTTTATATAATTTAAATTAATTAAAATTAAATTATTAAATGTAGTCCAAAAAATTTCAATAAATCACCCATAACAAATTGAAAGGTGAGGAGCACAATGGCACAATCGGATTTTTGATTCGACGAGTATTTAACTATTAGTTTTTCGAGGTATATAAATAATATTAAAATATTCGTCAAAAATCTAACGTCTTCTAAATGCCACCAAAACATCATCCCTAGCTAATTTGAGTGTGGCGAATGCAATGGCGAAGTCAGATTTTTGATTTGAGGTCAAATAAAAAGGTCAATTTTTAGGGTTTCTCGAAATTCCAAAAAATCAAGATTTGATCCATTTGATTCCTGGTTTGAACTATGTCTTACCGATGAGTTTCTAATGACTTAGTTAGTATAATAGAACCATAATTAAGACTTGAATTAGACCTAAATGACCTAAGTAACAACTTGGGTTATTATAGTATAACATATCATTGCTAAGTAAAATACCACAATGAAAAATTATAATATATATTTTACTTATTAGTTTATTTTCCTTTAAATGCATTGTGCATCGTACTACTTAAACTCATGTGGTATCCTTATATTAAATAAGTTAAAACTATAAAATGTGCTTATGCTTTATTAGTTTAACTAGATTTTTTATTTTATTAGCTGTGCCCTATCATGTTAAAAACCAAACACGGTAGATCAGAAGCTTAGAGGGGAGCTGTAACGACCAAAAGTTATTATTTTGCAAATTAGGTCAAATTTTTGATGCTGACATTAGGACTCCAGGGAATTTTAATTTAGGGTGAACAAAATTACTAATGGATATAAATAATTTTTAGATCAAAGTACCATAATTTGAGGGAAATTCGAATAATGGAAGCTCCCATTTTATTTTCTAAATTATTTAAATTCTAAAAATTAAGAACATTGAAAAATGTGTATGAATTCATCATTTTAAGTATCGATATGTTAAGTATATTATTTAAAGGCTGCTCGAGAAGTTTCATCAAATTTTGAGAGCCGGTTTGATCTTGATTAATTTTCAAAGTTTTTAAACCTCAAAAATTAATATAAAATAAAATATTACTCCAAATCAAAAAAATTTAGCGCGAGGGCGTTCATAATATTGTAACACACCTCGGTGATAAATTTCATTATATTTGGACGCCAAACAGTGGAAAAATACGATTAATTTAAGTTTAAGTAAGTTTTAATAATTTCCCTTATTTATTTTCTCCTTCTCCTTCATCCCCCATTCGCCCGACTCTCGACTCCCGACCTGCCTGCGAATTGCAAGCTCTGTCGCAATAGAGCTTGCACGCGGAAGCTTGTACCTGCCAGGAGAAGGCTTTCCTGCACCGTTCTTAGCGCAGGATTTGATCGGCCCCCTCAGCCGTCTCCCCCAAGCCTTCCCTCTTTATAAACCCCTCTCCTCCCCTCACAACTCCCAGCCCATTCTCTCAGCATTGCCAGCTAGCCTCCCTCCCTCCTGCCAGCCTCCAGCAGCCAGCCAGCCAGCTCTTCCTTGCGGGCCGACCAGCAGTAGTCTAGCAGCCCCGCGAACCAGCTGCAGCCCTTGCCAGCCTCCGACTACCCCGCTCCGGCCTCTTTCCATTTTTCGGCAATCCTAATCCAAAGGTAAGAAGCGAAATTTAAGAAAAAAAAAGAAAATGGGAGAAAAAAAGAGGAGATGGAAAAGAGGAAAATGAGGAGAATCTTTACTAATCTTGTTACTCTATACTTATTAAATTATTGCTATAAAATTTATATTTAGTCATTCACATTTTTATCATTCTCATTAATTAATAATGGGAATAATACAAATGTTATAAAAATGACTATTATTTCTATTTTGTCATTTTCAATTCAGTCATTTTGATTCTGACTTTTTCTTTCCTACTTTATTATGATCATAATCGTAAACGTTATAATGTCTATAATTGCTTTAATAACAACAAAAAAATTGAACTTTAATTTTAATAGAAAAATAAAAGAAGAATAGAATGAAAGTAAACATGAAAAATGACTCCTAAAATATTGGATTAAAAAGCTAACTTAAGATATCCAAACTTAATGTAGATTAAGCAAACTGTTACTCATCCGAACTATTGAACTTCTGAACTTAAGGAACAAAGGTACCCAATACATGACATGTATTACATTTTGCACTTTTGCTGCTACTTAACTTTGCGTATTTGCTTTGAGCCAATTTCAATTTGATGCTTGGTTGGTTGTTAGAAACTAATATTCTTTTCATTCGGGGGTTACTGTAAAATGACATCAGTAACATTAATGCTTTCTTGGTTGTTAGAAACCAACATCCTTTTCATTCGGGGGTTACGAGAAAATGACATCAGTAACATTCGGGATTATTGCTGGAAAAATGACATCAGCAATATTCTGAGTTATTATTGAAAAATGACATTAATAACATTAGGAGTTATTACTGGAAAATGACATCGGTAACATTCAGGATTGATTACTGAAAGATGACATCAGTAATCTTTATTTTATAAATAATATTTGTTGCAGGAAATTATTTATTTTGCACTATTACCTTATTTTTTCATGCATTTTATTTCAGCCTTACTTTCGCTAATCGCATTTTTTAAAATGTAAATATTATTGTGTACTGCAGTACTTAGAGTATTCTCTAATTACTGGGAATTCAAATTCCGACATTATTTTCTGTACAATACCAAGTTAGGTGCTCCTAAGGGAATACACGCAAGAACCATAATGCTTAAAATGTTCAACTGCCAATAGATCCACGGCGCTATTTTTGCTTGTTTATCGTTTATCTTTTTCTTTATTTTTACTTTTGTACAAGGATTATTAAAAAGATCTTGTAATATGAACATTGAAATAAATTAATAATATCTCTTGGCTTTTGTATGTGTATGCTCTTTTTCTCTTCAGTTACTCAATATGATTCTGTGGTAAGTGAACATCCGATGTGAAACAGTTTTCGTTGAACTAGCTTCGAGCCATCACAATTGGTATCAGAGCAGGATTGAGTACTTGTGGAAGAAAAGAATATACATATAAAATAAGGATATATTCAATGTCTAAGAAGATGTTAATAATTTAAGATAATAGTACCAGATTCAGAAGTGATAGCTCTCATTCTTCCTCACTTTTAAATTGTAAGAGTAGACTAAGACCTTGTTATTATTCTTTATTTTGTACATCTAGTAAAGCATAGGTTCTACGATTAAAATAACTTTTTATAAACTAGCCTATTATAAATGAAAACTTTTGGAATCAATATTTTGCAAACTTTATTTATCATTGCAATTAATTATTTGTGTATTCAGTAAGTTAGAACCTCTTCTAAACTCAAGTTTATTAATCATCTCCAAACAGATGGATTTTGATGAAGGCTTCCTCTCAGTACCTACCAAAACCCCTGTTAAGACCGCAATCTCCTCATCTACAACAGACTATAGAATAGATCATCTATTGGAAGCTATTTTGCAAGCCCTTTCAAACCAAAGGAAAGACTCCACCTCCTTGCTCGCATCAGAACCCCCTCAAGGGCAAAGATTGCGAGTAGATGATGCCCTGCATGCCTTCCTCAAACTCAGCCCTCCTACTTTTAATGACTCGGCCAGACCCATGGATGCCGAAGACTGGATCCAAGCCGTAGAGAGCAAGTTGGACAGTTTAAAGTGTCCTTCAAGAGAGGAAGTTAGACTAGCAAAATATTTACTAGAGGGTGAAACCAAGAGATGGCGGGGGATCACATTTGAGACAACCTTTAAGGGCATCAGTTTGGAGGACATACCGTAGGCAGAGTTCATGACCGCATTCAGAAGCCGCTACATTCTTCATTCCTCCTAGAGGATACTTGAGAGCCAATTTATAAAGGTAGCTCAGGGTGACCAATCTGTGGCAGCTTATGAGACGGAGTTCACAAAACTCTCTCATTATGCACCTAAGCTAGTAGATTGAGAAGCTTCAAGGTGCAGTTAGTTCTTAGAGGGCTTAAAAGATAGCATTCGCACTGACTTGATTTCTCTTAGGCATACAAAATTTGTTGATCTATTAGACTATATAACTATTCTTGAGCATAATGAGCATGTGATCACAGAAAGATAAGGAAAGAGGCATGATCATTCCATAGAGGATCAGGAGACTTTCAAGCATCCCCATTACCCTCCACCAGCTAGGGCATACCAAATGGTCATAGAAGCTTCTAGGACCAATAAAGGTGTTCATTGTAATCGACCTCACCCACTTGGGAAGAGCTACCATGGTCAAGACATCTGTTTTATCTGCGAGCACCCATGTCATGGTTATTGTTTCTGTATCGCTAAAAGGACAATTCGATGGAGATATTATCTCTGGGGCAAGATCTGCCCCAAGATCAAAATCAGCACCAGCAGCCCCCCCCCCGGCCAATAACCAACGAAGAGGAGGTGCTCCTAGGCAAGTTGCAGTAACTACAATGCCTACTCAAAGGAATGGGCAGGTTCATCAGCCAAGAATATACACCCCCACCCCTATCATGGAACCCGACAACAATGATGTAGTATCAGGTATTAATCTCACCCAAATTTAAGTTTCGTTTGTATGAAGTCGATGACGTCATCATTCTTAAATAGGGGAATTTGTAATGACCTAATGTCGTTACTTTACGAATTAGGTCAAATTTCTGACGTTGACATTAAGATGCCGGGGAATTTCAATTTAGGGTGAACAAAGTTACAAATAAATAGAAATAATTTTTAGATCAAAGTGCCCTAGTTTAGTAGAAATCCGAATAATGAAAGCTCTCGTTTTATTTTCTAAAATATTTAAATTCTTAAAATCAAGAATATTGAAATATGTGTTTGAATTCATCATTTTCAGTATCGATATGTTAAGTATATTATTTAAAGGCTGCTCGAGAAGTTTCATCCAATTATGAGCGTCGGTTTGATCGTGATTAATTTTCGAAGTTTTTAAACCTCAAAAACTAATATAAAATAAAATATTACTCCGAATTGAAAATTTTCGGTGCGAAGGTGTTCATAATGTTGTAACATACCTCGATGTCAAGTTTCGTTGTATTTGGACGTCAAACGGAGGGAAAATGCGATTAATTTAAGTTTAAGTAAATTTTTATAATTTTCCTTATTTATTTTCTCCTTCTCCTTCTTCCCCCATTCGCCTGACTCCCGACTCCCGACCTGCCTGCGAATCGCAGGCTCTGTCTTGCGATAGAGACTGCAGGCAGAAGCTTCTACCTGCTAGGAGAGGGCCCGCCTGCATCGTTCTTGGCACAGGATTATGTCGGCCCCCTTAGCCGACCCCCCTAGCCTTCCCTCTTTCTAAACCCCTCTCCTCCTTTCACAACTCCCAACCCATTCTCTCAGCCTTGCCAGCCAGCCTCCCTCCCTCCTGCCAGCCTCTAGCAGTCAGCCAGCCAGCTCTTCCTTGTCGGTCGACCAGCAGCAGTGTAACAACCCTAAGTTATTACCATGCAAAATAAAAGATTTCTTAATCAATTTTTAGCATAATTGCCTTTAAAACATTAGTTTAAGCCTATCTAGAAGATTTGAAATCCATTGGATTTCTCTAAGTTAAATTTGCAATTTGATCAATCTAGATGCCTTAATCTAGACCCAAAATATTTTGATCTCATAATTAAAATCTGATTGTATTTTTGAATTCCTCACCCCCAAATTAGCTAAGGGTGAAAATTTGATGCAATTTGGAATTCATTTGGACCATAATCCAATTTAAATTAAAATAGTTCAATTGCATGAAGGGGTTCCAAACAACTTGAATTTGCAAATATACCCATTTACCTAAATAAACGGCCGGGATCCGCTGTGCAGACTGCGGGCAATCGGTTGCGGAGCCTCGGTCATGCGATAGCGGCATCCCGTGAATCTGACCGTTCCGCCTTTTCAATCTACTGTCATGATTCAATCCCGCAGAACCACCGATCCGTCGTTGGATCCATCCCGTGGATCCTACGGCCAGGATCGCTCCCGCGATCGGCCGTTAGGATCCTGGCGATCCCAGCCGTAGCGCCTTCTGATGGATTGATCAGACGACATCCAGGGCACCTGGCACTGTGGATCATCGTCTTCCTCCCGATCGTGCGCCCGACAGGGAGAATCCCCGTACTGCCAGCTGTCCAGCTTGTCCCCCACTCCCCGCGCCACCTCAACAAGCAGTTGGGATCCTTCATGTTATGACAGGGAGCCCCCAATCGGGCCTAGCGACCCGGCCGAGCTCAAATTGGAAACTTGAGAGCTCGGCCAAGGCCCGACCCCTCGGGCCACCCCCAGCCAGAGCCAGTGGCTCTAGAAGCTTGCCTAAGCTTAGCCAAGGCTATAAATAGCCCCAGCTTCACTTCAATTGACCCTTGCTAGTCAATCGAAGCCTTTGCTAACCCGCTGCCATTACTGAATTCCCGAGCAGCTAGGCTTCTTCCAGGAGCTCCCAAGCCCGCGTACCGCTGATAGGAGAGTCTCCTGGAGTTCAGGAACTCTCAGAGAGATCTAAGGCAGCTCGGCGAGCCAGGAGGAGACCTCTTTATCTTCCGCAAGCTTCTAGACGAAACCAGGTACTCCAGTTGCAGGTCCTGAGCTAATAAGGCTCAACCTTATTCCATTTGACGTGCTTTTGTGCTAATTGTCAATACAAACCCAGCCATATCGTAATTAGGGTCTATGTTAGCCCCGATCGATCGAATCCATCGATCGGGTCAAATTTCTCCTGGATCGCCTCGGTCGAGTAAGGACCCAGTGATCCTGACCACCCCAGATCCCCATACCAGAGGGCTTCGATCCGCCTCACCTCCCTGATGGTGTAGGGATTGAGCCCGGGGTCTGGCATGGCCTCTGTGAGGAGAATTATCTCCCCACAGTAACTATAATGGAGGAATCCTCGGGTGAGTAAGGTCTGGCTGATCCAGACCATCTCACAAGGGGCTACGAGTCCCAATCGACGCGTCTGACCACGATGATGGAGTAGCGATCGAATGCTGGCCGAGCTGTGGTCTGGATGCGCTGGAATTTAGGTGATTAGGGTTCCCTACTCGGCTCTATCCGTCGGGACGAAGGAACGGGGATGACGGCACTGTGCGGGCCGGGATCAACCCACGACCCGCGCGGTGCGACAGTGCCGGGTCTCCTGGGCCCCGGTCGACCCGCGCATTTTGAATTCGGGCCGAGCCATTTTATTTAAATCGGAATTTTGGAATTATTTTCCTTAAGGAAAATAATTCAATTATTCAAATCATAGGATTTTGATTAAATAAAAATACATAATGTATTATTTAAATAACTTTTAATCCACTGGTTCAAAATATTATATATGAAAATGATCAGAATAATCTCAGGAATCTAAATATTTTAAAAAAATCATGCATCTAATGGTTAGATCTTTAATTATTTTACTTAATTACAGTGGATCTTAATTAGGACAGATTAGTAAATTTACTTATCCAAATTGCATGTTTAGGGTGCCATTAGTTTATTATTATTAATCAGAATGCATGTGCTAAGTAGAATATTTTTCTGAGCTCTGTAATTTTAGTTATGCCCTAATTGTGTTAAGACGTGATTAGTAAATATTAGGGTTTATACTTATTGGATCATAGCAAACTCAGGTTCTAATTACTTGTATGATTAATTAGAACTTGCATGCCAAATATCTTGTAATTTGAATGGTTGGATTTATGCTTATGTGCTAATCTTTTTTATTGGAATTAGGGTTTGATTAGCACTAAGTACCCTCTATTTTACAAACTTTAATTATTAATCTGACTTGTAACAGCAAGTTAAGTGTAATGAACTACTTTAGATAAGCTTATGGATCATACTTGAATAAATCTAAAGATCTAAAATCTTAAATATCTTAATTAACTTAAGAAATCATAAGATTTGGATCAAGCCCTTAAGACTTGATCTAGGTCTAAGATTGCCCCCAATAATACATAATTAATTCACTGATTTGATATTAATCTTAAATATATAACTTGATTTTTCTTAAGGCATGAGAAGGGATCAAACCCTAAGCTACTTAAGAAGGATCTAAACCCTTAAGAACCCTAATTTAATTGATTTGATTTCAAAACTTTGGATTAAACATTTTCCAATAATACATTTAATTTATTATTGATTCTAAACATTTGAATTAGATAATTTAATGTTAATAATAATCCTATGTGACTTCTTGATCTGAATCAAACCTTAAGATCCCTGATTTTCTCTTAAGTAAGAGGACTAGCATAAGAAGATTAATAAAATCATATTGATTAATTAAGTGATCTAAGTCTTAAAAATATTCCTGATTTAGATCCCATGATCTTAGATTGAGTGTGATCAGATGACTTAATCATCTGATCTAATCATCCTAAACCTAAAAATGAAACAAAACCTAAGAGATTAATATCAAAATTTAGAAGAGAGAATCTTGAGTATCTCTTCATAAGATCGTCTTGAATTTTTTAAAAGACCTAAATTCATATATCATGAGGTAGGAGGCCTTGTATGAATCATTGAGGTAGAAGTATAGAAGATCCCATCACCTTAGAGATTGATCTATTCTCCTTGTGGTAGTAATCACTTAAGACATTAGAAGAGATACATCTCCTTGTGGTAGAATCCATATTAAGTGATCTTGGATCACATTCACTTGATGAAACTTTATATAGGACTTACCTATTAGTTTAGGACTTATAGTTTTGATAAATCCTTGTTCTATTAAATAGACTTGATTGAACTATGATTATTGGGTAGTGCAGTATAGTATACCCATATTACTGGTTCCCAGTAATATTCGGGATTTGTTGAGTCACTCTAAGTGAGATTTATCTTTATTGCTATCCTGCGGGCTTAGGCAGATTTGACCTCGCTTAGAGTAAATCAATCGATCCTAAGAGTGTATTAAATGGGTACCCATTCCTTAGTTTAATTGAAAGACAAATTGCCATCGGGCAATGCCTCCTAGCGAAGATCGCTTCAATAGGTATGGCTCAATTAAAATAAGTAACAGGATTTACCTTCCTTAAGACACTAAGTATGATTGTGAGTTTAGTGACTTAACGCTTAGTTTGAGATACAAAACCATCATCGGATGGTGCCTCCTAATGAAGATCTCTTTATTAGGGTGGCTTAATCAAACTAAATGTTGTGAGTTCTATCTTTACAGTATATTTAATATGTGTATACAATCACCCCGCCTAGTGATCTTTAAGTAAATAAGCAACTTTAACTAAATATCGATCTAGAGATTGGAGTCAGAATCCTTTTAGCAGGATTCTGCACAGTGGAGACTTAGGATTCATTACTGTTTCTTACTATATTCTTCATGGATTTCGAGATTTCTCATTCATTTAACATAGTGGCATAAGCATAAGCATAAACATGAGTTGAACTCAGTCCTTCTATTGTGACACATGGTTATCAGTGATACAGTATGAGATATGGAATATTATATACACAGACTAGGGAACTTTAGGGTGCATCTGTGTCACCATACTGGCTTCCTAACTGTTGTGCTTATATTGGACCGTACTACTCATAAACCTTCAGTGATAGTTCTGTGATATACCATGGTATAGCATATTTGTGAGCATTGTTTCAGTGGCATATAGTGCAGCTCATAGCATCTTTTTCTGCATTTGTCATTCCTTTCACATTGGTTTATGAGCATCTGATATTTTAATTTACTTTCAGTATTTAGTTTTGATGCAGTTTTACCTTGCCCGTCCTTATAGTTTCAGTTATTTAGTGTCTTTACAGTTTTTATGCACTTTTACTTTATGTTACTTGTATATTTGTTATATTTAGTTTAGCTTTGTATAGCTAGTCTCGATATGTTAGACTTCTTGTCTAACACGGGGTACTTTTGGGATCCGATAATTTGCTAGATCCTGAGTGGTTTTTGGAGACAGGACAGGAGGACGTACCAGAGACTCAAGAGGAGCAATTGGAGCTGTAGGGGATCAAGCACCTACTTTCACTTTCTAGTTCTTTCTAGCTTTTTAGATAGACTCTTTACATTTCTGCATTTTAATGGTTTGTAATAAACTCTGGATGTATTTTTTACTTTTCTTTTCTGAGATGGACACTTACTATTGCTTGAGATGAATGTATTCTGGATGTTTTGCTTTTAGCTTCCGCACTCTGTTATACTGCTATACATAGTATTGTGATGTGATCGGTGTACTGGAAACACTGATACATTTTATAATGTATATGGGTTCTTTCTCGCTCCATTGAACCTTATGTACGTGCCGGTCTAATACCTAAGATAAGTATTTCATTCTTATCTTAGATATTGGCTCTCGAACCTACTCTTAGGGTTCGAGTTAGCAACCATTCAGCATGGTTCCATCTCTCTAGCATATCCGGGAAGATGGGTTTTACTTATATGGCCCACCGTTCCCGAGTAGCGCACCGTTCCGCCGCCAAACTATGAATTACACTTGCCTTTTTGCGCATGGCGATGGGATGAGGCGCAACAGTTGGTATCAGAGAAGTATTATAAAGTGCCAGATAAGGAGCTTGTTCCTATCTACTTTATAATATGTTCTCTGTGTCAGGATAAGATCACAATTACTATGTGTAGTGCAAAGCAAATATCCAAAAAGGTTCATTAAGCTGTCTCAGAAATAGAAAGGGAGATTATGTCTACAATACTGACACCCTAGGGATTTAACGCATGTAACAAGATAATTGAAATTGAAAGACTTAAAATGACATCTTAGGATTCGAATGAATTTTTGAAAAGATTAAATGAATGAAATACTTATGGGTTGAACTTATAAAGGGATGGAATACCCACCATCAGTATTTCAGTTCTACCTTAGGAGGTTTGATGATTATTGGATAGACGACCTTCGAGATGGTCAGATCTATAGGAGGATGGTAAATGGAATATCACCCCGAGGAGTCGCAGTACTAGACAAGATTCTGATTCATTCATCATTTAGAGGTACCAGTCTTTCGACACTCGCGAAAGAGTGGCTGGATCGTGCTACCACGGCACTTCGAGAGACAGCCTGTCCAGAGAAGTACCACCTAGAGATTGTAGAGATCCTACTGAGGGGATCAGTGAGTCGTTGGTGGTATTAGGTCGATAGGAGATTAGCTCGGAAAGGTCACATAGTCACATATGATGACTTTTGTGCTGCCTTCTAGGTAGAGTATTGTAACTAGATCCTAGGAGTTTCTTTATGTCATTTATTGTCATCTCGCTTACAAATTTTGATGTATCCATGAATCTTCTCTTTTGAGAAAGAGTTTAAGAATGAATGAAATTTTATGTTTCTAAAACTTCATTGTAATTGCAGCTATGAATCCTGGTTCCCCCTCTGCTCCCACTCCTATTAAAAAGACGTTCCCGTCGTCAAGCGGACCTGAGGAATCAAGTCTTATGGCCAATTTAATAAAGGCCTTAATTGACAGTAACGCGCAACAGGCGCAGGAGACACGATCTCTCATCCTCTCAGTCAAATAACAATCCTCCGGATCTTCTTCTTATAATTCAGGTAATGGAGTCCTACACAATTTCCTTCGTTTACGTACTCCCACATTCAACGTGGCATTAAACCCCATGGATATAGTAACATGGATAAAGTTGGTGGAGAAGAATCTAGCCTTAATAAAATGTCCTAATTCTGAGACAATCCATCTGGTGACCTACCTGTTGCAGGAAGAAGCAGAATACTGGTGGGAAAATGAACGGAATAACAGATTTGCAGACTTCGAGGTGGAGGACATTCCATGGGATATGTTTATGGAGGCATTTCGCGAAGCTTTCATTCCGGCCTCACCACAAGCAATTCTAGAAGACGAACTTCTTCACCTCACACAAAGAAATAAGTTAGTGTCCAAGTACGAACAAGAATTCAGGAGGCTGTCAAGGTTCGTTCCAGATCTAGTGAGAACGGAAGCATCCAAGTGTCACCGCTTCATAAAAGGTCTGAGAGATTCTATTAGAGCACACCTAGTCTCACGGCAGTTCAAAACCCTAATTGAATTAATCGAGGCTGCACGTCTGCAAGAAGGATTCCAGGGTCAGCTGGACCGGAAGAGAAAAGCCATGGTCACGCGCCCGCAAGACGAATGCTTTAGCCATCACAAAATGGCCAGAGTATACAATATGGAAACTATACGACCTCAGCCTCAGAATTCTGAATGTAAGCGGAAGCATCTGTACGGGAAGTGCTACCACTTCGGTGGTGTATGTTTCACTTGTGGCCGTAAGGGTCATCGCTACTATGAGTGTAGGGAGAAAAATATCATCAATGGTGTGCCCATCGACCACTCCCGCCATAAGCAAACCATTCGTGCTCAACCCGTGAACCAGCGAGAGCCCGCTCCTGCCATAATGCCGGCTCCTACGACAAACTCGAGGGCAAGTGTACCTGTGCAAAAGTCAACTTACAACTGCCAAGATTCAGGGACCCAGAACAAGCAACCCTCAGCACCTGCTCGAGTATATATGTTACTCCAGCTTCTGCTCCTGAAAACAATGATGTGGTATCATGTACGCCTTAAGTAAATTCTCTTTTCTTGCTGTATTAATAATTGTCCCTTACCACTCCAGTATTTCAATTCTTGAATAATTATCCTTACGCAAAATTATCGCAACTATAGGCACATTAACAATAAACGACATGATTTGTAATGTTTTATTTGATACGGGGGCAAGTCATTCTTTCGTATCAGAAGAGTGGGCTAAAATACTTAAACTACAGACACATCAACTAGCCAGTTCATTAAGTATTGGGCTACCTTCTGGAGCTTGTATGCAGTCTCAATAATTTTGCAATCTAAATATTCTTATTGAGGATCAAAACTTTAGAGCTAAGCTAATTTTACTGCCAATTACCAACTTCGACATAATCCTAGGTATGAATTGGTTAAGCCAACATGGTGTGTCCATAAATTTCCAAAAGAAGAAAATAACCTTGGGCAGCGGAAGAAACTCCAAATCATTCATGGGAAAACTTAGCACCCAATCGTCATTAATCAATGCCATGGTGGCAGAGAAACTAGTCAAGAAGGGATGCAGTGCGTACCTTGTAACGATGTTGGGGGAAAGGAAAGAAGTCATACCTCTTTCCGAGAACCGGGTAGTTTGTGAATTTCCCGATGTTTTCCCTGAAGACCTGCCTGGTCTTCCTCCGAATAAAGAAGTATAATTCACCATAGAAGTAATCCCCGGAACTCAACCACTGTCAAAGGTTCATACCGCATGGTGCCAAAAGAACTCCAAGATTTGAACAACCAACTTCAAGAATTATTAGAGAAGGATCTCATCCGTCCAAGTTAATCCCCTTGGGGAGCGCCAGTGTTGTTCGTTAAAAAGAAAGATGGATAGATGAGGATGTGCATCGATTATAGGGAATTAAACAAAGTAACTATTAAGAACAAATACCCTCTGCCGCGTATCGATGATCTGTTTGATCAATTATCTGGAGCAAAAATCTTCTCCAAGATAGACTTGCGATCTGGGTATCATCAATTGCGAGTTAAGGATTCGGATATTGAGAAAACAGCATTTCAAACTTGTTATGGACATTACGAATTCTTGGTGATGTCTTTTGGATTGACGAATGCCCCATCCATTTTTATGGACTTAATGCAGCGTGTGTTGAAAGCACATCTGGATAAATTCGTCATCGTCTTCATCAACGACATACTGATCTATTCCAGGAATAAGACTGATCATGAAAAACACCTTCGTATAGTACTTGAAGAACTCAGAACCACGAACTCTATGCTAAGTATTATAAGTGCGAGTTTTGGCTCGATTCTATCGCCTTTTTGGGACACATCATCGACTCTCAAGGAATCAGAGTGGACCAAAACAAAGTAAGCGCAGTCCGAGATTGGTCATAACCAAAATCCATGATGGATATCAGAAGCTTCTTAGGACTGGCAGGCTATTATAGAAATATTGTCAAAGGTTTCTCACAAATTGCGTCTCCTCTCACCAAGTTGACTCAAAAAGCGGTACCTTTTGTTTGGAGTCCAGAGTGTGAAAAAGCGTTCCAAACATTGAAAGATGCTCTTTTATCTACCCTAGTTCTCGCCTTACCCAAGGAATGATTGAATTACTAAGTTTATACCGACGCATCTGGTATAGGTTTGGGATGTGTATTAATGCGGGAAGGGAGAGTCATAGCCTACGCATCTCGGCAGTTAAAAGCACATGAAAAGAACTATCCTGTTCACGATCTCGAACTAGCATCAGTAGTCTTCGCTCTAAAGATTTGGCGCCATTATCTGTATGGCGTCCAGTGTTCCATATTCACCGACCATCAGAGCTTGAAATATATTTTCACCCAATGCGAGTTGAATTGTCGACAGCGAAGATGGCTCGAGTTAATAAGCGACTGCGACTTAAGCATTCAGTATCATCCGGGAAAGGCAAACGTCGTAGCAGATGCACTCAGTTGTCATGCTACGCTATCTTCTATAATTTGCACAAGTGTATTGGAGGAAGAATTTTGAAGGTTTGAAATCAGGCCAGTGCGTGGAGATATGCTAAGCACACTGGTATCCATGAGCTCAGTTGAACCTACCTTTCATCATGATGTCTTCATCTCTCAAACCAAGGATGAAGATTATTTGAAGTTCAAAGTTGATATCGAAAGTGGGCGTCGCTTCGACCTTCAGCTTTGTGGTAATGTAATTTACCAAGGTGATCGTATATGGATTCCCAAATCCATGCATCAGGAGATCCTGGTTGAAGGCCATAATTCTGGCTACCAAGTACATCCAGGTAGTACTAAAATGTACCAGGATTTGAAAAAATCATTATGGTGGCCCGGTATAAAAAAGAGTGTGGTAGAATTTGTGGCAAAATGTCATGCTTACAGTCTAGTCAAAGCCGAGCATCAAAAACCTGGAGGACTTTTTACCCTCTAGCAATCCCTGAGTGGAAGTGGTTCGACATCTCTATGGATTTTGTTATGGGTTTGCCTAAAGCAAGATCTGGTGGGGATTCAATTTGGGTCATTGTCGATCGATTGACCAAATCATCTCACTTCATCTCTATGTGTTAAACAGATTCTGTGGAAAAACTGGCAAAGTTATATATCAAGGAAAGTATCCGACTCTATGGGATCCCGAGATCCATTGTATCTGATCGAGATAGCCGTTTCACTTCTAAATTTTGGCAAGCAGTTCATCAAGACTTAGGAACTACTCTAGCTATGAGTACCGCCTTTCATTCTCAGACAGATGGACAAACTGAAAAAGTTAACCAAGTTATGGAAGATCTCCTTTGTCTATGTATTATGGACTTTGGAGGATTTTGGGAGGACCACCTTCCTCTGGTAGAATTTGCATACAATAATATTTTTCAAACAAGTATCAGTATGGCTCCATATGAAGCTCTGTATGGCAGGCAATGTAGTATGCCATTAGCATGGTTCGAGACCGGTAGTGTTCAACTTTATGGGTCAGAGTTGGTTGAAGAAACAAATCGCAAGATTCAACTGATCCAGCAAAGGATCAAAGCAGCTCAAGACCGACAGAGTAAATATCACGATACTCATCATCGTGCTCTGGACCTTAAGGTGGGAAAATATGTGTACCTTAAAGTAAGTCCAATGAAGGGCGTTTATCATTTTGGTGTAGCCAGGAAGTTAAGTCCTCGCTACGTCGGACCATTTGAAATACGAGAAAAGATTGGTTCTACAGCATATCGATTAAAGCTTCTGAAAGATTTCTCTGCAGTTTATAATGTATTCCACATCTCCTCTCTATGGAGATGTCTCCATGATCCATCTCACTTAATTCAACTTCCAGCCGTATCACTACAACCAGATCTCTCTTATGCAGAAGAGCTGATTAAGATCTTAGCTCCTGATCAAAAGCAGCTAAGGAATCGCTCCATCCCAATGGTAAAGGTTCAATGGAGAAATCGCTCTTTAAAAGAATCTACTTGGGAGAAAGAGGAAGATATGAAAAAGAAATATCCTAGTCTCTTTGGAACTCCAGGCATTCTTTAGTTTTAAAGCCTTATTCATGCGCTTCATTTTCTCTTGTATGTCTTCTCTTGAGAGGATGTCGAGGACGACATCGTTCTTAAGCAGGGGAGTCTGTAATAACCCTAAGTAGTTACCATGCAAAATAAAAGATTTTTTAATCAATTTTTAGCATAATTGCCTTTAGAACATTAATTTAAGCCTATCTAGAAGATTTGAAGTCCATTGGATTTCTCTATGTCAAATTTGCAATTTGATCAATCTAGATGCCTTAATCTAGACCCAAAATATTTTGATCTCAGAATTAAAATCTGATTGTATTTTTAAATTTCTCACCCCCAAATTAGCTAAGAGTGAAAATTTGGTACAATTTGGAATTTATTTGGACCATAATCTAATTTAAATTAAAATGGTTCAATTGCATGAAAGGGTTCCAAACAACTTGAATTTGCAAATATACCCATTTACCTAAATAAATGGCCGGGATCCGCTGTGCGGACCGCTGGCAATCCGATGCGGAGCCTGGGTCATGCGACAGTAGCATCCCGTGAATCTGACCGTTCCGTCTTTTCAATCTATGGTCATGATTCAATCCCGTTGGAACCGCCAATCCGTTGTTGCAGACTGAGCGAACTGTCTGTGGCGGCCACCCCCTTTAATCATAAGGATTAGGGTATGGTCGTCACTTAGGTTGGTATTTAAGACTCCAATCCAATTAAATAAAGCAAAGGAGAATAATCACTTAATGAGTATACTATAAAATCAGAGTGCGGAAGAAAAATATACAAACAGAAGTAATCATCCATTCATCCATATTGAAAGTAAAACATCCAACTCAGAATATACAATGCAGGAGAATATAAAAGTATAATTTAGCCCTGTATTATTACAACATTATAGTTAAGATCTAAAATATGAAATAACGTCTCTCATCCTCTCGAATGCAAAAGTGAAGCAAACTAGAAAGTATAATCTACTGGTCTTCATCAACCTGAACCTCCTCCTGAATCTATTCCTGTGCAGGCTCTACCTCCTCAAATAGTTTGGAATCTACCATTATCAATTTCATAATGGTATGGCCCCAGCCAACAAAAGAGAAATCTAGTTAGACAAAATATCTAAGTACATTTTAAGGTAATCATTTTTATGTATTTTAATGATATCACAAATGAATTTAAGCGTAAAAATAGCGGTAAAGCGACAAATAAAGGAAAGACAAGTTATAATAATAAATTATAACTTAAACAAAATGTGAGGTAAATACATACCTCAACTCAAGCTGTACAAAAAGGTAAGTAAAGTACTAATAAGCATCTACTAAATACAAGGAAGAGTTCTAAGTAATATGATCAAACTAAACATACTAATTTATAGTATAAAGTAAGAGTACTATACTGAAAATAAAGTCTAGCATCCTAACATGCTTCTAATAAAGGAAACTGACTGAATACATGAAGATTACAAAAAATTCTGTAATATAAAAGAACTGCAGAAAATGAAAATATAACTGAAAGTGTACTGAACTGTAAAGTGAAAGTAAGTCAGAACTATAAGGAAACTTTAAAGTGGCTGTAAAATGACTGAAAAGTAAAAGTAAAGTAAAGTAAAGTAAAGTAACTATAATGTATGAGATACTCCTACTTAGTTCTGCCAAAAAGTAAAGTCCATCTGCTCATCTAGGAAAGTGTCCCAAATTAAAGTATGTTGTACTAGAAAAGTGTCCTAGTCACAAGGTAACATCCATTTGATCATCCAGAAAAGTATCCCGGGCAAAAGTAACATGCTCTAGGAAAGTGTCCTAGGCAAAAGTAACACGCTCTAGGAAAGTGTCCTAGGCAAAAGTAACACGCACTAGGGGAAATTCCCCATGCAAAAGTACTGTCTCAAAAGTCATGTTATACTAAATGGCAGACTAAGTAAAATATAACTCACAAAGTAAAGTTTGTTTTATTTAAGTTTACTTTTTAAATTATGCAAATGCTATATGAATGTAATTCAAATTTAACATTGAATATTCATCAAATATTCATGTTTAATAAAATATGTCCAAAAGTGTAATGAGGCTCAAAAATAAGGAAAGCATATCATTTCAATTTCAATGTAATAATAGCACTACACAAACTTTGTGATATCACATGTTTTCTAATTTAATCATTCTAACTACTCTAAGTTACATAAGATTCAGAATCATAAATTCCTACACTGTCTGTAACTTAGAATCACGAACCTATAAGTTGAACATAATTAGGATTAGCTAAGTCCTAATTATAATTAAATCAATGTTGCCTATAAAGTTAAATAAGTAAAATCAATCGTCTTAAATTATTATATTATAAATCCCAAACCCAATCTTGGTTAGTCAAATCAAGATTTAAAAGATTAAGAACTAAACTCCTAATTAATGAAGTTCAATCCTTAATCACAAGGTTATCCTAAGAACTAGAGTTTAATCCCATCTCACTGATTTAATGTTAAGGCAAATCCTATTGAATAAAGTCAAACTCAATAAGATAGATCTGTAATCCTAATTTTAAGAATAAAAGATCAAATAATCATTTAATAAACCATGAAAATCTAATAAACTAGTAAAATCAAGGTTTCACCTTAATGAGTAACCCTCTTTACCCATTAGTTGAATTCTAACCTAAGATTTATCCTTAATCTTAGGAATTAAGGCTCTTAAGTACTAAGAGTAGCACTTAGACACACATCCTAACTAAGGTTATAAGACCTATGAATGAGCTAAGAAGTTCAAAAGAAGGAAAAGATCTCTCATCTTTACTTAGGATTTTACTTAAGATCAAATTTAGGATTTTTTTTAAATTTCTAATTTAAGACTTAGAACTATTTAAATTAAAGTCTAAATCACTTTAATTACTATATATTATGATTTAGGGATGAATTTAGGACTTAGAATCATAAAACCCTAAATTTAGGCAAAATGACCATTTTTCCCCTACTTAAGGGTCTAAGCTTCATCTTTATGAATTAGGGCTAAATTCTGGATTTTAATAAAGTGGAGTGATTACTTACTATCTATTATGAGTTTAGACAGTAAGTTCAAAAATTTTGGTTAAGTATTAAGCCTTACAAGGCAAATTAGTAATTTTACTCTAATGAAACCTAAATTTTCTATCATTTTATTAAAGGTTATGTTCTAAGGTTTCCATAGAATCTAAAATCATCAAATTCTGATATGTATTGGCTAAGTTATAGCCAATACAAAATTCTAGCGTTAATATGGTAATTAAGGATTCTTAATTTAAGGGTCAAAATACCTAACTTTTCTAATTGGTGTCCAAATTGAGAAAAATCAGTGGCTATGATTCACAAATAACTCATTGAACGTATTGACTAGTGGTAGGTTCAATTTAGACCTTAATTGGCTAAGTTATGGCCTAATTAGAGTTTAGAGTGATTAGTGAGTGATTAGTGAAATTAATCACAAGATCACTAAACTAACCACATTAATAGGTTTTAATATACTCTAGGAGTTCTCTAAAACTTGAATTATTTAATTTGGATTATTGATTTTGCTAATCTTCACTAATTAAGTTTTAAGGTAATTAGGGTTGATTAAGAAATTTAACTATTGGATCTTAAATATTTTTGCAGTTTACTATTAATTAGGTTTTCCTAATCTAAATGGATATTTGGATCACCTAATTTGGAGCTAAATTGATCAACTTCTGGTCAATTGAAGTTCTGGGGCTAATTGACTTAATTAGGGTTAGGTCCTAAAAGTGATTAGTCCAAATCTAACCCAAACAGCAAAGTGAACACTACTAGATTAATCATTATGATTTTCTAAGTACTTAAAGACCCATATTTGATAGGTTTAAATTAGTGTGTGCAAAGTTATGGCTAAGTGAAGTTTTGCGATATTTTTGGAATCATTTAAATACCTTAAAATATCACTATGTGATATACTACTCCAAATGGGATTTTGATAGTTCCAATAAATTTCTTGAATTTTTCTGATCAAATTGGTATATTTAATTATATTATTTGGATGTGTACTTTGAAATTTAGGGGTACTTGAAGTTTGATATATTTGAGTTAATTAATTATACTATATATCATATTCTTATAAATTAATTTAGTTGATATTTTTAATTTATTAATTGTTAGTTCATATAATAGATTTTTATGTTTTTTGTTTATCTGTTGATGTATATATATATATATATATATATATATATATATATATATATATATATATATATATATTTTATTTATTTATTTATTTATCTATACTTAGGTTTCTCTCCTAAAGTTAATACTTTAAGAATTATGCTTATACATATGTAATTAACTCTTTATAGACATATATATATTTAAAAATACAAATTGTTTTCCTGGCAGGTGGGCCCCATGCCAGAAACGGGCATAACAACCCGAACTGATGGCGGGCCTCACACTGTTTACGGCTGACAGCATGCCACAAGCTCCGTCAAACTCGACGTGGCGACCTCTCGATGAGCCACACAGACACCATGGGACCCATGTTTGCCACGCAGGAGGCCATTCAGATGAGCGGGTTGGGCTTCAACCGACCCGACCTGAGATCGACGACCGTTCATCTTCCAAAACATGAAGGCTAGGGTTTCGAGAGGCACAACTTTCGATCGCCAAAATAGATCAATAGACTCTTTCTTAGATTGATCAGACCGTTCATAATATTGGTTAGCGTATGGATTACATTCAGGAACAAAGTTTTTCAAAATCTAAATCAGATCGATTAGGTTAGGAGGTACCTTATGGACAGATCTGGACATTCCGGCTTGAGACGTTTCGAATGGAGGTTTAAGTTGCTAGAATACTAGTTATGATCGATCTAAGGAAGAGAAGTCATGAGGAAGAACTTAATCATTTGATGGAAGCCGTGCAAGATGTGGAGCAGGAGGCCTGCGAGCCGCGCGTCTCAGTTGCAACACGCGGAGTCTCCTTACGAGCGAACGGAGGAGACGATCTACGGACCGTTGGATCAGGATCGGTAGCTGACGGTCTGGATCAATACTTTGCTTAACGGGTCAGACCCGTTAAGCCTTAACGGATAGCAAGTGCGGAGGAAACAAATACCCGATATCCATTTTGCTAATGAGGGGGGGGGGGTCCATCGAATAAAATAATTAAGAAATTAAGAAATTTAATTTAAATTTCTTAATTAAAATTAGACTATCCAATGAGTCTCGAAAAATACCAAAATTTCACCCCTAACTAATTGAAGGATGAAGAACACGACGGTGTAATTGGATTTTTGATTCGACAAGTATTTAATTATTTTATTTTTCGAGGTATTTAAATATTATTAAAATATTCGCCAAAATTTTGATGACTTCCGATTGACACGAAAACATAACCCCTAGCTAATTTGGGGCAATGAGTGCAATGGCGACGCCAGATTTTTTATTTGATGTCAAAATAAAAAGTCAGTTTCTAGGGATTTAGAATTTTCCAGAAATCCAGATTTTGATCATTTGACTTCGTTTGGACTTGATCATAGAGATGAGCTTCAAATGACTTAATTAAGGCACTAGAACCATAATTATGACTTAAATTAGTTTTAATTAACCCAAGTAATAACTTGGGTTGTTACACTATCACTCATCCAAACTATTGAACTTCTGAATTTAAGAAATAAAGGTACCCAATACATGACATGTATTATATTTTGCACTTTTACTGTTGCTTAGCTTCACATATTTGCTTTGAGCCAATTTCAATTTGAAGCTTGGTTGGTTGTTAAAAACCAACATCCTTTTCATTCGGGGGTTACTGGAAAATGACATCAGTAACATTAATGCTTGGTTGGTTATTAGAAATCAACGTCCTTTTCAATCGGGGGTTACTAGAAAATGACATCAGTAATATTAATGCTTGGTTGGTTGTTATAAACCAACATCCTTTTCATTTTGGGGCTATTGGAAAATGACATCAGCAACATTTGGGTTTATTATTGGATAATGACATCAATAACATTCGTGGTTGTTACTGGAAAATGACATCAGTAATATTCGGAGTTGATTACTAGAAATGAATTCAGTTTTGATAAATAATATTTGTTATAGGAAATTATTTATTTCGCACTATTATCTTATTTTCTCCTTACTTCCGCTAATCGCATCTTTTAAAATGTATATATTATTATGTAGTGCAGTACTTAAATTATTCTCTAATTACTAAGAATTCAAATCCTGATATTATTTTCTGTACAATACCAGGTCAGGTGCTCCTAGGGGAATACACGCAAGAACCATAATACTTAAAATGTTCAACTATTGATAGATCCACTGCACAATTTTTGCTTGTTTATCTTTTATCTTTTTATTTATTTTAACTTTTGTATGAGGATTGTTGAAAAGATCTTATAATGTGAACATTGAAATAAATGATTAATATCTTTTGTCTTTTGTATGTGTATGCTCTTCTTCTCTCAAGTTACCCAATATGGTCCTACATTAAGTGAACACCCGATGTCAGAACGGTTTTTACTGAACTGGCTTCGGGCCATCACAGGAGCTGACAGACCAACAGGGAGAGGAGCTAGATAACAGAGACAAATTTGAAGACTTATAGAGACCCCTTTTTACCTCATTATTTATCATGTGAGAAAGATGGTAATTTTTATCTATTTATAAACATTTATGTAATAGTTTAAGTTTATGACATTTATTAGACTATAAGATGAATATTTTCTTTTATTATATTATGGATGATTATAATGGAATGAATGTTTTATTAACATTACTTAGAAATGCATCTATGTTTCTCTATCTTATAGATCCTTTATCTGTAGAAGTATTTAATAGTGGATTGATATATACTTATTCATTATTAAGTACTATAGTGGAATCTAGTGTTAGGGAAAAATAGCTAACCCGAACACTGGGTCTCCACATTATGAGAGTTGAGTGAGGTGCCGACGAGAGGTCCGGAGGTTGAGGCAGCAAGGCAGGAGGTGACCGTGGAGGAAGAGAGTAGGGGGAGGGGAGGGGGCTAGGGATTCACCGTGGGGGAAGGAAGAGGTTGTTTAGAAGCTTTTAGAGAGGTTGTGGAGGGGAAGAGGAAGGTTGGCAGCAACTGGAGGTGGTGATGGGCTGCAATTGGAGGAGGATAAGAGAATTTGAGGTGTGGGGGAGAAGAGTAAGATATGGGGAGGTTTTTTACAGGAAGGAGGGGCTGCCCGCAGAGGGCAGGAAAGCTGGGGGGGCGTGGTGTAGCACCCCACTCCATCGCCGCGTGCAAAAGAGAAGTATAAATAGATTGGCGGCAGAGCGGCGCGCCACTCGGGGAGGAATATCCCGTCTCCCTAAATAGCTGAAAACAAAACCCCTCTGAAGGGCTGTTGACTCAACCTCAAGGAGGGTTGAGAGTTAATACTTAAGATAAAAATAGTATCCTTATGCTAAGTATTAGATAAACATATACATTGGATTTAAAATACAATAGGAATCCAACATATGTATAAAATATCAGCATTTCCAATATACTGATCATATCACAATACTAAGTATAAGTAGTATATAATAGAGTGCAGAAGCTTAAAGCAAACATCCAGAAACATTCATCACAGAAGCTGTATGAAAACATTCATCTCAAAAAAGAAAAAAAATACATTCAGAATTATTATAAACATTTACTGAATAACAGACATAGAGCTAAGTACTGAACTAAAATAAACTAAGCAGAAAAGTAGTAAAACTGGAGGAGAGTCCACTAGTGCTCAACTGGCTCCTCCTGAATCTCCTGGGTAGCCTCCTGACTTATGTCAATATAATGCTCAAGATCTAGCAAATTATCGGATCTCAAAAGTACCCCGTATTTGATAATAAGTCTAACACATCGAAATTAATCTAAACAGTTCTAGCTATTTATTTAACATTTATGCAGAAATACTGTAAAGGTAACTGAAAGCATAAAATTAAATAAAATTGTACAAAACTGAAGTAAGGTGAAGTAAAGTAAAACTGAACTATAAACTGAATATTGAAAGTAAACCAAAAATAGTAATGTATCTAAAACTGAGTAGTGATCTGTAAAATTATGTTGTATGGCATTGAATCTGTGCATCTGAATATGCCACAACACTATATGTCACTGATATGCAACCAAAATATCACTGAACTGTTATGAGTCATATGGTCTAATGTATACATACATCCAGTTGAGAACTACGATGCTGATACATCTTGAAATTCCCTAGTCAATGTATGCAATATTCCGTAACCCATAAATCATCACTAGTACTCATATATCATCACCGATACTCAACATCATGCTTATGCTCATGCCCATGCTTCTAATCTACATGAGGTAAATCCAGAAACATGCTTATAAATTCGATAATGAATTCAAGGTCTCCATTGTGCAGAATCCTACTAAAAGGATTCTGACTCCTAAATTATAATTCGATAATTGGTTAAAGTTGAGAATTTACTTAAAAATCATTAGATGGGATGATTGTATACATATATTTAGCACGTTTGCAAGAAAGGTGGTTCTTAACACTTAGTTTGATTACGCCACCCTAATGAAGCGATCTTCGATAGGAGGCATCACCCGATGGCGATCTGTATCTCAAGCAAAGTTATTAAGATACCCAACTCATAATCACACTTAGTGTCTTAAATAAGGTGACTCGAACTACTTAGTTTGTTTAAGCCACACCTATTGAAGTGACTTTGCTAGGAGGCATCACCCGATGGTAATTTATATTTTAATCAAACTAAGTAATGAATCCCTATTTATAACACCCTTAGTCTTGGAAGATTTACTCCAACGGGATTGTATTCATCTAATCCCTCAAGATAGCACCTGATTATAAGTCCACATTAGAGTGAATCAACTAATACTGAATATTACTGAAGGAATCCAGTACTATAATAACCCAAACTCTTAAGCACCAAGGTATTGTCCACCTTGGCCAAAAATGACTCACAGTTTTGCCCTAAGAAGATAACTTTCCAGTAGATCACTCATCCTGGGAGTGCTCCCACATGAGCATGCTTAACTTTGAAGTTCTTATCAGGAACTCCACCGTTATCTAAAAAGGTGCCTCAATATTTAAGAGTTTCACTTATTATTACTTAAGTGGATCTTAACAATCTCCCCAACTTAAGTAACTGACATCCTCATTAGTATCCACACACAAATCCAAGAACCATCCACTGGGTAGATATGACTAGAGGTGACCCCTGCATACACAAGAGGTACCCACAACCATATAGCACCTTAACCATCATGGGTTCAAGAGGCTGCTCACATGGAATGGTACTTTGCTGTATATGGCACTTAACTTCTATCTAACACCCTACGGCCTGCTCTGATGCCATTTGTAATAGCCCAGACTCTTAAGTACCAAGGTATTGTCCGCTTTGGCCAGAAATGCCTCACAGTTTTGCCCTAAGAAGATAACTTCTCAATAGATCACTCATCCTGGGAGTGCTCCCACATGAGCACGCTTAACTTTGGAGTTCTTATCAGGAACTCCACCGTTATCTAAAAAGGCGCCTCAATATTTAAGAGTTTCACTTATTATTACTTAAGTGGGTCTTAACAATCTCTCCAACTTAAGTAACTGACATCCTCGTTAGTATCCACACACAAATCCAAGAACTATCCATTGGGTAGATATGACTAGAGGTGACCCCTGCATGCACAAGAGGTACCCACAACCATATAGCACCTTAACCATCATGGGTTCAAGAGGCCGCTCACATGGAGTGGTACTTTGCCCTATATGGCACATAACTTTTATCTAACACCCTACGGCCTGCTCTTATGCCATTTGTAATAGCTCAGACTCTTAAGTACCAAGGTATTGTCCGCTTTGGCCAGAAATGCCTCACAATTTTGCCCTAAGAAGATAACTTCCCAGTAGGTCACCCATCCTGGGAGTGCTCCCACATGAGCACGCTTAACTTTGGAGTTCTTATCAAGAACTCCACTGTTATCTGAAAAGGCACCTCAATATTTAAGAGTTTCACTTATTACTACTTAAGTGGGTCTTCACAATGGGTCTTCACAAGTATATGGGTATACTATACTACACTAACCAATAATTTAGGTTTAGACAATTCTAATTAATCAATAAAGATTTATCAAAGCTATTAATTCTTACTCTACATAGGTGAGCCCTACACAAGGCTCCAAGGGTATGATCAAAAGATCACTCGATATTGGTTGCTACCACAAGGAATAAGTCTCATTTTAAGTACTTTAGGTGATTTCTACCACAATGTATCAAGTTCAACTTCTAAAGTTATGAAGGATCATCTAAGTTTCTACCTCAAAAAGTTACAAAAACCTCAAGGTATCAATAATTAAGGTCTTTAAGTATTTTAAGAATGATCATAAAGCAAGACTCTTAAGATCTCACTTTTCTGCTTCTTTAGCTAACATTCAAGGTTTATTTACTAGTTTGGGTTGAAGTGATCAGATCAGATGAATAAGATCCATCTAATCATTTCCTATTCTACAATCATGGGATGAAATTAAAGATCTTATTAGAGCTATAACATTTCATAAATAATTACAATTTTATTATCCACTTTATGCTAATAGTCTTATATAAGAGAAAATCAAAGATTTAAAGTTTAGATTAAGATGATTCAATTACACAGATTTAATATTAACCTTAACACTTCTAATTTAATAATTTATGATCAATACTAAATCAGATGCATTATTGGAATAATGTCGATTGAATTATCTTGCAATCAAGTTAGTTGATTAAGTGATTAAAGTTTAGATCTTAATCAAGATAAGTTAGGGTTTTACCCCTAACCTTTCTACCATTAAGACCAAAGGTTAATTTAAAGGACAATGACAAATTAATATGTTATTAGTATATTATTGATGGCAATTTCAGGTTTATATTAAGTATCATCTACTTAATCAAATTATCAAGATTCTTATGTTCAATTATAGTTTAATATCAACTAAGTACATTTAAGTGTCCAAGAAAAATATTAAAGTTCTCTAACATACACCCTAAGATCATGAAAATATATAAATGTAAAGATAACATAAGATCAAATGTAATTAATGCTAATCAAATTCTAAATTAAAGCAGAGGGGTTAGCACTTGATTACAAATCTAAGTTTCATGATATTTAGTTGTTAAGATATATCTATTCAACACAAGCATTCAAGGGTTATACTATTTAGCGTTTGGCACAAAAATCCTTAAGGCACATAGTAGGTTTCTGCACATGTCATAAGGGGAAATTTTTCAAAGTTGATTTTTCAATTATAATTTTATGCAAATCTCAAAATTAACTAAAATGCAAAAATAGTAAAGTTTTGGCCATTTCAGCCAATTCTGGGCAGTTTTCAAAAAAATATGGGCAGTTTTGCAATTTCTGGTGCTACAATGCTGTGGCGCTTCTGCCGCTGCAGCGCGCTGTGGCGGATTTAGTGCTGCAGTGCACTGTGGCGCTTTTAGCGCTGCGGCGCATTGTGGCGCTCTTAGCGCTGCAACCCGCTGTAGTGCGCTATGGCGCGCTGTAGCGGTTCAACTTGCGAAAATACTGTTCAATTACTTTATGACTGATTTCCTAATATTTTCATGAAATGTCACTGCAGCCCGCTGCAGCGCGCTACGGTGTACTGTAGAGATCCATTTTGTGTTTTACTGTTCAACTACTTTATTAAATGATTTTATATGTTTTTGTCTAAAATACTGCTGCAGTGGCCCGTTTTACAACTTTGGGCACTGCAGCACGCTGCAGCGCCAGACGGCGATTTCGCTAGGATGAAACATATAAGGCCTACTTTCGAGCTCAAATACTCCTAATCCAGAGCATTTCATGAGTGGTGCCATATATCAATGGAAAGGTCTTTCCGATACCTTTCCATTGACACTAAAATAAGCACAAACGGAGCATTCTAGCTTTACAAAAAAAATGGGTAAAGGACAGGGTATATAAAATGGATGAAAACAGATCATACATTTTTCGAATAAATGAGCTACCTCAATGAGCCTTAATGGCTTCCATATATGTTTATAGACTTCTAGACATATACTCAAGCATTGTAGTAACATGAATGAGATAAGGAGAAGAACAAATGGGTACCTTAGCCTTACAAGGAGTGGAGGAAGGAGGAACCTTTACTTTCTTTAAGAACTTTGGAGGAAGAGAGCTCCCTCTTCAGCACAAGGGTATTAATTGAGGAAAAGAGGGGAATGCTTCAGCAAAAAGAAGAAGGAGAGCTGAGCTTCTCTTTAAGGAGGAGAAGAAATGATGAAGGGAATAGGCCATCATAAGCCTAGGGAGCTATGATGTGAAGGGAGGAGGAGAGGCCATTAAAAATTAGCCCAAGAGGCATGGGGGCACCAGATTAGGTGAGGGGGCTGACAGGATAAAATAGAAAATTTAAAGGAAAATGCACTTTGGGGACCGAATAATTGCTTAATTATTTTCTTTAATTATTTAAAAATTCAGATTATTGAAACGCACATTTGAAAAATTTCCAAAAATTCACCCCTAGCTAATTTGTGGGTGAGAAATTCAACGGTGAAGGCGGATTTTGATTTCGACAATTATTTAATTATTCCATTTTTCGGTGCATTTAATTATATTAAAATATTCTCGAAAATCCAACGACTTCTAAATGCGTTCGAAACATCACCCCTAATTAATTTGGGGGTGACGATCGCAACGGCGAAGTCGGATTTTAATTTCAAAGTCAAAATAAATACCTCAATTTTCTAATTAATTAAATATTAAAATAATCCAAATAGTCGATTGGGCTCTAAATTGCCTCAAATCTTCAGGGTTTGATTCTAATGACTAGATAAACTTAATGGAATGATAATTATAATATAATTAGGCTAAAATTAAGCTGAGTAACATCTTGGGTTGTTATACGTGGCCGCCCCCAAGGAGGGTGGTGGGGGAATGACTTCCATGCATGCAGCTAAGGCAAAGGAGGAAGGGTCCGTCGGGAAAGGTCACATGGAAGAAAAAAAAGTAGGAGAAGAAATTCTTAGATTTAGGAAAAAAAATAATAAAAAAAAATTGATTTAAATTAATGGTATTTTTCTGTCATCCGATTTCCAAATTTGACGAAACTTGATCCTGAGATTCATCTTGATGAGATCAACGTCCTCGAACAAAAATTTCTTGATTCAGAGTTATATTTTATTTTTTATTAATTTTTGAAAGTAAAAACTTCAAAAATTAATTGCGGATAATCTGATGCTCAAAATTCAACAAAAAATTTTGTGTATCCTTATTTTATTATTGTGAATCCAACGGCATCAAAATCATTGAATTTAAATTTATATTTAGTTTTTTAATTTTCTTTATTCAAAAAAATTCAATAATTAATATATGAATATCTGTCCATCGAATCACCTCCAAATTTGGGCATTATGATTACAAAAATATACTCTTTTCAATGATATATTTTATTTGGTCTAATTTTGATCTTGCTCGAGGACATAATTTTGTCCTGATTTTATCGACATTATAGCTTTCTAAAATTTGGGTTGTTACAAAACGGCTCACTGAACACTTCATGAGGCCATTTATAGCCTCAAAGGATTGCTTTGGTGCAGCTGGACAGGCTGGAGACGACCCGAGAGCTCGGGCCATAGCTGAGCTCTCAAATTCTAATTCGAGCTCAGTTTGGGATGAGAGTGGGGAAATCCTAACGACATGCTCAAGTGGATGTGAGAGTGGGTGACAGGGCCTGCAGTTAGCTGTACAGGGGGATCCTCTCAGTTTGGGATGCAAACGAGTGGGGGTGAAGCTCCACAGTGTCAGGAACCTTCACTGCTGTAACAACATTAGGTTGTTACTTAGCTTAATTTTAGCTTAATCGCATCCTAATCAGTATTTCATTGAGTTCATCTAATCATTAGAACCAATCAACGGAAATGTGGAGCGTTTCGGAGACAAATTTAATATTTAGAATTTTAATAATATTTAATTAACTAGAAAATTGAGATATTTAGTTTGACCTCAAAATCAAAATCTGACTATGCTATTGTGCTCATCACCCTTAAATTAACTAGGGGTGATGTTTTGGACGCGTTTGGAAGTCGTCAGATTTTATCGAATATTTTAATAAAATTAAATACCCTAAAAAAATAGAAAAATTAAATACTTGTCGGAATTAAAATCTGACTTCAGCGTTATGATTATCACCCTCGAATTAGCTAAAGATGAAATTTTGAAATTTCTTAGAGCATATTTATAAAATCTGATTTTCCTTTATGATTCAATTAATTAAATAAAGCAATTTTAAATCCATTTATTTCCCTCTTTTTTCTTCTTTGGCTGGTTGGGACCCACAGCCATCCAATCCTAGCTGAGCCTCCTTTCCTTTCAGCCCCCCTCACATGCTCAGCCTGCCCTTATATTTTTTTTTTCCTGCTTCTACCACCTTGTTCCCCCTCCCCTCTCTCAACCTCCTGCCACCTCCCTTATCTCCATAGTTGGGATGGGACAACTCATGCCCATCCCATCCAATGGCAAGCTTTCATTGCCATTAAAACAAGCTGAACTCCTCTCCTCTCCTCCTTCTCCCATTGATGTGTTTGCTGAAGGAAGGACCTTTCAAGCTCTCAAGCCTCCCTTAGGAAATCTGCTATTGTCAAAGCCAAGGTACCTCCTTTCCCCAATTGAATAGATTCAATAGCTACTTTATTTCACTCTTCTACTTAGTTTGCATCCTTAAAAATTTATATTTAGAGTATGGAGTTCATTAGAGATCATTAGGTTTATGATTTTAGGAAGATGAAGCTACTCTGTTTTTCATCCTATCTACATACCTAGTCCTTTAACTCCACAGCAGCTGCTAGCTCCAAGTCATGAACTGCATAATTCCTCTCATGTGGCTTCAATTATTAAGATGCGTACACTATAACTTTGTCTTCTTGCATAAGCACACACCCCAGACCGGTTCCAGAAGCATCCGTGTAAACTTGATAATTAATCCCCTCTTTAGGGAGAACTAGCACTGGTGCAGAAGATAAAGCATCCTTCAGGTTTTGGAATGCCTTTTCATATTCAGGAGTCCAAATAAACAGAATAGCTTTCTAAGTTAGCTTGGTTAATGGAGCAGCTATCTAAGAGAATCCCTTGACAAATTTTCTATAATAGCCAGGCAGGTCTAAGAAACTTCTTATATCTGTTATTATTTTTGGTTGAATCCACTCTTGAATAGCAAAGATCTTCTGCTGATCAACCCGAATTCCCTGAGCATCTATAGCATGACCCAAGAATGCTACTGACTTTAACCAGAATTCACATTTTAAAAATTTGGCATATTATTCATGCTCACGCAGAGTCTCTAATACTGCCCTTAGATGGTTCTCATGATCTTTGAAATTTTTTGAGTAAATGAGTATATTATCAATGAATACAATTACGAATTTATCTAAGAGTGGTTTTAGGACTCGCTGCATTAAGTCCATAAAAATAGAATGTGCATTTGTGAGTCCAAAGGACATCACAAGAAATTCATAGTATCCATAACGAGTTCTAAATACTGTCTTCTCCATGTCATAATCTTTTACTTGAAGTTGATGATATCCTAATCTTAAATCAATATTTGGGAACACTATCGCTCCGGATAACTGATCGAATAAATCATCGATCCTGAGAAGTGGGTATTTAATCTTAATGGTGACTTTATATAATTCTCTGTAGTCTATACACATTCGTATAGACCCATCTTTCTTCTTAACAAACAGTACTAGAGCACCCCACGATGATATACTTGGCTTAATAAAGCCCTTGTCTAATAGTTCTTTTAATTGCTCACTAAGCTCATGAAGTTCTTTAGGAGCCATTCTGTAAGGAGCCTTGGAAATTGGTTGGGTACCTGGAACTAGATTGATTGTCAATTCAACTTCCCTTGATGGAGGCAATCCAGGCAACTCATCAGGTAAAACATCAGCAAATTCATTAACAACCTTAATCTCAGAAAGTGGAATGTCTTCTTTACTATCTCCCAGCATGGTAACTAGGTATGCTGAACAACCCTTGCTCACTAATTTAATTATCGTCATCGCATTGATTAATGAACTTAAGGTACTAAACTTTCCTACAAAGGTTTCTGAAGTGTTCATTGATTTGAGTGTTATCCTCTTTTGTTGATAGTTTATGGTTGCGTTGTGGGCACTAAGCCAGTTCATACCCAAAATAATATCAAAGTTTACTATAGGTAGAACTATCAATTTGGCTTGAAATGCTTGCTTATTCAAAGGTACTTGGAGATTACAAAACTGAGTCGTACTGAGTTGAGTTCCAAATGGAAGCCCAATAGATAAGGCTCTTACCATTTTGTAGCATGGCAAATTTAAACTCTTAACAAAATTCTCAAATATAAAAGAATGGCTAGCTCCCGTATCAAATAGTATCTTGCACAGTTGATCATTAATACATATGGTGCCTAATATTTAATAATAATTAATTAAAATTACTTAAAAGCTTAAAGAAATAAAGTACAATATGAAGTATACATACCTGATATCAGATTATTGTCTTTTGTAGCTTTCACGGGAGTAAGAGTGTATATGCTAGCAGGTCCTACAGGTTTCTTGTTAAAAACTTGCTTTTGAGGAACTTTGGAGATGCTAGGCTGGTTTGAGTTTCCTCCTTCCTTCCTCAAAATAGACTTTGTCATTGGCTGAGCAGGCATGATAGTTAATGGTTGATTCCGACGGTTGATCAGAGTTGGATTTAGTATTTGGTTGTATTTTGTACAATCAATACGGGCACCATCGATAGTTACATCAAAATTACACTGTTGGAATAAGTTCCCTTTCCTACTGCATGTATAGCAGCATTGTTTGTTATGGTAGCACTTCCCAAATGGATGTGGCTTAGTACTTCTGTTATAAGGATCTAATGGTGGAACTTCAGCTTCAATTTGATAGACTTTCCCGAAGGAATCCTAATCCTCCTAGGATCACTGCTTCTTTGTGTGGATGCACTAAAGGTTCTCTTATTCTCCTTCTGGGATTGGTGTCGATCAGTCACTCGAGCAGTCTCAATCAGTTCCATGAAGTTAGATAGTCTTAGCGGAACAACTTGGTCCTTTATTGATTCTCATAGCCCACTTAGAAATCTGTGGCATCGAGCTCCTTCCGTCTGAACCATAATTGGTGCAAATTTAGACAATTGTCTGAACTCTGTTTCATATTCAGATAAGGTTCGGTTCCCTTGCTTGAGGTTAAGAAACATATCCCCTAAATTGTTCTGAACAGAGGGAGGGATATATTCTGTCGTGAATGCTTCCACAAAGCTATTCCAGGGAATTTCAGTAATACTATCTGGCGAATAACATTTTACGGATGTTCTCCCACCAGAATTCAGCCTCTTCTTAAAACATATGGGTAGTTAATCTGATGGATTCAAATTCAGGGCAATTTAGGCTGGTAAGATTCTTCTCAACTATCTTAAGCCAACTAATCGTATCCATAGCAGACATTGTTTCATTGAATACTGGAGTCCTCAATCTAATGAAACTATTAAGAAGTCCATCAGTATTTTGTTGATATTATTGGGAAGGGTAATAAGGTATAGGGTTAACCGACGCAGGAGAGGGATTATTTTGCATAGCTATTATTCTCTCTATTTTCTTAGACTATTTAGCATTTATATCTACTAGGGTTTTAACTGTCTCTAGCAATGCACTAATCTCAGATGAATGACTGCTTGATGTAGCAAGAGCGGATGAAGACTGACCAGGATTCATTCTTACATTTGAGTATGAATAACAAATATTATTTTAGGAGAACAAAATGATAGGGTATTTTATTCAATTATTTTAATCATGTAATTTTAAGAAAGAGCTTTATAACATATTTATTTTGTTCTTAGAGTTCCTAATGTATGAGTTTGAGTATCTTTGTGTTTTTACTCTAAGTATGTTATTCCTACTATTCTGAATATTAGATGATGGAAATATGGATGTTATTAAGTATTCATTTAGTGATTGTATGATAGAAGAACTATCCATTAGGTAGATAGGAATACAAATTCCAATCTGATGCCTTATGGAGTTCTCTGATACCAACTATGGCGGCTGCCCCCTAATCATCCAGATTTAAGGAGTGGTCATCACTTAGCACATCCCTTGCTTAACATTAGGTTAGAATATTAAGACTCCAATCCAATTTTAAGAGAAGGATGTGCCCTTTTTAATAGAGCAAAGAAGAACAATCACTTAATGAGTATTCTATATAATCAGAGTGCGGAAGAAAAAGGAAGAACTATAGTAATATCCATTCATCCATAATGAAAAGTAAGACATCCAACTCATAATATAAAATGCAGGAAGAAAAAAGTACAATTTAACCTGAATTATTACAAACAGTTAAAATTTAAAGAGTGAAATATAAAGTGTCTCTCATCCTCATGATGCAAAAATATAAAGATACTTGCAAGTAGTCTATGGATCCTCAGCAATGTGAACCTCCTCCTGTATCTGCTCCTCAGAAGGGTCAACCTCCTCAAATAGCTCAAAATCTACCATGATCAGTTTCATAATGGTAGGGCCCCAACCAACAAAAAAAAAATCTAGTTAGACAAAATATCTAAGTACATTTTAGGGTAATCATTTTTATGTATTTTATTGATATCACAAACTAACTTAAGCAAGAAAGTAGCGGTAAAGCAACAAAAAAAGAAAGGCAAGTTATGATAATAGATTATAACTTAAACGAAATGTGAGGTAAGCACATACCTCAACTCAAGCTGCATAAAAAGGTAAGTAATGTGCTAATGAAAATCTACTAAGTACAAAGAAAAGTCCTAAGTAATATGATCAAACTAAGCATGCCAATTTATAATGTAAAGTAAAAGATACAGTACTAAAAAGAAGCTTCTAGCATCTTAACATGCTTTTAATAAAGTAGAGTGACTGAAATAAAAGAAGATTACAGAAAAATTCTGCAATACAAAAGAACTACATAAAATAAAAATATAAAAGAAAAGGGACCTGAACTGTAAAATAAGAGTAAGTCAGAACTGTAAAGAAACTTGTAAAGTAATTTTAAAATAACCTTAAAATAAAATTATAAAGTAAAGTGTGGAGATACTCCTACTTAGTCCTGCCAAAAAGTAACATCCATCTAATCATCTAGGAGAAACATCCTAGATTAAAGTATGCTGCACTCTAAGGGAAATACCCTAGACAAAGGTAAAGTCCATCTGATCATCTAAGAAAAACATCCTAGATTAAAGTATGCTGCCCTCAAATGTAAATACCCTATACAAAGTATCACACACTAGGGGAAATACCCTAGGCAAAAGTAATGTTATATAAAAAGGCAGACTAAGTAAGACATAACCCACAAAATACAATAAAGTTTATTTTATAAAGTTTTCTCCTTATAATTATGCAAATGCCATATGAAATATATTCAAAGTCTAACATAAAATATTCATCAAATATTATATGTTCTATATAATGTGTCCAAATGTGTAATAAGGCTCAAAATAAGGAAAGCGCAGCATATCAAATTCAAGGTAATAGATAGAACTATACAAACTTTGTGATATCACTTATTTTCTAATTTAATTCTTTTAACTACTCTAAGTTACATAAGATTTAGAATCATCAATTCTTACAGTGACTGTAACTTAGAAATACGACCCTATGAGTTGAACGTAATTAGGATTAGCTAAGTCATAATTATAAATGAATCAATGTAGATTATATGATTAAATAAGTAGATCAATCATCCTAATTTGTTATTTTATATAATCTCAAACCCAATCTTGATTAGCCAACTCAAAGTTAAAATGATTAAGAATCAAACTCCAAAGAATGAAGTTCAATTACTTAATCACAAGGTCATCCTAAGGATTGGAGTTTAATCCCATCTCACTGATTAAATGTTAAGGCAAATCCTATTAAATTAAGTCAAACTCAATATGATAGATCTCTAATCTAAATTTTAAAGTTAAAAGATAAAATAATCAATTAATAAACTACGAAAATCTATAAACTAATAAACTAAAGGTTTCACCTAATGAGTAACTCATTTTACTCATTAGATGAAATTTAACCTAAGCTCTATTCCAAACCTTAGAAATTAAGGCTCATAAATATTAAGAGTAGCACTCAGACACACATCCTAACTAATGTTATAAGACCTATGGGTGAGCTAAGAAGTTCAAAGGAAGGGAAAGATCTCTCATCTTTACTTAAGATTTTTACTTAAGCCTAAACTTAGTATTTTCCTTAAATTTCTAAATTTGGACTTGGAACTATCTGAATTAAAGTCTAAAATCATTTTAATTACTATATATTATGATTTAAGGATGAATTCATGACTCAAAATCATTAAACCCTAAATTTGAGCAAAATAATTATTTTGCCCCTACATAAGGGTCTAAATTTCATCTTTATGAATTAGGGCTTAAATTTGGAATTTATTGAAGTGGAATGGTTACTTACTGTCTAATATGAGTTTAGATAGTAATTTCATTAATTTTGATTAAGTATTAGGCCTTATAAGGTCAAATTAAGGAATTTAACTTATAAGAGAAAATTAGTAATTTGGCTAAATAAAATCTAAATTTTCTATTAGTTTACTGTATATTATGTCCTAAGGTTTCCATAGAATCTAAAATCATTGAATTTTGATATGTATTGGCTAAGTTATAGCCAATACAAATTCTAGGGTTAATATGGTAATTAAGAATTCTTTAATTAAGGGTCAAAAATCTTAACTTTTCCAATTAATGTCCAAGTTGATTAAAATCAGTGGCTATGATTCACAATTGACTCACTGATCATATTGACTAGTGGTAGACTCAATTTGGACTTTGATTGGCTAACTTATGGCTTAATTAGGATTTATGATGATTAGTGAGTAATTAGTGAAATTAATCACCAATTTACTAAACTAACTATGCCAATAAATTCTAATCTACTCTAGGAGCTTTCTGAAACTTGGATTATTTAATTTGGATTATTAAATTTGCTAATCTTCACTAATCAAGTTTTAGGGTAATTAGGGTTGATTAAGAAATTTAACCATTGGATCCTAAATATTTTTGCAGTTTATTGTTAATTAGGTTTTTTTAATCAAAATGGATATATGGATCATCTAATTTGGAGTTAAATTGGCTAATTTATAGTCAATTGAAGTTCTAGGATTAATTGACCTAATTATGGTTATATCCTAAAAGTTATTAGTCTAAAATTAATCCAAACAGCAAAATAAACACCAGTAAGTTAATCCTTAGGCTTTTTAATTACTTTGAGACCCATCTTGGGTATGTTTGGATTAGCGGTTTAAAAGTTATGATCAAATGAATTTATGTGACATATTTGAATTTAATTGATACCCCTAAATGTCACTATGTGAAATAATAGTTTTGCATCAAAATAAATGGTATCATTAAATTCCTTATATTTTTTTAATTAATTTGATATATTTGTATGTATTAATTGAAATTATATTTTGTAAGATATGGAGGTTTGAAGTTTAGGGTTTTAATTAAATAAATAAAATCATACATTCATTTAATTAATTCCTGTTTAACTTTATTCTTTGTTAATTAATTATTTATTAATTATTCTGTTTCATTAAATGTCTCTGTTAGAAGATAAATATTTTCTATTTATTCTTATTATTATTATTATGTATTTGTATAAATCCTTATATTTATATATATGTATATATATACTCAACTAAGTATCACACACACACACACACACACACACACACACACACACACACACACACACACATATATATATATATATATATATATATATATATAATTTATTTAATTTAATGCAGGTGAGACCCACCACGGTCAACGGCTGAAAGGAAGGCGGGCCCCACCTCCATCAATTACTCGATGACGGGTCCCACGCGCTGCGATGGAAGCAGAGGCCGCCACGTGGCCCAATAGAGGCACGCCACGCAAGCCAGCCCGAAGATGAGCGAGTCGGGCCGGGTCGACCAGGTCCGACCCGAAATTCCTTTGTCTTCCACCGATTAGGGCAGACGAAAACACAAACTAGGTTTAGCGAGCAAGATTCGATCGACGCAAATAAGCTCGATTGATAGAGATGGATTGAAACAATCAACCCAGAGTATAGAAGGGTAAAGCTTGAACAAGGATTAGAGGTATGAGGTACCTCGAGTGCACCGTCGACGAGTTTGAATCGAACGATGATACCTCCAGCTTTTAAGGTTCTCAGATTAAATGTAAAAAAAACGGGTCCTTAATTCATGACAAGGTTTATATTGGAACCATAACAGGCTCCCAAAGCGGTGGGGAAGCCACGCAATTGCTCTTTCAGCGATCACAGTCGATCGTCGCGGGACACATGCGCCTCTGTAACAACCCAAGGTTGTTACCCAATCTAATTTTAGTCTAATTATATCTCAATTATTATTATGTTAAGTTCATCTAGTCATTTAAAATCAATCCCTAAAGATTTGGTGCTATTCAGAGTTAAATCCGATATTTTGGATTATTTTAATATTTAAATAGAAAATTGATGTATTTATTTTGACCTCAAAATCAAAATTCGACTTCGTCGTTGCGATCGTCACCCCCAAAGTAGCTATGGGTGATGTTTTGGACGCGTTTAGAAGTTGTCGGATTTTCATGAATATTTTAATATGATTAAATACCCTGAAAATTAGCATAATTAAATAATCGTCGGAATTAAAATCCGACTTTGCCGTTGAATTTCTCACCCCCAAATTAGCTTGGGGTGAATTTTTAGTAATTTTCGGAGTGCGTTTCAAAAATCTAAATTTTCAATTAATTAAGAAAAATAAATAGGTAAATATGCACTCCCCAAATTGCAATTTCTCCCATTTTTTTCTTAATACTTCTGACACCAACCCCCCAATTCGGCACCTCTCCCTCATTGCAAGCAAGGATGGTTGAGATCATCCCTCCCATCTCTTCTTAGCCATGCCTCCATCCCATCCTCTTTTCCCCATAAATGGAGCTTGGTTTTTTCTCCTCTCCTCTTTGCTATCAAGTAAGCTATAGAGCTCTCTCCCTCCCCTTCCATTGTTGCACCTTGAAGGAGAAGGCTCATCCCCAAGGGCTTGAGGGAAACAAAGCTCCTCTTCTTCCTCTCCTTCCAAGGACAAAAAGGTATCCCTTTGCTCCTCTCCTTGTCTTTCTCATGCTGTTATAATGTTGGATTGTATCTTTGGAAGTCCATAAGCATGAATGTAAGCCATTATGACTCTTAAAAGCTTCAAAGAAAACTACTCTGTTTTCATTTATTCTGCATACCCTTGCATTAATTCCTATTTTTTGTATAGCTAGGATACTCCGTTTGCGCCAATTTCAGCATCAATGAAAAGGTATCGGAAAGACCTTTCCATTCATATATAGCACCACTCATGGGACTCTCTGGATTGAGCGTAATTGAGCTTGAAAATAGGCCCTCCATGTTTCGTCCCGGCGAAAATCACCGTCTGGCGCTGCAGCACCAGAAATTGCAAAATAAGCTGCTGCTGCGAGCTGCAACGGGATTTCAGTGGAATATAAAAAAACATTAATTAAACTATTTGAACAGTATTTTGCAAAATTGGCCGCTACAGCGCGCCGCAGCGCGCTGCAGCGGGCTGTAGTGGAAATATTTAGGAAACTTTAAGAAATATGAGAAATAAATTTATTGAATAGTGATTTTCACAAGTTGAACTACTACAGTACGCCATAGCATGCTGCAACGAGCTGCAGCAAATCTGTCGCTCGAAAAGTGCTACCGCGCTGCCGCACTAAAATCGCTCCAGCGCGTTGCCGCGCGAAAGACGCTACCGCACGCTGCCGCGCGAAAAACGCTCCAGCGCGCTGCCGCACGAAAGATGCTACCGTACGCTGCCGCGCGAAAAGCGCTCTAGCTCGCTGCAGCGCCCAAACTTGCAAAATTCCCAAAATTGTTTAAAAACTGCCCATATTTTCTAGTACTGCCTAGTTTTGGCTGAAATGGCCAAACATTTACTATTTTGGTATTTTACTGTTTTGGTATTTTAAGGTCCCTAGGACCCTAGTGGGGCTAAGTTATATCAAATTTGAACCTATTTTAGCTAAAATTGAACATTGCATAAAATTTTATATGAAAGTTAAATTTGAAACTTGTCACTTTTAAATTAACCCACATATCTACTATGGATCTTGAATATGTGTTATGCCAAAGAATAAGTATTATAACCTTAATTATTTATATTAATTAGGTATAGTTTAGCAACCAAATGGCATGAAACTTAAGTCTTTTAAAATTATGATTAAGTGCTAATCTCTTTGGTTGGATTTTAGAATTTGATTAGCCTTAATTACCTTCTATTTTATGTTTTTATAATTTTAGGATGTATGTTAGAAAATTTTAACATTTAAATGGGACATCTTGATATGTAAACTAAACTTGAACATAAGAATCTTGATAACTTAATTAAGTAGATAATGCTTAATCCAAATCTAAAGTTTGACATTAATAATATACTAATAATACATTAATTTGTTATTGACCTTTAAATTAACATTGGCCTTAATGATAGAAAGGTTAGGGGTTAAATTCTATCTTGTCTTGATTAAGATCTAAATATTAATCACTTAATTAATTAACTTGATTGTAAGATAATTTAATTGATATTATTCCAATAATGCATATGATTTGATATTGATCTTAAATCATCAAATTAGAAGTGCTAAGGATAACATTGAATATGTGTGATTGAACCATCTGAATCCAAACTTTAGATCTTTGATTTTCTCTTATATAAGACAATTAGCATAAGATGGAAATAAAAATTGTAATGATTTATGCAATGATCTAATACTAATAAGATCTTTGATTTTATCCCATGATTGTAGAATAGGAAGGGATCAAATGAATTTTAATCATCTGATCTGATCATCTTAACCTAAGTATAACAAGTAAAACTTAAGAAATAGAAAAGTGAGATCTTAAGGGTCTTGCTATAGGATCATTATTGAAATATTTAAAGACCTTAACTAATGATACATTGAGGTAGGAAGGACTTTTGTAACTTATTGAGGTAGAAACCTAGTTAATCCTTCATAATTCTAGAAGATGAACTTGATACCTTGTGGTAGGAATCACCTAAAGTACTTATAATGTGGCTCATTCTTTATGGTAGCAACCTATATTGAGTGATCATTTGATCATATCCTTGGAGCCTGTATAGGATACACTTACTTAGAGTAAGGATTAATAGATTCGATAAATCCTTGTTGATTAAATAGAACCTTCTGAACTCATTATTGGTTGGGTATAGTAGGGTATACCCATATTACTGGATTATTTTAGTAGTATTCAGGATTTGTGGATTCACTCCAATGTGGACTTATGACCAGGTGCTATCTTGAGGGATTAGATGAATACAGTCCTATTAGAGTAAATCCTCCAAGACTAAGAGTGTTACAATTAGTGAACAAGATCCTTAGTTTGAGATGTAAACTGTGACCGGGTTCTGCCTCATATCATAGTGCGCTTCGATAAGTACTGTTTAAGCAAACTAAATATCTTAAGTCACTTCGTGTAGACCACTAAGTATGCTTGTAAATAGGGCATTTAACGGCTTAGCTTGAAATATAAACTGTGACCGGGTTCTGCCTCCTATCGTAATGCGTTTCGATAAGTGCAGTTTAAACAAGCTAAGGGTTAAATCCACCTTTCTTGCAAACATGCTGACTATGTGTATACAATATCCCAGCTAATAATTTTTAAATAAACTCTCAACTTTAACCAATTATCGAACTAGAATCTAGGAGTCAGAATCATTTTAGCAAGATTCTGTATAGTGGAGACCTAGAATTCATTATCAGATTTCAAAGCATTTTCTAGATTTTCGGATTTATCTCATGTAGTTTAGAACCATGAGCATGAGCATAAGCATGAGGTGTGAGTATCAGAATGATGTATAAGTATCAGTGATGATCTATGGATTACGGAGTGTTGCATACATTGTCTGGAGAATTTCAGGATGCATCGACATCATCAGTAAATAGTATTCCCAACTGGATGTATGGGTACATTGGACCGTACTACTCATAACAGTTCAGTGATATTTCGGTGGAATATCAGCAGTATGCAATGTTGTGGCATATTCAACTGCACAGTTCCAGTGATATACGGCATAGTTGTACATATGATTACTCAATTTCAGATTCAGTACTGTTTTGATTTATTTTCAGTATTCAGTTACATTTCAGTTTTACTTTACATTGCTTATGTTTTGTACAGTTTTAGATAGATTTGTACTTTTAGTTACCTTTACAGTTTTTCTGTAGATTTACTTGTATTATATAAATATTAAAAGAATAACTAGAACCGTTAGATTAGTTTTGATGTGTTAGACTTATTATCTAACATGAGGTACTTTTAGGATTCGGCAATTTGCTAGATCTGAGCAGTATATTGAGATAGGTCAAGAGAACACCCAAGAGATTCAGGAGGAGCCCGTGGTGCACTAGTGGACTCTCCTTCATTTTTACTTTCTGCTTAGTATTTTCAGTTCAGTACCTAGTTTTATTTCAGTATTTCAGTAAAATGTTTGTAATAACTCTGGATGTATTTTATTTTCTTTTTTAAGACGAATCTTTTCTTAGAGCTCTGTGATGAATGTTATGGATGTTTGCTTTAAGCTTCCGCACTATGTTATACACTACTTATACTTAGTTATATGATGTGATCAGTATACTGGAAATGCTAATGTCTTATACATTTATTGGATTCCTATTGTATTCTAGATCCAATGTATATATTTATCTAATACTTAGGATAAGGATACTACTCTAATTTTAAGTATTAGCTCTCAACCCTCCTTGAGGTTGAGTCAGCAGCCCTTCAGATGGGTTTGGTGGTTTTCAGCTATTCGGGGAGATGGGTTGTTCCTCCCCGAGTGGCGCACCGCTCCGCCGCCGATATGACTATACTTATCTTTTGCGCGCGACGACGGGGCGAGGCGCTACAGCCTCATGCCGAGAGGATGAGGACGATGGTTGATGGCCGTCCGATCCATATGATCGAACGGCTGAGAAATCACCGCTCTATTGGATGGCAAACTTGACGGTGCACAGTAACCCAGACGACGCCGTTACTTATTTAATATATTTTATTCAATTATTATTATTTAAAAAATTTTATTTTATTTAATTAAATTTAGCTAATTAGATGCATTCCAAAAATTCCCAATAAATCACCCTTAGCTAATTGAGGGGTAAGGAATGCAACGGCGTAATCGGATTTTTGTTCCGACAAGTATTTAATTATTTGATTTTTTTGGGTATTTAAATATTATCAAAATATTCGATGAAAATCCAACGACTTCCAAATGCATCCAAAACTTCACCCCTAGCTAATTTGGGGGTGGTGAGCACAATGGTGATGTCAGATTTTCGGTTTGAGGTCAAATTAAAAAGTCAATTTCTAAGATTTCGGGATTTTCCAGAAATCAAGATTTGATCCAATTGACTTCTGATTTGACCTAGATCTTAGAGGTGAGTTTTAAATGACTTATTTAAAATATTAGAACCATAATTAGGACTTGGATTAGTCCTAATTGACCTTGGTAATAACCTGGGTTGTTACAGCTATACATCTAGAATATAAAGTTATGCATAATATGAATGAAAGACTAAAGTCATCACAAAAAGTAAAGACAGACATCCACAGATAAACCCATAATACAAACTAAGTAAATAATCCATCATCTTTACATGATAATAAGAAAAATGGCAACTGCGGGCTTTAGGGAATCTCCTATTACTCTGGCTCCTCTTTAAGTACAAGCTTTTATCAAAGCTCCCGATCTATTGTATTTGATTTTTAATGTGATATGACACAATCAATAAAAGAAAAATAAGTGTTTAAACTTTAAAAAGACTAAGTACAATTTAATCTTTAAGAATATTATCTAAATTTAACAGATATCACAATAATCATTTATAATTTTTATAAGAGCTTAACACAATATGAGGAAATGAACAAGTAGTATAAACTAAATCAAAAGTAGTACATAATGTAAAACATATAGTACTCATAAAATTGTTGCTTCAATCCTTTATAAAAAGGCTGGTTTGATCAAATGATGCTGATTGCGCATCATTCGATCAAATGACCCCGTCCTATTAAGTAGGATGGCAGGGTCAAATAAATTAACTAATTTAATTAATTAATTAATTACATTTTATTTAATTAAATTAGGGTATCAAATAAGCTATGAAAAATCTCAAATATTTACCCCTAGCTAATTTGAGAGTGAGGTACTAAAAATGAAGTCAAATTTTTAATCGAATATCAATTTAATAATTTTAATTTTTTAATTAAATGATTATATTAAAATATTTAAGAAATTTAAATAAGCTTTAAATCGAATCAAATTTCAGAGGTTGGTTCCTAATGATGTTTGGAGATTAGTAGAAATATTTTCAAATTGATTAGGCTGATAAATGGTGATTAACAAATATAAGATTGATTATAACTAATTTAGTAAGTATTCTTATACATTTTAAGAAAGAAATGTGGGTTTTAAAATCTTAATAATTTATTTAATTAATCTTAGGGCAAATCAAGAGTTAGGCCTTTTAAAATAGATTATAAGTCTTAATTACCTTAAATTGGTTTCAAACTGTTAGTTTATTGATTTTAAGGATAAAATGACAAATTATTATGCCTTAATTGCACTTTAAACAATATTTAGCCAAAATGACCAAAATGCCCCTTCATTAAGAATTTAAATGGAGATTTTAAGTTTTAAGATTTCAAATTAAATTATATCAATGATAAAAGATTTTTTATTGCCTAAGATAAGGATTAACACTCTGATTACTCAATTTGATTAAGAGTTAAGGTCAACAAGTTCTAATTAGAATTTGAGCACATTAAGAAGTGATTAGCTCATTTAAGTACGGGAATTTCAATCTTAAGTTCCTAATAGGTTCTACTCTACCTAAGGAGCATATGGATATGAAGATCACTAAAATCAGAGCTCATTTAGCTTAATTATTTGCTAATTAGGTTTTATGATGATTAATGAGTGATTAGTAAAATTAATAGCAAGTAATATATTTTTATCTTCCCAAACTTGTTCTCTACTATCTAATGAAGATTTATAAACCTTAATTATGAATTTTAGCTATGAAATGAGATTAATATTCAGTAATTCATTTTTTGAGGTAATTAGGCCATATTAAGAAAATTAATTACAAAAACTTAAATATTTTTGCAATATATTATTTCTCACATTTTTTTTGATTAAAATGATATATTGAATCATATAATTTGATTTAAATTAATTAATTTATTCAAATAATTTAAATAAAATGTTTCAATTAATTAAATCATAGATTTTGAATTATTAGTCAAAAATCTCCCGAACAAAAATAATTCAAGGAATTCAGCTGATTAAAATAACTCATTCAAAAGGTGCGGGTCAAAGGTCGACCGGACCCGTCATTGTGCTTCATCTTCGAAGGATTCCCCGATTATTGGCACGCTAGGGTTAGGATCCTCAGCTCAATTCTTGACCACAAGTACACCCCATGTCCTGATTTCTATCGCAAATGAAATGTAATTTTAGACTTTTATGCACCTTTTTATTGGATTTTCTCATTTTATTTTAGACGAGTTTGAACATGATTATGTGTGATAACCAAGAGGTATAAGTTATTTTAATTATATAATTTTATGTTATATTGTGAAATAATTTTGGCTTATATTATATTGGTATATCATTTTACTGATGAATACATGATAGGATGACTACATGTTATTTTGTTTGATAATTAATTTTTTTTGCTATATTTTTTAATTATAATATAATAATTTTCCTATATTTTATCAATCTAATCCCCAATAACCAGAGAGCTCGTTGTCATGGCTCCTTAATGTAAAATCAAATTTCTACAATAGGTGGCTATATTAAAAGTCTATATTCATCAACCAGCCAATGTCTGGAATCAATATCAACAATGATCGCAAGTGGGCATGGGTCCCTTGTATATTTGATAGGGCGTTACTGACCATGGCCAGTGGATGCTTTAGGAGGGCACATGAACACTGTGGGCTTGAACATATATTGATACGCCACCAGAGCATCTAATATTGGATTAGAAATAAACGAATCTAAATCATTAGATGTTGTATTTGGCCAAGGATTTAGAAGAAGGTCTTAAGTTAAGATGGAATGAGTTTTGTGAAAATATTACATGAAATAAATATGAAAACATGAATTTAAAAAGAACATGTGATTTAGATACTTGCAAATTGAGATTTGTAAATTCTAATGATTAGTATATGAGATATGAGTCTACAATTTGCAATAAAAATTCTAAATTATTAATTTCTTAAGAATTTCGGCAGAGTTTCTGTTGTAAATGACTAAAGAAACATCTGCAGTGTAAACATACAAGTCTTCCATTCTAATGGAAGATTAATTATAAGTACAGAAACTTTCCAATTCTAATATAAAGTCAGACCATTACATGGGATTGCTTATTTCCAGTTCTAATATAAAGTCAATTCGTTACATGGGATTGCTTATTTCCAATTCTAATATAAAGTCAATCTGTTACATGGGATTGCTTATTTCCAGTTCTAATATAATTTGAAGTGAGAAAAACATATGAAGTGATTTTCTATCCTAAGGTACACACATCCTACGTCATTTATAATTATAAGCAAATGAGAAAATAATAACTAAATTTCCAATTAAGTATGCAACAAAATTTTTATTTAAGTATCCATTCATCTATATATATATATATATATATATATATATATATATATATATATATATATATCCATTCATCTCTAACCAAGCATTTAAGTGACGAATTTAACTTACAACACAAGCATAGTAAATACAAAGTAAAAGACTTTAATTAATACATGCCATGAATAAACATTAGAAAGTAATTAAATGAAAATCTCTCTTTCAATTTTAATATAAAACAAGAATTGAATAAATTAAGTGGAAGTAATTATATTTTTTTAAGCGCTTGGTCCAGCTCCATTAGCCTCCAAGTGCACCTAATCTATCATATTTTAGCATTTAAATGTGATAGGGCAAAGTCAAAAAAGAGAAAATATGGTTAGACTAAAAAGTCTAAGTACAATTTAAGATTAGGTTAATTATTTTATTGTTTATTTTAGATATTACAACTAATTACAATATAAGCGCAAGTAGGGTGCAAAAAATGAAAGCATACAAATGTGAACAAGAAAGTAAGGAAAGTAAAGAAAAAGTAGAGTGAGTAAGAATACTCACATAATTTGACAATCTAGCCTGCAAGTAAAATAAGGGTAAAAGCATCCTAGATAGGCTAAAAAAATACTAAAGCGTGCATATGAAAGTAAATAAATGAAACATGTATATGTTCAATGAAATTATGCTAAGTAAGAAAAGTAAATAGTGAAGCATTTAAATGAAATTATAATGACATTCACTGCAATATAAAAGAACTGTAAACAAGTAAAGTATAATACTAACATGGAAAGTGCAAAGTATAGTAGTTGAAGGAAGATCTTAGACTATTGGTCTAAGATGCACATATCTTAGAACTATATAAGATAACACAGCAAAAAAGCTATGATGAGTCTTCACAATCAATAAGATTGTAGAGGATCTCACATATTATTTAATTGAAGTTATTTTAGGAAGTTTCTCATTCTGCAGGGATATACAGAATGAAGCGAGGAGTTAAACATATCTGTTTAACAAGTAAAGGAAAGTCGGGTCAAAACAAGTAACACTCACATTCACCCTCTGAGAATGTGAGAATGTGAGGTCTCCTTATTATTTATTATTAGCTTGCCCTTGGCTGATCCAACAATATAAACACTTATTATTTATAATGTGAAAGTTTTATTTATGCACAATGTCATATAAGAATAATTCAAATGAAAAAGGCTCAAAGTTAAGCAAGCATTCAAGGAAAATTTAATAATTGCAACTAAGTGATATCTAAAGTTATCTAATTTTAATGATCTACTTAATAATTGGAGATAATTGAGCTCCCAATTAACTTTGAGATATTGATCTCAAGTTAATTGTAATTAATAGCAGTATTTGGGGTTTTGGAAATAGTAGTTTCATTTCATTCTATGAGATGACAAAATAATTTATAAGTATAACGATACCAAAAGGAATTGGTTCTAATATAATCGTAAATCAAAATATTGAAATAGGTTAACTAAATCAAGCTTTAAGAAATTAATTAAGAAAAGGTAGGGTTCAGTAAACACTATAATGAGAAAGCTAAGAGTTAATGTCTACACAGTAAACTCATCTAACTAGATTGAATTAGAAAGATCTAGTCAAATTGACAATTAATCTAATTAGGTTATAAAAATAGGAAAGGTTTAAAGGAAAAAGGAAAGAAGAATTTGAAACTAAAACTCTATATTTTCTATAAATTGAAGGTTAAAGAAAATCAATAGGATTCCTAAGCTGTTTTAAGTGAATTAGGATTTCTTTTACTAACTCTTAAAGGATTCAAGAGAAGTCTTTAATATTTAGAATGAATAAATTAGGCTCTAATATAGTTACTAAAGGCTAGTCCTAGTTGATTCAATAATCTACAATTAGAATGATATTAAGACTAACTACTCTTAATGGGTATAACTAATAGATCTACGGATCAACTACAATTCATGTTGTAAATTCATCCTATGGTTTCTACCTTAGGGTTGAAAGGTGAATAAAGTGAATTGCAATTGATTCACATATTTAGAAAAAATGAGAATTAAGCTCATACCTATTTACTTAGGATTATGATTAAGAATATCATAACCTACACTAAACAAGCATTAAGGTTAAACACACTTAATAGGTATAACATATAGTTCTAAAGGATCACCTACAATTTAAGGTATAACCAATCCTATAGGCTATATCCTAAGGTTGAAAGATGAATCAAGCAATTCGTTAAAGATTCATACAATTAAATTATGAGAACTAAGCTCAAAAGTAATCATATCATGAAAAATTGATATGGGAGAAAAATAATAAAATAAGTTTACTATCTTAGGGCTTTAAACACTTATAGCATGAAATTAAGAAACTATGAAATTATTTAAGTAATACTAATTAAAGAGCTAGAAATCTAAAATCACCGATTGTTGTCCAAATGAAATGAAATTCATAAATATGAAATCCTTATTTTATAAGGAGAAGAATGATACTAAGTAGGTCAAAATCAGACAACATTGGGATATTAGGATTTTGAAACTCCTAATTTGGTTTACAAAGTCATTAAGAAAATTAGGGTTTCAATGTTAAATTTAAATTCTTATTATTATTCCTCACATTTTTGTGAGTGAAATAGACTATTGATCAATAAATTTGGACTATAAAATAATGAATTAAGATACAAATAAGAATTGAAATTAATTGAAAGTTAATTACTTAATCTAAACTAATGATTAAATAAAATAATCATCAAAACTGAAATTAATTTAAATTCTTAATCTATTTATTTTTACGTTCAAAATGTTATATTATATCGCATAATTTGGTTAAGTATTTTAAATTGTAAATCAAATGAAATTTTAATTAACGAAATATGCTTGCTATCCTAAGTCATAAAGACCTACATATGCAAGTAATATAATAAAAAAAAATGATTTATTATGAAGGTTTTGAGTAGCAAAATACATAATTTATCTAATTATTATCCAATCAAGATAATAATAATATAACTGAAATCCTCACATCATAAGGAGAAAAAAAATACTAAACAGGTCATATTTGGACAATTTTGGAAAATTATGATTTTCTTGGAACTCCCAATTACAATAAAAAGTGATTAGGAAATATAGGCATTAAATCCTAAATTTGATTTTATAGTATTGCCTTACACATTGTTGAGATAGAGATGTACTATTGAATCGTCAAGTTTGGACGAGAATCGGCTAAGTTATAGCATTTGCAAAATTTAGCCTAATTGTTAATTAATTAATTAAATTAAATACATTATCAGGAAAGAGATCTATGTGAGTGATGATCGTACTGCACATAAATCTCCAATAAAGTAATTTAGTCTATGATAACTAAATATAGGTTTTAAATACTTAACGTACCTCGCACGAGCAATTTAGAAAATGGAGCTCAACGATTGATTGGAAGAAGATGAAAATCACCACACCTGTAGTATATGGGGCAAGGTATATTTATATTATACTTTCTTTGATAACTTTACTTACTATCGACATGCTTCCTAAGAATAAACTCAGGAGAATCATTGAATCAATAACGATGGGTATCATTAAGATTCTAAACAAGTCATTTGTAAAGTGTAAAATATATATATAAGTGTATCTAATTTATGTGTGTGTTCTCATGCATCATAACGTATTTGTTAAGATCACACTTGTAACTCAATTATAATCATTATAATTAAGAATTCAAGTTAAAAATATTTAGTTTACAATTAGAATTCAAATCTTCTTATTTATAAAGTTTGTTATAATTTATATTAATTTTGTATTAAGTGACTTATTTTATTTATTAATTATTGAATAATTTGCAAATCAAATGAGACCATAAATAGAGGTAAAATAAGAATAGTAAAATAGGCCCACTGTGCAAATAGAAAAACATGTGATAAGGATTCACCAAGCTCAATATAGATGAAAAGAATTTGCAAGGAAACTAAATGGTCACAACGCACCAAAAGGAGTTGCAGGTTGAATATATATACTAAAAATAATCAAAGCAAAGGGCATAAATACTACCTAAAGTTTTTCTCATTCTTAAATGACAATTTGATTATAATCAATATAATTGGCTCTTTTACCCATTTTAATGAAATGCTAACTGTGCACTAACATCATTAATGAAGTGTAGATCTCAGCATACGCATTGCTTCAATAACTACGCTGAAGTTATATAACTTTGATAAAAATGACAAGCTTTAATTTTCCTCTAATAGGCTTGCAATCCTACGTGCAAATCCAAGAAAATCATAAACCAATGTGTAGTTGACAAAGACAATCAAAAGAACCATGAATCCATTTATTGTAAACAATATAAAATATTTATACTCAGCTTTAGGCTTTGATATTTTTAATTAAAATTTATATCTTGAAAAAAAAAATTATAAGAAATATATTCATGCCATATTTTTGCAAGCAAATGATGCAAGATCAACTGATGTAGGTTTTCTATAATGGAAATAGGGTATTTTTAATAATGCAATATGATTTGATTAAATGTTCAAAAGAAAAAATATTGCATTATGCTAAGAGAAAAGTAAATGAACTTATAAAGGTAAGGAAGGTATTTACCTATGATTCAACACAATCCCAAAAGGAGTTCATCATGCGTGTGAGCAGTAAGAAAGTGAGGGATCGGCAGTCGTGCTTCAATACAAGGAAGGAGCGAGTCCGATCCTCACCAAGGAAGAAGAAGAAGATGGATTGGCGAGCCCTTGCTTGCTTGTGACGTTCGGCCATCCTCAACCATGGAAGAGAATAGAAGGTGCCTGTAACAACCCTAGTTGCTACCTTAGCTAAATTCAGATTAATTAAGCTAAACAAAGCTCTAATTTTAATTCCATTAGACTTAATGAGTCATTTAAACGTAACCCTAGAAGTTTGGGATCAATCGGAGCTAAATTGAGAATTTTGGTTTTTGGTTATTTTTAACCCTAGATAATACATAAATGAAATTGATCTCCAAATCAAAATCTAATTGCATTTTTGAATTTGTCATACCCTAATTAGCTAAGGGTAAATTTTAAGAATTTTTGGAGCTCATATAGTCCTAAATTGGAGTTAAAATTTTTATGATTATTATTTAAATAATTTAAATGAATTATATTAATTAAAATTAATTTAATTAAAATTAATTTAATTAAAATTTAATTATCCGGGATTTGCTGTCGGGACCGCGGCAGATCCGCTGCGGGTCCCGACAGCGGAGCACCTTCTCCTTCCATTGGATTCACTAGCACGCATGTAAACAACTCAAGTTGTTACTTAGGTCAATTAAAACTAATCTAAGTCTAAATTATGAATCTAGTATCTTAATTAAGTCATTTAGAACCTACCTCTAAAATTTGGATTAAATTAGGGATCAAATAGAACAGATCCTGATTTCTGGAAAAATCCCAAAACCCTAGAAATTGACTGTTTATTTTGACCTCAAAATAAAAATCTGACTTCGCCATAGCGTTCACCACCCCCAAATTAACTAGGGGTGAAGTTTTGGATGCATTTAGAAGTCGTTGGGATTTCGGTTAATATTTTAATATTATTTAAATACCCCGAAAATTTGAAGTGAAACAAAAATTCGATCACACCGTTGCATTCATCACCCCTCAATTAGCTAGGGGTGATTTATTGAAAATTTTATAACTGCATCTTATTATTTAAATTTAATTAATAAAATAGGATAAAATAATATTAATATTTAATTTGAATTTAAGAAAACGGCGCCGTCAGCTATTTGAAACCCCATCACCCTAATTTCTGTTTTCGCCGTTTGACTTAACGGATCCATCGATCCGTCCAATCGCGCGATCGGACGGATGCGGCTGTTTCGTCCCCGCGAATCTCCGCGTGTCGCAAAATGGACGTGCGGCGCCCTAGTGTCCTCCCAGCGCAACGCAGGTCACCATCTCCACCGCTCTTAGATTTCATATTAAAGCTCCAATGAACTCGAAAGACGAATTTTCTCCATCTTTAATCAAAGCTAATCCGTACGGGTCTCTAAAGTTCATTCCCCGAAACTCGAACTTATCCAGCCGTCCAACTGAGGTACCATCTTTCTCCCTTCGGTGATAATACCATTCGCAAATTTTAATTCATATGCCTATTCCATTTGTTAGATTACATTTTTATAAGGTCTGATTGACCGATCGTTTGATCGATTGATCGAATTTTGATCGATCGATACAATGGATACCGTTATTCTCATTTCGTCGCACCGTAGATGTTAGGGTTAAGATTTGACAACACGTATGACCACCTCAAGAGCTGATCCAACTGCTGGTATCTAGCCCTTATCAAGGTCGAGCTAATGACATGCGGGTCGACGTCTGACGCCGCAGGGATGCCACCGGAAAATCATGCCTTAGCCGTTTCGTCTCGGGTGAATGGGAGAAGACGAAGCATTTTGGGTCGAGCCATGTCGGCCCGGGCCCAACCCGTCTCTGAGCAGGTTTGTCCATTTTCGCGGAGAACTCAATTGCGCGGGGCCCACTCTGACTGCTGAGCGTATGAGAATGCGTCGCGTGTTGCATGGTGGAGCCCGCGCTGAATTCTTCTGCCCGAGATAGTGGGTCCCACTCATGGCGCCTCCGCCAATTATGCTATGCCGCGCGTATAATGGAGGGTCCCGTCGTCTTATTAACTGAAAAATAAAACAATAAACAAAAAATTAATTAAAATAGAATTAGCAAAATAAATATACATATATAGTTTAATTCAAAACTTTAAGTATCCCTAATTAGACAAGTACATATCCAAATTTAGCAAATAAATACATCATTTTTATCAGAAAAATACTAAAAAATTATTGATCCATTTATTTTGCTGTAAGACTAATATTTCAACTAGTCACATTTAGGGTTTAATTGATGTGCCATAAATGGGTCAAAACTTCATTTAACCATAATTTTGTGTGTGTTTACCCAAATATACCCAATATGGGTCTCAAAATAATCAAAAAGCCTTAAAGATTAACCTAGTAATGTTTATTTTGCTGTTTGGATTAAATTTAGACTAATCACATTTAGGACATAACCCTAATTAGGTCAATTAGCCCTAGAACTTCAATTGACCATAAGTTGGTCCATTTAGCTCCAAATTAGGCGATCCAAATATTCATTTAAATCAAAAAAACCTAATTTACAGTAAACTATAAAAATATTTAGGATCCAAGGGTTAGATTTCTTAATTAACCCTAATTACTCTAAATCTTGATTAGTGAATATTAGCAAGTTTAATGATCCAAATTGAATAATTCAAGTTTCAAAAAACTCCTATAGTAGATTAAAACTTAGCTGTGTAATTGGTTTAGTGATCTTGTGATTAATTTCACTAATCACTCATTAATTATACTAAACCCTAATTATTAACCCTAGAAATTATATTGGCTATAACATAGCCAATACATATAAGAATTTGATGGTTTTAGGTTCTATAGAAACCTTAGGACATAACCTTTAACAAACTAATAGAAAGTTTTAGTGTCATTAGGGTAAAATTACTAATTTACCCTTATAGGTCAAATTCCTTAATTTGACCTTATAAGGCTTAATACTTGACTAAAATTAATGAACTTACTGTCTAAACTCATAGTAGACAGTAAGTAACTATACCATTTCAATAAGTTTTAGAATTAAGCCCTAATTCATAAAAGATGAAATTTAGACCCTTAAGTAGGGGCAAAATGATTATTTTGCCCAAATTTAGGCTTAAACATCTTAAAACCTTAAATACATTCTTAAAACCTTAAAATAAGTAATATAACTGATTTGAACTTATTTTATAATATTTAAATTCCTTAAAATGACATTTTAGAAAAAACCCTAAAAATGACCTAAAATTCTCTAAGTCCTAAATTAAGTCTCATAAGGTGAATTTAGTTCACCTTATGCCTCCTTTAAGTTAAATTCATCATAATAGTTGTTAAGAAAAATCAAACCTAAGGTTTTATTATTCTCTTAAGGTTTTCCTTCAAACTTTAGGATCTTAATTCCTTAAGATCTAGTTTAAAAATTATGTTAGAATTCATCTATTAAGTAATTGGGTTCTTAATAGATGAAACCATGGTTTTATAATTTTCTAGATTTCATCTTTTATTTATGATTATTTTATATTTAAACTTTAGAATTAATATTAGAGATCCATCTTATTAGGCTTGATTTTACTTAATAAGATAGCCTTAATAATAGCTCATGAGATGTGGGCTTAACTTTAAACCATTAGGATTAAAACCTATTAGATTAAGAAGTTAAAATCCAATACTTAGATTTTAACATCTTAATCCCCCAATTTTGATTCATATTAATTAAGATTGGTTTGGGATTCAAAAAAATCATTAATTAGGATGTTTAATTTGTTATTTTAACTTAATTAAGCATCATGTGATTTATAAGTATTAGAACTTTATTAGTTCTAATATTCTTTTGACTTGTATGCTCAATATTCTGGATTTATACTCGATAGCTGGATATTGAAGATCCTAAACTTGTATAAGTTCAGATTAGTTAGAATGTCTTAAATAGAAAACAAAGTGATATCATAAGTATTATTTAGTGCTATTTTATATACATTGAACATTGTATGCTATGCTTCCCTTTATTTTGGACTTCTTTATATTTGGATACATTGCATTAAATATAGAATATTAGATGATTATTTCTATGTTGACTTTGAATTCATATAGCATTTCATATTTTTAGAAAGAAATTTGATGGAAAAATAGCCTTACTAAACTTGAGGAGATATGTCTTTTTAGTCTGCCATTTAGTATGACTTTACTTTAGGATAGCTTTTGTGCTATGACTACTCTCCTAGTGCCTGTAGTTTTGGGCTAGGACTACTTTCCTAGTGTTTGTTGCTTTTTTTTGAACTAGGACTACTTTCCTAGTGCCTGTTGTTTCTGACTAGGACTACTTACCTAGTGTATATGGGACTACTTTTCCAGATGTTTAGCAATACTTTTTAGATGGAATTAACCTTAATCTGGGACTACTTTCCAGATATTTAGCAGTTACTTTTCAGATAGAATTAACTTTAATCTGGGACTACTTTTCCAGATAAGTAGATGGACTTTACTTATGGCAGGATTAAGTATGAATATCTCACATTTTGCAGTTACTTTTTAGTTACTTCATTTGTCTTACAGTCACTTTGCAGTTGCCTTTTTGTTACTTTACAGTTTTGACTTACTTTGTCTTATAGTTCAGTACATTTTTTATTATATTTTCATTTTCTGCAATTTTTTTGTACTTACAGCTTTGTATATTCATTATACCCTTCAGCAGCTTACTTTTACTTTTAGCATAATAGGATGTTAGAGTTTTATTTTCAATTCTGTACTTTTAGTTTAATTGTAAATCAGCATGTCTTAAATTGATCATATATTTAGGAATTTTTCTTGTGTTTAGTAGGTTTCTTTATGTATTACTTAACCTTTTTTGCAGCTTGAGTTGAGGTATGTGCTTACCTCATATCTTGTTTGAGTTATAATTATATTAATTATAGCTTTGTTACCTTTCTTTGATGCTTTACTGCTCCTACGTTGCTTAGTATTGTGATATCATTATAATTTAATAATTTACAGCCTAATATGTACTTAGATATTTTATCTAACTAAATTTTTCTTTTGTTGGTTGGGGCCCTATCATTGTGAAATCGATAATGGTAGATTCTGAGCTGTTCGAGGTTGTAGGACCTTCTAGAGATCCAGTTCAGGAGGAACAGCATGCAGTAGAAGACCCATAGTTGTTTTCTTTTATTTGTGAGGACCGAGAGACTTTATTTATCGTTTCTGCATAAACTTTAATGTTGTTTTGTAATAATACAAGTCTAAACTACTTTACTTTTTATGCTTATGTATTTTGAGATTGTATAGTTCTTACTTGGATCGTACGGATGTTGTATTTGTCTTTCTTTCGCACTCTAATATTATATAGTATGCTCATTTCAGTGATTGTTCCCTTTGCTGCTCTTTCTCTTTTATGGCATATCTTCCCTTAGCATTTGATTAAGAAGGTCCATTCCTTAATCTGAATGTTAATTGAAGGTTTGCCAAGTGACGACCACTCCTTAATCCGGATGATTAGGGGGCGGCCTGCCACAACGCATCTTGGCGCCATTCATCTAATGGCTCGTATCACCTGCGTCGAGATTAAATCCTAAGCGTTAGATCGATCGAGTGCATCCGACGGCTAATATCTTATCCACGATTAATCGTTTAAGTAGTCCATCTCAGCCTTCTAATCCCAATGGTTCCATGATCAGACGGCTCCCAGCACCTTGAGCACTGTGGATCTTCGTCCACCTCTCGCCTGTCGCTCGTTGGTCCCCCCCCCAATAGCCCGATCCTTCCAGCCCTCATGGTGGTACTGGAAGTGTCCCGATATTCCTCTTCTACCCTCGGCGCAATCATCTGTCGGTGGTAATCTCCCCAATGTGCCCCTAACCGTTGGGCCAAGCATCTCCTTCATCCCAAGCCATGCCATGATTCCTGAACTCTGGAATCCACCCCTAGTGCTCCATTAGACCTATAAATACCCCCAGGACCTCCCAGTGAGTCCCTTTGCTATCTGTGAATCCCCAATAGACAAGCCGAAGTCCTCTGAAGCTTCCATCATCTCGACAATTTCTCGGCATTCCCGAAGCTTAGAACCACTGATAGAGGGTCCGTCTGGTGTTCAGACTACCTGCAAACTTGCGTCTGCTACTTGGGAAGCTCCAGCTCACCTCAAATCCTCTCGGCCGTGCCTGCAACCTCGACTTCAGGTACAGCCTTCTCCCACTGTGGCGACCGGGGATCGAAGTTCGAGAGTCTTTAAAGAACAATCCATCTCAATTGAAAATATATACATTTTTATAATTCAAAAAGGACATAATAAATAATAAAAGTCTATAGTCCATTTATACATAGAGCCAAAACATATATGAAAATTTATAGTCTATAAAATAAAATATTTACATTCTCCTGCTTTTGTATTTCTTCTCCTTTTTAACTTGGCAGATCTTCTAGATTTTTAATTGTCAAAACTTGAAAAATTCAGTTTACCAGTCAGGTAGGAGTACGCAAATTGTTCTTATAAGAATAAATCTAGCATCCTATAATAGGCATGAATCAAGTATGAAAATGACTGAAAATTTGCATAGAAAATAAAGTAATTTCCAAATTCAATTTCTGCCCTGCAAGTTAGTTGTGAAAACTAATATATATGAAATAAATTCTATCAAAAGCATTTGTAACAATAAGTCGAGTCCGTAGACTCCTGAGCCCAAATGGGTAAACCCATAGGCATAATCTGTAGGAAGCTTATCTCGCCACCCGTCGGTTGCTTACTCAAAATAGGAACTGATGGTGTGTCTTTCCTCTGGATTTGCCTACTTCCTACAAAGGGCTAAATCCCTCCATATAACTCCTAGGGGCTGCTAGCTGGCCCAATCTGTACAGATTCCAGTGTTGCGTTCCACCCTCCAAAGATATACATCACAAAAAAAAAAAATATATATATATATATACTGTGTTTCATTCTTTTTGTTACATGCTATTTGATATAAATCTTTTATAGATTAAAATGTGGTAAGCAATGTAAATAATACTCAAATGGAAAATGGCTCAAATAAGAATACTGAAATAAGACTTATAAGTAAATTTGCGTACCTAACTTGTTTTGATAAAATCAACCAAATTTAATTTCTTTGATCTGCCAAAATAATTTAATTCATAAATTTAATATTTTATATTTTTTTGTAATGATAATAAATTGAATATTTTGAATTATTTTATTAAGCTATTTATTTATTATGCTTTATAAGGTCAAATTGGGAATTTGACCTTATAAGGGCATTTTAGTAATTTAACCCTTAATAAAATAAAATTTTTGTTAGTTTATTGTAGATTATGTCTTAAGGTTTTCATAGAACCTAAAATTATTCAATTCTGATATGAATTGGCTAAGTTATAGCTAATCTAATTTCTAGGGTTAATCATTATGGTTAAATGTGATTAGTGAGTAATTAGTGAATTTAGTTACAAAATTATCAATCTAATTATATATTTAGGTTCTAATTTACTTTATGAGTTATTTAAGACTGAAATCACTTAATTTGGATGATTAGGTTTGCTAATATTCACTAATCAATTTTTAGAGTAATTAGGGTTAATTAGGAGATCTAATCGTTGGATCGTAAATATTTTTGCAGTTTACTGTAAATTAGTATTTTTTGATCTAAATGGATATTTGGATCACTTAATTTGGAGCTAAATTGACTAACTTATGGCCATTTGAAGTTTCAAGGGTTAAAGGTTTAATTAGGGTTTGATATTTTGTGATATTTTTGTATTAAATTAATACCCTAAATGTCACTATGTGATTTAATAATCTTACAACAAAATAAATTACATCTTTAAATTCCTTATATTTTTCTAATAAATTTGATATATTTATTTGTATAATTTGGTTAAATATTTTAGGAGTTAATTAAGTTTAAAGTTTTGTAATTAATGGAATTATGTTATTGTGAATATTAAATATTTTTGATTTAAGATAATTAATCCTGTATTTAATTGTATTTATTTAATAAAATTACTAAATTATTATTTATTATTAATTATTTACTTTTATTTTCTATTTATGTAAATATACATATAACTTTAGGAAATAGAAAATTTGAAATATTTATATAAGTATTATGATGATTTATTAAATATAAGTATTATATATTTATCTATTTGTTATTATTATAAATTATATATATATATATATATATATTAATTACTATAATTATTTTTATGATTTACTTAATTTATTATCAGAATTGATTATAATGAATATTGTATTTAAATATTATTAATTAAATATTTTGTTCAATAATATAGATCTTCTGTTTATTTTATGTATTCATACTTAACTGCATAATGTATTAATGTTTCTCATTCAATTAATATAAAATGACATTTTATATATATATTTATAATGTTTTTCTGCAGGTGGGCCCTACGCAGCAGTTTGGATCAGACTAAGGCATATCTCGAGGCCACGTGTCGCATCGTGGTTCCTCCACGGGATGCAGACAGGCCCACTTACTGCTGCAGATTTTGACACGTGGACGATGGAGAGGACGACAGCGCACAGGCGGGGGTTTCGGTAGTGCTAGTGATTCGAACCGGCACTCATTTAGACCGGTCGAACCGGTTCCCAGTTCGAGGACGCTTCGTCTCCTGCAAACCCTTGCGAACTAGGGTTTGCGATGGAGCCAAAAAGGATGATCGCGATGTCGATCATCCTTAAAGATTCGATCTTTATCGATCATCTAAAAGCAAGATAGGATAGGAAGTACCTGTTCGGGATAGATTGCAGACAACTCTAGGGTTAAATCTCCAAGTCACTCGGTCTCTTTGTGTTTGATTTGTGCAGATTGGGAAGATAGGCTGATGGGGAACTTAAATAAGGGTTTTAAGCGGTCGGTTGAGGCTGAGGAGGCTTCATCTGGCGGGCTCGGCGCCGCATGTGCTCTGCTGTGGACACGCGGAGCCCTATCGCTTGCGAATGGAAGAGACGGTCTCTCGACCGTCGATCTTTCGATCGGACGGTTCGAGAGAGCCGTCAGATCTAACTGGAGAAACATATAAATTTGGACGGCGTTACCTTAAAAGAGACGGCGCTGTTAATATATAATTAATTATATAATTATTTAATTTAATTTAATCAATTTAATTAATTAAACTTAACTTAATAACTATGTCCCAAAAATTTTAAAAATATCATTCCTATCTAATTGAGGTCTTCTGAACACAATGGTGCACTCGGATTTTTGATCCGACGAGTATTTAATTATTCGAATTTTCAGGTATTTTAAATAATATTAAAATATTCGCCAAAAATTTAATGACTTCCAAATACCTTCAAAACTTCACCCCTAGCTAATTTGGGGGTGGTGAACGTAATGGCAAAGTCAAATTTTCAATCTGAGGTTAAAATTATTTAAATATTAATAAACAATTGAAAATGAAGTTTTGGTATTTTACACCCAATGAACTTCTTAAGTTCAGTTCTTCATTCTGCCTCTAGATGTCGTCTAACTAGCCTTAGCCACTTAGGAAACCAGTCGTGATTGTCACCCGGGTTTGAGCTAGCTCTAATCGATCGTATCGATCGATCGAGCTAGCGGCCGACCCATGGCTGAGTCCGAGTAAGGACCCAGAGATCGGCTGCACCCCAGGTTATGAAACCTTGGGGTTCAACTCACCTCACCTCACTGATGGTGTAGGGATTGAACCCCACCTGTTTAGTAACTTTTATGAGGAGAATTATCCCCTCACAGTGAACCCTAATCAGCTGAAAATTAGAAGTCTCGGTGGAGTAGCCATCCAGTGTTCTGGTCCGTCCCAGTTAGGGCTTCCAGGTTCAATCGACATGCCTTGACCTCCTTAAGGTGTGGCGATCGAATGCTGGTCATGGCGTGGCCTTTTGATGGTGAATTTGGCGTCTCAAGGTACCCTCCTGCGAATGTCTGCGAAGAAGGTATCGGGAATGAAGGCACTAGCACATTGGGTCGGGCTAGCCCAGGCCCGCGCGGTGCGACAGTGCCAGTCCAATCGGGCCCCGCTCTGACCCGAGCGGTCTAATAATCGGGCCGGGTTAATTAAATGAATTTGGAATTATTTTTCTTCTGTTAATTCCTGGATAAATAAATTTAATTAATTCCTTATGATTCTATTTTAAATAAAAATATATAATAAACTACTTAAATAACTTTAGTAATACTTGTCCAAATGATATGATTCAATATACCATTTTAATTAGAAAAATACAAGGAATAATAATATAAAATAAGATCTAACAGTTAGATCTTAAATAATTGCCTAATCTTTCTCTATTTTTATTTAAATTATAATAAATTTATTTATTATCCAAAAATGTTGATTAAGGTTTCTGATTGCTCATGAGACCATATAGAACCTATGTAGACCATTAAAAGTAATTTAAGATCTTTAATTTTTCTAATCACCCCTTAACTACCCTAATTTGAGATTAGTGAATTAAGCCTTAGATTAACCTCTGATTTTGATAAATCTAGTTCCTAATGCTTTATTAAGTATAGTAGAGCTTTTAAATATATTTGGACCATTCTAGTATGCCCAAATTTTCTTAATCACCTTAATTGGCTTTAAAATGTGATTAGTGCTAATTAGGTTATCAAAACCTAAGATAAGTGTGTATCCTACTTCATTAACTAATATGAAACTCATTAAAACAGACTTGGATCAATTTGGATGAGTAAATCTTAAAATCTCATTTTTTTGGCCTTAAGAGGGGTATTTTGGTCATTTTGACCAAAATGTGTTTAAGTACTCTTAAACCTTAGAATTCTCAATTAAAGTAATAATAATCAATAATGTAATGTATTAATATCAATTGCTAAGTGGTATCATTTCTTGAATGAATCCTAGTGTTAAACCTTAAAATTCTTCTTAAGATCTTAAGTGATCTTTAGACCCTTTATAAAAGACTTAGCTTAAATTAATGTTAAAGTTTCTAATCCTAGCTATCCTTGTTCATAAATTATAGTCTCAATGAAAGTATAAGCAAAAGATTTAAAGAACCCAAAACTTAGACTTATTAGTTTAGATATAAGTGATCAGAACTTCAGATCTTAGATTTTAGATCTTAGACATTAGACTTTAAATCTTCTAATTATATTGAATTACCTTTATTTAGAATTCATTACTTGATTAACTATATTAACCCTTTTGAAACCTTCCTTGTGGGTATAGGATTGATTCAATCTATAGAATAACATAATTATCCTAAAGATTGAATATAGATCTTATATTCTTAGTTCTTAGTTAATTAGTTTATCTTATAATTAGTAGAGTGACATTTCAATTAAGATCTTAGTTTCTGAATTCTTCAGCTTATAAGATTCCTTATCTTTAATTTAAGTTTTAAGTGTGAATCCTAGATCCTTATTAGGATATTACATTGGATTCAGGATTTGAATGCCAAAGTTTTGAACACCAAAGTGGAGTTTGTATTCAGAATCCTTAATCTTCATTTACTTAATCAAGATTTGGGTTATGAGAGGAAAATAATAGCTATTAAGTCATTGAATTATTTACTTTGAATCTTTATAGTCGTCATATGATTATGAATTAGAACTTGTTAAGTTTTAATGTTAACATTAAGGTCGTGAATCTGAGATTATACTTGATATGTGGATATTGGAGATTATAAACTTGTATCTTCTCAGAATAGTTAGTTGGATAAATTAGAAAACAATAGATATCACATAAATCTAGATTGAGTCTCTTGCTTACTTTGACTTTGATTGTTTTGCACACCTTGAATATTGAGCATTGTTCCTTGAGCATAGTAGGTAAACTTAGGATATGGAAGATATATCATAAGTTAGTATTTGAAATCATAGCATTTCAGTTCTTTCAGTGCTTTTAATTAATAAAGTATGTCCTAGCTTAGTCTGTCTCTTCAGTTCTAGTTTTGTTATAGAATAGACTCTAACCTAGCTCTGCGAATGTCTAGGAGGATACATGTCTTATTCTATAAGTTCAACTCAGACCTAACTTTGCAGAGGCCTATGATGGATACATGTTGAACTTTCAGTTCAGAGGTCCTGTATGGCCTGTTTCTGTTATGACAGTATTATGTCTTAGGTTTACTCCTACTTCAGTTCAGTTTTCAGTATTTATTTTGGTTTTCCACATTCTTTAGTGGCCTTACCTTAGTGCTTGGCTTGCTTTGCCACATATTTTAGTGGCTTTACTTTTTTCTCATTCATGTACTTAGTTTACATTTGCTGCATGCCTCAATGGCCTTTTACATATTAATCTGCATGCTTATATAAATACTCTTAATGATTAGTATTAAATATTGGCATGTTTAGGATGCTAGAATTATATATTATTTCAGCACTTGTGTTCCTTATATACTTAGCATGTATCCATGTGATCATAAGTATGTTAGGATCAGATTTATTTCAGTAGTTACAAATATTTTGCTCTTAGCCTCACCATGTCTAGTTGATGTATTATATGTTATTTTTACATTCTTGTTGATTAGTTTATGGCTATCCCATTCTTTGTAGCTTGAAGCACCTTATAATGCTTACATATTTAAAACCTTTAAATATGATATCTTAAAAATTCAGTTTATTTAAATAGCCTAAAATGTACTTAGACAATTATCTAACTGTAACCTCTTTCTTTTGTTGGATGGGGCTCAGGCATTTGTAATACTGATAAATGTCAAATTTGGAGCTGTTTGTTGGTAGTGCTGCAAAAGAGGAACTGGTGCAGGAGGAGGATCTTCCCACTGCTGTTTAGTTAGATTTTCTTTCTTGCAGTGAGATCTTGAGAGATCCTTACTTTCATTTAATTTAGTTTGTAATAATTAAATTCTGGATGTATTTACTTTTCTGCATTTGATTCGAGTTACTATTTCTTTTACTCTCTTATATTATGTGTGATATGGATGTTATATTATACTGTTTCTTGCTTCCACTACTTTAATTTTTATTAATGTATATTCACAGTTTCAGGTGACAAGTCTTTGGCTTAAGGCAGGTTGGGTCTTACCTGACTTTACTTAAGTTAGGGATTTGCCACAGTTAGAGCACCGTACTCTCCATGTTTATATATCAGTATTAGCATGGCCGCGGGAAAGTACGGAGCCCCATAGTGCCTTTCGACCTCCTTCCAAGAAGGAGATGACAGCAGGATAAGTCTTTAGGCCTCCTACCGAAAGGAAGGAGGGGCGGCGCCTCTCGGCCATGGATGAGAAGGAGTCGTCGACTCCAACCGAGAGGAAGGAGAAGGAGCCCGTTGTGATTTATATGAGAGGAAAAGGAACTATCAAAAAATTAGGTTTAAGGTTTTGTATATACTTAATTAGGTTGTTGAGAGCCACTCGATTAAGATCGAGTGGTTAAAAACCACTGCAAATTTTCAAGTTTAATTGAATGATCAAATGAACTCTAAAAATTATGAACTTAGTATCGAAATGACCGTCTCAACGAGACCAACGCACGCATCTAAAAATTATTTAATTTTGACGAGTAATTTATTTTATATTAATTTTTAAGTAAAAAACTTTGAAAATTAATTACAATAAATCGGGAGTTTGAAAATTAGCGAAACTTAAAACACAGCATCCTCATATGATGCTTAACTTAAATATTCAAAAATTTCCAAATTATAATTTATATTTTTCATATTATTAGCCTTCGAAGTTTAAACTTTACGAATTTATTTAGGATAATCCGGGATCCCAAACGTGCTCAAACTTTCGTAGTAGGATCTGCTCAATTTGCATTATAAGAAGATATTTTTATTTAATTTTTATTTTACTTGAATTAAAATCCTAATTTCAACAAAATTTTCGGAACAACACTCCTAGCTAATTTGGAGCTACTAAGTCCAATGGCGGACTTCGTTTTCGATTCTGAGGTCTAAATAATTTAGGCATTCTCAGAATTATTAGAAAACTAGGAAATGCTGGAAATCGACAAACAATTTCTAATTCACACAAATATTGAAATGGAAACTCATAATACTATTATATGACTAATAGAAAAAGATTAGAGTCAATTAGGTCACTAATTGATAGGCAACAACATTAGGGTTATTACAATTTTAGACGAATTTGAACATGATTATGAGTGATAGCGAAGAGGTATAAGTTATTTTAATTATATAATTTTATGTTATATTGTGAAATAAATTTGGCTTATATTATATTGGTATATCATTTTGTTGATGAATACATGCTAGAATGACTACATGTTATTTTGTTTGATGTTTAATTATTTTTGCTATATTTTTTAATTATAATATAATAATTTTCTTATATTTTATCGATTTGATCCCCAATAACCAGAGAGCTCATTGTCATGGCTCCTTAATGTGAAATCAAATTTCTACAATATGTGGCTATATTAAGAGTCTATATTCATCAACCAGCCAACGTCTGGGATCAATATCAACAATGATCGCAAGTGGGCATGGGTCCCTTGTATGTCTGATAAGGCATTACTGACCATGGCCAATGGGCGCTTTAGGAGGGCACATGAACACTGTGGGTTTGAACATATATTAGAATAAGATGTGTGCATGTTGCATGACAAAAATGGTGGTCAATTCATGCCCATGCACATACATCGTTTCGTGTTGTAATAAAAACATCAAAATAACCTACAAGTTGTAGGGCGTGGCAGGTCAAGACTACTCTAGTATGTGGAAAGCATGACGATGGGGCAAGATGCGAGATGCATGGATGTCATCAGGGACAAACTGTCATATGCAAACAACATGATGTGGTATTGTGACCAAGAATGTGATATGGCACATGTTGACACAGCGGTAGGCTAGTGCAAGGGCAGGTTGAGGCACATTGCAAGTTATTGCTTGAGCACCGTAGAAGGCTTGCTCGACAGGCAATGCATGGTTGGTGGCCTACATGGCCAACACATGGTAGCACATTATACCAAATTTTATTAAATTCAGGTTTATGCTTACCACTCAAATATTTAAAAACCACTCATAAAATATATGAATTATTGATTTTACCCACAACACATAAAACTTGAAAAAATGCACCAAAATTACCACAAATTTTAACGTCAACGACATCTACGACAACAGTGGAGACGAACAAATTTCACATTATTGAGGTGCCAACGTCACCTGTAAATAAATTTCAAAAAAGATTCTACAACATTTTTAACTAAAATAGGGAAAGTAACTTTTATTGCATCCAATATAAACGACAATTTGAATCCACCCATTTAGTTGGGGAAATAAGCTTATCAAAATAATTAAGAATCAATTCCATTTGAATACATGGTTCATCGATCCTGAAATCATAACTTATCTCCTTTGACATGCGGTGCGAGGGGAGGAGACAACGAGGTGTTGGCAGATTCAAGACAGGCCGGAGGATGGAGTGCATTTTATTATAGGATTCAAAACCTTGAATGCTATAACATTTGGTAGCGTTGGTTGTCACGTTGGTTGTCACGAGGCAATATATCGAGTGATCAGCTCATCTCATTCGTCACCGTAGCTGCGTCGTCATCCTAGCTGCGAGACATGGTGTAAAAAAATGATAGTTTTGATGTATTTTAAAAATGTAAATATTATACAAGTAAAAATTGAATAAATATACAAATATTAGAGGGTATGTGAATTAAAATCTCAATTAAAATTTCTCTGACATGTTTTTTGAATGTACGAGCTTATATGTAATTTTCCCCAAACAGTTGCTCCTCTTCCTCCGCCAGGACCTGAATGCAGCCAGAACCCTCGGCGCATGATAGTGGTCCCACAGCGGTGCAAGATAGGACCTTCCGCGCACTCATCTTCTCTCTCCTCCCAAGCTCATTTTTTCCCTATACACAGCCCATCGCACGCTCGCCATGCCTTTTTCCGTTTCTTGCCTCCAATTGTTCCCTTTTTATCTCCGTCGGTCGGGTCACGCGTGCTGCTGTCGCTTGCCTTTGCTCCCTTGCCCTTCTTGTTCTTCGCTCTCGTTTCCGTCGTTCGACGGCGACGCAGTGGGGAAGTCTGGTTAGGGCTTCTGTACGTGTATTTCCGTTTTTGTTGCTCTTATTCTTCCTTCGCCTACCGTACGCGTGGGTTGAAGGCAAAGACGATCATGGATCCGCGCCGAGGCAATAAGAACGGACTTTCCTACTCGGATCTCTTCAATCTTGAGGTTACCCTCCGTTTTCCCTACTGTGGTTGGGGGTGCACGGGCTTTCTATAGACCAGGAACGCTGCCCTTTTTCTAGGCTACGTTCTGGGTTTTCCAGCCTTTTGGCTGTAGTTTACAGATGGCCATTGTTTTGTGCCAGTATTAGTTATACTAGATTCTTAAAAGTTTAGTTGGCCGTAGTTTGATTACTTGTGCGATGAATGCAAACGTTCTGAGAATCGTTATTTTTGTTCCTGTAATTTGTTTAGTTTTTATTTTCATTAAGATTTAAGGTGCTTTAATTTTACTAATTTCTAAACTTAATTTGCTCTTCCTTTTATTTCAATGCAGTCCTTGACGAACTATCAACTCCCACGACCTGATGATTTTGATATTTATAGCAACAGTAGTCAGGATGATAGTAAGGATAGCCAAGGTTTGTATTACTTTATGCTGTTATCCATATCTCAAATAGTTATTCTTTTGTGTTTCTGGTATATTTAAATTTACTTTGATCACTGCTGTATGCTTTTTATTTTTTCAAATATGGTTGTTTTGTTAATTAATTATGTTTGGGTATCAGGACCAACAACCATGATGGATCAGTCTAATGGTTCTGTAATTGACAGGCCTCTTGACATTACAAGGAGGCTAAATAAGGTGATGTTTGATTCTGAAGGTGGTTTGGAATCTTTCATACGAAAAGAGCCTGAGGACAATGAAGAAGATGGCGATAACTACGGAACTGGAATCTCTGATGAACATTATCGTTCAATGCTCAGTGAACACGTGCAGAAGTACAGGAGGGTGAAACTTAAAGAATCTTCCACAGCTTCAGTTTCAAATCGAATGGCAGTGCCTATTTCTAAAAGGAGCCGTTGCTTGAAAGGGGGGAAAATGTCCAATGAACCCTTAGTTTCTGTCAAGGAGGAAGCAACATTTCGTGAAATTGATATGTCTCCTGAATGTGATGAAGCTGATTTTGATTTGGACTATGGGGAAAGCAATAGGTGTGCTTTCTCCTTGGATTCTTCTTATTTGGATATTGGGGAGGGAATTACATATCGTATTCCTCCAACTTATGATAAATTGTTGGCTTTGTTTAAGCTACCAAGTTACTCAGACATAAGAATAGAAGAGAATTTTCTTAAAGGAACTTTGGATTTACGGTCTCTAGCAGCTATGATTGCTTCTAACAGGAGACATGAAGGTCAAAATCATGGGGGATTGGGTGAACCTCAGCCTCAATATGAATCACTGCAAGCCAGATTAAAGGCTCTTTCATCAAATAACTCAAATCAAAATTTTACTCTTAAAGTTGATGTTAGTTTTGATCCTCACTCAATTCCTGAAGGTGCAGCTGGTAGGATTCGAAGGTTGATTATGTCAGATTCTGGCACCCTGCAGCTTTATTATGTTAAAGTTATTGAAAGAGGCGATACATACGAGGTGAATTACTCCCAAATTCTTAAGTTATACTATTTCTTCTAATGTTGCTTAGGGGTACTATTTATGGTATGTTTCAGATTATTGAACGCAGTTTGCCTAAGAAGAAAACAGTGAAAAAAGATCCTTCTGTGATTGAGAAAGAGGAGATGGAAAAAATTGGGAAAGTTTGGGTTAACATTGCAAGAAGAGATATTCCCAAACATCACAAATTTATAACAAGTTTGTTCCGTAAGCAAATAACTGACGCCAAACGCTGTTCGGAAACGTGCCAACGAGAGGTATCATTATTTAGGCTGAATTTTTTATCTTATAAGCTGTTCACTGTTTTATTCTTCTGTGATAGTTAATTATTCTTATATCAGCCATCATATTTTGTACCATCTCTTTAATGGTTTGCTTGCGCTTCATGCCTCTGACGCTCTAAGTCTTTTAGGTAAAACTAAAAGTTAGCAGGTCGATCAAGCTGATGCGAACGGCCCCAATTCGCACTAGGAAGCTTGCTAGAGACATGTTGATATTGTGGAAAAGAATAGATAAAGAGCAGGTGAACTTATTTTATTGTTTTAAATTGCACTACATTATGTAAATTTTGCATGCTCTTTGTGATGATATTAATATTTTGTCAATTGGTTTATTCATCCACTTTTAAACATATGAGTGCATTCTTCTGGAAGCAGTGATTCTATGCAATCAAGGGTAGTGTATTTGTAATTCTCATGGAATGGAAATGTAGTCACATTTTAGTTAATCAAGTAACCTGTGCATATGTATGAATTATATCGTGCTTGCATAACATATTTGCTTCCCTCTGGTTTAGAAAGCATTGTGTGGAGCATGGTCACAACTTAAAACATGAATACAGTATGCCACCGATTTGACAACATTGATAATTTGTAATAAGGTGCATCATACTACACATTATTTCTATATTTGCATGATTGAGTGCATTTACATCATTTATGGATGTGTTACCTGTGAAAAGGCATTTAGCACATTTATCGCCATATTCTTTACAATTAAGAGGCAATGTTGGATATTCATACCTTCTACTAGATTATGATCTTTTCAACATGGCTACTATAAGGCTGCTGCAAGTCTCACAGTGCATGATGGTTGGAGCATTGAATTGACTTTTATGAACTTTTTACATTTTAAAATAAATGATAGAGCAACATCTCATGGTATTTGGGATTAGTTTGGTTCAATCATGATTTACACTTACTGCATTGAAACGTCTTTTAAATTGAGCTTAAATCATTTAAAAACAATAGTTAAATAATTTGGGTATTTATTTAGCTTTTATGCATCAATCTTTATTTACCAGACTTACTACATATTGATCAGAATGAACATGTTTTTGACTGGTTTGCTTGATGACAACATATGCATTTGTCATTTGCACGGCAGATATTAAAAACTTTTTTTTTCTTAACTAAAATTTTGACTACACCGAATTGCATTTTGGAATGCATCAAAGATGTAATCACACAAAACAGCTTTTTCAAATTGTTTAGATAAGGCTAATACTGCATATAATTATGTCTAGTCACCTATTTATTGATACAATAAACCTCAGTTTTGTATATATTGGCTATATGGAGTTTCCATTCTTCACAGGCAATGTATATGAGGTCAGCCCTAATTTTTTGGAAAGTGAATTAGTGAGTAAATGTTGAGTTTAATGTTTATTTTGTTGATGTAATAGCTTTTGTTGTAGAAGCATTCTTAGGATTGAATTGACTGATAATGTAGGAAGTTTATTTATGGAATTATGCGATAGGGATATGCCGTTCATTCATTGGTTATAGATTGTTGTAACGCATGTCACAGTTTTTGTTTGTATTTGATCTATCTTTTGTTGAAATTTGAGTTTGTGCAGTGGTATTCTATTCTCAATTTCTTCGATGTTGTTATGTTCCTATGTGTTTGAAAATACTGGTATTTGTACTTGAATTAAAAATTAGTATTTTCTGATTTTTGTATGGCGGTATTGCTATGTTTGCAACATTTACAAAATGATTGCATGACAAGGACAACTACTTGTGCGTAATGCTTACTAATTCTTATGTGATCTATATAAAGCAAAAGTAAATTGCTTACTTTGATCTCAAGAAATTTGCTTGCAAGCTGTTCGTGTATTTAAGTGTCTGATGTTTGTTACAACATAACTTCTAAAAATTGAACATCTGGAGTTTATTGTGCAGGCAGAGGTAAGAAAAAAGGAGGAACGAGATGCTGCTGAAGCTTTGAAGCGTGAAGAAGAACTTCGAGAAGCAAAGAGGCAACAGCAAAGGCTCAACTTTTTATTATCTCAAACTGAGCTCTACAGCCATTTTATGCAGAACAAGGCTTATTCACAACCGACTGAAGCTTTAGCTGGGACAGAGGGTGAAGACCAAGAAATGACATCAAGTGAGGATATTAAATCCAGGGATGAAGAGGATCCTGAAGAAGCTGAATTAAAGAGGAAAGCTCTTAAAGCTGCACAACATGCTGCATCACAGCAAAGAAAGTTAACAGATGAATTTGACAGTGAATGTATGCGGCTTAGGCGAGCTGCTGAACCTAAAGATTCTGCAAATCAATCATCATTTATGGGATCTTCAAATATAGATCTTCTGCACCCGTAAGCTTAAAGAACTTTAATAACAACTAATAAGCATGTTGATGGAAGAGGATGAACATTCTGCTTATATATGTGATTAACTGAATAACTTGAAACCCGACTTTCATGATCCCATTTAAGTTTTGTTTCTAAAATTTTACTTTTATAGAACTGAATAAGACTTTTTTTTAATTACAGATCAACAATGCCTGTTAAATCTTCAGTGGAAACGCCAGAGCTGTTTAAAGGCACTCTTAAAGAGTATCAGTTAAAAGGATTGCAGTGGCTTGTTAATTGTTATGAGCAAGTAATCATTATTAAAATGCATTGTTATGTTAGTGCATTTTGTAGAATATGAGCTTTCTTTAATTTTCATTGCGCTATTCTGTGAAGGGCTTAAATGGTATCCTTGCTGATGAAATGGGCTTAGGAAAAACCATTCAGGCCATGGCATTTTTGGCTCATCTAGCAGAGGTTGGTTTTTATTTTAAATGATTTTAATGTGTTTATTTTGATCTGTTCCAAAGACTAACCAGCTTTTCTATTGTACTGAGTGCTATTTGATTTGATTTAAAGCATTTCAAATAAGTGTGAATGCAGAGTAAAGTGGGCTTAGTGTGTTCTTATTGCAGTTGTTTTGTTTTAGAAATGAGGTAAAATTTGGTTTGTTTTGGTGAATTCTAATGATTCAAAATCTAAAGACCTTTGAAGCAAAATATCTAAACCTTACAGATGAGAAATAATCAGGACTGCAAACTGTTAATTTTAAAATCTTATTTGCAATTAAATTATTTAAAAAAAATCAATTTCTTGTGGAAAACATGAATGCACAAGCCAAGCAAATTAAAAAATTAATAATAACATAAATAAAACTAGAAAGGCTCATTGTTGCATATAATATATCACCGGAAGGGACTTCCAATTTCATTAACCTCACAAATTTTATAGGCGTAAATATGGTGGGGTTGAAGGCAACAACGATGACTACAAGGGAATAATCTGGAAATGTACCAAGCAGGCAGAAGTAATGATGCTTTAAGAATTTTGTTGCTTGAATTATATTTAAAACACAACATTGGCATGCTTGAGATATTCTAGATGTCTTGAAATGTTTTGCATTTATTTCAATCCCTACTGACTACTGAAAAAGCATGGCCTCTGTTTAATTTATTTTACGTGCTATATTTTATCTAAAAGAACAGTTATTTAAACTTTTAAGCTTATAGAATGCTTTATTATTCCTTGTTTTTTCTGATCCGTTATCTTGCGTCATATTACAAAAATGTTTCTGGTTTTTTTTGCTTTTTATTTTCAGCTCATATGGACAGTCCGCTCTGGAAAACAATCTTCCTGTAAATGCACAACCAACATTGCATACTGTAGCCCCTTCCGAAACCCTAAATTGTTTGAGTTCTATCATTTAGAGTTAGGGTCCTACTAGTGCATGCAGATTGATGCAATGCATGCATATGTACAATTAATTATTTTAAATGCAGAATATATACAAAAATTGACACTCAAACATTAATAAAACAAGTGAATGAACTTTGAAAAAAATTAATGAGAAACTTGAAACATCCAAAATAACAAAGTATTTGAAATGCCTTCTCCATAATTGTAATTTTAGTTGTATTGAGTATAAACTCAACCATTAACACTAACAAGCCAATAACTGTTATGTTAGTCGTATCAAATGTAGGGTGAGTGTTAAATTTAGTGATTCAGTTGGTTTTGATGTAGTTTAATGCTTAGTAAGACTCCCTCAATTAATGACCAAGACAAGTTAAAAACCTCAAAACCAGAGATGGGCAGGAAGAAACAAATCAAGTTTATAGTAGTCCATCCCAAAAAGAAACCTGAGTCCATTTGTAGATTGTTTCTCCAGGTTGCATTATATATGTTGGATTTTTACAATAGAAATAAGTCTTTTTAGAGTCGGTATTTCTTGCAGGGCAATAAAAATGTAAACAGAAAGAAATGAAGAACTTCTTTTTTCAATTGTTAGAGGATGCATAAGTTGGTAGCTTATAGTGTCAAGAGCTTGGAGAGAAACAATCAAGGAGCCCATGATAGGAATTAGGAGCTATTAGGCAGTTGTCGAACATTTTCTATGATATGAGAGGTTAATTATAGTCAAAAGGGCAATTCTTACTAAAGGCTGCCAATGTGCTGGAGCGCCATTAGAGAACCATGAATGCATTTCATAACATCAACATTTATGGTGCAATTTGGTTGTAATGATACAGAGATTATTATTACTTGTAATTGCAAGATTTCACTACATCGAGAGGCACAAGTATGAGTTGTATAAAAACACTCAAATCTGAGTATTCGTTAGTGATTATCTATTGGTAATGACACCAATTACTTGGCGATATTCATCTCTGACAAGCCATAATTAGCTGTGTTATAATGAAATAAACTAAGATAAAATAGTTGGCGAGTGAGTAGCCAGAGATTAATTAGTTAAATACGAACTTGTGTCAGTTCAAAGGCGTGCTTCTTTAGGTTTATTATTTGAGTTTTCTTTCAGGTTATCCACTCTACTCCTTAGAATCATTGTTTATCACCTTTTTCTTTCATGATGGCATTAAACTCAGAATACTTAGAGAGGCAGCATTCAATGGGTGCAGTGATTCGGAGAAGGGAAACACAGTTGAGAATGTTGAAATTGGAAGTTGAATCTATTGCTCAAGTATTGGAGACAATTGCCGAGAATGAACAAGTCATTTTGATTGAAAGTTTGGTTGCATAGAGGATAGAGGCTTCTACTTTTATATAAGCTATTGTTGAAGTGGGAATGACTTGGAAAATCATTGCAGAGGAGTAGATGTCACCTCCAAGCCTCAATCTAAGAGGCCCAGGTTTTCTTCTTTTGGGTTAGATGCAATAGAGTCAGTGCAAGTAGACAATTTGGCCAAAAAACCTGAATAATGGAGAAGACGAAGGCTAGGAACACAGCCAAGTAAGGCATGTCAGGTCATATGAGAGTTGAAGAAAGTTCTAATTAGCAAAGAAGTGGCTCAGAATTGTTTTTAAAAATTGGTGACTGGAGTTTCTCTACACACAATAATGTCTACGGATATGATGATCTTGAATCCTCTGTATGTCTTGGGGATGGAGTAGGGTTATGGTCCTAACCTGAGCTACACATATTAAGAGATGGGTGAATTGAGTCACTTGAGTTTATTTTTGAATCCATCCACGACTACTGGTGATCCTTTTGTTATATTTGCCAATAATATTCCTTCTGTAGGAATGTTTAATGCATACTTTTATTACTCTTGGAATTGTGGCCAGAGCTATTTTCCACAGCACATACCCAGTAATATGCTAAGTTTGCTCGTGTTAGTACGATTCTAAGCCACCAGTTGTCTGGGGTTTGCATAATAGCTCAATTTGAGCATAATTAAGTCAGATCACTTATGAAAATATCATGCAAATGGAAGAAAGCTGGGTATTGAAGAGAAGAGTTGGCAAGATGAAAGTCGAGTTAATTGAGATAAAGAATATGTTAAAGGATAATCAGCTTTTTGAAATTGGAAATGATTTAAAAATACTCTACTAGAGCCCATTGATAGTTATGAGGAAGACATTAATGCTGTTAAAGAGCAAGTTTTAATGTCGAGGAAAAGCTTGAACTATAGAGAATCTCTTGTAAAGAGAATTAGAGATAATATAACTTGGACTGTATGAATTGCCTCAATTTGCTATCCGAGTGTTTCAACTATTAAATAAATGGTTGCGCAATTACCAACAAATTTGAAAGTTTCAAGATTGAGTGTTTCTTGATCACAGGTGCATTCTTGACAACTTTGGGACATGAAAAAAGAATAATTAGGATATAGACAGGTATTTGTAAATTTTTTTTTTTTCGATGCACTGGATGTTTTTTCCTTATTAAGGTGGGATTATGGGGAGATCATATATGTTTTGATGGTACTCTTTGTTGTAATTTCTATCGATGCCGAGAGAGCCAAAGGATTTGTCTAAGTCCTCGACAAGCACACATCTACATTCTTTTAATAAACAAGCCTTAGATTTTACTAATTCGCTTAAAAACATTTTAGTTATGGGTCATAAGGCCTTAACTGATATTCTTAAGGTTCTATGCCCAAAATTTTCTTGTTTTTTCTATTTCAATGAAAGCTTAGCAAAAAATATTTGTAGATACTTTTGTTTGTATTATACATAGTCCTTTTTCTGAGTGAAATTGCTTGTTTTTTTTTTTACTATTTTGTTGACTTTTCATATGCATGTGAATTTGCTCAGCCTGCAAGTTTTACCTGGGATCATTTCCTTGTTAGCTCATTGGCCACACGTTGTTTTCATCCCTTTGATGCACAAGGAGACTTGTCTTATGTTTTAAGGTTTTTCTAACATATCCATAGTGTTTTCTAGACACTTGTTATCACAAATTATTACTTATCTTTGTAGACTGAATTGTTACTCAGTCTGTCATGATCTTTATTTTCTTTTTGAAAAATAATCAGGTGGCTTTATATGAGCTGGGTTTTCATTTTTGCCTTTAATTATAAAGTTAGTAAGGTGAACATGATTAACCTTAATTTTGTAACTCGTTTGATGTGGGATTGATATGAGGGACACACCATGTATCAAGTGTCAACTGGATATATAAAGCAAGGATTTCAAAGACTTGGTGATATCACATCCGAGTGAAACCCCTATCTTCTTTGTCTTTGAATCACAATGACCCTTTTGATACTCTCAGCTCCTTAATGTTGACATGAACTTCACAGAGTGTGCGACGACATAGGAGATGTCTATAACGATCAATATCCAAAAATATATGGACGACCTAATGGTCTTTCCAAATCTATTGGCTTACCGATATTAAACTCCGAAATACTAAGAAACAAGTTACATAGATTAGGTGTTTTTCCTCAAACATAGATTACCAGATATCAAGGCTGAAAAAGGGTTTTTTGACAAAATGATATTTGCTTAAATTCACTCATTTTTCATTATGGATTTATCTTACCATTTTCATGCCACATTAGTGAAGCTTTTCAGTACTCCAGGCTAGTTTTGAGTCAACTTTGTCAAAATTGCTTTGGATAAGTTAATACTGTGTTTAACCTATATTGAGAAAATGCTCATTATAATACATGCAAAGGTGATTGAGGAAACGATAAATTTCAATGTGCAGAATACCCTTCTGGTTTGTTTCGTTGAACTACCATCGAGTTAAAATGTTGAGTATTTCTATACTAAGATTTTTGTGAATCAGGCTAGCTTGACTCACCCATTCGACACGGATAGGCTAAAAACAACGATCCATAGTGAAGAGGATGTGGTATGTTGGGATCGTGGGGTCTCGAAGGAGGTGTTTAGTAAATTCTTTTGGGGGTTGCTGGGATCTTCCTTCGAACTTTATTTATATTTAGATAGGGCAAAGGGCGATCAATCTGCCTAATGCAAAGGAACCAACGGAGGGTGAACTGAAACCTACCCTGAAAGACTATATGAACGGTTTTCTAATTGTTTTTAGTAAGCTAAATTAACGCTTGACTGTACTAGCTATAAAATTTTAGATAATTTCAAAATTTCTGATATTGAGTTTTCTTTCTCTATGAGCAGTCAGAGTTTTAGCTACAAAGATAATATTTTTGGAGAAGAGGAAAGTAGTGATTAAGTTCTTACCTCTTCAAACGAAGGAGAGAACAAGTTCCAGGTGAGACTCAGTCAAAAACTTCATCTAGAAGGATGGTTAAAATGGTTGTTTAGATATTAATCTTGAGGAGGCTGAGTGCAGTGATAGATGACACTTTAGTTTGGGTAATGAATGTTAAAGCAACGACAACACCATGAGGGTTCAAGGTAATATTTTATTTGGTTATTAAAATGGATAACGAGGGTGTTGAGACTAACTTGCCTAACTTCTGTTGCAAGTGATCTCTGTAAGCCAATCAGAGAAAAGGATGAAAAAGTAAAGACCTTGATTGTAAACAACCCGGGTCCGATCTCCATGATATATCTGACTACTTTTTTATTCCTTCGAAATCAGAGATAGTGACCTTCGACCATGAGGATGGCTTAATAGACTTGTCGAGCATTGCAGCAAACTCATTTTGCCGAGTATGCTCCAAGTTCATCGGTAACCCGGAGGCTGAAGGAAGCCGACCCTTGAAGAGTTGACACCCAGTGGATGAAAAACCATCGAAATTCTTGCTGTGTATGCTATTTTTAATTCATTCTGATATTTAAAATTTGTACTTATTTTTCTATAAGCTTATGTTTCATTTATGGGTATGCTAGTCTCTTTCATAGAAAATATCACCAAAGCAATTCAACATGAACCTTTATTTTCTGTTGATATTTTTAAGATTTTGTAAATTAAGTAGATTGTAATATTCAGAAAAAGATTCTTTGATTCATTCTGACAATTTCATAATATTATACTTAATCTATTATAGGAATGTAATTCTGAATTTTCTGATAGTATGTTGTTGTTCATTACCAAAGCTTATTAATTTTGCTCTTAAGGTTATTTACTATTGCATCTAAAGCTTCCTAAGTTACATATCTAGAATTCAAATGTTTTTTTTATTTATCTTCCAGATTTATCTATATACTTTAATATTATCATCGTTCAGTTTTTCTCAATCATGAAATGGATTAGATTTTATATAATGGAAAGGTTAGCAATGAGTTTTGTATAAATTATACAACATACATTTAAGATAATCTCTTATTCTAACTGATTTTCAATAGTTTGTTTAAGGATATTAGTTCTAGTAGTGGTGCAAAGCATACTGGGTCACGTAATTGAATTTTAGAGTGCAAGCCTATGACCAATAAATGTGTAAAAATGTACTTTACTTATTCTCGTTGTGATTAAACTATAATGTACGAGATTTTAAACTTTACCGATAATTAAATGATCAACGGAATTCAAAGGAATCAATGAAAAAATCTAAAAATTCTAGAAAGCGAGCATTTGCTATTCACTTCACATTTATAGTTTTGTCAAATTTAAACAGCTAGAACAATTACAAGTTATACCTATTGAATTAGGTCAAAAAAAGAATTTATCAATGCTGGAAAAATGCCTTGCATTTGCATTCTCAAAAACTAGGTAGTCATATGTGTACCATGCTCCCACGATTCACATTCAATTTGCAAAGTTATCGAATTTATACTTCAAAGCATCTATTTTGTTCTCATCTCTAAGGTGTGGTTTGCACGAGGTCATCTCAATTTAGCTTTGATTTCATCCATAATTCAGAAGATCCAGTATATAACCCATGTCCATATTTAGGTGTAGAGTATTGAAGAAAGCCATATATATTTAATCTGTAACAGTATTTGGAAATTACAATACACCAACACTTGCAAGATCAGAGGATTAATAACTCAACAGCCCGTGAAATAGTAGTATTCATCCCTATAAATAGCTTACACTGGATAGTAACAAAGGCTTTAAATGGCATACATCACTATTATACTCTTGATAAAGCTATGACATTATCTTTTTTGTTTTTCCAAGTCTTTCCTTAACTTGTTACAGGAGAAAAATATATGGGGCCCTTTCTTGGTTGTTGCTCCTGCATCAGTACTAAACAATTGGGCTGATGAAGTTAATCGTTTCTGTCCTGATTTAAAGACGCTTCCATACTGGGGCGCACTACCTGAAAGAATGGTTCTTAGGAAAAATATTAATCCAAAGCGCCTGTATAGAAGGCATGCTTTTAGTCCTCTGTTTTTTTTTTAAATGCAGATATTGCATTGAATAATTTTGGTCTTTATTATTTACAGGGAGGCTGGATTTCACATTCTGATTACGAGCTACCAGCTACTTGTGACTGATGAAAAGTATTTACGTCGGGTGAAGTGGCAATATATGGTTTTAGATGAAGCACAAGCTATAAAGAGTTCAAATAGGTTGTGGCCTGCATTTCTGATTTTATTCTTTCATTTATAAACCTTGTTATTCTCTACAATTGGGCTGATAGTTGTCATTAGTAAAAGTGACTACCGTTCAACATTTATATTCATATATTTTATTAAAAGATTTTTCTTGATGCATTTTAGCTTTCTTGGTTTTCTTGCACAGCATACGTTGGAAGACTTTACTGAGCTTTAACTGTAGAAATCGCTTGCTTTTAACTGGAACCCCCATACAAAATAACATGGCAGAGTTATGGGCCCTTCTTCATTTCATAATGCCAACACTGTTTGATAGTCACGAACAATTTAACGAATGGTTTTCTAAGGGGTACTACTTTCTTACTCGTATCTGTTTGTTGTGGCAAATATTGTGCTCTACTTATGCTCTGGTTAATTTTGGCAGCATTGAGAGCCACGCAGAGCATGGCGGCACTCTAAATGAGCATCAACTAAATCGGCTGGTAAGGCTTTTTTTTGTTATTTTGATAATGATACTATGTTCATAAGGCATAAAAATTGTTTGAGCTAGCACCAACACCACCTGCACCAATAAAAATACTCTAAACTAATGAAACAAGGAAAATGATGATGGTGGCTATAGTAATAATGAATTTTATTAAGAAAAAAATGAATGATGAGATAATTTGATGAAAGAGGAGATGCAATAACTGGCAGTTTGGAATCTCTACTTTTCTTGATAAACTAGTGGAAGTTGTCTGAACCAGCTCATTCTTTATTATTTATTTTCTTTTTCTTTTTTGAGCTAGGCTAAATTTAATTGATTCTTTCTGAAATTAAAGTTTTTGCTGTGCTTTTTACAGCATGCTGTTCTCAAACCATTTATGTTACGGCGTGTTAAGAAAGATGTCATATCAGAAATGACTTTGAAGAAGGAAATCACAGTGCATTGTAAACTAAGTTCAAGACAACATGCATTTTACCAGGCTATAAAGAATAAAATTTCGTTGTCTGAGCTTCTTGATGGACATCGCGGGCATCTAAATGATAAAAAAATTGTTAACTTGATGAATATTGTTATACAATTGCGTAAGGTAGTTTCTTCTTCTCTTCTTTGATAACATGAGGTTTTCAATTGGATGCATTTTATGAAATGAAGGTTTTGAATTGTTATTTTATTTTACTGTTATTTCTTGTGCTCGTGTTCAGTTTTAGACTGAAATTGTGAATCTTATGGTGTGAAACATTACATCTCTTTTCTCTTGTTAAACCATTTCTTTTTCTTTTGAGATGAAAGATGATGTTGATTTAATAAGCATTCTCATTCATGTTAAATGATAGGTGTGCAACCATCCAGAATTATTTGAGAGAAATGAGGGTAGCTCATACTTGCACTTTGCAGAAATTCCCAACTCTCTGCTGCCTCCTTCTTTTGGAGATTTAGAGGACGTTTGCTACTCTGGAGATTGTAATCCCATATCATACAAGGTAATTTAAAATATAGGGCCATCTTATTATGAACGTTTAATTTTTTATTTCTTTTCAGTGGATGGTCTATCTGATTGCTTCTTTTTTGTTCAGGTTCCAAAGATTGTCTACCAAGAACTTGGTAGACGTGCTGGGACGCCTTATCCAGTTTCTGGTCTCTTGAGTCAGGAATTTTTGTACAGACTTTTTAATATATTTTCTGCCAATAATATTCATCAGTCATCTTTGTCAAAATGCTCAGACTTCTCTTCTTCGAATTCTGGAACGTTTGGCTTTACTCGTTTCATAAATCTATCAACCTCAGTGATCTCGTTCCTAGCAAGGTGTTCTTTTCTCGAGAGGTTATTTTTTTCTGCAGTTAGCTGGGATGGGCTGCTTAAAGATGAAATATTGGATTATTTTTTGAATTTTAAGAGCAATGACCCTGAATATAATAAATTAGAGAAAGGGACACTGAGGGCTGTTGCACGGATGCTGCTATTGCCAACAAAATCTGAGTGTATATCGCTTAGGAGAAAATTTGCAACTGGGCATGTTGACGATCCGTTTGAATCTTTAGCTATTTCTCATCAGGATAGGTTAATGTCAAACATAAGGCTCTTGAGGTCTACCTATGCATTTATTCCTCGAGCTAGAGCGCCTTTGGTATATCTTATATTTTTGTGTGCAATAAGTATTAAATTTTTATCGTTTATTCTAGTTTTCATCTAGTATATCTTATTTTTGTCATATTTGTTCTGTTTGCAGATAAATTCTTTTTGCCCTGACAGAAGCTTTGCATATCAAGCAGTTGAGGAGTTGCAGCATCCTTGGGCAAAGAGGCTATTTGTTGGGTTTGCTCGCACATCAGAGTTCAATGGCCCTAGAATGCCCAGCAGTCCTCATCACTTGATAGAAGAGATTGATACAAAAGATTTTTCTTTTAGGCCGGCTCTTGAGCTATCACACAGGATCTTTGGCTCTAGTCCACCCATGCAAAGTTTTGACCCAGCTAAAACGCTTTCGGTAACAGAAATACACTTCTCGCATGTATTTTAAACTGATTTCTGTACTTGCACCACATTGATGGTCATCTGATGACTGAAGGGTTTATTTTTCTTGTAAAATCTTTCTCATTGTATTGGCCATGCTTTTTTATTCTTAAACCTTATTGGCTAGTAGTTGGCTGTGGTGCATGAGCATATCACTGTACTTATTAAAGAATATGCAAGTTTTTGACTAAACTAACAGAAACTAATTTTTATTGTAGGATTCTGGTAAACTTCAGACATTGGATGCACTGTTAAAGCGCCTTCGTGCTGAAAATCATCGTGTGCTTCTATTTGCTCAAATGACAAAAATGTTGAATATTCTAGAGGTATTTTTTTTTCTTTTGTGGCTGTTGTTGCATTTTTAGTTTTGAGAATGCATTATTTGTTGACTTTAAATTTAAAAATGCAAAAATGGCCATGTTCGAGGGATAGTTGCAGGCCTGAACGCTGTTAGATTGTTGATGGGTTAGGTGTGTACATTAAGAGGTCATGTCTTTAGAAAATTTTTTGTACTTTTATCTCAGCTGATTCATGGTTTTCATGATTCTACATTCTAGCTTATGCATAATTCCAGCACCAGGATGTTTCACCTCATATTACTCCCAAGCTTTCTGTTATTTCTGCATATTTAGTTTTGATGAACATTTTTGTACAAATGCATCAATATAAGTTGTTTCCAGAACCCAGGCATTTTTAGGACATGTTTATTTTAGTTGTGATGGTATGGTCTAAAAATTTATTTATTGTTCTATAGGATTATATGAATTACAGAAAATACAGATATTTTAGACTTGATGGATCATCCACTATAATGGATCGTCGCGACATGGTTAGAGACTTTCAGCGCAGGTATACTTAGCATTGCCAGTAATGCTGTGTGTATTGATTGGACAAAGCCTACTATATTTTACAGTTATTTCACTAGGCCTTCCACATTTTTATGATTTTGTTACATGTTGCAGGAATGATATTTTTGTTTTCTTACTAAGTACAAGAGCTGGTGGGCTGGGAATAAATCTGACCGCTGCTGATACTGTCATTTTTTATGAAAGTGATTGGAACCCAACATTAGATCTGCAGGCAATGGATAGGGCACATCGTTTAGGTCAAACTAAGGAGGTATCCAAACATAAGCTTTCTCTCTTCTATTTTTTTTTTTTAGGTTTTTACAAACTTTCATTTTATAGTTTCAATTGTTTGTACTTTTTGCATGCAACTTTTGTTTCTTTGCTGCAGCAGTGCTATGTTTTTTATTCAGGTTCAATAATTACTATAGGTGATAGGTGAATATCAGGACAGTGATTTATTTTGTAAGTATTTATTGTGATATTGCTCTAAAGGATGCAAATGATTATATTGGTATGATGTGTTTTTTTTTTCCTGGTGTTGTACGATCATACCGATATTTCAAAGAAGCTTCTTTGTAGATTATTGCCACTGTTCAAATTCTGCATGAAAAACTAGTCGGGTTTTAATTTTTTAGGCAAACAAGTGTAAATGGAGAGTGCTTGGGGTGAACTTTGTGAACCATCTAATCATGTTATGATGTGGCTTGAAGTTTCTGTGTTGTTTTTCTTAGCGTAATACATAAATATCTTATGTACATTACATATGGTATGTACATCTAGCATCCCTTTCTTTGTGTGTCCTGCAAAGCATTGAAACATTTGGAGCAATCCTATAATGTTAAGAACTTATTTTTTTTTCAAAGAAGCTTCTTTGTAGATTATACCGATATTTCAAAGAAGCTTCTTTGTAGATTACTGCCACTGTTCAAATTCTGCATGAAAAACTAGTCGGGTTTTAATTTTTTAGGCAAACAAGTGTAAATGGAGAGTGCTTGGGGTGAACTTTGTGAACCATCTAATCATGTTATGATGTGGCTTGAAGTTTCTGTGTTGTTTTTCTTAGCGTAATACATACATATCTTATGTACATTACATATGGTATGTACATCTAGCATCCCTTTCTTTGTGTCCTGCAAAGCATTGAAACATTTGAAGCAATCCTATAATGTTAAGAACTTATTTTTTTTTCACTCTTGACGGTATTTATAGTTACACTGAGCAATGTCAGGTTTGTTTATTTCTTGATAGGCTTGATTCAGGATCATTTGTTATAGGAAAATCTCTCATGTTTTACCTATGAAGTACTATTTTTTTCCTCTCTGCTTTTATCCTTTGATTTTTTTGAGCATCTTCAACAATTTCTCTAGATCTCTGCACCCGTGCTTTCCAACCTTTTCATATGATTATGTGCTAGTAAGTAATCAAATCATTGGCACCACAAATGCCCTTTTCGCTGGAGGATATGGACTAACTTTAAATGGGGAGCTGCAAAATATTTAGGCTGCTTAAAAGTTGATTGGTAGAAATTATCTCAAATTTTTTTTATTAGTATGTACTTTTGGAAGGGATAGAAACACAAATTTAAAACCAAATTTTCTAAAAAGTATCCAAATTTGGAAAATGGGATGCAGAAGACTTCTATCTGTTTCATGCTTAATATAGCTTGATTAGTTAGTTAATCTTCATATAGTTTTTATTTTCTTTTGAACTTAGATTTAGTTTATTCAACTTAAGCATAATCAATTAGCTCTAAATTATACAATTTATATTAGCTTAGTTTACTTTATCTTTAAACAAATGAACATAATTAATATAATTATTCAATGAATATATTATTTAAAATTAAGAACAATTATTTCTTAAATATTTATTTAAAAAAAAAAATAGTTGGAACATAGTTACTCTTGGTAGTATGTTTTTAAGTTGGTTAATATTATGAATAATTTGAAGATAAATATTTTATATCTCAACACATGGAGAGAGAAAAACAAGTCGTTAGTTTAAGATCTAGACTAATATTTGGGTAAAAATTGTCATAGAATTGTCACAAGGTACTTTTTGAATATGAATTTTAATGATAATGTAATGGAAGACAAAACTGTATTTTAAGAAATTATAATTGATCTGATAGCTCTTAATATTACAAGCTTTATGTCCCATGTAAGATTAGATGTGATATAAAAGAAAAAATTTGGTATGGTTTGGAGGAGTTGGTTCAAAGAATACACCAAAAAGAAATGCTATTTATAAGAGGATATTGAAATAGGCATGTTGGAAAGGAGATTGAAGAATTTAATAATAATATAATAATTTTGGTCTTAGAGAAATTAATGAAAAATGAATAATGATTTTTGAGTTAGATTCATTTTTTAAATCTTATGATTATTATTTTTTATTTTTAAAAATGAGATGAAGTTAGTTTACTTATAAAAATGGGCCTTTTTGATTTTGTTCTTAGAGAGATTAATAAAGAATGAATAATAATTTTTGAGTTAGCTTTAGCTTTTAATCTTATGATTATTATTTTATATTTTTAAAAATAAGATGAAGTTAGTTTACTTATAAAAATGGGTTTTTCTGAACTCATTGATTATTTTATTTTAAAGAAAAGAGATTATTTGTGTTGTGAGGATTGCAAGATTATTTTTGGTTATTGATTGATGACCCAACTTCGATTGTTGGTTTTAAATTTTAAAATAAAGAGCATTAAAAGTTGTACTAGTTCTAAGTTATGATTGAAGATTAGATGGTGGAATTTTAAAATGGTAATAGAGATATTTTGAAAAGGGAAGTTTTAAAGTTTGAATTGGAAGTTATAAAGTTTGAATTGCGAGTTTCTGTGAGTGAAGCTTGTATTATGTGGAATTCTATTGCTAGGGTTTTTCTTAAGATAGCTATGAGTTTGCTTGGTTTGAACATAACTTTTAAGCTTGTTTGTAATTAAACTTTTAAATTTTTTTCTTTTCAGTCCAAGGCTGAATAAGCTGATAAATCAAACTGGTGAAGTTATTAAGAATTAAGCTACTAAGGTGAGTGCACTTCAAATATCTAGAAGTATACTGTATAAATTGAGAAGGAGAACATCTCATAGTAAAAATACTCGGTAATATAAGCAAGATATTTAAGTAATTACAAAAGAAAAAAGATTTACTATCATGAATTGGTTATATGTAAGAATGTTGGGAATTGGAAGAACTATAATAGTTGTGAATTCAAAATAGCAGTTCGTGATGTTAAAGTTATAACTTTTGATGGTGTGCATGAAAAGTTGGACACTGTAGAGGAAGAGAGACAAGTATTTAAAAAACTAAGAATTTGATTCAAATAAATATATCAAAGATAGTGATACAAATTTTTTTTAGGGATGAAAATATTCAAAATTGATGAATGGACAGTTTTACTTAGCTTTTTAATGAATATTGTACTATCACAATTAATTTCCATGAGGTTATTAATTTTAAAAGTGATTCTATTTGCACTTTCATTTGTTGACTTGATAAAATAGAGATTTAGAATTTTTTAAAGAGGATGAAGTGTGGTACAATTATAGGATTGGATGACATCTCTATCGATATGTGGAACTGTTTGAATTTGTTAGAAACTCTTGGCTCACTTAGTTGCACTATAATTTCGAGGACTAGAAATATGCTAGATGATTAGAGTATTTTTGTACATATCTATAAAAAACACAGTGCTCAAGATTGTTCAAACTATAGTGGAATTAATTTATAATGAATCATATCTTGAAACTTTGGGAGAGGGATTGAGTATAGATTCTTATGAATACTTGAATTTCATAAAATCAACTTGCTTTTATGCTAGGTAGAGCTAATATGGAGGCCATACATTTAATAAGAGGATTGATGGAGAAATCTAGAGAGAGATTTTCATATGTTTTTTATCAATCTTGAAAATGCTTATGATAAAGTACCAAGAGAGATTTTTTGAAGAGTTTGAAAAAAAAATAATACATGACTTATGTTAGTGTTATAAAAGATAAGTATAAGTGGACTAACATGTGTTTAGTCACAATGTGACTTATCCAATGAATTTCTTGTTACTAAATGATTGCATCAAGTTTCAGCTTGCAGTTCATATATTGTTACTTTATTTATGGTTGTTCTTACTAAAACACATTCAAGAGGAGGTTCTTTAGTGCATGCTATTTTTAGGTGACATTTTCATAATTGATAAAACTTAATAAGATGGTGTTAAAGAAAAATAAGCTGTGGAGGGCTCCTTGAAATTTAAACAGTTGCAGATTGAAAATGAAATATATTGAGTGTAATTTTAATAATAACATTTGCTTTAATACTGAGGACATAATTATTGAGGATCATATGATCAAGAAGAGTGAGAGGTTCAAATACTTTGGTTCAATTATGCAAAATAATGAAATAAAGGGCTTTGTGATTAATGGGATCCAAGCTGGTTGGATAAATAAAGGGGACATTTGAAGTGTTATGTAATTGAAATTTTCACTAAAAATAATGAAACTTTTTTTTGAGCACTTGTAAGTCCAATTTTTCTATAGGTTGATCCTAGGCTTGGGCTTAGCACATTGGGCCAAGGAGCATTTTTTATGCATCTGGCCTGGCTCGCCTCGACCATGGGGTTGCTTCTTATGCCAGAGTTTCTAGTTTGAGTTAGTCTTAGGTTAGATCTGGTTGCACCAACTAATTTTGCAAATGTGAAGATAAATAAGCTAAATCGTGCAGATTCTGAACAAAATGGTAAGCCAGAGGAATGCTATAGGAGAAAAAAATGGATTGCATTAGAGTAGTGATGACACTTTTGCTCCAAACTTAAAAACTTTGCTTGAAAGCTTTGAATTTTGATTCATCTTGAAATTAAATTTAATAATTTTGAGTGGAGTCGTGAGTTGTGTCTCAGACTCAAATTTTTTTTGAGTCGATTTTAAGTTTATGTTAACTCACTTGATTTATTATTTGAGTCAACTTGAAGTTAAAGATAAATATATTTGGTATAAATCCCTAACAAAGCTGGTTGTCCAACTCGATTGGTTTGGGGTGCTATCATAAAGAGAGGCCACAGGTTGAAATCTTTCTCGTTCATAATTTTAATTTTGTGTTGCTAGAAATTAATAATAAATGTATTTGGTATGCATCCTTTACAAAGCTGGGTCTTGAGCTCAGTTCGTTTGTGGTGCAATTTTTATAGGAGAGAAGTTACATGTTTGATTTTTATCTCCCTCAAAGTTTTTAGCATTTTAATTTTCCAGTCAAGCTCAAATCAATTTAGAGTCTGGCTTGACTTGAAACAAGTTAGTGTTTAGTGTGATTTGAATCAAACTCGGCTTGAAGCCAACATAAATAAGTGGAACGAATTTGTAGCAGAGAAGATCACATGGTTCTTAATGGAAGCCGAACTGAGCATAGGAGAAAGTGAGTAAGAGATGCTGTGAGACAGAAAATTGTAGGGTTCTTTAAGAAAAAAAAAGAATTGAGCTGCAAGAGGATAAGAAGGGATGTGGGAGAAAAGTTTGACGAATTTTCAAGACAATATGAACCAAGCTTTGAGAGGAGAGCGAGGTGTGGGGGGAGACGATCATAGAGTTCTTTAATAAAAAAGAACAGTGTCCTATAAGAGATGCAAAAAATTTGGGCTGAGCAATATTGGTAAAACCTGTGCCCTGCAAGTATTTGGCTGCTGGTCAGGTTGAGTTGCCTGAATTTAAAAACGTTTTTTGCTATCTAATCCCAATTAAATAGCGTGTTGGGCCATTTGTGTTACGCAGGTCCCTGAATACATGCTTAGGTTTATACATGGAATAGACTCTTTACTTAATAAAGAAGAAACTTAAAATAAGTGTTGAAGAGAAGATGATGCTAAGGTGGATGAGTGTGTATACTCAAAATGATAGGTAATAAATGAGTTCATTAGTGGCAAGCCTAGAGTGACTTCAGTTGCGAATAAGAAAGAGAATGTTATCGTTTAGACATATTAAGCATAGATTGTTCCGTGCTAGTTATAGAAAAGATGAGTTTTTGAATTTTTCTCATGTTAAAAGAGGAAGAAAAAATTACATGGGAAGAAACTATTGGATTAGTTCTTTATTCAGAGCTGGTATATGTTTGTGCACTATGAAACAAAGGATTCATGTAGTTAATCTCACTTTGGTGTTTTTGTTGTATTACATATATATATATGTATATATATATATGTATATATATATATATATATATTTAAATAATAATCATTGCAATAATTTTACACTAATTAATTTGTATAATTAAATACAATGAGCTCAATTTTATTAATATAATTAATTAATGTTAATTTTAATAAATTAATTAATGATTTTATATATTTAATAACTACAGTTATTAACATAATTAATTAGATGATGCGAATGATTTTTTATATAATTGATTGCCTTAATTTAATAGTTAGCATAATTAATTATTTTCTAATTAGTTATTAATGGTTAGGCATTTATATTAACTAGTATAATAAATAATCTTATTGTTAAATCAATTTTCAGTTCGTTAAGCTTGATTTGAAGTTTTAATCTAAGTAATTTTAGTTTCAGCCAGTTTAAACGATTTAATTTAATTTAAATCATCATATCATCCTAATAATTTATGAGCATAGCTTAAATTTATTGAAACCTTTAAAGTAAGCTTTACTGGATTGGCCCTTAGTGGTGATGCCATGAAAGTTATATGGGCTCTCATAAATGCAGTCAAAATGATTTGGGATGCAGTCAAACTTGTGCGTATGTTGTTACTTGTTAGCTTGTTGCTTGTGCGAGATATTCAATAGGTGCTTATGTATAGGCAAGATATAAATGTAATAATGGAAAATTTGTTAATTTTAAATATCCTCAATGATATTGTGGACATTAATTGTTAAACGATGAAAATATCCCTGTATAAATTTAAAATAATTTCTATATGGTTGTACTTGCTCTGCACAAATGCAAGCTAGCTAAATGCTTATGATTTGTAAAAAAAACTGTGACCTTGATATTGACCGGAGCTAAATAAAACATTTGTTTGTAAAGTGATTCTTACTACCAAGATGGATCAATAAAATAAATGATTTATCTAGTAGATATTAGTATGATCTTGATTCATGTGCTCTCAAATGAAATCTGTGCCATAAAAAAATTTACTATGAATCGTGAGATGTGCAAGGATGAGTCGTCCGGTCTTATCACTCTTATTTTATAAATGCACAACTGTATATCCAGTATATATCTAGAGATATAGATTTGCACTGCATTGAGCTTTTCTATTTGAAGTTTAGGTGCAATTTTTCTTGGATCTCAAGTTACAACACAAAAAATAAATTTCATGTGTAGTAAATATTGCACTACTTTTTTTTTCGCATTAAGCTGCTATGCTTCCTCTAGTTTCTCTGCATCATTCAAATTTTTTAATGTCATTTTTATTTGTTATTGTTTCTTTAAAGGTGACTGTGTACCGGTTGATTTGCAAAGAAACGGTTGAAGAAAAAATTTTGCAGAGGGCAAGTCAGAAAAATACTGTCCAGCAGTTGGTTATGACAGGTGGGCATGTGCAAGGCGATTTATTGAAGCCTGAAGATGTAGTTTCTCTGTTGCTCGATGACGCCCAGTTGGAGCAGAAGCTCAGAGAAATACCACTGCAGGTTGAAATTTTTCTTTCTTTTGCAATTGTCTTCTGTCCTATGAAACTACTTGGTGCACTGCCCACTCCAACGCATAATCATGGAAAATGTTTCTTGTCAATATCATTGGGGGTGCAAAATGAGCCATGCTTAGCTTGTGTCGTGCTCGGCTCATTTAATTTTGAGCTGTTGTCCACTCATGCTCAACTAATACTCTAAAATAATATATAACTGCTAATTAAATAATGTCCATACTTTAAATAACATATTTAATGTACATGGTGCATTAAATTAAGTATTCACTGAATAGGCATTGTCACTTCTACATTTATATAGTACATCACAACTCATATTTACTTAGAATTAGAAGGATTTTAAGATGAGAGAAATGTTAGTATTTTTTTTAATATAAATATTGAAGTTCTGGTGCAGCATGTATTATTTAAATAGTTTGGGCGGCATTTTATTTATAAATTTGTGTTCGAGCCAAAGCTGATCAAACATGTATTATTTAAATATTATCTGCAGTGCAAAGCTTATGCTCGTGTTTGGTTGGTTTGGTTTGAGAAATGCTTGAGCTCAGTTTGAGTTCGGCTCATTTAATTTTGAGTTGTTATCTAGTCAAGCTGAAACTCATACTTGAAGTTTGAGCTCTAGGCATTCGTTATTTGAATTTTGAACAATATTCTGTTTGTAAATTTGTGATCAAGGCAAAGATGATCGAACATGACTCATTGTGTTTGGCTTGATAAGTAATCTATATTTAAATATGTTTTTCAAGAACAATTTTCTAGTTTATTGATTGAGCCGAACCCAAGATTTTGTTTGCACAAATGAGGCAGCCCTAACCATGTTCTTTCAAAAATTGAACTAGGATAATTCAAGGGAAACTTTGCTCAACTATTTTTTCAGGTCAAGGATAGAACTAAAAAGAAGCGAGGAGGAAATAGGGGAATACGTGTTGATTCTGACGGGCTGGTGTCATTGGAAGAGCTTGATAATAATACTGAATCTCAGGGTATGTCGGACAAACCAGCAGAGAAGTCGAGCAACAGAAAGGTCATTTTTCTTTTCTAACTGGGTTTTTCAGTTTGTACCGCTTTCTTTCTAAACACGTCTTCTCTACAGAGGAAACCGGGTTCCAATAAACAAGGCTTATCAAGGTCGACGAATCCTCTGGAGTCTTTGTCCCTTGCAGATTCACCCTTGGAGGCAGATGAAGCCCTCCCGACGGCTTTGGAGGAGATGCCGCCTCGACCAAAGAGGGCCAATAAAAATGCTGTTATTAACAGAAACCTTGAGTCTTCACCCGCGCATGCCTCTGTGAACCCCGCTGACCAATTGCTTTTGTCGGCACTCGATCAGACTTCTGGGATTGACCGAGCTGTCGATTCAGAGAGCAACAGCAGAAAAGCAGTAGTGTAGGTTAATTGAGGCATTTCAAGTCTCCAATGCAGCTGGTGATTTTATTATGAACCAATGGTATGATACTTTCAGGTGAAGCAATCAATGGTGGATGCTTGAAGAGTGCTATGATGCTTTCAGGTGAAGCAATCAATGGTAGATGCCTGAAGAGTGCTATGATGCTTTCAGGTGAAGCAATCAATGGTAGATTCCTGAAGAGTTCTATGATGCTTTCAGGTGAAGCAATCAATGGTAAATGCCTGAAGAGGTGAGTTCAGCAATCCCTGCTTAAAAGGTTTTAATGTGTTCAAGTGTATAGTTCAGGTTTTGTCAACTCTAGTGAGCGAGCTTCTTTGATGTACAGCTGAATCCAACCATTATTTTTCTTAGAGAAAGTAATGCCCAAATGAGGGTTCATGTATGTAGCAATTGCGAATAATTTTTTATCAATTGATTCTAAATATACCATGTTAAGAGAATTTTTGTTTTATTTATTAAGTTATCTAAACTATTAAAATCTCAATTTTGGAGAATTAGTAGTAGTTTTGTGGTTAAAGTTGAGGTTTTTACATGCATACCCCAACTTTAACACAGTTCTTAAATATTATGCTCACATTCTCTTAGATTCTATTAATTTTTCCTCAATCAGAACCATTAGAGGGGAAACTTAGTGAAGCTTTTGTTTGATCAGTCACAATGGAAAGCTGACCCAACCTAGTGGGACTAAGGCTTGGTGTTCATTAGAAAGAATCACCACTATTAATATCAAGGCGTTGTTAAAAGTTTGGGGTGAACAAGTAACATTGATGGGGTTAAATATGGAACGATTGTAGATTTTATATGGGAGACTTTGGGAAGGATTTAGTGGACCAAACGATGTCATATTGACATAAAATTTGGTGGAGGGATCAATTTTGATGTTAAGATGCGTTGACAGCAAAGAATTAATGGGGAACGATGGATTACTACAAGAAGACAAATGAACAAGTAAATACAACAAACACAAATTAAATTTTGAGATTATCCACACTTTGGGTTCGTGAAGATTGTGCACCTTCAAAGCCTTTGATTATGCATACCAAAAGAGGGTGTTGGCTATCCACACCAACACAATATATTACCGGAATTATACACACTCCCGTGGCCTTGATGTTGTGCGCACGCACAAGGTTGAAATGATTATCTACGCCACTTCAGGAATATTCTCACAAATGAGGAAAAAAGTTCTTTATTCATTATTCTTTTCAAATGACATACATAGTATATCTATATGTAGAAGCATGCACCCTATCACATCCCACCAACATACAAAAATAAAACATAAACAAAGAGACTAATGCACGGGTGCTAATAATATACCCCACAAAAGTATTAAACATAAAAATAATATATGACGCCACTAACATGGGTCAAACATAATTTAACCTTAAATACAATACAATCTGATACAACACCCTCTCAACTTCCAGCTATCCTCCGTACAAATGCCCGAGCCATGGGCCTCCTCATTTGAGCTGCCCATCCTATATCGAACATATTCTTTGGAATGGTTCGTGAGTGTTTAATCATTTATTCTCTTTAATTAATTATTTGCATTGGATGTTTCAAGTTAGCATGAGTAATCAGCTTGCTAACAAGGGTTAGCAGAAAGTTCAGTTTGGCTACAACTAATATTGATTGATGATCGTTTCTATGTTGTTGTAGTTCACTAGCCTTGTAGCTCAGCATATTGGTGGTATATTCCTTAGTTCTTGAAGTTGAAGCCCCTATATTTCAGGTGGTTTTGTTAATAGAGGTCATATTAGAATTATTCTACATATGTTGGTCCTTTGGTTCATTTGGGATAAGAGAAAGAATTGTAAGCATAGAAATTTTGCTTTTAATATTAATAGGATTGTTTTGGAATGTTTGATTTTGTTTTTAAAATTCAATAAAACTAAAATTAATCAACTCAATGAATCTCAGAGGTGAATGAGATTGTAGTTTTTTTTTTGGCTTACTTAAGCATAGTGTAGATCATTTAAAGCCTACCGAGTGTATTGGCTTAAGCCAAACAAAGATACCATTAAGCTTAATGTGGGCGGGGGAGCTCTAAGAAGTCAGTTAATAAGCAGCGGGTGGTGAACATGCCAAGGACCATAATGGCTCGTTGAAATTTGCTTTTTATACTAAATTTGATGTTATTTTTTACTTCATGGTTTAAAATCAAAGGCACCGATGAAAGTTTCAGAGATTTTTAAGGATAAAAGTTTCTATAAATTTGGGTTGAATGTGATGCACTTACCCTTGTTAGGCTGTTTAATCTATTGGGGACTGAAATTCTTGTTATATTCTTAATCATGTTTATAATTTACTTGATCACTTTGAATGCTAAATTACTCACATCTGGAGAGAAGCCAACTGATTCTAAAACAGTTGAAAGCAAATACTAGTATTAACAATGAAGATCTATTAATCAGTTGAAAACAATTTGTTTATTGTACAAAGTTCAGCTACTTTTACGAGGCGTCATTATACTTAGAAATATTTTTTTTTCCTTAAGAGTGATAGAATTATAATGTGCTGTTCTTTTTTTATTTCACATAGTAACTTTATAGCTCGATTGTCTTTCACCATAGATAATCTTAATGATTTAATATTCTTATGCTTCTTTATTTGTATTGAATAGCTTAAGAATTGATCCTTTGGAGAGAAAACATTCTCCTCTTTCCCAAGTACAAGCTTAAGCTCTTGTGTTGGAAATACTGGTTCATCCCGGAACTCCAATGTTCGAAGGGAAGATTATTTTCATAAATAAAAAAAGTTCAATTAAGCTAACAAAAATAACCACAGGCTGTTACAAACGCCTCATTGACGGTGATACAAATTATTTCTTAATAGTGTTAGGTGAAAAAGACTGATGTCGACGCTCCTTTGGGATACACTCCCAGGTAAAGGCCGCAGGGTATGAAACCCCTGTGGATGGATGGATCCTTCAGGTAAAGTTTCAGTCATGGATTTCACTAGCACAGTTTGTGTATGAGATTTAATACAATTCAAACGTGGTAATCATAAGAATTTGATTGTTAAATTTTTTACATTGGTGCTAGTATAATTCTTTTATTCTTGTATTTGATTGATATTGTATATTGCTACATATTGCTACATATTGCTTTATCTATCACATATCTTATTGACCTTGGCTTGCATGTATCATTTTTTATTGGACTAACTATTTATCCTACAATTTTGTTGTCAGTTGACCTAATGTTAATATCATATTGTTGTTAGATATTTTTGTAAATGTCTAAGCATTTACTTTATTGGTTAAGATTTCTTTAATATTTTCTTTCTTATTATGCATCTTAATGTAAATCTGAAAGATGATATCAAAGCTATGCTTGCTTGACCTTGATGCAAAAATTGGCATGAGAAAGAATTAGCTTATTTATCAAGGCAACACGAAGCTCCCCACTTCTGATTCCGATTCTCAACGGAGGCGATGTTGCCTTCGCCTTAGTTCAATCAAGGTTGCTGCCTTCATCCGTTGTCTCTTGTCTATCCGCCATCGTCTTCACCAGTTCACAATGTCGCCTTTGTTTTCGTCCAATTGAAGTTACTGCCTTTGTCCGATGTCGCCTTCATCGTTTTAATGGTCATCTTTGTCGGTTCCCTTTCATCGACGTCCCCATCATTGATTCGTTGTCATTTTTGCTGACCTTCAATGCTTCATCAACCTTTGCAATTGAACTTTGACGTTCGATGGAGACGATGTGGAGCTCTTGCCTTCCGATTTCGACCTTTGACCGAAGGTGGTGTATGTAGCCTTCGTCTTCGTCCAATCATGCGCCGCTTTCGTCTTTGTCCAATCACGGCTACTTCTTTTGTTGATAGGTTGTCGTCTTCGCTAGTTCGCCATTGTCTTTGCTGGTTCATCGTCGTCTAACGTCACCTTTGTTTAGGTTGCCTTGGTCACATTTAATAGATTAATTAATTCTAGAATTAATTAATCAACTCCAAATTAATCAGATTAAAATATATTTAATTTACGTTGTTATTAGTTCACGCTGTAATTATTTAAAATTTAGCATATCAAATAGCTTCGAAGTAAAATTATATTCTTATGTACTATTTATTGGTTGGTGCTACCATCAAATATTTTCAAGCATATTTCTCAAGTCTATTAATAGTTGAGTTTGAAAATAAGAATTTTGAGGATTGTATAGAGGTATAATATGATGATATCATGTTTCATGTTTTGAGAAATTCTAATATTTTTGAAATAATATATTTAGAATATTATATTGTGCACTTGGTGATATTAGTATGCTTTGGGTACTAATGGATGAAATGGAATGGAAAATATTTTGTTGCGCATTGATTTTTATTTATTTTTATATATGATATGGTCTGACGTTGATTTTGAGTCTGTTTAATTCAAGTGAGGTTCATTCAAATTCCATATAATTTCACATCTGTTATATCATTTAAGGGTAAAATGCTCATTTTTGTAGCTCGAGTGATCAGTGCATCATTTAGAATATGAATCACTAACTAGCAGCACATCTCAAAATTAGATAGCTTAATACCTAAAAAAACAGTAGAATTAGTTTCACCAAAAATAATTGTTATCATGTAAAATATTAAATTTTAAATGAAAGTTAATTTTTAGTTATTCTCATTTTAGTCTAATCAAATCACATAATAAAATGTTAAATTAAAATTGTTAGATTTTTTTGGCAATTTTTTAGAGATTTTTTTCATTATTAGATTTTTCTGGTTATTTATAATGTATTTATTTAATTAAAAAAATTAAGATAATTAAATTGACCTCCAAATTAGAATCAAAGTTCTCAATTGAATTCCTGACCCCCAAATTAGTCAGGGGTGAAATTTCGGGAATTAAATTAAATTGATCTCGAAATTGATCTCGAAATAAGAAAATTAAATTGATCTCGAAATTAAAATTTGATTTTATTTTTGGATTCATCACCCCGAAATTAGTTAGAAGTTAAATTTTGAAAATTTTCAGAGCTCGTTTAATAGTCTAATTTTAATTGTTAAAATGTATTAAATTAATTAATTAAATTAGCAAACGGGGCCTGCCACTTGTTCATCAGCTCAAGCCCATCTTCCCCACTTGCAACAAATGAGGAACTTCTTGCAACTTATCCCCTATCCCCTAATTAAGCCCATACATCCCTCCCTTATCAAATCTGATCATGTTCTCTCATCATGCACTGAAGAATTTGAGAAAGGGAGAGAGAGATTTGCGAAAACTTCATCTCAAGCAAAAGAAAGATCCATTAGTCAAACTAAGGTACTTTCCTTCCCATTGATTTAATCATTACAAGTTTGCTTGCTTATTACTCCTTATTTGCGAGACCCTAAGTGCTGGATCTAGCTCAAACGAGCTTGATCAAAGTCCAATTTTTGATGAAGATGAACAGTATTGCATAATAAATTCTCAATTTTATTTTCCATTATGATACCCGAAGCTAGGGCATCCATTTTAGCAGCATTAAAGCTGTCCAAATATGTTTATTTAGGTACCAATCGAAATGTCTAAGGTCTTGAAAAGAGCTTTCAATCGATATATGGCACGACCCGTGAGGTGCCATAAATTGGAAGAATTTTGATGCCCTAGGAGGACATCCCAGTTTATGTCCAAACAAGTTGAGCAGCGTGGCGCCCGACTCTCGGGTTGGGAGTGCAGTAGCACATTGCAGTGCCTGAGCCACAAGTTTATGATGCCATAGCGCGTTGTGGCGCGCCATAGTGCGACACAGTACCCAGTTTTCTATAACTTCACAATTTTTGCAATCTGCTTACTCTAGAACTGAAATAACACAAAAATATATTAAAACGTCTGATTTTGGTAAAAACATACAATATAAATCTGAAATCATTACTTATGATGATTAAAACATTTAATTATGAACATTGTATGACAAACTTATATTTATGGTATTCTCTTATAACCTAATGAAAATCATATGTATTAAATTAATGTATTCTTTACTTCCTAAAAACCTAGGATAGCAAAATTTAATTTAAATTGATATTTACAAATCAATTCAAGTGAATTATTGTGTTTTATCAACAAGTCAGTTACATAGATTTATTTGTAAGTCTTACTTTATTGTATATATTTTGAGCTTTTTTACATTTGAATTATGATTTATGCCTTTTTGATACGCTTACTGCTTAACAAATTGCAAAATATTATCATATGACATGTAACAAAAAGATGAAATGTATCATTATATGTAGTGTTTATCTTTGAAGGAAAAAAAAAACAATACTGAGAATCTGTACATATTGGGCCGGCTAGCAGCCCTAGATGATATAAGGAGAGGTTTAGCCCTTTTAGGAATTCAACAAGTCCAGAGGAAAGACATACCAAAAATTTGAGAAAATGCTAATAAACTACCGATGGGTAGTTGTAAAGCTTTATAAAGGAGGCCTATGAGATTACCCATTTTGGCTCAGAGGTCTTCGAATTTGACTTTATGTTAAATAATGCTTTTGATAAGATTTATTTTATGCTTTTATATATATTTCTCAAAGTCTAACATGCATGACAAAAATTGACTATATATGGCAATATTTATGTTTCCTTTTGTTGCAAAGTTATTTAACTTCTATTATTGATTTAACATAATATATGATGCTAGAAAGTAACTCTGACAAAATAGTATACATACTTCTATCTAACTAGTAATTATTGTTAAATTCTTAGGTTTTGATAATTAAATATAATAAGATCAACTTGAGTAAAGAAAGAGTTTGAGTTTAAAGAAGTGAGCTGGAGATGAACATCTTATTTTACTTTTGATGTAATAATTAATAAATCTTGTAATGTATATGTATATGGTTATGTGTGGATAATTATGGACTCAATATTATTTTGCTTTCATTACTGTTATTTTAAGTATGAATTAATTTTTGAAAATTCTCGAACTTGATTTTTCGGTCGTCACATACCATCATATGAGTCCAATTTTTTGGCCATCATCCTCATCATCATAAGAATCCACGCAGAGTTCATCAATGCCATCAACAACTGCTAGTACATCCTTGGATTCCTTACCTAGTTGAGTTTGATTGAGAGCTAAACTTTCATTTACTTGACCCGATGGAAGCTATCAGAGACTTAACTTTGCCGCAAGACGCCCGTTGTCAAGGCATCTTCGTGACGATTTGAACAATCTTGGATTCCCTTTTTGGGGTCCAGGATACAACATAAATCATTTGAAACTCTTAGCTGCATATTCTCTAGAACTAAGGGTGCAAATCCCTAACTGTAGTTCATCTAAGAGGTTTGAAGATGGGGTGCATAAGCGATGGAGCAGCTATGCAAGTGTTTGGAGAAACAACTGCGAAAGTTAAGTTGCTTTATCGTCAACGTCGTTCATAGTACTCCTTTTTCTTCTGTAGTGCGTGCGAGAAAGCGATCTTGGAAAGGAGAAGCCGACTTATTTAGCGGGATATGAAAGCAGGGAAGACGAAAGGACGCCCTTGCATTTTTTGAGACATAGGCAAAGGAAAATTATATGGAATAAGCATATATATTTTTTCAATTATTATTTTTTATATATAAGGGCTCAAACAAAAAATACATTACATCAATTACATGCTTATACATAAAAATTTTACATCGTCTTCATTTTATTATATATATATATATATATAATGATATAAGTATAGCAAAACCTAAAAAATTTCGTATTTTTTATCTTTTATTTTTCTAAATGCCATGTATAATTGATGAATTTTGGTTGAAATGCGGTGAGTTTTATTTTGAAAAATTAATATGAATAGGTGAATGTTTATTATTGTGCATAGCTCTGGAATACATTCTTTATGTATTATACCATCTCATGTAAATATCAAATATGGACTTGTGATTTTTTGAGAGCCTAATCCTGATTTAACTCACTCTAATTCAGCATTAGGTTATCATTATTTTTCAATATATATCTGTTTTGAGAGGTATTCACATGATACAATGCTTACAAATCTTTAGTTCTATCATGTTGACTATATGATTTTAATACATTTTGCTTAGTGGATATTCTCTACTTTTATGATAATAATTTTATTTACTAATTTTATATATTTAGTGAATTGTCTCATTCAAGATTAATAGATATTTTGTACATTTAGAATTGTGAATTATGGATATCAATACCTCTAAACTAAATCTTTCTAATTTTTTTTTGTTTTACTTTTGTAAATATTATAATAAGGAAAGCAATATTGTATACAGCTAAAACTTTAAGCATCAAGATTATAGATCTAAGAAAAAATTTATGTTAAATTTATGACATGTGCATAGACACAATGATTGCGTATTCAGGCATAACACAACACAATATTTGCTCTCAGAATCATACTAATATTTTCCACGATACATTTATATCGCTCTAAATATAATTAAATAAGAAATCATATTATGCGTCCAAATACATAAATATGATCCAAATATATATGTTGCTATTTTTGAAATTGTAATTTACAATTATAAATAAGTACACTAATTACACATCCCAAGGCACCTCTAGCTTCAATCAAAACTTTTAATTTATTATTGAAGGTTGATAAAAGCTAATGGCTATGCTAAATTCTCGTGTTCAAGAGATTATAAATGATTATGAAATATTTTGGGATTCTTTTCTAATAGATATTATGGGAATTTTTATTTTTAAAATTTTGTAATTTACTTTTGCTTACCTTATTCTAACTAGAATCATGCTATATAATTTATTTTTAAGGCTTATACCCGAGGCAAAAGGCTTAGGAATAAGGGAATCTTCCATTGCTTCGTGATCAAGTTTTTGATGGTGTGAATGCTCCTTCGCTTGAAAGAATTGACATAAGGTTAGAAAGATCTAAATTATTAAATGATGTAGCACAACCACCATTAGTTCGACCTCACATTATAACATGAGCTTATGCTAAGGAGCAAAGTTTTATGAGTAATTTCATGTAATAATGTTGTATTTTTATTTTCATAAGCATGTTGGTCTAATTTGTTGCGTCGATTCCTCGAATTGGTCATGTTTTGAGTTTTTGGGTTAATCAGGTGTACATGGTTTTTATTTTTGTTTTATTTTTATTTTTTGATCATGTTATTATGATGCATTTGGTCGTCCTCCATCAAAGTTAAAGAGTGGAAGAGTCATTTGGGAATCCAAATGTAATGATTCTATATTCGGTTAGTAAGACTAATTCAATATTAGGTGATTAGTCGCTCAGGATCATATTGAGGTAGGTTGTAACGCCCCATCCCATTGTCGCGCGCAACAGAGATATTTAAGGATAATAATATTGGCGGCGGAACAATGCGTCACTCAGGAAGGACTGTTGAATTTCTCTGAATACTGCTACTGACTGCTGAAGCTCTACCCAATGTAGAGTTGATGACTAATTCTTAAGATAAGACTAAAGTACTTATCTTAAGTATTAGATATAAATCACATACATTGGATTATGTGTGGTGGATTTAATAAGAATCAAATATATATGAGTATTAACATCTCTTACATATTGATCACATCACAATACTAAGTATAAGTAGTAATAATAACAAAGTGCAAAAATTAAAGCATTCATCCATATCATTCATCACAAAAGCTAAGTAATAATATTCATCTCAGAAAAGAAAGAGAAAAGTTACTTCTAGAGTTAAGTTATTACAGACCATTTGCTTAAAATAAAAAGGCAGTAAATATCTCTCAACTCATAACAGAAATAACTAAAATGGTAAGTAAAAGTTGAACTAGCTACAACTCACAATAGAAATATGATGCACCACTAGCTCCTTCTGGATATATTGGGAAACCTCCAAAATCTGCTCCGCAAACTGCTCTGGGTCTGACGAATTATCAGATCCCAAAATATACCATATCTTAGACAATAAGTCTAACACATCTAAAGTTACTATTGATGTTTATAGTTTTAAGAGGTTAACATTTAAGTAACAAAATATTACTACAGAAAAGTACCGAAACAACTAAAAAGTTGAAAACTATAAATAACTGAAAGTAAAGTAAAAATTGTAACGAAATAACGAAATGCTGAAATAAATAATTTATGAAAGACTAAAATTTAATAAAATACTAAAATGAAGCTGTGCTAAATATCACTGTATATGCATTTGATTATGCTACTGATTTATGCTATCATTATGTATTTGGTGCATTATGCACTCCAAGGAATCATAATATTCATAATGCATGCTGCATCCAGTAGGTCCTACTCAAATTCATGCATGCTGCATCCCGTAGTTCACAATGTATTTTGATGCTTATGCTTATGCAATTCATGCCAAATGCTTTCAAATTAATATTATTCTTAAATCATCAAAAATCAAAAAATAAACTGAAGTAAGACATAAAACTGTACATCCTGATTATCATAACAAGCACATTTTATTAAGACTATTATAATAAAAAATTTGATCATATATTACCTTAAACTAAATTTGCTTAATTTAACTAAAATTTTATAACTTTCTAAGTTATCACATGATGGGAGTACATATGCATAATTAATATGTTCTCAAAAAAGATAACTTTAAGCACTTAGTTTGTTTAACTACACTTATCAATGCACACATGGATAAGGGGACGAAACTCTTTATAGTTTATTCTCTCAAACTAAGTTATTTAATAACCCACTTAATACATGACTAGTGTATGTCCTAAAAAAGGTGGCTTAGAATACTTACTTTGTTTAACTACATTTCTCAATACGCACAAAGATAAGGGGACAAAACCTTTTTACAGTTTATTCTCTCAAACTAAGATGTTCAATTCCCTAATTAGCGCATACTTAGAATTGGAAAATTTTATCCCGAATTGAACTGCACTTATCGATGCGCACAAAGATAAGGGGACGAAACCCTTTTACAATCTTATTCGAGACAAAATAATCAATTTTATACTCTACTGAATTAAATTAGTTATACTGATAATTACTATAATTTCCATATGATAAACACTAAGGTTATCATTTTTATGATAACTATTTTAGAATCCAAGAAAATATAGACTAATTAATCCATCTCCATTGTAGGTACTAAACAATGGGGTTCCAAGGTCGTGACATAGAAGTCACTCAATATAGGGGTTTTACCGCATTTAGATAGTCTCAAACTAATATCACTTAGGTTATCTTACCACAAGAATATAAGGTCAATTATCTAATGTTTAAGGGGTTCACCTAAAGGCCTACCTCAAAATAAGATAATTAAGGCATTTTCTATCTCAAAGGTAACCCTATTAGAGGTATAGTCTTTACTTAAGCTTAGAATTATATTTGTACTTTGAAAATCTAAAACTGCTAATCATCACATTTAAATAATAAGCTAAATTCTAAGAAATCAAGATGATGAGATCCCATGTAGGTTTAAAAGTTCAATCAAAAGATTTAGATACAAAAGCAAAGTATGCAAATCTCTTATACTCAAATTCAACCTGAAACTTCGATTATGGGGTAAAATCATTTAACCCATAGGAAATGATTGTTTGTAAATCAATCATGTTTTATTAAGATTAATTTATGCTAATTATCTTGCTTAGGACAAAATCAAGAAGTTTTTAAGATTTGATCAAGATAGTTAATCACATGAATCATATTATAACCTAATCCTTTATCTTATTAATTTAAAGTTAAATGCCAAAAATCAGTACATGTTAATCAAATTTATATAAATCAATGAGTGCCTAAGTTAACAATATCGAATAGCAATCGAGACTAATTATTATTAATTCAATCATAAGTACTTAGCATTTAATTTAGAAGATAAAATTTAGCAAAGTAAATCTAATTTTACCATTCGGTACAAACATTCAAGTGAATTTTTAGAAATTAAAACATATCATTTAGGATACGAGGTATATTTCATATTTAAAATCACCTCTATATTTATATAATGCATAATTTCATTAAAATATTTTTTATTTTGGTATATTTTTGTATTATTAGAGTTATGGAGTCATCAAACTATAAAAAATATGAAATTTGAGCAAAACTAGGCAGTTCTGCATGCTACGGTGAGCTGCAGCACTTGCTTGGCCGAGAGTCAGACGATACGACGCACTGTGGCGTGTCACTGCGCTACGGCGCGCGGCAGTGCTTTCAGAAGCCATTACGGGTTTCTGCTCTACGGTGCACTGTGGCACCCTCCTGGCTGAGAGCTCGGCTCTACGACACACTACGATGCCAAATATCCTGAGGCATGGGCACTATGATGTGTTGTACCGCTCAATAGCTGAGAACCAGTGCTACGGCACGCATAGCACCAAATTTCCCATGGCGCGAGCGCTGTGGAGCGCTTTCAGGCGCTACGGTGCCAAATTTCTCGTGGCGCAGGCGTTGTGGAACGTTGTAGCGCTTGCCTGGCTGAGAGCCAGGTGCTACGGTGCGCATAGCACTCGACAGTCATTTTACCTTAATGAAAAATAAGATGTCCCCTATTGTACCCAAATACTCTTGATTCATGATACCTCAAGTGCAGAGCTACATACCGATGGAAAGGTCTTTTGGTACCAAAATTGACATGAAAAGACTATTCTAACAATGCAAATAGTGATGCCCTAGTTACCTATACAAGTTTTTCACTATACACTATTAATCTTCTCTTTAAAATGGATTCTGATCAAGCTCTAGTGAGCTTAATTGTTCAAATGCAAGTTTTTGAGAAAAAAATATTACGCATACACACGAAATGAAATAGCCATTGAACCAAACTAATGGAGGAAAGGTAAGGATACAAGGAGGGTACGTTAACTTGCAAATGGAGATTTAAGCTAATTTTTTACAGTAGCTTGGGAGGAAGGAGCTTTTTCTTCAGCTTAGGATGGAGCTTAGGAAGGAAGGAGCTTATTCTTTAGCATGGGATGGAGCTTGGGAGGAGGGAGCTTCAGTTGATAGCAAATGGAGAGGGAGGAGAGTTGAAGATCTAACCTTAAAGAAAGAGGAGGCATGAGCTTAGCATGGGACAGCAGGCCCTCTCCCATCAGTAGCATGGGGAGGAAGGTTCCTTGTACAAGAAATGAGGAAAAGAAATGGGCAGGCATGTGCAGGAAATGAGTTAAGAAGAAAAAATGGAGAATTTAAAATTTAAATTATTATTATTTTTTAAATTTTAATTAACACAATTTAGAAATTAAAATTAGATGAATAAACAGGTTTCAAAAATTTTTAAAAATTCACCCTTAGCTAATTTGGTGGTGAGGAACTCAACAGTGAAGTTATATTTTATTTTTGAGATCAATTTAATTATCTTAATTTTTGAGGTATTTAAATACATTAAAATATTCAAAAAATCTGACAACTTTCAAATATTTTCAAAATATTACCCATAGCTAATTTGGGGTGAAAGGGCAATGGCAAAGTCAGATTTTAATTTTGAGGTCAAATTAATTATCTCAATTTTCTAATTAATTAAATTTTAATAAAATAATCCAAATACTCAATTGAGCTCCGTATCGCTCCAAATCTTCAGGGTTTGGTTCTAATGACCAGATGAGCCTAATGAAATAATAACTTAGGGTTGTTATACAGAGTTATTACATATGTATAGTAATGTAATAATAATAATATATTAAAAAATATGTCCACATTCATCCATTCAATCACATAAATGAATTTCAGAAAAATATGAAAAATACATTCATCCACAAATATTCATAGTTCTCATATAATCATGTAATTAAAAAATAATTTTAATAAGAAAATAAAGATTTATCTCTCTTCAAAAATTTAAATATAAAAGATAAAATTATGCTTTTATCTTCTAGAGCTTGCTCCTCAATAGTTATCTTATATTCACCTAAATTCTGATTTGGCATATTAAGTGAAAAATAACATGTATCTATATTAAACATAAAAATATATAATGTCATTTTAGGATATCACAATTTATAATTAAATAAATATGGTGTGCAGTAAATGACACATATAAATGAAAACATTTGCAAGGAAAAATAAAAATAAAAATAATATACAATAAATAAGTGCAAACCTGAAAGGAATGCCCCTATAAAATAATCATGATAACATAGACAAAATACATAACAAATAATGATAAATGTGTGCTCAATCATAAAGTTAAACTTATTTGGGCTATTTTGTTTGGGAAAATTCCATAACACAAGGGGCCAAATATATCTATATAAATGTCATTTGTTCCATCCCTACTATACACTTGCCCCTCATACGCATGTGTAGCTTCCTTATTCCTCTAGCAATCTACCAGCCTATACATAACATGTGTATGTACATACCTTTTATCTCCATGCAATGAACACATCATGGTATTTATTACATTTATATTCATACAAAAAATCATTGCATTAAATGAAAATCATTTCCAAGCGAAGCTAAAAGCAGCAAACAAAATGTTTAAAAGTAAAATGTGATATCCATGTTCTTATGTTACAAATGCTTTTATATCTTACTTAAGAAAATATTTTATTTCATTTTTCTTCATTTATCTTCTCATAATTAGCAATATATTTTATTTTTTAATGCAAAGTATTTCTTAGAAGACGACTTCTAATTTAGGAAACTCATATTCATCTATTCATATACATAAAGATGTTGTCATTCTTAACAAGTAAGGTGCGTTACCAAGTAGAAAAATATATACTTGTCTTAATTAAATTGCACACATTTTCACGCACAAAAATAAGAGTATCATTCCCTTTGTGATGAATCCACTCATCCTAAGTTTAAAGCATGACATGGCATTCCTTTACTCCAAAATATGAATCCTTTTAACTATTTCATTCAAGTCAAGTTATATTTTCTTAGAAATAGGACAAACTATAGAATTTATATAATTATCTTGTATTTAACTGCACTTATCCATATGCATAAGGATAAGAAGTGACACCTTTTTACAGTTTCATACAAGTCAAATCACTCAATTCTAATGCCAAAAGGAAATAGAGATAGATACTTTCTTTATATCTAACTGCACTTATCCTTGAGCAAAGAGATAAGAGGTGGCCCCTTTTATAGTTACAAAAAAAACAAATATTCCTACTTCTAATAGCATCTCAATAATGGTGGTGATATGTATATAGCTCCTGTTTATATTTGTATCTTATCAAATGTTCCATATTGTGCTATTACTTAAACACTTTCCAAAACTTATATCTTAATTCTCATTCTTAGACAAAATATTAAATGAATTCAGATCACTATCATTCTAATTTTTGTAAATATTTAGATATCTTAATCGCACAAATCAGATTTTTGGTTAGTTTAATATTTATTAATCTTTTGAACCCAACCGAATAATAGATAAAATTAATTATCTAAATCTTACTTTTTTATGTTTTACTATTTTTCTAGTTTTTCCAAGTATTTTTATAAATAAATCATGAAAATTGAGTATTTGTTTAGTTTAATATTCATTAATCTATTATAATATTGATAAGTGAATATTAGATAAAATAATTATCCAAATATAGGTTTTTTATAGTTCTCTATTCCTTTAACGATTATAAATATTTTGATATATTATTCATAATTAATGGTGACCTAAGTAACTTAATACTTGCTAATCTATTTAAATATTGATTATCCAAATTTAAAAATTTCTAAAGTTCTCTATTTCACTTATTATTATAAATATTTTGATACATTGTTCACAAATATTGGAGATTCAGAGAACTTAATATTTGCTAATTCATGTAAATTTTGCTTCACATATATTAATCAAAATAATTATTCCTATCTTGATTTTCTTGTAATTATCTGTTCCTTTGATTGTTATGAACATTCTGATATCTTGTTCATTATAATTGAAATTTCATATATCTTAATATTCACTAATCCATTTAAATATTGATTTGCAAATAGTAATCAAAATAATTGTTCAGATTTCAAATTTTTTTATAGTTATCCGTTCCTCTGATTGTTACGAGCATTTTTATATCTTATTCATAACAATTGGAGTTCCAAATATCTTAATAATCACTAATCCATTTAAATTTTGATTAGAAATTATTAATCAAAATAATTTTTTCAATCTCAATTTCCTTGTAATTATCAGTTCCTCTGATTGTTATAAATATTTTTATATCTTCTTCATAATAATTGTAGTTTTGGATATCTTAATATTCACATTTCATTTCACAATTGATTAGCAAATATTAATTAAAATATTTATTGGAATCTAGATTCTCTTATAATTGGCTATCCCTTTGATTTTTATGAGCATTCTAATATCTTGTTCATAAAAATTGGAGATCCAGATATCTTAATATTCACTAATCCATTTAAAATTTATTTAGCAAATATTAATAAAAATACTTGTTCAAATTGGTATTTTTCTTCATATTACTACTAACTTGTATAAACATTTGATATCATTTTTTTTTAAAGTTTAACATATATTCATGAAACTATATCAAAAATACATTTTGAATTTAAAAACTACCCCATTCACAACTAATAATCTTAAATTTTCATAAATACTACATCATAAGGTTATTAGAGATAATAATTTTACTAAAGTAATATAAACAAAGATTCATTTATAATTTGTTTGTCATTCACAAATTAAAGTATAAAATTTTTTTGACATGCAAAACAAGAACATTAGAATTTCTCAAATTTTCTATCTAATAGGATTCAATTTTTCTAACATAATATAGATTCATGATTTAATAATATAAATTTTCATTTATAATCTTAAGAGCATTAGGTACCTTGCACCAAAGATAAAGGTATGGTCGTTCTTGGCTGGGTCGGGTTCGAGCAATTCCCCAATTAAATTACAACAACTTGTGGTTTGTTACCTTATTATTAATAGCCTAATTAGTTTATAAATATTTCAATTTGTCTATAAATAGTCTTAAAATCAATTCCTAAAATTTTGAAGTAATTTGGAAGTCATTTAATTAAAATAAATACTTTAATCAATTTAATTAAAAAAAAAAAGAGATCAATATTTTGACCTCCAATTAAAAATCGAATTTTATTTTTGAGTTCCTCACATCGAAATTAGCTAAGAGTGGAATTTTGGAAAATTTTAGAGCTCATTAGATAATGATAATTTAATTAATACAATTAGTATTAATAAATAATAATTATAATTAATTATTTATATTTATTAAGTACTTGGACATGATTTTGGTTGCATTTGCGTCATCTGATCCCTCATAAGGTTTGATCAGATGGCAGCCTTTGTTTTTGCAGCCTGGGAGCGATCTAGTCATTGGATCGAAACCCTGATCCAATGACCATAATTCCATTAGCAGAAAATTAGACCACAAATCAGAATACAGACCATTTGGTCTGTTGAGATTCACTCTCTACAGCGGAAGCGGTGACTTAGTGCGCTCTCGATTGAGGACTGGGGTTGCATTAATGGTTACAAAGCAAATTCAAAATCAATAAATGATAAGTAGAAAATTACACAGCACATGCATGCAAGATAAGCACAAGTACACAAACATCCAAACACAGAAATTTACATGGAAAACCCAATAATGGGAAAAATCACGGAGCCACACCACATAAAATATCATTATGAGAACTTGAAGATTATAAAGTTACAAAGAGCTTATCTATAATAACCTAAGATTATTACCCAGCTTAATTTGAGCTTAATCATATCTTAATTATTATTCTGTGAATTTCATTTAGCTTTTAGAACCAAACCCTAGGAGGTTTCGAGCAATTCAGAGCTAAATCCAATATTTTGGATTATTTTTAATATTTAATTAATTAGAAAATTGAGGTATTTATTTTGACCTTGAAATCAAAATCCGACTTCACCGTTGCGATCGTCACCCCCAAATTAGCCAGGGGTGATGTTTTGGACGCGTTTGGAAGTCGTTGAATTTTCACGAATATTTTAATATAATTAAATGCGTCAAAAAAAGGAAAATTAAATAATCGTCGGAATTGAAATCCAACTTCATCGTTGAACTCCTCACCCCCAAATTAGCTTGGGGTGAATTTTTGGGATTTTTCGGAGCGCGTTTCAAAAATCAGAATTTTTAAATAATTAGAGAAAATAAGAAAAATAAATAAGCAATATTTGGATCCCCTATTTGCAATTTACTCATTTTGTATTCCATTTTTTGGCTGGTCATGATCTTCATTCGGCTGGCCATACCCTCCCTCCTCCTTAAGCCATGCCCCATTAATGCTCAAGTATGATGGCTCTACCCCTCTAGCCCCTTAGCCATGATGAGGCCTCCCTTCCCCTCTCCTCCTTTAAATGGAGAGCTCAGCCTCCTCCCTTCCTCTTGCTAAAAATTTCCTCACTATTCCTTCTCCCTTGCTGCTCCATTGTTGTACCTTGAAGAAGCTCCCTCCAAGTTCCTAAAGAAAGCAAAGGAGTCTTCATGCCCTACTCTTTCCAAAGGTTAAAGGTACCCATTTGCTCCTCCCCTTGTCTCTCTTATGCTGTTATAATGTTGGCATGTAGCTTTGAAAGTCCATATGCATGTATGTGTCAAACCGATTCTGTAGAGAAATTGGTGAAGCTGTATATCAAGGAAATCGTCAGACTTCATGGGATTCTGAGGTCTATTGTATCTGATCATGATAGTCGATTCACCTCTAAGTTCTGGCAAGCTGTGCATCAAGACTTGGGAACCACCCTAGCGATGAGCACCGCTTTTCATTCTCAAACAGATGGTCAAACAGAACGATTTAATCAAGTTCTTGAAGATCTTCTTCGCCTATGTATTTTGGATTTCAGAGGTTTTTGGGAAGATCATATTCCCTAGTTGAATTTGCATGTAACAACAGTTTCCAATCAAGTATTAGCATGACTTCTTATGAAGCCTTGTACAGCAGAAAATGCAGTACGCCCTTAGCATGGTCTAAAACGGGTAGTGTTCAATTGTATGGCTCGGATCTAGTTGAAGAAACAAATAAGAAAGTGCAATTGATCCAACAGAGAATTAAAATAGCTCAAGATCACCAGAGTAAATATCACGATGCCCATCATCGTTCTCTAGAGTTCAGCATTGGAGATTTTGCGTATCTCAAAGTTAGCCCAATGAAAGGTGTATTTTGTTTTGGTGTAGCCGGGAAACTCAGCCCTCGCTACATCGGACCATTTGAAGTAATGGAGAAAATTGGTTCTGCAGCATATAGACTAAAACTTCCTGAGGATTTCTCTGCAGTTCATAATGTGTTCCATATATCCTCTCTACGAAGGTGTCTTCATAATCCTTCTCACATAATCCAACTTCCAGCAGTATCGCTTCAGCCGAATCTTTCTTACATGGAAGAGCCTATCAGAATCTTAGCTCGTGATCAAAGGCAGCTGAGAAATTATTATATTCATATGATAAAGGTTCAGTGGAGTAATCGCTCTGTTGAAGAATCTACTTGGGAAAAAGAGGCCGATATGCGACAAAAATATCCAAGTCTCTTTGATACTTCAGGTACCCTTAAAATTCTAAATCTCAATCCTTAATCATATGCATTTCTTTTCCCTTCTTAGTGATGATGTCGAGGACGACATCATTTTTAAGTGGGAGAGTCTGTAACAATCCAAGGTTGTTACCCAGCTTAATTTGAGCTTAATCATATCTTAATTATTATTCTGTGAATTTCATTTAGCTTTTAGAACCAAACCCTAAAGGTTTCGAGCAATTCAGAGCTAAATCCAATATTTTGGATTATTTTTAATATTTAATTAATTAGAAAATTGAGGTATTTATTTTGACCTCGAAATCGAAATTCAACTTCACCGTTGCGATCGTCACCCCCAAATTAGCCAGGGGTGATGTTTTGGACGCATTTGGAAGTCATCGAATTTTCGCGAATATTTTAATATAATTAAATGCGTCAAAAAATAGGATAATTAAATAATCGTCGGAATTGAAATCCGACTTCACCGTTGAACTCCTCACCCCCAAATTAGCTTGGGGTGAATTTTTGAGATTTTTTAGAGCGCGTTTCAAAATCAGAATTTTTAAATAATTAGGGAAAATAAGAAAAATAAATAAGCAATATTTGGATCCCCTATTTGCAATTTCCTGATTTTGTATTCCATTTTTTGGCTAGTCATGATCTTCATTCGGTTGGCCATACCCTCCCTCTTCCTTAAGCCATGCCCCATTAATGCTCAAGTATGATGGCTCTACCCATCTAACCCCTTAGCTATGATGAGGCCTCTCCTCCCATCTCCTCCTTTAAATGGAGAGCTCAGCCTCCTCCATTTCTCTTGCTGAAAATTTCCTCACCTTTTTTTTTCCTTTGCTGCTCCATTATTGTACCTTGAAGAAGCTCCCTCCAAGTTCTTAAAGAAAGCAAAGGAGTCTTCATCCCCTACTCTTTCTAAAGGTTAAAGGTACCCATTTGCTCCTCCCCTTATCTCTCATATGCTGTTATAATGTTGGCATGTAACTTTGGAAGTCCATATGCATGTATGAAAGCCATTAAGGCTCTTAAAAGTTTTACAGGAAAATGGTCTGCTTTTGTCTATTTCGTATACACTGTCATTCATCCGTATTTTTAGTATAGCTAGGATGCTTCGTTTGTGTCGATTTTAGTGTCGATGAAAAGGTATCAGAAATACCTTTCCATTGATATATGGCACCCCTCATGAAACTCTCTAGATTGAGAGTAACTAAGCTCGAAAAATGGCCCTCACGGGTTTCACACCTGGCGAATCACCGTCTGCCGCTGCAGAGCGCTGTAGCGGGTTGCCGCGGGCTGCAGCGGGTAGGAAAACTTAGGAATAATGCATATTAATTAATTGAATAGTAAAATTGTGAAATGGACCGCTACAGCGGCCTTCAGCGGCATTTCACGGAACTTAGGAAAACAGCCAATAAAACTAATTGAACAATGATTTTGCAAATCGAACCGCTACAGCGTGCCATAGAGCGCTGCAGTGGATTGCAGCGATCTGCAGTGGTAATTTCACAAAAATTATAAAATCATTTAATGAAAGTGATTGAACAGTGGTTTTTGCAAAATGAACCGCTACAGCGCACCATAGCGCGCTGCAGCGGGTCACAGCGGATTGCATCGGCCTGCAGCGAGCCGCAGCGCAATTGCGCTACCGCACGCTATCGCGCGCTACCGCACGGAAAGCGCTACAGCGCGCTGCCACGTGAAAAGCGCTCCAGCACGCTACATCGCCCATATTTGCAAAATTTCCAAAATTTTCCAGAAACTGCCCAGATTTTGTAAGACTGCACAGTCTTGACTGAAATGGCCAAAACTCAACTGTTTTGGTATTTTAAGACCCCTAGGACCCTAGTGGGGTTGAATTATAATCAAGAATTGCATAAATTTCTATGTTGAAATTTAGTTTGTAACCTTGTCACAACTATCAAGTGCCCATAACTTAGTATGTGCCTTATATTTAATCATAATAACTAAATAGCATGAAACTTAGATCTTTTAGAATTGTGATTAAATGCTAATCTCTTTGGTTTGATTTAGATTTTGATTAGCAATAATCACCTTTTATTTTATGTTACCTTTTTATTTGTATATATTCATGAACTTAGGGTGTATATTAGAGAACCTTAACATTTATTTGGACACTTAAATGTGATTACATAAACTCAAGAACCTTGATAACTTGATTAAGTAAATGATACTTAATCCAATCTTAAGTTGACATCAGTAACACACAAATAATACATTGATTTGTCATTAACCCTTTAAATTAATATTGGTCTTAATGATAGAAAGGTTAGGGGTTAAATCCTAGCTTATCTTGATTAAGATCTAAACCTTAATCACTTAATTAATTAACTTGATTATAAGATAATTCAATTGACATTATTCCAATAATGCATATGATTTGGTATTGATCTTAAATCATTAAATTAGAAGTTTTAAGAATAATATTAAAAATGTGTGACTTAATCATCTGAATCTAAACTTTAGATCCTTGATTTTCTCTTATGCAAGGCTATTAGCATAGAATGGATAATAAAATTGTAATGATTTATGCAATGATCTAACTATAATAAGATCCCTGATTTTATCCCATAATCGTAGAATAGAAAAGGATCAAATGAATTTCAATCATTTGATCTGACCACTTGAATGTTAACTTAAGAAGTAGAAGCGTGAGATCTCAAGGGTCTTGCATTAGGATCATTATGAAAATGTATAAAAGCCTTACTTAATGATACCTTGAGGTAGGGAGAGCTGTTGCAACTTATTAAGGTAGAAGCCTAGATGATCCTTCATAGCTTTAGAAGTGAACTCGATACCTTGTTGTAGGAATCACCTGAAGTAATAGAATTTGACTTATTTATTGTGGTAGCAACCTATATTGAGTGATCTTTTGATCACATCCTTAGAACCTTATGTAGGACACACCTATTTAGGGTAAGGATTATTTAGCTTTGATAACTCCTTATCGATTAAATAGAATCTTTTGAACTCAGATTATTGGTTGGGTACAGTAGGGTATACCCATATTATTGGATTATTTCAGTAGTGTTCAGTATTGGTAGATTCACTCCAATGTGAACTTATGACCAGGTGCTATCCTGCGGGATTAGCCGAATACAGTCCCGTTAGAATAAATCTTCCAAGACTAAGAGTGTTACAATTAGTGAACAAGATTCTTATTTTGAAATATAAATAGCAACCGGGTTCTGCCTCCTATCGTAGTGTGCTTCGATAAGTGCAATTTAAGCAAACTAAGTGTCTTAAGTCACTTTGCGTAGATCACTAAGTATACTTGTGGTTAGGTCATTTAACAACTTAGCTTGATACATAAATTGTGATCGGGTTCTGCCTCCTATCGTAGTGTGCTTCGATAAGTGCAGTTTTAAACAAGCTAAGTGTGGCGGCCCTACCCCGCCGTGGTCCTGTTAACTCTTAAGTTAACATGATTACAGTGGAGGGGTCACCAGATGACAAGGTCCCCACTTAGAATTAGATTAGACACATTTTCTAATCCAACTTAAATAAGGACTTTGCCATTCATCCCAATGTATTATCACTAAATGATTATACATGAACTCAGAGTGTGAAAGCAATAAAAATATAACATCCATCCATACAGTATAAGTACAACAATACAGAATAAGTAAAGAGCTGAAAAGTGAAGTTAATCCTGTATTATTACAACAATTTGAATAGTTTAAAAATGACTGAAAATAACTCTCAATCTCACAGGCAGAAAGAAAGCTAAAACTATATGTCTTCAGGAATGGGCTCCTCCTCCAATGGCAAGATCTCCATTGGATCAACTGCTCCAATAAATTCAGAACTTACCATTATCAGTTTCATAATGGTAGGGCCCTAGCCAACAAAAGAAAAATTGGTTAGACTATTGTCTAAGCACATTTTAGGGTAATCAATTTTATTAAATTACTTGAATATCACCATAAACCAGAACTGAAGTAAATAGGTGCAGAAAAGCATATAAAAAGAACAGTATAAAGTTATAAACAAACAGTTTATAACTAAAGCAATTATGAAGTAAGCACATACCTCCTCCAAGCAACTGCAACAAAGACAGTAAGCAAAAAGGAAAACTAGACAAAACTGAAAAAAAAATACAGCCTAAACATGCTTATGATCAACAAGATTATGTTAGGCGACATACAGAACTTGAATAGTATAAATTTGAAAGCAACTAACATCCTAGGTGTACATATGAAAATAGTAAGTAAAACTAGCATCCTATATAGAAACACATGCAGGAAAGCTGTAAGTAAAACAGTGCTGAAATGCAGAATATACAAGTAAAAGTAATAACTGAAAACTGAAAACTGCAGTGACTGTCCAAACCACTCAACTGAAAATATACTCACCAAATCTTAGCCTGATGGGCTAAGAAAGAAGCTCTGAACTGATTATCACTGAAAACTCTTAGCTTGATGAGCTAAGACAGAACCAAATGTAAGTGTACTTGAATTAGTATAACCATATCAGAATCCTGACTCTATAGTCAGTATGGCAAGAGTCTATCCATCCTATCTCACGGACTAGGCATGGTCATAGACTGTCGGACATTAAACCCTCGACAAGGTTGTCGACCCGAACGAGTTGATCGAAGAGGTATACTAATCAAGCTACACCTTACAAACTACTTATAAAAAGAAAACATAATGCTGCTTATGAATATTCAAAGTTGTCATAAGATATTTATCAAATATCTTAAGTACATAATATATGTTCAAGGTAATAAACTCAAAATCAAAGAATGCGAAGCATCAAAAACAAAGTGAGCAAGAAACTCTATCTAAAATACAGGTGATATCCGTTGTTGTCTACTTTATTCGTTCTATCTACTCTAAGTTACATAAGTTTCAAAATCATAAATTCTTACACATTCTGTAACTTAGAATCACGAATCATACTAGTTGAAGATAGTTAGGACTGGCCAAGTCCTAGCTATATATCTTAATCAAAAGATGACTATTTGGTTAAAATAAATAAATCATCGACCTAATTTTGTAATTTAATTTACCCCAAACCTCATCTTGATTAGCCAATTCATGATGAAAAGATTAAGAATTAGACTCCAGATGATGGGGTCTAATCACTTAATCCAAAGGTAATAACTAAAGATCTAAGATTTAGAACCCAAATCTCATAGATTAAGTTAAGACAAGTCCTAATGATAAATTAATTCATTATGATAGATCTCTATTCTTAATTCTAGGGTTTAAAGATCAAATAATCATTTAATAAACTAAGAAAATCTATAAACTAGAAAACTCAAGGTTTCATCTATTGAGTAACCCAATTTACTCAATAGATGAATTCTAACCTAAAATCTATTCCTAATCCTAGGAATAAAAGCTCTTAATTTCTAAGAGTATCTCTCAAGATACACATCCTAACTAATAGTTATAAAGACCTAAGGAAAGGTCTAAGAATGATTAAGGAAGGAGAAACACTCACTTAAGACTTAGAAATTTTTTTAAGGGTTAAGATTGAGATTTTGGTTAAATTCAAATTAATGATTGAACTTATACAATTTCTATTCTAAATTGTTATATTACTATTTCTAATGATTATAAAGATGATTTTTAGGGCTTTAAGATGCTAAACCCTAAATTTGGGCAAAATGACCATTTTGCCCCTACTTTAAGGGTTCAAGAGATTAAATTTTGATCTAGAGCTTTAATTCTGAAATTCTCTTTTGGATTATGCTTCTTACTATCTAATATAAGATTAGACAGCAACTAAATTAATTTTTGGGTGATTATTAAGCCATATGAAGTCAAATTAGTAAATTTGACTCATAAAGGAAAATTAGTAATTTGACTAAGTGAAATTTAATTTTTTTTTTCAGATTATTGTTGTTTACTATCTAAGCTTTCCATAGAATCTAAATTTGCTAAATTCTGATAAGTATTGACCAAGTTATGGCCAATACAAGATTTAGGGTTAAAAGGGTGATTAAGAAATTCTTAATTATGGGTCAAAAATCCTAACTTTGCCAATTAGTGTCCAAATTGAGTAAAGTCAGTGGCTATGGTTTACAAATAGTCCACTTATCACAATGACATGTATTAGGCTCAATTTGGACATAATTTGACTAAGTTGTGACTTAATTAGGGTTTAGAGTAATTAGTAAGTGATTAGTGAAATTAATCACTCAAATACTAATCCAACCTTACAGCTAGGTTCTAAATGACTCTATGAGTCCTCTGAAACTTAAATCACTCAATTTGGATTACTAGATTTACTAATATTCACTAATCAAGATTTAGAGTAATTAAGGGTGATTAGCAAATCTTAACCGTTGGATCTAAAATATTTTTATATATTACTGTTAATTAAGTTTTTTTGATCTAAATTAATATTTGAATCATTCATATTGGAGCTCAATTGACCAAGTTATGGTCAATTGAAGTTCTAGGTCTAATTAAGGAATTAGGGTTAGGCCCTAAATATGATTAGGCAAATACTAATCCAAACAGCAAAATAAACACTGCTAAATTAATCCTTAAGATTTTCTGATCACTTTAAGACCCATATTGGGTATATTTGAATCATTGGGTACAAAGTTATGGGCTAATTAAGTTTTATAATATTATTTGGACTTAATTTAATACCCTAAATATCACTTTGCTAAATACAGGTCCTACAGCAAAATTAACAATGCCAAATTATTCTTTTATTTTTGCTGAATCCAATGGTATATAATTTTGCATAATTTGGATTTATATTTTTCAAGATATTAATGTTTAAAGTTTTATAATTAATTAGTTAATTAATTCTGTTTAATTATATTAATAATTCTGTTATTATTATTAATATAATTATTGTTATTAATTAAACGTTATATTATATATATATATACATGTTTTTATTAATTATTATGCAGGACACGTGGCAGCATTATTACTGGCTGGGCAGAACGCGGCGGGTCCCACTAGATCAGACGTCAGACTCCCCGGCCACGCGTCATGCTGTGGTTGGCTGGAGCACTGTGATGCGGACCCCACCAAAGTAGCCAAAGCGTCACGGGCCACGGGTCGGGCCCGGGCCGACCCGAAAGTTCTTCTTCTCCGCGCGACTGATCCGACAGCAGGGAACTAGGGTTTGCAAATCGGAGGCGAAGACGATGGTGCTAGACGACGAGCCACATACCGATCGAAAGGTCTTGAAGAGACCTTTCGATTGGTACCCCAAACATCACTGGAAAAGGCGTACAGCTCCGGCAATATCAAACCCTAGGTCACTACGCTCGGCGAGAAAAATAGGTAATGGTTTCTACTGTTGCATCTTGCGTATCCGCCTCCTCATAGATTTTACCTAGTAAAAGTACCGGTCTATTTGCCGAAAACCGGTCTATTCGCCGACAAATCGGTCGATTCGCCGACGTCAATTGTCGCTAAATGGACCTCTTTCAGATTTGTACCGGAATATAATACCTTCTCCTTTTTTGTGAAGGTTAGTCACTTTCAAGCCAGATATTGAAAATTCATGTTCCGGGAATTCCTAATGAAAGCTTGATTGAAACCTGAGTTCCTTCTCCTTCCTCTTTCTCTTGTTGTTGCTGCCCCTGTTCCTGCTCTTCTTGTTGCTGTCCTTGTTGTTCCTCTTGTTGTTGCTGCTTCTGTTCCTGTTGTTCCTCTTCTTTCTCTTTCGCCTGTTGTTCATTGATGTCAAGCTCAACGGTTATAGTTTCTCTGTTATAATCTCTTTCTTTCTTTAAGATCTGTATTTTCTGATAAGGTTCAATTAAAGCGTGAATTGGCCAGAATAGGAATTCTGAAAGTGTTTCTCGTTCTCGTTCCTTCTTACAATTCTGAATTGGGCCCCTTTCTTTTGATCATTAAAAGACGGAAGGACTTGTTGGTACGCTTTAAATCCTTCTTCATTGGGTGTTTTTCTATTATCAATTGGAATGGCAGCGAAGTTTATAAGTGACAGACTATCTCCTTTGGTTCCTTCCTCTTTAAAGCTTAAATTCAGGGTTTTATATGTCTTGATGTTTGGATTTGGGTGCGGCAAAACTCGTAGTATTCCTTTAAAGGTTTCATATTCCTCAGTGACAAAAAGTATATCTTCGCAGTTCTCCTCCTTCTGGGTACAGGTTAATTTGGCGAATGCCTGGTTGTACATTATCGGTATTTGGGGTTTCAATTTGTCCTGTCTTCTCAGGCTTTGGCATAGTCTCCTTTTGATACAACCCCAAAGGGTTGCTATTATTCTTTCTTCATACAAGGTAAGGATATTGGATTGGAACTAAATTCTTAAAAACCTTTCCTGCATAGGTCCCCTTTTTTGCATGTTCGAAGGAATCTCGTTGGCGATCATAATGACCGGTACATTAATTGTTTTATTGTATATTTTTTCGTATTTAGAGTCCAATCGGCACTCTTGCCCGTCGAGTACTTTGAGCAAGGTGTTAAAATTGGCATTTGTATTTGTGGTTTGATTGTTGATGTCTTTGTTTTCATGGAACTCGTCGAATACCCAAAGGTCGTAAAAGTTATCGGCGTCGGTAAAGTCATTAATTCTTGAGCTGGCAAAGTATACCCTTATGGCTTTTGCCAGGAAGTGAATTAAGAGAGTTTGAATAGGGCTCAGTGCTAGGACAAGGCTTATTATCGCTACTTCCAAGATGAGTGATCCTCCAAATCTGGAAGATTGGATAGGACATTCAAAGCAAAGGGGATTCCCTATTGTCTCCCTGATTCACCGCGGTTTCATTTCCATCACCTGAACTGACCTACATAATTCGAACTTTCCTTGTGAGTGGACCGCCGTGCTCGTCTCTGAGCATGCATCCAAGGGCCAAAAGACAAATCTACTACGTAGCCTTGGGCTCGAGAAAGGGGCTGCACGAGTACGAGTTAGCAGGGCTTTGAGCCTCCTTCGTATTCAAAGTAGCAGTAGTAGGGCATGTGTCAGTAAGCCGTTCTCATAGTAATGGCTTGACCAAAAGCAAAAGCCGGGGATGGTTTTGAATCTCTCTATCTATGGGCCAAGGTCACACCTTATATATAGAGATGAAACCCGGCGAACCCTTCAGGGGGACTACGAAATGGGGGCAAATTAATAGAAGAGCCTCATATTCTAAGAAAGAGAAAGGTTTTTTCGTTGAAAGTCAAGTAAATGTGTAGCACCATGAAGGAAGGTAGATTCAAGATTCAGGGGATACTCTAGTTGAGTAGCGGGTTGAGAGTCAAGAGCGTTGAGCTACCTCTTTCCTCTTTCGTTTAGGTATTGACTCGCGCGGTAAGCCTAAGAGATTCTCAGGGTTTTGTTCTTCTTTTCTCTTAATAAGGCGAATCGAATGGAAGAGAGAAAAAGAGTTTGATTAACTGACCATGAAATGTGAGTTAAGAGGGGCTTGAGTCGAAGCCCTAACCGCCCAGCCCGACCTTTTGTTACTTCAAAATCCGGTAAGCTGGCACCAGGCTGCGAAGCAGATTTCTTTTATGATAGCTGGTCAGGCGTTAGGGGAAGTCACGTCAAACCCACGAATCAAAAAAAGGAGTAAAAGCAAGCAGCGCCAGTGAAGTCACGAAGCTAGGAAGTCACGCCGGCCGGACAGAGCGTTTACTCTGCTACGTGTAGCTAACCAAACCTTTCATCCTATGGCGTTGACCATCCTCGGCTGGAGTCAAAAGCGCTCTACCATCTTTCTTTTGTCAGAACTCCCTATACATATAACAGTCTAAGGCAAAGTAACTTCGAGTCAAACTGGAAAACTCCACGCAAAAATAGAATGCTTGCTCGACACACAAGTTTTTGGGAGTTCCCGGCCTTGCACTTGGAATGGCTTGAGAAGTGCATGCTTTTTTTCAATAGATCACTGGATCATGTGCCCCACCAACAGAGAGAGTGAACTCACCAATTAGAGAGAAGCTGCCCATTAGCATCATGGCATAGGTAAAAGGGAACGAGGAGGCAAGCCCCCCCATCTTCCGCATATCTTGCTCATCCGACATGGCATGAATCACCGAACCTGCACTCAGGAAGAGTAATGCTTTGAAAAACGCGTGATTCATTAAGTGAAAGACGCTAACCGAATAGTTAGAAATGCCGCAAGCAAAGATCATATAGCCTAATTGACTGCAAGTTGAATAAGCTATGACCCTCTTTAGATCGTTCTGTAAGATTCCTGTGGTTGCCGCAAGGAATGATGTCATAGCTCCTGCAGAAGTAATAACAATCAAAGCCGTAGGTGGGTATTCAAATAAAGGGGAGCACCTTGCTATCATGAAAACACCAGTTGTGACCATAGTAGCTGCATGAATCGAAGCAGATACTGGAGTGGGACCCTCCATTGCATCGGGTGACCAAGTATGCGATCCTATCTGTGCAGATTTCCCAACAGCACCAATAAGAAGTAAAAGACAAATTAGAGTTATGGCATTAAATCTCATATTGCGAGAAATCCATGAATTTCTGGGGGCAAACGCACAAGCAAAAATGGTTTCAAAGTCGAAAGACAAGTAGAGAGTAAAACGACCCAAAATCCCAGGAGCTAATCCAAAATCACCTACTCGATTGACAGGCATAGCTTTTGTAGCTGCTTTATCTGCCTGAAGTCGTGTGAACCAGAAATTAATTAACAAATAGGAAGCCAGACCTACTCCCTCCCATCCCAGGAATAATTGAAGAAAGTTATCTCCAGTCACCAACATTGGCATAAAAAAAGTAGGAATGGATAAATAACACATAAATCGAGGGCTATGCGGATCCTCGGACATATATTCAATGGAATAAAGATGGACCAAGCTACTTATGGATGTAACCACAATTAACATCACTACGGTCGGGCTATCGAACACGGGGTCAGAAGTGAATTACGAGCATTTAGAATGCCAATCGAGCGAGCCGAGCGTCAACTCCCCATTGCTTGCTGGTGCTCTCATTCGTCTTCAGTGCTCTCTGAACCGTGCAGGAAGGTTTCCCATCACACGGCTCACCAACTTGATCTTCCGCGGGAACTGAAAAAGGTACGGTCTCGGGAGGTTCAGACTTCGTTCCGAGGGGCTTTCTTTATATCGATATCGCCTTTGCTAGAATCGATCAAACCTGGTAGGCATCTGCCGTGCTTAGGCCTCTTCTTCCCTTCCAAAAGAGTCCCTACCTGCACTGTATGGGTCTAGGTATGACGTGCTATCGCCTTGGATTTGAGGTTAGTCACTACCGAAGCGAATAAAAGGCTGGATCAAGAACAAAGAAGGGGGTACTACGAGCCCTCTGCCCCACGCATCTAACCAGCTCGCGTGGTTCACCGGTTCCACCAACGTCACCCATAGTTAAAAAGTCGATACAGAGGTGCGCTTCAAGTGGGGGGTGTGCTGTCCATATTAGGCCCTTCCCCATAAGGCCCCACCGTCGGGGCATAAGCACCCTCTTGCTACCCATATGCAAGGCGTCGTCTTAGCCTTCCGGATCGCTCCCACACCTGTAGCGTTCGTGATCGGCCTCCTCAACTGTGTATCAATCGAAAGGCAGGGCGCCCCCAACCAGAGCTGATCGACTCGACCGGGTCCGCTCAAAATTCAATCAAGACTGTGAAATTGTCATGCGAACAAGAAATTTAACATTTGGAAGCATAGATTTAGGGATAGAGGTACCTGAAATTCTACGGTTCAGAACTTAGGGTTCGATCTGTGGCTCAAAATGCAGCTTCTCGACGCGATTGATCAAAGTGCTCGCTGGATAGGTTCAAGTGGAGTAATTATTGAGGGGTTTAAGCGGTGGATAAGGGATCTGCTCTGCGCTGGGAGGAGATTAGGGCGCCACTTGTCGCTCCTTCGCCACGCGGAGCTTCTTCGAGGACGAAGAAGCGACGACCGTCCGATCGTGAGATTATGCTTCTTACTATCTAATATAAGATTATACAGCAACTAAATTAATTTTTGGGTGATTATTAATCCATATGAAGTCAAATTAGTGAATTTGACTCATAAGGGAAAATTAGTAATTTGGTTAAGTGAAATTTAAATTTTCTTTAAGATTATTGTTATTTACTATCTAAGATTTCCATAGAATCTAAATTTGCTAAATTCTAATAAGTATTGACCAAGTTATGGCCAATACAAGATTTAGGGTTAAAAGGGTGATTAAGAAATTCTTAATTATGGGTCAAAAATCCTAATTTTGCCAATTAGTGTCCAAATTGAGTAAAGTCAGTGGCTATGGTTTACAAATAGTCCACTGATCACAATGACATGTATTAGGCTCAATTTGGACATAATTTGACTAAGTTGTGACTTAATTAGGGTTTAGAGTGATTAGTAAGTGATTAGTAAAATTAATCACTCAAACACTAATCCAACCTTACAACTAGGTTCTAAATGACTCTATGAGTCCTCTAAAACTTAAATCACTCAATTTGGATTACTAGATTTGCTAATATTCACTAATCAAGATTTAGAGTAATTAAGGATGATTAGCAAATCTTAACCGTTAGATCTAAAATATTTTTACATATTACTGTTAATTAAGTTTTTCTGATCTAAATTGATATTTGGATTATTCATATTGGAGCTCAATTGACCAAGTTATGGTCAATTGAAGTTCTAGGTCTAATTAAGGTAATTAGGGTTAGGCCCTAAATATGATTAGGCAAATACTAATCCAAACAGCAAAATGAACACTACCAAATTAATCCTTAGGGTTTTTGATCACTTTAAGACCCATATTAGGTATGTTTGAATCATTGGGTACAAAGTTATGGGCTAATTAAGTTTTGTAATATTATTTGGACTTAATTTAATACCCTAAATATCACTTTGCTAAATACAGGTCCTACAGTAAAATTAACAGTGCCAAATTATTTTTCTATTTTTGCTGAATCCAATGGTATATAATTTTGCATAATTTGGATTTATATTTCTTAAGATATTAATGTTTAAAGTTTTGTAAATAATTAGTTAATTAATTCTGTTTAATTATATTAATAATTATGTTATTATTATTAATATAATTATCGTTATTAATTAAACATTATATTATATATATATATATGTTTTTATTAATTATTCTGCAGGACACATGGCGCATTATTACTGGCTGGGCAGAACGCGGCGGATCCCACTAGATCAGACGTCAGACTCCTCAGCCACGCGTCGCGCTGTGGTTGGCTGGAGCACTGCGATGCGGACCTCGCCGAAGCAGCCGAAGCGTCACGGGCCATGGGTCGGGCCCAGGCCGACCCGACCGACCCGAAAGTTCTTCTTCTCCGCGCGACTGATCCGACAGCAGGGAACTAGGGTTTGCAAATCTGAGGCGAAGATGACGGTGCCAGACGACGAGCCGCATACCGATCGAAAGGTCTTGAAGAGACCTTTTGATTGGTACCCCAAACATCACTGGAAAAGGCGTACAGCTCCGGCAATATCAAATCCTAGGTCACTACGCTTGGCGAGAAAAATAGGTAACGGTTTCTACTGTTGCATCTTAGTCAAATCCGGGTAAACCAGACCTGAACGACTCGATCGGGTCCGCTCAAAATTCAATCAAGATTGTGAAATTGTCATGCGAACAAGAAATTTAACATTTGGAAGCATAGATTTAGGGATAGAGGTACCTGAAATTCTATGGTTCAGAACTTAGGGTTCGATCCGTGGCTCAAAATGCAGGTTCTCGACGCGATTGATCAAAGTGCTCGCTGGATAGGTTCAAGTGGAGTAATTATTGAGGGGTTTTAAGCGGTGGATAAGGGATCTGCTCTGCGCTGGGAGGAGATTAGGGCGCCACTTGTCGCTCCTTCGCCACGCGGAGCTTCTTCGAGGATGAAGAAGCGACGACCGTCCGATCGTGAGATCGGACGGATCGATCGATCCGTTTGTTTGAACGACGCGGAAAGATTCAGAGCGACGACATTACTCCATAGTGGACGGCGCCGTTAAGTACTTATAATTAATATTATTATTTAATTATTTTCAAACCTATTTTATTAATTAAAATTAACTAACTAAACGCATTCCAAAAATTTCCAATAAATCACCCGTAGCTAATTAAGGGGTGAGGAATGCAACGGCGCACTCGGATTTTTATTTCGATGAGTATTTATTTATTTGAATTTTCAGGTATTTAAATATTATTAAAATATTCGACGAAAATCCAACGTCTTCCAAATACCTCCAAAACTTCACCCCTAGCTAATTTGGGTGTTTTGAACGCAATGGCAAAGTCAGATTTTCAATCTGAGGTCTAGAAAAAAAAGTCAATTTCTAGGGTTTGAAATTTTCCAGAATTTCTGATTTGACTTTGCTGACTTCAGATTTGACATAAGGTTTTTGAGATAAGTTCTAAATTACTTAATTAGTGACTTAGAACTTTAATTAAGACTTAGATTAGTCTTAATTGAGCCAAATAACAACCTGGGTTGTTACACTAAATGTTAAATCCACCTCTCTTGGAAACATACTATTATGCGTATACAATCATCCCAGCTAGTGATTTCAAGTAAACTGTCAACTTTAAGCAATTATCGATCTAGAATCTTAGGAGTCAGAATCCTTTTAGCAGGATTCTGCACAATGGAGACTTTGGATTCATTATCAGATTTTAAGGCATTTTCTGGATTTATCTCATGTAGTTTAGAAGCATGAGCATGAGCATAGCATGATGTGTGAATATCAGAATGATGTATGAGAATTAGAATAATGTATAAGTATCAGTGATGATCTATGAGTTACGGAATGTTGCATACATTGACGGGGGAATTTTTGGATGCATCAGTGTCATCAATAAACAGTATTCCTAATAGGGTGTATGTAGACATTGGACCGTACTGCTCATAACAGTTCAGTGATATTTTGGTAGCATATCAATAGTATACCGTATTGTGGCATATTCAGATGCATAGTTTCAGTGGCATACAACATAATTGTACATATGATTACTCAGTTTAGATTCAGTATTATTTTGATTTATTTTCAGTATTCAGTTACAGTTCAGTTTTACTTTACACTGCTTCAGTTTTGTATAGTCTTAGACAGATTTGTACTTTCAGTTACCTTTACAATTTTTCTGTAGATTTACTCATATCATGTAAATCTTAAATGAATAATTAGAACTGTTAGATTAGTTTCGATGTGTTAGACTTATTGTCTAACTCGATGTACTTTTGGGATCCGGCAATTTGCTAGATCCTGAATAGTATATTGAGATAGGTCAGGAGAACACTCAGGAGATTCAGGAGGAGCCCATGGAGCACTAGCGGACTCTCCTTCAGATTTATTTTCTACTTAGTATTTTCAGTTCAGTTCCATGTCTATTTCAGTAAACTGTTTGTAATAATTCTGGATGTATTTTCTTTTCTTTTCTGAGACGAATGTTTTCTACACCTTCTGTGATGAATGATTCTGGATGTTTGCTTTAAGCTTCTGCACTCTATTTTTATACTAATTATAATTAGTATTGTGTTGTGATCGGCATGCTGGAAATGCTGATATTTTATACATATCTTGGATTCTTATCGTATTCTAAATCCAATGTATATATTTGCCTAATATTTAGGATAAGGATACTACTCTTATCTTAAGTATTAGCTCTCAACCCCACTTGAGGTTGAGTCAGCAGCCCTTCAGGTGGGCTTAGTTTTCAGCCATTTCGGGGAGATGGGGTATTCCTCCCTGAGTGGCGCACCGCTCTGCCACCGATATGATTGTACTTAATCCTTTTGCGCGCGGTGACGGGGTGAGGCGCTACATTATCCTTGACTATAAATACACAAACTCTTACTTTAATATGGAGAGGAGAGGAAGTAGCCACCACTTGGAGTGTCTTCTCCAACATGCATGAGATTTCTTGCATTGCAACTTCCTTAGGGATTCACCTTGGGATCTTTTCCTCACAGCAGCAATCAGCCTCCAATTTGAAATGACCATATAATAAACTTCTCCAAACTTGTTTGCTTAAGTACCTAGCTCAATTTTGAACCCTGAAAAGTCTAAAATGTTGTGCAAAAAAGAATCTGACACTGAGCACGACTTCCATACAGCAGAAGCAATTGACAGAAGAGCGCAATCAAAAATTCGAGGACCGGGGGTTGCATTGACGGTTTACCAAGCAGTCTCAGAAATCACAAAATCTCAAGAGAAAAGACACAGCACATGCATGCAAGTTCACAGCACTCAAAGAACTTTCAAACATAAAGAAATACGTGGAAAACCCAAGGATAGGAAAAACCACGGAGCCACACCATAAGAAAATCTACTAGAAATAACTAAAGGTTACAGAATTACAAAGAGCTTATCACCTTAGCACAAATGCTCAAGCTTTTACTCTAATATGTAGAGAAGAGCAAGCAGTCAACACCTAGAGTTTCTCCTCCAAGATGCAAGAGCTAACTTACACTGCTGCTTCCTAAGGGTTCAGCTTAAGGATCTCCTCCTCACAGCAGCTTTTAGCCTCCACTTAGCCTCACTTGACTTTTACATACTTTGGAAACTCCTCCTAATGATCCCTTAAATACCCAACTGAAGAAATAGACCCTAAAAAGTCCAAAATGCCCCACAAATTTGCTTAGAGCATGACAAACCTTAAATTTGTGTCTGCGCTTGCACACAAGTGTACGTGGTCAGAAGTAAATAAGTGGAAGTTTAGTTTCGAGATTTATCATCCTCAGGAAATGGTAGTTTTGATACTAAGTTTTATCTTCTTTCAATAATGTTTAGAATATTAATTTTTGGTTTGAGATGGTTCCTAAATTAACAATACAATTTACCTGAGGGTAAGATACAATTTATTCAAAAGGAGAGAGTAGGGGTGTAACAACCCAAGTTATTACCATTGTCAATTAAGACTAATCTTAGTCTTAATCTTGATCCTAAGTACTAATTAAGTCATTATGAGTCAACCACCAAGACCTAGTCCAAACCAGAGGTCAAACAGATTGAATCCTGATTTTGAGAATTTCAGGAACCCTAGAAATTGACCTATTATTTTGACCTCCGATCGAAAAAACGGACATTGCCATTGTATTCATTGACCCCAAATTAGCTAGTAGCGATGTTTTCGTGTCAATCGGAAGTCGTCGAAATTTTGGCGAATATTTAATAATATTTAAATACCCCCCGAAAAATTGGAAAATTAAAATACTCGTCGGAATCAAAATTCGACTTCGCCGTTGTGTTCCTCACCCCTCATTTAGCTAGGGATTTATATTTGGGGACTTTTGGAAATCATTTAATAAATTAAATAAATTAGAAAAATTTGAATTAATTTGCCAAATATAAATAATATATTTATTTATCTTTTCCTCTTTCCTTTTCTTTCCTCCCTATTTTCTCACGATAATCCTCACGCCTGCCCTAAATCGTGCGACTCCCCTCCTCTCAGCACGCGATCGGCCGACCCTCTTCTCCCTTCTACGCTCGACACGCGTACGCCTCCTCCCCCTCGCAGTCTTCGCCGCTGGCCCTCGTAAGCTCCACCCTTCTGACTTAAATATCTTCACACCTAATTTTTTTTCTCTAATTCCTACAGCCGACCCCTCTCCATCTCAAACCAAGCTTGCGCCTCTCTCCACTTGCCGAGCCCCTTCCCGTCGGTTGATCAGTCGAGGAGCTCCGTCCGAGCCCCTCAGCCCAGCACACCCCCCTCATTGGCGTTCGGCAGCAAGGAGTCACCGACCCCTTTCCTTCATCCCTCTCGATCCTCTATTCGGCGCAAGTAGGTACCCCCGCAACCTTATAGCACTCGAAACTTTCATTAGTTCTTATGACTCGAAGGATCACTGAACAAACTCTCACTCCATCGTCCCTGCAATGGTTTGTATTTCCATATTGCAATATCAAGTTGAAACGCAGAAGTTGTAATGCGTTGCCTTATCATTGAAAAGTTTATCAAATTAATAATTGTTCAATTTGGTCTGTTAGACTATTCATTTTCTTGGTTTAGTAATAAAAACTATGCCTTAGATTGACTAGCACCTGGTCTCATGTCCAGGTGAAGTTTAAAGTTTCGTTTGCTGATCTGAAATATGTTGCCTTTGGTTTAAAATTTTTGCAAGTTGTTTTGTGTTAAGAAAATTTGAAAAATTATATAATTAAAAATCTGTTTTTATCAAAAAAAAAAAAAAAAAAAAAAAAACACTTTGTCAATCTGTTATATTCATGCATATGCCTCTTAACTCAATTGTGGAGAATGAAATTTCTACCCTCATCTAAATTACATTATATGGATAAAAATAATTTTTGACTGTGCATTTTATCCTTCATCCATTTGGATAGGTATATGGAGAATGCATCACAGCATACTTTTCCATTTATATATTTTGCTAGTTAGATGCATACAACTATATATATGTGTTTTGCAAGCTCAGTTTCATTCGAGACCAAGTGCATGTTATAAGGCATGTTCTTTAAATATGTTAATATATTAAAAACAATCATATGAGTAGTTCAACTTTGAAAGTGGTTACTATAACTACAGCTCAATGGATAATATTGATGCAAAAGTAGAAGTTTATCTTGACCACTTCCAAGAGAGTAAAGAATCTGATGATATCTTTCAATCAAGGAAAATAAATGATTATTCTTTAAAGTTTATTATGCTTATATCATTTAAAAATTAAAAGTGATATGCAATATTAGTATAAAATATACTATATAAGAGTATACATATATATATATATATATATATATATATATATATATGATTATTTTATTTCTTTTTGGCCCATTATTGTCTAGTTTTATTTTCTTCATTACACGACACCTGAATTTTAATTATTGTATACAAAGATATCAATTTGACAATTTGATTTTTGCATTGTTTGACATTTCAAAACTATGCCAAACTCTTGTTGAAGATTGTATTGTGCCTTGGTAACCATTGCCATTAAAGTCCTACGCACATTTTTGGTTGGCCTTGACAAATTCACACGTATCTCTTAAACTACGAACCGCTCAAGATTATTGTTCCACAAAAAATTCTTCCGTCAAAAACTCTTACTGAACCAAAGCCAAATGCCCCTCTCTAATAACTGTCCCCAAGGAAGAATGAGTCGAATCAAATATATGCTACCCAAATTTTTCCTTTATTGCATATACTACACCTAAACTATGATATATAATAATCATCTCATTCTAATTTGCTAGATATATAAATTCTCATGATCGATTTAACATAACATATACAATTTTATTAATCAAGGGGAAAACAAGATCAACATCTTTGCCATAGTTTTTTTTCTTTTATTACAATTGTTATCTATTAACAATTACTAGAAACGCATTATCATAAAATTCAGTATTCAAATTAGTTCAAACAGAAACAAAAAAAAAATTAATTATGATTTATTGTTTGATGTTGTTGATAGCCATTTTATTGTCTCAATAATTATCGCCTTCAACTAATCGTCTTGTCCCCGATTGTTTCCTATAGAAAATGCATTTGAATTTAGCATATATACTTCTAATGCGACGTCATGCTGCAACGTCGATGTGAATGTCGTCGCTTTGATGTCTACCAATATAATTGTGTATCACATTCCATGCCAAAATATTGTGCTAGACTTCTCTACTGTTGTTACCACCCCATCAACTATAATTTATAATTTCATTTATCAAAATATAACTAACTAATAGAATGGCAAACATTTAGGAACAAGTCATCTCCCTCCATAAATTGAAACCTCATCAATAGTAATCAATTATCACATATCTTCAAGCTTAAGTTAGATTAAAATTTATTAATCAAATTATCATAAGTTCTGACAAAACCTTACGATTAGAATACGGTTCATAGTTCATAAAATAAAAGTTGATAGATCAAAACTCGAGTTGCACCATTCGATAAACTGAATGATAGCATCTTAATTTAAGGCTAAATTCAAGTCTAACCGAACATCATATCAATTAGCTAAATGTTATAAATTATCATATGTTTATTAACGATCCTCCTTGGATAAGCCATTAAACTAGCCCTTGAGAGTTCATTTTAAGTAAAGTTTAAAGTCTCCTCATTAAGCTAAAAATAGCGGATGAATAATAATGAGCGGATTGAATAGTAAAAATAGCGGATTGAATAGTAAAAATGAGCGGATTGAATAGTAATGAGCAGATTGAATAGTAAAAATAAGCGGATTGAATAGTAATGAGTGGATTGAATAGTAAAAATAGCAGATTTAATGGTAATGAGCGGATTGAATAATAAAAACAGCGGTATTAAATATTAATGAGCGGATTGAATAGTAAAGCAGCAGATTGAATAGTAATGAACGAATTGAATAGTAAAACATCGGATTGAATAGTAATGAGCGGATTATAGTAAAAACAGTGATTGAATAGTAAGGGAATTATGAGTTGAATTGCATCTTTTTTTTTTGTGCAATATAAGTAAATAATAAGCTTTATGATATGAGATTCATTTCACATCATGCCTTCATTAAATTTTATAATATTTCAATTAATCTTTTTAATCAGATTAGCTAAACTTCCTAAAGTATTCTCTAAGTCTTTTTTCTTAGGATTATACATATCATATTAGGACTATTCTTTAGACTAAGATTAGATCATATGTCAGATTTCATTTATTAGATTGAATAGTAAAAACAGCGGATTGAATAATAATGAGCGGATTGAATAGTAAAAATAGCGGATTGAATAGTAAAAATGAGCGGATTAAATAGTAATGAGCAGATTGAATAGTAAAAACAGCGGATTGAATATAATAGCTAATTGAATAGTAAAAATAACGGATTAAATAGTAAAAATAGCAGATTGAATAGTAATGAGCGGATTGAATAATAAAAACAGTGGATTGAATAGTAATGGGCGAATTGAATAGTAAAAACAGCGATTGAATAGTAATGAGCGGATTGAATAGTAAAAACAGCAGATTGAATAATAATAAGCGGATTGAATAGTAAGGGAAATTATGAGTTGAATTGCACCTTTTTTTGTGTGCAAAATAAATAAGTATTAGCTTCATGATCTGAGATTCATCTCACATCATGCCTTCATTAAATCTTATAATCTTTCAATTAATCTTTTCAATCAGATTATCTAAACTTCCTAAATATTCTCTAAGTCTTTTTCTTTAGGATTGTACACATCATATTAGGACTATTCCTGAGACTAAGACTAGATCATATGTTAGATTTCATTTATTGGATAAGTGGGTTACCCAATGAATGAATCATTGGTTTTATTAGTTTCTATATTTTTACAACTTATTTTAATTATTTTATTTTTAACCTTAGATTCAGGATAGGAGAATATCATACTATTAAGTTTGATTTGCTTAATATAATTTACCTCAATTATAGATCACTTTTAGACAGAAACCTAGAACTTAGGTTTTACCTTGGGATTATGTGATTTAGCCCAATCTCGTGGTGTTAATCCATAATCTCTAGGTTGTAGATTTGGACAATTAATAGTTTAGAATGTCTGAACTCATAAACTAGGTCGTATTTATTTTTCATACTCGACTTTGATTTACCATATTAGGACCTAGCTATCATAATATTTTGTAAACATATAAGGACGTACTTCTAAGTTACACTCAATAGTAGGAATTGAAGATCCTGAACTTGTGTACTTAGAATAGTTAGAATGGTTAAATTAGATAGCAACAGTATCACCATATTAATAGAGTCCTTTGCTTACTTATGATATTATGTTGCTACGTATTCCTTGATATTTGAGCCATTTTCCTTGGACATGTCATACAAAAAAATATTGCTGCATAAAAATGAAAACTTAGAATATTAGGAAAATACTTGCATTTGGGTTCAGTTTATGTTGGACTATGGTGCACATTTACTCCAATGGACAGGGGGTAAGGAGAGATCTAGATGCTTACACTACTCATTGAGAAGAGTGTGGTTAAGCTTGGGACCCGTTTAGTCTTGCAAACATGCTTGACTCCTCAGTTGTTTTTGAAATTGTTTACAGAAATAAAAGTAAAATAACTAAAAGAATGTTGCATAGTATTATCTACCTCTTCAGTCACACAGTATTATTGAGATATGTTTGCCTGCTCACTTGTATAGATATTTGTATAGGATGCTAGACTTTACTGCTTATATTATATGTACCATCTTCAGATTAATATTTAATTAGCATCAGTTATATGATCATCAGCATGTTTAGTAGGTATAGATTCTTCTTTCAGTACTTATTTAGTTATTTTTATATGCCCTGCCTTGATTAGCTTATATTTGAGGCATGTCTTAGTCTCCTTTTGCTTAAGTTATAAATATTGTTTATAGCTTTTCCCTTTCTTATTGTATTGTTAGGCGCTCATATTTTTGATATAGTTGTTGCTTAGAGGATGTAAAATGGTGATATTAATATTGTTTAATAAAATTTATTTGCCTAAAATGTACTTAGACATTTTGTCTAATAAGATTTTTCTCTTTATTGGTTGGGGCCCTGGCATTATGAAATGGATAATGTCATATTCAGATAGGTTTGAGGAGTTAGGTGCTGAAGAAGAGGTGCCCTATTAGAGGAGGAACTCAACCAGGAGAGCCGGATACTACTTAGTATTTTCTTAGCTTTTGTGAGGATGAGTGATTTATTTTCAGTCATTAAAATTATTCATTTAAATGTTGTAATAATTTAGGAACTGTGACTGTAATTTACTTTCTGCACTTTATTATTTGTTGAGCTATAGTACTATTTCTTATGTGATGCATGGTGGATGGATATATTAATTAGTTCATTTGCTTTTGCACTCTATATGTATATTAGATGTAGTGACTGATCCCCTCAGATATTTTGTGCACGTCCATCTCTTATTAGTGGATTGTGGATCTACCTAATCTAATGATAAAAGAGAGATTTGCACAAGTGACCCTCCGCTCCTTAGTCTAATGACTGTGGGCTTAGGGGCGGGCCTTCACAAGGGGTTTATTGTAGGATTTGTAAGGTCTTGGTGTTGTTACTTCATTATTAAAATGTATAACTATTAGAATTGGAGTTAACCTCCAATTACAGCAGGTTCAAATTTAGTGTAACAAGGAGAACTCTCTTTGGGGTTTACCTTAGCACCTAAACCTTTATGAGATCGAGATTTAAATTTATCTTTGATTTCCTATATTTAGGTTACCAAATATTATCATTTAATTATTAGATCTCATAAACATGATTTCCATCAACATTGCATTATACGCTTACATACGTGGTTTAGCTAGATGAGAGGATGAGTTGGTCAAATGAATTATGTCACATCATCCATTAGATTTCCAACGTCCTCTCATCCCTTTTACTTTACTGAGCAGAGCAAGGTTGATGGGAACTTAGTTTTCAAACAATAAATCTCTTAGTAGTGCTCTTAAGGAAAGATGCAATTGAGCTTGAGAACTTGTCACATAGTTCTCAGCTCTACATGCAATATTTCCTTGCTCTTGTCCAATTAATGAGCTTGGAACTCGAGTTCCTTTCTTAATTGATAATTCATTTAAGTTTTATTTTAGCAAAGTATTTTGATGAAGTTTCATCCAGACATTCATTCACAATAATAATAATAAACAATAAATAGAAATCAATTTTATTCATTAAAAAATCAATCCAACACCATTACAGTTTTACATTTTTCTTCAATTACTTCCCAATCCTCTCCAAAGAGATTTAGCTTTCCATTAAAAAATAAATCAAAGTACACATGCAAAAAGAAGTAAACCTTGACATCGATTTACAACAGAAAATTAAATAAATATAAATTTAGGGATAATACTAGGAAACTCTTAGAGGTTTTTTAGGATTCTCTCGGTCTTCCTCCTTTGCTTCTACTTGAATTCTTTACCTTTCTTTGCTACCTTTTTCTCTCTATTCTTCATAGTCAACCTCTTGTTCTTGAAGAGTTAACTTCTTTTCTCCTCCTACAGCCTCTCTTTTTAGGTTTTTTGAATGTTGAAATTGGGAACCATTCTTTGGTCTGAAATTGGCCCTTAAATAGAAGAGTTTTCAGTCCCATGCATTAATCACAAATGACCTTTCATCTCTTTTTACTTCAATGCAAGTATTTTGAATTTTACTCTATTTATTCACTTGGGATTCATCAGAGTTAATGTTTAATTCAGGTTTCAAGAGGCAGGGGAAGGCCAAGGGTTTGAAATTATGGCCTTCCCTATGTTGTATTCAATGCAATTCTGGAGCTTTTCTATAGTGGGTGCTGTGGCGCGCTACAGCGATTGCATTTGATTATGTTAAATTTAGCTCTAGATGGGTTATTTATTGGGGATCCGCTGTGGCATGCTGTAGTGGCTTTGATTCAAACACTATTCTGCTGTGGCGCACTACAGCAGCTAAAATTCAAATACTATTCTTCGCCAGTATATATTTTATAGTTTAAACTTAAGGGCCGCTGCTTACCCGCTGTGGCGTGCTGAAGGCACACTACGGCGAATTAGGACTGTCTTGAATGCGGGAATATTTACTGTTCAATGAACCTCACATAAAGTTTTTCATGATTATTCAGAAATGTGCATCGTGGCGCGTCTGTGGCGGGCTACAATGAGTTTGTTCCCAGGTATGTATTAATCTTTATAGGGCATAGCGCACTGTGGCATGCTTGGAGTTGCGCTGTAGTGGTTAATCTTTTGTGGAAGCGAATTAGGCAATGTTCAATTAGTTGATATAAGCTTTCATATTTTTCTCCCGAGAAATGACACTGCTGCCCGCTGTGGCACGCTTGTACAGTCGGTCTTCTTCTAGGCCTTTGGGTATGTTTCAGGTGAAGTAATTTAGTGGACCACCATGGTGCGTTGCGGTGCGCCACAACGGTTTTCTTCTAGAATTCTCCAATTTAGCGCTGACTTGCCATTTTCTTCATTTTTCCTTGAAAAATGCATAAATTCCACTCAAAGTATGCTGGTTTGTATGATATTTTAAATATTTTTTAATACTTTATTTTGCTATAAATTTTGGATATATCACACACCCCACACTTATATTCTTGCTCTTCCTCAAGTAAGATCACCAATGATTTTTGAATTTTAGTTAATGGATTCAATGGTGGGATGTCAATGTGGGATGTTAATGTAAAATATTTTAGTCACTGAATCCTGATCTAAGTTAAGGTGACTTCAGATTTCTAACATCTACTACTCTCCTCATCAAGCTCTTAATTCTGGTTACGATCTAGCACCAATCTCAAATGTTCATGCTTATGTCTTCATTATAGGGAGGGAGGGGTAATTACCTTAGGAATTTTAAACCTTAGCTAAGCATTTGGTGAGTGATAAGAGTGTTGTGCAATATGTGCCCCCTTCTCATGATTCACAAGAAACATTTATATTTGTAGGAGAGATATTCTTCTTCATCTTAAATTTTCAATTTTTCACTTTGGAGAGATTTTTTTCATCATCCCTATTTTTCTCTTTTTGAAAATTCAACTCAAGGGAGAGATATTTTTCTTCATCCCTTAATTAGTTCCTTATCATCATTAAGTCCTACAGAAACCTAGTACACTCATTTGTTCAGTTATACCTTGCAATATGCTATTATTAACTCCCTATGTTTCCTTATCCCCACATTTAAACCTAAGCACATGTTCATTTTAATTTGTTGGAAACTTAATCTTACTAGAGCCCTTTACTTAATTAGTAGGTGCACGATCATAATATTGATTTATCACCTTAAGTTTAAGCATGCTAGTGTCTTTAAAATTACACATTTAATTTATTATTGAATCATGAAGTAATAATGTTTAGAGAATTTAACTTTTAAACTCAATCAGAGCAATGATGAGGGTGCCAAAGATCCAAAATTTATTTTATTGAGTTTCAAATTTCACTAAGTGATTCCCTCACTAGGAAGGTCTTGCAATGTCCATTCTTCTTTCTTCTACAAGTCAAGTTCATCTAAATAAGGTTTTAGGCACTGCCCATTCACCTTTAGTGTTCCCTCAGATGAAGTGATATCAACACCCCCCATGGGGATATATTTTGTCTATTATGAATGGGCCCTTCCACCTTGACTTCAACTTTCCTGGAAATAGCTTTAATCTGGAGTTAAATAACAACACTTTCATTTTAAATTCAAAGTGCTTTGGTTTTATTAATTTATCATGCCATTTCTTTATTTTCTCCTTGTACATCTTGGCACTCTTGTAAACATTCAACCTAAATTCATCTAATTCATTTAGTTGCAGAATTCTTTTTTCTCCAGCTTGCTTGAAATCAAAATTTAGCTTCCTAATTTCCCAAAAGGCCCAGTGTTCCAGCTCACCCAGCAAGTGACATGACTTCCCATACATTAGCTTGTAGGGAGACATTCCTAAAGGGGCTTTAAAAGCTATCCTATAAGCTCATAGTGCATCATTCAGTTTCATTGACCAGTCCCTTCTTTTTTTTACTAACTATTTTCTCAAGAATTTGCTTTAATTCACGATTAGAAACTTCTGCTTGACCACTGGTTTGAGAGTGGTAAGTCGTGCCTACTTTATGCTTTATCCCATACCCTTTCAGAAGGGTTTCTAGTTTTCTATTGCAAAGTGTTTTCCTCCATAATTTATTAAAACACGGGGTGTACCAAACCTAGCCAGGACACAATCTTTTAGAAATTTAATTACAGTCTTTGCGTCATTATTCACACATGCCATAACTTCAACCCATTTAGAAATGTACTCAACACCCACTAACATGTAAGTGTTTGATTTAGAGGCAGGGAATGGTCCCATAAAGTTAATGCCCCAAACATCAAATAACTCTACTTCTAAAATTCCATTTAGATGTAACTCATCTCTCTTTCCTAAATTCTGTGTTCTTTAACATTTGTCACAGCTTTTATGAATTCAGCAGCATCCCTAAATAATTTTGGACAGTAAAACCCAGATTGCAACACCTTTAACGCTGTGCAATCTATCCCATGATGCCTTCCATAAGGGGATGTGTGGCAATGATATAGGATGTTGTTTGCTTCAGACTGAGGTACACATCTCTTTAGAAGTTGATCAACACAACATTTGTATAGGAAGGGGTCATACCAAAATTAGTTTTTAATGTTAGCAAAGAATTTTTTTTCTTTGTTGAAAATTAAACTCTTTGGGATCACCTTTCTTGCAAGATAATTAACATAATCAGCAAACCAAGGAAGTCTACTTGCTGTAATCGTATAAAGCTGCTCGTCGAGAAAAGTCTTATATATTTCTTCACCTTCTTTCTGAGTTAGATGGGTCAATCTTGAGAGGTAATCAGCCACCACATTATCACATCCCTTTTATCACAGATATCTAAATCAAATTCTTGTAGAAGCAAAACCCAATATATGAGACGTAGTTTTGCTTCTTTCTTTTGAAAAAGATATTTGATTGCAGCATGATCCGTGTACACAATTATTTTTGATCCAATAAGATAAGTCCTGAATTTATTGAATGCAAAAACAATTGCTAATAGTTCTTTTTTCGGTTGTGGCATAGTTCCTTTGGGATTCATCCATTAATTTACTCGCATAATATATGGAATAGAAAGTTCTCACCCTTCGCTATCCTAAGACTGCTCCCATAGCAAGATCACTAGCATCACATAATATTTTGAAAGGAAGATCCTAGCTAGGTGTAGAAATTATAGGGCTGAGATTAGAGCATATTTATTGCATTGAATCCATTTATGCAGCTTTCATCAAATTCAAATTCTACATCATGTCCTAGAAGCCTACACAATAATAAGCTAATTCTTGAGAAATCCTTGATGAACCTTCTATAGAACCCCACGTGCCCGAGAAAACATCTAACTCCCTTCATATTAGTAGGTGGTGGAAACTTTTGAATCACCTCAAACTTGGCTTTGTCTAATAAGGAGGCCCAATACAATTCCCTCTTCTACCATAAAGTGATATTTTTCCAAATTTAAGATAAGGCTAGTTTCTTCGCATTTTTTTAGAACCTTACCTAGATTTGTTAAAAAATCCTCAAATGATTTACCCACCACTGAAAAATCATCCATAAAGATTCTAAAAATTCTCCTATCATATTCAAAAAAATAGCCATCATACATCTTTGAAAAGTTGCGGGGGCATTGCATAACCCAAAAGGCATCTTTCTAAATGCAAATGTTTCATATGGGCAAGTAAAGGTTGTTTTCTATTAGTCTTTTGGGGCTATCAAAATATGATTGTAACCTGAATAACTATTGAGAATACAGAAGTTTGGATTTCTTGCCAATCTATCTAGATTTGATCAATGAATGGGAGAGGATAGTGATCCTTTTGGGTTGCTTTGTTTAGTCTCCTATAGTCAATACAGACTCTCCACCCCGTCACTTTCCTAGTTGTAATTAATTCATTATTTTCATTAAGGATCACACTTATCCAATTCTTCTTGGGGACCACATGAATTGGGCTTACCAAAGGGCTATCAGAAATTAGAAAAATAATCCCAGTATCAAGGAGCTTAATAATTTTCTTATGCACCACTTCCTTTATGTTTGGGTTTAATCTCCTTTGAGGCTCTATGGATGGTTTATAATTGTCTTCCAATAGGATGCGGCGTATGCATAAAGTGGGGCTAATCTATTTCAAATCAGTAATGCTCCATCCAATCACCCTCTTATGTTCTCTCAATAGCTCACACAATTTAATTTTTGGGATGGGTTTAATAAAGCAGAAATGATTACAAGTAGGAATGTTCTCTTCCCTAGATAAACATGCTTTAAGTGTTTGGGCAAAGGTTTTCGTTCCAATTCAAGAGGTTCATCAAGAGACAACTGTATTTTCTTCCTTTCTTGAATTAATTCATCAACCTTGTTTTCTACCTTAAAATCTACAGCTTCCTCTCCTTCCTATAAATCATATTCCTCAACATCTCCTGAAATTAGCACCTCCTCCATCAAATTTATTTTCCAACATTCTTCATTTGGCTTAATGGGATGCCTCATCAAATCTTTTTTATTAAAACCTTACCTCCTCTTCCTCACAACGAAGGCTCAACTCCCCCTTATCGACATCTATGATAGTCTTACCGGTTGCAAAATAATGTCTACCTAGAATTATAGTGATCTCTTGGTTTTTATCCTCCATTTCTAAGATTATAAAATCAGCTAGGAAGATGAACTTACCAACCTTGACAAGAACATTTTCCAAGATTCCCTATGGGGGTTTTTACAGATTTATCAGCTAGTTGAAGGAGAACTGAGGTGAGTTTTAATTGTTCAATTCATAGTTTCTTGAATATATAGAACATATTAAATTAATGGATGCCCTAGGTCACAAAGAGCTTTTTCAAATGAATGGTTTCCTATAGTGCAAGGGATAGTGAATCTCCATAGATCCTTCCTTTATATGAAAATTTTCTATTGAAGAATTGCACTATATTCTTCAGTTAAAGCCACTATTTTTTCATTTATCTTTATTTTCTTAGAGAGGATGTCTTTTATGAACTTGGAATAGCTAGGCATTTTCTCCAATGCTTCAACGAAAGGAATGTTTATGTGGAGGGTTTTGAATACTTCCAAAAATTTATTAAATTGGATGTCTAATTTCTCTCTAGCCATTCTTTGAGAGTAAGGAATATTGGGAATACACTTAGGTTATTTAGTCAATTGAGCTTGTGTTTGAATTTGAGTTTGAGTTCCTTCCCTCACTTCCTTCTCCCTTTCCTGATTTTCTTCATCCATTAATTTCTCTCTTAAAACTTTAGATATATCCTCATAACTTTTAAATACCAAGGGTTCAGTAATTTTTCCACTTCTCAATGTGATTGAATTTTCTGACTCATTCTCATAATCTCTTATAGCTCCAACTATGGCTGGTTGACTAACTTGTTTCATGATTTCTTTTATCTGCACTTTGATTCTTTTAACAATTTCTTCTTGTCTCAAGAGGGTGATTTCATGTCTATCTAAATTTGCATCCATTTTATTCATGAATTTAGTGGTGGTGGTTCTAATCTCATTAAGGGAGTGATCTATCCCCCTTCTATCCTCTCCTTGGTTACTCTTATAATTTAAGACAGCATTGAGCCCCTCCATTTCACTAATATACCCATGATAAGAGTTTTGTTGCATACTCTTTAGCTTCTGATTTAATTGGGAAATTTGAATTCTTAACTCAAAAATCAAATTTACTTCGTTCATCTGATTAGTTTACTGTTTTTTTTACCTCAAATCTTTTAATTGCCATTGATAAGCATTGTTTGCCATTACTTCGAAGAAGTCAAAAGCTTCATCCTGGGTCTTGCTATTGAGTGACCCTCCGGCGGCTGCATCAATGAGTGTCCTCATTGGTGCATTTAAACCATTATTAAAGGTTTGAACCTGTATCCATTGAGGAAACCCATGATGTGGGCATTGTCTCAGACACTCCTTAAATCTTTACCAGCTGTCATACAAAGTCCTGCGCCTTAAATTGGTTGAAATTGGTTATCTTAATTTTCAATCGGGCTATTTTTGCAGAAGGGAAATATTTGGCTAGGAATTTCCTAGCCAAATCATCCCAAGTGCAAATAGAATCTCCCGTATATTAATTGAGCCAACTTGGCTCTATCTATAAGTGAAAATGGAAAAAGCCAAAGTTTAATGGCATCTTCAGAAACACCGTTAAATCTGAATGTGTCACAAATCTCAAGGAAGTTGGAGATGTGTGAATTAGGATCCACTGTGGCTAATCCACCGAATTAGTTATCTTGAATCATGCTAAGCATTGAGGGTTTGATTTCAAAGTTATCTGCTTCTATATTTGGTCTAGCAATCGCATGAGGGATGCCTCTAATAGTAAGAAACACATAATCTCTTAATGCTCTACCTCTAGGTTCTCCTAACAACTATCTCGGATAATCTTCTATGTTTACTCTTTGTGCTCTATCCCGTTGTTCTCCTACTTGATTAGCTTCTAGATTATACATTTCTATATGAAGTTGGTTAAGATTTGCTCATTTTCTCCTAGCCCTTAAGTAATTATGCTCAAATTCAGGATCAAATAATAAATCAACAGCACCTCTTATATTCTTACAATTCAGAAATTTACAGCTAGCAAAAATTAATTCAATTCAACAATGAATCCAACACAAGTTCAATAGTTCAGCAGTTAAAGGTTTCACACAATTTCAAGCACAGTTCAATAGTTCTCAATGCAGTAATATAATTCCAATTACAAATAAGCAATACAAATAAACTAAATTAAAAATCTAAGTTACGTTGCAGTTAGCACAATATGATATAATTACAGAAATGAAATATATGCAAATAAGTAAAAAGTCTAAATCACTATTTACTTGACGATTGTACTTAATACAAAACAAAACCGTTCCCCGGTAACGGCACCAAAAACTTGACAGAACTTAAATTTGTGTCTGCGCTTGCATGCAAGTGTACGTGGTCTGAAATAATAAGTGAAAATTTAGTTCTAAGATTTATTGTCCTCAAGAAATGGTGGTTTTGATACTAAAGTTTATCTTCTTTCAGTAATATTTAGAATATTGATTTTTGGCTTAAGATGGTTCCAAAATTAAAAATACAATTTACTTGAGGGTAAGACACGATTTATTCAAAAGGAGAGAGTAGGGGTTTTATTGTAGGACTTGTAGGGTCTTGGTGTTCTTACTTCATTATTTAAATATATAACTTTATTTTTCCGTGCCTAATTAAATCAAGTGAACACTGTTAGAATTGGAGTTAATCTCCAATTACAACAGGTTCAGATTTAGTGCAACAAGGAGAACTCCCCTTGGGGTTTTACCTTGTCACCTAAACCTTTATGAGATTGGTATTTAAAATTATATTTAATTTCTTACGTCTAAGTTACCAAATATTATTTTTTATAGTTAGATCTCACAAATATGATTTCCATCAACATTGCATCATGCACTTACACACGCGGTTTAGCTAGATGAGAGGATGCGTTGGGTCAAATGGACTATATCACATCGTCCATTGGATTTCCAATGTCCTCTCATCCCTTCTACTTTGGTGAGCAGCAGAGCAAAGTTGATGGGAACTTGGTTCTCAAATATCAAATCTCTTGGTAGAGCTCTTAAGGAAAGGTGCAAGTGAGCTTGAGAACTTGTCACATAGTTCTCAGCTCTACTTGCACTATTTTGCTTGCTCATGTCCAATTGTTGTGCTTAGAACTCAAGTTATTTTCTTAATTGATAATTCATTTAAGTTTTATTTTAGTAAAGTAATTTGATAGAGTTTCATCCAGGCATTCATTCAGAATAATAATAATATACAATAAAATAGAAATCAATTTTATTCATTAAAATAAATTTATTCCAACACCATTACAGCCTTATATTTTTCTACAATTACTTCCCAACCCTCTCCAAAGAGATTTAGCTTTCCATTAAAGAATAAATTAAATCACACATGCAAAAAAAAGTAAGCCTTGATAACAAAAAATAATAATAATATAAGTTCAGGGATAGTACTAGGAAATACCTAGAGATTTTCTAGGGTTCTCTCAATCTTCATCCTTTACTTCTACTTGAATTCTTTGCCTTTTCTTTACTGTTTTTTCTCTTTATTCTTCACATTCCACCTCTGGTTCCTTGAAGAGTTCTTTTCTTTTCTCCTCCTGTAGCCTCCCTTTTTGGTCTTTTGAATGTTGAAATTGGAAACTATTTTTGGTCTAAAATTGGCCCTTAAATAGGAGAGTTTTTAGCCCCCATACATTAATCACTAGTGACCTTTTATCTTCTTTTACTTCAATGCAAGAATTTTGAATTTTACTCTATTTATTCACTTGGGATTCATCAGAATTAATGTTTAATTCAGGTTTCAAGAGGCAGGGGAAGGCCAAGGGTCTGAAATTGTGGCATTCCCTATGATGTATTCAATATAAATTATGGAGCTTTTCTGTAGTGGGCGCTGTGGCGCGCTGCAGCGATTGCATTTGATTATGTTAAATATAGCTCTAGATGGGCTGTTTTACTGGGGATCTGTTGTGGCGCGCTAAAGCGGCCTCGATTCAAACACTATTCTGTCGTGGCACGCTGCGACATCTAAAATTCAAATACTTTTACGCTGTATATTTTTATAGTTTACCTTAAGGCCGCTACTACCCGCTGTGGTGCGCTGAAGGCATGCTACGGCGGTTAGACTGTCGTGAACGCGAAATAGTTACTGCTCAATTAATTTACATAAGATTTTTCACGATTAATCAAAAATGCCGCCCTGACGCGCTGCAACGAGCTACAATAGGTTTTGTCTTAGATCTGCATTAATCTTTTTAGGGCATAGCATGCAGTGGCACGCTGCAGTGGTTAATCTTTCGTGGAAGCAGATTTGGCACTGTTCAATTAGTTTACATACAGCTTTAATATTTCTCTCGGGAAATAATGTTGCGGACCGCTGTGGCGCGCTGGGGTGCATTGCGGTGGTCTTCCTTCCAGGCCTTCGGGTATGTTCTAAGTGAAGTAATTTAGAGGACCGCCATGGCGCGCTGCGGCTCGCCACAATGATTTTCTTCCAGAATTATCCAATTTTACACTGCTTGCCCTTTTCTTCATTTTTCCTGAAAATGCATAAATTCCACTCAAAGTATGTTGGTTTGTATGACGTTTTAAATATTTTTTAACACTTTATTTTGCTATAATTTTCGGATATTTCTGGGCGTAACCTGGACAGAGCAAATTTTCGCCAGGTGCTACGATGCACCATAACGCTCGGCTCTCAGACTGAGACCCGCTGCTGTGCTCCGTAGCACTCTCAACTCGGGTTGGCATCCAATGCAGCGCGTGGTAGCACCCGTGTTTCAAGTTGGCACCCATTGCAGTGCATGGTAGCGCCCGCATCTCAGGCATCTTGGAATGGACCCACTGGGGCGCGTTGTGGCTCCATTTTCTACTGCGGCGTGTTACAGCGATGATTCTGCTGTGGTACGCTACAGCACCTGCTTCTCTGTTCCTGATCGTTGAGGCACATGACATTGCCTCAGTCTTGGGTTAGGACCGCCTGGGCGTGCAGTACCTTTGCTACTCCTGGACACTAAAGGCTCTCTACCACATAACAATCTCCCACTTGGAGACCTTTAGAGAATCTTCCCTCCTTTGCTCCACTGACCCTTCACTGTCTTCTTCTGTGTCTGTCAAGAAATGTGGTTTGTCTCACTTCACTTTCTCTTCACGTGCCTAGACCAACTGAAGTTACACTTAGCTTCAGTTTCTCCACTATTACTAATTTAGTAAGTATATCAATTGGATTCTTAGAAGTATGGATCTTCTACAATCCAAGTTGCCCTTCTTCCAATAGTTTTCGGATGAAATGGTAACGGAGTTTAATGTGCTTTGTCCTGGCAAGAAAGGTGGCATTCTTTGCCAGATGAATAGTGCTCATACTATTGTTGTAAAGCCTCACATCCTTCTGCTCTCAACCCAATTCTGCCATGAAACTCTTCAACTAGATCATCTCCTTGCTTACCTTTGTGATGGCAATATAGTCTGCCTCCATGGTAGATAGCGACATGATGTTTTGTAGCTTGGAGATCCAGCTCACCGCTGCACTTCCTAATATATACACATAGCCTATAATGCTTCTCATGCTATCAATATCTCATGCAAGATTTGAATTTACATAGCCCTATAAAATAATGTTAGATCTTCCAAAGCATAAATCTTTGCCCACTGTACCTTTCAGATACCTTATGATCCACTTGACCGTATCCCAATGGTGCTTTCCTAGGTTTCACATGAATCTTCTAACCACTACCAGTGCATAGGTAATATTCAGTCTCATGCAGATCATTGAGTACATAAAGCTCCCAACTACTGAAGCATAAGGAACCTTCAACATATGCAGCGCGCCACAGTGCGCTACAGCATCTGAGATCTTCATGGACTTCACACCTTATTCTGAATTACCTTGAAACCTCCCGGAAGCTCATTGGGGCACCATTAGCATCTCCATAATGGACTAAATGGTCTCCCCAACACAAAAATCTCCCACTTGGAGACCTTTAGGAAATCATTCCCTCTTCTTTCTTTAACTCTTCATTATCTTCTTCTATTCTTATCGAGAACGTGTTGTGGCTCACTCGTGCTCTCTCTTCATGTACCGAGGCTAACTAAAGTTGCACATAGCCTTAATTTCTCTATTGTTGTTGCTTTTTAAGCATATTAGCTGAATTATTAGAAGAGTGGATCTTCTCCAATTCAAGCTGTCATTTTTCTAACAATGTCTGGATGAATGGTAATGAAATTGAATGTGCTTTGCCCTAGCATGAAATGCTGCATTCTTTGCTAGGTGAATAGCTCTCATACTATCACTATAGAGCTTCACATCTGTGGCAACTCGTGCCCCGACAAGGTAAGTTGGGGTGATTGTCACTGGGAAAATCCCTCACTCTAATTCACTAATAAGGGAAGGATGTGCTTTATGTAAGCTAAACCATTCACTAAACAGCATACATAATTATCATAGTGCAGAAGAAAGAAATAACAAGCTTTCCTCCATTAAAATTATAATGCAGGAATAGAAAATATACAACTCAAAATAAAATATGCAGTAAAAGAAAATACAATGAATACATGTATTATTATAATATTTTAAATAAGTTCTAAGTAGAAAGAAAGGACACTCATTCTCACTTAAATAAAAAGGTAACCTAAACTAAGGCTCCTTAGCTCATAGGCATTCTTCCTCCTAGAATTGCTCCTCCACTGGTGCTAACTCCTCAAAATGCTCAAAAAACGACATTATCGATTTCACAATGCTAGAGTCCCATAAAAAAAGAGAAAAATTGGTTAGACATATTTCCTAAGTACATTTTAGGCAATTAATTTTTCATGTATTTAATGATATCACAAACACCCTAAGTGTTTTAGGAGCTATAAAGCAACAAAAGAATATGGTAAGAACTATAAACATATAATTATAACTTAATGTAAAATATGAGTTAAGCACCTACCTCAACCCAAAGCTGTAGAAAGGTTAAGCAATGGATATGTAAAATAAACTACTAAGTACAAGAAACATCATAGGTAAATATGATAAATTCTATTCATGTTGATTCTCAAATAAAAGCAATATAGACAAAATTGAAGTAACTCTAGCATCCTTACATGCTTACATAATAAACTAAAGCTGAAGTATTAGAATTACTGAAAATACAGCATATGATGAAAATACTGAAAAAGTACTGAAAGTGCTGCATAAAAATTGAAACTGAATTGAAATAATTAAAATAATTCATTATTGGACAAGTGACTATATTAGAACTGCCATAACAGCCTTATTAGCTAAGCTAGCCACTATATCCAAGATTGAAGCATATAGGGAACTAATACCTAGATTTGTAAGTTCACAAATCTCAATTAAAATCAGTTCAGGACACTAATACATGGGAACTGAAATTGCACTGTAAAACCAAACTGTAGAAGCAGTCTAATTAGGACACATTCCATTACACTATTATATTTCTAAGTTATTTGAGCCTATCTGATATATCTTATCATCTTTATGTTTATGACTTATGCAATTTCAAAACTAACATAGAATATTCATCAAATATCCTATGTTCACTTGATATACCATAATATAAATACTTAAACAAGAAAGAAGCATCAAAACAAGGTATAAATAGCACTACACAAAATCTATGATATCATTGGTTTTCTAATTTAATCAATTCTAACTAAGCTGAGATTATACAAGCTTAGGATATCAAATATCCTACTATCCAGTATAAACTCAAAACTACGGTCCTATAAGGTTTAAAGCAATTATAACTAATCAATTTTTAATATAATTCAATCATTGACGCTTACTTAAGTTGAATAATAAATCAAACATTATAATTAATGATTTTAAAATAATATAAGCCAATCTTGATTAAGGCAAATCAAAATTGAGAGATTAAGAATTAAACTCCAAATATTAGGGTTTAACCTTTTAATCTAATAAGTTCTAAAGACTAAGGATATAAGGTTAATCATAACTCTCATGTTCTATAGTTTGGGCTATCTTACTAAGTAAAGTCAAGCTTAATAAGATTGATATCTAAACTTTGACTAAGATTTAAATACAAAATAATCAAAATAAAAGATGAAATATAAAAACTAATTAAACTAAGGTTTCATCCATTGAGTAACCCATTTATCTAATGAATGAACTCTAACCTAAATCTACATCTAAATTTTAAGGAAAGTTCCTAAGATTTAAGGAAGAATCTTAACTCAAGAAGAGTTATAATTTTCATTGGAACTTAGTTTAAGAAGATTAAATGAGTTAATATTGATTCATTTAATTTAATTAATTAATCTTTATTAGGATTAAAGTTTTGGGGATTAATTAATTAAATTAAATGGATTAACTTATGTAATTAATCTTTATTCCTAAGATTCCAAATCAGACCAGTGGTGGGACCCACAGACTAATTTGATAGTATACTACAGCGGATGAGATGGTGGGCCCACCCTCGGCTTCAGCATTCTAACGTGCGGGGCCTGTGGTCTTGCAAATGAGACACAACGACAGCCCTCAACACGAGGGTTGGGCCCAGGTTGACCCATCCTAGATTGGATCCTTTATCTTCCTGAGGTCTACTCTAGGATGACCATCTAGAGCATGATCTTTGGCAACCTTCTCGGCAGCTGTAGGGCTCAGCCCGTATGGCTATGGAAAGAGGAGGACGAGATATACCCAGTGGTGGTTGAATCTGCGACTACGATGGTTTGAGTAGTCAGTGGTTGCTTACCCTAGGTGTTAGGGTTTGGAGGCAAGTTGCTACATAGAGGAATAATGTGGAGTACTGTGGACTCTATGAGAAAGCCGCCTGATTGAGCTTGATCTAGCTCTATCTGATTGGTCCAAATCCAATCCATGGCATGCAATTAAGTTTCGAAACACGGTTGATGCAGTTGAATGTAAGGAGTGGGAGATCGGGTGTGGCGACCCTCACCCTTAACCCTCAATAGGTTTAGATTAAGGGTGGAGTGTCACTCTGGTTAACCCCTCACTTAGCATTGAATTAGGATAAACTCCACAATCCACCTGATTAGAGAAAGGTTAACTCAGAATCAATCAAGCAGTCACTATATAAGTAAAAATACAGAGTGTGGAAGCGATAAATAAATGACATCCAAGCATCATAATGTATATAAGAAGAGAAATATAACTCAGAAAGGTAGCATAGTGAAATCTGAACACACAGTCACAGGTACATGTATTATTACATTAATTAAAATTTAACAAAATAAATGTTCAAAATCCACTCATCCTCACAAGTAGTAAATGACTAGATATCTTCTGGCCCCAACTGCTGCACCTCCTCTAAGTAAGGCTCCTCCTCGGGTGCAGGCTCCTCAAACTGCTCTAAGCTTGACATTGTCGGTTTCACAATGTAGGGCCCCAGCCAAAAAAAAAGAAAATCTGGTTAGACAATTGTCTAAGTATATTTTAAGCTGAATTTTTAATAAGGTTATATAATATCACCATTTTACCATTTACTTCTAAGCATGATATGTAAATACAGGAGCAGTAAGCAACACAAGTAAAAAGGTAAACTATAGACTATGCTCTATAGTATAAACAAGGCAAAGAAATGAGGCTGAAGCATGCCTCGCATAACAAGTAATCAAGGAAAGGCATATAAGTGTAAATATAATTGAATAATGCTGGAAGAAAAATTCTACATCCTAAATATGCTGGTGATCAATAAAAATAACATGCTAATTAAAAATGAATAACTCAGCAGTGATATATACATATAGCAGCAAGATTCTACATCCTAGATATATATAAAGCAGTACAAGGAAATAGCTGACTGAAAAAGAATATACTGAAACAACCACAACTGCATATAAAACTATAATACATCCACTGCCATACAGAAAAGACCTACACTAGCTCGCCAAAAGAAACTGAAGATCTTAGCACGATACGGCTAGGGCTACTCCTAGCTCGATACGACTAAGCCAACAACAGTCACATATATGGCCCTAACACGATACGACTAGGGCTACTCCTAGCTCGATACGGTTAGGTCACCAACTATCATACCGAAATATCATAGCACAGTACGGCTAGGGCAACTCCTAGCACGATACGGCTAGGGCAACATTCGGTATGATCAAAAGAACACTGAGAGGCAGCTCAATCACATCAATTCATTATCATTTCACTTATTTACTTTACTATTTTCATAAGGAATCTAAGGAGTCTCCATAATTTCCTAACATTTTATTTATGCATCAAATGTCTTATATGATATGTTCAAAGAAAATATAAGGCACAAAATTACAAGGTATGCGTAGCAACAAATAACAAGTAAGCAAGAGACTCGACTAAATATGATGATATCATTTGTTTTCTACTTAACCAGCTAACTATTCCAAGTTACACAAGTTCAGGATCACCATTTTCCTACTATCGAGTGTAACTCAGAAATTCGTCCTTATAAGTTAAAAAGGATTGGAACTGATCAGGTTCCAATCTAGTTCAATCAGATAGACGACTATGAATTAAACAAATAAATCATACGTCCTAATTTTGTGAATTTAGACGTTCTAACTAAGATCTGATCAAGATCTTCTACACCTATAGATTATGGATTAAATACTATGATATTTTAGGTTTAATCACATAATCCAAACTGGATAAGACCTAAGTTCTAGGTTTTATACTATAAGTGATCTACTAGTTAAGGCAGATCCTATTAAGTAATCAAATTTAATAGGATGAATCTCCTATCTTAAATCTAAAGTTAAAAGATAAACTAATCAGAATGGGTTGTAAAACAAAATAATATCTAGAAACTATTAAAACCAAGGTTTCACCCATAGGGTATCCCAATTTACCCCAATGAATGAATACTAACCTATGATCTAGTCCTACTCTCAGGAAAGGTCCTTAAGGGGGGATGCTTAAGACTTAGGAAAAAAAATTATTGGAATTCAATTTAATGATTTGTTTTATTTACTTACATGGTACTAATATGATTACATTATTAAACCTAGTATTCTAAGATTTTAATTAAGGGCTAAAGGTGCGCATTTCCAATTTTAAGGTAAAATGACTATTTTGCCCCTACTTTATGGGTCAATCAACTTTTGATTTAGGGGTCCAAACTGAGTTTTATCTTCTCCACCTAATTCCTTACTGTCTAACTTGAAGATAGACAGTAAGTACGTTCAATTTGGACGAGAAACGGCCGAGTTATGGCTAAAATAAGGCTAGGGGTATTTTGGTCATTTTCCTAAATTTTAGGGTTCAAATCCTAAATATTATTTCTGTGAAAATGATGACATTGAAATTCTAAACTAGGTAGCTTCTTGAATTTTTGGATTTGGAGTTAAATTGACCAAGTTATGGCTATTTGAAGTCCAAGGGCATTTTGGTCATTTTTCACTACAGTCAACTCTAAATTCTAGAGTTGACTTTTTGTCCTGATGTCCAAATTAGAAAACTAATACTACCACGGTGATGGGGTCGCTCTCCTGAGCATTTTAAGACACATATTGACTATGTTTCGATAATCGGGTAAAAAGTTATGGGGTCTTAAAGAGGCTCTAAAATGCTACCTCGTTATACGTACCCCGAAACGAAATTTTACATTACGCCATTTGATCCTAAATATTTTTCTGAGTATTTTAAGACCAATATTGGCTATGTTTGGATCATCCTACAAAAAGTTATTAAACTTTTAAGATTTACTATTTAAAAATACAATTTGAATTAATTTACTATTCATTTATTCAAATTGAACGATTTTACTGTTCATTCCTAAAGTTTTTATTTAATTAATCACTGTTTAATTATTAATTAATTAATTAATTAATTTTACTGTAGTAAAGTAATTAGTGCTAATTACTATTTAATTAATCTCTAATTATATTTATTTATTTAAAATTACTGTTCATTTATAAAATTTTTATTTAATTAATCACTATTTAATTATTAATTAATTAATTAAATAATTTTACTGTAGTAAAGTAATTAGTGCTAATTACTGTTTAATTAATATTAATTAATCTCTAATTATATTTAATTATTTAAATTTACTGTTCATTCCTAAAGTTTTTATTTAATTAATCACTATTTAATTATTAATTAATTAATTAATTAATTTTACTGTTCAAAAGTAATTAATTATCCTAATCACTGTTTAAGATTTAATTAACAGTTAATTAATCCTTAATTAATCTTTAATTATAATTATTTAATTAAAATTACTGTTTAAAAGTAATTAGTACTAACCCTAACTTAATTAACCACTAACAGTAATTAATTAGGGCTAAATAGTAATTAATTAACACTAACATTAATTTAATTAATTTCTAATTAACTGACAGTGGGCCCCACTGACACGTGGCACCTTCAGAGGCTGCCACGTGGCACAGTGGACCCCACGGGCTGCTGACTCAGCTCGGGTGACTGGGCAGTGGGTCCCACCTGACACGTGGCACTGCCAGAGGCTGCCACGTGGCTCTGTGGGTCCCACGGGCTGCTGACTCAGCACGGGTGACTGGACAGTGGGTCCCACCTGACACGTGGCACTGCCAGAGGCTGCCACGTGGCGCTGTGGGTCCCATGGGCTGCTGACTCAGCTCGGGTGACTGGACAGTGGGTCCCACCTGACACGTGGCACTTGCCAGAGGCTGCCACGTGGCACTGTGGGTCCCACGGGCTGCTGACTCAGCTCGGGTGACTGGACAGTGGGTCCCACCTGACACGTGGCACTGCCAGAGGCTGCCACGTGGCACTGTGGGTCCCACGGGCTGCTGACTCAGCCCGGCAGACGGGGCGGTGGGCCCCCACTTGACACGTGGTGGGCCCGTAGGCTGCCACGTGGCCGGGTGGGCCCCACCCGCGCTGACGCGGACCCGACCCGAAGGCGTGACCCTTCGCCTTCCGTGGGTTTGGCGGACCGAACCCAGTCCACTTCGGGGACCTGGTGCGCCCGATCGGGTGGGTTTTAGCCCGATCGGAACGGTGGATGTGAAGATGACATGTTGATCTACCTATCATACAATTTTTGCAACGATCGAACGGTAAACGAGGGAGATCGGGGTACCTGAAGTTCGGATCGGCGAAGGATTCGGCGGAAAAAAAAGGGCTGACTTCCGGGCTTGATTCCGGCTCGATCCGGGCTCCGATCGGTGAAAACTCGGAGCCTAGGGGTAGGCCGAGGTCTTATAGACCGGACGGCGACCTCGCCGAGGCCTAGATGTGGCCGGATTGGCCAGAAAATGCGACGGGCCGCCGCGTGTCACGCGGGCGGAGAGGGCGAGGAAGACGCCTCCGGACCGTCGGATCTGTGCGATCGCGGACGGTCCGGATCGCTCTAGACCACGCGACGCGGACCGCGGCCGAGGGCCGTGGGATCCGCGCGCGATCGGACGGTCTGGACCGCGGCCGAGGGCCGTTAACCGGCGTCGTAGGGCGCCGTTAATTAATTAATTAATAATTAATTAATTAATTAATTATTATTATTATTATTTTTTTTTTTTTTAAAAAAAAAAAAAAACATTTTCAGAAAAAAGAAGTTTTGAACATGTTTTTCCTAGCTAATTTGGGGTCAAGGAATTCAATGGCACAGTCGGATTTTCGATCCGACGAGTATTTTGACACCTCGATTTCCGTGATATTTTTATTATTATAATATTCGTCGAAATTTCGACGACTTCCGATTGACACGAAAACTTCACCCCAAGCTAATTTGGGGTCAAGGAATTCAATGGCGTAGTCGGATTTTTGATCCGACAAGTATTTTGATACCTCGATTTCCGTGATATTTTTATTATTAAAATATTCGTTGAAATTTCGACGACTTCCGATTGACACGAAAACTTCATCCCAAGCTAATTTGGGGTCAAGGAACGCAATGGCGGTGTCCATTTTTCGATCGGAGGTCAATTTAAATATGTCAATTTTCGAGGTTCATGAAATTCTCAAAATAAAGATTTAATCCGTTTGACCTCTGGTTTGGACCGGATCTTGGTAGTTGACTCCAAATGACCTAATTAGCACTTAAGATTATGTTTAAGACTTAGGGTTAGTCTTAATCAATCATGGTAACAACTTGGGTTGTTACATCGGGGTACCTGGATCCAATGGTTCATCGAGTTGCAGGAAGAAGAGAAGAGGATGAGGTGACAGCGGGTTCCATTTTGCAAAAGATAAATCCTCACTACCTAATGGGACATAGAAGAAGGAATTAAGGAGGAGTTTGTGAAGTTTTGGAGCTGTTGGCAGTGGTGGAATACGCTGCGTGTTCGTGATTGACACGCGTAGAAGACTTCCACGAGGGAGACACTACTCAGACCGTTAGATCTGAATGGCCCGATCGAACATGGCTAGATGCGTCATTCGGGCCAACGGGTCTGACTTGTTAAGAACCAGCGGGTCCCACACTATTAAATTATTTTAATTTAATTTATTTTATTTACTTAATTAAATTAAATTTCATGATTAATTTGGACTATAAATTAGGCATCAAAAAATTCTAATAAATCTCCCCTAGCTAATTGAAGGATGAGGAATGCAACGACGAAGTTAAATTTTGATTTCGACAAGTATTTAGTTTTCATATTTGTCAGGGTATATTAAATATATTAAAACATTTGCCGAAAATCCAACGACTTCCAACTGCCTCCAAAACATCATCCCTAGTTAATTTGGAAGTGATGAGCGCAATGGTAAAATTTAATTTTTGGATTGAGGTTAATAAAACTAGGTCAAATTTTAGAGTTCTTGAAATTCCCAAAATTAGGGTTTGATCCCTTTGACACCTATTTTGGACCGAAACTTCAGGGTGTGCTCCTAATAGCTTAATAAGAGTGTTAGAATCAAAATGAAGACTTGGTTTAGTCCTAATTGACTAGGGTAGCAACTTTGTGTTGTTACAACATCCTCCTGCTCCTTGCTCAATTCAACCATAAAACTCTTCAACTAGATAATATCCTTACTTGCCTATGTAATGGAAATATATTCTGCCTCCGTGGTAGATAGTGACATGATATTTTGTAGCCTGGAGATCCAGATCACCACTACACTTCCTAATATATACACATAACATGTAGTGCTTCTCATACTACCAACATCTTATAGGACAATAAATTCTTGAAAAAATAGTTAGTAAGAACAGAAGGGGCTGGTCAATGAAACTCAATGATGCATTATGGGCTTATAGGAAAGCTTTCAAAACCCCTTTAGGAGTGTCTCCCTACAAGCTAATGTATGGGAAGTCATGTCACTTGCCAGTTGAGTTGGAACACCGGGCCTTTTGGGCAACTATGAAGCTAAATTTTGATTTCAAGCAAGCTGAAGAAAAAAGAATTATGCAGCTGAATGAATTAGATGAATTTAAGCTGAATGCTTACGAGACTACCAAGCTGTACAAGAAGAAAAAAAAGAAATGGCATGATAAATTAATAAAACCAAAGCACTATGAACTAGGAATGAAAGTGCTATTATTTAACTCCAGATTAAAGCTATTTCCAGGAAAGATGAAGTCAAGGTGGATGAGCCCATTCATAATAGACAAAATATATCCCCATGGGGGTGTTGATATCATCTGAGATGACACTAAAGGTGAATGGTCAGCGTCTAAAACTTTATTTAGATGAACTTGACCTACAGGAGAAAGAAGAATGCACATTGCAGGACCTTCCTAGGGAAGGAATCACTTAGTGGACTCTAATGGCGTCAGACTGAGACATAGAAATAAGCATTTGGTGGGAGGCAACCCATTCAAATAAGGTTGTACTGTTTGCTATTTTTTTGTTTCTGGTTTTGTTTGCTTTCTGTAGTTAAAATTTGAAATTCAATAACATAAATTTTGAATCTTTGGCACCCTCATCATTGCTGTTATTGTGTTTAAGAGTTGATTTTTCTGAACATTATTACTTCATGGATTCAATAATAAACTCAAATGTGCAATATTAAAGACACTAGCATGCTTGAAATCAAGGTGATAAAAATCAACATTATAATCCTGCACCTCCTAATTAAGTAAAGGGCTCTAGTGAGATTTAGTTTCCAATAAAGTGAAATGTACATGTGCTTGGGTTTAAATGTGAGGGTGAGGAGTCTTAGGGAATTAATACTAGCATATGAAAAGGTGGGAGTATACAAATAAGTGTGCTGGCTCCTATAAGACTTAATGATTACAAGGAATTATTTAAGGGATGAAGAAAAATGTCTCTCCCTTAAGCTGAATTTTCAAAAAGAGAAAAATAAGGATGATAAAAAATATCTCTCCCAAGATGAAAAATTGAGAACTTAGGATGAAGAAAAATGTCTATCCTAAAAATATAAAACTGTTTCTTGTGAATAATGAGAAGGGGCACATAAGGCACAACACTCTTATCACTCACCAAATGCTTAGCTAAGGTTTGAAATTCCTAAGGTAATTACCCCCCCCCCCTTCCATAATAAAGACATAAGCATGAACATTTGAGATTGGAGCTAGATTATAACTAGACTTTTGAGCTTAATTGAGGAGAGTAGCAGAGGTAGGAAATCTGAAGTCACCTTAACCTAGAGCAGTACTCAGTGACTAAAAAATTTCATATTGACATTCCACATTGAATCCATTAACTAAAATTTAGACAATCATTTGTGAGCTTACTTGAGGATGAGCAAGAATTTAAGTGTGGGGGTGTGATATATTCAAGATTTATAGCAAAATAAAGTGTTAAAAAACATTTTAAACATTATATAAATCAACATACTTTGAGTAGAATTTATGCATTTTCAGGAAAAAAGAAGAAAAGGGTAAGCCAGAGCTAAATTGAATAATTTTAGAAGAAAACTACTGTGGCGCACCGCAACGCACCTCAACGCGCCATGGCGGTTCACAAAATTACTTCACCTGGAACATACCTGAAGGCCTAGAAGAAAGACCACTGCAGCGCGCCACAGCAGGTCGTAACGTCATTTCCCGGGAGCAATATTAAAAATGATATATGAACTAATTGAACAGTGCCAAATCCGCTTCAACAAAAGATTAACCGCTGCAGTGCACTCAAGCGTGCCACAGCGCACTTTGCCCTATAAAGATTAATGTAGACTCGGGACAAGACCGGTTGTAGCCTGCCGCAGCGCGCCACGGTGGCATTTTTGATTAATTATGACAAAAACCTTATGTTAATTAATTGAACAATAACTATTCTACGTTCATGACAGTCTAACCACCGTAGTGTGCCATCAGCACGCCATAGCAGATAGTAGCGACCTTAAGGTAAACTATAAAATATACAGCGGAACAGTATTTGAATTTTAGCTACCGCAGCACACCACGATGGGATAGTGTTTGAATCAAAGCCGCTACAGCATGCCACAGTGGATCCTCAGCAGAATAGCCCGTCTGGAGCTAAATTCAATAGAATCAAATGCAAGCACTGCCGTGCACCACAATGCCCGCTACATAAAAGCTCCATAATTTGTATTGAATACAACATAGAGAATGGAACAATCAGACCTTTGGCCTTCCCCTACCTCTTGAGACCTGAATTAACCATTAACTCTAAGGAATCCCAAGTGAATAAGCAGAATATAATTTAAATTGTTTGCATTAAAGAAAAAGGAGATGAAAAGTCACTTGTGATTAATGCATGGGGGCTAAGAACTCTCCTATTTAAAGGGCAGTTTCAGACCAAATGAGGATTCCCAATTTCAACATTCAAAAGACCAAAAAGGGAAGCTGCGAAAGGGAAAAAGAAGAGAACTCTCCAAGGGGCAAATAGTGGACCGTCAAGATTAAAGAGAAGAAGACAGCTAGGGAAATGAGAAGAAGTCAAGTAGAAGTAAAGAAGGTAGATCAAGAGAACCCTAGAAAATCGTTGGGTGTTTCCTAGTACTCTTCCAAAACTATATTTAATTATTTTTTATTGTAAACTGATGTTAAGGTTTACTTTCTTTTGTATGTATGCTTTTATTTATTCAGTAATGAAAAGTTAAATCCCCTTGGAGAGGGTTGGGATGTAATTGAAGAAAAATGTAAGGCTGAATTGGTGTTGTAACAGATTTGTTTGAATGAATAAAATTGATTACTATTTTAATATTTATTTTTATAGAATGAATGCCTGGAAGAAACTCTGTCAAAATACTTTGCTAAAATAAAACTTAAGTGAATTATCAATTAAGAAAAGAACTGAGTTCTAAGCTCATCAATTGGACAAGAGCAAGTAAAGTAGTGCAAATAGAGCTAAGAATTATATGATAAGTTCTCAAGCTCACTTGCACCTTTCCTTAAGAGCTCTACCAAGATATTTGATGTTTGAGAACATAGTTCCCATCAACTTTTCTCTACTACTCAGCAAGGTAGAAGGGATGAGAGGACGTTAGAAATCCAATGGGCGATGTGACATAATCCATTTGACCTAATACATCCTCTTATTTAGCTAAACCGCGTGTAAACGCATGATGCAATGTTGATATAAATCATATTCGTGAAATCTAACAATTAAAAGATAATACTTGGTAACCTAGACATTGGAAATCAAAGTTAAATTTAAATAACGATCTCACAAAGGTTTAGGTACCAAGGTAGAACTCCAATTAGGAGTTCTCCTTATTGCACTAAATCTAAACCTGTTGTAATTGTGGGTTAACTCCAATTCTAATAGTATTCACTTGATTTAATTAGGCATGAAAAAATCAAATTGTACATTTCAATAATGAAGTGACAACACCAAGTCCTCATAAGTCCCATAATGAAACCTCAACTCTCTCCTTTTGAACAAATCGTATTTTATCCCAAGATAAATCATATATATATATATATATATATATATATATATATATATATATATATATATATATAATCAAGCAAGCAAGACTAGCATCCTATAAGTAAATAAAGCTAGTAAATGCAGTAAGATAGTAAATAAGAAAGTACTGAAATGCAGAAAAGTAAACTAAAAGCAGTAAATATAAAACTAAAAACTGTCATGGCTACATAAGCCATTCAAACTGAAAGAACAATAATCTCACTTAACCTGATGGGCTAAGGCAGAAGCTCTGAATTGAATATGCATGAAATCACTCAGCCTGATGAGCTAAGGCAGAAATATTAAACTGAATAAGCATGAACTCACTTAACCTGCTAGGCTAAGGCAGCAATATTGAATATCACTGAGTAGAAGTGCACCTATAGCTAGTACTACCATATCAGATCTTGACTAATAAAGTTATACAAGCAAAAAGTCTATTTCTCACCACCCTAGGTAGCCAGCGCTCAACCATGCATGGATAGAGTTACCGAACACTAGTAGTTGCTGTGCTATGCCGGACCCAAATGAACTGAAGAGGCATACTAGTTAGGTCATAACCTGCTGAACTAAAAACCAGAAAACTGAAAACACTGATAAAAATATGAATGTTATTTATGCAAATTCAAAGTTGACACGAGATACTCATCAAATATCCTATGTCTAATACATGTGACTAAGGTATAAAGCTTAATACAGGTAAGCAGAGCATCAAATATCAAAGTGAACAAGAGACTCTACTAGGACATAGGTGATATCCATTATTGTCCAATTTATTCGTTTTATCACTACAAGTTACACAAGTTCGGGATCTCCAATTCTTACTATCGAGTATAACTCAGATTAATGACCTTATGAGATAAAAATAATTAGAACTGATCAGGTTCTAATCTAATTAAATTAATGTTGACTATGTAAGTTAAATAAGTAAATCAATTGACCTATTTTGATGATTTAAGCAACCCAAACCCAACTTGATTAAAATCAAATCAAGATGGAATAATTAAGAATTAAACTCCAAATATTGGGGTTCAATTACTTAATCCAAAGGTGAACCTAAAACACTAAGTTTAAAATCCAATCTCACAAATTAAAGATTAAGGCAAATCCTATTAAGTAAAGTTATACTTAATAGGATGGATTTCTATTCTTAAGTATAAGATTGAAAGATCAAATAATCATAAACAAACTAAAAAAATCTATAAACTAGTAAAACAAAGGTTTCACCTATTGAGTAACCCAATTTACTCAATAGATAAATTCTAACCTAAGTCTTATTCTTATTCTTAAGGAAAGACCTCCTAAGCACTAAGATGAACTCTCAGACACAAAACCTAACTAATGTTATTAGAAAGATTGAGAATATATGTGGTGGCTGCCCCCTAATCATCTGGATTAGTAGGTGGTTGTCAACGGGCAAACCCTCACTTAACATTCAGATTAAGGAATAGACCTTCTTAATCAAATACTAAGGGAATATATGCCCTAATAAAGAGAGAGCAAAAGAGACAATCACTTAATGAGCATACTATAATATATCAGAGTGCGGAAGAAAGATAAGTAACAATATCCATACAATCCAAATAAGAACTATACAACTAAGAATACATAAGCATGAAAAGTAAAGCAATTTAAATCATGTATTATTATAACACAACATTAAAAGTTAAGCAGCAAAGAAAATATCACTCGATCCTCACAAAGTAAAAGAAAATAACTAAGGGTCTCCTTCTGCATGCTCCACCTCTTGAATCAGATCTTCAGGAGGTTCCACGACCTCGAAAAGCTCATAATCTACCATTATCAGTTTCACAATGGTAGGGCCCCAGCCAACAAAAGAAAAATCTAGTTAGATAAGATGTTTAAGTATATTTTAGGCTATAAATTATTAATTTAAATGATATCATAATCATCTAAGCAAAGTAGGAGCAGTAAAGCATCAAAGAAAATGACAAAGTTATAATTAACATAATTATATCTCAAATAAGGTGTGTGGTAAGCACATACCTCAACTCAAGCTATAAAAAATGGTTAATTAACACATAATAAAATCTACTAAGTACAAGAAAATTCCAAAGTAATATGATAAATTTAAAACATACTGGTTATAATATAAAATGAAGTACTGAACTGAAAGTAAAGTTCTAACATCCTGATATGCCATAAAGTAAAAGTAAATTGCTGAAAAGTACAATATACATGTAAAGCTATAAGTACTAAGGACAGTAAGTTGAACTATAAAGCAAAAGATATGCCAAAACTGTAAAGTAATGGTAAAGTAAATGTAAAGTAAAGGTATAAAGTAAAGTGTGGAGGATACTCCTACTTAGTCCTTCCAAAAAGTAAGGTCCATTTGATCATATAGGAAATAGTCCCAGATTAAATTTAATTCCATCTGAAAAGTACCTATTGAGCATCTAGGAAAGTAGTCTCAGATTAAAGTATCACGCACTAGGAAAGTTGTCATAGTCAAAAGTAACACGCACTAGGAAAGTGGTCCTAGGCAAAAGTAACACGTACTAGGAAAGTGGTCCTATGCAAAAGTATCACGCACTAGAAAAGTTGTCCTAGGCAAAAGCTGTCTCAAAAGTAAAGTTATACTAGAAGGCAGACTAAATAAGACATAACTCACACAGTTTAATAAAGTTACTTTTATTAACTTTTCTCCTTAAGTTATGAAAATGCCATATGAATATATTTAAAATTTAACATAGAAAACTCATCAATTATTTCATGTTCAATATAATGTGTCCAAATGTATAATGAAGTCCAAAATAAGGAAAGCATAGCATATAATTTTCAATTAATAAAATAGCACTAAACAACTTTGTGATATCACTTGTTTTTAATTTAATCATTCTAACTACTCTAAGTTACATAAGATTCAGAATCATCAATTCTTACACTGTCTATAACTTAGAATCATGATCATATGAGTTGAACATAATTAGGACTAGCTAGGTCCTAATTATAACTGAATCAATGTCATCTATATAATTAAATAAGTAAGTCAACTATCCTAATTTATTGTTTTAAATAATCCCAAACCCAATCTTGATTAGCCAAATTAAGGTTGAAAGGATTAAGAATTTAACTCCAAATAATGGGGTTCAATTCTTAATCACAAGATTATCATAAGGATTAGGGTTTAATCCCATCTCACTGATTAAATGTAAGGCAAAGCAAACTCAATAGGATAGATCTCTAATCCAAATTCTAAGATTAAAATATCAAATAATCATTTAATAAACTATGAAAATCTATAAACTATTAAAACTAAGGTTTCACCTAATGAGTAACCCACTTTACTCATTAGATGAATTCTAACCTAAGCTTTACTCATAATCCTAGGAATTAAGGCTCTTAAATACTAAGAGTAACACTTAGACACACATCCTAACTAATGATATAAGACCTACGGGTGAATTAAGAAGTTAAAATGAAAGAAAAGAACTCACATCTTTACTTAGATTTTTACTTAAGACCAAAATTAGGATTTTCCTTGAATTTCTAATTTAAGACTTAGAACTATCTAAATTAAAGTCTAAATTACTTTAATTACTGATTATGATATTTAGATAATGATTCTAGGGCTAAAAAGTGTTTAACCCTAAAATTGGGCAAAATTACCATTTTGCCCCTACTTAAGGGTTAAAAGATTAACTTTTGATCTAGGGTTCCAAATCTAAAATTTTTAGTGGCAAAGTATTTCTTACTATTTAATATAAGATTAGATAGTAATTATATTAATTTTGGATAATTAATAAGCCTCATGAGATCAAATTAACAAATTTAACTCATAGGGGCATTTTGGTAATTTGGTCAAATGAAATCTAAATTTTCTATCAGTTTATTGTTGCTTACTGTCTAAGGTTTTCATAGAACTTAAAATTATTGAATTTTGATAAGTATTATCTAAGTTATAGTCAATACAAGCTTTAAGGGAAAAAGGGTTAATTTAGGATTTCTTAATTAAGAGTCAAATTCCTAAATTTTCCAAGTAGTGTCTAAATTGAGTAAAATCAGTGGATATAGATATCAAATAACCCACTGATCATATTGACTAATGGTAGGCTCAATTTAGACTCTAATTGGCTAAGTTATAGGCTAATTAGGGTTTAAGGTGATTAGTACGTGATTAGTGAAATTAATCACAGAATCACTAATCCAGCCACATAACTAAATTCTATTATACTTTAAGAGTATTCAAAAACTAAAATTTCTAAACATAGATTATTAATTATACTAATATTCACTAATCAAGTTTTAAGGTGATTAGGGCTAATTAAGAGATCTAACCATTATATCTAAATTATTTTTATAGTTTACTGTTAATTAGATCTTCTTGATCTAAATAGTATATTGGAAGACCCAAATTGGAGTTTAATTGACCAAGTTATGGTCAATTAAAGTTCTAGGGTTAATTAGGATTAGGTCCTAAAAATGATTAAGCTCAAATTAATCCAAATACAAAATTAAACACTAGTAAGTTATTCTAGAAGTTCTCTTGATCACTTTAAGACCCATATTGACTATGTTTGGACTAAGGGTTACAAAGTTATGAGCTTTGGAAGATTAGGATTTGGACCCAAAAGTGGTTGGTCATAATATCACCCAAATAACAAAATTAATACTACTAGATTAATCCTTAGTGTTTGTTGATTACTTTGAGACCTATATTGGGCATGTTTGGGTGACCACACACAAAGTTATGGTTAAATGAAGATTTATGATAATTAGGGTTTAATTTAGGGGTCCTAAATGTCACTAAGTGAGATATAGTTCTAAATGGAAATTTGACAGTGCCAAAATGTTCCTCTAATTTTACTGATCACTTAGGTATATTTATTTGTTGTAATTGGACTTATATTTTATAAGTTATGGATGTTTAAAGTTCTCTAATTTATTTAAATTTATTTAACTTAAATTAAGAATTCCATTCAGTTAATTTAAACAAATAAATGACGCACGGTCCCACTTAAGTCCTCGGCACCAGGGATGGGCCTCAGCTGACTCGATGGAACGGCTGGCAGCGCGGCCCCAAACGAAAGACAGTGGTGCAGACAGGGCCCACCGCACACTGAGGTCATCGAGTCGAGCTCTTCTCGACCCACTCAACCCGAGGATCTTCGCTCGACTCCAGGCGACAATGGTGAGGAATTAGGTCATCTAGATGAACGAAAAACTGAACACTCCAGATATCAAATCTCATACTTTTAGGATACTTACAACTAGACCATTCTCACGAGCTTGAAAACTCGACAATCTTCATCTTCCTTCGAGCATTAAAGTGATGCCCTAAATTCCTAATGCACGAGTGTCGATGATTTATGGCTTAACATTTACAATTAAATCAAAAGTAGCTTAGACTTAAATCACCAATTGGGATTATACAATCATATTCAATGCAATAGAATATGGGATTTTAGAAGTGTGCGTTAAAGGAAACAAATTGAATGTGTTCTTATACAGCTAGGCGATAATGGCCCAATTTGAATCAGCACCAGATCTTGATTTTGGCAAACCCATAACGAAATCCATAAGAATGTCAAATGAGTTCCATTCAGAGATTGCCAGAGGATGGAGAAGTCCTCCTGGCTTCTGACATTCTGCTTTAATTAGACTGCAAGCATGACACTTTGCTACCAGATGATTTTCTTCAAACCTTGGTACATCTTAGTGCTACCATGATACACTTAATAACCAAAATTATGGACTTCCACCAAAATCTCTTGATGTATTGATTTGGGAATCCATAGACAATTTTCTTGGTAAATTACATTTCCTCGTAGCTGCAGGTCAAATCTGCGACCACTTTCGATTTCCATTTTAAACTTCAAATAATCTTTATCCTTTGTTTGGGAGATGGAGACATCGCGATGAAATGTAGGTTCAACGGTACTCATGGATATTAGCTCGCTTAACAAGGCACCACGCACTGGCATGACATCGCGCTTTCTGAATTCTTCTTCTAGAGAACTTGACGCTATCATGGATGAAAGTGTAGCATGACGACTGAGCGCATCAGCTACAACATTTGCTTTTCCCCGATGATATTGGATACTGAGATCATAATCGCTTATTAGTTTGAGCCATCTTCGTTGATAGTAATTTAGCCCATGCTGGGTGAATATGTACTTTAAACTCTGATGGTCTGTGAATACAGAACATTGGACACCATACAGATAGTGATGCCAGATTCTTAAGGCGAAAACTATAGCTGCTAATTCGAGATCATGGACAGGATAATTATTTTCATGCAGTTTTAGCTGATGACATGCATAGGCAATTTCTTTTCCTTCCTGCATTAGCACACATCCCAAGCCTATCCCAGATGCATTGGTATAAACTCGGTAGTTAAGACCTTCTTTAGGTAAGGCCAGAACTGGGCAGAAGAAAGAGCATCTTTTAGCAATTGAAATGCCTTCTCACACTTTGAACTCCAAATAAAAGGTATTGCTTTCTACGTCAACTTTGTGTAAGAAGACGCAAATTGTGAGAAGCCCTTGACAAATTTTCTGTAGTAACCAGCTAAACCTATAAAACCTCTGATATCAGTCACATACTTTGGTTGTGACCAATCATGAACTGCGCTTACTTTATTTTGATCAACCTTGATTCCTTGTGCATCTACAATATGACCCAAGAAAGCGACTAAGTCAAGCCATAATTCACACTTAGAATACTTAGCATATAATTCATGGCTTCAAAGCTCTTCTAATACTAACCGCAGATGATTCTCGTATTCAGCTTTGCTCCTTGAATAAATTAGGATATCGTCGATGAAGACGATGATGAATTTAACTAAGTAGGCATTTAAAACGCGCTGCATTAAATCCATAAAAATGGACGGCGCATTTGTTAAGCCGAAAGACATTATCAAAAATTCATAATGTCCATAGCGGGTTCTATATGCGATTTTCTCAATATCTGAATCTTTAACTCGTAACTAGTGATAACCTGATCGCAAGTCAATTTTTAAGAAAACTTTAGCTCCAGATAGTTGATCAAATAGATCGTCGATACGCGACAAAGGGTACTTATTCTTGATGGTTATTTTATTCAATTCTCTATAATTGATGCACATACCGACTCACCCCTTGGGCCTGCGGGCTCTTGCTGCGAATGATTTGATTTTGACAAAAAGGTCACCCAAACCGGCGTGGCACTGCCCAAGGAAATGAACTTGGTCGGATAAGACCTTTCTCGATCCATCTTTCTTTTTCACGAACAGAACTGGCACTCCCCAAGGAAATGAACTTGGTCGGATAAGACCTTTCTCGAGCAACTCTTGATGCTATTTGTTCAATTCTTGAAGCTCCTTAGACGCCATACGATATGGAACCTTTGACAGCAGTTGGGTTCCAGGATTAACTCGATTGCGAACTCTACCTCTCAAACTGGAGGAAGACCAAGTATGTCTTTGGGAAAGACATTAAGGAATTCACAAACTATTTGATTCTCTGAGATAGGAATGACTTCTTTATTTTCTCCTAACATCGTTACGAGATACGCATTGCAACCTTTCTTGACTAATCTTTTGCTTTCATCACCTTAATCAACGATGCTTGAGCACTGAATCTACCTATAAAGGATTGCAACTAACTCTTACTACCAAAAGTGATTTTCTTCTTTTGGCAATTTATGGATGCGTCATGCTTGCTTAGCCAGTCCATACCCAAAATTATATCAAAATTTGCAATTGGCAATAAGATCAATTTGGCCCTATTTCTCCGATGGGAATATCAACATTACAAAATTACTGGGACTGCATACGGGTTCCTGAAGGTAACCCGATGCTCTACCAAGATACTAGTCAGTATGTTGGTAATTTAAGAATTTTAACCCAACTTTTTGATATGAAGGAATGACTTTCTCCCGTATCGAAAATAATATTGCAATATTTATCATTTATCATTATGGTGCCTATAATTATAACAGTGCTGATAAGGATTTGTTATTCAACTTTCAAAAAATATTAAAGCAGAGAAAAATAGAATACAGGAATAGCTGAACATAATAAATTTTAAGGGTACCTAACACCACATCATTATCTTCAGGGGCAGAGGCAGGGATTAAAATATGTACCCTTATAGGTGCTGAAAGCCGTTTATTCTGAAGCCATTGACCATGATAATTTTGGGTTGACTTCTGTGCAGGTACAATTACTTTAGTGTTTGAGGTAGGGGCTACCATCACAGCAAAAGCAAGCTCTTTACTGTTTCTCAGTTGTGCCCAGAATACCTATTTATGACAAGAGTGGTCGATGAGCACTCCGTCGATTATTATCTTAGCATTGCAGTCGAAATAGCAGTGGCCACTTCGACCACATGTAAAGCATACGCCACCAAAGTGGTAGCATTTTCCATATGGATGAAACCGTTTGCATTCAAAATTCTGAGGTTGGGATTGTTCTGCTTCAAGGTTATAGACTTTTGTCATCTTAGGATGACCAAAACGCTCCTTACTTGGTTGCATGACTATTGCCTTCCTCTTCCAGTCCAGTTGACCTTGAAATCCTTCCTGCATATGAGCAGCTTCAATCAATTCTGCCAGACTCTTGATCTGGCAGGATACTATATGAGCTTTAATAGAGTCTCTCAGACCCTTCAGAAAGTGATGACATCTAGACGCTTCAGTTCTAACTAGGTCCTGAATAAATCGCGACAACCTTTGGAACTCTTGTTCATAATCGAACACAGAATTGTTGCCTTGAGTGGGGTGGAGGAGCTCGTCCTATAGGATTGCTTAATACCATGCTGGTATGAACGCTTCATGGAATACTTCCAAAAATATCTTCCACGGGATATCCTTTATTTCATAATCAACAAATTTATTGTTCCGCTCACCAATATTCATCTTCTTCTTAGAATAAGTGAGTAACTAAGCGAATGGCTTCTGAATTATGGCACTTTATAATAGGCTGGTTCTTTTCAACTATCTTGAGCCATTTTACTGTGTCCATTGGATTTAGTGCTTCATTGAATGTGGGAGTTCTGAGGTGAAGGAAGCTGTGCAGGATTCCATCACCAGTAAAGTGTGAGGATGATGAGACTCCACATGGGGGTGCAGATTGTTGTCGAACATATAAAATTAGGGCACGTGTTTCTTGCACCTGTTGCGCATTGCTCTCTATTAAGGCTCTCATCAGGCTAGCCATTAGGTTTGATTCTTTAGGTCCACCAAATGATGAGACCGCATTCTTGATCCGAGTACGAGCAGAAGGAGAACCGAGTTCATGACTGTAATTGCAAGTATGAATTCAGTGAAGTAAAACTCCACTATAATTTCATTCATTCCTTTCTCAAAAGAGAAGATATATGGATCTACAAAACATATAATTAAGATGAAAGAAAATGACATAATAAGATCTCTAAGATTTTAATTACAATACTCTATCCAAAAGGGAGCATAGAAGTCATCAAATGTGACTATGTGACTCCTCTGAGCTAACTTCGTATAAACCCAAAACTACCAATAACTCGTTGATCCCCTCAGTAGAATCTCCATAATCTTAAGACGATACTCATCGGGATAGGCCATCTCTTGAAATGCGGTAGTAACACGATCTAACCATTATCTGGTGAGTGCTGAAAGACTGGTACCTCCAAAGGATGAATGGACAATCTTGTCTGGCACTTCAACTCCATGAGATGATACTCCATCGATGATCCTACCACAGATCTGGCCATCTCAAAGATCATCTAACTAGTAGTCTTCAAATCTGTTAAGGTGGAACCAAAATGCCTATTGCGTGTATTCCATTCCTAAAAGTAACTCAACTCATAAGTACTTTATTCATATTTTATACTTTTTTTGAAGTTTGTTAAAATCTTTGGGTGTCCAATTTATGTTTAACAGTTCATTATTTCAATAATATTATTATTTGCATTAAATTTCTAAGATGTCTTTATTCTGGACATCATCAAATTTTTATTTTTGAGATAACTTAATGAACTTTTGAATGTTTGCTTTTCCTATACTTAGCAACTTGTGATCTTAACCTGATACAGAGAACATATCATAAAGTAGATAGGAACAAGCTCCTTATCTAACACTTTATAATACTTCTCTGATATCAACTATAATGCCCCGCCCTGACACCGTGCAAAACAAACTAAATTTAGTGGTGGGGCGACGAGCTACTCGGAAAGGATAACCCATCTTCCTGAATAGGCTACAACTAAGCCACACTGAAGGCTACTGACTCAACCCAAGAGGAGGGTCGATAGTCAATACTTAAGATACAAGTAAGATACTTATCCTAAGTATTAGACTAATACATACATTGGATTATAGAGGCTAGTAAGGAATCCAATATATGTTCTAAAATATCAGCATTTCTAGTATGCTAATCACTCACAATACTAAATATAGTAATAGAATAATATAGTGCAAAAGCTAAAGCTAAATATCCAGAATACATTCATCATAGAACAATAGTAAACATTCATCTCAGAAAAAAAAATGTAAAATGTATTGACAGATGAAAATACACATCTGCGTTTGCACGCAAGTGTACGTGATCTGAAGTAATAAGTGGAAAGTTTAATTTTCGGGATTTATCAATCCTCTGGGAACGGGTGTTCTGATACTAAGTTGTATCTTCTTTCACTAATATTTAGAAGACAAATTTGGTTGATTTTGTTGGTTTCTAATTAGCAATACAAAAGACCTTAAATAAAGATACTAGTTTGATTAAAAGGAGAGAGTTGAGATTTCATTGTAATAGTTGCAAGGGCTCATTAGATGACTTTATTATTGAGTGAATACCTTTGATTTATTTACTTTATTAAATCAAGTGAACACCATTGGAATTGGAGTACCCTCCAATTTCATTAAGTTCAAGTTTAGTGCTTATGGAGAACTCTTTTGGGTTCTTTCTTAGCATATAAACTCTCATGAGATCAAGTTTCATTAATTAGAATTTTGACTTCCTACGTCTAGGTTACCAAAAGATATATCATATTTTAGATGATCTCTTAAGCAAGTTTCCATTTACCATGCATCATGCACTTCACACACAGTTTAGCTAGATGGGAGAATGCATTAGGTCAATGGATTATGTCACATCATCCATTGAAGTTCCCAATGTCCTCTCATCCCTTCTACATTGCTTAGCAGTAGAGTAAGGTTAATGGAGAACTTGGTTCTCAAGCATCAATCTCTTGGGAGAGCTATTAAGGAAGGGTGCAAGTGAGCTTTAAGAATTTTGTCACATAATTCTCTGCTCTACTTGCACTACATTCCTTACTCTTACCCAATATATGAGCATTGGAACACATGTTCTTTTAAACAATATAATTTAGAATTTTGTTCATCCAAGTATTCATTCAAACATTAAATAAAAAAGATAAAAATGATTTTTTATTACATTCAAACAATGTCATCACACACCATTTATCCCTTATATATTCTTACAACTACATCTCAACCCTCTCCAAGGGGTTCTTAGCCTTCCATTACTAAGTAAGAAAGAGCATACATACAAAGAAAAGTGAACATCACCATCATTTCACGATAAGAAATAAATCAAGGGAGTTTAGAAGAAATACAAGGAATCACCAGAAGGTTTTCTGAGGTTCTCTTGACTCTTCCTGTATTTTCCTCTTAAAGCTCCACCATTCATTCTTTGCTATCTTCCCATTCTTTCTGTTCTTGGTCCTCTTTTCCTCTTGGAGAGTTCTCCATTTTTCTCCTGCTGCTGCCTTTCTTTTTGGTCTTTGAATAACAAAAGTTGGAACCTTTTCAAAGTCTGAGATTAGCCCTTAAATAGGGATTCACTCAGCCTCAAAGCTTTAAATGTGTGACTCTTCCTCTTCCTTGACTTTAATACAATCCTTTTTAATGTTCTTATTTATTTAAACCTGTTGGGATTCAGCAGGATTAAGTCATCTATTTTCAAGAGGCTAAGGAAGGCCAAAGATCACATTTTTGTGGCCTTCCCCATGTTGCCTTAACTGTTGTTCTAGAATTTTTGGACCGTCCACTGTGGCGCACTATGGAGCGCTGCGGTAGTAATGTTCCAAACACTATTTTGATGCGGCGTGCTGCAGCAACCACGTTCCAAATCCTGTTTCGCTGCGGCGCACTGTAGCAGTAGTGCTCCAAACGTTGTTCCTGCATGCAAGTTAGTATCTTTTTCATTTGGTCGCTGTAGTGTCCGCTGTGGTGCACTGTGGGGCGCTATAGCGGATAAACTTTTGGGTTCACTATTCAATTGTTCTTTTATAGTTTTATAAAAAAAAAATTTACCCGCTGTGATGCAAAAAGTTTCGTAATACTGCTCAATTTCTCATTTTTAAAGGTTTAATAATTCCTCAAGAAATGACGCTATGGCGCACTACGGTGCGCTGTGGCACGTGCAACGTACTAACTTTCGTATTACTGTTCAATTACTCATTTATAAAATTTTAATAATTCCACAAAAAAATGATGCTCTGGAGCGCTGCGGTGCAATGTGGCATGCAGCAGCGGCCTTTCTCCAAGTCTACAGTTCTTCTTCCAGGTAAGGAGTTTTTAATGGGCCGCCATGGCGCGCTGCAGTGCACCATGGTGTCCTACGGCAGTTTTGTCCCAGAATTTGGTAATTCAGCCCATGCAATCTGTTTTCTTCAATTACCTGAAAAAGCATCATTTTCTACTCAAAGTATAGGAATATATATTGTGATATAAATGTTTAAGCACTATATTTTTACTATAAATTTCAGCTATATCACACCTCCACACTTAAACTCTTGCCCATCCTCGAGTAAACTCAAAAATGTGATTTTCTGAATTTTGTTTTTTGTCTAAAGATTCAATGTGCTAAGCTAATATATAATGAATTTAGTTGTCAAGCATGATCTAGTCATGATTACTTCATGTCTCCAAGTTTTTACTGCCCCTCCAATCAAGTTTATATTTCTACACTTCATTTGGTTTCAAATCAAAATGTCATGCTTAATATTTTAATATGGGAGGTGATCCTGAAATTATAAATTTAATGATGCAATTGGTGAGTCTTTGAGTGTTGTGCCATGTGTGCCCCTTCTCATGATTCACAAGAAGCAATTTAACATTTTATGAGAGATATTTTTCTTCATGCTAAGTGTTCACTTTGTTTAGCTTGAGAGAGATATTTTTCATCATCCCTTTATATATTTATTTTTCTTTTCAAATTCTTTTTAAAGGGAGAGCTATTTTTCTTCATCCCTTGATTTATTTCCTTATTATCATTAAGTCCTACAGGAGCCCAGCACCTCAATTTCTCACTCACTGCTTGCCACCTTGCTTTTTGTTTTCAGATTTTCCCCCCACACTTAAACTTAAGCATATTTCATTTTAAGTCTTTGAAATCAAGCTTAGTAGACTCATGAACTGAATAAAGGGTGTATAACTTAAGTTCATTTTTATCTTTATCTCAAACATACTTGCATCTTAAATCCACACTATAAATTTTTGACATTGAATCCAAAATTTGATCCCATTCAAAAAATTCTTCTTCAAGTTTAATTTTTGCAAAATTAAGGGTGTGTTAAATACGAAATCTATTTTATTTAGTAAGAATAAAAATTACAAAATTGAAAAATTGAAAACATAAAGCTGAAAACAGCACAACCTTATTAATGTGGGTTGCCTCCCATAAAGCGCATATTTTTACGTCTCAGCCTGATGCCAATTTAGCTCATCTAGGTGACTCCTTTCCTTGGGAGATCCTGCAATAACCATCTCTCTTTCTCTTTCAATTCAGATCCATCTAAGTAAGGTTTTAGACGGTGCTCATTTACCTTTATTGTCCCAGCTGATGAAGTGATATCCACACTTCCATGGGGGTATATTTTTTGATTATAAATGGGCCCGTCCATCTTGATTTCAGCTTTCCTAGAAAGAGCCTCAACCTGGAATTATATAACAATACCTTCATTCCCAGTTCTTGGTGTTTTGGTCCTTTTAGCTTATCGTGTCATTTCTTAGTTCTCTCCTTGTACAGCTTGGCACTCTCATATGCTTCCAACCTGAATTCATCCAGTTCATGCAATTGCAGAACTCTTTTCTCACCTGTTAGTTTGAAGTCAAAATTCAACTTTTTAACTGCCCAAAAGGCCCGATGTTCCAACTCTACCGGCAAATGACAAGATTTCCCATAAACCAGCTTGTAAGGGGACATTCCTAAAGGTGTTTTAAATGTTGTTCTATACGCCTAAAGTGCATCGTTTAATTTCATGGACCAGTCCTTCCTATTTTTATTAACCATTTTCTCTAGAATTTGCTTTAATTCATAGTTTGACACTTCTACTTGGCCACTGGTTTGAGGGTGGTAGGCTGTTCTGACCTTATGTTTCACCCCATACCCCTTCAAGAGAGTTTCTAATTGTTTATTGCAGAAATGTCTTCCACCGTCACTTAATAAGACACGGGGTGTACCAAACCTAGAGAGGACATGATCTTTCAAAATTTTGATCATAGTTTTGACATCATTTTTTGCACAAGCTATAGCTTCAACCCATTTGGACATATATTCCACTCCCACTAATATGTAATTACTTAAATTAGAGGTGGGGAATGGGCCCATAAAGTCAATCCCCCAATCATCAAAGAGTTCAACTTCAAAGATTTCATTTAGAGGTAACTCATCTCTTTTTCCTAAATTTTCCATCCTCTGACATTGATCACAACTCTTTACAAAATCAGCAGCATCCTTAAATAATTTTGGCCAATAAAATCCAGATTGCAGCACCTTTACCGTTGTTCGATCAATACCATGATGCCCTCCATAAGGGGATGTGTGGCAATGATATAAGATGTGATTTGTTTCAAGTTCAGGCACACATCTCCTTAGAATTTGATTGGCATAGTATTTATATAGGAATAGATCATACCAAAAGTAATTCTTAATATTAGCAAAAAAAAATTTCTTTGTTGATAGTTAAATTATTTTGGGATTACCCTTCCTGCAAGATAGTTGGCAAAATCAGCAAACCAAGGAGGATTTCTTGCTGCAATTGTATAGAGCTATTCATCAGGAAAAGTTTTATAAATTTCTTCTACTTCCTTATGTTTTATATGAGTAATCTAGAGAGGTGATTTTTGTCACAGATTTCCAAGTCAAATTCTTGTAGAAGCAAAACCCAATGTATGAGTCGTGGCTTTGCTTCTTTCTTTTGAAGAATATACTTGATCGCAACATGATCCGTGTACACGATTATTTTCTATCCAATAAGATATACCCTGAATTTGTTGAACGTAGAAATAATTGCTAAAAGCACTTTTTCAGTGGTGGCGTAATTTCTTTGGGCTTCATCCATTAACTTACCTGCATAATAAATGGAATAGAAAATTTTTTCCTTACTCTGTCCTAGAACTGCTCCCACCAGAAGATCACTAGCATCACACATGATTTCGAAGGGGTGATCCCAGCTAGGAGTAGAAATTATATGAGCTGAAATGAGAGCTGATTTTATTGCATCGAACCCCTTTGTGCAGTCTTCACCAAATTTAAATTCAACATCCTTTCCTAGAAGCCGACACAAAGGTAAACTGATTTTAGAGAAATCTTTTATGAACCTCTATAAAACCCAGCGTGCCCAAGAAAACTCCTAACTCCCTTTACATTGGAGGGTGGAGGCAAATTCTCAATAATCTCAATTTTAGCCTTATCTACCTCAATTCCTTTTATTGATATAAGGTGTCCCAAGATGATACCCTCCTCTACCATGAAGTGGCATTTTCCTTAATTCAGAATAAGATTAGTTTCCTCACATTTTCTTAGGACGTTACCAAAATTTGTTAAACAGTCTTCAAAGGATATTCCCACTACAGAAAAATTATCCATAAAGATCTCAAGGAAATCTCCTATCATTTCAGAAAAGATGGCCATCATACACCTTTGAAAAGTTGCAGGTGCATTACATAGACCAAAGGGCATCCTCTTGAAAGCAAATGTTCTATAGGGGCACATGAAGGTTATTTTTTCTTGGTCTTCTGGGGCTATCAAAATCTGATTGTACCTCGAGAAACCATCCAAAAAATAGAAGTAAGGGTTTCTGGCCAGCCTATCTAACATCTGATCAATGAATGGGAGAAGATAGTGATATTTCCTAATTACCTTATTTAATCATCTATAATCTATGCATACTCTCCACCCCGTAACCTTCCTAATAGGAATTAATTCATTATTTTCATTCAAAGTCACGGTTATCCTACTTTTCTTAGGGACCACATGAATAGGACTTACCCAGGGGCTGTCCGAAATTGGGAAAATTATCCCAGCATCCAAAAGTTTAATGATCTCTTTATGCACCACCTCTTTTATATTTGGGTTTAATCTTCATTGAGGTTCTATGGAAGGTTTGGAATTGTCTTCCAGCAGGATGCGGTGCATGCATAAGGTAGGACTAATACCCTTCAAATTGGCAATACTCCATCATATTGCTCTTTTATGCTCTCTTAACAACGTACACAATTTAGTCTCTTGAATTGGGCATAACAAAGCAGAAATTATGACCGGTAGTGATGTTTCCTCCCCAAGATAAATATATTTTAAGTGTTTGGGGAAAGGTTTCAAGTCCAATTCAGGGGGTTCATCTACAGACAGCTGCATTCTCTTTCTTTCCTGAATCAACTCATCAATTTTATTTTCTTCCTCATCAATTCCAGCTCTTTCTTCTACCTCTAAATCGAATTCTTCTATATCTCTAGAAATTAACACCTCTTCCAATACATTTACTTCCCAACACTCCTCATCTGGCTTAAATGGGTGCCTCATCGAGTCCTTTATGTTAAAACTCACCTCCTCTCCCTCACGACGAAGACTCAATTCACCCTTATCAATAATTATCATCATTTTTCCAGTAGCAAGGAATGGTCTCCCTAGAATTAAAGGAATCTCCTGATTTCATCTTCCATTTCCAACACAATAAAATTGGCAAGAAAGATAAATTTATCAACCTTTACTAAAATATTTTCCAAGATTCCCATGGGAGTTTTTATGGATCTATCTACTAGTTGGAGGAGGACTGAGGTAGGTTTTAAAGAATCAATTCTCAATTTTTTAAATATGTAAAATGGCATTAAATATATTGAAGCACCCAAGTCACATAAAGCCCTTTTAAAAGAATGATTTCTTCTTGTGCAAGGAATGGTAAAACTCCCTGGGTTCTTTCTTTTAATAGGAATTTTCTGCTGGAGAATGGCACTACATTCCTCAGTCAAGGCTATCATTTCCTTTTCATTTATTTTTATTTTCTTTGAAATAATATCCTTCATGAACTTAGCATAACTAGGCATCTGTTCCAATGCTTCAACGAAAGGAATATTTATATAAAGAGTGTTAAAAGTTTTAAGAAATTTTTGGAACTGGTTATCTAGCTTCTCCCTTATCATTCTTTGAGGATAAGGGATGATTTCTTTTTCCTCAATTGATCTCTCTCCCAAAACTTGAGAGGTGTTTTCATAATTTTTTAATACCAAAGGTTCTGTAATTTTTCCACTTCTCAAAGTTATGGAATTTTTTGATTCATTCCCATAGTCCCCTACGGCTCCTACCAAGAAGGGTTGATTTAGTTGCATCATAATTTCTTTTATTTTCAACTCAATTCTTTGGACAGCTTTTTCTTAATTCAAAAGTGTATTTTCGTGTCGATTTAATGTTGCATCGGTTCTATTCATAAAATTAGTTATGTCAGTTCTAAATTCTTTTAGAGAATACTCTAAGCTTCTTCACTCCTTAGTTTGTTGGGCTCTATAATTTTGAACAGAATTCACTCCCTCAGTTTCTCCCTTATGATCAGAAACTTATTGCATTCCCTCTAGTCTTTGGGTTAACATGTCAATTTTATTTCTTAATTCAGCAATTTGATTTGACTCATTCATGTTATTCACCTCCACTTTATTTGAATTTAGCCACTGTAGCTCCCCGCCCCATCGCCGTGCGCAAAAGACAAGTATAATCATAATCAGCGGCGAAGCGGTGCGCTACTCTAGAAGGACGAGGTTACAAAACCCATTTTCTCGAATAGGTTAAAAGACTGAGCCACACTGAAGGTGCTGACTCGAACCTGAGAGTAGGATCGAGAGTCAATACTTAAGATAAGAGTAGATTACTTGTCTTAAGTATTAGACTAATACGTAATTGGATTTACATAAAATATAAATATGAATCCAATACACGTTATCAATATATCAGCATTTTCAGTATGTGATCACATCACAATACTAAGTATAATAGTATAACAGAGTGCGGAAGCTAAAGCAAAACATCTAGAATATATTCATCACAGTGCAGTAGTAAACATTCATCTCAAAAAAGAAAAATAAAATACATCCAGAATTATTATAAATTGATTTAAAAGATGAAAAAATAAAGTCTAACTGAAGTACTAAAAATAAGGCTGTAAGAAAAAAAAAAGTAAAAAGCTGATCCACTAAGGCTCCACGTACTCCTTCGGAATCTCCTGTAGGTCCTCCTGCCCTGTCTCCACAAGCTGCTCGAGATCTAGCAACTTGCTGGATCCCAAAAGTACCCCAGGTTAGACAAGAAGTCTAACACATCGTAACTAACTAAGTAGTTCTAAAGTAATTGCAGTAAATAGTAAAGTAAACACAACTGCAGAACATAATAATAAAGGCACTATGTAACTGAAATTGCAAAAGACTAAGCAAAATAAAACTGCATCAAAATTGAATACTGAAAGTAAACAAAAATATCAAATGCTCAGAAATCAATGTGAAAATGTTCAATGTCCTATATATCATCGGAATGATGTACCCAAATATGCCACAATACGGTATGTCACAGAACTATCACTGAAAGGCTATGAGTTGTACAGCTCAATGTATACATACACTCGGTTGGGAAGACAATATGGTGATGCTGATGCATCCTGAGATTCCCCAGTCTATGTATGCAATATTCTGTAATCCATAATTTATCGTTGATACTCATGCATCATTGATGGAATGATTCTTCAAACTCATGCTCATGTCTATGCCCATGCTTCTATTCTATATGAGTAAAATTCAAAAATCCATAAAATTTTGAATGCTGATAACGAATTCTAGGTCTCTATTATGCAAAATTCTACTAAAAGGATTCTGACTCCTAGCTTCTAGAATGATAATTAGTTAAACTTGAAGATTTACTTAAATATCATTAGGTGGGATGATTGTATACACATATTTAGCATATTTGCAAGAAAGGTGATTCTTATCACTTAATTTGATTAAGCCACCCTAGCGAGGCGATCTTCGATAGAAGGCATCGCTAGTTAGCGATTTGTATCTCAAGTTAAGTTTTTAAGATGCCTAACTCACAATCACACTCAGTGTCTTAAAGAAGGTGATTCTAATTACTTAATTTGCTTGAGCCATACCTATTGAAGCGGTCCTCGCTAGGAGGCATCGCCCGTTGGTGATTTGTATTTCAATCAAACTAAGGAATGAGTACTTGTTAAATATACTCTTAGTCTTAGGAGATTTACTCTAACGGGACTATATTCATCTAATCCCTTAGGATAGCACCTACTCATAAGTTCACATTAGAGTGAATCAACTAATACTGAATACTACTAAAGAAAATCAGTACTATGGGTATGACATACTACACCAACTAATAATCTGAGTTTACACAACTTTATTTAATTAATAAGGATTTATCAAAACTATAAGTTCTTATGCTAAATAGGGAAGTCCTATACAAGTTTCTAAGAAAATATGATCAAGTATCACTCAATATAGATTCTACCACAAGGAAAGGTGTCATTCTAAAATCTTAAGTGATTCTTACCACGAGGGGTTAAGATCAACTTCTAAAGTTAAGGGATCATCTAAGCTTCTACCTCAATGAGTTATGCAAAGTCCTCCTACCTCAATATATAATCAGATTTAGGTCTTTAAAATATTTCAAAAATGATCTTGTGTTGAGATTCTTAAGATCTCACACTCTAATGCTAACACTCTATGTTTTACTTATCATTTAGATTTATGATGATCAGATCAGATGATTAAGTCATCTAACCATAGCACATTCTAAAATTATGGGACTTAAATCAAGGATATTAATAGAGTTAGATCACTTGTTCAATCAATATGGTTCTATTAATCTTATTATACTAATAGTCTTATTTAAGAGAAAATTAAAGATTTAAGGTTCAGATTCAGATTAAGTAATCTCATAAGTTTATTATTAACCTTAATATGTCTAATCCAAATGTTTAAGATCAATATCAAATCAGATGCATTATTGGAATAATGTCAATTATATTATCTTACAATCAAGCAACTTTAGTTAAGGTTTAAGGGTTTGGATCTTAACTAAGTAGAAGAGGGTTTGACCCCTACTCATATCTAGTTGAGATCAAGGATTCATTTATAGATCCAATGTCAAATCAGTAAATTAGGTATGTATTATTGGTTACAATCTTAGACCTAGATCAAGTCTTAATAGCTTGATCAGTGTCTTAAGACTTCTTATGTTAATTAAGGTGATTAAGTTCTCCAATTTCAGATTTATTCAATTTATACATCATAAATTAGCATACATTGTTTCCATATATTTACCTTACTGTTATGAAGTATATTAACAGAAAAATTTATGAAAACAAAAAGTAATTAGTGCTAATCAAACCTTAAATCAATCCAAAAGGATTATCACATAATTACAAATCTAGCCATCAAAATTCCATGCAATTTGGCACATAAGTTTTAATTTACCATACAATTAATCAGAGACCAAGTTTTCTAAGATCCAATATATATAAACCCTAATTTTCTCTAATCATGGTTTAACAAGATTAGGGCATAAGTTAAAGTATAGAGATCAGAAAAATAATTCACTTAGCACATTAATTCTACTCTTCATAAGGAGACTAATGGCACCCTAAACATGCAATTTGGTTAAGTATATTGCTAATTCACCCTAATCAAGATCTACAATAATTAGGAAAAATTAGAAAATCTAACTATTAGATGTTTAATATTATTTTATATTCAAATCCCTGATGATTTTCTGATCATTTTCATATACGATATCATAGGATTTGAACCAATTGATTAAAAGTTATTCAATTAATTTATTCTGTATTTTTCTAATTTAATTTTCCTATGATTGGATTAATTAGATTATTTTCTTTAAGGAAAATAAATCCAATAAATTAGATTTATTTAAAACGGGCTCGGCCCATTAGTCGAACCGCGCGGGTCGACCGGGACCCGAAGACTCAGGGGACTCTCGCACTTTGGGGGTCACGATCTGACCCGACCCGCACATGGTCTTCATCCCTACCCCGACTCCCCTAATCAGAAGCCGAACCGGGAAACCCTAGATGGCAAAATTCTCTGTCTAGAGTGCACATCTTGGTCTCGGGTCAATCGATGATCGATCCCTTAGCCGAGACGCACCATTAGACACTCGAAGCCCCCTGTGAGGTGGTCCAGATCGGCCGGACCTTACTCACCCAAGGGCTCCCTTAATGGAGCTACTGTGGGGAGACAATTCTCCCCATAGAGACCATGCTAGACTCAGGGCTCGATCCTTACACCATCAGGGAGGTGAGACAGATCGAAGCCCCTGGTATAAGGGCCTGAGATGGTCTGGAATACCAGGGCCTTACTCACTCGAGGCGTTCCTTAGGTGACTTAACACGATCAATCGATTCGATCAAATGGGACTAGCTCAAGGCTCAATCATAATAACAGTGAGTTCAAAATGATAATACACATCCAAACGCATCAAATGAAGGAAGGTCCAAGCCTCATTAGCTTGAAACCAGCAAATTGGAGTACATAGTTTGACGAGGGACTGGCAGACGATCGGCTGAGGGCTCGGCTGGCTTTAGCTGAGGTTCCAGATGTTGCAAAGGATCCTGAACACCAGGAGAACCTACTATCAGCGGTTCGGGAGCTCCTGGGATCGCCTAGGCAAGCTCGGACAGACGGCAATGGCGGAGAGGAGACAGTGGGGAATTAAACTCAATTAAGCAGCAAAGGGGTAGAGGGAGAACTGCTAAGGCTATTTATAGCCTTAGACGAGCTCAGGTAAGCTTCCAGAGGGTTAGCTCGAGCTGGGAAAGGCCCGAGAGGTCGAGCCATGGACGAGCTCTCAATTTTCCTAATTGAGCTCGGCCGGGTCACAAGGCCCAATTAGGACCAATATGCCATTGAGGGAAGATCCCCAATGGCATGCTGAGGTAGAATGGGTAGTGGGGGACAGGTTAGGCTGTCCAAAATCTGTAGGATTTCTTCGGTCGGTCGCGGGCGTGGCGAAGACAAAGATCCACAGTGCGGGTGCGCAGTGGGCCGTCTGATGAATCGATCAGGACTGCAGAACGATCCTGATCCTTTGGATCCTAATGGTCGTATCTGATTTGATCCACATCGTAGGATTCGCGGGGCGCATCTGATGGCTGATCCTCGGTTCCGCGGGATCTAATCCTAGCCGTCGATTATTTAAGTGCGACGGTTAGATTTACGGGACCCCACTGTCACGGAACCTAGGCTCCGCAGTGGATCACCCGCGATCCGCACAGCGGATCCCGGCCGTTATTTTAGTTTTAGGGATATATTTGCAGTTTGGAAAGATTAGGACCCCTTTTATGCAACTAGACCATTTTAATTAAATATGAATTATTATCTAAATGAAATCCAATTTGCACTAAACTTTCACACCTAGCTAATTTGAGAGTGAGAAATTCAAAAATGCAATCAGATTTTAATTTTGAGATCAAAATATTTTAGGTCTAATTTAGGGCATTTAGATTGATCAAAATGCAATTATAGACTTAGGGGAATCCAATTAACTTCAAATTTTCAAGATAGGCTTAATTTGATATCCTAAAAATATTGGGATCAAAATTAAGGATTACTTAGACTATATATTAGTAAGGTAACAACCTAGGGTTGTTACTGCCGCTCAGTTGGCCATTGGTATGCGTTGTTAGCCATTTCCTCGAGGAGATCAAAAGCCTCCTGAAGGGTTTTACTACTTAATGATCTTTCTGTGGCTACATTAATGAGATTCCTTATGGGTAAATTTAATCTATTATAAAAAATCTGCACCTGCATCCACAAAAGGAACCAATGATGCGGGCAACGCCTTAAGCAGTCCTTAAAGCATTCCCAGTTATCATACAATTTCTCACCATGCTGCTGAGAGAAGTTTGAAATTTCAATTCTCAGCCTGGCAGTCTTGGTGGGTGGGAAATACTTGTCTAGGAATTTCCTTGCCAAGTCATCTCAAGTCCTTATAGATTCACCGGGTATGGAACTGAGCCGAACTTTAGCTCGATCTCTCAGCGAGAATGGAAATAATCTCAATCTCAAGGCGTTATCAGATACCCTGTTGAATTAGAAGGTATCGTATATTTCCAGAAAATTTGAAATATGTGCATTCGGGTCATCCGATGCCATCCCACTAAATTGATTGTTTTGAATCATGTTTATAGTGCATTGTTTAATTTCAAAACTATTGGCCTGTATAAGAGGTCTAATAATGGCATTTGGAACTCCTTCTACTATGGAAAGTACATATTCTCTAAATAATCTTCTCCTAGCATTTACCATAGGTTCTGCTGGATTTATATCTAAGTCTTCCATTTGTGCATTTTGTTGGTTTAAAATAATTTGCTCTCTCCTAGCTCTCAAATATGTTCTATCAATTTTGGGATCGTAAAAGAATTCGGTAAGATTTCTCCTACTCATGCATTTAAGAGTTTGCTAGCTAGAACTAGTTTCAGCAATCAATATTCAGCAATAAATATTCACCATAAATGACAGCAGAATTTTCAATAAGATAATATGCAATAATGTTCAGCACTAGTTCTTTTTAGAAATTTTTTAAATTTTCTCAAAGCAAGCAAATAAAGAAATTAAATGCAGTTATGTAAGAAAATATGCACAAATTAATAAGTTCTAAATCACTAGGTACTAGAAAATTATACGTGATACAAAACAAAACTGTTCCCCGGCAACGGTGCCAAAAACTTAACAGATGGAAATATATGTTTGCGTTTGCACGCAAGTGTACGTGGTCTGAAGTAATAAGTGAAAAGTTTAATTTCCATGATTTATCAATCCTCAGGAAATGAGTGTTCTGATACCAAGTTGTACTTTCTTTCACTAATGTTTAGATGATAAATTTGGTTGATTTTGTTGGTTCTTAATTAGCGATACAAAAGACCTTAAATAAATATACTAGTTTGATTAAAAGGAGAGAGTTGAGATTTTATTATAATAGCTGCAAGGGTTGGTGAGATGACTTTATTGTTGAGTATTTACCTTCAATTTATTTGCTTTATTAAATCAAGTGAGCACCATTAGAATCAGAGTACCCTCCAATTTATTAGGTTCAAGTTTAGTGCTTAAGGAGAACTCTTTTGAGTTTTTCCTTAGCACATAAACTCTCATGAGATAAAGTTTCATTAACTAGAATTTTGACTTCCAACATCTAGGTTACCAAAAGATATATTATATTTTAGATGATCTATTAAGCAAGATTTCCATTTACCATGTATCATGTGCTTTACACGCAGTTTAGCTAGATGGGAGGATGTATTGGGTCAATAGATTAAGTCGCATCATCCATTAAAGTTCCCAATGTCCTCTCATCCCTTCTACTTTGCTAAGCAGCAAAGCAAGGTTAATGGAGAACTTAGTTCTCAAGCATCAATCTCTTGGGAGAGCTATTAAGGAAGGGTGCAAGTGAGCTTTGAGAATTTTGTCACATAATTCTTTGCTCTACTTGCACTACCTTCCTTGCTCTTACCCAATAGATGAGTATTGGAACACAAGTTCTTTTGAACAATATAATTTAGAATTTTGTTCATGCAAGCATTCAATTAAACATTAAATAAAAATAATAAAAACAATTTTTTATTACATTCAAACAATGTCATCACACACCATTTATCCCTTATATATTATAACAACTACATCTCAACCCTCTCCAAGGGGTTTTTAGCCTTCTATTATTAAGTAAGAAAGAGCATACATACAAAGAAAAGTGAACATCACCATCAGTACACAGCAAGAAATAAATTAATGGAGTTTATGAGAAATACAAAGAATCACTCGGAGGTTTTCTGAGGTTCTCTTGACTCTTCCTGCGCTGTCATCTTAAAGCTCCACCATTCGTTCTTTGCTGTCTTCCCTTTCTTCCTATACTTGGTTCTCTTTTCCCCTTGGAGAGTTCTCTCCTCTTGTAGCCTTTCTTTTTGGTCTTTGAATAACAAAAATTGGAATCCTTTCAAGGTCTGAGAATGGCTCTTAAATAGGGATGCACTCAGCCTCAAAGCTTTAAATATGTGACTCTTCCTCATTCTTGACTTTAATCCAATCCCTTTTAATATTCTTATTTATTTAATTCTGTTGAGATTCAGTAGGGATTAAGTCATCTATTTTCAAGAGGCTAATGAACGCCAAAGGTCTCATTTTTGTGGCCTTCCCCATGCTGCCTTAATTGTTGTTTTGAATTTTTTGGACCATCCGCGGCAACGCGCTACGGTGCACTGCGTTAGCAGCATTCCAAACACTGTTTTGATGCGACGTGCTGCGGCAACCACATTCCAAATCATTTTTCTTTGGCGCACTGTAGCAGCAGTGCATCAAACACTATTCCTGCATGCAAATTAGTATCTTTTTTGTTCGGTCACTGTAGTGTCCGCTATGGCATGCAACAGCGGATAAACTTTTGGGTTCACTGTTCAATTAGTTCTTCTATATTTTTATAAAATGAAAATTTACCCTCTGCGATGCGCATCGGAGCAGAAAATTTCGTAATACTGTTCAATTTCTTGTTTATAAAGTTTTAGTAATTCCTCGAGAAATAATATTATGGCGCGTTGCGACGCACCGTGGCGCGCAGCAGTGGTCTTTCTCCATGTCTGCAATTCTGCTTCTAGGTAAGGAGTTGTTTATGGGCTGCCATGGCGCGCTGCGATGATTTTGTCCCAGAATTTGGTAATTCAGCCCATGCAATCTGTTTTCTTCAATTACCTGAAAAATTATCATTTTCTACTCAAAGTATATGGATATATATTGTGATATGAATGAATAAGCACTATATTTTTGCTATAAATTCTAGCTATATCATGCATCCAAAAGTATTATTAACTGATTATTAAATAATAATACAGAAGTAAGGTTTAACAAAAGTACTAAAATAAAAGCAGGAAATTCACTAGGTTGAAGGATGATCCACTATGCCTCCACGAACTCCTCCTGGATCTTCTACAAGTCCTCCTGTCCTAGCTCAATAAATTGCTCAAGATCTAGCAAATTTCCAAATCCCAAAAGTACCCCAAGTCAGACAAGAAGTCTAATACATCGAAACTAAATTATACAGTTCTAAAATATTTATAATGTAACAGTAAAGTAAATGTAACTACAGAAAAGCTATAAAGATAATTGATAAATTAAAACTAAGTAAAACTGAATAAAGTAAAATTGAACTGTAAACTGAATGCTAAAAGCAAATAAAAACAAGAAATGATTTGAAACTACTGTAAGAACATCCAACACTGTACTATATGGCACTAGAATTATGCATCTGAATATGCCACAATACTGTATATCACTGTTATGCAATAGGACAATCATTGAACTGCTATGAATCGTACAGTCCAATGTACACATTCATCCAGTTGGAAATACAGTTTACAGTGATGCCAATGCATCCTAAAATTCCTCAGTCAATGTATGCAACATTCCATAACCCATAAATTCTCATTGATATTCATGCATCATGCTTATGCTCGTGCTCATGCTTCTAAGCTACATGAGTTAAATCAATAAATCCAAAAATACTTTGAAATTCGATAATGAATTCAAAGTCTCCATTATGCAGAATACTGCTAAAAGGATTCTGACTCCTAGATTATAGTTTTGATAATTAGTTAAAGTTGAGAATTTACTTAAGAATCATTAATTAGGAAGGTTGTATAAACATGTTTAGCATGTTTCCAAGAAGTGTGGTTTTTAACACTTTGTTTGATTAAGCTACACTTAACGAAGCGATCTTCAAAAGGAGGCATCACCCGATGAAAATTTGTATCCCAAGCTAAGCCATTAAAATACCCAAATCATAAGCACACTTAGTGTTCTAAAGAGAGTAACTTGAATCACATAGTTTGCTTGAAGCACACATATGGAAGTGATCTTCAAAAGGAGGCATCACCCGAGGGTGACTTTTATTCAAATAGACTAATGGTCTAAATCCCTAATCATAACACTCTTAAGAATGACTGATTTATTCTGAGTGGGACTATATCCGACTAAACTCACAAAATAGAATACAGACATAATTCTATATTAAAATGAATCAACCAATCATGAATACTACTGAAATAATTTAGCACCATGGGCATACTCCACTATACTCAACCAATAATCTGTGTTTAGACTATTATATATAATCAACAAGAATTTATCAAAGCTATCAGCCCTTACTTTGAATGGGTGAGTCCTACACATGGCTCTAAGGATGTGATCAAGAGATCACTCAATATATATTTCTACCCCAAGTGAGAAGTTCCATTCTAAGTGCTTCAGGTGGTTCCTACCACGATGTGTTAAGATCAACTTCTACGGTTAAGTGGAATTATCTAACCTTCTACCTCAAGATAACACAATAAATCTTCCTACCTCATTAGTGTTATTAACATACAGGACATAATGTGGGATCATCAAGACCTCACATATCTAGATACTAAATACCTTCATATGAGATTATTTATTGAGTATGATTAACTAGATCAGATGGGTGACCCCATCTAACCAAGTCCTATACTACAATTATGAGATGAAATTGGGTATCCTATTAGGATCTGATTTTGTAAAGAATCATTATAGATTTTATATTTGGTTTATGTGCTAATAGTCTTAATTAAGAGAAAATCAAAGATCTTAAGTTTCAAGTTCAGATTCTTTAATCAAATAGATTTTATAGTTATATTGATACTTCTAAATTTCAATGCATAAGGATCAATGCCAAATCAATTATATTATTGGAGTTATGAGGGTTCAGTTCTCTTAAAATCAAATTGATTGATTAAGTGATTAAGAGTTTGGATCTTAATCAAATTAGCATGGGTTTCACCCCTAATTTCACCCAATTAAGATTAAGTGTTTCTTTATAAATCAATGGCAAATAAAATAAGTTAGAGGTGCATTATTGATGGCAATCCAAGATCTAGATCAAGTATTAACCCCTTGATTAAGACCTTAAGGCTTCTTAAGATTAAGAGGTTTAATTATCATTTCATGAAATTAAGGGTTTGGAGTTGCTTATGAGGGTTGATTTACTTTCATGCTACTATTATAAAAGCATAATAATAGAAATTTATAGAATTCAGAGGGTAATTAGTGCTAATCAAACCCTAAATCAAGATACATGGATTAGCACCTAATTACAAATTCAACCATTAAAATATTATAAAACTTAGCATGTATATTTCATACATGCAGTTTATTACCCAGAGATTAAGTTTACTAAGATCTAATAAATAGAAATCTTAATTTTTACTAATTATGGTTTTACAAGATTAAGGCATAATTAAGAATATAGAAATCTAAAAATTAATCTACTTAGTACATGCATTTTACTAAATATAAGAAACCCAATGGCACCCTAATCATGCAATTTGGCTAAGTATACATGCTAATCAATCTTAATTAAGTTCTATAATAATTAGGCTAATCAAGAAAATTCAACCATTAAAAGTTCAACATTATTTTATATTCAGATTTCTTATAATTTTCTAATCAATTTGGTATATAAGATCATAAAGTTTGAATCAATTGATCAAAAGTTATCACATTAATTTAATTTACATTTTTTTAATTTAATTTCCTTATAATTGGATTAATTATATTCTTTTCCTTAAGGAAAATAAATCCAATTATTCTGATTAATTAACACGGGTTCGGCCCATTAACAAAAGGTGCGGGTCGGCTGGGGCCCGAGAGACCCAGGACTGTCGCACTACGCGGGTCACGGGTTGGCCCGACCAGTACAGTGGCTTCGTCCTCGACCCCTCGTCCCGATGAAATACCCGATTAGGGAAATTATAATCAGCCAATTCCCATACATCTAGGCCACAGCACGACCAACCGATGGTTAATACACGTTCACTGTAGTCAGACGCATTGATGAAGACCCGAAGCCCTCTGTGAGGTGGTCTGGATCACCCAGACCTTACTCACTCGAGAGCTCCCTCAATGGTGCTACTGTGGGGAAACAATTCTCCCCATAGAGGCCATGATTTGCCCAAGGATCGATCCCTACACCTTCATGGAGGTGAGGTGGATCAGAGCCCCCTGGCCTGAGGGTCTGAGGTGGGTTGGATTGGTAGGTCCTTACTCAGACCCAGCCCGCTTTACGGACTTAACCCGATCGATCAAAATTGATGGATCGGAGCTAGCTTAAGGCACAAACACAATCACATTGGGTTTCAAATGACAATACACAGTCATACGAATCAAAAGGAGATGAGCCCGAACCTTATTGGCTCAAAGCTTGCAAACGGACGTACTTGGTTTGAAGGGCAAGCTTGTAGATGATGCAGAGGGAGATAGGGGCACTAGCTAGCTTTCAGAGATGAGCTAAGGGTTCGTGAAAATTAGGAGACACCTTCTATTAGCGGTATGCATGCCTAAATGTATGGGAAGCTCGAATAGATAGTAATGGAAGCTTGGGAATGGAAGAAGAAAGTTTGACTCTAATTGATCAGCAAAGGATCATAGGAAGCATGCCTGAGGCTATTTATAGCAACAGAAGAGATGTGGGAAGCTTCCAGAGGCCTAAGCTCAGGCTGAGGAGACCCGAGAGATCGGGCCATGGCCAAGCTCTTAAACTTCCAATTCGAGCTCAGCCGGGTCACGAGGCCTGATCGGGGCTCCATACTAATACGGGAGAGGTCCTAATAATCTGCTGAGGTGGACGCAGGAGTGGGGGATAGATCCGGCAGCTGGTAGTACAAGAGGGACTCCCTGTCGGGCACGAGCGAGAGGAAGGTGAAGGTCCACATTAGCAGGACCTTCAGATATCGTCTGATCTATCGATCAGATGGCACTATGATTGGGATTGCTCGGATCCTAACGGTTGATCGTGGAAGTGATCCTTGCCATAGGATCCACGGGTTCATCTAACGGCAGATCCGCTATCATGCAGAAATAAATCCGGACCGTGAGATCAAATGGCTCGATGGTGGGATCAACGGGACCCCACTGTCACATGACCCAGGCTCCACAACGGATCGCCCGCGGTCCGCACAGTGGTTACTGGCCATTTAATCGGGTATAAGGGTACATTTGCAAAATGAAATTGTTGAAAGCCCTAAGATGCAATTAGTTAAAAATAATTTAAATTGAATTATGGCCTAAATGATCTCTAATTTTTACCAAACTTTTACCTCTAGCTAACTTGGGGGTGATAAATTCAAAAATGCAATCAGATTTTAATTATGAGATCAAAATATTTAGGTTTAGATTAGGGCAACTAGACTAATCAACATGCTAATTTGACTTAGAGAAATCTAATTGACTTCAAATTTTCAGGATAAGCTTAACTTGATATTCTAAATATAAGGGGATCAAAATTAATGCTTAATTAGGTTGAGAATTAATCAGGGTAACAACCTAGGATTGTTACACCGTAGGGGATCTGCCTTAGTCCTGGTAGCAAATCTCGGGCTTTAAAAATATAATAAATATTTAATTTAAATAAATTTAAAAGTCCTTTAATTAATATAATTAATTCTAAATCCAATTTAAAACTGGATGGTCTCCAAAATTTTTAAAAAAAATACTCTTAGCTAATTTGGGTGTGAATGCAATCAGATTTTAATTTGGATATCAAATTATTTTTTTTAATTTTTTAGGAATCCTAAGAAAAATAGTTATATTGCTCCAATGAGCTCCGATTGATTATAAACTTTTATGTTATATTTAAATGATTATTTGAGTCTAATGGAATGAGAATTAGCACTTGATTTTGCTTAGATTAGTTAGAGTAACAACTTGGGTTATTACACAGCTTTTCAAAGTACATACTCCATCGAGTTCCAATTAGTCTAGCCAACATGACATAATATAGTGGAACTTTAACATCATTTCTTTATGATGCATAGCAAGTGGATGACTAGTGGTTCTTTTGCCATATGTAGGAGTGCAACTTGGTCCTTGCGAGGTGTGTATTTTTGGAACTTTCTTGATGATGCCATCCTTATGAACCTCTGATTATTTAGAAAAGAGTTTGCAATTACTTCCACTTGCAATTGGGAGCACATTGTTGTCCAGTATTATTTTAGCAATATATTTATTAATGATTAGGAGTGATTTATATTACTCTACTTAAGTGTCACCTCTTGCGGATGTCGACAGTCTGCCAGTTAGATCATGGCCTACATGTAATACCTATCTTGGATGAACAAGGTTGAGAAATAATATGATCAATATTTTTATACTTGTGGTTTGCACAAGCTCGATACTACGGATGAGATAAGATAAGTTTGGCAAGGATGAGTTTGCACTTTGTGACCACTGACTATAATGAAAAATCTTATTTGACTCTTAAATATCTCTCAAAAATATGGATGACTAGGATTTAGAGTTTAAAATATATATTTTTATGGGCCCCACAAACAAAAATAGATTTAATGATTATTTTTTATTCTACTTAACTCCCTAAATCCTAATCATCCACATTTTTTTGGGAGATATGTGGGACCTGTACAGCAAAACTTAACTATAAAATATAAGAGCGTGGATACTTGCTCCAAACTAGAATGCTTACATGGATTTTTTTTTTTTCGCTGAAACCTAGCCCTGATTAAATTTGCTTTCCTTGTTGCATTCCCTCCCTCTCTTGCTTCACCTGCACTCCTCTCCCTCCCTCTCTTGCTTCACCCTCACTCCTCTCCCTCCCTCTCTCTTCTCTTCCTTTTTGTTTCGTTCACCGACCTACTCCCATTCCAAGCAATGACGTTGGTCATGGTGGAATGGAAACTACGAAAATGCAACTTCATTTTCGCGCTCAAGGAAGAGCATCACAAGATCCAGATGTTCTCTCATGAGCTTCCTCTGTGCTTGCAGCTCATTAATGAAAGTAACAAGCGATTCGCTTCATCTGATCATGGTTTCACCTTTTTTCACTAATTTTATTTTATTCTTTTGGAGGTTTGAGCCAATTATTGATGAATTGCTACAACGAATGCTGAGCGGTGAGATTTTCAGAGGTGAGAAAGTGGCAATGGATGCATGAGGGACTAATTGCAAGCTAATTGGCTCATATCTTCCCAATTATGGAGTTCTGGAGTGGCTGATGAACTTCTGAACGAAGGGTGAGCAATGGTTGGCATTTTGTTATGCTGTTTTGATTTCTTAAAGCTCAATTTGGGAATTTATTGTTTGTTTGATTATGGCACGTTGAGGAAGCATGCCACTGTGAATGAAAGGAGGTTTGGGAGAGCCTTTTGAGAGGAATAAAGTGATTTTGTCTGTTACAGATGCCTCGGTAGCACCAGCAGTTAGTTTCACTGTGGGATAAAGAAGAGATGGAGTTGAAGATATGGAGAAGAAAGAGGAGGTGGATCAATATAAAGCTACTTTGCATTTTAATAAGAAGTAGAGGAGGTGTTGGTATCCTGATCTACATTTGAAGTTCTTGATGCATTGGATGAGCTCGGAGATTCCCAAGGTGAGATTTCCTTCATTTGGATTGGTAATGTTTAATTTCTCACATGTTTTGGATGCTTTATTTTGAAGAAGAATGTGAAATTGCAATATGCTTCATTCTTATATTTAGATCAATTCTAGGGAATGCTTATCCTTCATTTGAATGAAAATAAAAGCAAATAATATTATTAAATCATGTTTGAATGGTGGATTGGTGGAATCTTTAAAAGAGTAATATATAGATTTTGGAGTGAAAATAAAAGCATATAATATTATTGAATCTTCTTTTATACTTAATGAGATTATGCATGATGTAGCTCAAATGGTAGAGTGCTCGCTTATACAAGCGAGAGAATTAGGGTTCGACTCCCTACATTTCTTAATATAAAATCTTACAAATCTTACAACACTTTAGTTTCTATTTGTCATGTGATATATTTGTGAAAAAAAGGTTAAGCCTTGTAGAGTTGTCTTGATTTAAGTTTTTCTTAGGTTTTATTCTAAAGTCGAATTGGAGAAAAATTGCAGCAGTTTGAATCTCTGAGCCTGTGCTTGTGTATTTATGGGAGTAGTATTTTTATCCACTCTTGCATATATGATCTTTTGCACTAGTTGATTTTTTTGGAGTGTTTGAGTATAAATTCTTGAACCACTATTTGGAATCAATTCTTAATACATGAGTTAGACCTCCTATCTGCCTTGAGGATTCTCTCAAATTGTCCCCATCTGCAAGTGCAATCTGAGCTAGTGCACATCTTTTGTATTCATGCTAGATCTTTGAATGAGCTCCTTACTAGATTTATGAGCTTTGAATGTTCTTCATCTGCATTATTACTATTCTATCAATACTAGCTCTTTCTCATATTTTGCTTATAATCTTTTTTGCACTCCCGTGGACACTCTATGCTCTATTTTTTATCCTATGTAAACTTCATTCTCCATTATTTTCTTCTATGTTTTGGTGTGTGGCCATGTTCGTGCAAGATAGTCATTCTGTAAGGCCGTATGCACCTTATTCATTTTGATTATTCTCTCTGATTACTAAGATTATTCTCTTGCATGCGCACTCTTAAATATCTTTGGGAGCTTGTTCTGCACCAAACAAGGTTTGTACTTCTTTAATTTAAGAGGGAACAAAGTATGTGTATAGCTAAATTACGCTGCACCAAACAGCTTCTTATGATAATAACAACATCAAATGAAAAACAAATAATTGAAAAATAAATAACTGCTAAAGAATAGTCTGATGTATGCAGGAAAGCAAGGCCTTTAGCAGCTTTAAGCACTATCTTCATGTCTTTAGCTTTTTTATAAGATCCCATATATCATCCATCCTTCCCTGTAAAATTCAAACAAAATAGAGGAAATCAATGATACACATATATGTGAACTACAAACTAAGATAAATTAAAGGAAAGTCAAAGTAAGAGAATGCTTACTTCAAATTTTACTGTATTCATGCACAAAACTTCAATTTATCACAACTTCAATTCATTTAACATATTTCCTCAAACGAAGCACAAAGAGAGATAGATCGTTGGCAGAGCATGGAAAGCTACAGTCAGATAAGAAAGAAAAAAAAAAGAAATGTATCTTATGCAAAGAATAGAAAATTTGAACAGAAAAAAAAAAGTACTTACAAGCGGAGCAGCATTTGTCGCATCTCTCTGTTCGTAATCTGGAAAGAAAGCCTTCAAATAAAGAGAAAAATACAGAAACACCGGTGTAGGGAAGCGACGGGAAGAAGAATCTGAAGCAAGGCCTTTTATTTTCCAACAAATACGTAAGCTTTTAATTTTCCTCCTCAAGCATTCTTTTATGCATATTGTGGTGTGAGTATATGAACCAAAGAAGTAGTGCAAGCATTTATAACATGCAATCTAGCCATCTACAAAAAAGTCATTTGAATGTGTTTGTTATTTTATCAGCAAGAAGAGCACACCCTAGTAACACATACTAGCCATGCTGATTCACACCAACAAATGGTGCAAAGGGCATTGCATAAAGATTTATGAGGTATGTTGTGTCAAATGTGACAATATCCTCAAAATACTGATACAAAACTCTTGATTTAGTATTTGCTCAAAATACATTTTGTAATTGATTATTCTTTCATAGATATATATTGTATACAAAATTTATATTATCCTTTTGCATCATCTCAAAATACTTTATCAATGTAGATGCATCACAATGACCTAATATTGTATGCTTATTCTTTGCAATAAAATTCTGCAATCTTTTTCTGTGAAGAACATTTCTCATAACCACTTCTATGAGTAATTATAGCATTTACAAACTTATTAAGTGGCACCCCAGCAATATCATTAATTTCAAATTATTTTTTGATTGATAATGGCTATATAAATTATGGGCTGATCTTTTTTTTTATTCTGAATACAACCAAATATCCAAACATTTTGTAAGACTTAAATGCATCATCAATCGAATCAAAATTTATACCGATTTCAGGTTGGGGTAATGTTGGAATATTTTCAGCAATATAATTGTTAGAAGATTGATTTGACATTTTTGTTTCTATATCCTCAGTTTGAATATTCTAAGGAAAATAAATAAATTGTACACAATTATATATTACAAAAGTTCATTACAAATTAATTCAAAGCAATTTTAGTATGCACTTACAGATGTAGGTTCTGTATTTGGATTTATTTAATCAGTGACAATAGCACGACCCATTAGTATTATAGATTATGTGCCTTCAAAATACTACAACAAACATATGCAATAGATTACAATAAATAGATGCAATAGAAATAATTAACAGACCCATTAAGCTCAACGATGTTTTGAAAATTTTGTCATCAAAATAAAATTAAGTAGAGTTATAGACATGTGTTCTTTTAGGAGTTGTTCATGGCACATAAGAGCATCAGAGTGCCAATTTGATCAGAACTTTGAAGTTAGAAACATAGTTTATGATATTATGCTCAAAATTTGAAAAATAATTGATCTCTTTAATCCTTTATTAATAGAGAGGGATACACATTGGTGGAAAATAGAAAATTTTGCGACATTATTTGGGGAGAGGGAGTAGTTTATTTGTAAATAAAGAGAAGTGGGGGAAATTGTTTACATCTTCTAGCCTCTTAAGTCATTTTTTATTCGTGTATATATAACAACACAATTAATCATTTGCAGTTACTTAAGAGCGAAGCAACAAACGTTCAACAAGAGAATGATGAATGTTATCATATTGGAACTGAATTATGGACTATATGTGAGAGTGCTTTATTTGAAAATTTTGATGTATTGTAGTGCTTTATAAGTAATGCTTATTTTTGTGTGCTTTTTTAGTAATATTAATAGCTTGGGGTGTTATACAAGTAAAAAACCTAACAAACATAGGTGAATAAAGACGATATACTAAGAAGCAAAAAATGTAAACTTACAATGAACATTTGTATGTAATGGGGATGAGAATTTCTATTCAAGCTATTCTTATTATAATCACTAGCTAAAGGTGAAGAAGCGGACACCTTTAGATATAACATTACATGTGATAATTTCACAAAATTTTAGAATTTTAAGGACAGCATAGCAGTGAATCTATAATAACCCAAGATTATTACCCTAATCAATTAGAAATAAACCAAGTCCTAATTTTAATTATATCACTCTTAGTAAGTCATTAGGAGATCACCCTAAAGTTTTGGTCCAAATCAAGTGTCAAACGGATCAAACCCTGATTTTGGAAATTTCAAAAACTCTGTAACTTGACCAATTTAAATTGACCTCAAATCAAAAATCTAACTTCGCCATTACGCTCATCACCCCCAAATTAGATAAAGGTGATGTTTTGGAAGCATTTGGAAAGCGTTGGATTTTTGGTGAATATTTAAATATATTTAAATACCTCAGAAAATAGAAAAATTAATTACTTGTCGAAATCAAAAATTCATCTTCGCATTGCATTCCTCACCCTTCAATTAGCTAGGGGTGAAATTTTGAAGTTTTGAGAGTTCGTTTAATAGCCCAATTTTAGATTCAAAATTTGTAATAATTTATTTGGATTATTAATTATCTTTTAATCGGGTGGGGCCCGTCATTCAAATCGGGACGGGCCCATCTTGCTCTCGGAATGAACTTTCAGCCTTGATCGGCTCAAATCGAGCCGATCGATCAGATAATGTGAATTAGACTGTTTTGATCGATCTTCCTCGCACGAACACACAAAACGATGCGTGGCCCTAGTCCTCACACACGGCAACCGCACTGCCAAGTGGCCAGCCTAGCGCTTCCATTGACCTTAGCATCTCAAATTAAACTCCTCTCCGTCTTAATTCCTCATCCCTACCAAGGAGTGTGGGAGCTGAAGTTAGCTGTAGCCTTCCTCGGTCCCGATCGATCGCAGGAGCCTATTAACCATTAATGTAGAGGTACCCCATCCTCCTTATCCATTTATATGTTTGCTTTCGCTTGAATTTTGTTATCTATTTCATAGTCTTGATTGCAATGTGAACAGTACAATCGATCCGAGATGGGGTCGATCGGTTGAATTTGCCCAATCATCCACAATAGCACATAGTGCTATGCCGTCTTCACTCGATCCTAGTCCTATGGCTAGCTTCTATGGGCAGGTCAAACCACCTCAGGTCGTGGTTCAATCACTGTTGGGGAATGCTCATCAAGCCCTACTCGTGGCCATATGGGCCAGCCTCCGGTGGGCCGAATGGGCCTCTATATTGCGTGCACTAAGCGCTCCTTCTACTTCCGTCATGAACTTCTTCCGCACACGAGACGAAAGAGCGATCCCCACCTCGTGTCCGTGTGTCTTCCTCTAAAGATGGCTTGGTGGGGGGACTATTGTACTCACACCTATCACTGCAAGTAGTGAGAACCGCTTGACATGTTCGCTGTAGGGTGGGACCCGCCAATGTTTCAAATCGGAAGGGTTAATATTAATTAAAATCAAATAATTAAATTTAGTTTAATTAAAAAAATTAAATAGTAAATATTCAAACCCTCATATCTCTTAATCCATTAGTCCAAATATAATAACCCAAGTTGTTACCCAAGCCAACTAAGACTAACCCGGGTCCTAATTTTTGATCTTAAGTGCAAATTAAGTTATTCTTAGTCTTCCACCAAAATCTAGTCTAAATTAAGAGTCAAATAGATCAAATCCTAATTTTTGGGAAATCTAGAAACCTTGGTGTGGGGCCCCATTGTAATAACCCAATGTTGTTACCTTGTTTAATTTAAGCATAATCATATCCTTATTATCATTCCATTAAATTCATCTAGTCATTAGAACCAAACCCTAAAGGTTTGAAGCAATTCGGAGCTCAATCGATTATTTTGGAATATTTTAATATTTAATTAATTAGAAAATTGAGGTATTTATTTTGACCTCAAAATCAAAATTTGACTTCACCGTTGAATTCCTCACCCCCAAATTAGCTAGGGGTGAATTTTTAGGAATTTTTGGAGCGCATTTCAAAAATTTGAATTTTTAAATAAATAAGGGAAATAAATAAGCAATTATTCGATCCCTAAATTGCAATTTCCCCTAATTTTTATTTGCATCATGTGAGCTCCTCTTACAATTTTGGCTGGCCATCCCATCCCCCTCCCCTTAGCCATGCCTCAATGCCCCTAAGATCATGATGGCTCCCCTAGCTCCCTAGCTCATAATGAAGCCTCCATCTCCTTCCTCTCCCTTAAGAAGGAATCTCGGCCTCTTCTCTTTGGCTTTCTAAAAGTTTCTCATCTCCTCCTCCATTGCTTGATACTCTTGTGTTGAAGAAGAAGGAGTTCAGCTTACCCTCTAAGGCTTTGGAGAAACACAAAGGTTCTCTCTTCCTCCGCCCCCTTACAAGGTCTAAAGGTACCCCTTTACCCCCCCCCCTCTTTTGTCTTCTTCATATAGCTACAATGCTTGAATACATCTCTAGACATCCATGTTTAAGTATACAAGCCATTATAGCTCTCCAAGGGATTAAATTTAATGCTCTGCTTTTCTTAAATTCTGTATACCCTATCATTTATCCACATTTTTTGTATAAATAAGATGCTCTGTTTGTGCCAATTTTGGTGTTGATGGAAAGGTATCGAAAATACCTTTCCATCAATATATGGAACCGTTCATGGAATACTCTGGATTGAGAGTATTTGAGCTCAAAAGTATGCCTTCTAGGTTTCAACCTGGCGAATTCGCTGTTTGGCGTTGCAGCGCCCGATTTTGCAAAATAAGACGCTGCAGCGTGTGGCGCGGGCTGTAGCAGCATTTTGAAAAAATTAAATAAATCTGTTAATTGATTAATTAAACAGTAAAATTATCAAAATGGACCGCTCCAGCGCGCCATAGCGCGCTGCAGCGGAAATTTTTTTTTTTTGGAAAACTTAAGGAAATGTGAAAAAATTAAATTAGTTGAATAGTAATTTTGCAAATTAAACCGCTGTCGCGCGCCGCAGTGGGCCGTAGCGCACCCCAGCGCTAAAAGCGCTGCCGTGCGAAAAGCGCTACAGCGCGTCTGAACTTGCAAAATTCCCATATTTTCCTGAAAAATTGCCCAATTTTGGCTAAAATGGCCAAAACTTCACTGTTTTTGTATTTTAAGGTCCCTAGGACCCTAGTGGAGTTGAATTATATCAAATGTGAACCTATTTTAATTAAAATTGAATATTGCATAAATTTCTATATAGAAATTAAGTTTGAAAACCTTGCCATTTTTAATAAGTGCTCAAAACCTACCTTGTACCTTAAATGTATTATGCAAATTACTAGATAACTTAGAATCTCAATGCTAACAATAACCCAAAATAATATTTAAGTTTTGAACCCTAGAAAATTAGAAGAAATGACCAAAATACTCCTAACCTTAGTTAGGTCATAACTTGACCATTTGAAGTCTAATTTGGGTCCACTCCTAGTTAAAGTCCTTAGTGTGCTATAGGGAAGCTATAGCAATTGAGTTTGCTGAATTTGGACACCAAATGGAAGATTTAGTTTTTTGGCCCTTCTTAACTTAGAAAATTTCCTATTTACCCTTAGAAATTTAAATGACTATAACTAACTCATTAGACCTTAGAATTTAGTGTTCTTGGACTCTATGGAATCTTTGAATAACAACCAACAGTAAACTACATTAAAATTTAGATTTCATTTAGTGTAATTTACTAAAATGCCCCTTAGGTCAAAAAACCTTAGTTTGGACCTATATGACCCATTTCTCATCCAAATTAAGCATACTTACTGCCTATCTTCAAGTTAGATAGATAGTAAGGAACCATTTGGTACTAAGAAACTTCAATTTGGACCTTTAAATCAAAAGTTGACTTTTTGGACCCTTAGTTAGGGGCAAAATGGTCATTTTGCCGAAAAATTTAGGTTAAGGGTCATTAACCTCTAAATTATGTTCTAAATTACTAAGATCAGTATTAGAACTATATTAGAGTCGTCTAAGTAAGAAAAATCAACTATTATGTCAACTCATCAAATTTCGCCAAAAATTTTCTAAGTCTTTTCTTATGATCTTTTCATCTCACATTAGGACCATGCTTGAGACTAGGACTAGCTCATAGATTAGATTCATTTATAGAATAAGTGGGCTATCTAATAAATGAACCCTTGTTTTTATTAGTTTCTAGACTTTTACAATTTATTTGGATTATTTTGTCTTTTAACATTAGATTTAGGATATGAGATTCATCCTATTAAGATTGATTTGCTTAATATGGTTTATCTCAATCATAAATCACTATTAGACTGAAAACTAGATCTTATATTTTAACCATTTTAGATTATGTGATTAAGCTCAATCTCATGGTATTTAATTTATAATCTATAGTTTAGTAGATCTTGATAAGATCTTAGATAGAACGTCTGAATTCATCAAATTATGACGTTATGATTTATTAATTAAACTTCTAGCCATACTTGATTGAATTAGATTAAAACCTGATAAGTTCTAATCCTTTAAATATATAAGATTATATTTCTAAGTTACACTCGATAGTAGGAATTGAAGATCCTGAACTTATGTAACATAGAATAGTTAGAATGGTTAAACTATATAACAATAGTGTCACCATGTATAGAAGAGTCCCTTGCTTACTTGATTAATTTTTGTTGCTATGCATTCCTTGTATTTTGTGCTTAAGTTCCTTGTTCATATCATATAAGAGAACTTTATGCATGAAATGAAAACTTAGAATAATTAGGATAGCAGTTTCCTTTGGGTTCAGTATATTTTAGTAGATTCGGGTGCACATTTACCCTAATAGACAGGGGTAAGGAGTAATAAGGATGCTTAACATTACTCATTGAGGAGTGTGTGTTAAGCTTGGAACCCATATAGTCTTGCAAACATGCTTGACTCCTCAGCTGTTTCTGGACGTATCCACAGAAACAAAGTAAAATAACTAAAAGATTCTGCATTTGTATTTATTGCCTCCTCAGTTCTGCTGCTGGATTCTGTCTGCTCTAGCCTAGAAAGGCTATGAGAATTTCTATCTGCCCAAGCCTAGAAAGGCTTTGAGGATTTCACCGGCCCAATGAACATCTTTTTGATATGGCAATTATTACATACTTATTTCAGTTTTAGCTTACTGTGTACTATATTTTGATGCATATTTCAGTCAGCTATGTTTCTTTACTTACCTGCTCATTTGTACATATTTATAAGATGCTAGACTTTACTGCTTACTATATGTACCATGTTCAGATTTCTGCCTTTAATCAGCATATGTCATATGATCATCAGCATATTTAGGATTAGACTTTACTTTCAGTTCTTTTACTTATTGGAGTATATATATATGTATATGCCCTTTTCTCGCTTAGTTATTGAGGTGTGCCTTTACCTCATTTGTTGTTTAGTTATAAATATTGTATTTATAACTTATCATATTCTTTGTACGCTTACTGCTCATACTACTTTAGTTTACCTCTTTGTTGTGCTTAAGTATAAAAATAGTGACATTAATAACACACGTAATATATTCAACCTAAAATATACTTAGACAATTATCTAACAAGATTTTCTATTATTGGCCTTGGCATTATGAAACCGATAATGTCAGATTCAAATAGATTTGAGGAGCTAGGTGTTGAAACAGAGGTGCCTTACTTAGAGGAGGAGCTTCAGCCAGGAGAGCCGGATATTGCTTAGTTCCTTTTAGCTGCTTGAGAGGATGAGTGATTTATCTTTCAGTCTTTTAAATTATTTAAATGTTGTAATAATATAGGTACTGTGACTGTGATTTACTTTATGCACTTTATTATTTTATGAGCTATCTTATTACTGTTTCTTATGTGATGCATGATGAATGGATGTACTATTTACTTCATATAGCTTTTGTACTCTGCGTGTTTGTTTTAATTAGTGACTGATCCTCTTATTTATCTTGTGCACATCCTCCCCTTATTAGTGAATTGTGGATCTTACCTAATCCAATGATAAGAGAATGATTTGCACAAGTGACATTTGCTCCTTATCTTAATGATTGTGGGCTTAGGGAGCGGGGCGCCACACCTGTACCCTCCGCGACCATGCTAATACTGATATTAGCATAATCACGAGGAGTACGGTGCTCCAACTGGACAAATCCCTAACCTAAGCAGAGTTAGGTGTAGCCCAACCTGTCTCAAGCAGAAGACTTATCACCTGAGAACTATGAACCTACATCAACATATTAAAGTAGAAGATGTAAAAAATAGTATAACATAACATCCGCATCACAGCATAGTATAGAAGAATAAACTATAGTAACTCAACTCAAAGTACAGAAAGTAAATACATCTAGAAATAAAATTATTATAGACTGAATAGTTTAGATGGAGAAAATATCTCTCAAGTCTCACAACTGAAAAAGAAATCTATCTAAGCGGCAATAGGAAGTTCCTCCTCCTGTGCTAGCTCCTCTCCTACTGAACCACCAACGAACAGCTCTGAAATTGACATTTGTCGGTATCACAAATATCAGGGCCCCAGCCAACAAAAGAAAAAGGTTACACTTAGACAATTTGTCTAAATAAATTTTAGGCAAATTTAAGTGAAATGAACATTTAGAGATATCGCATTATTACTTTAAGCATGCAAGCAAATTAAGGTGCAACAAGCTAAAATGAATAGGGTAGCTATAAACAATACATTTATAACCTAAGATACAAAGTATGCAAGGTACACACTAGACATGAAACTGAACAATGTAAGGCTAAGGTATACAATTATCTGCAAAGTACTAAAAATAAACTCATCCTAACATGCTGTAATAATCCTAATTATTATCTCAGCTAAATTTAGATTAATTAAGCTAATCCAAGCTTTGATTTTAATTCCATTGAGCTCAATGGGTCATTTAAACCTAACCCTAGAAGTTTGGAATCAATCTGAGCTAAAATGAGAAATTTAGGTATTTTTGGCTATTTTTAACCCCTAAAAAATACCTAAATTAATTTGATCTCCAAATTAAAATCTAATTTTATTTTTGAATTCCTCATACACTAATTAGCTAAGGGTGAAATTTTGGAAATTTTTGGAGCTCATTTGTTCCTAAATTGGATTTAGAATGTTTAAGAATAATTATGTATTATTTAATTATTTTATTTTATTTAAATTAAATTTTATTTAATTTTTTAGAGCTGGGATTTGTTGTCGGGACCGTGGCAGATCCGCTGCAGGGTCTCGACAGCGGCGCATAGCCTTAAGCCACCTGATGCTCAAGCGCGCATCTCTGCGCGTTCAATCCAACGGCTTGCGCTACCGCGCACCGGGATTAGATCCCTGCCACTCGATCGGCATCTTATATCCGACGCTCAGGATTTAATCCGCGATTCGGTTAAGTAAAAGCCGCATCAGGCCATCTATCCTTAATGGTCCCGTGATCAGACGGCGGAGACGAATCCCACCACTGTGGATCTTTGTTCTCGCGACGATTCTGCCCGACAGAGGAATTTCGCCCATACCCAGTCACGTTAACCCTGTCTGCCACTCCCGTGCCACGTCAGGAAGACCGTTGCGAATCATGCCTTCGTCTCCCTAGCACTCCCAGCCAAGGTCGAGGCCCGGTCCACCCCAGTTTGGGAAATTGAGGGAACCCCTCGGGCCGAGCCATTTCCCAAACCCGAGCTCTGGCATCCATTCCTAGGACCTCCTAGAGCCTATAAATACCATCAGGACTTCACAGTGAGCCCCTTTGCTCACTGTGAATCCCTAATTCCCTACTTGAAGGTCTGCTGGAGTCCCCGTTTTCTTGGCGAGTTTCGAAAATTTCAGAAGCTTGAACCGCTGATAGAGGGCCCGTCTGGTGTTTAGACCTCCTGTGAATCTTTGTCTACTATCCAGGAAGCTTCAGCGCACCTCAATTCCCCTTGGATAAGCCTGCACCCTGACTGGAGGTACAACATTCCCCCATTGAAATTTCTTCAGCTCATTTCCATTCCGTCTTCTGGATTGAGCCCTGGATGTCGTCTAGAGCACCTTAGCCAACTAGGAAACCCGTGATGATTGTTGCCTGGGGCTAAGCTAGCTCGAGTCAATCGTATCGATCGATTGAGCTAGTAGCCGAGCCAATGGTTGGGTCCGAGTAAGGACCCAGCGATTGGCTGCAGCCTCATGTTAAGATAGGTTGGGGGTTCGACACGTCTCGACTCCCTGAACGTGTAGGGATCAAACCACGGTCAAATCGAGGCCTCTGTGAGGAGAATTGTCCCCTCACTGTCGGCCTAAGATGCTCATATCGAAGGCTTCTCGGTCGAGTAGCACCCCGTCGATCCAGAGAGATCCATATGGGGGTTCTTGGTTCAATCGACGTGTCTCGACTCCCTGAACGTGTAGGGATCGAGTTGAGCCTCTGTCATCGCCGGAGCGCCGAGAATTTTGCCGCTGAAGCTCGGTTGACTAAGGACCCGTCAAGAGGAAGAAGATGAAGTTGTGGGTTCTGGGCCGGGCCGACCCGTGACCCGCGCGGTTCTAATATTGGGCCGCGGCTAATTAATATTTATTGGATGACATTTTTAATGGTTTTGCATTTAAATAATTAAACCCTATAGTTCCAATTTAAATAAATATTCAGATTAAATTAATTGAATAACTTTAGTTATACAAATCCAAATGGTATAATCCAATACACCATTTGAACCAGAAAAATACAATGAATCTAAATATAAAATAAAATCACAGATCCAATGGTTGGATTTAAAATAAGTGCTTAAACCTTTTCTATTTTAAATTAAATCATATTAAATTCAGCAAATATCCAAATATGGAAATTTAGGGCTCTGATCACTTATATGATCATAGAGAATAATTAGGGACCCTTGAACTTAATTTTTGACATTTAATTTCCTTAATCATTCCTTAATCACCCTAAGTGAGGATTAGTGATTTAGACCCTAATTAAGTCTCTGAAATTGGGTAAGCAAGCTCTTAACACTATATTATATCTAGTAGAACCTAAGGGTAAGGTTGGATTGCTCTAAAGATGGCTATTTTCACTAATCACCCTAATGGGCTTAATTAAGTAATTAGTGATAATTAGTCTTAATTAAGTGGTCAAAATCTAAAATGAGGGTGTTTCTCAATTTATTAACCAATATGAAACATATTAAAACAGATTAGATCTAATTTGGATAAGTAAACCCTAAAATCCCAATTTTTACCTTAAGAGGGGCATTTTGGTCATTTTGACCAAAATGTGTTTAAATGCTCCTTAAGACCTTGGAAATTCAGTAAACCACCTTAAGATAGATTAAAATGTTCTCTGGACCCTTAGATTAATGATATTAATAATATTAATATTGAAATTATGAAATCTTCAATTTAGCCCTAATTAAGATCCTTAGATCTTAAGTAGCCCTAAAAAGATCAATATGAGTTTGATGTTTAATCTAATACCTAAGATTTTTAATTTCAACATTAATAAGCTCCATATAGTTTAACTATGAACTTAAATTCTAAAAGAAACACAAATGGAAACTCTTAAGTTAAAACTCTAGTTTAAAGTCTATAGTGATCAAACTTCAGATCCTTAGATCTTAAATCTTCGACTTAGATCTTCAATTTGGAATTTAAACCACCTCCAATTGAAATTCTTTAAATGATTGATTATTTAATCTTTTGAAACCTTCCATATGGGTATAAGTCGATTCAATCCATAAGATAATGAAATTATTTTAAAGATTGAATATAAATCTTAGATTCTCAAGTTTTTAATTGATTATTTTATCTTATAATCAGTAGAATAACCTTTCAATAAGTTCTTAGTTCTTGGATCCTTCAGCTTCTAGGATTCTATACCTTAAATTTGGGTTGTAAATGTGAACCTTAGACCCTAGTTAGAATACTACCTTGGATTTAGGATGTCAACTCAAAATTGGAGTTTAAGTTCTAAATTCTTAAATCTTGATTTACTTAATCAAGATTTGGGTAAGAGAGTAAAATATTAATAAATTAGGTCGTTGATTTACTTACTTAAACTATATAGTCATCACATGATTTTGGATTAGAACTTGTTAAGTTCTAATATTACCTTTAAGGATGTAAATCTGAAATTCTACTCGATAGCTGAATATTGGAGATCCTAAACTTGTACTTTCTCATAGTAGTTAGATTTGGTAATTAGATAACATCATATATCACATAAGTCTAGATTGAGTCTCTTGCTTACTTTAACTAGATTGCTTTGCATACCTTGGATATTGAGCTTTATTCCTTGAGCATAATAGGAGAACTTAGGATATTGATGATACATCCTAAGTTAGTATTTGAGTTGCGTATCATTCAGTTTTGCCTTGTTAGCAGTTAGTAAAATATGTCCTAGCTTAGTCTACCTCTTTAGTAGTAGTATAGTATAGACTGGACTCAGACCTAGCATATTTGGATGGCTAGGCTTGGGATTGATCGATTGATATTGGAGGCCCTGTATGGCCTATTGGCTGGTATGGCAGTACTATGTCTTAGGCTTATTGCTACTTTAGCTAGATTGTTCAGTATTATTTTCTGTTTTGCTTTGCTACATGCTTCAGTGGCATTATTTTTAGTACTTGCTCGCTTTGTCACATGTCTCAGTGGCCTTACATTTCATAGATTTCTTTGCTTTTACCACATGTCTCAGTAGTTTTATTTTTCTTTTCTTTCCTGTTCTTAACTAGCATGTTGTATGTATACTCATATGGCTTACTTATATATATTTTGGCATATTAGGATGCTAGAATTACTTGTTTTCAGTACTTGTGTTTCTTTCATATACTCAGCATGTGTTAACATGATCATAGAGTATGTTAGGTTCAGAATTGGATTGTAGTTGCTGTTCCTTTAGCTTTTAGCCTCACCTTATTTATTTTTCATTGTATGTTCTTCATACTAGTTATTGGTTATAAATGGATAGTTTATAGTTACCAATTTCTTTCGTAGCTTGTTGCACCTATTACTGCTTGCATGTTTAGTTAATTTAAATGTGATATCTCTAAAATATTCAGTTTATTAAAATAGCCTAAAATGTACTTAGATAACTATCTAACTATAACATTTTTATTTTGTTGGCTGGGGCCCTGGTATTTGTGATACCGACAAATATCGAATTCAGACGTGTTCGTGGGCAGTGTCACAGAAGAGGAGCAGGCTCAGGAGGAGGATCGTGCTGCTGCTGTTTAGTTAGATATTGCATTTTTTATTTCAGTGAGATTGAGAGACATTTTCATTCTCTTTAAACTTTAATTTATTATAATTAATTCTGGATATATTTCATTTCTGCATTGTGATGAGTTACTATATTGTATTCTCTTTTCCTACTATGTATGCTTGTGGATGTTACCTTACTATTGTTGCTTCTGCCACTTTGATACTCATATATATATATATATATATATATATATATATATATATATATATATATTGATGAATGTTATAGCACTTTGTGACAAGTCCTTGGCTTAAGGCAGGTTGGGTTTTTACCTAACTTTACTTAAGTTGGGGATTTGCCACAGTTGGAGTACCGTACTTCCTTGTTGTCAGTACGGGGCCCCATAATTGGTATCAGAGAACACCATAAGGTGTCAGAATGGGATCTATGATTCCTTTCTACCAAATGGACTGTTCTTCTGAAATGCAAACATCAATATAGGTGACATCCATAACATAGTAGTGTCAGTAACTCTATGCAAGATATAGGAGGAGAATACTCCCATCATAATAAATTAGTCATCTGGAGTCTAACACAAATGTCATAAAATTCTGTCCTCATAGTCAAATAAATTCTGAAGAGTCCGATATATACTATTATCAGCGTGCCTTCAAGACAGTTTGGAGCTGTAGCTTCAAATAGAGGCAGGAAAGCAACTGGCAGATTGAAGGAGTTTTATCAAAAGGGATTTTGGTCCTGGAGAAGCTCTACAGCAAGCTGTATATCGAGGGCTCAACTTTCCCATATACGCATAAGAATGGTTAAGCCGAGTGGAGTCCATTCTGATACACATAGAGTGTCCTGAGTCACTTTATATAGATATTGTGATAGACCTGATGGTGGATTACGCCAGAGTTTGGTGGTATGAGACCATGGCAATACTCGAGAAAAAACATAACAGGAAGCATCGGGAAGTCACTTTTGAGGACTTTTGTGTAGCTTTTAGGGCAGAGTATATTGATAATGTTTGAATGATAGTTAGGAAAAATATTATTTCATTTTTAAGCAATTCCATTAGATTTATAGTTTTGGCATTGTAATTCCTTATTTCTATAATTAATGAAAGATTTTGATTTCTCTTCCTTATAGTAAATTCTGAGTTTGTCTCCTTTTCTTAATTAACTAGAATGGATTCCGGATCACCACATACTGTTACTCCTATCAAGAACACTGTTGCCTCTAGTAGTTCTAAAGATGAGGTGGCTCATCTGCGAGCCATGGTGGCAACTCTGTTGGAAAACCAAGCTCAACAGGCACTCGTTATGCATAAATTACTGAATGATCGTGTAACTCCAGTCACTGTCGCTGCTCCGATAGTTCATGCCCCACAATTTTCTTCTTCTTCATACCATTCAGCAGATAATCTCCTTCACAATTTTTTGAGGTTAAGACCTCCAACCTTTGGTGGGAACCTATCCCCAATAGATACCGCCAACTGGCTGAAGGCTGTGGAATGGGATATCGTTAGTCTTAAGGTCCCAAACTCGGAAGCTGTTCGTCTCGCCACCCGTCTGTTTCATGTGGAAGCAGAATATTGGTGGGAAGAGATCTGAAACACCAAGTTCGCTGACTACAAGTTAGAAGACATCCCCTATGATTAGTTCGTCGAGGCCTTCAAGACTGAATTCATTCCCCCATCCGCACAAAATATTATTGCGGATACAATCATGAGGTTGACTCAAGGAAGTCGTTCAGTGGCGGAATACAAAAGAGAATTTCGTAGATTGATTCGTTTCACGCCAGAAGCCACTCATTCCGAGTCAGCTAAGTGCCACCGCTTTCTTTGTGGACTCCGAAGTTTATTGAAGAATCAAATAGTGCCGCTCGGTCTAATTAGCTTCTTCAAACTAGTGGAAACGGCTAAGGTGATTGAGCATCACCAATCTGAAGATGATCTTAAGCGAAAAGCGCAAACCACTCTAAACCCACGAGGAAACTTCAAGAGATACGGATCTAACCCTGCGAAAGTATATCAGCTAAAAGCAGCACCTACTGCTGAATAAGCTCAAAACTATACTAAGCCACATCCGTATGGTAAGTGTTACCATTTTGGCCAAGAGGAGTTTCAATTGTGGGCGTACGGGCCACCGATTCTATCAATGCTACTACACGGAAATGGTAGATGGAGTTCAAATGAAGCCTTACCATAAGAAGTAAGTGTTCCGAGCAACTCCACTGAACCGAAGGGAACCAAATATGGCTATAATGCTAGCCCCTGCTTCTGAAGTTGCTCACACGCAACCACCAATCCCCAATTCTCAGAACTATCAATGACGGCAGTCTAACAATCATCCTGCTGGACCTGCACGAGTATGCCTTAACTCCTATTGAAGCCGCCAAAGATAACAATGTGGTTTCAGGTACACACTCCTAAACCTCTCCTGTTAAAATTGCATTTCTGTATTTTTAATTCTTTTCAAGCTGTTGATGCGAAATTGTGTAAATTTAGGCACACTTTATTTCAATAACCAACCTTATAATATATTGTTCGATACCAGTGTCAGTCACTCGTTTATCTCTGAACGATTTGTCAATAACCTTAAACTTCATGCATGCAACCTAACACAAAAGTTGAGTGTTGGACTTCCATCGGGAATCCAACTAAGTGCCCATAAATTTTGCAATATCAAAGTCCCGATAAATGATCAAGAATTTCAGGCTAAACTAATCATCCTGCCGATAGCTAACTTTGATATCATCCTTGGGATGAATTGGCTCAGTGACAATAATGCTGTGATAAACTGTCATAAAAAGAGAGTCACTCTCCATTCTCAGGGCAAGCCCGAAACGTTTGTAGGAAAGACCAGCACGTAGTTATCCTTAATAAATGCCATTAAAGCTGAACAATTGATTGTCAAGGGTTGTAATACCTACTTGGTTACCATGATGGGCGAAACAAAAGAAAATATATCTCTTGCTTATTGTAAGGTAGTCAAAGAATTCACCAATATATTTCCAGAAGATTTGCCTGGTGTACCTCCTTTCAGAGAAGTAGAATTCTCTATTGAATTGATCCCTGGTACCTAGCCGATATCCAAAGCACCTTATAGAATGGCACCTAAGGAGCTTCAAGAGCTCAACGAGCAATTACAATAGCTCTTGAATAAAGGCTTCATCACGCCAAGCATGTCTTCTTGGGGAGCGCCAGTCTTATTTACGAAAAAGAAGGATGGATCTATGTGTATGTGTATAGATTATCGTGAATTGAATAAGGTCACCATAAAGAATAAATACCCACTACCTAGAATTGATGATTTGTTCGACCAGTTATTCGGGGTCGTGATATTCTCCAAGATCGATTTAAGATCTGGATACCATCAACTGTGAGTAAAAGAAGACGATGTAGGGAAGACTGCGTTCCGTACTCGTTATGGCCACTTCGAGTTTTTGGTGATGTCACTCGAACTCACCAATGCACCATCAATCTTTATGGATTTAATGCAACGAGTGCTAAAACCGTATTTGGACAAGTTTGTGATCGTCTTCATCGACGATATCCTCATTTATTCCAAAACACTAAGTGATCATGAAGAGCATCTGAGGTTAGTACTAGAAACTTTGCGCGAGCATCAACTTTATGCCAAGTTCTCCAAATGCGAGTTCTGGCTTAACTCCATTGCATTTTTGGGGCACGTAGTCGATGCCTAGGGTATTCGGGTAGATCAGAGTAAAGTAAGAGCTATTCAGGACTGGGCTCAACCTAAGTCTGTCACTGACATTAGAAGTTTCCTGGGATTAGCGGGATACTATAGGAAGTTTGTTAAAGGCTTTTTCCAGATTGTTTCATTGTTGACTAAATTGACTCAAAAGGCCATTTCGTTCATTTGGAGTCCAGAGTGCGAGGAAGCATTTCAAACTCTATAGGATGCTCTTTCTACCGCTCTAGTTCTTGTTCTACCTAAAGAATGTTTGAACTATCATGTATATACTGATGCCTCTGGAATCGGTCTGGGTTGTGTTTTAATGCAAGAGGGAAAAGTAATTGCCTACGCCTCTCGACAGTTAAAACCCCACGAGCGAAATTACTCGGTTCATGATCTTGAACTTGCAGCCATAATATTTGCCTTGAAGATATGGCGTCACTATCTGTACGGAGTACAATGTTCAATTTTTACTGATCATCAAAGTTTGAAGTATATCTTCACCCAGAGAGAGTTGAATTGTCGCCAGAGAAGATGGTTGAAACTCATCAGTGATTATGACCTCAGTATCTAATATCATCCAGGAAAAGTGAATATAGTGGCCGATGCTCTTAGTCATCGTGCTACTTTAACCTTTATAATTGTATCCAGTTCTTTAGAATCTAAATTTTGTAAGCTCGAAATTCCTCTAGTCAGTGGCGATATACTGAGTTCGCTCTTAGCAAATATTAATATGGAACCCACTTTCCACCAAGATGTCTCTATCTCGCAAACCAAAGATGATGAGTATCTGAAACTTAAAGCATATATTAAAGGTGGTCTTCGTCAGGATTTGCAGTTGCGAAATGGTGTAGTTCATCAAGGTAATCGATTGTGGATTCCTAAGTCCATGCATCAAGAAGTTTTAGTCAAAGGCCACAATTCTGGGTATCATATTCACCCAGGAAGTACTAAGATGTACCAAGATTTGAAGCAATCATTTTGGTGGCCAAGTATGAAGAAAGATGTAGCCAACTTTGTGGCCAAATGTCATGCTTATAATTTAGTGAAGGCCGAACACCAAAGACCTGGTGGTCTTCTGCATCCATTAGATATCCCTGAATGGAAGTGGTTTGAAATATCTATGGACTTTGTCATGGGATTGCCTCATGCAAAATCAGGTGCCGATGCGATCTGGGTGATAGTAGATCGCTTAACCAAATCATCACATTTTCTTCCCATCCGTCAAACTGATTCGGTAGAGAAGTTAGCAAAACTCTACATCAAGGAAATCGTCAGATTGCATGGGATTCCAAAATCAATCGTATCTGATAGAGACAGCAGATTTACTTCCAAGTTTTGGCAAGATGTGCATCAAGATCTGGGTACGACTCTAGTCATGAGTACAGCTTTTCATCCTCAAACGGATGGTCAAACTGAAAGAGTGAACCAAGTTTTGGAAGATTTGCTTAGGCTATGTATTCTTGATTTTGCTAGTTCCTGGGAAGACCATATCCCGTTAGTGGAGTTTGCCTACAATAACAGTTTTCAAGCCAGTATTAAGATGGCCCCTTATGAAGCATTGTATGGTAGAAAATGTAGTACTCCGCTAGCTTGGTTAGAAATAGGAAGCGTTCATATCTTTAGTTTAGAATTAGTTGAAAAAACCAGTAATAAGATCAAATTAATTCAGCAGAGAATTCGTTCAGCTCAAGATCGTCAAAGCAAGTATCATGATTCTCATCACCGTCTCCTAGAATTTAAAGAGGGAGATTCTACTTATCTAAAAGTCAGTCCAATGAAAGGTGTCTTTAGATTTGGCATAGCTGGGAAACTTAGTCCCCGCTATGTTGGACCTTTCAAAGTTTTGGCCAAAGTAGGATCATCTGCCTACCGGTTAAGTCTTCCTGATGGCTTTGCAGTTGTTCACAACGTATTTCATGTATCGTCATTGAGAAGATGTCTTCGAGACCCTTCTCACCTCGTTCAACTTCCAGCAGTAGAGATTCAACCCGATCTTTCGTATGCCGAAGAACCTATCAGAATCTTAGCTCACGATCAGAAACAGCTAAGGAATCGTTCAATTCATATGGTCAAAATCCAGTAGAAGAATCGATTGTTAGAGGAATCTACTTGGGAGAAAGAGGTGGATATGCGCAATAAATATCCCCAGCTCTTTGTAAACTCAGGTACTATTCTTCTCTTTCTATCAATCGTATTTTAACTTGTATTGTTCCAGTATAATTTTTCTTCACTTAGGTGATGTCGGGGACGACATCGTTCTTAAGTGGGGGAGTCTGTAACAACCCTAGTTGTTATCTCAGCTAAACTTAGATTAATTAAACTAATCCAAGCTTCGATTTTAATTCCATTGGGCTCAATGGTTCATTTAAACTTAACCCTAGAAGTTTGGAATCAATCGAAGCTAAAATGAGAAATTTGATATTTTTGGCTATTTTTAAGCCCTAAAAAATACCTAAATTAATTTGATCTCCAAATTAAAATCTAATTTCATTTTTGAATTCCTCATACCCTAATTAGGTAAGGGTAAAATTTTGGAAATTTTTGGAGCTCATTTAGTCCTAAATTGGATTTAGAATATTTAAGAATAATTATATATTATTTAATTGTTTTATTTTATTTAAATTAAATTTTATTTATATTTTCAGAGCTGGGATTTGCTGTCGGGACCGCGGCAGATCCGCTGCGGGGTCCCGACAGCGACGCATAGCCTTAAGCCACCCGATGCTTGAGCGCGCATCTCAGCGCGTTCAATCCAACTGCTTGCGCTACCGCGCACCAGGATTAGATCCCTGCCACTCGATCGGCATCTTATATCCGACGTTCAGGATTTAATCCGCAATTCGGTTAAGTAAAAGCCGCATCATGCCATCTATCCTCAACGGTCCCGTGATCAGACGGCGGAGACGAATCCCACCACTGTGGATCTTCGTTCTCGTGATGATTCTGCTCGACAGAGGAATTTCGCCCGTATCTAGCCATGTCAACTCTGTCTGCCACTCCCGTGCCACGTTAGGATGACCGTTCTGAATCATTCCTTTGTCTCCCTAGCACTCCCAGCCAAGCTCGAGGCCCGGTTTACCCCAGTTTGGGAAAATGAGGGAACCCCTCGGGTCGAGCCATTTCCCAAACCTGAGCTCTGGCATTCATTCCTAGGACCTCCTAGAGCCTATAAATACCATCAGAACTTCACAGTGAGCCCCTTTGCTCACTTTGAATCCCTAATTCCCTACTTGAAGGTCTGCTGGAGTCCCTGTTTTCTCAGCGAGTTCCGAAAATTTTAGAAGCTTGAACTGCTGATAGAGGGCCCGTCTGGTGTTCAGACCCCCTATGAAGATTCGTCTACTATCCAGGAAGCTTCAGCGCACCTCAATTCCCTTATGCTAAGCCTGCAGCTCGACTGGAGGTACAGCCTTCCCCCATTGAAATTTCTTCAGCTCATTTCCATTCTGTCTTCTAGATTTAGCCCTGGATGTCGTCTAGAGCACCTTAGCCAACTAGGAAACCCATGATGATTGTCGCCTCACAGTCGGCCTGAGACGCCCGTATCGAAGGCGTCTCGGTCGAGTAGCACCCCGTCGATCCAGAGGGATCCAGATGGGGGTTCTTGGTTCAATCGACGCGTCTCGACTCCCTGAACGTGTAGGGATCGAGTTGAGCCTCTGTCATCGTCGGAGCACCGAGAATTTTGGCACTGAAGCTCGGCTGATTCGGGTACCATCGAGAGGAAGAAGATGAAGTTGTGGGTTTTGGGCCGGGCCGACCCGTGACCCGCGCGGTTCTGATATTGGGCCGCGGCTAATTAATATTTATTCGATGACATTTTTAATGGTTTTGCATTTAAATAATTAAACCCTATAGTTCCAATTTAAATAAACATTCAGATTAAATTAATTAAATAACTTTAGTTATACAAATTCAAATGGTATGATCCAATATACCATTTGAATCAGAAAAATACAAAGTATCTAAATATAAAATAAAATCACAGATCCAATGGGTAGATTTAAAATAAGTGCTTAAACCTTTTCTATTTTAAATTAAATCATATTAAATTCAGCAAATATCCAAATATGGAAATTTAGGGCTCTGATCACTTATATGATCATAGAGAATAATTAGGAACCCTTGAACCTAATTTTGGACATTTAATTTCCTTAATCATTCCTTAATCATCCTAAGTGAGGATTAGTGATTTAGACCCTAATTAAGTCTCTGAAATTGGGTAAGCAAGCTCTTAATACTATATTAGATCTATTAGAACCTAAGGATAAGGTTGGATTGCCCTAAAGATGCCTATTTTCACTAATCACCCTAATGGGCTTAATTAAGTAATTAGTGATAATTAGTCTTAATTAAGTGGTCAAAATCTAAAATGAGGGTGTTTCTCACTTCATTAACCAATATGAAACATATTAAAATAGATTATAACTAATTTTGATAAGTAAACCCTAAAATCCCAATTTTTGCCTTAAGAGGGGCATTTTGGTCATTTTGACCAAAATGTGTTTAAATGCTCCTTAAGACCTTGGAAATTCAGTAAACCACCTTAAGATAGATTAGAAATATTCTCTGAACCCTTAGATTAATTATATTAATAATATTAATATTGAAATTATGAAATCTTCAATTTAGCCCTAATTAAGATCCTTAGATCTTAAGTAGCCCTAAGAAGATCAATATGAGTTTGATGTTTAATCTAATACCTAAGATTGTCAATTTCAACATTAATAAGCTCCATATAGTTTAACTATGAACTTAAATTCTAAAAGAAACACAAATGGAAACTCTTAAGTTAAAACTCTAGTTTAAAGTCTATAGTGATCAAACTTCAGATCCTTAGATCTTAGATCTTCGACTTAGATCTTCAATTTGGAATTTAAACCACTTCCAATTGAAATTCTTTAAATGATTGATTGTTTAATCTTTTAAAACCTTCCATATGGGTATAGGATGATTCAATCTATAAGATAATGAAATTATTTTAAAGATTGAATATAGATCTTAGATTCTCAAGTTTTTAATTGATTATTTTATCTTATAATCAGTATAATAACCTTTCAATAAGTTCTTAGTTCTTGGATCCTTCAGCTTATAGGATTCTATACCTTAAATTTGGGTTGTAAATGTGAACCTTAGACCCTAGTTAGAATACTACCTTGGATTTAAGATGTGAACTCAAAATTATAGTTTAAGTTCTAAATCCTTAAATCTTGATTAACTTAATCAATATTTGGGTAAGAGAGTAAAGTATTAATAAATTAGGTCGTTGATTTACTTACTTAAACTATATAGTCATCACATGATTTTAGATTAGAACTTGTTAAGTTCTAATATTACCTTTAAGGACGTAAATCTGAGATTCTACTCGATAGCTAGATATTGGAGATCCTAAACTTGTACCTTCTCATAGTAGTTAGATTTGGGAATTATATAACATCAGATATCACATAAGTCTAGATTGAGTCTCTTGCTTACTTTGACTAGAGTGCTTTGCATACCTTGGATATTGAGCTTTATTCCTTGAGCGTAATAGGAGAACTTAGGAGATGGATGATACATCATAAGTTAGTATTTGAGTTGCATATCATTCAGTTTTGCCTTGTTAGCAGTTGGTAGAATATGTCCTAGCTTAGTCTACCTCTTCAGTAGTAGTATTGTATAGACTGGACTCAGTCCTAGCATATTTTGATAGCTAGGCTGGAGATTGATTGATTGATATTGGAGGCCCTGTATTGCCTATTGGCTGGTATGACAGTACTATGTTTTAGGCGTATTGCTACTTTAGCTGGATTATTCAGTATTGTTTTTTGTTTTGCTTTGCCACATGCTTCAATGGCCTTATTTTCAGTACTTGCTCGCTTTGCCACATGTCTCAGTGGCCTTACATTTCATAGATTGCTTTGCTTTTACCACATGTCTCAGTGGTTTTCTTTTCTTTTCTTTCCTGTTCTTAACTAACATGTTGTATGTATACTCATATGGCTTACTTATATATATTTTTGGCATGTTAGGATGCTAGAATTACATGTTTTCAGTACTTGTATTTATTTTATATACTCAGCATGTGTTAACATGATCATAGAGTATGTTAGGTTCAGAATTGGATTGTAGTTGATGTTCCTTTAGCTTTTAGCCTCACATTGTTTATTTTGCATTGTATGTTCTTCATACTAGTTGTTGGCTATAAATGGATTATTTATAGTTATCCATTTCTTTCATAGATTGTTGCACCCATTACTGCTTGCATGTTTAGTTATTTTAAATGTGATATCTCTAAAATATTCAGTTTATTAAAATAGCCTAAAATATACTTAGACAATTATCTGACTGTAACCTTTTTATTTTGTTGACTGGGGCCTTGGCATTTGTGATACCTACAAATGTCAGATTCAGACGTGTTCGTGGGCAGTGTCGCAAAAGAGGAGCAGGTTCAGGAGGAGGATCGTGCTGCTGTTGTTTAGTTAGATATTGCATTTTTTATTTCAGTGAGATTGAGAGACATTTCCATTCTCTTTAAACTTCAATTTGTAATAATTAATTTTGGATGTATTTCATTACATTGTGATGAGTTACTATATTGCATTCTCTTTTTCTACTATGTATGCTTGTGGATGTTACCTTACTGTTGTTGCTTCCGCCACTTTGATACTCATATATATATATATATATATATATATATATATATATATATTTATGAATGTTATAGCACTTGGTGACAAGTCCTTGGCTTAAGGCAGGTTGGGTTTTTACCTAAATTTACTTAAATTGGGGATTTGTCACAGTTGGAGCACCGTACTTCCTTGTTGTCAGTACGGGAGCCCCACACATGCTTATGATCGCATTGATACATGCTGATATCATTAAAAGAAAACTATGCATAAATATGTTGAACTAAGTATACAAAAACTAGCATCTTAAATATGCCAATATTTAATAACTAATAAATAGGAATAAGTACACAAGTATGCAAAATAAATAAATAAAAGGCCTCTGAAGCATGTGGCAAAGTAAGCCAAGGTACTAAAATGAGCTAAAATTAAAGCCACTGAAGCATGTGGCAAAGCAAACCAAATATTAAAAACTAAACTAAAGTAAAAGCATGCCTAAACATAGTACTGCTATAATAGAATCATGTCATACATGACCTCTGAACAGAAAGTTCAACATGTATCCATCCTAGACATCATTAGAGCTAGGTCCGAGTTGAACTTTATAGAATAAGACATGTATTCATTCTAGCCAAGCATAGAGCTGGGTTTGAGTCTATTCTATAATAAACTAGAACTAAAGAGGCAGACTAAGATAGGACACACCCTACTAAACTGAATGCACTGAATGAATGTTTACGCTATTTAAAAACTAACTTACGATACATTATCAATACTTCAAGTTCACCTATTATGTCCAAGGAAGAAGGCTCAATATATAAGGTGTGTATAGCAACTAAAGTCAAAGTGAGCAAGAGACTCAACTAAACTCATGTGATATCTATTATTGTCTAATTTATCCAATCTAACTATTCTGAGAAAACACAAGTTTAGGATCTCCAATATCTAGCTATTGAGTAAAATCCTAGATTCACGACCTTAAGATTAATATTAGAACTTAATAAGTTCTAATTCATAATCAATAACGATAATAAAGGTTTGAAGTAAATAAATTAATGACTTAATTGTTATTATTTCTCTCACTTAACCCAAATCTTGACTATATAATTCAAGATTAGGGATTCTAGAACTAAACTCCACATTTGTGGTTCAAATTTTGAATCCAAGATGATATCCTAATAAAGATCTAGGGTTTACACTTAAGCAAAATCTAAAGGTACAAAATCTGATAAGCAAAAAGATTTAGAAGCTAATATCTTAATGAAAGGTCATGTCTAACATTATAAGATAAAATAATTAATCAAGAAATAAAAATCTAGGATCTATATTCAATTTTTAGAATAACTATATCATTCTCCAGATTGAATCAATCCTACACCCACAAGGAGGTTTCAAAAGGATTAAACAATAAATCAATTAAGGAATTCCAAAGGAGGTGATGCAATTCAATCAGATGATCTAAGATCTAAGATCTAAGCTAAAATCTAGACTTATGATTTTACATAAATATTTCATTTAGAATTATAGCTTATGGATGATCTTAATAAGGTAATTAAACTAGAGTTTGCGTGCTAAGAAGTTAGAGGAATCTTTAAAGGAGGTGGTTTAGATTACACTTAAGATCTTAAGATCTTATTAAGGAATTTCAAAATTTCTTTACTTAAATTAATTTCATTAAACCTTAGATTACAGATAGGCACTAATATATTAATTGGGAGCATTATACTGAAATTCCAAGGTTTAAGGGGTGCTTAAACTTAGTTTTGTTAAAATGACCAAAATACCCCTCTTAAGGCTAAAATTGGAAATTCAGGATTTAATCATTCAAATTGATTCAAGTTTGTCCTAATAAGTTTCTTATTGATTACTGAAGTGGAATAAACACTTAACTTAAAATTTGATAACATAATTAGCACTAATTACATTTTAAGACCAATTAAGGGGATTAAGAGAATTAGGGCACACTAGGGTGATCCAAACACATTTATAGGCTATACTAAAGAAGGTGACTGGAACCTAAATCATCAAAATCAGATATTAATTCAAGGCTTAATTCACTAATCCAATATTATGGTAATCAAGAGGTGATTAGCAAATTTAATGTTCTTAACTTATTTTTAATGCCTTAATTAGGTTCTCCATAGTCTTATGAGCAATCAGAGACCTTAATTAAAAAGTTTGGGCATTTAATGATTTAATTATGATTTAAATAAAAATAGAGAAAGATTAGGCAATAAATTAAAATCTAGCCATTGGATCTTGGATTTTATTTTATATTATTGTTCTTCACATTTTTCTAACTAAAATAGTATATTGGATCATACCATTTGAATAAGTATAGCTAAAATAATTTAATTAATTTGATCTGTATGTTTATTTAAATCAAAACCATATGGTATTTAATTAAACATATTTATGAATGAAATCATAGAAGGAAAATAATTCCGAAATTCTTAAATAAATTTGTGGCCCAAAATCAAAACCGCGCAGGTCAGGAGAGGCCCGACCCGGCACTGTGCATCGTCCCTGCTTGCATTTACCCGACACAAGGACTCCTAGGGCTAGCCTTCGATGCGAAATTCACCACGCGCATGCCATGCTGTGCAAAAATATTTAAGTTTTAATAATTAGATTTTCTAATTAGTCATAATTATCATAAAACTTAATTAGCACACAACTTAATCAAATGAAGTTCAAATTAGGTCTACTCCCAGTCATTGTATTCAGTGTATTATATGGAAGCTACAACCATTGAGTTTGCTAAATTTGGATATCATTTAGAAAGGTTAGGTTTTTGGATATTTTCCTAAACCTCATAAATTGCATAATTAGACCCCAATCTTATTTTGGTCATAACTTGGCCAAATGATCTCAAAATTTAGTGATCTTAGATTCTATGAAATCCTTAAATAGTAAATAACATAAGTATAATAAAAAATTTATATTTACATAAGTAAAATAGCTAAATTTCCCCTAATGAGCTAGAATCTTATTTTGAGCTCATAAGGCTTAATCTTTAGTCAATTTGAGTGTATTTACTATTTATCTTTATATTAGGCAATAAATAACCATTTAGCATTAATAAACTTTAATTTGAAATCTTGAATCAAAAAGTTGTATTTTGAACTCTTAAGTAGGGGCAAAATAGTTAATTTGCCCAAAATTAAGTTTAAGTGCTCTTAAGCTTTAAAAACTTGTAATATTCATTAAAATTAGTTAATTTGGTGATTATGAATCATTTTTAAATTATTTGAAACTTATTAAGTTGAATTATAAGTGAAATCCTATTTTTCACTTAAATTTTACTAAGTCTTAAATAAGATTCAAACTATGAATTTAACTCATCTATGCCTTCCATAAGTTAATCACATCATAATATATATATATATATATATATATATATATATATAGTTTAGATTAATTATCATTAATGTTTAAATATTCTCTTTTGTCCTAAGTTTTTTCTTTAGGAATTAGTACTAAACTTAGGTTATAATTCATTCATTGGGTAAATGAGTTATTAAATTGATGAAACATTAGTTTTATTAGTTTCTAGATTTCATATTTTAATTATGATTATTTTATTTTTTAACCTTATATTAAGATTATATATACATCTTATTAAGTTCTGATTTTGCTTAATATGATTGCCTTAATCTTTAGTCCATGAGAATTGGGAATTAAACTTTAGCCATTAGTATCATCTTTAGATTAAGTGATTAAACCCTAATATTTAGGATTTAATTCTTAATCCTTTAATCTTAGTTCATCTTAATCAAGATTGGTTTGAGTTGATGAAAATTATAAATTAGGATGAATGATTAATTATTTAACTTATGTAAGCGTCATTGATTGAATTCTATTTGAACCTTCTTAGTTCTAATTGCTTTTAACCTTATAAGGCCGTAAATCTGATTTTATACTAGATAGTAGGAGATTGGTAATCATAAGCTTGTATAAACTTAAAATATTTAGAATTGATAAATTAGACAGTAATAGATATCACCTATATTTAGTAAAATCTTTTGCTTATTATTGAACTTTATGCTTTGTATTTCTTGTGTTCTGAGCCTTTTTACCTTAGGCATATCATACAAGATAATTTGATGCATTAAATGAAAATATAGAAAATTAGGTTAACACTTGCATTGGGTTCATTTATGGACGGCTCTTGTGTATACACATTTACTGCCAATGGACATGCGATAAGGGGAAATAAGAATTACCTGACACGTACTTGTTAGGGAGAGTTGTGTCTAGGTTGGGAACCTACCTCAATCTTGCAAATGTGCTTGACTCCTCAGTTACTTCTAAACGTGTCAATAAAAGTAAAATAAATAACTAAAATTTACTGCATATGTATTTCTGCCTCTTCAGTTCAGTACAGTTTTTTGCCTTAGCTTTGAGAAGCTAAGTGATTTGATATTATACAATTTTCTACCTTAGCTTTGAGAAGCTAAGTAATATGCATGATACAGTTTAGTTATAATTTAGTGGCTTGGTTTAGCCAATTCTTCTGATATGACAGTGTTACGTGTTACATTCTTTTACTGCTTTTTGTTTACTTTTACTACATCTTAACTTTGTGTACAGTACTTGCTTGTTTATATATATATATATATGATAAAATACTATTTTTGCTTTACTACTTATATATATCATACTGCAGTTTACTTCCTATTAATTTACATAAGTTAACATGATTATAAGCATGTTATGATGAATTTTCTTTATAGTATTTACAATTTATTAAGCATATATATTGCTTAATCTTATTGCAGTTTTTAGGTTGAGATATATTCTTTTACCTCACTTATGCTTAATTTATAAATGTATTATTTATAGCTTATCTAATTCTTTTATAGTTTGTTACACATTTTTTCTTGTTTTAGTTATTAAAGTGAATGGTAATATATTAAAAGAATATGAAATAATCAGCTTAAAATATACATAGACAATTAATTTTATTATATTTTTTTTTTCTGGGCCACTGTCATTGTGAAACCGACAATGACAAATTCTGAACTCTTCGAGGTAGTTGAGTCAGGAGATGAGCTAGTTCGGGAGGAGGAACATCCTATTGCTGAAGATCATTAATTTTCTTTATTATTTACTTGTGAGGTTGAGTGTTTATTATCTTTCTAGTTAAAGTTATTTAATTGTTGTAATAATATAAGTTCTGAATGTATTTTCTTTTATTACACTTATTATGAGTTAGTCATTTTTCTATTTTCTGAATTATGATTAAATGGATGTTATTTATTTTGTACTTTCGCACTCTGATATTCATGTATAATCATTTAGTGAAAAAAAATCAGGTTGCGACAAATTTCTTAGTTATAAAGGATTACGGTGAATATATAATCTGACTATAAATAAGGAAATCTGTCATTTGGTGACAATCTCATCTTAATGCTGTTAAAATTAAGTGTAAACAGAACCACAGCGGAATGGGGTGCCACAGAATCATACTGATGTTATTTGGCTGTTATTAGCGAATAACATAACATTCTCCTATCAACAGTGCAACTAGCAGCGGACTAGTCTAGCCCTATGCTGCGTCGTCGTATATTTGAGATACGTACTCTGTTTTTTTGTTTTACCAGTGATTAATATGTTTTTCTAGATTTTCTTATACTCCATATTAATTATGCGGCTTAATAAGAATATCTCAAAGCGGTGTATGAAAATTTAAACCTCGGTTTGTTACTTTGCGGCAAAGACGAATGCAAAGGAAGAAGCGCAAAGCGATGCAAAGTACTCTCTCAAAATGAGTTGTCGACACAAAGTAAGGAGACGCAAAGTGATGATTGCCGAAGAGGAATACTTTTGCTTGAGTTAGTGACAGCTTTTTAAGGACCCTGTTGCTGTTCAACTTTGTTCGCTGTCGGACGAGAAGATGATCGAATGGCTCTCGATCAGCTTCAGAGCAAAACCCTAACGATTGCGGCAATTGTAGTGGATGCGTTACGGTGCTCATCGCAAGTTTTGAAAATATAGAAATGCTGATTTGATTTGCTGATGCCACATCAGTATCATACTAATCAATAAAATTTGTGAGATAAATAAGAGATTTATATCTTTTTCAAAATATAAATTTTTAATCAACGATTATACTGCTCTGGATTTCTAAAACCAGACAGCTGTTTTTTACGCCGGCGGACTGCCACTTTACTTCACCCAGAAAAGGCATACAGGTTGTCTCCCACACGAGCGTTCTGAGAATAGCTGCTGCAGCCTGCCATTTTAGCCCCCTTTTCTACGAGATATCGCAATAACCCTAGCCATTCCTGTAAATATATGCTAATCAGCACAATAACATCGCGAGGAAATATCATCACTGAGGTCAACAGTAATGGTTGCTGCGAGGGCCGGTTCCACTACTTCACGTCCTCTCACTCTTACCATCGACGATTTTAAGGTAATGCCTAACGCCTCTGGCCCTTGATTTATACTCACGCTTGATTTGCGAGTTCTTACCTTTTCAGGGTGATTTCTCTTTCGATGCACTGTTCGGAAACTTGGTGAACGAGTTGTTACCATCTTTCCAAGACGAAGATGCGGATTCGGTTGATGGCGCCACCGGCCAGGATGGTCTGCCTAATGGCCACACGAGGGCACCGTCTGACTCCGGGAAATTGGATCAAGAGCCGCTTTTTCCTGAGGTCGACGCACTTCGTGCTTTGTTTAGAGATTCTTTCAAAGAACTAATAGATCTTAAACGACAGGTGCTCATCTGGAATTGTAAATTTCCAACAATTTTATGGTTCTTTAGTAATACTGTTTATAAATATTGAGTGCTAAAATTAAACTATAAAGATTTTGGTGACTTGTTCGTAAATCTTTCATATAATTTTGGCATCTGAAATTTGCTTATGCATTCTTGCATCTCTTTATCTTGAAGATTGATGGTAGGCTTCAGAATTTAAAGGAAGAGGTGGCCATCCAAGAAGCCAAGCATCGGAAGACTCTCTCAGAGGTCAGCTTTGTTTTTAATTTTGAATTTTACTGAAAAAATTAAAGAGAATATATTTTCTTATCGCCTGATCTTTCATCGAAGTGTCTTGCAAAAATTATTAAAGTTTTAAAATGGGTAGAAGGAGAAAGGAGCACTCAAAAAGTAGAGAAAGTAAAAGATTTCAAGTTATCTGCACACCAAGCTATTAGTTACACATAGAACTACTGAGCTTTTTGGGTTATGGATTGTATGGGATGCATAGAATTACTATTTAGAGAACTGCAGCATGTTGAAGCTGCCACTACAGAGTTTAGGCAGCCGTTATTATATTTTGCAAATTGTCAATCTGTTATTATGTACTCTTTCTATCTCAAGTATGATAGGAACGAGAGATTGCTTTTGGTAGAACATAATTGTAATTTGCAAAATATAAGAAAGAAACATAGTCTGTTGATCCCATATAATCAGGCTAGAAAACATCTCCTTTTGATATATACATTTTTGCTACTCATTATAGCTTCACACAACTCATGACATGATATTCCTCATCAAAGGTTGTTTCTTTGGATAAGCTGTTGCTGTAACAACAAATGCTGCAAGTGATCCAAATGTACATGTTTATTAAGCTGTTGCTGTGTTTGATGATGCTTTCTTTTCTAAAAATAATCACAAAAACCACCACCACAATAACAACAACACCCCCACCTCCACCCCCCCCCAACAAGCTTTAATCCTACTATGCAGGATCAACTACATAAAACGGGATCCTATTTGTGAGCAGAAATTGTCAAATTCTTGCTACATTCATTAAGTTGTTTTGTGCCTCTCTAAATTCTGATGGCCCATGCTTTGTATTGAAGCATTAATACGCCTATTTTTTATGGAAAGATGTGTAATGATGAAATTTTCATAACACATGTTATACTTTCTTGTATTTTCGATTAAAGTTCTGTCTGTTGTTATGCATTAAGTCTATGATTGGCATGATTTACATATAGCTTTTTGTTTTTGTAAATCATTTTGTACTTCTTAAAGTTTCTTGGTTTTTTTTGTCATAGAGAAGCTATATTATGTTTGCGCCACTAATTTAGTTTTTTTTCTTGTGTTACTTACCCAGCTTGAAAAGGGTGTCGATGGCTTGTTTGATAGCTTTGCTAGGTTGGATTCTAGAATTTCTAGTGTTGGGCAAACGGCTGCAAAAATTGGAGACCACCTTCAGGTAAAGGGGTTCAGTTGAAGTTGGCCTTATAAAGGGGGGTTCAGTTGAAGTTTGCTTTATAGAGCTATTTTGATTCTCTTAAGTTTTCTTTTTTCTGACATATCAGTACATTTTCTGGTCAATATTGCCAGTTTATAAATAAAAATTTAAGTTTTTTAATTGTCAGACTGCAGATTCCCAGCGAGAAACAGCCAGCCAAACAATAGATCTCATAAAGGTACTTCACTATTCCTCCAAGGCTGCTGTTTTTTGTGTGTGTATTTTTTCCTCTCTTCTTTTTTGAAAGAGTTACCCTATGATATTTGTGAGTTTGCAGTATTTGATGGAGTTCAATAGCAGCCCTGGTGACCTGATGGAACTTTCACCTCTATTTTCTGATGATAGTTGCGTGGCCGAGGCAGCTTCAGTTGCTCAAAAATTGAGTTAGTTCATTGTTGTTATCTTATTCAGCACTAGTTAATTTATTCTGTAATACTCTTAGGACCGTTAACTTGTTCCAAAATGCCAATTTACCTCTAGAAAATTTCCTAAATGTAAAAATTTGATCAATCAGCTTGCTGTGATATTTCATATTCAAAAACTCCCATAACCTCAAAGGAACCGGCGAGAAACTGATTTGACATAATTTAAGACTCCTAATTGACTTGAAAAAAATCATTTCCTCTTATTATTATTTCCAATCACGATGAAATTCTCAGGGTCCTTAAATTTATGGTTTTTATAAATGTTATATAGCATTCTCAGGTGTGTGATGTTCCATGCCATACTTACTATTTATTTACTTTTGTTCAATTAATGAAAGTAACATACCGTAACACTATTTCTTTATTCTTTCACAGCCATTGACATTAATGCAATGGCTGGTCACATGCATTATAGAAAGTATCATACCATAACACTATTTACTTTTAAAAATATTTATGAGGTTTCAAAAGAGGTCAGTGACATTTCATATGACAAGACATTGCACCACACTATGAATGAATTAAATAGCCCCTATCTTGTTATATTGTCATATGCATTATAGAACTTACTACAACAACAATAACACTAAGTCTTAGTCCCACTAGGTGGGGTCAGTTACATGAGTCCTTTGTTTTCATTGTGCACGATCAAATAGAAGATACTCCGTAAGCTCTAAATAAAGAAGATCATTTCTAATAGTTTCTTCCAACGTCTTTTTTTGTCTTCCTCTTCCTTTTTTTAATATGGGCAAAATTCATGCACTCATTTTTTCTAAGAGTGGAATCGAACGATCTACACTTTATATGCCCAAACCATCTAAGAAGTCATTCTCTAATCTTATCCATTATTAAGCCACCCAACCTTGTAACAAATAAGTTTCGAGTATACCCACTCATTCGCCTAAGCAACCTCGTTTCTATAACACTTAATTTATCTGCAAGTTTCTTCTTTCTTGGCCAACAATTGGCCCCATATAACATAGCTGGTCCAATAGGTGCTCTACATTTTCCTTTAATTTTGAGTGGAATTTTTCTATCGTAAAACACTCCAGAAGTGCTCCATTTCATCCAATTGGCTTGGATTATGTAATCACATTGCTATCTATTTCACAATTATTTTGAGTTGGTGAACTAGGGTATTTGAATTTCTATTAATCAAATCGTTCTTCTTGGTCACATGGTCCTCAATAGTTATGCCCTCAATATTATGGTTTCTATTACAATTAAACATACATTCAATATATCCAGTTTTAGATTTAATAAGATGAAAATCTTTAGATTCTGAAGTAGTCATCCACAACTCGAGTTTTACTTTTACTCCACCTCTAGTCTTTTCAATTAACAATATGCAAATAATATGCACAATGGAACCTCCTCTTGATTGGGCTTATTAAGAACATTCATAACTAAAGCAAAATGATATGGAATGTCATGAGAAGATTAGACAAAGTTTTATGTTAACTGTCTACATGGTACTCGACAATGATGGAGCAGGATGTAGATATTTGTCATCTATACTATTTCGGTTTAACATTTCATGATTTTCTTTGTTTCAAATGATGGCGAACTACACACTTCTTGGCTGCAATGATCGCCAACAAATTTTTTTGTAAATGTGGTGGCACAGCTAGCCTACCTTTTATAAAAGGGGAGGTTAGGTCAATTAGTGCCATGGCATTGCATTGCATCAACAGTCCTAGCTTTTTGAATATTTGTGCTCTAATTTGCAATCTTTAAAATATGCTTGCATGTATAGACTTCATATCTATGCGAAGCTTGCTCATTGTGATCTTTTGTTTAGTGGGGATACTATTCTCATATGTTTTTTGGTATTCTCTCGAGTATACTTGTATTTTGCATGCTTGACTACTTGCCTTTTGATTTTATTTTGATATCATTCTATATAGGCCAGGGCCTATCTTTAAAAAAAGGTTAATTGACAACTATCTTTTAACGTTTTGCTTGTATTAACACCAGACAATACCTTTTTTGTTGCAATTGATTGCTTATTTTCTCTTTAAACTTGTTGTTCTCTTCAAACTTGTGATACTTTTTTTGATGTAGCACATCTTAAAAATATTATCAAATGTCCAACAACAAGAACTATGGCTACATCTCAAGGGGGTAATTTGAAAATGGGCCCAACTACAAGAGCCCAATCTAAAGTTCAATAAGAGCCCATATATGGGGCTTACCATATGTATTGTTTTATTAATTTGGTATATTATTTATTTATTAAGATATATGTTTGGTTAGCAGTACCATAAGAAAATTATTAAATTTGAATAGTTGGAGTTACTCCCTCATTAATGGCCAACTACTCATCTTTCCCTCTAAAAGTTTCCTCCATATTTTTTCTAAAGTTCATAGGGTAAGAGACTTGTAATGCTTATAAACATGGGTTGAAATATAATGTAATGGGGTAGTTGAATGAAGAAATTTAGTAGTGAATTGCTCTCATATAGCTTGGTTTCTGGTGGTGTCAAGTTTGTTGCTTATCTTTGGTGAGTTAAGTTATCTTATTTTTCTCTTTTAATTTTTTACTAATCTCTTAAACCTATGACTTCAAACCCTACACATCTTGTCTCCAACATCTTAAGTATCATCTTAAATCATTAAACCATTATCTAAACCCCCAAATTAGGCCTGATTTAGACTACTGGTGTAACAACCCGATGTTGAGTTAGTAGGACTAACCCAACATCAGGTGTTCACATCTCAAAATTATATTGGGGTTTATTATAACAATGTAGAGAAATATTCACCCCCATTTTAAAATATATTCATTTTATAAATAGTTGCAGTTTTATAAATTTTATTAAGCCACACAGAAAATTAAAGAAGTCAAAAAATTGTTTTTTTCGGTAAACAAGTAAGCTAAGGTAAGTTGCATTAAACTTGCATCAATTTCTGCCTTCATCTGATCTTTCTCAAATATATGGTCCTCAATTGACTCTTGATCTACTATGTATATATGATAGAGTGAATCAAATAAAAAAAAAAATAGACACAGAGGTCTAAGTAAGATTGATAGGATATCATCATTTATAGATATAATATTAAATGGTGTGCATTTGAAATGACATATAAGGATATAAAACAAATGACAAAGTAGGAAAAATAAAATGCATAAACATGGGAAATACTGTGCAATACTGAAATAAAATTACCCCTGCAAAAATTGTTAGAATTGAATCAGTTGCAAATATAAAAATAATGTGAATGTAAAAAGATGTGCTTAATCTAAAAAAAATGCCAATAAATGTAAAAGTTGTTTTGTTGGGCAAAGTTACAAAGCAGTGAGTCTGATACATCTATCTGATTATCTGAGATATTAGGTTCTTGATTTAACTACACAATCCCCCTCAAAGGTTATGTGTAGTCTCTTTATTTCTCTAAGAAAACTTGTCCTGGCTTTAAGTTTGTTTGTACAGACTTGATGATCTACCTGTATCAATCCCATACTAGTTTTTGTTTATTTTATTTCAAGTTTGAGCACAAAACTATTATTTGAATATCAAATGAGTAAAAGCTCAATAGCGAAGCAGAATAGCGGTAAATGAAGCAATTAAATGTAATAGGGATATCCTTCCTTTTAGTTTTGTGATAATTCTCTCAAATGTGTTAAAAAATATATTATCATTTATAGTGTATTATCATTGTTGATATTATTATATTTTATTTTGCTATTATTTATTATTTTATTATGATATCTTTAATATTGAAACCATTATATCAAAAAATATAGGAATTTTAAACCCATTATGGGATTTGATAAAAATAGAAAGGGGAACAATTATGTTACTTAAAACTAAAAAAATTGGCTCAATTTTAGTTTTTTTTTAAAAAAAAAACACTACATTAAATTCCAAGTACCTAATAGGAAGCATGGGTTAGTTCGATCAACACGATATCAACACAGTTTGTATTTAGGGGAAAAATGTCTAGCACACATTCCATTTATAAAAATAAAAACATATAAACTTAATTTCATATATACCAAATAATTTATCCAAGTTATTTTAATATATATTCATTAAAAAAACATCCATTTTAAGCATTACAAAAATTTCTTAATAGATTAACTAACTCAATTTTATATATTAAATGTATAGAAATTAAAATTTAGGCACCTTAAATTCTATTATATTCTTCCCTTACAAGTTGCTTCATGGCTATTAGATTTATTGTCAAAAGTTTTGCATATTCTTTATCTTAATTTTAAATCTCCAAAACATTATATATATATATATATATATAGCTTTTATCAGCTAGCTCGATTTATATTATAAAATTTTGATTATTATCTATTTAGTGCAAAACTTAAAAATAAATTCAAATTAATTTTGAACTAATTATGTGACACTAGTTCTATATATAACCTTTATGACTTTTTTTAAATATAATGTTTATACTATTATTATTTAGTATATTTAACGTTACTATATTGTAAAAAAATATTTCCCTTCTCTCTTCCTTACTGACAGAGATGGGGACGAAAGAGACGTGTCTTCCACCTGTGGTTGATAAAATAAGTGTTACAGAGATGAGGATGCTAAGTGGATAAGTGGGTATGCTTGTAAGGATAAAATGAGAAATGAGTTTATCTGTAACAAGATTGGAGTAGCTCCTATAATGGATAAGGTTAGAGAATGCCGCCTTAGATTGTTTGGGCATATTAAACATAGATTGTTTATTGCCTTTGTTAAAACAAATTGAGTTTATGAATTTTTTCCGTACTAAAAAAGGAAGAGGAGAACTAAAAAAAATATTGGAAGAAACCGTTAGAAAGGATCATGTATTTGTAGATTTTAAAATTTTAATGATCACTTGTATTTGTAGGTTTTAACTGTCTAATCAGTTTTATCTAATCTCTCTATTTAACTTATTATTATTTACTTGTTTTGATAGTGTAATTTAAATTTTTGTGCTGAGTTTAATAGCCAACGGGGTTTCATCACCTTGGTATTTGATACCATAAATAATTACAAAGCTAGAAAGTGGAGAGGTTGAAAAGATATCCAAAGCACCGAATGATCAAGAGCCTAGCAGGTATACAACTTAGATGAATTTCAGGAAAATCCATGTGATGATAATCAAAAAGATTAATGCCAAGGATAAATGCTCATATATAGAAGTTTTATATCTTACTGATATTTTGAGATATATACATACAAATATATATTTATATGGCTATACTATAGATATATCATAAATATATATATATATATATATGCATTTAAAAAAAATATTTAAGGCTTTGTTGATGCAAATAATTTGAGATGTAATATAATTTTGGAACTTTGCAATGCAATATTACTAATTTCTAAATTTATTCAAATCTCAAGTTTGATTCTTGTTACGTGTAGAGAGGCTTCGGGCCAGTTCTCTATTGGATTAGGCTGGATCGGGGAAACCTAGAGTACTTTCTTTGTAATTACGCCATTCATCCAAATCTTACATCATTCTTAGTTATTGTTCCTTAAATAAACAGCGCAAATGTTGATCCCTTCACATTGGATTAAGCCTCAAAGTTCAATTTCTTGAGCCTCTAAGCTTGGATTCATTGGTCAATCCTCTAATAGATGGATGGAACCAGAAAAATTGTCTTAATTCTAGATTGTACCCCCTACCTTTGACATACACTTATGTGCTCAAGGATCAAAGGGCTTGGTCCTTTCATTTGCAAGGATTAGTTGTTCGTTCTTCACTAACCAATGTCACAGGACAAATAAAGCTTGCACCTTGGATTGAGCTCCAAGTCTCTAACTCTCACACGAGTTCGGCTTGATCATCACTTGCTCCTGTTAATCATTGGCACTTGGTGCACTAAGTGATCCACATTGGATCAACCTAGGACTTGATTATTATGCACAATCATCATTTTTCCTTTTAATCTATGGTTTTGTATAAGGTTCACCATGCACCTTGAATAGAGGCCTTGATCCTTTGAGTTACAGAATATCAATGACAAATGAGACCACATCATAAATTCCTCTTGATCAATGTCCATTGTTGAAGCACTAGCATCTCATGAATTGAAAGGCTTGATCCTTGGTCGAATATTGCTTTCTTCTCTTCTTTTTCTATAAATAGTAAGAGATCTTTCTTCAGGCACACACTTGAGATCTTAAATTTCTTACAAGGAGATCATTTCAGGCACCCACATTTGGCTGCTCACCTGGCTAACTCGGAAATTTAAGTTGAATTTTTCTTTGCTCAGTGATTTCAAATTGGCCAGGCTTTTTCTGCCTTTGCAAATATTCAATTCAGGTTTAAGAGGTTGCTACCATTGAGTCTCATTTTGTTTCCAAAATTACGCCATACTCATCACAAAATAGAAAAAAAATGATGTTACGCAATAGTTATTTGAATGAAATGATAACATGTATTGCTTAATAGCTTCAGAAATAAATTTAACCTAAAAAAATAATTAAACATTGATTAACTATTTAGTTAATGATTTTAATGTAAGCATTGGTTTTTAAGTTCACTATTTAGTTATATATTAAATAATTAGTTAATTAAAGGCTTTAATAAATTTATTTGAAATTCATTAATTAATCAATAATTAATCAACCAATTGATTAATAATTAAAATAAGAGATTTCATGTATACTACTGAATACTTATTACCCAATTAACCTCTTTAATCATTTCACTTGGATTAGATTCTTTAGATCGTGGAGAGCTGCTATTTCTGTAAATTTCAAAATTTAAATACTATGCATGGAAATATCCAAAATTTTAAGTGCCATGCTTATATTTATTGTCACAATAATTTTTATTGTTCTTAAATTTAGTAGTAATACCAATATATTTTTATTGTTATGAATAAATGTATTTGTGTAAAAAAAGAAGAGGGTAAAACAAAACAATGATTTTGTACTGTTTAATATTCACTTTATGAATTGTCATTTTGCAAAATGCAACCAATACTATCTTGATAAGCTCTACCATGTGCCTCAGACCGAGGTCTTGGTCCTTTTATTTACAGAAGCACGTTTAACGTCAACTTAGACTTTGCCACTCGTTTTGATTGATCAACGACCATTGTTGAAGCACTAGCATCCCGCAAATTGAAATATTCGAATTGAACCAAATTGATCCTAAACATATAATCATTTGTTAAAATTGAAATTTACCAAAGTATAACTTATATCTTTATTATAATCTAGTTATCTTTATTTATCACATCTAAGGGCTTGTTTGTTTCTAGCGTAGCCTTTCTCAAGTTGAATAATTATGCAAAGATAAGCAGTTAAGTTAAATCAGCTTAATAACTAAACAAACTTAGATTGATAATATTGAAATTTGTTTAGTTTAGGTTTAATCTAACTTGAAGTGTTGTAATAGTAAATATAATAATTCAAACGCAAAAATTTTCAATATTTAATAATCAGCCATTTAAGATAATACATAATAATTAGATGATACTAATAGTGATAGTACTGGTTATTATTTAATTGAGGAAATGATTAAATTATATTTATTTATAAATAAATAACTATAAACAAGGCAAGGGAGCTCCTAGCTGCTAGATAAGAGGCCTTTAGCGATGCTTCAGACGAACTATAACTAGGCGTCCTACCCTACTCTTTATCTCCTTTGCCTTCATCTCTACTGCCTCCGCTCCTACTTGCTCTACCGCCTATGCAATCACACAGCTCAGTCGCAATTCTAATTTTCCCAGCAGCTATCCATTTTAGTTCCGTCTCCTAAGGCTTTGTAGTAAGCTAAGCTGGTATAATAAAGAAAGCAGAGCTCAACAAGGTCTTATGTGAGTGAAAGAGATGAGGATCGAGGCAGTACCCCAGGGTAGGTGCTTTATGTTTGTTGATGGCGCTGTCCTATCTGCTCAAGGAAATCTGTCCAACCCCCAACTTGGAAAGACCAATCTTTGTAACTCATCAGCGGCATTCGCTACGTACTACATAATCCGCACCTGTTGTTATTAGTTGGGAGGAGTGAAAGAATTCAGGACTTGACATGGATATGAGCTCACGAGGTCCCCTCTTTCGAACAAACATTATGTTTGACGAGAACAAAGTGCATGATTGGCTCTCTTTTAAGCTTCTTGGTTTAGTAAGCTTTCAGGCGCTTTATAAGAAAAGGGGAGGATGGGGATGAGTCCGATCTGTCACATGGGTGATCAACATGCTATTAATTAATTAATTTTAATAACATAATATTTTACTTTGTTAATATATTTATTTATGAATTACTTAGCAAATTTATTTTAATAAATTGAATAATAATACAATTATTTATTATTTCCTTAATATTAAAATTATCTATTAATTTATGTATTACTTTATTAATTTTTAAAATTTTCTAGTATGTAAATAATAAAATAATTAATTGTTTGCATTGTAATTACTTTTGATGTAACAAATTTTAATTATTAGTAGATTATCTAATTAACTTAATTAAGTAATTAAATAATTAGTTACTTGGTAATTACTATTTATATATTTTATTAATTGTGTAATCAAATAATTATTTAATTAATCAATTATTAATTAACTATATTTGTATTAACTGAAGTATTAACCACTTATTTATTTCTAAATTATATATCACTAATTTAGAGCATTATATTATTAATTAGTTAGTTCTTATTTTATAGCTAACATAATAAAATTTTATGTAATCAAATATTCACTAAATTTACTTATTATTAAGTAATTATTATGTCAATTAACTAGTTAAGTAATTGATAGTATATTATAATCAATTAATTAAGACATCGTATATTAGCTAAAAAATTAAAAGTTAAACTTGAATTACTTGGTAATTCATAATTAGCATGATATAATTATATAGTTGCTTATTATTGTTGTAATTACTATTATTGTTATTATTATTATTTGCTTCTTAAAATTTAATTATTTAATAGAAAATTATTAAATGGTCCATCAACTCTTGCTAAATATTTAAAATCTTCTTTTGTAAATGTTTTTTTTGGCCTTTAGAATTTTATTCAAGTAGTTTTTTTGGTCCTTAGCAGTAACCTCGGGTTTCTATTTTTAAAAAATTATGCATATTTACGTCTTTCTGAACTAACCGAAGCACTTCTTCGTCATATACATCTTGCAATTTCTTCCCTCATACACATGTGACTTAGTTTTTTTCGTTTACAGGCTGCTATTTATTATCCTATAGGTCGACGAGCTTGCGATTTCTTTGATGCTCTACGAATAGTTCTTCCTCAATTCATCGTCTCTCTGCGATTTATTCTTTTACAGGTCAGTCTCTGATGCTGATCCAGAATTCTTACCGTCACTAATTCTGATCTTATATATGAAGTCCCCGTCTCCTTTATGAGTGCCGGCCTTCTTTCTATTCACCTTAAAGTCGAGCATGAACCTCCTCCAATCCTCCATGGCCTCCTTGGCCATGCTCAGCCCAACCACAAAGGCCAAGGGGGCAATCTCACTGACCACTAAGAATGGCGCAATGGGTGTGAGGGAAAGAATGGTGGCTTGGAGGAAGTAGAGATTGGCGACGCACCTGAACTGCTTGCGCATGATTTTGGGGAAGAAGGTGATGATGCTGTACTTTGTAGTTGAGATGTAATTTGTAGAGTAGTGGAGATGGGGTTTGTCGTATTTGACCTTGTGGGAGAATTCGAGTCGATTTTGAAGCGCGCCGATGAATGGATGTGAGGCTGAATTCGGGATATGATCATCGTGGCTATAAGCGTTGGCTCTGGCATCGTTGAAGGTGTTGAGTTTGCTCCATTGAAGCTTCTCTTGCCGGAGTTTCTTCATGCTCATACTGTAAAGCATTTTGTGGTTCCACCCATGCAAAGGATGCAATAGCTTTCGTTTTGATTATTAAGGAAGTCACACCTGTGAACAAGGGAAAAAATCGCATGCTTTATATGGCGAAGAAGTGCTCCTGTTATTTCGGAAAGACACAAATAACCTTAATTTTTTAACGGTAACCGAAGGTTACTGCCGCGGACCAATAAAACCACTAAACAAATGTCTAGGGACAAAAAAAAAAGCATTTACTAGTCAAAGACCATTTTGAATATTTTGCAAGAGTCAATGGACCATTTTGATAATTTTTTCTATTAACTAACTACAATGTGACTTGCTATGTTAACATTGAGATATATGATTCAAACTTTTTCAGGTTTAAGCTGAGCTATAAGCTTAGTTGCACGTTAAAGAATAATTTGATGGACTAGCTAACCTAAGTTGCACGTTAAAAAATAATTTGATGGATTAGCTAAGCTAAGTTGCACGTTAATATTTTTTTAGTGGATAAGCTAAGTTAGAATCAAATCAGAGCTTAATTTATTAGTTGTTTTTTTGTTAGAAAAAGAAAGAACATATGAACTGAGAGACTTCCTGCTTAAAGTGTTTGCAGACTAGGGTGCATTCTTAGGTTAATTGATTTCACTTGCATTGGCAAAGGGGCAACTTGAGATCTTCAAGGCTGAAAATGTTACAATATTATTCGGTAGTTTGGATGAGCTGTCTAGGTCAGCCAAAACCCTTTATTCTATTGTTACAACAATAATACGCTACTTTTGTGGTCGTTGAAGTTTTTACGCGCTCTATGCATCTACCATCTGTAATATGCATCTTTTCTTTTACAAAATTAATTAACCACTACATGTGAGCGTAGGAGTATGGATGATCTCTTTACATTGACATTCAAGAACTGTAATATGCTTAACAATGACTTTATCTAGTCAAAGTTGTCTCTGTTTATTTAATATTTTTAAATTATATTTATTTATTTATTTTTGGAATAAAACCTTTTTTATTACATATCACATTAAGATATAGTGGAAGTATTACTTTGGATTGTTTTTTTCTCTGAAAACTAATTTACTCTGTATAGGATCATTTGCTGAAGACGATGTTGGTAGGCATGGCATTAATGTGTCAGCTACTGTTGCCACAAATGCAAGCAGAGGTTTAGAAGTAGCTGTTGCAAATCTTCAGGACTATTGTAATGGTTTGTACAGCTTAATTGCTTCCTATCGGTTGTGTTACCATTCTTTAAATTTTGGTTCTTGTTAATTTTTTTTTTCATGTGTATTTCTGCAGAATTGGAGAATAGATTGCTGTCTAGGTTTGATGCAGCATCACAGAGGAGAGAATTGTCAACTATGGCAGAATGCGCAAAAATTCTATCCCAAGTAGGCATTCCTTTTTAATGTGTTTTAAGTTTGGATTAAACAAATTATTGAAGATTCATTGGGCGAATGCTATATAAATTTCTCCTCCAAATAATAATAACTCCGTTGTTGTCATTAAATTGGTACTAGTATTTTCTTGAAAATTTCTTAGTCTGCATTATCACATATATGCATCTATTATTCTCTTGACATTAATATAACATATATTTTTTTTAAAATTGTTGGAATAACATCTTTGTGTTAATATTTTTGTAGTCTTAATGAAGGAATTGGTAGAATCTTCTCATTAATCCATTTGTCTTTGAATAGCAGGGATTGGACATGGTATGACAACTGGTAATTTAAATCCAAATGTATATATTGAGATAAACGACTAGTTTAATGACATGGTTTGACAACTAGTATGCTTGATTGTCATGTTATTTATGAACTTAAAAATGCAAAAATTGAGAGAACGGGATGCAGATAAACTGAGGGAGCAAGATATATTTTGGGTTATTACGCATGATAAACTTTCTATTCAGGACAACGTAGCCCCCTACCTACCGGTGGCCTTTGCCTTTAGGGGATGTATGATCTGTGCACTTTTTTAGTTTTTTGAAATGTGCAGGGAATTGACAAAAGGTGTGTTGCCCAGGCATTTATAGTCAGAAAGTTCAATAATTTTAATGCCTTCGAATGTATTATTTGCCTCATGGAGTTTTAGTCTATTGGATTACTAATCTATGATGATCAAAGTTTACGTTTCTAATGAAAGCTAGAACTTGCACAATGATTCACAAACAAAATTCAATATTCGCTTGCTACTAACATATGACTTGAACACAATGTAGCTACTTTAATGTAGCTATTTTAATACCTTCAGCACTTATTTATTACTCAACGGATGTACATCTAACAGGTACATACAAGAACAGAGGAAAACTAAAATATCATTTAAAAATGAGAATTTTAAATTCAATGGTTTTTACATGTCTTTGGGGCCTTCGCCAATAAAATTTTAAAAATAAGGCCCTCCTAGGGGCTGGCTTCCACATTGCCTTGCTTCCTAAGAAGCTGAAGAGCTGCTTCTCAATTTCTTCTTAGAAGGCACTCAAAAAGCAACTTAAATCTGCATGTTCACTACTGCGGACCAACTGGTTCCTATTACAGGGATGGAATCATATGCATTGTGCTTGCTCCCGAACCTCCCAGTGCTATTCCTCCACTGCCATAGTTGCCGCTGTTGCTTCTCTGGCACATCGCGTTTCTGCTGCCTCTGCCACTGCCCCTCTGCCATCTTTGCTATCATCCCTCTACTGCCGTCCTTCTGTCACCACCCCTTCACCCCCGGTTTTCCAGCGTTGTTGCAGGCTTTCACTGTCATTCATCTGTAGTTGCTACTGGAGGTTTTCTTTCTTATATTTGTCAAGGTAAGAGCATTTGGGTGGTCATATTATCAAGAGCAGTCAATAAAGCAGTGAGAAAATCCCTAACAAATTCAAGAGTTTTGTACAACTGCTTCCCGTCAGTATACTAGCTTCATGAATGATAAGCTGCTACAGCCATCCCAAACATTGCTAAGAAGCTTCTCAGATTCTGGCAAAAGGTGTTGAAAATAGTAATTTTTGTTTTATGCTTTTTTTATTGCACAAGATTTTGCGAAATAGGATACTTTGCCTCAAGTCAAAGAGGTGGCAAGGATTGAACATTGAATCTGGTTGCTAGATGATGCTAAAGGGAGCGCGTATAGCTTATTTATTAGAGGCATGGCAGAGAGTAGACTTCAATAGCTAGAAGAACAGCACCAATTGTAGAACGTTGGCAGAAAAGTTAAATCTGGAAATGCAACCACAGCTGTAGGCCTCAATTGGGACACAAGAGGGGAGCTATGGGCCGTTAACATCAGCAGCTAAAGATACAGCTACATTAGTGGATTAAAATGTGTGTAGTAGTTTGAAAGCATACAGAACTTGTGGGAGAACATAATGAAAGCAACCACATTGTGGTAATTTAATTGTGGAAATTATGAATAATGATGCGTAGTTTTTGGAAATTCACATAATGATAATGATTTTGAACTGTTTATATACTTTTTGAATTTTAATGGATTAAATTATTAGAGAACACATAGTTCGAGTAGGAGCTGCTGCTATTATTTACATGTTTTGATACTTGAAATAATTTATTGAACAAAAATTATAAAGTAACACATTTGATTTGCATACTTGATGAGAACAAATTTGAGATTTGCATTAAGTACGATCTTCTTTCCTGGAAAAAATAGAGGTCTAAATCTAAGATATGATTGGATTTGCATTTTGGCAGTTGATCCTTTTTGTATTTATAGGAGAGATCTAAGTGTTGTCACCACATGACAGGCTACCAAAAGTGGAATACACAATGGAAAAGTATGAGTTTATAATTAGTGCATTATGCGAGCAATCTTTGTTATTCTTATAGACTTTTCCCAAGGCTACAGGCGAGTGTTGAAGTATTCTGGCGGTTCTTTAGAGAGAAGTATTACAATTGGCCTTTTCAATGTTTAGCGGGTGGGTTTTGTAACTTATGAGCTAGGTGTCACGTTGTCTAAGCACATTCTTTGTTATTTTTATTTTATTTTATTTTTTATTTCTTATTTTTTATTATTATTATTTTTTGTTTCAACTGTAAATTTTCATTAATAATAATAAAAAATAATACAGCAGCTAAGGTTTGGGGCGAATACCACTCAATACACACTAATAAAAAAAAATAAAAAAAATAAAATCAACCTATCAATGAAAGACTAGCTAAAAGTAAATGCATACAATCAGTACCAATCATATTAAAAAATAGCTAGAAGGATTGAAATGACAGCAGCAGATTCTGAGGTCAACAGTAGCAACTGAACAGTTGTCCAGCTCTTCAGTTCAAGTCCATACATACCACCAAACCTTCAAATCCAGAGCCATTGAGTATTAAGAAATAAATGGAGTAGCAGCAGCTCCTCAGCCGTTCAACCGATTTCCTCGGCTGCAATTCCACAGTACGGTTAAAAGCTGCAGCTAAGACAGCAACAACTTCAGTAACTGCAGCAACTCCTCAGCAAGAGGCCCTCTCAGGAGCAGGATGCAGTTCCATCCAACAGCAGCAGCACCTCAATCTCTCGACAGCAGCAGCTTCAACCAGAATCAACGACAAGTTCAAACCAAATCGAACCTAAAATGAATTAAGGAAAACATCCGACCAAATACAGAAAATATAAAGAATTGGATCAGATAATGCAGTCATCATATTCGTCCAACAGCAACAGCATCTTAGCTAAAGGTATTAGCTCCACAGCAGCTTCATTCGAACAGGTATGGACAGCTGCAGCTTTAGCCAATGCTTTGTGATCAGCATCAGCTCCAGTCCCAGCATCAGTTTTCATATAGTAACTCTGATTTTCAGACAACATATCAAGTTTGGAAAGAGTAGCAAAGGTAAGATCACTGAGGAATCTTCTCTCTGAAGTAAGGGAGATTAGTGTTATTAAGCATACAAATGATTCTAAGTTTCTTAAAGATAGAAAACTCATTATAAATATGAAATTCTTTTACCATCCTCCCTTTCTTAGCAAGACATCAACTGCCCCATATGATTTTTTCCAAATATGAGTGACAAAATATGTCCAAAAGCTTTAGAAGAGAATTTACTTCCTTTATGATGTAGAATAAATGCCAATCACCACATTAGTGTTTCTTTAATTACAAGATTAATGCTAAGCAATCCAATTCAATCCGCAATTTTTTAATTTTTTTGTTAACATATAGTTTTAAGCCTCTAAGTATGGCTTTTTCTTCAGCAGTTAATGCATTCTAAGCCATATTTTGTATATGATAAGCAAATAAAGTGATTTTCCATTATTATCATGCAATATACCGTCGCCACCTGCTTTATGCTGAGTACCCTTAAAGCTGCCTTCTACATTGAGCTTGCAAAATAGGTTCCATAGACTTCGACAGACACCATAATATTAGAATAAATTTACGTGATTTTCGAACAATGAAAATAAAATGATAGAAGTTATCTCCTTTAAATTGATTTACTGAAAGACAATTAGATTTGATTGCCATATCCACTGCTTTATGACTTTCCAAATAATCCTATTTACCTTAAATTTAACATTTTCATATTTGCAATTTTTTTTCTTCCCAAACCAAAGGCATAATAAAGGGATAATAATTCTGCAATGGCCTTCTATTACGGAGTCACCGGAAAGTATCCAAGCTAGGAAAAAAGCTTTAACATTAAAATGGTAATTAGGACAATAACTAAATATAATGCACAATAATTCCAGATAGCTTTAATTTTAGAACCAATGAAAAGATGATGCATATCCTCAACATTATTTTCACATAATAAACAATTAGAAGCAAACTGAAATCCCTTGAGCTTCAATCGACAATCAACCTAAAAAATATTTCTAAGTGCCAACAAAAAAATGATATAGAGGGTTTTATGCTTTTATGCCATGAGACTTTTTCCAAAGTAAAGTTATTTTCCCTTGATCTTAATTGCTCCCAAACATTTGAAAAATAGAATTATGGCGGATTACAATTCTTGCACATGATAGCATTATTTGTTGATAAATCTAACTTTAGAGAAATAAACTTGTCTATAGTTTCACCAGGAAGAATTTATTGAAGTTTGTTGATATTCCAATTATTATATCCCAGAAATCTTCAATTTTTTCAGATGTTGATCGCATATTTAGATGTCTTAAGATAAGGGGAATGTTGCCAAATCAAATATCATACCAAAAAAAATATTCCCCTTTTCCTAGACCCCAAACTATATTGTTTTCTATAAAACTTTTTGCCAAGCATAATTCTTTTCTAAATGGAAGAATCATGATGTTGAATTGTAACTTGAGAAGGATGCATAGCATTGCAATACTTATAATTCATATATTTAGGGCATAGACTTGATTGTTGTATGAAATTCCACCACATTTTGATGTGAAAGTAGCAATCACATCTTTCAACCTTCCAGACACAAGACCCCCATTTGCAACAGGATAACTAGTTTCTTTCCAGCTAAGCCAATGATTTTTTGTTCCATTTGATTCCCATAAGAATTTATTGAAAATGTTTTCTATCCTTTTCAAAACTTCTTTAGGAGGATTCATTATTTGATGAAAGTGAAGAGGAATGGAAGATAATACTCTTTAAAATAGTAATTCTAGTCCTTGAAGATAGAAGTTTATATTTCAACCCATTCAATTTATTTTGAGTTTTAGCTAATAAACGATCTTAGTAAATAATTTTATTAAAACCCTTATAATGTTAACACTTGGATAAGTAATTGGCAGACATGAGTTAGTAAAACTAGTGATCCTAGAAATGTATTCTTTACTTATAGTAGGACATAATTAGAAGTGATGAAACAACATTTCAACTTATTTATGACAAGTCCCGAAACAAAATCAAGCTTCTCTAGTAAACTCATAAATTTCCTTAAAGACAATTAGCTTCCATTCAAGAATACAAAGATATCATCAGCAAATGTTAAATGAGTTATATTGTAATAAGCTTTGTTCTTGAAATACATTGAATGATAGCTTTCAAATAACCTTGTTATAGTTCATGAAAAATAATCTACCGCAATGATATATATAACTGGAGATAATGGATCACCTTGTCTAAATCTTCTACAAGACTTTAAATACCCCATTCTCTTACCATTAATCATAATAGAAAACCAACAATTGTTTATGCATCGATAATATGCCAAGAAAAACCAAAATTCCGAAGGACCCTTTAGATAAATTTCCATTGAATGGAGTCATAAGCTTTAGTGATGTCCAATTTAGCCATAACATTTTCTCTATGAATTTTAAGATTTATGTCGTCAAGAATTTCTTGAGCTAATAACACATTCTGATAGATGCCGACCTTTAATAAAACCAGTTTGATTATTAGAAAGAATTCTCGGCATTATATCAGAAAGCCTATCCACGTTAACTTTGTTAATAATTTTGTTAAAAACAATACAAAGGCTAATAGACCTAAAGTCCTAAGAATTAGACTTAGGAATCATAATAATTGAAGTGAAAGTGAAAAATCTAGGTAAATGGAAGCCTTTAAAAAATCCTATACATGCTAGCCAAACCTCTTTAGCGATAATATTCAGTAGCTCTTAAAAAAACATGCCGTGAAGTCATTTGGATCAGGTGTTTTATCATGTTCCATAGAATTGACAGCCGTTTTAACCTCTTCCATTGTAGGTAATTCATAAAAAATTTTATTTTTGCATTCTTGAATCAGATGAGGGATAATAGAGTCCGCATAATTATGATATAGTAATATCACCTTGTTGAAAAATTTTGCAGAAACATTTGATTGCTGATTGTTGTTGAGCTTGTATCGGATGAGTTATTCAAGTATCTTCTTCTTTTATTTTATTTATCTACACGTGCCTTCTTTTTTGCTTCATATAAGTTTGAAAAAATTTAGTATTCCTTTCTCTTTGAAAAAGTTTCCTTAAACTACCTTCTTTCCTTCAGAATATTTCTTCCATTTCATATAATTGAATGAGTTCTACATAAAGTTTTTTCCAATTAGCTCTATCCGTTTTCAGCCTTTATAAATTGCACATGAATACTTCCAATTTTTTCTTTTATCCAATTTCTAGGTTCCTTTTGTAAGTTTTTAAAATTTTTCCAAAGGATAATAAGATTGTTTCCGGTCTCCTTTAACCAACGACTGGAAACAATTTGATGGAAATCTTTTCGTAAAATCCACATATTTTTGGACTTAAAATTATAAGATCTTAAATTTGTATTTGAGAAATTTCAAACAAAAGAGAAAAATGATTCTAGCAAGTTCTGTCAAGATGAGAGGCTTTTGATATATTAAAATGATCCAACCAGTTAGCAAAAACCATCCCTTGATCAAGCCTTTCCCAAATTAAACCGTTAGTCCAAGTAAAAATAGAACCAGTAAAGCCCATATCAATGAGTTCACACTAAAAAATAAAAGAATTAAAATATTCCATAGCAATTTGAATTGGTGGTCTTTCACCTTTTTTTCAGCAATATTTGATTTAATATTTAAATCTCCCGCAATTAATCAGGGCAATTGAGAATTTTGGTGAAATAAAGTAAGATCCTCCTATAATACTTTTCTTAATACTTTTGAATATCTAGAATAAACAAAAGTACAGAAAGTATCAAAGCTACAAGAAATCTTTTTAGTCAAGTATATCAGAATATAACCACAATAATAAATGATAGACATTAATCATAATTAGAAATCTTTGTAAGTTATAGATATTAGAATGTAATCATAAGCTGCTCATTGAAGGCTTGAATTTGATTAGAATTAGTAACTAACTTGCATTACAGCTACACATTACTATATATATGTACGCTGTAACAACATGTGTAAAACACACAAGTTCTTATGATTTCAATTTACTGTGGATGCTCTTCTCTCTTTCTCTCAACTTTCATCATCACAACATGGTAACAAAGCGATTCACTATCCCCTCCTTTGCCGCCAGCATCTGTTCCTCCAGCACGACAATCCTTCGTCTTATACAAGATTGCCTCTATCTGACGCATCATAATTGACAGTAGAATCGATGCCAATAATCATCTATGTAGCATTCCCAAGCATAATCCGTCTGTCTTCGGCAAAATCGATCCAAGTATCCGTCTCCATCTCCGGCAGAATCGACGCAAGTCTCCGTCTCCGTCTTGGGCATAATTGATGCAAAGAATCGTCAGCGTCTTACATCTGCGTTTGTGTCTACAGACGTCTTTGATGAAAACAATCAAGATATTCTCCATCCCTACTACCTCCCAATTGCTGCATCATCCCCCAGCACGACAAGCAACTTTGACGCACAAGAAAATTAAGAAGCACCAAACCCATTGCCTCTCCCCTCTAGTCTTATGTTCTTGATCAATAATATCAAGAATCTAACTAACCGCTCCCTTACCTCCGACAATTACCTAATTTGGCAAGTACAAATCTTTAACCTTTTCAAAGCCAACAATCTTCAAGGCCACCTCAATGGCACCTCGCCAAAACCCCCATCTTAACTTTCTGATAGCATCAAAAATCAATGCATCAATCCACTTTTTGAATTATGAACTTCCACCGAACGATACCTGATCTCACCCCTATTCTCCATCATCTCCTCCATTTTACCCTATATCCTCACCACCGAAATCTGTCATGAAGCCTAGTAGAATCTTGCAAGACGTTTCCAATCCACAAATAGGTTCAAGGTTATTCATCTAAAAAATTCCCTATGCAACGCCACAATGCAAGACAAATCCATGCCAGCTTACCTTTTCGAAATCAAAGAAATTGTAGATAAAATAACAGCTACTGGCTTCATTATTGACCCCATGAATGGCCTCCCTGTTCAATATTAAGCATTCAAAACTGCAATCCGCACAAATCTCCAATCTTTGAATCTCGGCAACCTCTATTCCCTGCTTTGCTGCCATGAAATCAATCTACAACATGAAGCCAGTCGAGATCTGCAGCAAGCTCCATCATCGAAACTTCTGATGCTTACCTGCGGTAGAGGCTGCAACAGATTCTAGAGAGGCAGAAACCAATCAAACTTCAGCTCACGACCCCTTAATCGATTAGGCTTCAGCTCAAGACCGAACACCACATCCAACGATCAGCGGGGAAGAGCCATCACCGAATGTTAAATATGTGGAAAACAAGAACGCACATCAATCTCTTGTTGGTATAGACACGATCCAACCTTTACTAAATCCTGCCATTAGCCCACAATACTCATTTCCGACAGCTGCACCAACAACAACTGCGTTCTTGACTCTGGCGCATTAGCTCACGTGACCATCGCTCTCAGCAATCTCTCCATCTCAGACTCGTACAATGGACACGACAAAGTTACCATAGGCAATAGCCAATCCCTGCACATCTCCAACATCGATAATAGTCTATTACCTACTCCATCTCGTAAGCTCAATCTCTCTCAAATAATGTATGTTCTCCGATCCAAATTCAATGTTATCTCTGTACACAAACTTGCAACTGATAATAACTGCTCTATTTCATTTGACCCCATCAGCTTTTGCATCAAGGATCTCCGCTCGAGCACGGCTTCAAGGTCGCAGTCGTAATAATCTCTACTTTATCCCACCTGAGCCACCAACAACTCCACCACAGCTACTAGCTTCTTCCACTGCATCAACCATGACAACACTATGGCACCGAAGGTTAGGCCACCCAGCATCAGTCATCCAGTAGCTTCTCACAACTTAGATTCCTCATATCCAGATCAGCAATAACCCCACTGAGTGTATCCAATACATCATGAACAAACACCACAAATTGCCCTTTCCTATTTCTACCAATCATCACTATAAATTTTTAGAATTGATTCATTCCAATGTATGGGGTCCAATCCCTAATATATCCAATTAAAACTATCACAACTATCTCTTTTATTGATGATTTTTCTCCCTTTGTATGGATTTATTCAATGAAACAGAAATCTGAAAGTACAAGTCTTTTCATTCAATTCACTCAATTCCTCGAATGCCAGTTCAACTGCAAAATAAAAATTCTACGCACCGGTGGAGGGAGCGAATATTGTAACAGCACCCTCTCCACTTTCTTACAACAAATAAGAATTCATCATCAACTTTCATATCCCTACACACCTCAAAAATTGGAGTCACCAAAAGACTCTGTCACCTTATGGAAACAACTAGAACACTTCTTCACATTGTTGGCCTCTCCAAGTTTTGGCCTGACTCTCTCTCTTCCTTCCACTGTTAGCTCACAGATAAAGCCTTCCTTCTATAAACACCAAATTTTAGATGAGCTATTGTATAAATCATTCAATGAGCTCACACTAAAAAATAAAGCAAATTCTTTGTTATTAGGTGAGTGTCTTTGAATATGTTTTGAGGGCTAATTCTAGATCTTGTTAGGGACTTGGGATGAGACTTCAAAGCTTCAATGATAATTTAAGGCTGGTAGAGATCTTAGCTAGGCCAAACAGACCAATATCTCTACTTGGGACAAGAATTGTGATTTGTTCAAATTCTTGATAGCTATAGGCTTCAAATTGACTTGATGAGTTTCTTAAGACTATATTTTGGGCATATGTCATTACAAATAATATGAAATCAATTTGGAGGATGATAAATTATGGAATGTTCATGGATTTTGTTTTGGAAAAGATACACTGTTATAATTTCAAGAGCATATGAACACTTTTTGCCCATCTTTGATTTTAAAAGTGTGAGATGTATGTGATTAATAGTGGGACTTGTTTGAGGAAAGGTGCTCTTACAACAGTAACACCACTATCAAACCATTGTTCTACTAACTGGGTTGGCTCTGTGATTCCTTTGTTATCATTAAATGGCAATACTTCCCTATGCTATGTGAGATCGTTCTTAATAAAGGCGCATGTATACTTCAAACTATATAAATCTATCTATAGTTATATAGTCTAATATAAGATTTTGCTTTTATGTATCTAGAGGAATTTGCTATCTTTTCTTCTCATTTGTTACCATTTATTTCAAAATTGAATATTGTAAATTACAAATAACTACAAGATTAGAAGAGGTTCTTGGTGATGTTAAATGAGAGCTATTTGTGAACCTTGGCTATTTATTTATTTTTTAATTTTTAATTGGGCTTTGCATCACTTATTCCAAATAAAATAGCTTAACAATCTTCAATTGGTCAGGGAATGGATAAATGTTTCCTTACCTTTATTGTTAATAATGTATTAATTTTTAAATTAGACAATCTGATGAAGAGGATACAATCATTGCTGGTGTAGTGTAACCTTTTATGTTCAATTATATGGGATCAGTTTGCCGAATAATCAATGCCTTAATCTTATATCAACTTTGTTGTGCAAGTTTACTTATTATTATTATCCTTAATTCATATAAAACTAAGTTACGATGATATTTACTTTGAAATTTATACGATTTGACAATATCATCACTTTTAATATTATTTCAAGCTTCCTATTATAAATGATTAATTTTTTAATGTGAATCTCAATATGTGTAAGTGAGCATGCTTGGTTTATTATGCACTTTATGTTCACTTTATCAATTTATTTATAAACTCAAGGATAAATTGCCTAGTGACAGAGTCTTCATGCAAACCATTAAAGCATGTCAAATATGTCCAAAGATGATGTGAAAAATAACATACATTCTGTTAGCTTAGAAAAGTTAGAAATTGGCTTATGTTATTTTGTTCGACATAACTTTATGGTTTCCCCCTTTTGACTGGTTGCAGTTTAACCGGGGTACCAGTGCTATGCAACATTATGTTGCGTCTCGGTCAATGTTTATTGATGTGGAAGTTATGAACACAGACACAAAAATGGTTCTTGGCGATCAAGGTCAACAAGCTGGCCCAAGTAACATTGCACGTGGTCTTTCGGCACTTTACAAAGAAATCACTGGTTGTAAGAGCTCATTTAAGTAAAACATGGTTAGTAATTAGTTGTATTCAACCTGACTAATATAACTCCTATTCAGAGACTGTTCGCAAGGAGTCAGCGATTATACAAGCTGTTTTCCCCTCTGCTAATGACGTCATGTCAATTTTAGTGCAGGTAAAATGGAAAATTTCGTTTGATTTTTTGGTACAAATCATTGCAATTTGTTGATATCTATAGCATTACGTCTAATAATATATTATTAATGTGTGCAGCGTGTTTTAGAGCAGCGTGTGGCAACCATCCTTGATAAGTTGTTAATAAAGCCATCCCTTGTAAATTTACCTCCTATTGAATATGGTGGTCTGCTAATTGTAAGTTATTATATTGTCTATATGTATTGTAATATAATGGCATGGGATTCTCTTAATGGTAAATTATGTGACTTAAATTCAATTTGCAGTATTTGAGAAATCTTGCTGTGGTGTACGAGAAAACGCAGGAACTAACTAAAGATTTACGAGCTGTTGGCTGTGGAGATTTGGATGTTGAAGGTAAAGAACTGATGTTACTTTAAAATGAGGCCATCTTTATGCTTTGACAAGATCGTATGTGTTTTATTTGCAAAAAGTAGGAAACGATATGATTGATATAGTTTAGAGTTTGCGGTATTTTGTATAGGGGTTTTTGCCAATCTCATGTTATCAGGACTAATATGCTCCTCAAAAAAATGAATTTCTTAAAAGTTAATAGGTTATAATTAATGAAATAGCTATTTTTAGAATAATATTAAGCACATAATCTTCTTTCTCATCCTTGGATTGGTTGGGAATTCTGTGTACTCATATGTTCTAAAATGGGTTACTCGATTTTTGTTCTGGCTGTCACACTTGCATTTCTATTTTTTATTCACATGATTAAAATTGCTAAATGAAAATATGGATAAAAATGTTCGTATGCCTAGATTAATACCTCTTTAGGGTTGTGGGTTTACATTTCCTTTTGATATCTTTAATTCTATTACGATACCACCAGTTCTATCACCATCAAAACCTAGTCCGCAAAGTGGGGTCCACTACACGATCTTTTGTCTCAATTATATGTGATTTGATAACTTCTCTCTAAGCTTTAACTATGGAGTTCATTTGTAATTTTTTTTTGCCATCTTTTTGGCATTTATCTTCTTTTAACTAAGGCATTTAAAAGTTTATGCTTAAATTTTTTGAGCTATCTAAGATGACTTCATTTGAGCTTGTTCTAAATTGGTGATATTCTAATCTTGTTACAAGTACTCCCATTTTAATCCTATTGTTTTGTGCATATCCATTGATCCACCTTTGCACCCTCATCTTTGCAACACTTCTTTTAGTGCTTTGTAGGCTAATAAAATGTGCTTTAACATTGCATTGTTCTTACTGTTCTATAAAACCTTTTTTTTGAATTTTGTGTGGAATCTATTGATAATACCACACTTTGGATGCACTCCATTTTGGGTGGAATCTATTGATTATATTATTATTTATTATCAAGTTATATTATTTGTTGTTCTGGGTCATGTCATGACCCAATTGTTATGTGTCGTTTGGTATTCGTCGACTTTTTTGTTATTTTTATTTTTGGTTGTCGTTGTTTGGTTAATTCTTGTCACCTAGGTTTTTTGGCCAACTCATATATATAGATTTTGTATGTCATTTGGAGGGGAAAATTGAATGAATGTCATTTTTTCTAAGAAAAGAAAATCTCAAGAGCTCTTGATGGTGTGGATATTCATCTTTTCCTCCAATGTGCAAATTGAAGGCTTGAAGGTGTGTTAACCTTCAAAAACTGAAGTGAATAATTTTTGTATCTATTTGTGATTTTTTTTTCTTATATTTTTCTATTTGCTTCCATAGTTCCATTTGTTATGATTCACCCCACTTTGTTTAGTCAAATTTCGCTTATGTTTCAACCACCAAAAAAATCTCTCCAACGAAATTTACACAAACCTCAACGCCCTTTTACTTCGCTGCCTATATAACTCTCTAAAACAACCATTAAAAAAATCCAAAAAAATATTTCATAGATTTCTAACATATTCATAAACAACCTCCTAAAATTTCATGTTATTCTAGAGTCATTTCCCCACCAATCGTCTTCTCGAAGTTGAACGGTTGCTTAAGCACGCATACCCGTCTTCTTCAACTATGCGCCACCATTTTGGTATTAGAGCTGGTTTTCACACCTTGGTGTAGTAGGAAAAATTAATCTACTCATCAAGAGCTTTCAACACTAATTTTTCCAATTTTGTTTTGAATTTTTATTCTATTTTACTGTTCTGGCGACTCCCGCCATCAGCTGCCAACCTGCAAGCCCGCGTGCACACAGACGCATGAGCGCGCACTCGCCAAAGCGCGCACGAGGAACAATGTGTCATTTAACGAACTTTCAGGCTGGTTCAACCCAATTGGCCCGCCTCGCCCGATCCCGTTGACTCGAGGAACAATGAAACCAACACGGATTATATCCAATAAGGTCTGAACCAGACTGGTCCGATGCCAGACCCATGCATGCCAGCCTGTACACATGCCTGTGAGCAGCCCCTTTCGTTGCCCCAACTTCCGATGCCCCGTTCTTCATTGTCTGACCTCCGATTTCAATGCCGTTTGCGTTGTTGGATTCCCGAGATGACCATCTTCAATCTTGAAGTGGAGTTTATTCACTTTCACCTCTTGAAGCGTGGTTTGAATATTCATCGTAATTGATGATTCGTTCGCTTTTCACGAAGGTATAATTTTTGCATATTTATTTTTAAAATAAGCCGGAATTTATTTATCAAATTTTTCTTATTGAATTCTGAACGGTTGCATATTGTGTTGCAAATTTTAAAAGTTGGTTTGCTACTGTGGTTCATTAGTAAGCTCCATTGTCACAAGCTAGTTACTTATTGATCCAATCTTAGCCAAATTGAGTGACCACTTGTGAGAGATTGGTTCCACTAATAAGTGAATCTTTTTAGAGTGCAATCCATATTTAATTCTCTAATTTGTACAAAATTTTATGTTTCTCAGTTACTTTTATTTTATTTGGTAAATTAGTTGCTGTTTATTACTAATTGTGTTTTTATTGCTATTTAATTTTGCAAATTCATCGCAAAAATAAATTGCAACTATGATTAACCAAAATAATCTACAAGAACGTGCTAAAGGTGATATAAACCAAAGAGTGCAGGGGTTAGAGGATTCAATTGGAAGGTTAGAAAAGCAAATGTGATAGCTAGTTATGACCTTTAGGGAAAGGAAAGCCAACGCGTTCCACCCCTTGAACAGCCAAACCCAAGAGCACCCCAATGTTCACAATCTCTACAACATTATAGAGAGGATCATGAATACTTTGATGTTAGGAGGAACCATAACTATAGGAGACAACACATCCAGAGAGATGAACACAAATTCTATGATTTTGATGATGATCAATTTGATGAGAGACGTTATCTAGTTAGTGGTCAAGGTTTCAAGATAGACTTTGAATGGAACCACAGCTTAGAAGAACTACTGGGAGACAAAGCAGACGGAGAGTAATAGCAACCATACTTGTATCTATATATATTGATGCATGATACCTCATTATAAAATAAGAAAAAGTTACGATACTTTCCTTTCTCACAGCTGACACCCTTCTCCTCTACTAACAACTTCTTTTCTCCCATCTCCAACTCTTCACATGGTATTAGAGCAAAAACTCAATCCCGTCCGCCTACTACAATCTCTCAAGTAAAACAACAACATCAGCAATAACTTTTTTCTTCGTTACATTCTTCACATTCTCTCTTCTTCAAGAATCAGCCGCAAGAAGCCCTTAGGTAATCCCAAGAATCCTTTATACCATCTCTTTCGCTCAAGACTCTCCTCAATAAACACCCAAACTTCATGAAGAAATCCCTTGTTACCCTCATTCCCTATAAAAACTCACTGCCACCTGACCATCAAGCAATTCATACTGATCAAGAAACCTCCAAACCATCGTCAAACACCCCAATGCAATCTCCAACACTTACCACACCAGTTCTAATGATCCTCAACGCAAAGAACGTAAACTTTTTGATGTCAACATCAAGAATCATCAACACACCTCTTACATCCAAAAATTATCTCATTTTGCGTGCTCAAATAACGTACCTATTCAAAGCCAACAATCGTTTTGGTCACCTTGATGGTTCTGATGCCCCTCCCCATGTCAACAACTCGAACTTTCCCCTCTGGGTATCCACAGATCCACATTTTATTGCTGCCCTTTACTCCACCATCTCCTCATCCATTCTTCCCTATATTCTAGAAGCCAATTACTGCACTGAAGCATGGTAAACTCTTGAACAATGCCTACAATCCACAAATAGATTTAGAGTTATTCAGTTAAAAAACAAACTTCATAATGTTTCACTCAAAGAAAGATCCATGCAAGAATACCTCTCCGAAATTAAGTCCTTAGTGGACCGAATCTCTACATCAGGAGCAAAAATTGACAACGAAGACATCATTCTCTACACATTGAATGGTGGTCTTCCCTTTACTTATCAAGTGTTCAAGACAGCCATTGGAACCATACTCAATCCAATCTGCTTAGACGATCTTTATTTACTTCTCTGCAGCGAGGAAATATATGTCCAACAAGATTTGCATAAGGAGCTTCAACAAAACCAATCTGCTACCATCTGCAACAATCAAACATCACACTAGTCTCCGACAGATACCGAGACAGAGACAACAAGCAAAACTTGAGGTTGCTCTCATGTTCTACACCAAGGAACACCACCAGCGCTCAGTAGACATCTATGCATCGAGCTACCATAACCTCCTATATTGAATGTCAAATTTGTCTCAAACCGAGTCACTTAGCCAAAGATTGCTGGTTTCGACATGATCCCAACTGGCACAAATCACCAAACCCTAAACCACATCATCCAGCAGCCTTATGAATGGAAGGATCGCCCGACATCAACTGGTGCCTCAATTCAGGAGCATCAAATCTTATCACTAATGATCTCAACAATCCGCCACGACAAAAAACTATCACGACAACAACCGTGTAACAGTGGGAAGTGGACAATCTCTTCCTATCTCCAACATTTGTAACGGTATTCTCCCCACACATACTCGAAATTTCCTATCTAGTCAATCGAATCCCCTCACCGAACACCTATAAACTATCACCCTTTTAAATACTATACAACTCAAGACCTGAATGCAATCATCTAAGGGCCTTCGGATGTATTTGCTTCCCACTTCTTTCTTCCACAAAAGCAACAAAATCAGCCCAAAAACTGTACCTTGCATTTCTCTCGGCTACTCCCCCAATCACAAAGGATACATATGCTACAACCCAAAAACTCTTCTCATCTCACGGCATGTTCGATTCATTGATAAAACCTTTTCTTTTGCAATGGAAAATCCATCCACTACCATTGCATCCATTAATCCACAACCATTTTACCAATCCCCTCACCCTTGTTCCCTGTACCAACAAATCCCATCCACGCATCCTCACTTCTCTCTGACCAACACCACTCATCTGTTCCTCTGCCTCAACATCCCCTACCCCACTGAAATCAATACTCAAAGTCCCTACACACCCAATGCTCACTCATATTAAAACAAAAATCATACTCCCAATATCCCTCAAAAATCTACTTCACACAACTACCCAACAATTTAAACGTACCTCATATAAAGCTACAGCCAAATTAGATCATTGGAAGCTGGCCATGAACAACGAATTTCATTTCTTGATATACCAACACACCTAGACTCTCGTAACCCATTAGCCACATCAAAATATTCTTGGCTGCAAATGAACATTCTGCACAAAGCTCAATGAAGATGGTACAAGGGCCTATCACACAGCTCGCCTAGTAGCCCAATGATTCAACCAGAGCAATTACTTTGAAACATTCAATCTTGTAGCCAAATGACAATTGTCTGGGTTCTGTTCACAATTGCCACACACCTCAAATGGCCCATCACTCAATTTGATGGGGCCAATGCCTTTTTGCATGGGCATATAAATGAAACAGTCTATATGAAACATCTGCAAGGATTTGAGGATCCAACACTTGTGCAAAATCAACAATCTATCTACGTCTCAAAAAATCACCCCACCAATAGTACTCCACACTAACCAATTTTCTACACTCCAACGGTTTCAAAACCAGCCATACAGATCCACCTTTCCTCTACCACTACTCTACACCCAACCGTACTTATGTATTAATTTATGTAGACGACATTCTAGTCATCGAATTCAACCAAACATCACTCAACTCCCTTACTCATAAACTTACCCAACAATTTTGAAAGAAACATCTTGGGAAACTGTACGACCCAATGTCGTTACTTCGCAAATTAGGTCAAAATCCCGACTCTAACGTCAGGATCTCGGGGAACTTCAAATTAGGGCAAACAAAAATACCTTTAGATGAGAATAATTTTTAGATCAAAGTGCCATAGTTTGGGAGAAATCTTAATAACGAAAATTTCCGCTTTATTTTTTCTGTGCTTTTTAAATTCAATAAATTGAGAACATTAAGTACATGTTCGAATTCATTAATTTTCGTGTCATTATGTTAAGTATATTATTTAAAGGTTGCTCGAGAATTTTCATCGATTTTGGAGCGTCGGTTTGATCTCAATTAATTTTCGAAGTTTAAAACTTCAGAGATTAATTTAAAATAAAATATTACTCCGAATCAAAAAATTCTGGCGCGAGTGTGTTCGTTATGTCATAACACATCTCGGTGTTAAGTTTCGTTATTTTTGGATACTAATCGGCAGAAAAATGCGAAAAATTTAAATTAAAGTAATTATTTAAATTTTCCTTGACAAATTTCCTTCTCCCCCTCTCCCCTCTCCCCTCCCCCCGATTTGGATCGTAGGATCTTGCGATCGTAGGTTCTGTCGCAAGACAGCCTGCAGGTGTTTCGCCTGCCAGGAAGCTGCTTGCGCCATTTTTGGCGCAGGTTGGGTCAGCTAAGAGCCGGACCCCCACAGCCCCCTCCCTCTCCCTCTATTTAAACCCCCCCCACCTCCCCACTTCCTCACCTCTCCCAACAACCCCCTCAGCTCCCTACCTCTTGCCAACAGCTTACCCTTCTTCCCCTGTTAGCCAACCCCCCCACCTCCTGCCAGTCAGTCCTCTTGCCGCTGCCAGCCAGCCAGCTCCCAGCCAACTCAGACGGCCAACAGCCACTTCGGTCAGCCGTCAGGGCACCCCCTTCAGTCGTTCGACCTCCTTCAGTTTTTCGGCAACACTATCCAAGGTAAGAGGCGAGGGAAATAGAAGGAAGAAAATGAGGAGAAATTTTGCCTTCTTTATTCTTTAGTTCTTCTTCATAATATTTATTGTTATGTTAATAATAATGATAGTTTTATTATCTCAATTACATCATTCACATTATTATTATTTTCATTAATTAATAATGAATAACAGTGAAAATATTAAAAGATGACTATTATTTTTATTTTTTGTCAATTTCAATTCAGTCATTTCTATTTTTTTTTTTCGTACATTATTATTATCATTATAAGGATAATAATAACATTATAATAAATATTACTGTTATCGCAAAAACTTAAAAATTGAACTTCAATCAAAATGAGAAAGCGAAAGAAGAACATAATAGAAATGAAGATAATAATTACTTCTAAAAATATTGGCTAAAAACTAATTTAAAATATTCAAATCTAAATACAGATTCGAACAAATTGTTGCACTTTTGAACTTAAAGGAAAATGTACCCAATCTATGACATGTATTATTTTTTACACTTTATTGCTGCTTAGCTTCTTCGCTTTGAGCCAAATTTGTATTGAAGCTTGGTTAGTTGTTCGGAACCAGCATCCCTTTTATAACGTGGTTGTTATTGGAAAAATGACATCAGTAATATTCGTGGGTTGCTGAAAAAATGACATCAACAATATTCGTGAGTTATTAAAAAATGACATCAGTAACATTCGTGGGTTGCTAGCAAAATGACATAAGCAAACATTCGTGGGTTACTGTAAAAATAGTATCAGTAACATTTGTAGGTTACTGGAAAAATGACATCAGTAACATTCGGGGTGGGGTTACTGGAAAAATGACATCAGTAAACTGCATTTTGTGATAATAATTTTTGCAGAAAATTGATTATTCATTTTACGCAATTACCTTATTTTCTTGCATGTCTATTGCATCATTATTTCAGCTAATCACATCTCTGCTTTTATACAAGTGTAATATTTTATTGTTTACTGCGGTACATAATAATATTCTCTAATTATTGAGAATTTCAATTCCGGTATTGTTTTCTTTACAATACCAGATCAAGTACTTCTGGGAGATTTCAAGCAAGAACCATAATTCTTGCATTTTCAAACTTGCTGATGAATATATGGCGCTACTTTAATTTTACTTTTATTTTTATTTTCTTTTTGTTTCAGTTTATCTTGTGAGGAACTTTGTAAAAAGGAACGTTGGAGATTTTTGTAATCAAGAATTTTAATGAATGAGAATTATCTTTTGACTTTTATATGTGTGTTCCTTTTCTTTCAAATGCTCAATATGATCTCTTGCGGTATGTGAATATCTGATGTCGGGATAGTTCTTGCTGAACCGACAACGGGACATCACAGAAACCCTCCACCTTTCTCGGCATCATCCTCACACATACTGCCCCCGGACTAATGCTCAACCAATCAGCCTACGCATTAAATATCTTCAAAACATCCGACAGGTAACAATGCAACCCAACTCTAACACTCATAACCGCCTAAAATCAGAACCTAACACCATCCTCCACTTTTGACCAACCTAAGCTCTCAAACAACTCGTCGTCTCCCTACAATATCTCACCATTACCCGCCTCGATATCAGCCTCTCCATCAATAAAGTATGTCAACACACGCTGTCTCGGCCCAAGCACATTTTGATAAGCTTTAACCAATCCTTAGCCATGTCAAAGGTTTCAGGCTTTTGCATATGCAAATTGGGCTGGAGACACTACGGATCGTAAATCCATTATTGGTTGCTGCATCCTACTAGGCATTACTCCAATCTCATGAAGCACAAAAAAACAAAGCATCGTCTCCCACTCCTCCACTGAAGCAGAGCATCGATTAGCAACCACAGCCAACATCATCTGGCTTCGTCGACTACTTCAAGAGTTCAACACTCTAAAGACAACCCAACCACACTATTCTGTGACAATCTTTTGGCCATTGCTCTTGCACAGAGCCACGACTTTCATGCCATAACAAAACACGTCGAAGTCAACTATCACTTATGGAATAGCATCCAAAAATGAAAATTCGACCTCCAATACATCCCCACAGAAGAACAAGTTGTTGATATCCTTACAAAAGCCCTCCAAACTCACTACCTCAACTCAAGTTGGTTCGTTTGTTGGGGGATAAAAGCAGCCATGTACCATCCTAGCCGTTGATCTAATCACGATCTAAATAAGGCTGCACGTCACTCATACTTGTAGCTATATATATTGATGTATGGTGCTTCAATATAAAATAAGAAAAAGTTATTATACTTTCCTCCTACAACTTACACTCTTCTCCTTTACTAATGGCTTCATCTTTCACATCTCCAACTCTTCACAGAGAGAAGGTTCTGAATCAGACCCACTGAGAGGTCTAAAAGTTGAGGCACCACTTATGATGGATCACATGATCCAGATTGATTCCTTGATTGGGTGACACAACTTTAAGGAGTTCTTCGAGTGGCACAACTTAAATGATTATCATAAAATGACATTTGCAAAAAAGAAATTGATAGGTCATGCTAAGATATTTTGGAATAACTTCTTATTAAAAGAAGAAAGAGGATGCAGAAGACGGATAAGTTGTGTTGAAATGAAAGAAATGCTTAAGGATCATATTGCCCTCATTATAATCATAGACAGCTTCACACTAAGTTAATGATTTTGCAACAAGGATCCTTAGATGTGACTAAATATCTTGATACATTTGAAGATTTAGTCTCTAGAACCAACTATCAGGATCCAGATTGACAATTAGCAAATAAGTTTGTGTTGGGATTAAGAATGGATCTTAGACATCAAGTAGGATTGTGAGACCCGCATACTGTAGAAGAAGCAGTGCATGATACTCTATTATTAGAATATCAATTTAAGGCATCATCTTCTAAGTCTAAGAAAAATGTTTTGCTTAATCCTAAGCTGAGCCAAAATCCATCCTCTTCCCAAGCGACCCCAGGCCCTATGACACTTGTAACATAATCTATTCAAACACTTAAGGATATTGTTTGTTATACTGTAAGCAATATGGGCATTTAAAACATGAGTGCAAAGCTGTCTCAACTGCTACTATTCTAGAGGAGGATTGTGAATCTTATCACGGTGTTGATCACTTTGAGGATGAGGAATTTGTTATTATTGAGGAGACACATTTGGGTGTTGTCCTTTCATTGGTTAAGTTCCATAGTTGGTGAGGATGATTAGATGAGAAACATATTTAGTGTATCAATATTTTGCAATGGGATAATCTGTATGCTGATTGTAGATAGTGGTAGTGCTATGAACATAGTGTCTACCCACGCATTATCTAGAGCTATATTAACTCTTGAATCACACATAAATTCTTTCAAAGTTATATGGGTAATCAAGCCTCACTTTCTATCACGCAAAGGTGTCTAGTTCTTATCAAAATAGAAAGTTATGAAGATCAAATCTGGTGCGATGTTCTGCCTATGAACATAGGGCATGTTTTGTTAGGAAGACTGTGGTTGTTTGATATGGATGTTATTCATTAAAGGAGGGACAATACATAATACTTACGTATTTAAGTTCAAACAAAAGACAATAAAGTTGTATCCCATGAAACCATCCAACAAGACACCGCAAACTGCCACTAGTTCAGCTTCCTCATCTTCAGTAGGTCCTATGACATCCAAACCCACTTCTAGTTAGTTAACAAATGAAAAACCCCCACTTCATTCAAAAAAGGAGTTAGACTTCAATTGGTTACTATTTCAACTTCAGCTCCACCCTCAAAAGGTTGTTTACTTTTTACCATAGGATATCCTTCTGTAGAACTCTGCATGTTGAGTTTGTTGGGTTAGGAGGTTGAAGTGAGAATTTGTAAATCCCTTTTTCATGCACATCTTGCATGTAAAGAAAGTAGTGCCCAATTCAGATGATGCGGCTATGTTGCCACTTGTAGTAAAATTGTTGGGGGATTTTTCATAGACAAATATAAGCGAATTGCCTGATGCATTACCAAAAATACGGGATATCCAACATGTAATTGATCTAATCTCAGGTGCACAATTTCCAAATCTACCACTTTATCTTCTTAATCCAATAGAACATGCCGAGTTACAATGCCAGGTAGATGAGTTTTTACATAAGGGTTTATTGAGTCTTAGTCTATGTGTTGTACCAGCCCTTTTAACTCCCAAGAAAGATGGAACTTAGAGAATGTGCATTGACAGTAGATTCATTAATAAGATTACTATCAAATATATGTTTCCCATTCCACAGCTGGATAACATGTTGACTTGATAGCAAACTCAAATTTATTTTTCAAAATAGATCTTAAGGGTGGTTACCATCCGATAAGGATCAGACCCAGTGATGAGTGAAAGATTGCTTTTAAGACACTAGGGGGACTTTATGAGTGGCTCATTATGCTTTTCGGATTATTAAATGCCCCAAGTACTTTCATGAGATTGATGCATATGGTGTTGAGACATTTTTAAGGAAAGTTTGTGGTGGTGTACTTGAGCGACATACTTGTTGTTAGCACTGATGAGGAGAGACATCTAGAACATTTGAGACTGGTGTTGGAGAAGCTTCGTGTGAAAGTATTTATAAATAAGAAGTGTTCATTCATGCAGTTTGAGATCATTTTCATAAGTTTCATAGTATCTTCGATAGGTACAAAGTCAGATCCTTTAAATATTCAAGCTATAATTAGCTAGCTTACAACTAACAATTTTACTATTATTAGGAGTTATCATGGGCTTGTTATATTCTATAGGAGATTTGTACAAACATTTAGCATAATCATGGTTTCTATTATTTAAATTCTGAAGCATGATAGATTCCCTTGACTTTTAGTGCTGGTAAGCCTTTTCAGCACATTAAGAAGGCCATGACCACATCACCAATTCTTAGGCTCTTAGGTATTTAAGATACTTGTGTTGACTCAGGGATTGACATTGGAGGAGTGTTGTAGCAAGATGGTCACCCGTAGCATCTTTTTGTGAGAAATTGAATAACGGTAAACAACACTATGCCACCTTTGATAAAGAATTCTTTGGCATCATTCAATCTCTTAAGCACTCGCGCTATTACTTGCTGCATAGGGACTTCATTTTACACACAGATCACCAAGCGTTAAATTTCATCAATACCCAAAAGAAATTAAACCATCGACATTCGAAATGGATTAAATACTTTCAAGATTTTGCATTTGTTCCCAAGCACAAGCCGGGTTGAAAAATAAGCCTATTGATGTGTTATCTCGGGTATTTTTAGCGGTGTCTTCATTGTCGAGTGAGGTTGTAGGTTTTGAAAGACTAAATAGTTATTATGAGTATTTCTCTGATTTCATCTCATTTATAGCCAATCAAATGATTCTTTGATGCCTACTAGTTCTGATTATCACATTACTCAAGTGTATTTGATTAAAGAACCCGCTTTGTGTATCCCCATAACCTCAATTAGAATTTATTTGATTAATGATGTACTCTGGTGGAATTGCAGGACACCTGGGGAGAGATAAAATCACCCACCTTGTAGAAGAGAAATTTTATTGGCCATCTTTAAAGAGAGATATGGGAAGATTTGTTTCACATTGCTTCACAATTAGGAGGGCCAAATTCATCCTTATCTATCCCCTATAGACCTTGGGAGGATCTTTCTATGAATTTTGTTTTGAAATTACCTAGGATATCACGTCAACATGATAGTGTTTGTAGTTGTGGATAGATTATCTAAAATGACACATTTCATTCCTTGTTCCAAGTTCACAGACACAACTAATGTGGCCAAACTTTTCGTTAGAGAGGTAGTTTAGTTGCATGGGATACCCAATGCTATGATGTCGGACAGAGATGTAAAGTTTGTATCCTACTTTTGAAAGACACTTTGAAAATTGTTAGGCTAATACCCTTAAGTTTTCTTCTACTTTTCACCCACAGATTGAAAAGAAAATTGAGGTAATAAATAGAAGTGAGAAATTTACATAGATGCTTAGTTGGGGAGAGCTTAGGGAATTGGGACCTTCATTTACCTACCACTGAATTTTCTTACAACAACACTATATCTAGAACCACTAAGAGAAGACCATTTGAGGTTGTATAGGATTATAATCTTAAGAATCTTTTTGTTCTTTTAAAAATTCCAAATCATCCTTATTCTGATGCTGCATTTTTTTTTGCTACTGATTTTCAAATTTTACGTGAAAAGTTAAAACATAAATAGAACTTTAAAATACTAGATATGCAAGTAAAGTAAATGCAAATAGATCAGAAAAGGAGTTCAAAGAAGGGGATCATGTGTTGGCGAGCATTCGATCTGAGAGGTATGCCATCACTAAATATAAAAAATTACATGCTCAGGTTACAAATCCGTTTAGAGTGCTTATCTCTTGGATTTTCCACCTGATATGTTAATTAGTTCTGTATTCAATGTAGAAGATTTGATTTTATTTTCTATTGATTTTATTTCAAAGAATGCAAAAATTAACTCTGTTATAGGAGATGACGACAAACTATCACATAAGTTCCTACAAATTCTCTTTTTGAAATTGAATCTATTGTCACTTATGAGATTGATGCAGGTTTATATGGAGATCGTAAATTTTTGATCAGTTGGAAAAATAAGCCACCTTCTGAGGACATTTGGAAGACAAAGATGAAGTTTCTTAAGTTGGATCCCGATCTCTTAGATGATTATATAGAATTTAACTCTGCGAAACATAGTTCTTTTGGTGGGGAGAGTCTGATGCAGGACAACAGGCGCATGCGAAGAGGAGCTCATGACTTGAGCCTTTGCACGAATATTAGCTGCTAGGATTGATTATATATTTGTTTCGGGTCATGTTATTATTTATTATCAAGTCATTATTTATTGTTTCAGGTTACATTGTGACTCAATTGTTATGTGTCATTTGATATTCAATATTTTTTTTGTTATTTTTATTTTTGGTGGCTGTCGTTTGGTGTATTCTCGCCGCTTAGGTTTTTTTGGCCGATTTCTATATATAGATCTTGTAATGTCATTTGAATGGGGAAGTTGAATGAATGCTATTTTTTATGACAAAAGAAAGCTCGAGAGCTCTTGGTGATGTGGATAGTTATCTTTTGTTTTGGTGCGCATAATCGGAGACTTGAAGGTATGTATTACCTTCAAGAACCAAGGTGAATAATATTGATATCTATTTTGTGATTGTTTTTTTTTGCATTTTTCTGTTTGCATTTATAGTACCCTCTATTATGATTCATCCCTAATTTGTTTCGTCAAATTTTGTTTCTATTTTGGCCACTAAAAAAATCTCTCCAACGAAACCTCCACAAATCCTGACGCCCTTTACTTCGCTGCCCATAACGCTCTTAAAAAACCATAATAAATAAATAAAAAATAATAGATTATTAACATCTCCATAAACATCTCAAAATTTCAAATCATTTTGGCATCATTTACCCCACCAAATGCCTTTCTGAAGTTGAATGATCGTTTAAGCACACATACCCGTCTTCAACTATGTGCCATCAAGGAGTACCATCCGATTCTACTTATTTTCATCCTATATAAAAAAATTGATACTTCAACATTTAAAGTATATTCATTGGTGATTTAAAAAGTCTTATGGTGTTTGTTTTGAAGGACAGCATTTCTTCTTTTGAAGAGGTTGATGCCTCTTCTTTCACCCCTTTCATTTTCCATCTGCAAACCCGGTGAGCTAATCTTAAAGGTGTCAGAAAAAACTTTTATTTATTTTTCACTTTACTATGTACTTTTAAATTTTAGCCTTTCAAACATTTTTTATGGAATTAGCTAAAGATACACACATAACATTGAGCTTTATAAATATGTTTCTGTTCTTATATATGAGGTGATCATGCCTACATTATGTTTGTGACACTGACACTTTTCCATTTTCAATGTTTTAATCCCACATTCAAGACATTTTGATATGGTCCTTTCTTGTTATTTATCTTCTCACTTGTTCTTGCGTGCCTGCTACTGACTTTTTGTCATCAAATCTCATTAAAGTCATTATGCTTGACCTCCTGGTTTATGTACTTGACAGGGATTCCTGTTTGTGAATGTTTAGGTCCGGGGTTCATGCTAGCTTTTATTTACTGATAAAATTATGCTTTCAATTTTGAGACGTGTAAGATTTTAAGCAATTTGGGCCTTGGCAGCAGTAAAAATTATTGTCTAAAACACTACGCATAATTCTTCTTAGTTAACTTACTATTATTATAATTTTTTTGCTTTCCAGGTTTAACTGAATCTCTATTTTCTGTTCACAAAGATGATTATTCTGAGCATGAGCAGGCATCTCTCAGGCAGCTCTATCAAGCAAAGGTTCCTCGTGCTAACTCAATGCGCTAGTTTTATTTTTGAACATTTTCATTAGATATCGCTTAAAATTTTTTAGTTACAGAGTACCACGACAAAACCTTAGTACTACTAAATTAGGCAATGGTTAGCAACAGTAGCATTTAAATTTCTGAGTAAATTCTACAGATTGAAGAGCTGCGAGCTGAAGCCCAGCAGCAATCTGAAGCGGCTGGAACTGTTTCTCGCTCGAAGTTAGCTTCCAGCACATCTGCTCATCAACAAATATCTGTTACTTTAGTAACTGAGTTTGTTCGTTGGAATGAGGAGGCAGTATCTCGATGCTCTTTATTTTTCTCACAGGTACAGGGCATATTATTATGCTGAGCTAATTATTTGTTCTTATAAAAAATGACAAGATAAAATTTTCGTTAGCGTAGTATTTTCTTGCAGACGCTATTCACGCTTTAATGCTATTTCTTGTTTTTTCATTGAGCAGCATGCTACTCTTGCTGCTACTGTAAAATCTGTTTTTAATTGCTTGCTGGATCAAGTAAGTTGCGCTTTTTTTTTTGTCTGCTGTTTTATTGTTTCTTCTTTTTCTTTGCAATATGGCTGAACCATTTAAGGATCACAGGTAAGCCAATATTTGACTGAAGGACTGGAGCGGGCCAGGGAGAGTTTGAATGAAGCAGCTGCATTGAGGGATAGGTTCATGATTGGGGCAAGTGTTAGCAGAAGGGTGGCTGCAGCGGCTGCTTCTGCTGTATGGTGATCATTGTCTTTGCTAATATCGTTCATGCCATGTGATTTTAAAAGAAGCAGATAAACCATTTTTGTATACAAATTTGGGGCATATAACTACACATAAAACGGAATCACATGAACTATTAAAAGAGTGCAATCTAGGCTGTGATTTTAACACAACCAATGAGTTTGTAAGAAGTTATTAAAGCATTTATAATGCGATCAATCAATATAAGAATGTATAATGACAAAAGGAATGGAGATGGGAAAAACATGCCTTGAATTTACTTAATGACTACTTTATATATTAGATCAGTTTTTTGGCCGCATTAGTATGTCTCACCCAAATTTGTTTATTAGAAAAATATTAGATCTTTCACAGCCTATAAGATGCATGTTGTTAAACTGTTTAATTTGTATAGAAGAAATAACGAAATGCCTTAACTATATTATTGGATAAGAAAATATCATGAACGCTAGAAAAATTATAAAATTTCAATTAGATCAATTATATCAAGTTTATTGGTACATTTTGGAGAATAACGATGCACTGATTAAGTTAAGCGTGATAGAGATGACAATGATAAGGGGAATCTGTAATGATTATGATGAATAGATAGATTGAGAATTACATATACTAAAGAGACTAAGAATAACACATTATTAAGGCAAGGAAGGCAGAAATAAATTTTGTAATTTTGATATGTACTATTGGTGCAAGACGGCATTGAGAGAGGTTCAATGTATAGCCGGGATGGTTTATTAAGGGTATACTTAGAATTTTATGTCAAATTAAAAAGAGAAGGATGCATTAATAATAAAAAAATGAAGAGAAAATATAAGAAAACTACGGCTCAAAATAATTAATATAAAGTTACAATTTAAGAATTTATTATATTGATTGGAATGTTTTGGAATAAATATATCATTGATTATTAAGCTGAGTGTGATAGAGATAATGAATACATGTGGCGACTATGATTGGTAGGTATATTAGGGAATGGACAAATTAAATTACAGTAAGAATAACACATTGGAAGGCAAGGAAGCTATATACATATTTTTTATTTGGACATGCACAATTGATGCATGATGATCATGTATTGGGTTTAATATATATGCGTGGAGAATGTTTATTAATGATATGCTTAGATCTTGTGTGCAAAATTTAAAAGAGAAATATGCATTAATACTGAAAAAGAAGAATATTAATAAAACTATGAATTATAGTTAGAGTAAGACTTTAGAGTGCTGCATAACTTGTGGAGTGCCTAAATAAAATGAAGTTTTAGCAATATTTATGTATATTCCAACCAGTAGAAAGAGAAGTTTAAAAGCACTAGCCCCGATCAAGTTATTCTTGGACGTTTCCAAAAACAATCTCGATCCTCAGAAATCCACAGAATGTAATATGTTGCTACAGTAACTCAATCCAAGCCAAGAGGAAAGTAATTTTCTAAAAGTAGTCATATTTGACTTGAGCTCAAAGATTACCTCAAAGAGCACTTGAACTTTGAAGTGTTCTTAATCTCATTCAGAAATGATTTTCAATACAAGTGGCTCTTATTTATAGTTACGGAAGGGACTTTAAATACATAACCCTACCAATAGTATATTCAAATCTACCATATTTGCTCAATTTTTATATCAGCTCTATCATTTTCAAATCTACTGCCAAACTTACTAAATCCACACCTACCAAACTTTTCATATATTAATTTCACACATCATCACATATTATATAAAAGTGGGTCAATAAAGTATTTAAAGCTCATCATACAAATAACTCAAGGCACATCATACTGTCTCAAAAATAAAAAGCTCATCCTATTTTGTTAATGATATTGCTACAAATTCTGCATTTTCGCCTAGTGTTGGTGTGATGAGCATCAACAATGAACGGTTATAGTTGCTTCAAAAATGATTAAACATAATGAGGCTCAGAATTTTTCTAAGTTTCTCAGTTGTAGTTAGTAATGATTTAAGACGATCTTACTGAAGATGTTGGAACATTGGCCAAGTGATTCCATTGTTCAACAATGTTTGAGAGTGATGTTAGTGCTTCTAGAAGAAATTTTCTTAGCCTCGGATAATATAACTGTTCGAGTATTTAGGAATTCTTTATTTCTAAAATTGTCCTCATAATCTTGGTGCAATCTACTGTCTTCAATATAAAGTTTTCTTTCTTATACCGAGTTACCATTTCATTATGCTTTAAAGTATACAATGATGTTATGTATGTGATTTCTTAAGTTTAATTTACTGTAGGCAGAGGCTGCTGCTGCTGCTGGTGAAAGTAGTTTCAGATCTTTTATGATTTCTGTTCAGCGGTGTGCTAGTAGCGTAGCCATACTCCAACAGGTAACTATAGGCTTGCTTCTTTGTGTCTTTTTCAGTTGTAAACTTTTCAATAACTGTCGTTTGTCTTTGTAGTATTTTTCAAATAGTGTTGCTAGACTCTTACTTCCTGTGGATGGTGCTCATGCGGCTTCCTGTGAAGAAATGGGGACAGCTGTATCCAATGTTGAAGTTGCTGTCCGCAAAGGGCTCTTGCAGTGTATTGATACCGTTATGGCCGAGGTGTGTACTTTGGGAACTTATCATATAAAACATGTCCTATAGTTTACATGATAGACCTGTGCCTTTCTCTTTTAATATAATTTTACATGTCCGTCCTGCAATGATGAACCTGTAATGCTATCCAACCTAAGTGATTCTTGTAACCTGAGAATCACAGCAGCTGGTTAGTCGTTTCTTTAGGACTTTATTCTCTAATAATCACATTTTTCTTTTTTGCTGTTTAAATGCATCTTTAGTGTTATTTTTCAATATTCAAGCAAAAAGTTTTTGTACATGCTTGATAGGTGATGAGACTTTAATCCAATAGCACAAGTTAAGATGAAAGATTTTCTTAGAAGACTTTTCTGTTTTCTTGTTGAGTCAAATATCTCTATTTCATTCTCGCTAAATCTTTTTTTTGCTGCTATGTTTTTTGTTTTCTATCTCATGGTCAAGGGATTAGTTCAAACAATCGTTCATGAATCAGATGAGCTTCTTCAGTATTTCCAAGTCATATATAAGGCTGCCGATTCTTTTGATTGGTCAGGCGTCCCCACTGTGCAAATGATCCAAATCACTTGGCTACAATGAATATCAGTTGAACAACTTTAGTCAAGTGTCTCCTGCTCTTCGGTCGAGTGATGGAAAATCCTTACTGAGTTGTACTGTACTTGGGTAGACAACGGGATGGTTAGAATTCTGTTATAGAAAAATTTTCATCAGCTAGATCTGCGCCTAACTAACTAGAATAAAAAACTGTCTCACAGCCGGTCATGTGGCCAATTCAGTTAGCAATCAAGGATTGCAAATAGTTTGGTTGCCAACTTTGATTGGGCTTGACTCCCATCAGTTTGAAATTCTAGCTATATTTACCATTACACTAAGTTCTCAACATCTTCTTTTCACTTTAATCTTCTATTGTACGATTAGTAATTCAGCTACATTTTCATAAAAACTTTCCACCGTTTATTACTCGATCGTATTGTGGTCTGTGATTGTGTGTTTCCATGGAATTCCTTCACCTTTACTAATCTTATTCATAGAATGGAAATTCAGCTCAAATTCAATCTATATTACGGATCATAGTTTGGGATCAGAGCCAAAGTTTCAGCAATCTGAGCGTGATGTGAGTTAATGTAAGCTCAATTCAGCTCAACTGAGATTTTGATTTTAGGAATTTCAGATCGGTTGGCACATCCTTCGTCCCTGCTTGAATTTTAAACCAGAATCAAACTTGACAATCAGCTGGAATTTGACTTCTTAAGTAAATGTTTTTGTCTCATGATGCTATCTCTTACATATATATAAAATTGCTGAACTTCTAACTAGCAGGCCTCATGATATGATCTATGCCCAACTTTTGCCTTGTTTACTCAACTCTATCTCTGGCATCTCAAAGATTGACCAATTAAAAAATCCACATTCATACAAAATGAATGGAAAATTATGAAATTGTGCCTTGTATATAGTGGAGCTCATTCAGTTTATTTGGTTTGCCTTCTATCTTCTTGGGTATACCTGATGAAGTTTTGCGGCTCAAAGGTGACAGTGACTTCTTTCAAAGCATAGAAATAACATTATTCTTTGAAAGTATTGGCTCGTTAATTTCTAGGATGGGTTGTTGCACATGCGCCTTTGAGAAATAAACTTCTTCAGCTTGCCTCTTTGGATCGACTTGTCAAGAAATAATTTCAACATCCAGTTTTGCATGGCAAACTCTGTAGGGAACGTTCACTGGAATCACTTTACCTTGTATAGTGGTGAATAGCAGTAGAGCAGGAGATCCTCATCCAAGAGAGCAGGAGAGAAAGTTGGTGATGATGACCATGCCATGGAGAACATGATTGGAATGAATTAGAATAATACTTAGGAGATCCTCATCTAACTATTCTTATCAGAGTTTGTGACTGAAAAGTCACCTTGAAGAATGAGAAGAGGTAGAACTAGAACAATTCTATAGTGGTACTTGCACTGCCTTGAATTATGGAATCCAAAACTGTTATGACACATTTACTTTCTGGGATGATCAAAATTATTATTAAGATTACTGACATGAATAGGGTTCACATGGTGGCGATGCCCTTGACGATTGTCTTAGAAAGAAACTCCAATGAGGATAGGTACCGTTGCCTTAACTCAGCAATTTGAGCAAGGGCTTACTGGGGAATATGATGGGTGGCAACTAGTAGTGGATGGGGAGGGAGGAGATTACTAATGATAGGATGGTGAGATGTATCTTATAGAAACACAATTTGTTTCCCACATACGATGCTATGATATAGTTGGTGAAATTTGTAAGGGACTTGTGCTGCTGATATGTATAGAGTGGGCAAGTTAGTAAGTTGTCAGAAAAACTCTGGTTAAATTTTAGGAGTCTTGGATAAATACAAGCATAGTAGAGGAAAAGAAAGATTACATAAAAAAAAAAAAGATTACGTCATTAGGCCATAAGACATGAATTTAGTGGTTTAATTCAATGAGACAGTTTCACTAGCAATTTTTGAGGGCAATCGGCGTTAGCTTTGGAATGTTATTCATTACAAGACTATTATGTAACAAGATGCTGTAGGAGATTGCATAAAGAAATAGGAGAACTAGGGTTGAATCAGAGCTTGGAGTTGGAGAAGACGATGAGTTTTAAGGATATTGATGAAGGAACTTATTTTCTTTCTAGTTGAGGGGTTTAATACGAATCTTCACATAACTGATTTTCCTAAGCCAACATATATGTTCAATGATAGAAATTTTGTGTTGTGGTTATTATGGTACCAGAATTTAGGATTAGGATTGAGATGACAGGAGGTAGTAGCGACAAAATTGACACATTAAGAAAAAATTTATGATTACTGAGAACTTGTTTTGTGGTATGGTTGAACTTTACACGTAGTGTAATAGAAAGGTGCTGGGAAGCTGTATTAATAACTCCATTGCTGAAGTTGACACTGTAAGTTGAAGAAAGCTGAAAAATTTTGGTTGGAAAGAATTAGATCGATGGGAATAAATTTTCTTGGGCTGAAAGAAAAGATTTTTAGTGGATAGACCTGTGCAAATTGGGAAACTTCTGAAAGATTGCTGTTACAATAAGACTTCAATCTAGCAATGAGAATCTTAGACATGTTTTTGACTTTTAGGAAATACAAGTCATGTTCCTTGGGATTTTTAGACTGAAGGGAAGTTTGATCATGTCGCATGAACGATCAGAGTCAAAGCAGATAATTCTTGTGCATATGACTTTTATGCCATTTAATTTTTTGTGTTTTGTAATATTTTTTGTTTGCATATATGTTTGAAACACTCATTAATTGAAATTTCTGTGTTATTCTTAGCTTGTTTTAATATTTCCTTTGGGAGATGAAACTCTCAATTCATGTCTTTGTATTGCATTTGTACTAGTATGGAGGCCTTAAAACCTGGTAGGAAAATTCCTATGACATGAATTTCTGCTTTTGTTCAACTAATGCCTGTGCTTCAATATTATCTTTTAGGCTGTATTAATATTTACTATGGGATTTGAAACTCATTTCTTGGCGTTGTACCATGCTTCACATGGGATGTTTTTTGATAGGCAGATTAGGTTCAAAAATATCGTACTATCTAAAAAAAATTCTTTCATTTATGAACTTTTATTATCTTCCTCTCATGCACACACGTTTTAAATTAAGTGTTTGCTTGTTTCGAGCTTTAAGCGTAAGCTATCTAGTTTAAGTGTTGCACGACTTATCTCTCCTGGTTAATCCTTTAATTTAGTCAAGATGAGCTTGAGCCAAACACAAAGTTAAGCTAATGATTATTTTTTTTCATGCCATTTGAAAGTATATAATAATTTTTATTAATTAATTGTGTTAATTTAGTATATTTTTATTAATCTATAATTAGTAATTACAGATTTGGTGTTAATTAATTTATTAAAAACATAATTTCATAATTATTAAAAAAAATTATGAATTAATTAATTACATAAGTAATTAGTTTTAATTAATTAATTAATTAACTCTTTACATAATTACATGATTAATTAGATTGTGTTACTCAATTATATGTTAATTACTTTCATAACTAAATAATTTTTTTATTAATTTATATTAATTAGATATTTTTATCATGTAATTACATATTAATTAATTAATACATTTTAAATAATTAATTGCATCCCCTAATTCAAACCAAATGCATATCTTTCTTAGCAAACAAACAACTCATTTTTCTTAACATTTTATCTTAACTTATTAGGCTATGGTAAGATAAGATACGCTTGAAATGAATAAGCACAAACCTTATTTTTATGCTCAATGAATATTTATTTTTATGCTTCTGGATGGCCTAACTTACATCAATGATTTGGGGGTGAGAAGATTTGCTTGTAGGCATAAAGGAGGGGAAATGGATGCATGTTGGTATTCTCTATCAAGGTCACTTGAATACCTTGTTTGGTGAGTTTAACATGGACACCAGTCTTCTTTGGCGCAGATAGTGGTCAACACATCCTTGTAGATATCCAAACATTGCTTCATCTAAGAGGGCTTAATAAACTTTGGGTGTAAATTTATCAAAATGTCCAATTGTTCAGACAATCTAGGCAAATGGAGTGCTTTGTTCCTAATCAAATATGCTTGTCTGCTCATAATTTTTAGGATTAGTTGTTGGGAACACCAGATTTTTTTCTTTGTTTTGTTACATGGGTTAAGAGCACGTTTTAAACATGGCTGTCTTTCCCATCGGAAGTTGCCTACTAGCATGCGACTTTTGAACGATCTTATATCACATTTGTATTAGATTTGCTTTTTTTTTAGGTTTTATCGAGCTTTTAACATGCCAGCCTTAACAAGCTTGGGTGTGAGGGCAGATCAATATTACTTTTGAGGTAGAGAATCCATTATTCTTTTGAGGGAGGTTTACCTTAATTCTTATATATTTATTAGGGGGGTTTGATTTGTGGAGGTTCAGAACTGGATGTTATGACCCCCATCTAATTGAGATCTAACGTTGAGAAAATGGAAAAAAATTTGAATTATTTTTTCTAGGATCTTGATATGGAAGCTGGTTTCTAGTTCACCATCCTGGTTTACATTTTAAGAAAAAACATGGAGGCTGGCTATTAGGTCAGCAACAGAGTATTTGTTTTGGAACAATTTCATGCATAATACTACGCTTCAATATTACTTTTCTGTATTTAAGTTATTGGTTATTTTCTAACTTATATCTATCCTGGTTTTACATTGTAAGAAAAAACATGTATTTCTGTAGTCTTGCACGTTTTTATGCAGGTAGAGAGACTACTTTCTACAGAGCAAAAGGCAATTGATTACCGTTCTCCTGAGGATGGAAATCTCCCTGATCACCGACCAACAAATTCATGTACGAGGTATGTGTATTTTATGCTATTTGAACTGCTACCGTTAAATATTTCATACCTTTTTTTTATATCAGAGTTGTAGGCTATCTTTCTCGAGCATTGGAGGTTGCATTCTCTTCTTTAGAAGGTTTAAACAAACAATCTTTTTTGACCGAGCTGGTATGTCCATATAATTTTGCGAAATTGCATTATTGTATCTAAATTTACTATTTTTGCAGTAGCTCCTTTTTGACATTTGATTGTTTGATGAGAGAGCTTATTTCACATCTTCTTTATGGGTGTAAAAGAACCAAGCTTGAGTAGTTTAGGTAGTGTTTAAGTTTTTCTTGTTTAAATTTGAATCTGTTTGGAGTTTGGCTGGTGTTCAAACCTGTTTGAAAAATGTGCGCTTGTGTTCTTCTTTATATAAGCTCTAAAGACATTTGTTCTATTTGAAATTATTACCTGGCATGACTTTATTTTTAATTTAGGCTTTATAGATCTGTTAATTCGTGCTCATTATTAGCGTGTATGCTCATATTTATTAGGGGTTGTTTGGTTTGCCGACATTCCCAATTATGTGATGTTATTTAAAGATGTCCGGGAGATGTTAGCTGTTTGGTTTAATGACATCTATTTAATGACATCTAAAAATTTACTTAAATGCCATCTTTGATGTTATCTAAATGCCGGTCGATTTCGACCGACATTTAGATAGCATTATGACAATCTATCGAGGAGAGGTAGGGTTCTTCGCGCGCGACTTCCTGGAGATCTCGACACCAAGCTCTCGCCGCTCGCCGAGCCCGACTCCCTCTCGCCGCTCGCCGAACTTCTAGACGCGGTCTCAGGCGAAGCATCCGGCTATCTTCCCCCAATACCCTCCTCCAGGCGTTGGACTCCATCTTGAGTTAAGGCATGTTATTTGATTTTCACGGCAGGAGCTTTCCAACCTTCGTGGCTTTATAATATTTAGCATATAGTGCATTCCTGTCTATTTTGCCTTTCTTATCAATAGAAAGGGTGAATGTACAGCATCCATTTTGCATCTCCATTTGAATAAGCTTGAAGTCATTAGCATAGGCAATATTTCAAATTTTGCAGAACAAAATATTATTCTTGAAATGTGTTTTTCAAAGTCATACAGACATAGAATCCAGTCATCAATATTCACCATAGGTTTATAACACATGCGTTTCTGAATTTTTGGTGGAATGCATAAAGAAATATGACACTTTGTAATATATTAGTGACTGTTTAGTCAGACAAGGTACGTAATAATCACTATTCTTGAAATGTTTCAATTTGTATTTAAATTTCAATTTTTTGGGGTAATCTTATCTCATGTATAACATGAATGACAACAACCAAACATCATATATCTGAATAACATTGACATCTGCTATTTAAATAACACTGAATCAAACAGCCCCTGTTATTTGAATAACATGCTATCTGAATAACATGCTACTTAATAACTTTTCAAATGTTGGTGAACCAAACATCCCCTAAGTTTAATATATACAGGCCTTAAATGAGTTGAACACGATGAACAATGCTCTTTTCGTTCCGCTCGTCAAGGAGATAAGCTCAAAATATATGTTTGAACTTAATTTTTTTTTTTTTGTTGAGCAAGTTGAACCTGTGCTTTTTATCAAGCCGAACATGAGTTGTTCATGAACAATGAGCTTATTCTACAGCCTGTTACACTGCAATTTTTTTGCGACAACCTACATTTGTTTGCGAACAGTGAGCTTTTCACGGAATAATGAACTTTTAGGGTTTGTTAAGAAAGTTTTCTGGCTATTTCATTTTCAGTAAAGATGCACCTATTTAATTTTATGCTGTTTGAGTATTAGCTTTCTAACTGAATTTTAAAGAATTATTTAAAATGGAGTTTGGCCACAGTTTCTTGCTTGTATTTCTTATAAAGTGTTTTTTAACTTTTGTGAATGCTAGTCATGGATTATCCATCCGTTTTATATAGCTATTAATACCCACGACATTCTTGGAAAATGTCCCATTTGTGAGAATAAATTGTGTATTTACTTCATTTTGATTGTGAACAGCAACTTAGGTAGTCAGATTTCTAAAATGAGTTCTTAACTTTTTCTTCTTATCCAAAACTTAATGCGGCATTTGGCGAGTACATGGTTTTGGCGAGGAGCTTCAACAACTGCTAGCTGTTTCTGTAAGCTTCATTGTCATCGTTCAATCTTCTTTTATGTAATCAAACTCCCTCACCATAATCTCAGACACTTTCTAGCACATCACCGTTCTTCTATGCTCCAAACTCCAAAGCAATATTGTGGTCTGCCAGCTGCAGTGCTCATAGAATGAACCTCTTTGCTATACATCACCCCAAGTCTTCTACGCTGTTTGATGCACCTCCTGCCTCTTCACATAGTGCTTCCTCTCGCGACATTTTTTACATCGCCAGGCAATTTATCTATTTTGGATTGTATTAGCACTGGACAGCTCTCCGTAGAACCATTTGCCACGTTCTCTTTAGGTGCTGAACTTTCTTGAGCAATAACACCACTCAAGTGACTTTGCCACCAAATGCTTCAAAATTTTCTCACTCTTTTGAAAAGAACAATATGCAGTAGAGATCTGTTCGCCTATAGTCCTTTAGGCACAACCATTATCATCCAAAGTGGCAGAGCTTCTTCTTCACAACCTTTCCTTCATCTGAACCTTTTCTTTGCTCATCGAAATTGAAGGCACACAATTGTTATTAATTTTGTGGACATTATTTTTTGCAATAGTTGACAAGGCAAGCATCACAAGTACGGCATATCTCCAAGCATCACGAGTACGAAATATCTCCTGTGTTTGACACGCTTCAACATCATTTTCAACTAGCTTGATTGGAACAAGAATTGTTGAAGTAGCCAGTGGTCGCATTGGCATCAGTCAAATCTGGAACCAATTGTCAACTAATAGAGATCTGATTTGTGTTTTTGAAGTACCAGCGACTAAGCTTGAATTTGGCGCTAAGCATAGGGACAAATATGCTTTTTTTGTAAAGTGCTAATGGGATACCAGTGAAAATGTGCATTGCTTGCATAATATGGATTGATCCTTTAGTAAGGAAACACAAAAACAGTTGTCTCGAGTCATTATCTTTCTATATTTTGTATTTATTTTCTGATTTAATAGGCACGTGCTATTGATGATTCACTGATGGAACATGAGTGAACGACCCTAGCATTCAGTCGCTATTGTCATACTGTAGACATGACAAGCGTCCCAATGTAGTTTAATAGCTAAATCCACAATCTCTGCAAGATCAAACTTTGACTGTGATACTTCGCATTTTACTGCCTGTCATTTATTTCATTCCTGTTTTGCGTTATTCTCTTGAGAATTATTGACTAGGCATATTTTTGCGTCATTTATTTCATTCCTTCTTAGCGTTATTCTCTTGAGAATTTTTGACTAGATATATAGAGGTGTTCATCTTATTAATGTAAGTGCTGCAGTAAGCCACCTCAGCTTTTTAGCCGTTTTAAACTTACAGATGGAATGTTTTATTTTAGGGTGATCGCTTGCATAAAGGGCTGTTACTTCATTGGCAGAAGTTTACATTCAACCCAAGGTACTGTTTCATTTTTTTATGTTAACTAAATTGAGCCATCTTCTTTTTTGTTTTCTAATCTCTCAGTGGAATTGACTTCTGAGGGAATCCTTCATATTGCTATACTATTCCCTTTAAGTGCCAATATATGTTGTACAATTTCTTTTTGAATTAGAGTTTGGGTACCGAATACATAAATTATATGCCTAAATATAAAATGCTTAAATAATCAAGGTTTTGCTTTCTCTTTATTTCTGAATTATTTGCAGTGGTGGCCTGCGGCTGAAGCGAGACATAACGGAATATGGAGACTTTGTCAGGCGCTTTAATGCACCAAGCATTGACGAAAAATTCGAACTATTGGGCATGTATGCATTGTACTCGACTTTTGGATAATTAGTCTTGTTACTCTGATTTTCATTATTGTTGCTGCTATTGCTTCTCTTGACCATATCGTAATGCAGTTTAAAATTTCTTACATACAAGTGAAATCTTTCATATATACATTTTTAATACCCTATGCTGTTAAAATTTCCTTTCAATATCTCTATTATTACAACTAATTTCTGCATCCCATTTAGCTATTTCCAACCATTGCAAGAACATAATAGAGATGTTAGCTCTTAAATAGCATTATTGTTTAGGTGTGTCATATGTGCTTTAATTATCACTTTTTTTCTTTTTGGCTCCAGCATGGCTAATGTTTTTATTGTTGCGCCTGAAAGTCTCGCTTCCTTGTTTGAAGGAACCCCAGGCATACAGAAAGATGGATTGAGGTACGAATCCTCCACTCAAAACTGTACTGCGCTGCTCTCTTTTTTTTTTTTTCTCTTTTTTAATTACTTTCGCCAGATTCTCTTGGTGTGAAAATTGTGTCAAATGGTTTCACATCTGACTCATATAGCTGCGTTTGGGGCAGCTTTCTGGCTGCTGCAACTTACATTAAGCTTTTTTCTGTCTGGTTTTTGCCATTTGGTGACTTGGGATAGCTGCTCTGCGTACGCGGGAAGTAGATTCTCATAAGATAGTTTTTAAGTAATTTTTAAAGTGTGGCCTAGCGACTATCCGTTTGAAAGCAATTATCGTATGATACTTGCTTTGCATATGCTGGAAACAGATTCTCAGAAAGTAGTTTTCAGGATGTGATATAAAATCCGGCTTAGCTGTATTTTGGCTGATTAGCCTATGAAAATTACTTGCAGTTATTCTGTCCCTCCACCGTCATCATTTGCTCGCCCGCCGACCATCCATTTTCCGCCAACATATGTCGGCTTTTGCCATCCACCGTTATGGCTGTGGCATTTAGATAGCGATTGTTTTTTTTTTTTTAAGGAAATTTAGCCTTCTAAGTTAAATATATAGCCGGTAGGATTTGAACTCTTAATCTGTAACGAGTTGAAGCCTAAGAATTCAACAAAAGAGCCACAACGCTCTGCAAATATTTATACAGCGACTTCTCTGTTGCAGCTTCTTAAGACAGCTGCAACTACACAAATGGAGTGTAATGTGTGACGAGTATTCCAAACCTGCATTTCCATACGATCAAAGCACGTCCGATGATGGCCAAAAATAAGCACACATCCAATGGCAGAAAAAATTTGGGATTCTGCCCTGATTGATTCTGGTTGAGATCTGCTTTGAGATTAGTCCTACATTTTCCAAAAAAAATGGTGTTTGCACTGATCTCAAAGCACATCTAACGAGTGGAAAATCGTTTCCATGAAAGGAAGATTAGCTTAAAATGTAATTTTCGTGTTCTGCAGATTTGTTCAACTCAGAGACGACTTCAGAACCGCGAAGATCGCCTCCAGAATCAGCAGCATCACAGCGGAGTAATGAATCAGACCGAAGGCTCTCTCTCCATCTCGCCTTATAAATTATATCTGCAGACTTTGCTGTCCCATAAGCAACAAAAAAGAGGAAAATCACTGACTGAGCTAATGGAAATTGCTCTCTTGTTTAAATTTTAATTTTATTTGCACTATTTGTGCTTATATTATCATAGTTAATTTGCTTGAGCAGCCCCCAAATATTTATCCTTTAACATTTCAGCAATAATCCTTCATTGCTATTTATGTGAAGCTATTTGCACTATCATTTTCTCTCAAAATAGACGGTCCTTGTTCATAATTTATTATCTCAGGTCATATATTTATTATATATTTATAATTAATTTAAATATACCTCCTAATGTCAAATATTAAATATTAATAAAATACTATTTTAATTCATAATATTACATTAAAATGGTTCTCACTGATTTTCAATATTTGCAATAAATGTTTTTTGAGTCATGCATTTAATTATCTCTGAAGCATAAATTTGATAAAAAAAATCAAATACTGATGATATTTTCAAATTCGCCATTTCATAAAGTATATTTGAGTGTATTGAATTTATAAAACGTTGAAAGATCTGAATTTATCATTTCTCCTATTTTTTTGTGGGGATATTTACGTATTTTGAACCCAAAGTTTTAAATAAAATTATTTGTATTTTTTTCTTCTCACATAAATAAAATATGTTGTAAGAAGATATGCTTTAAAATTTAAGATGTGTGATAATAATTTTTGAGTCTTAATTATTATATTTATAAATAAAATGCTAATTTTTCTCAAATTAAAAATCTTTGCAAAACCATTTAATATTTATAAATAATGAGATGAAACCATTTAATATTTAAAAATAAAAAGCTGATTTTTGGCAAATTAAAAATGCTTGCAATTATCAATAAATTCACTTTTAAAACCATAGAAGAAGCCAGGGGGCGTAAACCTCGCAAAACCCTAAAGACGGCCTGAGGAATTTATCTCCGCCGCTGTGCTCTCGAATCCGGTTGAGAAAAGAGCAGGCGCGTTCAGAGTAATCGGCGTGTGCGGATGGCGCTCTACATTCTCTTCGAGTCGGCTTCAGGCTACTCTCTCTTCCTGGCCCATGGCCTCGACGAGATCGGCCAGAGCGTGGATGCAGTCCGCGAATCAGTTCTCGATCTCAATCGCTTCGGCAAAGTCGTCAACCTCGTCTCTTTCAACCCTTTCTTCTCTGCCCTCGATGCCCTAAACCAGTGCAACGCCATATCCGAAGGTCCTTGCCTTTTGCTCTATCCGGTTTTTCCCTTTATGAAGGAGGTCTAGATGCTAACGGCTTCCGGTGCAGGTATTATGACCGATGAGTTGAGGAGTTTTTTGGAGCTCAACCTTCCTAAGGTCAAGGAAGGGAAGAAGCCCAAATTTAGCGTCGGAGTTTCTGAACCGAAGGTCGGGTCGCAGATCTTTGAGGTCACTAAGATTCCGTGTCAGAGCAACGATTTCGTGCTGGAGCTCCTACGTGGTGTCCGCCTGCACTTTGATAGGTTTATCAAAGATTTGAAGGTTTGCTCTTTTTAGGGGATGGGTGTTTGTGTTGATTTTTATTTGGGACTGGTGTACTTTAGGCTTTTTTTGTTTGAAATTATTTCGTAGCCAAACGACCTGGAGAAAGCCCAACTTGGTTTGGGACACAGCTACAGCAGGGCAAAAGTAAAATTTAATGTTAACAGGGTGGATAACATGGTTATTCAGGCAATTTTTCTTCTTGATACTCTTGACAAAGATATTAACACATTCTCAATGCGAGTGAGGTTCGTTAGCACTTTATGATGCGGTTATCTAAATTTTAGTTCTCTGTTCTTTTGGATCTTTTTTAATTGGTTTTTTTTAGGGAATGGTATTCTTGGCATTTTCCGGAACTTGTTAAAATTATCAATGATAACTATTTATATGCCAAAGTTGCAAAATTTGTGGAGGACAAATCAAATTTGTCTGAGGAGCATGTTCCACAGTTGGCTGATATTGTTGGTGACGAGGACAAAGCAAAGGAAATTGTAGAAGCAGCTAAAGCGTCCATGGGTAAAATCTTGAAAAATCTGTCAGTTTGTGTTTAGAGCTTTTGAGACATTATTCTTAGTGCTTATGTGTTTGCAGGACAGGACTTATCTCCAATTGATTTGATTAATGTCCAGCAATTTGCAGAGCGGGTAATGAATCTGTCTGAATATAGGAAGAAGTTATACGAGTACCTAGTCACAAAGATGAATGATATTGCACCAAATTTGACTTCCTTAATTGGTGAAGTTGTTGGAGCACGACTTATTTCTCATGCTGGAAGCCTCTCAAATCTTGCCAAGTGCCCAGCTTCAACTCTTCAGATACTTGGTGCTGAGAAAGCACTTTTTAGGTTGCTATTCGAACTGATTCATTCATCTCTTTTAGTTTATTCACAACTGAATAAAAGTCAAGGAAATGCTTATTTAATGTGTTGCTTTTAAAGGGTCTACTTTCATTTTGCATTTATGAATTTGATGCATAAAATTTAATCATTTTTATAAATTTTGATGGCTTGCCTATGTTTCTTTTTATAATCTTGCTCTTGTTTTTGTAGTATAAATATTATTTTTAATGAAAATTGACTTTAATTATCAAATCTCTCTGCCTATCGAAGCACAATTTTTTTTCTTAGAATGATAGATCCACTTTTCCTTGTGACCTGCTATGTTATATGGGGATGAATATTGGTCACTCATAAAGAAACTTCCCAATTAATCGAGTGTTTTAGAGATGAGGATACTAAGGTGGTTGAGTGGGTATAGTTGAAAGATTAGTTTGAGAAATGAGTTCATTTGTAGCAAGGTTGGAGTGTCTCAAATAGTACATAAGGCTAGTGATGATTGATTGGGCATACTATGACTAAACCGTTTGAGGCCTTTGTTTAAAGAATTGATTATATGAATTTTGCTCATGTTAAGAGAAGAAGAGGAAAACTGAAAAAGACATGGGAATAAACCTATAAAATCGGTCTTCTCTATTTGGAACTTTGTGAGAGGCATTTTTTTTTTTATCGTGCACAATGGAAACAAAGGATTTATGTAATCGACCTCACATAGTCGGACTACAGCTTGATGCTGTTTTTGCTGTTGTGTGGGTTCACTTTTTCCTGTAAATGATAGATTTGATTTTTCATGCACATCTTGCATTATTCATTTATAAACTTTGATGATTCAAATTTGGACTAGCTAACTGACTAAGTGATGCAACCTTGGCCTTTTAGCAACTTTGTCTCATTAAAATTTCTTCATGGATGTGTGACATGTGAGAAGAAAAGTGAATCTAACTTTTTAAAAAGATAGTTGTGTTGTTCTTTTGTTTACATCTTTTAAATACTCCTATTTATTTTATAATAATAGTTCATTAATCTAATTCAACATGTTGTCTTTTAGAGCGTTAAAAACTAAAGGAAATACCCCGAAGTATGGCTTAATCTTTCACTCGTCTTTTATTGGGCGCACTTCTGCTCGTAACAAAGGTCGAATAGCTCGTTACCTTGCAAACAAGTGTTCAATTGCATCCCGCATTGATTGCTTTTCAGGCAAGATCCTTAATAAAGATAATCTCATATTTTATAATACCTGTTCCTATAATTTGGTGGCATGTTGAATATGTAACACTTTTATTAAATATTGTCTAGAGATTAATACCAACATTTTTGGAGAAAAGCTGCGAGAACAAGTCGAAGAGAGATTGGATTTCTATGACAAGGGTGTTGCACCTCGCAAGAATGTTGATGTTATGAAAGCTGCGATGGAAACTGCATTACAAAAAACTGTGGAAGGTTGGTATTTTCTTGTTTTTTTTTTTAAATTAAATTTATTTGTTTTCATGTCAATTGTGAGTTGTCATTTGTAGTACCCGTTATTGGTAAGATGACAGTAACCATGTACTGAAATATTAAATTGTCTTGGAATGTGATAAGGGGTGAGATTTAGTTTATTTCGACTTATTTTGTATTGCCTTGATATTAAGTAGAACTAATTATAGATTGTTGAATAATGGCATCTAGATCAAATACATTTGTTTTTTATCTTGAACAACTTATTTTGCTCAAATGGATTTCAAATTTCATTTCACCAAACTGGTAATGTAAATTGACAATCGTTTACAATAAGGCTGGGATTCAATGATTTAAATAAGAAGACATTATCAACACACTAACTGAAAAAATCAACAATAGAATTTTAATCATGATACTGTTGAAAAATAAAAACTAAGCTATGAATACGATAGATTAGACATTTTAGATAGATGTTGTACTTGGGATGATTTTATCTTTGGTTGAAGAAAGTTTTGAATTCCCATTCTTATTAAGCTTTGTTGATAAAATGGCGCTGATTATTCTAGCAAATAAACGTTACAGGAATATTATTGAACTCTTCTTGAAAGCCAAAACTGATGCCTAAGGTTTTGACCTTGGCACATGGCCTCACTGAGCCAAAATTGAGGTTTACAAAATCTTTGGCTTGGAGGCTGTTTGGCAAGCTGCAAGAGTTTATTAGGATTTAAAAATTACTAAATTTGAATTTAATAAATATTGTGGCTGTTATATTTTAAAAACTGTTTGGAAAGGATTTGATAAATCCTAATAAAATTTACTATATTTTTTAGAAACATTTAAAATATTTAGGGAAAAACAGTGAATAAATACTTAAATCCAATCCTCATCTTGATTTAGTTAATCCGATATTTGAACTCATGGAGGAGTTTAAGCTGCCGTTACTTTAATGGCTAAATAAATCCAGCTTGGATAGATTTACTAATAATAAAGTCTTTAATCAAAATTAAGCACTTTAATCTGTAGTTGCAAAACAGCCCCTTCTGTAAAATTTGCTCAAGTTTAGGGGGAGAATAAAAGATTTGAGGTCTGTTTGCGTATTTATTAAAGCCCTGTAGCATGAATTTTGTTCTATTGTTTTTCAATAAAAATCAAGGTTTACATAAGTTGCAAAAGATGACATGAAACAGAGATGGGTGAGAGAAGTCTAGCAAAGAATCTGACAGGGCTTAGCAGCAGGCCAAAGATGGATGGGGAAGAACTTGGAAGTGGCGAACTTTAAGACTTACTAGCTAGGGGTGAGTAGTTGTGAAATATTGATAGTAATAGTTATGTTGTTTTTGCTTAAAAGAAGCTACATTTTTAATGCCTCAGCTTATTGATATACATAATTTCAATCCGATCTGGTAAATGCTTTGATTTGCAGGTAATCTCTGATCTCAGGGCTAACGTCTCATCCTTAAATTTGATTTAGATTGATGTGGCCTATTTCATATCCTCTAGATGGATTGATGCGTTCTCTTTTATTTTATTTTTTGTACATATGTGTATGTTTATCTTGGTAAAAAAAAAAATTGCTTACAGGCACTCTGAAACTGTCTCTTCACCGTTTAAGTTGCCTTTTAAAATAGGTGGTGAAAAGAAAGATACGGATGGGACTTCTCCAAAGAAACGAAAGAAGAATAAATCCAAAGTGGAGGTCGTCGAATTGGAGCCAATGGAAGAAGACAACAAGCCTTCTGATGAGGTGGATGGATTTACTTCTGAGCCAGGAACTGAGAAAAAGAAAAAAAAGAATAAAAAAGGCCTGGATGATGTGGCAGTGAATGAGGCAAACGGTCATTATCATGATGCCGACCAAAATGAAACTGCTAAGAAGAAAAAGAAAAACCGGGATGATGCAAATACCAATGATGTGGAAATGTCCATTGAAGGGAAGAAGAAGAAGAAGAAAAAGGGTAAACCTGAAGTAGATGAATGATTCTGGGTTTGGTGAGCGTTAATGTTTATCTGTCATCCTTAAGAATCTTTCGGCACTGCATCAGTCTTTGCAATTGATTTAAATTGTGCTTTTGCAATCAAAGGGTTAATTTGTTCTTTTCAAGTTAAATCTAGTCTTATTTTTGTGTTTGATTTCTGCAATAATTTTATCTTTTGGTCACACTGACTGGAAACCTTTATGTGAATGCTAAGTTTTCCATCTGCCCATTATATTTCTGTTATATCGTTTGAGTTTGTAGTTCAAGTATAAAGCATTTTTAAAAATAGCAAAATTTAAAGAATTTTTCTTAATTGAACTAATTAATATTCAACCTCAAGTTGGAGCTAACTTAAGCTCTGCTTGATACAAATTCTTGGTGTAATAACTAATGAATTATAATTTGGGGTGCAAAAGCTGTTCATCTAGACCTGACACCATTGGGTGGCAGTCTAATGAGCTTGCTGTGCCTAATATTTTAATAGGAGGGCAGTTTTAGTAGGGTTGTAAATGAAAGCTTCAATTTCTTAAATGATGAAGGTTCTAAGTTTGTCAGCCTATTATTCACACTTTATAAGTTTCATTTTTTAAGGTTATTTTTCTTTGTAAAACTCGATATCTAATACCTTTTAAACTCATATCATGGATGATAATGCTGCGTAGTCCTGTCAAAGCAGGTCAAATGTTTGCATTTGGGTTCAAGCCAAAGTTGACTTGATCTGAAATGCACCTACCCTAACTCGAGCTTGTATGCTAAACTGTCAGCAGGACATGTATCCGACCATCTCTCAACATGTCTTAATCTGAACCTGCCCCCTGTGACCTGGAATAGTGGTCAAATTAGTTGAATTCGTGTTTTTTGGGTAGAACTAAACATGACCAGAATATATAAATAGGTTTATTTTCTGAATCATAATCTGACTTAATCTTTATGCTGGTCAACTCAAACTTGCTCTTAAATAAATATTTATGATAATGATTCAATTTTAAAATATATAAATTTATGAGGCGAGAGAGAAATTAAGTGAAGAGCTAAGTGACAATGGGGCATGAAGAGCCAAGTGACAATGTACTAGAGGCCAGGTAAAAAGTCTATCAATTGTGTACCTGCGCATGCTCGCCGCAGCATTTTTTTAAAAAAGAACCCCACAATACTAATGAGGGCAGGCCGAGCCGAAGAGCAAGCATGGCGGAGTGCGGTCACACCATGAGTTCAGCACTGGGATCGAGTCATGTTGCAATGCATTGAGGGTTAGCACAATTGCAGTACAAACACGGGCATGGGCACAGCTAAATCGCTACTTCAAGCTTATAAATGTACAATGTGTGAAAAGTAACTCAGGAAAGATGGATAATAATAATACTAATCCAAATAAAAAAAGGTTTGAGATAGAAAAGCAAGACATGGATTGGAATAAGTTAATGGTTCAAACGAAGAAACTCATAACATAAAGAAGGGCATACCAATGCATCAACCAACAAAATGCAGCAAGACATGAAAAAATAAAACCAAAAACCCAAATATAGATCTTTTTTAATTTTCTTTTATGAGGTGGGAGGATTTAGTTGGTCAGCTCCATAATGGCAGTAACAATATCCCCGTCGGCAGCTTTGAGTGCCTTGACAGCTCTTCCCCTGGAAACGCCGGCCTGAGTCATCACCAACTCAATGTCTTTCGGCTCCACGCCTGTTTCGTCGACCTCTTCATCATCCTGAGCAATGGCTGATGTCTCTGGCTTGCTCATCATGTGGCTCAGATCGGGCGCCTTAAACTGTTCTGCAGCCTGCGTCTGCAGCTGAGAGCTCAGATCTTCGATCTTCGCTTCCCCGAATATTACGTAAGTATCCGAGTTCGGGCTCTTGAATACGTCCGGCTTCGAAATGACGAAGAGTATCTAGAGAGGGGACGAGGAGTATTTATAAAGACAAGTGTGGTGTATATATATATATATATATATATATATGATGTGACAAAAGGATGAGCTCGCATACATTCTTGCTCTTCTTTACTGTGACACGGCTAACACCTGTAATCGGCTTCATTCCGAGCTTCAGCATTGCCTTTCTGCTTTTCTTTTCACCTCTGCTCTGCTTAGACCTACCACTTGCATCTCCTACTTGGCCTGCATTCATATTGAAAGAGAAACAGGGTGTTTAAAACGGCAATCTTACATAAGATTTCACAAACAAAATTCATATACAAAAACATGTGTTACTGATTCCCAGATAATTTATGAATTAGCTCAAGCTCGTAGCTATTTGAACAGCCCCAATTATTGGTGCCATAATCCTCTGACTAATATAATTCTTTCCAAAAACGAACTCTATATTAGAAAAGAAATTAATGTATATTTAGATAAGATATAAAAGTATTTAATAATTTAAATATAAATTAGAAGTTATTTAGTTTAGGGGTGTACTGTTTAAAGTAAATGATATCCCGGTTCAAGATAATTAACATATAAAAATTTTGAGCGGAAAAAAAATATGTAAAATATTTACGTATTTTGGAACCTTAAAGTTGTGATCCGTTTTAATGTTTGTTTGAGTGAGAGAAGAATGAACCAAAAGAAACTCTAACAATATAAAAGCAAAATAAAAATGCTTCACTTACACCGTATACACAATTATATCCACCACCAGTCATAATTTTTTTTTATACATTGGTCGAAGCAAAAAGTGAATTGCATCAATCATATATTTACACAGGATTGACATATAATCCTCATTTTAATGTGTATAAGATGATGTAAATATAGCAAAGTTCAAAACAAAAACCCTAGAAGATGATCGTGGCCAATGACCAATGGCCAACGTGATTGTCTGCCATGAAAGCTTCGTAACTAGTGGAGCATAAACGTAGTGTGGTTGCTGCTGTTATTTATTTTACTTTACATATGTCAAATTTTAACATAGATATTACCTCAACAATCACCAATCAAATGTGCCACAGGAGCTTAGGCAACAACAAAGGTTTGGGATGAATTCTTCATAAACTCGAATGTTGCTATAAATAAATTTTGAGCACACCCTAAGAAGCGCCCAACCCAAAAATAATTCATTTCAAAACAGTAGGTTAATACTTTATGCAATGCAAAATTCCAGCATAGAAAAGTGATCAGCTGTTAACATGAGAACAGAGCTGTCAACCGATCTTTCAGTTTCAATAAGATACAGTTTTCAAGATGGTCTTCTTCACGTTGATCTTTGAGTTGGTCACAATTCTCTGGTCAGTTTTTAGAAGTTGCATTTTAATTAATTCCTATATTAAAAGTAAAACGGATCATACAACAATTCTGACAATTTCCCAAAAATAAACAAAGAAAACGACAATCATATGATAATTTGGCAGAACAGTAAAAAATGTAAACTAACAAATTCAAGACTGATTTAGTTCAAAAATGATGAAGTGGTAGCTTCAGTTTATGCTTAATAAAAAAGTATTCTACATTTACCTTCTACATCATCATCATCTTTATCATCATCCTCATCCTCATCATCATCCTCATCATCATCCTCAACAACAGGCTCATCAGGCTGTAGAAACCAGCAATTGAGAAATTACATTGGTAATTCTGTATTTATAAAAGTAGTGGAAAAAAAGTGTCTCAAAAAGATAACCAAATTGATAAACATGTAACATTTCATTAATCCAATTGCACTACAAATATAAATTTCAATTTCAAACTTCCTCCAGGGTCTGCACACGCTAGTAGAAGTGATAAACAATATGCACTAAACTCACCGAGCATTGTTTAAACCATTAAACAAAATAGATATCGCCATATCAATCATTGGATATGGAACATACGTTTGGCAATCTTAGTGTAATTATTTAGTAATTATATTATTCCACGCAATCAAGTTTATTCGATACAGATCATAATCATCTCCATCACAATCATTGGATACATGACTTCAACAAAAATAAAGTTGTAACAAAGTTAAAACTTGAAACTGTTCATCAAAGCAGAAAGAATAGGGATTCATAGAGACAAGGTCAGCAAAACCACTTATTTTAAAAAAAAATGCTATGTTTACACAAGAATATACACCAAAAAATATTCAGGATCAATAAAAAATTTTCTTTTTTTTTTATCTTTGCATATAGGCCCCACAAAAAAATGTATTCAATAAATAATCTACTAACACGTTGGATTGACACATCATTTATATATTTTGATATATACTAATGTGTAAATGTACCAATACTCTATTTTTAAATACCAAGTCAGAGATAAATTAAATTAAGTTGAATACACACGCTTTTCATTTCTAGTGTCTCTCCTCTAGACGATGATAGCTTCATCAATCACAAGTACACCACAATCACGAAGAAACTTGAAGTCATAAAGCCATAAGCCAGGGAAAACCATTGATCCCATCCAAAATCAAAGCGAATCTCAGGTTCTTGACCCCAGTCAAAGTCGACCACTCTTGTTGACGTATTGTTAGAAATCTGTCTTAGCCTAGAAGAAAACATCCAGCTCTCCACAAAAATTCATTGTATTCTTTATTGAATAAAAAAGAAAAATCAAATATAATTCTTTATCTTCTAACAATTTCATAAATTTATCTCAAATGCATTCCAATCATAGCATAAATAAAAGGTTGATAATATTTTCAACAAAATTTACCTCACATTTTCTTGATAATGGAATTTATTAATACTCCACAACAAAATAATAATATTATCGAGAGGGAAATTAGACATGTCCTAGAGGAATCCCAAGTATAAAAATGAATCTTTCACAGATAACAGATGCAATGGTGGTTGCCTAAACAAAATCAAAAGGATAGCGTGTGGGAATACAAAATAGGTTCCAACCATGCTTACCCGAATGCCGCAACTCAATTTGTTTGAGTCAAATGCCTAGTCATGCTCCCACTGACTAGCACCACAAATACACCAACAGTGCAGAAAATACTATTTATCGATCTTTCATAAATTTATTACATTTTTATATTATATATTTATATGTTTATCCATGAGTATTGCACTAAAAACATCCTCCCTGCATTACCCTCCCTTCCCCTCCTAACACTTTTGGGGAGCGATGGCCCATCCCTTGGAAAAGGAAGATGCCCATTTGTAGGCAAGAGCACCATTCTTACTTTTATATATTATATTGGAATAATTTTATATATTAATAATTATATTTTATTTCATTTTAATAATAATTTATATTTTTTTATTTGTTTTTGTATATATATTTATATAATTATTTATTTTTGTATATATAATTTATACATTAATAATCATATATTAATAATTATATTTGGTAGTCTTCATAATGCCTTGGAATCTAAAAAATACAAAAAATTATACTTTGGACAACAAAATTTAATATTTATAGTGATCACATCTCACTACTTAGTCCCTGATCTAATATATTATTCCTCTTCCCCTTAAAATAATATCCTTCCTACAAATATGCAACCTGAGTTTTTTTAGTCCGCACCATCTTCCTTTCATAATAACATTGCAGATGTCTTACCACATATTATAGGTATATTACCCTTAAAAAACACTAAAATCCAGTCTAATTTATCCCCTCTTCAATTGTGCCATAATTCAGCCACTCAGTTCAAGCACCTATAATTCAACACGCTTCCATTCAAATGAATTTCCAAATATCAAAACTAAGCTTATTAACTCCCAAAAAAATGAGTGTGGTCTATGTACACATCCATCAATCTCAAAGTAAAACAGCAAAAAGTATGAATTAATCTCAATGATTCAAAAAATATTTTGTTACTATCCAACAGAAAAAGATTAAAAATGCAACTCCCAACAAAACAAGACAGCAAATAACTTTTTAAGAACAACAATCATGTACAAAATTATTGAAACCCTCTAATTTATAACTGACATTCTTCAAATCCAATCCAATCTCTTCAAATCAAAACCTAAGAACTACCAAGGGGGAGATTTTGATCCATCATTCAAGGTACAAATGAGAAGGTTGAACTCTTCAAAGCTAATAGCCCCAAACAGAGAAATGAACCAGCCTTGACTATAAAAACAACATCAAAAAGAAAATGTATGATCCTAACTGGAATATAAGGATACTGGAGAAAATGAAAGCCCTGTAACAAGAAAAGACACTTGCGAAGTTGTTAGGGAGTTAATGTATTTTCACAATCAATAGTGTTCAACCAAGCTATTGGTACATATAAAGTGAGATTAACAACTTAAAGGTACAGCCAAGCATGTAGTACTGGTTAAGAAAAAGACAATGTGCATGTTGCTAAATTAAACTCAGTTCAAATTTTACCTTTTTTATGAAAACCTGGATCAAAATCTTCATCAAAGAAACAAAGAACATCATCAGAAATGGCATGCTAAAAGAAATTTATACAAAATCGCCCAGGCAGCAACTGCTCACATCCAAGGCAGAGGTCGGACCTCAGAAAGCGGGCCCCAGCTAGGAGAGAAAGCCAGGAATCCAATTTTGGAAATAAAAATGAAGACACTTTTGAAAGTTATAGAAGCGCTTTATTAAGACAATCATTTATGATTTGATTTACCCAAATCAGCACCACTACAGAGGATCAGGGATACAAATAGGATGAGATAAAAAATAAATTAGAAGAGAAAGAAAGTATATATCCTTAACCTCTAAAAGAAATTGGAAAGCTAAGATGTTGACAAGTTAGAGCTCCTCTAACACAGTAAACCAACAATGATATTGCAACAAAATCTAGAAAAGCATAGTTACTTGAACAGGAAAAAAGCAATTGTCATTTGAAGGGGAGAAGAAGTCAAATACAGAGCTATTGCAAAAAGAATTTGCAATCTCATTAAGATTCAAAAATTTTATGAAAGATATAAATAAGCAGTTTTCAGTAATCCCATGATGCTGTTAACAATACAAAGAAAGAAAGCTTTATTGAAATCAAAGTCAATAAAGGAATTAATTATTTACCTCATATCTCTAATAAAGATCAAATAATTAATATGCTCTAACAAAAGATCTAAGTATGATTAAAGTTCGATAAACAAAAAAAAAATTCTATCCACTAATATGGGAATCAATCTATAGAATTTAGATCCGACATATGAATCACCGTCTCATGAATTAAATACAAGCACTTTGTAAATTATGAAAAAATACCGCCATCTCAATTGTTTGATATGGAGCACACAAATAGCCAACTTGTACTTATTTTCTTTGAAAGACTTTTGTAATTGTACTTTTCCATGCTTAATCAATGAAAATCTCCTATAAATTGTATTAGTTTTGTTTATGATTGGAATAAGAGCACAACAAATTCTCATATATCCCTTCATTTTTTTTCTAGAATGGTTTATCAAGCAGAAAATAAACCAGCAATGCAAAAAAGTGTTTGGTATTAATCGAAATCAAGATTAGTCATGATATCAAAATCACAAAAGATGCACTCACCACTGCACAAGTCAATACAATTGAGATACAAAGTAATCTAAAAGATAAATAATGGAATGTAGCGCTTCTCATTTTTTCATTGTATTTGCCAGAATAAGTTTAATAAATAAATACAATATAATACAAAGTTATGCGCTCACAATCAGTATTTCCAAAGCAAACTCTCAGTCAAGGAAAAACATACATCTAAAACGTTTTCAAAAACTTATCTAAAAGGAATAACAATTATTTTTTAATGCTGACCTAAAAAGAATGTTAATTATTTTTATATAGTATCATATTTTAATTTTACAATAACCATAGTCATCAGCCCATAGCTCGTTAAGATAGATTTGATAAAAATACTCCTTGGAAAAAAATATATATAATGAAAATCTTAATACAGAAGTGGCGTAAACATCAAACATTCCTTTAAAAAAGTTCAATGCCATAAAAAATTTATTCGTTATAAATTTTTAGGTCAGATATCATGGATTTATGGATAAAAGAAACAGCCTTTAAACTTTCATTACTATAATTTAAATTCGTAAAACAATCAAAATGACAATAAAAAAGAATTTATTAAATTATTATAATGCGTGAACCTCTGAATACTTCATCAGTTAATATAATGTCATTTCATAAAATTTATAGTGAACTATACAAATACTTAACCATTTCAAACATGTGCCTTCACTAATAATTGTCCGATCATTAGCATTCTTTTTCATTGGGATAGATTGAATCAGTTAAAATGAATTTTTAATCATAAATGATCAAAAAATGTTAAGGGAATAAAACTGGAACAAATCTCTTTTAAAAAAAATGCATAATTATGATCATTGCAAGTATCAAACCCGGGGCCAAGTGATGAAACAGAGATGGCAACACCAACGAGCCGTGGAACTTTTTCAACAAATAATATTTGACTCAAATCAAATTCAAGCTGGCTCGAACTTAAACTTTTTTGAGTCAAAATTGACACGACACGAACTCGATTTAAGTTCAAGTCGAACTCAACTCGAAATATTTGAGTTCGAGTCTACCCTGACTCAACCAAACTCTAATTGAATCCAGCCCTAACATGTTAAGGCCATAAAATTTATAAGCTGCAGAATTTAATTTCAGCATGAAAAAGAGAAACTAAATCCTAGAGCCTCTAGATTAGAAAACTTATTGGCCATAAGAACTAAATGAAACAATCATTGGCATTAGCAAATCTAGCAAGAAAAACATACTATTTTGCTGTATTAAACGCTCAATCCACAGCTAATCCTAGTTTAAAACTAAAAAGCAGCCCATCTGCAGCCGAAGGTAACAGAATGAGCATATATGCCCATAGTATTAGGTACCTGGAGAAATTAAGCTCAGGATGTCTTAAGCAAAAATTGCTCAGAAGGAATTTCAGCCATTGGATATGTTTTGAAATGATCATTCGTCTTAAATCATATATATAATGGCTAGAAACATCCAGAACATTTGTTCCAGCACTGAGCAAGTTTTCCAAAGCAATCAACTGCGAAACTGCAGTTTCTCTTCTTTTACAAACTGTTATTTTAGTATTTGGTAGAATTATTTCTTTCGCTGCTAGGTCCTTCCAAAGGAAAACCAACATTTTTATAATTTACTCACTAATCTTGAAACTAAACAACGCCAATTTTAAAATTCAAAGACAAACCGGAGCGAGAAGCAGAAAATTACAAGCTTAGATCCATGGTAACTAAAGCAAGAACCGGATAGAAACCGAAGAAAAAATAGAGGATAGTACAGTTAGCAATGAACAAATATACAACAATTTGGACTGAATAATTGAAAGGCAAAAACAGTACGTTGAGTTTTTGCTGCTCTAAATGAGCGGCGAGGAGCTCCTCCTGAGTTTGGGCACTCATGGCGATGAGTCGGCGCGGCTGTTTCGGAGAAGGCAGACCTTGAGAAACCCTAAAGTATGCTCGAGATGATAATTGATAACAGCTTAAAACATAAAAGAAATAAATAATATGCTTAGAAAACAATCCTAGATTCTTGCTATTTTGGTACCATTTATCTTAAGAAATTGCATATCTATTCTGTTTTTTTTTGTTTTTTTGCATGTTTACCCTTTGTAATTTCCGATACTTCATTTGCATGCCACCAAAAATTTAATCACATATTTAAATAATATATAATTTTAAATATTTATGAAATTAGCATCTTATTATAACGTTTATTTTTGAATCACATCTAATTATAACAATAATATTACTTTAAATAATGTGCTAAATAGGGTATGCATATTTTACAATTTTAAGTCTTAATATAAGAAATTTTATTTAAATCCAATAAATAACTTAGTATATTCTCTTAAATAATTAAAATAAAAACTATTTAAATTAAATATTTAATTGTATTAATTTTTTTAAGATTTATAATAATATATTAATCAAAAGTGACTTTATTTCTTTTTAAACTATTAAAGTGTAATTAAGTATCATAAGACTTTTTCTCTTTGTTGTTGATAAATCATTAAATTTAGATTTTTATATTATATTTTAGTGAGGCATTGATGCTTGCTAATTAGTAAAGATAAAAGTAACATGATTGAATCTCAATTTCTTATTTAGAATGACAACTTAATGCATATAAGTCGAAATTAAATCAAAATCTCATTGATATGATGTTCTATAATATATCAAAATAATTTACAAGTATACACTTAATATATTATAAAGTTATTAATATAGGGTTTAAGGTTATTATAGTTGCCTATCCCCATGTAAGAGTCGATACCACATCAACAAATTTGATCCTATATGCTATCATCTGCAAAATAGTATTGATGCATGTAAGCATAGTAAAAGCAAGCAAACAATATTCTCATTTCCAAATAACAAAATTTACAACCATAGTCATTAAGTTTAACAGTACATCGAAATAAATAATTAAGCAATAACAACGTATAGATTCTCATTTATGGTGGCTTTTCTCAAGCTCTCTTCTTGAATGGTCTGAGCCGCTCCTAGTGCTCCCAAGCTTGACACATAATAGGTGCCATGAAATCGAATATTGTTGGAGTTATCTAAGTACTTTAATAAAAAAGTGATTTATAATACTGGTTTATAGCATAAATGAATTAAATACAAAAATAAAATATGCAAAAAATGATTGTTTGCATTTTAAAAATTTGTAGTCAAATGATGAAAGTAATTTCTCATTGTATTACCCATTATAATATTTAAGGTAATTCTCGGAATGAATTGATTAAGCATGATACGATAATTGAACTATTGAAAGAAAAAGGTTCAATTTATATGGGGATAGAAATATATTTCTTTTATTGATTACAATAGTGTTCTTTTGTATTTGTTAATAGAAATGGAAACATCATTTATAGCAATTTTGTTGGATCATGTAAATTTGATAGGAAATTATAAGATGTCATTGTAGCATGTGAATTTCCTAAATTTTTTCTTATAGTTATTCATGATTTGTCACCAAATGTGAAATTAAATCAACTATTTATTTGATGCTGAATACCTCTTCCAAATTCTAAAGTACTGTATCAAATGGTCCCTAAAAAATTACAAGAATTAATGAGTAGCTAGATGAAATATATAATATATGTTTTATTCATCACATTATTTCACCATGTGGAGTACTCGTATTATTTATTAAAAAGAAAAATGAGTCTATGTATATGTGTATAGATTGGAAAGAATTAAGTAAGATTATTACAAAGAATAAATATCACTACCAAATATTTAAGAATTATTTGATCAATTGTTAGAAATCATAGGTCTAAATATCATAATTAAGAATTAAAGATGAGCATACACAAATTTTTGTATTTCGTATTAGTTATGATCATTTTGAATTTCTAGTAATGCTCTTTGGGTTAATAAATGCACCATTTGTGTTTATGGACTTAATGCACCATATCTTAAGACCTTACTTAGATTGGTGTGTTATAGTTTTTATAGATAACATCATTACATATTTTAAGAGCAAAGAAGATCATGCTCATCATTTGAGAACTATTCTAAAAAAAATTTAAGAGAAAATTGTACGATAAATATATAAAATATGAGTTGGTTAGATTATATTTCATTTTTGGGTCAAGTCATTAGTGATGATCTATTTCTAGTAGATCCTATTAAGATTAGTGTTGTTCGCATTTGGCTGCAACCATCATCATTATCAAAAGTCCAAAGTTTATTGGGTTTGATAAGTTATTAGAGTAAGTTTTAAAAAAGGTTTCTCATATAGCTATAATGTTAACAATATTAATACAAAACAATGTCTACTTGTTTGGTATCAAAAGTGTGAGTTAGCGTTTTAGTAGTTAAAGGATTGTTTGATCTCAATTCCTTTTTCATCGCTTCTAGTCAAAGGAAAATAATACTAGTTGTTTAGCTATAGTTCTTCGTATGGTTTAGGATGCATGCTTATGCAAAATGTGTGAATTATAGATTGTGCATGATAGTTTAAACCTCATAAGAAAAATTATTTTGTTCACGCTTTAGAATTAGCTGAAATTATCTTGATTCTCAAATTATGGAGATAATATTTATATGGAGTGAAGTACATAACTTTTGTTGATCATCGATGCTTAAGATATATTTTTACTCATAAAAAAATTAAGTTTTGAGGCAAATGCAGCTGCTTGAATTTATAAAAAATTATGATTTAAGTATTCAGCATCATTTTGGGAGAGCGAACATAGTAGTTGATGCTTTTAATAGAAAATCTTCTAGCAATATTTATTCATTAACCTCAGCTAATTCATTAAATTTTGAAATGGAAATGTTAGAGTTGGAACCATTCCTCAAAGGTTCATTGAAATAATTTTGAACAATTTCTCTTGAAAATACTTTGCTAGATTCGAGCAAATTAACTTAAGTAAAAGATGTTGAATATGAATCATCGATTGTTTCAATACTCTTTGATTAGATGCAAATGCTATTGTTTATCAAAGTAACAGACTTTTGGTACCAAAGAATATAGTTCTCATAATATGTATTCTTATTGAAGCCCATAATGCCAAATACACTATTCATCAGATGGAAACAATATGCATCAAGAATTAAAAGCTCTATTTTAATGGCTTGGATTGAAAAGAGACGTTAAAAAATTTGTTGTGAGATGTGATGATTATAATTTGATCAAAGCAGAATATCAAATTTTATATAAATGTGTAAATTTAAAATTTTCAATTTATTAATTTGTGATATGGTATATAATAGACTTTTCAACTTAAAAATAATATTATCATTGGCATTATAATTTGAGTAAATACTAAGATCAATAATTTTGGGGGTCATACTTAAAATAATATGTATAGTTTATATTTGAAAATTAAATTCCACCGTCCTCGATCAAAAAGTAATAAATTCAGAGCTATATTTTATTCTTAATTAACTTTTGAAAGTATGAAAAAATATCTCTTATTTTTAACAACTTGAAAAATTAATTACAGATAATCTGGCGTTCAAAATTTGACGAAAATTTTTGTGTATCCTTATTTTATTATCATGAATCTAATGACACCAAAAATTTTGAATTTGAATTTATATTTTTTTTTCCTAATTTTTTGTATTTAAGAAATTTAAAATTTAATGCATAAATATCTGTTAGTCGGATTGCCTCTAAACTTGGGCATTACGATCACAATAATATTATTTTTTCAATAGTATATTTAGTTCAGCCTAATTTTGAACTTGTCCGAGATCCTAATTTTATATAATCGAGTCAGTAATTTGTCTTAATTTATTTACTAAAAATTTGGAGTCACACACACATATGAAGACAAGAATATTTAAACGCGAAGAGATCTCAAGGGAATTTTGTATGGAGAACACGAGATGAGTGAGGGGAAAATTAAGAAGATGAGCTAGCGAAAGAATATCATTAAATTTTATTCCAAGGTTTTCTTCGCAAGTTGTTAAACATAATCTAATATTAGTTTTATGGACCCTCAAGTGCAACTCAAGGAGGTGCACCAATGTGGGGTGTGTCTAGACATACACAATAATGTGTGTGCAATCAAGTAGAAATTTAGAATGACAGCAGAGCCTTAGCTTGTTTTGAAGTGATTTTAAATAAGTCACAAATCATTTGAAGGCTTTAGAGTGATATTGGATGTATTACAAATAAATTTGAGGTGAAATGAGATGAGAAGGGGCTCTGAAAGTAAAGTTGATTTTTAGTTGGGCACTTGGGCTCGTCCAAGTGCCCATTGGGGTCATATAGATACCCAAAGTGCTCGTTTGAACTTTCTAGGCTAAGGGGCTAGCACTTAGTCGTACAACGCACCAAGAAAAACATAAATAACTTCAGAAACATGCCTAAGCATTAAATAATGTTTAAAATATGATTTTAAGGTTCTTTTGGATAGGTTGGGTGGTGTGGGGCTATAAATACCCACGTGTATTTATGGTTTATGTAGGGTTTTGAGTGTCATGGTGTATGAGGGTTGTAATGATCTATGGGAAACATTATGATGTGAGAGAACTTCAAGGCAAAAGAGAGAAATATTTGATACCTTCTTCCTCACAATTCTATAATGGATGTTCTTCATGGTGTGACTCCATGGTTTTTTTTCCCTGACTTGAGATTTTTTATATAAATCTATGTGTGCTTCTTGGAAGCAATGTAAGAAAAATGAAGTTTAAAATTGAAAAGTTCAAATAACACAAATATTGCATTTTTGGTGATGCATATTGAAGATCTATTGCATCGAAGTTGTGTTTATCATTAAGTGGCATGTAGAAAAAGCTAAAAGCAATGAGGGATCCTCAATAGAATAAACCTACGATTGATTTGATTGTACCTAACATTATATTTTGCATTTAACATGAGGAATGAGAGAACCACCATTGATCTAATGACTACCTTGATAAGGATGTATGAGAAACCATCAATGTGAAATAAGGTGTTCTTAGTGAAATAATTGTTCAACATGTAGACAGTGGATTGTGACTCCGCGATGGAGCATGTGAAAACGTCAACACAATCGCAAGTCAACTAATCTCGGTGGACTTCAAATTCAATGATGAGGTCCAAGTGCTATTATTAGTCTCCATTGCTAGAGAGCTCAAATGGTTTGATAATGGTGGTTAGCAACTCATCGGGGACTGCAACCTTGAAATTTGACATTGTGGTTGGGTTGATTTTGAATGAGAAAGTGGTGAGAAGATCTAGTGATGATGTGTCAACCTCCGCCTTGAATGTTAAAAATAAATGGATAAGCTGGGAGTAAGACTCTAAGTTGAGTTAGGGAGAAGTCAGTGAGCTGAGTCAAATGCTGGAACTATGGTAAAGAAGGACATCTCAAGATAGCTTGCGTAAGGCCAAGGCAAACCAAATGAGCAAATTGGGAGAGAGGCGATGTAGCCAATATGATAACAATAACGATTATTGAGGAAGTATTGATATTGTCCATAGAAAATATGACATCTTGGGTTATGATGCAAAGACATTGTGCCTTCCAACACTTATCAAGGCAACACTTAAAAACTACACAACAGGAAAGCTGGACTACAAGAGTATGAGAGATTACATTGCATGCAGCATTAAGGAGCGAGGAGACATATGCTAGACTACCAAACTGGTTAATGTAGTAGTTGTAGGATGTCTAGCATATTCCAAGCCTAAAGAGGAACTTGATCTTTGTTAGTTAGCTAGCATGAGCTGAGTACATAATCACTTTCATAGAGAACTCTTGTAGTGTGACAAAAGGTGTGATGGTGATTGTATAACGGAGCAAAGATGGGTGTAATGTGTTCAACTCCAATAGCGGGGCTGGTTAGTCGAGCACAAAGGCCAAAGGGGAGACAAAATCTACCCTCTCTAAGTAAATCATGAATATGCAATAGAGGTGATTCATATTTTTTTCTTTATAAAGAGTCCATTGATTAGAAAGCAATTTAAAATGAGCCTCAAGTAAGGAAATTAAGCCTCAAGCACTAAGGGTTGAGGCTATTAAGTTCTAGGTTAAGGAGTGCTCAAAGAAAGTGTGAGAAAGTTAAGGGTGGCCAGCTGCAACCATCAATGCAAAGTCTAGTAGGGGACTTGAAATATTATCTTACTAGAAAGAAGACTACTCTTCAAAAAATGTGGGTGAAACTAGAAGCATACAACGCAAGGCGACAAGTGCGTGAGAGGTTCATGAAATAGCGAGTAATTGAGTAAGAGGTATTTGTTATGGTAATGAGGCTTGGGATGTGATAGGAGTGGTGTTAAGCCACACTATGCCTCCAAGGACAATGAAGAAAGCATTATCAAGGATTGGAAAAGAGATAGCAAAGATTAATCTTACACTCAATTTTCATGTCGAAGAATGTTGAGATTGTAGAGCCTTTAGTGGATCCTAATGTGGCGGCCGCCCCTTAATCATCTGGATTAAGAGGTGGTCGTCAACGGGCAAACCTTCACTTAGCATTTAGATTAAAGAATAAACCTTATTAATCAAATGTCAAGGGAAGATATGCCATAATATGAAGAGAGCAAAGGAGACAATCACATAATGAGCATACTATAATATATCAGAGTGCGGAAGAAAGATAAGTAATAACATCCATACAATACAGATAAGAACTATACAACTCAGAATATATAAGCATAAAAAGAAAAGTAGTTTAAATCCTATATTATTACAAAACAACATTAAAAGTTTAAGCAGAAAGTAAGGTCACTCCATCCTCACAAATTAAAAGAAATAACTAAGAGTCTTCTCCTGCACGCTCCTCCTCCTGAACCAAATCTTCAGAAGGTTCCACAATATCGAAAAGCTCATAATCTACTATTATCAATTTCACAATGATAGGGCCCCAGCCAACAAAAGAAAAATCTAGTTAGATAAAATATCTAATACATTTTAGGCTGCAAATTATTAACTTTAATGATATCACAACATCTAAGCAAAGTAGGAGCAGTAAAGTATAAAAGAAAGTGATAAAGTTATAATTAACTTAATTATAACTCAAACAAAGTGTGAGGTAAGCACATATCTCAACTCAAGCTGTAGAAAAGGGTTAAATGACAAATAATAAAATCTACTAAGTACAAGGAAGTTCTTAAGTAATATGATTAATTTAATACATGCTGATTTACAATATAAAATTAAAGTATTGTGCTGAAAGTAAAGTTCTAACATCATAATATGCCATCAAGTGAAAACAAGCTGCTAAAAAGTACAATATACATGAAAAACTATAAGTACTAAAGAAGCTGCTGTATATAACCAAAATGTTGTATAAAGAAGAAATATACTGAAAATGCTGTAAATAAGAGGTATGCTGAAAATGTAAAGTAAAATAGTCTAATTTATATGAACATATTCTTACTTAGTCCTGCTAAAAAGTAAAGTAAAAGCCTGTTAAAAGAATCCATCTACAAATATCTAGGAGAAACATCACAGATTCAAAATCACTTATTTCCAATTAGTTCAATCTAATAATCTAGGAGAAACATCCCAGATTAAAGTAATGCCACAAAATACCTGCTGAGTATCTAGGAGAAACATCCTAGAGCAAAAGTAAAGTGTCATCTGAGTACCTAAGAGAAATATCCTAGTGCAAAAGTAAAGTATCATTGTCTAGGCAGACTAAGTAAAGCATAGAACACTATAAATTATATAAGTCATGTCTTTAAATTCTTTCTTTCAATTATGAATATGCCTTATGAATAAATCAAATTTAACATAGAAATATACTATGTTCCATATAATGTGTCAATGTATAAAGTCCAAAATAAGGAAAGTAAAGTATACAAATCAAGGTATTAAAATAATACTAAACAAACTTTGTGATATCATTTTGTTTTCTAATTTAGTTGTTCTATCTAATCTGAACTTATACAAGTTTAGGATCTCCAACATCCAGCTATCGAGTATAAATCCAAAATATCAGTCCTATAAGTTAAAAGAAATTAGAACTAATCAAGTTCTAACATATACTAATTGCATGATGCTTATTTAAGTTAAATAAATAAATCAAATGTCTTAATTGATGATTTTATGAATCCCAAGCCAATCTTGATTAATATAAGTCAAAATTGGGGGATTAAGTTATTAAAATTCAAGTATTGGATTTTAACTTCTTAATCCAATAGCTTCTAATCTTAATAGTATAAAGTTAAACCCAAATTCTCATGAGCTATAATTAAGGTTATCTTATTAAGCAAAATCAAGCTTTAATAAGATGAACATCTAATCTTAAATCTAAAGTGTTAATATAAAATAATCATAAATAAAAGATGAAATTCTAGAAAACTATAAAACTAAGGTTTCATTTATTAAGTACTCATTTACTTAATAGATAAACTCTAACATAAATTTTTAAGCTAGATCGTAAGGAAATAAGATCCTAAAGGTTTGAAGTAAAGTCCTAAGGAGAATATTTAAGTCTTAATCTTAATCTTACTTGATTATTATTATGATATAATTAACTTATGGAAGGCATAAGATGAACTAATTTTACCTTATGAGGCTTAAATTAGGACTTAGGGTAATTTAAAGAATTTTTAGGATATTTTTTTAACATATCATTTTAGTGAGTTTAAACATTCTATAATGATTCCAAATAAATTCTAATACTTATTTTAAAGATTTAATTATAAATCTAAGGTTTAAGAATGCTTAAACCTAAATTTGGGTAAAATGACCATTTTGCCCCTACTTAAAGGTCTAAAATTCAACATTATGAATTAGGGCTAAAATCTAAAATTTATTAAAGTAGAATGATTACTTACTGTCTAATATGAGTTTAGACAGTTATTACATCTATTTTAGATAAGTATTAAACATTATAAGGTCAAATTAAGGAATTTGACTTATAAGGGAAAATTAATAATTTGACCTAATAAAACCTAAATTTTCTATCAGTTTATTGAAGATTATTATCCAAGGTTTCCATAGAGCCTAAAATCATTAAATTCTAATGAGTATTAGCTAAGTTATAGCCAATACAAGTTTTAGGGTTAATAATTAGGTTTTAGGGTGATTAGTGAGTGATTAGTGAAATTAATCACAAAATCACTAATCCAATTACATGACTAAGTTCTATTCTACTCTAGGAGTAATAAAAAGTTAAAATTACTCAATTTGGATCATTAATTATGCTAATCTTTATTAATCAAGATTTAGGATGATTAGTGGGTGATTAGTGAATTAATCAAAAAATTATTAAATTAACTTTACCACTGTATTCTACACTATACTAAGAGCTATCAACAATTTGAAATTTTAATTTTGGATAATTAATGAGCTTAATTTTTACTAATCCATTTTTCAGAGTAATTAGGCAAAATTAAAAAATACAATTACATAAACTAAATTTTTCTTGCAGATTAGTATTTTACACATTTTCCTGAAGTTGACTGCAAATCAATCGCCAATTCGGCGATCGACTTAATTCAGATTTGATTCAATTGTTTTCTTATAAATCTTATAATTGAGTGAAATAATTATCGAGTCTAAATTGAACAAGAATTATAATGGAGAAAATTAGAATGGAGGTGCACACCGATTTTAAATTTGCGCGAGACACTCGATTATTGATACCATCATAGTATATTAGGATTCATTGCATGAAAGATTAACTTCAATATTGAAGTATATTTTGTATACACATAGGAAAGTGAGGTACCTCGACTCATTTTCGTCAAGGGACTCGATGCGACTAAGATCGATTGGCTGACGCAACCAGCTTCCATTTCGCCCTCCTTAGCTCTAATGGAGGCTTAGAGACTTATAAGAGGTAAATGTAGAGCCTTCGCGTGCCTAAAACGGTGGTGTGTGACTGGCAGCAGAGGAGTGCAACACGCGTCTGCTTTGACACGCGCAGGGCTTGGGTTTTGCACGAGGAAGAGATAGGTTCGGGCCGTCCGATCGGGACGGACCGATCAGACGACCAAGATTTTTGTCGTTAAGGATTAACGGATCCGGCCCTTTGGAGCAAACGGCGGACAATTGCTAATGGTGCCGTTAATGCTTTAAATAATATTAATATTATATTAATTTATTTCAATTTTATTAATTAAGATTAAATAATTAAACATATTCCAAAAAATTTCCAATAAATCACCCCTAGCTAATTGAGGGGTGAGGAACGCAACGGCGAAGTTGGATTTTCGATTTGATGAGTATTTAATTATTTGATTTTCTGAGTATTTAAATAATATTAAAGTATTCGCCAAAATTTTGACGACTTCCGATTGACACGAAAACATCACCCCAAGCTAATTTGGGGGCAATGAGTGCAATAGCGAAGTCCGTTTTTCAATTGGGGGTCAATTTAGACATGTCAAATTTTAAAATTTTTAGATTTTTCAGAAATCAGAATTTGATCATTTGATCATTTGATCCTTGATTTGAACTGGATCTTAGAGGTGAGCTTCTAAATTAAAGCACTAGAATCATAATTAGGACTTGAATTAGTCCTAATCGACCTAAGTAATAACCTCGGTAGTTACACCTAAGGAGGTGCGGCAAGGTGGGGTGCACTTCGACACAGTACAAGATGTGTCCATGTAAGTGGAAACTAGAATGATGATGGAGCTTAAGTGTGCTTTGAAGTGATTTTAGATAAGGCAATAATCTTTTGGGAGATTTGGAGTAACCTTTGATGGGTTATGAATCAATCAAAAGTGAAACAAATGTGAAATAGGTCAAGAATGAGCTCCAAAAGTTTTGTTTATTTTAGCTAAGCGCCTGGGCACGTTGAAGCTTCAGGAACACCTATCTCAGCCATAGGAACCAAGTGTCGGGCGCTCGTTGGGGTCATCCAGATAGAGCGTAGGGCATTTATGCATGCCCAAGTGCCGATTTCAGCTGCCTAGGTTGAGAAGCTGGCACTTGGGACACGAAAGCACCAAACAAATGTAAATAACTCTAGAAATGTGCACATACATTTAATAAAATTTAAAATGTAATTTTAGAGCTATTTTGGAGGCTAGGTTGTGGCTATAAATGCCCTTGTATAATTAGGGTTTATGTTGGATTTTGGATGTTGTGGTGATTGTAGTGGTTGTGAGAAGCTGAGGGCAACTGCGTGAGGCCAATGAGGAGCTAAAGGATAAGCTACGATGAGTTAAGGGGCAAGTTCTTATTGCGAGAGAGCTCCAAGGCAAAAGAGAGCAAGAAATCTCTTGTATCTCTTCCTCTTAATTTCATATTGAAAGTTCTTCGTGATGTGATTCACTTTTTTATATCTTTAATTTTTCACATAAATCCGTATGTGCTTCTTGTGCTTGTATTTTTGTTTTCTACAAATTTATTTCCATGTTTGATTCAGTGTAACAAAATTAAGATCTACTAGGTATTTATGCTACAAGTTCATCGTTGATGCAATGACAATGAGAACTAAAGGGTTATTCCAAATCCATAACAACTAAAGCATCCAATCAAAAAAGGAACTAGTGTTGTTGCAACCTCTCAAGATGATTTACACCATTCCTTAAAATTTCGTGTTGCAATATAAAGATATGCTTACTCAAATGATCATTGTTAGTTCATCTTGTTTACTCTCGAGTGCCTATGATTCAAGTACCTAAAATTCTTTGCATATCTCATCCTTTGACTAAATTGATGAACTAGGCAACTTCTGCTGATCTTGTCATGGAAGATAATAGGAAGATAATAGCAAAAGAATGCTTGACATCACAACTTGGTTTATCAAAACTTACCAGCACTAAATGTATCATGAGTGGAGCAGAGCTTGTCGAGCCACCTTTAATTGAGGACTACTGAGCCATAACTCCTTCATCAACAACAAGGCGTCCTGTGTTTTCATAGATAATCAGAAGTGGGAGCTAGGTTCCCTATTACTGCAATTCAAGAAGTTGCTCACCAACAAGGAGATCTAAGAAAACCAACGTCTTCTTTGTAAGAAAAAATCAACACAAAGGCTCCCTATGGAAGGGCCCGTTAACATTTTGTTAGCAATGATTGTGCACACAATCCAAAGACAAAAGGCATTGACCTACACTTCCCTAAGGCATGCTATCACATTCCTAACAACTGTAACATGAAATTACATCTGTAAGCACTATATTGCGTAGGTCTGAATGAAAACTTAATAAAATAATGTAAGATATGTATAAATGTTAGATAATCAAAAAAGAAGATTCTGAGTAATATGCATACGGAATTACCCCATGAAATCATAAGGATGATGATCATGATCATGATCATGATGCTGATGCAAGTAACAAAAGCATCAGAATGCCCTCAGAAGCAAAGGAAAAACGAAAAAACAAAGCATAAACGCATCAGATACGAAGCAAAACCAACAATAAAAATAAAAATTTAAGGAACAGAAAGACCCAACAAGCCAAACAATCTGTTCACTTTTCCATTTGAAAATTTGGATTTACAATAGAAGGAGATGAGGATGTGACATACTGCCTGGGAACCCTAAAGAGATCCCTACCCTCAAATGGGTTAGTCCACTCATGCGAACTATTATTAGATGGTAGGACCAAAGGACCGGTCAAAATATCACTACCCTCCTGAAATCCATCTGCAAGGGGAGGAGCCATCCTCGCAATATTTCCTCCCATTTGCAGCATACCATTCCTCGACGACGGCCTCGGCGGCAGTGGCGGCGGCTTCAGATCCAAGCTCCAATCGATGGATGTGTAATCCCGTCGAGCAGTAGAACCACCTGTGTTCCAATCATTCTGGGATGAAAAATCCGATGGCCGTGACGAAGAAGAACCCCAACCGGTAAAGAGTCCCAGAGATGAAGGAATCCCCAAAGATGAAGGGGCGGTTCCAGAGGCATTCAAAGATTGGCCGCCACTCCACCCAGATGGGAGCGGCCCAGATGCAGGCATTGAATGGAGATTGTTAGGGGGATGGTAAAACTGCCTCAGGGCAGAGGAAGCCCTAGATCCCATGCCAGGAAGGGAGAGGTTATTGTGCCCAAATCCAATGCTCGGCACCGCAAACATTTCGAGACCGGGAGAATGCCTCTCATTTGAGGCTGGTGGCGACACACTCAGGTCGATGCTGGATGATAATGACAAGTTCTGCTGCCTTGGCCGTCGCATGACGATGAAAGGCGGATCTTTCAGGCTCCCTGTCTTGACTTCGTGATGGCTGCCCATTGTTGCTGGGAACTGAGGTTCAGGCTTCAATGGGGGGCCTGAAGCCAATGGAGGGTATGAAACAGGCGGAGCACTGCTCATCGCCTGCAGCCACCTTTTATCAGCTGCAGAAACCTGATGATCTCTCGACCAATCAGTTGGAGGCTTGAGCTGCATCTTTTTGAGCGCTTGGTTAAGATTCTTGCCTGTGGATTCCTGAATAGGCACAGTACCGGAAACCACTGCTTTGGAGCAGCTGGGATCTTTTTCATCCCGCCTCTGCTGTTGGCTTGCTGCAGAAGTCGATGTTGCTTTCACCGGATTTCTAGCCAAAACCGGGCTGCTGTGATTAAGAGCTGTGATCTTGTTATTATTATTTTTCCCGACTGAATCAGTATATTCATCGGACTTGGGAGCCGCAGCAGCAGAAGCAGCTGCCACAGCTTGTTTCTGCGATCTCAAGCTCTCCTCAGCCTTAAACAAATCACCTTCAAAGGCAACAACAACCCTTTCAACGTCCTGTTTTGTGCATTTGTACTTGAGTTCCATCTCGGCGATTCTGGCAAGCTCATCGGCAATATCAACTTTTATGTGGTTTTTATCATCCAAGTTTAATGAAGTCTGTTGTTTGCTATTATCCTCTTCCCCTTCGTGAAGCAACCAAGCGACGGACTCCTCCATCCGACCTTCATTTATAATGATGGCCATGGTGGCTCTGTCAGTGGGGAATCCCATCGCTACAAGCTGATGAGAGAGGGATTCGAGCTTCCGGGATGTTAGAAATGCATTACAGCGTTCATGCAAATCCTGGGCCCGTTTTTCCCTCTGACGCTGGTGCTTCCTCTCGTTCTTCTGACGAATCTTGTCCCGCTTGTCATTGTCGCAACCGGGAATAGACTCCACACGAGGTGCGATGCTGACAGGCTTATTATCCTTCGGGTCTTCTGACTCGCCGGAACAGCTGCCATTGTTGGACAATGAATCGTACTCGGCCGTCGTGCCAGGCGAATTCCCAAAATGATCTTCAGGATCATCAATTGTCCGAAAACGTGCATTGCTACTCTGGGGTGTCAAGGAAGACGACGATGATATATCAAGAGTGTGAAAAGTTCCCAAAGCTGGATTATAAACGCTGGTCGAAGAGACATTTCCACCATTGGTATGCACTGGAGATGGTTTTATCGAAACTTTCAACTGTTCCTTGCCTGCTTTAGCAGGGGTCGACCTTTCCTTGGATTTTAGCTTGGATGCTGGCGACATTTGAATTATAATTATGAATGTTAATCTGCACATTTAAAGAAGATGGCATTTTCAGTTAGCAGCTTCAGACTTGAAAATTTCAGTAGCAAAAGCAGAGCTTCAAAAAAAAATGATTCTACTGCGCATGTGTAAGAGTTTTCCAAGTAAAGGGCTTCAAGATATAACTAGGGAGAGGTATGCAATTGAAAAGGTTTTTCATAAACATGAGTTTTTGTACATGCTAATCCGCCGTTAAAAGTCTAGACAAATAAACAAGTAAAATAAGTTCGTGAAAAAATGTTTCATATTTTCACGCTTCAAGGAAAATAAAGGGCCCCACTTTAGGGCGGCTACAACGGGTCAGTAGACAAACTGTAGATCATTATATGGGAGACACAGATTCTTCAAAAGCTGCATGTATATTTTAATCTCTATTAAGAAATTCGTAGAAGCATGTTACAGCAATCACATATAAACTACAGGGCTCCTCATCAAAGATACACGAGGGCCTGGTTGATTCAGGTAAGCTATAGTAAGTTAACTAAGGTTAAGCTATTTAATTACTGAAAAAACAAATTGAGGTTAAACTTTAAGCTTGATGTGAATATGGCTTAGCTTTATTAATTATTAGATACAAATTACAAATTGATGTGACATAATATATAGCAATGCAATTTGTTATTTTATTTGATAAAATTAAAAATCAAATATTTTCAAAATTTAATAATATAATAAAAATTTAAGATATGCAATAATAATTGTTTCATTAGACAATATGACCCGAAAACGATTACAACTTTTATTCAACTAAATGGTCCGTTGTTCATTCATAGAAGCAGCAGAACGATAGCGGATTTTTTTGTAAACAAGCTTGCGGTTAAGGCTTCAGTGAAGACAAGATTAGTTTTGAACGCTAAAATGGAGCGCTTAAGTAGAGCTAAAGCCAAGGGAATCAAATGGCTATTGGCGCTCAAGTACACATGAGCTAAAAATCTAAAGTAACTTTGCCAAACCGCAGAAGCCTAAAGTAAAATATATATATATATATATATATATATATATATATATATATATATATATATAAATACTAGCTAACTAGGAATGTCTATAAGAAAAGGAATAATTAGCGGAAAATTTGCATCACGGTATGCTCTCACCCCACCTCATGTGATAATTGCCACCATTGGATCTCGAAAACCATTTCTAATTATGTGCACCTAAGTTTTGAGATTATACTATAGCTAATAAAACTTAAATTAGTGACAAGTTATTTTAGAGAATAAAATTTTTGGCCAAATAATGATTTTCCAAAATTTGAATTGATTGCCCAGACACCAAACTTGGATCCTCCAAACGGTCCTGCAAGAAAATATTTCAATAAGACAGCTAACCCAATAAATAACCACTTATGGGAACAGCTGCTAAAAGACATCCATGCAAGCCAAATGACGTTCATAAGAGCAGTTGAAGATCTCCCTTAGTGACCTAACCCACTGTAAAAGAGAATATAAGAGGTAAACTTTGGCAGTATTCTTGCGAAAATCTGTAAGGGTTTGATAGAGGCCATATCAAAACTTTGCGAAGGCAAGTGTTTCTTATGTAAGAAAATTCACAAGTCTTAGATCATCAACTTAATCAGGGTAAGTTAGTAACTAGCTTTATTAAAAAGGTAGCCAAACTATAATCCTCATTTGCCTTGTAATTAGACATAAGACACAATAATATGGAATTAACATTAGTCCCACAGCAAGTAAAGAAGGGTATTTATTGGTTAACTGACTTTGCTAGTAATGTGCATTCCAAGTTATAAATAGCATCTTTGGAAAGAAGATGGGATAGTTTATCCACACACCATTGTATTAAGTTTATAAATCTTGTAAATAGTTTGAAAATATTATAGCTGCAATCATGGGCATACATATCTTTATTGGAGTCATATTTAGTCCAAATCCACTATTAATAAAAATTTTAAGTTCCCTAGGTAAGCTTTTAGAAATTACAAACCGTTTGCAGCTTCTTGTACAACATATTAGGGCTGTAATAGAGACAAAACTAACAATTGAACAGCTTAAACTCGATATGCCCTGGTCATCACACCTTGTGCATCTCACATGCCCTGCATCCCTTTCACCCATGTCACCTCATTACATCGCACTAGGCCCCACACCTCCCTTCCCATCCAATCATTTATTTGCAAATATTATATACTATGTAAATATTTGATAAATATAAAAACAATTTATAAAAAAGTCTAAAACATTGCGGTAATATAGAAATATTAATTCATTAAAAATTATTAATATTTTTTTATTTTTTTATAAATTAATAAAAATATCAATCAAAATATCAATTTTAAAAATAAAGAATGAAAAAAGTAATGTTAAATCTAAAATGCATTCTAAAACTAAATTGTAAGATCTTAAAAAGAGTAATATAAATATTTTGAGAAGTGAAGTTTTAAACCATGGACTTTTAAACTATAATAGACAATGTGATTTTAAAGGTGAAGCCAACCTAATGTGTACTCGATTGGTAATGTAGTTAAAAGTAAATTTAATGAATCAAAATGAGAGCACTTAGTAAAGATACTTGGTGATGGAATTCAAACAAAATTAAGGAAAAAAAAGATATGCTATAAAGAATTTTATTTGAACATAAGAATAATAAGAATTGAAAGAAAAACTAGCATATATGAATCTAAAATAACAACTCGTGATGCTATTAGATTGCAACACTCGAGAATTTATATGATAATTAAAAACAATTGAGAGGGGAAGACATATATGCTAACATGATAACAAAATCAAGAGATAAAAACTAAATAACTTAAACAAAATATATCAAAGATGTTCAAAATTTTCTTTTAAAGGATAAAGATATTAAATATAGATGAATTGATTATCTTACTAAGCTTTTTAATAAATGATGTACCAAGATTTTAATAATTAAAAAATAAAACCAACTAACCTTTCATTTGATGAGCTAGGAAAGTTGAAACTTATAATAAGTTTAAAAGAATGAAGAGTAGAAAAGAGATAGGATCAGATGACATCTCTATCAAAGTGTCAAAATATTTGGGGAATGAATTTTTTGGCTTACTAAGTAATTCAATAAGAAGTTTGATAAAAAAAATTTGAAAAAAAAAAATCTTCAATTAATCTTTATTGATCTTGAAAAAAACTTGTGATAGAATAACAAGAGAGGTTCTTAAAAAAAATTTAAAAAGAAAAAGAAAGTGTGGCATATATTAAAGTTATTAAAGATATATATATATAGGGGTTATAACATGTATTTCACCTTAAAGTGGCCTGTCTAATGATTTTCCTATTATTGTTTTTGAATGCATCAAGGCTCTGCACTCAAAACATATCTTTTTGCTATAATTATAGATATTCTTATTAAGCACACTCCAAAGGAGGTTTTTGGTGCATGTTACTTGTAGATGACATTCCATTAATTGCTAAGACTAGAGATGAAATTAAAGCAATACTAAAGTTGTAGATAATCTAAAAGTCTTCATCTTAATAGGTCTAAAATAAAATATATGAATTGCAAGTTTAATCATAATAGAAACCACAATTTTGAGAGCATAACTATTGAGAATCATGTGATTAAGAAGAGCGCGACCATCAAATACCTTGGTTTAACTATTCAAAATATTGGTTAAATAGAGAGTGGTTAGATTAATTGGAACCAAACTAGTTGGACAAAATGAAGGAGCACTTCTAAAGAGTTGCGTGATCAAATACTCCCACTCAAATTAAAGAAAGATATTATAATGCCGCCATATTATCGACTATGTAATATTTGGGTTGAATGTTAACCAACATAGAAAAAACTTAATAATGAAATAAGTGCTACAAAGATGAGGATGCTAAGATGGATGAGTGGATGCACTCAAAAGAATAAAATGAAAATGAGTTCACATGTAACAAGATTGGAGTGAAGTGGCTGAAGTAGTGAATAATATTAGAGAATGTCATCTAATGGTTTGGGCTTATTAAGCATTAGGCCATTCAATGCCTCTGCAAAAAAATTGAGTATATAAATTTTTCCCATGTTTAAAGAGGATGAGAAATACCAAAAAGGCATGGGACTACAGCTTAAAAAGATCATGCACAATAAATACAAAAGATTCATGTAGCTAGCCCTACCTAAGGGGGATTAAAGTTCAGTGTTGTTATTATTGTTATATATATCACACAATTCAAAAAATTATACAATGTCTTCAAAAATATGATATTTTACATAATAAAAATATCAAATTTGAGAGCTTTATGTTGAAATGGAGTTCGTTCATTATTTTATAAAAACACTATTTCTCCAATAGACATAATATATATACTATAAATAGAATGCTTGATTAAAATTTGTAAGAATAAAACACACTATAAATATATTAAAATTGAAGTATGCTATATAGATTTATTAAATTATTTAAAATTCTGTTCCTATTTTACATTTTTTTATTTAATATTCAATGTGTTCTCCAATAAATTCTCATATCTACACAGTTTTTTTTTTCTTAAATTCAAATCATTTATCAATTTGTTTGAAATGGACCAAGCTCAGCTTATTAATTTAGGCCAATCTTGTGCTAGAACTTGTTGGATTAATTAAGCTCAAACTCAACTAGGCTCATTCACACCAATACATTATTTTCAAACCAAAGCATCTAATGTACATTTGGGTGACTAAGTAATGTATTAAAATATAGTATATTTATGCATTAAATTGGTCAACTATGGCATGCTAATATTAGAAGATTTTATTTATCGAGTCATTCATCATCTTTGTCATCATCATCATGATCATCAGAATGATCAAAATCATCTAGACAATTTGCTTTATACTTCAGATTACAATTTCAATGGTATGTTAGATATTGAATCACGTTTATGAGACATGTGATATGAATTTAAAAATGTTAGGCATAATATATTATATGTTGATGGAACCAAATTTTAAAACATATATGAATGTAGTTAAGTTAACATCATTTGCTGTTGAATTGGCCAACTTAGGGAGTATTTGATAGGGGCTCACTTAGGTTCTAATGCTAAAACCAAAGCTGTAACTTGTGTTAGTCCATGCAGAATTTAAAATATCTTTAAATTTATGTTGTTCGCATATATCAAAATGGCAGCAGGCACATGGTATAATACATCTTATTTCCTCAATAAAAAATAGAAGTATACAACTCTCATTTGACATCTAGATGTCCACAAGAATCAACTGATATAAAGATCTCAGACTTTAAAAACCTTCATCACTTCAAGCAATCTAAGAAACTGGTATGGTCAACAAAGAGATTGTAATCCCATAGAAGGGTAGAAGGGTCATTGAGCAATGTTTTAGGGTTTCAATATCAGTGAAAAGACAAGCATGTGAGAGGTTAAAGCATTGAGAATAAATATTTTGCAAGGAAAATATTATGGGATATCCTTACCTAAAAAAATTGTGCCAGATATAAATATGCTGAATCAAGCAGATCTAACATCTAAAGAACAATGGTAACTAAATAGCATGCATCTAATAGTACTGATATCTTAAAGGTAAATCAAACTAAACCAAAATGAATGAAAAAAAAATCAAGTTCACCAACTGATAATATGCTCGTATCTTTATCTTAACCTATAATAAATGTGATTATGCTTGATTTTCTATGTGCCTCCCAGCTATTCTCTTGCAAACTAGAGGCCATCATACCCCACTTCATCTCTTAATTTGGAAGAAGGCCTTTCTCATATCGAAGTTGGATAAACTGAACAAATCATTATAAATTCACTAATGAAAATGGCTCACAAGTCAAATGTTATACAAGTAAAATCAAGGTCTTAAATGTTATACAAGTGGATCAAGTAATAATTTTTACTTTTTAGAGCTTAAACATACATTGAATAAGTTAGTATTTTGAAATTTATGCTTTAGATGAGATTTCATTCTTTAGCATTGTTTTATTTAAAACTAAAAAAAATGTTCTTGCTTAATGAAATTATTTTAGAAAAAGGGATGTAAATTAAAACTAAAATTATAAGTTCTACTATGAAAAGAAATTCATAATTCCCCCAATCTTCTATTTTGCTTTTTAAGTGGCCCCTCAGAGTGAAACATTAGCATTGTATCAGCTCATGATTCTACAACTAAATAAATTCACAAGGGAATTAATACAATGAAAATATTTTTCTCAATCTTTAATTCATGATATACATGCATATACACAGATAGAGAAATCCAAGATAGAAGGAAAAAAAAAACAAAATTGCACTTGAAACTATTTTTTTTTCATAATTTATTCCTCAAAATGGTAAATCCATTGGAAAAGTTTCTTTCTTACATAATAGCTGAAACATGAAAAAAATTGTAAAAAAAGTTCAGATAACACCGTTCTTTTAAAAAAAAAAAACAAAAAACCATCTGATATATAAAATTGGCAGTTTCCTTCATGATATTCAACAAGACCAATTGATACTAAATGTTTAATTTTTAAAAATGATATTCGTAGCAATCAGATTGGGATTATACCAGAGTTTCATTAAATATACAATAATGGAAACAAGATGATCTACAAATTCTTTATTGGCCTTAGCAAATATCTTGATGATGTTTGTGGGCATACACATGGAATGGATCAGCTTAACTACCAATATTATACTTTCTCCCAAAAAAAGAAAAAAACAAGCTGTAATACTTCAAAAGCTCGCTTGATTGAGCTTTCATTCCTGTTTAAGACTAAACTTTCACAATTTGATGCAATCTTGTACCCAAAATTATACGGGAAAAAACATGGGCTTAACGTATAAGTTACAAGAAAAGGGGGCACACCAAAGAGGCATGTTTGCTATAAGATGGAAAACCCATAGGTTTGAAACATACAAGGGATAGAGAAGAAAGATTTAACTACCACAAAAGACAACTTTGCAAAAGCTAAAACGTCTTGTTCAGTAATGTGCAACTAAATATTCTTCAAGAAATGCTATGTTTCTCAAAATTCTGTCATAATACAATACATGTTGAGAGCAATGGTTAAAAAGTAAAGAGAAAATCTATACGATTCCATGCTGACTAATCTTGTTTGTGCATCTTACCTCATAGTGTCATTAACTGCTTGTTTGAATATAGAACAGCTTCGGAGCAGTAAAAAATAATTAATGGGAACACACCATGGCATTTCTCAAAATTCTCATTTGTAACTTGCAATCTGTTAGCAAAATAACTAAAGACATAAGATGGCCTGCTAAATTTTATGTTTCCAAATGTATTTCTTAAAATCTGGAATTAGGGGAAAGAACTTGACAATGCCAAGATGAATTCTGGATCATTGATCGATATATCTATAATTCCACCAAAAACAACATTCATTGAACAAGCCCTACATGTAATTACTTCAAATTTTAATGCACCCATAAATGAAACAAACATGTACATTTTAATTTCACATTATATATTGGAACACCCAAAATTTGTTTATATTCAAAAATTATTTCCTTATTTGTTATCAAGAAAACTCTATAGGGCGTTATTGTGAATTAATTAATCTGTGTAAACATACTGGGAGTAGTCATCCAATTTTACCATTTAAATTTCTTAACTATTTTCCATTATTTATAATAATACCTTGGAGGCGTGTCCATATATCGCAGGAGCTCTTTAGTGCATAGCAACCACAGACATCTTGGTATTTCTTAAGATAATGAAACTCAATTTCATATTTCAAGTTCTTTAAATTGTTAATGCAGAAAAAAGCTTCAACACAATATTTAACTTCTGGAACAAGGTATCATATGGCACAGCCTATTTGTCAAACCTCAACAAAATGTGATAGTCAAAAAGATCTAATTTAGAAGCAACCCAGTCATTACTATTTACCAACAAAGTTTCTAAGCACTTCTGGGGAAAAGTTGTTCACAAGGCCACATACCTTATCAGTCATGTCATCTAGAGCTCAACTTCCAGATGCAACATGACATACTCGTCTATGTTTACTCATGTCTTGTGTTGCATCTAATTTTCTTTCAATAATATTTGAATAAATCAATAACCACATTGCATCCAAACAAATGTAACTGTTCCATTATTCATATTTTTAATAGCATCAACAAATAATACAAGCCTTGGTTTTTTCAAAACTCACCAAACAACTTCTATATGTATAGAGTATTATAAGCCTTTTTAAATCGGTAAAAATATTAGAAGATTTATTCTTTTCAAGTTTCCTTATCAAACTTCTAGCAAATGTAAAGCCTATAGTCAATCAACTTGGTGTAAAACCAAGTTGATTCAAGGAAATTATTGTCTTGTCGTATTCTATGTTCAGTTACTCTTTCACAGAGTTTCAAAGTATGGTTCATTCATATGATTCCTCTATAATTCACAAATTTATTCATACTTTCTTTGTTCTAGCTACTAAGTGTCACTCTATAATTTGCACAAATATTCACATTGTCTTTGGTCTAGCTACTAAGTGTCACAGTACCCCTCGCTCATCTAATATCTTAGTAGTATTAAAAAATATTAACCTAGAAACTCCATCACCCAACATTTCCAAACATCAATAGAAAAAATCACTCGATCTTATAGTTTTTTCACTCTTTATTATTTTTAAAGCATTCCAAACCTTCGTTACACTCACATAACCAATGATGTAGTTATTATTATTATCTTTACAATTACTGTAATCACTCAAGCATTAACATTTTTGCAGTTTTTTAAAAAACAATAAAATAATTAAGAATATAAGACTTAATCATTGAAAAGTAGTTTCTAATTAATATTTTAAATACATTTTAATTAAGTTAAATCTTTAGTTATCTTTTCTCAAAAATGTGTGTGTATGTGTCAACGATATCTATTTATATAAATTTCAAAAGCCATAATCTTAGCTTCCTTGATAACTTTCTTGACATTGAAAAGTAGTTTGTAATAAATTTTAATACATTAATTGAAAAGTAGTTTCTAATTAATATTTTTATTACATTTTAATTAAGTTAAATCTTTAGTTATCTTTTCTAAAAAATGTGTGTGTATGTGTGTCAACGATATCTATTTATATAAATTTCAAAAGCCATAATCTTAGCTTCCTTGATAACTTTCTTTTCTCAAAAATCACTCGATCTTATAGTTTTTTCACTCTTTATTATTTTTAAAGCATTCCAAACCTTCGTTACACTCACATAACCAATGATGTAGTTATTATTATTATCTTTACAATTACTATATTCACTCAAGCATTAACATTTTTGCAGTTTTTTTAAAACAATAAAATAATTAAGAATATAAGACTTAATCATTGAAAAGTAGTTTCTAATTATTATTTTTAATACATTTTAATTAAGTTAAATTTTTAGTTATCTTTTCTCAAAAATGTGTGTGTATGTGTGTCAACGATATCTATTTATATAAATTTCAAAAGCCATAATCTTAGCTTCCTTGATAACTTTCTTGACATTACCACAAGATAATTTATGTCTTCAAGTCTTCATTGTTCTCACAATTAACCCACTCTCTATAACAGCTTTTCTCCTAAGTAATTTTTAATTAAGCAATTATTTCCACCTTTAAGGGTCTTTACTAGTAAAGAATTTTTCTTTCAGATTTTTTAAAAATATCTTTAGTTATGAATATAAATAGCAATCATTTGGCATGTATGATTAGCTTCTACTCAACATCCCGCTATTGTCCAAGCTCTAAAACTTTGCTTCCAAAAACATTTATATGAATTCATTCTTAAGATTCAACCATAAAATTTTCAGACATAGATTATGTTGACTTTTTACTCCAACTCATTATCTTTAAATCTAGAACTAGTAACAAATAATGATCAGTTAAGCTTTCTTTTAGGGGCTGCTTGATTTGTTGCATTTTGGGTACAAATTTTACATGTACTTTAGAAAATGTAAGTGTTTGGTTTGAGATAATGGAGTATGAAGTCAAATTTGAGTTATTTATTTTACCTCAAATGCCTACTTTCAATGAAAAAAATAACACCCAATTTGGTCAGGTTTTGTTTACCACAAAACAAAAAAAGAAAGTTTTGCAGAAGAAGAACGCAGAAAGTGTTGCATCTAAGGTTAGTTGACTTTTATTGTCATTGCCACCATCACCAGACCCTCCATAGTCGGCCCTTGATTGAAGGACACAGACTCGTCACCTCCTGACCAGTACCAGCCGACCATGCTGCCCCTTGGTATGCTGCCATATTCGCCACCTATTAAAGGGTAACCGCCTGCTTCGCCACCCCTTGACCAGATGTCAACACCTTCTCCAGCTCTTGCAATGTCGCAACAAGAAAAAAAATTGCTTTTAACTTTATTTTCACACAAATAAATCTCAAAAATAAATTACACTCCAAATGTTATAAACATTTAAAAACAAATTATTGCATTGCATTTATTTTACGTGTCAAAACTTTACAATGAATTTGTTTTACACCTGAGTTCCTATTACCTCAAACCCAACCGGCCCTTACAACCTATGCAATATAATCAACCTCTTTTTATAAGATATACTCAATGAGTTATAGAAAATTAAATATTACAAGTGATAACATATTTTTATTTCTAAAATAACATTTTGTCAAACATAAAATCAAAAACTAATGCATATTCTAAGATTATATTTTCCTTTTTCATTTTGCCAAAACTAAAACATTGTGAATACCATTAAATTCTTCTGTTGCAATTCGCCATGTAGATCACCTCCAATAAATAATATTGTATCTTGAAATATAAAAATAGCTAAACTACAATAGAATATAAATATATTCTAATAACTAAATTTCATAAATATTAAACAAAAGCCCAACTGAGCTTTCAAATTTCCACTAATACACAAGCTTCACATATTAACTATCATAGGAAAAAATTCAAAGCAGAGGATACCAATATCAACGACATCATCAATATCCATTGTAATTCAACCACAACGCTCTGAAAGTCTAAACTGCCAAGCATTTTGATTCTTGTGCCATGATTCATATAAAAACACAAATATCTCAATTGTATGAAATGATGATAATATTTAAAACAACCTTCCTCACTAACATAAATCCTTAATAGTAACAAATTTGTCAAAGAGAATAAGAATGCATTCTTAAAGCTTCAATTGACTTAATTATGACTAAGCCAAGTTATGTAAAGCAAGAATATATTATCAGGTAGAATTGTATAATTCATGAAATTAAAGCTATCTTAAGCTGAAAATACTGCTTAGTTTCATTCAGATTTGATTTTAATTTAATAAAATATTACTATATTGTTAATTTTTTATTTTATTTATTTCACAATTTATTATATTATCTAATTCACTTAACTTAATATTGCTAGTTACATAAAATTCAAGCATACTGTTGGTTGAACAAAGCGACTAAAAATATTACTAAGCAATCATCACTGTTAAAAATATCACAAAAGTGGTCAAGCATGCTGTTGATTGAAACAAGAAATGATGTGATCGAGCATAACACAAATGTAGATAGAGTTCGAAGGGTGTAAGAAAACGAACATTGAGAAAACGAATAAGAAGACAAATTGCATGATTGGGCAATGAGCAGGGCCAACGACATGTACAACCCTACAACAAGTATGGCTTGATGAAGAGCACAGCTCTCAAGCAAGAAAAGCAACGAGCAGTGAAAGGCTCAACGGTGCTTCTTGAGAGGTTACTCAAAGTGCAATTAAGGCTCGTGATCAATGGACTCAGCTCATGACACATTTAAGCGCAAGAAAAGGTTTTGGGGCTAAAGGTGCCCAGCTCAAGCTCAAACCAGGCAACCCAAAATTTCCAGTTACTTCAACAAATAACAAGAACTAACATGTACTGGCTCAGTAAATAAGAGTAGCAATCTCATAAAAAAAGAGGTGAAAACATTGTGTATGTCTTTGCAACGTTCATATGAAACATCACAAAATCTTCATAAACAATAATGTGGAACCAAGTATAATAGGAAGAATTAATCTATCAAACCCTATGTGTAATAGGAAAAAAAGTTTCTAATTACAACCATTGTTCCAAAATACAGCCTAAAAATAACATTATCAATAAGAATTTTTTACAAGTGAAACAGTTGGCAGAGGGGAAGAAGTACAAATTTAATTTATTTCCAAGTTCACAAAAAACACACAAATAACTACCAATAAAGCATACTTCATACATCATTAAACAAGTGCCTAAGATCCTAAAAACAACGATCAACGATAAAATTGTAAAGTGAGTCTGTAACTGTATGTATTTACAGCAGCAATAAAAAAATTCGACCATGCATACGAACATTAACATGACTGGTAAAATCTAAAGCATATTCAATCCCAAAGACTATCTTCAGCCGTCACTGAAAATCATAAACACTGATAACACTCCTGTTTTACTAAAGTAGCAAAATATTATAAGGTTAATATAACTTCTGCAACACTATCAATGCATGAAACAACTAAACAAAAATAATTTTTTTTTGCTCAAAGTGATTAGATTTTGCCATTGATTACACAAACGTATCTTTCTAATGTCTAAACGCTTGCTAATAGAATGCATTACAGAGTAAAACCATCATCAATGTCAACAGAATGTCCTCACCACAGCAGCTTTAAACATCGTACCCACATCAGTTGTATACATCCATCCAAAGCTTCATTAATAATTAATACAAAGTAAAATCAATCAAGTTCAAAAATTTTATGAAAAAACATTGATAACTTAAAAAGAGGTTTTCAGGAATCATTAATTGAAACAATTTAAATATGGATTAATTACAAAAACCAATATAGTCAGAAAATTAAATATTTTCATTATTTGGAAAACAGTATAAAAATGGCACCAACTTGCACAGCAAAAAAAGAACAACAATATGATTTTGGTATATGAAGCATGTGAAGCATCGACACCCACAAAAAAAAACTCAATGCTAACCGCCACTCAAAACAACAACATTTACCTTAAAATGTGAGACATGTAAAAAAGCAAGCCCATTTATTCTGTTTTAAGTTTAGAAATAGCAACAACAAAATTAAGGCATAAAAAGTGCGCAATGCTTGGCACGTTCATGTTAAAAGCTAAATTATAACACAGCATAATTAACAATATAAATAAAGCAAAACAGGCTGAAGACATGTTCTCTCACATAAACTATTCAATTAAAATCATGACGTTAGAAGTTAACATTTTTAACTAAACTGCATCACATAATAATACCATATACTTCTTCTATATTATTATACTAAACAAAAGTGAACGAGAAAAATTGTTTGAAAAAAATTACAACACAAAATACAAAATCCTAGGCATTTATAAACATTAAAATTTTCACATTTCATTCTTTAATTTCTAAAATGACCCCATGCTTAGCTCACCCCATGCTTAGTTCAATCTCTTTCGATCTATTAGTTACACTACTCCCCATCCAAATCTATGGCTCAAATTTCTCTGCCCCACCACCATGTGCTTTTATCAAAATTCCTCTTCCTATCATCCCTCATTTCTGTCAGCCAAAATTGTGAGCTCCCATCCCTCATTTCTGTCAGCCAAAATGAGCTCCCCATTCACTGACTCACAATTCCTGCTAATGTTTACCTAATATCTTGATTGGGTATAAAGATGTGAATCAACGAGGAAGAACAAAGAGCAGAAAAGTGGATGCCGTGAACCAACGCACATGAACAACCTAAAACAGCCCAACAACAACCACCTCTCCCACCACTGCCAGAATCCGTTTTGGTAACTGCCACATCTTTATTATAACATGGCACTTCTTTCTTTGTTCCTTTGTTTCGTTACTATTATTTTGCAATCAAACCATTGTTTTGTACTATTGAAGTAGAGCATTAACAATTGAGAATCATATTATTTGGTTTCAGAAGTCCTTATATAGAATATATAAATAGTCTACAAAGCAATAAAATTTTCAATTGCTAGAAAGAATTATACCGAAATTTATTTAAGAAATTATTACATACATGCCATCAAAATCTTTAAATATATGTCCAACGCCTATTTTTAATATTTATCATAACAAACACTCAATCATATCATATTTGAAATCCATAGGGGTGGTTTTAATAGATTTAAAAGCTTTTGGTATTAAATTGATAAATATTTAAACTTGGACTTAGATATGTAACCAACTATTATTTAAATTGAATTTATGAATTTGTCCCTTAATTTCATAGCATTATTTTTGTTTAGATGATACACATAAAATATGCTATTTTTTTATTTTTGCAATTCTATGATAACCCTAACTAGCTAAAATTATATGCAATAACATGAAACTTTAAGTGAAATAACAGATAAACACTACACAATCAGCAAGCAACAGTGAAATTTATTCTATATACAGTTCACCGCTTTTGTTACTTTTCTTTTAACAAGGCCTTTGATATTGCTATTAAGAGGCGATTATCAACTAATGCTGCTCCAATACCTTGACAATATATATGCATATGCTATTATATTATTCATTTTTAAGAGGTGGCTTTACCAAACTCACAATTTCCACATAAAAACTAGTTATCGCAATGAAAGACGGTACCAACTAGCCAAAAACCTAAAAAATTTTATTCCATTCCACTATCTTCGAGTACTAGCATCCATTTGACACTCTTCTCTAAAGCTTCACATCGACAAAAGGCCTTTTCCAAGAACTCTACCATAATCAGTGTGGATTGTAACAAATTCCATCAGCTACTGACAGTTACCTTAGAAGAAAATTTTCAAATTTGTCCTTAACTATTGCAAAATATTCAAAATAGTCATTGACTCTTGTAAAAGTTTTTTTAATCCCTTGACTTTTATTCAATTGATTTTTTGACACATGTCGTTAATTCTCCGTAACTTCTCGTGCTTTCGATTAAAAAATTAAGGGTAAAAAGACAAAATTCCAGCAAGCCTTGCCCTTTCGTGATTTCGTCCACGCGCCGGGAAAAGAAATTTTTATATGCAAAGGCTGCTTTAATATTCATATCCCGACACTTTTGTGATTTCCTCCATGCCACCACTCTTCATCTCTCTGGTTTAGGGAGTGTATCTCTTCGTCTCTATGTAGGTCTCAATGGAGCAATCGACGAAGGCTCAGACGATCTTTGCACTAACGACGCTACCAACATCCACACGTCTAACATCGATGCCAAGTTCGACGTCCACGCAGCCTACTATTAAAGACCAACAACATCATAACAGCATGAGACAAAAAACTGGGCGCTGGAGGGGAGAGCTCCTGGTGGCGCCCAGGTTCAAGCATGATCTGCGCCCAGGTGCTAGCACAGCCAGAGGTTGGATGTCTAGGCGCACCAAGACACTAGCACATACAACGCTAACTAGAGAGCAGAGCGCCCAGACTCCTGAGTTCTACTGACATCAACCAGAGAGCTGCGCGCCCAGGCACTCGCAAGTACCTAGGAACCCATTAAATAAACAATTAAATAGATGTCTACTGTATCTATATATACGCACATATGTATGCTACACTAGTATCAATGAGAATTATCTTTCAACCTCTTCGATTTTTCTAACATGGTATCAAAGTTTCTTCAAATCCATGTCATCCCTCTCCTCATCCTATCAAGAACTACCTAAAAACACTCTTTCTCCCTTATAGTCATCATCAAGAAACACCTCAATCCAATTCTCCTCCTTCAAACTTCTCAAGAACTACATAAAAACACCTTATTTTCCCTCATCACTATCATCAAAAGGCTGCAACATCTTCAAACATCACAAACAGCATTGAAGCTTCAATTCAAGAAATGCTGCCCTTAGCTACACTTCCATCTATCCTAGCTTTCCTACTAAATAATATCAAGAACCTAGCCAGCAATCCCTTAATCACAGAAAATTAACCACTATGGCGTGCTCAACTCCTCAACCTCAACAAAGCAAACAATCTCCAATGCCACTTGGATGGTTCATCGGTAAGACCACTACCTCATATATCCAACAACGCAAGAGATCAAACTAACAATCCTACATCCACTGTGTAGACTGCAACCGTTAGGAATCTTACTCCTGCATTATACTCTGCAATCTCTCCCTTAACCCTACCCTACATCATACAACTTGAAACTTGTAAAGAAGTATGGCAAATTCTTATAAGAAGATTGCAACAAATAAATCGATCCAAGGTAACTGAACTCAAGATCTACACGATGTCACCATGAAAGATAAGTCAATGTGAGCCAATATCTCTTACATTAAAGCAATAGTAGACAAATTTCAGACATCAGCTCCACCGTTGATCCAGAAAATATAATTCTCTACAACCTAAACGGTTTACCGGCTCAAAATCAAACTATTAAAACAACGATCTAGACAAATCTACAACCTCTTAGCCTCGACAACCTCTATTCCAACATGAAGCCACTCATGATCTCCAACAACACCCGCAGCCTACTTTCTTGATTCATACATGCGGCAAAGGACGGTTTGGTAGTGGAGAGGAAGAGGCTCGTTCAACTCAGACCCACAATCAGCCAGCAACCACAACGATAGGAACCGTGACTACAGCACCCTCACTCATCTTGGACGTCCTACATGCCAAATCTGCAGAAAATGAGGGCATACAACACTCTCGTTGGCATAGACACAATTTTTCCTATACAAAATCACCCCAACCGATAACATTCATCATCAATGGCTATACAAACATCAATTGATTCCTTGACCCCGGCACATGAACTCATGTAACCAATGATCTCAGCAACCTCTCTATCTCTAACTCATGCCAAGGACAAGACAAAGTAACCATCGGTAATGGCAAAACCTTACATATCTCCAATGTCGGCAACGGTCTACTGCCTACTTCAACCCGTAAGCTTACTCTATCTCAAATACTACATGTTCCCCAATCAAAATTCAATCAACTTTCAATTCACAAACTTGTAACTGATAATAATTGCTCTATTTCATTTATGATCCCATCATTTTATGTATTAAGGATCTCAATTTGAACAAAGTTCTTCTTCAAGGTCACAGTTGTAACGGCTTCACGTAATCCCATCAAAAGCCACCACCCCTCTCACCGAAGCTCACATTCACTTCCTCCATTGCACAAACAAAATAAACTCTTAGGCTTCAACTCTAGACCACCCAGCAGCAGCAATTTTTGCTGCTCAAACTTATCAAATTCCACACAATAACAATGAATGCACCCATCGCATCATGAGCAAACACCACAAATCAACCTTCACAACTTCTACTAATCATAACTACAAATTGATAGATTTGATTCATTCTAATGTATGGGTCCCACCATAAATATTTATAAAGGTTTTCAATATTATGTTTGTTTTACTGATAATTTTTCTCACTTTGTATAAACTTTTCCAATGAAACATAAATCTAAAACTACCAACATTTTCATTCAACTAACTTGCTTTCTCGAACGCCAATTCAACCGCAAAATAAAGATTCTTTGCGCTAACGGCGGGAGCAAATATTGCAAGCAACAACACACTTGCAACTTTCCTAAAACAAAACAGAATTCAACATCAATTACTTGTCCCTATACACCCCATCAAAACAAAGTCACCGAACAAAAACACCGCCATCTCAACGAAACCACCCGGACACTCCTTTACACTGCCAACCTCTCATTAACTTCTGCCCAAACGCTCTATCAACTGCCACCTACCTCATAAATTGTCTCCCTTCTAAAACCACTACCAACAAAAACCCCTACAAACTCCTATACAATCATAAGCCTAACTACACTCATATACGAGTCTTCAAATGCACATGCTATCATCTCTCGCAACGTACACTTCCTCAAACATCATTTTCAAAACTCAACCCTCACCCCTCCATCCAACCATCTCCAACAACTGATCTCCACACCCCCAAATTACTTATTCCTCCCTCTACTCTCCTTCCACCCTTTTCTGGCACATTACAACAGCTTCAGCTGATACCTCCTCTCTCTCTCTCTCTCCAATCTAAAACTAGCCAACATCTCCTCCATCATCTTCTACCTCCCCACCTCCACCAAACCCTTCCAGCTCTACCTACCCCAACCAAACCAATAGTCAAACTAACACCTCATCCACATTACCGCTCAATCCTCTCCCTCCCCTATGCATATCCTTCACACCCAGTGCTCACCTGAACTTAAATCGGCGCTCTAGTTCACCTCCCCATCCTCGATCTCATTGTCCAAATCCTTCTACAATTTGATCCCACCACCTACAACCAAGCCAATAAACCTGATCATTAGAGAAAAATAATGGCCGCTGAAATTATGACCCTTAAAGAACAAAAAAGTTAGGACCTAGTCCCTCCAAATCCGGCTCAACTAGCCATCGAATGCAAACGTACAACCAAAATCAGATAAAACTTCGAAGGCACCATGGCTCATAACAAAACTCGCCTAGTGGACAAAGGCTTCAACCAAACACACGGGCTAGACTACACTGAAACATTCAGCCAATTTGCCAAATATCTACTATTCATGTTCTCTTCACCATAGCATCCTACCACCATTGGCCCATCCTACAACTCAGCATATCAAATGCATTCCTCAATGGCTCCTTGAATGAAACCATATACATTAAACAACCTAAGGATTCATCAATCCAGATAAGCCTCACCACGTGTGCAAACTCAAAAAGGCTCTCCATGAACTTAAGCAATCCCCTCGACAATGGTTCTCTATTCTCACCGACTTCCTAATAACCAAAGATTTCACTCAAAGCAAAACTGATCCCTCACTTCTCATTTACAACACCTCCCACATACGTGCCTACCTCCTAATATGTTGATGATCTCCTCCTCACCGGCACCAACCCTGCATTCCTCAAACAAACAATTCAAACAATGGAAGACGGCATCAAAATGAAAACCCTCGGCTCCCCTTCCCAATTCCATGGCACGGCCATAGAACCAACATCCGAAGGCCTTCATTTATCTCGAGAAACATATGTGCAATAGACCTTCATGATTCAAAAATGTCAAATTGCAAACCAGCACTAACATCTGCCAGTCCAGTCAACCACTCCACTACCACATCAAAACCTTTTTCTGATTCACACTCTATAGACAGCTCGACGACCACCTTTAGTTTCTCACCATCACTCGTTCGGACATCAGCCTTGCTGTCAACCGTGTACGTGTCAACACATGCATTAACCCTTACAACATCATTTCATACAATTGAAGTGTATACTATGGTACATCAAATGCACATTTCAATGCGGACTTCCCATCACTCCCACCACCATGAAACTCCATGCCTGATCAGTGGCGGGTTGGGCCGACGACTCCACCAAATAAGAAGTCCACCACTGAAGTATGCAAAATTATCGGCCAATCACTAATCAGCTGAAGCACAAAGAAACAGCATATGGTCGCACGGACCTCCACCAAAACCAAATACAGAGCGCTCGCCTCCACAGTTACAGAAATCATTTGTCTCCGAAGATTATACCAAGAATTCCAACATCCTTAACAACAAGTAACAACAATCTACTGTGACAACACATTCATAATCTCCCTTGACAATAACCCACTATTTCATGCTCATACAAAACACGTAGAAGTGAATTGTCACTTCATTAAAGACTATCAAAAACAACGAAGTTGTAGTCCACTACAAATCAACATTCGAGCAATAGTGAACATCCTCATTATACCCCTTCCAATCTCACAATTCAATCACCTATGAGATAAGATGACAATTCAAGACTCCACTGTCATCTTACAGTGGTATATATTAGAAACCAACAACAAATAACATCACGAGACAAATGACTGGGCACCCAGGTATGCCAGGTTCAAGCATGACCAGCGCCAGCTAGAGGCCAGAGGCTAAGCGCCCAGGTGCCAACACAGTCAGCGCCAGCCAGAGGCTAGACGCCTAGATGCTAGCACAGCCAGAGGCTGGACGCCCAGGCTCCAGAGTTCTACCGGTGCCAGCTAGAGAGCTGTGCCCAAACACACCCAAGCACCTGGGAACCTGTTAACTAAGCAATTAAATGGTTGTCTAGCGTATCTATATATATGCACCTATGTATGCTACATTAGTATCAATGAGAATTATTTTTTATCCTTTTCTGATCTTCTAACATCTACAACGTTAACACCCCTTCCGAGTTCTTCGATGTCCATGTTGCTTCCGACGTCAACATCCCTTCCTACGTCAACACTGCTTTCAATGTTGACAAAAAAATAAAGTTATCCACTCGAACTATTTTTTCCTCTTGAATATAGCAATCAGACTGTGCTGAGGAGGGAGTTTGAAGCAGGTTATGGCTGAAGGGGGAATGGTTGCAGGCTTATGGGGAATGACAGACGTTTTGTTCCTGAAAAAGTTTAAAAACATCTTAAAGCAGTTTAGAAGAAGGGCAACTGGCTGAAGTTAGAGTGAGGAGTTCATTTCCGACATGAGGAACATCAGTTCCAGTGGTGTTGGGAGAGCTAGGGAAAATTTTCCTTTTGTTGGAGAGGATAAAAAGACTGCTGGAAGGGGGGCTTCATAGAAAAACAATTTTGACAAACTTATGCAAGGTTTACTTGATTAAATCCTCAAATTCTCCAAAAGTATAAAGATAACAGGGATTTAAAGTACAAAAAAAATAAGAGGAATTGTAGGAAGCACTATCACGATGTTGTCTTAGAATAAAAAATCATAATAAAATAAACTTGCTCTATAATTTTTTTCCTATAATGATTATATGTACAGTTCATCGTTGGAGAAATGCTGAAAAAGAGTAACTCGATTCAGATTACCAGGTATCATATAAGTCTATTTTTTATACTGTGTTGAACAAAATTCACCTATTCCAATGAGGCCAATTCTTACCACCGACTAAACATGGTTCTGCATTTGTTTCAAGATTTCTAAGTAAATAATTAATACTATTAAATTGAGCAAAGGTAACACAAAACATACTAAAGAATTTCCAAAAAGTTACAGCATTGCTATGGTGATTAGGAAAAAAATTATAGCCAGAATGAACTTAAAGAATTTTATTAGCTAAATCCTAAAAAGACAATTTTGCACTTCATAAAAGTCAAAGGACAAAAAACAGCATTTCCAAAAGTCAATGACAATTTTGAACATTTTGCATGAGTCCAAGGATCATTTTGATAATTTTCTCATTACCTTTTATTCATCCCCTCCTTCCTTATATATGTTCAATCTTAGTATACAGTGAAAAATCATTGAATATTGAAATAGTTGAAAATATAAGGATCATTGCTCCAGTGCATTTAATCTTTTGTATGATTTGGTACATTTATTGACTTAGAACCCCCCTCGTCTCTCATACTGTGAGATAAATTGTATGTTCTCCTAACCAATCACCTCCTGCACTTAACAACCCACTCCTTTAATATATACAGTTAATTTTATTAACTCAAATTCTCTTATGAAAATCACAAGATGAGCTGAAATTAATAAATAGATATTCTTCCTAAAAGGCAAGAAGGTGAGTCGGAGCAAGGATAAATCACTCCAAGTGTTACTCTTTCTAAATGCAAATGCAAAACTTCTATAATGTTTTGGACGTTCACCTTGACAGCAAGGACTTTGGCATTGGTAGTGATTGACAAAAAAAATTGGGAATATTAGTGGCAAAGAGGATCTCATACGCATAAGATTATTATTTCTCTCAAATGTTAAACAAGATTAATGTATCTTCCTAGTCATCTTCGTGAAAAATATATCCTCTAGAGTGAATGATTTTTTGCTTCCCATATCAACCTTCAGGAATATCTCTATATTTTTTGGAATAAAGGGACAATCAATGAAGGAAAATAGTAGAGGATGAGTAAGGGAGAGCGGCTGTGAAGGGGTGATGAACAGAGGGCAGTATAGCGAAGGGGCAGTGGAAGAGAATGAATGTCAACAGCAGCAACAAGGTGAAGGGGGGCACTGTTGCAGCAACAAGGTGAAGGGGGGCACTGTTGCAGCAACAGAGGGGCAGCGACAGCAATGGAGGGGCGGTGGTGGCAGTGGCAATGAAGGGTGGCAACATTGATGGCAACAGAAAGTGAGAGCAGTGGCTACAGCAACAAAAGGGTAACAACACAGAGGGGAGGTGACACCAAAGAAGTGGGAGGCAAAGGTAGGATGTGGTGATATAGATAGAGCGATGGTGGCATTAGAGAGGCAGTTGTGAGTCTGTGATGAAGTAAGATGGTGACGAAACAGGGATGGTGATGATTGTGGGGAAGAACATCAACGATAGGAAAGATAGGATGATGACAAAGGGCTGGAAAGGAGGAGTGATGAAGATAGGATGACAGCAGAGGGCCACTAACAAAAGAGGGCATCAAGAGATGGTGGCGGTAGACGAGCGGCTGCTATGGTAGATGTATGGAAACCAGGTAATGATACCAGGAAAGGTATAATGTAACAGTGATAAAAAAATGTTGGTGAAATAAAAAGAATACATAGATCTTAATACCGCATGCAAATAAAAATTATCTATTCCAAATTCAGTGCCATATCCAATAAAGACTTTCTAAATGACTACATAAATTAATAATAAACATTGGATAGACTCATGATCTTTAAAAAAAACAAGTTTACATGAAAAGCTTTATATGACATTATCTCAATATATGAGCATAGGGGGAAAAGGAGTTAAAAGCTTTATATAACAAGCAAAGCACCAGCTACAAAATTCAAAATTGTTATAAACTTAATTCTTAAAACTATATCATAAACTTGTATTATTCAACACATGTACCAAAAAATTGTTGGTTATAATCTTGAGTGACTAACAATAGGTTATAATAATGTACATAAAATTTCATAAAAATTTTGACAAGATTCCTACACATCATGTGGCTTTTGAATAAAATGATAATCACAACTGACACATTCCATCTAATCAATATATAGTGTCAAAATAAGGGGTATGGTGGGAATTAAAATGATGGAACTTTTGAGTATTATAGCACATAATTTTTCTATGTTAAATGTATTTTTTTCAATAGTAATATTGATTTGTTCACTAAAGAAATAGAGGTAAAATAATCATGATATAAACAAAAAATAACAAAAGAAAGGGCAACAAACAACTAAATGAAATTAGAGATTGAAAAGTAAATTTGATACTATATTATAATTACAACCAAATGAAATTATATGCTCTTCATTTATTTTTTTAATTTCCCATAATAAAAAAGAAACTATGACCTGATGAGCAGACTCAAAACCTTAGGAGCTGTTTAATAGCCATATAAGAAGCAATGCCATTGTAATAACATGCTACCCAAATAACACATTATAGAGTAAACATTACTGTTGAGATTGAAGTGGCAGTTTAATTCAGTGTCTTTGTATGTTATAAATTTTGTTAGGCCTTACTTAGTGTTGTTTATTTCAAAAAATTTACCCACCTCTAAACATACAACTTTTTTTAATATAGGTAGCTTTACCGATCAAAAGAAAAAAAAAACTGTGAAAAAAAAAGTGGCCGAGGTGAGGAAGTTTCCAAAGCAATGAAGAAATTGTCTTCAATGAAGATGAAGACAGAATCATAAAGATGCACAAAATCACAACAAAGATGCCAGTGACAAAAAACTAATGTGCAAAAAATCTCTAGTGGCAGAGGCAAACGAGGCAATGCATGTTATCTCAATGTTGATCATTTTGAATGCTGTTTTAATAATATCAAAAATTGGTAAAGTTGCAAATAAGTTCAAATTCAAAAACCATAACATTAACAAATTAGCTACTATCCCCATGTTAAGGAATGATAACATAACATTACAAGGAGATAACACGAAATAGTCCTTAAATCTATGAGCACTTAGCCACAACACTTGAGCCTATATAAACATGATGACAATGATTCTATAATGATAAGAAAAGTTGGATTGGTTGTCAAAGAAAGAGATCACAAGAGTAGGCAACTATAGAGTGCAAATCTAATAAAAGATCAAGAACTATGGATACATGCTGATATCTTCAGTTTTGCATAATCACAAAGAAATATAAATCCACAGATGAATGTTGTGACCTCTAATGCTAGAAAAAATTGTCCATCAAGACAACATTCAATCCTAAGGATGGGGCCAAACAATAATAAGAGATGCTGTTCTAGCAAAGGTTTGAAAAAAATACATAAATGTTATAAGATGTTCAATCATCCAAGCAAAAAGAGTTTTTAAGGAATGCTAGGTTACACAAACAATGATCGATTGTAAGAGTTACATTCAAGAACAAAAGCAACAAAAGATGCCTATGACAAGAAAAAAAATCATACGAGTGACCACGCTATGTTCCGGACTGTTACCTTGCATAAATATCATGTCTAACCCTTTTTCAACTCTAACTTGAGATTGAAGTTTTGAAGACAATTTCAGCATTTATCATGCCTCAGAGCTTGTCAAATGTGCGGGCACTTTAAAATTACGTCTTTTAAAAACTTATAGCTGAATAAACATTTTTAATAGGTAAATGAATTTTGAATAATAAAATGATTTAGATGCAAATTATCTTGTTTTGACTACAAAATGCTAAGAAGCAGAAAGATGGCAAAAAATTGATTTTAATTCATAAATCTATTGTATTTATATTTTATAACTATTATACGCACGTTGAGATTTACAATTTTATGAAGTGAGCACATATCCATAATAATAACTTCATACACCAACAAATATTTCTCTGCATATATGCTCAAGCTTTAACATTTACAAAACAACCACATTTTATCATCATCCCGTCAAATCTAACATATTATATAAGTCCTTTCAATCGGTATAAATGGATGAAATTACATGTGGTGGCTATAGTCATAGTTCTAAGAAAACAACTTTTGATTGAAGATACGTAAATTCTCAAAAAATAAGGTGATAAGATAATAATTATCACATATACATGCAATTCTATCACAAATAAATAGCACCAAACATAAACATGGCTATCATTTTAGAATAATCTGACCATTATCTTGCACATATCACTCACCCAACACAATTTTAAATGGTAAATTTCAAGTTAGCCATATATGGAATTTTAATAGTTCAAATTCTACAATAGGCACCAAAAGATGAGTGGAAGGAGGTGGTCATACCCTTCTAAAGAGATGCATGCCAGATTTAAAGCATTTGCTACATAAAATTTAAAAATTAATGTGTTTGATAATGATTATCATATATATATATATATATAGCTATAAACAAATAAAATAAAATAAAATAGTATACGGCATTTTAGAAGAATATCACCAATTTTCCCGCAAATCTTTCACCCTCCGCATAATTAAATAAAGTGATAATACCTTGCGCGCGCACACACACACATATATCATGTCCAATACATATATTTGCCATATCATAAAATTAGGATTTGTTTTCTTTAGCATTGTTACAATGCCCAAATAAATAATCATGATAAATTTCCTAGAGCTAGCTAGTTTGTTTGGATGTCTTTTGCAAACTTATTAAAATAGCATGCTATCCAAATAACATGTTATTAGACAAGGTTGTTATTAACATTACAAATGGGTTTAGTTTGGTAATTTTGTATGTTATGTGTTTTGCTATGGCTGTTTTAGGTAATATTGCCCAATCTTAGTACTATTGTTTTATTTATTTTTTCTTTTTTGTTGTTAAAATAGGTAAGTTCACATAGAAAACAATAAGAAAACGCAAAATTCAAAAAAATATGAGACGGAAATGGCGGGACAAACTAGACTTGCGCAAAATGTGCACAAACACCGCTGGTGATAGGGAAGAGAAACTCTATTCTCACCAAAATTGTAAGCAATGGGTGGATAAGAAAACGTAGAGAGCGATGATAATCACCAGTCAATTCATGGTTCTTGCTGAAATACATTAGACAGTTTCAATCTCAGAATTTTTAAATGTTATAATGACACAGCAGCCAAACAAGTGGCTTTTATCAAGATTTTACTAAGAATAGCATAGCATTCCCCTAACAATGGCCCAAATAGCAGTGAACCAAACTAGCCCTTGATGTGTTGAATTTCAGTGTCAACCTAAACTTTGATGATCTACATTGTTAATTAGACTCCCTGTACTATCATCTCTCTTTCTTGTACCAACAAATTAAGAAACCTTTTTAACTAACTTTTTGGGAAACATAGCCTTTTCTTTTTTTTCAGAAATAGGCGTGCAACGCGATAATGTCGTATCCATAGCTGAGCATCATAAATTTTAGGAAATTCTTTTATCTACGTAGAAAATCTACCCTCGACCTATACAAAGATTTTGTCGCATATTAAAATTAATCTTGTGCACACAGCTGAGACAGCATGAGCAAAACAAAGCCTAGCAAGATGGGAAAGACTAAAAACATATATCTAGCACATAAGGTCCAACAAATAGAGCAAAAGACACCGTAGATCAAACACGCAAAGGAAAGTGAAATAAAAAAATCAAAGCCTCCTCCAAGAAAGCAAAACTAATAGCAATAAGAAGATAGAGATCGGATAATATAACCTTAGAATCGAAGCCTTCCTCCCGACGCTGGGTTCCGAGGCCAGCAGAATTAGGGTTTCGAGTAAGGTCAAGACTGGGTGAACGACTAAAAAAATAACTCTCTGCTCGTCGCTCCCTGCCGATATTTCTCTCGTCCGTGCGCAAGGGCAACACTAAATCCAAATTGACGGGAGGTTTGATGTCCGCGGCATTCGCAATGAATATTTTGACGGCATCCTATGCGACCGTCCGCATCGTATAAACTATCGGGTCGGATTCGAGTCCGCTCATATTCCAATTTTTAAGCTGAATTTGATTCGAAATGGACTCCAATTGAGTTCAAACTAGAGCCGATTGAAACTCAATTTTTTTGAGTTCAAGCTTAATCAATTTTGATTTGAGCCTAACTCAAAATATATAAATAATATAAATATTATACCAATTATAGAAAAACTTAATAATAAATTATGATAGTATTCTCTAATAATGACCCATAAATAATATGATTGTAAAATTATAATTGCAAAATCGTTGTTGATAATTAGAGTCCAGTATTATGATAGTGAAAATATGTTATTTATATAAATGAACAAATGTAATGATATATATATATATGTGTGTGTGTGTACAAATAAGATCTTAACAATATATAGAATGAAAAAATATGAGACAAGTTTTTGTTTTGCCTTAAGACCGCTATACTATTTCAATGAATTTTTGGATCATATAAAAACCTTTGAAACTATGATCTAATTATAATATGGGTAACAAAGTAAAATATATATTATTGTTAATAATAATCATATGGAGCATATTAGGATCAGTTGAGTTCATAGCCATCTAAAAGTAAAATGATTTTTAATTGATTACAAAATATCAATCATTTTACTACGATAAAATCACCCTCATATCCGTCGTCATAAATATTATTACTCTGGAAGCATGAAGATGGTGAATTAATATGTGCCTTATAAAATAGTTGATAATCAAATGCTACCTTATAAATTATAGTTCATAAAAAGTGAAAAACAATGATTCAGCACACTGAAAATCATTAAGTCTTAAATAATGATGTAAAGACTCACTTAAATAGTAATTGGTGAAACTTTTAAATATCGATGTGTCTTTTCAAATAATAGTGAACTTCCTGATAAAAACTTTAAAGTTAAGTATACTCATGTGGGAGCACTCATAGGATGGGTGATCTACTGGAAAATCATCTTCTGAAGGCAAAATTGTAAGGCTTTTCAGGCCAAAGCGGACATTATATTGGTGCTTAAGATTTTGGGCTATTATAATTGATATCATAGCAGGCCATATGGTGTCAAATGGAGGCTAAGTGCTATATGGGGCAAAGTACCACTTCATGTGAGTAGCATCTTGAACCTATTATGTTTAAGTTGCTATTTGGCTGTTAGTGCCACTTGTGCCTGTATGGGTCACCTCTAGTCCTATATACCCAATAAATGATTATTGGATCTGTGTGTGGGTATTGATGAAGACGTCAATTACTTAATTGTGGACATTGTAATCATAACAACCCCTGGTTATTACTTAAAATTTTAATTACCAAATTAGCTTAAGAACTTTTTCTTTAATCTTAATATAGTCTTAAGACTAAACCCTGAAATTTTGATAAAATTTGTAAGTCATTTGAGTAAGATGAATAATTTGTTAAATTTAGAAAAATGAAATATTTATTTAAACTTCTAATAAAAAATAATTTTATTTTTGAGTTCCTCACACATAAATTAGCTAATGTTGAAATTTTATAAAGATAGCTTGAGTAGTATTTTATATTTATTAAATTAACTTAATTAAATTAAATATTTAAATTATCAATTTTTAATTCTTAAGAGCCATTAAAATCTAACAGTAGAAGATTTTACATTCTCTCAATTAGAAGGCAAGATCAGATGGCTCTAATCATATGAGAGCCATCCGAAGGAATAGACGACTAGGATTAGTCTCGGCTATCTTCAAGGGGACTGATCCCTCGAAACTCATGCAGCGCATTGAACTGCCACTGGAGCTGTAACGTCCCGTCCCGTTGCCGTGCGCAACAGAAAGATTAATTAATAAATATTTTAGCAATTGGCGGCGGAACGATGCGTTACTTGGGAAGGACCGCTGAACCTCCCAAAATAATGTTGAAATTCTACCTAAAGTAAAATTGAGGACTAAACTTTAAGATAAATGTAGTATTATTATCCTAAGTATTAGTTGATGTACTTATACACATTGGGTTTTAGAAATGATGATGAATAATAACCCAATATATATGAGTATCTTATATAATTTTTATGTGAATCACATCACAATATTTAGTATAAGTAATAATAATAACATAGTGCAAAAGTTTTAGCATTCATCCATAACATTCATCATATAATCTAAGTAAAAGTGTTCATCTTAGAAAAAAAGAGAAAATACATCCATAGTTAATTATTACAAATCATGACTTAAATTATTAGAATAGTAAGAGATCTACCATTCATATCAGAAAGGTAAACTAAGCAAAAAGTAAAAATTATGCTGGTTACTGCTCCTCTCGCTCCTCTTAGATCTCCTGAGATGCATATAAAGTTAGCTCCTCAAACTGCTCAGGATTTAATAATGTCAGTTTCATAATGTTAAGACCCTAGCAAAAAAAGAGAAAATCTTATTAGATAATATGTCTATATATATTTTATGCTCCAATTAATATTTTCTTATATTTAAGGGATTTTACTTAAAATTTAGTAAAACAGAAAATCAAACTAAGGAAATATGAAGTAAAATGAAATTGTAAATCAAATACTGAAATTGAAAATAAGAAAAATTGTAACTAAACAAAAGTAGTGAAAGTAAATCAACTGAAATAAAATTATAAACTAAAATAACTGAAAACAAAACTATGCCATATGCCAATGTATATGTATCTGAATATATCATTGAATTTATGCTATAAATATGCATAACCTTGATGCCACATGACATCCCATAGATACTAAGTGAGCGGAACCACTCTGTTAGCATATCATAGGTGAGCAGAATCGCTCCGCTAATGACAAGATATGCTTATGCGATTTATGATATGCCAAGGAGTTTAACAAGCCAAGTGCTTTTAAATTATTAAAATCAGAAAAGAGACAACACAAAAGTAAATATACATTATTGTTGTCTAATTTCTTAGCCTAATTCCTTTGATATGCTCATTCACCCTGAATGTTGTACCAATCATATTATTTAATTGTACGAGATATAAACAAAGTTTAATTCTAATGAAATTAACATTTACTCAACATTATACTTTCATAGTATTCCAATTCATCTCATGTTTAAGAGTACATATGTGAGGATCCGGTGTCAGGTCAGCAAGAGCTAATCCAACACTAGTTTTTGGGGTGACAAGTCTTCTAGTCACATAATTATATTGAGTGATTTAAAAAATAAATATATAGACATCAAATATAACTCATTTATTCATTAATTCATAAGTTTTGATTACAAAATAAAGGTTACAAACTTTAAAAAGAGTAAAAAAAAATAATAAATCAGTAAGAAGCTGTATCAGTAATGCTTGGTTCTTAGCACCCTTTCTCTAGGATGAACTCCTAATCTAGGCACATTTTAAAATTACAGATATTTGAATACTAGTTAGTTATAAAATAAAGTACTAATAGATGTCAATTTTACAATTGTTAAATAATAAACAAAATAAGAAATAATTTGATATTTTTATAGATTCTTATTTTCTTCTTTTTCATTCTATCTTTCTTTCATTCTTTTATCTTAATAGAAGATAATATTTTAGATCTCTGAGGGTGATAATTATATTTAATATAATGTTATTATTATCATTTTGTAATAATAATAATAATAATTTATGAAAAAGGACAAAAATAAAAATAATTGTAAAAATCTGCAAAAAGTAATAATAATAATAATAAAGAAAAGAAAATAATAGAATAAAAATATTTAAATTAAAATAATAGTCAATTTATAATATTTGCACAATTTTTATTATAATTAATGAGAATCATAATAATATAAATGGCATAATTTTATCATTATTATCTTCATAATAATGATTATTATATAAAAATAAAAATAAAAGAACGAAGAAATAACAAAATCTATTTTAATTTTATTCCTCTTTTCCTTCTCCACTTGCTTAAATTAATGTTGCCAAAAAATGGAGGGAGGCTGAACGTAGGGTGGCTGGGGCAGAGGGGAGGCGGCCGGAGGCTGGCTGGCAGAGGGCTAAGGGCTGGTGGCAGGAGGGAGGGCTGGCTAGAAGGGGGACTGAGAAGGTTGGTTGAGGGGATGAGAAAAGAGAGGGCTGAGAGGGGGATTTATAGAGCGGAGGGGTCAAAAGGGGGAGAGGGAGGGCTTGTCAGCACCTGGCTGACCAATCTTGCTCCAAAATGGTGCATAGGCCTTTCCTTGGCGTACGGAAGCTTTGAGCTCTACTCAATTGCACTCGATCGCAAGGGGGGGGGGGAAGACGAAAAATTTATTTAAGGAAAATTTTAAATAATTACTTAAAGTTAAATGTTTCACATTTTTTCATCGTTTGACATAAAAAATATATAACGAAACTTGACACTGAGGTGCGTTACAATGTAACAAACATTCTCGCACCAAATTTTTTTAATTTGGACAAACATTTTCTTTTTAATCAATTTCTGAAGTTTGAAATTTCAAAAATTAATTGAGGCCGAACCCGTGCTCAAAAATCGATAAAATTTTTTGAGCAGCCTTTAAATAATATACTTAACATTATGATAAAAATTGATAAATTTGGATATTTATTTAATTTTCTCAATTTATTGGATTTAAATAATTCAAAAAAATAAAGTGAAAGTTTCTATTATATGAATTCTCCCAAATTATGGTACTTTAATCTAAAAATTATTTCTATCAAATGGTATTTTGGTTTGCCCTAAATTGAAGTTCTCGGGATACTGATTTATGAGGCGGGATCTGACCTAATTTTACAGGAGTAACAACATTGGGTGGTTACAAATTCTCATACTTAAAAATAATGTTGTCATAAACATCACGCAAATAAATTTTAATTATGGATGAGATTAATACCTGATACTATGCCGTTGTTTCCAGGTGATAAGATTGGAGTGAGCGCGTAAATTCTTATGGGAGCGGGTTACTAGGTGCGAGTTTTCTCCTTTAATTGGGTGTCGGTGTAACTAGTAGCCTTGGGGCGATGACTAGTTCTAGGGCAGCTCCTCTTATTTGGTCATGAAATGGGGTTACAGTAATTGTTGTGTTTGTGCCCCTTATAATGGTCACTCTGTTTATCATTTTCACGAATTGACATTCCTGAATTTGGTGGTTAGGTTGCCGCACAGAAAACACCTTTTACTGTTGTGGTAGCACTTGCTATAAGGATGAGGTCTCCAATAATCTCCTCTTATTTCTTGATCGATACTCTCAAAAGTTAGTTGGAAGATTTTAGCAGATGGGTTGGGTTGTTGTCTTTTAAAAATCTCCTGGTCCTCTATGTGATGATCCTGCCTTTTTTATTGCCCTATGTGATTAGAAAGTGTGTTATTTTCTTCATGTTCCATAATTAGTGCACATTAAAAGAGTTTGGAGAAATGAGTATGTCTAAATCAAAGCAGGCTCCAATGAAGGGTGTCCTTCATCCCTGATAGAAAATAGTTGCATTTTAGTTTCTCTGTCTTAATAGGTTCTAAGCGTACCTTGACAATCTTGTGAACTCGACCTCATAGTTGGCCACAAAATTGCTACCCAAAACTAATTTCATGAATTTGTTCTTCATAATGCTTTGGGCAGCTTGTGGTATGTATTCGGCTCTAAGAACTTCTGAAAATGCTTCATAATTTATATTCTCCAATTCTATGCCAGTGAAATTAGTGCTGGCGACTAAGTCCCATCATTGGTCAATTTCACCTTTAAATAGGTAACGAGTCACTCGCACCACTTTTTTGTTAGGATACTCCATACTTTTTGGTATCTTTTCTATCTCTCTTAACTATCTTCTGCCTCTATAGGGCAAGTAGTCCCATAAAATACTGGTGGATTTAATTTGAAGAAAGATTGGAAAATTCCTTCAGAACATTACTTTTGGGGTGATTGAACAGAGTCTGATAGGGCTGCTTTCTTTTATTTCATGAGGAGCTCTAGGACGGCTTCCATGAAGCGATCATTGGAACTTTTCAAAACTTTTAGTGATATTGGTGCTTTGATTGGGGTTTCTGATGGTGTGCTCAAAATTCTTCGTCTGAATACTTCGTCTGAATCCATCTTTTTGCTTACAGGTTGAAAGCTTAAATTGCATAAGTTTATGTTATCCTTCTCTGTTCTAAAAAAAACATGATTTGATATTTATATATTATCTCTTAAATTTACACTCAATCTTGTTCTGATACCAACTGTGATGATCCGGTGCCGGGTCAGCGGGAACTAATCCAGCACCAATTTTTGGGGTGATAAGTCATTTAGTCATAAGATCATATTGAGTGATTTAAAAGATAAATAAATAGACATCAAACATAACGCATTATTCATTAATTCACAAGTCTTGATTAAAAAGGAGAAGAATAAAACAAAAGTTACACATTTTAAAAGAGTAAAAAAGAGCAATAAATCAGCAGTGATTGGTTATTAGCACCCTTCCTCTAGGACGAACTTTTGATCTGAACACATTTCAAAATTGCAAAAATTTGAATACCAGTTAGTTATGAAACTAAGTACTAATAGATGCTAATTTTACAATTATTAAATAATAAACAAAATAAAAAATAATTTGACAAGAAATAAAAGCTGTATAAAATTATTCCTGCAAATCTATTTCTGTTGCACTTGAACTTTAGCATGAAAATAATTGCAGTCACAAAAATAAATATAAAATTTTAGCGTTTGCTATCAGACGCAAAACATAATTTTATTGGGAAAGTACAAAATCGAGGAAAAGGATTCATCTTTTGTGTTGCATATCCCAACTTCCTTCTACACCTACCCCTTCAAAGGCTTATCAGTATAGGCTCTTTATGACTCCCAATATCGAACAACTCCATACTAGCAGTTGTCTGATCAGACTAAAAATATATTAACATAGAACCCTTGTTATTCAGTTATCCAAATTTATTTATATATCTTTTTATGTGACTTTTAAAAGTATTTTTATCAATTTCTACGATACTGAGTAGATAAAGTATATTTAAACAAGAGTAATAAAAGACATCTGGTATCTTATTCCTTTAAATTCAAAAGTTTAACGATTCAGTCGAATCTGCATTTAAATTTTTGATATTTTAAATTAGTTTCTTAGTTAACATTAAAATGAAAGTGATATGATATTTTTATGAATTGTTATATTTTTCTTTTCTATTCTGTCTTTCTTTCATTTTTTTATTTTGATAGAAGATAATATTTTAGGTCTCTTAGGGTGGTTATTATATTTAATATAAAGTTATTATTATCATTTTCTAATATGATAATAATAATTTATGAAAAAAGGACAAAAATAGAAATGATTGTAAAAATCAACAAAAAATAATAATAATAATAAAGAAAAGAAAATAACAGAATAAAAATCTTAAATTAAAATAATAATCAATTTATAAAATTTGTACAGTTTTTGTTATTAATTAGTGAGAACCATAATAATGCGAATGACGTAATTTTATCATTATTATCTTTATAATAATGATTATTATGTAAAAATAAAAATAAAAGAACGAAGAAAGAGCAAAATCTCTTCTTATTTTTTTCCTCTTTTCCTTCTCTACTTGCCTAAGTTAGTGTTGCCGAAAAATGGAGGAAAGCTGGACGTGGGGTGGTCGGGGCAGAGGGGCAGCGGCCGGAGGTGGGCTGGCAGAGGGCTGAGGGCGGCTGGCTGGAGGGAGGGAGGGCTGGCTGGAAGGGGGGCTGAGAAGGTTGACTGAGGGGCTGAGAGGGGTATTTATAAAAGGGAAGGGTCAGGAGGGGAAGATGGAGGGCTGGCCAGCAACTGGTAGACCAATCCTGCTCCAAAATGGCGCAGGGGCCTTTCCTTGGCGCACGGAAGCTTCCGTGTACAGGGCTCTGTCGAGCGACGAAGCCCTGCTTAATCACAGTCGATTGCAAGCAGGGGGGGTGGGGCGAGAAGATGGAAAATTTATTAAGGAAAATCTTAAATAATTACTTAAAGTTAAATGTTTCGCATTTTTTGACGTAAAAAAAATATAACGAAACTTGACACCAAGGTGTGTTACGATGTAATGAACATCCTCATGCCAAATTTTTTTGATTCGGACAAATATTTTATTTTTAATTAATTTTTGAAATTTGAAATTTAAAAATTATTTGAGGCCGAACGAGTGCTCAAAAATCGATGAAACTTTTCGAGCAGCCTTTAAATAATATACTTAAACTTTTCAAGCAGCCCTGCTTAATCGCAACCGATTGCAAGTGGGAGGGGAGGGGTGAGAAGATGGAAAATTTATTTAAGGAAAATTTTAAATAATTATTTAAAGTTAAATGTTTCACATTTTTTCGACGTTTGACGTAAAAAAAATAACGAAACTTGACACCGAGGTGTGTTATGATATAACGAACATTTTCGCGGCAAATTTTTTTGATTCAAACAAATATTTTATTTTTAATTAATTTGTGAAGTTTAAAATTTTAAAAATTAATTGAGTCCGAACGGGTGCTCAAAAATCGATGGAACTTTTCGAGTAGCCTTTAAATAATATACTTAAACTTTTCGAGCAGCTCTGCTTAATCGCAGCAGATTGCAAGTGGGAGTGGGGGGGGGAGAAGACGAAAAATTTATTTAAGGAAAATTTTAAATAATTACTTAAAGTTAAATATTTTGTATTTTTCTATCGTTTGACGTAAAAAAATATAACGAAACTTGACACCGAGGTGTGTTACGATGTAACGAACATTTTGCGCCAAATTTTTTTGATTCGGGCAAATATTTTATTTTTAATTAATTTCTGAAGTTTGAAATTTCAAAAATTAATTAAAGCCAAATGGGTGCTCAAAAATCAATGAAAATTTTCAAACAGCCTTTAAATAATATACTTAACATTATGACATGAAAATTGATAAATTCGGACACTTATTTAATTTTCTCAACGTATTGAATTTAAATTATTTAGAAAAATAAAATGAGAATTTCCATTATCCGAATTCTCCAAAATTAGGACACTTTAATCTAAAAATTATTTCTATCAAATGGTATTTTGGTTTGCCCTAAATTGAAGTTCTCGGGATACTAATTTATGAGATGGGATCTGACCTAATTTTATGAAGTAACGGCATTGGGTTGTTACAAACTCCCATACTTAAAAATAATATCGTCATCTACATCATGCAAACAAAATTTAATTATGGGTGAGATTAATACTTGATACTACGTCGTTGTTTCCATGTGCTAAGACTGGAGTGAGCGTGTCAATTCTTATGGGAGCGGGGTTACTAGGTGCGGGTTTTCTCCTTTGATTGGGTGTTGGTGCAGCTAGTAGCCTTGGGGCATTGGCCAGTTCTGGGGCAGCTCCTCTTATTTGGTCATGAAATGGGGTTACAATAATTATTGTGTTTGTGCCTCTTATAATGGTCACTCTATCTATCATTTCCACGAATCAACATTCCTAAATTTGGTGGCCGGGTTGGTGCACAGAAAACACATTTTGCCATTGTGGTAGCACTTGCTGTAAGGATGATGTCTCCAACAATCTCCTCTTATTCCTTGACCAGTTTTCTCAGAAATTAGTTGGAAGATTTTAGCAGATGAGTTGGGCTGTTGTCTTTTGAAAGTCTCCTGGTCCTCTATTTGATGATCCTGCCTCTTCCATTATCCCGTGTCATTAGAAAATGTGCTATTTTCTTTGTGTTCTATAATTAGTGCACATTCTAAAAGTTTGGAGAAATGAGTAAGTCTAAATTGAAGCAGGCTCCAATAAAGGGTGTCCTTCATCCTTGACAAAAAATAGTTGCATTTTGCTTTCTCTGTACTTATCAGGTTCTAAACATCTCTTGACAATCTTGTGAACTCAACCTCATAGTTGACAACAAAATTGTTACCTAAAACTAATTTCATGAATTTGTTTTCATTATGTTTTGGGCAGCTTGTGGTACGTACTTGACTCTAAAAACTTTTGAAAATGCTTCGAAACTTATATTCTCTAATTCTATGCCAGCGAAATCAGTGCTGGCGACGAAGTCCCACCATTGGTCAATTTCGCCTTTAAATAGGTAGCGAGTCACTTGCCCTATTTTTTTGTTAGGATACTCCATACTTTTTAGTGTCTTCTCTATCTCTCTTAGCCGGTGTTATACCTCCATAGGTGTAACAACCCTAATTGTTACCCTAGTTAAATCCAGATTAATTAAGCTAAATCAAGTTCTAATTTTGATTCCATTAGACTCATTGAGTCATTTAAACCTAATTCTAAAAGTTTGAGATCAATCGGAGCTAAATTGAAAATTTTGGTCATCTTACCTATTTTTAAACCATAGAAAATATCTAAATTAATTTGATCTCCAAATTAAAATTTGATTTCATTTTTAAATTTCTCATGCCTCAAAAAGCTAAGGGTGAAATTTTGAAAATTTTTGGAGGTCATTTAAACATATTTTGGAATTTATTTAATTTGGTTCAATTGCACATAAGGGTTTGAAACAATTCCTAATTGCATTTTTACCTTTCCTCCAATGATCGGCTGACCCCAAACCACGGACGCCATCCGGGCCGTTCATTCCGTGGATCTGATCCAATGGCCCGCACCTTCGATCGGATCCGTCTTATCTCGACCGTTCCATGGTTTCGAGATCCCAATCCAACGGCATCGAGCCATCCGCCGTAAGTATCCTCGATCTACCGTTAGATCCTTAGATCAGATCCAACGGCTGACCTCTTATCCACGCTTGGCCATTAAGTGCCAGGACATTAGGACCGTTCGCACCTCCTGATGATAAATCAGACAGTTCCTAGCACCCCCGCGATTGTGAATCATCCCCTTTATCTCGCCCGTTGCACGTCTAGTCCCCCCCTTCCAGCCGAATCCTCTTCCAGCCCCCGTGGCAATACGGGAAGATGCCGAAATTCCTCTCCTACCTTTGGCGTGACCTCTTGCCGATAGTAGCTTCCCTGAATTGCCCCTGGCCGTTGGAACCATACCTTTCCTTCGGTCCGAGTCTATCTCCCAAACCTAAGCTCTAGCTTACACCCCCATTGCTCCTATTGCCTATAAATACCTTGAGAGTATCACAGTGAGTCCCTTTGCTCACTGTGATCTCTTAATTCTCCCAATTGAATCCTCTGGAGCTCCTGTCTCTCTCAGTAATCCCGGCATCCTCGCAGCGGCGTACCACTGATAGAGGGTCAGTCTGGTATTCAGACTCCCTGCAAGCCTGCACCTATTGCTTAGTGAGCTCATAAGCCTCTCAATTCCTCTCAGTCGTGCCCACAACCTCATCTTCAGGTACAACCTCTTCCACTGAACTCAGTAAGTTTAGTCTTCTATTTAAGCTTTTGGATGAGCCTCTGGATTTCGCCTAACTTACCTTAGCCTCATAGGAAACCCATTCTGATTGTCGTCAGGGTTTGTGCTAGCTCTGATCAATCGTATCAATCGATCGAGCTAGCAGTCGAGCCATGGCTGGGTTCGAGTAAGGACCCAGCAATTGACTGCACCCCAGATTGCGAAACCTTGGGGGTTCGATTCGCCTCACCTCACTGATGGTGTAGGGATTGAGCCCCTTCCGTTTGGTGGCCTCTGTGAGGAGAATTATCCCCGCATAGCAAACCTTAATCGTCTATAAATGGATGCTTTAGTGGAATATCCATCCAGTGTTCTGGCCCGTCCCAGTTAGGGCCTGCAGGTTCAATAGATGCTCCTTGACCTCCTGAAGGTGTGGCGATTAAATGCTGGTCGCAGCGTGGCCTATCGACTATGAATTTTGCGGCCCAAGGTGCCCTTTTCGCGGCTGTGAGCGAAGAGGGGTATCGGGGACGATGCACTGGTGCATCGGGTCGACCTTCTCCGGACCCGCACGATTTTGAATTTGGGCCGCAGCTTATTTAATAATTATGGAATTATATTTCTTATATTAAATAACTGATAAATAATTAACCTATGATTCTGATTTAAATAAAAATGCAGATTAAATTAATGAAATAATCCTTTAGCTATACTTATCCAAATAGTATGATCCAATATACCATTTTAATTAAAAAAATGCTAGGAATTATAATATAAAATAAAATTAAGGATCTAATAGTTAGATTTAAAATAATTGCCTAATCTCTCTTTATTTTTATTTAAATCATAATAAATTAATTTAATGTCCAAAAATATTGATTTAGGTCTCTGATTGCTCATAAGACTATGAAAAACCTATTTAAGCCATTAAAAATAATTAGAGACCATTAAAATTGCTAATCACCTCTTAATTGCCCTAATATGTGATTAGTGAGTTAAGCCTTAGATTAACCTCTAATTTTAGTGAATCTAGTTCCTAATGCCTTATTAAGTATAGTAGAGCCTATAAATATATATAGATCTTGCTAGTATACACTAATTCTCTTAATCACCTTAATTGTCCTTAAGGTATGATTAGTGATAATTAAGCTAGTAATGCCATCAAATCATAAGTTGAGTGTTTATTCCACTTCATTGATCTATATAAAGCTTATTAGGACAGACTTGAATCAAATTAGTTGATTAAATCTTAAAATCTTTAAGTAAGTTCTTAAGATCTTAAGTGTTCTTAAGATTCTCATAAAAGACTTAGCTTAATCAATATGAAAGTTACAGTTTCTAATCCTAGTTATTTTATCAAAGTTATTCATGAATTATAGTCTTAAAGAAAATAAAAGCAAAAGCCTTAAATAACCCTAAGCTTAGACTTATTAGTTTAGATCTAAGGATCAAACCTTAGATCTTAGATCTTAGACTTTAGATCATTTAATTGAATTGAATCATCTTCTTTGGACTTAATTAAATTATTGGTTAATCTTTTTGAAACTTTCCTTGTGAGTATAGAATTGATTCAATCTATAGAATAATATAATTAACATAAAGATTAAATAGAGATCTTAGATTCTTAATTCTTAATTGATTATTTTATCTTATAATATTAGAATAACCTTTCATTAAGATCTTAGCTTCTAATCCTTCAGCTTATAAGATTTATTATCTGTAGATTATGATTGAGTGTGAACCATAGAACCTTAGTAGATTTAAACCTTGGATTTAGGACTTGAACCCCAATGTGAGGTTTGGATCCAGAATCCTTAAATTTTGAATTACTTAAATAAGATTTGGGTTAAGTGAGTATAATAACAATAATTAGGTCATTGATTTATTTACTTCAACCTTCATAGTCGTCATTTGATTATGAATTAGAACTTGTTAAGTTCTAATGTTGACATTAAGGTCATAAATCTGAGGTTATACTCAATAGCTGGATATTAGAGATCCTAAACTTGTATCTTCTTAGAATAGTTAGGTTTGGATAATTTAGATAATAATAGATATCACATAAGTCAAGTTGATTCTCTTGCTTACTTTAACTTTGATTGCTCTGCACACCTTGGATATTGAGCTTGTTCCTTAAGCATAATAGGAGAACTTAGGATATGGAAGATATATCTTAAGTTAGTATTTGCAAAGCATAATATTCACTCAATTCTTTCAGTGCATTTAGTCTAGCAAGGTATGTCCTAGTTTAGTCTACCTCCTTAGTTCTAATTTTGTTATAGAATAGACTTGGACCTAGTCCAGTGCTTGGCTAGGATGGATACATGTCTTATTTTAAAGTTCAACTCGGACCTAGCTCTGATGATGCCTAGGATGGACACATGTTAAACTTTCTGTTCAGAGGCCCTGTATGGCCTATTTCTGATATGGCAGTACTTGGACTAGGCATACTTTTACTTTCGCTCAGTTCAGTGCCTTATTTTGCTTGGCCACATGCTTAAGTGACTTTTGTTTCAATTCTTTTTAGTACTTGGCTTGCTTTGCCACATGTCTTACTGGCTTTACTTTTAGCTCATTTTTGTACTTAGGTTGCTTTGCCACATGTCTCATTGGCTTCCTGTTTATTAAATCTGTATACTTGTATATATGTTCATATTGAGTATTTATAAATATCGGCATGTTTAGAATGCTAGAATTATATATTTATTTCAGCACTTTTGGTACAATTTATTTTTAGGAACTTATCATGTCTTCACATGATCATAAGCATGTTAGGATTAGTTTATTTCAGCACTTGCAGTTACTTTTGCTCTTTAGCCTCACCTTATTTACTTTATTGTTTTTGTAAGTTTATTTACATACTGTTACTTAGTTGCAAATGTATTATTTGTAACTATTCACTTCTTTGTAGCTTGATGCACTCGAATTGCTTGCATGTTTAAAGTATTTACATGTGATATCTTAAATATTCATTTCACTTAAATAGCTTAAAATATACTTAGATAAATTGTCTAACTATAACCTTTTTCTTTTGTTGGTTGGAGCCCTGGCATTTGTGATACCAACAAATGTCAAATTTGGAGCTGTTCGTTGGTGGTTCTGTAGAAGAGGAGCCAGTGCAGAAGGAGGATCTTCCTACTGCCACTTAGTTAAATTTTATTTTCTTTTTTTTGCAGTGAGTTTGAGAGATCTTTTCTTTCTTTTAATTCAGTCTGTAATAATTAAATTCTGAATTTATTTACTTTCAGCACTTAAGCTGAGTTACTATTTCTTTTACTCTTTTATACTATGCTGTGATGTGGGTGTTGTACTATACTATTTCCTGCTTCTGCTACTTTGATATATTGATGTATCTTAATAGTCCCAGGTGATAAGTTCTTGGCTTAAGGCAGGTTGAGTCTTACCTGACTCTACTTGAGTCGGGGATTTGCCATAGTTGGAGCACCATACTCTATGTGTTTATACTAATATCAGTATTAGCATGGCCACGGAGGGTATGGGGCCCCACAATAGGGCAAGTAGTTTAATGAAATACTTATGGATTTAATTTGAGGAAAGATTAAAAAATTCCTTTAGAATAATGCTTTTGGGTGATTGAACGGAGTTTGATAGAGATGCTTTCTTTTGTTACACCAGGAGCTCTAGGATGGTTTCTATAAAGCGATTGTTGGAACTTTTCAGAACTTTTAATGATATTGGTCTTTGATTGGGGTTTCTGATGGTGTGCTCAAAAATCCTTCGTATAAATCTTTCATCTGAATCCATCTTTTTGCCCAAAGGTTGAAAGCTTAAATTGCATTGATTTATGTTATCCTTCTCTCTTCTCAACAAAAATTATGTTTTGACATTTATATATTATCTCTTAATTTACACTCAATCCTGTTCTGATATAAACTATGAGGACCTAGTGCAGGGGTCAGCGGAAGCTAATCCAGCACCAGTTTTTGGGGTGACAAGTCATCCAACCGTAGGTTCATATTGAGTGATTTAAAAGATAAATATATAGACATCAAACATAACACATTAATTCATTAATTCACACGTCTTGATTACAAAGGAGAAAAATAAAGCAAAAGTTACAAACTTTTAAAAAGTCAAAAAGAGTAACAAATCAGTAGGAAGCTGTATCAGCAGTGCTTGGTTCTTAGCACCCTTCCTCTAGGACAAACTTTTGATCTGAGCACATTTTAAAATTACAAACATTTGAATATCAATTAATTAAGAAACTAAGTACTAATAGATGTTAATTTTACAATTGTTAAATAATAAATAAAATAAAAAATAATTTGACAAGAAATAAAAGCTGTATAAAATTATTCCTGCAGATATATTTATGTTGCACTGAAACTTTATCATAAAAATAATTATAGTCACAAAATTAAATATAAAATTTTAGTGTTTGTTATCTGGTGCAAAACATAATTTTGTTAGGCAAGTACAAAATCGAGGAAAATGGTTCATCTTTTGTGTTGCATTTCCCAACTTCCTTCTATACCTGCCCCTTCAATGGCTTATCAGTATAGGCTCCTTATGACTCCCGATGTCGGACAACTCCATCATAGCAGTTGTCTGATCAGACTAAAAATATATCAATATAGAACCCTTGTTACTCAGTTATCCAAATTTATTCATATATCATTTTATGTGACTTTTAAAAGCATTTTTATTAATTTGTGCGATACTGAGCAGAAAAAGTATATTTAAACAAGAGTAATAAAAGACAGAGTTCATTGTTCCTTTAAATATAAAAGTTTAACAGTTCGGTCGAATCTGCATTTAGTTTTTTATATTTTAAATTAGCCTTTTAGCTAACATTAAAATGAAAGTGATATGATATTTTTATAGATTCTTACTTTCTTATTTTCCATTCTGCCTTTGATGAAATTCGCTTGTACGAGGCACATCAATCCTGTCTGCCACTCCTTAGCCTCACTCCTTAGGCTGTTAGAGCTTTCCCACTAATGGCCGAGCCCTCCTAAGCGACCCTGAGGCTGGGGTTAATCCCATTTGGGGTGGGCTGTAGTGACAGCTCGGCCCGAGCCTGCGCAATGGTTCCCAACCATAACATCCACCCTTAGCCCCTTCCCTAGCTATAAATAATCTCAGTGGCCCTTTTCAGTGAAGCTGCTGCTCACTATCTTCCCTAGCATTAAAGCATTAGCTCCTAGTAGGCGCCCAAGACTCCTAGTAGGGACTGGCCGTGGACTAGACGGTGTAAATTCCGTCTGAGTGTGCACTAGCAGTCAATTCTTAAGTCGTTGAGTATCGACAATTCCCTGAGGCGTTGAGCCCTATTTTGAAGTCTAAATCCCTCATGGAGTGATTTTAGACTAGTTGTAATCATTGGGCTCGATTGGATCGATCGATACGACTAAAATTGATCGACTCAGAGCGAGTATGCGTCCGTAAAATGTCACGAGTAACACCCCATTGATCCCTCCATTTTTGGGGCCAATCAAGTTGCCCAATCAATGCCCCTCCAATCCCTGAACGTGTAGGTCTAGAGTCCAGCATGTATTGTTAGTTTTGTGAGGAGAATTCAATCCTCACAGGTACGCCTTAGGAGTCGTCTCGGCCGAGTAGCACCCTAGCCTTTCGGAGCATCTCCAATGGGGGTTCGTAGTTCATTTGATGTGTCTTGGGTCCCTGATGGTGTAGCCATTGAGAGAAGGGCACAACATGGTTTGAGCACGAAGAATTTGGTGATGGAAACTAAACATAAGGATCCCAGCGTCGGGGGAGTGCCCGCGAAGAAGATCCACAGTGCCGGGTCGGGCTGGACCCCATCCCGCGCGATTTCAAATTCAGGATGCGGTTTTTAATTATTTCATTTAGGATTAATCTTCCTTCTATTAATTCAGTCATAAATGAATTTAAATTATTTGGCCTATGGTTTGATTTGAATAAAAATGCAGAATAAATTAATGAAATAAGTTTAGCTATACTCACCCAAATGGTATGATCCAATATACTATTTTAATCAAAAAAATGTAAGAAACAATAATATAAAATAAAATCAAAGATATAATGGTTTGATTTTAATTAATTGCCTAATCATTTTCTATTTTCATTTAAATCATAATAAATCCATTTAATGTCCAAAAATAATAATTAGGGTCTCTGATTTCTCATAAGACCATAAAGAACCTATTTAAACTATTAAAGATAATTTAAGAACACCAAATTTGCTAATTACCTCTTAATTATCCTAATATGCGATTAGTGAATTAGGGCTTAGATTAACCTTTGATTTTGATGAATCTATTTCATAATGCCTTATTAAGTATAGTAGAGACTATAAATATATTTGGATCTTCCAAGTATACCTTAATTTCCTTAATCACTTAATTGACCTCTTAATGTAATTAGTACTAATTAAGCCAATTATGCTACCAAACCCTAAGATAAGTGTGTATTATACTACACTAATCAATATAAAACTTATTAAAACAAACTTGAATTAATTTAGATAATTAAATCTTAGAATCCCATTTTTTAGCCTTAAAAGGAGTATTTTGGTCATTTGACCAAAATAGGTTTACGCACCCCTTAAGCCTTGAAAATTTCAGTAAAGTATCTCTAATTAACTCATTAGCACCTTTCTAAAATCTCATGTTAATAAGGGTGAAGTTAAGTAAAGAAATCTTAAGAAGTTCTAATTAGGATCTCAAGATCTTAAGAGAGTACTCAAAGCGACTTCCTTAAGAGAGCAAACCTAAAAAAGCTTTAATGCTAAATATATAGTTTGATTACTTTATTAAGTTGATTTATAAACTACAAATCTTAAGTAAATATTCTTGTAAAAGCCTAAGTCTAGTTCTTAGTTTAGATATAAAGTGATCAAATCTTAGATTTTAGACTTTAGATCATCTATTTGAATTGAATCATCTTCTTTGGACTTCCTTAATTGATTTATTGATTAAATCCTTTTGAAACCTCCATGCGAGTGCATGATTGATTCAATCTATAGAATAATATGATTATCCTAAAGATTGAATATAGATCTTTGATTCTTAGTTCTTAAATGATTATTTTATCTTAGAATACTAGAATAACCTTTTATTAAGATCTTAGTTTCTAAATCCTTCAGCTTATATGATTTTACACCGTTAGACTATGTCTGAGTGTGAACCCTAGATCCTCATTAGGATATTACCTTGGATTCAGGAAATTGAACCCCATATGTGGAGTTTGGATCCAGAATCCTTAATCTTGGTTTACTTGATCAAGATTTGGGTTAAGTGAGGAAAATAATAATAATTAAGTCATTGATTTATTTACTTTAAACTCTTATAGTCATCCTTTGATTTTGAATTTGAACTTGTTAAGTTCTAATGTTAACATTAAGGTCGTAAACTGAGATTATACTCGATAGCTAGATATTGGAGATCCTAAACTTATATTTTCTCAGAATAGTTAGATTTGGATAAGATAGACAACAACATATATCACATAAATTTAGTTGAGTCTCTTACTTACTTCAACTTTGATTGCTCTGCACACCTTGAATATTGAGCTTTATTCCTTGAGCATAATGGGTAAACTTAGGATATGGAAGATACATCCTAAGTTAATATTTGAAAAGCATAACATTCTTTTAGTTCTTTCAGTACATTCAGTTTAGTAGGGTATATCCTAGCTTAGTCTACCTCCTTAGTTCCAGTTTTGTTATAGAATAGACTTGGACCTAGCCCAATAGTTGGCTAGGATGGATACATGTCTTATTCTATAAGTTCTACTCGGACCTAGCTCTGATGGTGCCTAGGATGGACACATGTTGGACTTTTTGTTCAGAGGCCCTGTATAGCCTATTTCTATTATGATAGTACTATGTCTTAGGCTTACTTTTACTTCAGTTCAATTTTGGTGCTTTCAGTTGCTTTGCCACATGTCTCAGTGGCTTTACTTTTTAGCTTATTTATGCTCTTAGCTTGTTTTTGCCACATGCTTTAGTGGCCTTTTATATATATTAAATCTGCATGCTTGCATATATGTTCTTATTGAGTAGTTAATAAATATTGGCTTGTTTAGGATGCTAATTTTGTATGTTCATTTTAGTACCTTTTAGTACAGTTTACATTTATAAACTCAACATATCTTCATGTGATCATAAGCATGTTAGGATCAGTTCATTTCTGCACTTGCAGTTATTTTTACTCTTTTAGTCTCACCTTGCTTAGTTTCATGCTTTGTATGTTATGTTACATACCTATTGCTCAGTTATAAATAAATAGTTTATAGTTATCCTTTTCTTTGTAGCTTGATGCACCCTATATTGTTTGTATATTTAAAGTAGTTAGTGTGTTATCTTTAAATATTCAGTTCACTTAATTAACCGAAAATATACTTAGACAATTTGTCTAACTGTAACCTTTTTCTTTTATTGGCTAGGGCCTTAACATTTGTGATACTGACAAATATCAGATTTGGAGGTATTCGTTGGTGGTTCAGCAGGAGAGGAGCCAGTGCGAGAGGAGGATCTTCCTACTACCGCTTAGTTGGATTTTCCTTTCTTGCAGCAAGATTGAGAGATCTTTTCTTTCTTTTAATTCAATCTGTAATAATAAAATTTTGGATGTATTTACTTTCTGCACTTGAGTTGAGTTAATATTTCCTGTACTCTTGTATACTATGCTGTGATGTTGATGTTATGTTATACTATTTTATGCTTCCGCTACTCTGATATATTGATGTATGTTTACAATTCCAGGTGACAAGTCCTTGGCTTAAGGCGAGTTGAGTCTTACCTGAATCTATTTGAGTTAGGGATTTGCCACAGTTGGAGCACCGCGCTCCTCGTGATCATGCTAATATCAGTATTAGCATAGCCGCAGAGGGTACGGGGCCCCACAGTTGGTATCAGAGAACACCATAAGGTGTCAGAATGGGATATGTGATTCATTTCTACCTAATGGACCATTCTTTTGAAGTACAAACATCAAGATATAATATCCATAACATAGTACTATCGGTAACTCTCTAAAAATATATATAATGAAAATACTCATATCCTAAAAATTCAGTTATCTCTAGTTGACAAAAACTGTTATATTCTACTATTAGGATCAAATGGACCATGAAGAGTCTGACTTGGACTATTATTTACATACCTTCAAGTTAGCTTAGAGCTATAGTTTCAAATAGAGATAAGAGAGCAAATGGAAAATCCAAGGAGTTTCAATAAAAGGAACCTTAGTCTTGGACAAACTTCTACATCAAATGGCGTACTGAGGGCTTGACTTTTTTATCTATGCACAGGAGTGGTTGAGCTGAGTAGAGTCAGTCCTGAGGCACATAAAGTGTCCAAAGTTCCTCTTGGTTGACATAGTGATGGATCAAATGCTAGACTATGCGGGAGTCTGGTGGTACAATACCATCAAGAAGGTCGAACAAAAATGCAAGAGAAAGCGTCAGGAAGTGACCTTTGAGGATTTTTGTGTTGCATTTAGGGCTGAGTACATTAAGGATGTCTGAGTGTTAGTTAGGGCAATTGTCATCTCTTGATTAAATGATTTTAGTAGTGTTATGATTTTCTAGTATTATCTAAATCTTATGTAATCCCTCATTTCAGAAGTAATGAGAATTTTTGGCATCTATTAGAAATTTAATTGTTGTCTTCATTAGAATAATTCTGAAATCTATATTTGTATTTCTCAATTAGAAAGAATTTTAGACCACCTCCTACTACTACCCCTATCAAGAATACTGTCGCTTCAAGCAGTTCTTCTGATGAAGTAGCTCATATGCGAGCAATGGTGGCAACCTTGTTGGAGAATTAGGCTCAATAAGCACTTACAATGCAGAAGATGATGTCCGATCATTCAGTACCAGCCGTTGCTGCTTCTGCTGTTCCCATTTTGCAACATCCTTTTCCTTCCCATCACTCTATGGATAGTCTTCTTCATAACTTCTTAAGATTACAGCTTTCCACATTCAGTGGAAACTTATCACCAATGGATACAGTCGACTGGCTGAAAGTAGTTGTGAAGGATAGGATTAGTCCGAAGATCCCAAATTCAGAAGCCGCTCGTCTCACGACACATTTGTTTCATGCTGAAGCACAATACTAGTGGGACGATGTCTGAAATACTAAATTTATTGATTTTGAACTCGAAGACATCTCTTAGGATGAATTTGTAGAAGCATTCAAGGCTGAATTCATTCCCCCATATGCATAAAACATTATAACTGATACGATTCTGAGGTTGGCACAAGGAAATTGTTCTGTCGCCCACTACGATAGGGAGTTTCATAGGTTGATTCATTTTTCCCCAGAGATGATCCAATCTGAATTGGCTAAGTGCCATCACTTTTTTAGTGAACTACGAGATTCACTAAAAGATCTGATTGTTCCACTCCGTCTGACTAGTTTCTTTGAGCTAGTAGAGACAGCCAAGGTGCTTGAGCACTATCACTCAGAAAAAGATCTCAAGCGAAAGATGCAGTCAACTCCACACAGACATGAAGCATTCAAAAGGCATTGACCTCACTCTGCAAAGGTCTATCAAATCAAAGTTGCAACAACTGCTGAACCAATTCAAAGCTGTAATAGGCCTCATCCTTATGGCAAGTGTTACCACTTTGGCCATACGTGATACACTTGTGGGCATCCAGGCCACCTGTTCTATCATTTCACCTACACAAAGATAGTGAATGGAGTCCAGATTAAGCAATATCAGAAAAATCAAGTATTTAGGGCAACTCTGCTGAAGAGGAGAGAACCAGGTTTGGCAATAATGCCAGCCCCTGCATCTGAAGTTGCTCCAGAGCAGCCCTTAGCTCCTAAGTCTCAGAACAATCCCAGGAAGCAGGTAAATAACCGTCTTGTTGGTCCTGCGCGAGTATATGCTTTAACGCCTCTAGAAGCCACAGAAGGCAATAATATGATTTCAGGTACACATTTATGAACTTTTCTTCTTTCATTTATGTACCTTATTCATTGTAAATTATTAATGCAATTCGTATAAATAAATTAGGCATGCTATATTTTAATGACCAGCCCTACAATGTGTTATTCGACAATGGTGCTAGTCATTCGTTTATTTCTGAACATTTTGTCAACATTCTTAGACCACACTCATACAATTTAGCAAAATTATTAAGTGTTGGACTTCCATTTGGAGTCCAACTCAGTGCTCATAAGTTATGCAATGTCAAAATCCCATAAAATGGTCAAGAGTTTGACTCCAAATTAATCATCCTTCCATTAGCAAACTTTGATATTATCATTGGGATGAATTGGCTCAGTGACAATAATACTGTGATAAACTGTCTTAAGAAGAAGGTCACTCTTCATTCCCAGGGCAAGTCTGAAACATTTATAGGAAAAGTCAGTACACAACTATCATTAATCAATGCTATTAAAGTTGAACAATTGATCAGTAAGGGTTGTGATGCTTTTCTAGTCACTATGATGGGTGAAGCAAAAAAAAAGTATCACTCTCTCTGATTGTAAAGTAGTTAAGGAATTCGTCAACGTATTCCCAGAAGTTTACGTGGTGTACCTCCTCCTAGAGAAGTTGAGTTCTCTATTGAATTAATTTTGGGTGCCCAGCATGTATCTAAAGCTCTATACAGAATGATGCCTAAGGAACTTCAAGAACTCAATGAATAGTTGCAAGAGGTCTTGAATAAAGGCTTTATTAGGCCAAGTATGTCTCCTTTGGGAGCGCCCATTTTATTCGTAAAGAAGAAGGATGGATCTATGCAAATGTGCATAGATTATCGTGAACTAAATAAAGTTACCATAAGGAATAAATATTCGTTTCCTAGAATTGATGATTTGTTTGATCAGTTATCTGGAGCTGTTATATTCTCTAAGATTGATCTCAGGTCTGGATATCATCAGTTGCGAGTAAGAGAAGATGATGTAGGAAAGACCACTTTCCGTACTCGCTATGGTCATTTTGAATTCTTAGTGATGTCTTTTGAACTCACCAATGCGCCATCAATCTTTATGGATTTGATGCAATGAGTTGTTAAGCCATATTTAGACAAATTTGTAATCATCTTTATCGATGATATTCTCATCTATTCTTGAACCTTAAAGGATCATGAAGATCATCTGATGTTAGTATTAGAAGCTCTGTGTGAACATCAACTGTATGCTAAGTTCTCCAAATGTGAGTTTTGGCTTAAGTTTATTGCATTCTTGGGACATGTAATTAATGCTCAGGGTATTCATGTAGATCAAAATAAAGTAAGCGCTATTCAGGACTGGGTTCAGCCTAAGTTAGTCACAGATATTAGAAGTTTCTTGGGTTTAGCTGGATATTACAGGAAGTTTGTTAAAGGATTTTCCCATATCGCCTCACCTTTGACTAAGCTAATTTAGAAAGCCATTCCGTTCATTTGGAGTCCTGAATGCGATGAAGCATTTCAAACCCTGAAGCACGCACTCTCTACCGCTCCAGTACTTGTTCTACCCAAGGAAGGCTTGAACTATTAGGTGTATACAGATGCCTCTGGAATTGGTCTAGGTTGTGTGTTAATGTAAGAAGGTAAGGTAATCGCTTACGCCTCTTGTTAGTTAAAACCCCACGGGAAAAATTATCCAATTCATGATCTTGAACTTGCCGCCATAATATTTGCTCTAAAAATTTGGCGTCACTATCTATATGGAGTTTAGTGTTCAATTTTCACTGATCATCAAAGCTTGAAGTATATCTTCACTCAAAGAGAACTGAATTGTCGACAGAGGAGATGGTTAGAACTCATTAGTGATTATGATTTGAGCATTCAGTATCATCCTGGGAAAGCATATGTAGTGGCCGGTACTCTTAGCCATCGTGCTACTTTATCTTCCATGATTGCCTCCGGTTCCTTAGAACAAGAATTTTGTAGGCTAGAGATTTCTCCAGTCAATGACGATATGCTAAGTTTGCTTCTAGTAAATATCAATGTGGAACTTACCTTCCATAGAGATATTTTTATCTCACAGACCAAAGACGATGATTATCTGAAATTCAAAATAGATATTGAAGGTGGTCATTATCATGATTTGCAAATGCATAATGGTTTAATCTATCAAGGTAATCAAGTGTGGATTCCTAAATCTATGCATCATGAAGTTTTGATAGAAGACCATAATTCTAGGTATCATGTTCACCCAAGCAGCACTAAGATATAGCTAGATCTAAAGCAATCATTTTGGTGGCCTGGTTTGAAGAAGGATGTAGGTAATTTTGTGGCTAAGTATCATGCCTGCAGTTTGGTAAAGGGTGAGCACCAAAAACTTTGTGGTCTTCTGCATCCATTAAAAATTCCTGAATAATTTGTGCTATAGTAGACTGTTTAACTAAATTAGCACACTTCCTCCACATCCATCAGACATAATCTGTTGAGAAATTAGCAAAGCTCTGTATCAAAGAAATTATCAGACTGCATGGTATTCCAAAATCAATCATATCTGACAGAGGTAACAGATTTACTTCTAAGTTTTGGCAAGCTGTGTACCAAGATCTGGGTTCTACTCTAGCTATGAGTACAGCTTTTCATCCTCAAATGGATGGTCAGATTGAAAGAGTAAATGAAGTTATGGAGGATTTGCTTAGGCTTTGTGTTCTTGATTTTGCCAGTTCTTGGGAAGATCATATTCTGTTAGTGGAGTTCACCTACAACAACAGCTATTAGGCCAGCATTAAAATGGCTTCGTATAAGGCATTGTATGGTAGAAAATGCAGTACTCCGCTAGCTTAGTTAGAAACAGGAAGCGTTCAGCTTTTTGGTTCCGAGTTAGTTGAAGAAACTAACAAGAAGATTCACTTAATTTAGTAGAGGATTCATTCAGCTCAAGATCATCAGAGAAAGTATCATGATGCTCATCATTGTCTCCTAGATTTTAATGTTGGAGATTTTGCCTATTTAAAAGTCAGTCCAATAAAGGGTGTCTACAGATTTGGTGTAGAAAGGAAACTTAGTCCCCGCTATGTTGGACCTTTTGAGATTTTGGACAAAGTAGGATTAACTGCCTACAGGATGAATCTACTTGATGACTTTGCAGCTGTTCATAATGTGTTCCATGTATCGTCATTAAGAAGGTGTATCAGAGACCCTTCTCATCTCATTCAGCTTCCAGCAGTATAACTTCGACGTGATCTTTCTTATGCCAAAGAACCAATCAAAGTCTTAGCTCGTGATTAGAAACAGCTAAGAAATCATTCAATTCATATGGTCAATATCCAGTGGAAGAATCAATCTTTGGAAGAATCTACTTGGGAAAAAGAAGTGGATATGCGTAATAAATATCCACAGCTCTTTGAAAGTCCAGGTACTGTTCTTATTCTTTCCTTTCTATTTCATTTAAATATTTCAGTCCTAGCAGTACTTTCTTCACTTGAGTGATGTCGGGGGCGACATCGTTCTTAAGTGGGAGAATTTGTAACAACCATAGTTGTTACCGTAGCTAAATATATATTAATGAAGCTAAACCAAGTTCTAATTTTAATTCTATTAGACTCATTGGGTCATTTAAACCTAATCATAGAAGTTTGTGATCAACGGAGCTAAATTAAGAATTTTGGTATTTTTGCCTATTTCTGGATTCTGAAAAATACCTAAATTAATTTGTTTTCCAAATTAAAATCTGATTTCATTTTTGAATTCATCACACCTTAATTAGCTAAGGTGAAATTTTGGGAATTTTTGGAGCTCATTTAATCATAAATTGGATTTATAAAATTAATTAGAATTTAAGTTAATTATTAAATGAATTAATATTAATTAAATTAAATATATATATTTATATTTATATGGGATTCGTTGTCGGGACCATGACAGATCCGCTGCGGGGTCCCGACAGCGGCACTTAGGTCCTAGCCACCGGATGAAATTGCACGTATCTCAGCGCCCCCATCGAACGACAAGATAAAATGCGCCGTGATGTGATTGGGAGCATCAAATCATCCATGTGTAACCGACGATAAGGGATTTTGCCCGCGAATCTGTTATTTGGAAGCTCCATTAGGCCGTCCATTCCCAACGGCTTCGCCATCAGACGGCTGCCAAGGACCCTGCCCTGTTCACCTTCGTCCCGGTGAGATCTCTGACTCAACGGATGAAATTTTGTGGGGACCCTCCTGATGCCGGATTGATATCAGAGGATTAGCCTCGCATGAGGTTCCCTATCGAGGAATCTGATTGAGCAATTTAAGTAGTACAGCAAGTAAGCAGAAATGAGATCATCCATTCAATAAAAATTACATCACATAGTTTATTTTAGTACAACAGCATAAAGAAAAAAGAAAAATAAAAGAGATATGCTGAGCCAATCCTCCTCACTTCTCAGCTACCTCGATCTCCACTAGCTCCTGACCTGGCACATAAAAGTGCGGGCGTTGGAATGCCGGTTAGTCCTGTAGACTAAGTACAAGATATAAGCATACATTTATAAAAGCGTTAGCGGTAAGCAATAAAGGGATAAATACAGGAGGATATGCGAAAGTTTTATCCTGTAAAGCAATTTGTTAGGTTCATAAAAAAATTCACAAAAATGTGCTAAATTTTATCAAAAATATGTCACAAGAATCAGTATGATATGTCTTGCATCAGTAAGCATAATCATAAATAATTTGTCATGCTGGGCAAACACAGAACCTTGGGGTCAGACAGAATGTGGGTTCATATCGTAACATAATACTGTACTGTGCTCTCCCGTAGGCTACAACACGCTCTCTTATCTCCCATCTTGGCTAGCCCCGCCATATATCCCACCCAAGCCATTGTTTCGAGAACCCAAAAAAATAATGCATGCATTCTCAAGATATTTCATTCAGTATTTAAAGTGACAGTAATAGATAACTTAAAAAGGAAAGTAAAACTGAATATAAGGCTCAAAGCGATGCGAAAGCATTTAAAAGATTAAGCAAAAAATAAATGTAAGAAAATATCTAGTACCTTTCTTGCGTGATTTTCAAGTTACCTGCATGGTTTAGTATTTAGACTACTTAGTGATTAGTTGATTAATCCTCCTAATAAGGCTACTTGGCCTAAATTTGAGTCTTGGCATGCTTTACGAGACACAAAAAAAGGGGTGTGCAAGTTTTAATTATTAATTATTATTTATTTAAGTTATCCTGGTGATTACGGGCACAATGGCGATAATTTTACTAAAATTCGAAAATGACACGTTTTACGAGGCAAAAATAACTTTTTAAAATTTTGAGGTCAAATAAAAAATATGTTAATATTTTCAGAATCCTTGAAATAGTAAGAAATTCAGAAAATTCCTAAAACTTTAAAAATTCATATCTTTCAAAATAGAAGTTCAAATATAGTGAAATTATATATCAAAATGATCAGAAAAATTCAAGAATTCTGAAAATATTATCATATTTTTTATTTGACTTTAAAATTTTAAAAAAGTCATTTTGCCTCGTAAAGTGTGCTATTTTTGGATTTTAGTAAAATTGTCGCTATTGTGCCCGTAATCACCCGGATAACTTAAATAAATAATAATTAATAATTAAAACTTGCACACCCTTTTTGTGCCTCGTAAAATGTGCCAAGACTCAAATTTAAGTCAAGTAACATTATCAGGAGGATTAATCAACTAATCACTGACTAGTCTAATTACTAAACTATGCAGGTAACTTGAAAATCATGCAAAAAAGGTACCGGATATTTTCTTACATTTATTATTTTACTCACTTTCTTTTGACACTTTACACTGCTTTGAGCCTTAAATTCAGTTATAGTTATACTTTCTTTTTTATCAAATATTGTCACTATAAATATTTAATGAAATGTCTTGAGAATGCATGCATTATTTTTAGGTTCTCGAAACAGTGGCTTGGGTGGGATATATGGCAGGGCTAGCCAAGAGGGGAGATAAGGGAGCGTGCTGTAGCCTACGGGGGGCACAGTACGGTATTATGTTACGATATGAACCCACATTCTGTCTGACCCCAAGGTTCTGTGTTTGCCTAGCAGGATAAATTGTTTACGATTATGCTTACTAATGCAAGACATATCATACTGATTCCTGTGATATATTTTTGATAAAATTCAGCACATTTTTATGAATTTTTTTCTTATGAACCTAAAAAATGACTTTGTAGGATAAAACTTTCGCATATTCTCCTGTATTTATCCATTTATTGCTTACCGCTAACACTTTTATAAATGTATACTTATATCTTGTACTTAGTCTACGGGACTAATCGGTATTCCAACGCCCGCACTTTTATGTGCTAGGTCAGGAGCTAGTGGAGATTAAGGTAGCTGAAAAGTGAGGAGGAGAGGCTCAGCATATCTCTTTTATTTTCTTTTTCTTTATGCTGTTGTATTAAATTAAACTATGTGATGTAATCTTATTTTAATTGAATGGATGATCTCATTTCTGCTTACTTGCTGTACTACTTAAACTGCTCAATTGGATTCCTCGACAGGGAACCTCATGCGAGGCTGATCCTCTGATATCAATCCTGCATGAGGAGGGTCCCCACAAATTCGCTTGTACGAGCCACGTCGATCCTATCTGCCACTCCTCGATCTCACTCCTTAGGCCGTTAGAGCTTTCCCATTAATGGCCAAGCCCTCCCTAGCGACCTTAAGGCTGGGGTTAATCCCATTTGGGGTGGGCTGTAGCGACAACTCGGCCTGAGCCTGCACCATGGTTCCCAACCATGCATCCACCCTAGCGCCTTCCCTAGCTTTAAATAATCCCAGTAGCCCTTTCAGTGAGGGTGCTGCTCACTATCTTTGTAGCACCTCACCCCGTCGCCGCTCACAAAAGATAAGTATAATCAGTTCGGCGGTGGAGCGGCGCACCACTCGGGGAGGAATAACCCGTCTCCCCGAAATGCTGCAGACTGAACCCATTTGAAGGGCTGCTGGCTTAACCTCATGGAGGGTTGAGAGTTAATACATAAGATAAGAGTAAAATCCTTATCTTAAGTATTAGACTATTACATATATTGGATGTAAAATACATGAAGAATCTAATACATGTATGAGATATCAGCATTTCCAGTATACTGATCATATCACAATACCAAGTATAAGTAGTATATAACAGAATGCGGAAGCTTAAAGCAAACATTTAGAAACATTCATCACAGAAGTTGTATGAAAACATTCATCTCAGAAAAGAAAAGAAAATATACCAGAATTATTACAAATATTTTACTGAAACAAACATAAAAGCTAAGTGCTGACTGAAAATAAACTAAGCAGAAAAGTAAAGCTGAAGAAGAGTCCACTAGTGCTCCATGGGCTCCTCCTGAATCTCTTGGGCATCCTCCTGACCTGGCTCAATATACTGCTCAAGATCTAGCAAATTGCCAGATCCCAAAAGTACCCCGTGTTAGACAATAAGTCTAACACATCGAAATTAATCTAAACAGTCTTAGTTATTCATTTAACATTTACATAATATAATTAAGTATGCAATAATACTGTAAAGATAACTGAAAGTATAAAACTATATAAAATTGTACAAACTGAAGTAAAATAAAGTAAAATTAAGCTATAAACTGAGTATTGAAAGTAAATCAAAAACAATAATGGATCTGAAACTGAGTAATGATCTGTAATACTCTGCTGTATGTCATTGAAATTGTGCATCTGAATATGCCATGCCACAATACTGTATGCTACTGATATGCAACCAAAATATCACAGAACTGCAATGAGTAGTACGGTCTAATATATACATATATCCAGTTAGGAATACCGTTTACCGTGATGTCGATGCATCATGAAATTCCTCAGTCAATGTATGCAATATTCAGTAACCCATAAATCATCATTGATACTCATACATCATTCTGATACTCACACATCATGCTTATTCTTATACTCATACTTCTAGTTACATGAGATAAATCCAAAAATCCAGAAAATGCTTTGAAATCTGATAATGAATTCAATGTCTATATTGTGTAGAATCATGCTAAAAGGATTCTGACTCCTAGGTTCTAGTTCGATAATTGGTTACAATTGAGAGTTTACTTAAAATCATTAGTTGAAAAGGTTGTATACACGCGGTCGTATGTTTCCAAGAGAGGTGGATTTAACTCATAGCTTGTTTAAAATTGCACCTATCAAAGCGCACTACGATAGGAGGCAGAACCCGATCATAATTTATATATCAAGCTAAGCTATTAAATGACCTAATTACAAGCATACTTAGTGGTATACGCAAAGTGACTTAAGATACTTAGTTTTCTTAAACTGCACTTTTCGAAGCGCACTACGATAGAAGGCAGAACTCGGTCATAGTTTATATCTCAAACTAATGATCTTGTTCACTAATTGTAACACTCTTAGTCTTGGAAGATTTACTCTAACGGGACTGTATTCATCTAATCCCTTAGGATAACACCTGGTTATAAGTCCACATTGGAGTGAATCAATCAATCCCGAATATTATTGAAATAATACAGTACTATGGGTATACCCTACTATACCCAACCAATAATATGGGTTCAGAAGATTCTATTTAATCAAAAAGGATTTATCAAAGCTGTTAATCCTTACTATAAATAGGTGTGTCCTACACAAGGCTCCAAGGATATGATCAAGGATCACTCAGTATTGATTTCTACCATAAGGAATAAGTTTCATTCTAATTGCTTTAGGTGATCCCTACCACAAGGTATCCAGTTCAACTTCTAAGGCTATGAAGGATCATCTAAGTTCCTACCTCAATAAGTTTCAAAAGTTCTTCCTACCTCAATATATCAATAATTAAAGTCTTTAAATATTTCAAGAACGATCCTATAGCAAGACTCTTGAGATCTCACTTTTCTACCTCTTAAGCTAATATTCAGGGTTTATTTATTAATTTTGGGTTAAAGTGATCAGATTAGATGGATAAAATCCATCTTATTAATTTTTATGCTAAATCATGGAATGAAATCAAAGATCTTATTTAGAGTTAGATCATTGCATAAATCATTACTATTTTATTATCCATCTTATGCTAATAGTCTTATATAAGAGTAAATCTAAGATTTAAAGTTTAGATTCAAATGATTAAATCACATAGATTCATTATTAACCTTAGCACTTCTAATTCAATAGTTTAAGATCAATACTAAATCAGATGCATTATTGGAATAATGTCAATTGAATTATCTTACAATCAAGTTAATTGACTAAGTGATTAAGATTTAAATCTTAATCAAGATAAGTTAGGGTTTAACCATTAACCTTTCTACCGTTAAGACCAAAGGTTAATTTTAAAGGTTAATGAGAAATCAATGTGTTATTAGTGTATTATTGATGGCAATTTCAAGTTTAGATTAAGTATCATCTACTCAATCAAGTTATCAATATTTTTATACTCAATTATAATTTAATGTCAACTAAGCACATTTAAGTGTCCAAATAAATGTTAAGGTTCTCTAACATACATCCTAAAATTATATAAGTATAAAAATGTAAAGATGACATAAAATAGAAAATAATTAAGGCTAACTAAATTCTAAATCAAACTAAAGCAATTAGCACTTGATTATAAATCTAAAGGACTTAGGTTTTATGCCATATAGTTGTTGAGATATACTTTGGTTAATATAAGTAATCAAGATTCATATTCTTTGACATTTGGCACAAGACAGCTAAAATACATAATAGGTTTTGAGCACTTGTTAAAAATGATAAAGTTTCAAATTTAATTTAAACATAGAATTTTATGCAATGCTCAATTTTAACTAAAATAGGTTCAAATTTGATATAATTCAGTCCCACTAGGGTCATAGGGACCTTAAAATGCAAAAACAGAGAAATTTTGGTCATTTCAGCTAATTCTGGGCAGTCTTATAGTTTCTGGGCACTATAGTGCACTGCGGAGCGCTATAGCACGCTGCGGCGCACTGCGGCGCACTGCAACACTTTTGATAATGTGACGCGCAATAGCAATTTTGGCACTGCGGTGCTCTACGACGGTTCTTGGCGCTTAATTTTTCTAAAGGCGGTCACTACAGCATGCTGTGGTGCACTGTAGCGTGCTATAGTGGACTAACTCACAGAAACACTGTTCAATAAATTTATTTTTCTGATTTCATATAGTTTTCCTGGGATGGCGCTGCAGCCGGCTGTGGCGCGCTGTATCGGTCCACTTGCGGGCTACTGTTCAATTTGTTTATTCATTTATTTTATATGATTTTTTTTTTCAAAATGACGCTGCAACCCGCTACAGTGCGCTATGGCGCGCTGCAGCGGTCCATTTGCAACTTGGGTGCTGCAGTGCCAGACGGTATTTTCGCAAGTGCGAAACCTATAAAAAACTCATTTCAAGCTCAAATACTCCCAATCCAGAGCATTCCGTAAGCGGTTCCATTTATCAATGGAAAGATCTTTCCGATACCTTTACATTAACACCAAAATCGGCATAAATGGAGCGTCCTAACTATACGAAAAATTATGATAAAGACTAGGGTATACAAAATGTTTGAAAAATAGAGTATGCGATTTTCAAAGTAATGAGATGCCTCAATGAGACTTAATGGCTTCCATACATTGTAATGAGTTTCTAAAGATACAAATAAGCATAGTAGTAACATGAAGGAGACAAGAAAGGGGAACAAATAGGTACCTTAGCCTTGCAAGGAGTGAAGGAAGAATGAACCTTTGCTTTCTTCAAGAACTTTGGAGGAAGAGAGCTCCTTCTTCAGCACAAGATACAAAAATGGAGGAAGGGAGATAGCTTTAGCTCTTGCAGCAAAGAAGAGAAGAAGGGGATGTGCTTTTCCTTTAAAGGGGGAGAGGGAGAGAGAGGCTCCATCATGAGCTAGGGAGCTAGGATGTGAGGGGGCCATCATGCTTGCCTAAGGAGGGCATAGCTAAGAGGAGAGGGGAGGGATGGCCTCAAGTTGCTTGCATAGGAGAAAAATGGGTGGAAATGGCCAATTGAAATTATAAGGGAGGAAAGAGGAAATAAATATAAATTAAGGAATAATTAATTATTATTCATAATTTTTAATTTATTAAAAATTCAGGCTAAATAAATGTACTTTGAAAAATCCCAAAAATTTCACCCATAGCTAATTTGGGGGTGAGAAATTCAATGGTGAAATTGAAATTCGACTCCGACGATTATTTAATTATTCCATTTTCCGGTGCATTTAATTATATTAAAATATTCGCAAAAATCCGACGACTTTTAAACGCGTCCAAATCATCACCCCTAACTAATTTGGGGGTGACGATCGCAACGACGAAGTTAGATTTTAATTTTGAGGTCAAATTAAATACCTCAATTTTCTAATTAATTAAATATTAAAATATTTCAAAGTATTGTTCGAGCTTCGAATTGCTCCAAATCTTTAGGGTTTGGTTCTAATGGCTAGATGAACGTAGTTAAGGTATGGTTAAGCTAAAATTAAGCTGGGTAACAACCTTGGGTTGTTACAATCTTTCTTAGCATTAAAGCATTGGAGCTCCTGCCAGTTCGGCTAAGTCCAGTTGCTGATCGAAGGCTCCCAGTGCAGTTCCCTGTTGTGCACTGCTGATAGAGGGTTAGTCTGGTGTTCAGACCCCTTAGAAGGCTACAGTGACTCTCTAAGAGGCTCTAGCATCTCTTTAGTACCTCTATCACTTTAGCTCCAGGTACAGCCTCTATCCCTCTTCCTACCGAGTTGGATTCAGCTTGACTCATGGATATTCTACCCTAGATGCTGAGATAGGACCTTACCTTAGCTCCCTAGTAGGTACCTGAGACTCCTGGTAGGGACTGGCCGTGGACTAGATGACGTAAATTCTGTCTGAGTGTGCATTAGCAGTCAAACCTTAAGTCGCTGAGTATCGGCAATTCCCCGAGGCGTTGAGCCCTATTTTGAAGTCTAAATCCCTCCTGGAGTGATTAGACTAGTTGCAATTACTGGGCTTGATCTGATCGATCGATGCAATTAAAATTGATCGACTCAGAGTGAGCCTGCGTCCGTAAAATGCTGCGAGTAACACCCCATTGATCCCTCCATTCTTGGGGCCAATCAAGTTGCCCAATCGATGCCCCTCCAATCCCTAAATGTGTAGGTCTAGAGCCCAGCCTGTATCATTAGTTCTGTGAGGAGAATCAAATCCTCACAGGTACGCCTTAGGAGTTGTCTCGACTGAGTAGCACCCCAGTATTCCGGAGCATCTCCGATGGGGGTTCGCAGTTGATTTAACATGTCTTGGGTCCCTGATGGTGTAGCCACCGAGAGAAGTGCACGACATGGTTTGAGCACGGAGAATTTGGCGATGGAAACTATACTTAGGGATCCCAGCATCGGGGGAGTGTCCGCGATGAAGATCCACAGTGCCGGGTCGGGCCGGACCCCATCCTGCGCGTTTTCGAATTCGGGCAACTGTTTTTAATTATTTCATTTAGGATTAATCTTCCTTCTATTAATTCAATCATAAATGAATTTAAATTATTTGGCCTATGGTTTTATTTAAATAAAAATACAGAATAAATTAATGAAATAACTTTAGCTATACTTACCCAAATGGCATAATCCAATATACCATTTTAATCAAAAAAAGGCAAGGAACAATAATATAAAATAAAATCAGAGATCTAATAGTTAGATTTTAATTAATTGCCTAATCATTTTCTATTTTTATTTAAATCATAATAAATCCATTTAGTATCCAAAAATAATAATTAGGGTCTTTGCTTTCTCATAAGACCATAAAGAACCTATTTAAACTATTAAAGATAATTTAAGAAAACTAAATTACTAATCACCACTTAATTACCCCAATATGTGATTAGTGAATTAGGGCTTAGATTAACCTTTAATTTTGATGAATCTAGTTCTTAATGCCTTATTAGGTATAGTAGAGACTATAAATGTGTTTGGATCTTCCTAGTATGCCTTAATTCCCTTAATCACTTAATTGACCTCTTAATGTGATGAGTACTAATTAAGCCAATTATGCTACCAAACCCTAAGATAGGTGTGTATCATACTTTACTAATCAATATAGAACTCATTAAAATAAACTTAAATCAATTTTGGTAATTAAATCTTAGAATCCTATTTTTTAGTTTTAAGTGGGGTATTTTGGTCATTTTGACCAAAATAGGTTTAAGCACCCCTTAAGCCTTAAAAATTCCAGTAGAGTATCTCTAATTAACTCATTAGCACCTAGTATCTCTAATTAACTCATTAGCACTTTTTTGAAATGTCATGTTAATAAGGGTGAAGTTAAGTAAAAAAATCTTAAAAAGTTCTAATTAAGATCTTAAAATCTTAAGAGTACTCAAAGCCACTTCCTTAAGAGAGCAAACCTAAAAAAGCTTTAATCCTAAGTATCTAGTTTAATTACTTTATTAAGTTGATTCATAAACTACAAATCTTAAGTAAATATTCTTATAAAAGCCTAAGTGTAGTTCTTAGTTGAGATATAAAGTGATCAAATCTTAGATCTTAGACTTTAGATCATCTATTTGAATTGAATCATCTTCGTTGGACTTCCTTAATTGATTCATTGATTAAATCCTTTTGAAACCTCCATGTGGGTGTAGGATTGATTCAATCTATAGAATAATATGATTATTATAAAGATTGAATATAGATCTTAGATTCTTAGTTCTTAAATGATTATTTTATCTTATAATACTAGAATAACCTTTCATTTAGATCTTAGTTTCTAAATCCTTTAGCTTATATGATTTTGCACCTTTAGACTATGTCTGAGTGTGAACCCTAGATCCTCATTAGGATATTACCTTGAATTCAGAAAATTGAACCCCATATGTGGAGTTTGGATCCTGAATCCTTAATCTTAGTTTACTTGATCAAGATTTGGGTTAAGTGAGGAAAATAATAATAACTAAGTCATTAATTTATTTACTTTAAACTCTTATAGTCATCATTTGATTTTAAATTAGAACTTGTTAAGTTCTAATGTTAACATTAATGTTGTAATTTGAGATTATACTCGATAGCTGGATATTGGAGATCCTAAACTTGTATCTTCTCAGAATAGTTAGATTTGGATAAGCTAGACAACAACAAATATCACATAAGTTTAGTTAAGTCTCTTGCTTACTTCAACTTTGATTGCTCTGCACACCTTGAATATTGAGCCTTGTTCCATGATCATAATAGGTAAACTTAGGATATAGAAGATACATCCTAAGTTAGTATTTGAAAATCATAACATTCTTTCAATTCTTTCTGTACATTCAGTTCAGTATAATATTCTTTCAGTACATTCAGTTTAGTAGGGTATGTCCTAGCTTTGTCTGCCTTCTCAGTTCCAATTTTGTTATAGAATAGACTTGGACCTAGCCCAGTGCGTGGCTAGGATGGATTAATGTCTTATTCTATAAGTTTAGCTCATATGTAGCTCTGATGATGCCTATGATGGATACATGTTGGACTTTCTGTTCAGAGGCCTTGTATGGCTTGTTTCTATTATGACAGTACTATATCTTAGGCTTACTTTTACTTCAATTCAGTTTTGGTGCTTTTAGTTACTTTGTCACATATCTCAGTGGCTTTATTTCTTAGCTTATCTATGGTCTTAGTTTGTTTTTGCCACACGCTTCAGTTGCCTTTTATATATATTAAATCTGCATGCTTGTATATATGTTCTTATTGAGTAGTTAATAAATATTGGCATGTTTAGGATGCTATTTTTGTATGTTCATTTCAGTACATTTCAGTACAGTTTACATTTATAAACTCCGCATGTCTTTATGTGATCATAAGCATATTAGGATCGGTTCATTTCAATACTTGCAGTTATTTTTACTCTTTAGCCTCACCTTGCTTAGTTTCATACTTTATATATTATGTTACATACCTGTTTCTCAATTATAAATAAATAATTTATAGCTATCTTTATCTTTGTAGCTTGATGCACCCAATATTGCTTGCATATTTAAAGTAGCTAGTGTGATATCTTTAAACATTAAGTTCACTTAATTAACCTAAAATGTACATAGATAATTTGTCTAACTGTAACCTTTTTCTTTTGTTGGATGGGGCTCTGGCATTTGTGATACCGACAAATGTCAGATTTGGAGCTATTTATTGATGGTTATGCAGGAGAGGAGCTAGTGCAGGAGGAGGATCTTCCTACCACCGCTTAGTTAGATTTTCCTTTCTTGAGTGATATTGAGAGATCTTTTCTTTCTTTTAATTCTGTCTGTAATAATTAAATTTTGGATGTATTTACTTTCTGCACTTGAGCTAAGTTACCGTTTCCCTTACTCTTGTATACTATGTTGTGATATAGATGTTATGTTTTACTATTTTTTGCTTCCTCTACTTTGATATATTGATGTATGTTTACAGTTCCAGGTGACAAGTTATTAGCTTAAGGCAAGTTGGGTCTTACCTGACTCTACTTGAGTTGGAGATTAGTCACAGTTGTAGCACCACGCTCTTCGTAATCATGCTAATATCAGTATTAGCATGGCCGCGGAGGATATGGGGCCTCACAGAGGGAGGGTTGGCTGGAAGGGGAGATGAGAAGGTTAGCTTAGGGGCTGAGAAAAGAGAGCGATAAGAGTGGGATTTATAGAGGGGAGGGGTCAGGAGGGGGAGAGGGAGGGCTGGCCAGCACCTGGCCGACCAATCCTGCTCCAAAATGGCACAAGGGCCCTTCCTTGGTGCCGTACAGGGCTCTGTCGAGCAACAGAGCCTTGCTCAATCGCACTCGATTGCAAGCAAGGGGGGGGGGGGGCGATAGAAAATTTATTTAAGGAAATTTTAAATAATTACTTAAAGTTAAATGTTTCGCATTTTTTCGCCGTTTGACATAAAAAAATATAACGAAACTTGACACTGGGGTGTGTTACGATTTAACGAACATTCTTGCATCAAATTTTTTGATTTGGACAAATATTTTATTTTAATTAGTTTCTGAAGTTTGAAATTTCAAAAATTAATTGAGGCTAAACCGGTGCTCAAAAATCGATGAAACTTTATGAGTAACCTTTCAATAATATACTTAATATTATGGCATAAAAATCGATGAATTCAGACATGTATTAAATTTTCTCAATTTGTTGAATTTAAATAATTCATAAAAATAAAGCGGGAGTTTCTATTATCTGAATTCACCTAAGCTAGGGAACTTATACAAGTTCTAATACACTTAAAAAGATAATATGAACTTGGTTTACCAAAATTAGAGAGTTAATTAAGCTTTTAATCACTAATTAAAATTTAGAGTAATTAAGAGGTGAATAACAAATTTAATATTCTTAAATTATTTCTAAAGGCATAAGTATGATCTCCTCTATCTTTTGAACAATTAGAAACCCTAATCATGGATTTTGGACTTTTAATGAATTAATTATTCACTAATTAAGATTAGATAAAGATTAGGCTAAATCAGAAAATCTAACTATTAGATCTAAAATTTTATTGCAGATTATTATTTCTTATGATTTTTTAATCAAAATAGTATATTGGATCATATGATTTGGATAAGTATAGCCAAAGTTATTAAATTAATTTAACTGAAATTAAATGGATTAATTAAACTATAGGATTTGTTTTTTTGAATTAATTTCCTTTCGAAAATTAATTCCAAAAATTCCCTTAATAATTCTCAGCCCGAAATCAAAAACACGCGGGCTAGGGTTTGACCTGGCCCACCACTATGTGTCCTCTTACCGCATCTTGCTCAATGCAGCGCCTCCTAGGGTTAGCTTCCTTCGAAAAATTCTCCAGTCCCAGGGCATGCCATGCTTTGCTCTTGGCAGCTACACCTTCAGCAACACCAGACACATTGATTAAGCTAGGAAGCCATCTCTGGGACTTGCTGGATCGATGGGGTGCTACTCAGCCTAATCGGTTCCAAGCGAGAATCTGTGAGGAGTGAATTCTCCTCATAGAGGCAACGCTACAGGCTAGAGTTTAATCGTACACATTCAGGGGTTGAAGGAGAAGCGAATGGACGAGTCAACGAGTTCTAAGGATGAATGGATCACTGGGGTGCTACTCATGGAATTAGACAATGAAAGCTACATATGAGTCAATCAATTTCAGTCAAATTGATTAATCAGATCGAATCCAATGATTGCTACGAATCAAAAATCACATAATAAGGGAATCGAGCATCGATTTGGGACTTAAATACCTGAGGATCCACATCGATTCAGTGACTCAATGGTTGACTGCCAATGCACACTCAGATGGCAACCACACCGTCTGGTCCATTGTCAGTCCCTACCATTGCCTTAGCTTCTTAATGGGGAACTAAGGTGAGGTCCTAACACAACATCTAGAGCAGAGAAACCATGAGTCAAGTTGAAACCAGCTCGACAGAGAGAGGGTCAGAGGCTGTACCTGGAAATGGAGAACAACAATGACAGAGGAAATTGGATGGCTTTGGAGTTCTCCAAGCTGTCACTGCAGCTTAATAAGGGGTCTGAACGCCATACCACACCTATATCAGCAGGATGCAGCAAGGGGAGATGCCGGGAACAACAAGCACCTATAATGGAGCTCAACAGGGAAGAGGAAGGAAATTCACAGAAATTTTGGTGAGTAAAAGAGCTCATAGAGTTTCGAGGATGCTATTTATAGGCAGAGGATGGATTTGGGACAGATGTCATGGCTTGGATTCGAGGCTCAGGCTCAGTCCGAGAGGCTTATCCAGCTTACCTCAAATAGAGGAATTCATCCATATCGACTTGCCAAGGAGGCTCGGCCACTACGGGAAGGATCCTAATGGCCAAGGGAAGCAACAGAGGGGAGTGGGAGACAACTCTGGCAGAGAATTATACGAGTAATCTACAGCTGACAGACTGTAAATACTTGTCTGCGCTCGCACACAAGTGTACGTGATCTGAAGTAATAATTGAAAGATAAGTTCCAAAGATTTATCGTTCTCAAATAACGGTGTGATTTGTTACTAAGGTTTATCTACTTTTGATAATGTTAGACTAAAATTTTTTTGGTTTTGTGTGGCTCCTTATTAATAATTCAAAGAAATCAAAATGAAGATACTATTTAAAAAGAAGGGAGAGTTGGGTTTTAATTATGCAATTTATATTGGGACTTTTGTAAGTAATTAAATTAATTCAACTTTTAATAAAACTTATTTTCATGCCAATTATAATCAAGTGAAGATAGCCTTTATAGATTGGTCCTCTAATTCTAACTATTTCATATATAGTGCACAAGATGAACACACAAGGGTTCGATCTTGGCACATAGATCCTTATGTGATCATTAAGAGTTAATTAAGATTTCTTACGTCTAAGTTATCAAAATAAACATTTTAATTTAGCAATCACATGAACTTGATTCCCACACAATTAGCGTCCACGCTACATGCACTGTTTAGCTAAAGAAGTAAATTATCGGGCTGCATGGATTATGTCATGATCATCCATGAGCACTCAATAATTCCACTTCCTCCTTTAACATCTGCTGAGCCACGGAACTTGATTGGTGGCTCTCGGCTCACATGCATCGACCTCTCAGTTGAGCTCAAAGAATAATGATGTTAGGCTCAAGATCTTGTCACTGGGCTCCAGGCACTAACTCACATATTCTTAGATTTACGCCAATTGGTGAGCTATGGAGCCCAAAGAGATTTAAGTTACCAAATCAACCTATCATTCCAATCTCAAGGTATTTACACCGAGAATCCTCGCGCAGTGAATATGTATTTGTGACAAGGACCTTTATGTGCATTCCCTTGAGCTTGGTATGACTAGTTGATTAGAAATTATTTTTGTTATAAAACCATTTAAAATAAAATAGACATTCATTCCACATGCATGCATTCACAAGAAACATATTTAAATCAAAATGGTAAAAATTTTATTTATTGAAGAAGATTTATACAAACACCATTTTGTCTTTCAGCTCATTACATGATTTCAGACCAACCCTCCCCAAGGAGGGCTTAGCCTTCCATTACAAAAGAGATGCAGAAATTAAAATACAAGGAAGTGAACATTTGCATGGTTCTACAAAAAGAAAATCAAAGAAGTGTTTTAGAGAAATACTAGGAACAACCCTTGACATTCTCCAGATCTCTCTTTGCTCTCCAGCTTTTTCTCTTTCCTTTCTCTCCTTGAATGGTTATCTTCTCCTTCCTTGGTTTGGGTTCTCATTCCCTTCTTACAACAGCCTCAAAAATTATATCTTAGAATATCAAAGAGGGGAACCTTCTCTTAGTCCTTTTCTCTTACATTTATAGTGCAACCTTCAGCTCTTTTTAGAATTAATTTTGTCCAACCCTCCAACTCCCTCTCTTTAATTGCTTGTTCTTGATTATTCTATTATTCCTCTTGAGAATAAAAATATTAATTAGATTTGGAGTTAAGGCAGCTGTTGGAAGGCAAAAGATTTGAATTTGTAGCATTCCATATCTTGAATTAATTGCTCATTTGTGACTGGAATTCTAGCAGGCTTGCAATAGCTTTGCTTCAAATTGGATGTTAAGTGTATTCTCGCTACAGCGCGCGGTAGCACCGAGATCTCAGGTTTGCACCCGCTGCAATGCGTGGTACACCGAGCTCTCGGATTTGGACCCACTGTGGCGCGCGATAGAGTCGAGCTCTCGGGTTTGGACCTGCTGCAGTGTGTGGTAGTAGTATTTCTTAATTGTTTTTTGAGTTTGGGTCTGGTGAGTTATGCTGCGGTGCACGGTAACACTAAGCTCTCAAGTTTGCACCCGCTGCGGTGCATCGTAGCGCCAAGCTTTCAAGTTTGTACCTACTGCGGTGCGCGATAGCACCTAGCTCTTTTGTTTGGACCCGTTGCGGCACGTGGTAGTGCTGAGCTCTCAGGTTTGCACTTACTGTGGTGTGCAGTAGTAGTCTTCTTTAAATGTTTGCTGAGTCTAGGTCTGATGAGTTTCGCTGTGGCACGCGATGGCACCGAGCTCTCGAGTTTGCACTCGCTGCGGCGCGCGGTAGCGCTGAGCTATCGGTTTACACCTGCTGCGATACGTGGTAGCACCAAGCTCTCAGGTTTGCACCCGCTTGAGCGCGCTATGGCGCGCTTGGGCACGCCATGGCAGTTTCTTCTAGAATTTTTTGTTTTGCCCAGATTTTTGTTCAACTTGTCTTTTAGCCTGAAAGTATTGGAAAACCTATCAAAGTAGACCATCCTAACATAAAATTATTTGTATTTCTTCTTTTATTTTATTATAAATTCTGGACTTATGACACCCCCACACTTAGTTTCTTGCTTGTCATCCAAAAAGTTTAAAATGATTTTTCTGAAATTTAGAATTATGGAATTCAATTATGATTACAATGTGAAGTGTTTTATCAACTCATTGTTTGCTTAATTAGTGTGATTTATAAAAATTCAGTTTTTAATAAATTCTAAACTCAAACATAGCTCATTAATTTCTTCTAGTCTCCAATATTTAATTTGTGATACTATTTCTTAATTAGGAAGAAAGTTTTCTAGGAACTTTTAGAGACGATAAGCCGAAATGAATGAGTTAGATTTGTGTGCCATATGTGCTCCTTCTTATAAATCATAATGAACAATTAAAAATTCAAGAGAATATTTTTCATAATCCTGTTTTTCTCAGTTTCTTAAACTTTGGGAGAAAAATTTCTTTCTTCATCCCGAATTTTTATTTTATTCTCTTATTCAGCTCAAGAGAGAGATATTTTTCTTCATCCCTATCTCAGTTTATGGTGATTATGAAGTCCTATAGAAGCCTAGCACAATTTAGGTTCATCGATTTCTTGCTATTCGTTGACTAAGTTCCTTATATTCCCCACCCCCACACTTAGACTCCTAACATCATTCTCTTTAAATTTTTTTATGGAGACTTGATATAATCTTAGGAAGAACACTTATTTTGGAAGGCATTAGGACTATCATTTGAGTTCAATCATATGTTGTTTAAGCAAATTATTGTGACAAAATTATTCACACTTGATTTTTTATTGAATCCATAGCATTTTTAATTTGCAAAAAAGTTTATATTTGCAATCCAATTTTTATAGCAGATCATGGGGATAAATAATTTCCAAGATTCATTTAAATAAAATCAAGGGGTACAAAAAAAATAAAAATAACAAAAAAAGAAAACAAAGTAAAATTTAAATTAAAGAAACAAAACAAAAGAAAAGAAAATTACAAACTATTCCTCTTCTTTTTCTTCTTCTTCTTCATCATCTTCTTCATATTCGTCCTCTCCCTCTTCATCGTATTCATCCGGCCAAACTGTATTTGGAGGGGGTTCATATGCAGAGGGTTGTGGCAGCACAGCGTCTCCTGGTTCACTATGTAAGTTCCAATTTGAAAACATCGTTACGAGAGCTAAGTGAAAATCATTTTGAAATTAGCACTATTTGGATAGTTTGGTCTTGCAGTATCGCATGTCCACTGCCATACTCTTCCCCATTTGCATTTGGTAGTCCATCATTTTATTCATACATTTTTGTAAGTCTTTAAGTGATGGTATTATTCTGGAGGAAGATGAAGCTTATCCTTCCTCCCCCTTTCTCTTCTTGCTCTTCTTACCATCTTGAAAATGAGTATTTAAATTGTGGTGAGTAAGAGGAACTCGAGGGGAATAGCCATGTCGCTGGATGATACCTTGACCTCTAGTGCAAGGCATATCCTAGTAATTAGAGATCCGAATGCAAGTCTGGTGCATGACCTGATTAGGGTGTTATAGAGCTACTCAACTATTATCCTAGAGATATGGATATCTCTAGGGCGTTCAATAGCACATATGAGCAGCGCCTGTGACCTCATCACCTCACTCAAATGCCCAGATGGCAATATAATGCTGGAGATAAGAATGTGTTATGCATTGCACATATCCCTAAGAAGGACCCGTGGAATGTTGGCTAAATTCCCTCTCCATCCCGCGTTGTCGTGGGTGAGGGCGCTCACAATGTTTACAGGATTGATTTTAGAAATTAATAGGGCCTGGTAGGAACACTCCTCTACCGCTCTAAGCTCATAAAATTTCTCGATCTCCTCAAGCCCAAAATTCACGTCCTTCCCTTGTACAAAAATTTTATGTCCATTCACGTTGGTTGCGTTGGCGTAAACTTCCTGTACTAAGGAAGGAAATGAGTCGATCTGCATGCAAACCAGCTTATGCCATCCCCAGTTCTGGACATTTGGGTAGTAATCTGGATAGATGAGTTTGAATCCCCTTTCCAGGATGAGCTTGCGGTGTGATGTTATTTGAGAAAAATATTGTTCGGCTTCCACCGAAGAAAAGCGTTTCTTGTTGAAAGCGCCTCCATATGTTGAGGTGGTTGCTTCTTTGCTTGTGACACATTTATTTTGTTAAGCCATTGGATAGGGAGAGGGTTGTGAAGAGCCTTGAGAGTGATGTGTAGAATTTAGTCAAGAACAAGCAGTGAACATTTTTCCTTCCATACTCTAGCTTTTTATAGAAGGAATTCTTGAAGATTTATGCTCTTAAAAATATTCAAAGCATGATTAAAGAATAGTCAAAGATTGTTTTAATGTCATGCATTTAATGTGAATTGAATTCAGCTTTTTATGAGGTGGGAAAAATAGCTTTTCAACAATGTATTTCAATTTTTGAGTCCTAAGGTGCGCTGTAGTGACTTTAACTGCTTGGAGAATCCCAAGCAGTTAATAGCTGCTACAGCTATGTGCCATGCGCTGCGGTATGCTGTGGTGCTCTATAGCACCTCAGGACTTGTAAGAATTTCTCCTTGTGCTTAAGTCCACCATAGCATGATGTAGCAGCGTAATCTGCTGCAGCACACCATAGCGACTAAATCCACTGCGGTGCGCTACAGCGTCTGCCAAAGAAAATTTTCCCACATAATTTAAATATTCTTCCAGAATTGTTTGTTTGTGAACAGGTTGTGTAATTTATTTCTAAACTAACTACTCCTAAAGTTCAAGTAAGCAAAAATTATTGGGTCGCCTTTCAAAGAGCGATTGGTTAAATGTCGTCAGCCCGACCAGTATGAGACTTTAAGGGAATAAATTGTTGGGAGGTTTCATTTTTCAAATTTTTGAAATGCATGAGTGAGAACTAACAAGGGTTGTGCTCAAACTCATGATTTTGCTAGTCAATTTTTCTCCAACAATTTTTTCAGAAATTGGGAAAGATGCTCCCTTCTTCTTCCTCTTTCCTCTCGTAGTCTTCATTTTCTTTTTAATCTTATCAATTGCCTCACCTCTAGATGAGGTGCCCTTAATATACTCAAAAGTTTTCTTAGTCAATGTTAAACTCTCTAGATCAAGTTTATCATGTTCAGGCTCTCTCCTAGATTTTCTTATCCACTATATCTCCATTTTTTCTTATTAAAAAGAGTGGGTTTTAAATTGATCTCCTCTATTTTTTCATTCACCCTAATGCTCATCACTCCTCTAACAATATCAATTATAGCTTTAATGATAGCTAGGAAGGGTTGCCCAAAGATGATAATGAAATTTTCATTCCATATATCCCCTTCATAGATGATAAAGCCAGTGGGGACAACAAAACATCCTAAACTCACAGCTACATTTTTTATAATTTTTAAGGGGGTCAATGAATTGAGATTAGAAAATCCCAAAATCATCGATGTGCGTTCCATTCCTCCTAATCTCAGATGCTCATAAATGTGAAATGGCATGACATTCATCGAGGCTCCAAGATCACACAAGGGATCTATAAGAACCTCACTCCGTATCCTACAAGGGATATTAAGCCTACTGGGATCCTCACATTTTGTTGAAAATGAATTTTCTTTTTCATGGCTAACCCATACCATCTCAATTCTCCTGTTTTCAATTTTTCTTCCATTGCTACTTCCTAAGCAGTCATTCTCTATAAAATTTGAATTTATGACACTTACCGTATCCCTTGGATTCACCTCCGTCAAACTAGGCAAAGTTCCCTGCTGATGTGTGGTCAGCTATTGAGAAATTTGTCCCAATTAGACTTCAATGTTTCTCAGGGTCGTGATGCGTTAATGTCGATTCTGTTTTCCTCATAAATTGAATTGTATCTGCTTTGAAAGCATTAAATGCCCCCTCAATGCATGTGTTTTGGGGTTGCTGATTATTGCCCTAATTTTGCCATTGTCTATTTTGTGCGTGGTTTCCATTAAAATTTCCCGTTACATTATTGTTACTCCAAAATAAATTAGAATAATTTCTCCATCCTGGATTGTATGTATTTAAGTATGAGTTATTTTGCATAATATTTTGGTTTGCATTATTATTTCTTAAGTAATTTACTTGCTCAGTGTTTGAAGGTAAGAAGGGGTTGTTAAAGTCACAGTTTTCACTATTATATTTTCCTCTACACAGATCATAATAAACTCTTGAGCATTATTCATATTCATACTTCCAATCTTTTGATTTAGGGTATTGATTTCATTTTGTAGGGCTAGAATTTGATTGGCCTCACCCATGCTAGCCTCTTCTTTCTTTATAAGGTTTAGTCTCACAGTAGGCCACTGATACACATTCTCAGCCATATCTTCCAACAAATTGTAAGCCTTTTCTTGGGTTTTTTTTGCTCAGAGATCATCCCAATGTTACATTTATGAGCATCTGGGTGGGTATGTTCAATCCATTGTAAAATGTTTGAACCTGCATCTACTGTGGAAACCCATGAAGTGGATAACGTCTAAGGGATTCTTTGAAGCATTCCCAACTATCGTACAAAGTCTCCCCTCAGCTTGGAAAAAGTTAGTTATTTCAATTCTCAACCTAGTGGTCTTAGTAGGTGGGAAATATTTAGGTAGTAATTTCCTAGTTAAATTATCCCAAGTGTGAATAGATTGCTGGGCAAATAACTGAGCCAACTCTTAGCTCTATCTTGTAAAGAGAATGGGAATACCCTAAGGCTTATGGTGTCATCAGTGATACCGTTATATCTAAATGTCACATATTTCTAAAAAATTGGAAATATATGAGTTTGGATCTTCAGAGGCTAACCCTCGAACTGATTATTTTGCACCATGCTGAGGGTAGAGGGCTTAATTTCAAAGTTATTAGTGGCTATGTCTGGTCTCACAATTTTATGAGGGATTTCACTAACAGTGGGTAAGGCATAATCTCTCAAGGCTCACCCTCCTTATTCTCCTATTCCACCAATTGGATTATCATCTAAGTTTTCTATTGCGAGCTACTAAATTATATTTAACAAATATATTCTCCTCTAGCTCTTTAGTAAGTTCGTTCAATTTCAGGATCAAAAGAAATGTCTATATTTTCTCTCTTATTCATGCAGTTTAAAAGTTCAGCTAAATAGAACAAGTATAGCAATGCAGTTCAGCAGTTCAGAAAATAAAACTAAAAAAAAAACTAAATTAATAAAATTAAACTAACAAATATGATTACGAAAAGATAAAAATTATATGCAAGAAAAATAATTCTAAATCACTATTTACTTGTAAATTATCCTTAATACGAAACAAGAACCATTTCCCGGCAACGGTGCCAAAAATTTGACATACTATAAATACACATTTGCGCTCGCACGCAAGTCTACTTGGTCTGAAGTAATAATTGAAAGGTAAGTTCTAAGATTTATTATCCTCAAATAACAGTGTGTTTTGTTATTAATGTTTATCTATTTTTGAAAATGTTAGACTAAAATATTTTTGGTTTTGTGTGGCTCCTTATTAATAATTCAAGGATATCAAAATAAAGATACTATTTGAAAATAAGGGAGAGTTGGGTCTCAATCATGCAATTTATATTGGGACTTATGTAAGTAATTAAATTAATTCAACTTTTAATGAAACTTGTTTTCATGCCAATTATAATCAAGTGAAGATATTATTCCTTAGATTGGTCCTCTAATTTCAACTATTTCATATTTAGTGCACAAGTTGAACACACAAGGGTTCGATCTTGGCACATAGATTCTCATGTGATCGATAAGAGTTAATTAATATTCCTTACATCTAAGTTATCAAAATAACCGTTTTAATTTAGGAATCACATGAACTTGATTCCCACACAATTAGCGTCACATGCTACATGCGTGGTTTAGCTAAGGAAGTAAATTATTGGGCTGCATGGAATATGTCACAATCATCCATGAGCACTCAATAATTCCACTTCCTCCTTTAACATCTAAATGAACCACGGAGCTTGATGGGTGGCTCTCGGTTCACATGCATCAACCTCTCGACTGAGCTCAAAGAATAGTGCTGTTAGGCTCAAGAGCTTGTCACTGGGCTCCAAGCACTAACTCACATATTCATAGATTTACGCTAATTAATGAGCTATGGAGCTCAAAGAGATTTAAGTTACCAAATCAACCCATCATTCCAATCTCAAGGTGTTTACACCGAGAATCCTCACGCAACAAATATATAATCGTGATGAGGACCTTTATGTGCATTCCTTTGAGATTGCTATGACTAGTTGATTTGATATTATTTTCATTATAAAACTTTTTAAAATAAAATAGACATTCATCCCACATGCATGCATTAACAAGAAATATATCTAAATCAAAAAGACAAAGATTTTATCTATTGAAGAAGATTTATACAAATACCATTTTGTCCTCAACTCATTACATGATTTCTGCCCAACCCTCCCCAAGGAGGGTTTAGCCTTCCATTACAAAAGAGACGCACAAATTAAAATACAAGGAAGTGAAACTTTGCATGGTTTTACTGAAAGAAAATCAAAGAAGAGCTTTTAGAGAAATACTAGGAACAACCCTTGGCATTCTCCGGATCTCTCCTTGCTCTCCAACATTTTTTCTTCCAGCTCTATGAGTTGTCTTTCCTTTCTCTCCTTGAATGGTTATCTTCTACTTCCTTGGTTAGGGTTCTCATTTCTACTTTACAATAACCTCAAAATTATATCTTAGAATGTCAAAGAGGAGAACCCTCTCTTAGTCCTTTTCTCTTGCATTTATAGTGAAGCCTTCAGCCCTTTTGGAATTAATTCAGTCTAACCCTCCAACTACCTCTCTTAAATGGTTTGTTTTTGATTATTCTGTTATTCATCTAGAGGATAAAAATATTAATTGAATTTGGAGATAAGGCAGCCGTGGGAAGGCAAAATATTTGAATTTGGGGCATTCCCTATGTTGAATTAATTGCTCATTCGTGGCTGGAATTACAGCAGGTGGTGCGACAGTTTTGCTTCAAATTGGTTTTTAAGTGTATGCCCGCTACAGTGCGCGGTAGCACCGAGCTCTCGGGTTTGCACCGCTGTGACGCGCGATAGCGCTTAGCACTCGGGTTTGGACCCGATGCGGTGCCCGGTAGCACTAAGCTCTTGGGTTTGACCCCGCTGTGGTGTGCGGTTACAATTTTCTTAAATGTTTGTTGAGTCTTGGTCTAGTGAGTTTCACTGCGGCATGTGGTAGCACTGAGCTCTCGGGTTTGCACCTGCTGCGGTCGCGGTAGCACCGAGCTCTTGGGTTTGAACCCGCTGCGGTGCGCGGTAGCACCGAGCTCTCTGGTTTGCACCTACTGTGGTGCGCGGTAGCTGTCTTCCTTAAATGTTTGTTGATACTGGGTCTAGTGAGTTCCACTGCAGTGCACGTTAGTGTCGAGCTCTCGGGTTTGCACCCGCAGTGGCGTGCAGTAGCGGTCTTCCTTAAATGTTTCATGAGTCTGGGGCTGGTGAGTTCCACTGCTACGTGTGGTAGCGTCGAGCTCTCGAGTTTTTTGCACTTGCTGTGGCGCGTGGTTAAGCTGAGCTCTTGGATTTTCATCCGTTGCAGTGCGTGATCACGCCGAGCTCTCAGGTTTGCACCCACCGTGGCACGCTGGTAGCACCGAGCTCTCGTGTTTGTACTCGCTTGAGAGCGCTATGGCGCGCTTGGGCACGCCGTGGCAATTTCTTCCATAATTTTTAGTTTTGCCTCGATTTTAGCTCAACTTGTCTTTTTGCCTGAAAGTATTAAAAAACCCATCAAAGTAGACCATTCTAACATGAAATTATTTTTATTTCTTCTTTTATTTTATTATAAATCTTGAACTTATCAACAGCACTGAACGATCTATGGGCCGTCTGATTACAAGGCCATTGGAGACGGAGGGCCAGATGCGCTTCTGATTAAACTGAATTGTGGATGGAAGGCTAGCCGACTGATGCGAGGACTTGATCCATCGGCTAGGATTAAATCAAGGCGCATGGTAGTGAGCGCCGCTGGATGGGATGCGCCAAGATGTGCGCTAGCGCACTTATTCGATAGAGCGACTACGATGCTGTCGAGACCCCACAATGGATCTGTCGCGGTCCCGACAGCAAATCCCATAGAATATTTTAATTAAAATAATTTATTTTAATTATTATAAATCCTTTAATTAATTACAATTAATTCTAAAAATTCCTAGATCCAATTTAGGGCTAAATGAGCTCCAAAAAATCTCAAAAATTTACCATTAGCTAATTAGGACATGGGTAATTCAAAAATGAAATCAGATTTTAATTTGGAGATCAATTTAATTTAGCTAATTTTAATGATTCAAAAATAGACAAAAATCGCTTAAATGCTCAAATGAGCTTCGATTGATTTCAAACTTCTAGGGTTGAGTTTAAATCATCATTTGAGTATAATGGAATAAAAATCAAAGCTTGGTTTTGCTTAATTTAACTTGGATTAGCCGGGATAGCAACTAGGGTTGCTACATGATTTCTTAACAATCATATGAACTCAACCTCATAATTGGCCACAGAATTGATACCCATAACCAATTTTATGAATTGGATTTCCATAATGTTTTGGGTAGCTTGTGGTATGTATTTGGCTCTACAAACATCTGAAAATTCTTCCCAAATTATATTATCCAATTCTATGCTAGTGAAATCAATGTTGGCAATGGATTCCCACAGTCGGTCAGTTTCTCCTTTAAATAGGTAATGAGTCACTCGCACCACTTTTTGTTTGGATACTCTATACTTTCTTGTGTCTTCTCTATCTCTCTTAACCAGTTTTTTTCCTCCATAAGACAAGTAGTGTAGTGCCCCCCCCCAGCCCCGTCGCTGCGCACAAAAGACAAGTATACTCAGATTGGTGGCGGAGCGGTGCGCTACTCGGGGAGGGAGCAATTGACAACAGCATCTCCCCGAATAGGCTAAAAGACTGAGCCACACTGAAAGCTGTTGACTCGAACCTAAGAGTAGGATCGAGAGTTAATACTTAAGATAATAGTAGAATATTCATCTTAAGTATTAGACTAATATGTATATTGGATTTAAAAAGGTAAATATGAATCCAATATATGTTATTAATATATATCAAAATTTCCAGTATACTGATCACATCACAATACTAAGTATAGTAGTATAACAGAGTGCAAAAGCTAAAGTAAAACATTCAGAATACATTCATTATAGAGCAATAGTAAATATTCATCTCAGAAAAGAAAAGTAAAATACATCCAAAATTATTACAAACTGATTTAAAAGATGAAAAGTAAAATCTATCTGAAGTACTGAAAATAAAGTAGTAAGTAAAAGGTGGAAGACTGATCCACTATAGTTCCATGTACTCCTCCTGGATCTCTTATAAGTCCTCATGCCCTGTCTCCATAAGCTGCTCGGGTTCTAGCAAATTGCCAGATCCCAAAAGTACCCTATGTTAGACAATAAGTCTAGCACATCGCAACTAGCTAAGTAGTTCTAAAGTAAATGCAATAAATAGTAAAGTATACACGACTATAGAAAATAATAGTAAAGGCACTATGTAATTGAAACTGTAAAGACTAGGCAAAGTAAAACTATATCAAAACTGAATATTGAAGGTAAACGAAAATAGCAAAGGCTTAGAAAATCAATATGAACAATGTCCAATGCTGTACTATATATTACTGGGATGATGCACCCAAATATGCCACAACACGATATGCTATAGTATGTAGCAGAACTATCACTGAAAGGTTATGAGTAATACGGTCCAATGTATACATACACCCAATTGGGAAGACAGTATGGTGATGCCGATACATCCTGAAATTCTCCAGTCAATGTATGCAACATTCCATAACCCATAATTTATCACTGATACTCATGCCTCACTACTAAAATAGTCCCTTAAACTCATGCTCATGTTCATGCCCATGCTTCTATAATATATGAGTTAAATCCAAAAATCCATAAAGCCTTAAATACAGATGATAAATTCAAAGTCTCCACTATGCAGAATCCTGCTAAAAGGATTCTGACTCCTAGCTTCTAGAATAAAAATTGGTTAAAGTTGAAGATTTACTTAAATATCATTAGATAGGATGATTGTATACACATATTTAACATATTTGCAAGAAAAGTGATTCTTATCACTTAGTTTGATTAAGCCACCCTAACAAAGCGGTCTTCGATAGGAGGCATCGCCCATTGGCAATTTGTATCTCAAATTGAGTTATTAAGATGCCTAACTCACAATCACACTCAGTGCCTTAAAAAGGTGATTATAATTACTTAGTTTATTTAAGCCACACCTATTGAAGCGGTCTTCGCTAGGAGGCATCGCCCGTTGGTGATTTATATTTTAGTCAAACTAAGGAATGAGTCCCTATTTAAACACTCTTAGTCTTGGGAGATTTACTCTAACGGGATGACATTCGTCTAAGCCCTCGGGATAGCACCTACTCATAAGTCCACATTGGAGTGAATTAACCTATCTTGAAAACTACTGAAGAAAACCAGTACTATGGGTATACCATGCTACACCAACTAATAACATGGGTTCAAATAACTCTATTTAATCAATAAGAATTTATCAGGACTATTAATTCCTATGCTAAATAGGTAAGTCCTATATAAGGCTCCAAGAAAAAGGTGATCAAGGATCACTAAATATGGATTCTACCACAAGGAAAAGTATCATTCTAATATCTTAAGTGATTCCTATCACGAGGGGTTAAGATCAACTTCTAAGGTTAAGGGATTATCTAAGCTTCTACCTCAATGAGTTTTACAAAATTATCCTACCTCAATGTATATTTAAATTTAGGTCCTTAAAATATTTCAAAGACAATCTTATGCTGAGATACTTAAGATCTCATACCCTTAATTCTAAAGCTAACATTTTATGTTCTATTTAATAGTTATGTTTAGAGTGATCAAATCAGATGATTAAATCATCTGATCATATCTTATTCTAAGATTATGAGATTTAAATCAGGGATATTATTAGAGTTAGATCAATTATTAAATCAATTTAGTTATATTATCTTTTTATGCTAGTAGTCTTATTTAGGAGAAAATCAAGGATCTAAAGTTTAGATTTAGATTAATTAATCACATAGATTTATTAGTAACTTTAACATGTCTAATTCAAATACTTAAGATCAATACCAAATCAGATGCATTATTGGAATACTATCAATTTTATTATCTTATAATTAAGTCACTTTAATAAAGGATTTAAGAGTTTGGATCTTAATCAAATAGATTAGGGTTTAACCCCTTACTCATGCCTAATTAAGATCAAATGTTTATTTATAAATTAAATGTCAAATTAGTGAATTTGGGTTATATTATTGGTGATAATCTTAGACCTAGATCAAGTCTTAATAGCTTGATCAGAGTCTTAAGACTTCTTAAGGTTAATTAAGAGGTTTAAGTTCTCTATTTTTGATTTATTCAATTTATATATCATAAATTTGCATACATGATTTCAATACATCTCCCTTACTATTATAAATCATATTAATATAAAAATTCATAAAACAAAAAGTAAATAGTGCTAATCAAACCCTAAATCAATCCAAAAGGATTAGCACATAATTACAAATCTAATCGTTAGAATTTCATGCAATTTGACACAAAAGTTCTATTTAACCATACAATTAATCAGAGACTAAGTTTGATAAGATCCAATGGTTACAAATCCTAATTTTTGCTAATCATAGTTTAACAAGATTAGAGCATAAATTGAAATATAGAGATCAGAAAAATAAATCACTTAGCACATTCATTCTACTCTGCATAAGAAAACTAATGATACCTTAAATATGCAAATTAGTTAAGTATAATTGCTAATCCATCCTAATCCAATTTTGCAATACTTAGGTTAAAATAGAAGATCCAGCCATTAGATATTTAATATTATTTTATATTCTTATTCATGAGGATTTTATGATCAATTTGATATATAATATCATAGGGTTTGGAGTAGTGGATTGAAAGTTATTTTATTAATACATTATGTATTTTTATTGAATTAAATCCCTATGATTGGAATAATTGAATTATTTTCCCTAAGGAAAATAATTCCAATTATTGGAATATTATTTAAAATGGGTTCGGCCCGTTCGCCAAAACACACGGGTCGGCTCGGCCCGGGGGCTTGTTACCGTCGAACCGCGCAGGTCATGGGTCGGCCTGACCTGCATAGTCCGTCTTCTTCCCCTCGCCAGCCCTCGATGCCTCACCGATTAGAATAACCATAATCGGCCAAATCCGCAGCCTAGGGACCACGCCACGGCCTCGGGTTGATCGAAAGTTGATCCCCTAGCCAAGATGCGCCGATTGACACTTGAAGCCCCCTGTGAGATAGTCTGGATCGGTCGGACCTTACTCACTTGAGGGCTCCCTTAATGGAGCTACTATGGGGAGACAATTCTCCCCACAGAAGCTGCGCCTGACCCGGGGCTCAATCCCTACACCATCAGGGAGATGAGACAGATCGAAGCCCTCTGGTCTGAGGGCCTGAGGTGGACTGAAATGCCGGGACCTTACTCGGTCCCGAGACTCTCTTACGAACTTAGCCCGATCGATCGATTCGATCGATCGGGGCTAGCTCACGACTATTTTTGTATAAAATTAATCCTGCAAATCTATTTTTGTTGCACTAAAACTTTATCATGAAAATAATTGCAGTCATAAAAATAAATATATAATTTTTGCATTTGTTATTTGGAGTAAAACATAATTTTGTTAGGCAAGTACAAATCGAGGAAAAGGGGGGTTCATCTCTAGTGTTGCATATCCCAACTTCCCTCTATATCTGCCCCTTCAAAGGCTTATCAGTATAGGCTCCTTATGACTCTCGATGTTGGACAACCCCGTCCTAGTAGTTGTCCGATCATACTAAAAATATATCAATATAGAACTCTTGTTACTTAGTTATCCAAATTTATTCATATATTATTTATGTGACTTTAAAAGCATTTTTATCAATTTGTGTGATGCTGAGCAGAAAAAGTACATTTAAACAAGAGTAATAAAAGCATTTGGTACTTTGTTCCTTTAAATTTAAAAGTTTAACAGTTCGGTCCGCATTTAGATTTTTGATATTTTAAATTAGCCTTTTAGCTAATATTAAAATGAAAGTGATATGATATTTTTATGAATTTTTATTTTTTTCTTTTCCATTCTGCCTTTCTTTCATTTTTTTATCTTGATAGAAGATAATATTTTAGGTCTCTTAGGATGGTAATTATATTTAATATAATATTATTATTATCATTTTGTAATAATGATAATAATAATTTATGAAAAAAAGGACAAAAATGGAAATGATTGTAAAAATCTACAAAAAAAAAAAATAATAATAAAGAAAAGAAAATGACAAAATAAAAATACTCGTCAAGAAAATAGAAATAAGGATTCCCTGCCAACATATCGGGCATTTGATCTATGAATGGGAGAGGGTAATGATCCTTCCTAGTTGCTTTATTTAGCCTCATGTAATCAATGCACACTCTCTATCCAGTCACCGTTTTAGCGGGTATCAATTCATTGTTATCATTGAGCACCACAATTATCCCACTCTTCTTTGGGACCACATGGATAGGGCTCATCTAAGGACTGCCAGAGATGGGGATTATGATTCCAACATCTAAGAGTTTAATAATTTCCTTGTGAACTACTTCTTTTATATTTGGGTTTAAATGCCTTTTAGGTTCAATTGATGGATTAGAGTTGTCCTCCAAAAGGATACAATGCATACATAGAGTTGGGCTAATCACCTTTAGATCTATTATACTCCATCCAATTGCTCTCTTGTGGTCTTTTAAAACTTTACATAATTGCTTCTCTTAATGCTGATTCAACAAGACATAAATTACTACAGGTAAAGATGTCCCTTCCCCTAGATACATATATTTTAAGTGAGAAGGTAGAGGTTTTAATTCTAATTCAGGAGGGACATCTATGGATGGTTGAATTTTTTCTTTCTTTAATTAATTCCTCCATCACTCCTTCATCCATAAGGTCATCTTCTTCCTCACTCATTTGCAACTCCACTTCTCCCAAGTCTCTCAATATCAACATATCTTTAATTAAACTGATTCCCTAGCATTCTTCATTAGGCTTAAATGGGTGCCACATAGCATCATTTATATGAAGTTTCACCTCATCATCTCCATATCGTAATCTCAATTCCCCTTTATCAATATCGATAATTGTCCTTTCGGTGGCCAAAAATGGACTTCCCAAAATGATAGGGATTTCTTAGTTTTCATCTTCCATGTCTAAAATTATAAAATCAGCTGGGAAGATATCTGTCAACCTTTACAAGCACATTTTTGACAATTCCTAAAGGAGTTTTTACCGATCTGTCAGCTAATTGGAGTAGAACAGAAGTAGGCTTCAAGTGATCAATTCCTAATTTCTTGAATATGTAAAATAACATTAGATTTATGGATGCACCCAAATTATAAAGAGGTTTTTAGAATGATTAGTTCCCAATAGTGCAGGGGATAGTGAAGCTACCAGGGTCTTTTTTCTTAATGGGAATCTTTCTTTTAAGGATTTCACTACACTCTTTCATTAAAGCCACAGTCTCTTTCTCTTCAATCCTTCTTTTCTTTGATAGGATGTCTTTCATAAACTTGGCATAACTTGGGCATTTGCTCTAATGCTTCAGCAAATAGAATGTTAATGTGAAGAGTTTTAAAGGTTCTTAAGAATTTGTAAAATTGGGCATCAAGTTTCTCTCTAGCCATTCGCTGAGGGTAAGGGATGTTAGGGGTAATCTGAAATTGGTTATATAGTTAATCTTTTTTTAAATCCCTTACCTCATTCTTACTCATTACTTATTCTTCCAGTGGCTCCTCTCTAGTTGTTGTGATGCTTTTTTCAGCCTCCTTATGCACAACTGGTTTTGTTATTTTTTCGCTTCTTAAGGGTATAGAGTTTTTTGATTCATTCTCACGCTCTCCAATGACTCCTACTAAAGCCAATTTCTCTAATTGTCTCATGATCTCATTTAATTTTTATTCAATTCTTTTTACTGACTCTTCTTGCTTTAAAAGATTATGTTATTATCAGTTTAGCGTAACATCAGTTTTATTCATAAACTCGGTGGTGGATGTTTTGAATTCGTTAAAGGAGTACTCCATAATTCTCTACTTCCTCCATGGTTCATAATTACATTGACATTTCTCAATTCACAATCTCCCTATTGACTTGATTTTGATTGCGCATATTCTAACTTTTTATTAAGTTGAGTGATTTGATTATGGAGTTCACGAATTTGTTGCGAGTTTTCCAGAGAGTTACATTCATTTTTAGATATATGATCACTTCATTTGATAGGCCATTGGTAGACTTTTATCGCCATATCTTCTAGGAGGTCATACGCCTCCTCTTACATTTTACCACTAATAGAGCCTTCGGCAGCCACATCTATGAGTGTCCTTGTTGGAGCATTCAACCCGTTGTAAAAGGTTTAAACTTGCATCCACAAGGGGAACCCATGATGCAGGCATCCCCTTAAGCATTGTTTAAAGCGATCCCAACCATCATTCAACGTCTCACCCTCAAACTGATTGAAGTTGGTTATCTCAATTCTCAGATGAGCAGCTTTTGCCGGAGGGAAATATTTGGCTAGGAATTTCCTAGCCAAATGGTCCCAAGTATGGATAGAATCGCTCAGGAGAGAGCTGAGCTAATTGTTGGCTCTGTCTCTTAGGGATAATTGGAAAAGCCTGAGTTTGATGGCATCATCAAAAATGCCATTAAACTTAAAGGTATCACAAATCTCAAAGAAATTTGAAATGTGTGAGTTTGGGTCCTCAGTGGCTAACCCACCAAATTGATTATTTTGAACCAAGCTAAGTGTTGAAGGTTTGATCTCAAAATTATTGGCTTCTACATTTGGCCTAATAATTATATGTGGGATGCCCCTAACAGTGGGCAAGGCATAGTCTATGAGTGCTCTACCCCGTGGTTCTTTTAAAGGCTCTATAGGATTCATTTCGAAATTTTCCATGACAGCTTGTTGATGATTTAAAATGGCTTGTTCACTTCTAGCTTGTAGATAAATTCTTTCAATTTCTGGATCAAAAAAATATTCAGTATAATTTCTCTTACTCATATAAATCAAAAATTAAATTATCAAGAATAAGTATAACAATAACATTTAATAGTTCAACAAATGAAAGAAAAGTAAATTAATCAATCTAAGCTATAAATTAGTTTAGAAATAAATATAAGAAGAAAATAAAACTACATGAAAAGAGATTTGTTTAAATCACTATTTACTAGTAGATTATCCTTAATACAAAATAATTACCATTCCTCAGCAACAGTGCCAAGAACTTGATAGACTGTGATTACACGTCTGCGATTGCACACAAGTGTACATAGCCTGAAGTAATAATTTGGAAGATGAGTTCTGAGTTTTATCATCCTCAAGGAATGGTGTATTTTGTTACTAAGGTATGTCTATATTCAATAATGTTTAAATGGTATGATTTCAGTTTTTGATTTGATTCCATTAATAAAGCAAAATTCAGAGTTAAGAAACTATTTGATTTAGAGAGGAGAGTTGGGTTTCCTCCATGTGAATCGATAGGGACTCATGTTGAATTACTTCTCAAGTATTTTTCATTCTTTCATGGTCATGCCAAATAATCAAGTGCATATTATATTCTTTAGAGTTGTCATCTAATTCCTACAAGTTTAAATCTTGTGCATGAGATGAACACACTAGGGTTCTATTTCAGCACAAAAACTCTCATGAGATCATGATTTGAGCAACTTAGTTTTCCTACATATAGATTGTCAAGATAGTAGTTTTAATTGGGCAATTTCACAGGCATTGATTCCACTAACGAGCATCTCGCGCATCACTCACAGTTCAGATAAGGAAGTGATTTTATTGGGCTCCATGGACTATGTCATTTCATTCATATGCTCTCAATGAATCCTCTTCCTCTTTTCATGTATGCTGAGCAACAGAACTCTATTAGTGGGTCTTAGCTCACATGCTTTGACCTCTTGATTGAGCTTGGAGCAAGGTGCAGTTAGGCTCAAGAACTTCTCACATAGTCTTAAGCACTAACGCACACATGTCCAAGCTCTTAAACCAACCAATGAGCTATGGAGCTCAAGACTTTAATTTAGACGTTCATCTTTATATTTATATTTTCTTAATAGATTTTTCATTTAGTCCACAACATGATTTTTTAGTAATTTTATTAAGACATTTGAACACAGAATTGTTTTATTCATTGGTTGAGGAAGTTCTCTAATATTCATTATGTCCTTTACATTTTACATTGGATTCATCTCAACCCTCCCCAAGGGGGTTTAGCCTTCCATTATAGGTGAGATACAAAGAAAAACTTATAAGGATGAAGACTCTTTCATGATCTACTAAAAAGAAATCAAAAGAAAGATTAGGAGTGTATTAAGAACAACCCTTATTGGGGTTCTCTAGATTTTCCCTCTTATTCCTCTCTTCTTTTCCTTTAGCTCTCTAGTGTAGCTTTTACTTCTTTCTCCTCTAGCAATGGACTCTTCAACCTCCCTTGGAGAGGTCTCATTCTTCTTCTATGCAGCCTCTAAGAATTTGAGATTTTGGAGTGAAAAATGGGAACACTCTCATGTCAAGAGAGGCTGCATTCATATATGAGACTTTCTCCTTTCTTTGTATTCATATTATTCATTTTTCCCTCCACCATTTCTGCTGTAATGAGTGCATATCCCACTTGATGCATGAAATGCTTTCTCCTTTTGCATTTTTAAATCTTGTAATTATTTTAGAAACCTTCCTTTTCTCTAAGAAAAATACTCTATTGGCAGAGGATATGTCAGCTGGGAGACAGGTAGCTGGCTGGGGGTCTTGTCCCAGCTGTAATTAATGCTTCAAAATGACAAAAAATATGGTGCATGCTGTGGCGCTGCTACAGTGATTTAAGTTTATAACATCATCCATAGTAGCACGCTGTAGTGTCTTTATTTTGAGCTTGATTCACGGTAGCGCACTGCAGCGCGCTGTGGCGCGCTGTAGCCAGTTAAGTTCAAAATTTTACTCACTATAGCACGCTGCAGTGCACTGTGGTGCACTGTAGCAGCTAGGTTTTGAAGTTTGAGTTTTTTGAGCCCTGAAGGTTTCATCCGCGGTCGTACGCTGCATTGCGCTGTGGCGCGCTGTAGCGAATTAAGTTCCAAAACTTGCCCACGGTAGCGCGCAGTAGCAAATTAAATTCGAAAACTTACATGTGGTAGTGCACTGCAGCAGCTCAATTTCAAAGTAGCTTCCGTTGTGGCGCGCTGCAGAGATGTAAGTTCGATTCTTTCTCCGCGGTAGTGCGCTATGACGCGCTGTGGCACGCTGTAGCAGAATCGCTCCAGATTTCAAAAATCTCTTTAGATTAGTGCTTTATGCTTGCCATTAGTCAGAATGCGCTGTGGCACACAATAATAGTTTTATCCCATAATTTACAGAAAGGCTCGAGATTCTCCCAAAATTTGTTGTGCTCTCATTTTTTCTGAAAATAAACAGAATTTTATTAAAGTAGGCTGTTTCTAATAAGGACTTGAATGAGATTTTCTTTTATTTATGGTATAAATTTTGGATTCATAACATATGTATAAATTTAGTAGCATATAGCACAAATTTAATTCATTATTTACTCAGTTTCATTTTTTTTATTATTTTATATACTTTCAGTACTCAGTTTTCAGTCTCAGTTTTACCTTACTTATAGATTTGTACTATTTTAGATTTTTCAACTATTTTATTACATTTTGCAATTTTATTTGATTATTTAAATATTAAAATTTAGATAATTATAACTATTTAGAGTAGCTTTTGATGTGTTAGACTTATTGTCTAATACATGGTACTTTTGGTATCCGATTATTTGCCAGATCTTGAGCAACTTGAGGGACAAGATCAAGATGCTTCATAGGAGATCTAGTAGTAGTTCGTGGAGCAATAGTGGAATATGCATTAGTATTTACCTTTCCCATTTTAGTTTACTACAATTTAGTAGATAAACTATTTTATTATTATTTCATTTAAAGTAAACTGTTTGTAATAATTTTGGATGATATTTCTTTCCTTTTCTGAGATGAATAATTTACTTAGCTTCTATGATTAATGATCTAGAAGTATGCTTTAGCTTCCATACTCTATATTTACTACTACTTATACTTAGTATTGTGATGTGGTCAGCATAAGTAAAATGTTAATACTCATGTATATTATATTTTTATTCCACTCATAATCTAATGTACATAATTACCCTACCTAATACTTGAAATAAGGATTTTACACTTATCTTAAGGATTAGTACTCAGCTATCTTTCCATTGGGGTTGAGTCTCAGCAGTTCAGCTCATTTTACTTAGCAGATATTCGGGGAGGTTCAACAGTCCTTCTCGAGTAATGCATCGTTCCACCACCAACTATTTAAATAAATTACCTCCGTTGATCGAGGTGGCAAAATGGGGAATTACACCACCATTCAATCCTGACCTGATCCCGACCTGATCCCTACACATTCACCAGGCCACAGCTGAGTTAAGCCCTCTAGTGGTAGGGCTCTTATGTGGCTTAGATGGCGAATCCCTACTTGATGCGATAACATTGTGCTGGATTGAGTAGGAAATGGCCACACCCGATGAACTCGAGTTGCATACACCATATCGATCAACTTGAATCAATACAGGATGCAACCTCTTGGTAATTTTTGATTCAATCACATGCTAATTGCTAGGGATAGAGCTGAACCTCCGTCTTTGGATGACGACCTAGCTCAGTTATGCATCGCATTGACGAGCCTTCGTCACTCACATACTGATCCAAGACTACCCTATACGATTCTAGTTTGCAGGCACCTATTCGCAATTTTAATGCAAATCCAATGGACTAAGCAGTAGGCTCATAAAGCTCACTACAAGGGAGAGGAGGTGTTATGCCCCTAATATCAGATAAGGAACCTAATCCAATATTAGAGTGTTACCATAGTACTTAACACTGGATTAGAAAGAAACTATTTCAATATTAAATACTACGTGGCCAAGAAGCTTTGTGAGGGTGTAAGTTAAGTAGTAAAAATACATAAGTAGAGAATAATTCAATAAGTAAATGCATTTAATCAACTATCCAAACTATACAAGAAAAATAAAGTAAATCCACCACGAAAATAAAGTAAAAATATCACAGAAATTAAGTTATTACAAATTGAATTTAAATGTAAAGTAGGTAAACTCTCTCATCCTCAAAAATATAGTAAAAGAAAGTGTGGAAGCCAAAATCTTCAAATATACTAACGTTCAGTGCTAGTCCCAGCTTCACTATACATGAAGTGCTCATGAACTACTGTATTTTGGTTTTTAAATATAGTAGGGCACAACCAAAAAAATAAAATAAATGATTAGACTAAAAAGTCTAAGTACATTTTAAAATTAGGCTAAGTTTTAATTTAAAATCTTAGTTGGATATCACAAATACAATTTTATAATTAAAGACTAAAAGCAGAGCACAAAGCATCAAAGTAAGGGTAAAAGAATTGTATAGGAGATAGTAAATTAGTAAAGAGTCAGAACTCACAAGTAATTTTGATCTAGCTTGCAACAACAAGTAAGGAAAAAAAAGCATCCTAATAAGGTTAGAAACTACTAATATGCATATGTAAGCATACAATAAATACATGAATATGTTCAATGAATATTATGCTAAGCAAAGGAAACTAAAGCAGTGATGCATAAAAAGTAAGTAAAACAATATACACTGCGTAAAGTAAGGACTGTAAGTAAAGTAAAATATAGTACAATAAGTAAGAGCTGAATAGTAAAGTAAAGTAAGGAAAAGCTTCATGAGCTAAGTAGACATATTCAAGGACTAAGAAAAGTAAGCATAGCTCAAGGGCTATGACATGCTCTCATAATTAATAAGATTATGTGTAACTACTGTAGGTTATTACTTAGCTTAATTGCATCATAATTATCATTCCATTAAGTTCATCTAATCATTAGAATCAACCTCCGAAGAATTGGAGTGATTCAGAGCTCAATTTAATATTTGGATTATTTTAATAATATTTAATTAATTAGAAAATTAAGATATTTAATTTGACCTCGAAATCAAAATTCGACTTCGCCATTACGTTGGCCATTCTCAAATTAGCTAGGGGTGATATTTTGGACGTATTTGGAAGTCATAGGATTTTCACAAATATTTAATGTAATTAAATACCCGAAAAATAGAAAAATTAAATAGTCATCAGAATCGAAATCCGACTTTATCGTTGAATTTTTCACCCTCAAATTAGATTGGGGTGAATTTTTGGGATTTTTTGATGCTAGTATATTAATTTGATTTTTAAAGCATTAATTAATTAATTAAATTAAGTTAAAATATTTAAATAATCCATTTATTCTCCTTCTTTTCTCTGAGTTGGGCCCCACTCCCTCTTCCCTACCTGCGTACGCATCCTCTTCTCCCATTCCGCCGCATGCAAAGGAGCTGAGGCCCCCCTCTCCTCTCCATTTTTTGCCATCTCCTTCTCCCTATACTTATGATGGGATGACTTAGGATCATCCCATCCAAGAACCATACCTTCCCAGCAGGAGCCATCCATCTCCCTTTTTCCCCTCTTCCTATATGATGGACCTTAAGCCCTCTCCTTCTTCCATTTGGCCAGCTGAGCTCTTCTCCTCTTCCCAAGCTCCTTCCCTTCCAAGCTTATTGACAGGCTGTAAATACACATCTGCGCTTGCACGCAAGTGTACGTGGTCTGAAGTAATAAATGGAAAGTTTGAGTATCCGGGATTTATCAAACCACAGAGAATCAGATGTTTTGTTCCTAAGGTATATCTATTATCACTAATGTTTAAGATATGAGTGTGTTGTTTGAGTTGGTTCCAGAATAAGCACAACAATCACTTAGTAGAAAATAGTCAAATAGAAGGAAGAGGAGAGTTGGCTGTCTCCCACATGATATGATAGATTACTTAGATATGATGCCTCCTCAAGCATTCATCTTTCATTCACTTTAATTTTAATCAAGTGCATATTGTTTTTTCTTGAGGTTTATCTCAAAGATTTACAAGTTCAAATCTTGTGCTTGAAATGAACACACAGTCGGTTCTATTTCAGCTCAAAGATTCTTATAAGATTTTAGGTTTGTAGTTTTTATCGCATCTCTTGATCATGGAGATGAGGGTTGTTAATTATTAAGATCTTATAAGCATTGATTCCACTAAGAGCATCATGCGCATCACACATAACTGAGATGAGGGGTTGAATTCATTGGGCTCAATGACTATATCACCTCATTCATGAGCACACAATTATTCCATTCCCTCTCTCAAGTATGTTGAGCAACGGGGCTCCATTAGTGGGTCTTAGCATCACATGCGTCATCCCATTAGTTGAGCTTAGTTTAAGGTGCACTAAGCTCAAGAACTTTTTCACATAGTTCCAAGCTCTCATGCACTCATAAATTTAGCATCTAAACCAAGGTGAGCTATGGAGCACAAGACATATTAGTCTTTTGATTCATATTTCAAGTCCAATAATAAAATTATACATCTCTTTAGCAAGGTATTAAGATCATAATCTTTACTAACACTTGAGGAAAAATCATATATTTATAGTAACTATCAAAACATGTGGGATTACCCTAACCCTTCCCAAAAAAGGTTTAGGTCTCCATTACAAAAGAGATGAAAAAGAACCCATACATGGATAAAGACCCTTTTATGATCAACTAAGAAGGGAAATTCAAAATAATAATTTAGAAAATACTAGGAATATTCCTTAGGAAGTTCTCTAAACTCTTCTTCTCTTTGCTTGAAGTGCCTTTCTAGGTCGCTAGTGTTGCCTTTCTCCTCCTTCTCCTTAGCAAGTTGAGCTTCTCCACCCTTGGGGAGTTTTTCTTCTCTTCTATGCAGCCCCTTTCTGTACTTAGTGAAGTAAACAAATTTGGGAACCCCCCTCTAGTCAAGAGGAGTGATATTTATAGATGAGGGGCTACTTCTTCCTTCTTTATTTCAAAATTCAGCAAATGCCTCTTAAAAATCTGAGCAATGATGGCAAAATCCGCTTAATGGATGAGGTGACATATTCTTTCTATTGTCTTAGCCATTACATCACCTCAAAAGATCATTTTCTCAATTAAAAATGGAGCTGCATCAAGAGGAATGATGGCTGGAGACAAGAGGCTAGTTAGGTGTCTTGTCCCAATCGTAATTAATGCTTATGCCAGACAAAATTGCGGTGAGCCGCTACAGTGCGCTATGGCAGAAACAATTTTGCAAAGAGGCCCGCTGCAGCACGCGATCACGTCCATTTTTCGCAAAGTGACCTGCTACAGCGCGCTATGGCGCTAGCGTTTTGCAAAGCGCTCTGCTGCAGCGCGCTATAGCGCCAGCATTTCGTAAAATGCCCCGCTGTAGCGCGCGATCGCACTCGTGGTTCACAAACTAATCCGCTGCAGTGCGTGACCGCGCCCGCGGTTTGCAAAATGACTCGCTGCAGCGTGCATTCGCACCCGCTTTTTGCAAGGCGCTCCGCTGCAGGGCGCTGTAGCACCAACATTTCGCAAAATGCCCCGCTGCAGCACTCGATCGCGCCCGCGATTTGGAAAATGACACGTTGAAGCGGTTTCCTTTAGAAACATTTGGAAAATTGCACAAATAGCTCAGAATTTCTTGGATAAACATTTTTCCTGTAAAGATAGATAGAATTTGATTAAAGGAGTAGTTTTTGAGATAAGAAATGAATAAAATTTTCCTTTATTTGAGAGATAATTTATGGATTCATCACACCCCCACACTTAAATTTTTGCTCGTTCTCGAGTAAGCTCATAAAGGTACTTTTCTATTTTTTTTTTAGGTATGATAGTTGACAAAAGATATCAATTTAGATTTTGATTTGTAAGTCAAGGCATGTACTTAACTGAAATGATCCAAATCATTGGCATTTAGATATTCTAACATTGGATATAAAGTAAGGTCAATCAGTTAATCTCCAAGTATTTGATTTATATGCTTATTACTAGGTAATGAGGAAGGTTCTATGAAAAACCTAGACTAGAGAAGCAGTGAAATACTCAAGAGTTATGTGCCATATGTGCTCCTTCTTATGAATCACAAAGATGAAAAGATTAAATGAGAGATATTTTTCATCATCATTTTTCATTTCTTTCATTTGAAAGAGATATTTTTCATCATCCCTATTTTTATGTTTTCTTTTTTTTTTCATTCTTAGGAAGAGATATTTTTCTTCGTCTCCAATTCACATCCTTGTGATCATGAAGTCCTACGGGAGCCTAGCACACTCTTTTAGAGTACTCACCATAATCTTTAGTCATTAGTCTAATGCTTTCCCCCACACTTAGTTCATAGTATTGACTTAAATTTTTGGAGACTCGATTAACCTTAATTCATTCATTAGTTAAAAAGTTTTAATGTTATCAATGCATTTGATCACTTTTTGTTAAGCACCCTTTTATTCATATCATTTTCTTTATTGATGCCTTTGTGACTCTCATTGCTTAAAAAATTCAGAAAATTTTGTCATCTTTAAATACTAGAAAAATTTGGGAATACTAGAATTCATAAATTAAGCTCTCAAATAAAACACACAAAATGAAAAGTACAACAAAAAATAACTAATACAAATAAAAATGAAAAGAAAAGACACAACCTATTTATTTGCAGGTCTCCTCCTCCTCTTCTTCTTCTTCCACTAAGTGAATTCGTAAGGGTAGCGTGAGTTAGGAATTGGTGCACCGACAGGTGGTCTCGGCAATACAGAAGGGTCCGGTCCTCCTTGCAAGCTCCAGTCCTCAAACATCGGTCCAAGGGCTTCATGAAATTCGGACTGAAACTGGTGCTGATGGATGAGTTATTGTTTAAAGAACCGCATATCGGTGGTTAGGGCCTTGATAAGATCAGCCTGCTGATTGTGTAGGTGCAGCAACAGCTTGTTGGTAAGAGATTGGTCGGATGGCGTGGACGTTTCCCCTTGCTCGCCCCTCTTTTTCTTGGGCAGCTTACGTTCACTAGCCCGGGCGTTCAGATTTATAGGTGTAAGGGCTGTGCCAGGGGAAACGAGGGTGTCGGAGGAGAGGATCTTGACCCCTTGGGCCTCGAAAAGCTCTGATATCAAAGACCCGAAGGCCAATGTAGCGCAAGGTCCCTTGAGAGCCTTCCAAAGCTACTCAAATATAATACTCAAGATGTGTATCTCGCCCGGCCTAACCAATGAGCACATGAGGAAGGCTCTGGCACGGGTCACTTCAGTCAAGTGACTCATAGGCATGACAAAGCTGTAAATAAAAACTAGCCATGCACTACTCGTATCCATTAATTCTGAATGAGGAATGTTGGATAATCCTCCCTCCCAGTCAGTCTTTTTGTGGACAAGTTCTGTAACGAGATCAAGGGGGTCTTGGCGAAACTCCAAGAGTTCAAGGTAAGAACAAGAACTTACCTCCCCTAGCCCATAGAATTGCTCGATTTGAGCAATCCCAAGGGTGACACACTTACCTCTACAAAAGATCCTTTGTCCAGCCGCATTAATAGTATTTGCATAAATCTCCTGGACTATAGATGGGTACGTGGGAGATCTCTTGGTCACCAACTCCCTCCATCCTTGAGGGTCAATTTGTTCCACCGGCACGAGCAAGTAGCCGCTGAAGCTCTTCTCCGGAATTAACTACAACTGAGAAGTTATGGATAAAAACCGGTGCTTGGTTTTAGCAGATGAGAATGTTTTCTTGTTAAATGTTCCACCAGAAGAAGAAGCTTCAGCCTCCTTTCTAGGAATTGTTTTCTTGCTCAAAAAAAAAAAAAAAAAAAAAAAAAAAAAAAAATATATATATATATATATATATATATATATATATATATATATATTGGGTTGCCTCCCAAGAAGCGCTTAATTTAATATCTTTAGCTAAACGCTAATGATTAAATAATCGGATCCGGAGGTTTCTTCTTCCATATAGTAAAGGTGCTAGAGTGAGCACAACCCTCAAGATGGCTCAAACCCTCGCCCTCTCTTCCTTCCTTCATCGGATCCACTCCTTCGAGTTCTAACTTAGGGGGAGTCTTCTTCTTTCTTTTTTCCGTTCTAGTTTTTCTTTTTCTCACTCCTTCCTTGCTCCCTTTCTCCGAGGAAGGAGTTGAGCTATTATCAGAATTTCTTTCTTCTAACATAAGATTTTCAAGAACATCATCTACCTAAATTCTTTCTTCTCACATTTTCTTCCTTATCTTTTCTTCCATTTCTCTTTGTTTAAAGACGATAGGTTTTAGGTTGATGACTTCAGATTTCCCTTTGATTTTTATATTCATCACCCTGCAGCCTATGTCAATAATAGCTTTTATACTCATATAAAAAGGTCTCCCAAAAATGATTGTGGAATTTTTATTCCATCTATCCCACTCACACACTACAAAATTAGTAGGAACAATAAAACTCCCCAATCAACTGCAATATTCTTAATGATACCTAGAGGGGTAAGGAATTCTAGATTTGCAAACTCTAGAATTATGGAGGTGTACTCCATTCCTCCTACCTTTAGATGTTCATAAATATAGTAGGGCATAACGTTGACTGAAGCACCAAGATCACACAAGGGATCTACAAATACTTCATTTCTAATTATGCATGGAATGCTCAACCTCTTGGGGTCTTCACATTTCGGAGCTGTGAGCTTCTCACATTCTGTGCCCCTTTCTCCTTCCCAATCCGCTAGCTCTTTCTCTATGGTACTCATTTTATCAGTATTTATCCCCCCATATGCCTTTTCCGAATGAATTACACTAACCAGCTCCCTTGGATTCACCTCAGTGGAACTAGGTAGGGCTTCTTGCTGTTGAATGGTCAGCTGCTTAGAGATCTGCCCCAGTTGGGTTTCTATGTTCCTAAGGGATGCTTCTATCCCTTATTGTGGCTTCGGTGCGGCGCATGAATTGGATAGTTTCAGCCTTGAAGGAGTTGAAAGCTCCTTCCCAATTTGGGTGGTGATTGTTATGGTTAATTCTATTATTTACTCCCTGCTAGTTTGATGAACTCCTCCCATATTGATTTCCATTATTATTATTATTACTCCACAAAAAATTAGAGTAGTTTTTCCACCCTATATTATAGGTATTGGAGTAAGGGTTGTTCATTGTGTTATTATTTCTTTGGTAATTCACTTGTTCGGTATTCGTTTGTACGAAGGGGTTGTTCAAATTGTATTTTTCACTATTGTGTTTACCTCTGCACAACTCACATTATATTTCCAGAACAACGTTAACATTCATCCTCTCGATTTTCTCATTTAGGGCATGGATTTCTTGTTGTAGTTCTATTATTTGATTGGATTTGTTCACCTTTATAGATTCTTTTTTAAGCTTTTCAGAAGGCCATTGGTATGCATTGTTAGCCATTTCTTCCAAGAGGTTGTAAGCCTCCTCTTGAGTTTTACTACTAATAGAGCCGCTAGTTGTTGCATCGATGAGTGTCCTTGTAGAAGCGTTCAAACCATTGTAAAAGGTTTGAACTTGCATCCACAAGGGAAATACATGATGTGGGCAACGCCTTAGGCTTTCCTTAAATCGGTCCCATCTGTCATAGAGTGTCTCGCCTTCCAACTGAGTAAAGTTGGTTATCTCAATTCTCAATCGAGCATTTTTCGCCGGAGGGAAATACTTGGCTAAGAATTTCTTAGCCAAATCATCCCATGTCCGGATGGAATCACTTGGAAGAGAGTTGAGCCAACTCTTGGCTCTATCTCATAAAGAAAATGGGAAAAGCCTTAATTTAACTATGACTTCAGAGATGCCGTTAAATCTGAAGGTGTCACATATTTCAAGAAAAGTTGAAAGTATGGTTCAAGTGCACATTATTTTTTCTTGAGGTTTATCTCAAAGATTTACAAGTTCAAATCTTGTGCTTGAAATGAACACACAGTCGGTTCTATTTCAGCTCAAAGATTCTTATAAGATTTTAGGTTTGTAGTTTTTATCGCATCTCTTGATCATGGAGATGAGGGTTGTTAATTATTAAGATCTTATAAGTATTGATTCCACTAAGAGCATCATGCGCATCACACATAACTGAGATGAGGGGTTGAATTCATTGGGCTCAATGACTATATCACCTCATTCATGAGCACACAATTATTCCATTCCCTCTCTCAAGTATGTTGAGCAATGGGGCTCCATTAGTGGGTCTTAGCATCACATGCGTCATCCCATTAGTTGAGCTTAGTTTAAGGTGCACTAAGCTCAAGAACTTTTTCACATAGTTCCAAGCTCTCATGCACTCATAAATTTAGCATCTAAACCAAGGTGAGCTATGGAGCACAAGACATATTAGTCTTTTGATTCACATTTCAAGTCCAATAATAAAATTATACATCTCTTTAGCAAGGCATTAAGATCACAATCTTTACTAACACTTGAGGAAAACTCATACATTTATAGTAACTATCAAAACATGTGGGATTACCCCAACCCTCCCCAAAGGAGATTTAGCTCTCCATTACAAAAGAGATGAAAAAGAACACATACATGGATAAAGACCCTTTCATGATCAACTAAGAAGGAAAATTCAAAATAAGAGTTTAGAAAATACTAGGAACGTTCCTTGGGAAGTTCTCCGTACTCTTCTTCTCTTTGCTTGAAGTGCCTTTCTTAGGTCGCTAGTGCTGCCTTACTCCTCCTTCTTCTTAGTCAAGAGGAGTGATATTTATAGATGAGTGGTTGCTTCTTCCTTCTTTATTTCAAGATCCAACAAATGCCTCTTAAAAATCTAAGCAATGATGGCAAAATCCACTTGATGGATGAGGTGACATATTCTTTCCATTATTTTAGCCATTACATCACCTCAAAATATTATTTTCTCAATTAAAAATGGAGCTGCAGTAGGAGGAATGATGGATGGAGACAAGAGGCTGGTTAGTTGTCTTGTCCCAGTTGCAATTATTGCCTCTGCGAGACAAAATTGCGGCGGGCCACTGCAGCGCACTATGGCAGAAACAATTTTGCAAAGAGGCCCGCTGCAGCACGCGATCGCGTCTATTTTTCACAAATTTACCCGCTGCAGCATGCTATGGCGCTAGCGTTTTGCAAAGTGCTCTGCTGCAGCACGATGTAGAGCCAGCATTTCGCAAAATGCCCAGCTGTAGCGCGTGATCGCACCCACGGTTCGCAAATGAATCTGCTACAGTGCGTGACCGTGCCTGCAGTTTGGAAAATGACTTGCTGCAGCACGCGATTGCACCCGCTTTTCGTAAGCCGCTCCGTTGCAGCGCGCGATAGCGGTTTTTGTTAGAAAAATTTGGTAAATTGCACAAATGGCTCAGAATTCCTTAGATAGGCATTTTTTCTGCAAAGTTAGACATAATTTGATTAAGGGAGCAGTTTTTGAGATAAGAAATGAATAAAATTTTATTTTACTTGAGAGATAATTTATGGATTCATCACTTACTCCTAAGATAAAGGAGAACCCTCAGCTTCTTCCTCCTCTTGCTTGCAGCTGAAGAAGAAGGAGAAGCTTCTCCTCTCTAGCCCTAAAGGTCACAAGACTCGTTCTTCTCCAAGCCAAGGTACCTCCTTTTTCCCCCATTGGATGATCCAATGGCTAATATATTTTTATTCTCATGCTTATCTTGCGTATCTAAGAATCTATGGTTGAGTATAGGAGCCATTAGAGCTCATTAAGGTTGTAAATTTCAGGGTAAATGAATAGCTCAGTTTTCCCTTCTTTCTGTATACATATACCTTTAATCTCATTGTTTGCGTCGATAAATTGATTTTTTCGTGCCAATTTTGATATCAATGGAAAAGTCTCGGAAATACTTTTCCATTGGTATATGAATGCGAAATGAGACCTGTTACAATTTTCGCATAGGCGAAATCATCGTCGGGTGCTACAGCGCACCATAGCTCCCAAGTCTCAAGTTGAATCTACCATAGCGCTCTGTAGCTCCCTACAGCACACCGTAGTGCTTGACTCTCGGCCAGGGAGTGCTACAGAGCGCCGTAGCATCCAGCTCTCAGGAACTCTAGTGCCATAGCGCGCCACAGCCCCTGAAAGCGCTGCAGTGCGCCACAACGCTGAAATCCGCTATAGTGCGGCGCAGTGCTTGAAAGCGCTGCGGCACGTCACAATGCCGAAATCCACCATAGCACGTCGTAGCGCTTGGCTCTCAGCCAAGAGGCGCCACAGCTCACCGTAGTGCCGAACTGTCCGGAATGGCCCAGATTTATTATTTTTTTGTATTTTAATGACTCTAGGACCTTATTGGGCCAAAATATAATAAAATTGAACTTGAATTTAATAAAATTAAGGATTGTGTAATTTTGGAGATGATTTTTAATGTGACATCTATCCCCTTAAATTATTAATGATCTTAAGTAGAACCATTATATTAAAATGATTATAACTTAATTATTAGATATCAAAATTTAGTGTTCTTGGATTCTATGAAATCTTTGGACAGTAGAAAACAACAAACTAACTGAATTTTTAGATTTCATTATGTGAAATTACTAAAATGCCCTTATAGGTTAAAATCCTTAAATTGGACCCATAGGACTTAATACTTCTCCAAATTTAATGTACATATTGTCTATCTTCATGTTAGATAGTAAGAAATTATTTGAAATTAATAAAATATAATTTAGAGCACTTAATCAAAAAGTAATATTTTAGACCTTAAATAGGGGCAAAATAGTCATTTTGCCCAAAATTTAGGTTAAGTGCCCTTAACCTCTAAAATATTATTTAAATCATTAAAATCAATAATAAAATTAATTTGGGTTCAATTTGTAACCCTTAATTTAAGTAATTTGATAGAAACCCTATTAAAGACTTGAAAATTCCTAAGTAAAGCTAATACCCCCTAGCTTAGCTAAATTACATCCTTAACTTCCTTAAGTTGATTAAATTAGTAAATGGAGATAAATTGTAAGAACTATCATCAACTCCTAAAATTCCCTAAGTCATTTATTAGGAGCTTCTTAGGATCTACACTTCGCCTTAGACCCTTTTCCCTTAAGATTAGGAATAGATCCTATGTTAGATTTCATTCATTGAGTAAATGGGTTTATCAATGAATAAAGCCTTAGTTTTATTAGTTTCTAAATTTTATACTTTAATTATGATTATTTAATCTTTTAATTTTAGATTAAGACTAGGAGATTCATTCTATTAAGCCTTGATTTTGCTTAATAAGGATTTGCCTTAATCGTTAGTTCACAAATATTCTTAAACTTTGGTCCTTAAGATTTACCTTCTGGATTATGTGATTAAACTCAATTCATGGTGTTGAATTCATAATCCTTAGCTTTAGTAGATCTTGATCAGATCTTAGCTTAGAGCATCTAATTTCACCAAATAGGATATATTAATTACCTATTTAGCTTGTAAGCAATACTGATTGAACTAGAACTAAGTTAGAACTTGATCAGTTATAATTGCTTTTAACTCATAAGGCCATGCTTATAAGTTATACTTAATAGTAAAAATTGGAGATCCTGAACCTGTATAACTTAGAGTAGCTAGAACGGATTAAGTAGATAACAACAGATATTACATGTGTGTAGTAGAGTCCCTTGCTTACTGATAAATCCATAAATTATATCTCAAATATAGGAAAATTTCATTCATTTCTCATAATTAAACTTCTACTTAATCCAATTTTGTTTATCTTTTCAGAAAAAATACCTATCCAACGAATTCCGAGCAATTTGGGCAAATTTCCGAAATTTTCTAAAGGAAAACCGTTGCCGCGCGCTATAGTGCGCTGCAGCGGGCCATTTTGCAAAATGCAGGCATGATCGCGCACTGCAGCGGGCCATTTTGCAAAACGCAGGCGCGATCGCACGCTGCAGCAGCCATTTTGCGAATCGCGGGCGCGACCGCGCACTGCAGCGGGCCACTTTGCAAAACACGGACGTGATGGCGCACTGCAGCGGGCCACTTTGCAAAACACGGGCGTGATCATGCACTGCAGCGGGACAATTTGCAATCGCGGGCATTACAGCGCATTGCAACGGGCAAATTTGCAAAACTGCTGGCGTGACCGCGTGCCACAGCGCGCTGTAGCGGCCCTTTACTTATCAAACCAGATCAACACAGCGCGCCTCAGCGAGCCTTTTTCACAAAACCATCCGCTACCGAGCGCTACAGCGCGCTGCAGCGGCCCGCCACAATTTTGTCTGGCAGAAGCATTAATTGCGGCTGGGACAAGACACCCAACTTGCCTCTTGTCTTCAGCCATCATTCCTCCTGCTGCTGCTCCATTTTTTTAAATGGAAAATGGTCTTTTTGATGTGATGAGAAGGATAAAACAATGGAAATTATTAGTCACCTCACCCATCAATTGGAATTTGCCATCATTACTCCAGAATTTTAAAGGCATTTGCTAGTTTTGATCATGGAAATGAAGATGCAGCCCCTCATCTATAAATACCACCTCTCTTGACTAGAGGAGGGTTCCCAACTTGGCTCACTTCAACCTAAGTAAGAGAGGGGTTGCATAGAAGAGAAGAAAAACTTCCTAATGGTGGAGGAGCTCAACTTGCTAAGGAGAAGAAGGAGGAAGACAACACTAGGGACCTAAAAGAAGCACTTCAAGCAAGGAGAAGAAGAGTTTGGAGAACTTCCCAAGGAATGTTCATAGTATTTTATAAACTCTTGTTTTGTAATTTCTTTTCTTAGTTGATCATGAAAGGGTCTTTATCCATGTATGCGTTCTTTTTCATCTCTTTTGTAATGGAGAGCTAAACCTCCCTTGGGGAGGGTTGGGGCAATCCCACATGCTTTGATAGTTACTATAAAATGTATGAAGTTTTTCTCAAGTATTAATAAAATTTGTGAACTTAATGACTTGCTAAAGAAATGGATAAGACTATTGTGGACTTGAACGTGGACCAAAGGAAAAAGACTTCTTAACTCAAGAACTAAGTTGTCTTATGCTCCATAGTTCACCTTAGTTTGATGCTAGATTTATGAGTGCATGAGAGCTTAGAACTATGTGAGAAAGTTCTTGAGCTCAGTGCACCTTAATCTATGCTCAACTAAAGAGTTGATGCATATGATGCTAAGACCCACTAATTGAGCTCCGTTGCTTAACAGAATTGAGGGAGGGAATGGAATAGTTGTGTGCTCATAAACGAGGTGACATAGTCATTGAGCCCAATAAATTCAATCCATCATCTCAACTATGTGTGATGCGCGTGACACTCTTAGTGGAATCAATGCTTATAAGATCTTAAAAGTTAACAACCCTCATCTCCATGATCAAGCGAGGAGGTAAAATCTATAAATCTAAAATCTTATAAGGATCTTTGTGCTGAAATAGAACTGACTGTGTGTTTATTTCATGCACAAGATTTGAACTTGTAATTCTTTGAGATAAAACTCAAGGAAAGACAATGTGCACTTGATTAAGATTAAAGAAAATGAAAGATAAATGCTTGAGGAATCATCATATATAAGTTATCTATCATACCATGTGGGAGAAACCCAACTCTCCTCTTCCTTTTATTTAACTTATTTTCTACTAAGTGATTGTTGTGCTTATTCTAGAACCAACTTAAACAAAACATTGATAGCTTAAACATTAGTGATAATAGATACACCTTAGTAACAAAACCTCCAATTCTCTGTGGTTCGATAAATCCTGGAAACTCAAACTTTCCACTTATTACTTCAGACCACGTACACTTGCGTGAAAGCGCAGACGCGTATTTTAGGTCTGTCAAGTTTTTGGCACCGTTGCCGGGGAATTGGAAATTGTTTCGTATTAAAAATAATCTATAAGTAACTAGTGATTTAAGCATTTTTCTGCATATACTTTTAATTTTTGATTTTTGTAATTATAGGTACTAACAATCTACTTTTCTTTTTTCTTTTCTTATTGTTGAATCTTTAAACTTATTACTATATTTGTTCTTGATAGCTTAATTGTTGTTGTGTATGAGTAGAAGAGTTTGCACGGATTACCTTTTTGACCCTGAAATTGAGAGAACTTACTTGTAGGCTAGGAGAGAACAAAATATTTTATTAAGCCAACAAGCCATTATGGAGAATAATAATAAAAATTTTGGAGAGCCATTAGGAGTGCCTAGGGGAAGAGCACTTAGAGATTACGCACTGCCCACTGTTAGGGGAATCCCCCATGCAATTGTAAGGCATAATATAGAAGCAAATAACTTTGAGATCAAACCTTCAACTCTGAGTATGGTTCAAAATAACTAATTTGGGGGATTAGCCACTAAAGATTCAAATTCACATATTTCAACTTTCCTTGAAATATGTGACACCTTCAGATTTAATGGCATCTCTGAAGACGCGGTGAAATTAAGGATTTTTCCATTTTCTTTATGAGATAGAGCCAAGAGTTGGCTCAGCTCTCTTCCAAGCAATTCAATCCAGACATGGGACGATTTGGCTAAGAAATTCTTAGCCAAGTTTTACCTCTGACAAAAATTGCCCAGCTGAGAATTGAGATAACCAACTTTACTTAGTTGGATGGTGAGACACTATATGATGGATGGGACCGATTTAAGGAATGCTTAAGGCATTGCCCACATCATGGGTTTCCCTTATGAATGCAAGTTCAAACTTCTTACAATGGTTTGAACGCTCTTACAAGAACACTCATTGATGCAGCTGTCGGCGGCTCTATTAGTAGTAAAACCCAAGAGGAGGCTTACGACCTCTTGGAAGAAATGACAAATAATGCCTACCAATGTCCTCTCCATAGGAATGCTCACCATAATAAAGATGAATGTAACTCACTCAAAAATTCACAACAAATCCTTGAGCTCCAAAAGCAAATCTCTTAACTCACTAAAAAGCTAGAATGTGGGTATGTAAATTCCTGTCAGGAGGAAGAGGGTGAGTTAAGAAATGTCAATGTAATTATGAATCATGGAAGGAATAGAGAGAGATTGGAAAACTCGCTTATTGAATTTAGAACCTCCACAACCGAATTCATGAATAAAACTAATGCTACCTTAAACAAGCACGGACATACTCTTTTAAGGCAAGAAGAGTCAGTAAAAAGAATAGAACAAAAGCTAAAAGAAATCATGAAACAGCTAGAGCAACCTTCATTAGTGAGAGTCATTGGTGAGTATGAAGGGGAGTCAGGGAACGCTATAACCTAAGAAGTAGAAAGATTACAAGACCAGTTATGAGAAAGGAAAATCATGAAAACATAGCAATAACTAGAGAGAAAAAGGGAGAGGAAGAAGAAACGATCAGAAAACAGAGGAATGCTGTAAGGGATTTAGAAAAGGAAGAATCTAGAGATCAACTTAAGAAAATTCCTCATATACCATATCCTCAGCGTATGGCTAGGGAGAAACTTGATGTCCAATACCACAAATCCTAGAAACTTTTAAAACACTTCATATAAATATCTCTTTCGCAGAAGCCCTTGAACAAATGCCTAGTTATGCTAAGTTTATAAAAGATATCCTCTCCAAGAAAAGAAAAATTGATGAAAAGAAAACTGTGGCATTAACAGAAGAGTGTAGTGCAATCCTTCAGAGGAAGATACCCATCAAGAAGAAGGATCCAGGAACTTTCACTATCCATTGCACTATTGGAAGCCAATCTTTCTAAAAAGCCTTTTGTGATCTAGGTGCTTCCATAAATTTGATGCCATTCTACATATTCAAGAAGTTAGAAATTGATCACTTAAAACCCACCTCTGTTCTCCTCCAATTCACCGATAGATCAGTCAAATCCCCCTTAGGAATCGTGGAAAATGTGCTTGTGAAGGTTGACAAGTTCATTTTCCCTACTGATTTCATAGTCTTGGATATGGAAGATGAAAATCAAGAAATTCCTATTATTCTAGGCAAACCTTTCTTGGCCACCAGAAGAACTTTGATTGATGCGAATAAAGGAGAATTAAGGTTGCGATATGGGGATGAGGAGATTAAATTTCATGTGAATGATTCTGTGAGACACCCATTTAAACCCAATGAGGATTGTTGGAAAATCAATTCAATAGAAGAAGTGTGGTTAATGGGAGATGTGGAAGAAGATGAATTGTTAGCAAGTGAGGAAGATGAGGATCCCACGGACCCGGAAGTGATTGAGGAATTGATTAAGGAGAGGAAAATAATTCAACCATCTATAATTTGCCTTCCAAAATTAGAATTAAAACCTCTACCCTCACATTTAAAATACACTTATCTAGGGGAATAAGAATCTCTTCCTGTAATAATCTCCTCCTTGTTAACTCAGCATCAAGAGAGTCTTTTATGTAAGGTCTTAAAAGAACACAAGAGAGCAATTGGTTGAAGTATAATTGACCTAAAGGGGGTTAGTCCAACTCTTTGTATGCACCGAATCCTTTTGGAGGATAACTCCACCCCTTCAATTGAGCCCCAATGGTGACTAAACCAAAATATAAAAGAAGTAGTTCACAAGGAAATCATTAAACTCTTAGATGCTGGAATCATTTTTCCCATTTCTGATAGCCCTTGGGTTAGCCCTATACATGTGGTTCTCAAAAAGAGTGGGATGATAGTTATTCTCATTAACAACAATGAACTGATTCCCACTAGAACTGTGACTAGATGGAGAGTGTGTATTGATTATAGGAGATTAAATAAAGCCACCCGTAAGGACCACTATCCTCTTCCTTTTATTGACCAAATGCTTAAAAGATTGGCAGGGAATCCCTATTTTTATTTTCTTGATGGGTATTCAGGATATAATCAAATTATTATTTCACCTGAAGACCAAGAGAAAACTACTTTCACCTGCACCTTTGGGACATTTGCCTTTAGAATAATGCCCTTCGGATTATGCAATGCTCCAGCCACCTTTCAACGCTGTATGATGGCTATTTTTTCTGACATGATTGGGGAGTTTTTGGAAATCTTCATGGATGACTTTTCTGTTGTCGGGAGCTCTTTCAATCATTGCTTAATCAATCTAGGAAAGGTTTTAAGAAGATGTGAAGAATCAAATTTAATCTTAAATTGGGTAAAATGTCATTTCATGGTGGAAGAAAGGATTGTCCTTGGTCATTTAATTTCGAGGCGAGGGATAGAAGTTAATAAGGCAAAGGTTGGGGTAATTGAAAAACTGCCCCCTCCCATCAATGTAAAATGAATTAGAAGCTTCCTTGGGCACGCAATTTTTATAGAAGATTTATCAAGGACTTCTCTAACATAAGTTTGCCGCTCTATAGATTACTAGGGAAGGATGTCGAGTTTAATTTTGATGAAAATTGTTTAAGAGGTTTCAATGCCATAAAAACTGCTTTAATCTCTGCTCCAATAATCTTTACTCCAAATTGGGATTCACCTTTTGAAATTATGTGCGATGCGAGTGACCTTGCAGTTGGCGCTGTCCTTGGGCAGTGAAAGGAATGAACCTTCTATTCAATTTACTATGCCAGTAAGCTCCTAGATGATGCTCAAAAAAATTATGCTACCATAGAAAAGGAACTCATAGCTGTTATCTTTGCCTACACTAAATTTAGGTCATATCTCATCGGGTCTAAGACTATTATTTATACTGATCATGCAACTATTAAGTATCTCCTTCAGAAGAGAGAAGCAAAACCTCACTTGATACGATGGGTATTGCTCTTGCAAGTGTTTGACCTTGAAATTCGGGATAAGAAGGGAAGTGAGAATGTGCTTGCAGATCATTTATCTAGATTGGCTCATCTTGATAATGATAAGTTGACTGAAATCAGTGAATCTTTCCCCTACAAAAAGCTCTATGCTATTGCTTCAAATCATTCTCCTTGGTTTGCTGACTTTGCAAATTATCTTGCAGGAGGAGTTATACCAAAAGATATGAGCTACCAACAAAGAAAAAAATTCTTTACTGACATTAAAAATTACTTTTGGTATGATCTATTTTTATACAAGTGTTGCAATGATCAACTCCTAAAAGATGTGTACTTAACTCTAAAATTTGAAATATTCTCTATCACTGTCACACATCCCCGTATGGAGGGCACCATGTGATTGAGCGAATGACTGCAAAAGTACTTCAATTCAGATATTTTTGGCCCCACTTGTTCAAAAATGCTACTGACTTTGTCAAAAGTTGTTATAAGTGCCAAAGAATCGGAAACTTAGGCAAAAGGGATGAGCTCCATTTGAACAGAATTTTAGAAGTGGAGTTATTTGATGTGTGGGGAACTGACTTCATAGGTCCATTTCCCTTATCCCAAACCAATACGTACATTCTTATGGCAGTGGAATATGTTTCCAAATGGGTTGAGACATTAGCTTGTGTGAACAATGATGCTAAAACTGTTATTAAATTTCTCAAGGAGCACGTGCTCGCTAAATTTGGGACACCCAGATTCCTAATCAGTGATGGGGGAAAACACTTCTGCAATAGGCAGTTGGAAAGTATCTTAAAAAGCTATGGGGTGAGACATAAGGTGGGTACTCCTTATCACCCTCAAACTAGTGGGCAAGTTGAAGTCTCAAACAGGGAGCTTAAGCAAATTTTAGAGAAAACTGTGAACCAAAATAGAAAGGATTGGACTTCAAAGCTTCAGGATGCCATGTGGGCATATAGAACTACCTTTAAGACCCCTTTCGGAATGCCTCCTTATAAGCTCATTTATGGTAAATCATGTCATCTTCCGGTAGAATTGGAGCACCGTGCTTTTTGGGCAATCAAAAAATTAAACTTTGACTCCCATAAAGCAAGTGCACAAAGAATACTGCAATTAAATGAGCTTGACGAATTCAGATTAAATGCCTATGAGAGTTTAAAATTGTATAAAGAGAAAACTAAAAAATGGCATGATAAGCTGATCAAGCCAAAACATTTTCAATCTGGAATGAAAGTACTATTTTTTAACTCAAGATTAAGATTATTTCTAGGAAAACTGAAGTCATGATGGATAGGACCATTTACTATCACTAAGGTTTTACCTCATAGAGCAGTTGAAGTTGCTTCCAATGATGACACTTTTAAGGTAAATGGAAATCGTCTGAAGTTGTACTTGGAGGAAGGAATTTTACAAGAAAATGAAGGATGGACCCTTCAGGACCTCCCGGATGAAGGCATCACATAAAATATCTTTCTTGTGTCGGGCTGAGGCATTAAAACAAGCACTTAATGGGAGGCAACCCATGAATAAATAGGTTGTATTTTTTCTTTTTTTTGTTTTATTTACTTTTTGTACTTTTCTTATTTGAGTGTTTTATTTTGAGAACTTAATTTATGAATTCTCATATTCCCAAAATGTCTCTAGCATTTAAAAATAACATATTTTTTTGAGTTTTTCAAGAAATGCAAGTCACAAAGATACCAATAAAAAAATGATGTGAAGTTAAAGGGTGCTTAACAAAAAGTGATCAAATACATGAACAACATTAAAACTCTTAATTAAGGAATGAATTATGGATAATCTAATCTCCAAAAATTTAAACCAAGGATAAGAACTAAGTGTGGGGGAAAGCATTGGACTAAAGACTAGAGATTATGGTGAGTACTCTAAAAGAGTGTGCTAGGCTCCCATAGGACTTCATGATCAAAAAAATGTGAATTTGGGATGAAGAAAAGTATCTCTTCCTAAGAATGAAAAGAGAAAAATATAAAAACAGGGATGATGAAAAATATCTCTCCCAAATGAATAAAATAAAAAAAGATGATGAAAAATATATCTCCTTTAATCTTATCATCTTGTGCTTCATAAAAAGGAGCACATATGACACAAAATTCTTGAGTATTTCACTACCTCTCTAATCTAAGTTTTCCAAGGAACCTTCCTCATTACCTAGTGACAAGCTTAAAAACAAATACTTAGAGATTAACTTTTTAATCTTGCTTCATATCCAAAAATTAGAAAATTTAATGCCAAATAATTTTGGTCATTTCAGTTAAGCACATACCTTGAATTACTCATCAAAATCTAATTGATGTCTCTTGTTGATTTTCATTCCTAAAAAAAAAAAAACAAAAAAACAAAGAAAAATAGATTTTTGAGCTTACTCGAGGACGAGCAAGAATTTAAGTGTGGGGGTGTGATAAATCCATAAATTATATCTCAAATAAAGGGAAATTTCATTCATTCATTGTGATCGCGCACTGCAGCGGGACAGTTTGCAATCGCGGGCGCTACAACGCGCTGCAGCGAGCAAATTTGCAAAACTGCTGGTGCATCCGCGCACTACATCGTGCTATAGTGGCCCTTTACTTATCAAACTAGATCGCCCCAGCGCGCCTTAGCGGGCCTTTTTGCAAAATCATCCGCTACCGTGTGCTACAACGTGCTGCAACGGCTTGCCGCAATTTTTTCTGGCAGAAGCATTAATTGCGGCTGGGACAAGACACCCAACCAGCATCTTGTCTCCAGCCATCATTCCTCCTGCTGCTGCTCCATTTTTTACTGGAAAATGATCTTTATGATGTAATGAGAAGGATAAAATAATGGAAAATATTGGTTACCTCACCCATCAATTGGAATTTGCCATCATTACTCCATAATTTTAAAGCATTTGCTGGTATTTGATCATGGAAATGAAGATGCAGCCCCTCATCTATAAATATCACCTCTCTTGACTAGAGGAGAGTTCCCAACTTGGCTCACTTCAACCTAAGTAAGAGAGGGGCTGCATAGAAGAGAAGAAGAACTTCCTAAGGGTGGAGGAGCTCAACTTGCTAAGGAAAAGGAGGAGAAAGGCAGTACTAAGGACCTAAGAGAAGCACTTCAAGCAAGGAGAAGAAGAGTTCGGAGAACTTCCCAAGGAATGTTCCTAGTATTTTATAAACTCTTATTTTGTAATTTCTTTTCTTAGTTGTTCATGAAAGGGTCTTTATCCATGTATGTGTTCTCTTTCATCTCTTTTATAATGGAGAGCTAAACTCCCTTGGGGAGGATTGGGGCAATCCCACATACTTTGATAGTTACTATAAAATGTATGAAGTTTTCTTCGAGTATTAATAAACTTTGTGAACTTAATGACTTGCTAAAGAAATGGATAAGACTATTGTGGACTTGAATGTGGACCAAAAGAAAATGTAGCGCCCCGCCCAGTCGCCGCGCGCAAAAGACAAGTATTATGTGTACATTCAGCGGCGGAGCAGTGCGCTACTCGGGAGGACGAGTATACAAGCAAAACCCATCTTCCTGAATAGGCTACTTTAAAAGGCTAAGCCATATTGAAGGCTGCTGACTCAAACCTAAGAGTAGGATCGAGAGCCAATACTTAAGATAAGAGTACTTATCTTAAGTATTAGACTAATACGTATATTAGATTTAGAAAAAAACAAATAAGAATCCAATATATGTCTTCAATATATCAGCATTCCCAGTATGCTGATCACATCACAAAACTAAGTAAAGTAGTATAACAGAGTGCGAAAGTAAAAAGTATTTCATCTAGAATACATTCATCATAGAACAGTATGTAACATTCATCTCAGAAAAGAAAAGAAAAGTACATCCAGAATTTATTACAAACTGATTTAAATGCAGAAATAGAAAGTCTATCTAATGTACTGAAATAAAGTAGCAAGTAATGGTAGATGTGTAACAACCTTGATTGTTACCATAGCTAAACCTAGACTAATTAAGCTAAACCAAGGTGCAATTTTGATTCCATTAGACTCAATGGGTCATTTAAACATAATCCTAGAAGTTTGGAATCAATTGGAGCTAAAATAGAGAGTTTGGTATTTTTAACTATTTTTAAGCCCTAAAAATTTCCTAAATTAATTTGATCTCCAAATTAAAATATGATTTCATTTTTAAATTTCTCATACCCTAATTAGCTAAGGGTGAATTTTTGAGAGTTTTTGGAGCTCATTTGGTCCTAAATTGGATATAGAATATTTAGAAATAATTATATATTATTTAATTGATTTATTTATAATTAAATTATAAAAGGCGGGATTTGCTATCGGGACCACGGCAGATCCGCTGCGGGGTCCCGACAGCGGGGCACCGGGTTAAGCCACTCGATGCATTGGCACGCATCCTGGCGCGGACCATCAAACGACGGGATCTCCTCCGCGTTAAGATTAGATCCAATGCGTCAGATTTATCGCTAGCATCCGACGGCTACCATCAGATCCCGTTTAAGTAGCGCATCCGAGCCATTCGAGACCAACGGTCGATCCATCAGACGGCGGACACGAATGCGAGCACTGTAGATCATCTCCCTTGTCTTGCCCCGTCTGCGTCTGGTCCTCCCCGACAGCCAAAAACCTCTCAGCCCTCATGGCAGTACGGGAAGACCCCAAAATTCCCCTCCTGCCCTCGGCGCGTCTGTCTTGTCGGTCATCTTCTCCCCAAATTGCCCATAACCGTTAGCCCGAGCCTTTCTCTTCGGCCCGAGCCTCCTTCACATTGCCAAGCTCTGGAAACCACCCCCAAAGCTCTCAGCTACCTATAAATACCCCCAGCACCTCTCAATGAGTCCCTTTGCTCACTAAGACTCTTCAATTTCCCCAGCTGAAGCCTCTGGAGCTCCCGTCTTCCTCGATGAATTTTTGGCATTCCCGAAGCCTCGAACCATTGATAGAGGGCCCGTCTGGTGTTCAGACCCTCTGTGAACCTTCGTCTACTAGTTAGGAAGCTCCAGCACACTTCAATTCTCCTCGGCCAAGTCTGCAACCCATCCTTAGGTACAGCCTTCTCCCACGGAGTTTCTTTGATCCAATCCCTTGTCTGTCTCTGCATTGAGCCTCTGTATGTCGCCCAACTAGCCGTAGCCACTTAGGGAACCAGTCGTGATTATCGCCCGGGGCTAAGCTAGCTCGAATCGATCGTATCGATCGATTGAGCTAGCGACCGAGCCATGGCTGAGTCCGAGTAAGGACCTAGCGATCGGCTACGCCCCAGGTTATGAAACCTTAGGGGCTCCACTCATCTCACCTCTTTAAAGGTGTAGGTATCAAACCGCGGCTGATTAATGGCCTCTATGAGGAGAATTGTCTCCTCACAGTAAGCCTGAAACGCCCCTATCGAAGGCGTCTCGGGTGAGTAGCACCCCATCGATCCAGAGGGATCCAGATGGAGGTTCTTAGTCCAATCGACCTATCTCAACCCTAAGAATGTGTAGAGATCAAGCTGAGCCACCGCCGTCATCTGAGCGCCGAGAATTTCAGCGCGGAAGTGCGCCTGGGACGGACCCGTCGAGAGGTTGAAGATGAAGTTCAGGCTGGGCTGACCCCTGACCCGCGCGGTTCTGATTTTGGGCCGCAGTTAATAACGAATTATAGGATAAAATTTTCTATAGTTATTAATTTAATAAATCAAATCCTATAGTTTTAATTTAAATAAGCATTTAGAATAAATTATTTAAATAACTTTGGCTATACTGATCCAAATGATATGATCCAATATACCATTTGAATCAGAAAAATTCAAGGAATATAAATATAAAATAAAATCACAGATCCAATAGTTGGATTTTAAATAATTGAGTAAATCTTTTTTGTTTTTAATTAAATCATAATAAATTCAATTAATAACCAAATTAATTGATTAAGGGCTCTGATTGCTCAGTAAACCCTAAAGAACAATTGCAGACTCTTAAAAACAAATTTGGATATTTAATTTCCTTAATCACTCCTTAATCACCTTAATTAAGGATTATTAAATTAAACCTTAAATTAATCTCTAATTTTGGGTATGGTAATTCCTAGTGCCATCTTAGGTTTATTAGAACCTAAGTGCAAGGTTGGATTGCCCTAAAATGCCATAAATTCTCTGATCACTCTAATTGGCCTAAAAATATGATTAGTGTTAATTAGCTTAATTAGGTTGTCAAAACCTAAGATAAGGGTATTTCACACTCCATTAATTAATATGAAACCCCTTAAAACAGATTAGATCCAGTTTGGATAACTAAACCCTAAAATCCCAATTTTAGCCTGAAGAGGGGCATTTTGGTTATTTTGACTAAAATGTACTTAAATGCTCCTTAAAACTTGGAAATTTCAGTGAACTACCCTAAGATAGATTAGAAATGTTCTCTTAATCCTTAGGCTAATAATACTAATGACTTGGACATTAATTCAAAAAATCTCTACTTAAACTCTAATTAAGACACTTAGATCTTAAGTGATCCTAAAAGAGTCATTTGACCTTAGTACTTAAATCTAATAATTTTAATTATTGAATATCACCTTAATAAGTTCAATTTAGTTAGATTCTAAACTTAAATGCCAAAAGAAATGCAATTAGTAGAGTTTAAGTTGAAAACCTAGTTTGAGTCTAAAGTGATCAAAAATCAGATCTTAGATCTTAGACCATAGACTTTGGATCTTCTACTTGAATTGAACTATCTCCTTTGGAATTCTGTAAATGATTGATTGTTTAACCCTTTGAAGCCTTCCTTATGGGTATAGGATGATCTAATCTATAAGATAATGAAATTATCTTAAAGATTGAATATAGATCTTATATTCTCAAAGTTCTTAATTGATTATTTTATCTTATGATCAGTAGAATAACCTTTCACCAAGTTCTTAGTTCTTAAATCTTTCAGCTTATAGGATTCCTTACCTTTAAATTGGGTAGTAATTGAGAACCTTAGATCTTTAATAGGACTTTTACCTTGGATTTAGGATTGGGACACCAAAGTGGAGTTTAAGTCCTAAATCCTTAAATCTTGAATTATTTAATCAAGATTTGGGTAAGAAAGTAAAATATTAATAAATTAGGTTATTAATTTATTTACTTAAACCATATAGTCATCACATGATTTTGGATTAGAACTTGTTAAGTTCTAATGTTAACTATAAGGACGTAAATATGAGATTTTACTCGATAGTTGGATATAGGAGATTCTAAACTTGTACCTTCTCAGAGTAGTTAAATTTGGTAATTAGATAACAACAGATATCACACCAGTTTAGATTGGGTCTCTTGCTTACTTTGACTTGATTTGCTTTGCATACCTTAGATATTAAGCCTTATTCCTTGAGCATAATAGGAGAACTTAGGATATGGATGATAATCCTAAGTTAGTATTTGAATTGCATATCATCCAGTTTTGCCTTGATTACAGTTGGTAGAATATGTCCTAGCTTAGTTTTCCTCTTCAGTAGTAGTATTGTATAGACTGGACTCAGACCTTGAGTATTTGGATGGCTAGGCTAGGGATTGATTGATTGATATTGGAGGCCCTGTATGGCTTATTGGATGGTATGGCAGTACTACGTCTTAGGCTTATTGCTACTTTAGCTGAATTGTTTAGTATTGTTTTCTGTTTTGCTTTGCCACATGCTTTAGTGGCATTATTTTCAGTACTTACTCGCTTTGCCACATGTTTCAGTGGGTTTATATTTCATAGATTGCTTTGCTTTTGCCATATGTCTCAGTGGCCTTTCTTTTCCTTTTCTTAATTAGCATGTTGTATGTATACCCACATGGTTTACTTATATATATTGGCATGATTAGGATGCTAGAATTGCATGTTTTTAGTACTTGTGTTTCTTTTATATACCTAGCATGTGTTAATATGATCATAAGCATATTAGGTTCAGAATTGTATTGTAGTTGCTATTTCTTTTAGCTTTTAGCCTCACCTTATGCATTTTACATTGTATGTTCTTCATACGAGTCGCTGGTTATAAATGGATAGTTTATGGTTACCATTTCTCCACAGCTTGTTACACCTATTACTGCTTGCATGTTTAGCTAACGTAAATGTGATATCTTTAAAATATTCAATTCATTAAAATAGCCTAAAATGTACTTAGACAATTGTCTAACTGTAACCTTTTTGTTTTGTTGGCTGGGGTCCTGGCATTTGTGATACCGACAAATGTCAGATTTAGATGTGTTCGTGGGCAGTGTCACAGAAGAGGAACAGGTTCAGGAGGAGGATCGTGCTGCTGCTGTTTAGATAGATCTTGCATTTTATTTCAGTGAGATTGAGAGACATTTTCATTCTCTTTAAAGTTCAGTTTGTAATAATTAATTTTGGATGTGTTTCATTTCTATATTTCGATGAGTTACTATATTATTTTCCCTCTTTCTACTATGTATGCTTGTGGATGTTACTACTCGCCTATTGCTTCCGCTACTTTGATATATATATATATATATATATATATATATATATATATATTGATGAATGTTATAGTACTTGGTGACAAGTCCTTGGCTTAAGGAAGGTTGGGTTTACCTAACTTTACTTAAGCTGGGGATTTGCCACAGTTGGAGCACCGTACTTCCTTATTATTAGTACGGGACCCCACAAGATGTCTGATCCACTAAGGCTCCACGTACTCCTCCTGGACCTCCTACAAATCCTCCTGACCTGTCTCCACAAGCTGCTCGGGATCTAGCAAATTACTGGATCCCGAAAGTACCCCGTGTTAGATAAGAAGTCTAACACATCACAACTAACTATGCAGGACTACAACTAAATATAAGTAAAAAGTAAAGTAAAGCAAAACTACAGTAAAATTGGGGAAACAGAACTAAGTAAGGAAAAATTGTAAAGGCTAAGTAAGTAAAAATCTATCACACAAATGAAAACTGGAAGTAAAGAAACAACGAATACTCAAAAATCAAGATGAAATAAATGCCGAATGCCGTGCTATATGTCACTGGAATGATGCACTCAAATATGCTACACCATGGTATATCACAGATATGTCACTGAACTATCACTGAAAGACTATGAGTAGTATGGTCCAAGGTAAACATTACACTCAGTTGGAAATACATTATGGTGATGCAAATGCACCCTAAAATTTCCCAGTAAGTGTATGTAACATTCAGTAACCCATACTTTATCACTGATACTCATGCATCACTACTGAAACAATGCTTCAAGTCCATGCTCATGCTTATGCCCATGCTTCTATTATATATGAGTAAAAATCCAGAAATCCATGAAAGATTGAAATGCTTATAATAAATTCTAAGTCTCCACCGTGCAGAATCCCGCTAAAAGAATTCTGACTTCTAACTTCTAGATTGGTAATTAGTTAAAGTTGCAGATTTACTTGAAGATTATTAGATAGTATGATGGTATATACATACTTAGTGTCCTTGCAAGGAAGGTGGTTCTCATTGCTTAGTTTGATTAAGCCACCCTAACAAAGCGATCTTCGATAGGAGGCATCACCCGTTGGCGATTTGTATCTCAAACTAAGTTATTAAGATACCATACTCGCAATCACACTTAGTGTCTCAAAGAAGGTGACTTCAATTACTTAGTTTGTTTGAGCCATACTTATTGAAGCGATCTTCGCTAGGAGGCATTGCCTGTTGGCAACTTGTATTTCCATTAAACTAAGGAATGAGTACCCAACTAATATACTCTTAAGTTTGAATGATTTATTCTAATGGGACTGTATTCGTCTAATCCCGCAGGATAGCACCTGCTCATAAGTCCCCATTAGAATGAATCAACTAATCCTGAATGCTACTGGAAAACCAGTACTATGGGTATACTATACTACACCGCCCAATAATCAAGGTTCAAACAAGTCTACTTACTAGATCAAGGAACTCTCAAACCTATGAAGGCTTATGCCCAAATAGGTAAGACCTATACAAGGTTCCAACAGAATGTGATCAAGATCAGTCAATGTGGGTCCTACCACAAGGTAAGGTGTTATTCTAATAGTTTTAGGTGGTTCCTACCACGAGGGGTTAAGATCAAATCCTAAGGTTTAAAGGATCGTCTAAACTTCTACCTCAATGAGTTATACAAGGCTCTCCTACCTCAATGTATATTTAGATTTAGGTCTTTACAATATTTTAGAGGCGATCTTAATATGAGATACTTAAGATCTCATATTATTAGTTATAACACTAAAACTTTTAGGCTTTACTTATCATTAGGTTTAGAATGATCAGATCAGATGATTACGTCATCTAATCACATCTTAATATAAGATTATGAGATTAAAAATCAAGGGTGTTATTAAATTTTAGATCACTTGTTTAATTAATCTGATTTTATTAATCTTCTATGCTAATAGTCTTATTTAAGAGAAAATTAAGGATCTAAGGTTTAGATTTAGATCAAGTAATCACATAGATTTATTATTAACCTTAATATGTCTAATTCAAATATTTAAGATCAATATCAAATCAGATGCATTATTGGAAAATGTCAAGTTCACTATCTTATAATCAAGCCAATTAAGTTAAGTCTTAAGGGTTTGGATCTCACTTAGGTAGGTTAGGGTTTGACCCCTACTCCTTTCTAAATTAAGATCAAGTGTATGTTTATAGATTAATGTCAAATTAGTGAGTTAAATATGTATTATTGGTGGCAATCCCAGACCTAGATCAAGTCTTAATAGCTTGATCAAAGTCTTAAGACTTTGTAAATTAATTAATATGTTTAAGGTTTTCAAATTTAGATATGGTTCATTTATTCTTAATAAATTTGCTTACATGAATTCAATACAACTAGCTTGCTGTTATGAGTCATATTAATAGGAAAATTTCAAAAAACAAAAAGTAATTAGTGCTAATCAAACCCTAAATCCATTAAAATGGATTAGCACATAATTACAAATCTAACCATCAAAATTGTTTGCAATTTTGCACACATGTCCTACTTAATAATACAATTAATCAGAGCCTGAGTTTGCTAAGATCCAATATGTATAAACCCTAATTTTCACTAATCATGATTTAACAAGGTTAGAGCCTAATGTGCAATATAAAACTTAGAAAAATAATTCACTTAGCACATGTATTCTACTCATCATAAGTAAACTAATAGCACCCTAAATATGCAATTTGATTAAGTATAATTGCTAAATTATCCTAATTAAGTTTTACTATGATTAAGCAATAAAAAAATCTAACCATCAGATGTGCAATTTTATTTTATATTCAGATCCCTGATGATATTCTGATTATTTATATATATAATAACATAGGGTTTGGACCAGTGGATTAAAAGTTACTCAATTAATACATTATGTGTTTTTCTTAATTTAATTAACCTATTTTCCTTAAGAAAAATAATTATAATAGGTTTTAATTTAATTTTAAAATGGGCCTTGACCCATTCATAAAACACGCGGGTCGGCTTCGACCCGATGGCCCGACACTGTCGCATAGCGTGGGTCACGGGTCGACCCGACCCGCACTATGCATCGTCTCCTTCCCGGCGCTAACCCAAAAACCAGCCGATTAGGGTAACCCTAATCGGCTAAATTATCCTTTCCCTGGCCACCTCACCGCCTCAAATGGATCGGGATTCCATCAGCATAACAAGATGCACCGATGGAACCCAAAACCCCCATCAAAGAGTGACTGGAGTCACGGGGAGCTACTAGGCCCAAAGCTTTCCTCGGTCGGTGATGTGGAGGTGCATACCCCCCATAGAGAGTTTGCCAGGCTCGAAACTTATTGGCTACACCTTTAGGGTGACAAGGCTCATCCAAGCCCCAATCTGGCGTGACCCGAGGGTTGGTGGTGGTCTGGGACCTTACTCGGGTGCTTGACCCTTCACCCGAGGCGGTCTGATCAATTGATACAATCGATCGGGATAACCCAGAACCTCAAACTCTTGCGCATTACAATCAACAAGTCTAGGCATATAATCAGAGAATGCTAAGAGGAGGACTCGAGCCTACTTGACTTGATCCAAGGTGGGACGGGTACCTGGACAAGAAAGAGACCTGGGTCTGCTGACTGAGAATGGCAGGGATCGATCCGGAGGCTAGAGCTGATGCATATGAGTTCCACCGGCTTAAACGATGCTATAGGGAGCTTGAATACCAAGCTTAACCCCCAGACGGAGCACTGATTGGAGATAGATCATCGATGGGTTGCAGAGGAGCTCCACAGAAGAAATTGGGGCAATTCAAGTGATAGAGGAGCTCGCAGTTGACAAAGGAGCTTGCAGAGACAATTCCCAGGCAATTTATAGCTTAGGGGAAAGCAGGAGGAAGCTTGGGCAAGCCTGATGGATGACCCAAGCTCGGGCTGGTTAGGCTGGGGACATGCGAGGGCAAACTAGGGATTTCATGATGCCAGGTCGTTGGGATAGGCTAGGAGTGGGAGACAGTGGAGATCATCCTCACTGCCATGCTCGCACCACAGCAGGATCCTGTCGGGCATGGGAGTGATCTCTTAGGACAAAGATGAACAGGGTGGGAGTGATGGGGACCATTTGATGCTCAATTAAGCTAGAACTTAATAAGGTAACAACCTAGGGTTATTACAGAAAAAGAATTCTTAACTCAAGAATTAAGTTGTCTTATGCTCCATAGCTCACCTTGATTTGATGCTAGATTTATGAGTGCATGAGAGCTTAGAATTATGTGAGAAAGTTCTTGAGCTTAGTGCACCTTAATCTATGCTCAACTAAAGAGTTGATGTGTGTGATGCTAGGACCCACTAATTGAGCTCCATTGCTCAATAGAATTGAGGGAGAGAATGGAATAGTTGTGTGCTCATAAATGGGTGACATAGTCATTGAGCCCAATGAATTGAATCCCTCATCTCAACTATGTGTGATGTGCGTGATGCTTTTAGTGGAATCAATGCTTATACGATCTTATAAGTTAACAACCCTCATCTCCATGATTAAGCGATGAGGTAAACTCTATAAACCTAAAATCTTATAAGGATCTTTGTGCTGAAATAGAACCGACTGTGTGTTCATTTTATGCACAAGATTTGAACTTGTAATTCTTCGAGATAAAACTCAAGGAAAGACAATGTGCACTTGATTAAGATCAAAGAAAATGAAAGATAAATGCTTGAGGAATCATCATATATAAGTTATCTATCATGCCATGTGGGAGAAACCCAACTCTCCTCTTCCTTTTATTTAACTTATTTTCTACTAAGTGATTGTCGTGCTTGTTCTGGAACCAACTTAAACAAAACATCAATAGCTTAAACGTTAGTGATAATAAATACACCTTATTAACAAAACATCCAATTCTCTGTGGTCCGATAAATCTCAGAAACTCAAACTTTCCACTCATTACTTTAGACCACGTACACTTGCGTGAAAGCGCATACGCGTATTCTAGGTCTGTCACTTACTATTGACTTACTTGTTGCTTTTGCATTCCTTGTACTTTGTTTCTTTACCTTGAACGTGTCATATAAGAACATTGATGTATGAAATAAAAATTTAGAATAATTAGGATAACATTTACATAGGTTCAATTACTTGTTTATCGTACACATTTTACCCTACTAGACAGGGGTAAGGAGAAATGAGGATTATTTAACATTACTCATTGAGGAGTGTTATGTTAAGTTGGAACCTAAATAGTTTTATAGATGTGCTTGACTCCTCAACTACTTCTGGATATGTCCATAGAAGTAAAGCAAAAAACTAAAATATTACTGTATTTATACTTACTGCCTCCTCAATTCAATTCTACTTCATTATTTTGCCTTATCCTCTTATGATGCTAAGAAACTTACCAGCTTAGTCTTAGATGATGCTAAGAATGTATATTTTTCAGTTCAGCAGGCTAGTTAAGCTCTCTTCTGATATGACAGTCATTACATACTTATTTACTATTTTATTGTTACCTTTTTACTGTAGTTAGCCTTTACTTTACCTGCTTACTTATATACTTATAGGATTATAGATTTCTTTTATTGCTTACTTATACATATCACAAATAGATTACTTACTTTTAAACATGCATAATTTATATGATCATCATCATGTTTACGATGAGTTTTTTCTTTCAGTACTTTTCTTACTTTATTTATATATATATGTGCCTAACCTTGTCACAACTTAGTATTGAGGTATATTCTCTTGCCTTATATGTTGCTCAGTTATAAATGCTGTATTTATAACTTTCTATATCCCTTTGTATGCTTGTTCCACCCTTACACTTTGCTTATTTTATAGTATAAGTAAAATGGTGATATCATTAAACTCATAACTTAAATAGTATACGATATACTTAGATAATATGTCTAACCAGATTTTATTTTCTTTGGCTGGGGCCCAGTCATTGTGAAACTGACAATGGTAGGTTTTGAGCAATTTGAGGATCTTGTGCTTAAAGAGAGCCATTCTTGGAGGAGCATCAGGTTGGGGTAAAAGATTAGTAAAATATATGTTATTTTTATTTTGCTTGTGAGGATGAGTGATTTATTTTATTTTAAACTTATCTTAAAAGTGATGTAATTATTCAGATACATATATATATTCTTTTACTGTATTATTTTATTCTGAGCTGCATGTTGACTTCTTACTTGTATTGTGGTGGGTTAGATGTAGCATATTTTATTATCTTTTCATCCATACTCTGATGAATGTATATACTTAGTGAATGATTCCGCTGCATTATTTAGGACACATCCTTCCCTTATTAGTGGATTGAGTATTACACTTTAATCTAGTGATAAGTGAGGGATTTGCCAAAGTGGCACACCACTCATTAGCCTTGATTATTGGTGGTTAAGGGGTGGGGCGCAACATTGTGATAACCTAATAGTTTAATTATTTAAGTTACTTTAAGTTTTTTGTTCTATGGACATAATTACATAACGAGTGAGGAGTTAAGTACGTCTGCCTAACTAAGTAAAGAAGCGGGGTCTTATAGAAAATAAGCACTGACATTCCCCCTCTAGGATACGTGGTGTCTTTTTATTACTCCCATCGGCCTGCCCTGGCCATCAACATATAAAACCTCTATGTTTTAATTATGAATATTTTATTTATACATAATGTCTTAAAGTATGTTTAAGGTTGTAGTCTCAAAGCAAAGAAGCATTTCTAGGAATTCAAGTAATTGTAAATTATGTGATATCCAAGGTTGTCTAATATTTAGATTATCTAACTTAATGATTGGAGCTGATTGCACCCGAGCTTGATTGAGCTCATGGATCGAACCATTAGGATTATTAATGCAATTGTGAAATTTGAAATGTAGGAATTGAATATTGAGATAGAAGGTAGCTCTGCATACCAATGTCTAATTTGATGAGTCTTCAGCGAGCTCTATGGGTAGATACAACGATTCTTAGCTCCAATGGAGAGATCCAAATGATCAAATACACTCATAAGAAATGGATGGGAGAGAAAAGGAAAGCTGCGGAGGGCTGCACCAACTACCGTGCTATGCCCACCTTTGACCGGGATGATTGTGGGTGACTTTGTAGAAAATGATGAGGTAGTAGTACCCATCCCTGATCAGACCATTGATTCGAACGGTTGATCCAACGAACATACGTGATTGAATAAAGCGGGTAGTCCTTCAGCCATTCGATTGGCTAGGGAGGACGACGCTACAACTGAGAACACGCAGGACGTTTGTCCTGTGTACAGAACTGCACAACATGTGGAGTCCCGTCCCCACCATGGTCATGCTAATACTAATATCTTAATGATTACGGTGAAGCTGGGCACCAACTAATGCAAATCTCCCAACTATAGTCCAGTTAGGAATCAACCCAACCCACTTAGCTAAAGGACTTGCCCCTGAAACTGTAAGTCATTCATCATCATAACAAAGTATGCAGAAGCAAGAGAAAAATATAACATCCACATCCATAACATAAGAATAGAAATAGAATTATAACTCAATGCAATATGAAGGTTCATAAAAGTAAATACTTCAAGAACATTTAATTATTATAAATAAAATTTTAAATGAAAGGAACACTTGTCCTTACAAGCAGAAAAGAAATATAGCTAAGCTTCAACAGCAGCAGGAAGGTCCTCCTCATGATTAAGCTCATCACTTGGTGCTATCTCCATGAATAGCTCTAAATCTGATATTGTTGGTATCACAATGATAGGGCCCCAGCTAAGAAAAAAAAATTTACAGTTAGATAATTATCTAAGCACATTTTAGGCTGATTTAATGAATCTATATATTTTAAGATATCACATTTTATTAAGCATTTAAACATTCAAAAAGGTGCAATAAGCAACAAGGAACATGATAGTTTTAAATAAGCATTTAAAACTAAACAAAACAAAGTACATGAATAACATATCTCAACCAGAAGCCGTAATAAGATTAGGCAGTAAATATATAATGACTTAAAGTACTGAAAATAAGCTTATCATAACATTCTTATGATCAAATAAATATGTGCTGATTCATAAAAAATAATCTGAACTAAATTATGAAAGTAAACTAAAGTTAAACTAACATCCTAGCATATGCAAGGATTGAGTAAAATTGAGCAGAAAACACTAAGCTAAAATGAACAATAAAAGCGTGCATAAAATAACAAAACATAACTGAAAACTTATGGCTAAACAAGACAATGTACTGAAACTGAACTAAATGTAGAAGTGTGCTTAAATTAGTATTGCCATAATAGAAACGGTTCAAAACAGGGCCACTGTACAGAAAGTTCAATATGTATCATCCAAGTTCTAACATGGGTGGATCTAAGCTGGACTTTAGAATCATACATGTATCATCCAAGCCCTATTATGGGTGGAGTTGAGTTGATTTTATATCAAAAGAATTGAATTGAAGAGGCAGACTAACTATGCTGTACTCTACTGAACTGAAAACTGAAGAATAGAATGTATTAATTAAAGTTAAATCATGTTTGTGAATTTCAAGACCTAACATAGGGTACTTATCAAATATCATATGTCCAGCTAATATGTCCAAGAAAAAAAAGGCTCAAACACAAGGTGTACATAATAATAGAGTCAAAGTAAGCAAGAAACTCTACTAATAATATGTGATATCTGTTGTTGTCTAATTTAAATTTGTTTTAGCTATTTTGAGATAGTATTAGCTTAGGATCTCAAATATCTAACTATCAGGTAAAATCATAGATTTACGGCCTTAAAGGTTAAACATTAGAACTTAACAAGTTCTAATTCATAATCAGAATTATCGACTACAAAGGTTAAATAATTAATCAACAACTTAATTATTGTATTTTAATAGCTCAACCACAATCTTGATTAAGCAAATCAAGATCTAAAGATTTAAAGTGTAAATCTAAATTGGGGTTTAGACTCTAAATCCAAGGTACTAATCTTCTAAGGATCTAAGGATTCACACCAAAGTTTACTCTAAAGGTATAGAAATCTTTAGAGTTGAGAGGTCAAGTAAATATGATCCTAGTCTAGAAAGGCTGAATCTAACGTTATAAGATAAAATAATCAAGTAAGAACTTATGAATATAAAAACTAAATTCAATCTATAGAATAATTTCATTATTTTGTAGGTTGAAACCATTTAAGCTGCTAAGAGAATTTAAAGGATTGAACACTTAAGAGATTTCAAGAATAAAGGTTACAAATTTTAAAGAGGCTTCAACTAATGGAACATCTATTAAGGATCTAAGATCTAAGACTTAAATCTATTTACATAAGATCTTATTTAAATTTAAATTTAATATTTTCATTAAGATATATTGTAGCGCCCTGCCCCGTCGCCGCGCGCAAAAGATAAGTATAATCAGTTAAGTGGCGGAGCGGTTCGCCACTCGGGGAGGAATATCCTGTCTCCCCGAATAGCTGAAAGCCAAGCCCATCTAAAGGGCTAGTGACTCAACCTCAAGGAGGGTTGAGAGCTAATACTTAAGATAAGGGTAGTATACTTATCCTAAGTATTAGGAAAATACATACATTAGATTTAGATTACAATAGGAATCTAATATATGTATAAGATATCAGCATTTCCAGTATACTGATCACATCACAATGCTAAGTATAAGTAGTATATAACAGAATGCGGAAGCTAAAAGAAAACATCCAGAAACATTCATCACAGAAACTGTATAAAAATATTCATCTCAGAAAAGAAAAGAAAAATACATCCAGAATTATTACAAATATTTACTGAATAATAGACATAGAGCTAAGTACTAAACTAAAATAAACTAAGCAAAAAGTAAAGCTGAAGAAGAGTCCATTAGTGCTCCACGGGCTCCTCCTGAATCTCCTGGGTGTCCTCTTGACCTGTCTCAATATAATGCTCAAGATCTAGCAAATTGCCGGATCCCAAAAGTACCCCATGTTAGACAATGATTCTAACACATAGAAACTAGTCTAACCAGTTCTAGTTATTCATTTAATATTTACATAATGTGATTAAATTTGTAGAAATATTGTAAAGATAACTGAAAGCATAAAACTGTATAAAACTGAAGTGAAGTAGAAACTGAACTGTAAATTGAATACTGAAAGTAAACCAAAAATAGTAATGGGTCTGAAAGTGAGTAATGATCTATAAAACTATGCTGTATGTCACTAAAATTGTGCATCTGAATATGCCACAATACTGTATGCTACAAATATGCAACATAAATATCACTGAGCTGCTATGAGTTGTACGATTCAATATCTACATACATCCAGTTGGGAATACCATTTATGTGATGCTGATGCATCCTGAAATTCCCCAATCAATGTATGCAACATTCCATAATTCATAGACTATCACTGATACTCATACATCATTATGATACTCACACTTCATGCTTATTCTCATGCTTATGCCTCTAGCTATATGAGATAAATCTAAAAATCCAGAAAATTCTTTGAAATCTGATAATGAATTCAATGTCTCCATTGTGCAGAATCCTACTAAAAGGATTCTAAATCCTAAAATTCTAACTTCGATAATTGGTTAAAGTTGAGAGTTTACTTGAAAATCATTAATTGGGATGATTGTATATACATATCTAGCATATTTGCAAGGAAGGTGGATTTAACCCTTTGCTTGTTTAAACTGCACTTATCGAAGTGCACTACGATAGGAGGCAGAACCCAGTCACAGTACATCTCAAGCTAGGCTGTTAAATGGCCTAATTACAAACATACTTAGTGATCTACATAAAGTGACTTGAGATACTTAGTTTGTTTAAACTGCACTTATCGAAGCGCACTATGATAGGAGGTGGAACCCAGTCGCAATTTACATCTCAAACTAAGGATCTCATTCACTAATTGTAACACTCTTAGTCAGGGAAGATTTACTCTAACGGGACTGTATTCATCTAATCCCTCAGGATAGCACCTGGTCATAAGTCCACATTAGAGTGAATCAACTAATCATGAATATTATTGAAATAATATAGTACTATGGGGATACCCTACTATACCCAACTAATAATCTGGGTTCAGAAGATTCTATTTAATCATCAAGGATTTATCAAAACTATTAATTCTTACTCTAAATAGGTGCGTCCTACACAAGGCTCCAAGAATATGATCAAGAGATAACTCAATATAGGTTGCTACCAAAAGGAATAAGTTCTATTTTAAGTACTTTAGGTGATTCCTACCACAAGGTATCAAGTTCAACTTCTAAAGTTATGAAGGATCATCTAAGTTTCTACCTCAATAAGTTACAAAAGCTCTTCCTACCTCAAGGTATCAAATAATTTAAGGTCTTTAAATATTTCAAGAATGATCCTAAAGTAAGACCCTTGAGATCTCACATTTCTATTCCTTGATCTAACATTCAAGGTTTACTTATTAATTTTGGATTGAAGTGATCAGATCAGATGATTAATATTCATCTGACCCTTTTCTATTTTATAATCATGGAATGAAATCAAGAATATTATTAGAGTTAGGTCATTCCATAAATCATTATAATTTAATTATCCATCTTATGCTAATGGTCTTATATAAGAGAAAATCAAAGATCTAAAGTTTAGATTCAAGTGATGCATTATTGGAATAATGTCAATTAAATTCTCTTTCAATTAAGTTAATTGATTAAGTGATTAAGGTTTAGATCTTAATCAAGACAAGTTAGGGTTTAACCCCTATCCTTTCTATCATTAAGACCAAAGGTTAATTTAAAGATCAATGACAAATCAATGTATTATTAGTGTGTTATTGATGTCAAACTTTAGATTTAGATTAAGTATCATCTACTTAATCAACTTTCTAAGATTCTTATGTTCAAGTATAGTTTAATGTCAATTTACACATGATTAGGTGTCCAAGTAAATGTGTAGAGTTTTCTAACATACATCCTACTATCATGAAAGCATATAAGTATAAATATGATATCGAATAAAAGGTAATTAAGGCTAACCAAATTTTAAATCAAAATAAAGGGATTAGCTCTTGATTACAAATCTAAAGAGCTTAGGTTTTATGCCATTTAGTTGTTAAGAAAATAGGTTTTGAGCACTTGATAAAAATGACAATATTTTAAACTTAATTTCAACATAGAATTTTATGCAATACTCCATTTTAACATAGAATTTACACTTGATATCATTCAGTCCCACTAGGGTCCTAGGGACTTTAAAATATAAAAACGGAGAAGTTTTGGCCATTTCAACCAATTCTGGGCAATTTTCAAACATTTCTGGGCATTTTTGAAATTTTGGGCGCTGCAGCTCCAAAAGTGCCACTGCGCGCTATGGTGCTTCTGGCGCTGCGGCCCGCTGTGGCGTGCTATGGCGCACTGCAGTAATTCGATTTGCAAAAATATTGTTCAATTAATTTATTTTTTATATTTCATAAAGTTTTCCTAGAATGCCGCTACAGCCCGCTACTGCGCGCTGCTGCGGCCCATTTGAGATTTACTGTTTAATTAGGTAATTAACAAATTTTATATGATTTTTTCGAAATGTCGTTGCAGCCCGTTGGCACGCTGCAGCGGTTCATTTTGCAACTTTGGGTGCTGCAGCGCCAGACGGTATTTTCCATATGGACGAAACCCGTAAGGCCTACTTTCGAGCTCAAATACTCCAAATCCAGAGCATTCCATGAGCGGTGCCATATATCAATGGAAAAGCCTTTTCGGTACCATTCCACTGACATTAAAATCGGCACAAATGGAGCATTCTAACTATACGAAAAATGATGATGAATACAGGGGTGTGCAGAATAGATGAAAATAGAGCAGTTTTCTGTGAAGCTTTTAAGAGTCTTAATGGCTTCCAAACATGCTTATGGATTTCTAACAATATATTCAAGCATTGTAGCAACATGAAGGAGACAAGGAGAGTAAACAAAAGGGTACCTTTGCCTTGCAAGGAGGAAGAAGGAACCTTTGTCTTTCTTCAAAGCCTTTGGAGGTGGATAGCTAAACTTCTTCTTCTTCTTCAGTAAGCACTCAAAGAAGGAGGAAGGAGGGAGGGAGGAGCTTAGCTTTACAAAGGGGAAGAAGAAGGAGTTTGGGCCCCTTCTTAAAGGAGAAGAAGAAATGTTGAGCCTAGGGAGAGGGAGGAGTAGAGGTCATCATGCTTGAGCCTAAGAGGTATGGGGGAGCTGAAAATGGAAGAGGGACTGTCAGCAAAACTAATTAAGAAATTGATTTTTCTTAATTAAATAAATAATTATTTATTTTCTAAATTGCTAAAAATCCAGGTTAAATAAATGCGCTCCGAAAATTCCCAAAAATTCACCTCTAGCTAATTTGGAGGTGAGGAATTCAACGACGAAGTCGGATTTCGATTCTGATGATTATTTACTTATTCTATTTTCTGGTGCATTTAATTATATTAAAATATTCACGAAAATCTGATGACTTCCAAACATGACCAAAACATCACACCTAGCTAATTTGGGGGTGACGATAGCAACGACGAAGTCGGATTTCAATTTCGAGGTCAAAATAGATACCTCAATTTTCTAATTAATTAAATATTAAAATATTCTAAAAAAATTGATTAAGCTCTGAATTGCTCCAAACATTTAGAGTTTGGTTCTAATGACTAGATGAACTTAATGGGATGATAATTACGATATGATTATGCTAAAATTAAGCTGAGTAATAACCTTAGGTTGTTATATATATTTTTAAGAAGAAAGCTAGAACTAAATTAAATGATAGATAAGTTAACTAATATTGATTTTATAATATTCAATCATTTACTAAGCTTATATAAAAGATCTAAGTTCACCTTAAGAGCCTTAATAATTTCTTAAGTAAATATTAAGAGGAATTTGGACTTAAAATATTTTAGGATCCATTAATCAATTACAAAAGCTTATGCAATGATTCTAATGCATTGCATTACTGATTTAAATCATTCTAATGATATATCCAAGGTTTAAAAGCTAGTGAACCAACTTTTGGTCAAAATGACCAAAATACTCTTTGTAAAGGTAAAATTGGGATTTTAAGATTTAGACATCTAAATTGAATATAATGAGTTCTAATATACTTAATATTATCTAATGAGAAGAATGAGGCTTAAGAAGTCATGTTTAAATTTTTGTAAAAACTTGATTAGTACTAATCACTTTTTAAGATTCAGAAAAGTGATTAAGGAAAATAGAACTTATATAGGGATTCTAAACTCATAGATAAGTTCTAGTATACATAAGAAAGCAATTAACACTAGGTTTTCCAAAAATTGGAAGTTTAAACTTACCATTAGCCATGAATCAATATTTAGGGTACTTAAGAGGTGATTAGTGATTTTATAATTACTAAAATATTTTTGAAGTCATACATGGGTTCTCCTCTGCCTTATGAATAACCAGAGATATTAATTATACAATTTGATAATTAAATAAATTAATTATTCACTAATTAAGTTTTGAGAGAGATTAAGCTAAATTTGAAATTCTAATTACAGAAAGTGGAATTTCATTTTAGATTATTATTCCTTACATTTTTTTAATCTAAATGGTATATTGGATTATATTATTTAGATCAGTATAGCTAAAGTTATTGCATTAATTTAAATGGAATGTTTTCAATTAAGATATTTGATTTTCCATTTATATTTTAGAAGGAGTTTAATTCCTAATTCCATTTAAATAGCCCAACCCAATTATCATAAGGCATGGGTCAAGTGGGACCCGGCTGGGCCGACACTATCGTACAATGTGGGCCTAGACTGACCCGGCCCGAGGTGACAGTGTCGTCATCCTTGATACTTCTTCGTAGATAGCCGCTAGGGGGTACCTTGAATTGCCAAATTCGTCCTTGATACTCCATGCCCTGGCCAGCATTTGATCGCCACACCATACATGGACCCATACACTTCGATTGAACTTAGAATCCCTCACTGTGAGGCACTGGATTGCTAGATGGATACTCCATTGAATCGGCCTTGTACACACATTTTGGGCTTACTGTGAGGAGCAACTTTTCCTCAGAGGCAACCAAACTCCCGAGGTTCGATCCATACACCTTCAGGGAGGTGAGGTGAGTCGAACCCCCAAGGTTACGAGGCTTGGGGTGTAGCCGATTGCTAGGTCCTTACTCGGACTTAGCTCCTAAGATGGCCACAACCCAATTGATCAGAGCTAGCCCAGATCCTGGAGATAATCAGAATGGGTTTGATTGACCAAGAAAAAAAGGTTCATGATGGAATTGAGCCGAATTGGACATTGGTGTTCTGTGTGGTGGCTTTGAGCTCATTGAGTACTAATGCCATCCAAACAGTGAGAAATTGTTGTCTGGATAGTATTTATTCGATCCCAATTATGAGCACAAACATCCTAGGAAGCTAAAGGAAGCTAGATGACATCACAGAGCTACCTTAGAGTGCTTAATTGAACTTTAAGCCCACACAACTCGATGGGGGTAAGGCTAGTACCTAGATGAGCTGAGATGTAAGCATGTTAGAGAAGAATTGAGGGGAGTTGGAGATGTAGGTCGATCACAGCAGCTTAGCAGGGAGTCTGAACACTAGACCACACCCTATATTAGCTTGGGACAGGAACTGAGATTGCCGGGAGTGCTGAGAACTCAGGAGAGGATGAGGGGAATTTGAGTGATTCTTAGTGAGTAAAGGAACTCATTGAGATGAGTGAGGGCTATTTATAGCTAGAGGGACTGAGGGAAGGATTGCCATGACTAGGATTCCATGGCTGAGATTCAGGCCAAAGGTGAGGCAAGGTGCAACCGCCGAGGGCATCTTGGTGAGAATGCAGCTGGCAGACTGTTGGGTTTGAGGGTAAAAGAGAAAGATAATGCCTTTCCCATATTACCATGATGCCTACAGTAGATGGAGATGTTAGGAGGACTAGACACACAAGTAGTTGGGGGTGCTCCTAGCCATCTGATGGATTGACTGTTGGTCTTAGACAGTTCTGATGTTCCTAATTTTTTACTTAAGTGGATTAATGATCAGCCGTTGGATTGAGGTAATGATCCTACGACTAATGATGGATCTTAATGCACGACATCGGTGCCGTTGGATTGTATGCACCAGGATTTGTTTTGGAGAATCCATACTACGGAAGGACTGCGCTGTTGTCGGGAACCCGCAGCGAATCTGCCACGGCCCCGACAAGAAATCCCAGAGCAAAAAATAATTAAATATTTAATTTAATTATTATTAATAATCCTTTAATTAATATAAATAGATTTTAATAATTCTAAATCCAATTTAGGACTAAATGAGATTCAGAAATTCCCAAATAGTCACCCATAGCTAATTAGGCTGTGAGGAATTCAAAAATGGAATTAGATTTTAATTTGGAGGTCAATTTAATTTAGCTAATTTTTAGGATCCTAAAATAGGTAAAATAGCTAAATTACTCAAATGAGCTTTGAGTTAGTCTGGAGCTATAGTTTCAAGTGGAGACAAGAGAGTAAATGATAGATCAAAGGAGTTTCAGCACAAGGAGTTCATATCTTGGACAAACTTCTTCATCAACTAGCATACCATGGGCTTGACTTCCCAATCTACACAAAGGAGTGGTTGAGTCAAGTGGAATCAGTCTTGAGGCACATAGAGTGTCAAGAGTCCATCTGCATTGACATTGTGACAGATCAAATGCTGAACTATGCTGGAATCTTGTGGTTTAACACCATCAGGAAGCTCGAAAAGAAACACAAGAGAAAGCATCAGGAAGTGACCTTCGCGGATTTTTGTTTTGTATTTAGTGTTGAGTATATTAAGGATATTTGAGTGATTAGTTAGAGTGATTGTCAATTATTGTTACTTTAATGATTCCAGTAGTATTATGATTTTTGGTATTTTCTAAATCTTATGTAAACCTTCATTTTCAGAGTAATGAGAATTTTTGGCATCTTTTGGAACTTGAATTATTATCTTTCATAAAATAATTCTAAAATTTATATTGCTCGATTAGAATGAATTTCGAATCTCCTCCTGCGACTGCGCCTATTAAGACTGCCATCATTTTGAGTAGTTCTTCTGACGAAATAGCTCACCTTTGAGGAATGGTGGCGAATTTATTAGAGAACCAAGCTCAACAAGCGCTAGTTATGCAAGAAATGATGTCCGATCGCTTAGTACCGGTAACTACTGCTACTCATGCTGTTCCTGTTCAACAAAACCCATTTCCTTCCCATCACTCTATAGATGGTCTCCTTCATAACTTTTTGAGACTAAGGCCTTCCACTTTCAGTGAGAATCTATCTCCAATGGATACAGCCGACTGGTTGAAAATAGTCGAGAAAGATTTAATCAGTCTAAAGATTCCAAATTTTGAAGTCATCCATCTTACAACACATCTGTTCCACGCTGAAGCAGAGTACTGGTGGGACGACATTTGAAACACCAAATTCATCGACTACGAACTTGAAGGCATCCTTTGGGATGAATTTGTAGAAGCTTTTAAGGCTGAATTCATTCCCCCATCCGCTCAGAATATTATAGCAGACACAATCTTACGACTAACACAAGGGAGCCGTTCCATATCTGAGTACGAAAGAGAATTTCATAGGTTAATTCACTTTGCTCTAGAACTGATCCAATCAGGATTAGCAAAATGTCATCGCTTCCTCAGCGGACTACAAGATTCGTTAAAAGATCTTATCATCCTGCTCCATCTGACTAGTTTCTTCAAACTAGTGGAAATAGCAAAGGTGCTTGAGCACCATCATTTTGAAAGGAATCATAAGTGCAAGATACAAGCAGTTCCCCACCATCACAAAACCTTTAAAAAGCATAGGCCTCACTCTGCAAAGATCTATCAAATAGAAGCTACACCATCTACTGAACTAATCCAGGGATGTAACTGACCTCATCCCTATGGCAAGTGTTATCACTTTGGCCATAAGTGCTACACATGTGGGCATCCAGGACATCTGCATATACACAAAAATAGTGGATGGAGTTCAAATTAAGCAGTCACAGAAAAACTAAGTCTTCAGAGCGACTCCGCTGAACATAAGAGAACCCGATTTGGCAATAATACTAACCCTTGTGTCTACAGCTGCTCAGGATCAACCTTCTGCTCCAAAGTTTCAGGGAAATTCCAAGAAGCAGGTGAACAACCGTCTTGCTGGTCCGGCTTGAGTGTATGCTTTAACACCTCTTGAAGCTGCAGAAGACAACAACGTGGTTTCAGGTATACATTTCTAAACTTCTTCTGTTAAATTGCATTTATGCATCTTAAAATATTTCAATTTGTTAATGCAATTCGTATGAATAATTTAGGCACATAATATTTTAATGACCAGCCCTGTAACATGTTATTCGACACTGGTGCTAGTCATTCTTTTATTTCTGAACATTTTGCCAATATTTTTAAACCACACTTGTACAACTTTGCTAAATCTTTAAGTGTTGGACTTCCATCTGGAGCCCAACTCAGTGCTCATAAGTCTTGCAGTGTCAAAATTCCATTAAATAGTCAGGAGTTTGACTCCAAGTTAATCATTCTGCCATTGGAAAATTTTGATATCATCCTTGGAATGAATTGGCACAGTGATCATAATGCCGTAATAAACTGCCTTAAGAAGAAGGTTACTCTTCATTCCCAAGGAAAGTGTAAACTTTCATAGGAAAAGTCAGTACGCAATTATCACTAATCAATGCTATCCAAGCTGAGCAATTAATTAGTAAGGGTTATGATGCTTTTCTTGTCACTATGATGGGTGAAGCAAAGGAAAGTATTCCTCTCTCTGATTGTAAGGTAGTTAAAGAATTTGCTGATGTATTCCTAGAAGATTTTCTTGGTGTACCTCCACCCAGAGAAGTAGAGTTCTCTATAAAATTGATCCTAGGTACCCAATCTATATCTAAAGCTTCATACAGAATGACACCTAAGGAACTTTAAGAGCTTAACAAACAATTTTAATAGCTTTTGAATAAAGGCTTCATCAGGCTAAGCATGTCTCCTTGGGGAGCGCTCATTTTGCTTGTAAAGAAGAAAAATGGATCTATGCGTATGTGCATAGATTACTGTGAATTAAACAAAGTCACCATAGAGAATAAATATCCATTGCCTAGAATTGATGATTTGTTTGACCAGTTATCTAGAGCAGTTATATTCTCTAAGATTGACTTTAGGTCAGGGTATCATCAATTGAGAGTAAAAGAAACAGATATAGGAAAGACCACTTTCCGTAATCGTTATGGTCATTTTGAATTTTTAGTGATGTCTTTTGGACTCACTAATGCGCCATCAATCTTCATGGATTTGATGCAGCGAGTCCTTAAATTGTATCTAGACAAGTTTGTAATCGTCTTTATCGACGATATCCTTATCTATTCTCGAACCTTGTCGGATCATGAAGAACATCTGAGGTTTGTATTAGAAGCTTTGTGTGAACATCGGCTTTATGCTAAGTTCTCCAAATGTGAATTTTGGCTTAAATCCATTGCATTCTTGGGGCATGTAATCGATGCCCAGGGTATTCACATAGATCAGAATAAAGTAAGTGCTATTCAATATTAGGTTCAACCCAAGTCAGTCACCGATGTCAGAAGTTTCTTGGGATTAATTGGATATTATCAAAAGTTTGTCAAGGGCTTTTCTCAGATCGCCTCGCTCTTGACTAAGTTAACTCAAAAAGCCGTTCCATTTGTTTGGAGTCATGAATGCGAAGAAGCATTTCAAACTCTGAAGGATGCACTCTCTACTAATCCAATACTCATTCTGCCCAAGGAAGGCTTGAACTATTAGGTATACACAGATGCCTCTAGAATTGGTTTAGGCTGTGTGTTAATGCAAGAAGGTAAGGTTATCGCTTACGCCTCTTGTTAGTTGAAACCCCACGAGAAGAATTATTCAGTTTATGGTTTTGAACTTGCCGCTATAATCTTTGCCTTAAGAATTTGGCGTCATTATTTATATAGAGTTCAATGTTCAATTTTCACTGATCATCAATATAGCACCCTGCCCCGTCGCCACAAACAAAAGGGGGTAATCGTAATCGATTCAGTGGTGAAGCGGTGCGCCACTTGGGGAGAAATATCCCGTCTCCCCGAAATAACTAAAATAATACCCATTTGAAGGGTTGCAGACTCAACTTCAAGGAGGGTTGAGAGCTAATACTTAAGATAAGATTAGTATCCATATCCTAAATATTAGACCAATACATATATTGGATGTACAATATATGAGGAATTTAATATATGTATAAGAAATCTGCATTTCTAGTATGCTGATCACACACAATACTAAGTATAAGTAGTATATAAATAGAGCACAGAAGCTAAAGCAAACATCCAGAAATATTCATCACAGAAGTTGTATTAAACATTTATTTCAGAAAAGAAAAGAAAGCACATCTAGAATTATTACAAACAGTTTACTAAAATATAGACATAAAAGCTAAGTACTGAATTGAAATAAACTAAGCAAAATAATAATGCTGGGCTCCTCCTAAATCTCATGGGTGTCCTCGTGACCTAGCTCAATATATTGCTGAAGATATAACAAATTATCGGATCCCAAAAGTACCCCCGTGTTAGATAATAAGTCTAACACATCGAAACTAATCTAAACAGTTCTGATTAATCATTTAACATTTATATAATGTAAGTAAATCTATAGTAATACTGTAAAGATAGCTGAAAGTACAAAACTGTACAAAACTGAAGTAAAGTAAAGTAAAGCTATATTGGAACTAAATACTGAAAGTAAACAAAAATAGTAATGGATCTAAAACTAAGTAATAACATGTAAAACTATGCTGTATGCCACTAAAATTATGCATCTAAATATGCCATAATACTGTATACTACTGATATGTAACCAAAATATCACTGAACAGCTATGAGTCATACGATCCAATATATACATACATCCAGTTGGGAATACAATTTACTGTGATGCCGATGCATCCTGAAATTCTTCAATTAATGTATGCAATATTCTGTAACCCATAAACTATTACTGATATACAACATTACTGATATTCATATATCTTGCTTATGCTCATGCTCATGCTTCAAAGTTACATGAGTTAAATCTAAAAATCTAGAAATACTTTGAAATCTGATAATAAATTCAAGGTCTCTATTGTGCAAAATCTTGCTAAAAGGATTCTGACTCCTAGATTTTAGTTTTGATAATTAGTTAAAGTTGAGAGTTTACTTAAAAATCATTAGATGGGAAGGTTGTATACACATTTTTAGCATGTTTGCATGAAAGGTGGTTCTTAACACTTAGTTTGATTAAGCCACTCTAACAAAGCGATCTTTAATAGGAGGAATCCTCCGATGACAATTTGTATCTCAAGCTAAGTTATTAAGATGCCCAACTCATAATCACACTTAGTATCTTAAAGGGGGTGACTCAAATTACTTAGTTTGTTTAAGCCACACATATTGAACCGATCATCGTTAGGAGGCATCACCCAATGACGATTTGTTATTTAATCAAACTAAGGAATGAGTCCTTATTTATAACACTCTTAGGATTAATTGATTTACTCTAAGCGAGATTATATTCGCCTATGCCCGCAGGATAGCACAAAGATAAATCTTACTTAGAGTGACTCAACCATTCCTAAATACTATTTAAATAATCCAGTACTATGGGTATACCCTACTATACCCAACCAATAATCTGGGTTCAAGAGATTCTATTTAATCAACAAGGATTCATCAAAGCTATTAATCCTTACTCTAAATAGGTGAGTCCTACATAAGGCTCTAAGGATGCGGTCAAGAGATCACTCAATATTGATTTTTACCATAAGGGAGATGTTCCATTCTAATTACTTTAGGTGATTCATACCATGAGGTGTCAAGATGAACTTCTAAGGTTATAAAGGATCATCTAAGATTCCTACCTCAATAAGTTATAAAAGTCCTTCCTACCTCAATGTATTAATATTTAAGGTCTTTAAGCATTTTAAGAATGATCCTAAAGCAAGACCCTTAAGATCTCACTCTTGTATCCCTTAAGTTAACATTCAAGGTTTACTTAATAGACTTGGATTAAAGTGATCATATTAGATGAATAAAATCCATCTGATTATACTCTATTTTACAATCATGAGATGAAATCAAAGATATTATTAGAGTTAGATCATTTCATAAATCATTACAATTTTATTATCCATTTTAAGCCAGTAGTCTTATATAAGAAAAAATTAAAGATCTAAAGTTTAGATTCAGATGGTTCAATCACATAAATTTAATATTAATCTTAGCACTTCTAATTGAATGATTTAAGATCAATGTCAAATCATATGCATTATTGGAATCATGTCAATCAAATGATCTTTCAATCAAGGTTACTTGATTAAGGTGATTAAGGTTTAGATCTTAATCAAGATAAGTTAGGGCTTAACCCCTAGCCTTACTAAAATTAAGACCAATGATTGATTTAAAGATCAATGACAAGTCAATGTATTATTGGTATATTATTAATGTCAAATTTTAGATTTAGATTATCATTTACTTAATCAAGTCTCTAAGATTCTTATATTCAAATATAGTTAAATGTTAATTAAAGCACATTTAGGTGTCCAAATAAATGCTAAAGTTCTCTAACATACATTTTAATATCATGAAAATATAGGAATGTAAAGATGATATAAAATAAAAGATAATTAAGGCAAACCAAATTCAAAATCAAACCAAAGGGGTTAGCACTTGATTACAACTCTAAAAAACTTAGGTTTCATGCAATTTGTTTATTAAGATATACCTAATCAATATAAGCATTCAAAGATTCTATTATTTAGCATTTGACACAAAATACTTAAGGTATATAAGAGGTATTTGCACATGCCATAAAAGGCAAACTTTCAAAGTTGATTATTACACAAAATTTTATGCAATGCTCAATTTTAACTAAACTAGGTTCAAATTTGATATAATTCAGTTCCACTAGGGTCCTAGGGACCTTAAAATGTAAAAAATGTGAAGTTTTGGCCATTTTCAGCCAATTCTGCATACTTTCGGAATTTTAAGGGCGCTACGGCATGCTGTAGCGCCTTCTGGCCAAAAGCCAGGCATTACGGCGCATTGTGGCGCGCTGCAGTGGAAATTGGTGCTGTGGCGCACTGCAGTGCTTTCTAGGCATTGCGACGCGCTATAGCGGTTGAACTTTCAAAATCACAGTTCAAATAATTTATCCCTTGATTTTATATAGTTTTCCCAAAAAGATGTTGCAGGCCGCTGTGGCGCACTACAGCGGTTTAACTTTCAAAGTCACTATTCAATTAATTTTTCTCTTGATTTCCTATAGTTTTACTTGAAATAATGATGCAGCCCACCATAGCATGCTGAGGTGTGCTACAGCGCACTGAAGTGCGCTACAGCATGCTTGGCGGATTAAGGTTCGAAGCTCGGGCGCTGGAGCGCCCAACAGTAATTTCACCAGTGCAAAACTGTAAAGGGCTTCCTTTCAAACACAAATACTCCCAATTTTGGGTACCTAACAAGTGGTGTCATATACCGATGGAAAGGTCATTCCGAGACCTTTCCATTGATACAAAAATTGGCACAAATGGATTATCCTAACTATATGAACAATGGAGTTAAAGGTTTGGGTATGCAAAATAGAAGAAAGCAGAGCATTTATTTTGAAGGAAAAATTGATACCTTAATGAACTTTAATGGCTTCCATACTCATGTTATATCTTAATCAAGACAAGTTAGCATTTAACTCATAGCCTTACCAAAATTAAGACCAATGGTTGATTTAAAGACTAATGACAAGTCAATGTATTATTGGTGTATTATTAATCTCAAATTTTAGATTTAGATTAAGTATCATTTATTTAATCAAGTTCTTAGACTCTTATGTTCAAATATAGTTTAATGTCAATTTAAGCACATTTAGGTGTCCAAATATATATTAAAGTTCTCTAATATACATCATAATATCATGAAAATATAGGAATGTAAAGATGGCATAAAATAAAAGGTAATTAAGGCTAGCCAAATTCTAAATAAAACTAAAGGGATTAGCACTTGATTATAACTCTAAAAGACATAGGTTTCTTGCAATTTAGTTATTAAGATATACCTAATTAATACAAGCATTCAAAGATTCTATTATTTAGCATTTGGCACAAAATACTTAAGGTAAATAGGAGGTCTTTGCACATGCCATAAAAGACAAACTTTCAAAGTTGATTATTACACAAAATTTTATGCAATGCTCAATTTTAACTAAACTAGGTCCAAATTTGATATAATTCAGTCCCACTAGGGTCCTAGGGACCTTAAAATGCAAAAAATGAGGAGTTTTAGCCATTTAAGCCAATTCTACGTACCATCAAAAATTCTAGGGCACTATGGCGCACTGCAGTGCTTTCAAATGCTGCATCGAAAATAACGTTGTGGCATGATACGATGGAAAACGATGCGGTGGCGCGTTGTAGCGCTTTTGATGCTGCGATGCGCTATGGTGAGACCAATCAGAGAGCTGGATGCTATGGCGCACTGCAGTGGTTTCAGACACTGCGATGGGCTGTGGTGGAAATTAGCAATGTGGCACTTTCAGGCGCTGTGGCGCGTTATGATGGTTTAACTTTCGAGAAATGTTCAATTAATTTTTCTCTTGATTTCTTATAGTTTTTCCTGAAATGACGTTGTGGCGCGCGACAGCAGTTTAACTTTCAATTTACTGTTCAATTAGTTTATTTATTTATTTCATATGATTTTTCCTGAAATGATGCTGCAGCCCGTTGCAGTGCATTATGGCGCGCTGCAGCGGAAACTATTTGAGTTTCGGGCGCTATGGCGCGCTGTAGCGCCCGAGGGTGATTTTGCTTATGCGAAAACTGTGAAGGGTCATATTTCAAGCTCAAATACTCTAAATCTAGAGCATTCCATGAGTGGTGCATATATCAATGGAAGTTCTTTCTGATACCTTTCCATCGATACCAAAATTGGCACAAATGGATTATCCTAACTATACGAACGATGAAATTAAAGGTTCATATATACAAAATAGATGAAAAACAGAGCATGAGATTTTCAAAGTAATATGATGCCTTAATGAACATTAATAGCTTTCATATACAATCATGGATTTCTAAAGATACAAATAAGCATAATAGCAATATGATGAAGACAAGGAAGAGGAGCAAATGAGTATCTTAGCCTTTAGGAGAGGAAGAAGAAACTCTTTTATTCTTCAAGAACTTTGGAGGAAGAGAGCTCTTTCTTCTGCATAAGATGCAGCAATAGAGGAAGGGAGGAAGCTTGGGAGCTTTAACTTGACAGCCAAAAATAGAGAGGAAGGGGGCTGAGCTCCATTTAAAAGAGGAGAAGGAAGGGAGAGGCCATCAAGAGCTAGGGAGGCTAGGAAGCATGGGAAGAGGGATGGCCTTTGCCATCAAGTTTTGTAATTAAGGGGAGGAGGAGAGGTCAGCCAAAAAAAGGAAGAGGGATGGGCAACCAACAATGCAAAAAGGGAAAAATAGAAAAATATGAAAGAATTTAGGAAAGTAGAAAAATTAGAAATAATTAAATATTTATTTATTTAATTATTTAAAAATTCAGATTTTTGAAACGCTTCGAAAAAATCTCAAAAATTCACCCCAAGCTAATTTGGGGGTGAGGAATTCAACGGCGAAGTCTAATTTTGATTCAGATGATTATTTAATTATTCTATTTTTTGAGTTTTTTAATTATATTAAAATATTCACGAAAATCCGACGACTTCCAAATGCGTCAAAAACATCACACATAGCTAATTTGGCGGTGACGATCGCACGACAAAGTCAGATTTTGATTTCGAGGTCACAATAAATACTTGAATTTTCTAATTAATTAAATATTAAAATATTCCAAAATAATTGATTGAGCTTCGAATTGCTTCAAATCTTCAGAAATTGGTTCTAACGACTAGATGAACTTAATTAAGATACAATTAAGCTAAAATTAAGATGGGTAACAACTTTGGGTTTTGTTACAGACTCCCCCACTTAAAAATGATGTTGTCCTCGACATCATCACTAAGAACGGAAAAGAATATGCAGATAATTAAGATTTAAATGTATAATTTTAAAGGTACCTAGATTTTCAAAGAGACTTAGATATTTTTATTGCATATCGGCCTCTTTTTCTCAAGTGGATTCTTCAATATAGTGATTACTCCACTGATCCTTTACCATAGGGATAGAATGATTTCTCAGCTGCTTTTGATCACGAGCTAAGATTCTGATAAGCTCTTCCATATAAGAAAGATCTAGTTGAAGAGATACCACTGGAAGTTGGATTAGGTGAGAAGGATTACAAAGACACCTTTGTAGAGAAGAGATATGAAACACATTATAAACTGCAAAAAAATCTTCAGAAAGTTTTAATCTATACGCTGTAGAACTGATTTTCTCTATTACTTCGAATGGTCCGACGTAGCGAGGACTGAGCTTCCCGTCTACACTGAAATGAAATACACCTTTCATTGAGCTTACTTTAAGATTCCCAAAATCTCCAACATTGAACTCTAAAAATCAATGATGGGCATCATGATATTTACTCTAGCGATCATGAGCTGCTTTAATTCTCTATTGGATTATTTTCACTTTCTTATTCGTTTCTTTAACTAAATCTAAACCATACTGGTGAACACTGCCTATTTCAGACCACGCTAAGGGTGTACTACATTTTCTACCGTACAAGGCTTCATACAGAGCCATGCCGATACTTGATTGAAAATTATTGTTATAAACAAATTCAACTAAGGGAATGTGATATTCACAGGAACCTCTGAAATCCAAAATACATAGGCGAAGAAGGTCTTTAAGAATTTGTTTAACTCATTCAGTTTGACCATTTGTTTGAGGGTGAAAAGCGATGCTCATGGCTAGCGTAGTTCCCAAGTCTTGATGCACAGCTTACCATAATTTAAAAGTGAATCAACTGTCACGATCAGATATAATAGACCTCAGAATCCCATGAAGCCTAATAATTTCCTTGATATACAGGTTTGACAATTTCTCTACAGAATCGGTTTGACGCATAGAAATGAAATATCCTGATTTGGTCAGTTGATCGAGAATGACCCAAATTGAATCATCACCCAACCTTGATTTAGGAAAACCCATTACGAAGTTCATAGAGATATCAAACCACTTCCATTCAGGAATTGCCAGAGGATGGAAAGTCCTTCAGGCTTCTGATGTTCAGCATTGACCAGATTATAGGCATGACACTTTGCTACGTATTTAGCCATGCTCTTTTTCATCCCAGGCCACCAGAATGACTTCTTCAGGCCTTGATACATCTTAGTACTGCCAGGATGTACTTGGTGACCAGAATTGTGGCCTTCCACTAAAATATTTTGATGCATGGATTTGGGAATCCATAGGAGATCCCCTTAATAGATTACATTACCACGAAACTGCATATCAAAGTGACGACCACTTTCAATCTCTATTATAAATTTTAGGTAGTCTTCATCCTTTGTTTGGGAGATGGAGACATCACGGTGAAAGGTTGGTTCAATGGTACTCATAGATATCAATTTGCTTAGCATAGCACCACAAACTGGCCTGATATCAAGCCTTCTGAATTCTTCCTCTAAAGGGCTTGAAGCTATTAAGGAGGAGAGTGTAGCATGATGACTGAGTGCATTGGCCACAACATTCACCTTTCCTAGATGATATTGGATCAATAAATCATAATCGCTTATTAACTCGAGCCATCTTCGCTGACAACAATTGAGTTCACACTGAGTGAAAATATACTTTAAGCTCTAATGATCGATAAATATAGAACATTGGACGCCATAAAGATAATGATGCCAAATCTGTAAGGCACAGACTATGATAGCTAATTCCAAGTTGTGAACGGGATAATTCTTCTCATGTAGTTTTAATTTATGGAATTCATAAGCAATAACCTTTCTTTCCTGCATCAGCACACAACCCAAGCCTATCCCAGATGCATCGGTATAGACTTGGTAGTTTAAGCATTCTTTAGGTAAGGCAAGAACTGGGAGAGAAGAAAGAGCATCTTTAAATAATTGGAATGCATTCTCATATTCCGGACTTCAGATGAATGGCATTGCCTTCTGATTTAACTTTGTGAGAGGGGATGCTATCTGCAAAAAGCCTTTGAAAAATTTTCCATAATACCCTGCCAGACCCAAAAAGCTTCTGATATCAGTCTCAGACTTTTGCTGTGACCAATCTTGAATGGCACAAACTTTATTTTGATCTACTTTAATTCCTTGCGCATCTATGATGTGACCCAGAAAGCAACTGAGTCAAGCCAAAATTCACACTTAGAATATTTTGCATAAAGCTCATAGGCTCTGAGTTCTTGCAGAACTAATTTCAAGTGCTTCTCATGATCAACACTACTCTTTGAAGAAATCAATATATTATCAATGAAGACGATGACAAATTTATCTAAATATGCTTTTAGTACTCGCTGCATTAAGTCCATAAAGATGGATGGCGCATTAGTTAAGCCAAAAGACATCACCAAAAACTCATAATATCCATAGCGGGTTCTGAATGCTATTTTTCTATATTCGCATCTTTAACTCTTAGTTGATGATAACCAGATCGCAGATCGATCTTAGAAAATACCTTAGCTCCAGATAATTGATCAAATAGATCATCGATTCGCGGTAATAGGTATTTATTCTTGATAGTTACCTTGTTCAATTCTCTATTGTCGATGCACATTCTCATCAATCCATTTTTCTTTTTCACGAATAAAATGGGCGCTCCCCAAGGAGACGAACTTGGCCGAATAAGACCTTTTTCTAGTAGCTCTTGAAGTTGTTTGTTCAACTCTTACAGCTCTTTAGGCACCATACGATATTGAACTTTTGATAATGGCTGGGTTCATGGAATTAATTCTATAGCAAATTCCCCTTCTCTAACGGGAGGGAGATCGGGTAGGTCTTCTGGAAAAACATCAGGAAATTCACAAACTATTCGATTCTCAGAAATAGGCATGACTTCTTTCTTTTCTCCTAACATTGTTACGAGATATGCATCACATCATTTTATGACTAACTTTTTTACTTTCATTGCATTAATCAGCGATGCTTGGGTACTAAACTTTCCAATGAAAGTTTTTGATTTAATTCCACTGCCCAAAGTGATTTTCTTCTTTTGGCAATTTATTATTACACCATATTCACTTAACCAATTCATGCATAGGATTATATCAAAGTTTGTGATTGGCAACATAATTAATTTAGCTCCATATTTTTGTTCACCGATAGGAATATCTATGTTGCATAATTGCTAAGATTGCATACGGGCTCTGGAAGGTAACTTGATACCTATCGAGTTTGCTAATTGATAGGTTGGTAGCTTACGAGCTTTTGCCCAGCTTTCCGATACGAAGGAATGACTCGCTCCTATATTGAAAAGAATATTACAAGATTCATTATTTATCATTAAGGTGCCTAAATTTAATAAGAATTGCTATTCAAACATTTGAAAATACTGAAACAATAAAGACTGAATACTAAAACAGTAAGAACTGAATAAATTTTTAATTTAAGACATACCTGAAATGACATCATTGTCTTCAGGTACAGAGGAAGGTATTAGCATGTATACCATTACAGGAGTTGTAGGTTGTTTGCCCTGGGACCTCTGGCCTTGACGATTATAGGTCGGCTTCTGCGCAAGTATAACTACCTTAGCATATAAAGTAGGGGATGGCATCACAACCAGGGCAGGTTCTCGGCTATTCCTCGGCTATGCATGAAATACTTGTTTATGATGGGAGTGGTCGATGAGCACTTCGTTGACTATTATCTTAGAATTGCAGTTGAAATAACGGTGGGCTCTTTGACCACATGTAAAGCACACACCACCAAAGTGGTAGCACTGTCCATATGGATGGTACTACTTGCATTCAGAGTTCTGAGTTTGGGATTGTTCACCTTCGATGTTATAGATTTTAGCCATCCTATGATGGCCAAACTACTCCTTCCTTGGCTGCACAAATGCAGCCTTACGCTTACGGTCCATTTGACCTTGAAATCCTTCTTGAAGGTGAGCCGCCTCGATCATCCCTGCAAGAGTTTTGATTTGGCAGGACACTAGGTGAGCTTTTATAGGGTCCCTTAGCCCTTTCAAGAATCGGTGGCACTTAGCTACCTCAGTTCTAACCAAGTTAGGAACAAAATATGACAGTCTCTAGAACTCTTGTTTGTAGTCGAATACGAATTTGTTACCTTGAGTGAGGTGGAGGTGTTCATCCTCCAGGATTGCCTATGCCAATGCTATAATGAATGCTTCCTGAAATTCTTCTAAGAACATATCCCATGGGATGTCTTCTAACTCATATTCAGCAAACCTACTATTCCGTTCATTCTCCCACCAGTACTCTGCTTCTTGAAATAGGTGGGTGACCAAGCGAATAGCTTCTGAGTTTTGGCATTTAATGCTAGCTAAGTTCTTTTCAGCTATTTTGAGCCAGTTCACAGTGTCCATTGTATTTAGCGCTCCATCGAACGTGGGTGTCCTAAGATGTAGGAAGCTGTGTAGGATTCCATCTCCTGTGAAATATGAGGATGATGAAAATTTTGATTGTGGTACAGATTTCTGACGAGCAGATAAAATTAGAGCACGAGTTTCTTGCGCCTACTGCCCATTGCTTTATATAAGTGCTCTTATCAGATTAGCCATTGCATTTGTTTCCTTAGGTCCTCCAGATGATGAAACCACATTCTTAATCAGGGTAGCAGCTAAAGGAGATCTTGGATTCATGATTGCAATAAAGCATGAATTTAGCAAAAGAAATTAAGATCTACAATCTTTTTCAATCATCACTTTCTCAAAAGAGAAGTTACATAGGTAGACAAAATGATAAACTAATACGAAAGCAAGATATGATATGAAACCTAAGGACATCAACTACAATACTCTATACTAAAAGCAGCATAAAAATCATCGAATATTACTAATCGATGCTTCCTAGATAATCTCTTATCTATATAGTACCACCATCTATCGGTAAAACCTCAAAGCAGAAATCCTAGAATTTGGAGATGGTAGCCATCGGGACAAGTTGTCTCTTGAAAAGTGGTGGTCACACGGTTCAACCACTCTTTGACAAGAGTAGGGAGACTAGTTCCTTTGAAGGCTGGACAAACTAAGATCTTATATAGCACTTCTACTCCAAGAGGAGATACTCCTTCGATGATCCTTCCATAGATTTTACCATATTGGAAATCATCTGCCCAATACTCGTTGAAGGATCTAAGGTAGTAGAAGAAATCAAGCTGTTGATATTCTATACCTAAAGTTTCATTCAATTATTAGTTATGGTTTTCCAATTATTTCAGTTATAAGTGTTAAATTTGTATATTTTACTTCTTTAAGGTCCGTTCAGATCCTAAGATGTCATATGTTACTTATTTTTAACATTTAACTATATTTTACTCATTTATTGTTCGTTCAATTCATAAGGTGTCAATTCTAGATATTCTTGGTTTCATTTCTGAGATTTCAATAAGATGAACCATGGATGCTGGTTTTCTTAAACTTAGTAATTGTGATCATATCTGCTATAGAAAATGGATCATAAAGTAAATAGGAACAATTCCTTATTTGACACTTTATGATACTTCTCTGATACCAACTGTAGCGCTTCGACTAGTTGCCGCATGCAAAAGGAGGTAATCATAATCGATTCGGCAGTGAAGCAGTGCGCCACTCGGGGAGGAATATCCTGTCTCCCCGAAATAGCTAAAATAATACCCATCTGAAGGGCTGCTGGCTCAACCTCAAGGAGGGTTGAAAGTTAATACTTAAGATAAGAGTATTATCCTTATCCTAAGTATTAGACCTTACATACATTGAATGTAAAACACATGAGGAATCCAATATATGTATAAGATATCAATATTTCCAGTATACTGATCACATCACAATACTAAGTATAAGTAGTATATATATATAGAGTGCGGAAACTAAAATAAACATACAGAAACATTCATCATAGAATCTGTATGAAACATTCATCTCAGAAAAGAAAAAAAAGCACATCCAAAATTATTACAAACAAATTATTGAAATACAGACATAAAAGCTAAGTACTGAACTGAAATAAACTAAGCAAAATAGTAATGGTGGGGAAGAGTCCACTAGTGCTCCACGGGCTCCAATTAAATCTCTTGGGTGTCCTCCTGACCTAGCTCAATATATTGCATAAGATCTAGCAAATTATCGGATCCCAAAAGTGCCCCGTGTTTGACAATAAGTCTAACACATTGAAACTAATCTAAACAGTTCTAATTAATCATTTAATATTTACATAATGTTAGCAAATCTATAGTAATATTGTAAAGATAATTGAAAGTAAAAAACTGAAGTAAAGTAAATTAAAGTTGTACTAGAACTGAATACTGAAAGTAAACAAAAATAGTAATAGATCTGAAACTTAGTAATAGCATGCAAAACTATACTGTACGCCACTGAAATTATGCGTCTAAATATGCCACAATACTGTATACTACTGATATGCAACCAAAATATCACTGAACAGTTATGAGTCGTACGGTCCAATATATATATAGATCCAGTTAGGAATATAGTTTACTGTGATGCTGATGCATCCTGAAATTCTCCAATCGATGTATGCAACATTTCGTAACTCATAAATCATCACTGATACTCATACATAATTACTAATATTCATACATCATACTTATGCTCATGCTCATGCTTCTAAGCTACATGAGTTAAATCCAAAAATCTAGAAATACTTTAAAATCTGATAATAAATTCAAGGTCTCCATTGTGCAGAATCCTACTAAAAGAATTCTAACTCATAGATTATAGTTTTGATAATTAGTTAAAGTTGAGAGTTTACTTAAAAATCATTAGATGGGAAAGTTGTATACACATATTTAGCATGTTTGCGTAAAAGGTAGTTCTTTACACTTAGTTTGATTAAGCAACCCTAATGAAGTGATCTTAGATAGGAGGCAACCCTCGATGGTGATTTGTATCTCAAGCTAAGTCATTAAAATGCCCAACTCATAATCACACTTAGTATCTTAAAGGGGGTGACTCGAATTACTCACCACACCTATTGAAGCGATCTTCGCTAGGAGGCATCACCTGATGGTGATTTGTATTTTAATCAAACTAAGGAATGAGTCCCTATTATAATATTCTTAGAATTGATTGATTTACTCTAAGTGAGATTATATCCGCCTAAGTCTGCATGATAGCACAGAGATAAATCTTACTTAGATTGGCTCAACCATTTCTGAATAATACTGAAATAATCTAGTACTATGGGTATACCCTACTATACCCAACCAATAATCTGGTTCAAAAGATTCTATTTAGTCTACAAGGATTCATGAAAGCTATTAATCCTTACTCTAAATGGGTGAATCCTACACAAGGCTCCAAGAATACGATCAAAAGATCACTCAATATTGATTTTTACCGCAAGAGAGAAGTTCCATTCTAACTGCTTTAGGTGATTCCTACCACAAGGTGTCAAGATTAACTTGTTAGGATATGAAGGATCATCTAATATTCATACCTTAATAACTTACAAAAGTCCTTCCTACCTTAATGTATCAATATTTAAGGTCTTTAAGCATTTCAAGAACGATCTTAAAGCAAGACCCTTAAGATCTCACTCTTCTATCTCTTAAGTTAACATTCAAGGCTTACTTAATAGACTTGGATTAAAGTTATCAGATCAGATGAATAAAATCCATCTGATCATACTTTATTCTACAATCATGGGATGAAATCAAAGATATTATTAGAGTTAGATCATTTCATAAATCATTATAATTTTATTATCCATTTTTTGCCAATAGTCTTATATAAGAGAAAATCAAAGATTCAAAATTTAGATTCAGATGGTTCAATCACACAAATTTAGTATTAACCTTAGCACTTATAATTCAATAATTTAAGATCAATGTCAAATCATATGCATTATTGGAATCATGTCAATCAAATTATCTTTCAATCAAGGTTACTTGATTAAGGCGATTAAGGTTTATATATTAATCAAGATAAGTTAGGGTTTAACCCCTAGCTTTACCAAAATTAAGACCAATGGTTAATTTAAAGATCAATGATAAGTCCATGTATTATTGGTGTATTATTGATGTTAAATTTTAGATTTAGATTAAGTATCATTTACTTAATCAAATTCTTAAGATTCTTATGTTCAAATATATTTTAATGATAATTTAAGCACATTTAGGCGTCCAAATATATATTAAAATTCTTTAACATACATCCTAATATTATGAAAATATAGGAATGTTTCTCTATAGGTTTTTCTAAAATGACGCTGCAGCCCGCTGCGCCGCCCTGTGGCGCGCCGCAGCGGTTTAACTTTGAGTTGTTGTTCAATTAGTTTATTTATTAATTTCATATGATTTTTTTCTGAAATGACACTGCAGCTCGCTGTGGCGCACTGTGGCATGCTGTAGTGGAAACTATTTGAGTTTCAGGCGCTACTGCGCGCTGTAGCGCCCGACAGTGATTTTGCATGTGCAAAAACTGTGAAGGATCATCTTTCAAGCTTAAATACTCTTAATCCAGAGCATTCCATGAGTAGTGCCATATATGAATGAAATGTTCTTTCTGATAACTTTCTATCAATACCAAAATTGGCACAAATGAATTATCCTAAATATATGAACGATGGAGTTAAATGTTCAGGTATACAAATGGATGAAAAATAGAGCGTGAGGTTTTCAAAGTAATATGATGCTTTAATGAACCTTAATGTCTTCCATAAACAATCATGGATTTCTAAAGATACAAACAAGCATAATAGCAGCATGAAGAGGACAAGAAAGAGGAGCAAATTGGTACCTTAGCCTTTAGGAGAGGAAGAAGAAACTCTTTTTTCTACAAGAACTTTGGAGGAAGAGAGCTCATTCTTCAGCACAAGATACAGCAATGGAGGAAGGGAGAAAACTTGGGAGCCTTAACTTGATAGCCAAAAATGGAGAGGAAGGGGGTTGAGCTCTATTTAAGAGAGGGGAAGGAAGGGGGAGGCCATAAATAGCTAGGGAGGCTAGGAGGCATGGGAAGAGGGATGGCCTTTGCCATCAAGTTTTGTAATTAAGGGGAGGAGGAGGGGTTAGCCAAAAAAGGAAAGAGGGATGGGAAGCCAATAATGCAAAAAGGGAAAATAGAAAAATAGGAAAGAAGTTAGGAAAGTAGGAAAATTTGAAATAAATAAATATTTATTTCCTTAATTATTTAAAAATTCAGATTTTTGAAACGCGCTCCGAAAAAATCCCAAAAATTCACCCCAAGATAATTTGGGGGTGAGGAATTCAATGACGAAGTCAAATTTCGATTCTGTTGATTATTTAATATCCTATTTTTTGGATTATTTAATTATATTAAAATATTCACGAAAATCCGATGACTTCAAAATGCATCCAAAACATCACTCCTACCTAATTTGGGGGGTGGCGATTACAACGATGAAGTCAAATTTTGATTTTGAGGTCATAATAAATACCTCAATTTTCTAATTAATAAAATATTAAAATATTCCAAAATAATCGATTAAGCTCTGAATTGCTCCAAATTTTTAAAAATTGGTTCTAATGACTAGATGAACTTAATTAAGATACAATTAAGCAAAAATTTAGCTGGGTAACAACCTTGGGCTGTTACAATCAAAGCTTAAAGTTTATTTTCACTCAAAGAGAACTAAACTGCCATCAGAGAATATGGTTAGAACTCATTAGTGATTATGATCTAAGTATTCAGTATCATCCAGGTAAGGCAAATGCAGCAGCCGATGCTCTTAACAATCGTGCTACTCTATCTGCCATGATCGCCTCCAATTTAGAACAAGAATTTCGTAAGCTTAAAATTTCTCTAGTCAGTGGTGATATGCTGAGTTCGCTTCTAGTAAATATTAATATGGAACTTACTTTTCACAGAGATGTCTCCATCTCGTAGACAAAGGATGAAGACTATCTAAAATTCAAAGTAGATATTGAAGGGGGTCATCATCATGATTTGCAGATGCATAATGGTGTGATTTATCAAGGAAATTGTCTGTAGATTCCTAAATCCATGCACCGTAAAGTTTTGGTAGAAGGCCATAATTCTAGATACACATTCATCCAGGTAGTACTAAGATGTACCAGGATCTAAAGCAATCATTTTGTTGGCTCGGTATGAAAAAGAGTAGCCGATTTTGTGGCTAAGTGTCATGCCTGCAACTTGGTAAAGGCCGAGCACCAAAGGCCTGGTGGTCTTCTACATCCTTTAGAAATTCCTGAATGGAAATAGTTCGATATATCAATGGATTTTGTTATAGGATTTTCTCACGCAAAGTCTGGTGCCAATGCAATCTGGGTTATAGTAGATCGCTTAACTAAATCAGTGCACTTCCTTCCTATCCATCAGACTGACTCTATAGAGAAGCTAGCAAGGCTCAGCAGAGGATCTATTCTGCTCAAGATTGCTAGAGCAAGTTTCTTGATGCTCATCATCATCTAATAAAATTTAATGTTAGAGATTCTGCTTATCTAAAAGTTAGTCCAATAAAGGGTGTTTATAGATTTGGTGTAGCGGGGAAACTCAGTCCCCGCTATGTTGGACCTTTTGAGATTCTAGCCAAAGTAGGATCATCTACCTATAGATTGAATCTTCCTGATGACTTTGCAGCCATTCACAATGTGTTCCATGTATCGTTATTAAGAAGATATCTCAAGGATCCTTCTCAACTCGTTCAGCTTCCAGCAATAGAAATTCAGCCCGATCTTTTTTACGCGGAAGAACCAATCAACATTTTAGCTCATGATCAGAAATAGTTAAGGAACCATTCAATTCCAATGGTCAAGATCCTGTGGAATAATCGATCTTTGGAAGAATCTACTTGGGAAAAAGAAGTGGATATGCGCAATAAGTATCTGCAACTCTTTGTAAGCCTAGGTACTATCCCTTTTCCTTTTCTTTCTATTTCAGTTAGTATTTCAGTCCTTGTAGTACTTTCTTCATTGAGTGATGTCGGGGATGACATCATTCTTAAGTGGGGGAGTATATAATAACCTTAGTTGTTGCTCTAGTTGAATCTAGATTTAATTAAGTTAAACTAAATTCTAATTTTGATTCCATTAAACTCAATGGGTCATTTAAACCTAACCCTAGAAGTTTGAAATCAATTGGAACTTATTTGAGTATTTTGGTATTTTTGCCTATTTTTGGATCCTGAAAAAAATACCTAAATTTATTGGATCTCCAAGTTAAAATCTGAGTTCATTTTTGAATTTTTCATGCCTTAATTTGCTAAGGGTAAATTGTTGGAGCTCATTTGATCCTAAATTGGATTTAGAAATTCTTAAAATTAATATTAATTGATTAAAAGATTTAAATTATTAATTTAATTAAATAATTAATATAAAATAAGCGATAAAATTTGCTGTCGGGACCGCCACAGATCCGTTACGGGGTCTCAACAACGGCACATAGGTTTTAGCCAATGGATGCATTAACACGCATCCTAGTGCATTCCATATAACGACGGGATTTACTCAGTGTCAATATCAAATCCTAAGCATCTGATCCATTACGCGCATCTGACGGCTATCGCTTGATCCGCTTAAGTACTCCAACAGAACTGTCCGGAACTAACAGTCGATCCATCAGACGGTGGGCATAAGTTTCAGCACTGTGGATCATCTCCCTCGCCTCACCCGTTCACGCAACTGGTCCCCCCCGATAGCTAGATCCCATTAGCCTCCGTGGCAGTACGGGAAAGACTCGATCCTTCCTTTTTTACCCTCGGCATGACCTCTTGCCAGTAGTAGCCTCCTGGATTTGCCCTCAACCGTTGAACCGAGCCCATTACTTCAGTCCGAGCCATTTCTCCAAACTCAAGCCTTGACATCCACCCCAGTGCTCCCTTATGCATATAAATACCCTTAAAGCATCACTGTGAGTCCCTTTGCTCATTGTGATCCCTTAATTGCCCAGTCGAATCCCCTGGAGCTCCCGTCACACTCGGAAAATCCCAATATCCCAGGAATTGCGAACCACTGATTGAGGGTGTGGTTTGGTGTTCAGATTCCCTTGCGGAGTTTTTGCAATCACCTGCAAGCTTCTAAGCTCATCTCTGCACCTCCGTCATATCCGTTCTCCTAAACCAGCTACAGCTTCTTCCTGACTGAGTTGTGTAAACTCAGTCCTTCAATCCAAGCATTAGGTTAGCTCTATGATGTTTTGGATGCTTTTCTTTAGGCCTTAGGATGCTAGGATTGACTTAGTCCAGACAAAGTGCCGACACTTCTCTGGAATCCCGAGCCCCAATTCCTCTTAATTCTAATTGCTGATCGATAGGGCAAGCTAACCAGACCCAATGCGATTGTTCCTAGGGTCTGGGCTAGCTTAATGTGGTCGTCTAATCATTTGGGTTCCACCGAGAGTTTGCAGTCGAACTTGAGTAAGGACCCGATGATCCAGGGCACCCCATTCCTTATGGCCATGGGGCTTTGATCCGCCTCACCACCAGGATGGTGTAGGGACTGAGCTCTGGCCAAATGATTATCTCACTGAGGAGAATTTACTCATCACAGTAAATGCTAGATACTGTGAATAGGGTCAAACATATCGAATAGCCATCTGGCAATCCAGTGCATTCCAGAGAGGGCTTAATGGTGGGATCCATGCGCCTTGACTCCGGGAACATCTAAGGATTAATTCGAGACGCCGACATCGTTTGAGTACCAAGAATTTTGGTGCTGAAGTTTTCCTCGGCCGGCCTATCGTGAAGGATGTGCGGGGACGATGACACTGGCGCATTGGGCCGGGCCAACCCAGGCCCATGCAGTGCGATAGTGCCGGCCCAGCCAGGCCCCGATCCGACCCGCGCCTTTCTGATTTCGGGCCGGGCTAATATTCCGAATTATGGAATTATTTTCCTTTTGTAAATTAAAGAATAAATGGAATAAATCAAATAGCCTATGATTCTAATTTAAATAAACATTCAGATTAAATTATTTAAATAACTTTCACTATACTTATCCAAATGGTATGATCCGATATACCATTTTGATTAGAAAAATGTAAGGAATAATAAGCACCTTTAAACCTGAATTTCAGTAAAATATTTCTACTTAATACATTAGTACCTTTACATAATCTTAGGTGTAATGAATTTGATCTTAGTGAAGAAGTCTTAAATTCCCTTAATGAGATCTTAAAACTTTAATGAGAACTTAAGACTCCTCATTCAAAGAACAAACCAAATAAATACTAGTACTCAAATTCTAACTCTATTGCATTATTGAAATCATTCTTGATCTAGAATCTTTTTAAGAGAAATATTCAAGTAATATCCTAAGTCTAAGTTTTATATTAAATCTTAAGTGATTAAGCCTCAGATCTTTGATCTTAGATCCTCTGATTTAATTATTCCAACTCATTTGGAATTCCCTACTTGACTAATTGTCTAATTTCTTTAAGAACTCCTTATGGGCATAAGATTAATTCAATCTATAAAATAACATGGTTATTCTATGGATTGAATATAGATCTTAGATTCATATTTTCTTAATGGATTATTTTACCTTATAACATTAGAATAACCTTTCATTAAGGTCTTAGCTTTTGAATCTTTCAACTTATAAGATTCTATACCTTTAGATTATGCTTGAGTGTGAACCCTAGATATTCAGTAGGATATCACCTTAGATTCAGGATTTGAACCCCAATTATGGAGCTTAAGTCCAGAATCCTTAATCTTGATTTACCTAATCAAGATTTGGGTTAAGTGAGAGAAATATAACAATTAAGTTGTCGATTTACTTACTTTAATCTTTTATAGTCATCATCTGATTTTGAATTAGAACTTGTTAAGTTCTAAGGTTAACATTAAGGTCATGAATCTAAGACTATACTCGATAGCTGGATACTAGAGATCCTAAACTTGTATTTTCTCAGAATTGTTAGATTTGAATAAATTAGACAACAACAGATATCACATAAGTCTAGTTGAGTCTATTGCTTACTTTGACTATTGTGGCTCTACACACCTTGTATATTGAGTGTTTTTCCTTATACGTAATAGGTGAACTCAGGATATGGATAATGTATCATAAGTTAGTATTTGAAAAGCATAAATATTCATTCAGTTCATTAAGTACAGTAGGGTGTGTTCTAGCATAGTTTGCCTCCTCAGTTCTAGTTTTATTATAGAATAGACTCAGACCCAGCTCTGTGCTTGCCTAGGATGGATATATGTCTTATTCTATAAATTCAACTTGGACCTAGCCCTAATAATGTATAGGAATGGATACATGCTGAACTTTCTGTTTAAAGGTCATGTATGGCATATTTCTATTATGGTAGTACTATGTTTAGGCATGCTTTTACTTCAGTTCAGTTCTTGTATTTTTGGCTTGCTTTGCCACATGCTTCAGTGGCTTTACTTTTATTTTATTTTAGTGCTTTGGCTTGGTTTGCCACAAGCTTTAGTGGCTTCTACTTATTAGCTCTGCATGCTTATATATTTATTCCAATTTAGTATTTATTTAGCATAAGCATGTTTAGGATGCTAGTTTTGTATTCTTACTTCATCACGTCTCAGTACAATTTTCTTTTATGAACTCAGCATGTATTCATGTGATCATAAGCATGTTAGGATGAGTTTTACTTTCAGTACCTTATACCTTACAATTATTTATATATTTTAGCCTTACCTTATTCAGCTTCATGTTTAGTATATATTGTTGTATGCTTTATTGTTAAGTTATAAATGTATTATTTATAACTATCATGTTTATTATAGCTTATTGCACCTTAAGCTACTTGTATGCTTAAAGTAATAATGTGATATCTTTAAATGTACAGTTCACTTAATTAGCCTAAATTGTACTTAGATAATTTATCTAACTGTAACCTTTTTCTTTTATTGGCTGGGGCTCTGGCATTTGTAATACCGACAAATGTCAAATTTGGAGCTGTTCGTTGGTGGTTCCGCAGGAGAGGAACTTGGACAGGAGGAGGATTTTCCTGTTGCTGCTTAGTTAGGTTTCCTTTTTCAACAGTGAGATTGAGAGCTCTTTTATTTCTTTAAATATTTCAGTCTGTAATGATTCTTAATCTGGATGTATTTACTTTCTACACTTTGAGCTAAGTTACTATTATATTTACTTTTCTATACTATGCTATGTTGTGGATGTTATGTTCTATTGTTTTCTTCTTCCGCTACTTTGATATGTTGATGCATGTTCATAGTTTCAGGTGACAAATCTTCTGCTTAAGGTGGGTTGGGTCATACCTGACTCTACTTAAGTTGGGGATTTGCCACAGTTGGAGCACCGCACTCCTCGTGATTATACTAATATCAGTATTAGCATGGCCACGGAAGGTGCGGGGCCCCACAGATTTCCAAGGGCTTGAGAAGTCCACTAGGCTTCTGATGCTTGACTTTAACTAAGGAACTTGAATGACACTTAGAGATAAAAATAATAATTTCCATCTTCATGCCAGACCGCCAAAATAATTTCTTCAAATCCTGATACATCTTACAGCTACTGGGATGGATAGTATTACCAGAGTTATGGGCTTCTTACAGAATTTACAATTGCAGACTCTTGGGAACCCACAACCTATACTTTTGAAAGATCACACAGTCGACACCAAGATGTAATTTAGATCTCTTCCTACTAGCAATATCAAAAATAAGATTGGAATAACTAGCATCTTCTTTTTGTTGTGTTGTGGAGACTTCATTGTCCAAGAGTAGCACAGGCACTGCTGTGTGCCACAGCGCGCCATATCGTGCCACAGCGGAACCAAGCCCAAAGCTGAGGTGCTACGGCGTGCCTCAGCAGTCATCAATCAAGCAGCATGTGTTGCAGCGTGCCACAGCGGAATCAAACATGGGCGCTACAGTGCACAACAACAAATGCAAATTTAAAAGTTGATCGCTATGGCACGCCATAGCGGCCAATGGAGTTCTGCTTCGTTCCAAGTCTCGATCTGAAAAAATATGAGGGGTATTGTGGACTTTTTGGGTCTGAAATGGAGCTAGCTATTTAAGCCAAAGTAGTAGAGGAAAACCTAAGGCTTTTTGTAATCATTTTGGAGGCTTTGGAGGCTGTGAATATAGAACCCAGGAAGAAACCCTAGGGAGCTGCTAAGTAAGAGAAGGCTTGCTATTTGATGAAGAAACTTCAGGAGGTAGTAGCTTCTTCATTTCTCCATTCTAAGAGTAGAGCTACAATTATGTATGCTGAGGTAATATATAGCTCTTGCAATTCTGTAAACCTTAAAGCTTTTTCATAGTGAGTTTTCTCATTGGTGTAGCTCCGTAGTCTTTCCCAATTTTTGGTTTTCCACATATGTGCTTGTGTTTGGATGATTGTATGTGATTGCGTTCTTTCTCATTGTGATTTTGTAATTTATAAGCTAGCTCGGTAATTGTCAACGCACCCCGATCCTCAAAGGCATTGGACTTTGGTTTAATTGTGTGCATTACAAGTGCCATTACACATTGGTATCTTGTGTATCGCTGGTGTTCACAACAAATGGTATCAGAGAGTTAGGTTATTTGCCTTGTTGCTTAGGAGGGTTTGTTTGTTTGAGTGGGAACCATGGCCGAAGAAATTAGACACAAAATTGAGAAGTTCAGCGGGATGAACTTTGTGTTCTAGAAAATGCAGATGGAAGATTTGCTATACCAGAAAAAATTGTATCTTCCATTGAAAGGAGCCGACAAGAAACCTAGAACTATGACTGATGAAGAATGGGAGGTTCTTGATGGAACCACATTGGGTTTGATACGCTTATCACTGTATTCTTCTATTGCTTTTAATATCATTAATGAGAAAACTATTGTAGATCTCATGACTGCTCTGATGAGGATGTATGAGAAGCCTTCTACTTCGAATAAGGTTTTCTTGATAAAAAGACTATTTAATATGAGGTTGGTGATGGCCATTCAGTGACTGAACACCTCAATGGGTTCAACACTGTGATGAGCCAGTTGAGTTCGGTGGGCATCAGTGTTGATGATGAGGTCCGATCTCTGCTATTCCTATCTTTGTTGCCAGACAGTTGGGATGGGCTAGTTACAGCCATAAGTAATTCATCAGGGAATGCGCCATTAAAGTTTGATGACATCGTTGAGCTTGTGCTGAATGAGGAGGTGCGGAAGAAAACTCATGGAGAGGCATTTACATCAGCACTGAATGCTGAGAGAAGGGAAAGACATGTTGAAAGGAGGTATACCAGGAATAGGTCTATATCTTGGTGAGGTAAATCAAGACCTGGAAAAGCAAAGTTGGATTGTTGGAATTATAGGAAGGCATGTTACTTCAGAAAGGACTGCCCTACTCTAAAGAAGCCAAGTGGTGGTAGTAAGATGTTGAACCCCATTATAAATGTTTAAGCTGAGGAGGATCAGGATGCTTTGATCCTCTTACTTATTAACACAGAGTCCTAGGTTGTGGACTCAGGTGCCTCTTTTCATGCGACTTCGTCGAGGAGTGCCTTCAAGAAATACACCAAGGGTGACTTGGGGAAAGTATATCTTGGAGATGATAAAGGCGTGTGATATCATCGGCAGAGTTGATGTATATGTGAAGCTACCAAGTGGCGCTGTTTGGAAGCTTAAGGATGTTAGACATGTTCCATGTCTAAGAAGAAACTTAATCTTAGTGAGCCAATTAACCAGAGAAGGCTACAACACTTATTTCACAGGAGACTCATGGAAGGTCACCAAGGGTGCACTCATTATTGCACAAGGCAGTATGGAAGGTATATTTTATTTGATCAATAAAGTGTCTGATACTATTGCAGCTGCAGAAGAGATAGATGCAAATTTATGGCACTGAAGGCTTGTCCATATTAGTGAGAGGGGGCTAAAATCTCTACAGTCAAAGGGGGAGCTCCAAGGGTTGAAATCAGTGAATTTAGATTTCTATGAAGACTGTGTGCTAGGAAAGCTGAAGAAAGTTTCATTCTCTAAAGTTGGAAGGGAGTTGAAAAGCAAGAAATTGGAGTTGGTGCATATAAATATGTGGGGACTAGCTCCTACATCTTCCATAGGTGGAGCAACATACTTTGTCACATTCATTGATGATCATACAAGAAATGTACGGGCTTACTTTCTCAAACATAAATCTGATGTATTTGAGGTGTTTGGAAAGTGGTTAGCTTTGGTGGAGAACGAGACATGTTTAAAGCTGAAATGCTTAAGGTCTGATAATGGCGGTGAGTACTGTGATAAAGAGTTCAAGGAGTTCTGTGCCTTGAAAGGAATCAAGAGGGAGTTTACAGTTCCTAGAATACCGTAGCAAAATGGTGTTGTAGAACAGATGAATCGTACAATCATAGAGAGAGCCAGGAGTATGAGATTGAATGCAGGTCTCCCAAGGCAGTTCTAGGCTAAAGCCATCAACACTGGTTGTATACTTAATCAATAATGGACCTTCCGTACCCTTGAATGAAGGGATCCCCGAATAAGCTTGGAGCAAAAAGGAAGTGAAGTTGAACCACCTCAAGGTATTTGGCTGCTTATCCTATGTGCACATTGATGCAGGATCCAGGAGCAAACTTGATACAAAGACGATCAAGTGCAAATTTGTTGGATATGGCGTGGGTGAGTTTGGATATGGATTCTGGTACAATTAGAACCAGAAAGTCATCAAAAGTAGAGATGTCACTTTCAAAGAAAGTGAGATGTACAAGGATTGTATGGGAGTCAAGACTGACTTCAAGGATGCTTCAGATGGAGAACTCCGGCATATAGAGATTGAAGACAGCACTGAGCCAGATGTTGGAGAAGCTTAAGAGGGTGTCAATGTTGAACCATAAACACCCATGTTAAGAAGAACCATAAGAGTGTTTATATCGCGACAGAGGTACTCTCCTTCTTTGTTCTAATTGTTACTAACTGATTGTGGTGAACTAGAAAGCTTAGAAGACGTACTTCAAGTTGAAAATTAAAGCAAGTGAGAGGCTGCCATGAATGATGAAATGGTATCACTCATGTCAAATGGGACATGGGAGTTAGCACCCTTACCAGCTGGGAAGAAGCTCTTCAAAATAAGTGGGTTTACTGAATGAAGGAAGAGATGAATGGAAGCAAGCGCTACAAGGTGAGACTTGTAGTCAAAGGTTTCCAGCAAAAGTATGGAGTCAACTATAATGAAATCTTCGCCCCAGTTGTGAAGATGATAACCATAAGAGTTGTGCTTAATTTAGTTGCAGTTGAAGATTTGTATCTAGATCAAATGGATGTTAAAAGTACATTCCTTCATGGAGAATTGGAAGAAGAGCTTTGCATGCAACAGCCTAAAGGGTACAAGGCTCAAGAAAAAGGAAAGTCTGAGCTAGTGTGCAAGCTCAAGAATAGCCTTTATGGCTTATAGCAGGCGCCAAAGCAGTGGTACAGAAGGTTTGACAGGTTGATGTCAGAATCAGGGTATAAAAGATGCCAGGAGGATCACTGCTATTATAGAATGCAGTGTAAGTCCTCTTATATCATTATATTATTGTTTGTGGATGATATGTTGATCACATGATCGTACATGGAGGAGATAAAGATGTTGTAAGAGCAGATGTCAAGAGAATTTGACATGAAGGACTTGGGGCCGGCCAAGCAGGTTCTTGGAATGAGAATCCATAGAGAAAGAAGTGCAGGAATTCTAAAGTTATTGCAGAAGGATTATCCATTTATCCAAAAAGAAAACAACACAGAATAGTAAAGATATTTAATAATGACATCCTAGGATAGTAAACACATTACTAATCCAATAATTAATTTAAATTTCTAACTTAAACTATAATCAAATTTTCCAAATGGAAAACTATGAAAGTGAATTAAGCTCCTTTACTAGAATGTTCTTCCTTTATTGGAAGGATGTTCATAAGCTTGATTTGACTTATAATTGTACTAGTTTCCTTATGAACTAGTTTCATTTATAAGTATATTTTTATTTATAGTTTCCGTCTTCTTCTATTTTCTTTTCTTTCTTCCATGATTGTATCTCCTAAATTCTCTTAATTTTAATAAGAATCTTTTTTCCTATTTTCTTCAGTTTCTAAATTGTGTTTTTATTTTTTTCTTTAGAATAAATCTCGATTCAAACATACCTATTCAACCTGTAGTGGAAGAACCTACTTCCACTATAAATTCCCATACTGATCAAATGCATTTTCTTGATATAAACTGTTAATCCTTTTAAAAATAGGCTATATTGAGCAGACTCGGTGCTCACTAGTAGTGGTGCATAACAAAATAGTCTTTGAAATTCCATTTTATATTCAACGACACTACGGTTGCTCTAATGTAACTTCATAAACAAATCTTCCATGATGGCTTGAGCAGAAGGAGGGATGTATTTGGATATGAAGGCTTTGATAAATTCTTTCCATTGGATATTCTCAATATTTATGCCTGCAAACTGTAAGCTTGTAGTGGTTTCCCACTAGTGTTCCATTTCTCCTTCCAACATAGAGATGGTTAATCTAATCACATCCATAGGTGGGCATTTCATGTTAATCATTATTTTTTCTATCTTCTTTACCCAATCATTAGCATCCATTGGGTTAGCACTTCCATTGAATATTAGGGGTTATAATCTTAAGAAGGTTCAAAGTAGGCCATCTATCTTAATGTTTGAAAAATAAGTAGCTGATTATATAGAAGTATGACTATTTATATAGGGTGTTTGTTGTGTCTAACGCCTTAAAAATATTTTATTTTGTGTATCGACATGCTCCAATAGAGCATTCACAATATCAAACAACTTGTCAACATGGTCTGTGGAAGTACTAGTGGATATTGAATCTCTTAAGGGTATCCCGACGATCAAAGGAAAATCTTTAGGATCCATCTAAGAAATAGGATTTTTGATGAATCCATAGATTATATCTAAATAAAGGGGAAAATTCATCTATTTAAGATCTTTATGTTCCTCATAAAATCAAAATTTTCTATCTTTTTCAGGGAAATGGAATCCAAAGGAGTTTTAGGGCATTTCTGTAGAGTTTTTAAATTTTTTTAAAGAAAACGCTGCAGCGCGCTGCAGCACGCGACCGTGTGCCGCAGTGGGCTGCTGCGGAAATATCTAAACTATATGAAAATTAATCTCAACTAATTAAACAGTGCTTTTCGCAAAATGACACGCTACAGTGCGCTGTCGTGCGCTGCAGCGGTCTGCAGCAGAAATATTCAAAACTTTATAAAATGGGGGCTCAACTAATTGCATATTGATTTTTGCAAAATGACCCGCTACAGCGAGCGGTCGTGCGCTGCAGCGATCTGCAGCGGAAATATTCATAACTTTATAAAATGGGGGCTCAACTAATTGAACAGTGATTTTCGCAAAATGACCCGCTACAGCGCGCGGTTGCGCGCTGCAGCGGTCTGCAGCGGAAATATTCAAAACTTTATAAAATGGGGGATCAACTAATTGAACAGTATTTTTCGCAAAATGACCCGCTACAGCGCGCGGTCATGCGCTGCAGCGGAAATATTCATAACTTTATAAAATGGGGGACCAACTAGTTGAACAGTGATTTTCGCATAATGACCTGCTACAGCGCGCAGTCGCGCACTGTAGCGGCTGCAGCGGTACATCTCCAAAAGCTCAAACGTGGTAGCACGCGGCATCGTGGGACTTGGCGAATGTGCGAAGGATCATTGCACGCCGCAGCGGCCCGACTCAAATTTCTCCCAAATAAGCATTAAATACAGCTGGGGACATGACCTCTATCCTGCATTTTGTCCCCAGCCATCATTCCCTGCTGCAGCCCATTTTATTTTAAAAAGGAAGCTTTGAAGTGATGTTTTGGGTAAACAATTGAGGATTATTATCACCTCACCATAAATGGAGGTTATTGTCATGATGAATTCAGATTTTTATATGGAAAAGCTGGTTTGAAATGAAGAGGAGGATGGCAGCCCTCCCTTCCTATAAATACCCCTCCTCTTGACTAAAGGAGGGTTCACAATTTTAGCCAAATTCTACTAAGTAAGGAGGAGAGCTAATAGAAAAGAGGAACTCCTCAAGGGTGGCAAGGCAAGCTCTTGCTTTGGAAGAGGAGGAAGAAGGCAGTATTAGAGACCTAAGGAGGGAACATTGAGAAGGAGAAGAAGAATTCCGAAAAACTTCTACGGAGTGTTCCTAGTATCTTCTAAACTCACTCTCGCTAATGTTACTAGATTACGCACTACCCACTGTTAGGGGAATCCCCCATATGATTGTAAGGCCAAATATAGAAGCCCACAATTTTGAAATCAAACCTTCCACACTGAATATGGTGCAAAACAATCAGTTTGGAGGATTAGCCACTGAAGATCTTAACTCACATATTTTAACTTTCCTTGAAATTTATGATACCTTCAGATTTAAGGGTGTCTCCGAAGACGTGATTAAATTGCAGCTATTTCCTTTCTCATTGGGAGATAGAGCCAATAGTTGGCTCAACTCTCTACCGAGTGGTTCTATCCGTATATGGGATGATTTGGCTAAGAAATTCTTAGCCAAATACTTCCTTCTGGCTAAAACTGCACGGTTGAGAATTGAGATCACCAACTTTACTCAGATGGAAGGTGAGACTCTTTATGACGGGTGGGATCGCTTTAAGGAGTGCCTCAGGCATTGCCCACATCATGGGTTCCCTCTATGGATGCAAGTGCAAACCTTTTACAATGGTTTGAATGCTCCAATGAGGACACTCATTGATGCAGCCGCCCGTGGGTCCATTAGTGGAAAAACTCAAGAGGATGCTTATGACCTCTTGGAAGAAATGACCAATAATGCTTACCAATGGCCCCTCCAAAGGAATGACTCCAAAGATAAAAAAAAGTGTAATTCACTAGGAAACTCACTGCAAATCCTAGAACTACAAAATCAAATTTCCCAACTTAATAAGAAGCTGGAATTTGGATATATAAGCTCCTTTCAGGAGAATGATGGGGAATTGAGAGATGTTAATGTGATTATGAATCATGGAAGGAATGGAGAGAGATTCGAAAACTCACTTAAGGAATTTAGAAACTCCACTATTGAATTCATGAATAAAACTGACGTCACTCTAAATAGGCATGACCACACTCTCCTCAGACAAGAGGAGACAGTCAAAAGAATTGAACAAAATTTGAAAGACATAATGAAGCAATTAGAACAACCTTCACTAGTGGGGGTGATCAGGGAATATGAGAACAAATCGGGGAACACAATAACCTTAAGAAGTGGAAAGGTTGCTCATGAAATTTTGAGAAAAGAAAATAACGAAGACATCACAAACACAAGAGAGGAAAAGGAGGAGGGAGAAACAATCAGGACGAAAAAGTGCGTGGCAAGGGAAGCCGAGAGGGAAGAGCCTAGAAATCCTCCTAAAGAGACACCTCATATACCTTATCCTCAGCATATGGCTAAGGAGAAACTCGATGTCCAATATCAAAAATTCCTTCAGACTTTTAATACTCTTCATATCAATATCCCATTCGCAGAAGCTCTTAAACAAATGCCTAGTTATGTTAAGTTTATGAAAGACATCTTATCCAAGAAAAGGAAGATTGATGAAAAAAAGACCGTGGCATTAATTGAAGAATGTAGTGAAATCCTTCAAAGAAAAATACCCATCAAAAAGAAGGATCCAGGGACTTTCACTATCCCTTGCACGATTGGATGCCAATCTTTTCAAAAGGCCCTTTGTGATCTTGGTGCATCTGTCAATTTAATGCCTTTCTACATATCCAAGAAAATTGGAATTGATCATTTAAATCCTACCTCTGTTCTGCTCCAATTTGCCGATAGGTCGGTAAAATCCCCTTTAGGAATTGTGGAAAATATTCTTGTAAAGGTTGATAAGTTCATTTTCCCTGCTGACTTCATAATCTTGGATATGGAAGATGAAAATCAAGAAATTTCTATTATTATGGGTAGATATTTCTTGGCCACAGGACGAACTTTAATTGATGTAGACAAAGGGGAGTTGATGCTGCATTATGGAGAGGAACAAATTAAATTCAATGTGAATGAGTTTATGGGACACCCAGCTAAATTTAATGAGGATTATTAGGAGATTAATTTAATAGAAGAAGCTGGGTTAATGGAAGATATGGGAGAAGAGGGAATGATAGCAAATGAGGAAAATGAAGATTCCTTTGATATAGAAGCTATCGAAGAATTGATTAAGGAAAGGAAGATAATTCAACCTTCAATAATTTGCCCTCCCAAAACTGAATTAAAATCTCTTCCCTCGCATTTAAAATACACATACCTAGAAGAAGATGAATTGCTTCCTGTAATAATCTCCTCATTGTTAACTCAACATCAAGAGAATCTTTTATATAATGTTTTAAAAGAATATAAGAGGGCAATGGAGTGGAGTATTGCGGATTTGAAGGGGGTTAGCCCAACTCTGTGTATGCATCGTATCCTATTGGAGGACAACTCCAAGCCTTCAATTGAACCTTAGTGGCGATTAAACCCTAACATCAAAGAAGTAGTTCATAAGGAAATCATCAAGCTCTTAGATGCTGGGATCATTTTTCCCATTTCTGACAGCCCTTGGGTGAGCCCTTTACATGTGGTTCCCAAAAAGAGTGGGAGGACCGTTATTCTCAACAGTAACATTGAGCTGATCCCTACTAGGACTATGACCAGGTGGAGAGTTTGCATTGATTATAGGAGATTTGCTGGGTTTCATCAAAGATTTATCAAGGATTTTTCAAACATAAGTATGCTACTTTGTAGATTGCTTGGAAAGGATGTTGAGTTCAATTTTGATAATGATTGTCTAAAAGGATTCAATACACTAAAAATTGCCTTGATCTCTGCTCCAATAATTTTTGCTCCAATTTGGGATTCACCTTTTGAAGTTATGTGTGATGCGAGTGACCTTACAGTAGGCGCTGTTCTTGGGCAACGAAGAGAGTGAACCTTATATTCGATCTACTATGCTAGTAAACTCCTTGACGATGCTCAAAGAAATTACGCCACCACGGAAAAGGAGCCTTTAGCCGTCATTTTTGCTTTCACTAAATTTAGGTCGTATCTCATCGGGTCTAAGACTATCATTTACACGGATCATGCTGCCATTAAGTATCTCCTCCAAAAGAAAGAGGCAAAACCATGCTTGATACGTTAGGTGTTGCTCTTACAAGAATTTGATCTCAAAATCTGAGATAAGAAGGGGAGTGAAAATATGCTTGCTGACCATTTATCCAGATTAACCCACATTGATCATGATAAGTCGATCAATATTAGTGAATCCTTTCCCGATGATAAGCTCTATGGGGTAGCTATAAATGATCCTCCCTGGTTCGCTGATATTGCAAACTACCTTGCAGGAGGAATCATACCAAAAGATATGAGTTGCCAATATAAAAAGAATTTTTTCGCGGATATAAAAAATTACTTTTGGTATGATCCTGTGGGGCCCCCGTACTAACAATAAGGAAGTACAGTGCTCCAACTGTGGCAAATCCCCAACTTAAGTAAAGTTAGGCTAACCCAACCTTCCTTAAGGCAAGGAGTTGTCACCAAGTGCTATAACTTTCATCAATATAACTATCAAAGTAGCGGAAGCAATATAAAATAGAGTAACATCCATAAGCATACATAGTAGGGAACTATAGTAACTCAGCACAATGCAGAAGTAAAGTACATCCAGAAAGTTTAATTATTACAACTGAAATGAATAACTGAAAACAAAAGACTCTCGTCCTCACTGAAATGAACAAGGCAAAACTTGCCATACAACAGCTGGAAGGTCCTCCTCCTGAACTGGCTCCTGCTCAGCGACACTACCCACGAACTTGTCTAAATCTGACATTTATCGGTATCACAAATGTCAGGGCCCCAGCCAACAAAATAAAAAAGTTACAGTTAGACAATTGTCTAAGTACATTTTAGGCTATTTAAAGTGAACTGAATATTAAAGGATATCACATTTAAATTTAACTATACATGCAAGCAGTAAAGGGTGCAACAAGCCATGAAAGAACTGGAATACTATAAACTATCTATTTATAGCATGCAATATACAAACACTAAATAAGCAAGGTAAGGCTAAAAGCAAAATAACTGCGGCTACTGCATAAATATGATCCTAACATGATTATGATCAAAGTAAAACATGCTGAGTATAAAAGAACACAAGTACTAAATTCAATAATATTCTAGCATCCTAAACATGCCATTCATACATATACCTAAGCCATAAAAGTACACATACAATATGCAGATTAAGATGAAAAGAAAGGCCACTGAGACATGTGGCAAAAAGCAAAGCAATATATGATAAGTAAAGCCACTGAGACATGTGGCAAAGCGAGCAAATACCGAAAATTAAGGCCACTGAAGCATGTGGCAAAATAAACCAGAAAACCAAAACAATACAATACAGGTAAAGTAGTTATATGCCTAAGTTCTAGTACTATCATACCAGCCAATAGGCCCTCCAGGTCTCCAATATCAATCAATCAGTCAATCCCCAGCCTAGCCATCCAAATATGCTAGGTCTGAGTCCAGTCTATACAATACTACTACTGAAAAGGCAGACTAAACTAGGTTATATTCTACTAACTATGACAAAACAAATCTGAATGATATGTAAATTCAATACTAGCTTAGGATACATCATCCTAAGTTTTCCTATTATGCTCAAGGGCTAAAGCTCAAAATCCAAGGAATGCAAAGCAATCTAGTCAAAGTAAGCAAGAGACTCAATCTAGACTCATGCAATATCTGTTGTTGTCTAATTACCAAATCTAACTACTCTGAGAAGGTACAAGCTTAGGATCTCCAATATCCAGCTATCGAGTAGAATCTCAGATTTACGTACTTAAAGTCAACAATTAGAACTTAACGAGTTCTAATCCAAAAGTCATGTGATGACTATATGGTTTAAATAAGCAAATCAACGACCTAATTTTATAAATATTTTACTCTCTTACCCAAATCTTGATTACATAAATCAAGATTTAAGAATTTAGAACTTAAACCTTATGTTGAGTTCAAATTCCAAATCCAAGGTGAAATTCTAAATAGGATCTAGGTTCCTCATGTATTACCCAATTTTTTTAAAGGTAAAGAATCCTATAAGTTGAAAGATTCAGGAACTAAGATCGTAGTGAAAGGCTATTCTACTAATTATAAGATAAAATAATCAATTAAGAACTTGAGAATCTAAGATCTATATTCAATCTCCAAGATAATTTCATTATCTTATTGATTGAATCACCCTATACCCACATGGAAGGTTTCAAAAGATTAAACAAGTAATCATTAAAGAATTTCAATTGGAAGTGGTTTGATTCAAATTGAAGATCTAAGTCTAGGTTAATTTCTGGTGGCTGGTAATTGTAATTTGAGGCGAAAAAAGATAGACGGGGCTTTCTAAACTCAAACTATTCGCTCAAAAGCCGGGCATACGAAGGAAGATCTTTTTTTGGCTTACGCTTCGAGAAAACTCTCAGCCTCAAACGCGCCTTTCAGTAGCTCTACTCCAAGAGCCTGAATCGATACTCTAGGATCTAAAGATCTGAAGTTTGATGATCACTTTAGACTATTAAGGCTAAAATTGGGATTTTAGGGTTTTGTTGTCCAAATTTGTTCTAATATATTTTAAAGCATTTCATATGACTAAATGAAGTGGGAAATACTTTTACTTTAGGTTTTGATGACCTAAATGGTCTTAACTAGCACTAATCACTTAATCAAACCACTTAGGGTGATTAGTGAGATTAAGGCACTTTAGGGCAATCCAACCTTATACTTAGGTTATACTAGATCTAATATGATATTAGGAACCATCCCCATCCAAATCAGAAGCTTAATTAGGGTTTAATTTACTAATCCTTGAATAGGGTGATTAGGGAGTGATTAAGAAAATTAATTATCTAAAATTAATTTCAAGGGTCTGGAATTGTTCGTTAGGGTACAAGGAGCATTCAGAGCCCTTAAACTTATAGATTGGACAATTAAATGATTTTATATGGTTTAATTAAAAATAGAGAAGGTTTGGCAAATAATTTTTAATCCAGCCATTGGATCTAAGATTTTATTTTATATTCAGATTCCCTTAATTTTTCTGATTCAAATAGTATATTGGATCATACCATTTGGATATGTATAACTAAAGTTATTTAATTAATTCATTCTCAATGTTTATTTAAATTAAAACTATAGGAATCTAATTGCATTAAATCATAACTATTAAAAATATATTCCAAAAATTGTTTAATTAACCGCGGCCCAAATACCAAACGGCGCGGGTCGGGGCTCGGCCCGGCCCAAAATCGCGTCTTCGTCTTCCTCCCGATCGCGCCCGCAGCCCTAATTCCTGAGGCGGACTTCCAGCGCTAAATTCGCCGCACTCCGGTCATGCCGCGCCACGATTTCGACGGCTACACGTTCCCTGACCTCAGACGCGTCGATTGAAATAAGAAGCCCCCACTGGGACGCTCTGGTTCGCTGGATGCCTATTCGGCCTAAATCCTTCGGTTGGCGCACCTGTGAGGAGATAATTCTCCTCACTGAGCCCACGAGCCACCGATATCTCGATCCCTACACGTTCAGGGATCGAAGAGGGAGCGATAGGGCGCAACGAGGGATCCTGAGATGGTCTAGATCGTTGGGGTGCTACTCGGCATTTTTTGCCGTTCAGCTCTTCGACTGGATCGATCAAGTTTGGTTGAATTGATCAATCTGGTTGAACCTAACCCTATATACCAGCTCACCAACATTGTCCAAACGTGCTTAGGGCCGAATGAACAATCAATTTCAGCTGGAACGCCGATTTAGGGGAACTAGGAAATTCGCCTAGCGGTGCGCACAGACGACGAATTCGTCGTCTGGGTCACTGCCAGGCCACCTCTTTCGACTCGATCGCTCACTGAGGAGCTAAGGTAGGGTCCTAGCACAGCACCTAAGCTTAATTGAGTGCGAAACAAGCTGAAAACCAGCTCTACTGGAAATGGGAGAGGCTGTACCTGATCATCGTCGAGTGCAGAATTGGGGATATGCAGAGGATAGTCGCCCTTCTCTGCTCCAGGCGCAGCTTTAGGGAACTTGAACGCCAAGTTTCACCCTCAGACTCTACTAAAGGGACCTGGTTCGCCGATTGGTCCCAGGGGTCTTTGAGCTTAGCAAGAAGAATAGGGAGCTTCAGAGAAGATACAGGATGAGCAAAGGGAGACATAGGCAAGTTCTAAGGCTATTTATAGCCGCAGAAGGGCTTCCAGAGCCTTAGCCGAGCCAGCATCTTCAGCTCATGGCTGCAAATGGGGCTCCGAACGGGGAAGGGCAAATCTGGGAGGATCACCAAGCTATGGCGCGAAGGAGATCGTGGGGGACAAGATTCCATCCCCGTACTGCCACGAGGGCAGGACGTTGGGATTCTGTCAGGAGATTCCAGTGAGAACGCACCTGGGACGATGATGAACAGTGATGGCTGAGGCGCAGCCGTTTGATGGGTCTTCAGTTACAACCGGGTGGCCCTGATCTTTCGATCGGCAACGTTCGATCGGGACACAGATCATCCGTTGGATCAAACTGAATTGATCCAACGCTTGATGTGAGCTACTTAAGGCAGGACACGGGAGGCCATTGGATCGGGCTATCGATCGAGTGGCTAGGATCTGGCTTCGGTGCACGGTGGATCGCGCCGCTGAGGAGCCACGCCAAGATGCGTGCTGGCCACCTTATTGGCTAAAGGCTATGCGCCGCTGTCGGGACCCCGCAGCGGATCTGCCGCGGTCCCGACAGCAAATCCTAACAGTAATTTTAATTAAATAAATAAATTATTAATTAATTAAAATTAATTTAATTATTCTATTAATTCCTATATCCAATTTAGGACCAAATGAGCTCCAAAAATTTCCAAAAATTCACGCTTAGCTAATTAGTGTATGAGGAACTCAAAAATGAAATCAGATTTCAATTTGGAGATCAAAATAATTTAGGTATTTTTCAGGGCTTAAAAATAGCCAAAAATACCAAATTTTCTAGTTTAGCTTTGATTGATTTCAAACTTCTAGGTTTAGGTTTAAATGACCCATTGAATCTAATGGAATCAAAATCAAACCTTGGCTTAGCTTAATTAATCTAGTTTTAGCTAGGGTAACAACCTAGGGTTGTTACAGACTCCCCCACTTAAGAATGATGTCGTCCCCGACATCACCTAAGTGAAGAAATATCCTGCTGTGATAATATGAGTTTAGATACAATTGAAGGAAAAGAAACGAATAGTACCTGAGTTTGCAAAGAGTTAGGGATATTTATTGCGCATACCCACCTCTTTTTCCCAAGTAGATTCTTCCAACGATCGATTCTTCCACTGAATATTGACTATAGAAATTGAACGATTCCTCAGCTGTTTCTGATCACGAGCTAAAATTCTGATAGGTTCTTCGGCATAAGAAAGATCAGGTTGAATTTCTACTGCTGGGAGTTGAATGAGATGAGAAGGGTCTCGAAGACATCTTCTCAATGAGGATACATGAAACACGTTGTGAATAGTTGCAAAGCCATTAGGAAGGCTTAGTCGATAAGTTGATGACCCTACCTTGGCCAAGATTTTGAAAGGTCCTACATAGCGGGGACTGAGTTTCCTGGCTACACCAAATCTAAAAACACCCTTCATTGGGCTGACCATCAGATAAGCAGAATCTCTCACATTGAATTCTAAGAGACGGTGGTGAGAGTCATGATACTTACTCTGACGATCTTGAGCTGAATGAATTCTCTGCTGAATTAACTTGATCTTGCTACTGGTTTCTTCTACCAATTCTGAACCAAACAGTTGAACACTTCCTGTTTCAGACCAGGCTAGTGGGGTACTGCATTTTCTACCATACAAAGCTTCATAAGGAGCCATCTTAATACTGGCTTGAAAGCTGTTGTTGTAGGCAAATTCCACTAATAGGATGTGATCTTCCCAGGAACCAGCAAAATCAAGGATACAGAGTCTAAGCAAGTCTTCTAAAACTTGATTTACTCTCTCAGTTTGACCATCCGTCTGAGGATAAAAGCTGTACTCATAGCTAGAGTCGTACCTAGATCTTGATGCACAGCTTTCCAAAACTTGGAAGTAAATTGGCTATCTCTATCAGATACAATTGACTTTGGAATTCCATGCAATCTGACAATCTCCTTGATGTAGAGCTTTGCTAACTTCTCTACTGAATCAGTTTGACGAATAGGAAGGAAATGCGCTGATTTAGTTAATCGATCAATAATAACCCAGATTGCGTCGGCACCAGATTTGGCACGAGGCAATCCCATGACGAAGTCCATGGATATATCGAACCATTTCCATTCAGGAATATCGAGTGGATACAGAAGACCACCGGGTCTTTGGTGTTCGGCCTTTACTAGATTACAGGCATGGCATTTGGCCACAAAGTCAGCTACATCTTTCTTCAAGCCTGGCCACCAAAATGATTGCTTCAAATCTTGATACATCTTAGTACTGCCTGGGTTAATATGATACCCAGAATTATGGCCTTTGACTAAAACCTCTTGATGCATAAATTTAGGTATCCACAATTGATTGCCCTAATAAACTAAACCATTCTGCAACTACAAATCCTGACGACGACCACCTTCGATATCTGCTTTAAATTTCAGATACTCATCATCTTTGGTTTGCAAGATGGAGACGTCTCGGTGGAAAGTGGGTTCCACATTAATATTTGCTAATAGCGAACTCAGCATATTGCCATTAACTGGAGAAATCTTGAGCTTACGAAATTCAGGTTCTAAGAAACTGGAGGTAATTATAGAAGTTAGGGTAGCACGACGGCTAAGAGCATCGGCCACAACATTCGCTTTTCCGGGATGATACTGGATACTGAGATCATAATCACTGATAAGTTCCAACCATCTTCTTTGATGGCAATTCAACTCTCTCTGGGTGAAGATGTACTTCAAACTTTGATGATCAGTGAAAATTGAACATTGTACTCCATACAAATAGTGACGCCATATTTTCAAGGCAAATATTACGGCTGCAAGTTCAAGGTCATGAACTGGATAGTTTTTCTCGTGGGGTTTTAGTTGACGAGAGGCGTAAGCAATTACCTTACCCTCTTGCATCAAAACACAATCTAGACTGATTCCAGAAGTATTGATATACACCTGATAATTCAAACCTTCTTTTGGTTGAACAAGAACTGGAGCGGTAAATAGAGCATCCTTAAGGGTTTGAAACGCTTTCTCACATTCTGGGCTCCAAATGAATGGGACAGCCTTTTGGGTTAGTTTAGTCAATGGCGAAGCGATCTGAGAAAAGCCCTTAACGAACTTCCTGTAGTATCCTGCCAATCCCAGAAAACTTCTAATATCGGTGACAGACTTAGGTTGAACCCAATCCTGAATAGCTTTTACTTTGCTCTAGTCTACTCGAATTCCCTGAGCATCGACTACGTGCCCCAAAAATGCAATGGAGTTAAGCCAGAACTCGTACTTAGAGAACTTGGCATAAAGTTGATACTCACGCAAGGTTTCCAACACTAGCCTTAGATGTTCTTCATGGTCTTTCAGAGTTTTGGAGTAAATGAGGATATCGTCAATAAAGATGATCACAAACTTATCTAGATACAGTTTTAGCACGCGCTGCATTAAATCCATAAAGATTGACGGTGCATTGGTGAGTCCGAACGACATCACCAAAAACTCAAAGTGTCCATAACGAGTACAGAACGCAGTCTTCCCTACATCATCTTCTTTTACTCGCAACTGATGGTATCCAAACCTTAGATCGATTTTAGAAAATATCACGGCTCCGGATAATTGATCGAACAGATTGTCAATCCTGGGTAGTGGATATTTGTTCTTTATGGTGACCTTGTTTAGTTCGCGATAGTCTATACACATACGCATAGATCCATCCTTCTTCTTCACAAATAAAACTGGCGCTCCCCAAGGAGACATGCTTGGCCTAATAAAACCTTTATTCAGGTGCTCTTGCAATTGCTCATTGAGTTCTTGAAGCTCTTTAGGTGCCATTCTATAAGGTGCTTTGGATATTGGCTGCGTACCAGGAATCAATTCAATGGAGAATTCCACTTCTCTGGAAGGAGGTACACCAGACAAATCTTCTGGAAATACATCGGTGAATTCTTTGACTACCTTACAATCAGCAAGGGAGATATTTTCTTTTGTTTCACCCATCATGGTGACTAAGTAGGCTCTACAACCTTTGACAATCAACTGTTTTGCTTTAATGGCATTTATTAAAGATAACTGCATGCTAGTTTTTCCTACAAATGTTTCAGGCTTACCCTGAGAGTGGAGAGTGACTCTCTTTTTATTGCAGTTAATCACAGCATTATTGTCACTAAGCCAATTCATCCTGAGGATAATGTCAAAGTTTACTATCGGTAGAACAATTAGCTTAGCTTGAAATTCTTGATCGTTTATCAGGACTTTGATATTGCAAAATTTCTGGGCACTTAGTTGAATTCCTGATGGAAGTCCAACACTCAATCTTTGCGCTAGGTTGCATGTGTGGAGTTTAAGATTATTAGCAAATTATTCTGAGATGAATGAGTGACTGGCACCCATATCGAACAATACGTTACAAGGTTGGTTATTGAAATAAAGTGTGCCTAAATTACACAGTTTTGCATTAACAGCTTGAAAAGATTTAACATACAGAAAGGCAATATAACAAGAGGGGTTGAAGAGTGTGTACCTGAAACCACGTTGTTATCTTCCGCGGCTTCCATAGGAGTTAAAGCATACACTCGGGCAGGTTCAGCCGGACGATTGTTATTTTGCTGTCGTTGGAAATTCTGAGAATTGGGTGCTGGTGGCTGGGTGTGAGCCACTTCAAGAGCAGGGGCTGGCATTATGGCCAGATATGGTTCTCTCCGATTCAGCGGAGTTGCTCGAAACACCTGCTTCTTATGATATGGCTTCATTTGAACTCCGTCTATTGTTTTTGGTGGTCGCACTGATAAAATCGATGGCCTGTGCGCCCACAATTGAAACACCTCTGGCCAAAGTGATAACACTTGCCATATGGATGTAGCTTGGCGCAGTTCTGAATTTGTTCAGTTGTAGGTGCAGCTTCCAGCTGATATACTTTCGCGGGGTTAGACCCGTGCCTTTTGAAATTTCCTCGCTGGTTCAGATTGGTTTGCACCTTTCGCTTATGATCTTCTTCGGATTGGTGATGTTCAATCACCTTAGCCATTTCCACTAGTTTGAAGAAACTAGTTAGACAGAGTGGCACTATCTGATTCTTCAACGAACTTCTGAGTCCACAAAGGAAGCGATGACACTTCACTGACTCAGAGTGGGTGACTTCTGGTGCAAAATGGATTAATCTACGGAACTCTCTCTCGTATTCTGCCACTGAGCGACTTCCTTGCGTCAACCTCATGATCGTATCTGTAATCATGTTTTGTGCGGACGGGGGGATGAACTCAGTCTTGAAGGCTTCAACAAATGCATCCCAAGGAATGTCGTCTAATTCATAATCGACGAACTGGGTGTTCCTGACTCCTTCCCACCAATATTCCGCCTCGACGTGAAACAGATGAGTGGTGAGATGGACGACTTCAGGGTTTGGAATTTTCAGACCAACTAGATCCTTTTCTACAGCCTTCAGCCAATCGGTCGTATCCATTGGGGACAAATTCCTGCCAAAGGTTGGAGGCCTTAACCTCAGGAAATTATGGAGGAGATTATCTGTTGTATGGTGTGAAGATAAAGCAACTTGTGGAGCATGGACTGTTGGAGCAGCGACAGTTGCTGGAGTTACGCGTTCATTCAACAACTTCTACATGACCAGTGCCTGTTGAGCTTGATTTTCTAGGAGAGTTGCCACCATGGCTCGCAGATGAGCCACCTCGTCGCTAGAACTACTGGAGGCCACAGTGTTCTTGATTGGAGTAACAGTGGGTGGTGATCCAGAATCTATTCTAGTTTTAATTAAGAAAAGAGCAACTCAAAATTTACTCTAAGGAAGGAAATCAAAATTTCTCATTAATTATAAAATTTTGAAAATACAATGTCAAACTGTAAATCAAATGAAGTTTGCCTGAAATTAAAATAACAGTTAATCTTACTATTATTTAGATGTTATCAATGTACTTAGCCCTAAAGGCTACACAAAAATCCTCAAAGGTGACTTCTCGCCGTTTCCTATTATACTTCTTCTTGAGCTTTGCCATAGTCTCGTACCACCATACTCCGGCATAGTCCACCATCAGGTCAGTCACCATATCTACATAAAGTGACTCGGGACACTCTATGTGCTCCAAAAGGGACTCTACTCGGCTCAGCCATTCTTGCGCATACACTGGAAAGTTGAGCCCTCGATATACTGTTTGTCGTAGAAGCTTTTCCAGGACCAAAATTCCTCTTGATGAAACTCCTTCAATTTTCCAGTTACTTTTATGCCTCCATTTGAAGCTACTGTCCCAAGCACTCCTGAAGATACGCTGAAACTAGTCTATATCGGACTCCTTCGATCCCATCTGACTCTGGGAGCAGAATTTTACTATATTTGTGTTAGGCCCTAATTTAATAAATTTATTAGGTTGGGAGTATTCTCCTCTTCCATTGTGAATAGAGTTACTAGCACTACTATGTTATGGATATCACTTATATTGATGCGTGTATTTCAGAAGAACGATCCATTAGGTAGAAAGGAATCATAGATCCCATTCTGACACCTTATGATGTTCTCTGATACCAACTGTGGGGCCCCCGTACTAACAATAAGGAAGTATGGTGCTCCAACTGTGGAAAATCCCCAACTTAAGTAAAGTTAGGTGAACCCAACCTTCCTTAAGGCAAGGACTTGTCACCAAGTGCTATAACTTTCATCAATATAAATATCAAAGTAGCGTAAGCAATATAAAATAGAGTAACATCCACAAGCATACATAATAGGGAACTATAGTAACTCAGCACAATGCAGAAGTAAAGTACATCCAGAAAATTTAATTATTACAACTGAAATGAATAACTGAAAATAAAAGACTCTCATCCTCACTAAAATGAACAAGGCAAAACTAGCTAGACAACAACTGGAAGGTCCTCCTCCTGAACTGGCACCTCCTTAGCGACACTGCCCACGAACAAGTCTGAATCTGACATTTGTTGGTATCACAAATGCCAGGGCCCCAGCCAACAAAATAAAAAGGTTACAGTTAGATAATTGTCTAAGTACATTTTAGGCTATTTAAAGTGAACTGAATATTAAAGGATATCACATTTAAATTTAACTATACATGCAAGCAGTAAAGGGTGCAACAAGCCATGAAAGAAATGGAATACTATAAACTATCTATTTATAGCATGCAATATACAAACACTAAATAAGCAAGGTAAGGCTAAAAGCAAAATAACTGCGGCTACTGCATAAACATGATCCTAAAATGATTATGATCAAAGTAAAACATGCTGAGTATAAAAGAACACAAGTACTGAATTCAATAAAATTCTAGCATCCTAAACATGCCATTCATACATATACCTAAGCCATAAAAGTACACATACAATATGCAGATTAAGATGAAAAGAAAGGCCACTGAGACATGTGGCAAAAAGCAAAGCAATATATGATAAGTAAAGCCACTGAGACATGTGGCAAAGCGAGCAAATACCGAAAATTAAGGCCACTGAAGCATGTGGCAAAATAAACCAGACAACCAAAACAATACAATACAGGTAAAGTAGTTATATGCCTAAGTTCTAGTACTGTCATACCAGCCAATAGGCCCTCCAGGTCTCCAATATCAATCAATCAGTCAATCCCCAGCCTAGCCATCCAAATATGCTAGGTCTGAGTTCAGTCTATACAATACCACTACTGAAGAGGCAGACTAAACTAGGTCATATTCTACTAACTATGACAAAACAAATCTGAATGATATGTAAATTCAATACTAGCTTAGGATACATCATCCTAAGTTTTCCTATTATGCTCAAGGGCTAAAGCTCAAAATCCAAGGAATGCAAAGCAATCTAGTCAAAGTAAGCAAGAGACTCAATCTAGACTCATGCAATATCTGTTGTTGTCTAATTACCAAATCTAACTACTCTGAGAAGGTACAAGCTTAGGATCTCCAATATCCAGCTATCGAGTAGAATCTCAGATTTACGTCCTTAAAGTCAACAATTAGAACTTAACGAGTTCTAATCCAAAAATCATGTGATAACTATATGGTTTAAATAAGCAAATTAACGACCTAATTTTATGAATATTTTACTCTCTTACCCAAATCTTGATTACATAAATCAAGATTTAAGAATTTAGAACTTAAACCCTATGTTGAGTTCAAATTCCAAATCCAAGGTGAAATTCTAAATAGGATCTAGGTTCCTCATGTATTACCCAATTTTTTTAAAGGTAAAGAATCCTATAAGTTGAAAGATTCAGGAACTAAGATCGTAGTGAAAGGCTATTCTACTAATTATAAGATAAAATAATCAATTAAGAACTTGAGAATCTAAGATCTATATTCAATCTCCAAGATAATTTCATTATCTTATTGATTGAATCACCCTATACCCACATGGAAGGTTTCAAAAGATTAAACAATCAATCATTAAAGAATTTCAATTGGAAGTTGTTTGATTCAAATTGAAGCTCTAAGTCTAGGATCTAGGATCTAAAGATCTGAAGTTTGATCACTTTAGACTCTTAATTAAAGTTTTGACTTAAGAGTTTCAATTTATGATTTTATTTAGATTTAATTTCATACTTAACTAGAAGGAGCTTATTAAGGTTAAGAATTGACAATTTTAAGCACTAGATTAATATTAAACCCATTTTGACCTTCTTAGGCTACTTAAGATCTAAGGGTCTGAGTTTTGATCACTTTAGAACTTAAGATAAGACTCTACTTAGACATTTTTAGTTCCCTTTTTCTTTTAACACTTAACTCTAATATTATCTTAACTTGATCTTAATAATGAGGTAACTGACCATTTCAATTATTAGACTTAATTAAGTTAAGGTCCAATGATCTTTATAAGGAAATGTTTAGATTTAGGTATCTTAATTAAGGAATTAGTGAGACCTTATGGATTGGTGATTATTATTGTTTTAGGATTTCAGAGAAACATTTCCAATCTATGTTATAGTGGCTTACTAAAATTTTCAATCCCTAAAGAACACTAAATCACATTTTGGCCAAAATGACCAAAATGCCCCTCTTAAGGCTAAAATTGGGATTTTAGGGTTTTGTTGTCCAAATTTGTTCTAATCTATTTTAAAGCATTTCATATGACTAAATGAAGTGGGAAATACTTTTACTTTATGTTTTGATGACCTAAATGGTCTTAACTAGCACTAATCACTTAATCAAACCACTTAGGGTGATTAGTGAGATTACGGCACTTTAGGGCAATCCAACCTTATACTTAGGTTATACTAGATCTAATATGATATTAGGAACCATCCCCATCCAAATCAGAGGCTTAATTAGGGTTTAATTTACTAATCCTTGATTAGGGTGATTAGGGAGTGATTAAGAAAATTAATTATCTAAAATTAATTTCAAGGGTCTAGAATTGTTCCTTAGGGTACAAAGAGCAATCAGAGCCCTTAAACTCATAGATTGGACAATTAAATGATTTTATATGGTTTAATTAAAAACAGAGAAGGTTTGGCAAATAATTTTTAATCCAGCCATTGGATCTAAGATTTTATTTTATATTTAGATTACCTGAATTTTTCTGATTCAAATGGTATATTGGATCATACCATTTGGATCTGTATAACTAAAGTTATTTAATTAATTCATTCTGAATGTTTATTTAAATTAAAACTATAGGAATCTAATTACATTAAATCATAACTATTAAAAATACATTCCAAAAATTGTTTAATTAACCGCGGCCCAAATACCAAACTGCGCGGGTCGGGGCTCGGCCCGGCCCAAAATCGCGTCTTCGTCTTCCTCCCGATCGCGCCCGCAGCCCTAATTCTCGAGGCGGACTTCCAGCGCCAAATTCGCCGCACTCCGGTCATGCCGCGCCGCGAGTTCGACGGCTACACGTTCCCTGACCTCCGACGCGTCGATTGAACTAAGAAGCCTTCACTGGGACGCTCTGGTTCGCTGGATGCCTATTTGGCCTAAATCCTTCAGCTGGCGCACCTGTGAGGAGATAATTCTCCTCACTGAGCCCACGAGCCACTGATATCTCGATCCCTACACGTTCAGGGATCGAAGAGGGAGCGATAGGGCGCAACGAGGGATCCTGAGATGGTCTAGATCGTCGGGGTGCTACTCGGCATTTTCTGCCGTTCAGCGCTTCGACTGGATCGATCAAGTTCGGTTGAATTGATCGATCTGGTTGAACCTAACCCTCGATACCAGCTCACCAACATTGTCCAAACGTGCTTAGGGCCGAATGGACAATCAATTCAGCTGGAACGCCGATTTAGGCGAACTAGGAAATTCGCCTAGCGGTGCGCACAGACGATGAATTCATCGTCCGGGTCACTGCCAGGCCACCTCTTTCGACTCAATCGCTCACTAAGGAGCTAAGGTAGGGTCCTAGCACAGCACCTAAACTTAATTGAGTGCGAAACGAGCTGAAAACTAGCTCTACTGAAAATAGGAGAGGCTGTACCTGATCATCGTCTAGTGCACAATTGGGGATATGCAGAGGAGAGTCGCCCTTCTCTGCTCCAGGTGCAGCTTTAGGGAGCTTGAATGCCAAGTTTCACCCTCAGACTCTACTGAAGGGACCTGGTTCGTCGATTGGTCCCAGGGGTCTTTGAGCTTAGCAAGAAGAAGAGGGAGCTTCGGAGAAGATACAGGATGAGCAAAGGGAGACATAAGCAAGTTCTAAGGCTATTTATAGCCACAGAAGGGCTTCCAGAGCCTTAGCTGAGCCAGCAGCTTCGGCTCATAGCTGCGAATGGGCTCCGAACGGGGAAGGGCAAATCCGGGAGGATCACCAAGCTATGGCGCGAAGGAGATCGTGGGGGGCAAGATTCCATCCCCGTACTGCCACGAGGGAAGGACGTTGGGATTCTGTTGGGAGATTCCAGCGAGAACGCACCTGGGACGATGATGAACAGTGATGGGTGAGGCGCAGCCGTTCGATGGGTCTTCAGTTACAATCCGGGTGGCCCTGATCTTTCGATCGGCAACGGTCGATCGGGACACAGATCATCCGTTGGATCAAACTGAATTGATCCAACGCTTGATCTGAGCTACTTAAGGCGGGACACGGGAGGCCGTTGGATCGGGCTATCGATCGAGCGGCTAGGATCTGGCCTCGGTGCGGGGTGGATCGCGCCGCTGAGGAGCCACGCCAAGATGCGTGCTGGCCACCTTATTGGCTAAAGGCTATGCACCGCTGTCGGGACCCTGCGGCGGATCTGCCGCGGTCGCGACATCAAATCCTAACAGTAATTTTAATTAAATAAATAAAATTATTAATTAATTAAAATTAATTTAATTATTCTATTAATTCCTATATCCAATTTAGGACCAAATTAGCTCCAAAAATTCCCAAAAATTCACCCTTAGCTAATTAGGGTATGAGGAACTCAAAAATGAAATCAGATTTTAATTTAGAGATCAAAATAATTTTGGTATTTTTCAGGGCTTAAAAATAGCCAAAAATACCAAATTTTTCAATTTAGCTCCGATTGATTTCAAACTTCTAGGTTTAGGGTTTAAATGACCCATTGAATCCAATATAATCAAAATCAAACCTTGGTTTAGCTTAATTAATCTAGTTTTAGCTAGGGTAACAACCTAGGGTTGTTACAGATCCCTTTCTGTATAAATGTTGCAATGATCAACTCCTAAGGAGATGTGTTACTGACTCTGACACTAGGAATATTCTCTTCCACTGCCACACCTCTCCTTGTGGAGGATACCATGGAATTGAGAGAACAGCTGTAAAGGTGCTTCAATCCGGATTTGTTTGGCCCCATTTGTCCAAGGATGCCGCTGAATTTGTCAAAAGTTGTGACAAATGCCAAAGAACCGAGAATTTAACAAAAAGAGATGAGCTTCCTTTAAATGGGATATTTGAAGTTGAACTATTTGATATTTGGGGAATTGACTTCATGGGACCCTTTCCCTTATCCCAGGCCAATCTGTATATCCTTGTGGCAGTTGAATATGTTTCAAAATGGGTTGAAGCTGTGGCATGTGTCAATAATGATGCTAAAACTATGATCAAATTTCTCAAGGAACATGTTCTAGCTAGATTTGGGACACCCAGATTCTTTGATCAGTGATGGGGGAAAATACTTCTGTAATTGGCAGTTAGAGAATATATTAAAAAGCTATGGGGTGAGACACAAGGATGGTACTCCCTACCACCCTCAAACCAGCGAGCAACTTGAAGTCTCCAATAGAGAACTTAAACAAATTTTAGAAAAAACTGTGAACCAAAATCGAAAGGATTGGACTTCAAAACTTTAAGATGCCCTTTGGGCTTATAGAACTGCCTTCAAGACCCCTCTAGGAATGTCCCCGTATAAGCTCGTTTATGGAAAAGCATGCCACCTTCCTGTGGAACTTGAGCACCGTGCCTTTTGGGCAATAAAGAAATTAAATTTTGACCACCAAAAGGCAGGGGCGCAAAGGCTACTGCAACTAAATGAACTTGATGAATTTAGGTTAAACGCCTATGAGAATGCCAAGTTGTATAAAGAAAAAACAAAAAAATGGCATGATAAGCTAATTAAACCTAAGCACTTCTAATCAGGAATGAAGGTATTGCTTTTTAACTCTAGATTAAGACTTTTTCCTAGAAAATTAAAATCACGTTGGACAGGACCATTTACCATCACAAAGGTTTTTCCTTATGGAGCTGTCGAAGTTGCCTCCAATAATAGCACTTTTAAAGTGAATGGAAATCATCTGAAGTTATACTTGGAGGAATGAGTCTTTCAAGAGAAGGGCGGATGGACCCTTCAGGACCTTCCTGATAAAGGAATCATATAAGATCTTTCTTGTGTCAGACTGAGACATTAAAACAAGCGCTTATTGGGAGGCAACTCACAACTAATTAGGTTGTATTTGTTCTTTTCATTTTTCTTTTGTATCTTTTATTTTAGTATGTTCTTATTTGGAGATTTCAATTTATGAATTTTCATATTCCCGCATTTTAGAGTTATTCTTAATTGACATAATTTTTCTAAATTTTTCAAAAGAAATGAAAATCACAAAAGTGTAAAAATGAAATGTAAAGTAAAAGTATGCTTAACAAAAATGATTAAATGAATTATATGCAATATAATATTGTAATTGAGGAATGAATAGTAGAAAATCTAAATCTCCAAAAATTTAAATAGATGCTTGAGCTAAGTGTGGGGGAAGGCATAGGACTTAATCTAAAATTTTTGGCATGGATTCTAAATGGAGTGTGCTAGGCTCCCGTAGGACTTCATGATCACAAAGATGTTAGGGATGAAAAAAAATGTCTCTCCCTAAGGATGAAAAAAAAAAAAAAACAAAATATTTATGGAAAAAGGGATGATAAAAAATATCTCTCCCAAATGAATAAAATGAGAAAGGATGAAGAAAAATATATCTCCTTTAAACTTTTCATCTTTGTGATTCATAAGAAGGAGCACATATGACACAACTCTAAGAATCTCTAACCAATTCTTTAGTCTAAATAAGTCCATAATGAATTGTACCCATAACCTAATTTCAAGCATTGAAAATTTAAACATTTGGAGATTCATTGATTAAACCACCTTAGTGCCACAATTGAAAACATTAATATTGCTACATGGTTCATTTCATTTTTTTGCCATGCACTTATTTTGACTTATACTTACTTTATGAACATTACTGTGACTTTCATCCCTCCATAACAGAAAAAATTTATCATTATGAGCTTACTCGAGGATGAGCAAGAATTTAAGTGTGGGAGTGTGATGAATCCATAGATTATATCTAAATAAAAGGGAAAATTCATCTATTTAAGATCTTTGTGCTGCTCATAAAATCAAATTTTTCTATCTTTTTCAAGGAAATGGAATCCAAAAGAGTTATAGGGCATTTCTGCAGAGTTTTTAAAATTTATTAAAGAAAACCGCTGCTGCGCGCGACCGCGCGCCGCAGCGGAAATATCTAAACTATATGAAAATTGAACAATGCTTTTCGCAAAATGATACTCAACAGCGGGCGGTCGCGCGCTGCAGCAGTCTACAGCAGAAATATTCATAACTTTATAAAACGGGGGCTCAACTAATTGAACAATGATTTTTACAAAATGACCCGCTACGCTCGCGGTCGTGCGCTGCAGTGGTCTGCAGCGAAAATATTCATAATTTTTTAAAACTGGGCTCAACTAATTGAACAGTAATTTTCGCAAAATGACCCGCTACAGTGCGCGGTCGCACGCTGCAGCGAAAGTATTCATAAGTTTATAAAACGGGGGCTCAACTAATTGAACAGTGTTTTTCACAAAATGACCTGCTACAGCGCGTGGTTGTGCGCTGCAGCGGTCTGCAGCGGAAATATTCATAACTTTATAAAACGAAGGCTCAACTAGTTGAACAGTGATTTTCGCGGAATGACCTGCTACAGCGCACGGTCGCGCGCTGCAGCGGGACATCTTCAAAAGCTCAAATGTGGTAGCGCGCGGCAGCGTGGGACTTGGCGAATGTGCGAAAGATCATTGCACGCCGTAGCGCGCCACGTCGCGCTACAGCGGCCCACCGCAAATTTCTCCCAGACAAGCATTAAATGCGGTTGGGGATATGACCTCTATCCTGCATTTTGTCCCCACCCAGCATTCCCTGATGCAGCCCATTTTATTTGAAAAAGAAAGCTTTGAAGTGAAATTTTGGGTAAACAATTGAGGATTATTGTCACCTCACCATAAATGGAGGTTATTGTCATGATAAATTCAGATTTTTATATGGAATAGCTGGTTTGAAATGAAGAGGAGGATGGAAGCCCCCCCTTCCTATAAATACCCCTCCTCTTGATTAGAGGAGGGTTCACAATTTTAGCCAAATTTTACTAAGTAAGGAGGAGAGCCAAGTGAAAAGAGGAACTCCTCAAGGGTGGCAAGGCAAGCTCTTGCTTTGGAAGAGGAAGAAGAAGGCAGCATTAGAGACCTAAGTAGGGAACATTGAGAAGGAGAAGAAGAATTCCGGAGAACTTCTACGGAGTATTCCTAATATCTTCTAAACTCACTCTTGTTTTTTTTTTCTTTTTAGTTGACCATAAAAGGGTCTTTATCTATGTATGTGTTTTTCTTCTTTTCTTGTGTAATGAGTAGCTAAACTCCCTTGGGAAGGGTTGGGGGTGAAATCCCATTTGCATGATGTAATATTAATGTATGAATGTTTTCCCTCAAACATAATTTGTTGGTAATTTTAATGCCTTACTAAGAAATTTTTGTCTAATTAGCCTTGAATGTGATTATGAGAAAAGAACTAAAAAAATACAAACTCTAAGAACTAATTGTCTTGTGCTCCTTAGCTCACCTTAGGTTGGATGCTAGATTAAGAGTGCATGAAGGCTTGAAACTATGTGAGAAAGTTCATAAGCTCAATGCACCTCAATCTAAGCTCAATGCACCTCAATCTAAGCTCAACCAAAGAGTTGATGCAAGTGATGCTAAGACCTACTAAATGAGCTCATTAGCTCAACATAATTGAGGTAGAAGAAGGAAGTGTCGAGTTCTCATAAACTAAGTGACATAGTCGTTAAGCCCAACATGTGAATCCATCATCTCAACTATGTATGATGCGAGTGATGCTTATAGTGGAAATCAATGCTTGTAAGATCCTAAGGTTTAAAAATCAAGTTCTCCTTGATCAAGAGAATAAAATTAAAATTTAAATCCGAAGAATCTTACAAGAATCTTTGTGCCAAAATAGAACCGAATGTGAGTTCATTTTGTATACGAGATTTGAACTTGTAATGCCTTGAGCTAGACTCAAGGACAACAATGTGCACTTGATTTTAATTAAATTAAATGATAAAGCTTGAGGAACCAATCTACATGAATATTACGTCATGGCATGTGGGATGGCCCCAACTATCCTCTTTCTTAAATTTTGCTATTTTTACTTAGTGAATATTTGTGCTAATTTTAGACACTCATCTAATACATACTATAGCTTAAACATTAGCGAGAATAGATACACCTTAGTACCAAATCAACCAATTCTCTGAGGATCGATAAATTCCCGGAAAGTCACACTTTCCACTTATTACTTCAGACCACGTACACTTGCGTGCAAGCGCAGACATGTATTTACAGTCTGTCAGTTTTTATTATTATACTTTTATTGGAGAATATTTATACAAGTATCATTAAAAATACTAGATGAAAATAAAAGTTTCATTATTAGCTAGAAAATAAAATAGAAAATAACTAAAAGTAAATTATTTTAGCTAGGTCATATATATATTCTTTTATTTCCTTTTTGATTTATATAGATTTATTATGGGATTCCAATTGCATGAATAATGGCTTATACACTTTTAAACTAATTTTCTCTCAATCTTGCTCTGATACTAATTGTGGCACCTACCACTAGGTTAGCATAGCTAATCCAGCATTAGATGCTCACTCCTCAGTATTATAGTTGGGTTTAGTATAATAGTGTATTTAGAGGCATATAAAATACATATTTCCATATTCATTGCAATATTCAGAAATATTAGAATAATAAAGACATTATATTCATTACAAAGATAATAATTATTTTATAATATTTATTATACACCAAGCAAAAATTTAAAACTTTAAGAAAATCAATATATATTAGATACAAAGGTCTATGTAAGATTTATATGATAGCAAAATTTACATATAATATTAAGTGGCATGATTCTGCTTGAGAAGCATAACAAATAAAATGCGATATTTAAGTATGATATACTTGGAAATTTGTCATGATTATGAATGCATAATACATATTTAAGATATGTGCTCATTCTAAAATAAAATATAACAAGATATAATATTTATTATGTTGGACAAAGTTACAGATTAATCGAAGAGTTAGATATACCTATCTAATTATCTGAGATGTGGATTCCTGACTAACTACACATTCCCCCTCAAAGGCTATGTGCAGCCTCCTTATTTCTCCAGGTCTTAGCCTATCCTGCTCTAATGTAATGTCTATATAGACCAGAGATCAATTTAAATGAACCCATGATACTGATTACTGATCAATTATTTCAAATTATGAGCACAAAATCTTATATAAATATATCAAAGTGAGTCAAAACTTAATAACAATGCAAAAGCTAAAAATAAAATAATTAAATGAAAATAATAATATTTTTCATTTTATTTTAGTAAAAATATTAATATTAATATTATGTTGACTATTTATCTTTTATATATTAAAAGAAATAATTTTTTTATTATTATAAGTAATAATATATATATATATATTTATATTAAATAAAAAAAAAATTACTGAATTGAAAGTTGAAGAAATTTATATATATATACACACACACACACACACATATGTATATAAGAAAATAACTAAAATAAAAGTTGCAAAAATTAGGAAATATATACATATATAGAAAAAAAAAATGAATGAATTGAAAGTTGCATAAATTAGATATATATATATATATATATATATATATATAGAAAAAGAAATACCTAAAACAAAAGTTGAAGAAATTAGGAATTATATACATATATAAAAAAAAAGAAAGACAGAAATGAAAGTTATAAAAATTAGGAAATATATACATATATAGAAAAAAAAGAAAATGATAGAAATAAAAGTTATAGAAATTAATATATATATATATATATATATATATATATATATATATATATATATATATATATAGAAAAATAAAAAATGGTAGTAATGAAAGTAACTGAAATTAGAAAATATATACACATATAAAAAAAATAAAATAACAGAAATGAAAGTTGCAGAAATTAAAAAATATATACATATATAGAAAAAAAGAAAATGACAGAAATAAAAATTGTAGACATTATTAAATATATGCATATATAGAAAAAAAATGACAGAAATGAAAGTTCCAGAAATTAGTATATATATATATATATATATATATATATATATATAGGAAAAAAGTAAATGATAAAAATAAAAGTTGCAAAAATTAGGAAAATATATACATATATAAAAAATAAAAAATGATAGAAATAAATATTACAGAAATTAAAAATATTTATTCATATATAGAAAAAAAGAAAAATTAATAAAAATGAAAATATAATAATAATAACATTAATAATAATAATAATAATAATATTATTATTATTATTATTATTATTAAAAGAATAAGAAGAAACAAAAAAAATATGAAAATTTTCATCTCTTTCTCATTTTTTACTCTATCTTAGTGTTGATGCCACCTTATTGGAGATTGGTGGGGGGATCGGTGGTGGTCGAGGAAGAGAGAAGGAGGAGTGGAGGGGGATAGGAGAGGGAGAGGAATGGTGGAGGATGAATGGATGAGATAATATATTTATAAACTTTTTTCTTATTAATTAATTAAATTTTTTTTTCTATTATCTTTTCTCTCATCCATTATTTGGATGAGAATAAATTTGTCTTTTTTTTCATAATTATTTTGAGTGTTCAATATAGCTTTCTCTTCCTCCTTATCTCTTCTTTCTCTCTCTTCTAGTTTTTTTCCAAAAAATAATGAAACTTGACACGGATGTGTATCTTGATGAGACAAACACACATGCAAAATTTTCTTAATTTGGAGCAATATTTTATTTTTATTAATTTTTGAAGATAAAAACTTCAAAAATTAATTATAGTCAATCTGAAATTGTAAATTTGACCAAACTTTTTTTGTAGCATTTTTGTAATATTCTTAATCAAATAACACCAACATTGCTGAATTTGAACTTGCATTTAATTTTTCTAAGTTTTTGAATTTAAATAATTCAAAAATTAATTCAGGAGTATCCGTTATCCAGATTGCTCCCAAACTTGGGCATTATAATCACAAAAATGTACTCTATCCAACGATATCTTTAGTTTCCCTAATTTTGAAGTCACTCAGGATCCTAAATTTTGAGTTAGGTTTAGTCTAATTATCTTAGTAATGACTTGGGTCGTTACATATAAACACTCACATTCCCCTCTTATATATGTGAGGTCTCCTTATAACCCCATAGGTTGCCCTGGCTTGACCTCTATGAAACCCCTAAGTTTTAATTGTGAATATTTTATTTATGCACAATATCTTTATAAATGTTTAAGGTTGTATTCTCAAAGCAAAGCAACATTTCAAGGAATTCAAGTAATTATAAATTATGTGATATCTACAGTTGTCTAATATTTAGAATATCTAACATAATGATTGGAGCTGATTAAGATCCCAATTGGCTTAGAGATTTTGATCTCTAAGTCAACTGAAAGTAATACCATAAGTAATCTAAGTTTGTAAAGTAGTACATTAATTTAGATTCATATAAGTGACAAGATAATTTATATGTATAATGATGAAATATGAAGCAAATCTTACACAAATCCTAAGCCACATAATCATTATATATTAATAGAATTAAGGCTTGGGGTGCTAATATGAAGGGATTTAAGTTGTAGGTTCTCTACATTTATATTAGTCAATCAGTTAAGTTAATACTCACATCTAAACATTCTAATTGATTTACAACTTAATGACTCTATGCCTAATAAGGTTCAATTAGCTAATTACTTAGATATCTTTAGTATTAGATATGTTACTAGTAGTGTAATGCTAGTCTACTCTTAGACTTACGATCTTAATAGAGCTTTTAGTCTGATAAGGCAATATTAAAGGGAATAATATTACTTAAGTTATTAAAGTCGAATTTCACCTCACATTTAGGTTACTTATTCTAGCATTATGGTTATTCTCATAATCCTAAGGTTCCAACCTTAGCATTACAATTACTAAGATCCTAAGGTTAATTTTAATACAAAGCACTTAAAGGATTCTATGCATTTCTAACACACAAAGAATTAAGTAATCTTACTTCATATGACTAAATCATGATAATGGAGTCTAAGTTTAGTGGTAAGGATATTAATTTCTAATTCTCATATTGATGGTTTCACTTTAAGGGATTCTATTCTCTTAGATCTGACTTAAATGCTAGTTCACTTATGGTTCTATCCTCCTTATCATTTAAGGTTTCTTCTAATCTTAGCTTATAATTATAGTCTTTCTAGATCATTTTAGGCATCTTACTTAGGATGAGATGAGTAACTGCAGCATACTAAGAAGGTTCCGCTCAACTACTTAGATTAAGCTCCAAGTTATATATTTAGCATGCTAAGACTATTCATATAATCCTAAGCAAATTTCATTTAACCACTTAGTCTATTCTCTAAAATTAAATATAAGGCACTAGTCTTCCTAAATATCATCATTTTAGTTATATAACAAATCCCCTCTTAGATATAAAGGCTATGTTAAGAATTACATAATGTTATTCTAAGTATTTTACATGATTAAAGTGTGATATTTTTTCACTATCTTACCCTTTAGGAGTTACTCAAAATAATCTAAATGACTCTTAATGGAAAGATATAGGTCTAAGTTAAGCTAAGTGTTTAGCTTACAATTAATTTCTTTATTAATATCAACTACTGTGGGGCCCCCCATACTAACAATAAGGAAGTACGGTGCTCCAACTGTGGCAAATCCCCAACTTAAGTAAAGTTAGGCGAACCCAACTTGCCTTAAGGCAAGGACTTGTCACCAAGTGCTATAACATCCATCAATATAGATATCAAAGTGGCGGAAGCAATATAAAAATAGGGTAACATCCACAAGCATACATAGTAGGAAAAGAAAATGCAATATAGTAACTCATCACAATGCAGCAAGTAAAGTACATCCCAAAAGTTTAATTATTACAAACTGAAATGAATAACTGAAAATGAAAGACTCTCATCCTCACTGAAATAATAAGACAAAGCTAGCTAGACAGCAGCTGGAAGGTCCTCCTCCTGAACTGGCTCCTCTTCAGCGACACTGCCCACGAACACGTCTGAATCTGACATTTGTCGGTATCACAAATGCCAGGGCCCCAGCCAATAAAATAAAAAGGTTACAGTTAGACAATTGTCTAAGTACATTTTAGGCTATTTGAAGTGAACTGAATATTAAAAGATATCACATTTAAATTTAACTATACATACAGCAGTAAAGGGGTGCAATAAGCTATGAAAGAACTGGGATACTATAAACTATCTATTTATAGCATGCAACATGTATGTAAAGTAACATACAGACTCAAAATAAGAAAGGTAAGGCTAAGAGCAAAAATAACTGCAACTACTGAATAAACATGATCCTAATATGATTATGATCGAAGTAAAACATGCTAAGTATAAATGAACATGAGTACTGAATATAATAAAATTCTAGCATCATAAACATGCCATTTATATATATATCTAAGTCATGAAATATACATACAACATGCAGATTAATATGAAAAGAAAGGCCACTGAGATATGTGGCAAAAGCAAAGCAATATATGATAAGTGAAGCCACTGAGACATGTGGCAAAGCGAGCAAATACTGAAAAACAAATAAGGCCACTGAAGCATGTGGCAAAATAAACCAGGAAGTCAAAACAATAGAATACTAGTAAAGTAGTAATATGCCTAAGTTCTAGTACTGCCATACCAGCCAATAGTCCATACAGGGCCTCCAATATCAATCAATCAATCAATCCCCAGCCTAGCCATCCAAATATGCTAGGTCTGAGTCCAGTCTATATAATACTACTACTGAAGAGGCAGACTAAACTAGGTCATATTCTACTAACTGTGACAAAACAAAACTGAATGATATGTAAATTCAATACTAGCTTAGGATACATCATCCTAAGTTTTCCTATTATGCTCAAGGGCTAAAGCTCAAAATCCAAGGTAGGCAAAGCAATCTAGTCAAAGTAAGCAAGAGACTCAATCTAGACTTATGTGATATCTATTGTTATCTAAATTCCAAATCGAACTATTCTGAGAAGGTACAAGCTTAGGATCTATAATATCCAGCTATCGAGTAGAATCTCAGATTTTACGTCCTTAAAGTCAAATATTAGAACTTAACAAGTTCTAAGCAAAAATCATGTGACGACTATATAGTTTAAGTAAGCAAATCAATGACCTAATTTTTTTGAATATTTTATTCTCTTACCCAAATCTTGATCAAATAAATCAAGATTTAGGGATTTAGAACTTAAACCCTATGTTGAGTTCAAATTCCAAATCCAAGGTGATACTAAAATAGGATCTAGGTTTCTCACTTAATCCCAAGGGTAAAGGTTCCTATAAGTTGAAAGATTCAGGAACTAAGATCTTAGTGAAAGGCTAATCTATTAATTATATGATAAAATAATCAATTAAGAACTTTAAAAATCTAAGAACTATATTCAATCTTTAAGATAATTTCATTATCTTAAGAGATTGAATCATCCTATACCCACATGGAAGGTTTCAAAGGATTAAATAATTAATCATTTAGGAATATCAAATGGAGATGGTTTGATTCAACATTTGAAGAGCTAAGATTTAAGATTTAAGATCTAAAGATCTAAGTTTGATCACTTTAGACATTAATTGGATTTTAACCTAGGAGATTCCAATTGCATTTTCTTTAGCAATTAGGTTCAACATCTAGCTATATTGGGCTTATTACTATAAGGATTAATAGTTCTAAACATTAGGTTAACCATTAACTCATAATAATCTCTTTAGATTACTTAAGATCTAAGAGTCTAAGTTTGATGTCTTTTAGATCTTAAGCTGGATTCTTAACTTAAACTTTTCCAATTCCTTATCTTTTGATACTAAGCTCTTAAGTTATCTTATCTGAGTTTATTAATGATACAATTGACAATTCTTATTATTATATTTCAATTTTCAGGTCAAATGATCCTTAAATGGAATGCTTAAGAGTTAAGTATCTTATTTAAGGATTAAATGAAGATTTGATGATTTAAAGATCATATGAATAATATTATTGTTCTAAGATTTCAGGGAACATTTCCAATTTAATTTAAAGTATATTACTGAAATTTTCAATCCTTGAGGGACATTAATCCACATTTTGGTCAAAATGACCAAAATGCCCCTCTTAAGGCTAAAATTGGGATTTTAGGGTTTACTTACTCAAATTGGTTCTAATCTATTTTAATATGTTTCACATGACTTAATAAAGTGGGAAACACCCAAAATTTAGGTTTTGAAGACCTAATTGATCTTAATTAGCACTAATCACTTAATTAAGCCTCTTAGGGTGATTAGTGAAATTAAGGCAATTTAGGGCAATCCAACTCTACACTTAGATTCTAATTGACTTAATATAAGGTTAGGAATAACCCTCACTCAATTCAGAGGCTTAATTAGGGTTAAGTTCACTAATCCTTAATTAAGGTGATTAAGGAGTGATTAAGAAAATTAATTACCTAAAATGGATTTTAAGGGTCTGGAATTGTTCCTTGGGTCATAAGGAGCAATCAGAGCCCTTATACTCACAATTTGGATAATTAGGTGATTTTATATGATTTATTTAAGAACAGAAAAGTTTCAGTTAATATTTTTTAAATCCAACCATTGAATTTGGAATTTTATTTTAGATTCAGATTCCTTGAATTTTTCTGATTCAAATGGTATATTAGATCATACCATTTGGATGTGTGGATCTAAAGTTATTCAATTAATTTATTCTGAATATTTATTTAAATTAAAACTGTAGGTTTCAATTAATTTAAATCATAACTATTAAAAATACACTCCAATAAATATTAATTAACCGTGGCCCAAAATCAGAACCGCGCGGGTCAGCGGCCGGCCCGACCCGGACCCGCGACTTCGTCTTCAACCTCTCGACGGGCCCCGAGCCCGTCGAATTTCAAAGCTAAAATTCTCGGCGCTCCGGCGACGGCAGCGGCTCAAATCAATCCCTACACGTTCCCTGAGGGAAGACGCATCGATTGGACCAAGAACCCCCATCTGGATTCCTCTGGATCGATGGGGTCTAGGTCGCCCGAGACGTTCTTCAGAAATCCGTCTCAGGCCACCTGTGAGGGAGAAATTCTCCTCACAGAGAGCACGATTCGACCGGGGCTCGATCCTTACACGTTCAGGGAGTCAAGACGCATCGAACCCCTAACCTATCTTAACCTGGGGTGCAGCCAATCGCTGGGTCCTTGGTCGGACAGCCATTGGTTCGCCCACTAACTCAATCGATCGATACGATCGATTCGAGCTAGCTTAGCCCCAAGCGACAATCACGGGAGTTTCCTAAGTGGCTAAGGCTACTTAGACGACATTTAGAGCTCAATCCAGATGACAGAAATGAAAGGGAGCTTCATAAATTTTAATGGCGGAAAGCTGTACCTTGAACCGGGGATAGAGGCCTTGCCAAGGGAAATTGGAGGGTGCTGAAGCTTCCTGAAGACTAGACGAAGCTTCCCAGGGAGTCTGAACACCAGACGGACCCTCTATCAGCGGTTCGAAGCTCTACAACAGCCAGGAAATCGCCGAGGGAAAGAGATCTCCAGCAGGCCTTCTACCCGGGTATTGGGGATTTACAGTGAGCAAAGGGACTCACTGTGAAGTCCTAGGGGTACTTATAGGCTCTAGGGAGGGTCAGACAAGGAGGCTGGGGCTCGGGCTTGGAATTTGGCTCGGCCCGAGGCCCTTCACTGGTTTCCCAAAATTGGGGTGGTCCAGACCTCCTGGCTCAGCCGGCTCGGCTCGGCCACTTACGGGAAGGTGCCAACGGTCGAGCTGACCTGGCACGGGGAGTGGCAGACAGGAATTACGTGGTGAATTTCCGCAAATTTTTCATGTCGGGGCGGATCCTTTGGGGATGAAGATGAACAGTTGCGGGAGGGTTGGGAGCCGTCTGATGGATCGTCAGTTGACGCGGAACAGTCCTGATCTCCCGACATCTAACGGTCCCGACATTTTTTTAGGGCTAAAAAATAGCTAAAAATACCAAAATTTTCAATTTAGCTCTGATTAATTTCAAACTTCTAGGTTTAGGTTTAAATGACCCATTGAATTCAATGGAATCAAAATCAAATCTTGATTTAGCTTAATTAATCTAGTTTTAAGCTAGGGTAACAATCTAGGGTTGTTACAACTACTAACCTTACATCAAGGCTAAAGTTCTATAATAGGAAGATGGAATGTAAACTCATTATCTTGCGGCTTACTAAACAAGCTAGATCTAAGTGGTTCAAGCTCATAGGTTCACTAAACTAGCTAAGTACTCACTTGATAGATACTACAAGTAATGTTAGAGGAAATGTTATAATCTAGAAGTCCTAGTCTTACTTATGTTAATGTGTGCTAAAACTTGATAAGGAATATGGAGAGGTTAAGGAAGGTTTGTAGTTAAAAGGCAAAGGTTTACTAATTACTAAAAATTAGTCATAATAGGAGTACCTATCATAAATAGAGGCAAACAAATAGCTAAGTGCACCTTATATATATTTTTGCTATCCTAAGGCATTAAGGCCTATACATACAAGTATTCAAAGTTAAGGAAATCACATTCCATGAAGATTTGAAGAACCAAATGCCCAATTTATCTGATTGTTGTCCAATCACAATAAAAATAACATATATGCAATCCTCACATTACAAGAAGAAGAATGACACTAAGTAGATCAAATTTGGACAATGTTGGAAAATTAGAGTTTTCGAGATTCCCAATTGCAATTAAAAGATGATTTGGAAAATTATGCATTTAATCATAAATCTGATTTTATATTATTGTCCTACATATTTTTATGATTGAAATAGACTATTGGATCGCCAAGTTCGGGCGAGAATTGGCTAAGTTACGCCACAAGAAAGGTTTGGTTACATCAAAATCATTACACCACTATAAGCATGACCATTTAATTTCTTGTATTTTGTTGAAAACTTATAGTATGAAAGTTTGAGAATATGATTATTGTTGGTGTAATGATATATATATATATATATATATATATATATATATATATAGTTATATAGTGGCCTACTTATACTCAAATAATACAAATATATATATAATAACATGTTATTACTTAATTTCATTTAAAAATAGGATGCATTTTGATTTTATTGTAATATATTTTACAAAGAATTTTTTGTTCTTCACTTTTACACAATTTTATTTAAATAATAACTGGAAAAAATATGTAAACAATTTTGTCAAACAATAAAAGTAGGAATCAACAAAAGCTTAGATGAAAATATTTGAAACATATTCTTAATATATGCATATTTTTATTTAATTATTTTGCATTATTGATCAAAATAATCTTAGGTATCTCTTGATCAGATCCTCTCAAGCCATGCTTCATGATTATGTTAATTGCATATGCATGATTGTTTAGGTGTAAGATAGACCTAAAATCTTTAATTTTTAATCAGAATTGTTCTACGTAAGATTTAATATCTTGAAGTTATATAACTTGAGCCTAATACTATGTTTTCATTAATATTTGACTATTGAATGGAAACCGTTGGTTCCAAACCTTAATAGAAAAATAATGACAAAATGGTATTTTAAAAATACCATCAATTTCAATCAAAAAAATTATTAATAAATTTTGTTCAACATTAATTTCTAATTGGAATTATGAAGGAAGGTTCAGTTTGTTAAATTTTATAACCTAAGGAATATATATGAGTAGGAACCTCAGCCTCCTACCGAAAGGGAGGAGGTAGGAGCCGCTCGGCCTCCTCTCGAGTGGGGACGGAAGAACCGAGCGCCTCTCAGCCTCCTGCCAAGAGGGAGGGAGAGAATCGAGCATGGGGAGGGGAGTTCGGCTGCAAAGAGGGAGAGGGAAAAGAAGTTGTCGGTTGAGGGTGAAAAGAGAATAATTAGGTTAGGGATATTTAGTGTTGAGATGAGGGGTTAAATATAAACTCAATCAAGTTGCTGAGAGCCACTCGGTGTGGCTAAAAATCAATGGAAATTTCCAAGCTTTGATTGAATAGTCAATCAAACTTCAAAAATTTCGAACTTGATCTCAAAACGAGCGTATCGATAAGATGAACCCACGCGTCCAAAAATTATTCAGTTTGGATGAATATTTTAATTTATATTAATTTTCTTAAGCAAAAAACTTTGAAATTCACTACAATAAATTGAGAGCTCGAAAATTAACGAAACTTAAAACATAACGTTCTCAATGATGCTTAACCTAAATATACAAAAATTTCTAAATTTTGACTTATATTTTTCTTAATATTAATCTCTGAAGTTTAAACTTCACGCATATATTTAAGAAAAATCGGGATCCCAAACATGCTCAAACTTTTGCAGTAGAATCCCCTCAAATACACTTGATATGAGGATATTTTAATTAATTTTTTATTTAATATAAATTCAGACCCTAATTTCTACTTAATTTTCAGAGCACTCGTAATAAAATAAAATATTTGAAAAATTTGATGACTTCTAAAAATTCTAAGAATATTGCCCTTAACTAATTTGGAAGTGACGAGTTCAATGACAAACTTTATTTTTTATTCTGAGGTCAAATTAAATTAAGTATTTTCTAGGATATTTGAATTGCCTCGAAATCGCACCAAATTTCAGGTGCAAGCTCCTAATATCATTAGAAGTCTATTGGCAATGGTTTTAACTTAATTTAAGTACGTAAAGACAAGTAACAATAATCAGGTTGTTACATACTTTCCCCTTTAAAAGAGGTGTCACCCTGATTCCCTAATAATTAAAATAACTATAAATATCAAATCAGAGATACTATTCTCCAATCTAAGAATCAAGTCGATTAACTACCTGATTGAAACTCTATGGGTCGATGGCGAGCGACATGATAATTTCTTTTTCTATCATGCGCTGCCAAACAAACTATGCTTGATCAAATGGGCTTTCTTATTAATCACTTCGACCAACACAGAAATTTATAAAGTTGAGTGTCATCCGTGCTGGTTTAGGCTACAGGAGTATTACATCTCCTTCTAAGAAGAGTTGCATAACGAGCCTTACTGATGTTGAATCGATAAATTTGATTGTAGGCAAACTCAACTAAGATAAGGTGATCTTCCCAAGATCCATCGATATCTAAAATATAGAGGCGCAAGAGAAATTCCATAATTTTGATTCACCCATTCAGTTTGACCATCGGCCTGAGGACATACCATAATACTCATAGCTAATATGTTCCCCAGGTCTTGCTAAACAATTGACCAAAATCCAAATGTAAATCTGTCATCTCTATCTGGATTAATACAATTTGGTGTCTCGAGCAGATAGACGATCATCTAGGAATGGAGCTTGGCTAGCCTTTCAACAGAGTTAAATTGACGAATTGGAAAGAAAGAGATGAGTTGGTGATTTTATTAACAACCACCCAAATTGCAACGGCTCTTTACTCTTTGGTAAACCTAAAATAACTATGGAAACATCAAACAATTTTCATTCAGGGATATCTAACTGATTAAGAAGTTTGCTAGGCTTATGGTGTTCAGTCTTTACCAACAAATAGGATATGCATTTAGAGATAAAGATAATAATGTTTCTATTAGTGCCTAGCCACCAAAAGGACTTCCTCAAAAACTAATACAAATTACTGCCATCCAATAATATTAAAAGAATATACACAAATGTATTTTCTGTAGACTCGCCTGCAGCTGAATTTCCTTATTCTATACTTGTCATTCATTTTTCTATTAGAAACTATCATTCTGAACTGTGATCGGAATACATAGATTTAGGATCTACAAGATCCTACTATCCAGTATAAACTTAGCTGAGCAGTCTTATATAAGTAAGAGCATTTAAACATATCAAGTTCTCACTTCAATCAATCAGTATCGCTTAATGAATTTAAATGGTTTAAATCAATCATCTTATTTACAATAAAACCCAACCTTGATATAATCTATTAAGATTAGGAGTCAAGAGATTAAATCCCAAATTTGGTGTTCAAGTCTCTTAACTTATTATTCTAAACACATAAAGGTTAGGATTTCTAATCACTTAAATATTAAAGTCCTAACTATTAACATAGGTAGGAACTTAACAAACTAATTATCTTAATGCTAATAAAGTCTACTTAGTCACTATGGCATCCTCTTACCACTCTACCTAAGCAAAGAATAAGATAACTATCTTACTTCCAATAAGGTCTAATTTGATGCTATGGCGATCCTCTTATGATTCTATCTAAGTAGAAAATGAACAAGGTTTCTATCTAAGTGCTGACTAAGGAACTAGCTTAATTCCTATTGCTCCAAAAGATAAGATTACAAAAAGTAAAGATAGGAGTGAATGGAAGCTTTAGGAGAATAAACTACAAAGATACTTAATGCAGTCATATTGTCTTCTTTGGTAACAATGGGGTTTCAAGCATACACCTTACGCAGTGCAGCAAGTGGATCGCTTGCTTTTCTTTTTTGATTATTCCTTGGGGTAGGAACTGGTTCTGCCACTAGGAAAGGCATGATTATAAGAGCTGGAGCTAGAGATCTAACAGGAACAAGATTTTGAGATTGAGGGATGACAGGAATGTTTGATTCATGATTCATCTTACTAACAAGAATTCGCAAAAGTTGAATGAGAATAGATTAAGGATTGGATAGAACAAACTAAGCCGATTAATCTATCTATAAAATACTATTTGTTGGTGCTTAAGTTAATAATTAATCACTAAAGTGAATTACTATCCTGAGTTATTGATATACATACTTTACATTTTTGTGTGATCGGAAATTCTTTCTAAAAAAAGCAAGCAAGATTGTATGTTAAAGAAATCATTCGCCTTCATGGTACGCCAATCTCAATTGTTTCAGATCAAGATAACAAATTTACTTCTCGCTTTTGGCAAGCAGTCCAACAGGATTTGGGGACAACTTTGGCTATGAGCACAGCTTTCCATCCGCAAACAGATGGGTAGACAGAAAGAATAAATCAAATATTTGAAGATCTGTTATGTCTTTGTATCTTAAACTTTGGGGAAAGTTGGGAATAACACTTATCTCTTATCGAATTTACCTACAACAACAGTTTTCAAGACAATATTAGTATGGCAACTTATGAAGCACTTTATAGCAGAAGATGCAATACTCCATTATCTTGGGCTACGGTAGGTTATGTGCACTTTATAGCAGAAGATTGTAGGAAGTCGGCTCCTCGCTCCTATATGCCCTGCATGTGTTGCCACAGGGGTTGCGATTGCAGCACATGGCATGCACTGCTGTGACTGCTAATGGCAGCGCAATGGAGATTAAATCATCTCATATCCTTGAGTCAAGCCCATCCCTTCCGTCCATTCTTATCTGGGCGCTCTACTCACCTTAAAGGGGAAGGAAGTTAGAACCCAAGCTTCTGCAAACCCTGCCTTCAAACAAAGTCGCTGCTCAAAAATTAAGGTACTTCACTCGATTCTCCTATCAGGTGTTCTTTACATAAAATCGATTCTTGACTTAGGGCTTTAAGATGTCAAACGGGGGACACATTAGGGTCTTATGGAACCAAAATTGGATTCTACTAAAATCAAGTTTGTGCAATCCTGTATAATACCCAAACCTTTGGCAAACCCTAATTGTTTTCTTATATATATAAATATATATATATATATATATATATATATATATATATATATATATAAGTTATTTATAATCTCATACTATTTTTGAAATGAATGCTTATAATTTCTATACCTTTGATGCTAATAAACTATTTTAACACTTTTAAATTTAAATGAAGCCATTCTTATGGTGTTAAGCTATGCTGCTTAAGTTAATGCAGATTCAAATAAAAAAGAAAAAAGGGATATTATTGTTAATGAGGTTACTATTCATATTGAAAATAATATGGTCATGTTATGACAATTCTGAGAATATTGTTGAGTTTCTGCAGTAGAGAAAGGTATCGATGCCTTTTCTAAAAATGATACTTTCATCATTTGAATTGGTAAGAAAGCTGGAAAGGAAAATATTATTGTTATTAACGAAATGATTGTAGGAACAATGTTGTTGATAAAATTTTAGTTGCCCAGCTTTAGAACGTCAATATTGATTTTTTTTTCTTATCAATAAAAAGTTAGTATAGTGACTACTGAATCTTTAGACTTGTTTATGCCAAGTAAGTACTTAAACTCAATTATAAGTGGCATATTAAATGCTTGAAAGTGTATGCAATTTTGATGCTCCTCACTTTGGAGACAATCATTATTCAATGATGGCTTGTAGAGCCAAGCGATACTTAAATACTACTATAAGATGAAAAGTATTGTAATTTTCTTAGATGTTAGATAAGGTGCTTAATTTGCAAACTAAAGTATCTTGTTAATTAATTAAATACTATCTATGCAAGCTTACTGCTCATCTAACTATGAACAATTTGCAGCTTGGACACCTAGAATTTAATTTCAATTTTTTTAGCGATATTGTTATGTCTTCAATACAAAGGTTTTGTAGTGGCTGAGAGATGTAGGAGCTAGCTATTTTGTCTTCTCCAAGAATTTCTTATCTGCCCTCTCTTTATGCTTCTGCTGCTGCAGTATTTTCAAGAGGGGCCCACTTACATCTATTTTCTTAAGTTACTCTTTTGATTGGCTTCTTCATTTTTGACATTTTTGCTCATAGTTGTTCTTCAGATACTGTTGGCTTTAATACTAATCTCTTATTGTAGCTTGCATGAAATCACATATGTTCAGTAACATTTATACGCTATTGTCTTAGCAATGCCACCCTTAATCTAGGAGATTTTCTTTTTAGTAGATTCATAGGTTAATTATATTTAAAATTATTTTGTGCCTTAAAATTTTATTTTATTTTCTACTACAACCATGAGATACTATGCTGCAGTATACCTTAACTAGGTGTATTAATTGCTTCTCTCTTTCTTTGGCACTTGGTATGATCGCACTATCTTGCCACGTATGGGGAATTTCGTTTGCTTGATTTTGGTTAGTACATTCCAAAATGTGGATTTGTGTTCTTATTGCTATGGTGATGGAATAACTTGGCACCTAAAAGCTCACAACCTTACTTACTGTTATCTGGTAGCTGTATCATTTAGAAATTATAAAATGTCTAGTTGCTTGAACCATCTGTTGCAACATGTACTATACTATATTACAATAAATTTATAATATATCAACTTCTTGGCATGTAAATCTTAAATCATGCTTTTATTATTACTTTAGAGACCTTCTTTTATACTTTTGCAGCTTCATGATTATCCAGCTTATGTTATTCATGTTTTCATATGAAAATTTTTCAAGTTGAGCTCACTTTATTTCAACTTCAGTTAGGTTGTTTTGGAGAAATTTTTTGAAACTATTGTATTCCAATGTTTATTGTATAGTTTCATATGCTTATTGATGTACAATAAGTATCTGCTATGCAGAATGAATAGTATCCAGCTACTGTGCAAAATGAATAGTGTCTATTTTTGAAAAATAAATAGTAGCTGATATGCAAAATGAATAGTACCTACTTCTGCAAAATGAATAGTAGTTGTTATCAAAATGAATAGTAGCTACTTCTGCAAAATGAATAGTCGTTGTTTTTGCAAAATGAATAGTATCTATTTCTCCAAAATGAATAATAGCTGTTATGCAAAATGAACAGTAGTTGTTATGCAAAATGAATAGTATCTACTTTTGCAAAATGAATAGTAGCTGTTATGCAAAATGAATAGTATATACTTCTGCAAAATAAATAGTAAATGTTATGCAAAATAAACAATATCTATTTCTACAAAATGAATATTATATGCTATGCAAAATGAATAGTATGTGCTTTTGCAAAAAAAATAGTAGATGTTATGCAAAATGAATAGTATATACTTCTACAAAATGAATAGTATCTACTTCTGTAAAATGAATAGTATCTACTTTTATAAAATGAATAGTAGTTGTTCTACAAAATGAATAGTGTTTATTTTTGTAAAATGAATAATACCTTTTTTGCAAAAAGAATAGTACTTGTAATTGCAAAATGAATAGTACCTATTTTTGCAAAATGAATAATACATGTATTTGCAAAATGAATGGTAGTTTTTTTACAAAATGAACATTATTTATATTGCAAAATAAACAAGTTAGATTACATAGACCATTATAAAATAATAAGCAAAGTATTAGGCTTATTAGTAAAATGTTATTAGAACTTTATAATTAATAAGCAAAGTGAATAGCTTGTAAAATAAATAAAAGTTCAATATAAATCACTACTTTCAAACCAAAGCTTATTATCTATATCAATTAACTTAGGAAATCATGATGCCTAAGTTGATTAGGGGCTTTAATAGTCCCAATCATTAAGATAGATAATTATAAGTAGAAAACAATGAATATCATATAGTTTGCAATATTAAGCTCCTTGTAATACTATTATGCATTGAGTCCTTTCCTTGAATCATACACTAAGATTTTTGTACATATAATAACCATTTAAAATTACTTCAGAGGGGTTTTTACTTGGACAATATTAGTACAGCTATCATTAAGCCTAGGTAAGTTATTGGAGTATCATGAGACCACATTATTCAAATGAGGGAGAATATGTGTGTTTGCTGGTAGAAAATTGGTGATCATACCACCTCCCGTCATTACTAAAGCACCCTCTCAGCAAAGGGCACTACAAAATGTCCCTCAATCAAGAAATGCTCAAAAAGGGAAGGCAACCAATCAAACTGCCAATCTTTCAAGAGCTTATGCCTTGACATCTGTTGTAGCTCCTAAAGATAACAACATGGTTTCAAGTAAATCCTTAAAGCTATAGCACTCTTTCTTTTTATAATTACTTATTGTAGCAAGTATTAATTTCTTAAACACATCATGATAGTCACTCTATTTATAAATTCTCAACCTTGTGCCATACTTTTTAACACGGGAGCTAGTTATTCTTTCATTTCAAAAAGATGTGTTCAAACTTTAAACCTCTCTCAAATTAAATTAAGCAAAGCTCTTCGTGTTCAAATTCCAACAGGATTTGGGGACTAGTGTGGGGCCCCCGTACTGGCAACATGGAAGTAGGTGCTCCAACTATGGCGAATCCCCAACTTAAGTAAAGTTAGGTAAACCCAACCTGCCTTAAGCTAAGGACTCGTCACCAAGTACTATAACATCATCAATATACAAGTATCAAAGTGGCTAAAGCAATGAATAATAGAGTAACATCCACAAGCAGACATAGTAGGAAAAGAGAATGTAATATAGTAACTTATCACAATGTAGAAATAAAATACATCCATAATTAATTATTACAAACTGAAGTTTTAAAAAAATGGAAATGTCTCTCAATCTCACTGAAACAAAGGCAAAATCTAACTAAACAGCAGCAGCACGATTCTCCTCCTGAACCTGCTCCTCTTCTGCAATAGTTCCCACGAACACGTCTGAATCTGACATTTGTCGGTATCACAAATGCCAGGGCCTAGCCAACAAAAAAAAGGTTACAGTTAGACAATTATCTAAGTACATTTTAGGCTATTTTAATGAACTGGACATTTAAAGATATCACATTTTAATTTAACTACACATGCAAGCAGTAAAGGGTGCAACAAGCTATGAAAGAAATGGGTAATTATAAACTATCCGATTATAGCCAGCATACAATGCAAAATAAATAAGGTGAGGCTAAAAGTTAAAAGAAATAGCAACTACAATACAATTATGAACCTAACATGCTTATGATCATGTTACACATGCTGAGTATATAAAAGAACACACAAGTACTGAAAATATGCAATTCTAGCATCCTAAACATGTCAAAATATATATAAGTAAGCCATATGAGTATATACAACATGCTAGGCAAGAATGGCAAAAGAAAAGAAAAGCCACTGAGACATGTGGCAAAAATCAAAGCAATCTATAAAATGTAAAGCCACCGAGGCATGTGGCAAAGTGAGCAAGTACTAAAAATAAGGCCACTGAAGCATGTGGCAAAGCAAAATAACAAACAATACTGAACAATCCAGCTAAAGTAGTAATAAGCCTAAGACATAGTACTGCCATACCAGCCAATAGGCCATACAGGGCCTTTAATATCAATCAATCAATCCCCAGCCTAGCCATCCAAATATGCTAGGTCTGAGTCTAGTCTATACAATACTACTACTAAAGAGGTAGACTAAGCTAGAACATATTCTACCAACTGCAAACAAGGCAAAACTAAATGATATGCAATTTAAATGCTAACTTAGGATGTATCATCCATATCCTAAGTTTTCCTATTATGCTCAAGGAATAAGGCTCAATATCCAAGATATACAAAGCAATCTAGTCAAAGTAAGCAAGAGACTCAATCTAGACTATATGACATCTGATGTTATCTAATTACCCAATCTAACTACTCTGAGAAGGTACAAGTTTAGGATCTCCAATATCCAGTTATCGAGTAGAATCTCAGATTTACATCCCTAAAGTTAATATTAGAACTTAACAAGTTCTAATCCAAAATCATGTGACTACTATATGGTTTAAGTAAGTAAATCAATGACCTAATTTATTAATATTTTACTCTCTTACCCAAATATTGATTAAGTAAATCAAGATTTAAGGATTTAGAACTTAAACTCTATATTGAGCTCAAATCCTAAATCCAAGGTAATATTCTAACTAGGATCTAGGGTTCATACTTATTACCCAAATTAAAGGTAAGGGATCCTATAAGCTAAAAGATTCAGGAACTAAGAACTTAATGAAAGGCTATTCTACTGATTATAAGATAAAATAATCGATTAAGAACTTGAGAATCTAAGATCTATATTCAATCTTTAAGATAATTTTATTATCTTATAGATTGAATCATCCTATACCCACATGGAAGATTTCAAAAGATTAAACAATCAATCATTAAGGAATTTCAATTGGAGATGGTTCAATTTCAAATTGAAGATCTAAGTCTAAGATCTTAAGATCTAAAGATCTGAGGTTTGTTCACTTTAGATCTCTAAATTAGAGTTTTATCTTAAGAGCTTCCATTTGTGATTCTTTTAGAATTTAAGTCCATTGTTAAACTATATGGAGCTTATTAAGGTTGAAATTGATAATTTTAAGCATTAGATTAAACATCAAATACATATTGATCCTTTTAGGCTACCTAAAATCTAAGGATCTGATATTTGATCACTTTAGACTTTATAAGCTAGATTTTAACTTAGAATTTTCCATTATTATTTCTCTTAGAATTTTAAGCTCATAAGTTAACTAAATTGAACTTATCAAAGTGGTTTTGATAATTGAAATGATTAAATTTAAGGGTTAAGCTTAAGTGACTTCTTCAGGGTCACTTAAGATCTAAGTGTCTTAATTAGGGCTAAATTGAAGATTTCTCAAATCAATGATTCCATTAACATTATTATTAATCTAAGAGTTTAGAGAACATTTCTAATCTAAATTAGGGTAGTTTACTGAAATTTCCCAAGGTTTTAGGGCATTTAAGCACAATTTGGTCTAAATGACCAAAATACACCCACTTAAGCTTAAACTTGGGATCTTAGGTTTTACTTATCCAATATAATCCAAATCAATTTTAATGTGCTTCATATTGGTTAATAGAGGAGAAAATACACTTATCTTAAGTTTTGACCTCTTAATTAATCTAATTAGCACTAATCACTTATTTAAGCCAATTTTAGGGATTAGTAATTTAGGGCATCTTAGGGTAATCCAACCTTTCCAAATGGTTCTAGTATACTTAGGGTAGCATTAGGGATAATCTTTATCAAGATCAGAGGCTTAATTAGATTTAATTTTACTAATCCCTAATTAGGGTGATTAAGGAGTGATTAAGAAAAATTAATATCCAAAGCTAAACTTAAGGATCTGATCTTGTTTCTTAGGGTACAAGGAGCAATCAAAGCCTTTAAACTCATTAATTGAATATTTACATTATTTTATATGATTTAATTAATGACAGTAAGGAGTTTGGCAAATATTTTTAAGTCCAACCATTGGATCTGAGATTTTATTTTATATTTAGATTCCTTGAATTTTTCTGATTCAAATGGTATATTGGATCATACCATTTGGATTTATATAACTAAAGTTATTCAAATAATTTAATCTAAATGTTTATTTATATTGGAATCATAGGTTTTAATTAATTTAATTCACAACCATAGAAAATGTCATCCAATAATTATTTAATTAGCCGCGGCCCAAAATCAAAAGGTGTGGGCCGGGGGCCGGCCCGACCCAAGGCCCACAACTTCATTTACTTCCTCTCGATGGGTCCCGACCCAGCCGAACTTCGGTGCTAAAATTCTCGGCGCACAGACGACGATGGCGGCTCGGCTTGATCCCTACACGTTCCCTGAGTCAAGACGCGTCGATTGGACCAAGAACCCCCATCTGGATCCCTCTGGATCGACTGGGTGCTACTTGACCGAGACACATTCGATACGGGCGTCTCAGGCCGACTGTGAGGGGGCAATTCTCCTCACAGAGGCCTCGATTCGACCGGAGTTTGATCCCTACACGTTTAGGGAGTCGAGACGCGTCAAACCCCCAACCTATCTTAACCTGAGGTGCAGCCAATTGCTGGGTCCTTACTCGGACTCAGCCATTGGCTCGGCTGCTAGCTCAGTCGATCGATATGGTCGACTCTAGCTAGCTTAGCCCCAGGTGACAATCACACTAGGTTTCCTAGGTGGCTAAGGTAACTTAGACAACATCTAGAGCTCATTCAGAGGGCAGAAACCAAATGGAGCTTGAAGAAATTTCCATGGGGGAAGGCTGTACCTCAAGTCAGGTTACAGGCTTAGCAGAGGGGAATTGAGGTGCGCTGAAGCTTCCTGGACAGCAGACAAAGCTTCACAGGGGGTCTGAACACCAGACGGTCCCTCTATTAGCGGTTCAAGCTTCGGGAATGCCGGTATTCACCGAGGAAGATGGAAGCTCTAGAGACTTCCATTGGAGAAATTGAGGGTTCATAGTGAGCAAAGGGACTCACTATGAATCACTGGGGGTGGTTTCCAGAGCTTGGCAATGGCAGGAGGCTCGGGCCGAAAGGAATGGCTCAGGCCAACAACTATGGGCAATTTGGGGAGAAGACAGCCTGCCAGATGAATGCACCGAGGGAAGGAAAGAAAATTCAGTGGTTTTCCCATACTGCCATGTGACAGGGAGGATCCTGGCTATCGGGGGGGCGGGGGGACCAGACGTAAACGGGCGAGGTGAGGGAGACAATCCACAGTGCTCGGGTTCGTCTCCACCGTCTAATGGAGCGACCGTTGGTATCGAACGGCTCTGATGCGTTACTTAATGGAATAGGATGGTAGCCGTTGGATACGCGCGATGGATTCAATGCCTACAATTTAATCTTAGCACGGAGGAGATCCCGCCGTTCGATGGCTTGCGCCAGGATGCGTGCTAACACATCGGGTGGCCGAAACGCGTGCACCGCTGTCGGGACCACACAGTGGATCTACCGCGGTCCCGACAGCAACTCCTGGGTTTTATTTTAAATAAAAATTAATTTTAAATATAAATAAAATTAATTAAATAATATATAATTATTCTTAAATTATCCAAATCCAATTTAGGACCAAATAAGCTTCAAAAATTCCCAAAATTTTACCCTTAGCTAATTAGGGTATGATGAATTCAAAAATGAAATCAAATTTTAATTTGGAGATCAAAATAATTTAGGTATTTTTCAGGGCATAAAAATAGCCAAAAATACCAAATTTTCCATTTTAGCTCCAAATTATCCCAAACTTCTACGATTAGGTTTAAATGACCCATTGAATCCAATGGAATCAAAATCAAGCCTTGGTTTAGCTTAATTAATCCAGGTCTAACTAGGGTAACAACTTAGGGTTGTTACAGACTCCCCCACTTAAGAATAATGTTGTCCCCGACATCACCTAAGTGAAGAATTATTCTACTGAGACAATACGAGTTTAAATATAATTGATAGTGGAGAAAAGAATTGTACCTGGGTTTGCAAAGAGCTGGGGATATTTATTATGCATATCCACCTCTTTCTCCAAAGTAGATTCTTCTAACGATCGATTCTTCCACTGAATTTTAACTATAGGAGTCGAACGATTCCTCAGCTGCTTCTGATCATGAGCTAAGATTTTGATAGGTTCTTCGGCATACAAAAGATCAGGTTGAATCTCTACTGCTGGAAGTTGAACGAGGTGAGAAGGGTCTCAAAGACATCTTCTCAATGATAATACATGAAATACGTTGTGAACAGTTGCAAAGCCATCAGGAAGACTTAATAGGTAGGCAGATGATCCTACTTTGGCCAAAACTTGGAAAGGTCCAACATAGCGGGGACTAAGTTTCCCAGCTACGCCAAATCTGAAGACACCTTTCATTGGGCTGACTTTTAGATAAGCAGAATCTCCCACATTAAATTATAGGAGATGGTGACGAGAATCATGATACTTGCTTTGACGATCTTGAGCTGAACGAATTCTCTGCTGAATTACTTTTATCTTCTTACTGGTTTCTTCAACTAATCCTGAACCAAAAAGCTGAACGCTTCCAGTTTCTGACCAAGCTAGCGGAGTACTGCATTTTCTTCCATATAGTGCTTCATAAGGGGCCATCTTAATACTGGCTTGAAAACTGTTATTGTAGGAAAACTCTACTAACAGGATGTGATCTTCCCAAGAACTAGCAAAATCAAGAATACATAGCCTAAGCAAATCTTCTAACACTTGGTTCACTCTTTTAGTTTGACCATCCGTTTGAGGATGAAAAGTTGTACTCATGGCTAGAGTCGTACCCAGATCTTGATGCACAGCTTGCCAAAACTTAGAAGTAAACCTGCTATCTCTATCCGATATAATTGACTTTGGGATTCCATTCAATCTAACAATTTCTTTGATGTAGATTTTCGCTAACTTTTTCTACTGAATCAGTTTGACGGATAGGAAGAAAATGCGCTGATTTAGATAAGCGGTCTACTATCACCCAGATCGCATCGGCACCTGATTTTGCACGAGGCAATCCCATGATAAAGTCCATAGATATATCAAACCATTTCCATTCAGGGATATCTAATGGATGCAGAAGACCACCAGGTCTTTGGTGTTCAGCCTTCACTAAATTACAAGCATAACATTTGTCCATAAAGTTAGCTACATCTTTCTTCAAACCTGGCCACTAAAATGGTTGCTTCAAATCTTAGTACATTTTAGTACTGCCTAGGTGAACGTGATACCCAGAATTATGGTCTTCGACTAAAACTTCTTGATGCATGGACTTAAGAATCCATAATCGATTACCTTGATAAACTACACCACTTCGCAACTGCAAATCTTGATGAAGACCACCTTCAATATCTGCTTTAAATTTCAGATACTCATCATCTTTGGTTTGCGAGATAGAGACATCTTGGTGGAAAGTGGGTTCCACATTAATATTTGCTAATAGCGAACTCAACATATCGCCACTTACCGGAGAAATCTCGAGCTTACGAAATTCAGGTTCTAAGAAACTGGAGGCAATCATAGAGGTTAAAGTAGCACGACGACTAAGAGCATTGGCCACTACATTAGCTTTTCTTGGATGATATTGGATACTGAGATCATAATCGCTGATGAACTCGAACCATCTTCTCTGGTGGCAATTCAACTCTCTCTGGGTGAAGATATACTTTAAACTTTGATGATCAGTGAAAATTGAACATTGCACTCCGTACAAATAGTGACGCCATATTTTCAAGGCAAATATAACGGCAGCAAATTCAAGATCATGAACTGGATAATTTTGCTCGTGGGGTTTTAATTGACGGGAGGCGTAAGCAATTACCTTACCCTCTTGCATTAAAATACAACCTAGACCAATTCCAGAGGCATCGATATATGCCTGATAGTTCAAACCTTCTTTAGGTAGAACAAGAACTGGAGCGGTAGAAAGAGCATCCTTTAGAGTTTGAAATGCTTCCTCGCACTCTGGACTCCAAATGAACGGAACGACCTTTTGAGTCAATTTAGTCAACAGCAAAGAAATCTAGGAAAAGCCCTTAACAAACTTCATGTAGTATCCTGCTAATCCCAGGAAACTTCTAATGTCGGTGACAGACTTAGGTTGAGCCCAGTCATGAATAGCTCTTACTTTACTCTGATCTACCCGAATATCCCGGGCATCAACTACGTGCCCCAAAAATGCAATGGAGTTAAGCCAAAACTCGCATTTGGAGAACTTGGCATAAAGTTGATGCTCACGCAAAGTTTCCAACACTAACCTCAGATGTTATTCATGATCTCTCAGAGTTTTAGAATAAATGAGGATATCGTCAATAAAGATGATTACAAACTTGTCCAGATACGGTTTTAGCACTCACTGCATCAAATCCATAAAGATTGATGGTGCATTGGTGAGTCCAAATGACATCACCAAAAACTCAAAGTGGCCATAACGGGTACGAAAAGCGGTCTTCCCTACATCATCTTCTTTTACTCGCAGCTGATGGTATCCAGACCTTAAATCAATCTTGGAAAATATAACGGCTCCGGATAACTGGTCGAACAAGTCATCAATTCTAGGCAGTGGGTATTTGTTCTTTATGGTGACCTTATTCAACTCACGATAGTCTATACACATATGCATAGATCCATCCTTCTTTTTCACAAATAAAACTGGCGCTCCCCAAAGAGACATACTTGGCCTAATGAAACCTTTATTCAAGAGTTCTTGTAACTGCTCGTCGAGTTCCTAAAGCTCCTTAGGTGCCATTCTATAAGGTGCTTTGGATATCGGTTGGGTACCAAGGATCAATTCAATAGAGAATTCTACTTCTCTGAAAGGAGGTACACCAGGCAAATCTTTTGGAAATATATTGGTGAATTCTTTGACTACCTTACAATCAGCAAGAGAGATATTTTCTTTTGTTTCACCCATCTTGGTGACTAAGTAGGCATTACAACCCTTGACAATCAATTATTCAGCTCTAATGGCATTTATTAAGGACAACTGCGTGTTGGTTTTTCCTACAAACATTTCAGGCTTGCCCTGAGAATGGAGAGTGACTCTCTTTTTATGACAGTTTATCATCGCATTATTGTCACTGAGCCAATTCATCCCGAGGATGATATCAAAGTTAGCTATTGGCAGGATGATTAGTTTAGCCTAAAATTCCTGATCATTTATTGGGACTTTAATATTGCAAAATTTATGGCACTTAGTTGGATTCCCGATGGAAGTCTAACACTCAACTTTTGTGCTAGGTTGCATGCATGAAGTTTAAGGTTATTAGCAAATCATTCAGAGATAAACGAGTGACTGGCACCAGTATCGAACAATGAGTTACAAGGTTGGTTATTGAAGTAAAGTGTGCCTAAATTTACACAGTTTTGTGTTAACAACTTGAAAAGAATTAAAATACAAAAATGCAATAGGGGAGAGGTTTAGGAGTGTGTACCTGAAACCACATTGTTATCTTCGGCGGCTTCAATAGGAGTTAAGGCATATACTCGTGTAGGTCCAACAGGATGATTGTTAGACTGCCATCGTTGATAGTTCTGAGAATTGGGGACTGGTAGTTGTGTGTGAGCAACTTCAGAAGCAGGGGCTGGCCAGATTTGTTTCCCTCCGATTCAGTGGAGTTGCCTGGAACACTTGCTTCTTATGGTAAGGCTTCATTTGAACTCCGTCTACCATTTTTGTGTGGTCGCATTGATAGTACTGGTGGCCTATACACCCATAAATAAAACACCTCTGGACAAAATGATAAGACTTTCCATACGGATGTGGCTTAGTACAGTTTTGAGCTTGTTCGATAGTAGGTGCTGCTTCTAGCTGATATACTTTCGCAGGGTTGGATCTGTGTCTCTTGAAGTTTTCTCGCGGGTTCAGAGTTGTTTGCGCTTTTCGCTTAAGATCCTCTTCATATTGGTGATGCTCAATCACCTTAGACGTTTCCACTAGTTTGAAAAAGCTAGTCAGATAGAGTGGCACGATTAGGTTCTTCAGTGAACTTCAGAGTCCACAAAGGAAGCAGTGGCACTTTGTTGACTCAAAATGAGTGACTTCTGGCATGAAACGAATCAATCTACGAAATTCTCTTTCGTATTCCACCACTGAACGACTTCCTTGAGTCAACCTCATGATTGTATCTGCAATAATATTTTGTGCAGATGGGGGAATGAATTCAGTCTTGAAGGCCTCAATGAACTCATCCCAGGGGATGTCTTCTAACTTGTAGTCAGCGAACTTGGTGTTTTGGATCTCTTCCCACCAATATTCTACTTTCGCATGAAACAGATGGGTGGCGAGATGAACAACTTCTGAGTTCGGGACCTTGAGACTAATGAGATCCCTTTCCACAGCCTTCAACCAGTCGGCTGTATCCATTAGGGACAGGTTCCCACCAAAGGTTGGAGGTCTTAACCTGTGGCATCTGCCCCTTAATCGAGTGAGTGTTAAGAGGTGGTCGTCACTAGTACCACGAACATTACATTAATGACATATCCGTGATACTAATCAAGAGCTGAGCAAGACTTAACAGAAATATACATATAGTATAGCAGTGCAAAATAGGTAACATAAAAGAGGCATCCAGATAGTCCACATTAATTCATTCACATACAATACATTAAATGCTGAATAGTAAGAATAAGAAAACATAGTTATTACAATTTTTATAAAGGCAATGAGCCGCACTTTACCTTAACCTGCTAGCAGCTAAATCCTCAAGCGCTGGATCTGACCTATACTCCTGATCTGCTATATGTACATATATGACAGGGCACAGCCAAAAAAAAAAAATCTGGTTAGACTTTAATAAGTCTAAGTACAATTTAAGCTATTAAAGTTGCATTAATTTAAAGATATCACCACATTACTGATACTACTAAGCGAGCAAAGTAAACAGGTGCAACAAGCTATACAAAGAACTGGATAATTATAAACTATCCATTTATAGCATTCAACATGTATGTGAAATAAAATATCAAGACATGAAAGTAAGCAAGGTAAAGCTAGAAGCAAAGAACTGCAACTACTATGATAATTCCACTCCTAACATGATTATGATCATATTAACACATGCTGACTATATAAAAGAAACACAAGTACTGAAAACATGCAATTCTAGCATCCTAACATGCCAATATATATAAGTAAACATATGATTATACATACAACATGCAAATTAAGAAAAAAAGAAAAGAAAAGCCACTAAGACATGTGGTAAAAAGCAAAATAATCAAGTGTAATATAAAGCCATTAAGACATGTGGCAAAGCAAGCAAATACTAAAAATAAAACTACTAAAACATGTGGCAAAGCAAAAAAAATAAAATAATACTGAAAAATCTAGCTAAAGTAGCAATAAGCCTAGAACATAGTACTGTCATACCAGCCAATAGGCCATATAGGGCCTCCAATATCAATCAATCAATCCCCAACCTAGCCATCCAAATATGCTAGGTCTGAGTCCAGTCTATACAATACTAAGCTAGGACATATTCTACCCACTACAAACAAGATAAAACTGAATGATATGCAATTCAAATACTAACTTAGGATGTATCATCCATATCTTAAATTTTCCTATTATGCTCAAGGAATTAGGCTCATTATACAAGGTATGCGAAGCAATATAGTCAAAGTAAGCAAGAAACTCAATCTAGACTAAGTGATATCTATTATTGTCTAATTAAGTCGTTCTAACTATCCCAAGTCATACAACTTAGAAGCGCGGCCTTATAAGTTAAAAAAGCAATCAGTACTGATCAGGTCCCAATTTAGTTCAATCAAAATCGATTATAAGTTATATAATAAATCATCACATCATAATTGATGATTTGAGCCGTTCTTAGCTAAGATCTGATCCAGATCTACTAAGCTAAGGATTATGAATTGAACACCACAAACTTGAGTTCAATCACATGATCCAAAGGTAAGCTAAAGATCTATGATTCAATCTATAAGTGAACTGATGATTAAGGCTTATTCTATTAAGTAACAATCAAGCTTAAAAGAATAGATCTCTATTTTTAATCTAAAATTAAAAGACAAAATAATCAAAATGAAGTTACGAAAAATCTAGAAAACTACTAAAACCAAGGTTTCATTCATTGAATAAATCACTTATTCAACGAAATGAGATCTAACTTAGTGTCTAATCCTAATCTTAAGGAAAGAGCCTAAGTGAAGTGAAGTTCCTAAGGAAGCACCTTAGTTTGACTCTAAGTTCTAATTCAAGTTCGTATAATTTACAATTTTCAACTAAGGTTTAGCAAAAGCTCATATGTCCTAATGTCATGGTTTTCAAATAGCAAGCAAATCCTAATGATACTAAGATCTATGCAAGTGTTGTACGCACTGTACATAGAGCTCAAGAAAATAACATAATTAAAAGAATATAGAACATCAATAAAGCTCTAAGTACGAAATGTACCTTACACGACTTCAAACTTCAGCAACACATGGTTTCAGAACCCTAGGACTTCGACTTCGCATGGGCTATAGATAAGTTTCCCTGATTGAGAAATAAAATAAAAGGATGGATTGATTACACTTCTTATTCCTTACGTACCAAACATACAATTTATCTTCTGTATTAACATAGATAATAATTGTAGGTGCACAAGTATAATTTTAGATGTTGTATTAATGCCTTTATTAATACGATTACTTTATTTTTATGTTTGGAATTCCACCATATGACTTTGCCATTCAACTACAAACTCTGTGATTGCCAAATGAATATAAATATGTATTAGGATGGCTAATTATGTAAAGAAGGACTTAAGTGCATTCAAAAATCTCATTAGTTAAACAAAATTGCAAAGACAGTACTGGATATTATAATCATAATTCAACCAAATGGCAACACTAAAGCAAATAATAGTTTACAATTCTTTAGTTATATTTTATTAATCTCTGCATCCCAGCAAAAATCTCTATGATTGCTTGCATGCAGAAAAACCTCATATTCAACTAATGATTTAATAAGGATTTCCATATATACCACTCAATTTTAATGATAATATATAAATTATAGAATGCTGCTATCACTTTACATATGCTCAATTTAGAGAAGTTATGTGATATTAAAATCTATTAATATTAACTAACAACACATAGCATAAGATTTAAACAAATAAATTCATAATTTCAGATCAAGGCAAAGTAGATTAGTACCTCCAAAGTGTCGAACACTCAGCCAGAGAAGGAAAATCGAGAGGTACTAAGGTACCTTGCTTCGGCTTAAGGCATTTAGGGTTCATGTGTTTAGATCAAATCAGAATAATTAGTCTAATATTCAATATTAGGATTGATTGATCTGAAAAATTTTGTAAAGGGAGTTACATACATAGGATGTGAATCAAAACAAAGGTACCTTGCTATTTTGACTAAGGATGATCAGGAGCATAGGATGGATCAATCCTTAAGGGCTGAGAGGTTCGCAACTCAGTCCAAGGCTGGGGTGAAGCTCGGCCAAGAGAAGGATCGGGCAACTTCACAACCCTTGAGCTCAAGCCGAGGAGGAGAAGGCAGTAGCCGCTCGGCCTTCTGCCGAGTGGGGATGGACAGCAGCCGCTCGGCCTCTTGCCGAGCGCCTCTCGGCCTCCTGCCGAGAGGGAGGGAGGCGGCTGTCGCTTGGCCTCTTGCCGAGCGCCTCTCGGCCTCCTGCTGAGAGGGAGGGGGGTTCGCATGAGAGAGAAGAGAAAAAGTGGAGTTTCGGCTGGGAGAAAATAATTAGGTTAAGGAAATTAGGTTAGAAGCGGAGTTATATATAAGCATCCTAATTCTTTTGAGAACCTCGGATGACAATCGGGCGATCACGATTGATCGAAACTTCCAAGCTTTGATTAAACACTAATTGAAGTTAGAAAATTACAAATTTGGTATCAAAACGACCGTCTCGATGAGATGAACGCAAGCATCTAAAAATTATTGAATTTGAATGAGTATTTTATTTTATATTAATTTTTAAGTGAAAAATTTTAAAAATTTGCTACGATTAATTTAGAGCCCAAAAATTTACGAAACTTAAAACATAGAGTTCTCTTATAATTCTTAACTCAAATATATAAAAATTTCTAAAATCTAATTTGTATATTATCTTTTATTGACTCCGGAAGTTTAAACTTCTTAAATTTATTTAGGACTATCCGGGACCCCAATTATGCTCAAATTTTGGCAAGTGGATCCCCTTAACATGCTTTATTTGAGAATATTTTTATTTGATTTTTATTTGACTTAAAATCAGGATCTTATATTTTCTCTTAATCTGATTAGGTTTAGGCCTAATCGGCTCAGTAACAACGTCGGGTTGTTACAGACTCCCCCACTTTAGAACGATGTCATCCTCGACATCATTGCTTTAATCAAACGGGCAAGAGTCATAATCAATACTGGCAGCTAGCACAAGAAGACTCCTAACATCTATATACAAGGATTTTCTCTAATGGGCATTCAACTAAACTCAATTAGATCCTTGAAATGAATATTTCGAAATGAATACAAAAATTTCTTGAAAATTTTCTAAGTCTTTAAATCCTTAGAAATTTCAGCAGAGTCTCCTTTGTTTTTGTTCAAAAACTAAAATTTTCACAATCAACATAAGTTAATTTCATTGACTATCTCCAGTTCTAAAATAGAGTTCAATCCTTTTTATAGGATTACTCATTTCCAGTTCTACAATAGAGTTCAATCCTTTTTATAGGACTGCTCATTTCCAGTTCAACAATAATTTCAAATATAAAAAATTAAACTAAGCAGTTTATTCACCCTATATAAAACATCTAATAAAAAGGAAATGCAGATATAAAATTAGCATTTATAATAGCGGCATTATGTGACTTTTTGCACATAACATTTAGTTTAGCGTTCCTGCATTGATTTACAACTCATCCTGCACAGAAAAATAGAATTTAGCTTTTAATCATTGATAACAACATATGAATTTACTTTATAAGGAATTTAACATTTTATTCACTTTAAATAAATGATAGCATCTGATTCTATATTACCATTTGTATTTGATTCAATATTACAATAATTAATTTCCGTTAAACTTAGAATATGCCATGAAACTCAATTACGCTAACTTTATAATCATTGTATTATATATTTGCAAGTTCTAGAATCTGCTGAATAAAGTATCTAAAAGAGAGGTATATAGTTGAGAAAATTATGGAGAGTTTAACTACTTCACTAATTGGTTGCTAACACAATTATGATACAAATTCTACCCTCTACTTATTTTGATTCAAGTGCAGCTAGGTTTGACAAATTAAAACAATAAGGTTTACAAACCATTGATTCAATTTAACATTCAATCAAATCTACTACAACCACGAGTCTCAAGGATTCGAATTGCAACAAATCAGTTTACAATTGATACTAAGATAGGATTAGAATAAATCATCTTCCAAATAATGAGAAATAATATCTCAACCGATATCTTATGCACCAATTTATACTACGAATCTGGTCAAGTATTTGCTTTTATTTGCAAGATCATTTGACAAACTAATATTCAATGCACCTCCAATTAAACTCTACATCACTAAACATATTTTAAACATCAAATAGTATAGCCTAGCAGGATTAATGCATCTCATTTTGATGGTGTTTGGAGATCGGAGAGATACATATGCATATGGGTTCTAATTTGCATGAGTGCAACATTTCAGAATTCAATCATAAAAATTTAAAGATGAATTCTCTAATCGGATTCTATTAACCGCAAATTGCAAAGGATGACTTTGGTTCCTTAAGGCTAGGTCAGGACACTATAAGCTTTCAACTGCTGAGTTGAAAACATATTTCATTAAAACATAATTTAAGTACAACCACCTTCTATTTCATTAATCTTAATCACTTCTTTCACCATAGGATAAAAAAGAATGTCCCAATGAATTGCTCCCAATGTGTCCAGATTTGACTAACTTAGCACTTTTCAATATACATGGAATTAACTCACAACATCCAATCAAAAACAAGAAGTTGATTTCAAGGAATTTGCACATGTTATTAACCAAGAGAAAGTTAAATAATTATCACAATAATCTTTGATGCATCAATTTTAACATTTTAATTCACTGTTATTATGAGAACACCAACACTGCTGATATCTACAAACCTCATAGCTGACTCCACAAGGCTAATTATTTATGTTCACATGCGACTTTATGGGTTACGAATAAGGCGGCTTGGTTCATATGATTAATTATAATATATACAATGTTCATAGACTTCAGTAGTTGGCTTTGTCATCCCCGGCCAACCCCTCACCGGCATGCATCAACTCTTCCAGATTTAATAAATGAAATGGTACTGTTTTTTTTTTTTTTTGAAGGGACTTAACCTAGTAATGTAGCATGCTACTAATCAAGAAATTTTCACAATTGCCAAATGTTAGGAAGATTCAACAAATCGACTTTCTTGAAAATACATTACTCAACAAAACCTACAGTTGGACAATATTCATGGTTCAATAGCAAGGGTTTGGGAATACATATGTAGCTTGCATAATACAATATATGATTTCTAATAATCACCGCAAACTTGGTTTCATAATCTTACTTTGTTTCTTGCTCATAGATTCATCCAGAGTTTGGTCGACTCTGGCTTATTAATATACAATCACCTCCTTAGGCTGCACCTTTATAGTTGGAAACTTTGAAAGCTAGCACTACCTTCTCTGTATCATTGTTCAGCATTCCAACCAAGTTTACACCCTTCCCACACCTGCATATATAGAATATTTACTCAAACAAATCGATGCAGCTGGGTGCAAAGCTATAGTGTTTCTTACGACTACATCAAAAAAATTACATCAACATGCTCCACAATCCAACTGAATATCATTGTACCATTGAAGCGCTCCAATTACTTCTGATTACAAGATCTGATCTTAGCTTTAGTGATAATAAACTGAGACAGATCATTCAATTGCCAGCCATGGATAGTTGGGTGGAACTCAGGCTAGTTTTGTGATACTCAAACACACTTGTTTTAGTGGAATTCAGCTATGACCTATTGCACATCTCACGTTCAATGCCCACAGTGATTCTTATCAGGAAGGGTGTCTAGATCATCAACAATCCAACCGTAGTTAATTTTCCTAGATTGGATCCCATCTCATAGTCATTCAAGTGCATTTAATTTAACATGATCAAATGTATAGTAAGAATGATTCTTAATGGTTAAATAGAGCTTGTATTATTCTATTATGTTGTCAATTAATTGCATGGGTTCTTTGTGGATATAATTCTCAATACATGACATTTGTAACATCACTACTTGAGTATTTATATACATCAATAAATTTTACAAGGAACGTAAGATATAATTTACTTCCATGTGTGTAATATGAAAATGCAAAAGAAGTGACGAGTATAAAGTTTTCAGGACAAGCTACTGTAATATTTGTACTTAGATTGCCTCATCATTTATTGGAGTTTCTTCCACTTTGGGGGAAGATTCAGCAAACTCCTTGAAGCTGGCATCAATACAAGAGGAGGGTGTGTTCTTATTGTTGACAGTGTCCTCAACTATAGATTAGCTTAGAAATTGAATTCCCAACTTGCTCATCAAATGGAAGAGCCAATAAATCATCTTTAGAGCTACTATATTGCTCCTTATCAATAGAAAAATCAATGTGATATGCTGAGCTAGAATGGAATAAGCACACTCAACAATTTATATAGAACACTTTATTGAAAGAAGGATCTTAAACATTTGGTTTACAATCAACATGCTGATATTATTGGTTTACTGGAGACAAAATTAGCCCATTCAAAAATTCTGAACAAGAATCACAGGGATAATTATGTTTTATTTGGTTCTGGAGTATCCTACTCGAATGCTGATTTAACCTCCTCCTACAAAATCTGGATTAAATATAATGCCAATGCTATTAACTTCAACATGGTATTATTCAATCCCAACTTCATTCATGTGTTGCATTCTAGTTCTTGCTAATACAGACACTCAACTAAATCGCCACATATTCAGGGATGTTATGTGGGCTAAACAGTGTGTTAAAGTAACCTAGCTAGCTAAAGGAGAAGATCTTAAATCTATTCATAATTATAAGAATAGAAGGAAGATCGGTATTGTTATTCATATGTCACTGCAGAATGGTTCTTTAGAAAACAAAGTGAGCAATTATTTCAATGGTCTTCTAAACTCTAGAACTTAATTATGTCCAAAAAAAAAAAAAGCACTAAATCAATAAGGACAAGAATAATCTCTTTTATAACATTAAAGTATACTTGCCCAAACAAAATCCTTAGCTACAATAGGGAAGGTTAAAACATCAGCAGCATCTCATTGTTGGGGAGAGTTCGTCCAATATTGAAGCTTATTTGCATTAACTCCCTTACATTGACGGCATCAGTAATCGTGATTTAATTATAGCAGCTATCACCCATGGATATGCGACATACTACAGGCAACGTTTACGCATGACGGGGGTGCTTATGATAACTCGACGAACCCTTTGAATCCCTAAGAAAATGTATAAATCCTGAATCATAACAGTACCGAATAGAGATATAAAAAAAATAATAATAAATAAAAAAAAATGTACTGAAACATGATCTTCCATTGCATGGTTAGCTTACGGAACTCATATATGCAAGCCAGCACCTTAATCTGAATTGATTAACTTACCATACTCCCCAATAGCTGTTGATTTTGAATTAATCGCTTTAAATGAATGAATAGAAGAGTTAATAACAAGTAGATGCTTGGTTAATTATGAGTCCACACCACAGATTTGCGATTTGAACTACAATGCAGGATCAAAAATAGCAGATCACTTTAAGTAATAGAACCTTGGTTTTAAATTATGAAACGGTTATGTGATAAAATTAAATTATAATTAGAAAGTTTGAAAGGGTTTTCTAATTATCAAGGTCTCTTAAAACATGTGGTAAAATGCCTCCATTAAAAGCAATACTTTTCATTGCCACAGAACCACCTGAGTACAGTGCTAAATGAGAGGGTCCGAATGCACAGTAGGTTCAACTTCCATTTACACCTTGACTGAGGCTCACCTTCTATATAAATGCTAACTCTTTGATAATGAGATTTCAAGGATGAAAGCAAGGGCATTAACCATTAATATAATAGAGTACTATATTCAGCATACGGAAAATTTGGAAAAATTATTTCGTACTTTGCACGACACACGCATACAAACATTTAGAGATAAGCATTACAACTTAATGATGGTGGTCGCTCATAGTCCAAGAAGCTAGCTGAATTCTGCATAGGGTGGGAGATATCACATTTTAAAGTATTTCAACTCCAAAAGGTTCAACTAAAGGAGTGAACCATTGAAGAAGAAATGTGATTATTCTAGAGCTAGTGGTGAAACTGAATTAAGATTTACTTAATATATTTGGACTCTTCCAACAAATTTCACTCTGCCAATTCCATTCGTCCAAGCACCTGAACCAATCATCAGATTAATGATTCAACATACATCTAAGCTCTCTTCCATGAAATTTAGTTTCATAATTCAATTTAAATTCACCAACAAAATTAGTCAAAATACTAAGAATCAAACAAAATTTAAACTTGAAATAAGGAATTTGATTTCTACGGTAGCCTTAGAATGCATAATAGTATCATTTAAGGTGATCATAGTTTCTAAGTTAAAACAAATTTATATATATGTAACTGTTGCAATACCTTAACCAACTAATTGTATGGGTAGGCAACTTTATTGATAAAGATCAAAGCACACTATAGATATTGTATTATAGAGTATAACTGTGGAATTTTTTGATACATATAAAATGGTTGTATTAATATAATTACATAACTTATATGCGGTTACAACAATATTCAAAGTACACTATCAAGAATGACTTACAAGATCTGTCCTACTATTCTATAGCCTGAGGTCTAAGATAACATCAAGCTAAGATGAAAATGCTAAAATAATTATCTTTATCAAGGTGGAGTCCATTCGCAAGAGTTCAAGAGGTAGTTTGACAGATTGCCAATTAATAACAAAGAAATGGATACAAATGCAATTTCAATAAGTTTGTCTGCAGCCAATCATTAATTCTGCATTTTATCATTTTCTTTTCTATTATTGGTGATCTAAATATTAGCCTAGAGATATTCTTAGGTTTAACCCATAACTTCTACATCTTATCTCCACGAATGATTTTATAAATCAAAATTTACTTAACCTATTTAAGTTGGAATTAAGTCAACATATAACTTAAGAAATGATTCAACAAAATGATGACGTGGTTAAGGTCACTAAGTATGTCATTGCACACATCACTTTATGTTTCTCTCATATTATTTTTCTGATATCTTTAACTTGAATCTTTTCTAAGTCCTAGGATTTCTATATTGCTCTTTCTTGATGTTCTCATCATTCTAACATTTCAGTTTTGTATTGAATGAACTGTGGATCCAATTGATACTATACTAATGTTTGCCAAATTCTGCTCAATATAAGAACGAACCATTAGGTAGATAGAAGCATAGCCTCTATCTGACACCCATGGGTTTCTCTGATACCAACTGTGGCGGCCGCCCCTTAATCGAGTGAGTGTTAAGAGGTGATCGTCACTAGTACCATGGACATTACATTAATGACATATCCGTGATACTAATCAAGAGCTGAGCAAGACTTAACAGAAATATACATATAGTATAGCAGTGCAAAATAGGTAACATAAAAGAGGCATCTAGATAGTCCACATTAATTCATTCACATACAATACATTAAATGCTGAATAGTAAGAATAAGAAAACATAGTTATTACAATTTTTATAAAGGCAGGTCAAGAAGGTGGAAGCATATCTCCTTCAATGAGACGCACTTTACCTTAACCTGCTAGTAGCTAAATCCTCAAGCGCTGGATCTGACCTATACTCCTGATCTGCCATATGTACATATATGACAGGGCACAGCCAAAAAAGAAAAATCTGGTTAGACTTTAATAAGTCTAAGTACAATTTAAGCTATTAAAGTTGCATGAATTTAAAGATATCACCACATTACTGATACTACTAAGCGAGCAAAGTAAACAGGTGCAACAAGCTATACAAAGAACTGGATAACTATAAACTATCCATTTATAGCATTCAACATGTATGTGAAATAAAATATCAAGACATGAAAGTAAGCAAGGTAAAGCAAGAAGCAAAAGAACTGTAACTACTATGATAATTCCACTCATAACATGATTATGATCATATTAACACATGCTGAGTATATAAAAAAAACACAAGTACTGAAAACATGCAATTCTAGCATCCTAACATGCCAATATATATAAGTAAATATATGATTATACATACAACATGCAAATTAAGAAAAAAAGAAAAGAAAAGCCACTGAGACATGTGGCAAAAAGCAAAATAATCAAGTGCAATGTAAAGCCACTAAGACATGTGGCAAAGCAAGCAAATACTAAAAATAAAACCACTGAAACATGTGGCAAAGCAAAAAAAATAAAATAATACTGAAAAATCTAGCTAAAGTAACAATAAGCTTAGGACATAGTACTGCCATACCAGCCAATAGGCCATACATGGCCTCCAATATCAATCAATCAATCCCCAGCCTAGCTATCCAAATATGCTAGGTCTGAGTCTAGTCTATACAATACTACTACTGAAGAGGCAGACTAAGCTAGGACATATTCTTCCCACTGCAAATAAGACAAAACTGAATGATATACAATTCAAATACTAACTTAGGATGTATCATCCATATCCTAAGTTTTCTTATTATGCTCAAGGAATAAGGCTCAATATACAAGTTATGCAAAGCAATCTAGTCAAAGTAAGCAAGAGACTCAATCTAGACTAAGTGATATCTATTGTTGTCTAATTAAGTCGTTCTAACTATCCCAAGTCATACAACTTAGAAGCACGGCCTTATAAGTTAAAAAAGCAATCAAGACTGATCAGGTCCCAATTTAGTTCAATCAAAATCGATTATAAGTTAAATAATAAATCATCACATCCTAATTGATAATTTGAGCCGTTCTTAGCTAAGATCTGATCCAGATCTACTAAGCTAAGGATTATGAATTAAACACCACAAACTTGAGTTCAATCACATGATCTAAAGGTAAGCTAAAGATCTATGGTTCAATCTACAAGTGAACTAATGATTAAGGCTTATTCTATTAAGTAACAATCAAGCTTAAAAGAATAGATCTCTATTTTTAATCTAAAATTAAAAGACAAAATAATCAAAATGAAATTAGGAAAAATCTAGAAAACTACTAAAACCAAGGTTTCATTCATTGAATAAATCACTTATTCAACGAATGAGATCTAACTTAGTGTCTAATCCTAATCTTAAGGAAAGAGCCTAAGTGAAGTGAAGTTCCTAAGGAAGCACCTTAGTTTGACTCTAGGTTCTAATTCAAGTTTGTATAATTTACAATTTTCAACTAAGGTTTAGCAAAAGCTCATATGTCCTAATGTCATGGTTTTCAAATAGCAAGCAAATCCTAATGATACTAAGATCTATGCAAGTGGTGTACGCACTGTACATAGAACTCATGAAAATAACATAATTAAAAGAACACAGAACTTCAATAAAGTTCTAAGTACGAAATGTACCTTACACGACTTCAAACTTCAGCAACACATGGTTTTAGAACGCTAGGACTTCGACTTCGCATGGGCTATAGATAAGTTTCCCTGATTGGGAAATAAAATAAAAGGATGGATTGATTAGACTTCTTATTCCTTACGTACCAAACATACAATTTATCTTCTGTATTAACATAGATAATAATTGTAGGTGCACAAGTATAATTTTAGATGTTGTATTAATGCCTTTATTAATACGATTACTTTATTTTTATGTTTGGAATTCCACCATGTGACTTTGCCATTCAACTACAAACTCTGTGATTGCCAAATGAATATAAATATGTATTAGGATGGCTAATTATGTAAAGAAGGACTTAAGTGTATTCAAAAATCTCATTATTTAAACAAAATTGCAAAGACAGTGCTGGATATTATAATCATAATTTATCCAAATGGCAATACTAAAGCAAATAACAGTTTACTATTCTTTAGTTATATTTTATTAATCTCTGCATCCCAGCAAAAATCTCTATGATTGCTTGCATGCAGAAAAACCTCATATTCAACTAATGATTTAATAAGGATTTCCATACATACCACTCAATTTTAATGATAATATATAAATTATAGAATGCTGCTATCACTTTACATATGCTCAATTTAGAGAAGTTATGTGATATTAAAATCTATTAATATTAACTAACAACACATAGCATAAGATTTAAACAAATAAATTCATAATTTCAGATCAAGGCAAAGTAGATTAGTACCTCCAAAGTGTCAAACACTCAGCCAGAGAAGGAAAATCGAGAGGTACTGAGGTACCTTGCTCCGGCTTAAGGCATTTAGGGTTCATGTGTTTAGATCAAATCAGAATAATTAGTCTAATATTTAGTATTAGGATTGATTGATCTGAAAAATTATATAAAGGGAGTTACATACATAGGATGTGAATCAAAACAAAGGTACCTTGCTGTTTTGACTAAGGATGATCAGGAGCATAGGATGGATCAATCCTTAATGGCTGAGAGGTTCGCAACTCAGTCCAAGGCTGGGGTGAAGCTCGGCCAAGAGAAGGATCGGGCAACTACGCGGCCCTTGAGCTCAAGCCTAGGAGGAGAAGGCAGCAGCCGCTCGGCCTCCTGCCGAGTGGGGATGGACAGCAGCCGCTCGACCTCTTGCCGAGCGCCTCTCGGCCTCCTGCCGAGAGGGAGGGAGGCGGCAGTCGCTTGGCCTCCTGCCGAGCGCCTCACCGCCTCCTGCCGAGAGGGAGGGGGGTTCACGTGCGAGAGCAGAGAAAAGGTGGAGTTTCAGCTGGGAGAAAATAATTAGGTTAAGGAAATTAGGTTAGAAGAGGAGTTATATATAAGCATCCTAATTCATTTGAGAACCTCGGATGACAATCGGGCGATCACGATTGATCGAAACTTCCAAGCTCTGATTAAACACTAATTGAAGTCAGAAAATTACAAATTTGGTATCAAAACGACCGTCTCGATGAGACAAACGCAAGCATCTAAAAATTATTGAATTTCGACATTTATTTTATTTTATATTAATTTTTAAGTGAAAAACTTTAAAAATTTGGTAGGATTAATCCGGAGCCCGAAAAATTACGAAACTTAAAACATAGAGTTCTCTTATAATGCTTAACTCAAATATATATAAATTTTTAAAATCTAACTTGTATATTATCTTTTATTGACTCCGGAATTTTAAACTTCTCAAATTTATTTAGGACAATCCGAGGACCCCGATTACACTCAAATTTTGGCAAGTGGATCCCCTTAACATGCTTTATTTGAGGATGTTTTTATTTGATTTTTATTTGACTTAAAATCAGGATCTTATATTTTCTCTTAATCTGATTAGGTTTAGGCCTAATCGGCTCAGTAACAATGTCGGGTTGTTACATAACCTCAAAATATTATGGAGAAGATTATCTGTCGAATGATATGAAGAAGAAGCAACTTGTGGAGCATGAACTGTCGGAGCAGCAACTGTGACTGGAGTTGTACGATCATTCAGTAATTTCTGCATAACGAGCGCCTGTTGAGCTTGGTTTTCCAGCAGAGTCGGCACCATGGCTAGCAAATGAGCCACCTCATCATTAGAACTACTAGAGGCAACAGTATTCTTGATAGGAGTAATGGTGGGCGGCGATCCGGAATCCATTCTAGTTTAAAGTTTAAAGAAAAAGACAAACTCAGAATTTACTCTAAGGAAGAGAAATCAAAATCTTTCAATAATTATAAAAATAGATAATTTACTACAATAATAGAGAAAATACAGCATACCACTCAGAATAAATAGTACAGTAAGGAAAACACAGTCCGATGGTATCTGTATTATTATAACATTAATTAAGTTTAAATGAAAAAGATAAAGCTCTCATCCTCACAAAATAAAAGGGAGCTAAGCTAAGGATCTTCAGCGGCAACACGCTCCTCCTCTTGAATTTGATCTTCAGAAGGCTCGACTACATCGAATAACTCAGAATCTACCATTTTTGGTTTCACAATGATAGGGTTCAAGCCAAAGAAAAGAAAAATCTGATTAGACATATTGTTTAAGTACATTTTAGGCTATTTATAATTCATGAGTTTTATGATTTTACCATTTTACTTAGACTATAAAAGTAAGCAAAATGTAAGGGTGCAGCGAGAATACAATAAAGAAGGATAAGTTATAAATCCAGCATTTATAACTAAATAAGATTTGAGGCAAAAAAGCATACCTCAAGTAAACTAAGCAAGGATAGGCATACTTATATAATACGATAAGTAAGAGTACTGAAAGAAAAATTTAATCCTAAACATACTGATGATCATATGATATATGCTGATTTAAAAGAAATTAATCCAATAGTGGTACAAATAAGTAAGCAACAAAGGTTTAGCATCCTATAATATATAAGTAAACAAGTAAAGCAAGGTAGACTAAAGTCAAGTACGATGGTAAATAGGAACAGTGAATAATAAACAGTAAATGGTAAATAGTAAACAGTGAACATGTATGTGAGTACTGCCATATCATAAGAGGGCTAATCCAGCCAGCTGATATCAAAAGGATTCTTAGCGTTAACACGGAGGCTAAGGTGACAAAATATTCCTAGTGTCATCTGAGGCTAGGGTGGAAATAATAGAATTGAAACTAAACTTAATAGGCAGTAATCACAAATGCAAAAATATTTTAGTTATTTTACTTTTGCTTCCATGGACACATCCAGAAGCAGCTGAGGGGTTAAGCACATCTACAAAACTATATGGGTTCCAAACTTAGCACAACACTCCTCAATGAGTAATGCTAAGTATTCCTTATTTCTCCTTACCCCTGTCTAGTAGGGTAAAATACACCAGATTAATAAGTAACTGAACTCAATGCAAACATTATCCTAATATTCTATATTTTCATTTCATGCAACAACATTATCTTGTATGACATGTTTAAGGAATAAGGCACAAAATACAATAAATGTGAAAGCACAAGCAAAACAATAGTGAGCAAGGGACTTCACTACACAAGGTGATATCAGTTATTATCTATTAAACCATTCTAACTATTCTAAGTTACACACATTCAGGATCTCCAATTCCTACTATTGAGTGTAACTTAGAAGCACAACCTTATAAGTTGAAAGCAATTAGAATTGATCAAGTTCTAATTTAATTTAATTAATAATAACTATAAGTTAAAATAATAAATCATCACATCCTTAATTGATGAATTTAGACATTCTAAACTAAGATCTGATCAAGATCTACTAAGCTAGGGATTATGAATTAAACACCATGAGATTGGAGTTAATCACATAATCCAAAGGGTAGGTCTTAAGGACTAAGGTTTGAGTCTAAATGTGAACTAATAATCAAGGTAAATCCTATTAAGTAAAATCAAGGCTTAATAGAATGAATCTCCCAATCTTAATATAAAATTGAAAGATAAAATAATCATAATTAAAGTATGAAAATCTAGAAATTAATAAAGCTAAAGTTTCATTCATTGGATAACCTATTTACTCAATAAATAAATTCTAATATAGGATCTACTCTTAATCTTAAGGGAAAAGGTCCTAGGGTGCAAGTGAAGTTCCTAAGGAAGTTCATAATAAAGAGACTTAAAAGATTTTAAGAGTTAATAATAGTCATTATAATTTATCTTTTATTTATTGTTTTATTTAATTAGGGAAGTTAAGAGTGAATTTTAGCTAAGAGAGGCATATTATCCATACTTAAAGATTTTCAAGCCTAAATTAGGATGTTTGACAAATTATTCAAATTATGGGAATTAAGACTTAAATTGATTCTAAATCAGTTTTATTACAACTTTTAATAATTTAAAAGATATTTTATGGGTTAAGAAGACTTCACCTAAATTTTGGGCAAAATGACCATTTTGCCCCTACTTTAGGGTCCAAAAAGGTACTTTTTAATTTAGAGCTCTAAGTTGGATTTTCTTATTTCCAAATGATTTCTTACAGTCTAACATGAAGATAGACAGTAAGTACGCTAAATTTGGATAAGAAACGAGTCCTATAGGTCTAAACTAAAGAATTTGGCCCAATGGGCAATTTAGTAATTTTCTCTTAATGGAATCAAAAAATTTATGTAGTTTACAATTGTTTACTATTTAAGGATTCCATAGAGTCTAAGAACACTAAATTCTGAGGTCTATTGGATTAGTTTTGAGCATTCTATGTTTAAGGGTAAATGTGTCATTTCTAGGGTTAAGAGGGGTCATGTAACAACCCTTATTGTTACCCAAGCTTAATCTAGATTAATTAAGCTAAACCAACCTTTGAATTTGATTTTATTGGACTCATTGGGTCATCTAAACCTAAACCTAGAAGTTTGGAATCATTTGGAGCTTAAATGGAAATTTTGGTATTTTTGGGTATTTTTGAACCCTAGAAAATACCTAAAATAAATTGATCTCCAAACTAAAATCTGTATTCATTTTTCAATTTCTCACCCTCAAATTAGCTAAGAGTGAAATTTTGGGAATTTTTGGAGGTCATTTAGTCACATTTTGGATTTAATTTAAATTGGGTTAATTGCAAATTAGGGTTTTAAACAATTTATAATTGCAAATATATCCTTTCCAACGGTCGGCTGGTTTCCAAATCGCGGGCACCATATGGGCTACCCGTTCCGTGGATTTGATCCAATGGCCCATGCCTTAGATCAGATCCGTCTAATCTCGACCGTTCCGCGGTTCTGAGATTTGATCCGACGGCGCCTAACCCATTCGCCTTAAGTAACCCTGATCGCCCGTTCGATCCGCGGATCTGATCCGACGGCTGATCCAACTCCTCGCGCGGACGTTAGATGTCGGGAGATCAGAGCCGTTCCGCGTCAACTGGCGATCCATCAGACGGCCCTGGCGACCCCCGCGACTGTGGATCATCTTCCTCCCCAGCTCGCGCCTGACAACCAAATTTTCCCATACAGACACGTCCTCCAGCCAGTCTGCCACTCTCATGCCACGTCAGGAAGATCATTGCGAGCTTGCCCTAGCCTCTCTAGCACTCCCAGCCAAGCTTGAGGCTCGGTCCACTCCAATTCTGGAAATTGAGGGAACCCTTCGAGCCGAGCCATTCTTCCCAACCCAAGCTCTGGTGTCCATCCCTAAGGCCTATATATACCATCAGAACTTCACAATGAGCCCCTTTGCTCACTGTGAATCCCTAATTCCCTCTTTCAAAGGTTTACTGGAGTCTGGTCTTCCTCGGTGAATTCTGGAAATTTTAGAAGCGTGAACCGCTGATAGAGGGCCCATCTGGTGTTCAGACCCCCTGTGAAGCTTCGTCTACTGTCCAGGAAGCTTCAGCACACCCCAATTCCCCTCGGCCTGCAGCCCGACTTGAGGTACAGCCTTTCCCCCATTGAAATTCCTTTAGCTCCATCTCATTTCTGTCCTCTGGATGAGCCCTGAAAGTCTCCTAGTGAACCGTATCCACCTAAGGTACCTGTGGTAATTGTCGCCTGGGGCTAAGCTAGCTCAAATCAATCATATCGATTGATTGAGCTAGCAGGCCGAGCCATGGCTTAGTCTGAGTAAGGAACCAGTGATTGGCTGCGCCCCAGGTTAAGATAGTATGGGGGTTGGACTCTCCCCACTTCCCTGAACGTGTAGGAATCGAACCCCGGACGATTCGAGGCCTCTGTGAGGAGAATTGTCCCCTCACAGTGGGCCTGAGACTCCCTTAGCGAAGACGTCTCGGTTGAGTAGCACCCCATCGATCCAGAAGGATCCAGATGGGGGTTCTTGGTCCAGTTGATGCGTCTCGACTCCCTGAACATGTAGGGATCGAGTTGAGCCGCTACCGTCGCCTGAGTGCCAGGAATTTCAATGCGGAAGTTTGGCTGACTTGGGACCTGTCGAGAGGAGGATGACGAAGTCGTGGGTCCTGGGCCGGGCTGACCCATGACCCGCGCGGTTCTGATTTTGGGCTGCGTCTATTTAATAATTATCAGAAGACATTTTTAATAATTGTGAATTAAGTTAATCAAACCCTATAGTTTTAATTTAAATAAAAATACATAATAAATTATTTAAATAACTTTAGTTATACAATTCCAAATGGTATGATCCAATATACATTTTGAATCAGAAAAATACAAGAAATCTAAATATAAAATAAAATCACAGATCCAATAGTTAGATTTAAAAATATTTGCCCAATTCTTTGATGTCCTTAATTAAATTATATTAAATTTAATAAATATCCAAATATGGAGATTAAGGGCTTTGATTACTCCTTAGACCCTAGAGGACAAAATCAAACCCTTAAAACTATTTTTGGATGTTGAATATTCTTAATCACTCCTTAATCACCCACATTAAGGATTAGTGAATTTAACCCTAATTAAATCTTTGATTTTAGACAAGCTAATTTCTAGTGTTATCTTAAGTATAGTAGAACTTATGAATAGGGTTGGATTATCCTAGAATGCCCTAAATTCACTAATCATCCTAATGGGCTTAATTAAGTAATTAGTGTTAATTAGCTTAATTAAAGGGTTAAAACTTAAGATAAGTGTATTTCCTACTTTATAAATCAAGATGAGACACATTAAAACAGATTTGAAGTTAATTGGATAACTAAACCATAAAATCCCAATTTTATCCTTAAGAGGGGTATTTTGATCATTTTGACCTAAATGTGCTTAAGTGCCCTAAAACCTTGGGAAATTCAATAAATTAACTCAAAATTTGATTATTAATGTCTCTTTGAACTCTTAAGCTAATAATGTCAATAATATTCATATTAAACTAAAGAATCTTCATTTAGTCTTAATTAAAAGACTTAGATCTTGTGTGATCTGAAAGGGGTCACTTTTGCCCTAATAATTGCACCCAAAAATTGTAGATGCTAAGATCTCACATTAATATGTTCAGTTAAGTTAACTTATGAGCTTAAAATTCTAAAAAAAATAATATGGAAAATTCTAAGTTAAAATCTAGCTTAAAATCTAAAGTGATCAAACCTTAGATCCTTAGATCTTAGATCTTAGACTTTAGATCTTCAATTTGAATTAAACCATCTCCAATTGAAATTCTTTAAGTTATTGATTGTTTAATCTTTTGAAACCTTCCATGTGGGTATAGGATGATTCAATCTATAAGATAATGAAATTATCTTAAAGATTGAATATAGATCTTAGATTCTCAAGTTCTTAATCGATTTGTTTTATCTTATAATCAGTAGAATAACCTTTCACTAAGTTTTCTGTTCCTAGATCTTTCAGCTTATAGGATTCTATATCTTATTTCGGGAGTAAAGGTGAACCCTAGATCCTAGTTAGGATACTACCTTGGATTTAGGATTTGAACTCAAAATTGGGGTTTAAGTTTTAAATACTTAAATATTGATTACTTAATCAAGATTTGGGTAAGAGAGTAAAATATTAATAAATTAGGTCATTGATTTACTTACTTAAACTATATAATCATCACATGATTTTGGATTAGAACTTGTTAAGTTCTAATATTAACTTTAGGGATGTAAATCTGAGATTCTACTCGATAGCTGGATATTGGAGATCCTAACTTGTACCTTCTCATAGTAGCTAGATTTGGTAATTAGATGACACCAGATATCACATAAGTCTAGATTAAGTCTCTTGCTTACCTTGACTAGATTGCTTGGCATCCCTTAGTTATTGAGCCTTGTTCCTTGAGCATAATAGGAGAACTTAGGATATGGATGATACATCCTAAGTTAGTATTTGAATTGCATATCATTCAGTTTTGCCTTGATTGCAGTTGGTAGAATATGTCCTAGCTTAGTCTGCCTCTTCAGTAGTAGTATTGTATAAACTGGACTCAGACCTAGCATATTTGGATGGCTAGGTTGGGGATTGATTGATCGATATTGGAGGCCCTTGATGGCCTATTGGCTGGTATGGCAGTACTATGTCTTAGGCTTATTACTACTTTAGCTGGATTGTACAGTATTATTTTCTATTTTGCTTTGCCATATGCTTCAGTGGCCTTATTTTCAGTACTTGCTCGCTTTGCCACATGTCTCAATGGCTTACATTTCATAGATTGCTTTGCTTTTGTCACATGTCTCAGTGGCTTTTCTTTTCCTTTCCTTAACTAGCATGTTGTATGTATACTCTTATGGGTTACTTATATATTGGCATGTTTAGGATGTTAGAATTGCATGTTTTCAGTACTTATGTTTCTTTTATATACCCAGCAATTGTTAATATGATCATAAGTATGTTAGGTTCAGAATTGTATTGTAGTTATTGTTTCTTTTAGCTTTTAGCTTCACCTTGTTTATTTTATATTGTATGTTCTTCATACTAGTTGTTGGCTATAAATGGATAGTTTATAGTTACCCATTTTTTTCGTAGCTTGTTGCACCCATTACTGCTTGCATGTTTAGTTAGTTTAAATGTGATATCTTTAAAACATTCAGTTCATTAAAATAGCCTAAAATGTACTTAGATAATTGTCTAACTATAACCTTTTGTTTTGTTGGCTGGGGCCCTAGCATTTGTGATACCGACAAATGTCAGATTCAGACATGTTCATGGGCAGTGTCACAGAAGAGGAGCAGGTTCAGGAGGAGGATTATGCTGCTGCCGTTTAGTTAGATATTGCATTTTATTTTAGTGAGATTGAGAGATATTTTCCTTCTCTTTAAAATTCAGTTTGTAATAATTAATTCTGGATGTGTTTCATTTCTGCATTTCGATGAGTTACTATATTGTTTTCCCTCTTTCTGCTATGTATGCTTGTGGATGTTACTACTCGCCTATTGCTTCTGCTACTTTGATATTTATATATACACATATATTGATGAATGTTATAGCACTTGGTGACAAGTCCTTGGCTTAAGGCAGGTTGGGTTTACCTAACTTTATTTAAGTTGGGGATTTGCCATAGTTGGAGCACCGTACTTCCTTGTTGTCAATACGGGGGCTCCACAGGTCAAAAATCTAACTTTTCAATTTGAGATCCAAATTCAATAAACTCAGTGGCAATAGCATCCTTATATTACACTGAGTACTTTAACTAGGAGTAGACCTAAATTGAACCTCATTTAGCTAAGTTATGACCTAATTAGAGTTATGGTGTTTTGGTCAACCTAGGATTTCTAGTTGTCAAAACACAAATTTTATTTTAGTATATTATTGGCACTGAATTTCTAACCTAGCTAGCATCTTGAATTTTTTAATTTAGAATCTAATTAACTAAGATATGGTCAAATCAATATTTAGGATTTTAGGGGTGATTATGGATTAATTATCATCTAAGGCAAATTAAAATTCACCTACACACTTATACAGTGCTTAATTTTGCTTAAACTTGATATATTTCAGCCCCACTAGGGCCCTAGGATCATTAAAATGCGAAGAACATGAAGTTTTGGCCATTTTAGACAGTTCTGGGCAGTTCCGGACAGTTCTGGGCGCTACAACACTGTAGCGCCTTCTGGCCAAAAGTGAGGCGCTACGGTGCGCTGTGGAGCGCTACGACGCATTATAGGGTGCTGCAGTGGGTTTCAGTGCTGTGTCACTCTGCAGCGGATTATGGTGGACTCAACTCAAAGTTTAGGCACTGCGGCGAGCTACGGCAGGACCCGATTTCGAACCTCGGGCGATACGGCGCACTGCAGCGCCCGATGGTGATTTGCCTGTGTGAAAACCGCAATGAGTCATATTTTGGGCTCAAATACTCTCAACCTAAAGCACTTCATGTGTGGTGCCATATACCGATAGAAAGGTATTTCCAAGACCTTTCCATTGATACCAAAATCGGCCTCAAAGTATTATTCTAACTATGTAAACAATGGAGTTAAAAGTTAGGGTATGCAGAAAGAAAAAACAGAGCTGTTATAACTTCCTAAAATCACAAGCCTAATGAGCTCTAATGAACTCCATAATCTCAACACAGATTCTTTAAGGATACAACATAAACTTAAGAGTAAAATGAAGTAGTCATTGAATCCTTTTAATGGGGGAAAGGAGGTACCTTGGCTTCGATAATGGCAGATTTTCTAAGGGAGGCTTGAGAGCTTGAGAGATCCTTCCTTCAGCAAACACAGCAATTGGAGGATTTAGCTGGGCAAAGAAAATAGGGGAAATGGAGTTGAGAGCTAAAGGCTCTTTTAATGGAGGAGAAGCCTGCTATGGGATGGGATGGGCCTGAGTTGTCCCATCTCACTTGGTGAGATGGGGGGGCTGGCAAGAGGTAGACGGGCACACTAGGCTAAGCACAGCAAGGGGGAAAGGCTCAGCTTGGCAGGGGTGACGAGATACTGTGGCTCCAAGCTAGAAAAGATTAGAGGAAGAAGCCAAAAATCCTGATTTATTAAAAATTGCTTTATTTAATTAATTTAATCCCTAAGGAAAAATTATATTTTATAATGTGCTCCGAAATATCTCAAAAATTCACCCCAAGCTAATTTGGGGATGAGGAACAAAATGACAAAATTGGATTTTGATTTCAACGATAATTTATATTTCTTATTTTCTAATTAATTAAATATATTAAAATATTCAAGAAATTTCGATGACTTTCGAAAATTCTCAAAATTTCATCCTTAGCTAATTAAAGGGTGAAAATTGTAACGGCAAAGTCAGATTTTAATTTCGATGAGTACTTAATTTTCCTATTTTTTTGGGTATTTAATTATGTTAAAATATTTGATAAAATCTAACGACTTCCAAACACGTCCAAAATATCACCTCTAGCTAATTTGGGAGTGACGAGTACAATTGTGAAGTCGGATTTTGATTTCTATGTCAAACAATATATCTCAATTTTCTAATTAATTAAATATTATTAAATATTCTAATTATTTGATTGAGCTCCAAATCACTCTGAATCTTTGGAGATTTGTTCTAATGACTAGATGAACTCAATGAAATGATAATTATGATGCGATTAAGCTAAAATTAAGCTAAGTAATAACCTAGGGTTGTTACATCCCACCCCCAAATTAGCTAGTTGTGAAAATTGGTAAGTTTTAGAGATCGTCAAAATTTCTCGAATATTTTATTGCATTTTTTTATACCCAAAAATGACATAATTAAAACAACATCCGATTAAAATTTTAGCTGCATTTTTTTTGAGTTCCACGCCCCCAATTTGGTTAAGGGCAAATTTTAGAGATTTTTTTAAAGAACTCAACTGATCGCTTAATTTTGCTTAAATAGAATGCTTAATCAATTAATTAAATTATATTAATTAATTCTATTAAAAGAGCTATTATTTAAGCCATCTAATCGAACAGAGCTGAACGACACCATTCGATCAACTTGCCTTTTTCGCTTAAGTGCATAGGGAAGTTGGCTCCTCACTTCTGCATCCCCTGCACGCGTCGCCCACATAGGTTGTGATCGCAGCGCATGGCATGCATTGCTGTGATCGCCAATGGCAGCGCAATGGAGATTAAATAAACTCATATCCTCGAGTCAAGCCCATCCCTTCCTTTCATTCTTATCTGGGCGCTCTGTTCATCTTAAAGGGGAATAAAGTTGGAACCGAAGCTTCTGCAAACCCCACCTTCAACCAAAGTCACCGCTCAAAATTAAGGTACTGCACCTGATTCTCCTCTCAGGTGTTGTATAAATAAAATTGATTGTTGACTTAGATCTTTAAGATGTCGAACGGGGGACTCATTAGGGTCTAATGGAACCCAAATTAGATTCTATTAAAACCAAGTTTGTGTAATTATGTATAGTACCCAAACCTTCGGCAAACCCAAGTTCTTTTCTTACTTAAATATATAAGTTAATTTAAAATCTCATACTGTTTTTGAGATTAATCTTATTATTTTAGACCTTTGCTGCTGATAAACTATTTTAACACTTATAAATTTAAATGAAGCCATTCTTATGGTGTTAAGCTATGCTACTTAAGTTAATGCAGATTCAAAAAAAAAAAAAGGGGATATTATTGTTAATGAGGTTAATATTCATATTGGAAATAATGTTGTTATGTTATCACAATTCTGAGAATGTTGTTGAGTTCTTGCAGCAAAGAAAGGCATCGATGCCTTTTCTGAAAATGATACTTTCGTCATTTGAATTGCAAAGAAAGCAGGAAAGCAAAATATTATTATTATTAACGAAAGAATTGTAGGAACAATGTTGTTGATAAAATTTCAGTTGCTCAGCTCTAGAATGTCAATAGTGATTTTTTTTTTCTTATCAATAAATAAGTTAATATAGTGACTACTGAATCTTTAGACTTGCTTATGCCAAGTAAGTACTTAAACTCAATTATAAGTCGTAGATTAAATGCTTTAAGGTGTATGCAATTTTGATGCACCTCACTTTGGAGACAATCATTATTCAATGATGGCTTGTAGAGATGAGCAATACTTGAATACTACTATAAGATGGAAAGTATTGTAATTTTCCTAGATTTTAGATAAGTTGTTTAATTTGCAAACTGAAGTATCTTGTGAATTAATTAAAATACTGTCTATGCAAGCTTACTGCTCATCCAACTAAGAAAAATTTGCAGCTTGGACACCTGGAATTTAATTTAATTTTTCTTATAGCAATATTATCATATCTTCAATACAAAGGTATTGTAGTGGTTGAGAAATGTAGGAGCTACCTATTTTGTCATCTCCAAGAATTTCTTATATGCCCTCTCTTTATGCTTCTACTGCTGCAGTATTTTCAAGAGGAACCCACTCACATCTATTTTCTTAAGTTACTCTAATTATTGGCTTCTTCATTTTTGGAATTTTTGCTCATAACTATTCTTCAGATACTGCTAGATTTAAGACTAATCTTTTATTGTAGTCTGCATGGAATTACATAAGTTCAGCAACATTTATACGTTATTATCTTAACAATGCCACCTTTATTCTAGGAGATTTACTTTTTAGTAGATTCATAGGTTGATTATATTTAAATTATGTTGTGCCTTAAATTTTTATTTTATTTTATACTGTAATTATGAGATACTATGATGCGGTATACCTTAGTTAGGTGTATCAATTGCTTCTCATTTATTTTTTGGCACTTGGTATGATGTCACTATCTTATCACGTATGGGGAAATTTAGTTCACTTGATTTTGTTTTGTACATTCCAAAATGCAAATTTGTGTTCTTATTACATTAGTGATGGAACAACTAGGCACCTAAACGCTCACAACTTTACTTACTATTATCTAGTAGTTGTATCATTTAGAAATTATAAAATGTCTAACTAACTTGAACCATTGTTGAAACATGTAATATACTATATTACAAAAAATATATAATATATGAGCTTCTTGACATGCAAATCTTAAATAGTGCTTCTATTGAGGCTTTAAAGAGCCACCTTTATACTTTTACAGCTTCATGATTATCCAGTTTATGCTTTCTTATAAAAATTTTTCAATTGGAGCTCACTTTATTTCAACTTCAGTGAGGTTATTTTGGAGAAAATTTTTGAAACAATTGTATTTCAAAGTTTATTGTATAGTTTCATATGCTAATTATTGTACAATAAGTATCTGCTGTACAAAATGAATAGTATCCAACTGCTATGTAGAATGAGTAGTATCCACCTGCTGTACAAAATAAATAGTATCTGATATGCAATATGAATAGTATCTATTCTGCAAAATGAATAGTATCTATTCTGCAAAATGAATAGTATCTATTCTGCAAAATGAATAGTAGTTGTTATACAAAATGAGTAGTATCTATTTCTACAAAATAAATAGTAGTTGTTATGCCAAATAAATAATATCTATTTCTGCAAAATTAATAGTAGCTGCTATGCAAAATGAATAGTATCTACTTTCGCAAAATGAATAGTAGTTACTATGCAAAATTAATAGTATATATTTCGGCAAAATGAATAACATATACTTTTTGCAAAATGAATAGTAGTTGTTACATAAAATGAATAGTAGTTGTTACATAAAATGAATAGTATCCATTTATGCAAAATGAATAATATATATTATGCAAAATGAATAGTACATATGCCTGCAAAATTAATAGTAGCTGTTATTCAAAATGCATAGTATATAATTATACAAAATGAATAGTAGTTGTTATGCAAAATGATTAGTATCTATTTTTACAAAATGAATAGTATCTGTAGCGCCCCGTCCCGTCGCCGCGCGCAAGGTTACAATTATAATCGAATAGGCGGCGGAGCGGTGCGCCACTCGAGAAAATAAGCATAACTCATCTTCACGAATAGGCTAAAAGACTGAGCCACACTAAAGGTTGATGACTCGAACCTAACAGTAGGATCGAGAGTCAATACTTAAGATAAGAGGAGAATACTTATCTTAAGTATTAGATTATTACGTACATTGGATTTAAATAAGTAAATATGAATCCAATATACGTTATCAATATATCAGCATTTCCAGTATGCAGATTGATGAATCCATAAATTATGTCTCAATTAAAAGAAAATTTCATTCATTTCTGATCTAAAAATGCTTCCTTAATCAAATTCTATCTATCTTTTCAGGAAAATGGCATATCCAAAGAATTCTGAACCTTTGGTGTAATTTTCTATTTTTTCCAAAATGAAACCGCTGCGGCGCGCCGCAGCGTGCTACAGGTCATTTTGCAAAAAAGGGCGCTGACGAGCACTGCAGCAGGTCGTTTACAAACTGCGGGCGTGATCGCGCGCTGCAAGCGGTTCAGCTTGCAATTCGCGGGAGCGGTCACTGCGCTGCAGCGGTTCACTTTGCGAAACGCGGGCACGGTCGCACACTGCAGCGGTTCACTTTGCCAAAAACGGACGCGGTCGCGCGCTACAGCGAGCATCTTTGCAGAATTGTTTGCACCACAGCGCGCTGCAGCGGCCCGCCGCAATTTTCTCTAGCAGAAGCATTTAATGCAGTCGGGACAAAACCCCCAACCAGCATCTTGACTCCAGTCATCACTCCCTTTACAGCTGCTACATTTTTTTTAATGGAAAAGAGGCTTATGAGGTGATATAATGGCTAAAACAAATGAAAGAATATTGATCACCTCATCCATCAAGTCATTTTTGGAAAAGAGGCTTATGAGGTGGAAGAGTTCATTTTGTCAAGGAGAAGAAGAAGAAAGGCAGCACTAGCGACCTAAGAAAGGAACTTCAAGCAAGGAGAAGAAGAGTCCAGAGAACTTCCAATGAACATTCCTAATATCTTTTAAACCCTTATTTTGTAATTTTTTTTCTTAGTTGATCATGAAAGGATCTTTATCCATGTATGTATTCTTTTTCATCTCTTTTATAATGGAGAGCGAAATCTCCCTTGGGGAGGGTTGGGGTAATCCCTTATGTTTGATAGTTACTTTCATTTGTATGAAGTTTTTCTCAAGTATTAATATAAGTTATGAACTAAATAACTTGCTCAAGAAATGTTTAATATCATTTTAGTCTTGATTGTGAATCAAAGGAAAATGGACTACTGAACTCAAGAACTAAAGTGTCTTATGTTCCATAGCTCACCTTGGGTTAGATGCTAGATCTATGAGTGCATGAGAGCTTAAAACTATGTGAGAAAGTTCTTGAGCTTATTGCACCTTGATCTAAGCTCAATTAAAGTGTTGGTGCGTGTAATGCTAAGACCCGCTAATTTAGCTCCTTAGCTCAACATAATTGAGGGAGGGAAAAAATAGTTGCGTGCTCATGAACGAGGTGACAGTCATTGAGCCCAATATATTAAGTCCCTCATTTCAACTATATGCAATGCGAGTGACGCTTTTAATGGAATCACTGCTTATAAGATCTTAAAAATTAAAATAATCCACATCTCCTTAATCAAGAGATAAGATAAAAACTACAAACCTAAAATCTTATGAGAATCTTTGTGCCAAAATAGAACCGATTGTGTGTTCTTTTCGTACACAAGATTTGAACTTGTGAATCCTTGAGATAAAACTCAAGGAAGAACAATGTGCACTTGATTTAAATCTAAGTAATTAAAAGAAAAATGCTTGAGGAATCATCATGCATAAGTGGCCTATCATGACATGTGGGATGAACCCAACTCTCCTCTTCCTTTTATCTAACTTATTTTCTACTTAGTGATTATTGTGCTTAATCTAGAACCAACTAAAACCAAATACTCATAGCTTAAATATTAGTAAGAGGAGATACACCTTGGTAACAAAATATCTAATTCTCTATGGTTCGATAAATCCCGGAAACTCACACTTTCCACTTATTACTTCAGACCACATACACTTGCGTACAAGCGCAGACGTGTATTTACAGTCTATCACTGATCATATCACAATACTAAGTATAGCATTATAACAGAGTGCAGAAACTAAAGCAAAACATCCAGAATACATTCATCATAGAGCAGTAGTAAACATTCGTCTCAGAAAAGAAAAGTAAAATACATCTAGAATTATTACAAACTGATTTAAAAGATGAAAAATAAAGTCTTTCTGAAGTACTGAAAATAAAGTAGCAAGTAACAGGTGGAAGCCTGATCCACTAAGGCTCCACGTAGTCCTCTTGGATCTCCTGTAAGTCCTCCTTCCATGTCTCCACAAGCTGCTCGGGATCTAGCAAATTGCCGGATCCCAAAAGTACCCCGTATTAGATAATGAGTCTAACACATCGTAACTAACTAAGCAGTTCTAAAGTAAATGCAACAGACAGTAAAGTAAACATGACTATAAAAAATAATAGTGAAGGCACTATGGAACTGAAACTGTTAAGACTAAGCAAGGTAAAATTGCATTGAAACTGAATACTGAAAGTAAACAAAAATATCAAATGCTCAGAAATCAATGTTAAAATATCCAATATTGTACTATATGGTACTGGAATGATGCATCCAAATATGCCACAACATGGTATGCCACAGTATATAATAGAACTATCACTAAAAGGTGATAAGCTGTATGGTCCAATATATACATACACCTAGTTGGGAAGACAGTACGGTGATGCCGATGCATCCTGAAATTCCCTAGTAAATGTATGCAATATTTCGTAACTCATAATTTGTCAATAATACTCATACATCACTATTGATTCTTTCATCATGCTCATGCTCATGTTTGTGCCCATACTTCTATTATATATGAGGAGAATCCATAAAGTTTTAAATGCAAATAATGAATTCAAGGTATTCACTGTGCAGAATCCTGCTAAAAGAATTATGACTCCTAGCTTCTAGGATGAAAATTGGTTAAAGTTGAAGATTTACTTAAAGATCACTAGAAGGGATGATTATATACACATATTTAGCATGTTTGCAGGAGAGGTGGTTCTTATCACTTAGTTTGATTAAGCCACCCTAATGAAGCGATCTTCGATAGGATGCATCGCCCATTGGCGATTTGTATCTCAAGCTAAGTTATTAAGATGACTTACTCACAATCACACTTAGTGTCTTAAAGAAGGTGATTCTAATTACTTAGTTTGTTTGAGCCACACCTATTGAAGCAGTCTTCGCTAGGAGGCATCACCTGTTGGCAATTTTTATTTCAATCAAACTAAGGAATGAGTACCTATTTAATTCACTATTAATCTTAGGAGATTTACTCTAATGGGATTGTATTCGTCTAATCCCTCGGGATAGCATCTGCTCATAAGTCTATATTGGAGTGAATTAACCAATCCCGAATACTACTAAAGAAAAACCAGTATTATGGGTATACCATACTACACCAACCAATGGCCTGGTTTCAAATAACTCTATTTACTCAGTAAGGGTTTATCATGACTATTAATTCCTATGCTAAACAGGTAAGTCCTATACAAGGCTCCAAAAAGGGTGATCAATGATCGCTAAATGTATATTCTACTATTAAGAAAAGTGTCACTCTAATGTCTTATGTGATTCCTACCACAAGGGGTTAAGACTAACTTCTAAAATTAAGGGATCATCTAAGCTTCTACATTAATGAGTTATACAAAATTCTCGTACCTCAATGTATATTTAGATTTAGGTCTTTAAAATATTTCAGAGATAATCTTATGCTGAGATACATAAGATCTCACACTCTTAATTCTAAAGCTAACATTTTAGGTTCTATTTAATAGTTAGGCTTAGAGAGATCAGATCAGATGATTAAGTCATCTGATCATATCTTATTCTAAGATCATGGGATTTAAATCAAGGATGTTATTAGAGTCATATCAATTCATAAATCAATTTAGTTATATTATCTCTTTATGCTAGTAGTCTTATTTAGGAGAAAATCAATGATCTAAAGTTTAGATTCAGATTAATCAATCACATAGATACATAAATATCTTAACATGTCTAATTCAAATATTTAAGATTAATATCAAATCAGATGCATTATTGAAATAATGTCAATTTCATTATCTTATAATTAAGTTAATTTAATTAAGGATTTAAGAATTTGGATCTTAATCAAATATGTTAGTGTTTAACCCCTTACTCATGCCTAATTAAGATCAAATATTCATTTATAAATCAAATGTTAAATCAGTAAATTTGGGATGTATTATTGGTGGCAATCTTAGACTTAGATCAAGTCTTAGTTGCTTGATCAAAGTCTTAAGACTTAAGTTAATTATGATGATTAAGGTCTTCAAATTTAGGATTATTCCATTTATACATCATGCATTAGCATACATTATTTCCATCCATTTACCCTACTATTATGAAACATATTAACAGAAAAATTCATAAAGACAGATAGTAATTAGTGCTAATTAAACCCTAAATCAATCCAAAAGGATTAGCACATAAATACAAATCCAACCATCAAGATTTCATGTAAATTAGCACATAAGTTCTATTTAATTATACAATTAATCAGAGACTAAATTTGCTAAGATCTAATATCTACAAACCCTAATTTTCACTAATCATAATTTAACAAGATTAGGGGATAAATTGAAATACAAAGATCAAAAAAATAATTCACTTAGTACATTCATTCAACTCTTCATAAGGAGACTAATGGCACCCTAAACATACAATTTGGTTAAGTATAATTGCTAATCAACTCTAATCAAGATCTACAATAATTAGGTAAAAATAAAAAATCTAACCATTAGATGTTCAATATTATTTTATATTCAGATCTCTGAGAATTTTTTGATCAATTTCATATATAATATCATAGGGTTTGGACCAATGGATTAGAAGTTATTCAATTAATACATTCTGTATTTTTATTTAAATTATTTCCTATGATTAGATTAATTGGATTATTTTACTTAATGAAAATAAATTCAATTAATCAGATTTAATAAACCAAGCTTGGCCCATTAGCTGAACCACGCGGGTCGACCGGGACCGAGGAACCCGACACTGTCTCGCAGCGCAGGTCGTGGGCTGACCCAGCCCGCACAGTGTCAACGTCCCCAACCCCCCTTCCCCGATACCCAGGGAATTAGGGTTGGCTTCCGCAACAAAATCTCGAGCACTGTGATCACGCTGTGGCCCCTAATTGATCCTCACACCATCAGTGGGCCAAGACGCTTCGATCGAACCCCTTAGCCCCTTGTGAAGTGGTTGGGGTAGCCCGGACCTTACTCACCCGAGAGGCTTCACCTCAGAACTATTATGGAGAGACAATTCTCCCCACAGTGGCCACGCCAGACCTGGGGCTCGATCCCTACACCATCAGGGAGGTGAGACGGGTCGAAGCCCCCTAGTCAGAGGGCTTGAGGTGGGCAGGATCTCCGGGGCCTTACTCAACCTTTGGCATTTTGTAAGGACTTAGCCTGATCGATCAATTCGATTGATTGGGGCTAGCTTAGGGCTTAGGTTCGATAGCCTTGGGTTTATTTCGACAATACGCATGATTATGAATCAAAAGGAAGAGGGTCTGAGTCCAATTGGCTCAGGCCGAGCAAATGGGGGTACATGGTTTGACAGGGGTGCTCAGGACAATCAACTGAGGGTTTGACTAACCTTAGCTGAGCTTCCAGATGCTGCAAAGGATCCTGAACACTAGGAGAGCCTACTATCAACGGTTCGAGAGATTCTGGGATTGCCTACATAAGCTCGGACAAACGACAATGGCGAAAGAGGGTAAGCAAGTTTGATTGATCAGCCAAGATCAAATGGAGAAGTGCTGAGGCTATTTATAGCCTCAAGTGAGTGTAGGAAAGGTTCTAGAGGGTTGAATTGGGCTGGGGAGAACCTGAGAGGTCGGTCCATGGCCGAGCTCTTGAAATTTCATTTCGAGCTCAGCCGGGCCATGAGGCCCAATTGGGTTCCTAGCTAAAACAGGGGAGCTTGTAACAACCTACTGAGGTGGGAGTGGGAGTGGGAGTGGGGGACAGGCTGGGTAGCTGGCAGTATGGGGAGATTTTCCTTGTCAGGCACGAGCGAAAGGAAGATGAAGGTCCACTGTAGCGGGACCTTCGAATATCGTCTGATCAATCGATCAGATGGTGGAACGGCTCGGATCGCACAGATACTAGTGGCCAATCGCAGAAGTGATCCGAGCCATAGGATTGGTCGGGCAGATCCAATGGCTGATCCGCGGTTCCGCAGGATCTAATCCTAGCCATCGATTATTTGAGCGCAACGGTTAGATTTACAGAACCCCACTGTCGCGCGACCCGGGCTCCGCAACGAATCACCCGTGGTCCGCACAGTGGATCCCGGTCGTTAATTTAATTTTAGGGATATATTTGCAATTTAAAAAGATTAGGAACCTTTTATGCAATTAGACCATTTTAATTAAATGTGAATTATGGCCTAAATGATTTCTAAATTGTACCAAACTTTCACCCCTAGCTAATTTTGGGGTGAGGAATTCAAAAATATAATCAAATTTTAGTTCTGAGATCAAAATATTTTAGATCTAATCTAGGGCATCTAGACTAATCAAAATATCATCTTTGACTTAGAGAAGTCCAATGGGCTTCAAATCTTCATGATATGCTCAATTTGATGTTCTATAAGCAATGGTATTAAAGTTATGGAGTAATTAAATTATATTTCAATAGGGTAACAATTTAGGGTTGTTACAGTATCTATTTCTACAAAATAAATAGTAGCTATTTTTGCAAAATAAATAGTACTTATAATTGCAAAATGAATAGTACCTATAATTACAAAATGAATATGTTGCAAAATAAATAAGTTAGATTACATAGACCATTATAAAAATATAAGTAAGGTATTAGGCTTATTAGTAATATGTTAACAGAAACTTATAATTGATAAGTAAAGTGCATAGCTTGTAAAATAAATAAAAGTTCAATTAAATCACTACTTTCAAAACTAAACTTATTATCTATATCAATTAACTCAGGAAACTATGATGCCTAAGTTGATTATAGGCTTTATTAGTCCCAATTATTAAGATAGATAATTAAAAATATAAAATAATTGATATCACGTCATTTGCAATAATGAACTCCTTGTAATTCTACTATGTATTAAATCCTTTTCTTGAATTATACACTAAGATTTTTGTGCATATAATAACCATTTAAAATTACTTCAGAGAGATTTTTACTTGGAGGATATTAGTACAACTGTCATTGAGCCTGGGCAGGCTATTGAAGTTTTAGGAGACCACATTATTCCTATGAGCGAGAATATGTGTGTTTGCAGTTAACCCTATTTTACTTATAGTTGAGTAGATGTACTCAAATCCTTATGTGTTTTGCACCCACATAACCAAATACAAGATAAACAAATTACAAATTGCTTTTTTCACAATCTTATTGATTGTGAATGATAAGTACAGTCTTATGACTAAATTGTATTTTAATTTATGTAGTGTAATTATTCCTACATCCAAAATTTACATAAATTATTTACACTGCCTTATTATTCAGTATTCATGTTTCTTAAATTGAACATTATACTAAATGTCATGCTAACCTGTTTGATGTAAGAACGATTAGATTACTTGAACCATGTGAGTCCTTCTTGCTTTGCAATTTTTAACAGTTGTTTATTAATTCATTCCTTTCATATTAAATGTTCCACTTATGATTAATATTGTAAATTGCTGAATGTGATATCCGCTTAATTTAAATTTCATAGTACCTTTAAATTGTAATTAAACTTTTATAAAGTCTAAATACTTTTTCATTATTAGTTGTGTCCTGCCGTATTATAAACCAAATACGGTAGATCATGGGTATGGATCAGGTGCTGCACTCAAAGAAGAACTCGAACTGTAGATATATTAAAGACTATATTTTCTCAAGATTGTAAATTAAATATTTATGTGATATTTTAAATTATTATTTTTTGTTGTATATATTTTCATAACATGAATGATGAATGTTTAATTGGAATATTTAAGTTTCTTCTACCCATAGATCTGTATAATATAAAGGTAATACTCAATATTGAGTTAAAAATCCCTAATCCAGTATTAAGTATTACCGTAATCCCTGTTGTTAGATTAATATATCAAATCTAATAATAGGACATTATACTCTTGGGCTAAGAAGACATAGTCAAGACTATGATAGCTAAGCATAGCTCAAGGGCTATGACAAGCTCTCATAATCAATAAGATTGTGATAACCCAATAATTTAGTTGCTTAAGTTATTTTAATTTTTTCATTCTATGGGCTTAAATTGCAGAATGAGTGAGGAGTTAGACATGTCTGTCTAACTAAGTAAAGAAGTGGGGTCTCCAAGAAAATATAAAAACTCACATTCCCCCTCTAGGATATGTGAGGTCTCCTTATAACCTCCATAACTTGCCCTAGCTTGACCTCCATAAAACCCCTAAGTCTTAATTATGAATATTATATCTATGCACAATGTCTTCATGAATGTTCAAGGTTGTAATCTCAAAGCAAATCAGCATTTCAAGAAATTTAAATAATTGTAAACTATGTGATATTCAAAGTTGTCTAATGTTTAGATTATCTAGCATAATGATTGGAGCTAATTAAGCTACCAATTGGCTTAGAGATATTAATCTCTAAGTCAATTGAAAGTAATACTATAAGTGATCAAAGTTTGGAAAGTAGTAAGTTGATTTAGGTTCATATAACGAACAAAATAATTTACATGTATAATAATACAACATGAAGCTAATCCTATATAAATCCTAAGCCACATAATCATTATAGGTTAATAGAATTAAGGCTTGGGGTGCTAATATAAGGTATTTAAGTTGTAGGTTCTTTACACTTATATTAGCTAAACACTTAAATTAATACTCACTTCTAAGCATTTTAATTGATTCACAACTTAACAACTCTATGCTTAATAAGATTCAATTGGATAATTACTTCAATTTCTTTAGTATTAGATATGATACTAGTAGAATAATACTAGTCTACTCATAGACTTATAATCTTAATAGGACTTCTAGTTTGATAAGGCAATATTAAAGGGAATAATATTACTTAAGTTATTAATGTCTAATTTCACCTCACATTTAGGTTAGTTATTCTATCATCATGATTATTCTCATAATCCTAAGGTTCCAACCTTAGCATTAAATTTACTAAGATCCTAAGGTTAGTTTCAATACTAGCACTTAAAGGATTCTATGCATTTCAAACACTCAAAGAATTAAGTAATCTTAGTTCATATCACTAAGTCATGAATGGAATCTAAGTTTAGTGGTAAGGATACTAATTCCTAATTCTCATACTGATGGCTTCACTTTAAGGGATTCTAGTCTTTTAGATTTGACTTAGATGCTAGTTCACTTATGGTATTATCCTCCTTATCATTTGAGATCTATTCTAATCTTAGCTTATAATTTTAGTCTTTCTAGATGATTTTAGGCATCTTAGTTAGGATGAGATGAGTAACTGTAGCATACTAAGAAAGTTGCGCTCAACTACTTAGATCAAGATCCAAGTTCTGTACTTAGCATGCTAAGACTATTCATATAATCCTAATCAAGTTTCATTTAACCACTTAGGCTATTCTCTAAAATCAAATGGAAGGTATTAGTCTTCCTAAATATCATCATTTTAGTTATCTAATAAATCCCCTCTTAGATACAAATGCTATATTATGAATTACATAATATTATTCTAAGTATTTCACATGATTAAAGTGTGATCTATAATTTCACTATCTTACCCTTTAGGATTTACTCGAAGTAATCTAAATAACTCTTAATGGAAAGATATAAGTCTAAGTTGAGTTAAGTATTTAGCTTACAAATAACATCTTTATGGATATCAACTACTAACCTTACATCAAGGCTAAAGTTCAATTATAAGAAGATGGAATGTAAACTCATTATCTTGCAGCTTACTAAGCAAACTAGATCTAAGTGATTCTAGCCCATAAGTTCACTAAACAAGTTGAGTACTCACTTGGGAGGTACTACAAGCAATGTTAGAGGAAATGTTACAATCAAGAAGTTCTAGGTTTACTTATGTCAAAATGTGTGCTAAATTTTGATAAGGATTCTGGAGAGGTTAAGGAAGGCTTGTAGTTGAAAGGGGAAAGTTTACTAAGTCTAATTCAAGTACTAACTAAGAGTACCTATCATAAATAAAGGCAACCAAATAGCTAAGTGCACCTTAAATATATATTTGCTATTCTAAGGCATTAAGGCCTATACATGCAAGTATTCAAAGTTAAGGAAATCACATTCCATGAAGATTTGAGAAACCTAATAAATATAAGATTTATAGTAATTTAAGACAATAAAAACAAACACTTTTTATCAAAACTTGTATGCTTTGAAGTATTTTTGTTGTTTTAGGGCAAGGAAAAGCTAAATTCAATTATGGGTTGAAAAATTGAAAATATAGAAGAAACACGCTGCGGCGCGCCACTGCGCGCTATGGCAGAAATTAAACCGAGAGTTCAGTGCTATCGCACATCATAGCAGAACAAAGACTGAAACACTAACACTACTGCGCATTGGCAATCCCAAGGACAAAATTATGGCGCTACCGTGCGCTAATGCGGAATTAAAATATCACCCGACATTTTACATTATATCCAAAATTTGATGCGCTCACGCAACCGCACACTGTAGCGGTCCAATGACCGAAACGCTCGCATTACAGCACGCTGCAGCAGTCCAAATATAAAAACACTGGTGCTGTCGCGCGTTGTGGTGAACCCAAGACCGAGACTCAAGAGCTACCGCATGTTGTAGCACCCTCAAAACAAAAACTCTGGCGCTACCGCACGCCGTAGTGCTCATCATGAAATTTGCCAAGCAACAGTATTCAAAGCAGCATATGGAAGGCCAAAAGTCAAAAAAATTTATCTTCTTACAGCAGGGATTAATTGCACACACATTAAAAATTCCCATTTTCAAAAGCATAATAGAATATTCATTTAATGGATTTCAAATCTCAAAGAATTGGGATGATGGTAGATTAAATGCTGAAGATTAATATGAAGAAGTTAATAAAAGCAGATCCTTAAGACTAAGAGAGGGTTTTAAATTTTGGCAAAGATAAGAGTTCATTTGTACAGCAGCTCTTGCAAGAGAAAGGAAGAGAATTCCCCCCTGCCCAAGGAAGGGGAATTTTGCATTCTGAATGAGAGAGATTCAAGCACATGAACTGAAAGAAGGAAGAGCTTAGAGAAGGGGAGATAGGCTAGCGAACGCAATAGCAGTTCCCAGATTTGTATCGCCTCCTAAACTCATTTTGTTTTCTGTAAAAGCCATGCAAAGGCTTCCTACTGCTTGTGATCTATTTTGTATTTTTATTTTAATGACATCCTAAACCCTCTGATAAGTTCAAGATGTATAAGAAAATAACGAACAAATACAAACAGTCTCATGAATGGAATGGTCTACTTTGAGGAGTTTTTCTATATTTTTAGGTAAAATATCAAGTAGAGCAAATTCTAGGAGAAATCTGAAATTCTAAAAGAAAATCGATGTAGCGCTCCCCAGCGTGCCATAGCAGATCCTATGCGAAAGATTAACCGCTACCGCGCACTACAGTAGCACTCATTAAATCGGACTCAGCACATGAGGACTTAACAGAATCTCTACATCACGCAATAGTGGATCTCATACGAAAAATCTACCGCTATCGTGCGCTATAGAGGCACTCATTAAACCATGCTCAACAGGGAAAAACTTAGCAGAACCACCACAGCGTGCCTCAGTGGAGGTAACATGAAAGGTCGACCGCTACCGCACGCTACTGCTATATTGCACTTAGTAAAACTTTGTAATTATCTCTGCTACAACGCGTTGTAGCGGGACCGATACGCAAATTAAGCCATCACCACACGCTGCAGTGGTACAAGAAAATTAACAGATAAATCAAGGGAGATTAAATGCATCCACCACAGTGCGCCCGAGCAGAATTCATACAGAGGTCTAGGCGCTAAAACATGCCCAGGCACGCTGCAGCGCGCTACAACATGCACCTTAATTTTTGGCAGAAATAAGCATTAATAACAGCCTTGGAAAGGCCAGAAATTCAAATATTTTTCCTTCCCCAACTGTTGGAAACTCCCAATCAATTAACTCCTTGCATTTTCTCAAGAAAATCTAAGCATATTTATCATTGCAAGCAATTAAAACTTGGGAGTTGAAGGGATGGCAAAATTTATTGCAAATGGCCGAAGGCTTGTCTATTTAAACAGCCATTCATAACTAAGAAATGGTTCCCACTTTTGACATTCATTGATCATAAATAAAAAGTTTACTGTAAGAGAATAGAAAGGAGACCTCTCCAAGAAAGGAAGAAGAGTACCATTGCTGGAGAAAGAATGGAGTACATTGCTAAGGAGCTAAGAGGGAAGAAGAAAGAAGAGAAAGGAAGATCTAGTGAATGCCAACAAGGGCTGTTCCTAGTATTCTCCTCAACCGTTTATTAAATTTTTTTTTAGTAGAACCATGAACAGTTCTTGTCCTTGTATATTTCTCTTTGTATTTTTGCTATAATGGAAGGCTAAACCCTCCTTAGGGAGGGTTGGGCCATAATCATGTAAAATATATGGGATAATGGTGTTGTATGTATTTTCTTCGCAATGAAATAAAATTTGCTTTAAATTTGAATCTATATTTGTCTTGTTGTCTACATGCTGTTGAATGATTGAATATCTTGTGTGTAATGAAATAGTTGTAATGAAAAATAATGCTAAGTCAACTAAACACTTCAAGCCTAGAGGGAATGTACATAAAGGTCCTTGCCATGAACAAATGTTTCTTGTGCGAGGATTCTTGGTGTAAAACACCTCAGGATTAGAATGGAAAGTTGATTGAGTAACATTAATTATCTTGCGCTCCATGGCTCACCAATTGGCATAAAGCTAGGTATGTGTACGTCAGCGCTTAGAGTTATGTGACAAGCTCTCAAGCCTAATTGCACCATACCTTGAGCTCAGTCGAGAGGTTGACGCATGTGAACCAAGAGCCACCAATCAAGCTCTGTGGCTCAGCAGACGTAAAAGGAGGAAGAGGGCTCATCAAGTGCTCATGGATGATGTGACTTAATCCATGTGGCTTAGTGAATCCACTTTCTTAGCTAAACTTCGTATGTAGCGCATGATGCTAGTTGGTGGAATCAATCTCGTGTGATTGCCAAATTAAAACACTATTTTGATAACTGATAGACCTAGATACGCGTCTGCACTTTCACGTAAGTGTACGTGGTCTAAAGTAATAAGTGGAAAGTTTAAGTTTCTGAGATTTATCGAACCACGGAGAATTGGATGTTTTGTTACTAAGGTGTATCTATTATCACTAATATTTATGCTATCGATGTTTTGGTTAAGTTGCTTCCAGAACAAGCACGGTAATCACTTAGTAGAAAATAAGTCAAATAAAAGGAAGAGGAGAGTTGGGTTTCTCCCACATGGCATGATAGATAACTTATATATGATGATTCCTCAAGTGTTTATCTTTTATTTTCTTTGATCTTAATTAAGTGCACATTGTTTTTCCTTGAGTTTTATCTCGAAGAATTACAAATTCAAATCTTGTGCACAAAATGAGCACACAGTCGATTCTATTTCAGCACAAAGATCCTTATAAGATTTTAGGTTTATAGATTTTACCTTATTGCTTGATCATGGAGATGAGGGTTGTAACTTTTAAGATCTTATAAGTATTGATTTCACTAAGAGCATCATGCACATCACACATAGTTTAGATGAGGGATTGAGTTCATTAGGCTCAATGACTTTATCACCTCATTCATGAGCATACAACTATTCCATGTCCTCCCTCAATTCTATTGAGCAACGGAGCTCAATTAGTGGGTTTTAGCATTACACGCAACAACTTTTTAGTTGAGCATAGATTAAGGTGCACTGAGCTCAAGAACTTTCTCACATAATTCTAAGCTTTCATGCACTGATAAATCTAGCATCAAACCAAGGTGAGCTATGGAGCATAAGACAACTTAGTTCTTGAGTTAAGAAGTCTTTTTCCTTTGGTCCACATTCAAGTCTACAATAGTCTTATCCATTTCTTTAGCAAGTCATTAAGTTCACAAATTTTATTAATACTCGAGAAAAACTTCGTACATTTTATAGTAACTATCAAAGTATATGGGATTGCCCCAACCCTCCCCAAGGGAGGTTTAGCTCTCCATTACAAAAGAGAAGAAAGAGAACACATGCATGGATAAAGACCCTTTCATGATCAACTAAGAAAAGAAATTACGAAACAAGAGCTTAGAAAATACTAGGAACTTCCTTGGGAAGTTCTCCAGACTCTTCTTCTCCTTGCTTGAAGTGCTTCTCTTAGGTCCTTAGTGCTGCCTTTCTCCTCCTTCTCCTTAACAAGTTGAGCTCCTCCACCATTGGGAAGTTCTTCTTCTCTTCTATGCAGCCCCTCTCTTACTTAGGTTGAAGTGAGCTAGGTTGGGAACCCTCCTCTAGCCAAGAGAGATGGTCTTTATAGATGAGGGGCTGCATCTTCATTTCCATGATCAAAACTAGTAAATGCCTTTAAAATTCTAGAGTAATGATGGCAAATTCTAATTGATGGGTGAGGTGACCAATATTTTCCATTGTTTTATCCTTCTCATCCATCAAAAAGACCATTTTCCATTAAAAAATGGAGCAGCAGCGGGAGGAATGATGGCTGGAGATAAGAGGCTGGTTGGGTTCCTTGTCCCAGCCGCAATTAATGCTTCTGCTAGACAAAATTACGATGGGCCCCTGCAGAGCATTGCAGCGCGCGGTAGCAGATGGTTTTGCGAAAAGGCCCACTGAGGCGCGCTGGGCGATTTGGTTTGAAAAGTAAAGGGTCACTACAGCGCGCTGTAGTGCGCGATCGCACCAGTAGTTTTGCAAATTTGGCCTCTGCAGCGCGCTGTAGTGCCCGTGATTGTAAACTGTCCTGCTACAGTGTGCGATCGCGCCCGCATTTTGCAAAATGGCCCACTGTAGCGCGCGATCACGCCTGCATTTTTCAAAATGGCTCAAATTGCTCGGAATTCGTTGGATAGGTATTTTTCCTAAAAAGATAGACAAAATTGGATTAAGGAGCAGTTTAATTATGAGAAATGAACGAATTTTTTTTTTATTTGAGATATAATTTATGGATTCATCAATAATTTAGATGTAAGAAATCTTAATAAACTAAATGCGATCACATGAGAGTATATGTGCTAAGATTGAACCCTAGTGTGATCATCTCATGCACAAGACTTGAACTAGTTAGAATTCGAGAACCAATCTAAGGAACTCTGCATTCACTTGATTATCTAGCATGAAAAATGGTACATTAAAAGTAGTATGAATTAAATATGACGCCAGTCCTTAACAACTTGCATGATAAAAACCCAACTCTCCCTTTTTAAACAAATAGTATCAAAATTTAAGATCCTTGCTTTGTTAATTTGGAGTCACTAAAAACCCAAAATATCTTAGTTTAAACATTAATTAAAGTAGATATACCTTAGTATCAAAACCATCCGTTCCTTGAGGACGATAAAATCTCAGAACTTACCTTCAATTATTACTTCAGACCACGTACACTTGCGTGCAAGCGCAGGCATGTATTTACAGCCTGTCACCCTCCTTAGGGAGGGTTGGGTGTGAGCGTGTAATGATTTAAGAAACAAAAGTGTTTGTACTCTTTTAACGTTAATGATCATATTATTAGTGATTAAATGCTGTGACGAATGATTTGGATAAGTAAATATTGTAATGAAAAATCTAAATAAATGATCTATTTAAAATTAAGAAATATCATTGAGTTCTTTAATCACTTAAAACTAAGGGTGCACATGTTGAGTGTCCTCATCATGATTGTTTGTAACAATAATCATCGTGCGACAATGGCCAGTGCAACCCCTTAGATCTAAGATGATCAATAGAGCCATGGAATTAAGAAATCAATGAGCTCCATTGCTCACCATCATGCTTATGCAAGAAGTTTGTGCACGATAGCCTAGAGCATTATGACAAGCTCTATGAGCATCATTGTATGTCTTTTTTGTGGAGCTGAGAAGTTGACGCATGCAATCTGAGAGCCACTAGTTGAGCTCCAAAGCCTATTTTAGGTTTATGGGAGGAGTTAGATGTATTATGTGCTATGGGTGATGTTACATAGCCCATCTATCCTAATAGTTCATCTCCTTAGCAAAACTTAAAATTGATGCATGTGAGCTGATGAATCCAAAAATTATATCTCAAAATAAAGGAAAATTTCATACATTTCTGATCTTAAAACTTCTTCCTTGATTAAATTCTATTTATCTTTTCAAAAAAATGGCCTATACAAGGAATTCTGAGTCATTTGTGCAATTTTCCAAAATTGTTCAAAGGAAACTGCTGCAGCACACTGTAGTGAGTCATTTTTCAAAAACGGGCACTATCACGCGCTGCAGCGGTTCAGTTTGCGAACCGGGAGCGCGATCACACGCTACAGCGGTTCATTTTGTGAAATGTAGGCACTGCAGCGCGTTGCAGCTGTCTAGTTGGCGAACCACGAGTGCGATCGCGCGCTGCAGCAGTTCAGTCTGCAATCGCGGGCGCAGTCGCGCACTGCAGCGGATTTGTTTGCAAACCACGAGTGCGATCGCGCACTACATCGGGGCATTTTGTGAAATGCTGGTGCTACAGCGCACTGCAACGGAGCGCTTTGCAAAATGCTTGTGCCACAGTGCGCTACAGTGGCCCGCCGCAATTTTGTCTGGCAGATGCATTAATTGCGACTGGGACAAGACACCCAACCATCCTCTTATCTCCAGCCATCATTCCTCCTACTGCAGCTCCATTTTTAATAGAGAAAATAATCTTTTGAGGTGATGTAATGGCTAAAACAATGGAAAGAATATGTCACCTCATCCATCAAGTAGATTTTTCCGTCATTGCTCAAATTTTTAAGAGGCATTTGTTGGATTTTGATCTTAAGTATGAAGATACAGCCCCTCAACTATAAATACCACTCCTATTGACTAGAGGAGGGTTCCAAAAATTGTTCATTTCACTTAAGTATAGAGAGGGGTTGCATAGAAGAGAAGAAGAACTTCACAAGGATGGAAAAGAAGGAGAAAGGCAGCATTAGGTAACTAAGAGAGGCACTTCGAGCAAGGAGAAGAAGAGTACGGAGAACTTCCCAAAGCACGTTCTTAGTATTTTCTAAGCTCTTGTTTTGTGATTTTTCTTTTTAGTTAATCATGAAAGGGTCTTTATGCATGTATGTATTCTTTTTCATCTCTTTTGTAATGGAGAGCTAAACCTCCCTTGGGGAGGGTTGGGGTAATCCCATATGTTTGATAGTTACTTTAATTTGTATGAAGCTTTCCTCAAGTATTAATAAAAGTTATGAACTTAATGCCTTGCTCAAGAAATGCATAATATTACTATAGTCTTATTTGTGAACCAAAGGAAAATGGATTAATGAACTCGAGGACTAAAGTGTCTTGTGCTCTATATCTCACCATGGTTTAGATGCTAGATTTATGAGTGCATGAGAGCTTAGAACTATGTGAGAAAGTTCTTGAGTTTACTGCACCTTAATTGAAGCTCAACTAAAATGTTGATGCGTGTGATGCTAAGACCGACTAATTGAGTTCCTTTCTCAACATAATTGAGGGAGGGAAAGAAATAGTTGTGTGCTCATGAACGAGGTGACATAGTCATTGAGCCCAATATATTTAATCCCTCATCTTAACTATGTGTGATGCGAGTGATGCTCTTAGTGTAATCAATGCTTATAAGATCTTAAAAATTAATAATACTCACTCCTTGATCAAGAGATAAGATGAAAACTACAAACCTAAAATCTTATAAGAATCTTTGTGCTAAAATAGAACTGACTGTGTGTTCATTTCGTGCACAAGATTTGAACTTGTGAATTCTTGAGATAAAACTCAAGGAAGAACAATGTGCACTTGATGTAAATCTAAGTAAGAGAAAGATAAATGCTTGAGGAATCATTATGCATAAGTGACCTATCATGACATGTGGGAGAAACCCAACTCTCCTCTTCCTTTTAATCGACTTATTTTCTACTAAGTGATTTTATTCGACTTATTTTCTACTAAGTGATTGTTGTGCTTATTCTGGAACCAACTCAAACAACACAGTCATAGCTTAAACATTAGTGATAATAGATACACCATAGTAACAAAATATTCGATTCTCTGTGGTTCGATAAATCCCGAAAATTCAAAACTTTCATTTATTACTTCAGACCACGTACACTTGCGTGTAAGCACAGATTTGTATTTATAGTCTGTCAAGTTCTTGGCGCCGTTGTCGGGGAATTGGAATTTGTTTTGTATTAAGCATAATCTATAAGTAACTAGTGATTTAAGTATTTTCTTGCATATGCTTTTAATTTTTGGGTTTTTTAATTATAGGTACTAACCACTTACTTTTCTATTTCTTAAATTATTGCTAAATTTCTGAACATTATTGCTGTATTTGTTCTTGATAGCCTAATTATTGTAGTGTATGAGTAGAAGAGTTTGCATGAATTATCTGTTTGACCCTGAAATTGAGAGAACTTACTTGCAGGCTAGGAGAAAACAAAACATTTTGCTAAGCCAACAAGCCATTATGAAAAATTATAATGAAAATCTTGGAGAGCCATTAGGAGAGCTTAGGGGAAGAGCACTAAGAGATTACACACTACCCACTATTAAGGGAATCTCCCATGCAATTGTTAGGCCTAATATAGAAGCTAATAACTTCGAGATCAAACCTTCCACTCTGAGTATGGTTCAAAATATTTAGTTTGGGGATTGGCCAGAGAAGACCCGAATTCACATATTTCAACTTTCCTGGAAATTTGTGACACCTTCAGATTTAACGGTGTCTCTGAAGACGCAATTAAATTACGGCTTTCCCATTTTGTTTACGAGATATAGCCAAGATTTGGCTCAACTCTCTTCCAAGTGATTCAATCCGGACATGGGACGATTTGGCTAAGAAATTCTTAGCCAAGTATTTCCCTCCAGCGAAAACCGCTTGGTTGAGAATTTAGATAACCAACTTTACTCAGTTGGAAGGCGAGACACTTTATGACGAATGGGACCGATTTAAGGAATGCCTAAGGCATTGCCCACATCATAGGTTTCCTTTGTGGATGCAAGTGCAAACCCCTTACAATGGTTTGAACGCTCCTACAAGGACACTCATCGATGCAGCCACCAGCAGCTCTATTAGTGGTAAAACCCAAGAGGAGGCTTATGACCTCTTGGAAGAAATGGCTAACAATGCATACCAATGGCCTTTTGAAAGGCTTAAAAAGAATCTATGAAGGTGAACGAATCCAATCAAATCATGGCATTACAACAAGATCCATGCCCTGAATGAGAAAAATGAGAAAATGAATGTTAACGCTGTTCTAGAAATACAATGTGAGTTGTGCGGAGGGAAACACAATAGTGAAAACTGTAATTTGAACAACCCCTTTGTACAAACTAATACCGAACAAGTGAATTACTTAAGAAACAATAACATAATGAACAACCCTTACTCCAATACATACAATCCATGGTGGAAAAACCACCCTAATTTTTTTGTGAAGTAACAATAATAATAATAAAAATCAATATGTGGGGAGTTCATCAAACCAGCATGGAGTAAATAATGGAATTAATCATAACAATCACCACCTGAATTTAGAAGGAGCTTTCAATTCCTTCAAGGCTGAAACGATCCAGTTCATGCGTCACACTGAAGCTACTATCACTTGCCACGATGCCTCTATCCAAGGGATAGAAGCATCCCTTAGGAACATAGAAACCCAACTAGGGCAGATCTCCAAGCAGTTGACCATTCAGCAGCAAGGGGCTCTACCCAGTTCCATTGAAGTAAACCCAAGGGAGCTGGTTAGTGTAATTCATTCGAAAGAGGTGTATGAGGGAATTAATACTGATAAAATGGGTACCATTGAAGAAGAGCTAAAGGCTCGTAAAGGAGAAAGGGGCACAAAATATGAGAAGCTCACAACTCCAAAATGTGAAGACTCCGGGAGGTTTAGCATTCCATGCATAATTAGAAACAAAGCATTTTTAGATCCCTTGTGTGATCTTGGTACTTCAGTCAACATTATGCCTTACCACATTTATGAACATCTGAAGGTATGAGGAATGGAGTGCACCTCAATGATTCTAGAATTTGCAGATCTAGAATCCCTTACCCCTCTAGGCATCATTAAGAATGTTCCGTTGAATTGAGAAGTTTTATCGTTCCTACTGATATCGTGGTGTGAGTGGGATAGATGAAATAAGAATTCCATAATCATTTTTAGGCGACCTTTTCTGATATCAGGTGTCTGGCAGATGCAGCCCCTCAACTATAAATACCACTCCTATTGACTAGAGCAGGGTTCTAAAAATTGCTCATTTCACTTAAGTAAAGAGAGGGGCTGCATAAAAGAGAAGAAGAACTCCCCAAGGGTGGAGAAGCTCTACTTGCTAAGGAAAAGAAGGAGAAAGGTAGCACTAGGGAACTAAGAGAGGCACTTCAAGACTACAAGCAAGGAGAAGAAGAGTCCGGAGAACCTCCCAAGGCACGCTCTTAGTATTTTCTAAGCTCTTGTTTTGTGATTTCTCTTTTTAGTTGGACATGAAAGGGTCTTTATCCATGTATATATTTTTTTTCAGCTCTTTTGTAATGGAGAGCTAAACCTCCCGTAGGGATGGTTGGGGTAATCCCATATATTTGATACCTACTTTAATTTGTATAAAGTTTTTCTCAAGTATTAATAAAAGTAATGAACTTAATGTCTTGCTTAAGAAAAGCATAATATTACTATAGTCTTATTTGTGAACCAAAGGAAAATGGATTAATGAACTCAAGGACTAAAGTGTCTTGTGCTCTATAGCTCACCTTGGTTTAAATGCTAGATTTATGAGTGCATGAGAGCTTAGAACTATGTGAGAAATTTCTTGAGCTTAGTGCACCTTAATAAAAGCTCAACTAAAATGTTGATGCGTGTGATGCTAAGACCCACTAATTGAGTTCCTTTGCTCAACATAATTGAGGGAGGGAAAGAAATAGTTGTGTGCTCATGAACGAGGTGACATAGTCATTAAGCCCAATATATTTAATCCCTCATCTCAACTATGTGTGATGCGAGTGATGCTCTTAGTGGAATCAATGCTTATACGATCTTAAAAATTAATAATACTTATCTCCTTGATCAAGAGATAAGATGAAAACTACAAACCTAAAATCTTATAAGAATCTTTGTGCTAAAATAGAACTGACTGTGTGTTCATTTCGTGCACAAGATTTGAACTTGTGAATTATTGAGATAAAACTCAAGGAAGAACAATGTGCACTTGATTTAAATCTAAGTAAGAGAAAGATAAATGCTTGAGGAATCATTATGCATAAGTGACCTATCATGACATGTGGGAGAAACCCAACTCTCCTCTTCCTTTTATTCGACTTATTTTCTACTAAGTGATTGTTGTGCTTATTCTGGAACCAACTCAAACAACACAGTCATAGCTTAAACATTAGTGATAATAGATACACCGTAGTAACAAAATATTCGATTCTCTGTGGTTCGATAAATCCCGAAAATTCAAACTTTTCATTTATTACTTCAGACCACGTACACTTGCGTGCAAGCACAGATGTGTATTTATAGTCTGTCAAGTTCTTGGCGCCGTTGTCGGGGAATTGGAATTTGTTTTGTATTAAGAATAATCTATAAGTAACTAGTAATTTAAGTATTTTCTTGCATATACTTTTAATTTTTAGGTTTTTTAATTATAGGTACTAACCACTTATTTTTCTGTTTCTTAAATTATTGCTAAATTTCTGAACATTATTGCTGTATTTGTTCTTGATAGCCTAATTATTATAGTGTATGAGTAGAAGAGTTTGCATGAATTATCTGTTTGACCCTGAAATTGAGAGAACTTACTTGCAGGCTAGGAGAAAACAAAACATTTTGCTAAGCCAACAAGCCATTATGAAAAATTATAATGCAAATCTTGGAGAGCCATTAAGAGAGCTTAGGGGAAGAGCACTAAGAGATTATACACTACCCACTATTAAGGGAATCTCCCATGCAATTATTAGGCCTAATATAGAAGCTAATAACTTTGAGATCAAACCTTCCACTCTGAGTATGGTTCAAAATATTCGGTTTGGGGATTGGCCAGAGAAGACCCGAATTCACATATTTCAACTTTCCTGGAAATTTGTGACACCTTCAGATTTAACGGTGTCTCTGAAGACGCAGTTAAATTACAGCTTTTCCCATTTTATTTACGAGATATAGCCAAGAGTTGGCTCAGCTCTCTTCCAAGTGATTCAATCCGGACATGGGACGATTTGGCTAAGAAATTCTTAGCCAAGTATTTCCCTCCGGCGAAAACCGCTTGGTTGAGAATTTAGATAACCAACTTTACTCAGTTGGAAGGCGAGACACTTTATGACGGATGGGACCGATTTAAGGAATGCCTAAGGCATTGCCCACATCATAGGTTTCCCTTGTGGATGCAAGTGCAAACCCCTTACAATGGTTTGAACGCTCCTACAAGGACACTCATCGATGCAGCCACCAGCAGCTCTATTAGTGGTAAAACCCAAGAGGAGGCTTATGACCTCTTGGAAGAAATAGCTAACATTGCATACCAATGGCCTTTTGAAAGGCTTAAAAAGAATCTATGAAGGTGAACGAATCCAATCAAATCATGGCATTACAACAAGAAATCCATGCCCTGAATGAGAAAAATGAGAAAATGAATGTTAACGCTGTTCTGGAAATACAATGTGAGTTGTGCGGAGGGAAACACAATAGTGAAAACTGTAATTTGAACAACCCCTTTGTACAAACTAATACCGAACAAGTGAATTACTTAAGAAACAATAACATAATGAACAACCCTTACTCCAATACATACAATCTATGTTGGAAAAACCAACCTAATTTTTCGTGAAGTAACAATAATAATAATAGAAATCAATATGTGGGGAGTTCATCAAACCAGCATGGAGTAAATAATGGAATTAATCATAACAATCACCACCTGAATTTAGAAGGAGCTTTCAACTCCTTCAAGGCTGAAACGATCCAATTCATGCGTCACATTGAAGCCACTATCACTTGCCACGATGCCTCTATCCAAGGGATAGAAGCATCCCTTAGGAACATAGAAACCCAACTAGGTCAGATCTCCAAGCAGTTGACCATTCAGCAGCAAGGGGCTCTACCCAGTTCCACTGAAGTAAACCCAAGGGAGCTGGTTAGTGTAATTCATTCGAAAGAGGTGTATGAGGGAATTAATACTGATAAAATGGGTACCATTGAAGAAGAGCTAAAGGCTCGTTAAGGAGAAAGGGGCACAAAATATGAGAAGCTCACAGCTCCAAAATGTGAAGACCCAGGGAGGTTTAGCATTCCATGCATAATTAGAAACAAAGCATTTTTAGATCCCTTGTGTGATCTTGGTACTTCAGTCAACATTATGTCTTACCACATTTATGAACATCTGAAGGTAAGAGGAATGGAGTGCACCTCCATGATTCTAGAATTTGCAAATCTAGAATCCCGTACCCCTCTAGGCATCATTAAGAATGTTCCGTTGAATTGAGAAGTTTTATCATTCCTACTGATATCGTGGTCTGAGTGGGATAGATGAAATAAGAATTCCATAATCATTTTTAGGCGACCTTTTCTGATATCAGGTGTCTGGCAGATGCAGCCCCTCAACTATAAATACCACTCCTATTGACTAGAGGAGGGTTCTAAAAATTGCTCATTTCACTTAAGTAAAGAGAGGGGCTCAATAAAAGAGAAGAAGAACTCCCCAAGGGTGGAGAAGCTCTACTTGCTAAGGAAAAGAAGGAGAAAGGCCGCACTAGGAAACTAAGAGAGGCACTTCAAGACTTCAAGCAAGGAGAAGAAGAGTCCGGAGAACTTTCCAAGGCACGTTCTTAGTATTTTCTAAGCTCTTGTTTTGTGATTTCTTTTTTTAGTTGGACATGAAAGGGTCTTTATCCATGTATATATTTTTTTTCAGCTCTTTTGTAATGGAGAGCTAAACCTCCCTTAGGGTTGGTTGGGGTAATCCCATATATTTGATAGCTACTTTAATTTGTATGAAGTTTTTCTCAAGTATTAATAAAAGTTATGAACTTAATGTCTTGCTTAAGAAAAGCATAATATTACTATAGTCTTTTTTGTGAACCAAGGGAAAATGGATTAATGAACTCAAGGTCTAAAGTGTCTTGTGCTCTATAGCTCACCTTAGTTTAGATACTAGATTTATGAGTGCATGAGAGCTTAGAACTATATGAGAAATTTCTTGAGCTTAGTGCACCTTAATCGAAGCTCAACTAAAATGTTGATGCGTGTGATGCTAAGACCCACTAATTGAGTTCCTTTGCTCAACATAATTGAGGGAGGGAAATAAATAGTTGGGTGCTCATGAACGAGGTGACATAGTCATTGAGCCCAATATATTTAATCCCTCATCTCAACTATGTGTGATGCGAGTGATGCTCTTAGTGGAATCAATGCTTATACAATCTTAAAAATTAATAATACTTATCTCCTTGATCAAGAGATAAGATGAAAACTACAAACCTAAAATCTTATAAGAATCTTTGTGCTAAAATAGAACCGACTATGTGTTCATTTCGTGCACAAGATTTGAACTTGTGAATCGTTGAGATAAAACTCAAGGAAGAACAATGTGCACTTGATTTAAATCTAAGTAAGAGAAAGATAAATGCTTGAAGAAACATTATGCATAAGTGACCTATCATGACATGTGGGAGAAACCCAACTCTCCTATTCCTTTTATTCAACATATTTTCTACTAAGTGTTTGTTGTGCTTATTTTGGAACCAACTCAAACAACACAGTCATAGCTTAAACATTAGTAATAATAGATACACCTTAGTAACAAAACATCCGATTCTCTGTGGTTCGATAAATCCCGGAAACTCAAACTTTCCATTTATTAATTCAAACCACGTACACTTGCGTGCAAGCACAGACTTGTATTTACAGTCTGTCAAGTTCTTGGTGCCGTTGTCGGGAAATTGGAATTTATTTTGTATTAAGGATAATCCATAAGTAATTAGTGATTTAAGTATTTTCTTACATATACTTTTAATTTTTGAGTTTTGTAAATATAGGAAATAACCACTTACTTTTCTATTTCTTAATTTATTGCTGAATTTTTGAATATTATTATTGTATTTGTTCTTGATAGCCTAATTGTTGTAGTGTATGAGTAGAAGAGTTTGCATGAATTATCTGTTTTACCCTGAAATTGAGAGAACTTACTTGCAGGCTAGGAGAAAACAAAACATTTTGCTAAGCCAACAAGCCATTATGGAAAATTATAATGAAAATCTTGGAGAGCTATTAGGAGAACTTAGGCGAAGACCACTAAGAGATTATGCACTACCCAATATTAGGGGAATCCCCCATGCAATTGTTAGGCCTAATATAGAAGCTAATAACTTTGAGATCAAACCTTCCACTCTGAGTATGATTTAAAATATTTAGTTTTGGGGATTGGCCACAAAAGACCAAAATTCACATATTTCAACTTTCCTGGAAATTTGTGACACCTTCAGATTTAACAGTGTCTCTGAAGACGCAGTTAAATTATGGATTTTCCCATTTTCTTTACGAGATAGAGCCAAGAGTTGGCTTAGCTCTCTTCCAAGTGATTTAATCCGTACATGGGACGATTTGGCTAAGAAATTCTTAGCCAAGTATTTCCCTCCGATGAAACCCGCTTGGTTGAGAAGTGAGATAACCAGCTTTACTCAGTTGGAAGGCGAGACACTCTATGACGGATGGGACCGATTTAAGGAATGCCTAAGGCATTGCCCACATCATGGGTTTCCCTTGTGGATGCAAGTGCAAATCTTTTACAATAGTTTGAACGCTCCTACAAGGACACTCATCGATGCAGTCGTCAGTGGCTCTATTAGTCGTAAAACCCATGAGGACGCTTACGACCTCTTGGAAGAAATGGCTAACAATGCATACCAATGGCCTCCTAAAAGGCTTAAAAAAGAATCTATGAAGGTGAACGAATCCAATCAAATCATGGCATTACAACAATAAATCCATGCCCTGAATGAGAAAATTTAGAAAATCAATGTTAACGCTGTTCTGGAAATACAATGTAAGTTGTGCAGAGGGAAACACAATTGTGAGAACTGTAATTTAAACAACCCCTTTGTACAAACTAATACTGAACAAGTGAATTACTTAAGAAACAATAACATAATGAACAACCCTTACTCTAATACATACAATCCATGGTGGAAAAACCACCCTAATTTTTTGTGAAGTAATGATAATAATAATGGAAATTAATATGGGGGGAGTTCATCAAACCAGCATGGAGTAAATAATGGAATTAATCATAACAATCACCACCTGAATTTAGAAGGAGCTTTCAACTCCTTCAAGGCAAAAATGATCCAATTCATGCTCCGCACCGAAGCCACTATCACTTACCACGATGCCTCTATCCAAGGGATAGAAGCATCCCTTAGGAACATAGAAACCCAACTGGGGCAGATCTTCAAGCAGCTGACCATTTAGTAGCAAGGGGCTCTACCCAGTTCCACTGAAGTAAACCCAAGGGAGCTGGTTAGTGTAATTCATTCAGAAGAGGTGTATGGAAGAATTAATACTGATAAAATGAGCACCATTGAAGAAGAGCTAGAGGCTCATAAAGGAGAAAGGGGCACAGAATATGAGAAGCTCACAACTCTGAAATGTGAAGACCCCGGGAGGTTTAGCATTCCATGCATAATTAGAAATAAAGCATTTTTAGATCCCTTGTGTGATCTTGGTACTTCAATTAACGTTATGCCCAACCACATTTATGAACATCTGAAGGAATGAGGAATGGAGTGTGATAGACTGTAAATACACGTCTGCACTCACACATAAGTGTACGTGGTCTGAAGTAATAAGTGGAAAGAGTTACCTTTCGGGATTTATCGAATCACAGAGAATTAGTTATTTGTTACTAAGATCTATCTATTCTCACTAATATTTAAGCTATGATTTAATTGATGAGTTGGTCCTAGACTTAGCACAGTAACTACTAAATGAAGATAAGTTAAATAAAGAGAGAGGAGAGTTTGGGTTATTCCTCATGTGATGATACATTATCATTGTACTTTTGATTTCTCAAGCTTTGTCTTTCATTTATATTTTGTTTATCAAGTGCACATTGATCACCTTGAGATTTTATCTCAAAGTCTCCCAAGTTCAAATCTTGTGAACAAAATGAACACACATTTGGTTCTACTTTAGCACAAAGATTCTTATAAGATTTTAGATTTTAGATTTTCATCTTATCTCTTGATCAAGGAGATTTTGATTATTTATGTTTTAAGATCTTATAAGCATTGATTCCACTACGAGCATCACTTGCATCCCACATAGTTGAGATTAGGGATTAATATATTGGGTTCAATGACTATGTCACTTATTTCATGAGCACTCAACTATTTCTTCCTTTACCTCAATTATGTTGAGCTAAGGACCTCATTTATTGGTCTTAGCATCACATGCATCAACAGTTAGATTGAACCTAGATTAAGGTGCATTAAGCTTAAGAACTTTGTCACATAGTTCTAAGCTCTCATGCACTCATAAACCTAGCATCCAACCTAAGGTGAGCTATTGAGCATAAGACAATTTAGTTCTTGACATTATTAGTTCATTTCCTTGTATCCAAATTGAAGACCAAAAACAAAAACATATTTCATTAATTCCTTTACAATTTAGTTTCGCTTGAGGAAAACTTCATACATTAATAATAACACATACACATGAAAATTCCCCAACCCTCCCCAAAGGAGATTTAGCTACTCATTACAAAGAAAGTGAAGAAAAACACATACATGGATAAAGACCATTTCATGATCAACTAAGAAAAGAAAATACAAGAGTAAGGTTTAGAAGATACTATGAACATTCCTTGGAAGTTCTTCAGATTTCTTCTTCTCCTTCTTCAAGCTCCTCCCTTAGGTCGCTAGTGCTGCCTTCTTTTTTCTCCTCCTTAGCTAGAACTTGCCTTGCCACCCTTGGGGAGTTCCTCACTTCTCCTTATGCACTCCTCATATTTACTTAGTGTTTTGAGAAAAATTGTGAACCCTCCTTTAGTCAAGAGGAGGTGTATTTATAGGAGAAGGGCTGCATACTCTTCATCCTCTCCAAAACCAGCACTGTGATAAAACAAATCTGAAGTAATGATGGCAAATTCCAAATTAAAGATGAAGTGACCAATATCCTTCTTTGTTTATCCTTCTTATCAAATTAAGAGGCCATCCTCCATTAAAAATTAGAGCTGCTGCAGGGAATGATGGCTGGGGACAAGATGCACATTGGGGGTCTTGTCCCAACCGCAATAAATGCATCTGACTGGCAAAATTGGCGGCGGCCGCTGCAGCGCGCTGTGGCATGCAATGGAGCAAGCAAAATTAGCTAAGTCTCCCGCTGCCACGCGCTACCGCATCTATATTTTGCAAAATTACTCGCTACAACGCGCTGTAGCGAGAGCATTTCGCAAAATGCTCCACTGCAGTGCACAGTAGCGGCTCAATTTGCAAAACGTCACACTGTAGCGTGCTACCGCGCCCGCGGTTCGCAAATAGTCCCGCTGCAGCACTCTATCGTGCCTACGATTCAAAAATGGATCCGCTGCAGTGCGCTACCGCTCCCGTGGTTCGCAGAAAGACCCGCTGCAGCGCGTGGGAGCGCGCTGCCATGTGCGGTAGCGAATTCCTTTGAAAAATGTTGGATTTTGGCAAAAAATGTCACAGAACTCCTTTGGATGCCATTTTCCTAAAAAAGATAGATAAAACTTATTTTATGAGCATTTTAAAAGTCAGAAATGAATGGGTTTCCTTTATTTTAGATAAAATTTATGGATTCATCACACCCCATACTTAAATTCTTGCTCATCCTCGAGTACGCTCAAAATGGTATTTTTTTCTGTTACAATAGAGATTATAGTCACAAAAATTCAATTAGAGTCAATATAAGTTAATGTTCGTGCATAGCAAAAATGAAACAAAATATTTAGCAACATTTAATATTTTAACCTTGGCAATATGGGTGGTTTAATCAATTAATCTCCAAATATTTTGATTTTCATGCTAGACACTAGGTGATGGAGAGAGTTCATTATGGACCCTAGACTAAAAAAGGTGGTCAAAGTCTCTAAGAGTTATGTCATATGTGCTCCTTCTTATGAATCACAAAGATCAAAAGATTTGAAGGAGAGATATTTTTCTTCATCCTTTCACATTTTGATCATTTAGGAGAGATATTTTTCATCATCCCTTTTTTGAATATATATTTTGTTCTTTTCATTCTTAGGGAGAGATATTTTTCTTCATCCCCAATATACATCTATGTGATCATGAAGTCCTACGGGAGCCTAGCACACTTCTTTTTTAGAGTACACTTCACATTTCTAGTCCAAGTCCAATGCCTTCCCCCACACTTAGTTCAAGGTATTAAATTGAATTTTTGGAGATTAGATTATCCTCCACTCATTCCTTAATTAAAACATTTTAGTGCTTATAATATATTTGGTTATTTTTGAATTGCACCATTTTACTTATATTTAAGTCCATCTTGTCAATTTGTGATTTCCAAAAAATTTAGAAAAAATATTTAGTTTAAGCACACCCTAAAAATGAGGGGATATGAAAATTCATAAATTGAAATCTTAAAATAAAACACAAGAAAGAAAAAATACAATGAAAAACATAAAAAGGTACAAAAAAGAAAAATATAACCTAATTAATCCTGGGCTTCTTCCTCTTCATGCGCATCCCCTATGTACACGGATTCGCAAGGGTAGTGCGTCTCCGGGATGGGGGCACCAACAGGAGATCTTGGCAACACGGAGGCATCTAGTCCACCTTGCAAGCTCCAATCCTCAAACATCATCCCAAGGGCTTCATGAAAATTAGATTAAAACTTGTGCTGCTGGATGAGTTATTGCTTGAAGAACCCCATGTCCATGGCAAGAGCCTTGCTGAGCTCCGCTTGCTGATTGTGGAGACGTAACAAAATCTTGTTCGTGAGGTATGAGTCGGGCATCGCGGATGTTTCCCCCTGTGCGCCCCTTCTTTTCTTGGGTAGCTTTCGTTTGCTAACCCGGACATTTAAATTTGAAGGATTAAGGGCACAACCGGGGGGAAAGACGATGTCGGAGGAGAGTATCTTGACCCCTTGGGTCTCGCACAGCCCTGATATCAAAGACCCGAAGGCCAATGCAGCGCAGGGACCCTTGAGAGCTTTCCAAAACTACTCAAAAATAATATTAGATATGCGGATCTCGCCCAGCCTAACCAACGAGCACAAGAGGAGTGCTTGGGCATGGGTCACTTCAGTCAAGTGACTCGTAGGCATGACAAAGCTAGAAATAAAAACTAGCCAAGCACTACTCGTCTCTATTAATTTAGAACGAGAAATGTTAGCTAGTCCTCCTTCCCATTCTGTGTAATTTTCGATGATTTCTGCCACAAGATAAAGGGGGTCTTGGTGAGATTCTAACAATTACAAGTAGGAGCAAGAATGTACTTCCTCGAGCCCATAGAATTGCTCAATTTGAGCAATCCCAAGGGTGACACCCTTATCTCGACAGAAGATCCGCTGCCCGACCATATCGATTGCGTTCTCATAGACGTCCTGAACAATCGTCGGGTACGTAGGGGCTCTCTTGGTCACAAACTCCCTCCATCCACGAGGGTTGACATGTTCAACCGGAATGGGTAAGGCTTGGCTGAAACTCCTCTCCGAGATTAACTTCCATTGGGAAGTGATGGAGAAGAATCGGTGCTCGGCCTACGCGGACGAGAACCTCTTCTTATTGAAGGATCCTCCGGAAGAAGATGCTCCCGCCTCCCGCCTAGGAATGGACTTCTTTTTGGAAGACATGGTGAGATATAAGAGCTAGAGAGATCAAGAGCTAAGAGAGAATAAGAGAATTAGAATGGTGCAAGGATAACCCGCCCCCATTGCCTCCCTATTTATAACCAAGAAAATCCAAGGCAAGAGAAGGTGGTCAAATGGTCTTCCCCATGCCATTAATATGGTGATCCATGTGAAGGTGGGGGGGCAGCTTTTTCAGCATGCTTTTTGACTGCTTGGGGAACTTAAATGTCATGACCTTTTGACTGCATTGTTCCTAAGATGGAAAAAAAACTGCAGCTGGAGCAAACCGCTGTAGTGCGCGATAGCGGATTGTCCGCTACAGCATGCTATCGAGGAATTTCTGCTGCAGCGCGCTGTAGCGAAATTTTTCGCTACAGCGCGCCTTCATTCCTCTTCCATAAGCTAAAGATGATTGAATGAGCACAACCTATGGGGTGGCTCGAACCTTCGTCATCTCTAACTTCCCCTAGCGGATCCATATCCTCTAATTCAAGCTTTGGGGGAGTCTTCTTCTTCCTTTTCCCTCTTCTCATTTTCCTTTTCTTCACTCCTTCCTTGATCCCCTTTTCATAGGAAGGAGTTGAGCTATGATCAGAATTCCTTTCTTCCAACATTAGATTTTCAAGTACATCATCAACCCATAATCTTTCTTCTCTTATCCTTCTCATCACCTCATTTTCCATTTCTCTTTTCTTAAATAAAGTGGGTTTAAGGTCAATCAATTCAGTTTATCTTTTTACATTTGCGCTCATAAACTCACGACCTATATCAATAACAGCTTTCACACTCATTAGAAAGGGTCTCCCAAATATAATCGTGGAATTCTTATTCCATTGATCTCATTCACATACAATAAAATCAGTTGGAACTATAAAACTCCCCAATTCGACTACAATATTTTTTATCATTCCAAGAGGGGTAAGGGATTCTAAGTTGGCAACTTCCAAAATCATTGAGGTATATTCCATCCCTCCTACTTTTAGATGTTCATAAATTTGATAGGGCATAACATTAACCGAAGCACCTAGATCATACAAGGGATCTACAAATACTTCATTTCTGATTATGCAAGGAACGCTCAACCTCCCTGAGTCTTCACATTTAGGAGCTATTAGCATTCACCATCATTCCCCATTTTTTCTTTCCCTTCCTCTAGCATATTACATGTTGCACTCGTATCTTCAGTTTTAATTCCCCCACACATATCTTCCGAATGTATCACACTAACCAACTCCGTGGGATTTATTTCGGTTGAACTGGGTAGGCCCCCTTGCTGCCGAGAGGTCAACTTCTTGGAGATCTGCCACAATTGGGTCTCTATAATCCTCAGGGAAGCTTCTATCCCTTGGATAGAAGCATCATGGCACGTGATAGTGGCTTGTGTGCGGCGCATAAATTGGATCGTTTCCGCCTTTAAAAAGTTGAAGGCCCCCTTCTAAATTGGGGTGATGATTATTGTTGTTATTTCCACTATGCATGCCTTGTTGATTGGATGAACTTCCCCCATATTGATTTGCATTATTATTGTTATTACACCAAGAGAAATTTAGATAGTTTTTCCATCCTGGGTTGTAGGTGTTGGAGTAAGGGTTATTCATCGAGTTGTTGTTTCTCAGGTAGTTTACTTGCTCAGTGTTGGTTTATACAATGGGGTTATTTAGATTGTAATTTTCACTGTTATGCTTACCCCCTCATAAATCACAATGCACCTCAAGAACAACATTGACATTCATTCTTTCTATTTTTTCATTTAAGGCATGTATTTCCTGTTGTAACATCATTATTTGATCGGACTCATTTACCTTTAAAGCTTCCTTTTTTAACTTTTCAGAAGGCCATTGATATGCATTATTGGCCATTTCCTCTAAGAGATCATAAGCTTCCTCTTGGGTTATACCGCTAATAGAACAACCAGCGGCTGCATCTATGAGTGTCATCGTGGGAGCGTTCAAACCATTGTAAAAGGTTTGTACTTGCATCCATAGAGGGAACCCATATTGTGGGCAATACCTGAGGTATTCCTTAAAATGGTCCCACCCATCATATAGAGTCTCACCTTCCAACTGAGTGAAGTTGGTGTTCTCAATTTTCAGTCTAGCGGTTCTCGCCAGAGGGAAATATTTGGCTAAGAATTTCTTAGCCAAATCATCCCATGTCCGGATGGAATCACTAGGTAGAGAGCTGAGCCAACTCTTGGCTCTATCTCTTAAAGAGAATGGGAAAAGCCGCAATTTAACTGCGTCTTCAGAAACGTCGTTAAACCTGAACGTGTCACATATTTTAAGAAAAGTTGGAATATGTGAGTTCGGGTCTTCAGTGGCTAATCCCCCAAACTGATTATTTTATACCATACTCAGTGTGGAAGGTTTAATCTCAAAATTATTGCCTTCAATATTTGGCCTAACAATAGCATGGGGGATTCCCCTAGCAGTGGGTAGTGCATAATCTCTGAGTGCTCTTCCCCTAGTCTCTCCTAAAGGTTCTCCTATATTTTCATTATAGTTGTCCATAATGGCTTGTTGATTTGAAAAATTTTGTTCTCTCCTAACCTGTAAATATGTTCTCTTAATTTCAGGATCAAATAGATATTCAGTGCAAACTCTTCTACTCATACAACTAACAATATGGCTATCAAGAACAATTTTATCAATAAAGTTTAGTAAGTTAGCAAAAATAAGATAAGCAAAAATGTAAGATATTAGTTCCTATAATTACAAAAAAAATCAAAAACTAGAAATATGTGCAAGAAATGCTTAAATCACTAGCTACTTATAGATTATCCTTAATACGAAACAAATACCAATTTTCCGGCAACAGCGCCAAAAACTTGACAGACTGTAAATACACGTCTGCGCTCACACGCAAGTGTACGTGGTCTGAAGTAATAAGTGGAAAGAGTTACTTTCCGAGATTTATTGAACCACAGAGAATTGGTTATTTTGTTACTAAGGTCTATCTATTCTCACTAATGTTTAAGCTATGATTTAATTGATGAGTTGGTCCTAGACTTAGCACAGTAACTACTAAATGAAGATAAGTTAAATAAAAGAGAGAGAAGAGTTGGGGTTATTTCTCATGTGATGATACATTATCATTGTACTTTTGATTTCTCAAGCTTTGTCTTTCATTTATATTTTGTTTATCAAGTACACATTGATCACCTTGAGATTTTATCTCAAAGTCTCACAAGTTCAAATCTTGTGCACAAAATGAACACACATTTAGTTCTACTTTGGCACAAAGATTCTTATAAGTTTTAGGTTTTAGATTTTCATCTTATCTCTTGATCAAGGAGATTTTGATTATTTATATTTTAAGATCTTATAAGCATTGATTCCATTATGAGCATCACTTGCATCCCACATAGTTAAGATTGGGATTAATATATTGGGCTCAATGACTATGTCACTTAGTTCATGAGCACTCAACTATTTCTTCCTTTACCTCAATTATGTTGAGCTAAGGAGCTCATTTAGTGGTCTTAGCATCACATGCATCAACACTTGGATTGAAATTAGATTAAGGTGCATTAAGCTCAAGAACTTTGTCACATAGTTCTAAGCTCTCATGTACTCATAAATCTAGTATCCAATCTAAGGTGAGCTATGGAGCATAAGACAATTTAGTTCTTGACATTATTAGTTCATTTCCTTGTAACCACATTCAAGACCAAATAAAAAAAACATATTTCATTAAGTCCTTTACAATTTAATTTCGCTTGAGGAAAACTTCATACATTAATAATAACACATACACATGAAAATTTCCCAACCCTCCCTAAGGGAGATTTAGCTACTCATTATAAAGAAAGTGAAGAAAAACACATACATGGATAAATACCCTTTCATGATCAACTTAGAAAAGAAAATACAAAAGTAAGGTTTAGAAGATACTAGGAACGTTCCTTGAAAGTTCTCTGGATTTCTTCTTCTCCTTCTTCAAGCTCCTCCCTTAGGTCGCTAGTGCTGCCTTCTTTCTTCTCCTCCTTAGCTAGAGCTTGCCTTGCTACCCTTGGGGAGTTCCTCACTTCTCCTTATGCACTCCTCCTCTTTACTTAGTGTTTTGAGAAAAATTGTGAACCCTCCTCTAGTCAAGAGGAGGTGTATTTATAGGAGAGGGGCTGCATACTCTTCATCCTCTCCAAAACCAGCAATGTGATAAAAAAAAATGAATTAATGATGGCAAATTCCAAATTAAAGATGAAGTGATCAATATCCTTCTTTGTTTAACCTTCTTATCAAATCAAGAGGCCATCTTCCATTGAAAATCGAAGCTGCTGCAAGGAATGATGGCTGGGGACAAGATGCAGGTTTGGGGTCCTATCCCAGCTGCAATAAATGCATCTGACTGGCAAAACTAGCGGCCGCCACTGCAGCATGCTGCAGTGCGCTGCAGCGCGATGTGGCGTGCAATGGAGCATGCAAAATTAGCTAAGTTTCCCGCTGCTGCACGCTACCGCGTCAACATTTTGCAAAATTACCCGCTGCAGCACGCTGGAGCGGGAGCATTTTGCAAAATGCTTCGCTGCAGTGCGCGGTAGCGGCTCAATTTGCAAAATGTCCTGCTGTAGCGCGCTACCGCGCCCGCTGTTCGCAAATGGACCCGCTACTGCGCGCTATCGCGCCCGCGGTTCGCAAATGGATCCGCTACAGCGCGCTATCGCGCCCGTGGTTCGCAAAACGACCCGCTGCAGTGTGTGGAAGCGGATTCCTTTGAAAAATGTTGGATTTTAGCAAAACAATGTCACAGAACTCTTTTGGATGCCATTTTCCTGAAAAAGATAGATAAAACTTGATTTTGGAGCACTTTAAAGGTCAGAAATGAATGGGTTTTCCTTTATTTTAGATATAATTTATGGATTCATCAAAGTGCACCTCCATGATTCTAGAATTTGTAGATCTAGAATCCCTTACCCCTCTAAGCATCGTTAAGAATGTTGTCGTTGAATTGAGAAGTTTTATCGCTCCTACTGATATCGTGGTGTGTGAGTAGGATAGATGGAATAAGAATTCCACAATCATTATCAGGCGATATTTTCTGATGAGTATAAAAGCTATTATTGACATAGGCCACGGGGTAATGAGTATAAAAATTAAGGGGAAATCTGAATTAATCGACCTTAAACCTACCATCTTTAAACAAAGAGAGATGGAAGAAGAGGTGAGGAAGAAAATGAGAGAAGAAATATTATGGGTAGATGATGTTCTTGGAGATCTAATATTAGAAGAAAAAAATTCTGATAAAAGCTCAACTCCTTCATCGGAGAAGAGGAGCAAGGAACGAGTAAGAAAAAGAAAAATAAGAAGGGGAAAAAGAAAGAAAAAGACTCCCCCTAAAGTTGAACTCGAAAGAGTGGATCCGATAAAGGAAGGAAGAGAGGGCAAGGGTTCGAGCCACCTTGAGGGTTTTGCTCACCCTAGCACCCTTAGTATATGGAAGAAGAAACCTCCAGATCCGATTATTTGATCATTGGTGTGTCTAGCTAGAGACGTTAAATTAAGCGCTTCTTGGGAGGTAACCCAAGAATTTATATATATATATATATATATATATATATATATATATATATATATATATATATATGTATGTATATATATATATATTCTTGAAGCAGCGCTGCAACGAAAATTCCGTGTCAGCGCGCTGCAGTGGAATTTATGCGCCGCAGCGGAAATTCTGCAATAGCGCGTTGTAGCGGAAATTTCACAAGAGCGCGTTGTAGCAGAAATTCTGTTACAGCGCGCTGCAGCGGTTTGATCTAGCTGCAAAAAAATTTGACTGCCTTGGAATCCATACAGTCAAAAAATCATGAAAATTGGGCTCCCCATGCAGTAAAAAGGTGGGCTGAAAAAGCTGACCCCCCTTCATATGGATCACCACATTTATGGCATGGGGAAGACCCATTGACCATACTCTCTCTTGCATTTCCTTGGCAATATAAGGGAGGCAAAAAGGGGGGGTTATCCTTGCACTTTTAAGTTTTCTCACTTCCTCACAAGCTCTTGCTCCCCTCTAATTCCTTCATCATGTCTTCCGGCAAGAAGGCGATTCCAAGAAAGGATGTCGAAGCTTCTTCTTCTGGGGGAACCTTTAACAAAAAAAAAGGTTCTCTTCTGCTGAAGCTGAGCACCGATTCTACTCCATAACTTCTCAGCGTAAGTTCATTCCGGAGAAGATCTTTAGCGGCTACTTGCCCGTTCTGGTGGAGCAAATTGACCTTCGGGGGTGGAGGGAGATGGTGACCAAGAGATCTCCCATATACCCATCTATAGTCCAGGATATTTATGCCAATGCTATTGATGTGGCCGAATAGAGGATCTTTTGTAGAGGTAAGGGTGTCACCCATAGGATTGCTCAAATCGAGCAATTCTATGGGCTTGAAGAGGTAAGTTCTTACTCTTACCTTGAACTCTTGGAGTCTCGCCAAGACCCCCTTGACCTCGTGACGGAACTCATCCATGAAAACACCGACTGGGATGGTGGATTAGCCAACATTCCTTGTTCTAAATTAACGAATACGAGTAGTGCATGGCTGATTTTCATTTCTAACTATGTCATGCCTACAAGTCACTTGACTGAAGTGACCTGTGCCAAAGCACTCCTCATGTGCTCATTGGTTAGGCCAGGCGAGATCCACATCTCGAGTATTTTTTTTGAGCAGCTCTAGAAGGCTCGCAAGGGACCCTGCGCTGCATTGGCCTTCGGGTCTTTGATATCAGGGATTTGCGAGGCCCAAGGGGTCAAAATCCTCTCCTTCGACACCGTCGTTTCCCCCGGCTCCACCCTTAATCCTTTAAATCTGAATGCCCAGGCTAGTGAACGGAAGCTACTCAAGAAAACGAGGGGTGAGCAAGGGGAAACATCCACTCTGTCCGACCAAACTCTCACCAACAAGCTATTGCTGTGTCTCCCCAATCAGCAGGCTAATCTTAGCAAGGCCTTGGCCACCAATATGCGGTTCTCTAAACAAGAACTCATCCAGCAGCGCCAGTTTCAGTCCGAATTTCATGAAACCCTTAGGCTGATGTTAAAGGACTAGAGCTTGCAAGGTGGACCGAACCCTTCCGTGTTTCCAAGACCACCTGTTGGTGCCCCCATTTCGGACTCGCGCTATCCATATTAATTCACGTACGTGGAAGAAGAAGAGGAAGAGAAGGAAACCCGAAAATAAATAGGTTATATCTTTTCTTTCTATTTATATTAATTATTTTTCTTTGTATTTTTTATTTTGTGTATTTTATTTTGAGATCTTAATTTATGAATTCTCAGATTCCCAAAAATTTTCTAGTAATTAAAAATGACAAATTTTTCTAAGTTTTTCAAAATAAAAGTCACAAAATATCGATAAAGAAAATAACATGAAGTAAAAGAGTGCTTAACAAAAAGTGATTAAAACCTTTTAACTAAGGAATGAATTAAGGTTAATCTAATCTCCAAGATTTTAAATTAATGCTATGAACTAAGTGTGAGGGAAAGTATTAGACTTAGACTAGTAATTATTATGAGTACTCTAAAAGAGTGTGCTAGGCTCCCGTAGGACTTCATGATCACAAAGATATGAATTGGGGATGAAGAAAAGTATCTCTCACTAAGAATGAAAAGAGAAAAAATATAAAAAGGGGAGGATAAAAAGTATCTCTCTCAAATGAAAGAAATGAAAAATGATGATAAAAAGTATCTCTCCTTTAATTTATTCATCTTTGTGATTCATAAGAAGGGGCACATATGGCACAATACTCTTGAGTATCTCACAACCTCTCTAGTTTAGGTTTTCCATGGAACCTTTCTCATCACCTAGTAATAGGCATAAAAATCAAATACTTGGAGATTAATTGATTAACCTTGCTTCATATCTAAGGTTAGAATATCTAAATGTCAAATGTCTTGGATCATTTCAGTTAAGCACAAGCCTTGACTTAGAAATCAAAATCTAAATTGATATCTTTTGTTGACTATCATACCTAAAAAATAGAAAATAACTATTTTAAGCTTACTCGATGACGAGCAAGAATTTAAGTATGGGGATGTGATGAATCCATAAATTATATCTCTAAATAAAGGAAAATTTTATTCATTTCTGATTTTAAAATTGTTTCCTTAATCAAATTCTGTTTATTTTTTTAGGAAAAAAGCTTATCCAAGGAATTCTGAGTCATTTGGGCAATTTTCCAAAATTTTTTAATGGAAACTGTTGCCGCGCGCTGCAGCGCGCTCCAGCGTGCTGTAGCGAGCCATTTTGCAAAAATGGGCGCTATCGCGCACTGCAGCGGTTCATTTTTTGAACCGCGGGCGCGATCGCGCACTGCAGCGGTTCATTTTGAGAAATGGTGGTGTTACAGCGCGCTACAGCAGTTCAGTTGGCGAACTGCGAGCGCGATCGCGCGCTGCAGCGGTTCAGTCAACAATCGCGGGCGCAGGTCGCGCGCTGCAGCAGATTCGTTTGCAAACTACGGGTGTGATCACGTGCTACAGCGGGGAATTTTGCGAAATCCTGGCGCAACAGCGCGCTGCAGCGGAGCGTTTTGCAAAATGCTAGCACCACAGCGCGCTGCAGCAGGTCACTTTGCGAAAACCGGACGTGATCAGCGCACTGCAGCGGGCCTCTTTACAAAAAAAAATTTTGTCATAACGCGCTGTAGTGGTCCGCCGCAATTTTGTCTGGCAAATGCATTAATTGCGGCTCGGACAAGACACCTAACCAGCCTCTTGTCTCCAGCCATCATTCCTCCTGCTGCAGCTCCATTTTTAATTGAGAAAATGATCTTTTGAGGTGATGTAATGGCTAAAACAATGGAAAGAATATATCACCTCATCCATCAAGTTGATTTTGCCATCATTGCTCAGATTTTTAAAAGGCATTTGCTAGATTTTGATCTTAAGTATGAAGATACAGCCCCTCATCTATAAATACCACTCCTCTTGACTAGAGGAGGGTTCCAAAAATTGCTCATTTCACTTAAGTAAGGAGAGGGGCTGTTTAGAGGAGAAGAATAACTCCCCAAGGGTGGAGAAGCTCTACTTGCTAAGGAAAAGAAGGAGAAAGGCAGCACTAGGGAACTAAAAGAGGCACTTCAAGCAAGGAGAAGAAAAGTTTGGAAAACTTTCCAATGAACATTCCTAGTATTTTCTAAACTCTTGTTTTGTAATTTCTCTTTTTAGTTGATCATGAAATGGTATTTATCCATGTATGTGTTCTTTTACATCTCTTTTGTAATGGAAAGCTAAACCTCCCTTGGGGAGGGTTGGGGTAATCCCATATGTTTGATAGTTACTTTAATTTGTATGAAGTTTTCCTCAAGTATTAATAAAAGTTATGAACTTCATGCTTTGCTCAAGAAGTGCATAATATCACTATAGTCTTGATTGTGAACCAAAGGAAAATGGATTAATGAACTCAAGGACTAAAATATCTTGTGCTCCATAGCTCACCTTGGTTTGGATGCTAGATTTATGAGTGCATGAGAGCTTAGAACTATGTGAGAAAGTTCTTGAACTTAGTGCACCTTAATCAAAGCTCAACTAAAGTGTTAATGCATTTGATGCTAAGACCCACTAATTGAGTTCCTTTGCTCAACATAATTATGGGAGGGAAAGAAATAGTTGTGTGCTCATGAACGAGGTGCATAATCATTGAGCCTAATATATTTAATCGTTCATCTCAACTATGTGTGATGCGAGTGATGCTCTTAGTGGAATCAATGCTTATAAGATCTTAAAAATTAATAATCCTTATCTCTTTGATTAAGAGATAAGATGAAAACTACAAACCTAAAATCTTATAAGAATCTTTATGCTGAAATAGAACTGACTGTGTGTTCATTTTGTGCATAAGATTTGAACTTGTGAATCCTTGAGATAAAACTCAAGGAAGAACAATGTGCACTTGATTTAAATCTAAGTAAATGAAAGATAAAAGCTTGAGGAATCATCATGCATAAGTGACCTATCATGACATGTGGGAGAAACCCAACTCTCCTCTTCCTTTTATTTGACTTATTTTCTACTAAGTGATTGTTGTGCTTATTCTGGAACCAACTCAAACAACACACTTATAGCTTAAACATTAGTGATAATAGATACACCTTAGTAACAAAACATCTGATTCTCTGTGGTTCGATAAATCTCGGAACTCAAACTTTCCATTTATTATTTCAGACCATGTATACTTGCGTGTAAGCGCAGATGTATATTTACAGTCTGTCACCATTAGTGAAACCAAGTTCATATGATGCATAACTAAAGATATAGATTTCATAACTTAGACATAAGCATTGAACTTAATCAAGATTGATCACATGAAAGTCTATGTGTTGAGATTGAACATTCATATGTTCATCTCTGAGCACTAGGTTAGAGTTAGTGCATTTGGGGGACACCCTATAGAAGATTATGTCTCTTGATAATAATACATCATTCATCTTATTTGACACTAATTTAATATAGAAGAGTGCTTACATGAATTCTTAATAAATTGCATACTGAAACCAAATTCTCCATATTTTCTCAAAAAGTAGTTTCTAATAAAAGAAACTCTGATTTGCTAAGATTATGACCAAACCATCAATAAACTTAATCATCGTTCAAACATTAGAGAATTATAGTAAACTTTAGTAACAAAATCAATACCATTCCCTGTGGATGATAAATCTCAAGATTTTACTATCCCATTATTACTTTGGACCATGTGCACTTGCGTGTGAGCATATACGTACAATTAAGTCTGTCAAGTTTTTGGCACCATTGTCGGAAAATGATTTAATGGTTTCTTATTAAAGATAACTTGATAGTAACTAGTGATTTGAATTTTTTTTTCTTATCGTATATATTTTCTAATTTTCTATAATTCCATTGCAAATAGTTTGTGTACTTTTTTTAACTTTACTTCTTTCCACTTTAAATTTCTATTATTATTTGTGTTGATTGCTGTGAACTGCAATCTATTAAGTAGTTTTAAATTTGCATGTGAAGAAGAGATTCTTCAATCTTTCTCTATGATCCCGAAATTGAGATAACATATTTAAGAGCTAGAAGAGAACAACATAGAACAAATAAACCCCAATTTGAAATGGATAACTTAGGTGGAAATCCTAGGGAAGTTCTAGAAAATAATAGAGATATGGCTCTCAGGGATTGCGCCTTACCAACTATAAGGGAAATTTCTCATGCTATAGTAAAACCTAAAGTGGAGGCAAACAATTTTGAAATTAAAATTGCCACCCACAATAGGGTCCAAAATAGCCAATTCAATGGATTGGCTACGGAGGACCCTAACTCACATATCTTAAACTTCCAGGAGATTTGTGATACTTTAAAGTTTAATGGGGTTTCTAGAGATGCAATTAGATTAAGGTTATTCCCATTTTCTTTAAGAGACCGAGCAAGGATTTGGCTCAATCTTTGCTTGGCAATTCCATGCTCACGTAGGACGATTTGGCTATGAAATTCCTAGCCAAATATTTCTCACATACAAGAACTGCTAGGCTAAGAAATAAGATTTCCAATTTCTCTCAGCATAATGGGGAGAGTCTTTATGACAATTGGGAGCATTTCAAAGAAAGCCTAAGGTGTTGTCCTCATCATAGGTTTATATTATGGATGCAAGTGAAAATATTGTACAACGGATTGAATGCACCCACCACGATGCTCACTAATGTAGTTGCTGATGGATCCCGGAATAGTAAAACCTAAGAAGAAGCTTATGACCTTCTAGAATAAATGGATAATAATGCATATCAATAGCCGACTGAGTAGATAAAATCTAATATGAAAGAGGTTAATAATTAATTGAGACAATTCAAGTATCAACCCTTCAAAAAGAAATTGAATTGCTAAATCAAAGAATAAAAAACATGAGTGTGATTGTAGTGCAAGAATAGAATTGTGAGCTATGTGGGGAGCAGCATAATTGTAGCACCCCGCCCCGTCGCCGTGCGCAAAAAGAGGTAATCCATAATTCTGCGGCGGAGCGGTGCACTACTCGGGAAGACAATTAACCCATCTTCCCGAATATGCTAACTAAAACTAGTCACACTGAAGGCTGCTGACTCGAACCCAAGAGTAGGGTCGAGAGCCAAAACTTATAATAGGAGTAGAATACTTATCTTAAGTATTAGACTAATATGTACATTGGATTTAAAAAGGTAAATAGGAACCCAATATATATTATCAATATATCAGCATTTCTAGTATGCTGATCACATCACAATACTAAGTATAGTAGTAGTATGATAGAGTGTGAAAGCTAAAACAAAATATCCAAAATATATTCATCACAGAATAGTAGTAGCATTCATCTCAGAAAAGAAAAGTAAAATACATTCAGAATTATTACGGACTGATTTAAAATGAGGCAAAAGTAAAGTCAATCTAACATACTGAAAGCAGAAATAGTAAAGTAAAAGGTGGAAGATGGATCCACTAAGGCTCCACGTACTCCTCCTAAATCTCTGACAAGTCCTTTTGTCCTGTCTCAACAAGCTGCTCAGGATCTAGCAAATTGCCAGATCCCAAAAGTACCCCGTGTAAGTCAAGAACTCTAACACATCGCAACTAAACTAAGCAGTACTAAATTAAATGCAAATAAATAGTAAAGTAAACAAAACTATAAAAAATAATGGTAAAGGCATTGAGTAACTGAACAGTAAGGACTGAACAAAGTAAAGATGAACTGAGATCTAAATACTGAAAGTAATAGAAAACATCAAATGCTTAGAAACTAATATAAGAAAAATGTTCAATGTTGTACTATATTCCACTGAGAAAATACATCCAAATATGCCACAACACAGTATGCCACAGATATGTAACTGAACTATCACTGAAAGGCTATGAGTCGTACGGTCTAATGTACACATACGTCCAGTTAGGAATACAGTCTACTGTGATGCCGATGCATCCTGAAATACCCCAGTTAATGTATGCAACATTCTGTAACCCATAAATCATCATTGATACTCATACATCACCACAAGAATCATTCATTATACTCATGCTCATGCTTGAGTCCATGCTTCTATTCTGTATGAGTAAAATCCAAAAATCTATAAATACTTTGAAATACTGATATTGAATTCAAGGTCTCCATTGTGCAGAATCCTGCAAAAAGGATTCTGACTCCTAGCTTCTAAAACAATGATTGGTTAAAGTTAAGAATTTACTTACAAATAATTAGATGGGGAGGTGGTATACACATATATATAGCATACTTCTAAGAAGGGTAGTTTCTAACTCTTAGTTTGATTAAGTCACCATAACAAAGCGATCTTCGTTAGGAGGCTTCACCCGATGATAACTTGTATCTCAAGCTAAGCTATTAAAATACCCAATTCACAAGCACACTTAGTGTTCTAAAGAGGGTGTCTAGGATCACGTAGTTTGCTTGAAGCACACCTATGCAAGTGATCTTCAATAAGAGGCATCACCTGATAGTAATTTTTCTTCAAACAAACTAATGATCTAAATTCCCTAATCATAACACTCTTAGGATTGACAAATTTAGTCTAAGTGAGCCTATGCCCAACTAAACTCGTAGGATAGAGCACAAACATAATCTATACTAAGGTGAATCAACCAATCCAGATTAATACTGTGATAGCCCAGCACTATGGGTATACCCTACTATATCATCCAATAATCAAGGTTCAATATTTCTATTTATTCCACAAGGATTTATCAATACTATCAATTCTTATGCTAAATGGGTGAGTCTTACACAAAGCTACAAGAATGTGATCAAGAGATCACTCAATGTAGATTCTACAACAAGGAGAAGTGTCATTCTAAGTATCTTAGGTGATTCCTACCACGAGCGGTTAAGATCAACTTCTAAGGTTAAAGGGATCATCTAAGATTCTACCTCAATAAATTTCAATAGTTCTTCCTACCTCAATATATCATTAATTAATGTATTTAAATATTTTAGATACGAGCTTAATAGTGAGATACTTGAGATCCCACACTCTCACTTCTAATTATAGGTTTTACTTATTATTTAGGTTCAGAGTGGTCAGATCAGGTGATTAGCTCATCTAATCACATGCTATTTTAAGATCATGGGGACAAGTTAAGGATATTATTAGATATAGATCACTTGTTTAATCAATATTATTTTATTATTATTCATATGCTAATGATCTTATATAAGAGGAAATCAAAGATCTAAAGCTTAAATTCAGATTAATTGATCACATAGATTTATTATTAACCTTAACATATCTAATTCAATGGCTCAAGATCAATACCAAATCAAGTGTATTATTGGAATAATGTCAATTGCATTATCTTATAATAAATTTAATTTAATTAAGGTTTAAGAGTTTGGATCTTAATCAAATAGATTAGGGTTTAACCTCTTACTCCTATCTAATTAAGATTAAGTGTTTAACTATAGATCAAATATCAAATCAGTGAATTAAGGATGTATTATTGGTGACAATCTCAGACCTAGATCAAGTTTTAATAGCTTGATCAAAGTCTTAAGACTTCTTAAGTTTAATTAAGATATTTAAGTTCTCAAATTTAGGTATATTCAATTTATACATCATAACTTGGCATCCATGATTTAAATACATCTACCTTAATTTTATGGAGCATATTAATAGAAAATTCAAAAAAACAAAAAGTAATTAGTGATAATCAAATTCAAAAGGATTAGCACATAATTACAAATATAGCCATCAGAATTTCATGCAGCTTGGCAGATACGTTTTATTCAATCATACAATTAATCAGAGATAAAGTTTGCTAAGATTCCAATAGATAAAAATCTTAATTTTCACTAATTATGATTTAATAAGATTAGAGCATAAGTTAAAATATAGAAGTTAGAAAAATAAACAACTTAACACATTCATTCTACTAATCATAAGAAAACTAATGACACCCTAAACATGTAATTTGAATAAGTATATATGCTAATAATCCATAATCAAAATTTGCAATAATTAGGACAAATAGAAAATCCAACCATTGAAAGTTAATTATGATATATTCAGATCCCTGATGATTTTTTGATTAATTTGATATATAATATCATAGGGTTTGAATCAGTGGATTGAAAGTTATCACATTAATTTATTCTAAATTATTTTAATTAAATTTCCCTATGATTGGATTAATTGGATTATTTTCCTTAAGGAAAATAATTCCAATTAATCGGATATTAAATAACAGGCTCGGCCCATTAGCCAAACCGCGCGGGTCGACCAGGGCCGAGGAACCCGGCACTGTCACCCAGCGCGGGTCACGGGCTGACCCGACCCGCACAGTGCCATCATCCCCGCCTCGACCTCTCTCGACAAAGACCGATCCGAGAAAGCCTAGATGGTGAAATTATCCATCTATAGCGCATGCCTTGGCCTCGGTCAATCGAGAATTGATCCCCTATCTAAAATGCACCGATTGACATTCGAAGTCCCATGTGAGGTGGTCCGGATAAGCCAGACCTTACTCACCCGAGGGATCCCTTAATGGAGCTATTGTGGGGAGATAATTCTCCCCACAAAGTCCATGCCAGACCCAGGGCTTGATCCCTACACCATCAAGGAGGTGAGATGGATCGAAGCCCCCTGGTCTAAGGGCCTGAGGTGGGCTGGAACACCGGGGCCTTACTTGACCCGAAGTGTCCCTTAAGGACTTAGCCCGATCGATCGATCCGATCAATCAGGACTAGCTCAGGGCCTAATTACGATGGCAATGAGTTCAAAATGACAATAAGCATCAAGAAGAATCAAATGGAAAGGAGCCTGAGCCTCATTGACTCAAGGCATGCAAACGGGGGTACTTGGTTTCACGACTGAGCTCGGGATAGCTGGCAGAGGACAAGGCTGGCTCTAGCTGGGCTCCCAAATGCTACAAAGAATCCTAAGTACCAGGAGAGCCTACTATCAATGGTTCAGAAGCTCCTGAATTTGCCTAAGGAAGCTCTAGTAGACAGCAATGGCAGAGAGGAGATAGTGGGGAATCAAACTCAATTAAGCAGCAAGGGGCAGAGAGAGGATTACTGAGGCTATTTATAGCCTCAGCAGGAAGTGGGGGAAGTTTTCAGAGGGCTAGATTGGGCTAGGAAGGACATGAGAGGTCGGACCATGGCCGAGCTCTCAATTTCTAACTTGAGCTCGGCAGGGTCACGAGGCCCGACTAGGATCGATATTCCATTGAGGGAAGATCCCCAACGGCTTGCTGATGTGGAACGAGTAGTGGGGGACAGTCCAAGACCCGCAGGATTTCTTTGATCGGATGCGGGCGAGGCGAAGATGAAGATTCACAGTACGGGTGCACTGTGGGTCGTCTGATGGATTGATCAGGACCGCCGAATGGTCCTGATGTACTGGATCCTAATGGCCAGATCCGATCTGATCTGGACCATTGGATCCATGGAGTTGATCTGATAATGGATACGTGATCCCGCAAGATTAAATCCTAGCCATTGGATAGGAAGGCGCAACTGTGAGATCTGCGGGACTCCGCTGTCACGTGACCTAAGCTCCGCAGCGGATCACCTGCGGTCCGCATAGCAGATCCCGACCATTTACACGGGTATAGGGTAATATTGCAACTTCAAATTGTTGGGAACCCTAAATTGCAATTAGACCAATTTAATTAAATTTGAATTATGGTCTAAATGATCTCCAAATAGCACCTAACTTTCACCCCTAGCTAATTTGGGGGTGAGGAATTTGAAAATGCAATCAGATTTTAATTTTGAGATCAAAATATTTTAGGTCTAATCTAGGGCATCTAGACTGATCAAAATATCATCTTGGACATAGAGAAATCCAGTTGACTTCAATTTTTTTGGATTAGCTTAACTTGATGTTATAAAGGTAATGACTTTAAAATTAATGATTAATTAGACTATAGATTAGCAAGGTAACAACCTAGGGTTATTATAATAATAGTGAAAGCTATAATTTAAAATAATCCATTTGCACCATATCACTCTAAGCAACCAAATTTTCTAATAAACAATAACAACAGTAATAAGATGTATCAAAATAACCCATATTCAAATACATATAATTCAGGATGGAAAAATCATCCAAACTCTTCTTGGAGTGATGGGAGAAATCTAGGAAATTTCAATCATGGAAACTCAACCATAAATAGACAAGCTCAGTACAATAACAATTCACACCAACATCAACAACCTAGGAACTAAGATGAAGGTTTTGAAGGAGTATTCATACAATTTAAGGCTAAAACTATTCAGTTAATGAAAAGGACAGAGCAAACAATATCATGCCACGAAAATTCAATTCAAGGAATTGAAGTGACTCTCAGAATTATAAAGATCCTATTGGGGAAAATATCTAAACAATTGTCCACATGCATGGAGGGTATGCTACCCAGCTAGACTGAGATAAATCTAAGAGAGACTGTTAGTGTGATAAATTTAGACAAGTTAGTGGAGGGAATGTCACTTAAAAATCAGGGGAAGAAAAGTGGGAGTAAGGAATGTAAAGGAAAAATAAATTACCATCCGGAAGAAATCCTGATAGCAAAAAAATAAACAAAACCTGGGAAGACTCATCATACCCTATGTAATTGAAGGAGATGTCCTTTTAGATCCCCTGTGTGATCTTAAGGCCTCAGTTAATGTAATGCCTTTGCATATCTATGTCCATCTAGGGGTAAAAGGTATGGAATAAACCACAGTGATATTGGAATTTGCTAATTTAGATGTGATGACCCCAATTGGATTAGTGAGAGATGTCCCTATCATGCTAGAGAGTTTTGTGATTCCCACAATTTTTATCATCTGTGAGTGGGATATGTGGAATAAAAATTCCACCATCATCTTCGGGAGGCCCTTCCTAGCCAGCATTAGGGCAATTATTGATGTGGAATAATGACTATAAGGGAGAATAAGGAAGCTAAGGAAATAGACTTAAAGCCCACCATGTTCAAATACAAACAAATCCATTCTATGTGGCAAAGAAATAAACCAGTAAAAACACTATATTCAGAATCTAAATTGAAAATTGACCAATAAGTGAAGCCGATTCTGAGTGAACTAAATGCACCTCAACTGGGGGTGGAAGTGTTAAGAAAGAGAAAATTAAAAAGAAAACATGTCGTGGTAAGCAAAAGAAAAAAGTAAGAAATGTGGAAAATCTTCCTACAACTGAATTTGAATGCCTGTGTATGAGCATTACTTGTGAAAATCTGGTATGTGCTCACCCAACACCCCTAAGAGCTTGGAAAGAAATTTCTATGAAAAATTTAGATTAAATGATTGCATTATGTCAGCTAATGATATTAAATCAAGCACTTTAGGAAGGCAACCCAATCTCTTTTGAGTATTAATTTTGTTATGTATATTGTAGTAATGTGTATAGTAAAAAATAAAAACTGGCAACCTAGTTGGTAAAAATGGAAGAATTGAAAAATGTTAACTTTAGGAAATTCTTTTTCAGCAAGCGCTACAGCGCGCCATAGCACGTATGACATTATAGCGTGCTCAGCGTAATTCGGTGATATAGTGCGCTACAGCGGACTTCAAAGATGTGGTGTGTTGTAGCATCCCCTGGTCCAAAAATGTTGGCCCCATCGCGCGCTGCTACGCGTGATAATGAATTCTTACATCTGGAGCATTTTTGACTGGGACGGAATTTCCAAGCAGTCAAAATCACTCTAGTGCACTTTTAAATGTTGGAACCTGAAAATATGTTGAAAAAAGTCTGACAGACTTCTTAATGCGCACCTGCGCTCACACACAAGTGCACGTGATTTGAAGTAATAAGGGAATGGAAGTCCCGAGATTTATCGTCCACTGAGAACGGAGTGTCTTAGTTTAATATGCAATTCATTTAAGGGTTTCATGTCAGTACTCTTCTTTGTCAATTTTAAATGTCAAATTACTTAGGTGTTTTATTTATAATCAAGCAACATAATCTTCTTTAGGGTGTCCCATAAATCGACTAAGTTATACTTAATGCTCAGAGATGAACACATGGAGGTTCAATCCCGGCACATAGACCCTCACATGAATGATATTAGTTAAATCTGAAACTTATGTCTAAGTTCCCAAATCTATTATTTTAGTAGTGCAATCACATAAGCTTGATTCTACAAAATAGCATCACATGCATCGGTTCTGAGTTTAGCTAAAGAGGAGAGTCATTGGGCTAAGTGGGTTATGTCACATCACCCATAAGCACATCAATGTTTCATCATTCTTGCATAAACTTAGGACGAGCTATGGAGCACACTTAGTGGCTATTTGCTCACATGCATCAACTTCTCAGCTTATCTGAAGGAGCAGTGCAATAATGCTCAATAACTTATCACTGGGCTCTCTACAATTGTGCACTTGTTCCTAGCTTAAGCTAATAGTGATCAGTGGAGCTCTAAGATCATTTAATTTTTCCCATCTCTTTATTCAACCTTTTAAACCCTAAAGACTTGCATTGATCATCCTCACACAGCAAATATTGTCACATAAATTTGTGGCAAGGATGCTTTGCGTGCATATCCTTAGCTCTAAAAGGCTACACTAGCTTGATAGTTTTCCTAGTTTAAAAGCATTAACATAAATAAAATACATTCATGATAGATTATTCACCCAAGCATTCTTCATACCAATAATCAAACAAATGATTAAAGACTTTATTCATTGATAATATTGAATCTTTTAAATCCCTAAAATCATTACATGCTTATACCCAACCCTCTCCAAGGAGAGTTTAGGCTGCCATTATAAAAGAGATACAAGGAAAGCAAATCAAGACTTTGAACCCTTGCATAGTTCTTGAAGAAAAGAAATTAAGACAGAGATCGAGATACAATACTAGAAACTGCTATCGCGTTCATCGGATCTTCTCTCAATCACAAACCTCTTTCCCCTCTCTAAGTCCTGAGCTTGATTCCACTTCTCTTTGGTAGAGCTTATTCCTTCCTTAGGTAGGGTTTCTCTCTTTCCTTCAGCTACTACAGCTTTGAATACTTTAAAACCTTCAATGTCAAAATGGGGAACAACTTCTTAGTCTTTTTTCTCAAATTTTATAGAACATGAATAATGCCCTTAGCATTAGTGCAGCCACCCTTTCATCTCCTCAGGAACTAAATGACTCTAATTGAATATTCTTTTATTCTCTTAAGAAGGAGGAGAATTAAATGTGTTTTATTTTAATGGCTGCTGTGGGAAGATAAAGAATTTTGAGATTCTTGGCCTTCCATATGCTACCCTTAATGCTCTTGCCTGGCTGAAAATGTGACGGGCGCAATGGCGCGCGGTAGCGCCAGAGTCTCAGTTTGAGGCCGCTACGACACGCTATAGCGTGTGAGTTTTAAGTTCTGCAGCACTACGGATCACGGTAGCACTAGAGTCACTATCTTGAGACCACTATGGCGCGCGATAATGGGATGCTTTCTATTTTTTGCCAAGTCTGGGCCACAGTTTCTTCCGTCATTGCACGCAATAGCGCCCAGGGTTCTGTTTGGTTCTGCTATGGCTTGTGGTAGTACCAGAGTCTCTGTCTTAAGACTGCTACTGTGCGTGATAGCATGGAGATCTCTATCTTACCCTGCTGCAGCGCTTAGTAGCGATGGGCTCTCTGTCTTGGCCCGCTGCAGTGCACGGTAACGCATATCTCTTTGTCTAGAGAGCTCATAGCGCACGGTAGCGCAAAGCTCTTTGCCTTCATCCGCTGTAGCACACGGTGGTGTAAGGCTCTCTGTCTTGAGAGCGCTGCAACACGCGTTAGTGCGGAGCTCTCTGTCTTGAGAGTGCTGCAGTGCGCTGTGGCACGCAGGGCGGGCTGGGGCAATTTTCTTCTATAATTTCATATTTCAGCCCATATTCAATTTAGCTCCTATTTTATTCTAAAAATAGTGAAAGTGCACACCAAAGCATACAATTCTAACAAAAAAGTATTTTCTTTTATTAAACTATTTTACTATATATCTTAGATTTATTAGAATCCCCTTTATATTTTTTCCAAGGACTAATTTTAGCTCACACTTATGGTAGCTTTAATGGTTATTTGACCATCAATTAGAGTGAGTTGAATTAAGTTCTTAATGAGAACTGCTATAAAATCCTAGGGTGTATAAATAGAGAGGGGGAAATGATTCTTCACACTCAGTACCTTAGAAATTTTCCTACCTCTACAATCTCTAGAACCCAAAACCCTCTTGTATTTAATGGCATCCCAAAAGAAGAGTGTTGCCAACAAAGGTGCAGCTGCCTCGACATCAAGAGGCAGTTTCAATAATAAGAGGTTCTCCTCAGTCGAGGCGGAACAAAGATTTGTCCAGATCACTTTGAAAAGAAAGCTCATCCCGAAGAGAGGGTTCACTCTCCTTTATCATATGAGCCACAATGACATGGCACACCAGGGGTGGGAAAGCTTGGTCAGCTAGCAAGCAGATTCTTACCCAACCATTGTAAAGAAAGCTTTTGCTGATGCAATCAATGCAAAGGTGTAGCAACCCAAGGTTGTTACCCAGCTTAATTTAAGCTTAATCATATCTTAATTATCATTTTGTTAATTTCATCTACCTATTAGAATCAATCCCTAAAGATTTGGCACGATTCGGAGCGAAATCCAATATTTTGGATTATTTTAATATTTAATTAATTAGAAATTTGAGGTACTTATTTTGTATTTCAAAGGAAATCATATAAAACCAGTCATTTAAACTATTGGAAAGTAAAATCGCAAATGGACCGCTGTAGCGCGCTGTAGCGTGCTGTAGCGGGCTGTAGCGGAATTTCGAGAAAACTTTAGGAAATCAGAAAAATAAATTAATTGTATAGTATTTTTGCAAGTTGGACCGCTGTAGTGTGCTATAGCGTGCTATAGAGGGCCGTAACACTAGAAGCGCCACAGCGCGCCGCAGCGCTAGAAGCACCACAGCGTGCCGCAGCGCTAAAAGCGCCACAGCGCGCTGCAACATTAAAAATGCCACAACACGCTGCAGTGCTAAAAATGCCACAGCGCACTGCAGCGGCATAAGCGCCACAGCGCACTGAAGCGGTAGAAGCGCCACAGCGCGCTACAGCTCCAGAAGTGCTGCAGTGCGCTCTAGCGCGCCACAGCGCGCTGTAGCGCCCAAAATTGCAAAATGCCCAGAAATGTCTGAAAACTGCCCAGAATTGGCTGAAATGGCCAGAACTTCTCTGTTTTTGCATTTTAAGGTCCCTATAACCCTAGTGGACTGAATTATATCCAAATTCTATATGTAAATTAAGTTGAAATCTTGTCATTTTAATAAGTGCTCAAAACCTACTATGTACCTTAAACGTATTTTGTGTCAAATGCTAAGTAATAGAATCTTAAGTATTTGCATTGAATAGGTATATCTTAATAACTAAATGGCATGAAATTAAGTCTTTTTAAAATTGTGATTAAGTGCTAATCCCTTTGGTTTGATTTAGAATTCAATTAGCATTAATTACCTTTTTCCCTATGGCATCTTTATATTTATATACTTTCATGATATTAAGATGTATGTTAGAAAACCCTAAATATTTATTTGGACACCTAATTGTGTGTAATTGACATTAAACTATAATTGATCATAAGAATCTTGATAACTTGATTAAGTAGATGATACTTATTCTAAACTTGAAATTGCCATCAATAACACACTAATAATATATTGATTTGTCATTGATCTTTAAATTAACCTTTGGTCTTAATAATGGAAAGGTTAGGGGTTAAACCTTACCTTGTCTTAATTAAGATCTAAATCTTAATTACTTAATCAATTAACCTTATTGTAATATAATTCAACTATCATTATTCTAATAATGCATCTGATTTAGTATTGATCTTAAATCATTAAATTAGAAGTACTAAAGTTAATATTAAATCTGTGTGATTAAACTATCTGAATCTAAAACTTTAGATCTTTAATTTTCTCTTATATAAGACTATTAGCATAAAATGGATAATAAAATTATAATGATTTATGAAATGATCTAACTCTAATAAAATATTTGATTTTATCCCATAATTATAGAATAGAAAAGGATCAGATGAATTTTGATCATCTGATCTGATCACTTGAATGTTAACTTAAGAAGTCAAAAAGTGAGATCTTAAGGGTCTTACTTTAGGATCATTCTAAAAATATTTAAAGACCTTAATTATTGATGTCATGAGGTAGGAAGAGCTTTTGTAACTTTTTGAGGTAGAAACTTAGATGATCCTTCATAACTTTAGAAGTTGAACTTGATATCTTGTGGTAGGAATCACCTAAAGTACTTAAAATTGGACTTTTTCCTTGTGATAGCAACCTCCATAAAGTGATATTTTGATCATACCTTTGGAGCCTTGTGTAAGACACACCTATTTAGAGTAAGGATTAATAGTTTTGATAAATCCTTGTTGATTAAATAGAGTTATCTGGACTCAGATTATTGGTTGGTATAGTATGGTATACCCATATTACTGGATTACTTTAGTAGTATTCAGGATTAGTTTGATTCACTCTAATGTGGACTTATGACTAGGTGCTATCCTGAGGGATTAGACAGATATAGTCCTGTTAAAATAAATCCTCCAAGACTAAGAGTGTTATAATTAGTGAACAAGATCCTTAGTTTGAGATATAAACAGCGACTGGGTTCTGCCTCCTATCGTAGTGCGCTTCGATAAGTGCAGTTTATGCAAACTAAGTATCCCAAGTCATTTTGCGTAGAACACTAAGTATGCTTGTAATTACGACATTTAACGACTTAGCTTGAGATGTAAACTGTGACCAAGTTCTACCTTCTATCGTAGTGCACTTCGATAAGTGCAGTTTAAACAAGCTAAGGGTTAAACCCACCTTTCTTACAAACATACTAAATATGTGTATACAATCATCCCAGCTAATGATTTTCAAATAAACTCTCAACTTTAACTAATTATCAAAGTTATAATTTTAGGAGTCAGAATCCTTTTAGCAAAATTCTGCACAATGGAGACATTGAGTTCATTATTAGATTTCAAAGCATTTACTAGATTTTTAGATTTATTGCATGTAGTTAGAAGCATGAGCATGAGCATAAGTATGATGCATAAGTATCAGAAGGATATATGAGTATCAGTAATGATTTATGGGTTACAGAATGTTGCATACATTAACTGGGGAATTTTAAGATACATTGGCATCATCAATAAACGGTATTCCCAACTAGATGTATGTATATAATGGACCGTACTACTCATAGTAAGTCAGTGATATTTTGGTTGTATATCAGTAGCATATAGTGTGGTGGCATATTTAGATGTACAGTTTTAGTGACATAAAGCATAGTTTTACATATGATTACTCAGTTTCAGATTTACTACAGTTTTAGTTTATTTTTAGTATTCAATTTACAATTCAGTTTTACTTTACCTTACTTCAGTTTTGTACAATTTTATACAATTTTATGCTTTCAGTTGCCTTTACAGTCTTTCTGTAGACTTATTTATTATATAAATGTTAAATGAACAACTAGAACTGTTAGACTAATTTCGATATATTAGACTTATTGTCTAATACATGGTACTTTTGGGATTCAGCAATTTGCTAGATCTTGAGCATTGTATTGAGCTAGGTCAGGAGGACGCTTAGGAGATTCAGGAGGAGCCCGTGGAGTACTAGTGGACTCTCCTCCAATTTTACTACCTTTCTTCTTAGCTTATTTCTGTTCAGTTTAGTACTTAGCTCTATATCTGTTATTCAGTAAATATTTATAATAATTCTGGATGTATTTTCTTTTCTTTTCTAAGACAACTATTTTCATACAGCTTCTGTGATGAATATTTCTGGATGTTTGCTTTAAGCTTCCGCACTCTATTATATACTACTTATACTTAGTATTATGATACGATCAATATACTAGAAATGCTGATATCTTATACATATATTGGATTCTTATTATATTCTAAATCTAATGTATATATTTATCTAATACTTAGGATAAGGATACTACTCTTATCTTAAGTATTAGCTCTCAACCCTCCTTGAGGTTGAGTCAGCAGCCCTTTAGATGGGCCTGGTTTTAAGCTATTCGGGGAGACGGGTTATTCCTCCCCGAGTGGCATACCGTTCCATCGCCAAACTTAATTATGACTATTCATTTGTGCACGGCAACGGGGCGAGGCGCTACAAAAGGGGCGAAAAGTTTTTGTACGAGGGAAGGCAACGAGTTTCGAGCTCGAGCAGATCGAGCAATTTTACGGACTTAGGCTGGTAGAAGAATGTGCCTACCAAGCTTGCTTGAACGTTGAATTTGAACCATCAGTTATAGCAAGCGCCCTCACCTAGTACAATGCAAACTGGAGTGGAAACCTTGCCAACATTCCACGAGACATCCTTAATGACTCGTGCAATGTGTGGCATGTTCTTATCTCTAGCAAAATAATTCTATCTGGGGCAATTAAGTGAGGTGACCCGGTCAAGGGAAATGTTGATTTATGCGATCAAACGACCTGGAGATATCCATATCTCCAGGGTTACACTTGAATATTTATGGCGCACCTTGACCTAGTCTTGTGCAGCCTTAGCTTATGGTTCCTTAATTTCAGGGATCTACCTTAACCAAGGAGTCAAGGTAATTTCTAGTGATTCAGTGATACCTCCTCTTGTTCCTCTTACCTGCTACAACTTATATTCATGCTACCAAGAAGGGAAGAAGAGCAAGAGAAGAAGATAAGGGAGGAAGGAGAAGCATCTTCATCTTCCTCAAAAAAAATGTCAAGATTGAAAAATCTACAAAAATAAATATAAAATATGAGGGCATATCAAACACATATAAGGAAGTTCTTAGAGGAAGATAGGCAGTACTACAAAGCCTCCATGTCCCAACAACAACAGTTCTAGCATGACTTCCACTCGGCTCTTGGAACAATACTATCAAACTGGAGCTTGCATGAAAGACCAGGATGTTGTCCTCCCACAACCCCCCATTTTTGAACCCCCTTCAATGTCATAATGGCCTGAAGATGAACATATAGATAAAGAAGAAGAAGAAGAAGAAAATGATGATTATGATGATGCTGATGATGATGATGATGATGATGATGATGATGATGATGAAAAATGAATAGGTTGCCAATTTCCCTTTTTGTTATTTCCTTAATTTTTCTTTGCATTTTTGTTTTTTTTATTTTCAATAAATCTTAATAAGAAATAAATCATTTCCCCAATGTCTTATGCTGCTATGATTTTGATTTTATGGTGCAAATTTTCTAGAAAATTCTTATGGCACAAATATTTAGCAGCTATGGTATGTTGAAAATTTCCAAAACTTGAAGTAATTCACAAACGTGAATTCTGAAATTTATCGATTCTGAAGTGATTTGTTGATGTAAGAGTACCCTCTAATCACTATAGAATCCTCAACATAAAAATCAGTATTGTTAAAGCATAAGTGTGGGGGTGGGAAACTGAGGAGCTTTATTGAGAGAAGCAAGAAGTAGTGAAATCAAGAATGTGCTAGCTTTATGTGGGACTTGCTAAATACAATGAATAAAGGGATGAAGAAATATATCTCTCCCTTGAAATAAAGGAAAAAAAATAAAGGGATGAAAAAAGTATCTCTCCCAAAAAGAAAAATTGAGAAAAATAAGATAAAGAAAAATATATCTCGTAGAAAAAAGACATTCATCGCATTCCACAAGAAGAAACATATAGCACCAACAAAATTCTAAAATCACTAAATCTTATTTCCCATCGATCAAAGAGGACCTAGAAATCCACCCATATACATTTGAGTCAAACACCAATCATCAAGAGAGAGGGATAATAGAATAATGAAAAGAGGGGAAAATACTAGAGCTAAGTACAATTTAGAAAGTATATTTCACATATCACATTGTTAAGTACACATTATAGAAGAAGAAAAATTCCATTTACCATTATTGAAATTGTGCAAATAAAAATTATTCAGAAAAGTCATTTCTTATGTTTACTCGAGGACGAGCAAGAAACTAAGTGTGGGGGTGTGATAAATCTAAGATTTATAATAATTTAAGACAATAAAATAAACATTTTTATCAGAACTTATATGCTTTGAAGTGTTTTTGCTATTTCAGGGCAAGGAAAAGCTAAATTCAATTATGGGCTAAAAAACTAAAAATCTAGAAGAAACACACTATGGCACGCCACAGCGCGCTACAGTAAAAATCAAATCGAGAGTTCAGCGCTACCGCGCGTCGTAGAGGAACATATCATACCTAGCTAATTTGGATGTGATAAATCCAATGACAAACACTATTTTTGATTTTGATGTCAAATTAAATTAGGTATTTTTCATGATATTTAAATTGCCTCTAAATGTGTGTTGAAAATAATAGATCTCTAAATCACACTAAATTTCAGGTGCATGCTCCTAATATCAATAGGAGTCTACTGGCAATACTTTTAACTTAATTTGGGTGTCTAAAACTAAGTAACAATACTCGAGTTGTTACACTGTAACTCTTAATATGGTCAAATTGATCCTGATAAATCCAAAATTTATAGCAAAATAAGGGATTAAAAACATTCAAAATCGCACATGAACAAGCATACTTTGATTAGAATCTTATCATTTTCAAGTAAAAATAGGAGAAGAGGCAATTCTGGAGAAGAAAAAGAATTTTTGAAAGAAAATCATTGTGACGCACCGCAGCGCGCTACAGGGGGTCATGGCGGTCTACTGAATATAGCTCACCTAGAGCATACCTGCAAGCCTGGAAGTAGAACCACTGCAGCACGCCACAGCGCACTGCAGCGCGCCATGATGTCATTTCCCTAAAAATATTTAAACATCAAATGAACTAATTGAACAGTGCCGACTCCGCGATTTCAAACTTTTGACCGCTGCAGCGCGGTCCAAGCGCTCCACACCGCGGTCCAAGCGCTGCACAGCGCGCTATGCCTTATGAAATTTTACGCAGACCTGGGGCAAAATTTGTTGTAGCCCGTCTCAGCGCGTCACAGCGCGCCACAGCAGCATTTCAGATTATTTATATAAACCTTATATGGATTAATTGAACTGTGGCAGTTCCATATTTTTGAAACTCAAACCGCCACAGCGCGCCGTAGCGATAAATCGAATTAATTTGACTCACCACAGCGTGCTGCAGCGGAACAGTATTTAAAATGAGGCTGCCACAGTGCCACGGGGATCCCCAGTAAACGGCATGTTTGGAGCCTTGAACAGCAGAATTAAATACAGCCGCTATAGCGCACCACAGTGCCCAACGTAGTTTTTCCCAGATTAAGGCATTAATGACAACATAGGGAAAGCAGAAAAATTAAGCCTTTAGCCTTCCCTAGTTGTTTGGAACATACAAAAGTAATAAATCTTACTGTATCTAAGAGGAATAAGGAAATAAAATTAAATGGCTTTGCATGAATCAAGGAAGAGGAAGTGTTGGACATAATTTATGCACAAGGCTGAAGGAATCCCTATATAGACAGTATTTTGAAACTAAGAAAGGTTCCCATTTTCAACATTCAAAAAATCTAAAAATAGAGGTTGCAGGAGGAGAAAAGAAGAGAACTCTTCAAAGAGCAATAGGTGGACTGTGAAGAATAGAGAGAATAATGCAGCAAAAGAAAAGGCAGAGAATTCAAGTAGAAGCAAAGGAAAAAAATCGAGAGAATCCTAAAAAACTTATAGGTGTTTCCTAGTACTATCCCTGAACTTATACTCTTTTTTCTTACTGTAAACCGATGTCAATGTTTACTTCTTTTTTCATGTGTGCTTTGATTTATTCTTTAATGGAAAGCTAAATCTCTTTCGAGAGGGTTGGGAAATAATTGTAGGAAAATGTAAGGCTGTAATGGTGCTGAAATAGATTATTTTAATGAAAAAAATTAATTTCTATTTTACTATTTATTATTATTATTGTGAATGAATGCCTGGATAAAACTCTGTCAAAATACTTTGCTAAAATAAAACTTAAGTAAATTATCAATTAAGAAAACAATTCGAGTTCTATGCTCATCAATTGGATAATAGTAAGGAAAATAGTGCAAGTAGAACTGAGAACTATGTGACAAGTTCTCAAGCTTACTTGCACCTTTCCTTAAGAGCTCTATCAAGAGATTTGATGTTTGAGAACAAGTTCCCATCAACTTTGCTCTGCTACTCAGTAAATTAAAAGGGAAGAGAGGACATTGGAAATTTAATGGACGATGTGACATAGTCCATTTGACCCAACGCATCCTCTCATCTAACTAAACCGCGTGTGTAAGCGCATGATGCAATGTTGATGGAAATCATATTTGTGAGATCTAACAATTAAAAGTTAATATTTGGTAACCTAAACATAGAAAATCAAAGATAAATTTAAATCATGATCTCATAAGGGTTTATGTGCAAAGGTTAAACCCCAAGGGGAGTTATCCTTGTTACAATAAATCTGAACTTGTTATAATTAGAGGCTAACTCCAATTTTAAAAGTGTTCACTTAATTTAATTAGGTATGGAAAAATCAATTTATACATTTCAATAATGAAGTAACAATACCAAGTCCTTACAAATGCTACAATAAAACCCCAACTCTCTCCTTTTAAGCAAATTGTATCTTATCCTAAGGTAAATTATATTGTTAATTTAGGAACCATCTCCAACCAAAAAATCAATATTCTAAACATTACTGAAATAAGATAAAACTTAGTATCGAAACCACCATTCCCTGATGACGATAAATCTCAAAACTAAACTTCCACTTATTACTTCAGACGACGTACACTTACGTACAAGCGCAGACGTGTATTTTACATCTGTCAGACCCTATCCAACGGTGGTCTACCATCAGCAATGCAAAAAAGAAAGTGAAGAAACATGTAACGGTCGCCTCTTGACCGTCGTCGAGTAACACTAACTCAATTACGATCAAGTGGTAACTGTTACTAACACCACAGATAATAAGCTATGTATCCATGGCATTAATCTGAAGGTGAGCAAGTCTTAGGCAGAAACAGGAGTAAAGCAGTGCATAAAATAAGGAAAAGGGCATTCAAACATTATCCACATCTATCCATTCATATACAATATAAAAAATGCAGAATAATAAGAAAGAAACTCATTTATTACATTTAATTATATATGAATAACATAAATTTTATTAACCGAACAAGATCTCCTTCTTTGTATAGCCTCGATCTCACCTGACCCTCTATCACCAGCACACCCCCAAGCACAAGGTCTGAGCTAACACCTGATGCTGCCATATATACATATATGATAGGGCCAAGCCAACAAAGGAAAAATAATATTATACTTATAAAGTCTAAGTACAATAAAACTGTAACATAGCATATACTTGCATTTAAAAGATGTTATTTAACAAGATAGTAAGGAAGAAATCAAGCTACAGAAATACTGTAAAATAAATGAAAGTATAAAACTGTATAAACTGAAGCAAGTAAAACTGAATTGAAATATAAATATTAAAAGTAAACAAAAACATCAAATGCTCAGAAACTAAGGTAAAAATGTCCAATGATGAACAATATATCACTGGGATAATACATCTAAATATGCCACAACACTATATGCCACTGATATGCAACCAAAATATCACTAAACTGTTATAAGTAGTACGGTCCAATGTATGCATACACCCAATTGGGAATAGTGTTTACTGATGATGCTGATGCATCTTGAAATTCCCCAGTCAATGTATGCAATATTCCATAACTCATAGATCATCACTAATACTTATACATCATTCTGATACCCACACACCATGCTTATGCTCGTGCTCATGCTTCTAGGCTACATGTGATAAATCCCAAAATCCAGAAAATGCTTTAAAATCTGATAATTAATTCTAGGTCTCCATTGTGCAGAATCCTGCTAAAAGGATTCTGACTCCTAAATTCTAGCTCGATAAGTCCCCATTATAGTGAATCAACCAATCCCGAATACTATTGAGGAAAACAGTAATATGGGTATACTATACTACACCACCCAATAATCGAGATTCAAATAAGTCTATTTAATAAATCAAGAAATCATCAAGACTATAAGGCCTATGCTAAATAGGTGTCCTACACAAGGCTCCAAGAAAAATGTGATCGAGGATCACTCAATGTAGGTTCTACCACAATGAAAGGTGTCATTCTAATATCTTAAGTGATTCCTACCATGAGGGGTTAAGATCAACTTCTAAAGTCAAGAGTTCATCGCTTCTACTTCAAAAAGTTATACAAAGTTCTCCTACCTCAAAGTATATTTAAATTAGGTTTTTCCTTAACTGTTTTAGAGATGATCCGGTGATGAGATACATAAGATCTCACCTTATTAGTTATAATACTAACACTTTTGGTTTTATTTATCATTAAGTTTAGAGAAATCATATCAGATGACTAAGTCATATGATAATAACTTAATCTAAGATTATGGGAATTAAATCAAGGATGTTATTAATGTTTTAGATCACTTGCTCAATCAATATGATTTTATTAATCTTCTTATGCTAATAGTCTTATTTAGGAGAAAATCAAGGATCTAAAGTTTAGATTTAGATCAAGCAATCACATAGATTCATTATTAACCTTAACATGTCTAATTCAAATATTTGAGATCAATACCAAATCGAATGCATTATTGGAAAATGTCAAGTTCATTATCTTATAATCAAGTCGATTGTTTAAGTGATTAAGAGTTTGGGTCTAAATCCAACAGATTAGGTGTTAACCCCTAACCTTATCAATTTAAGACTAATAGTTATATTACAAATCAATGACAAATCAAATGAATTATTAATGAATTATTGATGGCAATCTAAGATCCAGATTAAGTGTAAATCACTTAATCAAGCTCTTAAGATCTCTTAAGTTTAATTATGGATAAATGAGAGTTTGATGAAATTAAGTATTCAAGACAGAATCAAAATACCTCAATCCTTTAACACAACTTGCAACATAACTGAAAGTTAACATAAAACTTGAGAAAGTAAAAGCACAAAACAGTAATAAGAACTATGCAAGTGATGTACGCACTTAATATAGGACTAAATATATAGAACTCAATATAAGTTCTAAGTACTTACGTACCTAGCTCGAGCAATTTTGAACTTCTACAACACATAGTATAGAAGCCTAAGCCTTCAACTTTGCATGCAGTATGGACAGATTTCTAAAATATAAAATGAAAGCAAGTTGGCAAATTAATTTAGAAAATTTAGTTGATTGAGCCATAATCTATTATAATGCAATAGAAGATTAAGATAAACCAACCCTTAGGCTAAAAATGCATTAATGATTTTAGTCAATATTTTTATTATCTAAATCAGTTTAGAGATGTATTTATTTGCACCTAATTTGATTTAACTTAGTTAACTTTATAAAATTCTCCATTAATATATGCTTATATTTTGTCTTAATGAAATTAATAACTTATGGTTATACAAATTTGCCTAATAAAATATAACTTAATATGCTTTAACAAACTTAATAAGGTGAACCAATTTATGATCACGCCAATTAATTAATTAAAGATATGCGGTGAGTTCATTAAGATATTTACATTAGGTACTATATAAAATTTATTTGATATTTAAGAAATCCTAAATAATCAATAACCTAAGCCTAACCAATCTTCCAAAATGATTCATGATGTTGGCAATAAAATATAGTTAATGACAACCATATATAATTATTTAACTATTGAGCTACATACATAACTCAGCATGATTTTAAATAAAAAGCAGATTTCAATTTTACCTAACTCAGCTACATACATAACTCAGCATGATTTCAAATATAATTTATTCAGTTTTACCTAACTCAGCATGATTTCAAAAAAAAAGAGATGATAGAACTTTATTGCAATTATTAAAATTTTATATACATATATATATAAATATATATATATATATATATATAAAATAAAGATTTGAGTGGCAATAGGTACCATCGAGAGGAGTGACGAGGCAGCCAGAAATAATGAGTGAAGTCACCGATGCGATATTCGAAGGAAGAAGGAGAAGGCAAAGATCGGCGATGGAGGAGCTCAACAAGATGAAGATGGATGGCTTGACGATCCTTGACTGCGCCGAATTGAAGAGAATCGACGATGAAAGATGATAGATTGGCAAAGTGGAGGAGGATGCAAGAGCTTGGCTAATGGTCAAATGGAGAAGAAGAGAGGAATGAGCCTCCATTTAAAGGAGAATGAGAGCATGACTCTCCCTTGCATCCTCCCATCAATTATGGGAAAAAAGAGGGAAGGTTAGAAGTAATTTCATACATTAGAGAAGAGGAAGGGGAAAAGGAAAGGTTAGAAGTAACTGTATGCATTAGAGGAAAGGAATGGGAAGAGAGAAAATGGGGTCCAACCATGGAAGAAGAATATAAAATAACTAAATTAATTATTTAAAGCTTTTAATTTAATTTATTTAATTAATTAATAATTTAAATCTCAAATTTAATAGAGCAAGAAAATGGGGTCTAACTAAGAAGAAGAAAAGGAATGAAATAAATAGAAATGATTTAAATAGATAAATAATTATTCATTTCTAATATTTAATAAAAGTTTCAGATTTAATAAATGTGTTCTGAAAAATCTCAAAAGTTCACCCCTAACTAAATTGGGGGTGAGGAATTCAATAGCGAAATCAAATTTTAATTCTGACGATTATTTAATTATGCTAATTTTTTGGGTATTTAATTATACTAAAATATCCACGAAAATCCGACGACTTCCAAACGTGTCCAAAACATTACCCCTAGCTAATTTGTGGGTGAAGATCGTAATGGCAAAGTCAGATTATGATTTTGAGGTCAAATTAAATATTTTAATTTTCTAATTAATTAAATATTAAAATAATCCAAAATAATCGATTGAGCTCCAAATTGTTCCACACCTTCATAATTTGGTTCTAATAGCTAAATGAATTTAATTAAGATACGATTAAGCTAAAATTAAGCTGGGCAACAATCCTTGGGTTGTTATAAAACAAGACTGTAGAGTTCTAAGGCCAAAATATAAAGGTACTTTTCATCGAGGCGAGCTTCCTTTCTCACGCGCAGTTGTGGCCAGGTCAGTAGAACACGACAGGGTAACAGTACTCTATCGTGTTTTGGCCATTGGATCGATAGTGTGATCCAAAGGTCAAATCTTACTGGGCTTAACGGGCTTTTCCTCAATCGTTCGACCTGGCTGTGGAAAAAATGCACTACAAACTAGATCGATATCCTGTGTTCTGCCCAACATAGAGGATCGGCGTTGTTCGATTAATGGTTAAGAACAAAAAAAAATTAAACTAATTATTTACTTAATTAAAAAAATCTTTATAATTAAAATTAAGCTATCGAATAATCTTTAAAAAATCTCAAAAATTCACCTCTAGCTAATTTGGGGTGAGAAACTCAAAAATAAAATTGGATTTTTAATTGGAGATTAATTTAATATTATTAATTTTTAGATTAATTAAATTACGCAAAATATTAGTCAAAATTAAACGATCTCCAAATTGTACCAAATTTCATGAGTTGACTCATAGTGTCACTATGAGTCTAATAGCAAAGTTATTAAGCTATTTAGACTACCCAAAAATGAGTAATAACATTAGAATTATTAAACATACCTCATCCACTATTTACTTAACCTCATGGATCAAATATGGGGCGTCAGATCTAATCCAGCAGCCCAGATTAGTAGGGTGTTGTGCACTGTCGTCCCCAAGCCGCAGTGCGACACTCATGGGTTAACGGGGATCGGCATTTCAGCTGGAACATTCGGATAGTCCTCATCTAATGCAGGGAGAACGTGCCCGAGGAAGACATACATGAATGAAATCCTGGCCGTTCGTTTGATCGGTCAATCGAATGGCCAAATCTGCTACTTAAGCTCATATCAAAAATAAACCGTCTAATCATATTCATAAAAGGTGCGACGGCTCATATTTCTGCAGACCGATGTCCCGTAAGCTGGCCTCATGCACGGGATCTGCGCATTTCAAAATATTATCCATTTGAAATTTTAATTAATTTTTATACTAATTAATTTAAATACTTTATATAAATAATTAATTATACATGTTTTATTACTTAAAATTAAATAACCAAACGCACTTTGAAAAATCTCAAAAATTCACCCTTTTATAATTAAGAGGTGAAGAACTCAAAAATGCAATCAGATTTTTTCTCGGAGGTCAATTCAATTACCTTAATTTTTCTGAGTATTTAAATATTATTAAAATATTCGGGAAAATTTTGATGACTTCCAAACACTTTCAAAATATAACCCCTATCTAATTTGGGTGTGGTGAGTCCAATGGCGGACTCTATTTTCCATTATAGGTCTAAATAAAATAGGCATTCTTAGAATTATCAGAAAACTAAGAAATGCTGAAAATTGTCAAATGATCTCCAAATCGCACAAAAATTAAAATGGAAGCTCTTAATACTATTATAATACTAATAAAAAAAGATTATAGTCAATTAGGTTACTATAACCTAATTGACTGGTAACAATACTATGGTTGTTATAGACTTCCCTCCTTATAAAGAGTGTTGCCCATGACACATAACAAGAAAAAATAAGAAGTTGAAAATACATGAAGGGAATATAAGGAAACAACAATGAAAATGAAAGAACTAAAACTACCTGATTAAGAAAAGAATTCTGGGAACTTCTTTTGCATATCCTCTTCTTTCTCCCACGTGACTTCACCAGCTGGATGATTATTCCAGTGGACTTTGATCATAAGAATGCTGCGATTTCTTAACTGCTTAAGATCTCACCCTAGAATCGCAACAGGTTTAACAACGAAAGTTAGATTAGGCTGCAATTCAATTGCTGGAGTCTAAACTTGCTAATTATGATCTAACAAACACATTCTTAATGATGAAATGTGAAACACATTGTGCACGACTAAAAAGTCATAAGGCAACTCCAACCTATATGCAGAGATTTCAACTTTTTCAATCACTTCAAAGGGTCCCAGATACCTTGGACTCAGCTTCCCAAAAACATCGAATCTTTGCACACCTCGCATCGAACTTACTTTCAAATACGCACGATCTCCAACTTGAAACTCAAACGGACAATGATGAGCATCATGATAGTTTTTCTATCGATCCTAAGTGGACATCATATTATGCTTAATAAGAAGAACTTTTCTAGTAGTCTCCTCGATTAATTCAGAACCATAAAGTTGAGAGTCTCTTACTTCAGTTCAAGCAACAGGAGTTATACACCTCTTACCATAAAGAGCTTTGTAAGGAGCCATACCAATGCTAAATTAGAAGCTATTGTTGTAGGCAAACTCAACTAAGGCAAGATGATCTTCCCATGATCCGTCAAAATCAAGAGCACAAAGACGAAGAAGATCTTCTAAGATCTGATTAATCCTCCCAGTTTAACCATCAGTCTGGGAATGAAAAGCAGTACTCAAAGCTAAATTAGTCCCCAAATCTTGCTGAACAACAAACTAGAATCTAAAAGTAAATCTACTCTCTATCTGAAATTATGCAATTATGCATTCTGTGCAAATGAACGATTTCCTTAAGATAAAGCTTAGCTAAATTCTCTAAAAGATCTGTCTGATGAATTGGAAGGAAGTGAGATGACTTCGTGAGTCTATCAACTATCATCCAAATTGAGTCAAAACCAGACCTACACTTAGGCAGTCCTACAATGAAGTCCATGAAAATGTTGGACCATTTCCATTCTAGAATGTCTAAGGGTTTGAGAAGTCCACCAAGCTTCTGATATTCTACTTTATCTAAAGAACAGGAATGGCACTTAGAAATAAAAATTACAATATATCTCTTCATGCCAGACCACCAGAATAATTTCTTTACATCTTGATGCATCTTACTGCTTTCAGGATGAACAGTATAACCAGAGTTATGAGTTTCAAATAGTATTTGCAACTATAGGCTCTTAAGAATCCATAATCTAGTCTTTTAAAAAATCACACAATCAGTATCAAGACGTAATTCGGATCTCTTGCCACTAATAATACCATAAACTAAAATAGAATAACTTGCATCTTTCTTCTGAGCTTCGACAATCTTAAACCTTAGAGAATCATATGACAGAATATAAAATAATAGAGTGCCCAAATTAGCAAAATTGATCTGTTCAAGATTCAATCTGACAAAATCTTTGATCAAAGATTTGTTGTAACAAAAGGAAGATAAAGTCGCTTTACGACTCAGGGCATCAGCTACAATATTAGCTTTACCCAGATGGTACTAGATTTTCAAGTCATAGAAAATTAACTATAGCCACCTACACTGGCAGCAGTTAAGTTCTTTCCGAGTGAAGATGTACTTCAAACTTTGATGATCAGTAAACAGCTCACACTTAGCTCCATACAAGTAGTGTCTCCAGACCTTAAGAGCAAAAACTACCCCTGCAAGTTTAATATCATACATAGGATAATTCTTCTTATTAGGCTTAAGTTGTCTATAGGCATAGGCTATTACATAATGGTCTTGCATCAGAACACAACCAAGTCCTACCTTAGAGGCATTAGTATAAATCTGAAAATAATTATTCTTGCGAGGTAGTATTAGAACAGGAACAGAAGTTAATAATTATTTCAACTTATGAAAAGATTCTTCACAGGCTGTGCTCCAGATGAACGGAACTTCCTTTCTAGTTAACTGAGTTAACAACGAAGATATTAGAGAAAATTCAAGAACAAACCTTCCGTAATAGCTAGCAAGTCCTAGGAAACTATAAATCTTTATTTCAGATTTAGGTTGGACCCACTATTGAACATCTTGGATTTTCTTTTGATCGACTCTAATGCCTCAGCATCAATCACATGACCCAGAAATGCCACAGACTTGAGCCAAAATTCGCACTTAGAAAACTTAGCAAATAACTTATTCTCTCTTAACAACTCAAGAATGGCACGCAGGTGCTCTTCATGCTCAGCAGCTGACTTCGAATTGATTATGATGTCATCGATGAAAACAATGACAAACTCGTCGAGATATGGCTTAAGGATATGCTGCATCAGATCCATGAAAATGGAATGAGAATTTGTCAATCCAAAAGATATGACTAGAAAGTCAAAATGCCCATATCAGGTCCTAAATGAAGTTTTAGAAATATCTTCATCCTTAACTCGAATTTGGTAGTAACCTAATCTTAAGTCAATCTTGGAGAAGACTTTTGCTCCGGTGAGCTAATCGAACAAATCATCAATCCTAGGAAGAGGATACTTGTTCTTCACGGTCACTTTGTTAAGCTCATGGTAGTCTATACACATCCGCATTGAACCATCCTTCTTCTTGACAAATAGGACAGGAGCTCCCCAAGGTGACATACTAGGATGAATGAATCCTTTCTCTAACAACTCTTGCAACTACTCTCTAAGCTCTTACAATTCTTTCGGTGCCATTCTATATGGAGCCTTAGATTTAGGTTGAGTCCCAAGAATTAGCACAATAGAAAACCCTACCTCACGCAAAGGAGGTAGTCCAGGCAAGTCTTCAGGGAACACATCTAGGAACTCTCTAACAATGATAGTCTCTTCTGGACTACTAACTTGCTTTTCCTTACCGATTAAGTTACTAAGATTGCATAACAACCTTTACTAATGAGATGCTTAACTTTAATTGAATTAATTAAGGATGAAGTTAAGCCAAGCTTTCCTATGAGAACTTCAGGTTTTTTTCTAACCTTAAGCGAAACTCTCTTTCTAAAGCAATCTATATCAGTGTTGAACTTACTCAACCAATCCATACCTAAAATTATGTTGAAGTTTGTAATTGATATAATGGTAAGTTTGGATTGAAGAATTAGCTATTGATTGGGATGTCTACCAAACATAACTCACTAGCACACATTTCAACACCAGATGTCATTTACACTACTAAGGGATTGCCTAGGCTGAAATGTTGAAGGTTAAGGGAAGAGGCATAACTCACAAACATAAAAAAGTGACTAATACTAGTGTTAAAGAGTGTGTCATAGAACTAATTCTTAATAATTAGAGTTCCTATAGTAGAGAAAATAAACTCTAATTAAAACTAATGAAAATAAAAGTAGAAAATACTGAAAATAAATACAGAAGAAATGAAAGACAGAAAATAGGAAATTAAACATAGAACGTACCGGTAACAATGTTGTTATCATCTTAAGCAACAGAAGGAGATAGAGCGTAGACTTGCGGTATAGCAGGAGGTTGAGCAGCAGACTTGCCCTTATCCTTTTTGTTATACTGACCTTGCTTAAAAGGATATGGAGGTACACCTTTTTGATGTTATGCATTTCTACTAGCATGAGGAGTCATTAAGGCAAGTGCTGGCGCTTAGGAATTTATAGGAGTGGGGTTTTGCACAAAAAGTTGGCGATTGATCTTCATCTTATCCACGATCCAATTGGCACGATAGTCTCAATGGCAATGATTGGTTTTGCCACAGATGTAACACCTACCACCAGTGTGGTAACACTTTTCATAAGGATACGGCCTGTTACATCGAGCACCAAGTCTTCCTTGCTTAACATGCTTCTAAATCTGATTAGGATTTTGCCTAGAGGTAGGTTGGAAGATCTCAGGACCATGAGGACGATTCCTCTTAAATTGTTCAGATCTAGAAGGTTGGGGGTGAGAACGCTTCGTCAACTCCATCTGAGCTTGGTGGTACTCGACCATGCAGGCACCTTCCAGAAGCTTAGGAAAATCATCGTGATGTTGAGACATCAGATGACTCTTGATGGAATATTTCAGACCGGATAGGAATCTAGTACACCTTGTTACATCAGTGTGAACTAGATTGGGAGCAAAATGAGAAAGCTTGCAGAATTCCATCTCATAATCATGAACAGAATGGCTTTCTTGAGTAAGCTGCATGAAGTGATTTTTAATTATGGTTTTGGCAGATGGAGGAATGAAGTTTTCATGAAAAATATTGTTCAAACTCATCCCACAGATTGTATTCCAACTTAACGTCTAAGAAATGAGTCTTCAACTTACCATCCCACCAATACTCAGCTTCACCATGAAATAGGTAAGTGGCAAGATGAAGGCATTCACTTTCAAGGCACTTAATACTAGTCAAGGTTTTCTCTATAGCCTTTAACTAGTCAATGGATTCAATGTGAGAAACAGAGCCATTAAATGTCGGAGGATTCAGATGAAGAAAAGTTAAGAGATAGGCATCCACTACAGAACCAGAAGTTAGGTGTGGAGCCACAGGAACTTCAGGAATAACTGAAGAAGAAGCTTGAGGAGGAGTTAGACAATGCTGAGATTGGGTAGGCGAAGGTTGGGAAAGGGCGCAGGATGAGTCCATCCTTTCTGCAGCACTAGTTTGAGCTTCTATCATAACCCTCATCATCTCCAACAGATTCTGCATTTGATCAGTATGAGAAGTTGTGGTGGAAGTAGGTTCTTCCACTACAGGTTCAACAGAATTGTTTGAATTAGGTTTCATTCTAAAGAAAGAAAAGAAAACACAATTCAAAAACTAAAGAGGATAGGAAAAAAAATTCTCATTAAACTTGAAATATTTAAAAAGATATAACTTTGGACGAAAGAGGAAAGAACATAAGTGAAATAGAAGCTATTTACAAGAAGCTGCTAATGAAAAAGAAACTAGAACATAAATAAACTAGCACTACTAGTTACAAAATTCTGCATAAAACAAAACTTGAAGTCTTCATAGGTAGGAGCACAGTGGAGACGTCTGCTCCCACAAACTAGCACCGTCATGAGCATGACACCACCAATCCATGGCATAGTCAATGAAGAGTTCGTCCAAAACTATAAAGTGTATGTGATCGGGGCAAACTATGGCTTCAAAAGTTGCAGAGACTCGAGAAAGCCATTCTCTAGCCAACTGTGGGATGCAATTACCTCAAAAAACACAATACTTTAAAATATTGTCTAAAACTTCACCTCCGGCTTGAGGTACTCCAAAGTACTCATGACTATAGGCTGAACCAAACCAATGATCATCCTCCCAATAAAGGAAGAACAATCTAGAAAAGGATCTTAGTTCACTTTCATTATTTGTCATCTGAAAATTGGATTATAGTTTAAGTTAGAAATTTAAATCAATTATCAGATTAGTAATGTGTTTACTATCTTACGATGTCATTTAATTGCCTTTACTATTCTTATGTTGTTTTCTTTTGGATATATATATATCTTTATCTTAACTTAAAGTTCTCAACTTAGCACTGATACCAATTGTGACGACCCCAATATCGAGTAGGAGATTAACCCAACATCGGTGTGTCAACACAACACCTAATACTGGATTAGAATGAAACTAACCCAAATCATTAGATGCTGTGTTTGGCCAAGGATTTAGAAGAGGGTCTTAAGTTAAGATGGGAAAATACAAGAAAGGACAATGCATGAGATATAAATGATGAGTATGAATTCAAATGTGTGTAATTAAAGCAATTATAATTATAAGTATGTAGATGCTAATGATGTACACTTACAATATGAGCATACATTATGAGATATATGCACAATTCAATTCATTCATGTGATCTTTCCTAATTAATTATTATAATAGAAGGAATTCAACATGAATGAGCATTAAATATTTATATTCATCACATTTATGGATATGTAAGATCTAAACATCCTATTCAAAATCATAAGGGAGAAAATTATATGAAGCAATTTACTATCCTAAGATTCACTCATCCTAAATCAAACGTAAATTAAAAATAAGGAATTAACATCTTCCTTAAATTAAGTATGCAACTAAATTCCGATTAGGTATGCATCTAAATTCCAGTTAAGTATACAACTAAATATGCAACTAACTTCCATTTAAGTATCCATTCATATATCCATTCATCCAAACTAAGCATTTAAGTAAGCTCCAATTCTAACATAAGAATTGTAAAGACAAAGCAATTAACTTTAGTTATTACATGCTAAATTAAACAATAAGAAAGTAAAGAAAGTAAAAGTAAATCTCTCTCTCTCATATTTAAATGAAAGCAAGCAATTAATAAATATTAAGTGAAAGCAGTTCAATTTTCTTAAGCTTGAGCACTTAGTTCAGCTCCACTAGCCTCCAAATTCATCTGATCTATCACATTTTGGCATTTAAATGTGATAGGGCAAAGCCAACAAAAAGAAATGTGTGGTTAGACTAAATAGTCCAATCATATTTTTAAGATTAGGGTAAATGTTTTATTATTCAATTTGGATATCACAACTAGTTACAATGTAAGCATAAACAGGGGTGCAAAAATGAAAGCATATAAGTTTGGAAAAGAAAGTAAGGAAAAGTAAGGAAAAGTAAAGTGAGTAAGAATACTCACATAATTAGACATTTGAGCCTATAAGTAAAACAAGGGTAAGAGCATCCTAGATAGGCTAGAAAAGTACTAAAGTGTGCATATAAAAGTAAATGAAATAAAGCGTGTATATATTGAATGAACTTATGCTAAGTAAAGAAAAGAAGACAGTGAAGCAATTAAATGTAATTATAATAATATTCACTGCAATCTAAATGAGTTGTAAATAAGTAAAGTACAGTACTAAAAATATAGAAAATGTAAAGTATAGTAAGTAAGGCAAGATCTTAGATTATAAATCTAAGAAGCTCATAGTCTAGAACTATGAAAAGTAACATAGTTAAAAGCTATGATGAGTCTTAATAATCAATAAGGTTGTAGAAAAATCTCATATTTTAATTGATTAGAGTTATTTTATGAAAGTATTCATTCTGCGCGCAAATACAGAATGAAGCAAGGAGCTAAACACATATGTTTATGAATTAAAGGAAAGCGGGGTCAAAACAAATAACACTCACATTCACCCTTTGAGAATGTGAGGTCTCCTTATTACTTTTAATTAGCCTGCCCTCTGCTTAATCAACAATGTAAACCCCTGTAATTTTTAATGTCAAAGTTTTATTCATACACAATGTCTTATATAAATAATTCAAATGAATAAGACTTAAAGCTAAACAAGCATTCAAAGAAAATTTAATAATTGTAACTATGTGATATCCAAAGTTATCTAACTTTAATGATCTCCTTAATAATTGGAGCTAATAGAGTTTCCAATTGACTTTGAGATATTGATCTCAAGTTAATTGTAATTAAGAGTAGTAATGGGGTTTTGAAAATAGTAGTTTCATTTCCTTTTATGAGATGGAAAAATAATTTAGAAGTATAACAGCACTAATAGAAACTAGTTCTATTCTTATCCTAAACCATAAGATTTAAATAAGTTAACTAAATCAAAGTTTAGGAAACTAGTTAGGGAAGGATGAGGTTATGGAATTATCATATTTAAAGAAAATGGAAGTTAATATTCAAATCACTAAAGTTCTCCTGCTAAGTTGTAGTTGGAAGGATTTATCTAATCAAATACTAATCTAGCTAGGTTAATAAAAAAAAAAGGTTTAAAGGCATAAGAAAGAAGGATTTATAATTTATAAACTTTTTTTATTCTATAAGTTGAAGGTTAAGGAAATAAATAGGATTCCTAAATTATTCTAACTAAATTTAGGACTCCTATTACAAATCTTTACTTAAAATTTATAAAATATCAAAATCAAGGATTCATCTATTGAGTAACCTATTTTACTCAATAAATGAATTCTAGCCTAAGAACTAATCCTAACTCTTAAGAAAATAAGCTCTTAAACACTAAGATGAATTCTCAGACACAAAACTTAACTAATATTATAAGAAGGATTAAGAAATGGATAAGAGGTTTCAAGAAGAGGTATGATGTGAGCTTTATGTCACATCATAAAACTAATAAGATACTTAGAATTTTCCTTAGGAAGCAAAATTAAGGATTTTGATTAAAACTTAATTAATGATTTTAAATTAATGAAATTTCATTTTAAAATTACTTTACTTACTGATTTTAGCTATTATAACATGAATTTAAGGTCTAAAAGCACTTAACCCTAAATTTGAGCAAAATAATCATTTTACCCCTACTTAAGGGTCTAAAATCAACTTTTTGATTTAAGGCTCTAAATTAAGAATTTTCAATGGAAAATGATTACTTACTGTCTATTATGAGAATAAATAGTAGGTATATCAAATTTGAATACTTATTAAGTCTTATGAGATCAAATTAAGGAATTTGACTCATAGGGGCAATTTGGTAATTTTACTTGATAGAATCTAATTTTTTGTCAATTTTTTAAAGCTTACTGCTTAAAGATTCCATAGAACTTAAAATCACTAAATTCTAATAAGTAATGGCCAAGTTATATCCAAAATAAGTTTAGGGTTAATTATATAAATTAGGATTTCATAATTGGGGTCAAAATCTAACTTTTTTAATTGAAGTCCAAATTCAATAAATTCAATGGCTATAGCTTCCTTATAACTCATTGATTACTTTAATTGGGAGTAGACCCAATTTGGACCTCATTTGATCAAGTTATGACCTAGTTAGGGCTAGGGGTGATTATTAAGTGATTACTGAAATTAATCATAGAATCACTAAACTAACCATACTACTAGATTCTACTCTATTCTATGAGTTATCAAAAACTAAAATTTCTCAATTTGGATTACTAAATTTGCTAATATTTACTAATTAAGTTTTAAGGTGATTAGAGTTGATTAAGAGATCTAACCATTAGATCTTAAATATTTTTGTAGTTTACTGTTAGTTAGATCTTCTTGATCAAAATGGTATATTGGAAGACCAAATTTAGAGCTCACTTGACCAAGTTATGGTCAATTAAATTTCTAGGGTTAATTATGGTAATTAGAGTTAGGTCTTAAAAGTGATTAAGTCAAATACAATCCAAATAAGGAAATTAACACTACTATGATATTCCTGATATTTTGCTGATTAATTTGAGACTCATATTGGGTATGTTTGGGTAAGTATACATAAAGTTACGGCTGGTTGAAGTTTTGGGACATTTTTGTAATTATTGGATTACCTTAAAAGTCACTAAGTGAAATACAACTCTAAATATAATTTTGATAGTACCAATAAATTCCTCATAATTGTTTGGTTAAAATGATATATAAATATGCTAATTTTGGACTATTAGATTTAAATATATTAATGTTTTAATGTTTAAGATTAATTGATTTAATTAAATTTAATTCAAATTAAAAAGTAAATTCTATAATATATCTGTATTTTTCAAAAAAGGCAGGCAGAACCCGCAGGAAAGGACGTGGCAGATAGCGATGCAAATGGAGGGACCAGTTGGACACGTGTTGGTGGGAGGCAAGACATGGAGTTAACAATGGGTCCCACCATACGGGTCACCAGAAGTGACTGGCCCAGACTTTATTAAGTCCCAAGTGGGACCCACCCACCGTGGAAGGACCCGACATGTGGTAGCCCAAAGCCATCACGCGGGTCAGGCTAATCTAACCCGGCCCGAGGTGGTGCGACTTCGCCTTCCTCGCCTTCGAAGACCGCGGCTAGGGCACACCATTTTGAGGTCTTAACGTCTTCAGCTGGTTTTGACCCGTATGGCTATGGAAAGGGCACGTCTAGGGCTTTTCGTCGACTACTGAACTTAGCCTTGGGATGATCGATGTTAAGAGAAATATCCAACCCTAAATCATAGGTTTCGGGATGATGCAAAATAACGATAAGAACTATTTTATAATTGTTAAATTGGATTGATCGAACTCATTAGAGTTCGATCAGTCCTGATCAATTATCAATCTATGATATGAAATAGGCATTCGAATTATAGTTGATATAAAGTATTAAGATTGTGAGGAGAAATACAGTACCTCACTTGAACAAATAAGGATCTATGAGATCGCCCGAGACTCGATCGGTTCCCTAATTGTTGGCTTTGTGAAAAATGATACCATTGATTGATTTAGGAACCTAAATGGTGCTGAAGATGGGTTCTTCATCAGTGGTCGATGAATGGTGACGAGGTAGAGGGATGCGCGTCTTCGTCCGTGACACGCGGAGCCGAGCGGAGAAGATGATCCTTCAACCGTCTGATCATTTGATCAGACGACCACGATCCATCAATTGGATTGATGGAGGAGGGAGACGACAGATCGATAAAGCAAATAGCACGATAAGTAAATGGATGGAAACTGTTAACTTAATCAATTAATATTAATATTAAATTGTTTTATATCAACTTTATTAATTAAAATTTAGATAATTAAACGTATTTAAAATTTTTCCAATAAATCACTCCTAGCTAAATGACAGGTGATGAAAGCAACGGTGAAATCAGATTTTTGATTCGACAAGTATTTAATTACTTGATTTTATGAGGTATTTAAATATTATTAAAATATTTGACAAAAATCCAACGACTTCCAAATGCCTCTAAAATATTACCCCTAACTAATTTGGGGGTGGTTAGAGCAATTGCAAAGTCAGATTTTTGATTTAAGGTCAAATTAATTATGTCAATTTCTAGGGTTTCTAGAAATTCCCAAAATCAGAATTTGATCCATTTGATTCCTGATTTAGACTGGATCTTAGAGGTGATCTTATAATGACTTAATTAATGTACTAGAATTATAATTAGAACTTGGATTAGTCCTAATTGACCTAAGTAACAACCTAGGTTGTTACATCAATAGAGGGTCACTTGGGTTGATCTCAACCCAAGGAATCCAATGGCACCTTATAACCACTGTGTGGTTAATTGTGGAGGGGGCACTGTCCCTCTATAGTAAATAGTAGGGCCAGAGCTTGACGACTAACATTAGATCGATCTAAGTGACTTCCATCATAGCTTTTTATGCTAACGTGTATAACACCTTGATAGCTTCATTATGGTCTATGTTACATTATATGAGTCATTATGTGCACAGAGAATTTAGGTGCCATAATTATTAGGGTTATGGATTTAGCTATTAGGGAGATGTACAGTGCTGGGCGAGTCGACCCCTTCCCATGTGGCACTATAGATGGGCCCGCACATGCGGGCAGCCCACGTGCACTTCAGCGCTTGCATGTTCGTATGGCTACTATGGCAAGCGTGGGTAGGCACAACAAGTATATATTCATGAAAAATGCATTCAGCTAGATCTATCATATGCCGAAGTACCTATCAAAATATTAGCAAAAGACATCCAACAACTTCTCTACAAATCTATCCACGTAGTAAAAATATAATGGAGTAATCAAAATTCAAATAAAGTCACTTAAGAAAAAGAAGATGATATGAGAATAAAATATCCAAACCTATTCAGAATAATCAGGTAATTTCCAAACTCAAAATATTTATGCTCTTGATGATGACATTGATTTTAAGTGGGGGAGTGTAACAACCCAAGTTGTTACCTTAATTAATTAGGACTAATCTTAGTTTTAATCTCAATCCTAAGTGTTAATCAAGTCTTTATGAGTCATCCACCAAGACCTAGTCCAAATCAGGAGTCAACTAATTTGAATCCTGATTCTTGGAAAATCCAGAAACCCTAAAATTTGTCTTGTCTAAATAGACCTCAGATCAAAAAACAGACTTCACCATTACAATCATTGTCCCCAAATTAGCTAGGGGCGATGTTTTCATGTCAATCGGAAGTCATCAAAATTTTGATGAATATTTTAATAATATTTAAATACCTAAAAAATTTTGAAATTAAAATACTCGTCGGATCAAAAATCTGACCTTGCCATTGCGTTTCTCAACTCTTAATTAGCTAAGAATGAATTTTTGAAAAATTTAGGAAATAAAAAAATATACTAATAATAATAATAACGGCATCGTTAGTTAAATAGTCGTTGCCGTTAGAATCCTTAACGGCGTCGTCCGATCAGACAGCGCCCATCTGCCCATTGGATCTGATCGATACAACAGTCGGGAGTCGTTGTCTTCGACGACTCCGTGCAGTGCACCGTTCCGCGCTGCCACGTGACCCTCCGTGGAACCCACGCGCAGTGCAGCGCCCAATCAGGCACTGCCACATGTCTAGGTTGGATCCACTTTCTCATCGCGCATCAGCCGTGGGACCCGCCGCAGCTCCCGTGGCCAATCGCAGCATGTCACGTGGCAGTCGTGGGCCCCACGGGTCAAATCCAACAGAAAACATAATAATTTTACTATTAATTATTATATAATTATAGTTAATTAAAGTTAATTTAGTGATTAGATTAGTTAATTAACAGTAACATTAAGGATTAATTAATTAATTTAATTAACTAATTAATCTTAATTATTAATCTATTAATTAGTTATTATATTAATTAAATAATAATAGTTAATTAAATAGTGTTTAATTTAATTAATATTAAATAAACACTAAATATAAGTAATTAAATTAATTAGGTTTAGTTTTATTAAACAATTAATCCTTAACAGATGTTCTTATTTTTATTTCTAAGATTCAACTTGATGAATTATGGATAATGCATTCCTTACACTTAGTGATTGTGATCATAACTACCATAGAGAACAAATCATAAGGTATATTTAGAACACTCTCCTTATCTGACACTTTATGATTCTTCTCTGATAACAACTATAATGCTTTCTCCTATCGTCGTGCCCAACAGAACAATAATGACAACATAATTGGTGGCAAAATGATGCATTACTTGGGAAGGCTGAACTTCCCCTGATCTGGCCTACTATTGGATACTAGTTCTTAAGACAAGTGTAGTATTCTTGCACAGTAATTAACAGAGTATTAGTACTAAATTAATCCTTAATAGTAGAATTAATAATTTATCTAATATTAATTATAGATAATTAATGATTTAACAAATAATAATTAATAATTAGTTATGATTAATTCAATTAAATAATTAATCAAACAGTAAATAAAATTAAGAAAATTTATTAGGTTTAATTTAATTTAATAACGATTAATATAGTAAAATAATATTATTAATAGTAATTAATTAGGATTAATTAGCACTAATCATAAATCTAATTAAATAAATATTTAAGTATTATCAAATTGATAATTAATAGATTATATAATTCATTAATTAGGTTTAAAGAGTAGTATAATTAATTAATTAACATTAACCCTCATTAAATAGTAATTTTAATATCTAAAAATATAATTAAAATATTTAAATTAATTAATTAAATAATAGAGTAATTATTAATTAATTAATAATTAATGTTAATTAAATTTAGATTAGAAATATTTAATTAAGTAATTAAAAATACAATAAATTCATTTTTTTAACTTTAGGAATGAACAGTAAAATAATACAAATTAAATAAATGAATAGTAATTTTCATTATTTAATTTAAATTATTTAATTCCGAAACCTTAAAGTCTCATAATTTTAAAAATACTTATCCAAACATATCAAATATATATCTCATTTTACTCAGAAAAATAAAAGGGATCAAATAGCGTAATTTAAAATTTTGTTTCGGGTTACGTATAACGTAGTGACATTTTATGATCTAAACAAACCCTCACAACTTTTAACCTAGTTATCTAAACATAGGCAATATGGATCTTAAAATACCCAGGAGAATAATCCCAATACTATAGAAATATTAGTTTCCTCATTTGGAACTTAGTTTAAAAAGTAACATCTAGGACCTTACCCTAAAAATGACCAAAATGCCCATATACTTCAATTCAACTCCAAATTCAGAAATTTAAGGTGTTAATTAGTATAGAATCTTATTGTCATTAATAAACTAAAATAATAATTAGGATCTGAATCCTAGGAAATCAAAAAAAGACCAAAATACCCCTAACCTTAGTTAGGCCATAACTTGACCATTTGAAGTCAAAATTGGGTTTACTCCCTATTGAAGTACTCGGTATACTATAGAAAAGCTATAGAAACTAAGTTTGTTGAATTTGGACTTCAAACAAAAAAGTTCAGTTTTTGTCCCCCGTTAACCGATAAAAATTACCGAATTGCTCTTAGAAATTGAAATAGCTATAACTTAGCCATTTGACCTCAGAATACAGTGTTTTTAGACTCTATGGAATCCTTGAATAGTAACCAACAATAAACTGCATAAAAATTTAGATTCTATTATGAGTAAATTACTAAAATGCTTCTTAGGTCAAAAACTTTAGTTTGGACCTATAGGATCCGTTTCTTATCCAAATTGGATGTACTTATTGTCTATCTTCATATTAGACGGTAAGGAATCATTCAGTAGTAATAAATTCAAATTCAAAAGTAGCTTTTAGGATGGTCATTTTGCTCAAATTTAGGTTAAGCATCTTTAAACCCTAAATTACCTTTCAAATCAGTAAAACTAGTATTAGGGTTGTATTAGAATCTTCTAAGTAAGTAAAATTAACTATTAGGTTAAATTTATTTGAATTCCAAAAAATCTCTCTATGTCTTTTCCTTAGGATTTTTTTACAACACATTAGGACTACTCCTAAGATTAGGACTAGATCATAGGTTATATTTTATTTATTGGATAAGTGGGTTCTTCAATGAATGAATCTTTGGTTTTATTAGTTTCTAAATTTTTCAACTTATTTTGATTATTAGTCTTTTAACCTTAGATTCAGGATAGAAAATTCATCCTATTAAGTTCAATTTACTTAATATGATTTATCAAAATCAATATATCACTTTTAGACTAAAGCTTAGATCTTATGTCTTATCCTTTTAGATTATGTGATTAAGCCCAATCTCATGGTGTTTAATTCATAATCTATAATTTAGTAAATCTTGATCAGATCTTAGGTAGAATATCTAAATTCTTCAAATTAGGATGTTGTGATTTATTGATTTAACCTTGCAGTCGTACTTGATTGAATTAGATTAGAACCTGATCAGTTCTAACCCACTTAATTTATAAGGTTGTGCTTCTAAGCTACACTCGATAGTAGGAATCAGAGATCCTGAACTTGTGTAACTTAGAATAGTTAGAATAGTTAAACTAGATAATAAATGATATCACCATACTTAGTAGAGTCCCTTGCTTTCTATTTGTTGTTGTGCCACGCATTCCTTGTATTTTGTGCTTGTTTCTCTTGGACATATCATATAAGAAAACATTATTATATGAAAATGAAAACTTAGAATATTAGGAAAACATTTGCATTTGGGTTCAATTCATGGTGAATTATGGTGCACATTTACTCCAATAGATAGGGGTAAAGGAGAGATCAGGATGCTTAACATCACTCATTGAGGAGTGTGTGTTAAGTTTGGGACCCATTTAGTCTTACAAACGTGCTTGACTCATCAGCTATTTCTAAAATTGTCCACATAAATAAAAGTAAAATAATTAAAAGATATTTGCATAGTATTATCTGCCTCTTTAGTCATATTATGCTATATTGTTATATTATGTCTGCCCTAGCCTAGAAATGCTATGGGAATATAATGGGCCGGATTGGCCAATTCTTTCTAATATATCAATTATACATTCTTTTCAGTGTTTCAGCTTACTGTATATTATGATGATGATGCATGTTACTTCAGTTAGCTATGTTTCCTATTTTACCTGCTTACTCATATATTTAGGATGCTAGACTTTACTGCTTACTATATGTACCACTTTTAAATTACTATTTTAAATCAGCATATGTCATATGATCATCTGCATGTTTAAGTTTATATTTTTATTTCAGTACTTTTTCTTACTGTATTACATATGTATGCCCTACCTTATTTAGTTACTTTATGTGTGCTTTTGCCTTAATTTTTGCTTAGTTATAAATAACACATTTATAACTTATCATGTCTTCCTATTTATGCTTACTTGCTCCCGTGCTAGATAAATGTTTCATTTTATTTAAAGTAAAATGGTGATATTAATAATTGCTTAATAAATTATTTGCCTAAAATGTATTTAGACATTTTGTCTAATGAGATTTTTCTTTTATTGACTGGGGGCCCTGGCATTATGAAACCGACAATGTCAGACCTTGAGCAATTGGAGGATCCTGTGCCTGAGGAAGAGCCTTACATAGAGGAGGTGCAGCAGCTTGTATCAAAGGATATTTAGTTCCCCTTTTATTTCTTATGAGGATGAGAGTTATTTTTATTTCCTTTCATAATTTTAATAAAAATGTTATAATAATACAGGTATTGTGACTGTGTTTATTTTTCTGCACTTTATTATTTACTGAGCTATATATTATTGTCTCTTACTTGATATATAGTGAATGGATGTAATCTTTACTTCATATTACTTCTGCACTCTGTATCTATGTATAGACTTAATGACTGATCCTCATATTCATTCTGTGCATATCCTTCCCTTATTAATGGATTATAGATCTTACCTAATCCAATAATAAGTGAGAGATCTTCCAGAAGTGGCACACCACCTCTTGGGTCTAATCTTGTGGGACCATGGGCAGGGCACCATAGTTGGTATCAGAGAATTCCATAAAGTGTTAGATTGGAATTTGCATTCTACTATACTTGATGGATTGTTCTTCTGTCAATCAGTCACAAACTAAATACTAGGGTTACATCCAAGCACCATGATCATGAGCTCAAGATAATAAGAGTATAGAAATATATATATAATTATAAGTAAGATAAAATGCTCAATCTAACTAAAACAAATTACTTAATATGGATACCTAGGAACACTACTATACGGCCATGTCGTTATACAATTTTTAAACCCACTTTGAAGAAAGGTGGGAGTTCGACGTGTACTTGGCAAAACATTACGAGAGAGAAGTTCAAGGAGTCTCCCCAGCAGGAGCCAGCATGTTGGAAAGGATGCTGGAGGACGCTATCTACCGGGGATTGGATTTCCTCATCCTAGCCAGGGAGTGGTTACGAAGAGTAACCAAGGTGTTCGATGATCTGAGATACCCAGATTATATTTGACTAGACATCGTTGACCTCCTCCTCCAAGACTATGCGGAGGAGTGGTGGGCTCATAAAGTGCGGGTATTCAAGCATGGACCTTGTGAAGACCCACTTAAGTAGTAATAAGTGAAACCGATAAGAACTCCAAAGTTAAGCATGCTCAGGTGGGAGCACTCCCAGGATGGGTGACCTGCTGGGAAGTTATCTTCTAAGGGTAAAACTATGAGGCCTTTCAAGCTAAAGTGGATAATGCCTTGGTGCTTAAGAGTTTGGACTATTAAAAATGGTATCAGAGTAGGCCATAGGGTGTCAGATAGTAGCTAAGTACTATACAGGGCAAAGTACCACTTCATGTGAGTAGCCTCTTGAACCTTTGATGGTTAAGGTGCTACATAATTGTGAGTACCTCTTGAGCCTGTATGGGTCACCTCTAGTCCTATCTACACAATGGATGGTTCTTGAATCTGTGTGTGGATACTGACAAGGATGTCAGTTACTTAAGTTGGGGAGATTGTGAAGACCCACTTAAGTAGTAATAAGTGAAACTCTTAAATATTGAGATGTCTTTTCAAATAATGGTGGAGTTCCTGATAAGAACTCCAAAGTTAAGCATGCTCAGGTGGGAGCACTCCCAGGATGGGTGACTTGCTGAGAAGTTATCTTCTGAGGGCAAAACTATGAGGCCTTTCAAGCCAAAGTGGATAATGCCTTGATGTTTAAGAGTTTGAACTGTTAAAAATAGTATCAGAGCAGGCCATAGGATATCAAATAGTAGCTAAGTACTATACAGGGCAAAGTACCACTTCATGTGAGTAGCCTCTTGAACCTTTGATGGCTAAGGTACTATATAGTTATGAGTACCTCTTGAGCCTGTAGGGGTCACCTTTAGTCCTATTTACATAATGGATGGTTCTTTGATCTGTGTGTGGATACTGATGAGGATGTCAATTACTTAAGTTGGGGAGATTGTAACGACCCACTTAAGTAGTAATAAGTGAAACTCTTAAACATCGAGGTACTTTTTCAGATAATTATGGAGTTCCTGATAAAAACTCCAAAATTAAGCATGCTCAGGTGGGAGCACTCCCAGGATGGGTGACCTGCTGGGAAGTTATCTTCTGAGAGCAAAACTATGAGGCCTTTTGTAATAACCCAAGTTGTTACCATAGTTGATTAAAACTAACCCTAGGTCTTAAACACGATTATAAGTGCTAATTAGGTCAAATGGAGTCAATCTCTAAGACCTAGTCCAAATCAGGAGTCAAACGGATCGAATCTTGATTTATGAAAATTTAGAAACCCTAGAAATTGACCTATTTAAATTGACCTTCGATCGAAAAATGGACACCACCATTGCGTTCCTGGACCCCAAATTAGCTTGGGGTGAAGTTTTTGTGTCAATCAGAAGTCATCAAAATTTCGACGAATATTTTAATAATAAAAATACCCCGGAAATCGAGGTATCAAAATACTCGTCGGATCAAAAATTCGACTGCGCCATTGAATTTCTTAACCACAAATTAGCTTGGAAAAATATGTTCAAAATTTTCTGGAAATTTTTTGAAAAAAAAAATTATTTAATTAACGACGCCATACGGCGCCGTCCGATCGGACGGATCCATCCGGAACGTCCGATCCGCGCGGATCCAACTTCTCCCAGCCGCGATCCATGTCACGCAGTCCGAGCTGATCTGGGCCGTTTGCGTGTCACGGGATCGGACGGCCCGGGGCCGTCGTCCTCGCCCTCTCCGCCCGACGCCACGCGGCGCTCCCTGCCGCCTCCCGCGCCCAACCGGTGCCTCCCCCAGCCTCGGCGAGGTCGCCGCCTCCTCCCTTAAATCCCCGGTAGCTCGTCGAGCTCCGGGATAGCGAAACCGGAGCCCGAAGCGACCTCCCGACCCGAACAAAGCCGGTGCAAACCAGCACCGTCGATCAGGTACAGCCCCCCCCCCCCCCGATCTCCCCCTCCGCTCGTCCTTTCGTCGTCGCATAGCATAATAATTGTAGAGTAGGATCTAGATCGATGATCAACCGGACCCGATCGACCTTGATACGGTCCGGTTGACTCAAATCAAAGCTTAAAGCTTCGGGCCTAAACCCTCGTCGCGTCGCCGAAACCCTAGGATCTAAGGTTGGCCATAGCCGCCGCCTCCGGCCACCTCCGGCGAAGGTCCGCTCATTGGCGTGTAGCCCTCGTCGAGGGCTACTGTCGGCCGTGCGGGCCGAGGCGGTCCGGCGCCGGGAAGGCCGGCAAAAGCCGTGCCTTAGCCCGGCGCCCTCGGGCCCGTCTTCACGAAGAAGACGAAGTCCGGGTAGGGCCGGGTCGACCCGAGCCCGACCCGCCCGAGCCGGGTGGGGCCCACCAGTGCCACGTGGCGCCTTCTAGGCCTGCCACGTGTCCAGTGGGACCCACCAGCCGAAGCCCGCGACGCTTCAGCTTCGGCCGTGGGGCCCACCAGTGCCACGTGGCAGCCAGCCAGCGTGCCATGTGTCACGTGGGGCCCACCGCCCGAGTCCGCGCGGCGGTTCGGCTCCCCAGTGGGGCCCACAGTGCCACATGGCAGCCTCTGGGCCTACCACGTGGCAAGTAGGACCCACTGCCCAGTCACCCGAGCTGACTCAGCCCCTGTGGGGCCACAGTGCCACGTGGCAGCTCCTAGCAGTGCCACGTGTCCAATTTAATAATTTTTTGTAGGATGATCCAAACATAGCCAATATAGGTCTTAAAATACTCAAAAAAATGTAAAGATTCAAATAACATGATGTCAAAATTTATTTCGGGGTACGTATAACGAGGTAGCATTTTATGATCTCTTTAGAGCCTCATAACTTTTTACCCGATTATCGAAACATAGTCAATATGGGTTTTAAAATGCTCAGGAGAGCGGCCTCATCACCATAGTAGTATTAGTTTTCTCATTTGGACATCAGGGTAAAAGTCAACCCTATAATTTAGAGTTGACTTTAATGAAAAATGACCAAAATGCCCATAGACTTCAAACTGTCATAACTTAGTCAAATCAACTCCAAATTGGAAAATTCAAGATGCTAACCAGCCTAGAATTTCAATGTCATCAATATAATAAAATAATATTTAGGTTCTAAACCCTAGAAATTTAGGTAAATGACCAAATTACCCCTAGCCTTATTTTAGTCATAACTTGACCATTTCTCGCTCGATTTAGGCGTACTTACTGTCTATCTTCAAGTTAGACAGTAAGAAACCAATTGGAACTAAGAGAATTCTATTCTAACCCCTAAGTCAAAAGTTGACTTTTTGACCCTTAAAGTAGGGGCAAAATAATCATTTTGCCCTAAGATTGAATTAAGTACATTTACCTCTTAGTTAATATTCCAAAACACTAAAACTAATATTATAATCATCTTAGTAATGTTTAAGTGAAATCAACCCTTAAGTCAGATTTCAATAATTTCTGCTAAATCTTAAGCACTACACCTTAAGGACCTTTCCTGGGAATATGAATAGATCATAGGTTAGAGTTCATTCATTGGGTAAATCGGGTTACCCGACGGGTGAAACCTTGGTTTATTAGTTTCTTGACTTTCTTTTATTTTATAACTCGTTCCGATTATTTTGTCTTTTAATTTTAGATTTAAGATAGGAGATTCATTTTATTAAGTTTGATTACTTAATATGATTTATCATAACTAGTAAATCACTAATAGAATAAAACCTAGAACTTAGGTCTTATCCTCTTTGGATTATGTGATTAAACCTAAATCTCACAGTATTTAATCCATAATCTATAGGCTTAGAAGATCTTGATCATATCTTAGTTAGAACGTCTGAATTCTCAAAACTAAGATGTATGATTCATTTATTTAACTCATAGTCGTCTATCTGATTAATCTAGATTATAACCTGATTAGTTCTAATCCTTTTTAACTTATAAGGACGAATTTCTAAGCTACACTCGATAGTAGAAAAATGGTGATCCTGAACTTATGTAACTTGGAATAGTTAGAATGGTTAAGTAGAAAACAAATAATATCACCATGTTTAGTAGAGTCCCTTGCTTCTTTTTAATATTTTGTTGCTACGTGTTCCTTGTACTTTTGTGCCGTAATCCAATGATAAGTGAGGGGTTAGCCAGAGTGACACCCCACCCTTAACCTAATCCTCTGGCGGATTAAGGGTGGTGGGCGCCACACCTTTCAAGTCAAAGTGGACAATGCCTTGGTGCTTAAGAGTTTGGACTATTAAAAATAGTATCAGAGCAGGCCATAGGGTGTCAGATAGTAGCTAAGTACTATACAGGGCAAAGTATCACTTCATGTGAATAGCCTCTTGAACCTTTGATGGTTAAGATGCTACATAGTTATGAGTACCTCTTGAGCCTGTAGGGGTCACCTCGAATCCTATCTACACAATGGATGGTTCTTGAATTTATGTGTGGATACTGATAAGGATGTCAATTACTTAAGTTGGGAAGATTGTGAAGGCCCACTTAAGTAGTAATAAGTGAAACTCTTAAACATCGAAGTGCCTTTTTCAGATAATGGTGGAGTTCCTGATAAGAACTCCAAAGTTAAGCATGCTCAGGTGGGAGCACTCCCAGGATGGGTGACCTATTGAGAAGTTATCTTTTGAGGGCAAAATTATGAGGTCTTTCAAGCCAAAGTGGACAATGCTTTGGTGCTTAAGAGTTTGAACTATTAAAAATAGTATCAGAGCAGGCCATAGGATGTCAAATAGTAGCTAAGTACTATACAGGGCAAAGTACCACTTCATGTGAGCAGCCTCTTGAACCTTTGATGGCTAAGGTACTACATGGTTGTGAGTACCTCTTGAGCCTGTAGGGGTCAACTCTAGTCCTATCTACATAATGGATGGTTCTTGGATCTGTGTGTGGATACTGACGAGGATGTCAATTGCTTAAGTTGGGGAGATTGTAAAGACCCACTTAAGTAGTAATAAGTGAAACTCTTAAACATCAAGCTGCATTTTCAGATATTTGTGGAGTTCCTGATATGAACTCCAAAATTAAGCATGCTCAGGTGGGAGCACTCCCAGGATAGGTGACCTGCTAGGAAGTTATCTTCTAAGGGCAAAATCGTGATGCCTTTCAGGCTAAAGTGGACAATGCCTTGGTGTTACAGACCTGCTCGCCGCCGCCGAAAAATGACTTACGTCGACTTTACCCAAGCCTTCATCGAAGAATTCATAGGATAGACTCTATATTTTCCATTGGATGTCTTATATTATATCTACTACCTTGATTATGTATTCTCATTTTCTCTATGATTATCAAAAGAGATGAAATATTATAATCTCCTATTTTCTAGATTTTTAAAAATGTGTTATTTTTAATGTAGACTCTAGCAAAATACCATGAATCTCGGACAGAGCCCCTCTCCTACTGCTTCCAGCAATTCCTCCAATGAGGTAAATGCCTTACTGGAAGTAGTGAAACTGATGGTGGAATCCCACCAAAAATAAGCGAAATTCAACCGAAAGCAGGCTAAGAAGGTCGCCGATGCTCAGGCCAAGCAGGCCGAGAGAATGGAGCGACTGCTGGTAGCTCAGATAAGCCAGAACCGCACCATGACAGAAGTTGCCCCAACATTTCAATACTCTCACCAGCATCACATACAATCTGTATATGGACTATTGTACAGCTTCCTCTGCCTGAGATCCCCTATCTTCAATGGGAGTCTCTCTATAGTTGATACCGCCACCTGGATCAAAATGGTGGAAAAGAACCTGACAAGTATCAAGTGCCCTGACTCGAAGGTAGTCCGTCTTACTACTCACCCCTTGCAAGATGACGCCAAATACTGGTGGGACACCACCCGTAGCACACAATTTACTGAGGTACCACTAGAGGACATTACGTATGATGAATTCATTGAGGCCTTGCAAGCTTTATTCATCCCCCTATCTGCCAAACACCGCTTGGGAGACATGTTCCTAAAACTACAACAGGGTGATCGATCTGTATTTGCATATGAAGCAAAATTCTATCGCCTTGAAAGATTCTATACCAGCTTGGTTCCTACTGAGCCAGATCGCTGCCATCGATTTCAGAGCAGTCTACGACCCTCCATTAGGAGCCAGGTGATCCCTCTGCGCATATCAAACATTACGGAGCTACTTGAAACTACCAAGGTAGCAAACAAGACCAAAATAGGGAAGGATCCAAGAGGAGTATCGAGTCCACTTCATTCCAGCAGAATTCTTCCAAACGAGCCAGAGTATATCAACTCAAGGCCGAAAGCTTCCTCTACCGATCCATTCAATGGTTGCACGAAACCACACCCATATGGTTAGTGTTATCATGGTAATCATGTTTACTTCACCTGCGAACGGCCAAGCCACGGATTCTATCACTATACGGCTAGAAAAACGATTTATGGTGATCAGATTGACCGCTCTAAGCACCGTCAAGTCTTTGACTTATTTCAAAAGCTTGCGGCAGCTCGTCCAGCACCACCTTCTACTGCAGCTGTGAGGCGTGAGACAGCTAATGTCTCTCGCCCAAATGCACCTCGGCCACCTCCACGACAGACCTATAACAACATGCCTACTGACCCTGCACGTGTATACGTGTAACAACCCAAGTTGTTATCGTAGTTAATTAGGGCTAATCTGAGTCTTAAGACTAATCATAAGTGCTAATTAGGTCAATTGGAGTCAACCTCTTAAACCTAGTCCAAATGATGAGTCAAATGGATCGATCCTGATTTTTGGGAAATCCAGAAATCCTAAAAATTTCACCTATCTAAATTGACCTCTAATTGGAAAATGGACACCACCATTACATTCATTGACCCCAAATTAGCTTGGGGTGAAGTTTTCGTGTCAATCGGAAGTCGTCGAAATTTCGACGAATATTTTAATAATAAAAATACCCCGGAAATCGAGGAATCAAAATACTCGTCGGATCAAAAATCTGACCCCGCCATTGCGTTCCTCACCCCTCAAATAGCTAGGAAAAATATGTTAAAAATTTTTGTGGATTTAAAAAAAAAAATTTATTTAATTAAATACTTAACAACGTGCCGTTAAGTATTTAAACTTGCCGTTAACTGTAGCCGACGGTGCCGTCTGGATAGACGGCGCCCTCGCAGCCATTGGATCGGGCCCGGGTCCAATGGCTACGGAGCCGTCATCCTCGACGGCTCCGTCCGAGCGCCACGCGGCGCGCCCGCAACCTCCGCGCCCAATCCGGCACCTTCCCCGACCTCGGCGAGGTCGCCTGAGGTTTTATAAGACCTCAAGCAAGCTCGGGGTTCCGGATTTGCAAAACCCGAGCCCTGAAACGTCAAACCCGAGCCGACCCCATCCAGCCGTCAAATTCAAATACCCGGATGTCCTTCCATTTTCATTCAATAATTGCAATTTAAGATTCAAAATGCTATTACACGAGCCCGATTGTCGATCCATCGGCTCCGATCTAGGCTAGCCCAACCGGATCGACGGCAATTGGGTTTAGGTCCACAGTAGAATCTGTTAACCCGTAACACTAGAACCTAGGGTTCCGATTTGCCGCCGATCCCGGCCACCTCCGGCGAAGGTCCACCCACCGACGTGTAGGCCTCATCGAGGGCTACCTTCGGCCGTGCGGGCCGAGGTGGTCCGGCGCCTGGAAGGCCAGCAAAAGCCGTGCCCTAGGCGCCAGCGCTCGGGGCGTCTCCGCGATGGAGACGAAGTCCAGGTCGGGTCGGGTCGCCCCGAGTCCGACCCGGCCGCGTCGGGTCCACGTAAGCCCAGGTGGGGCCCACAGCGCTATGTGGCAGCCTCCATGCTTGCCACGTGTCACGTGGGACCCACCAGCCACGCTGCGTCCCTTCGGCTTCGATCGTGGGGCCCACTGCGCCACGTGGTAGCCATCCGGCATGCCACATGTCGCGTGGAGCCCACTGCCCGAGCCCGCGCGGCGCTTCGACTCCCCCGTGGAGCCCACAGTGCCACATGGCAGCCTCTGGGCCTGCCACGTGTCAAGTGGGCCCACTGCCCAGTCACCCGCGGCATCTCAGCTTCTGTGGGGTCATAGTGCCACGTGGCAGCCTCTAGTAGTGCCATGTGTCAGGTGGGGGCCCACTGCCCAGTTACTGAGCCGACTCAGCTTTCCCGTAGGGCCCACAGTGCCACGTGGCAGCCTCTAGCAGTGCCACGTGTCTGGTGGGCCCACTGTCTATTAATTAAATTAAGTTAATTACTGTTAGTGATTAATTAATTACAGTTACTAGTTAATTAAATTAGGATTAGTGTTAATGGCTTTCGAACAGTAATTATACAATTAATTAGCTGTAATTAATAATTACAGGATTAATTAGGGTATCTTAATACAAATTAAATCCTAACAGTAATTATAATAATTAAATATTATTAAAACAGTAAATTTATAATTAATTATACTAATTAAGCATTAAGAGGTAATTAAGGTTAATTAATCTGTAATTATACTAATTACTTTTCAACAGTAAATTAATAATTAAATAATAGGATTAATTAATACCTAATTAATAATTAACTCTTAATTAATCACAGATTAATTGAAGGATTAATAAATTTAGAAATTATATATATAAACTTTAGGAATGAACAGTAAAATCATTTAATTTGAATAAATGAATAGTAAATTAATATAAATTGTATTTTTGAATAGTAAATCTTAAAAGTTTAATAACTTTTTGTAGGATAATCCAAACATAGCCAATATACGTCTCAAAATACTCAGAAAAATGTAAGGAATCAAATAACGTAATGTAAAAATTAATTTTGGGTATGCATAACGAGGTAATATTTTAGGACCTCTTTAGAGCCTCATAACATTTTACCCAGTTATCAGAACATAGTCAATATGGGTTTTAAAATGCTCAGGAGAGCGGCCCCATCCTTGTAGTAGTATTAGTTTTCTCATTTGGACATCAGGACAAAATGTCAACCCTAGAATTCTCAGTAAAAAATGACCAAAATGCCCAAGACTTCGAACAGCCATAACTTAGTCAAATCAACTCCAAATTTTAAAATTCAAGATGCTAACCAGTCTAGAATTTCAATGTCATCAATAAACTGAATAATATTTAGGATTTTAACCCTAGAAATTTAAGTAAATGACCAAATTACTCCTGGCCTCACTTTGGTCATATCTTGACTGTTTGAAGTCCAATTTGGACATACTTACTGTCTATCTTCAAGTTAGACAGTAAGGAACTAGTTGGGACTAAGAGAATCCAATTCTGACCCATAAGTCAAAAGTTGACTTTTTGACCCTTAAAGTATGGACAAAATAGTCATTCTGCCCTAAGATTGGACTAAGTACCCTTAAACTATAATTAACATTCCAAAATACTAAAACTAATATTATAATCATCTTAGTAACATTAAGTGAGTGAGATCAACCATTAAGTCAGATTCCAGTAATCTCTCTAAGTTTTAAACACAACACCTTATGGACCTTTCCTGAGACTAGGACTAGATCATAGGTTAGAGTTCATTCATTGGGTAAATTGAGTTACCCAATGGGTGAAACCTTGGTTTTATTAGTTTCTAGACTTTTCTTCTATTTAACAACTTATTCTGATTATTTTGCCTTTAAACCTTAGATTTAGGATAGGAGATTTATCCTATTAAGTTTGATTACTTAATAGGATTGGCCTTAACTAGTAGATCACTTATAGAATAAAACTTAGAACTTAGGTCTTATCCATTTTGGATTATGTGATTAAACCTAAATCTCATAGTGTTTAATCCATAATCTATAGGTTTAGAAGATCTCAATCAAATCTTAGTAAGAACATCTAAATTCACAAAACTAGGACGTATGATTTATTAATTTAACTCATAGTTGTCTATCTGATTGAGCTAGATTAGAACCTAATCAGTTCTAATCCTTTTTAACTTATAAGGATGAATTTCTAAGTTACACTCGATAGTAGAAAAATGGTGATCCTAAACTTGTGTAACTTGAAATAGTTAGAATGGTTAAGTAGAAAACAAATGATATCACCATATTTAGTAGAGTCCCTTGCTTATTTTGATATTTTGTGCTACGCATTCCTTGTATTTTTGTGCCATATTTTCTTGAGCATGTCATATGAGATTTTTGATGCATGAATAAAATGTTAGGAAAATATGGAGACTCCTTAGATTCCTTATTAAATTATTAAAGTGATTGATTAAAGATAATAACTATATGAGCTGCCTCTCAGTTATGTCCTTATTGCCTAGCCTCCTTATGTCACTAGGGGAAGGACCTGCTTTGTTGTGTGCCTAGTTTACTAGCCTCCTTATGTCACTAGGAGTGCACCATTGGTGTCTTAGTCGTACTGGTGTTAAGGTTACTTTGTATGCTTAGTTTACTAGCCTCCTTATGTCGCTAGGGGCATACAGCTGGTGCCTTAGTCGTACTGGTGCTAAAACCCTTCGATTACTTTTGTGTGCTTATATGCCTAGCCTCCTTATGTTGCTATGGGTACACAGTTTTATGACTTAACCATGATGGTGCTAAGCCCCTTTGATATTTAATGGGCTAGATTAGCTATTTTCTGTACGATAGGTTTTACATGGTTGTTTATATGTAGTTGTTGTTTTGGTTATTTTTAGCACTTTTATTCAGCCAGCTATTTCTTTGTACTGCTTTTATATATAATATGATGTTAGAATCTTGCTGCTATTTATATGTACCACTGCTGAGTTATTTTATTTTAATTAGCATGTTTTTTTTTATCACCAGCATGTTTAGGATGTAGCATTTTTCTTACAGCACTTATTTGATTATGTATATTTATATGCCTTACCTTGTTTAGCTTGCATTTGAGGCATGTCTTAGCCTCCCTTTTTGCTTAAGTTATAAATAATGGTTTATAGCTTTTCCTTTCCTTTTGTATTGCTTGCTGCTCCCTTAAACACATTATTGCTTAGGAGTTGTAGAATGGTAATATTACATAACATATATAAAACTTATCAGCCTAAAATGTACTTAGATAATTGTCTAATCAGATTTTTTTTTTTTTTTGTTGGGGCCCTACATTGTGAAACCGACAATGGCATATCCTCTTCAGTTTGACGATCAGGATCTTGGTGTGAAGCCATATCCGGAGGAGGAGCCTGTGGATGAAGCAGCTGTTTAGCCTTTCTATTCTTAAGTGAGGATGAGTGTATTTGCACTTTCTTTTATTTGAACTTTTATATGATGTAATAACACAGGTACTGATGACTGCGTATTTGGATTTTATACTTATATTTTGAGATACTTTTTTTTATATTTATGTTATGATGCTTGGATGTTTTATATTGAAAATTGCTTCCGCACTCTGTATGTTTACTTAGATAGTGACTTAATGTTTGATCATATGCTTACTCCTTCCCTTATTAGGTGGATTTCTGTGGCGACCAGGGATCGAAGTTCGAGAGTCTTTAAAGAACAATTCATCAAAATATAAACACATACATTTTTATATACAAAAAGAACATAATAAAAGTTCAAAGTCCATTTATACAGATAGAGCCAAAATATATATGAAAATTTATAATTTATCTTTTACAAAATAAAATATTTACATTCTCCTGCTTCTTTATGTCTTCTCCTTTTAATTGGCAGCTCATCTATATTTTAATTATCAAAACCTAAAAAATTCAGTTTACTAGTCAGGTAGGAGTACGTAAATTATTCTTATAAGAATAAATCTAGCATCCTATAATATGCATGAATCAAGTATGAAAATGATTGAAAATCTGCATAGAAAATAAAGCAATTTCCAAATTCAATTTCTACCCTGCAAGTTAGCTGTGAAAATCAATATATAAGAACAGCATGAAATAAATTTTATCAAAAGCATTTGTAACAATAAGTCGAGTCCGTAGACACCTGAGCCCAAATGGGTAAACCCATATGCATAACCTGTAGGAAGCTTATCTCGACACCCATCGGTAGCTTACTCAAAATAGGAACTGATGGTGTGTCTTTCCTCTGGATTTGCCTACTTCCTACAAGAGGCTAAATCCCTCCATATAACTCCCACGGGCTGCTAGCTGGCCCAATCTGTACAGATTCTCAGTGTTGTGTTCTACCCTCCAAAGACAAACACCACAAAATATATATATACTGTGTTCCATTCTTTTTGTTACATGCTATTTGATATAAATCTTTTGTAGATTAAAAATATGATAAGCAGTGTAAATAATACTCAAATGAAAAATAGCTCAAAGATAAGAATACTGAAATAAAACTTATAAATAAATTTATGTACCTGACTAGTTTTGATTCAAAATCAACCAATTTAATTTGTTTGATCTGCCAAAAGTAGTTTAAGTTATTAATTTAATGCTTCATGATATATAATAATAGGTTTTTATGATATTGATATTTGGATTTATCTAATTGATTATTTTATGACTACTACTTTTAAATGAAGTGAATATTTATAATTTTATATATGAAACTTTTTAGAAACATATGAAAACATCTATATTTCCTATAAATTTTAAAGTCTTAAAATTCTTAAAAATTTCGGCAGAGTCTCCTTTGTTTTTGGTCAAATAAATAATTTTTACACAATCAAAATATAAGTCAATACATTGACTATTTCCAATTATAAAATAGAGTTCAATCGTTTTTTATAGGATTGCTCATTTCCAGTTCTAAGAATAGAGTTTATTTCCAGTTCTAAAATAGAGTTCAATCCTTTTTATAGGATTGCTCATTTCCAGTTCTATAATAGAGTTCAATTATATAAACCTAAACTAAGCAATTTATACATCCTATATAAAACATCTAATAAGAAGGAAATGCAGAAATAAAATTAATATTTATAAGAGCAGCTTTATGTGGCATTTTGCACATAGCATTTAATTTAGTATTTTCTCTTACTATTGATTTGATATAAAATTTAAAGAATGAAAACATGTATAACTAAATACTTAATAAAGCCCTTGTGGGATTGATTTAAATTTAAAAGCATTTAAGATCATTTTATAGCCATATGAAGCAAATTTAAATGTATTTAAGGATACACATTTTTAATTGAGTAAGAAAATTTATTTAGCATTCACAACATTGCTCATATTATACTAATTTATAATTAATAATAAGCCTATTTAAAGTTTAACAATAGGTTCATTTAAGAATTTTAATATAGATACTAAAAGCAAGAGTTTAAATCAAATATGAACTTGCCAATTACAAATTACATCCAAGCAAACTCGTCATGAACGGTTTCTAACGGCATTCACTAGTTCTTTTCGTAATTTTAAGCATCAGCAAATTGTTGCATTATAAATAAGGATAACTCATTGTTACAAACTACGTTGTTTCACTATAACTTCGTAATACTCTTAGCCCCAATTGACATTACTTTCCCTGATTAATAGTAAGAAGAGCACCACTTCAATAAGAACAAAAAATGAATCCTCTAACTCAAATTCTAAATTTATTTCTAGTGCCCTATTTATTGTCAATTTAAAGAGAAGAAGCACATTCAAGCAGAGGGTTCAAAATTAGAAAGACCCAAGAAGTCATTCAAAGAGAAAGCCTTTAGGCAAATTTTGATTCCGAAGAATAAACAAACATGTGTCTTATGGAAAAAGAAGATGAATAAAATATGGTATTATCCTAACAGTTATTTTATAAAGCTTATAACAATTTGATTCCCTTTATTTTACCATTGATCTAGCTTTTTGCTTAGCATTCATTAGTTTGAAACCAGCCTATGAGAATATCAAATATCATCAATACCATCTTTCAGTATTAATTGAACTGATGTTGTATTTTGAAATTCTGAAGCCATTTCATAAGATGGGAATTTGTAAATAAGTTCTTCATAATAATTTTACCATTTGAACTATTAATGTTGAAAACCATTAATGTTTTTAGCATCATTGTTCGACATATTATATTAGATGAATTGTAATATATATATGAGATTTTATATTTTTGAATGGAATTAAGAAGATAAAAAAAAAATTGCATTAATACATGCTAAAATTCAAGTGCTCATAAAATAAAATAAAAAATCATTTTATCTAGAAGGGCCATGATATATTACTTATGGAGAAAGAAGTTAATCACTTTGAAATCAATTAAGTTTTGTTATTTAATTCTTTCAATTGTTCTCATATCCTTTTTCAAACAATAAGGGTTGTTTGGCAGCAGGATTACAGGATTTACAATTGAAGTTGACTAAGGTATATCATATAATCCACCAAACACAATTTAGCGACTTGTTGGATTTAGTTCACGCCATTATCTCACAAGCAGTGTAAGTCCTGTAATTTCAATAATCCAATCCTGCGATCTCAATGAAACGAGGATTTCCGCATTTCCTAATTTCGATGAAAAGTAAATACTATAATCTTGATTAACAAACATATACATACAGTACAAATAAAGAGAGATTATGTATAGAAATTAAATCATTGTAATGCCAAATCTGAAGCCAGAAAACTATGATTCTTCTAATGAGCTATCTATTCTCAACATAGAGTCTCAAGAAGGCCAAACACACTATCTTTCACATATTGAAACTGTTAGCGATGACAAGAATGATATGGCAGAGAACTATGATTCTTCTAATGAGCAGTTTGACATGCCTTCAGATTTTGTCAATCACGTTCACACAAGTGATGGAAGAAATGTTGAATCCGACCATCCTAGTGAAACATGGTGAAAAAGGCATGCTATCTCTTTGTACAATCATGGAAAAGAAACTAACACATTTTGGTCATTTATCATGGCTGCTGCCTTAATGGGTCTTGTAGTTTTGGGACAACAATAGCAAAGGGAGAAATTGTAGCTTCAGCAACTCAAGCTTTGGTAACAATTCTAGTGGTGTATCTCTAAAGGCTTTTGAGGCAGACTCTATTCCTATTTCTTGCTATTCCTATTTCTTGCTGAGAGGATTGCTTGTAATCTCTTTTTAATATGATGTGTTGTAAAATATTTGGGACCTTTCTCTTTTATTTTATTTTTATGTGCGAAATGAATTGAGCCATTTAATTAAGCTGTTGTTATAACTTCAATAAATTTGAAATTATTTTCTAGTTTTAAGAAAAAGATCTAATGCCCATGAAAATATAAAAAGTTGTGTTTGATAAGTTAAATAAAAGAATATCAACGACCTATATGAAATTTTACCTGCACTAATTCAGCAGCGTTTAATACCTCTGCTAAATTGTGATGAAAGCCTTTTGACATTAAAACATAAACACAAACAATAAGCATTATTCTAATACAAATAAAACTAACGATGGAAGAACTCAGCCAACTTATCAACCCCATATATGAACTAATTAAAGTATCGAGAATTAAATTTAAAATTTGTTGAATAAATAAATAATCATACTTGAACCCAAAGCCAAATTTGAATTAGTGATGTTATTTTGTGAAACTTTTTAGAGTAATAGAGAACATATCATGGTTTCCATTTACAATAAAAGAACATTTTCATTCAAAACTATTGAGAGAAGAATTGGGCGAAGTGAAGTACCTCGCCGGCGACAAAGGAGCAAGGAGGAGGCAGCGATTGGAAGGTTCGGCCTAGGAAGAAGACGCAGCCGGCGACGAGGGAGCCAGGAGGAGCCGAAATGCGAAGCCTAAAGCCTTCAGCTTTTAATGGATGCGAAGGCGGGGGTTGCAAGGAGAAGAGGTGAGGATGAGGGGTTCGGCCGTGGAGATGGTGAGTGGGTTCGGCTTGCGATTCCTTAGATAATAATAGGCGGAGATTGCAAGGAGGAGGGGACACATGCCGGACGAGGAAGAGGAGAGTGTGCCACGTGCAAGAGAGGAAGAAGATGAGGTGTCGAGCAAGGAGGGTGGATTGCGTTCGGTGAACGGTTTGGGGGGGGGGAGGGGTCGGCCGAAAAATGGGATTAGGGCATGCGATTTTAGATAAAAAGAATGAGAGGAAAAAATGGATATATATATATATATATATATATATATATATATATATATATATATATATAAGTATATTAAAATTAAATAATTCATTTTCTAATTGTTTTTATTACTTGATCTTAGTTAATCAAATGATTTCTAAAAATTATCAAATATTCACCCCTAGCTAATTGAGAGGTGAGGAACGCAACGGTGCAATCAGATTTTTAATCCGACGAGTATTTAGTTATTCGAATTTTTAGGTATTTAAAATAATATTAAAATATTTGTCAAAAATTTACATCTTCCAAATGCATTCAAAACTTCACCCCTAGCTAATTTGGGGGTAGTGGACGCAATGGCGAAGTCAGATTTTCAATCTAAGATTTAAATTATTTAAATATTAATAAACAATTTTGAAAACAATTTCTGGTATTTTACAATTGTAGATTTCATCTTAATCCAATTATAAGTGAAGGGTTAGCTAGAGTGACACACCACCCCTTAACTTAGTTCATGTGGATTAAGGGGTTGGGTGCCACAATACACCCTCACATTAATTGAGGCTGCTGAAGACAATCATGTGGTATCAGGTACACGCTCTTGAACCCCTTTTTTTTTACAATTATTGCTTGCCTTACATAATTAGTAATTAATTACCTCTGCATTTAGGTTCAATTTGCATAAATGACAAACCCTATAACATCATATTTGACACTGGGGCTAGTCATTCCTTTATGTCTAAGGGTTGGGCAGAAGCCCTTAATCTACCCTTATATCGCCTAGTCAATTCTCTTAACGTTGGGTTACCTTCTGGAGCCCAAATGCCAGCTCTCCAATTTTGCAAATTACCAATCCCGATTGAAAAGGAAGAATTTGAAGCTAAGTTAGTAGTTCTCCCCATAGCCAACTTCGATATAATATTGGGCATGAATTGGCTAAGCCAACATAACGCCACTATCAACTGTACAAAGAAGAAGATTACCTTGTGTAGTGGCAGTAAGGCCAGATCCTTCATTGGTAACCTTAGTACTCAAGCCTCGCTAATCAATGCTATAAAAGCAAAAAGGTTAGTTCAGAAAGGTTGTGATTCCTTCCTAGTAACAATACTAGGAGAAAAAAAAGAAGGCGTTTCCTTACCCCAGAATCCCATCGTTTGCGAATTCACCGACATTTTTCCAGAAGATTTACCCGGTCTTCCTTCTACACAAGAAGTGGAATTCGCAATAGACATTATTCCAGGAACACAGCCCATCTTTAAAGCTCCTTATCAAATGGTGCCTAAGGAATTACAAGAACTGAACAAGCAGCTGCATGAATTATTAGAGAAGGGTCCCATCAGGCATAGTTCATCCCCATGGGGAGTGTCAGTTCTGTTTGTCAAGAAAAAGGATGGATCAATGCAAATATGTATTGACTATAGAGAGCTAAATAAAGTAACAGTAAAGAACAAGTACCCTCTGCCCCATATTGATGATCTGTTCGATCAATTAGTAGGAGCAAAAGTGTTCTCGAAGATCGAGCTACGATCAGGGTACCATCCGTTGCAAGTGAAGGACTCATACTTAGCAAAGACTGCTTTCATAACTAGATATGGCCACTATGAGTTTTTGGTAATGTCGTTTGGATTGACAAATGTATCTTCCATATTTATGGATCTAATGTATCGTATCTTGAAACCATATCTTGACAAATTTGTCATCGTGTTCATAGATGATATTTTAATATACTCCAAGACAAAGAAGGAACATGAAGATCATCTCATGACAGTATTGGAAGAACTAAGAAGCTACCAGCTGTATGCCAAGTATTCAAAGTGTGAATTATGGCTTGAATATATCGCCTTCCTAGGCCACGTAATGGATGCTCACTGGATCATAGTAGAATACAGTCAGCGCTATCTAAGAATGGGTACAACCTAAGTCAGTGACTGACATCAAAATCTTCTTGGGCTTAGACGGTTGCTACAAAAAGTTTGTGAAGGGCTTCTCCCAGATAGCCTCTCCACTCACCAAGCTCACTCAAAAGGCTGTACCATTTGAATGGTCGTCAGCTTGTGAAGAAGCTTTCCAGGCACTGAAAGATGTGTTTTCATTTGCACCAGTCCTAGTTCTCCCTAAAGAAAGTGTAAACTACTAGGTCTATACTGACACCTCTAGTATAGGCTTAGGTGTCGTATTAATACAGGAAGGAAAGGTCATCGCATATGCTTCTCGTCAGCTAAAGCCTCATGAAAGGAACTATGCAGTTCATGATCTCGAGCTAGTCACTGTAGTGTTTACCTTAAAAATTTAGCGTCACTATCTATATGGAATTTAGTGCTAGCTTTTCACAAATCATCAGAGTTTAAAGTATATATTCACTCAAAGGAAGTTGAATTGTCGATAGAGAAGGTGGTTAGAACTCATAAATGACTATGACCTAGACATTTAGCACCATCCAGGAAAGGTGAATGTGGTAGCAGATACGATTAGTCGTCATGCTACTCTGAACGCTCTCATCTCTGAGAGTCCTCTGGAAGAAGAATTTTGTAAATTATATATCACATCAGCATATTGTTTTCAACTGAGTACAATGCTCTCAATGATTAACTTTGAGCCCACATTCCACAGAGACGTATCTATTACTCAGACGAAAGATGATGAGCACCTAAGCTTTAAGGAAGCCATCGAGAGTGGTCGTCATACTGACCTCCGATTTCATAAAGGTGCTATATATCAAGGAGATCGTTTATGGATTCCTAGGTCCATGCACCAAGAGCTTCTAATTGAAGGTCATAGCTCCGGATACCAAATTTGTCCTGGGAGCTCAAAGATGTATCAAGACCTGAAGCAATCCTTCTAGTGGCCTGGATTGAATAAAAGTGTGGCTGAATTCGGTATAAATTGCCATGCTTGCAGTTTGGTTAAGGCAGAACACCAAAGGCCCGGGGGTCTACTTCATCCACTGGAGATTCCTGAATGGAAATGGAGATATTTCAATGGATTTCGTTATGGGATTGCCTCGTGCAAGATCTGGAGCAGATGTGATTTGGGTCATAGTTGAACAATTGACTAAATTCGTTCATTTCATTCCCATTTGGCAAACAGACTCAGTTGAGAAGCTAGCCAAGCTCTATATCAGGGAAATAATCAAGCTACATAGAATTCCCAAGACAATTGTGTCTGATAGAGGTATCCGATTCACTTCTAAATTTTGGCAGGCCGTGCATGAAGATCTAGGCACAACCCTAGCAATGAGTACAGCCTTTTTTCCACAGATGGATAGTCAGACAGAACGAGTGAATCAATTTCTTGAAGATCTGCTTAGGCTATGTATCCTTGATTTTGCCAGATCTTGGGAAGATCACCTCCCACTAGTGGAGTTTGCATATAGCAACAACTTTCAAGCCAGTATAAAGATAGCTCCATATGAAGCCTTGTATGGCAGAAAGTGTAGAACTCCATTGGCATGGTCAAAAATAGGCAGTGTGCAGTTATATGGATCTGAATTAGTAGTGGAAATAAACAAGAAGGTTCAGTTGATTCAACAGCGCATTCATGCAGCTCAAGACCGCCAGAGTAAATACCATAATATGCGCTATCTCCCTCTGAAATTTAAAGTTGGAGACTTCGCTTATTTTAAAGTCAGTCCGATGAAAGGAGTCTTCAAATTTGGCATAGCAGGGAAACTCAGCCCCCATTATTATGTTAGTCCATTTGAGGTAGCAGCCAGAGTAAATTCTTCCACCTACATATTAAATCTGCTAGATAACTTTACAACGGTCCACAATGTATTCCATGTGCCATCATTAAGAAGGTGCCTCAGAGATCCATCTCACTTTGTGCAGTTCCCAAAAAATTAAAATCCAGCCCGATCTATCATATGCTGAGGAGCCAATTCAAATTTTGGCTCATGATCACAAGCAGCTTAGGAATCGTACTATCGACATGATCAAAGTACAGTGGAAGAATCATTCTTGCAATGAAGCCACTTGGGAGAATGAGTCAAATATGCGAGCTACATATTCTAAACTCTTCGAGAATCCATGTATTCTTTCGTAGCATTCCAAGCTTTCAAATTCTAATCATATTTCATTCTTGTCTTCTTCTTTCCACTTGAGTGATGTCGAGGACAACCTCGTTCTTAAGTACGGGAGCCTGTAACTATGGGACCCCATACTTTCCTGCAATAATGATAATACTAAGATTAGCACAGTCATGGGGAGTATGGTGCTCCAACTGTAGCAAATCCCCAACTCAAGTAGAGTTAGGTAAGACCCAACTCACCTTAAGCCAAGGACTTGTGTAACAGCCCAAACTCTTAAGTACTAGGTATTGTTCGCTTTGGCCTGAAAGGCCTCACAATTTTGCCCTAAGAAGATAACTTCCCAATAGGTCACCCATCCTGAGAGTGCTCCCACCTGAGCACGCTTAATTTTGGAGTTCTTATCAGGAACTCCACCATTATCTGAAAAGGCGCCTCGATATTTAAGAGTTTCACTTATTACTACTTAAGTGGATCTTCATAATCTCCCCAACTTAAGTAACTGATTTCCTCATCAGTATCCACACACAGATCCAAGAATCATCCATTGGGTAGATAGGACTAGAGATGACCCCTACAGGTGCAAGAGGTACCCATAACCATGTAGCACCTTAACCATCATGGGTTCAAGAGGCTGCTCACATAAAGTGGTACTTTGTCCTATATGGCACTTAGCTCCTATCTGACATCCTATAGTTTGCTCTATTAGGTTTTAAATAGTCGATCGAAGCGGTGAAGGAGAGGCTATGGATGCATGCGCGAAGTCCATAACGACGCGTGTCGAAACCCTCAACACGTAGAGGTTGCCAAAGAGGATGATCCTAGAGTCGTCTGAACTTGTCACCTGGAACTGTGAACATACATCAATATGAATCAAAGTAGTGGAAGCAAGAAACAATATAATATAACATCCCAGCAAAACATAGTATAAGAGAGTAAAAGAAATAGTAACTTAGATCAAATGCAAAAAAGTAAATACATCTAGAGTTTAATCATTACAAGCTGAATTAAATGAAAGAAAATATCTCTCAATTTCACTACAGATAAAATGAAAATCTATCTAAGCAGTAGTATGAAGATCCTCCTTCTGCACCGGCTCCTCTCCTGCAACACTACCTACGAATAGCTCCAAATCTGACATTTGTCGGTACACAAATGCTAGGGCCCTAGCCAACAAAAGAAAAAGGTTACAGTTAGATAATTGTCTAAGTACATTTTAGGCTATTTAAGTGAGCTGAACATTTAAGATATCACATTTAAAGGTTTTAAACATGCAAGCATTATAAGGTACAACAAGCTATAAGGAAAAAAAGGGATAGTTATAAACTAATTATTTATAGCTAATCAACAAGTATGTAAAAGTAACATACAAAGCAACAATTAAATAAGGTGAGGCTAAAAGCAAAATAACTACAATTAATGAAAAAATCTGATCCTAATGTGCTTATGATCACATGGATATATGTTGAGTATATAAAGAACAGAAGTGCTGAAATAACATACAATTCTAGCTTCCTAAACATGCCAATATTTAATACTAAACAATAAGAGTATTTATACAAACATGTAGATTAATATGAAAAAGGCCACTGAGACGTGTGGAAAAAGTAAAGTAAGTACATAAATGAGCAAAAGTAAAGCCATTGAGATATGTGGCAAAGCAAGTCAAGCATTAAAGTAAGGCCACTGAAGTATGTGGCAAAGCAAAATAAATATTGAAAACTGAACTGAAGTAGGAGTAAGCCTAGGACATAGTACTACCATAACAGAAATAGGCTTTACAGGGCCTCTAAACTGAAAGTTCAACATGTGTCCATCCTAGGCATCCGCAGAGATAGGTCCGAGTTGAACTTATATAATAAGACATGAATCCATCCTAGACATCCGCAGAGCTAGGTCTGAGTCTATTCTATAACAAACTAAAATTGAAGAGGCAGACTAAGCTAGGACATACTCTACTAATTGAAAGCACTAAAAGAATTGAATGAATGCTATGCTTTTCAAATACTAACTTAGGATGTATCTTCCATATCCTAAATTTACCTATTATGCTCAAGGAACAAGGCTTAATATTCAAGGTGTGCAAAGCAATCAAAGTCAAAGTAAGCAAGAGACTCAATCTAGACTTATGTGATATCTGTTGTTGTCTAATTTATTCAACTAGCTATTCTGAGAAGATACAAATTTATGATCTCCAATATCCACCTATCGAGTATAATCCCAGATTCATGACCTTAATGTTAACATTAGAACTTAAAAAGTTCTAATTCATAATCATATGATGACTATAAGGATTAAAGTAAATAAATCAGTGACTTAATTATTATTATTTTCCTCTCTTAACCCAAATCTTGATTAAGTGAATCAAGATTAGTGATTCTGGACCTAAACTCCACTTTGGTGTTCAAATCCTAAACCTAAGGTAAAATCTTAATAATGATCTAGGGTTCACACTTAAACATAATCTAAATAAGCAATACCTTATAAGTTGAAGGATTTAGGAACTATGATCTTAATGAAAGGTCACTCTACTGGTTATAAGATAAAATAATTAATTAAGAACTAAGAATCTAAGATCTATATTCAATCTTTATGATAATTATATTATTCTATAGATTGAATTAATCCTACACCCATAAGGAATGTTTCAAAAGGATTAAACAGTTAATAAAGTAAGGAATTCCAAAGGAAGATAATTCAATCCAGTTAGAAGGATCTAAAGTCTAAAGTCTAAGATCTGAGATCTAAGATCTGAAATTCTGATCACTTAGATCTAAACTATCAAGTCAAAGTTTAAGGTTCTTTAAAGCTTTTGCTTATACTTTCATTGAGACTATAATTCATAAACAAGTTTTGGTAAGATAACTAGGATTAGAAACTTTAACATTTATATTGATTAAGCTAAGTCTTTTATGAAAGAGTCTTAAGATCACTTAAGATCTTAAGAGCTTACTTAAGGATTTTAAGATTTAAATACTAAGATTCAATCATGAGGTGATACCACTTAACAATTGATGTTAATACATTTCATTACTGGTTATAATTACTTTACTTGGGAATTCTAAGGTTTGAGGGTACTGAAGCACCTTTTGGTCAAAATGACCAAAATACCCCTCTTAAGGCTAAAAATGGGATTTTAAGATTTAATCATCTAAATTGATTCAAATTTATTTTAATGAGCTTCATATTGATTAATGAAGTAGGATAAGCACTTATCTTAGGGTTTGGATATTTAATTTAGCTTAATTAGCAATAATCTCAAATTAAGGCCAATTAAGCTGATAAAGAAAATTAGGGCATCCTAGAGTGATCCATTTGCATTTATAAGCTCTACTATCCTTAATAATATATTAGGAACTTAGTTCCCCAAAATCCGAGATTAAATCAAGGCTTAATTCACTAATCTCATTTTAGGGTAATTAAGGAATTATTAATAAAATTAAAAATCTTAATTACTTTTAAGGGTCTACATAAGTTTCTTATGGTCTCATGAGCAATAAGAGACCTTAATTAATATTTTTGGTTACTTAATGGATTTAATATGATTAAAATAAAAATAGAAAAAGATTAGGCAATTATTTTAAATCTAACCATTAGATCTTTGATTTTATTTTATATTATTATTCCTTATATTTTTCTGATTAAAATAATATATTGGATCATACCATTGGGATAAGTATGGCTAAAATTATTTCATTAATTTATTCTATAGTTTTATTTAAATCAAAACTATAGGGAAAGTATTTATCCATCATTTAAGATAAGGAAATTAAATCCATAATTATTAAATTAGCCGCGGCCCAAATTCAAACCGAGCATGCGGGGTCTAACCCAGCCCGCTACTGTGGATCTTCTTCGTGGATAACTCCCCGACGCCAGGATCCCTAGGGTTAACTTCAATAGCCAAATTCTCCACGCTCAAGCCATCCCAACGGCTCCAATTAATCCCTACACGCTTCTAGAGTCAAGACGCGTCGATCCCACCATTAAGCCCTCTCTGAGACGCACTGGCTCGCTATATGGCTATTCGATAGGCTCAGCTCTAATCTCAGCATCTATGGTTTACTGTGAGGAGCAAATTCTCCTCACGGAGATAACCATCTAGCCAGAGCTCAATCCTTACACCATCCTGGTGGGGAGGCGAATCGAAGCCTTTCGGCCACGAGCTTTGGGGTGCCCTGGATCGACGGGTCCTTACTCGAGCTCATAAGTAACTCACGGTAGAAAACCAGACGATCGTATGATCGCGATAAGCTAGCACAGACCCTAGGAATAATTGTATTGGTTCTAGTTAGCTTGCAATATCAATCAAAAACTGCATTAAGAGGAATTGGGGCTCGGGATTCCAGAGGAGCGTTGGCACTCCGTCTAGATTAGGCTCCGTCCCGACAGTGAATTCCCACTGTCTTGATTGAGCTAGGCCCAACCCAAGTGATTACCAAGCATCCTACGATCTAATAAAAACACCCAGAACATCACAGAGCTAACCTAATTGCTTGGATTGAAGGACTGAGCTCACACAGCTCAGTCGGGAAGAGACAGTACCTTGACAGTTGGGAAGAAGATGAGTCGAGCACCGCAGCAAGTCTCTGGAGATTCCTGAGCTCTCTACTACAGCCTGGGGGTTTGAACACCAAACCACACCCACTATCAGTGGATCGCGGCCTTGGGATCACCTGAAACGGTAAGTTCCTACTATGGGGGTCGACCGAGTGGGAGAAGAGAGGTCACGGAATTCAGGTGAGCAAAAAGGCTCACTGGGCTGAGGGGAGGCTATTTATAGCCTGAGAAGAGTTCATGGATGGATGCCATGGCTGAGGCTTGAGCATTTGGCTTGGGCCAAAGGGTTCACTCAGCTTACCCCAATTAGGGGTCTCCGGCCCTCCTAACCAGCTAAGGAGGTTTGGCACTAGCGAGAAGGATCCTAATGGCCAAGGAAATAAGGTGATGGAGTTGCTAACAAAGCTGATGTGGCTGGTACATGAAAAATCTCCTCTGTCGGGGAAGGATAGCGGCGAGAACGAAGATGAACAGCGCTCGGGTGGGCTTTGCCGTCTGATCTGCGAAGCTGTTGGGATTGAACGGTTTGATGCATCTCTCAGATAACAGAACCACAGTCGAGTTCTCGGTCATCGGATACTTGTTAGTGATCCGACACTCTATATTAGATCATGGCACGATTAATCCTGCTGTTGGATAGAGGCGCAGAGATGCATGCTAATGCATCCATTCGATGCTTACGATGCCCCGCTGTCGGGACCCCGCAGCAGATCTGCCGCAATCCCAATAGTGAATCCTGAATATATTATATATATATATATATATTTTTATTTAATTTAATTAATATTAATTCAAATAAATTCTAATAAATTTTTAAATACACTTTAGGATCAAATGAGCTCCAAAAATACTTAAAAATTCACCCTTAGCTAATTAGGGCATGAGGAACTCAAAAATAAAATTAGATTTTAATTTAGAGATCAATTTAATTTAGGTATTTTTCTGGGCTCAAAAATAGCCAAAAATACTAAAATTCGCAATTTAGCTTCGATTGAATTTAAACTTTTAGGATTAAGTTTAAATGATTTATTGAGTCTAATGGAATCAAAATTAGAGCTTGATTTAGCTTAGTTAATCTAAATTTAACTAGGGTAACTACTATTGCTATTATAGTAATAACTCAAGTTATTACCTTAATCAATTAGGACTCATCTTAGTCTTAATCTCGATCCTAAGTGTTAATCAAGTTATTATGAGTCATCCACTAAGACCTAGTTCAAATCAGGAGTCAAACGGATCGAATCCTGATTCTTAGAAAATCCAGAAATCCTAAAATTTGACCTATTTGAATAGACCTCAGATTGAAAAATGAACTTCACCATTGCGCTCATTGCCCCTAAATTAGCTAGAGGCGATATTTTTGTGTCAATCGGAAGTCGTCAAAATTTTGACGAATATTTTAATAATATTTAAATACCTCAAAAATTGGGAAATTAAAATACTCGTCGAATTAAAAATCCAACCTCATCGTTGCGTTCCTCACCTCTTAATTAGCTAGGAATGAACTTTTGAAAAATTTTGGAAATAAAAAATAATGATAATAATAATAATAATAATAATAATAATAACGGCACCGTTAGTTAAATAGTTGTTGCCGTCAGAATCCTTAACGGCGTAGTCCGATCAGACAGCGCCCATCTGTCTTTTGGATCCGATCGATCCAACGGCTGGGAGTCGTCGTTTTCAACGGCTCCGCCCGTGCGACACGCGGACATCTCACCGCTCGGGTTCGCCAACCAGGGCCTCCCCAGCCCTCGCTATAACAACCCAAGGCTGTTATTCACCATTTAATAGTATAATTAACTTCAAATCTCTTCTATCAGGACTTAATTAGTCATTAAAAATAAGTTCTGAAGTTTTGGTCCAATTTGGGATTCAAACAAACAAAACTCTAAATTTGGATAATTATTAAAAATAAGGAAAATGAGACAAATATGTTGACCACAAATTAAAATTTTGACTGCATTTGTTAGTCCTTTACCCCAATTTAGTTAAAATATAATTTTTCAAATTTTCTTTTAGATACAAATAATCATATAATTCTAATAATAAAAAGTTTTCTAATTAAATAATATTATATATATATTCCAAAAGACGTCATTTCATTTCATCAGAACAAAAAATATTACATATGAGACAGCGTGGCCACCACACCGGGCCCCAGCTGAGCCAAACAAACTAACAAAACTAACAAAAAAATGGCAGAACCGGCGCAAAGGGCGGACAAAAAATCCCTGGCCCGATCACCAAGCCTCGGCAAAGAATCAAAAAAGCGGAAAAAGAACCTCAATGAACACAGTAAAAATCCACATGAGGAACCAGAAGCTGAACGCAAGCAGGAGGAGGCTTTCCAGCGGATGGTTTGAGCTTGGCATCGATACCGACAGCCGCTCCAGAACCCTGCAGACTTCGAACAGCATAATAGCACATAAACAGAAGACCTTGTTCATACCGAAGACGAGCACCCCGAGATTCGCTTGGATACAGGAAGAAGACAGCGCCATTAGAGCCCCGGCCAAGTAGATGGCCGGCCAGAGGAAACGAAGCTTCTTGAAAAATAAAACTAAAGAGGGACCGCATCGTAAAGACAAGCCACCCATCAGGATTCATTTTGGTGCAGCAAGAGGGCGAGTGGGCGAAGAGGGGCAGGGGCAGAGATTTTGCTACCAGTCTGCTTCCTCTCGCAACCTCCTCAAGTCCCCAAAAAAAGAGCAAAGCGAAGCAAAAAACGAAGCGCCTCAGCCTGGATAAGGCTTCAACGCGATCTCCCCAAAGAAGCCGACAGATCAGACGGAAGCCTGATCGATCGCTCTCTTCGCAGGCAGAAAAGACCTGGAGCATCAAATCGGACCGACATAACCATAAATGAAAAAAAAGAAAAAGATGCAGAGAATCCAATCCACATCACCACTCCACCACAATGGCCTCGACGAAAGAACTGCCGCCCCACCAGAAGCAGAAGAAAACACTCGAAGCCACACTTACTCCTAGAGCCACCGGAAGACCACCTTAAAATGATTCACCCAAATAGAAAATAAAGCACACGGGAAACTGAGGTTCGACACTAGGTATTTTTTGCACCAACAAATGGACCTGGGGGATCCCAGGATGAAAAGGTATGTATTATATCCTTCCCAATGAGAAATCACCCAAAGAGCAACCCAAGGAATCACCAGATCTTAACTCCCGGCAACACCTTACAGGACCACCAATGTTCGGAGTAATTAGCATTAGTCCACCACTTCCAATCGATGTGACTGATGATCATATCTCCCACCGGAGTTCTATTCACCCGCAGAAAGAGGGAAGAAGACGACCATCTTGAGCCTTTGCCTATGGGGGACATACACCCACCGGACTGATCCTCTTTGAAGTAAGCGGGGACTAGAGGATCCCCAATGAAAAAATCAGATAAACCAGCAAGCTTCATAAAATTGTCAATAAAAACTCCTGCCAACCGATTGGATAACAATTTCTTTCCCCACTTTACATTTGTTCTAGCCGACCAAATTTGCCAACAAATTTGGCACGCAAGCGTAAAACCCCACTTTCCCGAGTGGTTGAAGCACCAAAGCAAAAGGCACGAAACTGAAGAAAAGCTATCAGGCGAGCAGGACCACAAATAGGCATAACGGGTCCAAAGACCCCTAGAGAAAGGGCACCTCAGGAACAAATGAAGCAAAGATTCTTCACCGTAGCAGAACACACATTTGGACGCCAACGAAATACCACTTAAATTTATAAAATTCTATCTTTTCCTAATATCAAAGAAATCGGCTGCCCTAATTCTTCCTTCACGCGACCGACCACCCTTCTCGTTCTTATCCTCGAGAGGCGAATGGGATGTAGAGACAACGCTGCTCAACCAAGATGAGAATCGATGACACGTGGCTTCCACCGCTTGCGTAAGCCAATGGCTACTCGTGTAAGAGTTTGGATTACCACCGCAACTTCATCTGATCGCAAGTCGCAGGCAAACTGCCAAAAGTCTCCATTTAGTAAGAGTCAAGCCCATAATTAGTCTATCCTTTATCTAGACTCTTCATATTGCATCGTTCATCATTTTCTTTTGAAGGAGACAGACGGCATTCAGGACAAGCCCTAAAGTCGCAAATAAGGTACTCCACTTAATTCTCCCATCTAATACTGCATATAAATAGAGTATTGATTTGGGCTTTGAGATGAAAAACGGTGAAGTCGTTCGAATCTAATCAAATATAAAATGGATGCCATTAATCTCAGATATATGTATTATTGAATGATATTTAAGCCTCAGTAATTCCAAATTTTTATTTATATATATGATTGTATACTCTGATTTGAAATCTCTTGCTGTTTATATTATTGGATTACATGTTTATTTCATTTAAGACTTTATTACATGAGATATTATATGTTTGTAATTGCATTGTGGTTTGGGTCTGTTATGCCATCATTATATTAATAGTGCAAAGAAGAAATAAATGAAAGTTCCTCAATTGTATTTATGGGAGTTACTAGGATAATTTTTTTTATATACTACTCAAATAATAAAACTTTAGCATTCTTTATTTTGTTATAGAAATATGATGGAATCGAACTACTTCATGCTATATGCATTTGGAATCTTACTGACTGTCATGGCATTGAAAATAATTCTTTTTGAATCTATAAAATTATCTTTACTTAGCTACAAGACTTTTCTCAATTTGTGAATATGAAGTTCAAAGACCAGTATATATCTAGAAGTGTGTAAAGTAAATTTCTTAAGAGAAAAAGTCATTTTCATTAAAGAAGTAGAGTAAAATCACGTTTGATTATTCACAACAAGTTCACCCATTACAGTTATGCATTTGATATATGAGAATTTAAGCCATTGATTGTATTTTATTTTTATGGTGCCATTCATATACAAATTTTTAAGAAATATTTTCTTTAGTTCTACACATCACATACCAATTCACCTAAGCATTTTCAACTCAATTTTTATTTTGTTTCTTTTAGACACATATGCTAGTACCCATTACAGTTGATCATATAATTATTGTATGATTTCCTTATTTTATTATTGTGCTTTTAATCTTTAATCTTTATATTAGTTTAAAACATATTCTTATGCTTTTTTTTGTTTGTAAGGAAGAAAAATTACAATTCAAATCACTTAAGGTATATTTAAGCAATCATGTAGGTTGGCGATTTTGGTATTAAAGACTTTTGAGCGTCTAGTAAAATGATTTTGGTATTCTATTTTCATAATATAATTCTTTGTCAAGATTGATTAATTATAATTTTATCTCTATCATAATCTAATTCTTTATCAAGATTGATTAATTTTGGTATTCCAATGTTTTGACTATAAACTTAATAGATGTGCTTCTTTATTGAGATATAAGCAAGCAATTTTCTATAGATTGTTATCAGGTCTTTGTTATTTTTTTCTTAGTAACACATTGATGTCGAGACAACATCATGATGCCATCAATTCGTTTATTAACAATCACTTTGGAAAGTCAATTAATTCTTCAATTTATAGCTGATTTTAACTATATTTATTTTATAGATGTTAGTATGTATTATTACTGCTTATCAACATAACAAAAATTATATTTTCCCTAATTGAACGTGTGGTTTGAAATGGGAATGCAGATAGGGTGCTTAGATTATGATTGTTTAAGTGAATAAGATTCTTGTTATGGTACGAAGATGGTGATATCATATGAAAAATTGAATAAATATGCTATCGTGTGCATTTTTCTTTATTATCCCTCTACTTTTTCTTTACTATTTTACTTGCACCGGATATTTATTTGAACAGTTACTTTTATTTTTATGATTTATATGAGAATCAAATTTGAAAAAGAACAAATGTTTTTAGTTCAGTTATTATTTTAAAAAGTTCTATGCTTTGAATACTTTTCATAGAATTCACGTTCACCTATTTTTATTTATTATTTTCTCTTTGTAAAAACTTGATTAAAATATTTCTTCATTTGATATTGAATATCACAAATAATACTTTTGCATGCACCTATATTTTCCTTAATATTTGCAAAGTGCTGCTTCTTACTCTTTATTAACTCACCTCTTAATACAACACTATAATGTGAGTAATTATATTACTTCTTTTCATTATTTTTTTTATTGGTTCTAAGTAGGTCAGTATGGGCAAAAATATTGGGTTAATCTTAAACTAATTTCATTTTTATAATCACAATATTTACAATGATATTCTAAGCACATGTCATAATAACATATTGTATAGAGAAACTTTTATACATTAAAATGCTCTATGCTGCCAAAACATGCCTTTTTGTAATAATTTGTTATTAAAATTATGTGAATTATTGTTATTTTTTTCTTCAAGCAAGGATGGTGTTGCACCCAAATGAGGTTGGGTTAGATTTGTGTTTCTGGTTGTTAGCTCTAGTACAAATCATTTGCAGTTGACAAGATTTCTTCTTTAGATGGTATATTTCTTATATTAATGTTATTTACATTTATATAACACATCATCATTATCCATTAATATTCTTTAAATTCAATATTTAGTGTATGGTTACTGCTTCAAAACCTAAAACTTTGAATATTTCTTTATTATTTCTTTTAATGCCATATCACAATTTGAACGGCATATGTGTGGGCAACTATTGTGAATGTGCAATCATCAAAATAGATAATTAAAAAAATAGAAAACAATAGATATCACATGGCTTAATACTTTGATAAATTTCTTGTGCTGTTACGCATTGAACCTAAGCCTTGATACATACATTAAGATTTTGTGCATTTAATAAATATTTTAATAAAATATTTCGGAAGGATTTATATAGAGGATTTTTAGTACAGCTGTCAGTTGCCTGGGAAAGGCTATTAGAGTATCTGGAGACCACATAATTTCTTTGAGGGGGAATGTGTGTGTTTATTTTTGCCCCACTTACAGATAAGTTGAGTAGACGAACTCAACTCTTCGCTTGTTCTGCACCCACAAAATAAAAATACAAGATAATTAAATAATATTTAAAATTTATAATCTTGTATGATTGTATTTTCTAACATTCAGTCCTTGAGACAGATTATTTACTTGCTTATTTTTTTGCAGCACTTTACTTTATAGTTTCATATACTTACAGTGTATCCTTACTTACTACTTTCATATTTTTCTACACTGTCTTTTACTATTTATTACCTTGCATTTACTTATTTGGACATAATCATGCTCCCCCTTTTAAGTGCTTTTATGCCGTATTAATATATATAATGCAGAATTGAACATCTTAAAATACTGAGCAAATTTATTTATATTCTTTACAGCTTTTGACATTGCATTTCCTTTCTGTTCAGTCTTTTGCATTTTGCTCCACTTAAATATATTGTAAATCACTAATGCGATATCCACTTAATAATATGTTTAGCCTACTTTTAAAATGTACTTACTTTTAAAGTCTAATCGCCTTTTTCTTTTTTTTGCTATGCCCTACTGTATTTAAAAATTAAAATATGGTAGATCAGGAGCATGGATCAGAACCTAATGTTAAAGAAAAACCTGAGCAATAATTTGGAGAATTTAATTCATTTTTATTTATTATGTGAGAATCAGTTTTATTTGTAAACATTTGTAAATTAAGTATTTTGTGATGTATGTAAATTATTCTTTCATGTTGTTTATAAATTCATATTATAAATAATAAATATTTGAGTTAGAATAATTGAATTTCCTTTCACCCATAGATCCTTATAATATAATGTGGTATTTAATGTTGAGTTAGAATCTCTTAACTCAATATTAAATACTACTGTAACACTCATTGTTAGATTATTATATTTAATCTACTAGCGAGGCGTTACACTTGCCCACTCCGCCGTCGGCTTTATAAGAGCTCCCACGAGCTCAGCGACCCACTATTTGCGAGCTTTGAGCTCGAAGGTGACTGGATTGAACCCGAAGACCGACTAACTATCCTAAAGGTACCCGATCTCCTCTCGATTCTTTATTGATTTTAATTATTGCTATACCTACATGTAGAACGCAAGCATTATGATCAATCCAACTGTCCGATCGAGCACTTGATCGCTCGATCAGACGGAATCGGCACTTCTTCCCTAGAGGGTTCGCCGAACCCTAAAAGCCGAAGCGACGCAGGCTTCGGGTCGGGTCAAGCCCGACCCGCGTGGGGTGGGTTCGGGTCCACGTGTCAATACACGTGGAGCATGTGGGCCCACCTCACCGCGTTGCACCGTTCCACGCTGCCACGTGGCCCTCCGCGGAACCCACCTACAGCACAGCGCCCAATCAGGCGCTACCACGTGTCAAGGTTGAACCCACTGTCTCATCGCGCATCAGCCGTGGGACCCTCCGCGGCTCGCGCGGCTAATCGCAGTGTGCCATGTGGCTGCCGTGGGCCCTACGAGTCAAATCCAATATAAAATTTAATAATTTTACTATTAATTATAATATAATTATAGTTAATTAATGTTAATTTAGTGATTAGATTAGCTAATTAACAATAATAGTAATGACTAATTAATTAATTTAATTAACTAAATAATCTTAATTATTAATCTATTAATTAGTTATAAGATTAATTAAATAATAATAGTTAATTAAACATTGTTTAATTTAATTAATATTAAATAAACAGTAAATAAAATTAATTAAATTAATTAGGTTTAGTTTAATTAAACAATAATTGAATAGTAATTAACAGAGTGTTAGTGCTTAATTAATTCTTAACAGTATAATTAATAATTTATCTAATATTAATTATAGAATAATTAATGATTTAACAAATAGTAAATAATTAGTTTGGATTAATTCAATTAAATAATCAATCAAACAATAAATAAAATTAAGAAAATTTATTAAGTTTAATTTAATTTAATAATAATTAATATAGTAAAATAATATTATTAATAGTAATTAATTAGGATTAATTAGCACTAATCATAGATCTAATTAAATAAATATTTAAGTATTATTAAATAGATAATTAATAAATTCATTAATTCATTAATTAGGTTTAAACAACAGTATAATTAATTAATTAACACTAACTCTAATTAAAAAGTAATTTTAATATTTAAAAATATAATTAAAATATTTAAATTAATTAATTAAATAATAGAGTAATTATTAATAATATTTAAGAAAAAGAGATGATATGAGGATAAAATATTTACCTATTCAGAATAATCAGGTAACTGCTAAACTCAAATTATTTATAATGTTGATGATGACATCGATTTTAAGTGGGAGAGTCTAGGATAACTCAAATTCTATTAAGACAATTATGACCAAAATCTAGCTCAATTAAGCTAAAATCAGGATCTCGGGCTAGTTCAAAATAAAGTCAAACCAAATATATCATTAGAAAAATTATAATTTTGTGTCGTAATACTTAGGTTAGGGAGCAATTTGGATAATGAATATTTTTGAATTATTTTTTAAAAAATTTAAATACAAAAATTAGGAAATTAAAATATTTGTCCAAATCTAAAAAATTTAGTGACTTTGAGTTCGGAATAATAAGAGAATGTTACATTAAAAAATTATTGATATTAATTATTAAAAAAACTAATAAAACAAAAATAAAATGATCTATAATTTTTCTTTCTCTCACACACTCTCTCTCTCTCTCTCTTGATGTTCTCATCAGCAGTGAGATTGCCGGTGTAGGGAGTGGCGGCGGTAGAGTCGTCTAGTAGGGGCAGCTGGCGGAGCAGGGAAAGAAGAAAGAAGAGGGTTGTTGTGTGTTCTTAAAAGGTTTGACCCCTTTTTATAAACAAGGAAAAGCTGGCCAGGCCGTCAGCTTGTGGGGTGGGACCTGCTGGCAATCTAATGTGATCTGGGGGAGATGATGAATCTATAAATTATATCTAAATTAAAAGAAAATTTCATTCATTTCTAATCTTAAACTGTTCCCTTAATCAAATTTTGTCTATCTTTTCAAGAAAAAGGCCTACCCTAGGAATTCTGAGTCATTTGTGAATTTTCTAAAATTTTCCAAAGGAAACCGCTGCAGCGGGTCAAGTTGCGAATTATGGGCGCTGTCGCACGCTACAGGTCAAGTTGCAAACCACGGGCGCTGTCGCGCACTACAGCGAAGCATTTTGCGAAATGCTGGCGCTACAGCGCACTGCAGCGGTTCAATTTGCAAAACCGCGGGCGCGATCGCGTGCTACAGCGGAGCTTTTTGCAAAATGCTACCGCTACAGCGCGCTGCAGTGGTACAATTTGCAAATTCTGGCGCTACCACGCACTGCAGAGGAGCATTTTGTGAAATGCTACCACTGCAGCGTTGCAATTTGCAAAACGCTAGACCACAGCGCGCTGCAGCGGGTCACTTTGCAAAAAATGGACGTGGTAGCGGGACACTTAGCGAAATTAGCTTGCGCCATTGCACACCGCAATGCGCCGTAGCTCACTGCAGTGGCCCGCCGCAATTTCCTCTGGCAGAAGCATTTAATTCGGCTGGGATAAGACCCCCAACCTGCATCTTGTCCCCATCCATCATTCCCTCTGCAGCTGCTACATTTTTAAATGAAAAGGAGGCTTATGAGGTGATGTATTGGCTAAACAAATGAAGATATTGGTCACCTCACCATCAATTGGAATTTTTGCCATCATTGCTCAAAATTTTCAATAGGAATTGTTGGTTTGGATCTTAAGTGTGATGAATGCAGCCCCTCTCCTATAAATATCACTCCTCTTGATTAGAGGAGGGTTCCAATTTTTGCTCAAATCACTTAAGTAAGGAGGAGGGTTGCATAGTGGAAGAGAGGAACTCCCCAAGAGTGGAAGAGCCAATTTACTAAGGAGAAGAAGAAGGAAGGCAATACTAGCGACCTAAGAGAAGAACTTCAAGAAGGAGAAGAAGGATTCGGAGAACTTCTAAGGAACATTCCTAGTATCTTCTAAACTCTTCTTTTGTAATTTCTTTTTTTAGTTGATCATGAAAGGGTCTTTATCCATGTATGTGTTCTTTTTTATCTATTTTATAATGGATAACTAAATCTCCCTTGGGGATGGTTGGGGTAATCCATGTGTTTGATAGTTATATTTTAATTGTATGAAGTTTTCCTCAAGTATTAATAAAATGTATGAACTCAATGCCTTGCTCAAGAAATGCTTATTATTACTATAGTCTTGATTGTGAATTAAAGGAAAATGAACTTATGAACTCAAGAACTAAAGTGACTTGGGCTCCATAGCTCACCTTTGGTTAGATGCTAGATCTACGAGTGCATGAGAGCTTAGAACTATGTGAGAAAAGTTTTTGAGCTTAGTGCACCATAATATAAGCTCAACTAAAGTGTTGATGCATGTGATGCTAAGACCCACTAAATGAGCTCCTTAGCTCAACATAATTGAGGGAGAGAAAGAAATAGTTGTGTGCTCATGAACGAGGTGGCATAGTCATTGAGCCCAACATATTATTCTCTCATTTCAACTATGTGCGATGCTAGTGATGCTCTTAGTGGAATCAATGCTTATAAAATCTTAAAAATTTAATAATCCTCATCTCCTTGATCAAGAGATAAGATGAAAATTACAAACCTAAAATCTTATAAGAATCTTTGTGCCGAAATAGAACCGACTGTGTGTTCATTTTGTGCACGAGATTTGAACTTCTGAATCCTTGAGATAAAACTCAAGGAAGAACAATGTGTACTTAATTTAAATCTGAGTAAATGAAAGATAAATGCTTGAGGAATCATCATGCATAGGTAACTTATCATGACATGTGGGATGAACCCAACTCTCCTCTTCCTTTTATCTGACTTAATTTCTACTTAGTGATTATTGTGCTTAGTTTAGAACCAACTCAAACTAATTACGCATAGCTTAAACATTAGTGAGAATAGATAAACCTTAGTAACAAAACAACCAATTCTCTGTAATTCGATAAATCTGGAAATTAACACTTTCCACTTATTACTTCAGACCACGTACACTTGCATGCAAGCGCAGACATGTATTTACAGTCTGTCAGGAGTCTCGAGTGAAGGGAAGTGTGGTGCCCCGCTCCTTAAGTCCATAATCATTAGACTAAGGAGTGGAGTGTCACTCTGGCAAATCCCTCACTTATCATTAGATTAGGTGAGATCCATAATCCACTAATAAGGGATGGATGTGCACAGAATGAATATAAGGATCAGTCACTAAGTCTAACATATATACAGAGTATGAAAGCAATATGAAGTAAGGATTACATCCATTCACCATTCATTCAATAAGAAATATTAATATTGCTCAACAAATAATAAAGGGCAGAAGTAAACACAATCACGAGTACTTGTATTATTACATCATTTAATTAAAGTTTAAAAGACTGAAAATGATAATATCACTTATCCTCACAATAAAAAAAAGGACAACTAGAGGTCTTCTGCACCAAGCTGCTGCACCTCCTCTAAATAAGGCTCCTCCTCAGGCACTGGCTCCTCAAACTGAACATGATCTAATATTATCAGTTTCACAATGTCATGGCCCCAGCCAATAAAAGAAAATTCTTATTAGACAAATTATTTAAGCACATTTTAGGCAGAATATTTATTAAACATTTATTAATACCACCATTTTACTCTATACAAAACTAAGCATCTATCTAGCATAGGAGAAGGTAAGCATGCAAGGGAAATAGGATAAGTTATAAACATAGCATTTATAACTAAACAACAAGTGAGGTGAAAGCACACCTCAAGCAACTAAACAAGGAACATGCATACATATATAGTACAGTAAGTGAAAGTACTGAAAGAAAAATCTAATCTTATATATGCTAATGATCATACGATATATGCTAGTTTAAAATAGAAATGTTAAAGTGGTACATATAATAAGTAATAAAGTCTAGCATCCTATATATGTATCTACACAAGAAAGCAGGTAATATTGGAAAAATACAGCTAACTGAAATAAAATGTATCAACAATATAGAAAACAGTACACTGAACTAAAAAGAACATATAACTACTATATCAGAAAGAATTGGCCAATCCAGCCCAATATATTCCCATAACCTTTATGGGCTATGACAGACATAATATAACAACATAATATTATATGACTGAAGAGGCAGATAATACTATGCAATTATCTTTTAGTTATTTTACTTTTATTTCTGTGGACAATTTTAGAAACAGCTGAAGAGTCAAGCACGTCTGCAAGACTAAACGGGTCCCAAGCTTAACACACTCTCCTAAATGAGTGATGTTAATCATCCTGATCTTTCCTTACCCCTGTCCATTGGAGTAATATGCACCATAATCTACCATGTACTGAACCCAAATGCAAATGTTTTCTTAATATTCTAAATTTTCATTCTTCATGCAATAATATTCTTCTTATATGATATGTTCAAGGAAAAATAAGCACAAAGTTCAAGGAATGCGTAGCACAAAATTAAGTAGTAAGCAAGGGACGCTACTAAACATAGTGAGATTACTTGTTTTTTAATTAAACTATTATAATTATTCTAAGTTACACAAGTTCAGGATCTCCAATTCCTACTATCGAGTATTATGATTAGCTAGGTCCTAATATGATTAATCAATGTCAATTATATAAATCATCATGACCTAATTCATGAGTTTAGACGTTCTAAACTAAAAGCTTATCCAAAATCTACCAAGCTAGAGATTATGGATTAAATACTACGAGATTGGGCTTAATCACATAATCCCAAAGGTAAGACTTAAGATCTAGGTTAAATCTAACTGTGAACTAATGATTGAGGTAAATCCTATTAAGCAAATTAATCTTAATAGGATGAATCTCATATCCTAAATTTAATGTTAAAAGACAAAGTAATTCAAATAAATTATAAAAATCTAGAAACTAATAAAAGTAAGGATTCATTCATTGAATAACTCTGTTATTCGATGAATGAAATTTATTCTATGATCTAGCCCTGGTCTTGGGAATAATCCTGTTATGAGGTGTTGAATTTCCTAAGAAAAAGACTTAGAGAAATTTTATGAATTTTAATAAATTTGACCTAATAGCTGATTTTACTCACTTAAAGGATTCTAATACAATTTTAATACTTGTTTTATTGACTTAGAAGATAATCTAGGAGTTAAAGATACTTAACCTAAATTTTGAGCAAAATGACCATTTTGCTCCTACTTAAGGGTCCAAAAAGCTACTTTTTGATTTAGGACTCTAAATTTGAATTTCTTATTATCAAATGATTTTTTACTATCTAACATGAAGATAGACAATAAGTGCACCAAATTTGGATAATAAATGGGTCCTATAGGTCCAAACTAAGATTTTTGACCTAATGGGCATTTTAGTAAATTTCACCTAATGAAATCTAAATTTTTATGCAGTTTATTGTTGGTTGCTGTTCAAGGATTCTATAAAGCTTAAAAATACTAAATTTTGAGGTCTAATAAAGTAGTTATAGCCATTTTAATTTATAAAGGCAATTTGGTAATTTTCTAAGCTAAGAGGGGTCAAAAAGCTAACTTTTCTATTTAATGTCCAAATTCAACAAACTCAGTGGTTATAGCTTCCCTATATCACACTAAGTACTTTAACTATGAGTAAATCCAAATTGGACTTTAATTGGTTATATTATGACCTAGTTAAGGTTATGGGTATTTTGGTCATTTCTAATTTTTTTAGAGTTTAAAACTTAAATATTGCTTTAGATTATTGTTGGCACTGAAATTTTAAGCTATCTAGCACTTTGAATTTTCTAATTTGGAGTCTAATTGACTAAGTATGGTCAAATCAGTATTTAGGATTTTATGGGCAATTAGGGATTAAACTATCATCTAATGCAATATTAGAAATTCACCTACATATTTATATAGTGCTCAATTTTACCTAAACTAGGTTCAAATTTGATATAATTTGACCCACTATGGTCCTAGGGTCCTTAAAATTAAAAAACTATGAAGTTTTTGCCATTTCAGCCGGTTCTGGACCAATCCGGACAGTTCTGGACGCTACGGCGCGCTGTGGCGCCTTCTGGCAAAAAGCCAGGCACTGCGACGCGCTACGGTGATTTTGATGCTGCAGCGCGCTGCGGCAAAAATTAGCGTTGTGGCGTGCTGTGGCGCGCTGTAGCGCTTTTGATACTACTGTGCGCTACGATGGGAAAATTTAATTTCAAACAAGAGAATGTTTTTACGCTTCATCAAACTATTAGACTCGAATTCAAAACTTCAGGTGCTGCGGTGGAAAATGATGCAGCGACACGCTGCAGCGCTTTCAAGGTTTTGCGGCGCACTGCGGCGGTTATACTTTTGAGTTACCGTTCAATTAAATTTTCTCTTGGTTCCATATGGTTCTTCCCTAAATGACACTGCAGCCCACTGTGGCGCGCTGCAGCGATTTGCTTTGATGCCCTTATTTTAGCTCTAGAAGCATTGTGGCGCACTGTATCATGCTATGGCACGCTAAGGCAGATTCAGTTCGAAACTCGGGCGCTACGGCGCGCTGTAGCCCCCGACGGTGATTTTGCCTGAGCGAAAACTGTGAATGGTCAACTTTCAGGCTCAAATACTCTCAACTGAGAGTACTTCACGAGCGGTGCTATATACCAATAAAAGGTCTTTCCGAGACCTTTCCATTGATATTTAAATCGACACCAAACAATCAAGTTATTAATGAAAATAGTGGGGCTAAAGGATTAGATGTGCAGAAATTTATATTATCAGATTTACATATCATTCCCTATTGTTTATAGATTTTTATGAGTTTCTACATCTTAAACATAACTGCATAGATGTACAACTAAGGTAACACAAAATATTAAACATACAATTAAGCATATATACGAAATGGAATAGCCATTGGAGTAACCAATGGAGGGAAAGGGAGTACATTGGCTTAACAATAGCAAAATTTCTAAGGGAGGCTTGAGAGCTTGAGAGGTTCTTTTTTTTTTTCTTTTCCAATTGCTAGCAAGAAGAGGAAGAGGTTGAGGTTTCTTCCAGCAGAAAATCACAACAATGCAGGGAAGAGAGGAATGAACTTCAGCTGGGCAAAGGAGGACGGTTGAGAGCTGAGAGCCAAAGGCTCTCTTAATGGGGGAGAGGACTGCCAATGGATGGGATAGGGGAGGGGCTGGCAGGAGATAGGGGGTAGGTAGGCTGAGCACAATAGGGGGGCTCAACCAGGATTGGATGGCTGTGGGTCCCACCCAGCCAATGAAGAAGGAGGGAAAGAAGACAAAAAATGAAGTTAAAGAAATTAATTTAATTAATCTCAAAAATCATATTTGATAAACGATCTCTAAAAAATTCCAAAAATTCACCCCAACCTAATTTGGGGGCGAAAAATGAAATGGCGAAATCGGATTTTGATTTCGACGACAATTTATTTTTCTTATTTTCTAATTAATTTAAATATATTAAAATATTCAAGAAAATTCGACTACTTCTGAAAAAATCACAAAATTTCACCCTTGGCTAATTCGAGGGTGAGAATCGCAACGGCGAAGTCAGATTTTAATTCCAACTAGTATTTAATTTTCCTATTTTTCGGGGTATTTAATATTATTAAAATATTCGACGAAATTTCGACGACTTCCGATTGCCGCCAAAACATCACCCTTAGCTAATTTTGAGGTAATGAGTGCAATGGCAAAGTCCAATTTTTGATTTGAGGTCAATTTCTAGAGTTTCTGGATTTCCTAATAATTAAGACTTGATCTATTTGACTCCTGATTTGGACTAGATCTTAGTGGATGACTCATAATAACTTGATTAATGCTTAGGATCAAGATTATGATGAAGATTAGTCTTAATTGACAAGGATAACAACTTGTGATGTTACGGGAGGGGTCTAGCATTGTTGAGTAAGCGACATGCAGGACGTAATTCCTGGCGACAGAAGAAAGAAGAAGAAAATAAAAAAATAAAAAAATATTTATTAATAAACATGCTATATAAAATTTTTGTATCTTTTCGTCATCTGATTTCCAAATTTGACAAAACTTGATCAGGATGTGCGTTTTGACAAGACAAACATCCTCATTCTAAAATTTTTATTGATTTTTCAAATTTTCTAAAATAAAAATTTAAAAAAATTTATTTATGAGTATCGTTATCCAAGTTAGTCTCAAACATGTGCATTATGATCACAAAAATATACTATATCCAACGGCATATTTGGTTTGACCTAATCTGAAAGTTGTGCGGGAACCTGATTTTGGCTTAATTGTGTAAGGTTCACTCATAAACAACATAGTAACGACTTGGGCCGATATAGGCAGCAATGACGATGACAATCCATGCAGCGGAATTGGAATAGGAGGAACAAATTTAAATTTCATTCAGAAAAATCATTTGAATGAAACGTTCAAATTTACAGAGGAAATTAGGTTTTTAATTCCTAGAGTAACTGAAGCTACTTGTTCTCTGTGCTATGTAAGGTGGTAGCTAAAACTATGTACACATGAAACTGTATGATAGTCAAACAAAATTGTACGATTTCGAATGATTCGTGTTCAAAATATTTCGATTTTTTTGAAATAGTTCGATTCAAATTCAGACAAAACACTTAAGAAAATTAAAACCCTAATGTATATATAATAGTGTACAAAATTCATGTTTTCCAAATAATCAAATAAATTATTTTAAAATTCAAAGTTAGAGAAACGTGAGACTAAATTGAGCTCATCTAAAATTTAAATTTGACTAAACTGAAGATTTTCTTATATTGTGATAATGAAATTGAAATCATATAAAGAATATAAATCTATAAAAATAAATTTGAGTATGAATTGATGAGGCATATTTTATTATGAATGGATGATGAGGCAAAGGGAAAGTTCTGCTCGCCGAAGACCGTCGTCTTCTCCCTCTTTGAACGGAAAATAACAGCCTCGACTTTCAAGAGGCTTTTCAAAGCATGCGGTCTACCGAAAGACCCAAGGGTTAGACCCCCATTTTATCTAAGTTCAGCTGGACGCAGAGCGTAAATATATATAACAAGTCCTACGTCTCCCTCTCTAACACAGAGCAGAGCATTGCTCCCTTCCAGCATTAATTGGCAACAGATGCAGCATTATTAACTAATGGACGAGGCCATGGGGCGAGTGGTGGGCGCATGCAGGCTGGCGGGATCGCTGGGATCGTCCCTGGCGCAGATCGCAGCCGTCGATCCCTTCGTCTTGCTGGCCTCCTGCGAAGAGGTCGCCCTTGCCTTCATCAAGGCCGCCGAAGGTCTCCGGGCCTCGCTGGCCCTTCCTCCGCAGTTCGATCCGCAGGACCGGAGTGGCCCTTTCTTGTACGCTCAAGATTCCTCCTCCCCGATGCTTGACTTGGATTGTACGGTTCAAGAGCATGTCGGGACCGCTGAGTCAACGGGTCAACGGCCGTCCAGAAGGAGGTAGAAAATTCAAACCCTCTTATTTCATTTTCTTAAATATTATTTAAATAATAGAAATGCTATTTGTACCGCTACCTGGAATCCAAAAAAAAATTCAACTCAATAGAATTTGAACATATTTCATTAGTGTTTATTTATTTACATTAAAATAATATAAATATTATTTTTAATATTTGTATTGAAATCATATTCAAATATTATTAGGTGAACTTTTTTAAATGCCGCATCAGAATAGCATTACTCTAAATAAATTGCAATTAGTTATATTTTTTAACTCATATTATACTAATATATATATATATATATATTATAATTAACTATTCCAACATTATAAATAAATAAACAAATTATCTAATTATTCCAAAATATTGCATATAATATTAAAATATGTAGATTATGATTAAGTTTGTATATTTTCAACATAATTTCATTTAAATCCCATAATTTTAAAAACTTTATTTTATTTGTAAAATTTATTCAAGATTTCATTTCAATCCTTAAGTTAAAATAAATCATTTTTCATCTTTCAATTTTAATTTTGATAATTATTATAAAAATTACATGAATTAGCAAATTCTTAAAATTTAAAACTAAAATAAAACAAATATAAAATTAGAATGCCTAAATAAGACTTAAATCATATAAAAAATACAGGAACAAAATGTTGTGTTTCTAAATTATAACAAAACGTGGAAAAATGTCATGAGCAGGAAGGAGAAGGGCGAGACACGAACAGTAAGGATTCCAGCGCTTCGCCCTGGAAATTTGGATCTCCCACCTGATGATGGTTACACATGGCGCAAATATGGTCAAAAAGTCATTCTTGGATCTAACTTTCCCAGGTAAATAATTTAACCAAAATTAATATATATATATATATATATATATATATATATATATATATAATTTTTTTTTCTTAGTTAAATCTATTTAATTTTATTGATACAAAAAAACAGATACAAAGAGGGTTGGGTGATTACATTAAAATTTAAGACTAAAAATTCAAAGCCAACCCAAAAAGTAAAAGGAACGAGTATATCCTAAAAGATTTCTCCCGAGAATAAAAAAAATAAAATAAAAAAAAAGACAGAGCCAAACAAGCCCAACACAGGGGTAGACAAAAGAAACATTGAAACCATATAAATAAGAAGGGTGCTGCAGACGAAAACGTAACCTGCAAAACAGCCCAAATTATATATTGAAAGAAATGAGCTGACCTGTTAAAATTGGGATTGATCGTAATCTTGAAGAACACTATCTAAACATATGGCACCATCATAAAAAACCGATCGCTGCCCCTGCAAGTAATGAGGCAACGCCTCCCGGCCCAGAACGCACCCTTGAAAAACTTGGCGAAGCCAAACCCGACGAAGACAATGATTAGGAAAAACCTGTACACTACGCCACGCAAAATAAAACTGTCACTCCATAATACCTCATTCGAGCGCATTACAAAAAAGTCCATATCGCAAGAAATTTAATGCACGTTCGACACAAGAGGGTGCATTTCCCAAACCACGCTTTTTTACTAAGATACCTGCAGCAAATAGAACTCACAGATTTCTCCAACTCCCACCCAAACCTCGGACTTGAGGATGCCCGGTAAGTGCAATCGCCAAATGAATTACAAATTTCAGCAATCACTCTACAGTTGGTATTCAAATATATCAAAAACAAGCCGCATTCAATCCAGAAAATAAGCATGTAAGAAAAAATGCAGTGCCTTCCAACCCTACCAACATAGGAGGGGCTGCAGCCAAAACTGTAAAGAACATAATTTTGAATAATAGTAAAACCAGGAACAACTAGAAACCATAAGGTCCTACTAACTCCCCTTTTATAGCAGTAAACGATGATACCATTTAAGGACTGGCAACTGTAAATATAATAACAGTTAAAGCAAGACCAGCACATCCATTATTTAAAGAACATAGCATTTTTAAGAATTCATTCACCAAAGATAATGAAATTGAGAGTTTTACCATGGGATCAGCAGCAGTTGCTAATTTCATTTAATAAGACCAGCACACTAACAAACCACCAAAGCATACAAAGCATTGGAGACAGAAAGCCATTCATGTAAATACTTTCAGTATGGTTACTGCTGATGTGAATATTATCGAAATTGCAACCAAAGTAATAAATGATAAGTTTTGAGCTACATTACCAGCAGGCTCAGTAAACTTCACTCTGATTAAGATCACAATAACCCTGTTCCTACAGCAATTGAGTTCATCCAAAATAGGATCAGCACTAATATAAGGGATGGAATAAACTAAGCTATGAAACTTCTCAGAATACAGAAAAACAACCAATCGGAAGACCCAGAAGCGATTGATAAGGGCTGCAGGGTTACCAGGGGCTTTAAAAATTGATCTCTCGTTTGATAAGCTCTTCATTAAGATTATTCCAATTAAAATTTTTATAAGGAAAAGCCTTGATTATCAGATTAATATCATTTTTAACTGCATCCACCATGGATTTGGAAATAAAGGACTTGGATGAGTGTTTAGCTTTATTACACGCATTCCAGATGTGCAAAAACGTGTAGGCATCAAAGAGGTGACTAACAAAGCTTCCTTTATCATTATGTGAGGGCCATCTAAAGAAAAGCTCATTAATAGAATTCAGATTCTTACCTTTAGTAAGCCTATTTATAGTATTCCAGGTAGTTTTACTTTGAAGATTCTCAAGGAAGACATGCTCTAAGAATTCAATATTATTGAAGCATTGACGTTTCGAGGATAAGAAAAAGCCCTTTTATTGCATGACAGTATCAGTGCTAAGGTAAGCATGGTAAACCCTCCAAAGAAAGAGGCTAATCAAGCTAGGGATGCAATTGTGCCAAATCCAAGATGGGAATTCAAGAGGCAAATAGGTTCTACAGCATTTCCAAAAGGTTTTGAAATGTATGATATTCTTGGAATATAAAGTAGAATTAGCCAATTTAGTTTCAGCCACAATGGGAGCCATAGAGCTGATGGAAGGGATCGTTTCAATAGGGAGGATCCTCCGAAGGAGTTCGAGGTTCCAACCAGAGCCTTTGTTAAAACAGTCACAGACCTTAAGTTTAGGATTGGTGATCTCAAAGTTTTGATTTGCCAAGATAGAAGTTTTGTTCCAACAGTCGAACCAGAAGGAAATGGAGGGGTTCACTGTATCCCAAGTTAAAGATTCTTCAACAAGCTCTGTAAAGCCTAACATCCTCTTCCAAGTAAGCGAGTTATTAATTTTTGGTTTAGTTTGAGAATGGTGGGAGTTAGCACAATATTCAGCTAAAAAGATATCAGCCCAAATAGAGGGGAAGGCATTGAAATTTCACTAAAGATTGAGTGAGAAAGCAGTATGGATGGAATTGTGGTTTCTAAGACTAAGATCACATTCTTTAAAAAGAAAAGTAACTTTATCTCATTTACACCAGAGCATTTTACTTCTTTTGGGTTGAGTCTAAAGGAATTTGGAGAATATATAATATATATATATATATCTAAATAATATTTTTAAATAGTAAATTAAATCTATATATATTTTAGTGTGAGAATAATAAAAATATATATATTTTAAATATAAATTAAGTAATCAAATGAGTAAATTGGAATCCAAATAATATATATGAACGGTACTGCGAAGAATTTGTTATCTTAGATCATGGATTCAAATTTTACTGGTCATATATATATATATATATACACAATTATATACACCAAAAAATATTCAGGACCAATAGAATTTTTTTTTAATTTTTGCATATAAGCCTCATAAAAAATATATTCAACCAATAATCTACTTATACATTGAATTAACACATCATCTATATATTTTTATGTATACTAATGTGTAAGTGTAATAATATATATATATATAAGAATTTCAACTAATTTATATTATATATATAAAAAAAATTATTCTTTGTTTAAATCATTTAAAAATTAAGAAAAATCTTATTAATATGGCCTCAAATTTCAATTAATAAATTTGGAGATTATTTAATTAATATTTATTTATTTATATTAAAATAATATAAATATTATTTTTAAAATTTATATTGAAATGATGTTAATGAATTTTTTTTTATATTAATCCGTATCAAAATAATATTTTCAAAATTTAAATAAAAAAATTATTTTAAAATTTTCTAAAAGTTGAGAGACGCCGTATATCTCAATTATGATGGATCAAAATAATTATTGTATTTTCATTTTTTATATAAAAATAGCAAGAATTGTATTTATCAAATGTGAAAAAATTTGAGGTATATACAGGAGCTACTTCCGTTGCACGCATAAGAACTTCGGCTGCAATGCGAAGAGAAAAGTTCAGCGTCTGGACGATGATCCGAATGTATATGAGATCACCTACTGCGGAGAGCACAGCTGCCAGGCCTCGCCTACGCCTCTGATACTTGCCTCCATCGGGCCACTGGACGATGAAGCCGAAGGGGGAGAGTCAATGGCATTTTTCCGCTCCTTTCTAGGGCAGAGGATGGCAGGAGAGAGCAGCGGATCTGCTGACGCGGTGCCGTCGGAACACCGCCAGGCCCCGGCCGCAGGGATCATCGGGAAGGAAGGGGAAGGAGCGATCGCTGATCTTGCCGATGCCATGTTCAATCAGGGAAGCAACAACGGCGGCGGCGGCATGGATGCTATATTCACACTCAAGCTTGATGAATGACGGAGCAGAAGATTAGATAAGCGTGACATAGTTCATTAGATTTCATTTCGAATTAATATATATTTAGTTGATTGAATTCATGTTGTTGAGAACAGTTAATTTAAGTTGAATTCTGCTATGATTCATAGTTAATTAGTTAGATTGTTCTAATCTATAGCTTCAGTTCAGTGTTATTTCCGAGTCTTAATTTATTGAAGTAATAGTATTTTTAGAAAAATAACAGTATTGGTTTTTAATACAAGCATACGCTATTTATTGTGAGATTCGTTCTGATTGTATAATGATATGAATGGATATTAAATAATAATATCAAATAATCTGCTATTCTTTCTCATTACAATTTTTTTTTATGAAATTGATTGAGGTGCTGTTTGGTTTTGATGTCAGGCGAAAAGTTTTGAAGATACATGCTATTCAGGTAACAAGCTTATATTTGGTAGAGTGTTATTTAAATATTATATGACAATGCTATTCAAATATATTATGTTTGAATTACTGTCATTCATGTATTATGTTACACATGAGGTATCCTCAACAGTGAGATGTAATATTGAAGGAATTTTAATAGCCATTAACGATAACAATAAAGCAATCAATCAACGATAATAATAAAGCAATCAATAAAACATAAGAAAAAAAGTTATAGATAAAAGAACATAATTTTAAGGAAATATTAAGCTAAACAACGGCATTAGGGCCAGCGCAATCCCTGAGCAGTGGATTCCAAAGCCATTGTAACAAGAATTTCCTTCCGTTCCCCCCATTCACATTGAACTGTCGGCCTGATCCATCGCTGGAAATGTAGCCGGTGTAACCTCCGCCTCCAATACCTCCATAAACCCCTTCACAAAGTTCTGTGATCTCCGTCGGCTCCATCGGATCATCTCCAGCATACCACGCATTCACAAGAGGGTTCGTGGAGAGCTCGGCGAGCTCGTGGGCGATCACGCTTACCATCCCATCCACTGCAGCCCTTCGGCGAGATTCGGGGAAGCAAAACACTATACCATAGCCGAGAAAGAATGTTTGCGATGTTATCTAAATATCGGCCAAATTTGGCCGACATTCATATAATATACGGGAGGGGCATTTTCTAATTTTGAAATGTCATAGATAAGATAGCATTGAACTAAAGAGCTCCAATCTTAATGACATTTTTAAATAACAAAACATTACAGATAGCTGATAGCAAACCAAACAGCCTGAGATAATTTATATGAGACCAATAACTTGTACCAAATAATCCTCCATTCTGTCTCATTACAGTTTTTCTATGGAATTGATTGAGACAATTTTTATGAGACCGTTAAGTTGAATCTCTCCAGTCTAATATGATGAAAGCTTTCAACTAGTACCATTTGTTGTAATGCCGTTTGCTGTCTCTCACATAATTCATTAAACTTGTATGATGACAATATTAGATACTAAATTAAATTACATGTTTATATATTCACCACCAACTTCTCAATCTTGGGTGCATGTAAGTGACTTGATAAGGCTCATTGGGGAACATGGATGATGCGGTGGGCTAGTTCCTCTCAAAGATATGATAAACCCTAAGAAAAAAAAAATTATATTGCCATTGATTACACTTATCCATAGATATATAATGAAAATGAAAACATGATGAATATTGTTTGCATGTAATATTACTTTAAAGTTATTTGCAGAGTTAGGCATGTTTTAGAATCTAAGGTTGAACTTGTTCAAACAAAAATAGTACAAACAACCACAAATATATACCCAAAGAATATTGCATCTATGTGGAAAACTCAAATCATGAAAAATCATGTGATAGCAAGAACAAAATAAATGGTTATAGAAGAGTAAATGCCAAATGCAATCCAAAAATGAGAAAAAAAGTTGGTTGCAAAAAATACAAAAAGGCTTTTTGTGAAAAATCATACCTTAATCCTAAGCCTCTTTATAATTTATGAAATGAGCTCAAGGCAGTATCACATAAATATCTTAAAATCTACTTAACAGTATTAATATTATTTCATATTTAAGTCACATATCCACTTACAATACTAACTACGTGAACAAAATCTAAACAAATGCAACTTATTGCATGCATTAAGCTACTAACTGCACTTGTATAAGGAATTACTTGCATATATTCTTTATCTTTAATTACTTTTTGATACATTTTTCTTGAAAACATAAAGCATGTAATTAAAGGTGTTGTAATAGTTTTGTATCTTTCATTTCATATCTTTCAAACACTTTTTAATATAGGTTTTTGAGATAAAAATAACTTCTTTTCTCTTCTATCTCCGTTAAATATCCATTTTAATTTTTTTGCCACAACTTTCACATCGAATTCTTTTTGGGATGACTATTCAATTTTTAATTTTTAGATATACTGTTTATAGTGTGATCAATACACAATAAGTACACAAGATCTATGTCTTTACATCTAGTTGCTTAAGTTCCAAGTCATTTATAGCAATTAAATAAAAAAAAACATGAATGGATGTATGCTTAACCCCAGTGCAAAAGCATTAACAAAATCAGTACTTATTATTTGATTGTAACGCTTTGTAGCAAATTTTGCCTTGAACTCTTTATTCTCAGCACCTGGAATACTTTTTTTCCTTTTAAAAACCTATTCACATTTGACACTCTTTTAAAGTCTTGTTAATTCTGAAGTTTTTTGTTTTTAAGAAAATACTAAATCTCATTTTTTATATAGCTAACGACAAATCATTTAGAATTTTCGTAAAAAGTGCTTCTGAATATCTGCAAGGCTCATCTAACAAGCATGTTTATTGTGGAATTGATAATGCAAAACAACCAAGCAGCTTTTACAAAATTACTTATAACTCTAATTACTCTAAGGTTTTATGTCTCGTTTTCTTCTGATTTGAATTTGATAACTGTAAAATATAAGTTTATTTTTACTTTAGATTTAATAATATTTGTCTAAGTGTATATTTCAGAGAATATATCTAACTAAACCTTAAATCTCAACTCAAGAGAGACAAATGCTTGCTTTTAACAATTTTTTTTTATGTTTAATTTATTGTATTTGTATTGAATACAATAATTATATATGATAGTCTTAAATTGTGCTTACTAAAATTTAAAAGAGCAGCTATTAAAAGAGCTTGCTAATTGCAACTTCTTGAATCTTGGTTAACCTGCCCATGCACCCACGTGCACAAGCCATGCACCCAGGTGCAGCAGCCCAGATCCGTGAATTTACACGCCCATGCACGTAATTTATGCGGGTTGATCTGTGGGAAGGTAGATTGGTGCCCGATTCTAACACTTATTTATGCTCATCTATGTTTTGACCCATATGCCCAGGTGATAAGTTAGGCCATTGTTCACCTCATGTGCTTAGATGGGTTTTAGCCCTCAAAATATTGGCCTTGCTCAAACCAACTCCCCTTATCAGCTCCTGTAAATAGAGTTCATTTGCCTGCCATTAAACACACACATGATGTGAGGGCCCGATGCCGGTTCGGTAGAAACCGTTCTGGCATTAGGTGACTATTCACCGCAGGATCATATCAAGCAATTTTAGAGAAAAAGAATGCGCATATAAAAGTGAATGATATTTTTCATTTATCAAAAGTTCTTATTACAAGGTCCATCATCGTACAAAACAAAGAAACAAAATAAGCAATTTAGCGCCGTCGTCGATCTTTTGAAAATTAAGGTTCTTGTTTAATCTCTTCCAGGAGCACCTGACCTGATATTGTACAAAAAATAATATTGGGATTTGAATTCTCAGTAATTAGAGAATACTCTAAGTACAACAATACATAATAACAAATTAATTTATGAAAATGCATTTAGCAGGGGTAAAAATGCAGGATAGGTAAGGCAACCGCATAAGATAAGCAAGTAACTTTCTGCAACAAGTATTTATCACAAAATAAAAGTTACTGTATCATTTTCCAGTAACTATCCCCGAATGTTACTGATGTTATTTTTCCAGTAACAACCCCGAATGTTGCTGATGTCATTTTTCCAGCAATAACCCTGAATGTTACTGATGTCATTTTTCCAGTAACAACTCCGAATGATACCGATGTCATTTTTCGGTAACAACCCCGAATGATACCGATGTCATTTTTCGGTAACAACCCCGAATGATATTACGTTGGTTCCGGACAACCAACCAAGCTACAAATGGTTTTGGCTCAAAGCAATTTAAGCGAAGCAAAGCAGTAATAAAAATGCAAAATGTAATACATGTCATGTACTGAGTACCTTTAATCTTTAAGTTCAACAATTCAACAGCTCGAATGAGTGACAGTTCGCTCAATCTGCATTTAAGTCCCCGATATTTTTAAATTAGCTTTTTAATGATTTAGGAGTTTAATTTATTCTTTCATTCTGTTCTTCTTCTTCTGCTTTTGAAGTTCAATTGAATTAAGCTGCGGTTAAAGCAGTTGTTAAGGTGTCTTCATGATTATCATATTAATGTATGACGAAAAAGTCAGAATAATCGACTGAATTGGCAAATAAAAAATAGTAGTCATTTATAACACTTTGAATCGTTCTCATTATTAATTAATGAGGATAATTCTATTGTGCATGACTAGTCATAAATTTGATAGTTATAAAGAGAGTAACCAGATTAAGAGAAAGCGAATGCATTCTTCAAATTTCCTTCTCTTACTTTAGATTTATGATCGCCGAAATACGAAGAGAAGTTGGAACGGGTTGGCCGAAAGATGGCCGAGGGTTGCTGGAGCTGCTGTGGGGGCTGTCGGGCTGCTGGAAGCTGTTGGAAGGGGCTGTCGGGGGCTGCCGAGCTGCCATAAGGAGGCTGGAAGGGGCTGTCGGGGGTTGCCGGGCTGCCGGATGCTGCTGCTAGTTGGGAAGGAGGAAGGTTGGCTGATTTGGGGAAAGGAGAGGGGAAGAGGCTGCTGGAAGGCTGTGGGGAGAAGAGGGGAGGGGATGGGGTACTTATAGGTGCAGGAGGGGGCGCCACAACGTGCGCCAAATGGCGCCTGGTCGGCGCCTGGCACGCGCCAGGGAGCCTCTGGCGCGGAAGCTTCTCCCGCCAAAAGGCGGGAGTGGGGTCAGCGGGGTCGGGGGAGTCGTGGTCGGCACTATGGGCCGACAGCCTGCGCCAAAAACGGCGCAGGCAAGTGCCGCATGTGCGCCAGGCGGAAGCCTGGCGCAGAAACTTCTCCCGCCTGGCGCGGGAGAAAGGCCGCATGCGAAGGAAGGAAAGAAAAAAAAAACAGAGGAAAGAAAAATGGAAAATTTTTAAACTTCAAATTAATCGCATTTTTTTCCGCCGTTCAGCATTCGAATGCAGCGAAACTTGGCACCGAGGTGTGTTACGACATGATGAACACTCTCGCGCCGAAAATTTTCGATTCGGAGCAATACTTTATTTTATTTTAATTTTAGAGGTTTAAAACTTCGAAAATTTGTCACGATCAAATCGACTCTCAGAATTTGATGAAACTTCTCGAGCAGCTATTAAATAATATACTTAACACTTCAACACTGAAAACGACGGATTCGGACACGTATTTCAATGTTTTTGATTTTTAGAATTTAGAAATTTCAAAGATAGAACGGGAGTTTCCGTCTTTCGGATTTTTCCTGAATTAGGGCTCTTTGATCTTTAAAGTTGTTTTTATCTATTAGTAATTTTGTTTGCCCTAAATTGAAATTCCCCCGGATCCTGATTCCTAAGGTGAGATTCTGACCTAATTTGCAAAATAACGACTTTGGGTCATTACACATGAGCATTCTAAAAACATTCTAAGCTAGTTTTAAGATGATCAAAGGTATTCGAAGCTCTCTCAAAATTTAGAAATTATTTGATTTTGAGAACTTCACCCCAAGCTAAAAGTATTTTAATTTTTCATATTTTTATTTCTTTTCTTTTTTGTGGGTTGTGCAAAAGACAACTTTGGCACAAAGCAAAGTTTTAGGTAGGAGAAAAGTTTCTCTGCTCTACAACAAAAATTTACGAAAGAGGAATAAAAAAAGCTCCGTCTCAGCATAATTTGGGAAGAAGGATAAACTCCGCAGCTCACCAAAGTGTGTGAAGGATAGATCTTGGCATTTCTGCAAATAAACTTCATAGTTTTGCAGTTTAAATGTGTGAAGATGAGAACTGTATAGGCTTCTCCAACTACTTGGATAAAAGCAAAGGAGTGTCTCTATTCAAGTGAAACCCCAAAAGTTTGAATTAAAATATCTCAAACTCACTAAAATTAGTACAAAGATTTTTAAGTTCACTTAAATTAAAATCATACTCACTCCCCTTTAGGTATAATGTTAATTGATTCCTAAAACCCAACAACTTTATTATCCTTCTCTTTATATTAAACAATAGAGTAAGATTGAGCATCATATAATGATTGTACCTCTTGAATTTTTAACCTCTTTTTTAATGCAGTAACATTTATAACTTGATCTCTATTTTTTTAGTATGTGCTTTTGTATCAACAATAATAGCATGCTAGTTTATATGATTGAAAATAAAATTTTCAACAAACACAACATCTCTACTAATGATAAGCTTAATTTTTAATGGATTATATAATCTATAGTCCTTGACTCTATTCCATATCCAAAGAATATATATTTTTGTACCTATGCTATTTCATTTATTATAGTAGCAATAAGCATAATATCCAAAGATCTCCATTTAAGAATAAAAGCATTATCTGACCATATTTCTTCTAATGTCTTTGAATTAAGAGTAGAATAAGATGATTAATTGATTATATAATAATTTGTAGAAGTTGCTTTTGCCTAAAATATTTCTGAATGCCTGCACTAAAGAGCATGCATCATGCTCTCTCAAGAATGGCTCAATTATACATTTCTAAAACACTATTATGTTGTGAATTTGCAACATATATTAGTGTTTAACAAGCCTTCCTTGCTGCAGTACTGCTTAAATTTTCATGAATGCCAGTTATCGATTTGGAATGGTTAATTAACTTCCCAGTCAGCTTCTTAATTAAAATCTTCTACTTTTTGAATGCCTTAAATGCATCAATTTTTTTTTTATAAATATCATTCTTCCTATAGGGTAATCATCAATGAAAGTAAACATGTAACATGACCAGCTTTGGATGGCACTTTAATAGACACCATAAATCCAAATGATTTTAGCCAGGACGTAGTTCCCTGTTGTCTGTGGTTGAAAAAGACCTGCTTTCCAGCACATACTACTCACAAATAGCTAATTTGCCAATATGGTGATCAAACTGAATACACCTTTTACTCGAACACATTAAGCAGCTGGAAAGCAGGCACATGCTACTCACAAATAGCTAATTTTACCTCGTTCGCCTAAGAAGACGACCAACGGACTCGTTTGCTAGAGAAGACGACACCGGAAATCATCCGTTCGTTAGAATGAAATCGTCAATTCGTTCAATTTTGTTTGAATGAACTCGCTCTGTTGCTCCACTCAGCCCCCATAATTTCAATTCGGAGCTCAAGTTACTCGCTTCTCTCTATATTTATATATACATGCAAAATTGAATTACACTTCACCCATTTTACTTCAAATCAAATACAGTCAATCTCACTTTATCCGAAAAATTTTTACTTTACTCTAATTTTACTTCAACCAAATAACTTAAAAAAAAAAAAAAGCCACAAGATAATGAAAACCAGTTAGATGATAAAACAAGTTTGGACACTGATAAATCAGTGACAAATTAAGCATCCATTTCAAATAAATTTATACATGCACTCAAATATTCCAAGCCATTGAATAAACAACACAAAATAAAACCTGAACCTTAGGAGTCCTCTCTTCTTCACGAATCCAACAAACAAATAAATTAATCATTAAAGTCAATCCTTTTCCTAAAAGATTAAATATATGAATTTCAGATCGAACCGGCGGTTGTATTGCAGCCTCTTGTATGCCCTTCCTCTAGGCTTCTTCTTCTTCTTCGTCTTCTTCTTCTCTCTTGCTTTGTCACCTTCGGAGTTAGCCCCCTCAATATACCTGCGCGAGCCTCGAACGAGAAGAAATGAGGAATCTTTTGCTAAAATCTATATAAAATTTCTTTTTGGTTCCAACCCATGCGCTCGAGATCGGCTCAGCGAGATACCAATTTTTATATGCAACCCTTTACTTGTTCAGAGCGCATGCCTTGGACAATTTGAACCGTTGGATGTAAATCAATGGCGTCGGACTCTTAAAGCTAACCTGTAGAGCTTTTTCAAATCCAATGGACCGGACCAGCTTTTAGACCTATTTTATCCTTCTGTCCATGGCGCCCAGCGGAAACATGGCGGTTTCTATAGCGATGGATCGGCATGATGGGGAGACGCCGATGATGCCATTAGTGGTCGTGTCATTTTACAAGTTTTCTGATTTTGTGGATTACAAGGATTTGCGCAGGCCACTGAAAGAACTTTGCGCTAAAATGGTGAGCAGATGGAAAGTCCCATACCTAAATCTCAGTCTTTTCCTAATTATTCGTCTTTTTTTCGTGACGTAAATTTGAATTTGAATTGGGATTGATGCATCTGATCTGACTAGTAAGTGTTTGTTTATTTCATTATGTAAAATTACAGCTGTTAATTTTCTATGGTCATCAAAGTTGCCCATGCTTTTGTAATTTGAACATTATTGTTTCTAACCCCAAGAAGTAAAGGAGAAGCTATGCGTCCCAATTAAAGTATCAAAAAAGGAAATAAAAAGGTTTTGAACGGTGAGACTTTTTTATGTTTCATGAATAAGGTCGAAATATTTTTAGTCTATTGGTTGGGCAGTACAGCAATGCTCATAAGAAATCTCTTTACTGCTCTTTGCTTTGAAAACTTAGCTAATCTGATAATAGTAATCCTCGTGATCAGCCTTGCATTTTCACAGTTCTTTTGCACTATTTTAGCTCGAGAACGGAAAGAATTTTGTTTACACACCACTTTAATGCCTTACGATTATATAGCATCCACATTATATGCTAAAATAAAAGAAGCGCAGTTTGCGTGCCATATTCTAGTGTTCACAGCTTTCTTGTATGCAACATACTATAAAAGGTAAACGAAATATAAATTCCAGGCTGTTCTTATATTATGATTCTAATACTAGTGTATATATGCTTGTGTAATGAATGTCTACACTTCACAATATATACCAGACATTCTTATTTAGTAAATCTTATTTGATTAAATTTTAGTTATACTTTTGTATGACTTAACTTTTTTTCTAATTTACAATATACAAATTAGATTATATTTTCATGTTCATATTGTATGGATAGATATTTACGCAGCTGATTTCTCTCAGCGTATTTCAGGTGGTATAATTCTTGCACCAGAGGGAATAAATGGTAGCATATGCGGGACCAAAGAATCAGTAGATAATGTTCTTGACTGTATCCAATCTGTTGAAAGTTTGAGAGGTCTGAGAATGATCGAATCGCCTGTTACCCTTGAGGAAGCGGCCATCCATCATGGACACACCAGCCAGTCTTCTCTGGGAGCAGGTGAGGATGCCCCTTTTCGTTGGGGTCATGCTCGCGTTAAGTTGAAGAAAGAGGTAAATTTTCTTTGTTTGAATGCCTCGGCCCCATTGATTTTAAAATAAGAGACTAACTGAAATTCTTAGAACTTCAATTCTAGGTGACATTTCTAAAAAATATTTTTGCTTGCAGATTGTGGCATTTGGGGATTCAAGTGTGATGCCTACTAAACGAGTTGGAAAGTATGTTCAACCAAGAGATTGGAATGCTTTGATTAGTGATCCCAATACTGTGAGCAATTCAAACTTGCGGCACATTATTGCTTGGCTTTTGTTTTGAATGTAGATAACTGCTTTGTATTCACTTTGGACTTCTAGGAAGGGTGTAAAAATGATACAAAATGGGTTTGTTCATAGAGTTTTGGAGGCATTAAGTATCCCTATGGGTGGCTTGTTAGTGATTCATGAATGGAATGAAAGCAGAAAACTTGTCTCTTCTTTTATCCCCTATTCTATTGTTCTTATCATCTCACCTTCAATTTTTTTTCATTATTCTCCATACTAATTTGACTTGTATCATTAGTATTCAAGACAATGTCTTACAAAATTGATCATGGCGTCATCATTGCAGATGGCACAATCTATATTATAACATTTGTAATGCTGATTTTAATGCAGTTAGCAAGACAAATAGTATAATCTGTAGCACGTATTTTATCATATATCATACATATAGCTGGTGTGTTGCTGTTGTTGTACAAATAGCTGGGTAGGATGATGGTCATGGTTTGAAGAGCCGAAAATAAATCACAGTTTCTTATCAAACTCGTATTATCTCGTAGTTGAGTGATGACATCTCTTTTCTTGTGTCAATTTAGGTGTTAATTGATGTTCGCAACATGTATGAAACCCGCTTAGGCAAGTTCAGAGGAGCAGTTGATCCGTGCACTGCATCTTTTCGAGAGTTTCCGTCTTGGGTGAATGAGAAATTTCGAGTGAACCGATCAAAAGATCTGCGGCTGGACACTGAGGATGATAGATCTGAAGAACCCCGAAAGTTGCCTCGCATTGCAATGTACTGCACTGGGGGAATTCGTTGCGAGAAGGCTTCTAGTTTTCTTCTCTGCAAAGCTGGCTTCGAAGAGGTAGCACGATATATTTGTTCTATATGATTGTATTTTTCATCATTTTATCATGTCTTTATGCCTATCCTTAGATAATATATGTGGTTCTCTCTTTACTTGTCCCGATAATTAAACTTCTAACAAAGTTATCATTTGCGGCAGCTTTCAGGAGATTTACTTTCTTTCTGCTTTTTTATATAAAGCAGCTCCTCCTAAAGCAAATTTTAGGAAGTAGTTTCCAAAGAGCTGCATGATTTTTCTCTACTGTGTAGTTTAAAAAAATTCATTTTCTTCCCATCAACCTCAACCCTCTGATATTCTGCTCACATACCGATTGCCCACCAATTGCTGCTGGCTATTGTTGATGCTGCGACAGCAGGGCATTCAAATAGCAGTAACACCAGCTTTCTCAGTAGCAGCTTTATTTTTAGTATATTGAAAGTTCCCTGATTTATTCACAGACAATTTTGGTGCATGCTCTTTGTAGGTTTATCATTTGCAGGGTGGAATTCTCAAGTATCTTGAAGAAGTGCCAGAATCAGAGAGCCTATGGGAGGGTGAGTGCTTTGTGTTTGATAAACGGGTGACTGTTGAGCATGGGCTGATGCAAGGGAGCTTCAAGCTCTGCTATGGCTGCAAGCAGCCGGTGAGCGATGCAGACATGGAGTCCCCAGAGTGGGAGTTTGCTGTCTCCTGCCCTCACTGCTTCTCTGTCAAATCCGAAGATGAGAAAGAGAGAGCTCGCGCGAGGCAAAGGCAGTTTATGACCTTGGGCGTCATCGGCGGGCCCTGTAAAGGCTGCAGGAATCCCAATTGATCATGGTGTGAATGACGTTGTGGCTCAGTGGTCGGATACCAAACGTATTTGGGTTATTGAGGTTCAATTTAAAAAAATAATATATATATATATATATATATATATATATATATATATATATATATTATGAACAATTAATAAAGCTTATCTTTAGCGCTTACTCTAGCATTCTATTTGTATGAAAGGCTTGGGTTCACTTTTATGAAAGTATTTGCAACTTTTACTGAGATATTTGAGTAAGTTTGATATGTTTATGTTCTGCCTTTTGAAAGTGACTGCCTTTAGTGTATTGATTGTGTTGTTGTGGCTTTTGTTTTGTGCTAAAATACGGTGCCCTTTTCTCAATGAGGATTTTAATGGCAACTTTTGCATGGGTTCCTTATATATTAATCACCGAAACTTCAATATCTAATTAGAGCACCAAAAAATACAACATATAGTATCCTAAGTCTCAACAACTACTGCGCTGAAACATCATTCACTAGCAATGAGATTTGTTCGAACTCATTCTTAATCTGTTTGAATTTGACTCATTTAAATTCTGATTATTATCAAAGTCAAATCTAAACACATACTTTAATACTATATAAAATTATAGATATATAGTCTTAATATTTAAATAAGGAATTTTTATTTCTGTATGTCTAAAGTGCATAATTGTATCAAGTTTTAGCAAAGCATGATAAATTAACATTATTTATTAGCTAAACTTCTTAATAATCAAATATTATTTAGTATAATTTTAAGCTTAAATATTAAATAAACAATTCATAGTTAGCATGTATCAATAAACAACATATTTATCAACAAATTAGTATTTTTCTTAGAAAAAATATGAGCTTTAATTCCAATGATCCTAACTTTTGGATGATAACACGGTTTACAAAGCATTAATTAATAACCACATGTTTTGAATATTATTTTCAAATGATTATACATAACTCTTAAGAATATTTCTATTTAAAATTAAATGAGTTTCAAATATAAAATAAATATGTGATCGATGAAATTTGAAATCATGATCTGAGATAATAAATCATGACTCTCAACCACTATGATATAACATCAGTCATAATAATTGATGTTCATTAATTAAAATCATGATTATAATTACATTAAAAGTATTTATTTATCTAAAATAAAAGTATAGTATTGGAAAGAATTTTACTTTTAATATAGAGTATAAATTGAAAGCTTTATTGATTAGATATTTTATTTATCTTGAATTATTAATTTATCAATATTTTCCAATAAGCTTAGCTATTGTGTTTAGTTATCATGAATTTATTATGTAGTGTAATGTGTATCCATTAATCCTAAATGGATATTGCTAAGCTTCCCAACAAGTGTTAGCAATTTGACCTGAAGCTCAAAATTCAAATTCGACTCGACTCGAACTCGAGACATTTTGACTCGATTCGAATTCGACTCAAAAATTTTCAAATCGAGTTCGAGTCATACATCTTGGCTCTAACTATATTTAAAATGATTTGAAATAACTCGAATTTGAAAAGTTCCAATAACTCAAACCGCTCTATTCCAACCTTTGCGCTTTAGGGGATGAGGCCCAATCACACGCAAAATTACATCACAGTCGTCCAAATCATAGGTTTGTGCTGTAGCAACCCCATATTAAATTCATATATAAAATATGTCATATTATCAAAGTTTATTTTAATTTATATTTATTAATTATATTCAGTAGAAAATTAATTGCAATTAACGGGCGAATTACACATTTTGTAAGAATTTCTTAATAATAATTTAAGGAGAAATCATATTTAGATCTTTTAACATAGTACCCAAAAATAAATATTCAATAAGATTTTGATATATGATTTAATACAAATTTTAAAAATAATATTTATATTATTTTAATATAAATAAATAAATGAAATTCAAATCCAATATATAGTATAATCATATTATTCATTTAATTTTAGTTTTGTTAGATTAAATCATATATATATATATATATATATATTTTAATAATTTTTTTTTACAAGAACACTATTTATAAACGGTCTTTCTGCTCAGCAAGAAATGGATAAAAGAAAAATATTATTTATCTCTTAATTATTTCTTAAAAAATATAAATAATTAGAATTTAAAATTTAAAAAATATATTTTTATGAGTCTCATAAATTAAAATTAAATTTAATAAAATTTTTTTATTTCACTTAACTCTTTAAATCCTAATCATTATTACATTTTTTTTTTTTTAATATTTAAGAATCATATAAATATACTTGTGGATAAACAGGTGTTCACGCCTTTAGGCGTCCATTCATGATTCATAAAAGCTTCTTTTTGCTTAAAAAAAAATATATAATTTTTTTCTCTTCTCCATTTCAAACCCTAACAAGAGAATCGTTGTTATTTTCGTTTTCTTCCCTGACACCTTCTCCCCGCTCTTAAATTGAGGAGCTTTTGCCCCATCGTAGATCTCTTCTGCTCGGGTTTTGGCGCCTCGAGTCAAGGTTGTTTTCGAAAGCATTAAAGGTTTGGATGATTTCAGCGGAAATGTTTTTCTCCCTGTTAAAGCGTAATTTTTATTATGAATTTGTTTCTTGCATACTCGGCTCTCTTTTATTAGCATATGATGAACTTCTTGTCTTTGTTTTTTCCATGATTATTGACTATAAAAGTTGGGATTTCTTAAAATGAAAAAAAAACAGAAAAAAAAAACAGGTATGCCTTGCTTATCAGGTTTAGTCCAATTAAATTGTTAAAAATACCTTACTAAACTTTCCATTTTATTTTTTTATCAATCCATATCAGTATCAGCCTTATCCTAATTCCAGAATTACATTTTCTCTAAATAGATTTGACAACTCTTGTTTTTTATTATCTGATTTGTAGCAAAAGATTTGTTATCTAACATGCAGTGCCATTCAATTAAGATTTATAAAACAATTTGTGGCATCGTGCTAAGGCAACGTATGCTTGAAAGCAAAAAGGATTATATCGTGAAGAAATTGAGTTGCTCATTACATTCTAATAGGTGCTCACATATATAGTTTTAATATGATGTAGAAATGAATGATATCATCTAAATACGAATATCCTTTATTAATACTAGAATTCCATCTACTTCACATTTATTGGTTGATTGTGTTCCCCTTGCCTGGATCAGTCATTGTGCATTTTATGACACTCTTACTCAATCTTAAGGAGGGCAAAATTTCCGCCTGAGTGATTAAATCTTAGAATTTACTGAAAGATAAATTTTTTGACACCGATAAAGAGATTAACTTGATTCATCGAACAGATTTTGAAATTAGATGCATACAGTCAGTGGCCGAAGTAGATTCTAAAGAAACAATTGAGAGAAAGTCTTGACAATGCTGAGTAAAAAAATGGATAGATTTGGTGGGTGAGGAATTTGGAAATTCGATACCATTGTTCAGTAATCGAACATGAAGATCATCAAATAGAGAGGATGTATCAAGAAAATGACTAATAAAATTTGTAAATACAGTTTCACTGGATTAAAGATGCAGATTAAATCCATGGACCATCTTCCGAACATCAACATAGTGTTTAGCTTAGCTATACAACATGAAAGAGAGCCATGAACATAAAGAAAGAAAATTCAGCAAATGATAATATAAGGTACCATCGTTCCCTTTTTGCAGATATGAGTATTCAAATTATAATTGTTGAGAAGTATGAATAATATTTGGCTTTACTCAGTCTTCTTTTTCTCAATCTTCTTGCATCTTCTTCACGGCACAAGATTTACCACGGTAGGAAAAGGCATCGTCAAAGGTAAGAACTTCGATCGAAGACAAACAATGGGATGTAAAGATGTTGAAGATGCAGATAACTACGAAGGATGTCAAAGACATGTTAGAAGGGAAGGTGATGTTGAATGGTATTGTGCTAGTTGATGAGTAGGCGTAACATACAGGATTAAGATTAGGCTGAGTGGAGTTCCAGCCATGTTACCATTTAAAAAGCAATAGGACTACGTTGGCAATATATTAGAATGCCTAATACAATTCAATAGGTGCTTTCATATAGACAAATAACAAGTATAACGGGATAATATCCCACAAGTACAAATATCTTATAAAAAATTAGCCGTTCATGTATGATTTATATATGCGGGTACAAAAACCATAGGTATATCTCCACCATAGGGTGTTGTCCCCAGGACCCATCTGTGTAGTGCGCATGACATACAAAATGGATCGGGACAAATTTGAGGCCTGCATCAATTATGTGGAATGATTTATTATACCTTTACAATTTTGCGTTCTTGTTATTTTTATTTTCTTAATGGTGATCTATATATTTTGATGTTGCTTGGTTTTGATGATATTTAGACGACAGCAACATAATTTTAAGTCTTATACTAGAGTTTTTTATCAATAAATATCAATTGAGTCCCTCGTTAAATTCTCTCTAATATTTTATTGTCAATTTTATGTCAGGGATCATGGGACACCACCACCATCATCATCAACATCACCATCTTGGCAATGACAGTCCATATGATGATCCTTTCTTGGCATGCTGCTGCTGCCCCTGCTTTTTTGTTTCCTCCATCTTTAGAGGAATTGGTAGGTGCATATTTGTAGCCTGTTTCCCCTTCTTGAGATGTTTAGGCCTGGATGATTTTAGGCACCACCATCATCACGGTCATCACCATTGATTTTGTGAACTTGTAGCCATTGGTCTTACATTCTATTTATATATGTTAAATGTATGTAGACTATTTACTTTCTTAAAAAAAATTAAATGAACATAGGAGCAATTGGATTGATCTCATAAACCTTGAACTTTTGTCCCAATGTTTCTATTCTTTGTTGTTTACTGGGCATTTTTGGTTTACATGCTTTGCAGTTGGTATTCACTGTTCTTGTAATTTTTTCAGTAATTTGAATTTTGAATCACTAGGGCTGGATTTTATTGTGGGAAAAACCACATGGAATGAAGGGGAGGGGTTTGGCTTCTTAAGGTTTTAAAAACTTTGGGTTTATTCAAAAAAAAATAAACTCCAATTTTGACGAAATTTGAGTCAAATTTTTCACAATTTCATTTCACGGAACATATGCTAAAATGAAATTTTACGTTTCGACGCATAATTTCTTATTTCACAAAGCTCAGATCATCAGAATTGACTCAAATTTTATGGGGAGCATCTATTTATTTTGAGCATCTTTAGTTAAGCAATGGATCGGTTCTGCGGTCCCCTTAAATGTCGGAGGATGGTTCTTCAGGAATTGTTCAAGCACTCAATCCATATCCTTTTCAGTAGTGAAGTGTTTGGCGAGAACTCTCCTTTGCCGTTGCTGTTAAGAGGAGAAAAGAGAATCATTTGTCTTCGTTAAACTCTATCAAATAATAACCTCTCCAAATACTTCAAAGACAAATTCCTTCCAACACTGTATTTTTATTTTTAGATAAATAAATAATTTTAATGTAATTATAATCATGATTATAATTAGTGAACATCAATTATTATCAATTTAACATTAAGTTTAGATGTATTATGATTGATGTTGTATCCTAGGTTTGAAATAGTGGGGTGAAATTCTAGATGTTGAGTTCTACAATAGAGTTTAGAACTTAAAAGTTTCATATAACAATGTTTCTTGGTGCCTTTATTAGTAAAAATAATTTATCAAAATACAAAATATAATAATTTTAGTAATGATATATAATTTCAAATTTTCTTAAGTTTGAGAAATAAGCTTTGAACATTTCAATTTGCGTTGATGTCTTCATTGCGAGTTCGTTTCTCGATGTGTGAAAAATCCTACAAGTTGATTATGACGATCCGATATCGGATTACTGAATTAATCCCACACCTGATATATTCTTTAATCTGCAAGATCATTGAGCTGTGACACAAATATATATATGGCGTTGCAACCACCCAGTGGTTGAGACTCATGATTTGTTTTGTCAGATTATGTGTTCAAATCTCACCAGCCATTAATATATATATATATATTACATGAACTTTGGTTGTTTGAGGATGTGATGCTGGTTGTTGCCTGTTATGTGCATGAAAAGTAGAATCACCTAATCTCTTCTTGAATATACTAGCAGATAATTGAATGTCATGATTATTTAATAGTTTAGTCTTTTCTAAATAGTTAACAAATTCAAAGATGCACTATGGCACTAAATTCCTTTGATAATAATCTTTTAATATGTTCATGAACATCTAACATCTAATCTCCTCATTCGATACTAGTTAAAGAAAAAAGTTGCCAACTTGGTGAATTCCTCATATTTCACAATCGTCTTACCTCCTTGCCTTAATTCGATAAACTCTTGTCACGTCAATTGGTGTGCATATACTAGTACATATTTATCCAAAGATTCTTGAACAAGCTCTCCCCAAATAATATCAACAACTATCATCCCCTAGAAAGTGGTAGCTAACGTTGACTTCCACTAGCTCTGTACTGCCCCAAAGAACAAACATATGGTTAATGACAACTTAGTTTTTGGACTTTCTCATTGCATTCCAATCGCTCCCCCACTCCTTGAAGTGTAACATCCTTATTAAACTTCAGAGGATGAAGTTTCAGGAAAGTCTATAATACTTGGCCCGCAGATGCATGTTGTGGGGAAACTGATATACTAGCTGATTAATTTGTTGCATATTGGACCATGAAATTAACAAATTGGAGCATCAAGTTAGCTCCTTCTCGTACTAGATATAGCATCGTGTTAAGGTAAGTTCTATTTGATATTGATAGCCCAAGTCTGATGTCCCTCATCATCTTGAGATGAAGCATTCTTGTTATCTTGGCTACCATGCTCATTGTGTTTAGAAAATTCAAGATTAAGATTTAGGCTTTTTTCTAAATAGGGAAAATCAATATTCTTTAAATACTCCTCAACTTAAAGTGTCTATCCATCTCACTTTATTAAACCTTATGGCTCTTCCAATTCCACTCTCAAATTTCTTTAACCCAACTCTGATACCAACTGTAATGACCTGAGGATTAGGTCATGAAAAATTGGGAAATAAAAATTCTAAAATCTTAAAATCTTAAAAAATAATATAAAACTGCTTGCTTAGAGTAGTGATGAATCAAATGAACCAAACCCTAGAGTTAAACAAGCGAGTGTCTAAAGGCTTCTCCATGTGAAGCCTCTCTTAGGAATCTTTTTGAGTGGGTCAAGCAAGAATTAAGAAGGATTTGGCCTTTCATTAACTCTCCCGCAGCTTGGATTTAGCCTTGCATTACTTCATGTCAAGATGAGGCCTTGGATACCCCCTCGTTGTCTAGCTTAGGATATTATGAGGAGATACTAATTATGATTTAATAGCTCCTCATGCCATGTGAAAATCAATGCAAATATTGATACAAAAAGGTTCATGAGAATCTCTTAAAGAATAGTCTAAATTATTTTGGTCTTATAAAGTAGAATATTATTACAAACTTTCAAGACTTGTAATATTAAACTTGTTGTTTTGGATGTGATTATTGTGGATGTTTATATTTCATTATATTTAATGAAAGCTTGTATTTTCTTTTAATTTATTTTATTGAAGTACCTTAATAGGGTCTTGAGGTTGCCACACCTATCTTTCATTATCAAGTCAAAACCTTATTTTAATTTTGTTGGAACACTAAAGAAAAAAATTTGGGTATTTTTTTTTATTTGAGGAAAATTAGGTACATGAAAATTTATTGCATTATGCTGATCTTCCTTTATTATTGAAAAATTTTCATTGAAACCACTAAATGAACTTTGGAAAAAAAAAAAAGAAATGAAGGTCATATTGTATGATTATTCTTAATTCATCCCAATTAGTCTGTAAGGAAAGATATTTTTAGGTTCATTGACAAAACATGGAACAGCCGGATCGAGTGATCAGGGTCGTCCCGTGGTCCTGCTAGGATGATCAGACGGCAGCCGCTGATCGGCTGCCAAGTCTAATCAGGACCGTGGATGAGAATTGGACGATCTCGATCTAATCCAGATCGTCGTCCTCAGAGCCGAGGTCGCAGCACCGTGCCGCTTCGAATCGGCGGTAGAGCCGTCGATCCACCCTCTCAAGGGAAGGCCATGCTCACCCTAATGCCTCATTTGGCGAAACAAGGAGAGAGTGCAGGTGTTGCCGAGGTTAGGGATCAACCAGTGCAAGCAGAGTGATCGGGCGAAGCTTTTAGACGGTGAACATGAGGTACCCCTCGTTCCTAGCTAATTGCTATGTCAAATTCGAATCTAGCTTTTCGTTCTTCAATTTTAATTGTTATATTATGATATAGTGGATTCAATTGGGAATGATCAAGCTCGGATCGACCCGTTGCTCACGCTTGGGAACAGTAATCTACATTAAATCCCAGGCATGCCTTAATTGTTGAACGACGACGAGGCGATATGGTGATGGCTCGATTAGGGATTAGGGGTTCGTTGGATTAACTTCATCTCACTGAACATTTATATACCTAGGATTTGCCTCGACATTACCTGTAACTCAAAGATTTAGGGTTTCTTCAAAACACTAAATCTCGAGTTATGTTTCCTTTAGGCAAGACAGGAGAAGAAAGGCGCTTGGGCCCCGTCAGGCTTGTGACCTGTTTGGCCCAATCAATGTGGCCCCGTACTTGGGCTGCACACGCGGGTGAGCTACGTGCGCGTAGTAACCGCTAGACGAGGCACGCGCGTGTAGGGAAGCTTAGGTCAATATGAATAGTAATAAGATTAATTAAATTTTAATTTCTTTCATAAATTCTCTAATAGTGATTCAAATATAGCAATGTTATATCTTAAAATAATCAGAAAAATACAAGAAATATTATGATGACATTAATTTTATAGTTTGATTAATGTTTTTACTATGGCATTTTAGAACCTTAATTAGCTTAGGTCAAAACCCTAATTAGATTCAATTAGCTCAAAATTGATCATATTCATTGTTATTGTATTTGTTATGCTATAAGGGAGTGATCTTTAAGAAATGTTATTTGAATGTTTAGGAATATAGGTCAAAAAGAAAATGAATTTGAGTGTGGTACTTAGGAGTTGGGTATTGAGTTATGAGAAGATTAATCAAACAGTAGTTAGCTAGAATGTTAAGATTTAGGATATAAGGATTTGATAACAATTGAATCAACTAAAAGAAGTTGGATCAAACTTCTAGCTAATTATTATCAAGGAAGGTCAGTTTCAGTAAGTGCTAATGTGAGTCAAGAAAAGACTAGATTCTTTAGTACAAATAGGTTGGAAATATTGGGATGAAACTCTAGATGTTGAGTTTTACAATAGAGTTTAGAATTTATCTAAAATATATGAATCACCTGTGAGGTTTTAGACCCTATAAATTCTTTGGGGTAGATTGAATCTTAGAATTTAAGTTAGATCCATATGTTAGATCATTTCATCATAAGATCTTAGTTAGTGATCAATTAGAGAACTTTTAGAATAATAACCTTAGAATTAGGATAGAAAGTCATAAAGGTTACATATAATTATAAAATTTATAAACTTTATTTTAAAACTATAAAACCTAATTTTTCACACACACACACATAGCTTAGTTTGTAATTTTAGCAATTCCTTGAAATACTGCTATGCTTTAAAACCTTATTTCAATTTATCATAATCCATTTGCATAATAATAATTATAAATTAAATTAAGGAGTTTTACTCATAGTGGATTAGTCTGTACAGACATTGACCTAGGGCTAGCTATGAAGTGATCAGGAGACCACACATGTCCTTGAGGGAGAATGAGTGGTTATACAAGAGACCCAATACATATAGTTGGTTAGACGTACCTAATTCTTCTTTTATTTTGCATGAGCCCACATAATATAATACAACATAAAATAATAATAATTTGCACATATTTTATTTTACAGTTCATTTCTACTTACTACATTTCAGTCTTACTTTCAGCATTATACTTGTATTTAGCTTATTAGAAAATGTCTTATACAGCCCTTATATAAATACTTTATTGCTTAATCTCTCTATTGCAGGAATACTTAATGTGCTTTAGCACATTTATTTGCCTTTACCTTTAATGTCATTTATTTATATTTTTAGTTTTTTCCCTTACTTATACTGCATTGTGCTTCCTTTTACTACTTTACTTAAATGTGTTATTCCTTAACATAAAATAGCTAGACACCCTAAAATATGATTTTTAGACTTTATAAGTAAAATAACTTATTTTTCTTTTAATGGTTGTACTTTATTGTATTAAAAAACTAAATACAGCGGATCAGGAGTCTGAAGTGGAGCTAGTAGATAAATAAGAAGAAGAGCTGTAAGATTGGGAGTAGGCCTGAAGGCTTAGTGGAGTTATTTACTTTTATTTTATGTTATGTGATGATGAGAGTAGAATTTATTTAAAAATACTGTAAACTTAAAGTTATATGGACTTTACTATTTATTTATTCTGAGATGAATATTTTTCTTTTCTTTTTTTGGAATGAATGTATTGATAATGTATGTTTCATACTTTTATATAAAATGCATCTATGTTTCTTATCTTATAGGTCCTTTGCCCCCAGTAGTGCATAATAGCAGGTTAGGTGATATTAACCCAGTATTAAGTACTACAATGACACTTAGTGTTGGATCATAACATATAATTTGATATTGGGTTGTTACACAAGTGCATTTCTCACATGACCTTTTTGCTAATGATCTTTTATGTTATATTATAGCTAATAAACCTAACATTGATGCACTTAAGAATGTCTACATGCATTCTATTTAACTCAAGTTTAGAATTTAAGAATGAAATATTTGGAATTCTTTTCTCAAGATTCGCTACCAAAACTATTAATTTGGAGACTATTATAATATTACCCTTTATTTGCCCGCCTTTCAAATATTTGGGGGTGAAAATAGGTCTTTCCCTCCTTAAATCTTTTGAACTAGGTCCAAGCAGTCTTTGTACTTTGTAGGAAGACTTGTACTAAGATCTTCTGTATGGACTTTACTTGTTAACTAGGGTATAATTGTCCATATTCTGGCTTCAATCATTCAACAATTTACCTCTTGTGCATATTTTTTGTTTAATGATAATATCTTAATTAGAGACTCATGCTTATTAGTTGGCAAGCTACTAGTTAGCAAGCTACTGCTCTTTCTAAATGCTTTGTTGAAATTGTGTTTGTCATTTTAAATATTCTTATGAATGTATGCAAACTATTTAGCTTTCGGAGACTCTTATTTTTATGAAGATCTAAAATGGTTAATATATGAGATCATAGGAGTCTTTGTTACTATATTTACCAGAAGATTATGTAAAGAATTCTCCATTATATTAAAAAGATTCCTCCATATCATTCTTTAGTTGATATTTGTCTACTTATATGGGTAGTTTAACCCTTTCATTGGTGAATGCTAAAATATGCTAGCTTCATCCCTTGGTTGGATCTTATATGATTTAAAAGGCATAAGTTAAAATATTATATATATTGGTATATGTACATGTGATAATTTACTGAAAAGAGATATTAACTGCAACTCTATATGCATTCATTGTGACTGGAAATTGGAACAGTGATGCATCTTAATTATACTTGTGATTATACCATTATTTCACACTTTTAAAATGTTGTTTCCTCCTCCTCTACTTCAAGCTTTTTGATATTTGGAACTCATTTACTTACAAATTATTAAAAAAATTCAATATGATGCTAGTTAGCATTGTTGCTTATAATATATGGCAAAAAGGGAATCACTGAATTCTCACAAATTCTTATGTGCTCAGTAACTTTGAGAAGGAAATTATTTTTAAAATGGTGAGTATTATTAGTAAATAACCCATCGAAGACCATAGGGGAATATGTTTATACCATTATTTCACACTTTTAAAATGTTGTTTCATCCTCCTCTACTTCAAGCTTTTTGATATTTGGAACTCATTTACTTACAAATTATTTAAAAAATTCAATATGATGCTAGTTAGCATTGTTGCTTATAATATATGGCAAAAAGGGAATCACTGAATTCTCACAAATTCTTTATGTGCTCAGTAACTTTGAGAAGGAAATTATTTTTAAAATGGTGAGTATTATTAGTAAATAACCCATCGAAGACCATAATTGGGGAATATGTTTATCCTTAGGTCCCCAGTCTACTTTCTTTTGCTCAATTCTCTTTATCACACATGAGCATGCAAATAATTAGGGATAAAGTTTATAAAGGGTATTGCTACAGTATCCCAAACAGTTCCATCCATCACAAATGCAATTAATTATAAGTACATAATAATCATAATTTATTAGTCAAAGCTACAATTTAAAATGCATTTGAGTTTTTGAGTGGAACAAATAAAATAATTAATTCATGCAATAGATATTAGCTCATAGATGTAGGTTGCTGATGTCATTTTTTCAGTAACCCACCACGAATATTGTTAATGATGTCATTTTTCCAGTAATAACCAACGAATGCTATTACCGATGTCATTTTTTTAGTAATTAGCCACGAATACCGTTATTGATGTCATTTTTCTAGTAACTGGCTACGAATGAAATTACTGATGTCTTATTTCCAGTAATTAGTCACGAATGCTATTATTGATGTCATTTTTCTAGTTCTAGCCACGAATGTTGTCATGTTGGTTCCGAACAACCAACCAAGCTTCAAATTGAAATTTTGGCTCAAAGCAATTAAAAGCTAAGCAACAGTAATAATACAAAATGTAATACTTGTCATGTACTGGGTATCTTTTATCTTTTAAGTTCGGATGAGTGACAGTTCGCTAAATCTTCATTTAAGTTCTCGATATTTTAGTGTTTAGCCAATGATCTTAGGAATATTATTTTCTTTTAAGGATTTTTCTTACATTCTTCTTTTCTTGTCTTTATTATTTCACATTCTTATAATGATATAAGTCTGTAATTATTAAGTCACTTTATATAATCATATAATATTTATCATATTAGTGTTATGAAAGAATAAAAACAAAAATAAATTGATTGATTAGAAATAATAGACATCTTTATTATATTTTCATTGTTATCCATTATGTTAATACTATTATTATTATTATCATACTAATGGTTAAGCACAAAAGGAAAAATTTCATTTCTTTTCTTTTCCATTTCTTATCTTAGATTAGGATTGCTTGGAAAATGAATGAAGGCTGGAGACTGGAGGAGGGCTGTGGGTTTGTTGTTGGCTGGCAAGGTGGCAGCTAGCTGCTGGTCAGCTGTTGTGGGCTAAGGGGGAGGGCTGGTGTGATGGCCCTGCCCCACCATGGTTGTAACAACCCAGGTTATTACCTAGGTTAATTAAGATTAATCTAAGTCTTAATTATGGTTATAGTAGCTTAATTAAGTTATTTAGAATATATCTCTATAATCTGGATCAAATCAGGGATCAAATAGATCAAAACCTGATTTCTGGAAAATCAATAAACCCTAGAAATTGACTTTTTATTTTGACCTCGAATCAAAAATCTGACTTCGCCATTGCGTTCATCACCCCCAAATTAATTAGGGGTGAAGTTTTTGAAGCATTTGGAAGTCGTTAGATTTTTGTCAAATATTTTAATATTATTTAAATATCCTGAAAAATCAAGTAATTAAATACTCGTCGAAACGAAAATCCAATCGCACCGTTGCGTTCCTCACCTCTTAATTAGCTAAGGGTGATTTATTGAAAATTTTCTAAAATTATTTTGTTATTTAATATTAAAGTATGAAATCAACTGAAATTATTTAAATTAAATATTTAAAATAATTATTTAACGAACATCTGTTAAGTTACTTAAACCACCGTTCCATCTTCCCACACCGTTTAACTGCGCCGTTTGGACAAGCAAATGATCGGAGCCATCTGATCATTTCGATCAGACGGTAGGAGTTCATCGTCCCTGAGAGTTACGCGTGGCGCGAACTCGTACACTCGGCAACTGCAATTCGACAGATGGAGCTCTCACTCCCTTATCCAACCGCTCTAAGCATCGATTAAGGATCTCGGTGTCTTCCAATCCTTAGCCCTGCGACATTGGATTTCTTACACCAAAGCAGTCGCTCGATTTCAAGTCCTTTCATCCCACCCTGAATACTCTAAAACCCATTCTATCTATCGATCAGGTACTATCTTTATCTCTCACTTGCAATACCTTTCGCTACTTCCTGTAAATGCTTAATTAACCATCTTTGTAAATTACATTATGGGTGAATTGAATTCAATTGAATTCAATTCATATCAATTCGTAAACCAAAAATTGAATTTAAAATCCAAATGATTTATCAATAATTTAAATCAAATTTCAGTGTTATCAATTAGTGTCTGTATAATAAACGATGATAATCGACACTTTGAAAAACCAAATTTCATTTTCGTTTTTGTTAAATTCGTCACGATTAAGATGCACTTGAATACGCAGAAGTAAAAAGACACACAATCGAACTCACTCAAGATAAAATCTATCATCAAGCTATCGTATTATCGTTGATTGAATCAAAAACTCAATCCCTTACCCCTCAAATTAGGGCATCAGGATTTCTAAGGTTGGGAGGAACCATTAACGTCGATTGCGGTGTCCGTCGAGACGTACCAGAAGGACCTCTCGATCAACACATGTATTTCTCCATTTAGCGCCCAGTACTGCGAGTCTCTCGAAACCCTAGTTTCGCCTCTGCGTCGGGGCATGGAGGACGAAGACGTTGTCTTCAATTATAGTGGCCACGCGTCGGCCATCAGAATCAAAACATGGGTCCCACGCCCATCCAATTGCCGCCATTGTATGCCACGTGTAGTGCAGGATCCCGCGCGCCGATTGGATTAATGTAAAGATTTAATAATTTAAATATTGAATTAAAATGGGTTATTTAAATTAAATAAAATCTTTAATTATCAATAATTATTAATCTACTAAATGAAACATATCAAAATTATATATCATTGGAATCAAAAAAATAAGAGGGATATTTTGGCACTATCAATTTTACATTTAAATCATTATTTCAACTAGTGATATTTAGGACCCCCACATTAAACCCTAAATGTCTCAAAATTTTATATGATCATAACTTTGTACCCTTTAATCCAAATATATCTAATATGGGTCTTAAAATACTCATAAAACCCTAAGGATTAATCTGAGAATATTTACTTTACTATTTGGATTAGCATTTGACTAATGACATTTAGGACCTAACTCTAATTAGCCTAATTTGACCTAGAACTTCAAATGACCATAAGTTGGTCATCTTAGCTCCAAATTAGGTGATCCAAGCACCAATTTAGATCAGAAAAACTTATTCTATAGTAATCTATAAAAAGATTTAGAATCCAATAATTAAATTTGCTAATCACCTCTAATTACCCTAAAACATGATTAGTGAATATTAGCAAATCTAAAGATCCAAATTGGACAGTGTAAGTTTCAGAGAACTCCTAGAACCTATTAGAACCTAACTGCAGAGTTGGAATAGTGATTGGTTGATTAATTTCACTAATCACTCACTAATCACCATAAACCTTAATTAGGTCATAACTTAGCCAATTTAGGTCCAAATTGAGCCTATCACATGTCATTATGATCAGTGGACCAATTGTAAACCATAGCCACTGATTTTGCCTAATTTGAATCATAATTGACAAAATTAGGATATTTGACCCTTAATTAAGAATCCTTAATTACCCTTTAAACCCTAGAACTTATAATAGCTATAACTTAGTCAATACACATCAGAATTCATAAATTTTAGGTTCTATAGAAACCTTAGGACATAACCTTTAATAAACTAACAGAAAAATTATATGTTGTTAAGGTAAAATTACCAAAATACCCTTATAGGTCAAATTTCTTAATTTGACCCTATAAGGCTTAATACTTAACCAAAATTAATGAACTTACTGTCTAAACTCATATTAGACAGTAAGTAATCATTCCATATTATTAAAATTCAGAATTAATCCCTAATTCATAAAGGTGAAATTTAGACCCTTAAGTAGGGGCAAAATGGTCATTTTGCCCAAATTTAGGGTTTAATATTTCTAAGTCCTAATTTTATCTTTAAATCATAACAAATAGTAATTAAAGTGATTTAGACCTTGAATTAGATAATTCTAAGCCTTAAACTAAAAAAATTGAAGAAAAACCCTTGAGTCTTAAAGTAAAACCTAAGTAAAATATGAGAAATATTTTTTTTTCCTTTGAACTTCTTAGATCATCATTTAGGTCTTATAACCTTAGTTAGGATGTGTGTCTGAGTGATACTCTTAGTATCTAAGAGCCTTAATTCCTAAGATTAGGATTTGATCTTAGGTTAGAATTCATCTAATGGTAAAGTGGGTTACTCATTAAGGTGAAATCTTGATCTTACTAGTTTATTAATTGATTATTTGATCTTTTAATATTAGAATTAGGAATATAAATCTATCCTATTGAACTTGACTTAATTCAATAGTATTTGCCTTAATATTTAAATCTGTGAGATGGGATTAAACCTTAGACATTTAGGATAGCCTTGTGATTAAGAATTAAACTTCATTCTTTGAATTTAATTCTTAATCCTTTTAAATCTTAATTTGGCTAATCAAGATTTATTTGGGATTTATAAAATAATAACTTAGGTCGAGTGATTTACTTATTTAATTTTATAGGCGATATTTGATTCATTTATAATTAGGACATAGCTAATCCTAATTATGTTTAACTAGTAGGTTCGTGATTCAAAGTTATAGACAGTGTAGGAATTGATAATTCTGAATCTTATGTAACTTAGAGTAGTTAGAATATTTAAATTAAAAAATAGGTGATATCACAAAGTTTGTGTAGTGCAAATTATTACTTTGATTTGAACTACTATGCCTTCCTTGTCATTTGAGCATTTTTACACCTTTGGACATACTTAAATACTTGATATGTATTTTATAACATACTTTGAGTTTCATTTACATTGCATATGCATAATTTTAAAAGAAACATTAATAAACAACATAATACTTATGATTTATGTTTTACTTAGCCTGTCACTTAGTATGACTTTACTTTAGGACTGCTTTTACCTAGAGAATTTCCCCTATGGTACTTTACTTTGGCATTGGGATGTTTCTCCTATATGCCCTTTAGATACTTTGTGGATTTACTTTAGGATCTGGGATGTTTCTCTTAGATGCCTCTTTGGTGGAACTTTACTTTAATCTGGGATATTTCTCCTAGATTATCAGATGGACTTTACTTTTTGGCAGACTAAGTAAGAATATCTCATAAGTACAGTAATTTAATCAACATTACTTACATTTACTTTTCAGACTCTTTACAGTTACTTTACATATTTTCTTTACACTTCAGACTTACTTTACTTTACCGTTTCAGTACACTTTTCTTTCTTTCATATTTTTCATTTTCTGCAGTTCCTTTACATTTCAGAACTTTTTGTATGTCAGCCATTTTACTCACTTGAGAGCATGTTAGGATGTTAGTCTTATACTTTCAGTACAGTACTTTTACTTATACTATAACTGGCATATTAATTGATCATATTCCTTAGGACTTTTCTTTGTACTTAGTAGAATTGCCCTTGTACTTTACTTATATTGTTTTGCAGCCTGAGTTGAGATATGTTTCTACCTCAATATTTGTTCTTCCTTTCTTTGTGCTTTACCGCTATATTATGCTTAATTTTAGTTGTGATGTCATTAAAATACATTAAAATTCATTACCTTAAAATGTACTTAGACATTTTGTCTAACAAGATTTTTCTTTTGTTGGCTGGGGCCTTATCATTATGAAACTGATAATAGTAGATTCTGAGCTTTTTGAGGAGATTGAGCCTGCAGAGGAGCAGATCTAGGAGGAGGTCCAGACTACTGAGGGACCTTAGTCTATTGATTAGATTGCACTCTTTACTTTTACTTTGTGAGGATGAGTGACTCTTTTCATTTCAATTTTCTTTAAACTTTAAACGTTTGTAATAATGCAGAACCATTTGTACTTTACTTTCCTGCATTGTATATATTATAAGCTGGATGTCTTTATTTTATAGTATGGATGTTTACTTCAGTTGATATTTTTCTTCCGTACTCTGATACTCATAAAGTGATTATTAACAGTTACTTTATTATGAAAAGTACACCTTTTCCTTAAGATTGGATTGGAGTCTTAAATTCCAACCTAATGTTAAGTATAAGATGTGCTTAGTGATGACCACTCCTTAAGCCTTATGATTAGAAGGGGCGGCCATCACAGTGGTCCTGTTAATTCTTAAGTTAACATGATTACGGTGGAGGGGTCATCTAAATGATAAGACCCTTGCTTATGAATAGGTTAGTGACTAATACTAACTCATTATAATCAAATACTTTGCCATTTCTCATAAGATATTATCACCAAATGAAAATAAAAGATAAGCAAAGTGCGGAAGCATACATACAACATCCATCTATCATATAAATATAACAGTACAGAATAAGTAAAGAGCTGAAAGTAAAGTTTGATCATGTATTATTACAACATTTAAATAGTTTAAAAAGACTGAAATAAAACACTCATCCTTTCAAGTGCAGAAAAGAAACTAAGAATCTTCAGGAACATGCTCCTCCTCCACAGGCAGATCTTCTGAAGGCTCTTTCACCCCAAATAGCTCAGAATCTACAATTGTTGGTTTCACAATGATAGGGCCCCAGCCAACAAAAGAAAAATCTAGTTAGACAATTGTCTAAGTACATTTTAGGGTAATCAATTTATTAAGTTCATTAGATATCACCATAAACAAGTAAGAACAAAAGCATAGTAGGAACAAGAATGCATAAGAAAGAACAAGACAAAGTTATAAACAAACAGTTTATAACTAAAATAATTAGGAAGTAAGCACATACCTCCTCCAAGCAACTGCAATAAGGTCAGGTAAGTATAAAATAAGACTAGAAAGAAAAATATATCCTAAACATGCTTATGATCAATTCAAGACTATGCTAATTGACATATAAGTAACTGAACATGTAAAATGATTAAATGACTAAAGTGAAACTAGCATCCTATAAATATAAAGAAGAAGCACAATTAGCATCCTATAAGCAGAAGTAAAGCTAACAAATGCTGAAGAACAATAAGTAAGAAAGTACTGAAATGTAAACTGAAATAATAAGTATAAACTGAAATAAGATAAATAATTTAAGTTAGAAATGTACCTAAATTAGTAATGCCAACAAAAGGGTATAAAAGGATGTAAGGCATGAAGTTTATAGTCTAACATATACCATCCTAGCCAATTTTAGGCTTAGGCTTGGTTAGACTTACTTTAGACAGACATATACCGCCCTAACCTGAGATAGGTCTAGGTTTGGCCTGTACTAAAGTCTAGGTACAGGAAAAAGGCATACTAATTAGGCTACATTCTAATAATCAAATGTTAAACTTGACAATGATGATGATATATGCAAATGTTATTATGTAAAACAAGGTTGACATGAAACACTTATCAAATGTTCTATGCCTAATATATGTGAACAAGGTACAAAGGTTCAAAACAAGGTAAGCATAAGCATCAAAATCAAAGTGAGCAAGAGACTCAACTAAGACACAGGTGATATCCATTTGTTATCTAATTTAATCATTCTATCTACTCTAAGTTTCACAAGTTCAGGATCTCCAGGTCCTACTATTGAGTGTAACTCAGATTCATGACCTTATAAGTTAGAAAATAATTAGAACTGATTATGTTCTAATCTTATTAAATCAATGTCAACTAAATAAGTTAAATAATAAATCAAACGTCCTATGTTAATATTTTATCATAACCCCAACCCATCTTGATTGATCAAATCAAGATGAAAGGATTAAGAATTAAACTCCAAATATGTGTTTTAATCACTTAACCCAAATGGTACAATTAAGGATCTAAGGTTTAAAACCCAAATCTCACAGATTAAGTTAAGGCAAGTTCTAATGAGAAATCGACTCATTATGATAGATCTCTATCCTTAATTCTAAATTTAAGGATCAAATAATCATTTAATAAATTAGGAAAAATCTATAAACTAGTAAACTCAATGTTTCACCTATTCATAATCCTAGGAATGAAGGCTCTTAATTGCTAAGAGTATCTCTCAGACACATATCCTAACTAATATTATTAGGACCTATGAAAAGATCTAAGAAGGATTAAGGAAGGGAGAAACACTCAAATTTTTACTTAGGATTTTCCTTAAGGGTTTAAGATTGAAATTTGATCAAAATTAAATTAAGACTTAAACTCACCTATTTTCTATCCTAAATTATCTTATTTACTGTTTGTAATACTTAGAATGTGGTTTTATGGTTTTAAAATGTTAAACCCTAATTTTTGGCAAAATGACCATTTTGCCCCTACTTAAGGGTTCAAAAGATCAAATTTTGATCTAGGATTCCAAATCTAAATTTTTCATTGGCAAAGTGTTTCTTATTGTCTAATATAAATTTAGACAGCAATTACACAAATTTTGGGTAACTATTAAGCCTCATGAGATCAAATTAATGAATTTAACTCATATGAGTATTTTGGTAATTTGGCTTAATGAAATCTAAATTTTCTTTCAATTTATTATTTTTTACTGTCTAAGGTTTCCATAGAATCCAAAATTACTGAATTCTGATAAGTATTGGCCAAGTTATAGCCAATACAAGCTTAAGGGTAAAATGGTAATTTAGGGTTTCTTAATTAAGGGTCAAAAATCCTAACTTTGTCAATTGGTGTCCAAATTGAGCAAAATCAGTGGATGTAGATCAAAAATGATCCACTGATCACAATGACTAGTGGTAGGCTCAATTTGGACTCTAATTGGCTAAGTTATGGCCTAATTAGGATTTAGGGTGATTAGTGAGTGATTAGTGAAATTAATCACCAAATTACTAAACCAACCACACCACTAGGTTCTAATCTACTTTAGGAGTTTTCTAAAACTTAAATTGTCCAATTTGGATCATTAAATTTGCTAATTTTCACTAATCCAATTCTAGGGTAATTTGGGTTGTTTATAAGATCTAACCATTGGATCTTAAATATTTTTAGAAATTACTGTAAATTAGGTTTTTCTGATCTAAAATGATATTTGGATCACCTTATTTGGAGTTCAATTGACCAACTTATGGTCAATTGAAATTTTAGAGTTATTTGACCTAATTAGGGTTAGGTCCTAAAAGTGATTAATCTCAAATTAATCCAAACAACAAAATAAACATTCTTAGATTATTCCTTATAATTTGTTGAGTATTTTGAAACCCATATTGGGTATATTTGAGTTAGTAGTTACAAAGTTACGGTTAAAAAAAAATTTAGACATTTTAGGACTTAATTAGGGGTCCTAAATGCCACTATGTTAAATATTCTTCCAAACTGAAATTTGATAGTTTCATATTATTCCTCTAATTTTACTGATTTATTTGGTATATTTATTTGTATAATTTGGGCATATATTTTGTAAGTTAGGGATGTTTAAAGTTTAGAAATTATTTGAATTAAATTAATTTGAACTGATTTAAATTTAATTAACTTATTCTATTTTTAATATATATATATATATATATATATATATATTTAATTAAATTCTCTACAGCGGTGGGCCCAAAAGGTCAGATTGCGCCCGAGAATGGGGCCCGCAGAATACGTGGCGGCTCTGGATTCGCTGAGGATTTGCGGGTGGGACCCATTGTCCCCTAATGAGGCGGCGACATCTCTGCGACTGACTGGCAGTGGGTCCCATGCCCACGCGTCGGGCAGAAATGACACGCCGGTCAGAGCGGGCCCCACCTCTTCGCCAACGAGACAGTCCAGAGGATTTCGGGTTAGGCCCGGGTCGACCTGGCCTGACCCATCGTCTTCTTCTTCTTCCCATCGCAGGCCAAAACCTAGGGCACACCGTTTGGTGGCGCATCCTTCATCGGCAGGGCTTGATATGTATGGCGATGTGTAGCTCTCGATCAGATCTACCAACTCATATATGTATTAACTAGCAAATAGATCATGGGATGCTAAAAATATCAAGCCATAATTCTAAGTTTCGAACGGTGTATACAGCTGAACCCTAACTAATTCCACTATGGATCATACGCTAAATTTGATCGATTGCACTCAAATAAACCCAATCAGATCCATTAAAAAGTTAATCCATACTATGAAATTGCAAAACAAAACACAATTTGCGAAATTATAGTAAGGATTTAGGGTATGCGTCCGTACATCGATTGAACGGTAGAAGATCTAGGGCTCCAGCTTCCTCCCGATTCGATCGATCTCCGTTTATTTCTTTGTGAAGAATCATCCAGGAGGTCGATCGAGCTCCTAAATGGTCACTCGAAGAGCCCCTTAAGAGGTGCACGCCATATGGGCGCAGCGAGTGCCGCGCGTCTCTCGCCCTCAACACGCGTTCGCTTGACAGGGAAGACGACTTCGTGGCCGTCTGATCAGTTCTGATCGGACGCTCTAGACTGCATCACGTCGATCTAGACGATGTTAAGGGAAAAGGAACGGCGCAGATTATTTGCTGACGGCGCCGTTAGGCTATTGTATATATATATATATATTAATATTTAATAATTTATACTAAATTTAATAATTAAAATTATATAATTAAATGCATATATAAAATTTTCAATAAATCACCCCTAGCTAACTGAGGGGTGAAGAACGCAACGACACGATCGGATTGTTGATCCGACGAGTATTTAATTTTCAATTTTTCAGGTATTTAAATAATATTAAAATATTCGACGAAAATCCAACGACTTCCAAATGCATCCAAAACATCACCCCTAGCTAATTTGGGGGTGATGAGCGCAATGGCGAAGTCGGATTTTCGATTTTAGGTCTAAATAAAAAGTCAATTTCTAGGGTTTTGAGATTTTCTAGAAATCCAGATTTGATTCAATTGATTCCAGATTTGACCTATTTAGTGTACTAGAACCTCAATTAAGACTTAGATTAGTCTTAATTGATCTAAGTAACAACCTGGGTTGTTACAGCTGACAGGGCTGAGGAGGGGAGGTCGGCTGTTGTGGGCTGAAGGCTAAAGGCTGGGGGAGCTGCTATGGAAGTTGGAGAGGGCTGGAATGGCAGGAGGAGAGACTGTACTGCTGGCTGGGAGAGGGAGAAGAAGAGAGGAGCCGCTGGCTGTGGTATGGGAGCTGGCTGGCAGCTTGTTAACTGTTGGGGCTGCTGGCCGGCGGGTGTGGGATGAGGGAGGAGGTTGGCTATGGGGCTAAGGAGGAGGGGCTGTTGTGGGATTGAGGAGAAGGAGGCTTGATTGCTGTGGGCTGGCTGCTGGAGGCTTGGCAGGGGGCTGCCGGCTGTGGTATGGGAGCTGGCTGTGGGGCTGAGGAGGAGGGGCTGATGTGGGCTAGCTGGGAGAGAAAGGGAGAGGGAGCTGGGAGCTGTTGTTGGCAGTTTGGAGAGAAGGAGAAGGCTGTTATTTTGGAGAGGAGGAGGGAAAAGAGGGAGTATTAATAGAGGAAGAGGAATGGGTAGAGGCGTAGGATAAGGAGGCTTTAAAGCGCCATTAAGGCGCTAATTAGCGACCTTAAGTGCAGGATGGGCGAAGGATTCTTCCGCCTGGAAGAATCTTACGATCAGGGGAAGGGGAAAAGGGGGGAAAGAGGAAAAATTTTAATGAGAATTACATAAACTTAAATTAATTGCATTTTTCCGCCGTTTGACGTCCGAATAATATAAACTTGACACCGATGTGTTATGATATAACAAACATCATCTCGCCGAAAATTTTCGATTCGGAACAATATTTTATTTTATATTAATTTTTGATATTTAAAACTCAAAAATTAACTACGATCAAACCAGGGCTCAGAATTTGATAAAACATCTCGAGCCGTCTTTAAATAATATACTTAATATAACAACACTGAAATCAATGAATTCGGGCACATATTTCAATGTATAATTTTTAGAATTTAAATAATTCAAAAAATAAAACACGAACTTCCATTATTCAAATTTCTCCTAAATTAAAGCATTTGATCTTTAAAATTATTCTTAGCTATGATATTTTTGTTTGCCCTAATTCAAAATTTCCCGGGAACCTAATTTCTAAAGCATAATTTAAACTAATTTGCAAAATAACAACTTTGGATCGTTACACTGATGCCCATTACTACAACATTCACAAGATAACACTTCAGATCAAACTTATTTTCAACTTAATATCCTAAATCTGTAATAGAAAATAAACCAAACATGTTATTCCAAGTCATGCATTGTTACAAAAATAGTAGCGCACAAGATCGTCAAAAACAATATATATTATTCAATCAGTTGAACAAACATTACAATGTTCATAGAAGTGAGATTACAGAGGAAATCTTGATGACGAATTTAGAATAAATTATGGGATACAGTACAGACAGACAAGAAGAGACAATATGGATACAACTCTCTGATCAATTTTGTTAGGAAAAGGGGCCTAAAATAAAATGATACAGATGGATATGAAACAGCTTCCAAACAAAAATGCAATAATAAACTGAACAAGAGGACCAACTAAAGGAAGATCCTCAGTTAAAGAAAATAAAGAAAAAAAGGATGATGATATCAGAATAAGGAGCATCATTATCTTGCATTCATTATCAAGTTGCTAGTGGAGTAGATGGAAGCTGCAGCTGCCCTGACTGCACATTCCCGTTCCCAAGACTCTTTGTTCTTCTGTGCACTGAAAAGAAACGTGGCTTGTTAATTTACGAGATGAATACTGAATGGATATGGATATGTGCACGCATTGTACAAATTTGATTTAAAATTTGGAATGAACATTACAAATTGTTCAATTCAAACTTAATTTAATTAATATACAGTCATAGTCATGATCCCTAGTTAAAGAAGCAGATAAAGACCTAAAGAGATACCGCAAGTTAGCAGTGACCTCACAATCTTGGAGCTTAGAGAAATAGGCTTATATTTAAAAGAGCACATAGAAAAGAAATGATTCATGTAGCCAATCCCGTTTTGTGGATTAAATTTTAGTTTGCAGTTATTTGTTATGAAGATGCAATCATGGTCTGCAGAAGTATGATGGCATGTGAATGTCCATTATAAATAGAAGAAAATGATGCATAATACACACGTGATTACGCTCTAACGTGTGGAGCTTAGGTGAGAAAGGATTATATTTGATACTATGCTCTGACTGCTTAATTATCATGCGTATTTTTCTGATACATGCATACATTTTTAATACAAACATATACATGTATATATTATGTTTTTGAAAGTGAAAATTCAAGCATTTCTTTGCAATTTTGAAATGATGTGAAAGTAAAATTATACAGATAAAATAAGCTAACTTAAATTTCTGGGATTTAAAATACACCGAATAAGCAACAAATAGAATTTAAGGTCAATAGCAATTGGATAAAGGCCTCGAGAAAATACTCTAATTTTATAAAAATGTTTGATCAATCAAGCAATTCTTCAATATAGCGGCACATAGGACGTCACAGTCGAAGGGTAGATTTCTGCTGAATCAAAACTAAAAAACTGCAAATTATATATATATAACTGGAGCACAAGACTTTAATTTAAAATTACTATAACGATTCAAGAATATAACAAAAAAAATCTATGACATGGCTATAATGATTTTATTGAAGATATTGAAGGGGCAATTAATCCTGAGGGATAATGGAATTGATCCCTGTTTATCAACTCCAACTCTTCTTTTTGGAAACTTGACCTAAGCCATGATATCATAAAGCTAAACAAAAACAAAAAGTAACCAAAGTCAAGCTTCCTCCTATCATCTCCTAAAGAAAACAAAAAAACTTATCAGAAATAGTATCCCACCAAAGAACTCCAACTCTTCTGATCAACCGATGAAACTTTACCTAGTACAATAGTTAGGGCTGTCAAAAAACCTTGTGTTTGACTCATTAAAAAGCTAATGAGCTAAACTTGAACACATATTTGAAGCTCAATTTCTAATCAAACCAAACACAAATGAAGCCATGTTCGATTATATTTGACTTGCCAATGATTCGATTATAAATTTACAGTTTAAATATTAATTAGTATTAAAATAAATATTATCTAATGTACATTTTGTTTGGCTAAAATTTAGCGTAATATATTTTATGTAAGCAAATAATTAAACAAGTTTATAAATACTTTTTGAAATTTTTCTAAACGTGAATTTTTTTAATCTATATAACTATATACCATTATTTTTAATTGTAGTCGTCTGAATAAATCTGATGGCTGCAACTTGATAATGCTCGGGGTAAAAAGCTCATTTCTTGAACGGCAAAGGCTGAGGAGAAAAAGCCCTAAACAATTTCCTTTGATTCATTCATTATGAATTTGCAACTCTAGTCAATGAGTCGGTGATCGCTGTTGCCAGTATTCTTATCATGTTTTTCTTTTTCGAGGATTTGTAGACATGGAATGCAAAGGTCAATGGTCATCTTCATTTACTCTTGGCGTGCCTTTCTAAATTAGCCATCAAACAATTCCTTTATCCTCTCTGAGTTGAACTCAAAAAGTGATCATGCAGAAATTAGCCATCAAACAATTGATCCTACTTAAAAAGAAAATCAAATAAAATGTGAAAAACGAAGTTCACAATTTGGGTATATTTTATTAAAATTGAGTCAGCAGTAAAGGGAAGCAAAGTCACATTATTAAGAAATTAATCTCGTGACACCAAGTTTCATAATCCAAATATTGACACTATTCACATTTTTGAGGCATATTAGAAACTGTGATATGATCAAAGCAAAAATAAGGACATCCTGTTATTTTTTATTTACACAAGAAAATTATAGTTTGTCTACTGATGCAAATGCAATATCAAAATCATAAACTTACATGATCCAATAAATTATGATACTTATCAATATGAGAAATAATTACCAAGCAGAATATGTGATGAGTACCCTCATATTGGTTGAACTGTTATAGGTTAATATTTTGTTGAAGAGTTCAAATTTTAAAAATCAAAGCGTTTCAAAAATACTATTGGAATGTTGTATAAGAAATTCTTTTGAATATAGAGAAATCGAATGCATATTTTCACAGCATTCATCGAATATCATTGACCATTGATTGCTTAACTTCCAATCAAACAATTGCTATATGAGTTTGACTATTCACTTTACTAATGGTAGTTAAAGTTGCAAAATTGGGCCATTAATTTTAGAATTGGAGACCCAAACACTAGCACTTTTATTTCTAATGTCATTTGTGAATATCTTTGCTAATGGAGCATTCTAGATAAAGTATCATCAATAATAATGATGTGGCATATTAAATTTTAAGTCGTATTTTAAATAAAAAAAATTCATAGTCATTGTTATGCAGACATTCTTAATATCATAATGCAATATACATTGAAAGAACTTTAGGATAATATATAAAAATTTGTGAATCAATTAAGTACTTAAGAAAGTTGCATGCAGTTTTCAGTGTTTTGTCATCATAATTTGAGAACCAATCATTTACCACTTTAAAAACTTACAAATAAAATTTAACAGAAAATCTTAGCTATTTACACTGTACGACTAAAACCTTCCAGCTCACAACCTGCTACTTCCCAAATCAACATATGTCGCAATATCTTGATATTTTATAACGCTAAATAGGTACTTATGAAGCTGATAGCAGACATGGAAAGGTACGTAAATATATGGGTTTATTTTTGTTGGAGTTTATGTAAATTGTAGTTTTTTGTATGCAGTAAATTAGTGTGGTTCGCAGAAGAATATGAATTTCTTTGTATACGCAGCTTCATAACTTAATTTCACTCAATACAATCATCTCCTAACAAATCAAGAAACTTGCTTTTACAAATTTGTCAAGATGTATCCGATTTAACAGCAAAACGTCAATATCGTCCAACAATTGGTATAAATTGGCTCTGATTGTTTTCTTTTGAGGGCTCCACATTGGCCTCTGAAGATTAGGTGTCACCCAGGCTTCCCAATATATATAACCAACGTCATGCAGTAGCGTAACCTAGCATTTTATGATCAACAAAGCAAATATTAACAGAAGGGTGACAGTTGGCCTTAAATGAGAATATGAGATGCTATATCAAAGGAAAAACATTACAGAAAGAGTGAAGCTGAACATTTGAAATTTGTGAGCATTGGTTTAGAAAATTGTAAATCATGTATTTTGTGTCTTTGTTTGGGTGATAGATATGTAAATTGATCATGTTAGATCATAGGTCAGTTCATCATTCGTTCGAGCCAACCAAGGCTCATCGGCATAGGAGAAGCTGCTGCCTTTGGTTTGTCCCCTCCACCACCAGCAAGGGTGGCTTCCTCCTTTTTTGAGCCACCTGTCCAGAAGGTGCCTCCCCTTTGCCAGATTCATCCCTTCCTCTCTCATCAGGTCCCCTCCCGGCATCTCCTGGTATGGCTCCATCTGCCAGGATTCATCCTACTAGGTTGAGGCTCTAGTTCATTCACCCAAGTTATGTTGGGCACTCTTTCCAAAGGTGCAACTCCAGCCCCTTTGGCCTGTCCTTCGTTATCCTTTGAGGGATGTTTGACACTTCATTTGCTGAGAAATTCTTGCGATGGTGTGACGGTTTCTCTTATTGGAAAATTATCATCGAGTCAACCATGTATGACCTCTGTCAGGAGTCATTTTGTTGCACAAAACCTAATTGGTAGTTGGTTGATCAGTCTGAAAGATCACAGATACATGCTCATTAAGCTATAATCCAATGCGAGAACTATACCACTGCTTTTTGTTCAATTGCTAGGTGAAAAGCTTTTGTATGCATTTTTTCAAGTAGACTCTTCATTTACTCCAAATATGGAATCTTCAATTAAACTAGTTTTAGTGGCATTTCCAAAGCCACGCATTCACCTTTGTAAGAAGTTCACTACGTTCCTTTGGTTTGATCTTTTGGAAACACACACACACACACACACACATATATATATATATATAATGAGGTGAAGTTGAGCCTGATTCAGGCCTTGATTGTCAGCATCTTGGTGGAGATTTATATTACTAAGGGGTATTCCTCACAGATTTTGATTGGAACTGGTTCTTTTGGATTATGGTAACCAATTTCATTGAAAAACTTGTCATACATTGGAGTATTGTTCTCACTCATACAATGAGATATGCTATGAATACTTATTTCAAGCTCCAGTCTAATATTAGGCATTCTCAATGACAATCAACTCCTTTGGAGCTGATTTCTCCTCATGTTTTTCATGATGATATTGTTCCTACGCCACAATCTTTGAAGGCAAAATGTTTAGTGTATTTGCCTTTCTCATCAAATTTGGCACCTTTTTTGTTAGATTACTGAACTAATAGTAAATCAAATTTTCAAACATTGACCTAGACATTATAAAAGTCCAAAGAACATGTTATCTGCAAGAAAGGTAATCATCATTACAAGTATGCCAAATTTCTGAATTTTAAAACTTCTCTTTTGGGTTTGGGCAGCTCTATTGTTATGCAAATAATTCTCCTACATAGACAGTTTGGTTTATACTTGGATGCCATTGATCATGTATTCTGATAGGGTTGACCCATATGTTTTTTTATTCCTTTTCACACCCTCTCGTGGCTTTTATTTCCGCTTGCGATCGCAATGGCAATCTAGGGCCCCAGATGGGCGGCTTCGCCGCCTTCTATCCAAGTGTTCGCCCAACGTAGATTTGGTGGTCGGGCGTGGTCAGCTCCTAGGCGATACCTCCGTCTTAGGAGCCTTTCTATCGCAGCTCACAGGAGGATCGACAATTGGTTGGCAGGAGTCGATCCAATCATTCTAGCGGTTATTCCTCCTCTATCGAACACGGTGCTACGATCATCACTTCTGCTGTTGTTCGACCCGTCTCTAGCAGAAGTCCTTCTGATTAGTCCGTTCTTGCAGCTATTACCGATCCTTGGACAATGGTTGTTCGTACCAATACTGATGGATTTGTTAGTGGTCATGGTGGTTTGGATTTCCTTCCTAACCTGCACTTTAAACAAAACAATGGCTAGTCGGCTCCAAAAACTTTTCTTGAAGCTCTAACAAATCCTCACTCGGCGAAAAGTTTGGTTGGTATCAAACCAATCACGTCTCTTAGAGGTATCCAACTCTTCTTCTTTCTGAAGATGAGAAAGGTTGGCTAAACCTTTCGAGTTCTCGCTTGTTGGGAAGTTTTCTAATAGCAAGCCTCCCATAGTTGCCATTCAGAAATTTCTCAATAATTTGGGATTATCAGGATCTTATAATTTTGGGCTAATTGATGCTCGTCACATACTAATAAAGCTCTTCAATGAGATAGAAAATAGAAGGTTATACTAATAAAGCTCTCCAATGAGATAGAAAATAGAAGGTTAAATGCTCATGGTTCATGCTACATTGAAAATCTTCATGTGAAATTATTGAAATAATCCACATTCTTTGACACGTAACACGAATCTCTTATAGTTCCTGTCTGGATAAATTCCCCGTTGCAAGTTCATTTGATCACCTACTCTATTTTTTCATTAAGGTCTTATTTTGGGAAATCCCTTAAGGTCAACTATGGATAAATTTCCCGGCCATTGGTAGCTCGAGTTTTGGTTGAAATCGATCTAATGAAAACCTTTGAATCAGCTATCTGAATTGCGAGTGAAAATGAATGATACTTCCAAGAAGTTTTCTTCGAAAATTCACATCTTTACTACACTAATTGAAAATTAGTTGGTCGCAAAAACTAGGTTTCAAATTGCGCCATCACTTAAAAAATCAGAGTGTTTCCGGAGAATATATTCTACAAAAGACCAAGTCAAGCAAACAGATGTTCTTAAGTGTCAAAGGACTATATTGCACAAAAACCTTCATAAAATCATTGAATCGACAGTGGTGGAAATAAACACCAATGCGAGGATTGCAATAAATTGATCATTGACGCTAGAAATATCGAGGGCGGTGGTGGAAACTAATGCCAACGCAAGGATTGCAATAAATTGATCATTGACACTCGAAATACTGAGGAAAAGGATGCTGATGTTACCTTTGCTGCGTGCAGCACTACCGAGCAGAATTCTGATGCAGCTACAAATGTTTAGAAGGGGTTCGTCATAAACAGCAGCAATGCTGAACCGATCTTCAACTTCTTTCTATCATCAATCCCTTACATGGCCAGATGGAGTTGAATGATGCATTAATTCATAGTTTGATTGGGAATTTCAAAAAAATACTAGAAGAAAGCGGATTTCCTTAAAATCAGCGCAATTAGAAAACTTGTTATGGAGAAAGTTCCTCCAAGGCCTTCCGGAGAGGTAAATGTTTCTATGCAAGATGACATCGAGACCGCCCATGTGGTGGCGAGCCTCCAGCCCAATGAAAGCCATACGAGTGGCTTTGACAAACATACGAATGAAGTTCAATCACCCACTCATACAATGTCTAATAATGACTCAATGAGGATCAAATGTATGAATAATATGATTTTAAAGATCTTGAGGAGGCCTGAATCAACAGGATTCAGACAAAGAAGAAGAGGTCTAATTCCACTAACAACTTTTTATGGTATCAAAGAAAAAAAGGAGCTAACTTTGAAACATGAGCAGTGAGTCATGATTGTATTTACGTTTGTATTTCTTTACTTTAATTAATTCTTTTTTTGTAAGAATATTTGGGGGGATAAGTAACCATTTTTTTCATGTTTTTGTATTTTTAATATTTAGCTTAAATTAAAAGGAAAAAATATTATACCCTTTTAGAAGTATAGTGTTGTGATCCATACAAGCATACATACACACACACATCTCAGATAGAAAAGAGAATGGATAAAGAAAATGAAAATTGAGCCTCCATGACAAACTTTAAAATACCAAAGTTACCTTGAATCCTCGGACGAATCCAAATTTGGCAGGCCATTTGTACTAACATACTTTAGACCTTTATCACATTGGGATTGAAGTTCTTCAACTTGCCTAAGCCACTTTTCCTGCAACATAAGTATAATTAATCATAAAGACAATACTATAATATCTAATTAACCATAAGCTATCTACCGTGAAAATTCGCTCAGACAAGGCTTCTGACATGTTAGTTTTAAGAAAATCATTAGTCACATGAGTCATTTGATAATAGAAAACGGTGTTAAGAACTGACAAGATTCACAATACCACACAATTTTCAATATACATATGTGGTAATTCCTTTAATTTGAGCATTAATTTTGATTTGCAGAATTATTCAGCCATACAAATTTGTAGACAAACATCAATGTTATCACAGAAGCTATATTGCGACATTAGAATGGTAACAAAAAGTTAAAGAAACTCCTTTTAAAAAAAGCTTCATGCTTCTGGAATGCTTGGAGTGCATTTCTAGAAGTATTATTTTATGTATTTTCTAATTTACCAGTAGCAAGTAGCTGACTGCAGAAGATTTCTGAGGTCTGCAGCATGATAGTAGGCAGCAGGAGATGCAAGATGACTGGCAGTTTGGACTGATGTGGAAGTTGATGGCTAGAGGAAAGGATGCAAGGAAGGTTAATTGATATTATAGCAAAAACTTCAGCCCTTACACAATTACAGTAGACGATAAAATCTTATATCCAATCCCTACCAAAACCGCACAAACGGGGAATCCTATCTTTAAATACCAGCCAGATTAATTCAAATTTTAGAATAATTACATCAAACTTTTACCAAATACAAATTTAAAATAGACATATACTGACTCAAGTTAAAACTATCTTTATTCTACTATGACCCAGATTTTGATCAACAATCCATATTTCTGTCTTTCAATCTTTATCATCAAGTCTCCGATTGTGATGTCTTTTTCAGTGAACACCTGACAATGCTTCCTTTGAACTCAATAGTGTTGCTTCAAAAATATAATCTCTCAATCAGAAATTTAAATGATCTAAGATCATTGATTTTCTCAATCTCACAATCTCCTAAATTATGAATTTCTTCTCATGAACATCTCTGAAATTTTACCTCCCTTGGGTATGAGAGTAAGGATTCCTTTTTCCTTTCAATCGTCATCATAATTTTATTTGTGTTCACATACGTTGAGAAAGAACCCTCTAAAAGATATTATGCTACATTTCTTAGTGAAACATAGCTCACTAACAAAAAGTGGATGTTGGCTTTGTCTTACAGCCAAACCATTATAATTTGTCTTTTTCTTTGGCTTGTGTGAATTACATTTGCTCATTCTCTTATATTTATAGTTCAAATGACTTGTAAGAAAGAAAAAATATAACATATTGCATTCTTGAAAACATCCAATCACTTGGTTAAAATAAAAATTAGTTAAGTGCAAGCCCGATATTTAATTAACCCTCCCCAACCACTAAAATTAAAAAGATTATTGTGGTTCAAAATGGGTTTAACATAATTTCTTGTAATTAGGCATGCACGAAAAAATGTATGGTTAGGTGGTTGGAAATAAATCCAATCAAGAACCAATGACTCCACCACCCCAAGTTGATTAAAGATTGTTTGTTAGCTCCAAAGAGCATTGTGTTGTAACGCACAAGGAATACGATAGTTATTACGAGTCATTTCATCCAAATATCTTGTACAAGTTAGGTATAACATTAAAGACTTGCTCATTTAGTTTAGCATCAACTCATTAACTGATAGAGTTTCTTGTACCACTCTAAGTTGTTTAGAGGCACAAAGTATGTTCTAGATATAGTTGAAAAATAAATGCATGGTATAAATATGTAGTTCATCAAGACTCAAACTAAACTTATAGATGTATTCCTAAATAAACATAAGGATGATGATGTATGTTGTTCACAATTAATGGGCTATGATTTAAATTGGTTGACTTATTAGTATTGATGTTGGACTACATTTAGATTGAAATATAGCTTATATCCTTTGGAAAACATGATGTTTTATCTGAAATGGTCCATATATTAAAATATATAGTCTAATTTGTTATGTTTATTTTAGTGAAAATATATAACTAAAAACCCTAAATGATAGTTTTTACAAGCTTGCTCTCTTAGAAAAGGTGGCTAAAGTTCTGCATGTAGTAATATTAAATTTAAAAAGCTCACTACAACATTCAGATCATTTTGGATTGAAGATTATACAGCATAATATGATTTATTAAGATCCTTATACCAACTAGAGATTGAAATAATTATGAAATTTAGTATAATCAAGTTCAGCTAAGAATAATATACTATGTGCAATTATTGCAGAAAAAAAGTAGTCCATTATGATCAAAACTAGTATATGTATATTTAATTAACCCTCCGTCATGACCCTTAGAAACAACATATTAAAGCAGCCCAGGTTGGTACTAAATTTCAATTAATCCTTCTAATCCCCTTCTTTTTATAAGCATTACCTTAAAGGTATATTTTGATTATATTATTAACTAATTTTTGCTGTGATTGTAATTCTCAACATATAAAAGTAGCAAAAGTTCATGGATGTTTGTAAAGTAGCAAATAAAGTTTTATTAAACACTATTCAATGTATTTATGTGATAAGTCTGCAGCAAATTTACATTGATGGTTAATTTCTCATTTTTTCTTCTCTTAGTGATATTTTTATATGTTGTCAAAAACTAAGGATAATAAAAACAAAGATATAATAAAAATTTATAATCATGATTTAATTTTCACATCAAAATAGTATCCGTAAGGTTAATCATTTTTATTAAAAAATTACCAGTTACTAATGATTTTTAGCCAACTTTTTGGATGACTTTATTTTAATGTTTATAATTGTAACGTGACATTTTGAAAGCACTAAGAGACAAAAGTATCATCAATAACACTCAAATTATTTTTTATTACACTGATATAATCCTGATGACATGGATAATCAAGCAAAATTTTGATAGAGTTAAACATTTTGCCATCTCATTGAACCCAAATGAATGAACAATGGAGAGAGGTGGACTAACTCAATTGAAGATCAAGCTAACGCAAAAGGTTTCAATTAAATTTTCATGGTCAAATTAAGGACCATCAGAATGTGAGTTTACATCTAAAAATTGTGCAAATTTTTAGTGCATCTCCTGACAATGAAGATCCTACACTATTTAGTGGAGAGTGGGGATTAATTTGGCCAAGTTAAGCAAGTAGATGTACTTCAATCAACGGGTGCGTCAAAACTTTGCTTAGGGTCGTAGATAGGCACGAATCAAGCGGTGGAGCGAGCAATGAGACAGCTCAATAAAATGTCATGGGAGCATGCTAGGACCTATAATGGGAGATCTCTTAAAATTTCATAATTTAAGATTACAATGGCAGTAGAATTTCACAGAACCAATTTGTTTTTGCGATTAATAGATCGACAATAGAGGCAACACGTTGGATCAGAGATTTTATAAAGTTCTAGGAAGAAAGGGAGATTGAATTGCTTATATTAATGTTAATAAAAATATTATAATTAAGTGGTTTCATATGGTCAAACATAACACATTTTGCCAAAAGTTTTACTGTAAATAATTAAAATATATAAGAGATCAACTATATGTATATATCACTTTGCATAACATATGGACATTCTTACTAAACGCGTTCAAAGGGTGTCTTGGACATGTTATTTTCAAATGTAATATTTTTATCGATAAGACTAAAGAGGCAGCTAAAGTAAAACTTGAATTTTAGAATCTATAAGGTTTCAACTTAATATATTTAAAACAAAACATATAAAATATAAGTATAATCAACGTAGAAGTTAAAGGTTATTAATATGACAACTGAAGATCACAGTAACAAGAAGAGTAAAACATTTTTGGTCAGCCATAAAATAATGCTTGAAGACATACTATGAAGTAAGTGCTTCAACAGTGAGGATGCTAAGGTGAACGTGATAATACTCGTAAAAATATTATGACAATTGAGTATATTCATAGAAAGATTGAAATACCTCCAATTGATTATAAGCTCAAGGAAAACCTTCAAAAATGATTTGGGTTTATTAAGGGTAAATTTTTAGATGTCCTGGTGAGAAAGTTCAGCTCCTTACAAAGGATGGAAGCCCTATAAATTTTTAGCAAGAAACTGATACGGATGACTTCACATACTTGAGCATAGGGAGGGTTATTATTTGATAGAGCACAATAAAGACAAAACATTCATGTAGTTACACTTAGTGAGATTAACATTTGGTTTGCTATTGTCAATTGTCTTCATGCCAAAACACTAAAAAATTATTTGATAGAGCACACTGGAGGCAAAACATTCATGTACACAATGAGATTAAGGTTTGGTTTGTTATTGCCAATTATCTTAAAAATACTTAAAATTTACAACATATAATACCTTTACTTTTAACTCAACTTTTAAACAAACCCATCATCACGTTCATAAAAAAATTGGCAGCACCTAAGATTTGTAAGCAAATTAAGCCAAGATGGGTACTATGGTGTTCAAGCTCGTTTATTAAATTTTTTATGAAGCTCAAGCAAACCTTGACAGTAACTTGAACTTTCAAATCTTGTCGAAGCATGTGCATTAATTTTCTTATCAAATTTGTATCAAAATCAATTTCTAATCAAATATAACTAATTAAAAGTAAATTGCTAATATTTTAGCAAAAGCCTTAAAAATAATGACAAACTTATGCACCATCTTTCATAAATAATTAAATCAATTAATTAAGCATTGTTTCAAATTTTGTTAAAAGTAGTGTCAATCCATCAACCTATTTAGTTATTCACTTTGCCATTATAAATTTTAAATTTAAGAAATTTATATTTTAAAATTATTCAACATAAATTATTATTAACAAAAATAATTAAAATATTTATAATTTACTGTAACTACTAAATCAATATCTTCATCTTATCTGTGCTTTTAGTAATAAATAAAATATTGAGATAAAAATATATACAAAATGCAATATAATAACATATCTATATATATATATATATATATATATATATATATATATTAATTTATAAAAAATTCAATAATTTAGCATTTAGCTAGAGCATATGGTCATGCTCACAGACACAATTTGTTTCAAATCCTCAGCCCTGCCAACGCCCCCACCTCCAGCCAGCCAGCCCACCTACCGCTGCTGGCCGCCCTCCTACTACCAACCGGCCAACAACCAGCTGTCCGGCCACCCAATCCGGCCGTCCTCCGTTTTCCGGCGATCCTAATCCTAAAAGTGAGAGGAGATGAAAAAAGAGGAAGGAGATGAGGGGAAAATTTTGCTAATATTTTCTTCGTTCTTTTTATTCTATTTTCACATACTTAACAAATCATTATTATGAAATTAATAAAATAATCATCCACATTATTATTATTCTCATTAATTAATAATGAGGACAATACAAATATTATTAAATGATTATTATTTACATACTGTTAAAATTCAAGCATTTTTATTTTTTACAGTCATTTCCATTCTATTTTTCTTTCATTCATATATTATTATTATCATTGAAATAATGATAATAATAATATTATATCAAATATAATTACTACCTTCAGCGACTTAAAAATATTGTCTTCTATCAAAAGAGAGAATGAATGAAAAATAGAATAGAAAAGAACAAAGATAAATCCTTAAAAATATATCATATCTTTTAAATGCTAATTTAAAATATCAAAATCTAAATATAAATTCAGTCGAATTGTCGCACATTTGAACTTAAAGAAACAGGTACCTAGTATATGACATGTACTACTTTTTGCCCTTTATTGCTGCTTAGCTTTGCTTTGAGCCAAATTCATATTGAAGCTTGGTTAGTTATTTGAAACTAACATCCCTTTCATAATGTGGTTGTTACTGGAAAATAACATTAATAATATTAAAGCTTGGTTGATTGTTTGAAACCAACATCCCTTTCATAACATGGTTGTTACTGGAAAATGACATCAGTAACATTGAAGCTTGGTTGGTTGTTTGAAACCAACATCCCTTTCATAATGTGGTTGTTACTAGAAAATGACATCAGTAATATTGAAACTTGGTTGGTTGTTTGAAACCAACATCCCTCTCATAACGTGGTTATTACTGAAAAATGATATCAATAATATTAAAACTTGGTTGGTTGTTTGAAACCAATATCCCTTTCATAACGTGATTGTTACTTGAAAAATGACATCAGTAACCTATATTTTGTGATAATATTTTTTGCAAGCAATTGATTATTCCTTTTTGCGCTATTGCATTACTTTTCCTGCATGTTTATTACACCCTTAATTCTGCTAATCGCATCTTTGTTTTTATAAAAATATAATATTTTATTGTTTACTGCAGTACTTAGAGTATTCTCTAATTGCTGAAAAATCCAATCTCGGTATTATTTCCTTTACAATACCAGATCAGATGCTTCTAGGAGAATTCAAACAAGAACCTTAATTCTTACATTTCAAACTTGCTGATGAATCTACGACACCACTTTACTTTTACTTTTATTTTTATTTTCTTTTTGTTTCAGTTCATCTTTGATGAACTTTATAAAGATGAACGTTGGAGATTTTTGTAATCATAAATTTTAAATGAATGAAAATTATCTTTTTGTTTTTATGTGTTCCTTTTCTTTCAAATTGATCAATATGATCCTGCGGTATGTGAGTACCAGATGTCGTGATAGTTCTCGCTGAACCGGCATTCGGGCCATCACATGCTTAGTCCTTATTTAGCTTCAGCTCCAAATATATTTTTTATAATATAGCTTAACTCGTCTTAAGTTTCATAAGCTTAAATCAAACATCTTTAAGCTAAAATTAGAATAGCTTAAGTTAGCTAAATTAATTATAACTAATAATTATCTTAATAAATTAATATAATTAACTAACTATAATTTGTACTTAATGATGTTTAAAATGATAATATATTTAAGCCTACAAGTTAAAAATAAAAATACTATTAATTATAGTTATAATAATAGGATATTAATTTTATTATTATACTTAGGCATAATAATTATATTAAAATTTATGTAATTAAAACAAAAGAAATTTATTAATACATTAATTAATTTCAATAATAATTTTATTATAGTTAGTTAAGTAAATTAATTAGGTATAATAATAATTCTAATTATAACCAAATAATTATAATAATTTTATAAATAATTAATTTAATCATCATTAAATTACTTAATAAAATATAATTATTATCAATTCATTAATTCATTATTTAAGATAATTATACTTATAATTACATAACTATGATTTTTATTTAATAAAACTAATCCATTAAATAATATATTACTTTTGATTATAATAAGTTAACAATTTTAATTAAGTATATTAATTACATGAATTATTTATATTATTTGTAATTGATTATGTAATTGATATTATTGAATTATATTAATCATGATTAAGTGCATTATTTTATATCAAGTGAATATAATTAAGTAGTTCATTTAATCATAAATAATAATCTTCATTATGTTCAATTAATAATACTAATGTTATTAATAATACCTAAATTAATTATTTAATAATAGCTAAACATACTTAGTAACTATTACATTAATTCTAAATTATCAATTGCTTATATTATTTATGACTTACTATGACAAATTTAAATGAAAATTAATTATCTTAATTATTTATATTAAACATTTTAATAACTTCTTATAATAATTAATTATACAATAATTAATATACTAGGATAACCAAATTTAACCAACTTAATAATTAAGATTATTTTTGCTTAGTAGCTTTTCTTATCAAACTTATGTTAGGCTAAGCTAATACTAAACATGCCCTAAAAAGTTAGCACCACAAAGAAATCTCTTCTTCATTATTATTCATAATATTACTTCCTATGAATTTCTCTTTTTATTGAGAGACCAGAATACATTGTAAATAAACTAACATGGTCTTACAAACACACAATTAAGTCTCTAATGTTATTTCAATGATTTTAGATTTCTTAAACATGAAATGCTAAGTCACTTCAAAAGTTTCAAGTTCTCCAATTTCTTGATGTACAAGCTCCTAACATCGTTATTTCCAAGTGGAAGGTATGGTGCAAAAAAATCACCACTATGATATAAAATTATTCCAACTATACATAAAAAAATCTAAAATGTGATGTTATTATGCTTTTATTTCGGTGCAGTTTTCAAATTTTCCACAAAATGAGGAGAGAAATTGAATACATTTAATAAAATATTGCGAATTTTTAGTGAAACTAATTTAATAATGTACTTGTATGTGCCTTAAAAAATTTTATGCAGGATATATAATTATTTTAAATACGGAGTTAATTTAGTTTACCTATAGACGTTACGTAAAATACATAGCAGCACAGGCAATTTAAGTTTAAATGGTAAAGGTTTCTTTTTTTCTGTAAATTATGAACGGGAAGGACCACAGGATGTGAGCATAGTGGTTTGTCGGCTGGGCTGTGCTAATAAGATTAAGGAAAATTTTCTGTAAAAGATGAATTTTAAAAAGAGGCAGAGAAGATTAAACAGGGAAATAAACTGTTCAGACTTACATCTTTGAATGGAGATTGGCAAAGATCTTGATAACAAAGAAATCCTTGACGTTTATTCATATTTTTCATTATACCTATTTTCTCTCCCTTTAATAAGAGAATTACAAACAAAAAAGAAAAAAGAATATGAAAGATGATGAGCAACATGAAAATCGTTATTCCTATAGAAGAGAAAAGAGATGAGATCAAAAGAAAAGTATCTTATAACGAAACCTTAACTTTTAATATATGTTTTAAACATTTAGGACAAACAAGGCATTAACTAGACACAAGAATCAAAAAGGATACAAGTAATTCAATTAAAGATGATAACAATAGAATGAAATTACTCATAGAATTGCATTTTAATTCAAAACAAAATCCAAAATGTGAATTTAAATTCAAAATATATTATCCAAAGTAATTACAATTCCTGCCGAGAGGTGATGTTGTGCAGCATTCCAGCACGTTTCGCTCAACACAAACTCAAAATCAAAAAAATAAAGTGCAACTCAAATTCATTGACTTAACACAATTTGAATTATTTATTTATATATGTATAAGGATATACAGTAATATTTATTATACAAACATGTATTAAATATTTACAGAGTTACATTACTCCAGGGCTTGAAATATATTTGAACAAGTCAGAACAAACTCATATCTAATTACAGGTTTGAGACTGAGCTCGAAATAAAATGAGTTGAGCCAAGCTCAATGTTTGAGCAAGTTTAAAACTTTCTATGAGTTCTATTTATGTTAATTAAAATAAAAGATAATCAAATTAAAAACCAAACGCAAATTTATGTACACTATCTGAACACGGTTTAAACTAGGCTTTGATTTGGTCAAAAAATCTAGGATTGAATCCATACTGTGCATTAAATCCTCTTACAGCTTAAAACATAAAATAAACCTTAATAAGAGTCAAAATGACAAATTTGAGACTTACAAGATGCTTTCCCTCCTCCAAAAGTGATTTCTCCATCTGACCAAAAAGATTTTTCCATCGAGCCATATGCATGTCTAAAGTTTCCTTTCTGGGACGATCAAACAAAGAGGAATGTAACAATCTGGACTCATTCTTTTGGTGAGGTTCAACATCACTGGATAGCAAGAACGGCAACTCTGTCTGAATTGCATTTTTTACCCTCTTTTTGCTGCGCCGTAGTGCTGCATCCACAAACAAGTGGGGAATCATCATGAACAAAATAACTGCATATTTGAAAATGCTAAGCAAGTCTATGAAAGTAGCCTCTTACCAGCCAACCGACCTTTAATATCTTGCTGGATCAACCCTAACCATTGAGAAGCAACACTAGCAGCTGTAAGGATGGGGTCAAGGTGGCCACATAAGTATAACTCACATTATATTCTTACGTACTGATTGATCATTCATATTTAATTTTTTTTAACATTGAAACTTCTTTTTATCTCCTAATTAATAAAGATACATCGTGAAAAACGTAAACAAAAAGCACAATACCTTTAAACGAGAGAGAAGTTGAGTTCTCTTTATTTATTGAAAAATCAGCCATAGCTGCACTGTTAACCTGTTGTGTTGATATAACACCAGAAGAGAGTTTTAGTGTAAGAGCATCATCATCAAATTCTGAGTTATAAAATGATGCATTGCTGCTATCATTGTTGAATCTATTGTCAGACATATCCAGTTCATTGCTTTGTGCTCTAGACCCAAAACAAGCAGGATTATATGCCTTATTTAGTGATAGATCAAGTTGATCAACCACTGATGCATGCCTGTGTTCGCTTTCCCCCACATTGACCCCCCTATTTCCACTCTTAGATTGTTCAAGGGGTTTATGAGGTAGCTCTTCCTTCTCAAGCTCAAGCTTCTCGCTTTGAAGCATTGCTTCAATAATTGAGTTCACCTGCTTACTATTCCTTACATGCTTGATGATACCAGGGTTAAGCCCAGAAAGCAATCCACTCGGGGCAGTAACCTTGGTGAATTTATATGCCAGTTCTCCCTGTGACAAGTCGATCTTTCTCTTGGTCTCTTCATTTTTTTTCCTTTTAGGCTGACGACCCATGGGCTTTGAAATGGGAGCAATTCCTTTAAAAGAAGAGACAAAACCATTCTGCTTCATCTCATTCCATCTTCTCATTGAATCATTGTTTTCCAAGGGACCAGTGGTGCTACCACATTCAGAAGCATCAGCAGCTCTCACCTGTCCTAGCTTTTTGTATGGGTAAAAGGGATTGCTGAGATCCGCCTCAAGCCTCAGCCTATCAGCTGCTTGAGGATCATTTTTTATTTCACTATAGATCTCTTTCGAGTTATCTGCCTTGGTCGTGACCATGAAAGACTGTAAGTTGATGGCCCGACCCAGTCTGAGGACAGCGGCATCAGTTTCAAGAGAACAATTGATTATTGCCCTGTCCAATTGGCTGTTAAAAAGCCTAAAATCAGTTGCCTTGGTGATTTGGGAGTTCTCCACTTCCTCACTGGAATTTTCAAATGTGTCACTTTCATATTCTATTGGGAATTGAAAAGATGAGCTGTTTCCTAGAGCACATAAAATAAAAATTAATACTCAACATCAAGTATCAACAAAAGGATCTGAGTATTAAAAAACTAATCTTAAAGAGTTCTCGTTATTGGCCTTAAATAATGCTGGTGTTCAAAAAAACTAAATAATAATTTAACATTATAAGAAAGTACTAAATGATAAAAGAAAATGTTACTATTTACTATGCACATTAAAAAATAGATATGCCAGTAAAATATATTGAATTATTATTCCCTAGCACCCTTCTTTTAGATTTTTGTTACCATAACATCACGATGCATACAATTTTATACTTTTGTACTATTCATATACATATAGTATACCTAATCATAAACTATAACAAATATCTTGACAATTTTCTACTCTATTACTACTTATACATTTAAAATAAACGTACAGGATCCTGATTATAACACATCTCATTAATTACTAATTTAGGTTTAAGAAAGTTTATGTGGACTAATTTAGCTAAGGCATTAACCACATAAAGATCAAGATGCAAAATCATGTTTAGCAAAGAGTTACATTCATTGTGATCTATAGATTTAGAAAATAAGCTGCAAAAGGGTCTTAAATTACAAATTTCATGGACTATTAATGCTCTTTTTTGTTTTTCTTAAATTTTAATTGTGTAACTGATTGTTTGAATAAGGGAAGGTAAGAGCATTAAGAATTCCAATATGTAAGATATTACCTTTCCTCGTCATACATTGATTCCCACCTCGAGCATTGGAGCTCTTTAAATCAGGTCATGATGATGATTCTCCAAGTATTTCATTATTAGGATGCTCCATATATGTATTGCTGTCCTGCCTTTTTTCCCTTGTCGATGATATAATAATGTGAACTGTTTTCTTTTTGTGACTTCCTACTATAGTATCTTTCAAATGAATGTATTCTAATATAAAAGAACTAAAATTACATTAAATGTTTATAGGATAATTATTAGAACAAAAAATTCACAATTATCAAACCAAAAACCTACAATTTTAGGCCAAGCTATAAGAATTTTGAGAAACTATTAATTGTGAGTCACCTGGGTTATAAAATAAACCTCAGAAACATATATTAAATAAAAATCATGGAATGATATTTCCCTCTCTTAAATTAAAATATGACAAAAGGATGTCAATTATTCAAGTGCAGTGCAAGTTTGACATCAACATCAAAAGGATACTTATCCATATTTGGTAAGGTATGAATCTTCAAATAGATAATTGCTAGCCTCGTTCATTTCATATCTGTTTTAATATTGACATCTGTAGTTTTAATTGAAATCATATCAATTTTTTTGCATGTGTGATTTCATAAGAAAATTTGTATTTTATCAACATTTAACTATAATTTGCATCGAATTAAACATTTTTCTGGATCTGCATCAAAAGAAAATAATCTTTACTTAGGCAACAGTTTAAAACTATGCTTATGACATTAAGTGTGTTTTGTTGTCCATTTCATCCAAACGTTACATCAGTGATCCTAAACTCCGATGCCTTCTGCATTGGCTCGTCATAGTCTCATTTTCAAGATTTTAATGGACAATATATAACTTCAATATCTTATATGAATAGCAAAGCAATCGCAAAATTTTAGAAAGAAGCACTCTTTCTAGCTCAGAAGAACATGAATTTAGAACAAATTAAATTGCTTGAATGAGAGGCGATTTCAACAAAAGAAAGAGCCAGGCAAGCGGAGAAAAAGCAATGCCTACCTTCCTCCGAACGCATCACCGTTTCCAGGTCGCGCAGCTTTACTCTCTTAACCCGCTTGTTTGGCTTTTCCAGATCTGCATCCCTGTTCCTCGTTCTCCTTTCCTACAAAAAGAAAAAGATTCAAACTTCAAATTCGGGCAGGAATCAAAACAAACAATGATGAGAAACTCCCTGCCTGCAATGGAGATCTTTCAGACGATCTAGGGCTGCATGCGGCAGATGGATCGAATTCCAGCGTTGCCTCCCACCCATCCATAATCCTATTCGACCAGAAAGCGGGTGAGGGCTTTGAAAAAAGAGATCTTGGTAGGAGGGTTAGGGGCTTTGAAAAAAGGCTGTTGCTTTCATTTCAATTAGGGCTCCGATTTAAATGCGGGAAGGCAGGTCTCGCTCTCTCGATCTCTATCTCTCTTTCCTCCTCAATTTCTCTGCGGCACTCGCTCGACCCGCTCTTTTTCATTCCCAGACAGTGGGCTTTCATTTTTCAAATTCAAATGGAGGAAGAGAGCGTGGGAAATAGGAGGCCTCACGGCATACATGGAAGGCACAATTTGTTGCTTCAATTTCTTAAAGCTTTTAACAAATGCTTTGTGAGCAGTTCGACTAACGCTGATGAGGACCACGTGCCAGCCGCGTTGGCGGGTACTAAGAATTAGATCATCTTAAGATATCAACTTATATTATTATTTAATTAAAAAAAAAAGTAAAAAATAATTTTATTTAAAAATTCAATTTAAAGTAAAGTTATGTTTAAAAGCTCTATTTTATTGTATTTAAGGGATTCATGATCAACACTACTTAAGTTATTGATTCATGCAAGTTTTCTCTTTGATGTATTGGTAAGTGCACTATAGTTTTTTGAGAATTTATACAACTATATTTTAATTTCAGTATACTTAAGAGTGAGTTATGTACAAATGTGGAACGGTTCAGTCGAATGACCACACCAAAATTAGAGTAAACGGCAAATTTGTTTCGGTCGAGATGGTTTCTTGATTAAGGAGACGTACTGGCTTGTTTTGTTTATTAAATCTCATAAATATATTTTTTCTTTAAGAAACGTGTACTTTAATAAAATATATCGATTGTGATACACACATTATAATACATACTTTTAGAGTATATGTGTTTGCAATGAATCAACAAAAGACTTGTATTATGATATATGTGCTATAATATATAGTAAAATTATATACTTTTAATGATGTAAGACATACTACAATGTGTATGTCATGATTTGTAAGAAGATGAGCATAACCTCATGAAACTTTTGTCAAAAGATTTAAAGGAAAACTTGATGAAATTAAAATATGTAATAGTTTAGTTCATATATGATTAATAAAATTCAATTAAAACTATTTTTGCAATGCTTTAACTTTTAATGCAATTTTTATGTTGTCATTATATTGTTTATTATTTGTATAAATCTTTATTTATATAAAGTGTAGATTGTGATATTTAATTACTCAGAGCAATTTAATTGGAATCATATACCCTTGCTATAATGAACCCCTTAAGTAGTATTAAATGACGCATTTAATGTGGGGACTTGATGTCAGATTAACAAGAGCTAAATATCATTAAGAGTAATCTCCTAACTGCATGATCATATTGAGTACTTAAAAGAAATAATACATCCATATCAAACATAGCTCGCTTATACATGAATTAAAAATATCACATCACAGAGTATTGATCCTTTGGATCTTATATTACAAACTTTAATAAATTTCTCGCTAATAAATAAATTAGTAAAAAGAGTGGCAGGATGCAGAAGTAGCCGTGCCAGAGCCTTACCTCGAGAATGAGCTATTGACTTAGGCACATTTCAAATGTGTGGTCGTTCGAATACCAATTAGTTGTGAAACTAAGCATTAATAGATATCAACTTTATAATTGTTAAACAATAAGCAAAATAAACAATTTAACAAGTAATAAAAAACTAGACAGTTTATCCCTATAAAAGCGATTTCAGCAATGCCAAAACCTAACTTTAAAAATGTTGTTACAAAAATAAATACATAAATATATTGTTTGATATATGGTGCGATCTGTTGATTTTGTTAGGCTAGTACAAAATTGAGGAATGGGGGTTCATGTTACAATTCATTTCCATCTTCTTTTTATACTTGCTGTGGCACCCCAGCCCCACAGTGGTCCTGTTAACTCTTAAGTTAACATGATTACGATAAAGTGGTCACCAAATGGTAAGTTCCTCACTTATAGATATATTAGGTATTCACCATAATCCATTGCAATTAAGGAGTTTGTCATTCATAAAAGTATTTTATTAAATGATAAACACAAGTCTAGCATCTTATGTATAAACAAGTAAGCAAGACTAGCACCCTATATATGTAAACAAACAAGAAAGACTAACATCCTATATATAAATAAGTAAGCGAGACTAGCATCCTACACATGAACATAAGAATAAATTGCATCTTATATATGAATAATTGAATGATAAATAACATCCTATTTATACACATATAAGTAAAGCTAGTATCTTATCACATAAATAAGTAAATATGCTAACATCCTAGCCATGAATAAGCTAAAAATCAAATAAACAGTAAATAAGAAAGTACTAAAATACAATAAAAATGAATTGGAAACAGTAAATACAAAACTGAAAACTAATATGGCCAAATAAGCCACTAAAACTGAAAAAAAATTAACATCACACTTAGCCTACTAGGCTAAAGTAGAAACAATGAACTAAAATATGTACAGACTCACTTAGCCTGCTGGGCTAAGGTAAAAAATTTGAACCGAAAATGTAGAAGTGCACCTAAAGCTAGTACCGCTATATTAGAAGTGGGCTAAACTAGCCTGCTGAACCAAAGAGTTTAATAATACCATCCTAGACCCCTATATGTCTAAGCATGGTTAGACTTGTTGAAGACAAGCAATACCATCATAGCCAAGCATAGGCCTAGGTCTAGCCTTTACAACAACAAAAGAACTAAACTGAGAGGTAGACTAATTAGGTCACACTTTACTGAACTGAAAATTAGGAAAATTGAAAGCATCGACACAAATGCACATGATGTTTATGCAATTCAAATTTGACATGTGATATTCATTAAATATCCAATATTCACCACATATTTTCAAGGTATAAAGCTTAAACACAAGGTAAGCAAAGCATCAAAGTTTCAAAGTAAGCAAGAGACTCTACTAGACACATGTGATATCCATCGTTGTCTAATTATCCATTCTATCTATTCCAAGTTATATAAGTTCAGGATCTCCAATTCTTACTATCAAGTATAACTTAAACTCACTGCCTTATAAGATTGAAAATATTTAGGACTAGCCAGGTCCTAAATTGATTAAATTAATGACAACTATATAAGTTAAATAAGTAAATCAATCGGCCTATTTTGATGATTTAAGCAGCCCAAACCTTTCTTGATTATGACAAATCAAGATAAAAGGATTAAGAATTAAACTCCAATTATTAGGGTTAAACTCAATCTAAAATACTAGTACTATTAATTTGTAAGAAGATGAGGATGGATCTAAGGTGATCCTAAAGGCTAAGGTGAGAATGGAGACTAATCTAAGGTGACCCGCGGACACGTGGCATGCTGAGAATGGAGACTGATCAGTAGCGGGGTCCATCGAGTGCAAGTGGAAAGGACATGCAGGACCCACGCTTGAGGTCTGATGCTGCACTGGCGGGCTCCGTGCCCCGCTGTCAGCTCGCAAACCGCAATGCGGGTCAGGTCTGTGTAACAACCCTAATATTGTTATCTGCCAATTAGTAACATAATTAACTCTAATCTTCTTCCATTACTCTTATAATAGTGATAAGAGTCTCCACCTCAAATTTCGTTCGATTTGGAGACCGTTTGATAATTTCCAACATTTTTTAGTTTTCGGTAAATTCTAAAAATACCTAAATTATTTAGACCTTAGAATAAAAAACGGAGTCCACCATTGGACTCACTACACCCAAATTAGCCATGGGTGATATTTTGGAAGTGTTTGGGAGTCATCAAAAATTTTGCGAATATTTTAATAATATTTTAATACCCAAAAAATTAGGTAAATTAAATATACCTCTGATTGAGAATTTGATTTTATTTTTGAGTTTCTTACTCCTCAATTAGATAAAGGTAAAATTTTGAGAATTTTCAGAGTGTGTTTGAATATTTAATTTTCATTAACTAATTAGGATAAATAAATTAATAAAATAACTAAATAATATAATTGAATATATATATATATATTAAATGTAAATATCCAACGGCCTTTTTAAGAATAGCGTAGATCCGTTGTATGGATCCAATCACGGAACACTGATGTGTCTTAATCTGAGTCGTCCTCTTCCTTCTTAAAATATCAAACGGCTAAGATGATCTCCACCTAATAAATTTTGATCTTACCGTTCGATCAAAAGATCGAATGAATGACTAGATCTTAATTTCTGTACGCCTTCAGCTTTTCGCCCGATGGCCAGTTGAGGAACAGAGGAGTTGAGGTACCTCCGACAGCTAGCTTGTCCTGATCTTATACTCCCCTACTTGGGTTCCTCTTGAACGTTTTGGGGCATTCCATTTGGTGTTTTGCTATGAGAGCATTTAGGAAAGAAGGATCAGCTAAGAGCTCCATGAGATTTCAACACTGATTCCATCTATTGTTTCATCGACGAGGATAATTAGGTACGCCCTCTTCTCGATTCCTCACTAACGTCCGGTGAATCTGGAACAACAATGAATTTAAAATGATTTGCAAGCTTCTTCGAAATCGAATGAATGCTTCATAAGTTCATTCACTCGATTAGAATAAAACAGCAACTCATACCCCTATCTTCCATTCTTATTTAGATATGCAATTATTGATAATTACTTGAATGTCTCTCATTAGTTATGATAGAAAGGATAAATCGATTTCTAGCTGAAATTGATAAATCTCAAAATATGAAATTCCTTTCTATTCTGTAATGGATGTACATTTAATCCCTCATACAATCGTGCTAAATTGCTATTTCTTAGACATTGAATTTTAATCTTTCTTTTCTTCTTAATAAATTAATATATCGTATTAAGTCGAATGAGGATCAAACTCCATCAAATTTCATTCTGAAATTTTTAATAAGAATGACTTTAGGGCATTCATTTTAGTATAACCTGGATTAGTTCTAAGAGGAATATTGGACTTAAATTAAAGCCCTTTAGAAAAATCTTCAGTTTATGATACTAGATGCATAGCCAGAAGTCCCTAATCACAATCTCAGGGATGCCCTAGAGTGCACCGAGTATCGCTTCAGTGAAGAAGATGATGGTCTATGGACCACAGATATCGAACTGGACCAGTTCGATCTATTATTGAACCAGGCCTCCTTAAATTAAACAGCGCCGAACATAAAGATTAAAGGAAAAATTAAATTAACAAAAAGAAAAATATAATTAAATAAAATTTTGAATTAAATTAGTATGAATTTAATTACTTTTGTAATTTGCAAATTAATTATGCAACATATATATATATATATATATATAATATTATATATCAAATTGATCACAAAAATGCATAGATTAACAATATGCCACTCAATTTAGTTTGGATGATTATTTTATTTAGTCATTTTATTAGATTTAATTAAATAATTATAATTTAATTCCAAACTTGTAAGTAGTATATCTCAATCATTTAATGTCCAAATTGGACACTTAAATAGCCCATTTCACTCGCAAAAATGTGAGAAACAATAATATAAGTTCAAACTTTAGGTTTTGAACCCTAAACCTCCTAATGATATTTTAAGCCTAATTAAGACCCCTCCAAACCCTAGAAAATTAAATATTGTCCAAATTCAACATAGTTAATGTCATTTTACTCCTTAAGATATAAGGATCACATTGACATGTATAACATATCATTCGGGCAACATTTGGATATTTTAGGTATTTAACTCTTTAATTTAAGTTTAAATATTAATTTCTTATTTTTCATAAATGTTTATTTTAGGATATATGAATCCTAGGATAGCAAATTTGTTTCATTTTATTAGCTCACGTATAGTCTTAAATTGTATGTTTAAATCTTACCTTTACATGGATGTGATGATTTAAAATATTCAATGCTCATTCAAGCTAAATTTCTTTTATTGTAGAATTACTTATGAATAAATTAAATTGAATAAAATGCATATATCTTTTCAAATTAGATTATTTAAATCCTTGTTCTAGTTCTTACATCAATGTGATTTGAAGAATTGGAAATGTTTAGGACTTCTATAATGGATCATTTTCATATGTAGAGTTATTATATGAATGATTTGAATAAAATAAATTGTATGAGATTATTTAAGTTAGAATTACTACTATTATAGATAGTTTTCATAAGTTATGTAATGTGAATATTATAATTCTAACATGAATAATTGCATAGCTTATGCTGAGTTTAATCCTTCTATTTTATGTATGCTGTATATGGAATTTAGTTTACTAGACTTGAATGTATTGTCATGTTTCATGTAAATAGAATGTAAGGCTATATGTAAATTGTTTATGTTGGAATTTAATTATAATTAATATCATGTGCTTAAATTAAGTTAATGATAGTTCTTTAAGTGAATTATTCTTTCATTTCATCTCATAGCAAATTAATGAATTAGAAGATTACCTTATGCTTTATTTCATTTGGTGGATGTTATATTCATAAATTATGAAATGTAGTTTCAATTACTTATGTCATGCTAGATTTAAATTAGAATAAGCATTCTATGTATTAAATTAACTTAATGTTAGCTCTTTGATATTGATCTTTCCAATTAATCTTCCAAATAAGTGGAGGACTTGCATGTTAATGTCATATGTGTTTCCTTTGAGCAAATACAAAAGAGTTAATGTCAAAAATTTAAGAATTAGAATTACATTCTTATGTCTCTACATGTTACTACTTCTTCTTTAGTTGTATTTAGATTAACTTGAGAATCCTTCAACTCCTTTAAGTTATAATTAGCTTAACACTTTCAATTGCTAAGTTAAAGTTCTTTAAAAGGACTCATTATTAGACTAGTGCCAAACAATCACTTAGATGATTAGCACATATCTCCATAGTCTTTAACCTTCCAATTTAGTTCTTAATTGATTTAAATTTGAGAACAATAGTTTCCTTTCATGCTTTACATAAGCTCATAGATTTCCATTACCCTATAACTATAAGTGAATTAGTACGTGTAGGATGTAATATATTTCTTTCCTTTCATTTAAATGCTCAACATCAATTAATCTTAAATAACTTTATGATTGAATTGATTTGATACTTTCTAGTTTGTAAGCTAACTAAATAAAGCTAATAGAATTTCCCTTAGATTTTATTTTTATTAGCTTAGTAAATTATAAAGCTTACTCTTCTTTACTAATTTCTTTAAACTTTAATCATTAATCTATTTGATTTGATTATTTTAGGACTAGTATAGGTAGAATTTTAATTACTTAAAAATACTACTTTTCCTAACTTCTCTTTCCTCTAGTATTAATTATAATTAACTTAAAGATCAATATCTATAAGTTAATTTGGAAACTCAATTAGCTCCAATCATTAAGCAGATCATTACATTTAGGTAACAAAGGGATATTACATAGTTTACAATTATTAAAATAATTGAATGCTTACTTAGCTTTGAGCATTTTCCTTGAACATTCATACAAGATCATTGTGGCGCCCCACCTCCAAACTCATAATCATTAGACTAAGGGCGGTGCCACTTTAGAAATCCCTCACTTATCATTGAATTAGGTATAATCCATAATCCACATAATAAGAGAAGGATGAGCTCAGAATGTATACATGAAAATAACAGTTGTTTAAATAAAATATAAGTATAGAGTGCAAAAGCAAATAAAATAAATAGTACATTCAATCTACCATAAATCAAATGGGAGACAAAATGAAATAACTCAGAAATAATAGTACAGTAATGAAAATACAGTCACAAGTACTTGTATTATTACATCATTACTTATAGTTTTAAATGAAATTAGAAAAATATTACTCATCCTCACAAATAAAGTAAGGAATCTAAATATCTTTAGCTCCACCCTACTTCTCCTCCTAAAGATAAGGCTTCTCCTTATGCACTAAGTCTCCAAACTGATCAGATTCTAATATTTGTCAGTTTTACAATATCAGGTCCCCAGCCAAAAAAAGAAAATCTTATTAGACAAATTGTCTAAGTACATTTTAGGCTAATTAATTTTCTTGTGTTTATTAATATCACAATTTTCCTAAACTTTAAGCAAAAAATATTAAAATGAGAGCAACAAGCATATAATGGAAAGAAAAAAGCTGTAAATAACATCATTTATAACTTAAGCAATAGTTAGGCAAAAAATAAACCTCAAAAGTAAGCTAAAATAAAGTTAGGCAATACGTATGTAATTATAGTAAAAATACTGAAAAAAAATCTAACCCTAAATATGCAGATGATCATATGAATTATGCAAATTTAAAGTTACAAATCCAATAGTGATATGTATAGTAAGCAATAATGGATCTAGCATCATATATATATATATATATATATATATATATATATATATATAAGAAAGTAGGAAAAATAGTTGACCGAAATAAAAATGTAACTGTAAAGCATAAACTGAAAAAAAAAATCAGTAAAAGTAAAACAGTAAAGTAGTGTATAGTGACTGCCATACAGATGAGGGATAATCTAGCCTGCTGATATCAATAGGATTCTTAGCATCAACAAGGATGCTAAGACGACAAAATTTTCCTAGCATCATAAAAGGCTAGGGCTACAAGGATCTTAGCGACAAAAGTGGCTAAGGCGCAAAGTTTTCTAGCGTCATAAGAGGCTAGGGCAAAATAACTAAACTGAGAGGCAGTATATATACACATGCATTTAAGATTTTAGTTATTTACTTTACTTCTGTGGACACTTTCAGAAGTAGTTGAGGAGTCAAGCACGTTTGCAAGACTATTCGGGTTCCAACTTAACACTACACTCCTCAATGAGTAATGCTAAGTAATCCTTATCTCACCTTCCCCCTATCCATTAGGGTACTGTAGATTAAGGAGGTATTTGGCGCAAGCTGAACTAAATTAAATATGATAAATTTGTATGCTTATTAAGCTGTTTAGTTGGTAAAAAATGTTTTTTTTTTAATTAGGTGATCTTCAAATAAAAATTAATTGTGTGATTAGTAAGATTTAAACAAATTAAATTAAGTATGATAAATTTGTATGCTTATTAAGCTGTTTAATTGGTAAATTAAAATAGTTTTTTTTCTTAATTAGGCAAGCTTCAAATATAAAGTAATTGTGTGATTAGTGAAATTTAAACTTAAGGATTGAGATAATAAATCTTAAACCTTAACTACTTTGCTATAACACAATTCATAAAAAAAAGATGAGATAGTCTTAAGTTTCTTAAGCTTAGAAATCGTTTGGTTCAACTTAATGTTTAAATTATTGCTTTAATCAGAGTTTCTTAAGCTTTAAGCATGATATATCTTGTAATTTTGATAAAGTTTAATACTTTATTTTATTAATTTCTTTTTTATGTAAGTTAATATTGATTAATTACTTCTATATGTATTTTGTATCTTTTGGGTTTCTTATCTCAATAAAATAATTTCTTTATTTGATTCTCTAGTCAGGTTCAGATTAATCCACCCACACTCTCATCTTGGATGTATGACTTAGTTGAGGTTTCTAATGATGTCTTATTATAGGCATAGAGTTAAGCTAGAATAGTTAATACCACTAGTATTATAGGTTTTGAGTTTATGGCCTTGGCTTAGATAGTTATTGGACTACTTAGAGTTTATGAGTGTTCAATTTTGAAGGTAATGGTTTGAGTTATCTTTATATTACCTCAGGATTTCTTAGTTTTTATGAGGCTTCTAGTGGTTATGGGTTGAATAGTTTGTTAAGTGAGGTATTTTGGGTTTGGTTGAGGTTCTACCTCTGGAGGTTTGGTTGAGGTTCTATGTAACAATTCAAGTTGTTACTTGGCTCAATTAAGACTAATCTAAGTCTTAATTAAGGTTCTAAGTCACTAATTAAGTAATTTAGAACTCATCTCTGAAATCAGGTCAAACCAGAAGTCAACAAAGTCAAAATCAGAAATTTTGGAAAATCCCAAACCCTAGAAAAATTGACTTTTTATCTAGACCTCAGATTGAAAATTTGACTTCGCCATTACGTTCAGAACACCCAAATTAGCTAGGGGTGAAGTTTTGGAGGCATTTGGAAGTCGTTGGATTTTCGTTGAATATTTTAATAATATTTAAATGCCTGAAAATTCAAATAAATAAAAACTCGTCGGATCAAAAATCCGAGTGCGCCGTTGCGTTCCTCACCCTTCAATTAGCTAAGGGTGATTTATTGGAAATTTTTGGGATGTATTTAATAGGATAAATTTAATTAATTAAATCTGTATTTTATGAATTTAATAATAATATTTTTAAATAATATTTAACGGCTGGATTAGTGTTTGGGATGTATTTAATCTGGATTAGTGCGCCGTTGCGTTCCTCACCCTTCAATTAGCTAAGGGTGAGGACCAAACCCTAATTCTTCCTCTTTGTCTAATCATCAGGTACTTCTGTTTTCTCCTATTTTCTTAGCATTCCTAAGCATCCTATGTATTGATTGCAATGAATATCTGGGCTCGATCGATCGAATTAAGCTTCGATCGATCGATCGAGCCGTTCGCTCGCGTTAGGGTTTGCCGAGTAAGAAGACGAAGCGACGCCCTAACGCTCAAACCGGTCAATTTCGACCTGTTCACTGATCCGTCCGTGCCGGTCTGGTTCAGGATGGAAGGCGAATCGACGGATGGAATCAAGCCGTCGATTCGAAAGCTAAATTTCCATCTGTCTGATTTAGATTAGTACAATCTTAATTAATTAGATTACATTTAATAATAATCTTAATAAATTAGGATAACCCGATTTGAAATCAAACCGTTAAAATTCTTGAATTATTATGGATCGTCCATTTCTGTGATCTAAAAGATCGTGACCGTTGATTCATGAACCGGTTTCACCGGTTCACTTCCAGACTGGTTAAGACCGGTCTAAAGTTGCCGAACCAGCCGGGGCTGGACCGGGTCGTGGGCGCGGGCGTCAAGTAGGTGGGGCCCGCGTCGCGTCAGCACCTCAGACAAAGTAATGGTCGTGGGACCTGCCGGTGCCCCTCGGCGTATCACGGCGCGCCTCGTGGCCAATTTTGCTGCCATCTGAACCGGTGGGACCCGCCAGTACCCCGCCAGCCAATGAGGCTCCGCCACGTGTCCTGCAGAAAGAAAAATAAAATAAAATGATATATATATATATATATATATATATAACATTATGTAATAAAACGAATTTTTATATATTAATTATAAAAATCAGATTAAATTAATTTAATTAAACAGTATTAGTTAAATTAATTAAATCCAACTTACAAACTTTAATAAATACACATCCAAATATAACAAAATTATATACCATTTTGATCAGCAAAAATAGAGGATCATTTTGGTGTTGTCAAATTTATATTTGGACCACAATTTAGCAAAGTGATTATTTAGGGTTTAATTGAGTTCAAATTTATGTCTCAAAATTTCATTTAACCATAATTTTGCACCCATTAATCCAAACATACCCAATATGGGTCTTAAAGTGATCAGAAAACCCTAAGAATTAATTTGGTAGTATTCATCTTACTGTTTGGATTAGTATTTGCCTAATCACTTTTAGATCCTAACCCTAATTACCCTAATTAGACCTAGATCTTCAATTGACCACAACTTAGTCAATTGAGCTCCAAATTTAATGATCCAAATATTAATTTAGATCAGAAAAACCTAATTAACAGTAATATGTAAAAATATTTTAAATCCAATGGTTAGATTTGCTAATATTCCCTAATTACTCCAAAGCTTGATTAATAAATATTAGTAAATCTAATAATCCAAATTGAGTAATTTAAGTTTCAGAGGACTCCTAGAGTCATTTAGAATCCATTTGTAAGATTGGATTAGTGTTTGAGTGATTAATTTTGCTAATCACTCACTAATCACTCTTAACTCTAAATTGGTCATAACTTAGTCAAATTAGATCCAAATTGAGCCTACCACATGTCACTATGATCAATGGACTATTTGTAAACCATAGCCACTAATTTTGCTTAATTTAGACACTAATTGACAAAGTTAGATTTTTGACCCATAATTAAGAATCCCTTAATTAATATTTTAACCCTAAATCTTATATTGGTCATAACTTGGCCTATACTTATCAGAATTTAGCAAATTTAGATTCTATGGAAAGCCTAGGTAGTAAAGAACAATAATCTGAAAAAAAAATTTAACTTTCACTTAGCCAAATTACTAATTGGCCATTATGAGTCAACTTTATTAATTTGACTTCATATGGCTTAGTAATCCCCCAAAATTAATTTAGTTACTGTCTAATCTTACATTAGACAGTAAGAATCTCATTTCAGAAGAAAATTTCAGAATTAAAGCTCTAGATCAAAATTTGTTCTTTTGAACCCTTAAGTAGGGGCAAAATGGTCATTTTGCCCAAATTTAGGGTTTAGCCTTTAAAAGCCCTAAATTCAGTTTTTAATCACTAAAATCAGTAAATATAATGATTTAGAACTGAAATTAATCAAATCCAAATTTAAATTAAATTTTTGATTAAAATCTCAATTTTAGCTCCTTAAGAAAATTCCTAAGTCTTAAGTGAGTGATTTCTCCTTCTTTAATCATTCTTAGACCTTCCCTTAGGTTCTTATAATATTAGTTAGGATGTGTGTCTTGAGAGATACTCTTAGTAATTAAGAGCTTTAAATTCCTAAGATTAAGAATAGATCTTAAATTAGAATTCATCAATTGAGTAAATTGGGTTACTCAATAGGTGAAACCTTGAGTTTACTAGTTTATAGATTTTCTTAGTTTATTAAATGATTATTTGATATTTAAACTTTAGAATTAAGAATATAAATCTATCCTAATGAATTTGATTTATCATTAGGATTCGTCTTAACCTAATCCATGAGTTTTGGGTTCTAAACTTTAGACCCTTAGTTATACCTTTAGATTAAGTGATTAGACCCCATCATTTGGAGTCTAACTCTTAATCTTTTCATCTTAATTTGGCTAATCAAGGTAAGATTTGGGGTAAATTAAATTACAAAACTAGGTCGATGATTTATTCACTTAAACCAAATAGTCATCTTTTGATTAAGTTATAATTAGGACTTGGCCAGTCCTAATTATCTTCAACTAGTAGGATTCGTGATTCTAAGTTACACAATGTGTAAGAATTGATGATTCTGAAACTTATGTAACTTAGAGTAGATAAAACGAATAAAGTAGACAACAACGGATATCACCTGTGTTTTAGATAGAGTTTCTTGCTCACTTTGATTTTAATGCTTCGCATTCCTTGATTTTGAGCTTTATACCTTGGACATATATTATGTACTTAAGATATTTGATAAATATCTTATGTTAATTTGGAATATTCATAAGCAGCATTATGTTTTCGTTTCACAATTGGTTTGTAAGGTGTAGCTTGATTAGTATACCTCTTCGATCAACCCGTTCGGGTCGGCAAACTTTCGAGGGTTTAATATCTGATAGTCTATGGCCATGCCTAATCCAAGTGATAGGATGGATAGACTCTTGCCATACTGACTAAAGAGTCAGGATTCTGATATGGTTATACTAATTCAAGTACACTTACATTCGGTTCTGACTTAGCTCATCAGGCTAAGAGTTTTTAGTGATGTTCAGTTCAGAGTTTCTTAGCTCATCAGGCTAAGATTTGCTGAGTATATTTTCAGTATGAGTGACTTAGATGATCACTGCAGTTTCCATTTTTAGTTACTGTTTTACTTGCATATTCTGCATTACAGCATTATTTTACTTACAGCTTTCCTGCATGTGTTTTTATATAGGATGCTAGTTTTACTTACTGTTTTCATATGTACTCTTAGGATGTTAGTTGTTTTCAGTTTTATATTGTTAAATTATTGTATGTCACCTAGCATAATCTGTTGATCATAAGCATATTTAGGTTGTATTTTCTTACAGTTTTAGTTTAGTCTTTTGCTTACCTATCTTTGTTGTAGTTGCTTGTAGGAGGTATGTATTTACTTCTTATTTGCTTAGTTATAAACTGTAGTTTATAACTTATTACTATTCTTTTGTACGCTTTCTGCACTTTTTTGCTTCAGTACTGGTTTATGGTGATATTCAAGTAACTTAATAAAATTATTTACCTAAAATGTGCTTAGACAGTAGTCTAACCAGTTTTTATTTTGTTGGCTGGGGCTCTACCATTATGAAACTGATAATGGTAGGTTCTGAGTTTGTTGGAGCAGCTGATCCAGTGGAGAGCTTGCCATTGGAGGAGGAGCCCGTTCCTGAAGATTTATAGCTTTAGCTTTCTTTCTTTCAGTGAGATTGAGAGTTCTTTTCAGTTCTCTTTAAACTATTTTTAAATTGTTCTAATAATACAGGTATAACTTTTCTTTTCAGCTCTTCACTTATTCTGTATTGTTGTATTTATACTATATGGATGGATGTTATACTTTTATTGCTTCCGCACTCTGAGTTCTTGTATGATCATTTAGTGATAGTATTTTTGGATGAATGGCAAAGTCCTTAGTTAAGTTGGATTAGAATGTGTGTCTAATCCAATCCTAAGTGGGGACTCATTTGGTGACCCCTCCACCGTAATCATGTTAACTTAAGAGTTAATAGGACCACGGCAGGGTAGGGCCACCACATTCTACCTCTAGAGGTTTGGTTAAATTAATTCTAGTCTTAGATATGGCTTAGGTTATCTAGGTGGTTGAGCACTTTTGTTAAGTTGTAATTTAGTTTTAACTAAAGGTTTATTGTGACACTCTTGGTATTTATGTACTATGAGATTATGTTGAAGTTCTGTGTTTCTTGCTAGGTTCTTGGATGCTTTTGATGAGTCCAAGGTCTGAGTTAGGCTTAGGGTTTAGAGCATTGATTAGAGTTTACTATGCTAGATTATTAGTACTATTAGGGTTCTAGTTGGGTATTTTTAGGTTGGTAGGGAATTTTGTTGATAAGATTTTGTCCTTTAGATATCTTGGTTTTTTTGGGTCACGTTAAGCTCATTAAGTTAATTTGGCCCTAGAGGGCTCTAAGGGTATCAAGTGGCTTAGTGGAAAGATTTATCTTTATTTTTTAGTTGAGTCTATTGTTTAGGTGTAATTATTGTTCTGGATTGGAGTCTTCTCTGATCTTTAGTTATTATAGAAGGTCTATGTTAGACTAAGATTTTTGGTTAGATTATTGGGTTTAAGTATGATTCTAAAGGAAATCTTACCAGCTATGTAGAATTTCCAATATATTCTTGGAGTGGTTTATATCTTGATTTACCCTAATCTTATGAGGTGGTCCCAGCGTATGTGCGCGTGCCAAGCTACATTTGCTTGAACCTATTGTGTGTATGCGGGTGCAGGTGCGCGCCTAGCTACATTTGTATGAACATATCCTCATGTACTTGTTTTTATCCATATTTATACATGTACTTATGTTTGTGTGTATGTATATATATATATATATATATATATATATATATATATATATTATTTATTTATTTATTCATTCATGTATGTCTATAACTCATATCTAACTGTATCATATTGACTTAGCTCCATCATAATTGCATGCATGTATGTATATTTGAATATGTATATTTATGCGTGTATATCTCCTAGATATGTTTACTATTTTTATTGTTACGTATGAATGAACCTATACATAGTTGCAGAGTTCCTGAAATATCCTTGTGTGCCGTATATAGACTCCATGGGGCCTCGGGATCATTAGGGAGGAGCCACACGTAATGGAGGGGAGGGCCATACGTGGCGATACACTCGGGGCTATCCACCATGCGCACAGGTGGACTCATGCCTCGACCTGACACTTGGAGTGCTCACTAGACTAGGCAAAGATAATGAGGCACCCTGTGGTAGTCCCCGAGCCACCTGGTGGCATGTTGTACACACGAAAGGTTCTTAGGGTTTACGGGAAGCGAGCAACGACCAGCAGGGACGATGTACAGTGATTGAATTGATCTCCTTCGTTCTATCCTAACGTTTATCTAATATGATGGCATAGATAATTTAGCTGTGCAATATAACACTGGCCATTAAATTTAATGTTATTATTAGTCTTTAATGTTTCAGCATTTTTTTCAATGTTATTATTAGTCTTTAATGAATTTTTAATCAGGATTTTGACTAATAAGTTACATTTATTATGAATTAATCACTAATTTTAAATACTTTAATGACTATGGGCATTGGAGAGGTATATTTGAGGATATTGTAACAACTTTCTAGGAAGATTTTACAATCATTGGTGATTAATCTCATTGTTTTAATAAATGATAAATCAAAATATTAATTAAGCAAATCATATAAGAAATTTGAATTAATTATAATAATTGTATTTTGCATAATTTTCTGCCATTTAATTAAAATAATTATAAAGTTTTAACAATTTATGTAATTAATATAGTGTTTTTTTATATGATTAAAATTTTATAATATTAAACTTTTGGCTATACATATTAGTGTTGTGGGTCTCATTTCCTTACTTGATTGCACCATTAATTAATCGTTAAGTCTATTTTATTTAAACAACTTAATAAGGTCTTATAATCAATAAAAATGACATCCTAATTGTTAATTTGATATTGACTTGTTGCATTTCTTTCTCTAGAAATTCATCAAATCAGGCAAAAAAGCCTTTACATTTCAATGTTTTGCACCATTTTAAATTAATTGTAAATATGTGTCCTAAAATAATAATAAAACCCTTTGTACTTAGATCTCTATGCCTAATTTGATATTTTCCCCTTAGTTGTGTCATTGTATAAGACACTGATATGCCATATTAGGGATCGTTGATGATCCATTGTATGAGGTGGAGTTCGTTCAAAAAGTTATTTTAGTATTATATTTTTAAGAGAGAGTGACTTATTTAGCTTTATACTAAAATATGAATATTTTTTATTTATTTTTGAGATAAATACATATTTAGTATTTTTCTGATATATTTTATAGATGAAACGATAATTTATGGAAATGCCTTTGTTTTTTCCTATTATATGCACTATCATGCTAAATCATATTGTGAACCTAGGAAAGTAAAGACTTAGTATTATATTTTTAACATTAAGTCATTGCATAAGTACTCTTCACATGGATTCTTAGAGGAGTACCAAAAAGTTGAATTGAGCACTATTTCACAGTAAAGTAAACACTATAGTAGAATAAAGTGGCAGAGCAGATGAATCGAACTTTAATAGAGAAATTTTGGTGTATGTTATTGAATGTTGGGATGAAGAGCATCTTTTAGGCAGAAGCCTTATCACATTATCAATCGTTTGCCTTCTACAAATATTGGAAATATGTGGCGACTGGGGATCGAAGTTCGAGAGTTTTTAAAGAACAATTCATCTCAATTGAAAATATATATATCTTTATGATTCAAAAAGGACATAATAAAATAAAATAATAATCCACAGTCCTTTTATACATAGAGCCAAAATATATATGAAAAGTTACAACAAATTGAATTTTTACAAAATATGAAAATATCTACATTCTTCTGCTTCTTTAAATTCTTCCTCTTTTAATTTGACAGATCTTCTAAGCTTTTTAATTTTCAAAACCTGAAAAATTCAGATTACCAGTCAGGTAGGAGTACGCAAATTGTTCTTATAAGAATAAATCTAGCATCCTATAATAGGGTATGAATCACATATAAAAATAATAGAAAGATTTCAAATAAAGTAAGCAATTTCCAAATGCAATTTCTGCCCTGCAAAATAGCTGTGAAAATCAACATATATGAAATAAATTCTATCAAAAGCATTTGTAACAATAAGTCGAGTCCGTAGACTCCTAAGCCCAAATGAGTAAACCCATAGGCATAACCTATAGGAAGCTTATCTCGCCACCCGTCGGTAGCTTACTCAAAATAATAACTGATGGTGTGTCTTTCCTCTGGATTTGCCTACTTCCTACAAGAGGTTAAATCCCTCCATATAACTCCCAGGGGCTGCTAGTTGGCCCAATCTGTACAAATTCTCAGTGTTGCGTTCCACCCTCCAAAGACAAATACCACAAAATATATATAATTTCTTTTTGTTACATGCCTTTTGATATGATTCTTTTGCAAATTAAAATATGGTAAGCAGTGCAAATAATACTCAAATGGAAAATGGCTCAAATAAGAATACTGAAATAAGACTTATAAGTAAATTTGCGTACCTGACTATTTTGACTCAAAATTAATCAAATTTAATTTCTTTGATCTGCCAAAATAATAAAATTTATTAATTTAATGATTTAATTATGATTTGAAATATTATGCTTATTTTGATTTATTTGAATTATTTTTATTAAGTTATTTATGCCTTATAAGGTTAAATTGTGAATTTGACCTTATAAGGGTATTTTAGTAATTTTACCCTTAATAAAATATAAAATTTATGCTAGTTTATTATAGATTATGTTTTAAGGTTTTTGTAGAATCTAAAATTATTCAATTCTGATATGAATTGGCTGAGTTATAGTTAATGTAATTTCTAGGGTTAATAATTAAGGTTAAATATGATTAGTGAGTAATTAGTGAATTTAGTCACAATATTATCAATCTAATTATACAATTAAGTTCTAATTTACTTTATGAGTCATTTAAATTGAAATTATTTAATTTGGATTATTATATTTGCTAATATTCACTAATCAAGTTTTTAGAGTAATTAGTGTTAATTAGAAGATCTAACAATTGGATCCTAAATATTTTTGCAGTTTACTGAAATTTAGGATTTTTTGATCTAAATGAATATTTGGATCACTTAATTTGGAGCTAAATTGGCTAACTTATGGCTATTTGAAGTTTATAAGTTTAAAGGCTTAATTAGAGTTAGGTCCTAATTGTGATTAGCCAAATTTTAATTCAAACAGCAAAATTAATACTTCTAAAATATTCCTTAGGTTTTTTTGAGTATTTTAAGACCTATATTTGATATATTTGGGATAGTGAGTATAAAGTTATGGCTAAATGAATTTTAGTGATATTTTTGTAATGATTTGGAATTTTAAATATCCTAAAATATTACTATATTAAATATTAGTCCAAATGGAAATTTGACTGCTTTATATTATTCTTCTAATTTTGTTGATCGAAATGGTATATAATTTGTAATATTTGGATGAGTATTTTATAAGTTATAAATTTTCAAAATTTGGCTATTTATTAATTACTTTATATATTAATCTTTACTGTTTTTAATATATTTATTAATCTGCTTTATATTTATATTTATTAATATTAATGTTCTATATATAAAAGTTTTCTATTATTTATTAATATTTTTAAAATGATTTATTAATTTATATTATTATTTTTTTATTTAATAAAATTTGTTTATTATTTATTTTCATTTTTTTCTGTTTATTTTTATTTTATTTATTAAATATATTAAAATGTTAAATTTCTGTTTACAAATATATTTATATTTACGTTTTTATTTTATTTATTTATTATTACTAATGTATAGATTATTGTATTTTAATTAATGGTATTTATTAAATCTATTTAATATTAATTTTGAAAATAAACTTTCTAATTATTATTAAGATATTTAATAGATATTATTATGTTTAATTAGTATATTTATAAATTCTAAATTTTCTGTTTATATATTTTTTTATTTTATTATCTATTTTTATATATTTTTGTTGTTTATTATATTTATAATATATATCTATATATTTATTATTATTGTTTTTTTTTTTGCAGATTGCAGACAGCAGCAACCTCACGCCCACATGGCATGATGTTACTGGCCCAATCAGTCCACGTGGGTCCCTCTGCCGCTGTTAATAGAAACAGCGGTGGGCCCCACTCCAGGACAGCTGTTGAATCTGCGCATGACACCTCACTCGGTGGGTCCCAGGATGCACATGAGACTGGACGTGACAGAAGACGGGCGGGTCGAGCGCGGCCCGAAGCCTCGACCCGCGACTCTTCATCTTCTTACGCGAGGCGGTGCAGAGAGTTAGGGTTTAGGCGAAAAGATGAAATTTTGAGCGTTTGATTTGCACGATTTGGTTCGATTGAATACAATCGTAACCGATCAAAATTTAATCTAATAAAGGAGATGCAATTTCGAATAAGAAAATATGCGATTGAATGTAAGATCTAAGAAGTAGAAGTACCTAAAGTTTGACGTCTCCGGAGACTTAGGTTTTAGAGGGCTCGTTTTGGGAACGAAAATCCTTAATGAGGTAGCTTTCTTTATGAAAACCTTATCTTAGTCAGAGCATATGAGCCTTTATCGGGCTCCTAAGGCGGTGGAAAGCAAGTGGAGATCTCTTCTTCGGCAGCGTGTTGCATCTGAGGGACGCGTGCCCTAACGCCGAAGAAGGAGGTCTCCAGGCCATTAGATCAAATCTAACGATCAACGGCCCAAATTAACCCCTCGCTAAGTAGCAGTTCAGACCCGTGGGTCGGGGTAGCGCCGGTCCAGGCTGGACCGGTTATTCGGTCCAGCGAAAAGAAAATGAACCGAAATGAATTTTGGATTTAATATATATATATATATATATATATTATTAATTAATTTCAAGCCTTATTTTAATCAAATTTAATTAATTAAAAAAAAAATTTCAATAAATCACCCCTAGCTAATTGAGGTCTTCTGAACGCAACGGTGCACTCGAATCTTCGATCCGACGAGTATTTAATTACTTAAATTCTTGGGCATTTAAATAATATTAAAATATTTGTCTAAAAATTAACGATTTCCAAATGCGCTCAAAACTTCTCCCCTAGCTAATTTGGGGGTGATGAACGCAATGGTGAAGTCAGATTTTCAATCTGAAGTCAAAATTATTTAAATATTAATAAATATATTGAAAATTAATTTCTGGTATTTTACAAAATAAGACTCATATGGAGTTTTGGTTAGGTAAGTCTGCTACTGCTACATATTATTATAACTTAAAATCTTTGGAAGTCATGTCTATTATCATGTAAAAAATGATAAGTTTGAACTAAGAGTTAAGAAAGTTTTATTTATTAGGTATATGTGAAATGTTAAAGCTTTCAAATAATTTGATAAAGATGATATAAAATTGTGATGAGCAATGGTATGATTTTTGATGAAGAGTTTCTAATAAAGTATAGGAGCTTAGAGCATGCTGAGCATCTTATAAGAGCCATTGAAAAATTATATAATGTGGAGCTTATATCAATTCTATTTTCTCCAATATCTTTTATTGTTTAGAGCATGTAATTATATATGTTAATTCAGATGATGAGCAAAGTGCTAATACTGAGTAGGTGAGAAAATGAAAAATTCAATGTAGGAGTCTATTACTACCAGCAAAACCAGGAGGGTGAATGCTCCAAAGTCAGCATGGCTAAGAGATTACATTGAGTTTGTATTATTTATTTTAAAATTTGATATTCCGTATCACTATAAGAAAGTTTTGGAGAGTTATGAGAGTGAGCATTTTATAATGATGATGGATGAGGAGATGTAGTTTATTCATAAGAATACAACTTGGTGTTTGGTGAAGCTTCCTTCAAGGAGGATTGTCATCAGATGCAAATGATTGATGCCCGGATGGAAGGATCTCAAGAAGTTGTTGATATGTGCTACAAGGCAAAATTTGTTGTTGAAAGCTTAGCACAATGAGAGTGGGTAGACTACGATGAAGTATATTGTCTTGTTATTAAACATCTCACTATTTATCTTCTCTTAGCTCGATCTTGGAATAACTTGACGTGAAGACATCATTCTTACATGAGGAATTCAAAGAATAAATCTCTATGCGGCAACCTCGCAGATATAGTGCCCCAAACAAGGACTTGATGTGAAAGCTAAACAAATCATGCTATAGGTTGAAATAATCATCATGAAAATAGTACAAAAGATTTGACTAGTTTATACAATGGCTACAGTATACGACGAGTTAATTTGATTATTGTGCTTACTTCAAAAGATTGGCCAATGATGAGTTTATGTACGTGCAATAACACTTTTGTCCGGTTCACCTTCAAGTTCATAGTCAAAATAATATCCGCTACGCGGCTTGGATCAGAAGGAAGGCTGGCTATATGCTTAACACATGCAAATCGAACGTCTTTCATTTCGGGATCCTCTTTTTTATGATTTTGTTTGTTGATGATATATTAATTGCTTCATCATATATTGATGAAATTTTTAATATGACAACAATTATCATTGCATTTTGAGATGGACTTAAGGGAAGCTCATACAATCTTTAGCATAGAGATTCATCAGTACAAAAAAGTTGGAATAATTTGCTTTCTCAAATTGTACATTTGGGGAAGGTGTATATGTGTGGCGGCCGCCCCTTCTAATCATAAGGCTTAAGGAGTGGTTGTCAGTAAGCACATCTTATACTTAACATTAGGTTGGAATTTAAGACTCCAATCCAGACTTAAGGAAAAGATGTACTTTTCATAATAAGGTAACGATTAACAATCACTTAATGAGTATCAGAGTGCGGAAGAAAAGTATCAACTGAAGTAATCATCCATACTATAAAGTAAGGATATCCAGCTCATAATATATACAATGCAGGAAAGCAAAGCACAACTTAATCCTGTATTATTACAAATATTTAAAGTTTAACGAACTATACTATAAAATGCTCTCACCTCACAAAAAAAAAAAGTAAAGTAATCTAGTAAGTAGATTAAGGTTCCTCAGTAGTCTGAACCTCCTCCTGGATCTGCTCCTCTGTAGGCTCAATCTCCTCAAAAAGCTCAGAATCTACCATTATCAGTTTCATATGGTAGGGCTCTAGCCAACAAAAGAAAAATCTTGTTAAATAAAATGTCTAAGTACATTTTAAGGTAATGAATTTTAATATATTTTATTGATATCACAACTAGAATTAAGCATAGCATAGCAGTAAAGCGACAAGAAAGGAAGAACAAATTATGAGGTAGAAACATACCTCAACTCAGGCTGCAATACAAGATAAGTAAAGTATAATTGTAATCTACTAAGTACAAAGAAAAGTCCTAAAGAATATGATCAAACTAACATGCCAGTTATAGTATAAGTAAGAGTATTGTACTGAAAATATAAAGACTAGCATCCTAACATGCTCTCAAATAAGTAAAACGGCTGACATACAGAAGTTTTGAAATGTAAAGGAACTCCAGAAAATGAAAAAATATGAAAGAAAATATACTGAAATGGTAAAGTAAAGTAAGTCTAAAGTGTAAAGAAAATATGTAAAGTAACTGTAAAGAGATTGAAAAGTAAATGTAAGTAATGTAAATTAAAGTACTGTACGTGTGAGATACTCTTACTTAGTCTGCCAAAATGTAAAGTCCATCTGATAATCTAGGAGAAACATCCCAGATTAAAGTACGTCCATCAAAGAGGCATCTAGGAGAAACATCCCAGATCCTAAAGTAAAATCCACAAAGTATCTAAAGAGCATATAGGAGAAACATCTCAATGCCAAATTAACATACCATAGGGAAAATTCCCTAGGCAAAAGCTGTTCTAAAGTAAAGTCATACTAAGTGGCAGGCTAAGTAAAACATAAATCACAAGTATTATGTTGTTTATTAATGTTTCTTTTAATATTATGCATATAATATGTGAATTAAAGTTAAAGTATATTATAAAATATGTATCAAGTATTTAAGTATGTCCAAAGGTATAAAAAAGCTTAAATAACACAGAAAGCATAGCAATTTCAAATTCAAGGTATTATTAGCACTACACAAACTTTGTGATATCACCTATTTTTTACTTTAAATGTTCTAACTACTCAAAGTTACATAAGATTCAAAATCCTCAATTCCTACACTGTCTGTAACTTAGAATCACGAACCTATAAGTTAAACATAATTAGGATTGGCCACATCCTAATTATAACTGAATCAAAGTCGCCTAAAAGATTAAAATAATTAAATCAATCGTCATAAGTTATTATTTTATAAATCCCAAATAAACCTTGATTAGCCAAATTAAGATTTAAAGGATAAAGAATCAAACTCAAAGAATAAAGTTTAATTTTTAATCATAAGGGTCATCTTAAGGACTAAGGTTTAATCTCATCTCACTGATTAAAGGTTAAGGCAAATCTTATTGAATTAAATCAAACTCAATAGGATAAATCTCTACTCCTAATTCTGAAATTAAAAGATCAAATAATCATTTAATAAATTATGAAAAATCTAATAGACTAGTAAAATCAAAGTTTCACCTTAATGAGTAACCCACTTTACTCATTAGATGAATTCTAACCTAAGATCTATTCCTAATCTTAGGAATTAAAGTTCTTAAATCTAAGAGGATTACCCAGAAACATGTCCTAACTAAAGTTATAAGACCTAAAGGATGATCTAAGAAGTACAAAGGAAAGGAAGATCTCTCATAATTCACTTAAGTTTTACTTAAGACTTAACTTAAGGTTTTCATCAAATTTCTAATTTGAGACTTAGAATTATCTAAATCAAGGCCTAAATTATTTTAATTACTATATATTATGATTTAGAGATGAAATCAGGTCTTAAATTTATTAAACCCTAATTTTGGGTAAAAAGATTATTTTGCCCCTTACTTAAGGATTTGAAATTTCATTTTTATGAATTAGTATTAAATTCTAGATTTTAATAAAATGGAATGATTACTTACTATCTAATATAAATTTAGACAGTAAGTTCATTAATTTTGGTTAAGTATTAAGCCTTATAAGGTCAAATTAAGAAATTTGACCTATAAGGGCAAATTGGTAATTTTACCATAATGATACCTAAATTTTCTGTTAGTTTATTAAAGGTTAAGTCCTAAGCTTTCCATAGAACCTAAAATCATCAATTTATGATATGTATTTGCTAAGTTATAGCCAATACAAGTTCTAGGGTATAAATGATAATTAAGAGTTCTTAATTAAGATCAAAAATTCTAACTTTGTCATTTGGTGTCCAAATTGAATAATTTCAGTGGCTGTATGTCACAATTGATCCACTGATTCTAATGATTAGTGGTGGTTTCAATTTGGACCACATTTAGCTAAGTGATGGCCTAATTAAGGTTTAGGTGATTAGTGAGTGATCAGTGAAATTAATCACAAGATCACTAAACCAATTACACAACTAGATTCTAATTTATTTTGGGAGTTCTCTGAAACTTGAATTATTCAATTTGGATTATTAGATTTGCTAATCTTCACTAATCAAGATTTTGAGTAATTAGGGGTTGATTATCAAATCTAACCGTTCGATTCTAAATATTTTTGTATATTATTGTAAATTAGATTTTTTTTATCTAAATAAATATTTGGATCACCTAATTTGGAGCTCAATTGACCAAGTTATGGTCAATTGAAGTTCTAGGGTTAGTTGACCTAATTAAGGTTAGGTCCTAAATGTGATTAGGCTCAAACTAATCCAAATAGTAGAATAAATACTACTAAGTTGTTCTAGAGGTTTTATTGATCACTTTAAGACCCATATTGACTAAGTTTGGAGTAAGGGTTAAAAAGTTATAGGCTTAGGAAGATTAGGATTAAGGTCAAAAAGTGATTAGTCCAAATAGGTCTCAAACAAAAAAACCTTTATTACTGGATTAATCCTTAGGATTTGTTGATCATTTTGAGACCCATATTGGGTATGATTGGGTAAATATATGCAAAGTTATGGCCAAATGAAATTTTATGACATTTAGGGCTTAATATGGGGATCCTAAATGTCACTATGCTAAATATAGCTTTTATTGAAATTTGGATGGTACCAGAATGATCCTTATTTTCTTTTGGTCAAAATGACATATAATTTTGTTAAATTTGGACATGTGTATTATAATCTATGAAGGTTTGAATGATTTAAATTAACTAAGTTAATTTAATTAAAATTTAATTAATATTTCCATTAAGTATTAACACCTGCAAGTCAACACGACGGCGGGCCCCACATATGACAGTAGCAGGCGCCTCTTCACGCGACTGAAGAGGAGATAGCGCTGCACGGCGGGCCCCACTCCAGCATGCCAACGATAGACACGTGGACGATTCAATATGCGGGTTGGACCCGTGGGGCGAACCCGGTCCGGCCCAAGTGCATCTTCTTCTTCGGTAGAACGCCGAGGGTAGAATTAGGGCAACCAATGGATCAACGCATAGAACACCTCAGTATTTGATTCGCATGCAAAAAGGAAGCTCGTGAGCTAACATTTCGATTGAACCTATTGTTTCCATCATTTACCTTCCACAACACTTGAAGAAATGATGCCCTAATTTCTGGGATTGAGGATGACTATGCCCGATTGAATAAAAAAAAATGGCAAATTCCATTGAGCTCGCCAAATGATTAATCATCGAATACTCAGAATGATATTCACATAAATGATGTTAACTGCAATATAGCATGAAAAATGATTGTATAAGATGGGGAGGTGGAGTACCTTTCAGAATATGTACTGAGCTGCAGGTTAGAAGAAGAAAACTTCGATTTCATAATTTTACAAGCCCTCAACCTTTGTTCCTCATCATCCTAAAGGATTTAGAGATTAGATAAGATAAATGATGATGAGGCTTCGAGATGTCGGCAGCTGCTGGCATGAGAGTTAAGCGACGCGCGTCCCCATTCGCAACACGCGGAGGTCTCAATCGAGGGATGCGAGGACGACGACCATCTGTTGTTCGGAGTCATTCGATCCGAAGATCTGACGGTGCAGGATGTTTCGTCCCGATTGATGGCGCATGCGAATGGAAGGAAACGGCGTTGCTTTAGCGCGGACGGCGTCGTTAGATTAAGTAATAAAATATTAATTTTTTAAATAATTTACACTAAATTTAATAATTAAAATTATATAACTAAATGCATATAGAAAATTTTTAATAAATCACCCATAGCTAATTGAGGGGTGAGGAACGCAACGGTGAAGTCGAATTTTGATTTCGATGAGTATTTAATTATTCGATTTTCTGGGTATTTAAATAATATTAAAATATTTGACAAAAATATAACGACTTCCAAATGCATCCAAAACTTCACCCCTAGCTAATTTGGGGGTGATAAATGTAATGACTAAGTCAAATTTTTGATTTGAGGTCAAAATAAAAAGTCAAATTCTAGGGTTTTGGAAATTTCCAGAAATCAAGATTTGTTCCATTTTGATTCCTGATTTGATCCAAATCTTAGAAGTAGGTCCTAAATGACTTAATCAAGATACTAGAACCATAATTAAGACTTAGATTAATCTTAATTAACCTGAGTAATAACCTAGGTTGTTACAATATGATATTCATATTTAACTGAATGTGTCAAGTCTTTCGTTAGCATCTCACTTCTATTTGAATGTTAAGTTGTGTCCCATCGATGATGCACAAAGGAAGGCAATGAAGATTATTCCATATGCTAGTGCTGCTGGAAGTTTGATATATGATATGGTGTGATGAGATCAGATTTGGCACATGCTGTTGGAATAGTAAGTCAATACATGTATAACATAGGCAAAGTTCATTGGTAGGTAGTGAAGTGGATCTTGAAGCATTTAAAGGGTATAATTTATGTTGATTTAAGGTTTGAGAAAATAAGCATTTTTGTGACCTCTGTGTAGGTTACATAGACTTTGATTACGCAGGTGATCTCGGCGGGTGTCGATCTACAACTGTGTATGTGCTCACTTTGGCAGATGGGCCAATTAATTGGAGGCCCACGATGCAATTTACATTGCCATTTTTTGCGATTAGGGTCGAGCATATGGTAGTTATAGAGGCAAGAGAAGAAGCACTATGGATGCAAGGTTTATTGGATGAGCATAGTGTGGCGACCCTACCCCGCCGTGGTCTTGTTAACTCTTAAGTTAACATGATTACGGTGAAGGGGTTACCAAATGACAAGGTCCTCACTTAGAATTGGATAAGACATACATTCTAATCCAACTTAACTAAGGACTTTGTCATTCATAAAGTAAATATCTCACTAAATGAATCATACAAGAAAATGTAGAAAGCGCGGAAGCATAAAATACAACATCCATCCATACAATACAATAATCCAGAATAAGAAAAGAGCTGAAAAGAAATAATTAACATGTATTATTACAACATTTTAATAAGTTTAAAAAACTGAAAAGAAAACTCTCAATCTCACAATCAGAAAGGAAACTAAATCTAAAGGTCTTCAGGCACAGACTCCTCCTCCACTGGTAAGCTCTCCACTGGATCAACTGTTCTAATAAACTCAGAACCTACCATTATTAATTTCATAATGGTAGGGCCCCAGCCAACAAAAGAAAAACTAGTTAAACTATTGTCTAAGTACATTTTAGGGTAAAAATTTTATTAAGTTAACTGAATATCACCATAAACCAGTACAACAATCAAGTAGGTGCAGAAAGCGTAAGAAAAGAATGGTATAAAGTTATAAACAAACAGTTTATACTAAATCAACTATGAAGTAAGCACATACCTCCTCCAAGTAACTGCAACAAAGTTAGGTAAGCGAAAACCAAACAAATACTGTAAAGAAAATACATCCTAAACATGTTTATGATCAAACAATTATATGCTAATCGACATAAAGTAAGAAAAATATGTGAACAAGACTAGCATCCTAAATATAATAAGTAAATCTAGCATCCTATATATAAATAAGGCTTAGAAAAGTGCAATATGACTATAAGTAAAAATAATACTGAAATGCAGAAAAGAGTAAAGTAAAACAGTAACTGAAAACTGAAAATTGAAATGGCTATTCAAGCCACTCAACTGAAGACATACTCAGTAAAATACTTAGCCTGATGGGCCAAGAAAGAAGCTCTAAACTGAGTATCACTGAAAAACCTCTTAGCCTGATGAACTAAGACATAAACCAAATGTAAGTGTACTTGAATTAGTATAACCATATCAGATCCTGACTATCCAGTCAGTACGGGCAAGAGTCTATCCATCCTATCCCACTGACTAGGCATGGCATAGATTATCAGACTGACCCGAACAATGAAGCTGACCCCGAACGGGTGATTGAAGAGGCATACTAATCAAACTACACCTTACAAAAATACGAGAAGAAAACAAAATGCTATTTATGAATGATCAAAGTTGACATAAGATGATTATCAATTATCTTATGTACCTCATATATGCTCATGGTTTAAAGCTCAAAATCAAGGTAAGCGAAGCATCAAATCAAATTGAGCAAGAGACTCTATCTAAAACACAGGTGATATCCTTTGTTGTCTACTTATTCGTTCTATCTACTCTAAGTTACATAAGTTTTAGAATCATCAATTCTTACACATTCTGTAACTTAGAATCCTGAATCCTACTAGTTGAAGATAATTAGGACTGGCCAAGTCCTAACTATAACTCAATCAAAAGATGACTACTTGGTTAAACTGAATAAATTATTGACCTAATTTTATAATTTAAAATACCCCAACCTCATCTTGATTAGCCAAATCAAGATGAAAATATTAAGAATTAGACCATATGATGGGGTCTAATCACTTAATCCTTAGGTATAACTAAATATCTAAGGTTTAGAACCCAAATCTCACAGATTAAGTGAAGGCAAATCCTAATGATAAATCAATTCATTAGGATAGATCTCTATTCTTAATTCTAGAGTTCCAAGATAAAATAATCATTTAATAAACTAAGAAAATCTATAAACTATAAAACTCAAGGTTTCATCTATTGAGTAACCCAATTTACTCAACAGATGAATTCTAACTTAAGATCTATTCCTAATCTTAGGAATTAGGGTTCTTAATTACTAAAAGTATCTCTCAAGACACACATCTTAACTAATGATATAAGACCCATGGAAAGATCTAAGAAAGGTTTAAGGAAGAAGAAACACTCACAATTTTACTTAGGAAATTCTTAAGGAACTAACTTGGAATTTTGATTAAAATCAATTTAATGATTGAACTTATACAATTTCTGTTATTAATCATTCTCTTTACTGATTATGATGATTATAAAATGTTTTTAGGGTTTTAGAAAGCTAAACCATAAATTTGGGCAAAATTACCATTTTGCCCTTACTTAAGGGTTCAAAAGATCAAATTTTGATCTCGAGATCTAAATCTGAATTTTTCTATTGGAATGAGTTTCTTACTGTCTAATATAAGATTAGACAGCAACTACACAAATTTTGGATGATTATTAAGCCTTATGAGGTCAAACTAGTAAATTTGACTCATAAGGGCAAATTAGTAATTTGGCTAAATGAAAGTTAAATTTTCTTTCAGATTACTATTATTCATTGTCTAAGGTTTTCATAGAACCTAAATTTATTAAATTCTGATAAGTATTGGCCAAGTTATGGCAATACAATATTTAGGGTTAAAAGGTTAATTAAAGGATTCTTAATTAAGGGTCAAAATCCTAACTTTGTCAATTAGTGCCCAAATTGAGTAATATTAGTGGCTATGATTTACAAATAGTCCACTGATTACAATGACATGTGGTAGGCTCAATTTGGATCTAATTTGACTAAGTTATGACCTAATTAGGGTTTAGGGTGATTAGTGAAATTAATCACTCAACACTAATCCAAACTTACAGCTAGGTTCTAAATAACTTTATGAGTCCTCTAAAACTTAAATCACTCAATTTAAATTATTAGATTTGCTAATATTCTCTAATCAAGTTTTGAAGTAATTAAGGGTGATTAGCAAATCTAACCATTGGATCTAAGATGCTTTTACAGATTACTGTTAATTAGGTTTTTTTGATCTAAATTAATATTTGGATCATCCAATTCGGAGCTCAATTGACCAAGTTATGGTCAATTAAAGTTCTAGGTCTAATTAAGGTAATTAGGGTTAGGTCCTAATTGTGATTAGGCAAATACTAATCCAAACAGCAAAGATAACCCTACTAAAATGATCCTTAGAGTTTTCTGAGTATTTTAAAACCCATTTTCAATAGGTTTGGATTATTGGTTACAAAGTTATGATCAAATGAAATTTTGTAACATTGTTTGGATTTAATAAATACCCCTAACTGTCACTTTGTTAAATACAGGTCCAATTGCAAAATTGATAGCACCAAAATGTTCCTCTATTTTTGCTGATCAAAATGGTATATTTATTTGCTATGATTGGAATTATATTTTGCAAAATATTAGGGTTTAAAAATTTGTATTTAATTATTTAATTAATTCTGTTAATTATTTTAATAAATATGTTATAATTATTAATATAATTATTGTTTATTAATTAAACTTTATTTATATATAATGTTTATATATATATATATATAAATAAATCTGCAGGTACACGTGGCGCTCTGTGATTCGTTGTCGGTACGAAGGCGGGCCCACCTGCTTCCGCTGCGTATGCGAAGCGACGCGAGTGGGTCCCACCGCACTCATTAAACGGGACACATGGCATGCAGAGGGGGATCTCGGTCTGGCTCAATTGACCCGGACAGTTTGCGCAATGCCAGATCGGTCCGGGCTGGACCGGTCACTGCAGATCTCCTCTATCCACGCAAACGCCCGAAGTCGAGCTCCTAGGGAACGAAGATTCAGGGTAAAAATGGCGGTACCAGGTCTTGTACTGCGCCTCGATGGAAAGAGCTCAACCAGGGCTTCTCGTTGACTATTTAATCTTGTCATGAGGCGATCGGAGCTTCGGGAAAAGACCAACCCTAGATTTCTAGGTTTCGGCTAAACTTCAATAACGGAAAGAACTGTTCATTAATCTCTAAATTGGATCAATCGAACTCATTAGAGTTCGATTGGTCCCGATCAATCTTTAATCTACCATATGGAATAAGTATACGAATTGAAACCGATATAAATTATAAGACTAGAAGGAGATGGACGGTACCTCTAAATCAACGGTGCAGACTACCCTTAAGATTCGATCGCTTCCGACAGAGGCACGAGGTAACTTAGGAAGAATGCTTGCATTATTTGCCTTGGAAGAGTCTTAATTCTTACCTTAGAAGCGGCGGGCGACATCTGGAGAGGCCGGCTCGCGATGGAGACGCCACGTGCAATCCTTGATGCCACGCGCAGGCTTTCGGGGAAGGAGATGCGTGGGCCGTTCGATCATTCGATGGAACGGTCCACAGATGCCGTCTCTTCTCACGGTGCAGACTGAAAGGAGGAGGATGGCGAGTAATGCCATTTTGCTTCAATAATTAACTTATATAAATATATATACATATATATCAATTTAAATTAACTTAAACTCTTTATTAATCAGATTTTAATTAATTCAGAGTTTTCCAAAAATTTCAAATCAATCACCGTTTAGGTAAATGAGGGGTGAGGAACGCAATGGCACACTCAGATTTTTGTTTCGACGAGTATTTATTTATTTGAATTTTCAGGTATTTAAATATTATTAAAATATTCGATGAAAATCCAATGACTTCCAAATGCCTCCAAAACTTCACCCCTAGCTAATTTGGGTGTTCTGAATGCAATGGCGAAGTCAGATTTTCAATCTGAGGTCTAGATAAAAAGTCAATTTCTAGGGTTTGGAATTTTCCAGAATTTCTGATTTGACTTAATTGACTTCTAGTTTAACCTAGGTTTCAGAGATGAGTTCTAAATTACTTAATTAGTGACTTAGAATCTCAATTAAGACTTAGATTGATCTTAATTAATCTATAGTAACAACCTGGGTTGTTACAAACTCCCTCACTTAAGAACGATGTCGTGCTCGACATCACTCCAGTGAGAAATAAATAAAGAAATGAATTGAATAGGTTAGAGTTGAAGAATTACCTTGATTAAAAAGGCATGGGTATTTCTGACGCATATCCACCTCTTCCTCCCAAGTGGCCTCATTGCAAGACCAGTTCTTCCACTGGATGTTTATCATTGAAATAGATCGATTTCTTAATTTCTTTTGATCACGATCTAAAATTTTAACTGGTTCTTCAGTGTATGAAAGATCAGGCTGAATTTCTATCACAGGAAGTTGAATAAGATGGGAAGAATCTCGAAGACACTTCCTTAGTGATGATATATAAAATACATTATGAACAACAGCAAAGTCTTCTGGTAGCTCTAGTTTATAAGCTGCTGATCCAATCTTCTGCATAATCTTGAAAGGTCCAACATACCTTGGACTGAGCTTTTCAGAAACTCCAAAACGATAGATTCCCTTCATCGGGCTCACTTTTAAATATACAAAATCTCCTTCTTTGAACTCCAGAGGACGATGACGGTTATCATGATATTTACTTTGCCTATCTTGAGCTGTTCTGATCCTTTGCTGAATGAGCTTAACTTTCTTATTTGTTTCTTCCACTAGCTCAGATCCATATAATTGAGTATCTCCTGTCTCAGACCATGCTAGTGGGGTTGAACACTTTCTCCCATATAATGCTTCATATGGTGCCATTTGGATACTTGACTAAAAACTATTATTGTATGCAAATTCCACTAAGGGAATATGCTCTTCCCAGGATCCTGAAAAATCTAACATACATAAACGGAGAAGATCTTCTAAGACTTGATTTACTCTTTCTGTTTGGCCATCAATTTGTGGATGGAATGCTGTACTCATGGCCAAAGTGATACCCAAATCTTGGTGAACAGTCTGCCAAAATTTTGAAGTAAAACGACTATCTCTATCGGATATAATTATTTTAGAGATTCCATGCAATCTGACTATTTCTTTAACATATAACTTAGCCAACTTTTCCACAGAGTCAGTTTGACAGATTAGAATAAAATGAGCAGATTTAGTAAGACGATCCACTATAACCCATATTGAATCAGCTCCAGATCTAACACGAGGCAAACCCATGATAAAATCCATGGATATATCTGTCCATTTCCATTCTGAGATTTTTAGTGGGTGCAATAATCTACCAGGCTTTTGATGTTCTGCTTTTATTAAGTAACATGCGTGGCATTTTGCAACAAATTCTGCAACACTTTTCTTCATTTCTGGCCACCAGAATGATTGTTTTAGGTCTTGATACATCTTAAAATTCCTTGGATGAATTTGATATCCTGAATTGTGACTTTCTATTAAGATCTCTTTCTGCATGGATTTAGGAATCCAGAGACGATTATCCATATAAATAGCACCTTTCTTAAACTGCAATTCTGGACGACGACCACTTTCTATTGCCACTTTAAAGTTTAAATATTCATCATCCTTGCTTTGAGAGATTGAAACATCTCTATGAAAAGTAGGTTCTATATTTATCATGGATATCATAGTACTGACTGAATTACCTTTAACAAGCAAAATTTCCATCTTACGAAACTCATTCATCAATGGGCTTTCTGAAATTATGCTGTTAAGAGTAGTATAACGACTTAGAGCATCAGCTACTACATTAGATTTTCCTGGACGGTACTGTATGTCTAAGTCATAATCACTAATTAATTCTAGCCATCTTCTTTGCCTACAATTTAATTCTCTTTGGGTAAAGATATATTTCAGACTTTGATGGTCTGTAAATATTGAGCACTGAACTCCATACAGATAATGGCGCCAGATTTTTAAGGCAAAAACTAATGCTGCCAACTCTAAATCATGTACAGCATAGTTTCTTTCATGAGTTTTAAGCTGGCGAGATGCGTAAGCTATAACTTTGCCTTCTTGCATTAATACGCATCCTAAACCAATTCTGGATGCATCTGTATACACCTGATAATTAACCCCTTCTTTTGGAAGAACTAAAATTGGAGCAGAAGTTAACGCGCCCTTTATAGCTTGAAATGTAGTTTCACACTCTTCTGACCAAACAAATGGAACTGCTTTCTGAGTCAATTTTGTAAGTGGCGCGACAATTTGGGAGAAGCCTTTAACAAACTTTTTGTAGTATCCGGCTAAACCCAGAAAACTACGAATTTGAGTGACTGTTTTGGGCTGAACCCAATCTTGAATAACACTAATTTTGCTTTGATCTACTTGAATTCCACGAGCATCAATCACATGGCCAAGAAATGTTACAAAATCTAGCCAGAATTCACATTTTAAGAATTTAGCATATAACTCATGCTCGCTAAGTTTCTCCAGAACCATTCTCAAATGTTCCTCATGATCTTTAACTGTTTTTGAATAAATTAAAATATAATCAATGAAAACTATCACGAATTTATCTAAGTAAGGTTTCAGGACTCTCTACATTAAGTCCATGAACAGAGATGGGGCATTAGTAAGACCAAAGGATATTACTAAAAACTCATAATGTCCATATCTGAAGTTTAGATAAAAAGTCAATTTATAGGGTTGGAATTTTCCAGAATTTCTGATTTGACTTAATTGACTTCTAATTTGACCTAGGTTTCAGAGATGAGTTCTAAATTGCTTAATTAGTGACTTATAATCTCAATTAAGACTTAGATTGATCTTAATTAATCCAAAGTAACAACCTGGGTTGTTACACATAGGGTGCACCAAGATTGGAAAATTTGACAGCATTTTGTGATAGTCAACGTTCTACATTCTTAATGATGAATCAAGTTCATGATGCTCGAACTAAGCATATTGATGTTATATATCATTTTGTTTGGGATTTGCTTGTAAAATATAACATTTTGTTAGGAAAGATTGATACTAAAGTGAATCACACATATATAGTTACCAAAGTTTTGATAGTATTGAAATTCACCGATTTCAAGAAATGGGTGAATGTTTGTGTGTTTGCTCAAAGCTCATTTTGATAGTGAACTATGTGCAACTTGATTCTTTTGTGAGGGGAATATGTAGACAACCCTTGAGGTTCAATCGCTATGCATGAATCTTGTTGGAGCTATCTCCCATATGACACATATGAGAGCTGAGTTGGAGAGTTGTTGAATATTTTTTCGAAGCAAATCAACACGAGAGAAGAACTTTACCCCAATTGGCGCTAATCCGCCATTTAGTAACCAACCTCGATTAAGAAGGTAGAATGTTTTGTCAATTTGTAACCGACAACAATTCAAGAAGGTATAACGACCTCCCAATTTGTAATTAACGCCAATTTAAGGATGTATAATGGCTTGATAAATTGTGGCTAACGTTACTTTAAGAAGGTTTAATGGCTTAATAAAAAAGAAACCCATTATATATAAGAATTAAGTGATTCATCTCTTATGTTAACTTTTGTGTTTTGGAGCCCTAACATTACAATTATTTTTGCTCCTATAGCTTATCAAATACTTCTCTCCTCCTCGTGGTTACATTTACGCTAAACTAGTTGTAGTTCAATGATTGAGCCTTAAGATTTATTATCACAAATCTTGAATTCAAATTTCATCGGCCACTTTTTTGCATTATATTTTAATCTCACTTAAAAAATATAATGTAAATCCAAATGCTCAAAAACTTGGTTCACTTAAGATTTAAGTTAATAATTAAAAAAAATATATACATATATATATATATATATATATATATATTTATTTATTTATATATAGTATATCTATTCCTAATAATTACACTTATATGCTTAGACTATATACGATTTTGCCATATGTCAAATACGAATTATATATATATATATCTATATCTATATATATACATATGGGAGAGAGAAAACTTATGTGAGAGTATGTGTAAAAATTTAGAAAATGGGAATAGAGTTTTCTCAAATTTTTAAAGTTTTTTATATATAAAATTTTTTAATAGAACATTGAATAATATGTGCTTAATATGCATGCTTGCATCGTCTAAGATAATATTCTTTAATCTTATCTACTATTAGAACTACTCAAATATTGCTATAATGAACTCATTTATCATTAGTTCCTTTCAAATTTACCCACTCATTCATCTTAACATTCTCATCTTTGTTACATTTATTTTATCAATAACTTTCTTCTATAATGTTTTTTTTTTAATTTTAAGTTGATATTTTCATTGGAATAATACTTGAATTTCTTACATAATTTTGAAGTTAAGAATTTTTATTAGTTGTATTGTGTACAAATAAATATTCAGTGACACCACTACTGCGGTAATTAGAACATAAATTTTCAAATATTTATAATTTATTAATATATCAATATACTTAGATATTTATTTAACAATATAATTTCTTTTTCATATTAGCTGACTACGTTGATTTGTAATATCTTTCAAAATTATTTACGAATACTATTAAGTTACAATTAAATGTATTTCTCCTTCATTCAGTTAAATTTTGGGGATTTGAAAGAGAATTTTTATCGTCAATTTGAGAGCTTCACATCAATAAAGTGAGTATCTCTAAGCCATTTTTTTCTCTACAATATACAGAGAAGTCAGAGTAAATTCATAGCAAATTGAGTTTATTTTGTCGCATAAATTAAAGCTCGACCTAACATCACATCTTAACTATATAAAAGTATGTTAGAAGTCTAATTTGTATGTAGATGTCAATTAGTTGAAACTCCTAAATTTATTTCTTATGCAAACTTTTATAATATATATTTTTTGATTTTATGATTTATAGCTTTTATAAAATTAAATAGTCTTTCTATGAATTCTAAGATATAAATATTTTTTTAATAGATTATCCAAATTTGAAATTTTTTCATATAAACAAATAAATGGGAAAAGTCATACAGTTTGATTGATTTGTGCTGTACTTATTACTCTTTTCTATTTCTTCAATTTTTTTAATAAATTAATTTTTTTTTTTGTATTTTTGTAAACTAATTTTGTAACTATAACAAAATCCTAATTTTTTTTAGGAATCCATTCATTGGGTTGTGACAATGAGCTATTCATTTTTTCAGTAGCTATGTAATTGATGTTCTTTGTGGTTAAATTTTTTAAATTCACTCCAAAATAAGAGAAGTTCTCAGCGTAGAATCAACCCACATAGGTGATTTTCATCAAACCAAAATAATGTGCATGTTTGAAATTTTTTCCTATGCATTTCCGAGTTTCATAGAATTTATTGAATTATGCATTTCCGAGTTTCATAGAATTTATTGAATTTAGAATTAAAAAAAAAAAAAGTGCTTTTACTTTCTTAGTATGTTGTCGCCTTCGTACTTTCTCAATGTATTACCGTTGCAACCTCCAGTATTTGAAATTTTTATACAATAGTATTTTCTTTTTCAATGTATTTGTGTCTATGCACATTGTGCAAATTTGATACTACTGTTTTATTTATTTTTTCCTTTTTATGTGTCATCATGTCCAAAAATTATGCGTCTTCCACAATACTATCTTATATATATATATATTTTTTTTTATTTTTTTGTGTTTTGTCGTCTTCTTTCGTGCTTATATATATATATATACTTAAAAATTTTTAAATATATGACATTGCACAATTTATTTAAAAAAATTACGGCTATATTAACCACTGTGCGGACGGATCCAAATCACAGCAAGCTATGTTCATACGAAACATCTACATAAAAGACTTAAAAAAGGGGCAATGAGACGCCTGCGGAGTCGATTCATCGACGACATCTTCGTCTTCCTGGATCGCTTTCCTCCCGGAGAAGGCATGCGGAAGGGAAGTGGTGCTGAAGCCAAAATCAAGGTCTAATCCGAAGCCCAGAGAGCTGATCTTCCTCATCTTCCTCTTGACGATCCGGCCCTTGAGGTCGCGCTCCAGGTGGGCGGACTTCATATGCCCGCCGAGAGCCCTTCCGGTTGCAAACTTCTTAGGGCAGATGGAGCACTCGTGCAGCCGCCCTTCTTCTCGGCCGGGTTCGTCTTGGGCGACGGCATTGGGATAGGAAAGAGAGAGCAGGAAGAGGGCTGTGATGTGCTCCGGCGTTTCGGCGAAGCGAGGCCCCCTCTCTCTTCCCCTTTTGCCCGTGTGAGACCAACGCAAGGAAGGAAGCAGAAGGCAGCCCTGCGATTTGGGCATCGGATGCGAGAAAAGAAGAGAGGAGAAAGGGCTGCTCCAAGACGGAAAGAGAAATGTACGAGTGCGCTGGAGAGAGAGAGAGAGAGAGGGAGAGGAGAATGGGTGCGTTTAAACGTGAGGATCGGGTGCTCCGCTATGCGTGTGCTGAAACACGGAAAGTTTTTATTTTGTGCGTGGGAGATCATGAGGTGTTGCTACTGGCGGTGCTGATATCTCTACGACTGACCAAGCCCACGCTGGCCACAGCGCTTCGCTGATACTACGCTGCGCCGGGCGACGATTTCTAAATAAATAAATAAAATAAAAAAAAACTATAATTTTCTTAGATAATTAATATTTTAGTGTTATTATAATTTTGATTTTGATTAATAAATTTAAATTATTATCAATTTAATATTAGTTTAAATTCATTAAGGCTATGATTCGATGAAGATACTATTGATGTAAAAATATTTTTAATATTATAATTTTTAATGAAATATTATGCTAAAAAGAATTTTAAGAGTTAGATTGCAAATTATTATACTTATATGTTAGTATAAGTCAAAATATATGAATATATTATTGATTGAATATATTTATTTATGATTAAAAATAAAATAAAAATAAAAATTTTTATTGTGCTGAATATTTTTTGATGTATATTCTTTTGTAAAAATATCATTTTTCGCAAAATGAATGGTTCAATTTTCTTAAAGTAGAGTACAGATCGATCCTGAATCGCAGGGCCAATGCGTCATAGCAGACGGTTAGTTGAACCATTTGAGCCAAGTGAAATGCCTGCGTGCGGGCCGTGCTTTCATATAGCTGCATGATCTACTCATGTGCATGTATGGATCGAAACCTAAATCTTAGCACCTTCTTAGTAGTCACAATAGAGACTTCGATAGATGAAGAATTCAAATTATTGAAACTGTCATCCATTAATGAGAATTTATTGTTTACTTATTAATCTTAATATGTGCATTCTATAATCATTTCATCGAAGATTTAATCTGCAAAAAGTTTATTTTGGAAGGGAAGCAATTTGGATTTCGCCGGCCGTTGAATTTATTATAATTCCAGAGTTAAAACTCTTACCAAATTCTGCAGACGCGGCGAGCGCAATTTAAGCGAAGAAGGCGAATCTGGGCGCCGACAAGCAACGTGGATTACTTTTTTTTTTTTTTTTTTTTTTTCCCCCTCTTACTTTGGTTCTTGCATCGCTCTGAGCTCTGCTGGATACGTTCGCATTTTGAACTCCAGTAATCGTTTTATACCCGTTTTTTAAATGGAAATCAGATTAGGGCTATGCCTATTCCTTCTTGTGCCAATCTTTCTTGGTATCACCTTTGAAATCTTCATGGATGATCGAGGTTCTTACTTGAGTCGCCGCTCCTTACTGTTGCTGATCTTCGGGGCTGGATGTTTTGTAATTTTGAATGGCGCTTTGCTATATATGCATCGTAGAAAGAGAGAGACGGGAACCGTCGCTGCGGGAGAACAGGTCACAAAAGGCGATTTATTGAACAAACAAATGGGAGATCGGTCAATACCGTCTGCGGAGATTGAGGTACAGTCATTTGCAGATAGAAAAACCAGTACGAATCAAGTAGTTGAATTGGGGAGCAGCGGGAGCGAGCCACATGAGATCGATGAGGATTTACACAGCCGGCAGCTGGCTGTATATGGGAGAGAAACTATGCGAAGACTCTTTGCCTCGGATGTTCTCATATCTGGTCTAAATGGCCTCGGCGCTGAAATAGGTGCTTTTCAAACCACTATTTGAGCTTTTCCTGTTATTATTTTTCTGTCTCTCTTGGTTTTCTGTATAAATGCAATTTTGCTTTTATGTACAAGTTTAACTGTGCTGTTCAGACTTTTTATCTATGCTATCAATCCCTGAATAAATGTCTATGAATTAAGGGGACTGAATCTCTAAAATACTATAATAATAAAATGAAAGTGATAAGATAAGAAGATCTAGGGCTCAAGCACTTGCACAGCAACAACAAGCCCTAACTTTTATGGATCACAATAATTTTACTGCAATCTTGTGGTTTAGCAAAATACATCAAACACAGCAAGAACTATCAACAAACATTCACAAATCTATTTACTATGGTGTATTATATGCACAATTGTTTAACAGGAATTTCACACCCTTAAATTCTTTCTACAAGAAAACTCAAACACCATGGTATTCTTTGAGGAAAAACTCACAACATTCAAATCCTACACAAACTCTACTTCAAGAAGGAGAAAAAGGCTTACACAGCGCCACAAGAAAAAAAAAGTGGATGAATGTTCTCCACCATTCTTGGGTTCAGATCTTGCATCGCACTTCACCGAAGTTAAGCAAATCTTTGAACATTGGCTGTTATCTATCTTTCCTTTTGGTTCCTTCTCCATTCTTTAGCAACTACAAATTTTCTCTAAATGGCAAAAAATAGGGTTAAATCTCATTTATGCATTTTTATGTAAATGCGTTGGGCGCCTGGCACGCCTAAGCACTCAGATTTCGGGTTGGAATGGCGCCATGATTAGTCCAAGTGCTTGGGTAAGAGTCCATGTCAGTTTGTCCATTGGGCACAACATACATGTATGTTAGGCAGTTGGGCACTCCTGGATGCCCGTTTCGAGAGGGCTTTGTTAAGATGGAACCCTAATGCGCCTTGACTTCGGGTTGGAATGTTCTCAACTTCGGGTTGGAATGGGCTAGGCTGACGCTTGGGCATTCCTGGCTCTCAGCCAACCCCGTTTTGGGAGGCGCTCTGGCGCACTTGAGCACCCATGCCCAAAAAAGGGAGGGATGGATCCAACAATCAGGCTTCTTCTTTCTTCCTCGTTCTTTCATTTGGTTCCCTGATTTCTAATTTTATATTTAAACATCCACCGTTGAAAAACCAAAGAAGGTTCATATTCTACACTGCTGTTTGTTTTTAACTGAAATAACATGTCTAACCATTAGATGTAGATACTTTTTTATGTATTCCTAATTAATGTTTGCCGAGAATGGCACTGGCTAAATAGTCTTACTGCTACTTGATTCTTTTTGAATGGAGCTAAAGTTAAATACTCCTTATATTATAATACAGTTTCGTAAGTGCATTTCCTTAAAATGATTTACTTGCTTCAAAGAGGTGCGCCTACCTTTCATTTGCTTTTTTTCAGCCCTACTGCATTTCTACGTGATTCCCTTAAACTGCTCAAATTTGAACAGTTGCATTAGTGCATTCCTTTTCTGCCAATAACGCCAATAATAAAAAGATAATTCAATAGGAGGCGAGGTGGAGTTTCATCTTTAAAACCTTCATCCTACTGCACTGCACTCACATATATCTCTTCCCTTCTTAGAAACTAGCTCCACTGCAAAATACAGCAAACATTAAGGGGCTGCTTAGTTGCATGTCAAGAGCAAAGTTATTAAGATAATAGGTATTTAAATAACATATTATTCAAATAACATATTATTCAAATATCAGTGTTATTAAGATCCAAGACAGCAATTCTTATTTAGTTAAATGCAATTCAATTAACAAATGTTTGTGCTATTTGAATATTTTTTCTTGGTTCAATGTTTTCATTAGTTATGCTGCACATGAGGTGAGATTACTCCATAAAAAAAATTGATCATATTTGTAGGAGAAATAAAATGTTTCTGGTTTAAACCTTCCACACAAAGATGTTTACAAATTCTGTTTTTTCAACGTTTGTGTGCGTGTGTGTGTATATATATATATATATATATTGTGCAGGTTATGCACATTAAAAAAACTTAAATTGTTGAATTGATTTAACATAAATCTGGCAGAATTGAACATAGAGAAATAGTGGATTACGAATAGAAATGGATGAGATCTCACACACACATGCATGAAACTGGGACTGCTGGCCAGTCTGCACATTCGATGAAGCTGGCCGGCGCTATTACGTCCAATGAGCAGCTGGTCAGCAACTGCCATGGTTTTCTGCCAAAATAACAATTACCTAGAACGATGATTCTTCTAGGTGATCATGATGTTTGCTGCCAGCTCCTTTTTGCCTTCTCATGGCTATCGTTAACCTCCAAAGTGCTAGTTACTATTTATTTTCTAAAGGAGAAATAGAACCTTAAAGGAGGAGCAAAACTTTGTGAATAAATGATGTTTGATTATCTAAATGTCTATCAATTGTGAGTGTTATTGAGTTGGTAATTCACAATGATGTTTTAGTAAATAACTGAAATTTTAGATAGAAGGACATTGAGCCAAATAATGATAATTTTAGAGTTAATAAAAGATAACAGTGAACCAAACATTCCCTAACATGGTAATAGTAGTGAATGTTGTCTTGATCTGACACTAATCCTCCAAATACATCTAAAGTGCAAATTTTGTAAACTCAAAGTCTTCTACATTTTCTTCCATTGTTGAATTGACATGATAATAACAGAAGCAGTTGATTAGCTATGGAAAGTAAGTTTACCATGTACCTAATTTTTTGGTGTACGAGCAGCCATCTGATAAATGATGCCTTAAATGAGTATAAAATTTCTAAATAGAAGACAGACCATGATTCCCATCATATAATATTTATAGAAAACTCTATCAATGTGCAATATATGATGAAAGATTCATTCTGCTCTACATTCGTTGCTGATAATTTTTTTTTATTCTTATAGACAGTGAATTCAAAAAGGATTCTTCTTATATTCTTCTTACTTTTTAAGTATTAACTTCATGCTCTTGAAGAAACCCATACTATAAATGTGCTTTCTCAACTTTTGTGTCCAATACGAGTTTTGTATCGAAATTATGTTATGCACAAAATCCCAAAAATTATCATTTTTTGAGTACTTAATGTAACATACTCTTTCTTAATACTGCAGCTAGTATTGTTCCCTACGATCATTTAATTCTCTTAAACTTGCAATCTCAGTTATTACTGTGGAATGATATACAAATATACCATGAGAGTGTATTTCTGTTGAAAGAAGAAATTTTTGGGCTTGGAGTTATCTAATTTTCTATAATATTGATTTTGTTTTAAGAAAGCTAGTAGACATGTAGTGGATTCCTGTTGCAGAAGGTTTATTCTTACAGGGAGGCAGAAACCTTAGAAAGGAGCACATGTTATAAAGATTGTTTGTGTAAAACAAAGATGGTAAGATGACAGACTTGGTTGTCTTTGTTGTGTTAATATAGCAAAGTTTCTGAACCACTCGTTAATGAACTTTTTGCTCGGGAGTGCATTTTCCATGGCTTTGAATTTGTGTAATTGGTGCTGGATGCATATTTGCTTTAAATTGCATTTTATATGTAATGCGCTGCTTTGTGATAAGAAGCCTGGTTTTTAGTATCAACGGCTTACCAAACAAAGGCTCCTAAAGCACCAAAGCACTTTATATTTGATGAAATGAACTTGAATTTATATAGGCATACTAAAAAACTTCCTTTCCCTTCCGTATGTCTTTTGATTCTACTTGTATGAAAGTTGAATTCTTCTAAGGTATTTCTTTGTTTATAGAGCTGCTATGCTATGTTAATTGGTAATAGGTAGAAGATAGTATTGCATCATTCACTGTTATGTTATTTGAAAAATTTGAAAAATTTGAAAAACTAAAAAATGCCACTATTTTCTGTCGTTCACGTAAAAATGTATGGCATCTATTCTGATATTTTATTTTCCTTAATTCGTCAATCAAAACTAGAAATTTGTGTGGCAAGTGGCGTCCAATAATGCCAGTGGAAATAAATGAGTTCCCTGATATCCTGTTATGCTGCTGGTTTTTGGGAGAATAGTGGGCAACATAGAAGTCAAAGAAAGTTGCAAGTGGGGGACATTGACTTCTCTCGCGAGAAGCTAAAGTTGAGATTATTGTGAAATTTAACCACAGAAAAACAATAGCTTTTAATTTTTCAACATTAATGCGGTGATCTTAACTAAAAGTGGCACTTTTAAAAATCAGTAAAATAACGGGTGGGATTTAAACAATGTTTGGTATGCATGTGTATTATTTACTTATTTTTTAAAATTTTGGATGAAAAAAAACTGGAATAAATCAGATATGAATTCGTATGAATATAATGTTTTAAACTTTTGCATGTATAGACTATTGCGAAGCAAAACCTGCATGATGTGCGGAGGCACAATGTCACAACCGAACCACACCTTGTCATGCAATCTCCTACTTCCTAGACGCTCCCACACTTGACCCCAATTGCACCATATCCGCACACCAACTGTGTTTATTCTTATGCCCACAGCCAACCCATGCTTAATTTTTCAACCCATGCTTAATTTTTCACTTGCGAATTTGAGTCAGCTTCTCTCGCTCTCGCACTTTGCCAACCTGCATCATTTTCATACGTGTTTACCTGACACCGCGCTAGCAAAGCTGGGCAGACCGTGTGCTTGGCATTGTAACACAATATGTGACTGTGTCTCTCTACCTACATGAACCAGCACGTGTATCATATTTTCTCGGCCCCGCACCCTATTGTCTCTTACGTTGGCTCCGTTCCACACATCGTGCCGCATATGTTCTGGCATCGTGTCACACTCACGTTCGACCACATATCCTGACACATCTCACCACGTCGTCCCGCTTTTAGTTAAGGCCAACATCCATTGCGCACATGCCTGTCTATTCCTCCCTAAGCTAGACCACACATCTATGTTTTAAAAGATTTGCAGTATTACAAGCACAATCTAAGAATTTATAAAATCTAATGAAAAGGTTGTCTTATTTTACACCAAAATTTATTACTTGATTATATAAAACTTAAAGCTTAAAAAATATATGCAATCAATTAATGCATAAATATTTAAAAAAAGTATATTCTTTTATTTTATTTCGATGCATTAATTTTATATATTTGATATTGTTTGGGGTGTTATTTTTGTATCTTTTTGGTGGTTAAAGAAAAAATTGTAACAAATAAAAATAAGAACAAATGTGTAAACTTTTTTTTTAAATATAAAAGGATAAAATTTTCTGTATATGGCCGCTCCCTAATTTCTTCCCTTTTTCTCTCTTATACTTTCGTTTAGCATTATATATAAATTTGAGATATAAAGTCTTCATATTCAAATTTTCTTAAAGAATTTGTACTGTTCTTTGTTTATTCTGGGCACTCAAATTATTTGCTCTCAATAGCAAGTACAATGCCTATTTATGGTAACCTAGTTAAAGAAATATTGAATATGATAATATATTGGAATGATTAGTTGATAAGTAAACATCATCATCAGCATCGGATTGCTCCACTTGCATTTAATAAGGTTCTTGAGACTTTCAACAATTTGAAATAAAACAGCATTTTAATATTAGAAGCTTCTCTTTCAACCTCACTAAGACTTATACAGGCATAAACATAGCTGATTAAAAATGTGGGTCCATAGAATTTTAATAGCATATATATTCAAATTGGTCATACTGGTAATATAATTTGAAGTAATAGCTATATTATATTCTAGTACAACCCCTCAAAACTGATTATTTGTCTTTAATAGCCATCTTGGACAATAAAGAAGATGCTAAGGAAGTGCTAAAGTCTTGGCAAGGATGTTGGGTAGTTGATATCTTGAACAGTGTCATGAGCTTAATTAACCCTTCAGATACTTGATCTTGGACTAAGTGACAATCAATTTCTACCTATTTCGTGCATTCAAGAAAAGTGGGATCGGAAGGAATTATGTAAATAGCATCTTGGCTATCACAAAAGAGTAGAGTAGGTTGTGGGACTGAAAATCTCAAATAAAGTAATTGTTGAATCCAAATAAGTTCACTAGTAGTTGCGGCCAATGCCTGATATTTAGTTTCAGTGAAAGATCTCAAAATGGTAGTTTGTTTCTTAGACTTCCATGAAATTAGATTTCTTGATATGGTTTTTGCTTGAGATATCGTAGAAAATGAAGAGGCACTTGAGGCTGAGAAATTTACTAAGGCAGTGAATAACAAAGGTGGATTTCTGGTAAGATAATATAAGATATAAAAGTTTGCAAGGAGACACCTGTAATGAGAACAATCTATTAATAGCTCTCTTGTTGTTGAATTGAGTTGAAGATGTGGGTCCATAGGAGTTGTAGTAGGTTTGGATGCTAGTAAGCTGGTATCTTCTAAAAGCTATAGAGTTTTGCTATGAAAGTAACATGCCATTCTTTGAATGAGTTATTTCCAAACCAAGAAAATATCTTAGTACTCTCAAATCCTTAAGTTTGAATTATGCATGCAAAAATCTCTTTTAGCCTTAATACTCAAAGATGAATCACTTGCTAAATATCATCTACATAAACCAATTATATGGCAAAATTAGAGCCCAACTTTTTAGTGACAGGAGTGTTATCAGATTTTGATTGTACAAAACCAGCTTGAAGTAAAGTTTTGGAGAATTTTAAAGCCATAAAATGACATTAAGTTTACAAACAGTGAATGATGTTATAGCATAGTGGTTAAGGCTCTAAATTTGTTCTCACATGTTATTGCCACATATTTACTTCTTATTTGAAGCTCACCTTCTTGCAAAAAAAAAAACTTTACAAACAAGTTTCTCCTTGTTGTTCATGATACCATAAAGTTATATCTCCAATTGGGCCAATCGCCAATCTTGACTGGTAGATATATGCGCCAATATGACACGCATGATAAACTAAAAAGACAAACTACGTGTTATGTAAAGGAAAAATGAAGATTCTATTGTATGCTAAAGATTATCATCTGCCAGTTTTTTCAGCTGAAGCCTGCGAACAAAACCAACGATGAATGGAGGCTCCTATAATATCAAGTCCGTGGCTACATTTGCCAAACATTCTGAACCATATCAGCAGCAAGATTGAGGCGAAGGGTATGAGAAAAGCTTAATCAGCTGTGCGCGCGAAAGACTGACAACAATAAGCTCTAACTAATTAAACAAATGATGACATTATGGTTTAAGGATGGTGGGTCCATGAAGAATCATCTGAGTACCTTTCAAGGGATTATCAACTAGTTGACAACAATAGGGATAAAGTTCAATGGGTGCAAGGGCTATGCTTGGCGACACTACCAAAATCATGGGATACTTCGTATGTTACTTACGAATAATATGTCTAGCAGCATCATGATAATGGAGCTTGTAAAGACCGGTGCATCAAATGAAGAAATGTGAAAGAAGTCTCAGGCCTCGTTTCAGTTTGATGCGGGGTTTTGTACTTTGTACACTAACGAAAATTAGTAGAATTTATTGAAAAGCATGGTCTCTTGAAATTTTGGGAACTCTAGACTGAATGTAGTCTACAAATTTTTGTAGGTAAACCAGGATAAATTTATGTTCCCCTTTTCTGTGCTTGTTTGAGTGCACATGGTTTTTTTTTTTGCTTGTTTTCTTTTCGTATTGGTTACTGAATGCATAACATCATTTACATTTAACAGTATACTTGTTTATAGGAAAAGGAATTATAGACCAAGTGTTGCTGTCCTCTAATATTTGTAATTCAGCTTTCATTGCTTCTTGTCATTTTAATGATTGAGTGACATCGTAATAATAGGTTCATCCAACGTAGATAGCTATGGCAAAGCTTTTGTAACATTTTGAAAGATTATTATATGAAATTTTGTTGGAAATAGGATATTGAATAGAGGTTTGATCCTTGTAAAGTAGTGAGGTTGCAATAGAAATCTTTCAAATAGGAGGGAGCCCTTATAATCGTTCAAATCTTTTAGGATTATAGCATTTTTTCCAGAAAAGTTTATTGTATCTTTTTGATTGTATGTGGGTAGAGATTTTGATTGTCGGTTGAAAACTTTGAAATCATTTATACCGGCTGTGTTCATATTTGTTCTGTCACCATCTGATTTGGTTTTTTTGACCATCTCGTCCGGAATGTAGACTAGAATCCGTTCAAATTAATACAGTTGGTTGCAGTTGAATTTTCTAGTTCTGCAGCATTCATTTATGGTGGAATGTTTGCTAAAGTACACGTTATATGGTTGCAGCACTCATGCCAAGATGAATTTATCACTGTTATTGTTTTAATTGGTTTCAGGTAGAATATTATTGCATAATTTATTCTTCTATGCAACTGTTAGGAAACACAATATTTGAGAATTGATTAGGAATAGTTTTTCTGTCTGCATTGATTAATAAGGAAAAACAGTTTCATGAAATTTAACACCACGTGAAATAAGCACTTGTTTCTTCTCAAGATATATAATATTTACCTTTTTACTACAGCTGAATATTCTAAAAATATACAAACTTGTGCCAGAGGAGCAAATTTGTTTCGGTGAACCACAAGAGTAGAGGTGAATGCTAGACAACTATGTACACGGAATGATGAAAATCAATATTGAAAAGTAGTTCATATGGTGATTTATTTCTGAAGTTGGAGGAAGGAACTCAGTTAATCAATCTTTTAGTAGTTAGCACACAATCAGTTTAAAAAATAATTGATATATGAGGCTGATAATGAAACACGAGCCACAATAAATAAGTGCTGATGTTTCATTTCAATAGTAGAGTTTTGTTTAGTGTTTCATTGCACATTGATGAATCGTTCTTTTCTCACTAATAATATTTTAAAGTTTAAATCTTTGGCATTTTCATAAAAAAACTTTATATTTTATTTCCAATTTGGGTCTCAACAATGTTAAGAAACTTTGGTATGGCAAAAACATCAAACATATGTTTTAATAGATTCACCCATGTAAAATGAGTAGCATCATCAATAATAGTCATGAAATATCTAAAGCCAAAAAATTAGAAACATGATATGGTCTCTAAATATTACAGTGAATTTAATTCTACAAACTTATTGGGAGATATAAACTGTAAACGTTTTTGTTTGGCTAATGAAAAATTGAAAAATATGATCCTTATTGTTTGAATAGATATTAGAATTTAAATGAGGACCTGAAGTTTCATTGCTTTTGAAAAGAATGCCCAAGTCTTTTGTGCCATGTGTTTGTACAAGTTTTATCGATAAAACAACATTTGATGAAAAATCATTGTATTCATGAAGCATTTCTTGTTGTAGAAGATGAAGTTTTTCATTACATTTACCATTGCCAATCATCTTTGAAGTATTGCTTTCCTGAATTTTAACGGCGCTAACTGAAATAAGGTTGAAACAAAACATCGGTGCATGTAAAACTTTCTTGAGAACCAAATCATAACTCAAATGTCTCAAATAATATCTCCAACCATAGAAACTGCTATGTTGCAACCATTTGGTAGAGTAACAATTGCATATTTTTTAGGCTTTAACAATGTAAACAATTTTGCATTTCAACAGATAAGTTTTGATGCCCTAGAATCCAGTATCTATGTATTCATGTTGAGGAGTCTGGCATAAAAGAATATAACAAGTACCTGTGGTATAGTGAATTTCTGTATTACTGTTAGCATTCGGGGAAGTGATTATTGGTTGGGTTGAATCGACAGTAGTTGTAGCAACAAGATGGCTTGATAGTTCAGTGACTAGTTGATTGTATTGATCACCAGTGAGAGCCTTTAAAAAATTGCCCATGTTTAATTCTACTTTGTTTGACTTATTTCTTCATGTAGCTTGGTTAACATGAATAGCTTTCAAATATATAGAATTCGGTTCTTTACTATTGACAAATCTGACTGAAGATCTGTTTCTAGCAGTGTAGCTGAATTTACTGGAGCTGTCTTTACTTTCTTTGTTTTATAGCCTGAATGGTATCCATGAATCTTTAGCAATTTTTGATTGTATGCCCAAGTAGATTACAAATCACTATGAGTGCAAAATGGTTTCTGCTGCACATTATTTCTTCCATAATTTTGATTGAACCTTCCTGTGTCATTAATAGCAAAAGTATAGCTGCTGTTTTGATTCTCACTTTGCTTGTTTTGAGCTTACATTTCCTTGTTATTACTCTTGTAATATTAAACATTTAATTTGTTGATTGGAGAAAGAAGATTTAGAAGTAATATTTGATCTCTAGTTTAAGAATATTTAGATCCCTTAGAAAGATTATTACATATTCTGTTTGAAAATAGTTGCAAAGATTCTTGATACCACATCTACATTTTTTACAATTACAATTTGGAAAGTTATTCTCAAAGTGCCTTTAATTTTGTAAAAGAAGCTCCTATCGTTTGTTCTCCTTGTTTTAGATTAACCTAATCTTACCTTAGTTGATAGATTATGTAGTCCCATTACTTTATTGAAATCTATCCACAAATCAGACCAAATTTCTTGAGCAGACTTGGAGAACAAATGCTAGCCAATGTTTTTTTTTCTTGCTATGGTAATAGAATCCAAGAAAAACGATGTGCTGTTGCAAATCAAGACTTTGATTAGAATCCATACCATCAGGTTTGTCAATTTCTTCTTTGATGAATCCATGCTTGTTTTTCACGGACAATTCAATCTTCATGGCTCTCCAAGATGCAGAATTATCTCTAGTGAGTGGTTGAGGTACAAGATTGAAGTCCTAGATTGTTTGAATGGTGGAAGAAAAATGGGTTGAGAGGATCTTCTATGATAGAGCATATTTGGTTTTGTTTTGGAGTGGTAGATGTGGATGACTTTGCCATTCTTCATCCATTTTTTGCAATCTTGATTTTGACGGAAATGATGAGATGCCCTTTAGAATAATTTGATAATGTTAATAAAATTCATAAGGTAGAAAGAAAAGATCTTGAAAGGAAGAATCTGGAGATTACGAATGTTGCAGAGGAAAAGGAAATTCGGCAGAAAAGATGAGGAAGTTGTTGAGAAGAAGGAAAATCTAGTGGAAAAGATTAGGAAACCATAGTGATCAGTTAGAGAATTTGAATACTGGTTCACGGAAAGAATTTGATTGCTAGAATACCGCTTTAATATTCTTGAGACATTCAACAATTAGAACTGAAACAATAACTTAATATTAGAATAATTTCTTACAACCTCAACTAAGCTTTACAGGACATACATGACGTACATATAGCCGATTAAAAAATGTAACCGATAATAGCATATAATAATCAATCAGATCAGAAATATAATATTAAAAATATAATTATTTTATCTTCTAATAGTGTTAAATTCTTTCAAATGTAGGCACGTCTTTTGCATCATTGCTTGAAAATAAAGATAATAATTTGGCAAGACCCAAATTAGAAAATGAGATGAAAAATAACAGAATTTTTGAACAAAAACAAATGTACCTCACAACCCAGAAGATTGAACAAATTAAACTATGAACATGGACTATAACAGAGCTGCAGAATCACACATTATGTAATTGAGGTTGAATTGGCACTAAGCCACGGTTGCACATGAAGCCAAGATCAAGTGTAAAGGTTGAGATTGCCAAACAAAGGAATGATAGCCAGAAGAAAAGATGAGGAAAGCAACTGGTAATACTTTTCTTAATAGAAGGCTATATTCTTCTAGAACAACATCAGGATAGGGCATCCAGAAAAATATAATTATATAATATAATATAAAAAGTGAGAAACATATAAAGATATTCATCGAGCTTTTTTCTAATTTATCACAACTTTAAGACTATGGGAAAGGCAAATGAAGGCCAACACAGGAAATAACTAACCTGGAATGACATGAGGCAGGAGCATCTTTGGGCATCAGTTAAAATTTAATAGATAGCAATAACCACCACCAAAGAAACTTTTCGCGTTAGAGCACCAGTGGGAAACTAGAAACTAAATGCAGCACTGCCAAAGTAAAAAAAAATCCTGCATAGCAATCATTAAAGCTTCAACGAAAAAATGATAAATGTGCAGGAATATAATTAGTTTAGAATTAAGATAGCATACGACATCTAATAGAAAAAAACTTTGCTTTTTTACTACAATTTAAAACTTAGTAGACAGTGCAAGTTAAGTGGGTTTCAGTCTCAATTTCCATGAACAGCATTGACTATTTGATTTTGTTCATTGAGAACATTAGAGCAAAGCAGTAGACAATAGTCACAGCACACACTACAACTGATGTAAGAAAAAAAGAATTGCATACAATGTGTGAAGTTGGGAAGTTTTAAGAATTTATTTGCAGAGTTTTTTAAGAGTTCTTGAAACTCCAAATTTCTTCATTGAACTTTTTGAAACTCCAAACTTCATCATGGAGCTTTTTGAAATTCCAAACTATTTTATGAATTTTAAATGCAGGAGTTTTTTGAAACTCAGCCATGAAGATTAAATGCCTATTCTTATATAAATAGGTTATGAGAGTTCAAAGGAGTCAATTTAAAGAAATTTGTAATCTTATTTTGTACATAGTGAAATTCTTTCTCTTCTTCGTGTAAGTAGTTGATTCTCACCGAACCACATTAATTCTTGTCTCTTTGATTTATGATTGTGAATTTTTTGTTTTATTTTAATTTTTCGCTTCAACGATCCGTTTTTGGATTTATTGTTCTTCGAGAACATTGTTGTGATCCCAACACATGTCCAATTGGATCGGAGAAATGTCATTCAATGCAAACACAAATTGGAAATATTCCAAAACAAAAGACAAAGCAAAAACAGTAAAAAATCATCTTCATTAGCCTGATAGCACTTTTTTAATTCTCTCAAGTTAAAAATGTAACACTAAAAACATAGTAGTAGAAAACCATAGAATAGGAAAATCCCTATATTTTGGATATATAGCATAAAACCCTAGAATAGTTCTAGAACGTAGAATAGAGAACACCAAACCAGAAAGTTAGATATTCCAATCATGCCAATATGCTAGTGGCTAGAAAGAGGCAAAGCATTAAACGATTAAAGGAAAAGTGAAACCTAGGCCTAGAGTTGAAGGAAAAGGAAGACATAGGGTCTAGGGAGAGGAAAGGAGCTAAAGGAAGGAGTAGTTGCGAGTCATAACGGGGAATGAATAAGTAGTATATATATTGGATGAAATTTGTATAGTTATATTTATTCTGATTATCCGAAAAATGCATTTTTATAGCCAAATATTTTGCATTTTTGTGTTGTTTAGATGCTTAATTGAATATTAACAGATGATGAATAGTGCACAAATAGTTCATGAGTCTACTAATTAAAAACTACAAGACAACACTGAGTTACACAGGCACTAAAATCCTGATAGATTTGACATTTAAATGATATGACATTTTTAAAACACATGTATCTTGATAACATCAAGATGTTAGTGAACCAATCGACCCTTAATTTGCTCCCAGTTGACTCCAAATTTTTTTGCTACTTTTGCATTTCTATAAAATTTTGTCGCCATGTGCGTTCAAGTTTTAATTTTTATAGAAATTATAGCCTAATCTAACTCAAAATTAGTTTAATTAACCATGTCTCAGCAGACTAAGATATTCCCTTAACAACATTGCTAAACACTTTGCAACCTGATTGTGAATTTGTTTATTGCTGTTTAAACTTAATTTACTGCGGATTGATAATCTGCTAGTTCATTAAACTGGTTTGTTTTGATACCAATACGTTTGGAGAACTGATCTGTAGCATTTGTTGCTTTCACAGCAAAGAATATTGTCCTCGCTGGAGTTAAATCTGTTACCTTGCATGATGAAGAGGATGTGCAAATATGGGACTTGGCTAGCAATTTCTTTTTCTCAGAGGATGATATTGGCAAAAATAGAGCTCTTGCCTGTGTGCAGAAGTTGCAAGATCTCAATAATGCAGTCATGATATCAACAATAACTGAGAAGTTGTCAAAGGAGAATCTTTCAAACTTCCAGGTTTATCTATTGATTACATTGAATCTATGGGCATTTTCTTATCATTATTTTTTTTCAAATTTTGGGAGAGTAATAATATCTTTTGGCAAGCTAATTTTAATGTAAGTATTTTCAATGGGAAATTTATTTAAATCATTTGAGGATTATCTTTTTGTCTACCCTTAAAATGTCATTTTCTTAAACGGGAAGCTGGACAACAGTTATAGAATATCTTCATCATTTAAATAGTATGCTCTTTTGTGAATATCAAATGATGAAAAACAAGTCCCTGTTCTTTTAGCGACTCAGGAAGGGTCTTCTTTGTGACAATAATATTAGGATAATTTTGATATTTTGATTTTTTTAGTGCCTGCTTGGCAGTTGAATTCTCAAGCAACTGCAATTTCATATTCAACTTTTAATCTGCTGCAGTTATCCTTTATCTATTCAATATTTGCCCATTATGTCCACTTATAGATTCTCTTAACTTCACTCATTATGGATTTTATTTCCTGGTTAGTTTTACCAGCTGAAATAATAAATGTTTTACAGTATTCAAAACTAGGATTTTAATCACCTTTTGCATTCTCTTGCTTATTACAACTTAGATTAGTTTTATGATCACATAATGACATGGAAATGCCTAAGATGGTCTGGTTGAGTGCTAAGACATTAATAAATTCAGGGGCAAATGCAAACTTTGAATAATGGGGCATAGCTGGCGATGGATGGTGATTGGGTATAGCCCATAACTATTTTCTGCCTTGGCCGCTTGTTGCCCTAGTTACCAGCTGTCGTTAGCATCCACTGCTTCCATTGTCCTCGACTACCCCCAGCCTCCTCATCCCCTTCCTTGGCTGACTGCTTGATCAGCTAAATGAGATAAAGCCAAGCAGAATTGTTTTCAAACTTAAGCCAACCTACTTTCTTTTAAAAACCAAACAGCTTAATTCACTTTGCAATTTAAGCTGGTTTAACTTAGCTTATATGACTAATGTTAAGTTGACCTGGACCATACAGGCCCTAAGCTTTGTTTTATTTGTTGTTCTTTTTCTTTTGGGCCTTACATCTTTCCATGCGTGTTTGTCTAAATTTTTTATAGCTGTCATGAGTTTAGATGATTTATAATTGTGTGCATAAAATGCTTGATTATTTAGGTGTGTTTCGTTTTTGCTATGCTACCTTATAAATGCTTGATGAGGACATTGTATATAGAATGTTATAAAAAAGCATGATTTTTTCATGTTTATTTCATCCTTTAACATTGTCTTTTTGATGATCTAAAGTTTCTTCTATTGAATTTATTTTAAATTACCATAATTTAAAGACCAAAGTAATAAGGTGAAGACCAAAGCATAAATTTTAGATATTGTGTGAACCGAGGGTTGGAATACTATGCCCTTCATTTCAAATTTGTTTTAGTTTACCATAACTTGGTTATTCCAGAACAACTAAGCCGCTTAGGCTAACTTATCCAATATATCAGTTCTTAATTCTACATAAAAATAACTCGAGGTTAAAAAAAAGTCAAACCAAACAGCTTGATAAGCGTAATTTAGCAATCTCTAATCCATTTAATCTAAAAATAAGCTTGAGATGACAACCACTATACAAGTAATTTGGATAAAAAAATTAAGTAGATGATTTACGGTTTGGATTTGTAAGTCATAGGCATCATTAGTTACTCTTTATATCCTTTTTAATTGAAGAAATTTGTTCAGTTCTTGCAATTTATTCATATTAGCAAGATTTAGTTATTGTGAAAATTGTTTAAATGATTCCCTAACCTAGGGAAAAAAAGAGAGTTTTTTCTTACTTGTTTCATCAATATGACTATAAGATGACAATTTTTTTTATTTAAATTAATTTTATTAAAATTTAATTTTTCATGTGATTTTTCTTATGTTTTGATTGAGTAAGGATATAAGAACATTTTCAAAATAAGTGACTTGCATAGAGATAATAATGTGCTAGATGGAATTTGATAAGCATAAGAACCCTAATCACCGGACTATAACATAGTTATTGCAGAATGCAAAACCTAATTTATAATAATCACAAAGGTATCCAACAATTTAGATATTATTTTTAATCATCAAATTTTATGGTATGGTGTTAACTACGTAAATGCATACAAATAGAATATTACTCTTGATGTATGAGTTTTTGAAAGCTTGCAGTATCATTATATACAAAGCATCTATATGACATGATATTTTGTATAATTATTGTATTATAAGATGGCAATTTTCTTTTTTTATGTAAATCAATTTCAAATTAATTTTATTAAAATTAATTTTTCATGTGGGTTTTCCAATGTTTTAATTCATTATGGAGATGATATTTTTTGAAAGAAGTGACACATAAGATGATGTAGCCGGTGTGATTTGAACTTCTGATCTGAAATATAAATATAAGAACTTTAACTACTAGATTATAACACTATTTGCATAAAAATAAAATTTAACAAATAAGTATTGCAAAATGCAAAACTGATTATAGTAATCACAAGACTATCCAACAAATTAGATAATATCTCTAATTATCAAAATTCATGATATGGTGTTATAGCTATGTAGATGTATACAAATAGGATATTACCCTTGCTCGTATATGAGTTTTCAAAGGCTTGCGGCATAATTTTATACATGGCATCTGTACATTTTTATGACATGATATTTTGTAAAATTATTGTATTAATTCCACTAAGCTTGCATGTTTTTGAGTAAACTATTACAATGAATTTAAATAATTTAAAAAGGATTTACTAAGTAATAAGAACAGAATATATATATATAAACAACTTTTTGCGTAATGGCCTATTCTTAATTTCTAGCAGAGAATTTCAGGTTTATAGGATGGATCATAAAAATATTTTTTCTAAGATATATATTGTTCAGTTTTTGTGGCATTTTGTATACCCTCCATTTTTTTTTATAATTTAGTTATATATATATATATTATATAATTTATTATTTTTTATAAACCTAGATTAAATGTGTATGATAGATAAGAAGTTCATGACCTCAAATAAAAAAAAAATTACTAAAAAAAATTAAAACAAAGAAAAAATTAAAAGAAAAAAACACAAAATAGTCACTAAACTCCAAAGGAGGTTGAGATCTCATCAAGTTGAAAGTCTTTACGCTAGAGAAGCTAACTGCTCAATTAGTGAATGCATCTTTGTCTAAGGTTATAGCTTGATTTCCTATTGGATTTGGAGATTTAATATTTTCTGTTTCTTTTTTTTCTTTATTCCTAAAGATGAATTCTCCACATAGGAACAAATGAAGGGGCGTTCTCCACTATATTGTCTACGAAAATGATAGGAATTTCATCAACATGTTGTTGGAGCAATTGTATAGGCACTCCCACCGTACCTTTGTTATCATGAATCTCGTCAATAATCCTCTCATTCCTCTTTAAGATATCGGATGCCTCCGATAGAGCATTTCAAAGATCGTACCCCGCAAGCTCGAATACTCCAGTTCACAAACAGGTCCCCAAAGGAGTTGATTGCAAGGACGTTCGATGCGATCCCGCCTACGTCGACCTCGATAGTTGGGCCCACCCCAACCTCGGTAGGAGGCGATACAATCACCAGAGATGAGGCCTCAGCCCCAATATGTTGAACTTTAGGAACATATACTTACTTAAATTGAAACAGATTGCACGCGCCGGTGTAGATCGAGCATAACCGACCCCTTTTGGCACAGAGGAAGCCAAATCTGCTGACCCAAATGCCAATGCAGCCTTGGATTAGATGTCGTTGCATCACATCGAGGGAATCGATGTCGAGATCACCAGGGTTATCGCGTCGCTTCATCGATGGAATTGCTACATTGCTTCCCGTTAAATGTTTGGTTATATATATGTATGGTAGAATTGTTTTAATTTACATTTTATTGAATGTGCTTTTAATGATAATATTTTTGTGTTTCAGAATTTATATAATTTGTTGTACTTTCTATCTATTTAGGGGAGAGTGATTAAACGCTAAGCAAGACATTAGGATATCATATCAATTTGGTTTTGTGCCTTTAACATTGATTATAGCAGCTATATTTTTGTTGGGAGGGTTAACGAAGAAAGATTGAGAGAAAAAATAATTTTTATTTAATCTTTCTTAGTTTTGTAGGAGATGTTTTCTTGGAGAATTTGAAAAGAAGGCTTTGCCTTGCTTTTATTGATATAAATAAGGATATGCATAATTGAGCAATTATCAAACACAAGATGACTTATTAAATAGAATTTATTTTAATTGAATTACACTAGTAGCTGGCTATGAATAATCACTTAGCATTATTTATGAATGTTCTTATTGAATGCATTCAAGAGCGACTGCGTTTTGGTGCATACTATTTGCAGATATTCTTTTTATTGGGAAGATTAGAAATTGAAGCTTGAGATATTGAGAATCATCATATAATCTTAAGGTTAGGTCTTAGTGGATTTAAAACTGAAATTTTTTAATATAAATTTGATCATAGTGAAGTTAAAATACCTAGAATATGACAATGGTAGATTAGGATAACAAGAAGAATGAAAATTTGGTATATTTTTAGTGTTAAGCAAATAAATATTAACTTTTACGTATGTAATGGGTAATTATAAGCAATATAAATATGTGAATATTTTTTTATTTTTAAACATTAGTTGTTATACATCTAATTATCTTCTGTAATATATAAATTTTTTTAACCTAGGGGATGTTTGGTTTGAAGTAAAAAGTTTACCGAAGGAAAATTATTGCACTGTAAAACTATTTCAGGTAAACTAAATCACTGTTATTTAAATAATAGTGTTTGTACTGCAGTAAAAATTTTTTGGGATTTATAATTTTATGCTTGGCTGGGTGTATTTTGAGTCATTATAATGTAATTTAAAAAATAAAAACACAATATTCTTCGTTAACTAATAAGATGATTCACTGACTCGTTGGAGGAAGCACTAGTCAGCTGAAACGGAGCTTCTAAGCGTCAGATTGGGATGATTCGCTACAACAGAGCCGATGACGAAGCGATTCGCTGCAATGGAACGTCATTTTGGGCATGCTGCTTGCAAGAAAGCTCCAGTTGAAGCCGGATAAATCCGACATCGTTGCAATGGATTGGACAAAGTTGTCAATTGCTACAACGGATCGGTCCCGCATTGGCGTCGACAAGCGCCGTTTGTGAATGGTGCAGGAAGAAATCGCTGGATGAAGGAGGCTGTTGCAATTATTTTTTTTTTTTGCTTAAAAACGGGATCAGATTATGCTTTACTTGGATTGCCCCCCCCCCCCTCCGACATCGTTGCAATGGATTGGACAAAGTTGTCGATTGCTACAACGGATCGGTCCCGCGTTGGCGTCGACAAGCTCCGTTTGGATGGTGCGGGAAGAAATCGCTGGATGAAGGAGGCTGTTGCAATTATTTTTTTTGCTTAAAAACGGGATCAAATTATGCTTGATTTGGATCCCCACCCCGGCTAGTTTCATTTTATTTGAGAATCTCACAAACCAAAAACCAAAAACCAAAAACCAAGATTTTATGATTCTTGAGAAAATTCTAGTTTACTCTCAAAAATTCCACAAACCAAGCAACCCCTTAGTGATATAATAATATTTTATTTGTAGATATCAAATTTTGGGTGAATATGCGCTTGGAAAAAATGACTGCTTTCTTTTAAGGGGTAAAGTAAAATTTTTTCGGGTATAATGAGATTAGTTTCATTTGGTTTGAAGTAAAACGAGTGAAAAATGTTTAGTGTAATTCACTTTTGCATTAATATATGTAGAAGCCCGGATTCGAGTTCGGGCATAACTTGAGATCACGGGGCTGAGAGAGTTCGTTCTTTCGAACAAATGAAATCGAACGAACGGATAATTTTCGGCATCGTCTTCTCCGGCGAACAAGTCAGTTGGTCATCTTCTCCGATGAACGAGGTCGTTGGTCGTCTTCTCCGTCGAAAATCAATATGAATGAATTCAATCGACTGAAATCGATTTCGTTCAAAATCGGTTTGAACGAAAGAATCATTCAATCGATTCATTCGATCGAATCCCTAAAAAAATTTGGGGGGTAATTTTACCCCTCAGCTTACTCAAAACATCACACTCACATATTATTTTATTCCAAATAGGAAAATATTAAATCTTCAGTAAATTTATTAAACAACAGTAAAGTAACTTGAATATATTATAAATAGATTACACTGTAATCAAATTATTTTACTCTTATAGTTCATCATGCTAAACAACCTCTAAATTTTAAATTCACGCCCTTTCATTCCATCTTGCTTTATTTTTGTAATTTATAAGTTCTTAAATCTTATATTAACTTGGGATTAAGAGGATTTGAGCTATTTAGCTTTCTTCACACTTGCGTTTTAAATGTACCGCTACGCTTATAATATACAGTTAGGAAGGTTTACTCAACTTAATTTTATTTTTTCTTAAATCTAATTTTATAGAGATGTAACAGTAACATGTGAAAGTCTGCTAAAAACTGCAATCTTTTGATATTTTCTTATAAAAATTCATCTCTTTGAAAGTAACTTCAATTTCCAATTTTTTTAGTCCATTTAGAAAAAATAACGTAATTTGGGTTTTGGGACCTGATTATCTAGATTTTGTGTGCGAGAATATTAATATTTTAAAATTTTTTTTGGCACTTTAATTCGCCCCTATATATTTGTTCAATTTTTTTAGGGCGTTCATTTTTTTTTGTATTTCTGTGTGCTTTTTTGGCCTTTAAAGGTTTTCTATGCAATCTCGTCTCTTCTGTGTTCCTGTCTTTGTGAATTGCATTATTTGCTTCTTGTTAATTATTGCTCATCATTTGCTCTAACAATGCCCTTATTAGTAAATAAGATGATTCAATCTCCTCTTTAATTTTTCCTCTTCACCATCTGATCTCTCAAGTGAACTTGTTTGCAGATTGTTGTCACGGCTCTAAACACTTTTGCTACTGTGCATTTTGATCTCACACCATGTTTTCCTACATGCCATAATTGCAATTCTGCACACTGAGATTATCTAATTAACCATTGTAATTGTTTTGAATTTCATTAAAATTTTAACGAGTTTACCGGTTGAATGAAACTTCAGAAGAAACAATAAAAAAGAGAGTGATTAAATGGCATCACAATATCAGATGACACTGTAACTAAATGAAGTGTGAGTAGTTTCATATTGTTTCGTCAGTATAACACTTAGTTGCTCATATTCATCTTCATCTGATCAAATTCAAGTTATACTGCTATGCGCTTGATCTTAAATTTCTTACAAACTGTTCTACTCTGCAGACTGTGGTATTTACTGATACTAGCTTGGAGGAAGCTATTGATTACGACGAGTTCTGCCATAATCACAAACCGCCGATTGCCTTCATAAAATCGGAAGTTCGAGGCCTTTTTGGGAGCATTTTCTGCGACTTTGGCGCTGAGTTCACCGTGAATGACGTCGATGGTGAGGAGCCTCACACGGGCATTGTTGCATCCATCAGCAATGACAACCCCGCTTGGGTATATTGCGTTGATGATGAACGGCTCGAGTTTCAAGACGGAGATCTTGTTGTTTTCTCCGAAGTTGATGGAATGAATGAGCTGAATGATGGGAAGCCAAGAAGGGTCAAAGATGTGCGGCCATTTTCATTTACACTCGATGAGGATACTACAAATTTTGGCAGGTATGAGAAAGGAGGCATTGTAACCCAGGTGAAGCTGCCAAAGCTACTGCGCTTTAAACCTCTGAAAGTCGCTCTTCAGGAGCCCGGAGACTTCCTATTGAGCGATTTCTCAAAGTTTGAACGCTCGCCTTTATTGCATTTGGCCTTTCAAGCCTTGGATAAATTCAAGCGAGATTTCGACCGTTTCCCTGTCGCCGGATCTGAAGAGGATGCCCAAAAGCTGATAAACTTTGTTACTAACCTAAATTTAAACTTGGGAGAAGGCAAGCTTGAGGAGATTGACGTTCAACTTCTGCGCCATTTTGCCAGCGGTTCCCGTGCGGTTTTAAACCCCATGGCTGCAGTTTTCGGCGGAATTGTTGGTCAAGAGGTTGTCAAAGCCTGCTCCGGGAAGTTTCAACCTCTTTTTCAGGTTAGGCTTTTTGTGAATGTTTTCTTCATTGATGTGATTTAATTTTGAAGAATGTTTTTATATCTTGAAACTGGATTCTGAAAGAAAGTGAATTTTAAATAAAAAATAAATATGTGATGGGGAGAAATTTGAACTCATAATATTTTAAATAATAAATCTAGACCTTTAATTACTAGGTTATATTCTTCCTCTGACTTTTTGAATCTCTGCTTCAAGTTTTTCTATTTGGACTCGATTGAGTCGCTTCCGGTGGAACGATTGGATGCTGATGACCTGAAGCCTCTGAACTGCCGCTACGATGCCCAAATCTCTGTTTTTGGATCAAAGCTTCAGAGAAAGCTGGAAGAGGCCAAAGTTTTCATGGTGGGCTCAGGCGCTCTCGGATGCGAGTTCCTGAAGAACCTGGTTTTAATGGGAGTTTGCTGCGGTCACGGAGGTGGAAAACTGACGTTAACTGACGATGATGTGATTGAGAAGAGCAATCTCAGCCGCCAATTCCTGTTTCGCGACTGGAATATTGGGCAGGCAAAATCGGCGGTCGCGGCCGCTGCCGCCCGTTCCATCAACTCGGCCGTGAATGTTGAAGCTCTTCAAAACAGAGCGAGCTCGGAGACCGAAAACGTGTTTAATGACGCTTTCTGGGAGGGTTTGAGCGCCGTGGTCAACGCCCTGGACAACATAAATGCCAGAATGTACATCGATGGGCGCTGCGTATATTTCCAGAAGCCTCTGCTAGAATCCGGGACACTCGGGGCCAAGTGCAATACTCAGATGGTCATCCCTCACCTGACTGAGAACTACGGTGCTTCCCGAGACCCGCCGGAGAAGCAGGCGCCGATGTGCACCGTCCATTCTTTCCCCCATAACATCGACCATTGCTTGACCTGGGCGCGCTCCGAGTTTGAAGGCCTGTTCGAGAAAACTCCCGCCGAAGTGAACAGTTTCCTGTCCGACCCCGCCGATTACGCTTCGTCCATGAGAAGCGCCGGCGACGCTCAGGCTAGGAATCTCGTCGAGGGCGTTCACGAATGCCTTGTGGTGGAGAGGTGCGAGACCTTCCAGGACTGCATCAAATGGGCCAGGCTCAAGTGAGCTCCAGTCAGAGGTTATATATATCTATTATAATGAATGGTTTCAGGGATTGAAGCGCTTTTGGGGGTTGTTGTTCAGGTTTGAGGATTACTTTGCCAATCGAGTGAAGCAGCTGACGTTCACTTTCCCGGAAGATTCCAGGACCAGCACCGGTGCTCCCTTCTGGTCTGCTCCCAAACGATTCCCCCACCCGCTGCAGTTTTCCCCCAATGATGCCTGGCATCTCCAATCCGTCATGGCTGCTTCCATCCTGAGAGCGGAATCGTATGGCATTTCAGTGCCCGATTGGGGCAGGAATCCCAAGGACTTTGCCAAAGCTGCTGCCAGCGTTGAGACTTCAGAGTTTGCACCCAAAATAGATGCCAAGATCTTGACGGATGAGACGGCGACCTCCCTTTACTCCGCGTCGGTCGACGACGCCGATGTCATCGAGGATCTCATTGCCAAATTGGAGGCTTGCTGCACCGAGAGGCTTCAGGCCGGGTTTCGAATGAAGCCTATTCAGTTCGAGAAGGCAGGCCTGCCCTCCCTTCCCCCTTCCCCTTCCCCATGTGTTTGTCTGCCGTCTTCTTTGACTGAATCAGAGCGCTTTGTTGTGTTGCCAGGATGACGATTCAAATCATCACATGAACTTCATTGCTGGGCTGGCCAACATGCGGGCGAGGAACTACGGCATCCCGGAGGTAGATAAGCTGAAGGCGAAGCTCATCGCCGGGAGAATTGTGCCGGCTATTGCGACATCGACAGCACTGGCAACCGGCCTGGTTTGCCTGGAGCTGTACAAAGTGCTCTCGGGTGGGCACAAGAGGGAGGATTACAGGAACACTTTTGCCAACCTTGCTCTCCCGCTGTTCTCCATGGCGGAGCCTGTGGCTCCAAAGGAAATCAGGCACGGCGATCTGAGATGGACGGTGTGGGATCGGTGGATCGTGGATGAGGGGAACCTGACGCTGAGGGAGCTACTGGATTGGCTCTCTCGCCGGGGGCTGAGAGCCTACAGCGTCACCTGCGGGACGTCGCTGCTGTACAGCAACATGTTTGCGAGGCACGGCGAGAGGTTGGGGAGGAAGATGATGGAATTGGTGACGGAGGTGGCGAAGGTCGAAGTGCCTCCTTATAGACGCCATCTGGATGTCATTGCTGCCTGCGAGGACGAAGACGACAATGATGTCGATGTCCCGCTCCTCTCCATATATTTCCGATAGCCATGCATGCTGTTGAGCGGTTTCTTTCTTGTTTTATACATTTTTTCATATTTAGCTTCTAAATGCGTCGGATTTAAGAGTTTTTTCTTTCTTAATCAGGGATTTATGATGTAGTTTAAAATTTGAGTATTTTGTTTATATGATGTTTTCGATCTAAGTTTTAAATCCCATAAAATCATATAATTGTTTCACTTAATGTAAAAGGCCTTGCTTGTACAATTAACTATATTGTGTATGGGATTTATGTATATGTTTTGATCTGAAATGCTGAATGGTACGAATGAATGAATGCAAATAATTAGTTTTTGTATACAATTTTATGCACTAAATTTTATAAGCTAATAATATTTGAATGTCATGATATTTAATAGGCTATGTACTTAGTCAAGGCTTAGAAACTATAAACAAATGAAATGATTAGAATTTATATTTAATATATGTATTTATATTTATAGTAAGTCATACACATAAAAATAGATTTTTTTTATTTTTTTATTTTAAGTTTATTTAAAAGTTTAGTATCAAAATAAATACTTAAGAAAACTATACAACAACTTGCAAAATTTCCTCACCATTGAAGGGAAGGTGTGGTTCAAAGAAAGAATATCCTTCATGCAAGAGATGTGAGGGAACTCCGTGGTTGAGAGGGAGAGCAAGCGAAGGGCAGCGTCGACGTGGATGAGATTGGAGGCGATGGATTCGCAACAGGATTTCATCTAGATGATTGAATCGATAGAGTTTATGAGATCGTGGATATGTACCTGAGCCGCAGGGCGTTCGCCCTAGACTCCGATTAGAGGCCATGGATTCGCAAGAGGATTTCACTCGAATGCCACCAATTTAGCCGAAATCCATTTTACGTCCCCAAATTTTCTACCTACAAACACCCAACAGTTCAAAAAATAAAAACATTTGAAATTTTAAAATGTTGTACATTTTTACCATGTCAAGTATTCAAACCATAAGTATTATATATAATGCGTACAGATTACAGCCATCCTGTGCGAGCATCATTCAAGTGTATAGCCCAAACAAATATAAAAGGAAACTCTTTTCTTCGCAGCCGTCCGCTTGAACCTCGTCCCGCCGCCCTCCCCGCCGGAGCTCCGCCTGTGAAAACCTTTTTTGCTTGCGAAGGTAGCCGGCCTCGATATCAAAACATCAAAAATATTTCAGTGTGCACTGACTTCAAAATTCAACGTCATTTTCCAAATTAAAATATAAAATATATATGCAAAAAATAAAATATAAATACAAATTTTCATTGATCCCTTCGAATAAAAAAAGCAGGCATCGGTATTCTAATCTGAAATCCCTTCCAAATCAACATGCATCGAGTTGATCAAAACAGGGTTGCCCAAAGAGATTAACTATCCATGCCTCGAGGCAGCAAATGCATGTATGTGACCTCATGAGATAAATGCATATATACAAGAAAGAGCCTCGTTTTCAGCTTGCATCAGATATAATTAAGCTCTATGCACCCAGATTCATCGATACATCGTTTTCAAAGCTCAGCGGTGGCTCCGCAGCTCGGGCGCGAGCCCTGTTGTAGAGCTCGACGGTGTCGGCGTGATCCGGTTCGACGCAGAGCGCCGCCTCACAGTCTCGCAAAGTGGCCGCAGCATTGCCCATTGAATCGTGGAAGGCGGCGCGCAGGTGAAGCAGCTGAAGTTCCGGCTTGAACGATATTGCCCTCGACAGCTCCGCGATCGCTTCCTCTTCCTTGTGATCATCCATCAGAACTGGAGCCAAAGCATTGGGTCAGATTGAGATTATTTGATTAACTGATTCTGATTGACAATAAAAACAGGAGCTCACCTGCAGCCCTGTATCGGTAAGGATAGGTCCTCAGTGGGTCCAGATTAGTTGCCATATTGAGGTCACTTCTTGCCATGTCGCGATCGCAATACTCCGATCGTTTTTCATATGCCGAAGCATTGCTTTTGGCCTTCTCGATCAGCTTTGTCATCTCATCGTAAGCAGCTTTCTTTTGGTTCTTGAGATAGTAGACGCGAGCTAGACCCTGATGAGCTCGCGTGTGCTTGATGCCCAGAGCCTTTACATAGCATTCTGCAGCTTCAGCCAGCATGTCGCAGTCCACATAAATGCTTCCCATATTGTTATGTGCCTTCCAAATGAGCGTTTTTTACAAAATCAGTCCGACTTGACTTTCGAGAATAAAAAACCACAAAAAGATTTGAAGTTTTTAAGTGCGCACCTGCCCTTTCCTGAGGTTATCAGATGCGCAGCTATTAGCCTGTTCTAGCAGCTGGATAACTTGGAAGGAAGATGCCTGGTCCAGGCTTGTATCAGCCAAAGCGTATGCTTTCAGGAAAAATGCTTCGAAGGATCTTTGGAGAGCGATGGACTGTTCAGCCTTGGCCAGCCCTTCTTTGCGATGCCCAGTGTCGTACAGAATCCAGCCTTCATAAATGAGCCTCTCGTGTTCGCTGGTCGAATGGTTTCGGGCCATCCGGAGGCTGTGCATTGCGGCCTTCTGCGAATTCAACCTACACTTCCAAAATACGAGTCACCATCAATGTCAATAACTATGCAAGTATATGATGGAAAAAGAGACCAGCATATAAAGCAGCGCTTGCCTTAGAAGGAGAAGAGATTGCCGAAATCGCAAGCCGCTGTTTCCGGGCTCCTTTGTCAGCATCTGGTGAACCACAGCAAGGGAGCCGATATCATCTACTGCAGACCAACGGTCATACAGTTGCATCCAGCAATCAGCCATGTCCCACGGTTGCACGTATTGCCGGAGGGTATCAATAAGCTGTTCCGCATGCATCTGCCCATTAAACATCAAGTAATCTGGATCCAAAGTTAAGATTGCTCTGATATCCTGCAGAGCCAAGTCATAATTGCCAAGAGCCAGATACAGCCATGCCCGCAGCTCCAGACAATCCGTCGAAACCTTGAATCCAAGGACCTTGTTGATTTCTGCAACAGCTGCGCCGGGTTTTTCCTCCGCTAGTATCGCAGCCCTACATTTGTAGGGGTAAGATAGAGTCGGATCAAGCTCCGTGGCGGTGTTCAAATCAGCCATTTTCTCCTTGCCATTGCAGTATAATGAACGTTCCTGATACATCCAGCCATAGGAGGGGTAATCAGAGATCATACAGTTTAGGAGCTTATAGGCAGAGTACTTGTGTCCCTTATTGTATTTTGCCCTAGCTAGGCCAACAAGAGAGTAAGCGTGCCCTTCCTGAACGGCCGCCTCAAAGCATTTCTGCGCGTCCTTGCATTCCCCCCTCTCAAGCATTACACAACCCAGCTGATGCATTGAGAGCTGCTTCTGCCATCCAGAAGCAGCACATTCAGTCATCCTCTCAGAAAGCATTACCGTAGTGTTGGATCTCATGTCTTCCTCCATAGCCACATGACTAAGGAAGTAGTAAAGAGCAAATGAGGCGTGTCCGGCCATGGCCAGCTGCTCTCTGCCCTCAGGGGTGCAGAATATCAAGTTAATCTCCGATTTCTGCAGAGAGCCGGGAAGACCGCGGAGGAAAATCTGGAGGCATGCGGCGACGAGTAGGTAGGCCGCTTCTTCCAACCCGTAGTCGATGAAGAAGAGAGCATCGTTCACGTTGCGAACGATGGAGGCGAGCTTCGAATCACAGGCGGCCTTGAGGCCCTCGCAGCAGAAACGATTGGCAAATGCAAGGGTTTCGAGGACGGTATCCGGGGGGTAATCATCGATGGAGCCTCCGCGACTGAAGGCTTCGACGGCGCGCATGGCGCGGGCGGAGATGCCGTTGTGAGTGAAGTTTATGTGGTCGCAGCGTGTTTCGGAGAAGCCGCCGTATAGCAGGGTGGATAGAGGTCTGGAGAGGGCGGCGATGTTGGAGCGGATGCAAGATATCTCCTCCTCGCCTATGCAAAACCATAGATCTATGTCAACTTCGAGGAGATCGGGAGGCAGAACTGGAGCGGATGAGGATGCGGATGGATCGGAGGTGCAGCGGCATGGGCAGGGACTGGAAGGCATCCCGTCAGAGGAGCATGCCAGGGAAAGGGCGGCACGGGGGCATTCAAGCGAGGGAGAGGTCGGAGAGCATGCGGCAGGGGAGGTAAAAGGCTCGAGCTCGTCCTCCCTTCGCTCGAATCGAAGCCAAGCTGACAGGACGACCTTGTGGTGGATATCCGGGGAGTGGACACGAGCCAATCGGAGGGCGCGGCGGAGCAGCTTTGGATCGCCAATGCCTTGGAAGAGAGAGAAACGCTCGAGGTAGATGTCGCTCAGCGATGCGGACGGAACCGATGATGAGATAGCGGATGATAGGGATCGGAACGAAGTGGCGAGGGCGTCGACGTACTCGATGGGGCGGAGGAAAGCATCGATGCTTGGTTCTATGAGATCTGGAGAAGGAAGGCCGAAGGTGGAGAGGAGGGAATCGAGGGAAGGGGTGTGATGGTGATGCTGCTGATTCTGGTTTTTAGGGGGATGCTGCTGCTGCTGGCTGATGGATTTAGAGCGGAGGGAGAAGGTTGGACGGAGGCTGGCGAACTTCTCTGCGGCTATGGCGACGGTGGAGGAGGGATTCACCGCGCATACCTGGGCTCCTTTGCACCCGTCGATCAGCCTCATGCTCCGTATGCTCGTTAAGAAATTGTTCTGCATCCTTCCGATATCTTCTTTTTCTTCTTCTTCTTCGAACCTTTAGATCTCAAATCCCCTCCCCTTCATTTCTCTCTCTTGCTCTCCGCCGAGCCCTCTCCCTCTCTTCTCCGTTGCTGTAAAGAGAAAATCAAAGACGGGGATCCGGAGAGGTCTGCCAGAGACGAGACGAGAGGGAGAAGGGCGGGGGAGATGTTCCCTTCTTCCCCTCTGGTTCTTTGATCCGATGCTCTGTTATTCAAGATTGAATCGATAATCAATAACAGAGAAATGCGGAAGGAGAAGAACCATGGCCGCGGTCTGGTCTTAAAGGAGGGCAGCAGTTGAGGAATGGATGGGAAGGCGATGGGCGAGCGAGCTCTTACTAAAATCCCGCTGGTCTCTCTTTTTTTGCTCTCTTTCTCTAAAATTCCAAGCGACCGCTGGAATAACGGGTTGTTCCCTGCGAAGCGGATGCCCGACAATGACGGGCTCCCTCCCGCACGCAGGCCACCATTAATATTTTTTTTTTCTTAATTCCATGATATTGGAAAATCTAAATTTATACCTATATTATACTGTATTTTTTGTTCGTTCAGTAAGATTTCTCTATTTTTTAAATAGTTAAAAAGTGGGAGGACAAAACAACAACACCTTTTATCATTTTTTTTTAATAATTTAAATTATTTTTTTTAATTTTTATTGAAATAATATTCAAATGCTATTTCAAATTTTAATAGTTTACAATTTAAAAAAAAAATTAATATTAACCAAAAAAAAATATTATTTTAATATTTGAAATTTAACAAAATAAAAAATTATAATAATAATAATAATAACTTTAAATATACAAAATAATAATAAGTTTTAATATTCTTAAGAAAAATAAAAAATTATTTTTTTATTTTTAGTTTTAAATTTTAGCATTTAATTTATTTAAATATTGTATTTTATCAATATTGACCATCACATTAAATCAACTTATATTTTAATTAGTAAACTAAACAATTTTCATTGATTTAAACTAGTGATATTAGTAAATAGACTATTATAGTTTGGCTATTTCACTAAGTATTTTAACATGCATGCTTTATAAGGCATGATGCGATTATTATTAATATAGTATAGTTAAGTAAAATATTTCAATGTTTAATTAATTAAATATATTTAATTAATTCCTTTCCATAGTATTGTTAATTGTATTAATTTTTAATTATCAACTAATTAATTTAATTATGACAATATATTCCTTAATAATAATAATAATAATAATAATAAAAGTGAGAATATAATAATAATAATAAAAATGTAAAAATTAATTGTTTTTAAATATTTTTTATAATTATTTTTATTATTACAAGCACCATTATTATTCTTATAGTTAGCCATAGTCAGAGCTTAAGCTTTGTTAATTAAAAACAATAAATTGATTTCAATTAGTAATATTATATCATAATGATACAAAACAAATGAAATTTATAGAAGACAATTGTTGAATACTTTGAAAATTTCAAATAAATTGTAATTATATAATATTTTATATGTAAATTATATATATATATATATACATATATATATATTACACTTACAAATCCCAAACATGTGCTAATATGTCAAAACAAGAGATTAATTATAATGATATTTTATATGTATTTATTCTTGAGATGTATAGGCTCAGCTTAAGTTGCTAAACTATAACAATTTAATCTTAAGATGAATAGGATCACAACATTTATTTATGGGTGCGGAAAGGAAGGTCTATTTAAGCATAGTTGCATTTAGGGCAGGCAGATGCGCCCGAATGTGTGGCAATTGTGCGGTTTGGGGTTTGAGCTAACGATTCCTTGCCTGGATTGTTTCATAATAGGCCCGCTCAGATGCAGATCAAGATCTAGGGCAGGCAGATGCGCCCGAATGTGTGGCAATTGTGCGTTTTGGGGTTTGAGCTAACGATTCCTTGCCTTTATTATTTCATAACGGTCCCGCTCAGATGAAGATCAAAATCTAGGGAAGGCAGATACGCCCGAATGTGTGGCAATTGTGCGTTTTGGGGTTTGAGCTAACGATTCCTTGCCTTTATTATTTCATAACGGTCCCGCTCAGATGAAGATCAAAATCTAGGGAAGGTAGATACGCCCGAATGTGTGGCAATTGTGCGTTTTGGGGTTTGAGCTAACGATTCCTTGCCTTTATTATTTCATAACGGGCCCGCTCAGATGAAGATCAAAATCTAGGGAAGGCAGATGCGCCCGAATGTGTGGCAATTGTGCGTTTTGGGGTTTGAGCTAACGATTCCTTGCCTTTATTATTTCATAACGGGCCCGCTCAGATGAAGATCAAAATCTAGTTAGGCGTGCTTTGGCACGAGTTTTACGCAAGAGCCCGCCTTCCCACAGATCTACATACACAATCATATCGCCCGGCTCACCTGCATCGAAAAAAGCATCCCATCCCGGCACCTTCTCCGCGCATCTTCGTTGCAATTCGCCATTTCATCCCTTTGTTCGTATGCGTGTCTGCGAATGCCTGAGCCACCCGCCTTCTTTGTCTTCATCCTGTCATCCCCCTCTGCCCCCTCTGTCCTTCTTCATCTTCGTCTCGTGAGTTTTTTATTGATGCAATGGTGAAATTTTATAAATCTGGTATTTCGTAACTGACATCGAGTTAAGTGAGCGTAATAATACTCTTTTTATAACCGATCAAGTAGGATAGAGTGAGTACTTTCGGTTCTTTGAGACGAGAGGCCCAGTGTGCTCCGGCTCTTCAAGATTGAGAGTGAGAGAAAACGAAGTGAGGCTATGAAGTCAGAAGGGAGAGGTTGATCTCGAACGTAGGGAGAGGAGAAGTAGGAGTTTGCTACCACTTCAATGGTCAAATTGTAACACATGTCAATTTATGGATGTATAATGATGGTCACTTTGTAACTGACCACGAATGGTAAAACTATTATAAATATGAATTATTTGGTTCATCTCAAAGGATGCAAAACATTTGTAATCTTCTTACATACATAGCGAAATTCTCTCTATCGCTCCTCCCCGTGGAATTAGGTGATTATTATCGAACCACATATATTGTTATCTCTTATGATTTGCACTTAAGAATTTGTGTGAATTATTTGTGCTTTATTTTAAATTCTGCTTCACCAATATATTGTTCTTCTAGAACGCAGTTGTTATCCCAACAATCAGCGTTGATGTCTCGGCATCCTCTCCGTTCTCAAGAACCCTAATGCCAAGGTCTTCGTATATATGTGAATGGTCTTGTAGCCTAGTGATTGAGGCTCAAGATTTGTTATTTCAGGTCATATTTTCAAATCCCACCGATTACACACAAGAAAAAAAAAAAAAGAATATATATATATATATATATATATAAATAAGAACTAATAATCAAAATAAATAATTACAAAAGTCATATCAATAAAATTCTATTTAAATTTTCTGTTTGAATGCGAATAGTTGAATAAGAAAAGGCTTATGAAATAGTCTAGATATTAGAATTCTTCTTTTTTTGATAATATATGCATATGTACATACATACATACATACATTGTGTATAAAAATGATCATGCATGGATGCATGCGTGCATATATTAAATACAATGCATGCTGCGACAAACATCCCTCCGCATCCCACGGGCTCACACATGAGCATGCATGATTTTTTAATATTCCCTCAATGAAATAATACTTTAAAGGCAAAGAGTTGACCTTTAATTCCATGCCTATGGCTGCTTTCTGTATATATATAAAAAAAAAACCGCACCGCTCCCGCAAACATGTTGTTTTTTTTATTTATATGGAGAAATCCTTCTATTGCTGATATAATTTTTTATGCGGTCGTCGCCATCATACCATAATTGCATGGCTCCCATAGTTATTTTTAAGACTTCTCTTATTGTGATTAATAAATATATACAAATATTTTATAAGATAGTATAAGAAATATGTCAAAAATAAATTAGTGAAGAATATTTTTTTTTGTAAATAATTGCATTTATTAAATTTAAGCAAAAATATTTAGAACTAATAGAAAATTTTTCTTTTTCTTAATTTTTACATATAAGTCATTACAAAAAAATATGTTCAATCAATAATCTATTTATACATAAGATTGACACATCATCTATATATTTTGATGTATGTTAGTGTTTTGTAATATAACATGCCACATATAAACTCGTGAAGGCACATAGTTGGGTATCAATCACTACACTGATGACTCACATGCTAAAAATATGCCTTCATATAAAATGAGGTATAGTTTTTGTTTGAGCCAAAAATTTGTTTGAAATGAAATAATATATGAGTACGATTGTTTTGAGTAAATTTGATGGGTAGATTGCCTTTCCTGAAATTTGCTTAGGGTTTCTGGTTCCAACGAAACGAACGAACAAATCCTTCGTTTCGGGCGAGAGTCGTTTGTTCGAAAACGATTGAACGAACTCTTCCGTTCTTGTTCTCTCGGGTGCAAGTTGCTCTGTGTAAGCTTAATTTCCCCTTAGTAACAATTAAACAGTCGCTTTGCTATGTATTTGTGAGCAAATTAGATAAACACATTAAGAATATTTGTTTGGCTAACTAACCAAAAAAGATTAGTTAGGCTAAGTACAGAAAGTAGGTTTGGTGGTCAATCTACTCAATATCGTTTTTGAAGGAAATTCCCATAACAGTTGCATTTTGCCTAATTCTTAAAGATTATCTTATGATTGTTTTAGCTATTCATAAAAGATGTATTTTGCTTTTTTTTTTTTTATGTCCTTTCACTCACAACTATTTAAAGGCCAATAGTGAATTCTATATTTATTTATGACTTCCATGCTTTAGTTTTGCTTAAAGCTCTATTGTAATAATGGAGATACACATCAACATATATTCACTCTTCAATGTTGATGTTGTGATGGAGATAAGGATTTTCCTGCCATACCAAGAAAAAAATTTATTTGAAAAACTCAAGAAAGGAAAAAATCATGGAGCCATGCTATCACAGGAATATCCACTATCAAAGAGATGAATACAGTGTTATAGAGAACTTATCAATAACTTAGAAGAATGTAGGAATCCTCATATTTTAGTTTCCTCTTCTTCTTCTCTCAGTTATCTACTTGTTATCACTATGGGGTTTTAAGCTCTGTAGCCACCACACAACTCTCTCTCAAAAATTAGCACACACAAATGCAGCTAAATACTCTTGCTTATATATGGGACACTAAACAAGCCATAAAATGCCCCTAACGGCTCATGAGACACGTCACGAATAAACAAATTCACTGCAGGGGCATGGGTGCGAGTATGCGCCTGGTTTACTGTCTGATACTGCTTCTGAGCGTCCACAGGTGCGCCTGTGCGCCATCTCACTGTCTACCTTTGCTACTGGGTGCCCAAAGGTGCGCTTGGGTGCCACACTCTCTGCCAGCTGCTGCTGGGCGCCTGGGGGCGCGCCCGGGCTCCTGGATCTCGGCATGCAGATGTTGTTGGACGCCCAGGGGAGCGCTTGACATCTATAGTGCTGTTGGCTGATACAATTTTCCCTTGAACCCACTGGGACTCCAATTGCACTTCATTTGATGATCCAATTGATCGCCACACTATAACAATATCCCACTTAGAGACTAATTGTGATATACTCGTCTTCCTTGCAAAGCGTATAATGTGGCTTACACTGCCTTCTCTTTACGCTTTGAAGCCAGCTTGTGGTGTCCTTGATGTTAGTTTAGCAAGAACTAACCCGGCATTAGGCACTCACTAATCGCAGGATCCTATTGAGCAATTTAAAGAAGAATGAATAATATAGAAGCAAAAACCAAAGACATCATATTTGAATATTACAAAAATATAACAATCAACAGTATTGTTTAAAATGTTCAGAAAAATAAATAAAAAAAAAAGATGATGACATCAGGTCTATCAGTAGCTTAAAAATTTTTGGTAATCACTTCTAGGTTCTTCCAAAAGTACCTGACCTGATATTGTAAAAACAATATCGGGATTAGATTTCTCAGTAATTAGAAAATAATCTAAGTACCGCAATAAACAATAAATTTTACATTTTTATTAGCAAAAGCGATTATCGAAGATAAGATGTAATAAAATGTAGGAAAATATTATAAATAACATAGAAGGATAATTATTCTAAATTCCTGCGTAAAATTATTTTTGCACCATAAGTTAGGCATATATTAATGCTGTCATTTTTCCAGTAACCAACCAAATGTATGTTATTGATGTCATTTTTTAATAACCAACTAAATGTATGTTATCGATGTCACTTTCCAATAATCAACTAAATATATGTTACTGGTATCTGTTCCCAGTGTAGAAACCCATCCCTTCAGTGATCATGTTAACACATATATTAACATGATTACGGTAGAGTGGTCATCGTGACAGATCCCCAATTATAGCCAAGTTAGATTTCTATATAGTTTGCCATAATTGTAATATATGTTACGTGCCCGTAAATTAATCACCAAATGTGCATACTTAAATATCAGAGTTCAAAAGTGATTTAGATAGTATACATATTTATAATGCATAAATAAGAGAAAGTAACTCAACTCAGAATAAAACTGCAGAATAATAAATACATTCAGATCCTGAATTATTAAAATTTATGAATAAAAGCTTAATTGAAAAGTAAACACTCATCCTCACAAATTTAAAAATAAAATAACTAGCTAAGCAAGGCCTTACTTCTGGCCAAGCTGCTAACTTGGTTCTATCTCCTCAAAAAGCTCTGAATCTAACTAACATACATAAATTTTGTGTCTGTGCTTGCACGCAAGTGTACGTTGTCTGAAGTAATAAGTGGAAGGTGACTTCTGGGAATTTATCATTCTCAGGGAACGAAGTCTTGTTACTAAGTTATATTTCCTTTTACTAATATTTAGAATGTTGATTTTTTGGTTTTAAATGGTTCCTAAATTAACAATATAAATTACTTTAGGATAAGATACAATTTTTTATTCAAAAGGAGAGAGTTAGGGTTTTATTGTAGGGCTTGTAAGGACTTGGTATTGCTACTTCATTATTGAAAAGTATAAACTAATTTTTCTATGCCTAATTTAGTCAAGTGAATACTGTTTGAATTAGAGTTAACCTCCAATTAAAATAAGTTCAGATTAGTGTTGCAAGGAGAACACCTTTTGAAGTTCTTCCTCGGCATGTAACCTTCATGAGATCTTGATTTGTATTTTATTTTTGATTTCCTACGTCTAGGTCTTCAAAATATTATATCTTAATTATTCGATCTCACAAACTTGATTTCCATCAATTTGCACTATGCACTGATACATGCGATTTAGCTAGATGAGAGGATGCATTGGGTCCAATGGACTATGTCACATCATCTGTTGGATTTCTAATATCCTCTCATCCCTTCTACTTTGCTGAGCCATAGAGAATAAATTAAAGGTAACTTTGTTCACAAGTATCAATCTCTTGGAAGAGTCCTTAAGAAAATGTGCAAGTGAGCTTGAGAATTTGTCACATAATTCTCAGCTCTACTTGCACTAATTTCCTTGCTCTAGTCTAATTGATGAGCTTGGAACACAAGTTTTTTTTTTATTGATATTTCATTTTAGTTTTGTTTTAACAAAGATATTTTTAATAGAATTTCATCCAGACATTCATTCTATAATAATAAATAGTAAGACATCAATCAATTTTATTCATTAAAATAAATCCGTTACAACACCAATTCAGCCTTACATTTTGGTACAATTACATCCCAACCATCTCCAAGAAGATTTAGCTTTCCATTACGAAATAAATAAAAGCTTACATGCAAAAGAAAGTAAACCTTGATATAAGTTTATAGCAGAAAAAAAATTTAATAGAGTTTAGGAAGAGTACTAGGAAACACCCAGAGGTTTTTTAAGATTCTCTTGATCTTTCTCCTTTGCGTCTACTTGACTTCTCTTTCTTTACTTTGCTGTCTTCTTCTCTTTACTCTTTACGGACCACTGTTTGCCCATTGGAGAGTTCTCCTATTTTTTCTCATGCAACCTCTCCTTTTTAGTCTTAAGAATGTCAAATTTGGGAACCCTGCCTCAATTTTCCTTGGCAGTATTTATAATCCTCTTAACAGTTTCCTTGCATTAATTATGTTAACCCCCTCTTTCCCTTGGACTCTTGGTCAGCTGATAAATCCATAATTTATATCATAAATAAAGGAAAAATCTCATTTACTTTTCATATTAAAATAGCTTCCTTGATCAAATTCTGCCTATTTTTCAGGAAAAATGCAAGCCCAATAATTTCTGGACAAATCTGGAAGGTTTCTGAAATTTCTGGAAGAAATCCGCTGCGGGAGAACTTGCGGACTCAGGCGCTATAGCACGTCATAGCAGGAGAATTTGCGGGGCTCAAGCGCTATAGCACGCTATGGTTCTGAATAGATGTCCGCGATAGCGCGCTGCAGCGTATGCCTCCATGAATTTTGACCGCTACAGCGTGCTATAGCGGACCATCAGAGAAAAAGCCCAGAATGCCACAGCGCATTGCCGCAGACCACTTTACAAAATTCGACCGCTGTAGCACGCCACAGCATGCCACAATGCGCTGCAGTGGCGCGCCAAATTTCTATATAAACAAGGTATTTATTACGACTGGACAAGACCCCCAACCTGCTCCTTGTCTCTCAGTTATCATTCCTTCTGCAAAAGAATTGTTTTTAAATGAAAAAACAATATTTTGAAGTGATGTGGAGATTAAAGAATGAAAAAGTAGAGGTCACTTCACCCCTCAAGTTGGATTTGTAATCATCATAGTAGAATTTTGGAAGAGGGAAAAGCAAATTTTGAAAGGGAAGAAGAGGAATGCAGCCACTCTATAAATATAACTCTTCTTCATTTAAGAAGGGTTCCCAATTTTGCTCAAGAAAAAATCCTAATTAAGGAGAGGGCTCCATAGAAGAGAAGGAAAACTCTCCAAGGGTGGAAGAACTCCTATTGCCAAGGAGAAGAAGGAAGAAAGGTAGCACTACGGACATAAGAGAAACAACCAAGAGCAAGAAGAGGAGAAATTCAGAAAACTTCATCAAAGAAACGTTCCTAGTACTCTCTAACTCTTATCTTGTATTTTTTTTTTCTTAGTTGATCATGAAAGGGTCTTTATCCATGTATGTGTTCTTTTTTATGTCAAGTGTAATGGAGAGCTAAACTCCCCCTTGGGGAGGGTTGGGGCAATCCTACATGAATTGAAAGAGATTATTATGTATGAAAAAATTTCCTCAAGCATTAATAAAAATTTGTGAATTAAATGACTTATTAAAGAAATGAAAAGGACTATTATGGACTTAAATGTGAACCAAATGATGAAGGACTAAATGACTTAAGGACTAAAAAGTCTTGTGCTCTATAACAATCATAGGTTGTTACTTTATAAATGCATAGATAACCTAACTCATTTATTTTCTATCACCATTGCTTATAGAACCTCAAACTAAGCCTATCTAGAAAATTTGAAGTCCATCGGACTTCTCTAGGTCTAAAAAGACAATTTGATCAGTCTAGATGTCTTAGTCTATACCCAAAATATTTTGATCTCAGAATTAAATTTTGATTGCATTTTTGAATTCCTCACTCCCAAATTAGCTAAGGATGAAAATTTGGTACAATTTGGAATTCATTTGGGCCATACTTCAATTTAAATTAAAATGGTTCAATTGCACATAGGGGTTTTTATTAATTCATAATTGCATTTATATCCTTAAAACTAAATAAACGGCCGGGATATGCTGTGCGGACCGCGGGCGATCCGCTACGGAGCCCGGGTCACGCGACAGCGGCGCCCCGTGAATCTAGCCGTTCTGCCATTCCAACCAACGACCAGGATTCGATCCCGCGAAACTGCGAATCCATCGTTGGATCCACCCAGTGGATCCTACGGCTAGGATCATCCCCGCGATTGACCGTTAGGATTCAGGCGATCCCAGCCGTAGCGCCATCTGATTGATAGATCAGACGACATCCAAGGCACCCGACACTGTGGATCATCGTCCCCACTCCCTCGCGCACCCGACAGAGGGAATTTCCCGTACTGCCAGCTGCCCTTTGTCCCCCACTCACACCTCCAGCATAGCAGGCCGTTGCTGAGTTTCCCTTAACGACCGAGGGATCCCAGTCGGGCCTCATGACCCGGCCGAGCTCGAATTGGAAATTTGAGAGCTAGGCCAAGGCCCGACCTCTCGGGCCTCCCCAGCCCGAGCTAGTGGCTCCAGAAGCTTCCCTAAGCTCAGCCAAGGCTATAAATAGCCCTCGCTTCGCTCCAATTGATCCTTGCTGATCATTTGAACTCTCTGCAATTCGCCGCCATTGCCGAACTCCCGAGCTTGTGTAGGTGATCCAGGAGCTTGTGTACCGCTGATAGGAGAGTCTCCTGGAGTTTAGGAACTCTCAGAGAAGCCTACGGAAGCTCAGCCAGCCAGCAATTCCCTCTGCATCGTCTGCAAGCCACCTCGGTGAATCCAAGTATCCCCCTTACTGGATTCGAGCCAATGAGGCTCGAACCTTGCTCCTTTTGATGCATCTAAGTCTGTATTATCGTCTCGAACCCAAGGGTATCGAGATTAAGAACTAAGCTAGCTCCGATCGATCAAATCGATTGATCGGATTAAACTGCTTAAGGATCGCCTCGGTCGAGTAAGGACCTGGCGATCCATACCATCCCAGACCCTCAAACCAGAGGGCTTCGATCTGCCTCACCTCCCTGATGGTGTAGGGATCGAGCCTGGGTCTGGCATGGTCTCTATGAGGAGAATTATCTCCCCACAGTAGCTCCAATAGAGGAGCCTTCAGGTGAGTAAGGTCTGGCTGATCCAGGCCATCTCACAAGGGACTTTGAGTCCCAATCGACGCGTCTAACCACGGTGATCAAGTAGCGATTGAGTGCTGGTCGAGCCGTGGGCTGGATGCACCGAAATTTGGCGATTAGGGTTTCCCTAATCAGTTCCTGGCTCGGGACGACGGAGCGGGGACGAAGGCTCTGTGCGGGCCAGGTCGACCCACGACCCGCGCTGTGCGACAGTGCTGGGTTTCCCCGGTCCCCGGTCGACCTGCGCGGTTTGGTTAACGGGCCGAGCCGTTTAATTAAATTAGAATTATCAGAATTATTTTCCTCCAATAATTAAATCATAGGATTTTGATTATATAAAAATATAGAATGTATTATTTAAATAACTTTTAATCTACTAGTCCAAACCCTATAATATCATATATGAAAATGATCAGAAAAATCTCAGGAACTTAAATATAAGATAAAATTATACATCTGATGGTTAGATCTTTAATTATTACCTAATTACAGTGGATCTTGATTAAGGTAAATTAGCAAATTTACTTATTCAAATTTCATATTTAGGGTGCCATTAGTTCACTTGTGATGACTAGAATGCATGTGCTAAATAGATTATTTTTTTGAGCTCTGTAATCTTAATTATGCTCTAATGTTGTTAAAATATGATTAGCAAATTTTAGGGTTTATACTCATTGGATTTTAGCAAACTTAGGCTCTGATTACTTGTATGATTAATTATAACTTGCATGCCAAATATCATGTAATTTGAATGGTTGGATTTATACTTATGTGCTAATCTTTTTTGATTGGGATTAGGGTTTGATTAGCACTAAGTACCCTCTGTTTTATAAACTTTAATTGTTAATCTGACTTATAACAGTAAATTAAGTGTAGTGAATTCATTTAGATAAGCTTATTAAGTATACTTGAATAAATCCAAAGATTTAGAATCTTTAATATCTTAATTAACTTAAGAAATCTTAAGATTTGGATCAAGCTTTTAAGACTTGAACTAGGTCTGAGATTGCCACCAATAATATATAATTAATCTACTGATTTGACATTGATATTTAAATATATGACTTGATTTTACTTAAGACATGAGAAGGAATCAAACCCTAATCTACTTAAGAAGAATCTAAATCCTTAAGAACCCTAACTTAATTGATTTGATTTCAAAACTATGGATTAAACATTTTCCAATAATGCATTTGATTATTATTGATTCTAAACATTTGAATTAGATAAATTAAGGTTAATAACAATCCTTGGTGATTTCACCATCTGAATCAAACCTTAAGATCCCTGATTTTCTCTTAAGTAATAAACTTGCATATAAAGACTATTAATGTTATATTGATTGAATAAGTGATCAAATCCTTAACAATATGTTGATTTAAATCCCATAATCTTAGTTCAAGAGTGATCAGATGACTTAATCATCTAATCTAATTATCCTAAATCTAATTATAAAACAGAACCTAAGAGCTTAATATCAACATCTAGAAAGGAGATCTTGGGTATCTCTTCATAAGATCATCTTGAATTATTTAAAAGACCTAAATTCATATATCATGAGGTAGTAAGCCTTGTATGATTCCTTGAGATAGAAGTATAGAAGATCCCACCACCTTAGAAATTGATCTACTCTCCTTGTGGTAGTAATCCATTAAGGCACTAGAAAAGATACTTCTCCTTGTGGTAGAATCCATATTAAGTGATCCTTGATCACACTTGATTGGTGAACCCTTGTATAGGACTTTTCTATTAGTTCAAAACTTGTAGTTTTGATAAATCCTTGTTCTATTATTTAGACATGATTGACCCCTGATCATTGGGTGGTGTAGTATAGTATACCCATATTACTGGTCCCCAGTAATATCCGGGATTGGTTGAGTCATGCTAAGTGAGATTTATCTTTGTTGCTATTCTGCAGGCTTAGGCGGATATAACCTCACTTAGAGTAAATCAATCGATTCTAAGAGTGTATTAAATGGGTATCCATTCCTTAGTTTAATTGAAAGACAAGTTGCCATCTGGCAATGCCTCCTAGCGAATATCACTTCAATAGGTATGGCTCAAATAAATTAAGTAATGGGATCCACCTTTCTTGAGACACTACATATAATTATGAGTTTAGTGACTTAATACTTAGCTTGAAATACAAAATCATCATCAGATGGTGTCTCCTAATGAAGATTGCTTTGTTAGGGTGGCTTGATCAAACTAAGTGATAAGAACTCTATTCTTGCAACATATTTAATATGTGTATACAATCACCCCGTCTAGTGATCTTTAAGTAAATAAGCAACTTTAACCAACCCCCAGCTTTAGAGATTTGGAGTCAAAATCCTCTTAGCAGGATTCTGCACAGTGGAGACTTAGGGTTCATTACTGTTTCTTACTATATTCTTCATGGATTTCAGGATTTACTTTCATTCAACATAATGGCATAAGCATAAGCATAAATATGTACTGGAATCATTCCTTCTGTTGTGACACATGGGTATCAGTGATACAGTATGAGTTACGGAATGTTATAAACCCAGACTGGGGAATTTTAGGGTGCATCTGCGTCACCATACTGACTTCTTAACTGTTGTGCTTACATTGGACCGTACTACTCATAAACCTTCAGTGATAGTTCTGTGGTATACTATGGGGTAGCATATTTGTGAGCATTTTTTCAATGGCATACAGTGCAGCCTTTAGCATCCTTTCAGCATAATGTTTGCTTTACTTTCAGTTTTATTCGGTGATAGCTTCACATTTCATAACCCTTTTACTGTTTTGTTTACTCAGTACTTACAGTTTTCCTCGCTTACATATTTTATTCAGCTCTGTTACGGCTTTACTTTATTTGTATGCTTTGTTATGTTTAGTATAGCTTTGCATAGCTAATTTCGATGTGTTAGACTTCTTGTCTAACACGGGGTACTTTTGGGATCCGACAATTTGCTAGATCCGGAGCAATTTTTGGAGACAGGTCAGGATGACGTACCGGAGACCCAAGAGGAGCATTTGGAGCTGTAGTAGACCGAGCATCTACTTTTACTTACTAGCTCTTTTCAGTATTTCAGATAGACTCTTTATATTTCTGCATTCAAATGGGTTATAATAAACTCTGGATGTACTTTTACTTTTCTTTTCTGAGATGGATATTTACTACTGCTTGAGATGAATGTATTCTGGATGCTTTACTTTTTTTTTTAGCTTTCGTGCTCTGTTATATTGCTATACTTAGTATTGTGATGCGATCAACATATTAGAAATGCTGATGTAATTTTGTAATGTACATGGGTTCTTCCCCACCTCCTTGAACCTTGTGTACATACTAGTCTAATACCTAAGATAAATATTTCAGTCTTATCTTAGATATCGACTCTTGATCCTACTCTCAAGATTCGAGTTAGCAGCCTTCAGTATGGCTCCGTCTCTCTAGCATATTCGGGATGATGGGTTTTGCTTGTATGGCCCACCATTCCCGAGTAGTGCACCGCTCTGCCACCAAAATATGTATCACACTTGCCCTTTGCGCACAACAACGGGATGGGGCGTTACATGCTCCATAGCTTATCCTTAGTTTGGAGCTAGAATCATGAGTGCACAAAAGCTCAGAACTATATGAGAAAATTCTTGAGCTTAGTGCACCTTGATCTATGTTCAACTAAAGTGTTGAAGCGTGTAAGCTAAGGCCCACTAAATGAGCTCTGCTGCTTAGCATACGTGAAGGGAGGGAATGGATTCTTTGAGAGCTCATGAACGAGGTGACATAGTCATTGAGCCCAAATGAAATCACTCCTTTATATAAACTGCGCATGACACACGTGATACTCTTAGTGGAATCAATGCTTGTAAGATCTTAAATAAAGAAACAACTCTCATATCTAGAAACTAGGAATGAGAGGAAAACCAATAATCTAAAATTTTATAAGGGTCTTTGTGCTAAATAGAATCGACTGTGTGTTCATTTCAAGCACGAGATTTGAACTTGTAAATCTTGGAGTTAAACTATAAGGAGGATAATGTGCACTTAATTAAATTACATAAAATTAAGTAAAAAAGACCAATGCTTGAGGAATCATCATACATGAGTCACCTAACATTTCATGTGGGAGAGACCCAACTCTCCTCTCCTTTTTATCATAGTTACTTTTTACTAAGATTTGTTGTGCTTGTTTAGGAACCAATTCAACAAAACACGCATAGTTTAAACATTATTGAATATAAATATATCTTAGTAACAAAACACCAAATTCCCTGAGGATGATAAATATTGAAACTCACATTCCAAATTATTACTTCAGACCACGTACACTTGCGCGCAAGCGCAGACGTGTAATTTACAATCTGTCAAGTTTTTGGCGCCGTTATCAAGGAATTGGTAATCGTTTCGTATTAAGGAGAATTTATTAGTAAATAGTGATTTAAACAAATCTCTTTGCATATATATTTTCTTATTTCTCTAGTTTACTTTTCTTTTAATTTTTATAGATTTTATCTATTTATATGGAGTACTCAAATTTCATGGGTGTGCACAATAATAATCAAAACTTGTGCATTTAGTGTGGGGGAACACATTTAAGTTCTGATTGTAATATAAACAACCCTTTTGTACCTTCAAAAATAAAATTGAATTAATGATATTAAGTTTATTAATAACTTGTAACACAATTACACTCACTCAGATATGAACATTAACAACACAAATTAGATAAGTGAGCAGTCTTATTTAAAAGAATTAGTAGAAGACTCTAGTTATTATGCGAACAACAATTTGTACGAAATTGAACCAACCTTGATTAGGCATGAGTTTAATTTGGATAATCAAGAGCATATATGTAAATCAATTGAGGCTAAGTTAGAATTTATATTATAACAATTAGCTAACTCCATCCAAAAAATTATTATAACTGAGAAAATAAAGGAACAAACTGAAGAAGTGTCGATTTATAGGGAAGAAACTTTAACTCAAATAAATAATAAAAATGAAAGAGAGGTGGAGTATCAACTTGAATTGGACAATTTAAAAATGCAAGAAGAGTGTCAAACTGAAAAATTTGACCAAGAGCAATCCAAATTTTTATCCCATACACATCTCAAGTGCTTTCAACTGAATGCTCAGCAATAGGTGACCCACCATGTGAAAACAACCAAGATGAACTAATTGAAAATAATATGAGGACAAATAAACTAAGAGAATCTTGGGATAGTAAAAGTAAGAAAATTATTATCTCTGACATCTCAACTATCAACAAACCCCTTAGTAATATTGATAGTATTTGTGTGCAATTTGAATTTGTAGAGAATCACCTTAAGAGTAGTCCTGAAAGAACTGAACTTTACACATTCTTACAAAATGAAATGGAGGATGATAATAAGGAAAAATATGGAAAATTTGATAATAAGTATAAAGGAATAAATGAAAGGAATGAAAAGACAAATAGAAATAAAACTTATTATAAGATTAAGGATACTAATTGGGCTTATAAGAAGAAAAATAGTAGAGCTGGTGTTCATGATGACCCAATTATTAAACTAGCTCGTACTCATCCTAAGGAGTTAATGAAAATCTGGAAGGAAATTTTGAAGGGATATAAACTATTTTTGGTCAAGCTGAGGACATTAAACTAAGTGCTGGTTGGGAGGCAACCCAACAAATAATTTTATATATTTTTTTTTTCAGATTATGAGTAGTACTTGTGTACATTAATAAAGGAGAAAAAGGATTCTCGAGCATGAATGCAGTAATGACAATTTATCATTATTTATATCAGGATATTTTATTCCTTACTACTCCTAGTAAAGTATGTTCATTTGCCTTTTTGAATAAATAAATTATGGATTCTCATATTTTCAAAATCTTTATATGATTTGCAAATGATAATTTTTTTTTGAATTTTTCAAATTTATGGAAGTTACAAGAATGTTAAGATAGAAATTGATTATCAACCAAAGTTTGTTTAACAAAAAGTGACTAAATGAATTGATAGCATTAAATCATCTAAACAAGGGAATGATTTAAGATTGAATCTAGTCTTCAAAAATTTAAGTTAATGCTAAGGACTAAATGTGGGGGAAGGCTTAAAAATCAAAAACTATTGACGGTATTGAGTGAGAAAAAAATTTGTTAGGCTTCTGTAGGACTTCATGTTCATAAAAATTTGGAAATGGAATGAAGAAAAATGTCTCTCCCTAAAGGATGAAAAAAAAAGTAAAAATAGGGATGAAGAAAAATATCTCTTCCTAATGAAAAAATGATATAGGATGGTGAAAAATATCTCTCCTAAAATTTTAAATATCTTTGTGATTCATAAGAAGGAGCACATATGGCACAAACAACTCTTGATTACTCACTATAATCCTAGTTTAGTAATTCCAAGGAACCTTTCCCATTACCTAGCACCAAGCATAACAACTTAAAATTGGAGATTAGCTTATCAACCTCGGTTCATAACTAAGGTTAGAAAAATTTAAATGATGCCAAAGTTCTTGTCATTTTAGTTAAGCACGACCTTTGAATTGTAATCAAATGCACATTGATATTACTTATTGACTATCATACTTTAGAAACAGAAATAAAAAAATTATTTTTGAGCTTACTTGAGGACGAGCAAGAGTCTAAGTGTGGGGGGTGTGATAAATCTATAATTTATATCCTAAATAAAGGAAAAATCTCATTCATTTATCATATTGAAATAGCTTCATTGATCAAAATCTACCTATTTTTCAAGAAAAATGCAAGCCCAGCAATTTCTGGACAATTATGGAAGGTTTAAGTTATGGAAGAAATCCACTGCAGTGCCCTAGTGCGCCACAGCGGGAGAACTTGCGAGACTCAAGTGCTATAGTGTGCCACAGCGGGAGAACTTGCAGGACTCAAGCGCTATAGTGGGCCACATCGGGAGAACTTGTGGACTCAGGCGCTATAGCGCGCCAGAATGGGAGAATTTGTGGGGCTCAAGCGCTACGGTTCCGAAAGGCTGTCCGCGACAGCACACTATAGCGTATGCCTCCACAAATTTTGACCGCTGCAACTACGCTATAGCGAACCATCAGAGAAAAAGCCTAGAACGCTACAGCGCGTCGCCGCAGACCACTTTACGAAATTTGATTGCTGTAGCATGCCACAGTGCGCCACAGCGCGCTGCAGTGGTGCGCAAATTTATATATGAACAGGGCATTTATTGTGGCTGGACAAGATCCCCAACCTGCTTCTTGTCTCCCAGCCATTATTCCTTCTGCAGCAGAATTGTTTTTAAATGGAAAAATGACATTTTGAAGTGATGTGAAGATTAAAGAATGGAAAAGTAGAGGTCACTTCACCACTCAAGTTTAGATTTGCAATCATCATAGCAGAATTTTGGAAGAGGGAAAAGCAAATTTTGAAAGGGAAGAAGAGGAATGCAGCCCCTCTATAAATATAGCTCTTCTTCACTTAAGAAGGGTTCCCAATTTTGCTCAAGAAAAAATCCTAAGTATGGAGAGAGTTGCATAGAAGAAAAGGAGAACTCTCCAAGGGTGGAAGAACTCCTATTGACAAGGGGAAGAAGGAAGAAAGATAGCACTATGGACCTAGGAGAAACAACCAAGAGCAAGAAGAAGAGAAATCCTGAGAACTTCATCAAAGGAAACTTCATAGTACTCTCTAACTCTTGTCTTGTGTTTTATTTTTCTTAGTTGATCATGAAAGGATCTTTATCCATGTATACGTTCTTATTTATCTCAAGTGTAATGGAAAGCTAAACTCCCCCTTGGGGAGGGTTGGGGCAATCCTACATAAATTAAAAGAGATTATTATGTATGAAAAAATTCCTCAAGCATTTAATAAAAATTTGTGAATTAAATGACTTATTAAAGAAAAAGGATTATTATGGACTTGAATATGGACCAAATGATGAAGGACTAAATGACTTCAAGGACTAAAAGGTCTTGTGCTCCATAGCTCACCCTTAGTTTGGAGCTAGAATCATGAGTTCACAAAAGCTTAAAACTATGTAAGAAAGTTCTTGAGCTTAGTGCACCTTAATCTATGTTCAACTAAAGTGTTGAAGCGTGTGAACTAAGGCCCACTAAATGAGCTCCATTGCTTAGCATACGTGAAGGGAGGGAATGGACTCTTTGAGAGCTCATGTATGAGGTGACATAATCATTGAGCCTAAATGAAATCACTCATTTATTTAAATTGTGCATGATGCGCGTGATGCTCTTAATGGAATCAATGCTCTTAAGATCTTAAATAAAGAAATAACTCTCATATCTAGAAATTAGGAATAAGAGGAAAACTAATAATCTAAAATCTTATAAGGGTCTTTGTATTAAAATAGAACCGACTGTGTGTTTATTTCAAGCACGAGATTTGAACTTGTAAATCTTGGAGTTAAATTATAAGGAGAACAATGCACTTGATTAAGTTACATAAAATTATGTAAAAAAGATGAATGCTTGAGGAATCATTATACATGAGTCACCTAATATTTCATGTGGGAGATACCTAACTCTCATCTCCTTTCTATCATAGTTACTTTCTACTAAGATTTATTGTGCTTGTCTAGGAACCAATTCAACAAAACATGCATAGTTTAAACATTATTGAACATTAATATACCTTAGTAATAAAATACCAAATCCCTGAGGACGATAAATCTTGGAACTCATATTCCAAATTATTACTTCAAACTACGTACACTTGCGTGCAAGCACAGATGTATAATTTATAGTCTAACATCAGCCATAAAGAAATATTCCAATATTCTCTTGGAATAATGTAGAGTTAAATATTATTTGGGGTTCTAAGTGGCTGGAGAAGGATAAAGATCAGGATTTTCGGTCTTCCCCATGTTGCCATAAATACACAAATCTGGGCATTTCTGCTTGGAGCGCTACAACGCGCTGTAGCATTTTGAGCTACAAGCTTATAATTTGTAAAGAAATACTGTGGCACACAATAGCGTCGAGCTCTCGGGTTTGGTCCGCTACAGCGCGCTGTAGCACCAGTTTCTTGGGTTGAGACCGCTGTGGCGCGCTATGGCGAGGGCTTCTTTTATGATGTAATCCTGGTGTTTTGGAAGGATTCGATGTGGAGCGTGATAGCGCAGAGCTCTCAAGTTTGCTCCGCTATGGCGCACGACGGATTAGCCTTGTATATTCTGTGTTGAGTCCATTTTCCTTATTGATCCGCCATGGCGCGCGATAGTGCCAAGCTCTCGGGTTAGACTCTCCTTGGCGTGCTGGGGAGTGCTGCAGCAGTTTGTGTACCATGCCTTTGCAAGTGTCTCCAAGTACTTCAGTAAACCTTAATCCATTATGGCGTGCTGCAACGATTTTAGCCCATAATTCCTTCATTTGCTCTAGAATTTGGAGTTTATTCAATTTACCTGAAAATGCATATAATTTATTCAAAGTAGGCTGTTATGAATGGTGTTTTATGATATTTTCTTCACTTCATTTGATATAAATCTTAGATTTATCACATTCTCACACGTAAATCCTTGCTCGTTCTCAAGTAAGTTCAAAATAATTTTTTGAATTTTTAATTGATGGATTCTATTTGGAATGTCAATATGCTATACTCAAGTCATAGAACCTTGGCTTTAGATTATAGTGATTTCAGTGTTTCAATACTTTATACATTCCTACCTTTAGTTTGAGGCCTTTTGTTACATTCAATTATAAACTCTAAAGGTAGTGCATAAATCTTCATGAGGTGATTGGGTAATTTTTTTAGGATTTTTTTTTTTTTAAACCTTAGCTAGCAAAAGTAAGTGACAAGAGTGTTGTGTCATGTGTGCTCTTTCTTATGATTCATAAGGAGCATGTAAATTCTTAGGAGAGATATTTTTCATCCTAATTTTCTCATTTTCTTTCACTTGAAAGAGATATTTTTCATCATCCCCATTTAATTTTATTTTGAAATTTTCAACCTAAGGGAGTGACATTTTTCTTCATCCCTGATTTGGTTCCTTGTAGTCATTAAGTCATACAAGAGCCTAGCACACTCAATTGCTCACTCACACCTTACCAATTTCTAGTTTTTATTTCCTTAGGTTTTCCCCTCCCCCACACTTGGATTTCAGTGACAATTCAAATTATTGGAATTAAACTTCACAAGAGCCTTTTTTCTTAGAGGAAGTGAAGGATTTAAATGTTGATCTATTACTTAAATCTGTCAAGCTTGATAGTGTCCATGAGTTTACACATTTGAGTTTAAGATTGAATCCATGGAATTGATTTGTCCAAAATTTATATTTATTGAATTTCTAATTGCAACTACAAAAAGTAAAACAAAACCAGAAACAAAAATATAGCAAACAGTACAACCTTACCATTTACTCTTCTTCTTCTTCTTCTTCTTCTTCTTCTTCTTCTTCTTCTTCTTCTCCTTCTTCTTCCAGCTCAACATTTTTATAAGATAGGTCCACCGGCCACACAGTATCGGGATGGGATCTCCAACAGAGGGACACGATAGATTCGATGCATCCGGCCCTCCACACAGACTCCACTCTTGGAACATCGTTCTAAGAGCATTATGGAGCTCGGACTCGAACTTGTGTGTCCGTGCTATCTCAGACTTGCAGAATCGCTTGTCCTTAGTGATTGCCTCCCCTAGATCTTTCTGGTGGGCGTACAACTTGATTAGCATTTGGTCCGTGAAAGATCGGCCGGTGGATGTAGAAGCATGTCCTTCTTCCCCTCTTATTTTCTTACTCCTCTGCCCTTCTTGATAGCACACATCCAGGTTATGGCAAGTGAAAGTAGCTCTTGGGGAAAGGACCACATCACTGGAGAGGACCTTGACTCCTTGAGCCAAGCATAAACCTATAATCAGCGAGCCGAAAGCAAGTGCAGCACTTGACCTAGTTAGGACATTACAGAGCTGCTCAAAAATTAACTTGGAGATATGAATATCTCTAGGTCGCTCAATAGCACATATGAGCAGTGCCCTGGCCCTGGTCACTTTGCTAAGGTGCCCATATGGCATGATAGTGTTAGAAATGAGGACGTGCCATGCATTGCACGAGTTCATGAGAAGGGCTCGTGAAATGTTGGCACGTGATCCTTGCCATCCAGCATCCTCGCAAGTGAGTGCACTCACAATACTTGCTGGGTTAATTTTAGAATTAATGATGGATTGGTAGGAGCAGTTCCCCACCTCCCTCTGCTCATAAAAATGCTCAATCTCATAAAGCCCAAACCTTACCATCTTCCCTTGTACAAAAATTGTATGCTTTTTCATGTTGAGCGCATTCGCATACACTTCTTGTACTAAAGAAGGCAGCGAATTGGTCTGCAGGGAGACAAAGTTATACCACTCCCTATCATGGACACAAGGAAGATATACCGGGTAGGGGGTCTTGAATCCCCTTTTCGAAATAAGTTTTTGGCGGGAGGTGATTTGGTTGAATCTCTGTTCTGCCTCCACCGAAGAGAATTTTTTTTTGTTGAAAGGGCCTCCAGAAGTTGAGGCCCCTCCTTCCTTGTCTACCACTGATTTCTTCCTAGAAGACATATTTCTCTCAAGAGTCCTAGATGATGAGTTAGGGAAAAATTGCGAAAGAGTAGCTGCTAGGGGAATAGGAGAAGGGGGCTTAGGAATTAGATGCTTATATTTGTTACATAAAGCCTTTTCTCATGAACTTTGGTGAAAGTTCAAAACCTCCAATACGATTTGGTCTGAAATCCTTCAAGCTAAGTACTGTGCTCGCACCCATCCTTCACAAACCACTCAAAAAATTACTGACTCTATCACTTGGTCTAGAATGCTTGAATATAGAGAGCTAATCGAAGAAAATATAACTTGGGATGCTCTTGATGATTCCAACTCATTTTGGTATGATTGCTGGAATAAATCTGAAATTATGGCAAGATCTGTCCAATTTATAAAAAATCAAAAGCTAACTATTGCTGATTACCTCAACAATAATAGAGAGTGGAATGTAGAATTTTTGCAGATTTTGTTAACTCCTGAATTATTTGAAAAATCATTAAAAGGACTCCTAAACTGGAGCAAATGAAAGTGGCAAACTCCAACTTCTGCTATAATGGTAAACTCAAATTAGCTTATCTTTGGCAGGTCTGTAGAATACATAATCTGCCTAATTTTCCTTACTGGATTTGGAATAGATGCATTCCAAACTTGATTGGTCTCTTTCTTTGGAGGATATACTATAATTTTTTAGTGTGGATGATTTCTTACAATCCAAAGGCTATAATCTTGCTTCTAGATGTCATTGTTGTTTGAATAACACTGAAAACATTAATCACCTCTTCTTTAACAGCTTGTCGAGCAAAATGGTTTGGTCTTCTATGAATATTATTTCTAATGATTTACAATATCCTGCTCATATTAAAGAATTATTTACTCGCTCGCCTATTAAAAAAAAAAGATTCGCATTGGCCAATTAATTGATTGTCACACTATTTGGCAAATATGGATTGCTAGAAACAATGCCAAGCACAACATGATGCCTTTTAAGACTGCGAAAATTGTCAATAAAATTAAAAAAGAGGTTCTTAAATCCATCAATATTTTCAAAGAATCTTTTTTCAGCTGGGAAAATATAATCTTGGATTATGTCAAACATGTGCTTAATTAATATTGCTCTGATTTGGTCGTTCATTCCCTATTTAATTATTCTGTTGAGGAATAAGATCACTTACTTGAATGCGAAGCTGAAGGTTAGCTGGAGGTCGTTTGAAGTTTATCCGTGGCACATTAATCTTAGTACCTCTAATGCAACTACGCTGAATGCCATTGACTATGCGTTTCATAATCTATTTTTTGAATTTACTTATGGTTTTAAGCTGCTGCATTTTCTTTTTAAAAGCTTGTCTAATCTTAATCTCATCGAGACTAAGTATTGTATGTGGTCTCGGCATCATGTGGTCTGCTGGAATCTCTTAAAGTTTTTGTGTTTGAATCTGCTTCTGAACTTCTGTTTGCATCATTTGTGGAATTGGGTGCCCCTGGGAAGTTGGTTGCCGGGGGTTATTTTGCAGAATCAAGATTGGTTCTTGGTTGCTAGCAGGAATTGGTATATTTGGTATCACAGGCTTTTGATAGTCCGTTGGTTCGGTTATTCGATCTGGGCTCGTATTAATTTGACGTTGGTTTTCTTTTATTTGTTAATTGAGTATATTTATTTACAGTTTGGGCTGCCTCTTTGGTTTCAAAGTGACCTTTCGGTTTTGGTTTTAGAGACGGACTGTTGCTTTATGTCTTACTATCTATTATTCAATAATTGCATTTTGGAGGTTGCTGCTTTGGATTTTCTTGCCTTGCCCAAGGATAATTTAGTTGTGTGTTGGATCTTTTCACTGTTGTGGTGGTTTTTGTTCCCTCGAATGGTTGGTTTCATTAATTGGTTTTGCAGATTTTGATGGTCACCCACGTGTATGCTCAAACGTCTGCTTACGCGGACTCAAGGTATGAGCTCCTATAATGTTGGTCAATTTATTTGCGAGCGTTTCTTGCAGGTTTTCCATTTTGGACGTTCTGAGTTGACCAAGGTTGCTGCTGATCCCTTTGTTTTTGACATTTCAAATATATTCTATTTAATGTATTTTTACTTTTGGATGGACCTTTTAGGACACTTCCTGTGTCCATCCCTTTTGGGGTTAGCTTTTGGATTTTTAGCTTTAGGTTTTGTTTGTAACCACCCAACCCTTTTATGTAATCTCATTTTTATATCAATAAAATATGCAGGTTTCGTGTAAAAAAAAAAAAAAAAAAAAAAAAAATATATATATATATATATATATATATATATATATATATTTCAATTAAGTTTTGCATCCATAATTTTGTTTACACAAAAATATTTTGGTTATTTATTGAATTTAAACTACTAATAAGTGCAAAAAGTGAATAAAACAGAAATTTGGGTTGCCTCCCAAAAAACACTAGATTTAATGTCGTCAGCTAAACACATTTTGGTTCAAACAGATTCAGAATTAATGTTTGGTCTCCGTTTCCAAATTTCAAATTTTTGGCCCTTAGTATTAGCAAAATATTTTCTTATTATCATCGTGTGCTCAGTTAATTCAAATTTTTCTTCCAATTCATTTATAGGAGGGGGAATCCCTTTCTTCTTTTTCCTTCCCCTCCTTGTTTTTTTTTTTTAGCTGGTTGTTTCTCAACTTCTCTTCCAGATGAGGAGTTGATCCTACACTCAACTTTCTTTTCATCAAGTTCTAAATTTTTCTAACTTAGCATTTTACATAATTCCTCCTCTCTCATGCTCTTTTTCCAAGTGAATTATAACATTTTTTTCTTAAATTTTGTGGGGTTTAAGTCAATGGTTACTGTCTTCCCTCCCACATTAATGTTAATTTTACCATTCATTACATCTATTTTTGCGTTAGTGCTGGCTAAGAAGGGACGTCCAAATATAAGTGTGGAATTCTCATTCCAAGTGTCCTATTAGCAAATTATAAATTATGCTGGGACAACAAATCCTCCTAGTCCCACCGGCACATCTCTTAAAATCCCAAGGGGTGTGATGGAATCCAAATTTGCAAATTCTAAAATTGTGAAAGTTGCCTCCATACCTCCTAGCTTGAGATGCTTAAAGGTATGATAAGGCATGATGTTAACTGAAGCTCTTAGATCACACAATGGGTCTATAAGAGCCTCACCCCTTATCACGTAAAGAATGCTTAGTCTCCCCGGATCCTTACACTTTATTGCCACTAATCTATCATTTTCAATGTGATCCAACTCCCTCTCCTTCTCTAATTTAGTCATGTTAATTTTTGTTTGAATGTTTAGGGTGCTGTCATAAATTCCATTGGAGTGAACAACACTCACCGTCTTCTTAGGATTTATTTCAGTGGAGCTGGGCAACACACCTTGCTGATGTGTGGCCAACTGTTTTGAAATTTGCCCAAGCTGCAATTCAATATTTCTAAGGGATGCCTCTATCCAAGGGATAGAAGCATCATGATGGTGAATTGTCACTTCAGTTCTTTTCATAAATTGAATCGTTTCACCCTTAAATGGATTAAACACTCCTTCTAAATTTGAGGGTTGGTTTTGATAAGTATTCCCTGAGTTGTATCCTTATTTATTCATTGCATTACCCTCATTATAGTTTCCAGAATTATTATTATTGTTATTGTTTCCCTAAGAGAAGTTGAGGTGGCTCTTCTAACTGGGATTGTAAGTATTTGAATAGGGGTTATTCATAGAATTATTCTGGGTTGCATTGTTATTTCTTAAAAAATTGATTTGCTCAATTTGTGAGGGTGCAAAAGGGTTGTTGAAATTATAGTTTTCACTCATGTGACCTCCTCCACAAAGCTCACAGGAAAATTCTTGAACATTAGACACTGTCATATTCTCTATTCTTTGGTTTAGTGCATTAATTTCATTTTGTAGCTCCTGAATTTGATGTGTTTCATTAAGTTGATTCGCTTCTACCTTCCTAAGATTTAGCCTATCAGTAGGCCATTGATATGCATTATTTGCCATTTCTTCTAGGAGGTTAAAGCCTCTTCTTGCATTTTGCTACTCAAAGTTCCCTCCGAGGCTGCATCTATTAAGGTTCTAGTTGGCGCATTTAATCTATTATAAAGCGTTTGTACTTGCTTCCATAAGAGAAATCCATGATGTGGGCAGCATCGCAAACAATCCTTATAACTCTCCCACATATCGTATAAATTCTCACCGTTTTGCTGAGAGAAATTAAAGATCTCATTCCTTAGACTTGCAGTTTTAGCGGGTGGGAAGTATTTAGCTAGGAACTTCCTAGCTAAATCATCCCACGTCCTAATGGACTCACCAGGCAAAGAAGGTAGCCACATTTTAGCTCTATCTCTCAGCGAAAATAGAAATAGTCTTAATCTAAGCGCATCATCCGAAACGCCATTCATCTTGAAGGTATCACACAGTTTAAGAAAGTTTGAGATATAAAGCATTTGGGTCATCTGAGGCTAGCCTACTAAATTGGTTATTCTAGATCATGTTCAAAGTTGAAGGTTTAATCTCAAAATTATTAGCTTGAATTGGGGGCCTAACAATAGCATTAGGAACTCCTCCTATAGTAGGAAGGGCATAGTCTCTTAATAGTCTACCTCTTACAATCACAGGTGACTCTAAGGGATTAGCTTATAGGTTATCTATTTCTAAATGAAGTTGGTTAAGATTTGCTCATTCTCTCCTAGCCCTTAAGTAATTACGCTCAATTTCAAGATCAAATAATAAATCAGCAGCACCTCTTCTATTCATCAATTTAGGAATTTACAGCTAGCAGAAATCAATTCAATTCAGCAATAAATTCAACACAAGTTCAACAGTTCAGCAGTTAAAGTTTTCACACAGTTTCAGGCACAGTTTAACAATTCTCAATGTAATAATACAATTTTAATCAGTACAAATTCAACAAGCAGTAAATAATTTAGCACTTAGGATTAAGAAAATTTCAACATGCACTAGATTTTGCAACTTTTTCAGAAATCACAACAACTAACTTTCAGCCTAGTTAGTTCTACAAGTCAAGTGAAATATAATCACAGCTAACTAAAAATTATATGCACAGAAAAGTAAAAGGTTTAAATCACTAATTACTAAGAAATTGTACTTAATACAAATTAGAACCGTTCCTCAGCAACGGTGCCAAAAACTTGACAGACCTAAATTTCATGTTTGCGCTTGCACACAAGTGTACGTGATCTAAAGTAATAAGTGGAAGGTGACTTCTAGGAATTTATCGTCCTTAGGGAACGGAGTCTTGTTACTAAGTTATATTTCCTTTTACTAATGTTTATAATGTTGATTTTTTGGTTTTAGATAGTTCCTAAATTAATAATACAAATTACTTTAGGGTAAGATACGATTTGTTCAAAAGGAGAGAGTTAGGGTTTTATTGTAGAACTTGTAAGGACTTGGTGTTGTTACTTAATTATTGAAATATATAAACTGATATTTCTAGCCTAATTCAATCAAGTGAGCATTGTTTGAATTAGAGTCAACCTCCAATTAAAATAAGTTCAGATTAATGCTGCAAGGAGAACACCTCTTGAAGTTCTTCCTTGGCACGTAAGCTTCATGAGATCTTAATTTATATATAATTTTTGATTTCCTACGTCTAGGTCTTTAAAATATTATCTCTTAATTATTCGATCTCACAAACTTGATTTCCATCAATTTGCATCATGCGCTGACACACGTGATTTAGTTAGATGAGAGGATGCATTGGGTCCAATGGACTATGTCATAGCAACCTTTAGGTTTCGAACGTCCTCTCATCCCTTCTACTTTGCTAAGCCGTAGAGCATAAATTGATGGTAACTTGGTTCACAAGCATCAATCTCTTGGAAGAGTCCTTAAGAAAATGTGCAAGTGAGCTTGAGAACTTTTCACATAATTCTCATCTCTACTTGCACTAATGGTTTTGCTCTAGTCTAATTGATGAGCTTGGAACTCAAGTTCTTTTCTTATTAATATTTCATTTTAGTTTTTGTTTTAACAAAGAGATTTTTAACATAATTTCATCCGGGAATTCATTCTATAATAATAAATAGTAAAATAATAATCAATTTTATTCATTCAAACAAATCTATTACAACACTAATTCAGCCTTACATTTTCCTACAATTATATACTAAACCTCTCCAAGGAGATTTAGCTTCCCATTACAGAATAAATAAAAGCATACATGCAAAAGGAAGTAAACCTTAACATCGGTTTACAACAAAAAAAATAAATAGATAGAGTTTAGGAAGAGTACTAGAAAACACCCAGAGGTTTTCTAGAGTTCTCTTGATCTTCCTGCTTTACTTCTACTTGACTTCTCTTCCTTTCCTTTGCTATCTTCTTCTCTTTACTCTTCATGGTCCACTGCTTGTCCTTTGGAGAGTTCTCCTCTTTTTCCTCCTGCAGCCTCCCCATTTTAGTCTTAAGAATGTCAAATTTGGGAACCCTGCCTTAGTTTTTCTTGGCAGTATTTATAATCCTCTTCATAGCCTCCTTGCATTAATTATGTTAACCCCCTCTTTCCCTTGGATCTTGGTCAGCCATAAAGAAATATTCTAATATTCTCTTGGAATACAGTAGAGTTAAATGTTATTTGGGGTTTCAAGTGGTTGGGGAAGGCCGAAGATCATAATTTTTGGTCTTCCCCAGGTTGCCATAAATGCACAAATATGGGTGTTTCTGCTTGGAACGCTACAGCACGCCAGGGCACGCTGCAGTGTTTTGAGCTACATGCTTATAATTTGTAAGGAACCACTATGGCGTGCGATAGCGCCAAGCTCTCGGGTTTGGTCCGCTACAGCGCTCGGTAGCGCCAGTGTCTCGGGTTGAGACCACTGTGGCACGTTGTGGCGATGACTTCTTTTGTGATTGAATCCTAATGTTTTGGAAGGACCCACTGTGACGCGTGATAGCTTAGAGCTCTCGGGTTTGCTCCGCTATGGCGCGCTGCGGCGGATTAGTCTTGTATCTTTTGTGCTGAGTCCATTTTACTTATTGATCTGCCATGGCGCGCGATAGCGCCAAGCTCTCGGATTAGACCCGCCTTGGCGCACTGCCGTGGTTTGTGTCCCAGGCCTTTGCAAGTGGCTCCAGGTACTTCAGTTAACCTTAATTCGCTGTGGCGCGCTGCAGCGATTTAAGCCATGAATTCCTTCATTTGCTCTAGAATTTGGAGTTTCTTCAATTTACTTGAAAATGCACATAGTTTTCTTCTAAGTAAGCTATTGTGAATGGGGTTTTATGATGTTTCATCACTTCATTTGATATAAATCTCGAATTTATCACTAACATGTTGGTTTATACATGTCAGGGTCCTATAAATCTTCTGTTAGATAATAGCTTAAGTACAATATGATTTAATGATTTCTACAATTTTCAGGATATCACATTTTAACTTAAAACAATAACATACTATGGGTGCAACATGCTACAAAAGAAGGGGAAGTTATAATCAAATCATTTATAAATTATCAAAATGAGGTAAATAAAGAACATACTTCAAACTAGTAGCTTTAACAAGATTAGACAGTAATATATAGAAAACTATAAATTAACTAAAATGATTAAAGTGAATATCTTAATACGAATATGATCAATTAGAAGTATGCTGAGTAAATGATAATCAAAACTGAACGGTGATACATATAAGTAGACCAAGTCAAGTAACAATCAAGACTAACATCCTAACATGCATATAAGTATAAGTAAAGGTTGAATAAAAACTGTAACAAAAGTAAAAGCGTGCAAGAACTGAAAATAAATGAGAAAAATTGCCATATTATAAGCCTAGCTAATAAAGCCATTGTAACCATAATTGTAACATATTAAGCAATTCATTTAGCTAGTTAGAGCTAAACTGAATTGAACTAAAGAGACAAAAATATAAATACAAGTTAATTTTAGTTATTTTACTTTACTTCTATGGATGCATCTAGAAGTAGCTGAGGAGTTAGGCACATCTGCAAAATTGAAGTGGGTTCCCAAACTAGACACAACTCTCTCCAATGAGTACGTGTAAAGTATCATTATTTCTCCTTATAGCTTATTCATTAGCCATAATGTGTATACACAATCATCCATCCTGATATAAACCTGAAGCAAAAGTTATTCTAATTTTAAGTTTTTTTCATGTATCAAATTTATCTTATGTGGCATGTTCAAGGTAAAAAGACTCAAAATATGGTATGCAATGCATCAAAGTCAAGGAATAAGCAAGCATATACTAAGACTCATATGATATCCATTAATATCTAATGTATCTGTTATAACTATTCTGAGAGAATACAAGTTCAGAATTTCCAATATCCTACTATCAAGTAAATACTTAAAGTCATGTCCCTATAATGTTAAAAATTAAAACCAATCAAGTTCTAATACAAAATCAAATAATATTGCTTACAAGGTTAAAATAAATAATCAATCATCCTAATTAACATATTTATTTTCCTAAGTCAATCTTGATTTATTAAATCAACATTTAAGGATTATAGTCAAACTCCAAATATGGGGTTCAACCTCTAACCCAAGGTTCTAACATCTAAGGATCTAAGGTTTTATCATAATTATCTCATTCTATAAATTTAAGAAATCTTATTGAATACATTCAAGTTCAATAAGATAAAAATTTCTATTCTTATAAGATATGTTAAAAACTAAAGTTAAAAGATAAAATAATTAGAATTATAATCAATAGGTCCAATTTTGAATTGAAAGTTTGTCTAAACCAAGGTTCAATCTATTGAGTGATTCCATCATTGAATAGGATTGAATTTGAGAGGCAAAGGAATGAAGATCTAAAGGCTAAAATTCTAATCACTGAGGAATCACTCAAGAATCTACTTATGAATTTACCTAGGAAACATTAAAACTATAAGATGGAATCTTATTGACTAATACTAATTTAATATGTTTCATTAAACCTCTAAGGAAGGAGATATGGATTCTCACAACCCTACTTTATCTATTTAAATTAATCTAATTAACTTTAGGCAAAACTAGGATTTGACCACTAAAGCTAAATTACAAGTCTAAATAACCTCAAGTTGGTTCCAAATACTTACTTTATTAGTGTTAAAGATAAAGGACATATTAATAGGTTTTAATTGCACTTTAAATAACATTTGGCCAAAATGACCAAAATGCTCATCATTAAGGGTCTAAATGGAGGCTTTAAGCTCTAGGGTTTTAGATTGAATTCTTTCAATGCCAAAATAATTTTTACTACATAAGATAAGGTTTAACACTTAAATCACTTAATTTGGTTAAGGATTAGAGTTAATGAGCTATAATTAGGATTTGAGCTCATTAATAAGAGATTATCACATTTAAGTGCAGAAAATAAAAATTTAAGCTACTAATAGGTTCCATTCTGCCTAAGGAGTTCATGAATACTAAGATTATCAAAATTAGAGTTTAATTAGCTTAAATATTTTCTAATTAAGGTTTAGGGTGATAAGTAAAATTAATGGCAAAATAATATTTTTAACTTCATAATTAAGTTGCCCTCTATTTAATGAAGAGATAGAGACTTTAATCCTAAAATTTGGGTATGGAATGAGATTCCCTAATCCTTTTTTTAGGGTAATTAGGCTATATTAAAAAATAAATTAGAGAAACTAAAATATTTTTACAATTTAATATTCTACATATTTTTCTAATTAAAATGATATATTGAATCATATAATTTGAATTTAATTTGACTGATTTATTCAAATAATTTAAATGGAATGTTTTCATTAATAGAATCATAGGATTAAGAATAATCGATTGATTTTTATTAAGAAAAATAATTCAAAAAAATCGACCGATTTAAATAACCCATGCGAAATCGGGGGCCGACCCGACCTGTTATTGTTTATTTTTTGCTCGACATAATCTTGACAAACAAACATCTAGGGTTTGACCTACATGTCAAATTCAGCATACTATGCCCACATGTTGACCTAGCTTTAATCCTAAAATGCTCTTTGTAGCATGGCCTGTCGATTGTATAGCGAAGCCCTATGGGTAAAATATTGAATCATTGGATTGCATGATGCCCTAAATTGACCCTACAGATGAGACTAATGTTTACTGTGGGGAGTCAATTCTACTCACAGAAGCCATCAAACAACTAACTCTCAATCTCGACATGTTTAACATGTCAAGACAGAGCGAAGCCCTCTATTATCTAGGTTTAGGAATGGTTGGATAGATGGATCCATACTCATGCTCTAGCACTGTGTAGTGCTATATCTTGATTGATTAATTCGATTGATTACTGCCTAACTCGAAGCTCATAAGTCTAGCAATCAATTCGATATTATATGACATGTGGTTAGGAATGGAATTGAGCTTGATTGGAGCTCTCAAATCCAATGAAAGGACTTCCTTTCCATTAGATAATAGCTCTATCCAGATAGCGAGTCCTTGATGTCTAAACTTAGTTCAATATTTCAATTCAATCCAATCCCAAATGTCTAATGCTCTGGGAAGCCTTGTAATGCCCCACTATTAGATTATATATATAAATCTAACAATGAGTGTTATTGTAGTACTTAATATTAAGTTAGAGAATTCTAACCTAATATAAAGTACTACCTTATTTTATATGGATCTATGGGTAGAAGGAAATTCCATTATTCTAATTTTAAACATTCATTATCTATAATATGAAATTAGAAACAATATGAAAGAATAATTTACAAACATCATATAATATTTAAGTTACAAATTTTTTGAGAAATAAAAATTCTCATCCTCACATAAAGAAATTGAAAATAAACAAGCTCCCTTATTCAATTACTGCTCAGGTTCTTCTTTAACTGTAGTACCTGATCAACGCTCTTGATCTACCGTATTTTGGTTTTTAAATACGGTAGGGCACAAAAAAAAAAAAATCAAAAAAGGTGATTAGACTTTAAAAGTCTAAGTACAATTTAAAAGTAGGTTAAACATATTATTAAGCAGATATCATATTAATCATTTACAATTTAAAGTAAAAGCAGTGCAGTAAGCATGAAAAGAATAAGGAGGTAAAGTAAAAAAAAATCTCTTACATTACTTAAGCATTTCTTTTAAATCCTGTAATAAATAGATTAGCATAGCATTTGAAATATTTGTAATTGAAGAAAATATGAATATATTCAAATGATTTTGTATGTTAAATAAAAAAAAATAGTGTAAGAAAAAAATTTAAATTTTTTTATGAAACCTTACACTGCATACATGATCTGAAAGACTTAAAAGTTACAAAGCAGTAAAGTAAGTAATTTTAGTCTAAAGATTGAATATATATATATATATATATATATATATATATATATATATATATATATATATGTACACACGCACACACACACACACACACACATATATAGTCATAAGACTATCTTTAATCATTCAGAATCAATAAGATTGCGAGAATATACAATTTATAATTTATTTAACTTCTATTTTTATTCTGTGAGCACATAACAAATGAGGAGTTGAGTATGTTTACTCAACTTATCTGAAAGTGGGGTCAACTGCAAATACACACATTCTCCCTTAAAGGAATTATGTGGTCTTCGGATACACCAATAGCCTGCCCAGACTTAATGACAGCTGTATTAAAATCCTCCATATAAACCCCTCTGAAAAGTTATTAAATGTTTATTAAATGCACAAATTATTGATGTATGATTCAAGGTTTAGGTTAAATGTATTGCAGCACAAGAAATTTATCAAAATATTATAATCCACATGATATCCATTATTTCTAATTTTTAGTTATCTATTCTAATGATTAGGGACTAATAAGGTCCCTTATATACTGTTTACAAATAGTCTAATAGATATCCTTTTATCATTTATCCCATTCTAAGTACTTCTAACAAAAATAAAAAAGAGTAAGAACACATTTCCTTTTAATCCTCTAAAACATCAAAAAAGCATAAATCTTTCTGACAGTAGCACGGATATATATTAGGAAGATATCAGAACAAAATCTTATACCTCCTTATAATAAATGATCTCATATGTTTAAAAAATAAAATAGATTATGAACGTCATTAAGCTAACTTTGAATACAACTACGTTTGAACATTGCACTATCACATTCAATGGACAGCTAAAAATGACGTGATCTTTAGTAATAAAAAAAAACATTGTGATCTTTACAATTCACTATTTGATTTTAAATTTCTCATAGTAATAATGTTCAGTGTTCTCCACTAAATAAATTTTGAAGTTGGATTCGATTAGATCCATGAAGTTGTACTATCAATTTTTAAATGTTAATTGATTGGCCCTTGAAACATTTTACTTGTATAATAGCATTTTTATAAAACAGAAGCTTTATTAAATACAAGCTGCCATTTATCAAATAATAAGCATGAGCTATTATAAAAAAAATGACTATAACATTACCAAAAAGTAAAGAACAAAGTATGCAGGGATAAGAATAATAAATATTTATATTGCGTTAAAAATTAGAATTATTAACAGAGACTTCAAAATAGATTTTTTTTTAAGGAAGATTGAACAAACAACATTTCTTTCCAAATAGATTGTTATAATTACATTACAAATTTGTACAAAGAAGACCGTTTAAATATGAAGAAGAAAAATGAAATGTAGAACTGACATAAAATGATCCAACAAAAACAAAAGGTCAATGCCTTTTAATGATGTTTGAAAAGGATTCATATTTGCTCAGAAATCCTTTGCAGTATTAGAAATATTTTACGTTAGCAATTGTGACCAACAATCTTGAATAGCCAAATATTGGTCAAAGTAAATTATAAAATTAAGATCAATTCAATATATTCATAAGAAGGTGTAGTGTTTAGACATGGTTCATTACGATTGAAAATTAGTGTGGCTTTATTTACGCCTCTTAGGAATAGGCCTTAAGGCAAAGAGTAGCTATTACATTACACTAATACATTTCCAACGTACAGGAAAATTGCATGAAATCTTTTGCAATTTTGAAAAGGGATCACACAAAGGAGAGGGTTCAAGAGTCTTAAATAGAGAATTTTGACTTATTCATTACAATGAATAATAATAATAATGCAATCACCATCACCATTTAAAGCTGAGTAATATGCTTCTTTTCAAATTTTTACTGGCATTTCATAAATGGATATCTTACCTTAAGCTGATTTGATGATTAAGCCCAAATCTTCTTTATTGCATAAAAAATATTTATGCATATTTCTAAAAGAAAAGAATAAAACTTTGCTTACTCAAGAATGCCTCATTCGAAATCTATGAAATTTGCAGCATTAATATTAATCTCATTAATATGTATGGGATTTGCAGCATCAACTTTAACAACGTCAACCACTAGTAAAGTTTGAAAGTCTAATACATTAGTGCCATTAGTAACGTCAACAACATAATCTTTAACTGAAATATCAGCTTCTTTAGTAACCTCAGGATAATCATTAATAGCATTATGATAAGAGATTTGGGTATACTTTTCAGTATTACTAATAGGGTCCAAAGTGGGAAAGTTTAAGTTATTAATTTCAACAATAAATTAACATCAGTATTAGCATTAATCCTCAACAGCATAAGTACATACATTAGAAAAATATACATTCAATAAATCTATCACACTTTAATGAATTATCAAAGTACACTAAGGTCCTTAGCTAAACTTGCTTGAACACTATGATAGCAATATATAAGATTAAGACTAAATAAAATGATCACATGTAGATTGGGCATTTGACTTTAATGCATCTCATAAAGTATATATATTATGTTACACAAAGGTTTATGAGTCACTTTCCATTTTTGTTTTGAACAAAACTAATTAAAATCGAAAGAATTAAAGGTAACTAACATCAAGAAGTGGTTGTAGTTATCAAATCATTACACATGGTTCTTATTTTCAATATCCTGTCATTGAAGAAAAATGATAACATTACTTCTTAAAAGGCAAGTAAGAGTAAAGCTTAAAAGTATCATGATCTTTATTCTATCCCATCGATCTAGCCATAAAAATAGCAAAGACCAACTTACATAACTAAAGAATACCACTGCTAGTATTGAATCCAACAAAATAATTGACAACAATAATTTAGATTCTATTAAAGATTAATATAAATTGCAATTGGAACATAATAAATCTAAAATGATCAAGAAATAGAAATATCCTAATTGTATTGATATTTAGTAGAACTTGTAAAATCTATCTAGGAATTGAATTTCCTTGGCTCATCATATATCAACATAAATTCCTACATATCTCGCTACTCTTCTCCATTCGATAACTTAAAGTTAAAAAAAAATAAAATCTCATTTACGTTCATAATGACTGGAAAAATTGGGGGATGTACCTTATTTGGATGTTGAGAGCTTGCTGCTAGGGATCAGCACCAGGCTTCGTAGCTTTGCTTTCGAACAATGATCCCGTGCCGAGAGGATAGGGCAACATTCATAAAGAGAGGGAGCAGCATGGGTTCAATTGGAATAGAGGCGGTGGTCTGATCTTTGCCAAAGCCTACCATTGGCAAGAGTAGAAGTGCGAGTCATGCGTCGTCTGCCGCTCACCTCTATCGAGCGGTATCATCAATGCGCCGCTCGAAAGGATGGGCCTGCTAGACATCGATCAGTACAAATAGTAGAGAGAAGGGCGAATGGATTAGGGCAGAGCTACAACTGTCGTAGAATAAATGAGAATATATATATATATATATATATATATATATATATATATCAAATAAAACAAAAGTATTAATTGATTAATTAAACTAATCAATTATTAAAAATTTCATTTAATTAGAATTATACAATTATATGTTTCTAGAAAATTTTTGAAAATTTGTTTTTAATTAAATCGGGGATAAAAAACTCAAAAATGCAGTCAAAATTTCAATCAGAAGTTATCTTAATTATTTTATTTTTCAGGCTTTCAAAAATATAATAAAATAATCAGGAAATTTTGACGATCTCCAAAACTTTGGATCTTTGATTGGACACCTAAAGGTGCTTAAATTGACATTAAACTATATTTGAACATAAGAATCTTAAGAACTTGATTAAGTAAATGATACTTAATCTTAATCTAAAATTTAACATCAATAATATACCAATAATGCATTGACTTATCATTGATCCTTAAATCAACCATTGGTATTAATTTTTGTAAGGCTAGTGGTTAAACCTTAATTTGTCTTGATTAAGATCTAAACCTTAATTAAGTAATCTTGATTGAAAAATAATTCAATTGACATAATTCCAATAATGCATATGATTTGTTATTGATCTTAAATCATTGAATTAGAAGTGCTAAGGTTAATATTAAATTTGTATAATTGAATCATCTGAATCTAAACTTTGGATCTTTGATTTTCTCTTATATAAGACTATTAGCACAAGATGGATAATAAAATTGTAATGATTTATGAAATGATCTAACTCTAATAATATCTTTGATTTTATCCCATAATTATAGAATAGACTATGATTAGGTGATTTGATTTATCTAATCTGATCACTTTAATCCAAGACTAATAAGTAAACATTGAATGTTAACTTAAGAAATAGAAAAGTGAGATCTCAAGTATTTTGCTATGGGATCATTCTTGAAATGTTTAAATGGCCTTAAATATTGATATATTGAGGTAGGAAGAATTTGTATAACTTATTAAGATAGAAACTTAGATGATCCCCCATAACCTTAGAACTTGATCTTGATACCTTGTGGTAGGAATCACCTAAAGTAGTTAGAATGAAACTTCTCCCTTATGGTAAAAATCAATATTGAGTGATCTTTTGATCACATCCTTGGAGCCTTGTGTAGGACTCACCCATTTAGAGTGAGGATTAATAGTTTTGATGAATTTTTGTTGATTAAATAGAATCTTCTGAACCCAGATTATTGGTTAGGTATAGTAATTACCCATAGTATTGGATTATTTCAGTAGTATTCAGGAATAGTTGAGTCATTGTAAGTAAGATTTATCTTTGTGCTATCCTGCGACCTTAGGTGGATACAACCTCGCTTAGAGTAAATCAATCAATCCTAAGAGTGTTATAAATAGGGACTCATTCTTTAGTTTGATTAAAATACAAATCACCATCGGGTGATGCCTCATAGCAAAGATCACTTCAATAAATGTAACTTAAATAAACTAAGTAATTCAAGTCACCTTCTTTAAGATACTAAGTGTGATTGTGAGTTGGGCATCTTAATGACTTAGCTTGAGATACAAATTACCATCGAGTGATGCCTCATATCAAAGATCGCTTTGTTATGATGGCTTAATTAAACTAAGTGTTAAGAACCACCTTTCATGCAAACATGCTAAATATGTGTATACAACCTTCCCATCTAATAATTTTTAAGTAAACTCTCAACTTTAACCAATTATCAAAACTAGAATTTAGGAGTCAGAATCCTTTTAGTAAAATTCTGCACATAGGAGACCCTGAATTTATTATCGATTTCAAAGTATTTCTGAATTTCTGGATTTATCTCATGTAGCTTAGAAGCATGAGCATGAGCATAAGCATGATGTTCGAGTATCAGTAATGATGTATGAGTATTAGTGATGATTTATGGGTTACAAAATATTATATATATTGACTGGGAAATTTCAGGATGCATCGACATCGTAGTTCCCAACTGGATGTATGTATACATTGGACTGTACGACTCATAGTAGTTCAGTGATATTTTGGCTACATATCAGTAGAATACAGTATTGTGGTATATTTAGATGCACAGTTTCAGTGGCATATAACATAATTTTACATGCTATCACTCAGTTTCAGATCCATTACTATTTTTGTTTATTTTCAATATTCAGTTTCCAATATAGCTTTACTTTACTTTACTTCAGTTTTGTATAGTTTTATATCTTTAGTTACTTTATAGTTTTTCTACAGACTTACTTACATTATGTAAATGTTAAATGATTAATTAGAACTGCTTATAATAGTTTTAATATGTTAGACTTATAGTCTAACACGGGGTACTTTTGAGATCAAACAATTTGCTAGATCTTGAGCAGTATATTGAGCCAGGTTAGGAGGACACCAAGGAGATTTAGGAAGAGCCCATGGAGCACTAGTGGACTCTTCTCCAGTATTACTATTTTGCTTAGTTTATTTCAATTCAATACTTAGCTTTTATGTCTGTATTTTATTAAACTATTTGTAATAATTATGGATGTGTTTTCTTTTTTGAGATGAATGTTTCATACAGCTTCTATGATGAATGTTTTTGGATGTTTGCTTTAGCTTTCGCACTCTATTATATACTATTTATACTTAGTATTGTGATGTGATCAGTATATTGGAAATGCTGATATCTTATACATATATTAGATTCCTCATGTGTTTTACATCCAATGTATGTATTGGTCTAATACTTAGGATAAGGATACTACTCTTATCTTAATTATTAGCTCTCAACCCTCATTGAGGTTGAGTTAGCAGCCCTTCAAATGGGTTTGGTTTCAGGCTATTTCGGGGAGATGGGATGTTCCTCCCTGAGTGGCGCGCTGCTCCACCGCCAAATTGATTATGAGTACCCCCTGTTGCGCGTGGAGACGGGGCAGGGTGCTACACTTTCCCAGAGGGAAGAGCTCTCGAGTTGGCGAAGGGCGAGCACAGAGTCTAACAATTTGCAAGGACGCTTCCAGACCAACGCCTCCAATAAGCCTCCGAATGGCACATAATATATGATAATGACGGACAAGGTCCACATTGCTTTGTGTGAGCACCATGATAAGAATCTCAAGCTCAGCCAAAAGGAGCTCATCCAGTAGCTGGAACAGACGTACAAGGTGAAAGTCAGTTAGCCTATAATCTCGAGCCTTCTCAAGAGGAAAGCCGAGATCCTTGTAAAACCAACAATACTAACCTTGATGGAAAGTGTCAAAGGACTGTTAAGTATCCTCAAATGGAATTTGCTCTTGTTGAGTAGTTTCTCAACCATCAGGATCGCGTCAATATGAGCGCGAATCTCATCAAAGAGAAAGCAGCACTCTTTATTGACCGCCTCTACCCTGGGCATGATCTATTCGAGTTCTTGAATAGCTGGCTGGAATCATTCAAGGATCAGCATGGAATCTAGTCCTTTCGCCACTTTGGAGAGAGCGCTTTGGTTGACATGATACTCATTGAGGAATCACTCACTGACATCCTGAAGACTCTGGACAAGTACGAGTGGAAGGACATCTACAACATGGACGAAATCGGGCTATTTTACCATCAACAGGTTTGTTGGGTTTTGGCAGGTGGCCTTGTTTGTCACATGAGTGACACTTTATGCTTATGCAAACTAATTTACAGGCAGATAATTCGCTGGCAACCAAGTAGCTGGAAGGCCGCAAACAAAACAAGGAGCATATCACCTTGGCAGTGTGCTGCAATGGTGATGGAAGTAACAAGCTGCCGTTTCTCGTCATCAGAAAGTTGAAGAATCTGCGTTGTTTTAAAAACATCAACGTTGACACCATCGGGTGCAAGTACTGAAAAAATAGCAAAGCATGGATGACGCAAGTCATCTTCATCAAGTGGCTGAAAACTTTTGATGCTTGCATGGCCAGATGCCAAGTTCTTTTAATTATGGATAGATGTAGTGCTCATATCCCGCTTGCCCAACTTCTGATAGTTCCCCGGTTGCGCAACACCACAGGTTTTTACCTTCCACCAAATATGACTTCGAAACTCCAGCCGTGCGACGCAGGCATAATCAAGAATCTGAAGGCCTATTATCGTAGAAGCTTTAATCGCTTGCTCCTTCAATGTCGCGAGCAAAACATGGAATATCCTGAGAAGATTGATGTTCTTCAGGCTGTTCGGATGGTGAATGCAGCCTGGAACTCGGATGTTAAGGACGAAACAATCTCCAATTGCTTCCTTCATTGTAATATTTGCTCGGTTGCTCTGGAACTTCTGAAGTTTCTGCCCAGCAGCTGGTTGACAATGAGGTCGTCAAAGATCTTCGAGTGCAAATCTGTGAGCTCTGGTACCGGAACCCAATGGACATCAGAGTCCTTCTTGACTACCCTGCTGTGGAAGAGGTTGCCTACACTCCAGATGAAGAAGAGATCATTGTAGAACACCTTTGATCTAATAAAGTGGAGGAACAGGAAGATGACATAGAAGAGATTCCTTATTTCATGCCAACTTAGGCACTCGAGGTCATGCAGAATCTTGAAAACTCTTGGTTGCAGCAGCCAAACCTGAACCAGGACTTCCTACTAAGCCTCTAAAAGATAAAGGATAAGATTGGGAAGATCATGACCAACCAACTGGTGCAGAAGTCTATTTCAGAATTCTTTCCCAAGGCTCAGTAGTTATTTTGTACTCAATTTATAAGTAAATATGTAGCAACATGGATTTTTGGCAATCATCTGTTCCTCGTTATATAGTAAATATTACTTTAAATTTTTTTTGGGACTGATCTTTAACTATCAAGTATACTTTAGGGAGGTTTATTACATTTAATATGGGTTTCAAGTCAGGACCAGAAAAAAATATTACCTTGGGCAGATTATTACGTTAGACAGTATTACATTAGACATGTTCTACTGTAATAATAATAATAATAATAATAATAATAATAATAATAATAATAATAATAATAATAACTAAAATAAAATGACATAATTGATATTTGCTAATAATAATAATAATAATAATGATAATAATAATAGTACAAAAATAATATTTATAATAATATGGACATAAATTAAAATAATTAAAATAAAATTACAGAAATAATAATAATAATAATAATAATAATAATAATAATAATAATAATAATAATAATAATAATAGAAAGAAAATGATAGAATTAAAATGATTGAAATAGAAATTACATAATAATAATAATAATAATAATAATAATAATAATAATAATAATAATAATAATAATAATAATAATACTAATAATAATAATAATAGTAGTAATGGAAATGAAATGACACAATTAAAATTGACTAAGAAAATTAGTAAAAGTAATAATAATAGAAACAATAATAATTGTAGTAGCAATAATTGTAATAATAATAATAATAATAATATATTTACAAAAAGAAAATGATATAATTGAAATTGATTGAAATAAAAATTATAGAAATTAATGATAATAATAGTAATACTAGTAGTGGTAATAATAATAATAATAATAACAACAATAATAATAATAATAATAATAATAATAATAATAGTAATAGTATTGAAATAAAATTACAAAATTGAAAATGGTTGAAATGGAATTACAAGAAATTAATAATAATAGTAAAAATAATAATAAATATAACATTAATAATAATAATAATAATAATTAATAGATTATTATTTTTATTAATAAAAATAATAATAATATTAATAACATTAATATTAACTATATTATTATTATTACTAATGAAAATAATAATAAAATTAACAGTAATAACTTCATTATTATTATTAAAGAATGTAAAATGAATAATAATCATAATAATGACATTAATAATAATAAGAATATTATTATTTTTATTATTATTATTATGAATAAATGAAAATAATAATAATAATAAGTTTATTATTATTATTAAATAAAAAATAAAATAAAATAAAAATAACAAAGAAGAGAAAAAAACAAACAAAAATTTCTCTCTCACCTCTCTCATGCACGCAATTGGAAAAGGGGGTGGGGGTGGGGGTGGGGGGGGTCGAGTGCTGGATGGTGGCTGGAGCGGGTCGGAGGGGTCGTCGGCTGGCTCAGCTAGGCTGGGGGAGGCGACAGTTGATGGTAGAAGGAGAGGGGAAGGAGGAAGGGGCAGTTTTTGAGTAAGAGAGGTGGAGAGGCATGGTCCTATTTATTGGAGAGAAGAGGTGGTGGGAAAGCAGGCCGAGCAGGGGTCGGTTGGCCGGTCAAGCAGACGGGCTGCCCGTGGGTCATTGTGCGGGCGTCGTCCCCCCACGACACCTCTCGCCCTCGAGCGTGCCCTAGGTCACGCAGCGGCGTGCAGGTGCACGTGAGAGAAGAGGAGAGAGAAAGTAAGGGAAAAATAGAAATAATTAATTTCGAATAAATTTTTCATATTTTTTCATCGTTTGATTTCCAAAATTAACGAGACTTGATCCGGATGCGTATTACGACGAGACGAACACGCGCTAAAATTATCGGTTTAGGACTATATTTTATTATATATTAATTTCTGAAGTTTAAAACTTCACAAATTAATTACGATCAATCCAGAGCTCTAAATTTGACGAAACTTTTTGTGTACCATTTTTACAGTATTGTTAATCCAACGATACTAAATTGTTGAATTTGGACTTGTATTTAATTTTTCCAATTTACTGAATTTAAATAATTTAGAAAATTAATTTTATATCATCTGTTATTCAGATTGCTCCTAAAATTGAACATTATGATGACAAAAATATACTATATCCAACATTATTTTTGGTTTACCCTAATTTTGAAGTTGCCCGAGATCTTAATTTTTGAGTTGGGTTAGTCATAATTTGCATAGTAATGCCATCGGGTTATTACACAACTGAAGCTACTCAAAGCTTCAATTTCTCCAGTATTACTATCTTCGTGAGCATGTATGTTATATTCTTGACATGTGAATTTTCTGCAAGGCCAACTGTCCATCTTCCACAAATGATTGAATAAAAGTTGCCACTGAATGTGTTTAGTTTTGGCATGATATTTTTGCATTCTTAGCAAGATTAATGACACTTATACTGTCAGTATGTAGGCTATGCATTTCCCAAACATGGGTAGTAAGGAATCATGTATCATTATTTACTTACATGATACTTTATATTTTCCAAACATGCATAAAAGATGTTTAATTGAAAAATCTTTTATTAAAAAATCTTATGCCTAACAATATTAAAAAGCTCGATGGATAAAGATGTTTAATTGATTCACAGTTATAGTGCATTTAAATTTTATTTCATGATGTTTTATTTTTAAAATAAAATTAACTAATTGAATGGTATAATTTTCTATTGAATGGTATAATTTTCATTTTATATTTTTCTATTTTTCATATAGGTTAACTAATTTCTTAAATAAATATTGTATGACATGATCCCACCTAAACATGTATGAGAGCATGGCTTGGTATGTTTAGGTGCGTGTGTGGCCCATCCCTACCGTGGTTAGGTTTAACTGATCACTTGAGTCTAATAGAATGAGAATTAATACCTGGTTTTGCTTAGATTAGCCAGGGTAACAACCTGAAGTTGTTACAGTGTGTGCTTGGACGCACCGGTCCATACACTCTATTGTGAGACCAATATCATTTTTGTTTAATCCATTTCGTTTGAATCGATTTTGAACCAAATTGATTTTGTGATTTCGTAAACCTAAGAAAAATTTTAAATTATTTTGGGCAGTTATCTTATGCCATAATATTACTCGAAATACTGCATTCTTAGATTACTTTATTCAAAACAGAAAATATTAAAATTTTTGAAAAACTAATGTATTGCAATAATATGTTTACACTATAACCATATTATTTTACTCTCAAAATTATGAGATTTTCCCATATCAAACAATCTCAGAACTATAAGTTAAATAAAGCAAATTAAGCATAATTATAAATTAAACTAAGGAAAGCAAAAAATGCTATGGCAAAAACTTTATACTTTTTTTCTTCAAATGATGAAATCTCATCATGTTCTCTTTGTGAATGTATGTGAAACGATGCATGTTTCTCAATGAGGTGATCTCTACATCAATGTTATTACTCAATTTTTATAGTTCATCAAAATCCATGTCTTCGACTTTTAAACTCCATTGTTTGATGCTAAATTTATATTGGGCTCATTCTTGTTGCAGTGTGTAGGTCTTTAGGGAAGCAACAATGGATCAAATGAGGTTGGTGATCACTTTGATAGCCATGTAATGGTTATACCCAGCATGTAATGCTTATCATGTTTCTATATGTTGTAATGGAACAATTAAATATCTTTTCATTGCTTTTTATATATTTTTATCCTTTTTTATATGCATTTTATAAAGATTTGTGCTGTACATTGATAATCAATCTGAAAAGATAATTCAAAAAATAAAAAGAACAGTTTTAATCCTATGTCAAAACACAAAAAATAGATTCTGAGCCCATGCATGGATGTACTGATGCAAGTGTTTATCTAGCATGCATCATGGAGCATGCCACATCCGCTCATCATCAGAAAAATAATAATAATAAACATAGCAGACACAACAACTGAAGGAAGGAAAAACAGAATAATTCAGTAAGCTAGGGTTTTCAGAGTTCCTCTCTCCCAGACTTCGCCTCTTCAACACCCTTCCAGCTGAGCTGCCGATGCCCAGATCGTCTGCAGAGTAAACCGATCTCTCAATTATGGGCAGCCCTTGCTCAGAAGAAGATGGAGATGAGAATCCCAAGACAGAAGGGAGCTCCAGCAACAACAGCACCGTCGAAGAAGGCGAGCCAGCAAAGCACAGCTCGGGGATGGTGAGGCAGTACAACAGGTCCAAAATCCCCAGGCTTCGCTGGACCCAAGATCTCCACGCCAGCTTCGTTCGCGCCGTGGAAAGATTGGGCGGCCAAGATCGTTAGCTCTTCTCATGAATCATATTATAGTGTTTCCTTCCTTCTTATGCGCGCTTATATTATAATTCATTTATATGCTGTAGGGGCGACGCCTAAGCTGGTTCTCCAGCTCATGAACGTCAGGGGCCTCAGCATCGCACATGTCAAAAGTCATTTGCAAGTGATTATTACTTGTGCTTATCTTCTTAATTACCCTTTGAACTATTTTCTTCCCTTGCCTAATTGATGCTCATCAGATGTATAGAATAAGCAAGAAGATTGATGATTCCGGCCAAGCGATCCACCAAGGATCGGAGATGATGAATTTAAGGTATGTAATATTATTCTTGCTTAGTTACATGGTTGATAACAGATTCTAATGTTCTGATTTGATTTTAAGGTATTTGGATTTCATGAGGCAAGGATATTCATACAGCCAAAGGCACATAGAATCATTCAGATGTTCCATGCATCACAAGGAAAGAAGATCAGCATGGGAAGAGGAGAGCATTGATTTGAATCTATCTCTACAAATAGGAGCAGGGAGTAAGGATCAGAAGAGGCAGAGAACAATGGATAAAGAAGAAGGAAAAGGTGATGAGTGCCCACCCTTGATCTGACCATACCATACCCGTAGTGAGATTTTGTGGTAACAAGTTGATATTATAACCAGCATTTATTCCTATTATACACATAGCTTTGGTTTCTGTGCTTTTGTTTTTAATTTTCAGGCATCTTGCAGCTGTGTAGCCTAATATGACAGTATTTTTAGCATAAAAAAATAGATATTTGGTGTCTGCCTTGATTTCAGCACTAGGCAAGTTTCAAATTTAGTCGTCGTTCTCAATGTGACAACAGATTAGTTGAATGATACCTTCTTAACGTTGAAAAGAGTGTGCAGTCAGTCGACATGACTCCTACCTAACTTGTCTTTTTGATTAAAAGAACGATTTTCGCGATGGTTCGCAGAGACCTGCGAAGCTCAACTCCTTCAAATTTGTCCCAACATTTGGAGCATATATGCAGGGATGCAAACAGTGCAATAAACTGTTAGCATATAGAATTCTTTGTCCTTCACCACAGCTTTTTCATTTTTGTCAAAAATTTGGCATATAGGCTTAGGCAAGCCAGCATTTCGCATCCTTAAAATTCTACTGTCTATTCCTTATAAAACTAATATCAGAATGAGATATTATGTGGACCTATTACTTTGTATGGCTCATATAGACTTTGATCCTATTTTACCATTAATGATATTCCATTTATCCTATCTAATGGCTCTTTTTTGGCATTGTCTTTCTTGGGCAACAATGCCACAGACATATTATCTTGCCTATTTTCCACACCTCACTCTTAGTAATGAAACTTTAAATTTTGTTAGCCATGATTACATTAGGTTAAAGTTCATGATAAGTTAGCATGTACTGGAAGATTGATGAAATATTATCTATAGTATTTATATATATACACACTCACATAGATACATATGTATATATATATATATATTCATTTTATGCAGTTAAAATAGTAACGGTTTAGAGAACACATGACAAAAAGTAATGGACAACGAGGAATATACAAAAACCTAATTTTCTTAGATCATCATGAGACTGTAGATTATAAAGGAATAGAAAATATATTCTTACACACAATAATTAGAGCAAATGGAGAGTAGATAAATAATCACAAGCCCCACCTCATCTTTATAAAGGTGATCTCATTTTTATTGGAATATGTTAGGCATTACTGGTAACCTTTGGAAGATTCAAATCTTTGGGAACATAATACAAATATGATTATTTAAAGTTTTTATGTTAGATCCAAACTTAGGCAATAATTTGAGAATTTGAATAAGAATATCTTCTCCAAAGATCCATGTATAGATAAAAATAAATGCACATAATTTGCACTATGGATTACAAATACTCAATAATATTTTATCTAACATAAAGCATGTGTTGTAATAAAATAAAAATACTCTACAATCAGATCTTCTATACTTGCAACATATATTTTATAATATCTTACAATATTTTTAGCTTCAAATAATCCACAAATAACTCTAATAAATACAAATATGTATTTATTCTTAAAAATTTAGAATTAACAAGTTAAGCACTTAATGTGATGACTAAAGATAAAATTAAGGGGTTATGCAAAAAATGAAATTAAATAAAATTTTATTCCATTAAATTTCATTCATACAAATTTTCATCATACATAAAGTCAATAATATCCTTCAATATATAAAAGTAAGATGATACAAATTTTGTTGTCTTAAGTAAGATGATACAAATTTTGCAAAAATCAAATAAATGAAATCTTTCCCAAAATTTATAGTAACTATGCAAATTAAAAATGCTAAAATTAAAAACATAATTTAGAAATTTATGTAAGATTTTAGTTTCCTTTTAATTTTATAATATTTGTAATTATTTTATTTATGTTAAATTTTAATAAAATAATAATAAATTATAAAAAAACTATTTTAATCAATGGATTCCTTTTTTTTTTTTCTTACTATACAAATAAACTATTTTTACATTATTTACAATATAGTAATATTGTAAATACTAGTACTAGAAAGAAAATTATATATATATATATATATATATCATATCAAGAAGCGCTCATTTTAGGGTTTTCAAATTGCGATTATGAGGCGATTTGGTTCTCTCTTCGGCGCGGCCCTCCCTTGTTCGTTCTTGGTGACTTCTTTGTCGTTTTTTCGGCTTTGATGCCCGATCCGTTGGTGGTTCGCTCTTTTAGGGATGTTGTGGGAGGCTCATGCCCAAACATCCTTAAACCCATCTTCTCATTCAATGGTTTTCCGGCTATTTTTTTTTTTCTAAGAAAGAGATCCATCGCATATCTTCTTCGTATGATCTTACTATAGTTGGAAAATTTAGTAGAACTAAACATAGTTTCAAGCTTATTATGAGTTTTATCAATCGTCTTGAGCTTGATGGTGTTGTTTCCCTTAATTCCTTCGACTCCAAGTGGGTCTTCTTTAAATGCTCTTTTGACACTAATTATGCTAGGCTTTTCTTGAAAGATTCTTATGATATTGGTGGTCACATGTTGAAATTTTACAAATGGGACCCTCACATTGACATTTCTGTTGATGTTCCTATTGTTTCGATTTAGATCAATCTCCTTGGCCTCATGCTGCAATACAGTTGGGAAACCCCTCTAGCTTGACAAAAACACGACCACCTTTAGAAATTTAGTCGCTCCCCGTATTCTGCTAGAGATTGACATCTCTAAGCCTAAAGTCAATAAAATTTGGCTGGGTACTTGATAAATCTAAGATTTATAATAATTTAAGACAATTAAAACAAATACTTTTTATTATAACTTGTATGCATTGAAGTGTTTTTGCTGTCTTCAGGGCAAGGAAAAGCTAAATTCAATTTTGGGCTAAAAAACTAAAAAATTGGAAGAAACATGCTACGGTGCGCCATAGCACGCTACAACGCGTTCTGGCAGAAATCAAACTGAGAGATCAACGCTACCGTGCACCGTAGCAGAACTGTGATCGAGACTGCCACGCTGCCGCGTGTCATAGCGAACCTTCAACCGAAAGTCAGACGCTACCACGCACTACAACGGATGTATAATATTTCATAGGATTTCATTATTCGAAGTATCATGTTGCTGCGCGCTGCAGCGGTTCAAAGACCGAAACGCTCGTGCTACCGTGCGTTGCAGCGATCCAAAGACCAAAATCTCAGCGCTATTGCGCGCTGCAGCGGTCCAAAGATCAAAACACTGGCACTACTGCATGCTGCGGCGGTCCAAAGACCAAAACACTTGAGCTACCGTGCACTGCAGTGGTCCAAAGACCAAAACCTCGGTGCTACCGTGTGCTGTAGCGATCTCAAGGCTGAGACTCCAGTGCTACAGCGCATCACATCAAAATTAAAATATCGCCTGGCGCTTTACATTATAGCAAAAATTTGAAACGCTCGTGCTACCGTGCGCTGCTGCGGTTCAAAGACCAAAACATCGACGCTATCGCGTATTGCTGCGTCCTCAAAAAAAAGACTCTGGCGCTACCACACGCCATAGCGCCCACGGCAAATTTTGCCAAGCAACAGCATTCAAAGCAGCATAGGGAAAATCAAAAGTCAGAATTCCTCCTCTTCCCACAGCAGGGATTAAATGCAACACATTAATACTCCCCTTTCCAAGAGCATAACATAATAATCATTTAATAGATTTAAAGAATTGGGAAAGATGGCAGATTAAAAGCTGAAGATTAATCTGAAGAAGTCTATAACAGCATGGCTTTAATACTAAAAGGGGGTTTTAGATTTTGATATTGAAGGAGTCAGAACATTGGAGGCTACTGAGCTTAAGGAAGGAGAGTCCCCCCTGCCCAAGGAAGGAGAAGGCTTGCATTGAAGGAGAATGATCCAGCACAGGAAGCAGAAGAGAGAAAGAGTTTCGAGATAGAGAGAGATTTGGTGAACGCGACATCAATTCATAGTATTGTATCTCCATCTTTTCTCAATTTCTTTTCAGTGAGAGCCATGCAAAGGCTCCTAGTTCTATTTTTCTTTCCTTGTATTTCTTTATTAATGGAAGCATAAACTCTTTTTGGGGAGGGTTGGGCACATGCATATAATGGGTTAAGGGATCAAAGTGTGTTTGTACTATAAAAATTATTAATAAAAACTTTCTTTAGGCATTTCTTTGATTATTAATGTGAAGAATGCTTAGATGAATATTGTGTCATAATTATATCTTTATGTGAATGTCTTAAAACTAGAAAAATTATCAAGCTGATTTATCTTTTAGAACTAAGGTCATGCATATTGAGCATCCTAGCCGTGAATGTCTGTGACAACATTTGCTGTGTGAGGGTGATTGATGAAACCCCTTAGGTCTGAAAAGATGAATAGAGCAACAAAACAAATACATAATCTTGACCCCCTGTTCACCATTAGCTTATGCTAGGAACATATGCACAATCGTCAAGAGCCTGTAACAAGCTCTATGAGCGTCATAGCATTGTTTCCTTAACTAAGTTGAGAAGTTGATGTGTGTGAGCCAAGAGCCACCGATTGAGCTCCATAGCTCAATCTAAGCTTTTGTAAGGATTACGAGGCATTGTGTGCTTGTGGGTGATGTGACATAACCCACTTAGCCCAATGACTCACTTTCTTAGCTAAACTTAGAACTAATGCATGTGAGTCATTGGTGAAATCAAGCTCATGTGATGCGCAACTAAAATAATATATTTGATAACTTAGATGTAAGCATCATATTTAAAGAACATCAATCAAGTGAGGGTTTATGTGCCAAGATTGACCTTCCTGTGTTAATCTCTGAGCATTAGGCAGAATTTAGTTCAATTTGGGGGACACCCTAGAAAAGATTATATTTCTTGGTTATAATTAAATCATCTAAGTAATTTGACACTTAAAGTTAATAAAGAGGAATACTTACTCAAAACCCTTAATAAATTGCATGCTAAACCTAAGTCTTCCTATTTTCTCAACAAGTAGTTTCTCATAAAAAAAAACCTTGATTGTTAAATTTAGAACCAGCATCACCAACTAAATCATTGTTCAAATATCAGTAAAATCAAATATACTTTAATAACAAAATACGTCGTTCTTACTGGACGATAAATCTTGGGATTTCACAATCCCTTATTGTTTCAGACCACGTGCACTTGAGTGTGAGCACAGACATGTATTTACAGTCTATCAGTACTTCTACTAGAGGCTATTTTCAGATAACCTGTTATGAAAACCTACCTAAATACTGTGTTGGATGTTTTGACATGGGTCATGATAGTGATACATGTATTTATCGTAATCCTATCTCTTCGCACGATAACAATTATAAAAATTTCAATAATGGTACCTCTTCTTTGGTTATTGATGTTATTCAAGCTAGTATTGATAATGATGTGGCTATTGTTGAGAATATAATTATTTCCATGGTGCAATCATCGAATGATGATAATATTAATCTAAATAACTTTAACTCTATTACTTGTGACACCTCATATGGGGAGCTTCTATGATAATTAAACTTACCTCCAAACCAAAATTTAGTTTTCCATTAAAATCCTCACTCCCAAATTAGCTAGGGGTGAAGTTTTAAAATTCTTTTGAGCTCATTTAATAGCCTAAGGTATTAAATTATTTAATCAATTTAACAAGTGGGGCCTGCCACCTGCTCATCAGCCCTTGCACTTCTTCCTCACTTGTAGAAAATAAAGAACGTATTACAGCTCATCTCGTAATCAACCTATCTTCTTCACTTGCAGCTTATCTTCTTAAGTCCAGCCAATTTTCCCCACTTCCACCTCTTCCCTTACTTATAGAAAATAGAGAACCTAATGCCGCTTTTCCACCTCCTCTAATCAATCCCATCTTCCCCCACTTGCAAACTCTAAAATCTGCAATTTATCCCATAGTCAAGACCAACCTCCCCACTTACAAACTCAAAAAATTACAACCTATCCCTTAATCCAGCCCCATACCTCACTCAGTTATCAACACCCATCTTGATCTCTCAGCTTGCACTTAGAAATTTTGAGAGAAGAGGAAAGATAGGTCTACTGAAACTTCTTCCCAAGCAAAGGAAAAAATCTCCTTTAGCTAAGCTAAGGTACTTTCGCTCTTATGGATTTAATCATGCAATCACTTCAAGTTTGCAAGCTTATTACTCTTCACTTTGAATACCTAAAGTGCTCAATCAAACTCAAACAAGCTCGATCTAAGTTCAGTTTTTGATGAAGAGGAACAATATTGCTCTTTAAAATCGCAGTTATAATTTTCCATTCCGATACTCAAAGCTAAGACATCAATTTAAGCAGTGTTAAAGTAGTCCAAATATGTTGATTTATGTACCAATCAAAATGTCATTGAAAGACCTTTTGATCGGTATATGGCACGACTCATGAGGTGCCCTAAATTGAGAGAATTTGAATGCATAAGTGAGACTTGTGTTTTTTCATTCGAATAAGTTGATCTACGTGGCGTTATTGCGCACCGTAGCACGCCGTAGTACCTAACTCTCAGATCGGTGGGGCGCCGTAGCGCCCAATTCTTTGACCGGGGGGGGGGTGCCATGTGGAGCTTTGTACCCTCCGTGGTCATGCTAATACTGATATTAACATGATTATGATGAATACGATCACAGTGTGACAACCATCCCAATTATAGTCGAGTTAGGTATAAACCCAGCATGCCATAGTTAAAAGACTTGTCACCTAAAAACTGAGAGTCATACATAAAAATATGAAAGTAGAGGAAGCAAGTAAGAGTATAACATCCACATCACAATATAATAAAGAAAGTATAAATAATAACTCAGCTCAATATGAAAAAAATACAGAAAGTAAATACATCGAGAATATGAAATTATTACAAACTAAATTTTAAAAGAATAAGGAACACTTGTCCTCACAGCTGAAAATGAAACTAGCTAATATACAACGGTAGGAAGGTGCTCCTCTTGGCCAAGCTCCTCTCCAAAAGAAATCTCAATAAACAACTCAGAATCTGGCATTGCTAATATCACAATGCTAAGGTCCCAACTAAGAATATAAAAAATTTACAGTTATACAATTGTCTAAACACACTCTAGGCAAATTTGAATGAAACTAATTACTTAAGATATCAGATTTTTACTAAGCATGTAAGTAATTAAGGTACAATAAGCCACCAAAAATAGGATAGTTATAAATTAAATATTTATAACTAAAAAAAGTAGAGTATGTAAATTAACATACATCAACCAGAAGTTGTAGCAAGGTTAGGCAGTAAATATATAAATAACTAAAATGTACTGAAAGTAAACTCATCCTAATATTCTTATGATCAAATAATTACATGCTGATTTACATGGAGGAAATTTATACTGAATCATAAAAGAACTGAAATAAGACTAGCATCCTAAAATATGCAAGAACTAAGAAAAACTAAACTGAAAACACTAAATTGAAATGAATTGTAAAAGCATGCAGAAAGTAATAAAAATGCAACTGAAACATATGGCTAAGCAAACCATTGAACTGAAACTGAACTGAAAAGTGGAAGTATGTCTAAATTAGTGCTGCCATAACAAAAACGGGCCAAAATAGGGCCACTGTACAAAAAGTTCAACATGTACCTCCCAGGCAACCATAGAGCTAGGTCCGAGTTGAACTTATAGAATCAAAAATATATCCCCCTATCCAACCACATAGCTAGGTCTGAGTCTATTCTATATCAAAAGAACTGAACTAAAGAGGCAAACTAAGCCAGAACACACTCTACTAAATTGAGAAATGAATGAACTTAAATTATATTTATGCAATTTCAAACCTAACATAGGATACTCATTAAATATCCTATGTCCATCTAATATGTCCAAGGAAAAAGGCTCAAACATAAGGTACACGAAGCAACAATAGTCAAAATAAGCAAGGGATTCAACTAGACATATGTGATAGCTACTACAGACTCAGGATCTCCAATATCCAACTATTCTATAAAATCCCAGATCTACGACCTTAAAATTGACATTAGAACTTAACAAGTTTTAATTCATAATCAGGAATGATGACTACAAGAGTTGAGTAAATAAATGAACAACTTAATTAATGCATTTTAATAACTCAAACCCAAATCTTGATTATGTAAATTAAGATTAAGGGTTCTAGGTTTAAACTCCAATTTGGGATTCAAACCTAAATCCAAGGTACTTATCTCAAGGGATCAAGGGTTCACACCCACACTTTATCTAAAGGTAGAGAATCTTTAAAGCTAACAGATTATGAAACTATGATCTTAAAGAAAGGCTAAATTTATAATTATAAGATAAAATAATAAAATAAGAACTTATAAATTTAAGATCTAAATTCAATCTATAGAATAATCACACTATTCTATATATTGAATCAACCTTAACCCATAAGAAAGATTTCATAGGATTCAATCAGATAGGAATTTCAAGGATGGGATTCAAATGGATTCCTATAAATTTTCACTAAGGATCTAAGGTCTAAGTCTTAGGTATAATCACTTAAGACTTCAGCTTAGATTTATGCTTAGGGTTTTCATTAGGATATTTTCATAAGAATAATTATTATTATTGGTTTTGATAAGAAAATTAATACTAGTTTCATAAGATTAAATTTCATTAATTAAATTAAATGAAGGGTCTAAGATCACCTTAAGATCTTTACAATTACTTAAGAGAAATTTAAGAGAAATTAAGCTTAAATAATTTTGATTAATCAACTAGGTCCAAAAGCTCAATGAATGATCCTAATACATTACATTGCTGATCAAAATCATATTAATAATATTTCTAGGGGTTAGGGGTTCCTAAACCAACTTTGGTCAAAATGACCAAAATTTTCCTCTTAAGGCAAAAATTGGAACTTTAAGATTTAAGCATTTAAATTGACTATAATCAGTTTTAATAGGCTTAATATTGTCTAATAAGAAGAATAAAACTTAAAAAATCAAGTTTAGGTCAAAGGATGATTAGCCCTAATCACCTTTCAAGGCTAAGAAAAATGATTAAGAAAATTAAAACTTAATATATATTTTTAAGTTCATAGGTAGATTCTAATAGAAATAAGAAAGTAATTGGAACTTAATTCATCAAAATCAGAGGATTAATTAGGCCATTAATCATTAATTGAATTTTAGGATGATTAAGAGGTGATTAGCAAATTTAAAGCTCTTAAATTATTTTTAAAGATACAATTAAGCTCTCATCTGTCTTATGAATAATCAGAGACCTTAATCATGAAAATTTGGGAATTTATTGAATTATTTATTCATTAATTACGATTAGAAAAAGATTAGGCTAAATTAGAAAATATAACCATTAGATCTAAAATTTATTGAATATTAATGTTCCTTATGATTTTTTGATCAAAATAGTATATTGGATCATATCATTTGTATTTGAATTGATTAAATTATTTCAATAATTTAATATGAATATTTTTAATAAATTAAACAATATGATATTTAATTAAATGCATTTATCTTTTATTTTCTTTTTGGAATTTAATTCCTAATTCAAATTAATTAGCCCGACTCGAAATCCAAAAGGCGCGGGTCGGATCAGGGCCCGACTAGGTCGGTACTGTCGCACCACTCGGGCCTGGGCTGGCCCGGCCCAATGCGATAGTTTCATCATCCCCACCCCATCCATCGACAGGCCGAAGAGGGATGACAATTTTGAGCCAAATTCTCAGCGCCAAAACCATGCTAGCTCCAGATCTCGATCGTTATACGAATTATGGAGTCTAGACACATTGATTGGGTCTACAAGCCCTAACTGGGAGGCTGTGGATCGCCAGATGGCTACTCCATCGAATCAACCTAAGTGAGGAAGCTTATGGTTTACTGTGAGGGGTCAATTCTCCTCACAAAGACCACCAGATGAATGGGGTTTGATCCCTACACCATCAGTAAGGTGAGGCGAGTTGAACCCCCAAGGTTATGTGACTTGGGGTGTAGCCAATGGCTGGAACCTTACTTGAACTCAGCTTCTGGTTTGACCATTAGCTCAATCGATCAATACGATCAATCGAAGCTGGCTCAGACCTTGGCAATAATTGAGGTATGTTTGATTAGCCATGAGGAGAAGGTCTGAGGTGGAATCATACTTAATTGAGCTTTGAAACTCTGTGGGGGTAACTTCTACCTCACTGAGCTATAATGTCATTCAAATAGTGAACAACGTCTGTCTGGACTGGGCTCAATTAATCCCAAACGCACGTGCATACGCCCTAGAATACTAAGGAGAGCTAGACGACAGCACAGAGCTACCATAGAGCATTTAAATTGATGATGACCCCACATAGCTTGATGGGGAAAGGCTAGTACTTGGTAATGGCAAAGGTAGAGACATCTTAGAAGAAATTGAAGTGAGTTGGAGCTTTTAGACGACTAAGGGAGATTCACAGGGAGTCTGAACACCAGACCTAGCCCTCTATTGGTGGTACACAGTAATTGGAATGCCAAAGTTCACTGAGAGCTTGGGAGGAGAAGTAATTTAAATTGGAGGATTATATTAAGCAAAGGGTGTGGCGCCCTGCGCCTTAACCACCAACAATCAAGGCTAAAGAGTGGTGTGCCACTTTGGCAAATCCCTCACTTATTTTTAGATTAAGGTGTAATTTCTCAATCCATTAATAAGGGAAAGATGTGCCTTGAATAATGCAGTGGAATCATTCACTAACTATATATATTCATCAGAGTGCAAAAGTAAGGAAAAGTAAAAGGCTACATCCAAAACTACCAAAATACAGATAAGGAATAAAACACAGCTCAGAATAAATAGTACAGTAAAAGAATATACGTGGGTACCTGAATTATTACATCAATTTTAATATAAGTTTAAAATGAAATAAATCACTCATCCTCACAAGCGGAACAAAATGACAGCTAATCTACTGATCTTCTGCGCCGGCCTGATGCTCCTCCAAGAATGGCTCCTCTTCAGGCATAAGATCTTCAAATTGCTCAGAACCTGCCATTCTCAATTTCACAATGACAGGAACACAACCAAAGAAAAGAAAATCTAGTTAGACATATTGTCTAAGTACATTTTTGGTTGTTTAAGTTCATGAGTTTTATGATATCACCATTTTACGTAGACTATAAAATAAGTAAAGCATAAGGGTGCAACAAGCATACAAAGGGACATGGAAAGTTATAAATACAACATTTATAACTGAGCAATATATGAGGCAAAAGAACATACCTCAATACTAAGCTGTAACAAGGTTAGAAATTGTGACGACCCCAATATTGAGTAGTAACTAAACCCAACATTGGTGCGTCACCACAACATCTAGTACTGGATTAGGAGGAAGCCAACCCAAATCACTAGAAGCTGTGTTTGGCCAAGAATCATGAAGAGGGTCTTAAGTTAAGATGGAAAATAGAAGAAGAGACAATGCACATGATGAATATGATATGATAAGTATGATTTCAAACACAAATATGAGATTGATAATTAAATGCAAAAAATAAGTGATCATGCATCTAAAGAAGTAATTGAAATTAATAATAGTGAAAAAGAAAGAGTAACATGAATCAATATTAGATTACAAATTGAAGAATACATGAATGGGATTAATTACAATTATGAGTAAAAGAAATGAAACATGTGAATAGATATACTTATAACCAGTTAAAGTAAATGATAGTTACAATCATAAGTAGCAATAAGAGTTTGAAGTGATTGTAACATACATGAGAAAATAATGTTTACAATTAAGAGTAGAAGTAAACATTCACATATAACATTAAGAGATTTACAATTAGGAGATGCATATGCAAATATGCTACAAACAGCTATGGATGCAATTAAATACATGTAGCAATTGATTTTATGAGCATAATGAAATGTATGAACAATTATGCAATAATAAAGATAGATATGATATGCAACAATTAATTCAATGAGCATGACATATTAATGAAATCCATCTACATATCCATCTAAATTTCCATTTAATTATCCATTTATCCAAACTAAGAATTTAAGTAAGAAGGAACTAGTTCCAACATAAAATAAGTAAAGGCAAATAATTAAATTTAGTTATTACATGCCATTAATTTAAACATAAAATAATTGAACTTTAGGCACTTGGTACAGCTCCACTAGCATCCAAATGCATCTGATTTATCATATTTTGGCATATAAATGTGATAGGGCAAAGTTAATAAAAAGAAAAGTATAGTTAGACTAAATATTCTAAGTATATTTTAAGATTGGGCTAAATATTTTATTAATCAATTAGGATATCACATCTAGTTTACAATATAAGTAAGCAGTGGTGGAATAATGAAAGCATATAAGTATGGAAGGGAAGTAGAAAATTGTAAAGAAGAATAATTGATGTAAAAGAGTGAGTAAGAATACTCACAAGTATAGACATTCTAGCTTACAAATATAGTAAGGGTAAAAGCATCCTAAATAGACTAGAAAATTACTAAAGTGCATATGAAAGTAAATAAAATGAAGGATATATATGTTCAATAAACTTATGCTAAGTAAAAAAAAGAAGATAGTGAAACATTTAAATAGAATTATAGCAACATTCACTACAAGCTAAATGAGCTGTAACCAAGTAAAGTACAGTACTAAAAATATGGAAAGTGCAAAGCATAGTGAATAAAAGAAAATCTTAGACTATAAGTTTAAGATGCACATAGCATAGGACTGTGCATAGTAAAATGACTAAAAGTTATAATGAGTCTTCACAATCATTAAGATTGTAGGAGAACTCATATTTTATAAAGTTGAAGTTATTTTATGAAATTACTCATTCTGCGAGCATATACAAAATGAAGTGAGGAGTTAAACACATTTGTTTAATAAGTAAAAGAAAATGGGGTCAGAATAAACAACACTCATATTCATCTTCTAAGAATGTGAAGTCTCTTATTACTCTTATTTAGCTTGCCCTTGGCTTAACCAATAAGGTAAACCCCTATTGTTTTAATGTGAAAGTTTTATTTATGCACAATGCCTTATATGAATGTGTCAAATGAAAAAGGCTCAAATCTAAGCAAGCATTCAACGAAAAATTCAAGAATTGCAAACTATGTGATATCCAAAGTTATCTAATTTTAATGATCTCCTTAATGATTGAAGCTAATTGAGCTCCCAATTGACGTTGAGATATTAATCTCAAATCAATTGTAAATAATATAAGTAGTTGGGGTTTTAGAAAATACTAGTTTCATTTCATTCTATGAGATATTAAAATAATTTATAAGTATAACCATACTAAAATAAAACAAATCCTATCCTTATCCTAAACCCTAAGATTGAAATTAGTTAACTAAATTAAGGCTTAGGAAATCAATTTGAAAGGGTATGGTTAAGTAAACACTATAATTGAGGAAATTAAGAGTTAAGGTTCTATACACTAAACTCATCTAATTAAGTTGAATTAGAAGGATCTTATTTAAAATTAACTTCTAATCTAGCTAGGTTAATATAAAAGAAAGGGTTTAAAGGAGTTGGAAAGGATGATTTGTAAATTATAAATATTATATTTTCTATAAGTTGAAGGTCAAGGAAATCAATAGGATTATTTAACTATTCTAAATAATTTAGGACTACTAATACATGTCCTTAAAGGACTTAAGTGAAGACTTAAGAACTAAGGTGAAGTGAAATAGGATTCAATCTAGTTACTTAGGACTAATCCTAAATAATTCACAACCTAAAATTATACTAACATCAAGGTTAACTACACTTAATTGAGTATCTTACAACTTCTAAGATCTCAAGTAAAATATATTACAAACTCATTCCTAAGGCATCTCTTCTAAAATTGTAGGTTTAATCAATTAATTTGCTAGATATACAAGCATCTAATAATAGAAGTTTAAGTTCTAAATATATAATTAAAATAATATGGGAAGAAATTTAATGTAACATGTTAGCTACCCTAAGATTCAAACATACGTAAAACATGAAATTATGAAATTTGAAGAATTATCAAAATTGCTCTAATTTAGGAGCCAAAAACCTAAAATTACCAATTGTTGTCCAAATAATATATTACATGCAAATATGAAATTCTTATAGTATAAAGAGAAACATGACACTAAGTAGGTCAAATTTGGACAACATTGAGTTTCTAAGATTTGGGAGGACTCCTAATTAGGGTTAAAATATCATTATGAGATATAGGATTTTGAACCTATATTTGATCTAATATTAATATTCCTCATATTTTTGTGAGTGAAATAGGCTATTTGATCACTAAGTTTGGATTTCAAATGATCAAATTAACTAAGTTTGGACTTTAAATGATCAAATTAAGTCACATACAATAATAGGATTTAAATTGCATTTAATTAAGTAATCTAATGTAATAATTAATTAATACATTCACCAAAATGAAAATTAAATGACATAATATTATTTTACGCGTTCTTACGATCAAAATGATATATCATATTGCATAATTTGGCTAAGGATTAAGCAAAATATGATATATATATATATATATATAAATTAAACTAACATTTAATTATTACAATTAATTATCCACGGCGAATTAAATTGATACCTAATTAAATCGGCACAGATTTTAACGACACAGGAATTAATGATGGCTATCAACACGAAAGATGGGGCAGCTGAAATCAGGGAAGGTGGCGTAATAATTCGAGCGACAGGTGCGGGTCCACTCGACGGCGGAAGGAACCGGGAGTCGACACGTCACTGCGTCAAACCCTGCATTGGACTGGGCGGGAAGGAAACGCTTTGGCGGGTTTTTGTCACACGAACCACATAGTATCGCGGTTCAAATGAACCATGTACTATGCATCGTTATCATCCCCGATGAGTTCAGGAGAGGACGAACTAGTGCAAGCCCTAGTTTCGCATATAGACAACCCCACGAGGCGCACGACCCCTTGATGGAAAGCCATGAATGAGCTTTAGCCATATAACCCGAAAGCCTCAATCTCCAAGATTTCATTAGGGATTAAATGGAAGAATGATATTGAACTTAGGACTTTCAGATAATATGAAACAATAATAAAAATTGAGTTTTTCTGATCTCAATTTGATCTCATTAACACAAACCAATAACTCCTACACATGGTTTCTAAAATAAGGGAGAACAACTAATACCAATGAGAAGGAGTTTAGGAAATTAGGAGGAGTACATTGAGGTTTGTCGGTGATGAATCCATAAATTATATCTAAAATAAAGGGGAATTTTTTTCATTTCAGATCTTTAAGATGCTCCTAAAATCAATTTTTTCTATCTTTTTCAGGGAAAAGGCATCCAAGGGAGTTCTGAGGCATTTCTGGAAAGATTTAATTTTTATTAAAGAAAATTCACTATAGCGGGTTGCAGCAGAATTATTTAAACTATATAAAACTGGGCTCAACTAATTGAACAGTGTTTTTTGCAAAATGAGCCGCTACAGCGCGCGGTTGCGCGCTGCAGCGGCCTGCAGCAGAATTATTTAAATTATATAACAGGGGGCTCAACTAATTGAACAGTATTTTTCGCAAAATGAGCCGCTACAGCGCGCGGTCGCGCGCTGCAGCGGTCAGCAGCAGAATTATTTTAACCATATAAATAGGTTGCTCATTAATTGAACAATGTTTTTTGCAAAATGAGCCGCTACAGCGCGGGTCGCGTGCTGCAGTGGTTTGCAGCGAAAATATTTTTACTTTAAAAAATAAAAAGTGAAGTAATTGAACAATAGAATTGCAAAATGGCCCGGTGCAGCGTGCTGCAGCGGGACATATTCCAAAGCTCAAGCGTGGTAGCGCGCGACAGCGGGGGACTTGGCGAATTTGCTAAAGACTATTGCACGCCGCAGCGCATCACAAATTTTCTCCAGACAACATTTATTGCGGCTGGGGATATGACCTCTATCCTGAACTTTGTCCCCAGCCATCATTCCCTGTAGCTGCTACATTTTATTTGAAAAAGATGGTATTGAGGTAATGTTTTGGGTAAATAAATGAAGATATTTGTCACCTCACCATCAATGGAGTATTTTACCATCATGAGTTCAGAATTTTAAATGGAAATGCTAGTTTTAAAATGAAGAAGAAGAAGGCAGCCCCTCTCCTGTAAATACCCCTCCTCTTGACTTGAGGAGGGTTCACAATTTTTGCTAAAAATCCACTAAGGAAGAAGTCCCCAAGGGTGGCAAATCAAGCTCTTGCTTTAGAGGAGAAGGAAGAAGGCAGCACTAGCGACCTAAGAAGGGAACATCGAGAAGGAGAAGAAGGATTCTGGAGAACTTCCAAAGGAGTGTTCCTAGTATCTTCTAAACTATATTCTTGTATTGCCTTTTTAGTTGATCATGAAAGGGTCTTTATCCATATATATGTTTTTCTTATTTTTTTTTGTAATGAGTAGCTAAACTCCCTTGGGGAGGGTTGGGGTGAAGTCCATGTGCATGATGTACTATTGATGTATAAATATTTTCCTCAAGCATAATTTATTTTGTGATCTTAATGTCTTGCTAAGAAATATTTTGTCTAATTTAGTCTTGAATGTGGAATAAGAGTAAAGAATTAAGAGCTCAAGAATTAATCGTCTTGTGCTCCTTAGCTCACCTTAGGTTGGATGCTAGGTTTTGAGTGCATGAAAGCTTGGAACTATGTGACAAAGTTCTTGAGCTCAATGCACCTAAATCTAAGCTCAACCAAAGTGTTGATGCAAGTGATGCTAAGACCCACTAAATGGGCTCCTTAGCTCAACATAATTGAGGTAGAGGAAGGAAGTGTTGAGTGCTCATGAACTAAGTGACATAGTCATTGAGCCCAATATATGAATCCCTCATCTCAACTATGTGAGATGCGAGTGATGCTCGCAGTGGAAATCAATGCTTGTAAGATCCTAAGATTTAAAAATCAAGCTCTCCTTGATCAAGAGAATAAGATTTAAAATTAAATCCAAAGAATCTTACAAGAATCTTTGTGCCGAAGTAGAACCGAATGTGAGTTCATTTTGTGCACAAGATTTGAACTTGTAAGACCTTGAGTTAAACTCAAGGAAAATAAAGTGCACTTGATTTTAATTAAAATGAAAGATAAAGCTTGAAAAATTAATATACATAATTATTATATCATGGCATGTGGGATGGTCCCAACTCTCCTCTTTCTCTCATCTTACTCTTTTTGCTTAGTGATTATTATGCTAATTCTTAGACTAACTCATCCAAATACATCATCGCTTAAACATTAGTGAGAATAGATACACCTTAATGACAAATCAACCAATTCTTTGAGGATCGATAAATCCCCGGAAATTAACACTTTCCACTTATTACTTCAGACTACGTACACTTGCGTGCGAGCGCAGACCTGTATTTACAGTCTGTCAGTCGGCAAAACAAGAAAATTTAGGACACGGTTGGAAGAGCAGTTGGCAGCAGGCCTCTACTCGCTCCTTCAGCAAGAACTCAGATGCAAATGATAGCAAGAGAAGAAATGTGGCGATTAATGAGACCTAATGGAGGAGGGAGGGACAGCTGGCTCGGCTGTATGACGGGATGTGCACGATCTCTGCGGAGGAAACAGAGAAGTACAGTGAATGCATCTAGTCTGTCGGATCAAGGTACTGATCAAATGGCTAGATGGGACAGAGCGACAGGATGCCGTTAGATCTAGATCTAAAATGCTCAATGGCTCGGATTGCACAAGACTGCTATCCCGTGCTTAGCCTCCGTAGCAGATTTCTGCGAAAATCAAAAATCACAGCTGATATGGTTTAGTTATAATATATATATATATATATATATTATTTAATTTATTTTCTTTATTTAATTATTAAATATACTTAATTTATTACTCAAAATAAAATAATAAAAAAGATTCCAAAAAATCCCAAAAATTCACTATTACCTAATTGAGGGGTGGAGAACTCAAAAATATAAATGGATTTTTGATCAGAGGTCAATTTAATTATCTTAATTTTTTGAGTATATAAATATTATTAAAATATTGTGAAGAATTCGATGACTTCCAAATACTTTCAAAATATCACCCCTAGCTAATTTGGGTGTTGTGAGTCCAATGGTGGACTCTATTTTCAATTATGAGGTCTAAATAATTTAAGCATTCTCAAAATTATCAGAAAACTAGTAAATACTGGAAATTATCAAATGGTCTCCAAATCGTACAAAAATTGAAATAAATGTTCTTAATACTATTATAAGAGTAATGAAAGAAGATTAGGATCAATTAGGTCATTAATTGATGGGTAACAACACTAGGGTTATTACAGGCTCCCCTCCTTAAAATGAGTGTCGCCCACGATGCGCAACAAATGAAAACAAAAAATTGAAAATGCGCGAAGGAAGTCTAATGAACTACAACAAAAATGAAATAACTAAAACTATCTAATTAAGAAAAGAATTATGGGAAATTCTTTCTCATATCTCTTCTTTCTCCCGCATGGCTTTACCACCTTGATGATTCTACTAGTGGACTTTGATCATAGGAATACTGCGGTTTCTTAACTGCTTAAGATCCCGGCCCAGAATTGCAACAGGATTAACGATGAAAGTCAGATTAGGCTGCAACTCGATTGTTGGAATCTGAGCTTGCTGACTAGGATCTAGCAAACACCTTCTTAATGACGAGACGTGAAACACATTGTGTACGAATGAGAAGTCATCAAGTAATTTCAACCTATATGCAGAGGTTCCAACTTTTTGAATCACTTCAAAAGGTCCCAGATACCTTGGACTCAACTTTCTAGAAACATCGAATCTCTGCACACCTCGTATTGGACTTACTTTTAAATAAGCACGATCACCAACTTGAAACTCTAACGAACGATGATGAGCATCATGATACTTTTTCTATCGATCATGAGTTGTTATTATATTACGCTTAATCAGAAGAACTTTTTTAGTAGCCTCCTCGGTCAATTCAAAATAATAAAGTTGAGAGTCTCCTACTTCAGTCCAAGCAACAGGAGTTGTACATCTACAGCCATAAAGAGCTTTGTAAGGAGCCATACCGATGCTGGACTGAAAACTATTGTTGTAGGTGAACTCAACCAAGGCAAGATGATCTTCTAATGATCCACCAAAATCAAGAGCACAAAGACACAAAAGATCTGATTAATCCTCTCAGTTTAACCATCAGTCTGAGGATGAAAAAAGTATTCAATGCCAAATTTGTCCACAAGTCTTGCCGAACAACAAACCAGAATCTAGAAGTAAATATACTGTCTCTGTCAGAAACTATGCAATTCGATGTACCGTGCAAATGAACGATTTCCTTAAGGTAAAGCTTAGCTAACTTCTCCACAGGATCTATCTGACGAATTAGAAGAAAGCGAGCTTATTTGGCGGGTCTGTCAACTATCACCCAAATTGAGTCAGAACTAGACCTACACTTAGGCAGACCCACTATGAAGTTCATGGAAATATTAGACCATTTCCACTCAGTAATATCTAAGGGTTTGAGAAGTCCACCAGGCTTTTGATGTTCTGCTTTAACTAACGAATATGAATGGCACTTAGAAATAAAATGACAATATCTCTCTTCATGCCAGACCACCAGAACGATTTCTTTACATCTTGATACATCTTATTGCTTCTGAGATGAATAGTAGAGTTATGGGCTTCTAATAGTATTTGTAGCTGTAGGCTTTTAGGAATCCACAACCTAGTCTTTTGAAAGATCACACCTTCAGCATCAAGACATAATTTAGATCTCTTTCCACTAATGATATCAGAAACTAGGACAGAATAACTCGCATTTTCCTTCTGAGCTTCGATAATCTTAGACCTTAGAGAATCATCTAACTAAATAACAAATAATAAAGTGCCCAAATCAGTAGATATGATCGGCTCAATATTTAATCTAACAAAATCTTCAATCAAAGATTCATTGTAATAAAGGGAAGATAAAGTCACTTTATGACTCAGGGCATCAGCTATAACATTATCTTTACTTGGATGGTACTAGATTTCCAAGTCGTAGTCGCATAGTAACTCAAGCCACCTATGCTGATGACAGTTAAGTTCTTTTTGAGTGAAGATGTACTTCAAACTTTGATGATCAGTAAGTATAGGTAATGTCTCCAGATCTTAAGAGCAAAAACTACCCCTGCAAGTTCAAGATTAAGCTAGGATAATTCTTCTCATTAGGTTTACAATGTCTAAAGGCATAGGTTATTACACAACAATATTGCATCAGAATAGAACAAAGCCCTACCTTAGAGGCATCAGTATAAACCTGAAAATTTTTATTCTCTCGAGGTAGTACTAGAACAGGAGCCGATGCCAATAACTACTTCAATTTCTGAATAGATTATTCGCAGACTGTGCTCCAGATGAACAGAACTTTCTTTCTAGTTAACTGAGTTAATGACGAAGTGATTAGAGAAAATCCAGGAACAAACCTACTGTAATAACCAGTGAGTCCCAATAAACTATGAATCTCTATTACAGATTTAGGTTGGACCCACTGTTGAACAACTTGGATTTTATTTAGATCGACTCTAATGCCTTCAGCATCAATGCCACATACTTGAGACAAAACTCACACTTAGAAAACTTAGCGAATAACTTCTTCTCCCTTAACAACTCAAGAATGACACACAAATGCTCTTCATGCTCAGTAGCTGACTTTAAATAGATTAGGATGTTGTCGATGAAAATGATGACAAACTCATCGAGATACGGCTTAAGGATACATTGCATCAGGTCCATGAAAATAAAAGGAGCATTTGTCAGTTCGAAAGACATGAATAGAAACTCAAATTTCCCATATCAGGTCCTGATTGCAGTTTTAGAAATATCTTCCTCCTTGACTCGAATATAGTAATAACCTGATCTTAAGTCAATCATGGAGAAGACTTTCGCTCCGATGAGCTGATCAAACAAATCATCGATCCTAGGGAGAGGATACTTATTCTTCACAGTGACTTTGTTAAGCTCACGGTAGTCTATACACATCTGTATTGATCCATCTTTCTTCTTGAAAAATAAAACAGAAGCTCCCCAAGATGACATACTAGGGTGAATGAATCCTTTCTCTAATAACTATTGCATATGCTCTCTAAGCTCTTGAAATTCTTTTGGAGCCATTCTATACATAGCCTTAGATTTAGATCGAGTCCTAGGAATTTTTTCAATAGAGAACCCTACCTCACGCAAAGGAGGTAGTCCAAGTAAGTCTTCAGGGAACACATCCAGGAACTCTCTAACAATGATAATCTCTTTTGGACTGCTAACTTGCTTTTCCTCACCAATTAAAGTTACTAGTATTGCACAACAACCCTTACTAATGAGGCACTGGCTTTAATTGCATTTATCAGGGATGCAGTCAAGCTGAGCTTTCCTACAAAAAACTTCAAGTCTTCTTCCAACCTTAAGAGAGACTTTTTTTCTATAGCAATCTATGATGACATTGAACTTACTTAACCAATCTATACCTAAAATTATGTTGAAGTTTGTAATTAAAATAATAATAAGTTTGAATTGAAATAATTAATTACTGATTGGGATGTCTACCCAACAAAACTTACTAGCACACATTTTAGCACCAAATAAAATTTACACTTTCAAGGCATTGCCTAGGCTGAAATATTAGAGATTAAGGGAAGAAGCACAACTCACAGACATAAAAGAGTGGCTAGCACCAATATCAAAGAGTGTGTCACAGAACTGATCCATAATAATTAGAGTTCCTATAGCAGGGAAAATAAACTCTAATTACAACTAATGAAAGATAAAGCAGAGAATCCTGAAAATAAAATGCAGAAGAAATGAAAGACAAAAAATAGAAAATTGAACGTAGAACGTACCGGTAACAACATTGTTATCATCTTGAGTAACAGAAGGAGAAAGAGCGTAGACACACTGTACAACAAGAGGTTGAGAAACTGACTTGCCTTTAACATTCTTACTAGCTTGACCTTGCTTTGGAGGAAATGGAGGTACACCTTTTTGATGCTGTGCACTTCGACTTGTAGAAGGAGGCATTAAGGCAAGTGCTGGCGCTTGAGAATTAAGAGGAGCAGGGTTTTGATTAGAAGGTTGGAGACTAATCCTCATCTTACCTACAGTCCAATTAGCTCAATAGTCCCAATGACGATGATTGGTTCTACCGCAGATGTAGCATCGATTGCTCGTGTGGTAACACTTCCCATAAAGTTGTGGCTTGTTACATCTAACACCAGGTCTTCCTTGCTGTATCTTCTTCTGATTCTGATTTAGATTTTGACTTAGAGTAAGCTGAAAGATCTTAGGACCGCAGAGCGATTCCACTTGAAAGGTTTAGATCTAGAAGGTTGGGGGTTAGAATGCTTTTTCAACTCCATCTAAGCTTGGTGGTACTCGACCATGTGGGCACCTTCTAGAAGCCTAGGAAAATCATCATGATGTAGAGACATCAGATGACTCTTGATGGAAACCTTCAGATCGTATAAGAATCTAGTACACCTTGCTACATCAGTGTGAACTAGATTGGCAGCGAAACGAGAAAGCTTGAGGAATTCCATCTCATAATCGTGAACAGAATGGCTTTCTTGAGTAAGCTGCATGAAGTTGTTCTCGATTATGGTTTGGGCAGATGGAGGAATGAATTATTTGCAAAAAACTTATTTGAACTCATCCCATGGAATATCCTCCAACAGAACGCTTTAGAAACAGGTCTTCATTTCACTATCCCACCAATATTCAGCATCGCCATGAAATAGATATGTGGCAAGACAAATGCATTTACTTGCAGGACATTTAATACTGGCCAAAGTCTTCTCTATTGCCTTGAACTAGTCAACATCTTCAAAGTGAGAGACGGAGCCATTGAGTGTTGGGGGATTCAGATGAAGAAAGGTGAGGAGAAAGGCATCCTCTACTGGGCCAGTAGTTGGTTGTGGAGCGATAGGAATTTCTGGGGGAACTAGAAAAGTAGTTTGATGAGGAGTTGGGAATTGTTGAGATGGGGTAGTAGAAGGTTGGGAAGGGGTACATGATGAGGCCATCCTTTTTGCAGCATGAGTCTGAGCTTCAATCATAACTCGCATCATCTCCAAGAGATTCTGTATTTGATCGGTATGGGAAGTTGTGGTGGAATTGGGTTCTTCCACTACAGGTGCAACATGGTTGTTTGAATCGGGATTCATTCTAAAGAAAGAAAAGAAAGCATAACTTAGAAGCTTAAGAAAAATAGGAAAAAGGATTCTTATTAAATGTAAAAGATTTAAGAGATACAACTTTGGAGGAAATAAGAGAAAACATAAGTAAGATAGAAGCTATTTACAAGAAGCTAATAATGTAAAAGAAACTAGTGCATATAGAAACTAGCACTACAAGTTACAAAATTTTGCATAAAACATAAACTCGAAGTTTTCATAGGTAGGAGCATGGTGAAGACGTCTACTACCACAAATTAGCACTTCATGGGCATGACACCACCAATCCATGGCATAGTTGTTGAAGAGTTAATAGAAAATTTTAAAACATATGTGATCGGGGCCTATGGCTTCAAAAGTCGTAGAGACTCGAGAAAGTCATTCTCTAGCCAACTGTGCGATGCAATTGCCTCGAAACACACAATACTTCAAAACTTTGTCCAAGACTTCACCTCTGGCTTGAGATACACCAAAGTACTCATGGCCATAAGCTGAACCAAACCAATGATTATCCTCCCAATAAAGTTTTGTCCAAGACTTCACCTCTTCTAAGATTGTAAGTTTAATTATATAATTTGTTAGATATACAATCATCTAATAATAGAAGTTTAAGTTCTAAATATGCAATTAAAATAATATGGGGATAAATTTAATGTAACATGTTAGCTACCATAATGTTCAAATATACGTAAAATATGAAATTATGAAATTTGAAGAATTATCAAAATTACTCTAATTTTGGAGCCAAAAACCTAAAATTACCAATTGTTGTCCAAATGGAATATTACATGCAAATATGGAATCCGTATAGTATAAAGAGAAAAATGACACTAAGTAGGTCAAATTTGGACAACATTGGGTTTCTAGGGTTTAGGAGGACTCCTAATTATGGTTAAAATATCATTATAAGATATAAGATTCTAAACCCATATTTGATCTAATCTTAATATTGCTCATATTTTTGTGAGTGAAATAGACTATTTGATCACTAAGTTTGGACATCAAATGATCAAATTAACTCACATACAATAATATAATTTAAATTGCATTTAATTAACTAATTCAAAGTAATGATTAATTAATACATTCACCAAAATAAATATTAAATGACATAATATTAATCTACACATTCTTGTGATCAAAATGATATATCATATCACATAGTTTGGCAAAGGATTAAGCAAGATAATATATATATATATATTCGGCCAAGACTAGTGAGTTTTATTAAATTAAAAGTAGATAATACAAACAAGGTTGGGTGGTTACAAGACCCTAAAATGCTAAAGCCAAAAGCCAACCCCAAAAGGTTCGAACCCAGGGAATATCCTAAAAGGTTCAAACCAAAAAATAAAATTAGAGGATATCAAAGGGAAATAGAAAAACAAAATAAACCTAAACCATCAAAACCAAAAACCAAAGGGGAAATTCCAATCCAGAGGAGCTATGAACCTGTAAGGAAGAGCATGAAAATAAAATATATTAAAAAAAGCATTAGCCAAACTAGAGTGCAGTGCAGCCTTCCCTCCAGAGAAATAGAGCCAACCAGCGAGGGAGGAAGAAGAATATGGCGAGCAGTAAAGATGCCCAGAACCAGAGACATCAATAAGAAGTCAACACCAGCGACTGAGAGGATAGCAGCCCAGCCCAGGATCAGGTTGAGCCGACCAATCTTATCCAGACAAAGACAATAAAGCAGCTCAAGCACACAAAGTACAACCAATATAAAATAAAGCAGGGATCAGACCAGCCATAAGAGTTAAAACTATTATAATACTAGCAAATGAAAAGCATACACCAGCGCCTAAGAACCAAACTCCATCATTGAATCTCCAAAAACAAGCCTAATAAAACCCGATTATAATACTTTCCTAGAGCAGGAGTATAACACCCAAGGTTGTTACTGAGCTTAATTTTAGCTTAATTGTATCTTAATGAAGTTCATCTAACCATTAGAACCAAATCCTAAAGGTTTGGAGCAATTCAGAGTTCAATCAATTATTTTGGATTATTTTAATATATAATTAATTAGAAAATTAAAAATTTTAATTTGACCTCAAAATTGAAATCCAACTTTGCTGTTGCGATTGTCGCCACCAAATTAGCTAGGGGTGATATTTTGGGCGCATTTGGAAGTCGTCAGATTTTCACTAATATTTTAATATAATTAAATACCCCAAAAATTAGCTTAATTAAATAATCGTCGGAATTGAAATCCGACTTAACCATTAAATTCCTCACCCCCAATTTAGTTAGGAGTGAATTTTTGAGATTTTTTGGAATATGTTTATTAAATCTGAATTTTTTTAAAAATTAAATATTAGAAATGAATAATTATTTATCTATTTAAATCCATTCTCTTTATTTCCTTCCTTTTCTTCTTCTTGGCTAGACCCCACTTTCCTGCTCCATTAAATTTGAGTTTTAAATCATTAATTAATTAAATAAATTAAATTAAAAGCTTTAAATAATCCATTTATTTCCTTCATTTTCTTCTTCCATGGCTGAACCCTATTTTCTCTCCCCCCTTTCCTTTCCTCTAATGCATGTAATTACTCCTAACCCTCCCTCTTCCCCTTCCTCTTCTCTAATGCATGCAATTACTTCTAACCCTCTCTCTTCCCCTTCCATACTTGATGGGAGAATTCAAGGGAGAGCCAAGCTCTCCTTCTCCTTTAAATGGAGGTTCAACCATCTCTTCCTCTCCATGGCTGAGCACTCCTCCTCCTCTCCATGACCTTAGATCTGCGGGATCAATGGCCTAGATGGAGCACATGGTTTGGAGGTAGCCAACCATTAGAGGGTGGATAGATTTGCAATTAGAAAATATTATAAATTCTAATATGTAATTAAACCAATTTAAATAAAATCCAAAATATGTCTAAACGATCTCCAAAAATTTCTAAAATTTCACCCTTAGCTAAGTTGGGTGCAAGAAATTCAAAAATTCAATCAGATTTTGATTTAGAGATTAAATTAATTTAGCTAATTTTTAGGACCCTAAAATAAGAAAATAGCTATATTGCTCAAATGAGCTTCGAATGATTATAAACTTATAGTATTAGGTTTAAATGACCCATTGAGTCTAATGGAATAAAAATCAAAGCTTAGTTTAGCTTAAATGGACTTGAATTAGCTAAGGTAACAATTAAGGATGTTTCAGACTCCCTAATTTAAGAATGATGTCGTCCTCGACATCAGTCAAGTGAAAATAATTAACGAAAATGAAATACTGAATAATAATTGAAAGGAAAGGAATAGGAGAAGTACCTGGGTTTACAAAAAGCCTTGGATATTTCTGGCGCATATCTGCCTCTTTTTCCAAAGTAGAATTTTCTAACGACCGATTCTTACACTGAACTTTATCCATTAGAATTTAACAAATCCTTAGCTGCTTTTGATCACGAGCTAAGATTTTAATTGGCTCTTTGACTTAAGAAAGATCAGGCTAAATATCTACTACTAGGTGAGAGGGCTCTCTGAGATATCTTCTTAATGATGATACATGGAACACATTGTGAATTGCAGCAAAGTTATCAAGAAGATTCAACTTGTAGGCTGATGATTCCATTTTGGCTAGTATCTAAAAAGGTCCAACATAATGGGGACTGAGTTTCTCTGATACCCCAAATCTACAAACACCTTTCATCAGATTTACATTTAGATTAGCAGAATCTCCAATATTAAATTCTAAAAAATAATGACAAGCATCGTGATATTTGCTCTGATGATCTTGAGTAGAACAAATTCTTTGTTGAATCAGATGAATCTTTTTATTAATTTATTCAACCAATTCAGATCCATAAAGCTAGATGCTTTTTATTTTTGACCATGCCAGAGGAGTACTACACTTTCAGCCATATAAGGCCTCATGGGGAGCCATTTTTATACTAAACTAGAAACTGCTATTATATACAAACTCCACTAACGTGGTATGATCTTCACAGGAATTGGCAAAATCAAGAATGTAGAGCCTAAGCAAAATTTTAAGAACTTGATTTACTCTTTCCATTTGGCCATCTGCTTAAGTGTGAAAAGCTACGCTCATAGCCAGGATGGTGCCTAGATCTTGGTGCACTGCCTGCCATAACTTAGAATTAAACCTGTTATCTCTATCAGATACTATCGACTTACAAATACCGTGCAGCATGACAAACTCTTTAATATAAAACTTTTCGAGCTACTCTACTGAGTTAGTTTGACAGATAGGAATGAAATGCACTGATTTAGTTAACCGATCGATGATAACCAGATTGCATCGGCATCAGATTTTGTGCGAGGCAATTTCATGATGAAATCCATGGAGATTTCAAACCATTTCCACTCAAGAATTCCGGAGGATGCAGAAGAGCACCAAGTATTTGGTGCTTGGCTGTTAACAGATTGAAAGCATGATACTTAGCCACAAAATCGGCTATGCTCTTCTTCATACCGGGCCACCAAAAAGATTGCTTTAAATCCTAGTATAGCTTTGCACATCCAGGGTGAAAAGAATATCCAGAGTGATGGTTTTTGATGAGAACTTCACGATGCATGGATTTATGAATCAACAAACGATTACCTTGGTAGATTACATTGCTATGCATCTACAGATCTTAATGGCAACCTCCTTTAATGCTGACTTTAATTTCAGATAATCATCATCTTTATTTTGAGAGATGGAAACAAATCAATGGTAAGTTGGTTCTATAGATATATTGGTTAGCATTGAACTTATCTCCACATGTAGAGATGATTTTGAGTTTATGGAAGTATTCCTCTAATAAACTTGTAGCAATCATAGCAGATAGGGTAGCACGACAGCCAAGGGCATCAACCACAATATTTGCTTTACCTGGGTGATACTGAATACTTAGATCATAATCACTAATAAGCTCCAACCATCTTATTTGTCGGCAGTTCAATTCTTGCTGAGTGAAGATGTACTTCAGACTTTGATGATTAGTGTTAATAAAACGTTGAACTCCATACAAAAAATGATGCCAGATCTTTAAGGTAAAAAGTACTACAGCAAGTTTAAGATCTTGAATGAGATAATTCTTTTTGTGAGGTTTTAATTGATGAAAGTCATAAGCAATCTTCTTACCATCTTGTATTAATACACATCCTAAACTAATTCCAAGAGCATCAGTGTACACCTGATAGTTCAACCTTTCTTTAGGCAGAATAAGCACTGGAGCGATAGAGAGTGCATCTTTTAGGGTTTGGAATGCTTCCTCGCATTCAAGACCCCAAACAAATAGTACGTCTTTCTGAGTCAATTTAGTTAAATGTGAGGTAATATGAGAGAAGCCTTTAATGAACTTTATGTAGTATCTGGTGACAGATTGTGAATACACATCTTCGCTTGCACGCAAGTGTACGTGGTCTGAAGTAATAATTGGAAGGTAAGTTCTGAGATTTTTCATCATCAGGAAACGATGTGTTTTGTTACTAAGGTTTATCTACTTTTAATAATGCTTAGATAATTATATTTTTGGGTTTTTGTGGCTCCTAATTAATAATTTTAAATCTTAAAATTAAAGATATGATGTTGAGAAGAAGCGAGAGTTGGGGTTTCATCATGCAACTTGTTATGAGACTGGTGCAAGTACTTCATTCCATTTAATTATTAGTGAAACTTGTTTGCATGCCAATTGCAATCAACTGAAGATAGCATTCCTTAGATTGGTCTTCTAATTTCATCTATTTCACATCTAGTGCACAAGATGAACACACAAGGGTTCGATCTTGGTACATAGACCCTCATGTGATTAAATTGAGTTAATTAAGATTCCCTACATCTAGGTTATCAAAATAATCATTTTAATTCAGCGATCACACGAACTTTATTTCCACATAATTAGCGTGTCATGATACATGCGTAGTTCAGATAAGAAAGTGAATTATTGTGTTAAGTGGACTATGTCACGTTCATTGACAGACGGTAAATACACGTATGCGCTTGCACGCAAGTGTACGTGGTCTGAAGTAATAATTTGGAATGGTAAGTTCTAGATTTATACCATTCACAGGAAATGGTGGTTCTAATACTAAGTTTTATCTATGTTCAATAATGTTTAGTCAATTCATATTTTGGTTTTAGTGTGGTCCTTAATTTAATAAATAAATATTTGATTGAAGATACTATTTAATTTAAGAAGAGAGAGTTATGGTTTTATTATGTGACTCTTAAAGTATCGGTGTTGTAATCATGTCATTCCAATTTACAAAGTAATTATACTATGCTTTACTAATCAAGTGAACATTGACTTCCTAAGATTGGTCCTCTAATTCTAACAAGTTCAAATCTAGTGCATAAGGAGAACACCCTAAGGTTCTACCTCTACACATAAATTCTTATGAGATCAATTTAAGTTAATTTTGATTTGCTATGTCTAGGTTATCAAAATATTCCCTTAGTTCTATGATCTCATAATCCTTGATTCCCACCAATCAGCATTATGCGCTTCACACACGGTTTAGCTAAGGGAGAGGATTCATCGGACCCAATGGACTATGTCACATCATTCATGGGTGATTAATGATCTCTCCCTCCTTCTACTCTATTGAGCCGCAGAGCATGATCGGAGGGGGGCTTGGCTCACAAGCTTCAACTTCTTGGATGAGCTGAAGGAATGGTGCTAATGGGCATGATAACTTGTCACATAGCTCTCAGCTGTATTGCACTCACTCCCCGCTCTAATCCAATTAGTGAGCATTGTAGCACAAGTCTTTTAATGTCTTATACATGGATTTTCATTCCAGATTTGGTTTAATTAAGATTTATATTTGATAATCATTCTAGGCATTCAACAAAATGAAACAAAGTGTTCAGCTCAAATTTTATCAATTGCAAATTAAATATACAACACCTTATACCTTACTCATCACATAATTACATCCCAACCCTCTTCAACTTCTTAGATGAGCTAAAGAAATGGTGCTAATGGGCATGAGAACTTGTCACATAGCTCTCGGCTCTATTGCACTCACTCCCTGCTCTAATCCAATTAGTGAGCATTGGAGCACAAGTCTTTTAATGTCTTATAAATGGATTTTCATTCCAAATTTGGTTTAATTAAGATTTATATTTGATAACCATTCTAGGGCATTCATCAAAATGAAACAAAATGTTCAGCTCAAGTTTTATCAATTGCAAATTAAACATACAACACCTTATACCTTACTCATCACATAATTACATCCCAACCCTCTCCAATATGGGTTTAGCCTTCCATCACAATTTCAATACAGCAAGAGATGTAAAAGAAAATGAACCTTGACATCAGCTCACAAATAAAAAAAATAAGATCAGGTTTAGAAATGGTACTAGGAACAGCCCTAAATTTCGGGGGTTCTCTTGGTTCCTCTCCTTCCTTCTCTCCTTTTCTCTAAGTTCCTCAACTTCTCTTTTCTCTTGAATTAGTAAAGTGGTTTTGAACTTCCTTCCTTAGAGAGTTCTCCTTCTCTTTCTCACAATAGCTTCTAGTTTGGATCAATGAATGCAAAAATTGGGAACCCTTGAATTGCCTGAAAAGGTCCCTTAAATCAGGAGCTCTCAGCCTTTTTGCCTTTATCCTAAGTGACCTTTTATCTTCCATTCCTTCAATGCAAGGAATTATGTTTTATTCTAATAATCATTTGGAATTCTACAAACTTAAATATTAATTCTGTTTTTAAAATTGGAGAGGAAGCCCAAATGTCATAAATTTTTTCCCTTCCCTATGCTGTTATTAATACAATTTCTGAGGTTTCTACATCGATCGCTGTGGCGCGCTATAGCACACTGTGGCACGCTGTAGCGATCACATCAGGCTTAGTTCAAAACTGGTTCTAGGTTGTTGTTCTACTGAAGAATCACCGTAGTGCGCTATTGTGATGACCCACTTAAGTAGTAATAAGTGAAACTCTTAAACATCGAGGCGCCTTTTCAGATAACGGTGGAGTTCCTGATAAGAACTCCAAAGTTAAGCGTGCTCAGGTGGGAGCACTCCCAGGATGGGTGATCTACTGAGAAGTTATCTTCTGAGGGCAAAACCGTGAGGCCTTTCTAGCCAAAGCGGACAATACCTTGGTGCTTAAGAGTTTAGGCTGTTACAAATGGTATCAGAGCAAACCATAGGGTGTCAGATAGGAGCTAAGTGCCATACAGGGTAAAGTACCATTTCATATGAGCAGCCTCTTGAACCTAAGATGGTTAAGGTGTTACATGGTTGTGAGTACCTCTTGTGCTTGTAGGGGTCACCTCTAGTCCTATCTACCCAATGGATGGTTCTTGGATCTGTGTGTGGATACTGACGAGGACGTCAGTTACTTAAGTTGGGGAGATTGTGATGACCCACTTAAGTAGTAATAAGTGAAACTCTTAAACATCGAGGTACCTTTTCAGATAACGGTGGAGTTCCTGATAAGAACTCCAAAGTTAAGCTTGCTCAGGTGGGAGCACTCCCAGGATGGGTGACCTACTGGGAAGTTATCTTCTGAGGGCAAAATCGTGAGGCCTTTCTGGCCAAAGCAGACAATACCTTGGTGCTTAAGAGTTTAGGCTATTACAGCTATGGCAGCTCCAATCCAAACGTTATTCTGCCACATCGCACTATGGTAGCCTCGATCCAAACACTATTCACACATTTAATCTCCTTGATTTACACCATTTACTCAAAATGTTGTTGCGCTCCACTATGGCGTGCTGCTGTGGTTAAACTTTCATGAACTCAGAAAGCTACTATTCAATTACTTCCCATATAATTTTCATTAATATTTTTTGAATGTCACCGTGGCCCGCCATGGCTCGCTGCAGTGCACTGCGGCATGCTACAGCTAATTCCTTCTAGGTATGCAACTTTTGTTTATTATCCTAGGTGCATTGTGGCAGTTAATATTTCATGAAAGCAGAGAGTCACTGTTCAATTAGTTGTCCCAAAGTTTAATATTACTCCCCGGAAATGACGCTGTGGCCCGCCATGGTGAACTGGGGTGTACCGCAGCGGTTCTCCTTCCAGACTTGCAGATATGTTCTAGGTGAGCCTAATTAGTAAATCGCCATGGCTCGTTGTGGTACGCTGTGGTGGGTCATAGCAGTTTTCTTCCAGAATTCACTTTTTTGCTTCAGATTTCTTTTCTCCAGCTTTCTCCTAAATTCATTAAATTCACTTCAAAGTATGCTTGTTCAAGTGATGTTTTGTATGTTTTTTCTTCTTATATTTTGCCATAAATCTTGGATCTATCATTCATCCATCAATTAATCCTCTTCCTCCTTTCTCGTATACTGAGCTACGGAGCTTGATTGGTGGCTCTTGGCTCACATGCGTCGACCTCTTGACTGAGCTCAAAGAATAATATTGTTAGGCTCAAGAGCTTGTCACTAGGCTCTAAGCACTAACGCACACATTCCTAGCCTTATGCCAATTGGTGAGCTATGGAACTCAAAGAGACTTAAGTTATATAATTTCCCTTTTATCTCAAGCTAAGATTTTTTTCATCGAGAATCCTCACGCAGAGAATATGTATTCATGGCGAGGACCTTTATGTGTATTCCCTTGAGATCGAGATCCTGAGTTGATTCGATATTATCTTTGTTATAAAACCATAAAGTATAATAAACATTCATCACATGCATGCGTACACAGGAAACACATCTACATCAAAAGATAAAGAAATTTATTCATTAAGGAAAATTCATACATACACCAAATGTCCCTTTACTTGTTACATGACTCGAGCCCAACCCTCCCCAAGGGGAAGGTTAGTTCCCTATACCAAAAGAAATACATAACATAGAATACAAAGACATGAACCCTTGCATGGTTCTACTATAAGAAAGAAAACAAAGAGTGGTTTAAGAAGAATACTAGGAACTGCCCTTGGCGTTCTCCAGCTTTCCTCCTGCTCTCCAACTTCTCCTCTTTCAGCTCCTTGAATTTCCTTCCCTTCTTTCTTTAAATGAAATTCTTCTCCTTCCTTTCTTTCTCTACAGCAGCTCTAAATTTTTGATCTTGAAAGTCAAAGAGGGGAACCTTCTCTTAGTCTTGCATGTAGGCTTATATAGAATAGCCCACAGCCCTTTGGAATCAAAAATTGTTTAACTCTTCAAATCCTTGTCATAAATGATTCTTCATAAATTGGTTTAGTTAATTGTCTTGAGAATGCAAGGAATAAAGAATAGAATAGTTGGGTGTAACAACCCAAACTCTTAACACCAAGGTATTGTCCACTTTGGCCGAAAGGCCTCATGGTTTTGCCCTTAAAAGATAACCTCCCAGCAGGTCACCCATCCTGAGAGTGCTCCCACCTGAGCACACTTAACTTTGGAGTTCTTATCAGAAACTCCACCGTTATCTGAAAAGACGCCTCGATGTTTAAGAGTTTCACTTATTACTACTTAAGTGGGTCATCACAGTCTCCCCAACTTAAGTAACTGACGTCCTCGTTAGTATCCACACAGATCCAAGAACCATCCATTGGGTAGATAGGACTAGAGGTGACCCCTACAGGCGCAAGAGGTACCCACAACCATGTAGCACCTTAACCATCATGGGTTCAAGAGGCTGCTTACATGAAGTGGTACTTTGCCCTGTATGGCACTTAGCTCCTATCTGACACCCTATAGTTTGCTCTGATACCATTTGTAACAGCCCAAACTCTTAAGCACCAAGGTATTGTCCGCTTTGGCCAGAAAGGCCTCACGATTTTGCCCTCAGAAGATAACTTCCCAGTAGGTCACCCATCCTGGGAGTGCTCCCACCTGAGCACGCTTAACTTTGGAGTTCTTATCAGGAACTCCACTGTTATCTGAAAAGGCACCTCGATGTTTAAGAGTTTCACTTATTACTACTTAAGTGGGTCATCACATTGGGGAAGGTAAAAGAATTAAGTTTTGTGTTCTTCCCTATGCTGCATTTATTGCTGATTTTGGCTGAAAAAATATGGCAGCTACTGTGGCGTGCTGTAGAGCCTAGCTTTTCGAATTTAATCTGCCCTAGTGCGCTCTAGCAGATGTATTAAATTTTATTTCATTTCTGTATTCAACCCTTTTGTTCCGCTGTAGCACACGGTAGCGCTGAAAGTTTAAACTAAACTCACTGCAGCGCACGGTAACAGACATATTAAGAATTCTACCGAGTCCAATCTCGCAGTAGCGCACGATAGCGGTGAGGTTTTGATTCAAATCCGCTGTAGCACACTGTAGCAGATCGAGTAATCTTCATTTCATTTTTACCTCACTGTGGCGCGCGACAGAGCTTGAACTTTCGAATTCAATCCGCCTTGGCGCGCTGTGGCGCGCCACAGCGACTCTATTTAATCTTCATTTGCTGAGTCTAGTTTTATAAATGTTGCATTGGTGCGCGGTAGCGGTGATGTTCTTCAGTTCGATCTACCTTGGCGCGCTGTAGCACGCTTGGGTGCGCTACAATTGTTTTCTTCCAGAATGTTAGTTTTCTTCCAGATTTTGCTTAGCTTGTCATTTTGCCTGAAAACCATGAAAAACTCATCAAAATAGACCATCCTAACATGAATTTGCTTGTATTTCTTCATTTATTTTGTTATAAATCTTGGACTTATCATCCAGCTAATCCCAAAAAGCTTATGATATCTGTAACTGACTTGAGCTGTATCCAATCTTGGATTGCGCTTACCTTCTTCTGATTTATACGAATACCTTGGGCATCGTCTATATGACCCAAGAATGCGACTAATTTTAACCAAAATTAATAGTTGGAAAACTTAGCATATAACTGATGATCGTGCAAGGTTGCTAATATTATCCTTAAATGATTCTCATGATAAAGATGATAATGAATTTATCTAAATAAGGTTTAAGGACTCGCTGCATCAAGTCCATGAATATCAATGGCGCATTAGTGAGTTCAAAATACATCACAAGAAATTCAAAATGACTATAACAGGTACATAAAGCTGTCTTCTCAACATCAGCTTCCCTTACTCACAACTGATGGTAACCAGACCTTAAATCAATATTTGAAAATATGACAACTCTAGATAGCTAGTCAAACAGATCGTTGATTCTGGGCAAAGGATATTTATTCTTGATAGTGACTTTATTCAACTTAATATATGCATAGTCGCATAGTTCGATCTTTCTTCTTTACGAATAAAACTGGCGCTCCCCAAGGAGACATGCTAGGCTTATTGAAGCCTTTACTTAAGAGCTCTTGCAATTGCTCATTAGGCTCTTGTCTTTCCTTAGGTGCCATTCTATAAGGAGCTTTAGATATAGGTTGAGTATCGGGGATTAAATAGATAGAGAATTCTACTTCTCTAGGCGGAGGTACTCTTGGCAGATCTTCATAAAATACATCAGCAAAATATTTCACCACTTTACAATTGAAGAGAGAAATGCTTTTTTTCCGTTTCACCCATCATAGTGACAAAAAAATCATCACATCCTTTATTGATTAATTTCTCAGCTTTGATAGCATTTATTAATGACAACTGAGTACGAATCCTTCCTACAAAAGTTTTGGGCTTGCCTCCTTCTTAAGGCAATTTATCACAACATTATGACTACTATGCCAATTCATTCTGAGAATGATATCAAAATTGGGTAACGGTAGGACGATTAATTTGGAATCAAACATTTGACTATTCAACAGAATCTTATTGTCGTAAAACTTATAAGCACAAAGTTGGGCTCCAGATGGAAGTCCAACATTTAACAACTTAGCTAGTTTGTAGGTAGGCAGATTAAGAAGATTGACAAAATGCTCAGAGACGAACTGTAACGACCTTAATATTGAATAGGAGATTAACCCAACGTTGGAGTGTTACATTAGCATCTAATATCTAATTAGTAGTAAGCTAATCAAGTACTAGATGCTAAGTGGCCAAGTCACTTTATGAGCAGTTTTTAAGTTAAAATAGTTTGCAATAAAAGTAAATAGAATGATATGAAATAATGAAAGTATAAGTATTATAAGCAATAGTTATCCCCTCATTCAACCCAAGCAGTCTCAAAATAAGTAAACTCAGCACAGAATATTAGTAAAAAAACCATAAGCAGTTTAAGTTAGGTTAATACAAGCCATTTAAAATAAAAGAGTAAGAGAAAATATAATCACTCCCTCACTTGAATTAAAATTTGCAAGTAATAAAAGGAATTAAGTGGAAGTAATTTTGTTATAAAATCTCTTCAGGTGCTAGGTCCAACTCCACCTAAATTATACTACTCCTGATCTATCATATTTTGGTATTTAAATATAATAGGGCAAAGATAAGAAAAGAAAAAGAGTAGTTAGACTAAACTGTCTAAGCATATTTTAAAATTGACTAATATTTAAGTTCATTTGGATATCACAAGCTAATTTACAATTTTAAGTTAGCACAAGAGAATTTAAAAGCATTTAAATAGGGAAAGAAAGTAAACACAACTATAAAGAAGAACAGTTGAAAGTAAGATAGTAAGAGTACTCACAAGTATTATCTTCTTAGCCTGCAACAAAAAAGGTAAGGGTAAAGGCATCCTAAAAGAGGCTAGAAACTATTAAAGTGCATTTAAAAATAGAAGAAATCAAACATGTATATGTTCAAATAAAATTATGCTAAGTAAGAGAAAAATAATGAAGTATTAAAATGAAATTAAGGCAACATATAATGCATTTTTTAAGAACTATAAATACGCAAAGCACAGTACTGAAGATAGAATGTGTAAGGCAAAGTAAGTAAGAAGTATCTTAGTCTCATGGACTAAGAATGTATAGTCTAGAACTATATAATGAAAACATAGCTAAAAGGCTATGATGAGATCTTATAATCAATAAGATTGTATAAAACTCATATATTATTAGTTGAAGTTATTTTATGGAAGTCTCATTCTGCGAGCATATACTACAGAATAGGATGAGGAGTTAAACATGTTTACCTAACTAGATAAGCACAATGGGGTTCAAAATGATTCGAACAATTCACATTCACCCTCTCTATAATGTGAAGTTCTATAGTAAGCGCTATTATCCTGCCCTGTTTGCCATTAGGCATGCCCCTATAATTTTATGGTACTTTATTTTTATTTATGCACAAATTTCTTGTATGTATGTTCAAAGGAAGGGGCTCAAAGCTAAGAAAGCAATTAAGGAAATTCAAACAAGTGTAAACTATGTGATATCTAGAGTTATCTAATTTTGATGATCTACTTAATGATTGGAGCTGTTTGAGTACCCGATTGACTAAGATATTGATCTTCAAGTCAATTCTCAGTAATAATAGAACAAAAAGAAGTTTGGAAAATAATATTTCAAATTTGTTTATTAAAATGAGAAAATAATTTATAACTATGTTCAAATAATTGGAACTTATTATACTAGTCCTAAGCTAATCAAATCATTTAGATTAATGATTAAAGATTAAGGAACTAGCAAGGAAAAGTAAATTTAGTAGTTTACTAAGCTAAAGGAAGTGGAAATTAAAGTATAACTTATTAACTTCATGATAAAAGATTATGTGATGAAAAGTTTCAGATCAAACTAATCACTAATTTAATTAGGATCAATTGATGGAAAATTTTTAAATGTAGGGAAGGAGATAGACTATCATTTACAAGAATTAGTTCATTCTAATTTGTAGGTTCAGTGAAGTCTATAAGTTTAATCCAAGCATGTTAGGAAGCTATGGTTCTCTAATTTAATCATTGAAGGACTAAAATAGAAGATTTAAGATTAAGGGAGATGTGTACTAATAATCCAATTAAATTGTTGGACACTAATTTATTAAGATCACTTAATAAAATTAAGTATACTTTTAGCAAGGTTAGTATCATCTCACTAGTGGACTTAATATGAGAATTAAGGGTTTAGGAGATTATCACTAAACCTCATTCTCATGGCAATACACTAGTTCTAGAATAATTTCTTTCAAGGAATTATGATTTACAATTTGAAGGAGATAAGTTAATTGCATCATAAAGGAAATTAAGGAGTTTTTAAGTTAATCAAGTATGAACTTAAAAGAGAATTAAGAACTTAGAAAGATATAAGAACTAAAGATCTAATTATATATTAAATCTATTAGATTCTCTTAATGGAATAAGACATAAAACTAACATATAAGTCTTCTACTTTTTAGAGAACTAAATGAAAAGATTAACATTAAAGAACTAACACTAAGTTCAATCAAAAGATAGGATATTAGTTTTAATTGAATTATAACATGATAAGAATTTATGCAATTTATAATCTAAAATCATGGAATATATTAACTAAGAGCTTAATGAAAATTCATTCAAGTTCTATATTACACATGAAGTATACTAAAATTTGAGGAAATAAACTTAGAATATGCCATGCAATTATTCACACCAAATTCATAATATTTAAATTACATGTATTTGAGAGCTACCAACAATGATGGGAATATTTTAGCTTAGAATATCACATGTAAATGATACAATTCAATTCATTCCTAGAACAATTCTTTAAATAAAGAAGATCAATTTAAGTAAGTGCTAGACATTTCCAAATCATAAATTATCAAAATTCATATTTCAAACATGTAATTTAAATTATATATTTAGAAATTAAAGTGTACAAGCTTATTATCCTAGTGTTCAATAAACCTAAAACAAACAAATGAAAATTATAAAATTACAATTTTACCTAAATTAAGGAGCCAAATACTTAAAATATCCAAATGTTATCATCCAATTGGAATAATTTATATATCAATGAAATCCTTATCTCATAAGGAGAAAAATAACACTAACTAGATCAAATTTGGACAACATTGAAATTCTAGGGTTTAGAGGATTCCTAATTAGGATTAAATTGTCATTAAGAGAACTAGCATTCAAAACATAAATTTGATCTCATATTATTGTTCTACACATTTTTGTAAGTGAAATGTACTATTTGATCATTAAGTTTGGACACCAAATGATCAAATTAAGTCACATAAAATATTAGAATTAATTTGAAATTAATTAATTAATCTAAAATAATGATTAAATAAAAATATCGTCAAAATAGAGTTTAAGTGATGTATTATTAATCTACACATTTTTGCGATCGAAATGATATTATATCACATATTTTGGATATTTATTTTGTGAGTTGGAAAGAAATAAAATTTTGCATTAATTGATATTAATTTCATATACTTAAATATCCCTTTTTCCATTTAATCATTTTAATCAGTCATTATCAATAAAGTGGTGCTGACTGGGTAATTTAAAGATTCCATGCGCCACGTGGACAAATGGGAATGGTGGGAATTAATCACTGAATGAACTGGACGGTTCATTCAAACAAATCCTGGACCGAAATCATCCATGTAGAGCTTGACTTCATAAAAATTTAGGGCATCATCGCAATGGATACTCCAATCGTCTCAGGTCAAGATCAAATCCTCTACTCTAATCTCAGGCTTAGGCTAATGGAGTAAGCATGAAAGCCCCTTCGTTAAATGATTTTAATACCAATTCTAGTGATGCCCTAAAGTTATCTTACTGATGATTGAACACATATACTAATAAGAAGGATTGGCGATTAATCGTAATGACAGAGATCGATCAAAAGAATTGTCGAATGCTAAACATTCACAATAATTGATTTAACCTATAAAAGCAACATATTACAAAATAGAATTTAAAATTTTAACATAGCATTTACCAGATGAAGAGAAATGTTTTTGAGTTATTGTCTATTGAACTCAACCTGGTTCTATCTAAAAAATTTATAACTTCAACTATAAAAAGGTAAACGAAATATGGGTGGATGACTGCACATAAAAATAGAAAAATATATAGAGAAAGCATAATTAATGACATCTCGAAATTATTTAACGAACTCTAAAAGAGTTCATTCTAAAGCAACGGAACTCGACAGTGAACAAGAATTAAATCTTATATCAAAATAAACAAAATAGGATTAAGGTAAAATAGAGGTGATATATCTGGTATCTTCTTTACTAGCAATTCTATCGATCTTTTGCGTTAAGATTAGCAGAGTATTTGCCAAGCTGTAGGTTCCCTTCAGCTCTGAGCTCACACAAATTAACTTTAGTGAGTTAAGAATGAAAGAGAAATGGGGATAGAAGTTTAATGGCATAACTGAGTAGGGTAGCTGGCCAGTTGGAGTCGTATCGCCACTACTCTTCAGTAAACTATGACTGCAAGCGTAAAGGAGGAAGAAGGCATTCTGGGAGAGTATCTGAGCTATTGGATTAATAGGTTAATCTAATGGTTAGATTAAGATCAAATCAATCCACCATCAATTTAATATAGAATATGATCGACGGCATTAAATGGGAAAGTTTGGCGTTCCATATTATATGCCTGACAATGGATCTCCACTGTCCTAATTTAAAGTCGTTGGAAAAAGAATATATATATATATATATATATATATATATATATATATATATTAGTTATTCATTTAATTTAAATACTATATTTACTTAATTTATTTTATTTATTTAATTACTCAAAATTAAATACTCAAACATACTCCAAAAAATTCCAAATTTCACCCTTATCTAATTAATGGGTGAGGAACTCAAAAATGTAATCGAATTTTTGATCGGAGGTATATTTAATAATTGTATTGTTCTAGGTATTTAAATAATATTAAAATATCTATGAAATTTTTGATGACTACGACACACTTCCAAAATACCACCCCTAGTTAAATTAGGGGTGGTGAGTTCAACGGTGGACTCCATTTTTTATTTTGAGGTCTTATTAAATTAGGTATTCTCATAATTATTAAGAAATCAAGAGATGTTGGAAATTGTCAAACAGTCTCCAAATTGTACGAAAGGTGGAGACTCTTAATACTATTATAAGAGTGATAGAAAAAGTTTGGAGTTAATTAAGTTACTAATTGACTGGTATCAACACTAGGATTGTTATACGAATGAATGACTAGCCTCAATCTCGAATAAGACATTGCAGAGTTGGTAAGTAAAATAAAGCATGCCTAAAGTTATCCATATAAATTACATTAACTGTTTGCAAAATTTAAAGTGCAGGAAATAAAAATTTAATTAGGGAGGTTCATAAATGTGTACTTGAAACCACATTGTTATCCTCTCCGGCATCATGCGATGTTAAGACATATACCCACGCAGGATCGACACGATGTGTGGCGCCTCGTCCCGTCGCCGCGTGCAAAAGAGTGTAAACCAAATTCAATGGCAGAGCGGTGCACTACTTGGAAAGGCGTAACCCATCTCCCTGAATAACTGTAACTAAACTACTGAAGGCTGTAACTCAACCATGAGAAGGGTAGAGAGTTAATACTTAAGATAAGAGTAGTACTTATCCTAAGTATTAGGCTAATACATACATTGGATTATGAAATTAAGATGAGGAATCTGACATATGTATATCAGCATTTCCAGTATGCCAATCACATCACAATACTAAGTATATATAAACAGAATGCAGAAGCTAAGCATACATCCAGATTACATTCATCACAGAAGTTGAAATAAACATTCATCTCAAAATAGTAAAGAAAATACATCAAAAAATTATTACAAATAGTTTGCTGAAATAGTACTGCAATAAAGTATAATTATCGAACTGAAATAAAAATAGAAAGAAATAGTAAGGTTAGAGGAGGGTCCACTAAGGCTTCATAAACTCTTCATGAATCTCATGAGAGTCCTCATGGTCTAGCTCAACATGCTGCTCAGGCTCTAACAAATTGCCAGATCCCTAAAGTACCACGTGTTAGACAATAAGTCTAACACATCAAAATTAATCTAAATAGTTATAATTATCAACATATAACAGTAAATTAAACAAAGCTGCAGAAAGACTGTAAAAGTAACTGAATAACTGAAAATGTATAAAATTGAAGCAAGGTAAAGTTGGCTATATACTGAATATTGAAAACAAATAAAAATAGTATATGATCTGAAATTGAGTAAATAACATATAAAACTATGTTGTATGCCACTAAAATCATGCAACTGAATATGCCACAATACTGTATGCTATTGATATGCAGCTGAAATATCACTGAACTACTATGAGTCGTACGGTCCAATGTCTACATACATCCTATTGGGAACTACAGTTTAATATGATACCGATGGATCCTGATTTTTCCCTTGCAGATGTATGCAATATTTTGTAACCCATAAATTAGCACTAATACTCATACACCATGCTTATGTTCATGCTCATGTCTCTACACTACATAACTTAAAAATTCAAAAATTTAGAAAATACTTTAAAATTAGATAATAAATCAAATGTCTCAATTGTGCAGAATCTTGCTAAAAGAATTCTAACTACTAGGTCTAACTCTAAAGATTTTATTCTTTCACTAAGAATTTTACTTAAAAGCATTAGTTGGAAAGGTTGTATAGACATGGTTGTATGTCTCCAAGAGTGGTGAATTTAATACTTAGTTTGCTTATAACTGCACTTATCGAGGCGTGCCAAGATAGGAAGCAGGTCCATATTATAGTTATTCTTCACCCAAACTAAGGGTCTTGTTCAAACTCTTAGGTTTGGAGGATTTACTCTAGCAGAATTGTATTTGTCTAATCCCTCGAGATAGCATCTAGTCATAAGTCCACATTAAAGTGACTCATCCAAACTTGAATATTGCTAAAATGACTTAGCACTATGGGTATGTATGATTATAACCAACTAATAATCTGAGTACAGTCAATTGTATTTAACATCCAAGGATTTACCAAAGCTATAAATTCTTACTCTAATTAGGTGATTCTACACTAGGCTCCAAGGATGTGACCAGAATGTCACTAATTATAAGTTACTACCAAGGATGTGACCAGAATGTCACTAATTATAAGTTCTACCATAATGTTTATGATCAAATTCTAGGATTAAGGAGGATCATCAAAGTTTCTACCTCAAAATATTATAATAAGATCTTCCTACCTCAATGTATTAACATTTATTAGGCTTTTCAGATATTACAAAATACTCTTATGGCAAGATCATCAAGATATCACACCTCTAGGAATATATTAAGTTTATAAGTTTCATTTATTAAGCCTGAGTTAATTTGATCAGATCAGATGGTTAGACCCATCTGATCATATCTTATACTACAATCTTGGGATAAAATAAAAAATGTTGTTAGGATTAGATCATTTCATAAATCAAAGCAATTTTATTGTCATTCTCATGCTAAAAATCTTACATAAGAGAAAATCAGGGACCTTAAGGTTAGATACAGATGTTTCAATCACATAAGTTCTTTATTAACCTTAGTACTTCTAATTCAATGATTAAAGATCAATACTAAATCAGATGCAATATTGGAATAATGTCAGTTGAATTATCTTTCAATATAATTAATTGATTAATTGATTAAGGTTCAAGTCTTAATCAAATAGTTTAGGGTTTAACCTTATCCTTTCCCAATTAAGACCTGTCATTGATTTATAGATCAATGACAAATAAATATATTATTAGTGCATTATTGGTGGCAATCTCAAATTTAGACCAAGTGCTAATAACTTGATCAAGATCTTAAGATTCTAATGATTAATTTAAGAATTGTGCTACTTTAATCAATTTAACTAAATTAAATGTTTAAGATACACATGAGAGGTTTTTTACATTCATACTACTGTTATGAAAGTATAATAACAAAAATTTGTAGAAAACAAAAGATAATTAGTGCTAATCAAATCCTAAATTATTACAAATGGATTAGTACCTAATTACAAATCCAAACATTAGAAATCTATAAAACTTGGTAATTATATCCTACTTATTTATGTGAACAATCAAAAACTGAGTTTACTAAATTTGAATAATCAAAAACTCTAATTTTTACTAATCATATATTTATAAGATTAGGCATAATTAAGAATACATTAATCAGAATATTAATCTACCTAGCACATGCATTCTACAAGATATAAGGAACACAATGGAACCTAAATTCTATACCTTTCCATTTACTAGTTTTAGTTCCCTAGGTTTCCCCCACCCCCACACTTAAACTCTTTCACATTTTCATTTTAATTTGTTGGAAACTGAATTTCAATAGAGCCCTTTACTTTATTAGGAGGTGCAAGATTGTAATGTTGATTTATCTCCTTAAGCTTCAAACATATTAGTGACCTTGATGTTACACATTTGAACTTGTTATTGAATCCATGAAGTAATATTGTTCAAAAAATTTAACTTGTTAGCATATCCATAGTAAAGATGAGAGTGCAAGAAATCTGAAATTCATTTATTAGAAATCAACATTACAACTACTGAAAGAAAAATAAGAGAAGAAAATAGAAACAAGTAGAAATAGTACAACCTTATAGGCATGGGTTGCCTCCCACCAAGCGCTTGTTTTTACGTCTCAGCCCGACGTTTTTTGAGTATTCTATGTGATTCCTTTCCTAGGAAAATCTTGCAATGTATATCTTTCTTTCTCCTGCAAGTCGTGTTCATCTAAATATAGTCTTAGACACTGCCCATTCACTTTCAATGTTCCCTCCTTTGTAGTAATATCAATGGCTCCGTGAGAATATATTTTTTCTAATGTGAATGGGCCAGTCCATCTAGACTTCAATTTTCCTGGAAACAACTTCAATCTTGAATTAAATAATAGCACTTTCATTCTAATTTAAAAATGTTTGGGTTTGATTAATTTATCATGCCATTTTTTTGTTTTCTCTTTATATAGCTTGGCACTTTCATAAGCATTCAACCAAAATTCATCTAGTTCGTTCAGTTGTAGAATTATCTTTTCTCCTGCTTGTTTGAAGTCAAAATTTGGTTTTTTTATTGCCCAAAATGCCAGTGTTCCAACTCCACTGGCATGTGATAGGACTTTCTATACATCAGCTTGTAGGGAGACATTAGTTGTCCTATAAGCCCAAAGTGCATCTTGCAATTTACTTGGCTAGTCCTTTCTATTTTTGCAAACCATTTTTTTGAGAATTTGCTATGGTTCCCCGTTTGACACTTTGACTTGCCCACAGGTTTGAGGGTGATATGTCATGCCCACTTTATGCCTCACCCCATATCCTCTCAGAAGACTCTTAAGCTGTTTATTGCAGAAATGTTTTCCTCCATCGCTTATCAAAATTTGGGGTGTGCCAAATCTAGCTAAGATATGTTCTTTTAGGACTTAATTACTATCTTTGCATCATTATCCGTGCTGGTAATTTCCTCAACCCATTTAGAAACATTCTCAACTCCCACTAGTAGGTACATGTTTGACTCGGAGGAAGGAAATGGTCCCATAAAACTAATTTCCCAAATGTCAAACAGCTCAATCTCAAAAATTCCATTAAGTGGCAACTCATCTCGCTTTCCTAAATTCTCGGTTATTTGGCATTTGTCACAGATTTTGACAAATTTAGTAGCATCCTTAAATAGTTTATGCCAATTAGACTCTGATTTCAACACCTTGGTAGCAGTGCGATCTATCCCATGATGCCCTCAATAAGGGGATGTGTGGCAATGATAGAGGATGTTGTTTACTTCAAATTTGGGCATGAATCTCCTTAGGATTTGATCAGCACAGCATTTGTACAAGAAGGGATCATACTAAAAGTAGTTTTTAATATCATCAAAGAACTTTTTTCTTTGCTGAAAGTTCAACTCTTTTAGAATTACTTTTCTCATGAGAAAATTAGCATAATCAGCAAACCAAGGGGGTATACTTGCTGCAATGGTATAATGTTGCTCGTCAGGAAATGTCTCACAAATCTCCTCACCTTCTTTATGCTTAAGATAGGTTAATCTTGAGAGGTGGTCAGCCACCATGTTATCACAGCCCTTTTTGTCACAGCTTTATAGATTAAACTCTTGTAGAAGCAAAACCCAACGTATGAGATATGGTTTTGCTTCTTTCTTTTGAAGTAGGTATTTTATCATACCACGATCCGTGTAAACAATCATTTTTGAACCAATGAGATAAGTTCTGAATTTGTCGAAGGCAAAAACTATTGCCAACAGTTATTTCTCGATGGTGGCATAGTTCTTTTGGGCTTCGTCCATTAATTTACTAGCGTAATATATAGAGTAGAATGTTCTCTCCTTTTGCTGTCCAAAGATTGCTCCCATAACCAGATTACTAGCATCACACATGATTTCAAAAGGGAGATCCCTGCTAGGGGTAGAGATGATGGGGGCTGAGATTAGAGCATATTTTATGGCATTGAATCCCTTCATACAGCTGTCATCAAATTCAAACTCTGTATTCTTTCCTAATAGCCTACAAAACGGTAAACTAATCTTTGAAAAATCTGTAATAAACCTTCTATAGAAACCTGTGTGCCCAAGGAAACTCCTAACTCCCTTCACATTGGTGGGAGGTGGTAATCACCTCAATTTTAGCCTTATCTACCTCAATCCCCTTCCGAGATATAAGATGATCGAGGACTATCCTCTCTTCAACCATGAAGTGGAATTTTTCCCAGTTCAGAATAAGATTTGTGTCTTCACATTTTTTTAGAACTTTACTTAAGTTAGCTAGGGAATGGACAAGGGACTTACCTACCATAGAAAAATCATCCATAAAAATTTATAGAAATTCCCTTATCATATAAGAGAAAATATCCATCATGCAGTGCTGGAAGGTGGCAGGTGCATTACACAGGCCAAAGAGCATTCTCCTAAAAGCAAATGTTCCATAGGGGCAAGTGAAGGCTATTTTCTCTTGGTCTTCTAGGGCTATCAAAATTTGGTTGTAGCCTGAATAACCGTCTAGAAAATAAAATTAAGGGTTTCTTGCCAACCTATCTAACATCTAATCAATGAACGATAAAGGATAATGGTGCTTCTGGATTGCCTTGTTCAATCTTCTAAAGTCAATACACACTCTCCATCCCGTCACCTTTCGGGTTGGAATTTGTTCGTTGTTTTCATTAAGGACTATAGTCATTCTACTATTCTTGGGCACCACATGAATTGGGCTCACCTAAGGGCTATTCAAAATGGGAAATATTATCTCAGCATCCAAGAGCTTAATGATATCCTTATGAACTACCTCCTTTATGTTTTGGTTAAGGCGCCTTTGAGGTTTAATAGAGGGTTTAGAGTTGTCTTCTAAGAGAATTTGGTGCATGCCTAAAGTTGGACTAATCCCCTTAAAATCAGCAATGCTCCATCCTATTTCCCTCTTGTGCTCTCTCAACACCTCACATAATTGATCTTCCTGATTTTTGTTTAGCAAAGTGGAAATTATTGCTGGAAGTGAGGTTCCTTCCCCTAAATAGACATATTTCAAATGGTTTGGCAATAGTTTTAGTTCTAGCTCAGGAGGTTCATTAATGGAAAGTTGAATTTTTTTTTCTTTCCTGCACTAGTTCCTCTACCTTGCCTTCTAGATCTATGACTTCTTTATCTATCTCAAAATCTGATTTTTCTACTTCGCCCGACATCAACACCTCTTCTATCATATCTATTTTCCAACATTCTTCATTTGGCTTAACCGGGTGCCTCATCACATCATTTGTATTGAATCTTTCCTCTTCTCCCTTGCAGTGAAGACTCAATTTCCCCTTATCAACATCTATCATAGTTTTACCAGTAGCAAAGAATGGTCTTCCCAGAATTATAGGAATCTTTAGGTTTTCTTCTTCCATTTTTTAAACATGTAGAATGATATTAAATTTTTTGATGCCCCAAAGTCACATAGAGCCTTTTGAAATGAGCTGCAAGGAATTATGAAACTCCATGGATCTTTCCTTTTAATGGGGATTTTCTGGCTAAAGAATGGCACTACATTCCTCAGTCAAGGCAACCGTTTCTTTCTCATTTATCTTCATTTTCTTTAATAAGATGTCTTTCATGAATTTGGCATAACTAGGCATTTGCTCTAAGGCTTCAGCAATATGAAGGGTTTTAAATGTTCTTAGAAATTTTTGGAACTGGATATCTAATTTTTCCCTTGCATTCCTTGAGGGTAAGGAATGTGAGGGGTGTATTCAGATTGTTTAGTTAACTGCGTTTGAGCTCCCTTCCCTTACTTATTTCTCTTTTTTTTATTAATTTTCTTTTCCTCCATTCATTCCTCTCTCAAAACTTTAGATGTATTTTTAGATTTTTTAAACACAGTAGGTTCTATAATTTTCCTACTTCTTAATGTTATAAAATTTCCTAATTCATTCCTACAATCCCTTATTGCTCCAATTAAGACATGTTCATTTATTTGGCTCATTATTTCCTTTAATTTAATTCAATTCTTTTAACAGTTTCCTCTTGGTTCAAGAGAGTGTGTTCATGCTGATTTAATGTTGCATCAGTTTTGTTCATGAAATCGATTATGGAAGTTCTAAATTCTCTAAAGGAGCAATCTAATCCTCTTCTATCCTCACCTTGCTTATTCTTATAGTTTAGGACAACATTGACACCTTCCATTTCACTATTATGAAATGAATTTAGTTGCATACTCTCAAGTCTTTGGTTTAATTAGGAAATTTGATTTTTTAATTTAGAAATCTGGTTAACATCCCCTTTCCTTGTGTTAAGCTCTTCATTTGGCTATTGATAAGCATTGCTGGCCATCTCCTCTAAAAGATCATAAGCCTCTTTCTAGGTCTTGCTACTGAGTGACCCTCTGATAGCTACATCAATGAGTGTCCTTGTTGGTACATTCAAACCATTGTAAAAAGTCTGAACCTGCATCCATTGAGTAAACCCATGATGTGGGCATCACCTTAATTACTCCTTAAATCTTTCCTAGCTATCATACAAAGTCTCCCCTATGAATTGGTAGAAATTTGTTATCTCAATTCTCAACTGGGCTATTTTTCCAGGCGGGAAATATTTGGCTAGGAAGTTTTTAGCCAAATCATCCCAAGTGCGAATAGAATCGCCCGGAAATGAACTGAGCCAACTCTTGGCTCTATCTCTAAGTGAAAGTAGGAAAAGCCAGAGTTTAACGACATCTTCAAAAATGCTGTTAAATCTAAATGTGTCACAAATCTCAAGAAAGTTGAAGATTTGTGAATTAGGATCCTACATGGCTAATCCACTGAATTGGTTATTTTGAACTATGCTAAGCATTGAGGGTTTGATTTCAAAGTTATTTGCTTCTATATTCAGTCTAACAATCGCATGAGGGATGCCTCTAATAGTAGGAAATGCATAATCTCTTAATATTCTTCCCCTTGGTTCTCCTAATAATTCTCTGGGATTTTCTTCTATGTTTACTCTTTGTGCCCTGCCCCATTGTGCTCATAATGGATTAGCTTCTAGATTATCCATAGCAACCTGGTTCCTATTGATGAATCCATAATTTATATACCAAATAAAGGAAAAATCTCATACAAATCCTTATTAGAAATAACCCACCTTGATCAAATTCTGCTTATTCTCATGTAAAATGTGAGCTTAGCAATTTCTGGGAGAAAACGGCTGCAGTGTGCTGCAGCGCACCACAGTGCGCTACGGCTACTGGCATGCAGAAAGGACTAACCTAAGGAGATTTCTAAAATCTGGAGCGATTTCAATATAGCATGCCACAGCAGGCCATAACGCGCTGATGTGGGTAAGTTTTGAAACGAAATCGCTACAGTGGGAGAGTTTTCAAAACTAAATTGCTACAGCGCGCTGCAGCGGGTAAGTTTTCAAACTTAAACCGTTACAGCGCGCTACAGCGGGTGAGTTTTCAAAACTGAATCGCTATAGCGCGCTACAGCGAGAGAGCTTTTGGAACTCAATTTCTACAGTGAGTAAGTTTTCGAACTCAAAACCGCTACAGCGCGCTGCAACGGGTGAGCTTTCGAAACTCAATCGCTACAGCGCTCAACAACGGGCAAGTTTTCGGACTTAAAATCGCTCCAGTGCGCTGCAGCGGGTGAGGTTTTGAAACTTAATTGCTACAGCGCGCTGCAGCGCGCTACTGTGGGTGCCAAAATTCTGTCTTCTCAGAGCATTAATTGCTGTTGAGACATGACTCCCAGCCTACTCCTTATCTCCCAGCTGCCATATCTTCAGCAGTAGAATAATTTTTTGTAAGGGAAAAATAAGGGTTTTGAAATAATTTTATGATTAAGAAATGGAAAAGGAGATTTCATGTCATGCCTCAAGTGGGCTAAGCACTCATGACAGCAAGAATATGGAGGGAAAGAGGTAGAATTTGAATGCTAGAAAAAAGATTGAATCATCTATAAATGCAGCTTTTCTTCACAAAAGAAGGGTTCCCAATTTTCATTCAAAAAATCTAATTTTTAGAAGGCTGTATAGATGAAGAAGGAGACCTCTCCAAGAGAAATTGAAGAAGGTATTGCTAGAGGAGAGCATAGTCAAGATGCACTAGGGAGCTAAGGGAAAGGAAAAGAGGAAGAAGAGGAAGAGATCCAAAGAACCCCATTGAGAGCTGTTCCTAGTAACTTCTAAATCTTGCTTTTGATTTCATTTTAGTTGATCATGAAAGGGTCTTCATCCTTATATATATTTTTTCTTATCTCAGCTGTAATGGAAGGCTAAACCCCCTTGGGGAGGGTTGGGCTGAATCTATTGTGATATGTAAGGGACTTAAATGAATGATTGGAGAACTTCCTCAAGCATTGAAACAAAAATCTGTGTTGAATGGTTTAATGAGATCACTAAAAAATAATTCTATGGACTAAATGAAAAATATGTAAAGTAATTATAACTATAAATATTAACACCTTAATTAATATCTTGTGGTCCAAAGCTCATTGCTTAGTTTAGAGATGGATATGCGTGCATTGGCGCTTAGAACTATATGAGAAGTTCTTGAGCCCAATCGCACCATCCTCTAAGCTCAACTAAGAAGTCGAAGCATGTGAGCTAAGGCCCACTAATTGTGGCGCCCCACCCCTTAATCCATGAGATTAAGCTAAGGGGTGGTGTGTCACTCTAGCTACCCATTCACTTATCATTGGATTAGGATGAAATTCACAATCCACCTAATAAGGGAAGGAGTAAGCATAGAATCAAACATTCAGTCACTTAATAATAATTCATACAGAGTGCGGAAGCGATTTATAATGAGAAACATCCAAGCATCATAGTATAAATGTAATGAAATACAACTCAGAATATAAGCATATAATAATCCAAATATGCAGTCACAGGTATTTGTATTATTACAACATTAAAGTTTAAATAAATAGAAGAGAAAGCACGCTCATCCTCATAGGTAAAAATAAACAGCTAGATACCCTCAGGTCCAAGCTGCTGCTCCTCCTCCACGTAAGGCTCCTCCTCAGGTAGTGCAACCTCAGCCTGCTCTAAACCTGACATTGTTAGTTTCACAATGTAGGGCCCTAGCCAAAAAAGGAAAATCTTGTGTTAGATAATTGTCTAAGTATATTTTAGATTGATAAGTTTTTATGTGTTTTGTAATATCACCATTTTACAGTTTCTAAACAATAACCATACAAATATAGGAGAAACTACCAATGCCAAAAAGGAAGAAAAAAGCTATAAATAATCATTTATAACTTAAGCAATAAGAGAGGCTAAGACATGCCTCAAATGCAAGCTAAATAAGGAAAGACATATAAATAACTAAACAAGTACTGAAGAAAATTACTACATCCTAAATATGCTGGTGATCAAGAGATACATGCAAATTAAAATAACATAACTCAACAGTGATACATATAATAACAGTAAAATTCTAACATCCTAATATTTTCATAAGGAATCTAAGGAGCCTCCATATTTTCCTAACATTTTATTTATGCATCAAAGATCTTATATGATATGCTCAAGGAAATATGGCACAAATATACAAGGAATGCGTAGTAACAAAATATCAAAGTAAGCAAGGGACTCTACTAAACATGGTGATATCATTTGTTTTCTACTTAACCATTCTAACTATTCCAAGTTACCTAAGTTCAGGATCACCATTTTCCTACTATCGAGTGTAACTTAGAAATTCGTCCTTATAAGGTAAAAATGATTAGAACTGATCAGGTTCTAATCTAGTTCAATCAGATAGACGACTATGAGTTGAATCAATGAATCATACGTCCTAATTTTGGTGAATTTAGACGTTCTATCTAAGATCTGATCAATATCTTCTAAACTATAGATTATGGATTAAACACTATGATACTTAGGTTTAATCACATAATCTAAAAAAAAGATAAGACCTAAGTTCTAGGTTTCATTCTAATAGTGCTCTACTAGTTAAGGCCAATCCTATTAAGTAATCAGACTTAATAGGATGAATCTCCTATCCTAAAACTAAGGTTAAAAGACAAAATAATCAAAATAAGTTGTAAAATAAAAGAAAAGTCTATAAACTAATAAAACCAAGGTTTCACCCATTGAGTAACCCAATTTACCCAATGAATAAACTCTAACCTATGATATAGTCCTAGTCTCAGAAAAGGTCATAAAGGTGTAGTGTTTAAGACTTAGGAAAAATTCTGGGATCTGACATAATGGTTGATTTTACTTACTTAAATGTTACTAATATAATTATAATATTGGTTTTAGTGTTTTGAAATGTTACTTAGAGGTTAAGAGTACTTAATCCAATCTTAGGGCAAAGTGACTATTTTGCCCCCACTTTAAGGGTCTAAAAGTTAACTTTTGACTTAAGGGTCTAAACTGAAGTTCCTCTCTACCATATGATTCCTTACTATCTAACTTAAAGATAGACAGTAAGTACGTCCAATTTGGACTCCAAATGGTCAAGTTATGACCAAAATGAGGCCAGGGGTATTTTAGTAATTTTTTAAACTTCTAGGGTTCAGATTCTAAATATTATTTCAGTTTATTGGTGACATTAAAATTTTGAACTAGTTAGCACCTTGAATTTTTGAATTTGGAGTTGATTTGACTAAGTTATGGTCATTTGAATTCAATGGACATTTTGGTCAATTTTCCCTAAAGTCAACTGGGAATTCTAGAGTTAACTTTTTATCCTGATGTCCAAATAGGAAAACTAATACCGCCACAGTGATGGGGCCGCTCTTTTGAGCATTTTAAGACCCATATTGATTATGTTTGGTCAACTAGGTCAAAAGTTATGGGGTCCTAAAGAGGCTACATCATTATGTGTGCTCCGAAATTAATTTTTACATTATGCCATTTGATTCCTTTTATTTTTCTGAGTATTTTGAGACCTATATTGACTATATTTGGATCATCCTACAAAAAGTTATTAAACTTTTATGTTTTACTATTCAAAATATAATTTGTATTATTTTACTATTCATTTATACAATTTGTATTAATTTAATGTTCATTCATAAAATTCAAATTATATTTTCTGTATCTAACAATTAATTAATTAAGTTATAATTAATTAATATTAATTATTAATTAATTATTAATTAATTATTAATTAATCTATTATTTAATTATCTTAAATATAATACTATTATTATTACTGTTCCAACTATTACTACTTTAGCTAATCATATTTACTATTTAATGATTATTTTAATTTAATTAATCCTAATTGAACCAATTAATTACTAATTATAAATTTCTTTTTCTTATCCTAAAGTTAAATGAATTTACAATATTATTCATTGATCAATTATTTATAATCTCTTTTTAATTAGTACTAATCTATTATTCACTAAATTATTCCAACTTTAAATCTTATATTTAATTAAGTTAATTGCAATTTAATTAATCTTAATACCCCATTTAATCCACTATCTATCATTACTCTACTGTTAACTTAATCTGATATTAATTAACTAACTAAAACTTAATTAGTTAACTGCAATTTAATTATCAACATTATTTAATTTACTTTAAGTTTTTGTTTAAATGGGTATATATCTATCTATATATATATATATATATATATATATATATATATATATATATATATAACTACATAAATATGCTTATATTATATATCTGCAGGAAAAATGATGAAGACGGGGCCGCTGAGGATACGTGGTGGACTCCCATTGGCACGACAAAGGACAGGCGGGGCCCGTTGGACGCGTGGCGACGAGCGACGCGCCCCGAGATTGCAGGTGGGGCCCGCATCCTGAGGAACTGATGCACGCGGGCCCGCACCTCTCGGAGCCCGCGCAGTGGGGCCCACCGGTCGAATCGGTAGCGGACGCGTGGCAGTTCGCCTCCAGGCCACGCGGGTCGGGCCGACCCGACCCGATCCGTGGCGCTCCGCCTTCCTCCCGAGCTCCCGAGACGCAGGGTGACCTAGGGTTGGCCTCCGCCGGCCTTCCCGCCTTCGCCGGGGCTCGACCCGCCTTCCATCGGAGAGGTCTCGTCGAGTCCTATCGACTAACCTGTGGGTCGACACCGGTGAGCGACCTAGACGCTGGTTAATCCAAACCCTAGGGGCTAGGATGGGGTGAATTGGAGTCAGACGCGAGAGAAGGAAAATGGGGAATCCGATCCTAACTATCGATCGATTATGCGACAATAAATGTGTGATGCTCAAGAGTTAGAATCGAAAGGATGGTTAGGGAGTACCTGGCTTTGACGACGTCGGCCAAGTTCGGCTTTGAAGCGTCGGGACCGGTGCTTCGGGGAAGAGCAATCTCGCTCAAGGTGGAAAAACTCCGGAGCGATGGCGGCCTTAAGGGACCGTCGGCGGACACGCCGAGGTCGGGGGAGCCTCCCGGTTGGCCAGCGCGAGCGGCGGGGTGGACGGAGATGTCAAGGGAGACGGATCCGAGCTTGTTCGATCAAATCGATCGAATGGCTCTGATTGATCCGTTTGATCAAACGGAGTGGCGACGGCGTGAGCGGAGAAGATAACGGCGCTCACTGTTGGGTTGACGGCGCCGTTTGGAAATTAATTTAAATATTAACTAATTTAATTTAATTAATCAATTTCTTTTTAATTTAAAATAATTAAATTATTTCTAGAAAAATTCCAAATATTCACCCCTAGCGAATTGAGGAGTGAGGAACGCAATGGCGAGGTCGGATTTTCGATCCGACGAGTATTTTGATTTCCCAATTTTCGGGTAAATAATATTAAAATATTTGTCGAAAATTCGACGACTTCCGATTGACATGAAAACTTCACCCCTAGCTAATTTGTGGGTAATGAGCGCAATGGCGATGTCCATTTTTCGATATGAGGTCTATTTAGATAGGTCAATTTTTGGGTTTTTGGATTTTCTAGAAATTAGGAATCGACCCGTTTGATTCCTGATTTGGACTAGGTCTTAGAGGTTGACTCCAATTGACCTAATTAGCACTTATGATTAGCATTAAGGCTAAGATTAGTCCTAATTGACTAAGGTAACAACCTGGGTTATTACACTAACGGAGCTCAGTTGCTTAGCATATGTGAAATGAGGAAGAGGATTTATTGAGAGCTCATGGACGAAGTGACATAGTCCATGGAGCCTAATGAAACCTTTTCCTTATCTAAACTGCGCACGACGCGCGTGATGCTCGTTAGTGGAATCAAAGCTCATGAGATCATTTAACAAAACCCATTATTTTGGCAACCTAGATGTAGGTAAATCGAGATGCCCTAAGTACGATCTCATGAGGATCTTTGTGCTGAAATTGAACCCTAGTGTGTTCACTTCATGCACAAGATTTGAACTTGTAAGAATTAGTGGAAAACTCTTATGGAATGCAATGTGCATTTGATTATTTGGCATGACCATAAAACAATGAGAAGTGCTTGAAAAGTAATTCAACATGAGTCCTCATCAATTCACATGGAGGAAACCCAACTCTCCTCTTTAAATCAAATAGTTTCTTAAATCAAAATTATTGCTTTGATAACGGAACCAACTCAAAACTGAAAGCATACAGTTTAAACATTATTGAGTATAGATATACCTTAGTAACAAAAGACACTATTCCCTGAGGACGATAAATCACGGAACTTACCTTCCAAATTATTACTTCAGATCACGTACACTTGCGTGCAAGCACAGATGCGTATTCCACAGTCTGTCAAGTTTCTGGCACCGTTGTCGAGAATTGGTAATCATTTTGTATTATGGAAAATTTACTAGTAGAGAGTGAATTAAATAAATCTCTTGCATATAGTTTTCTTTTGTTATTGTATTTATTTTTGTATTAATTTATAATTTAGACTGACCTTCTACTTTTCTTTCAATTGATGAACTATTGAACGATATTACTACACTTGTTCATCATAGCTTAAATTCTAAATCTATATGAGTAGAAGAAATTGTACTGAATATCTTTCGATCAAAAAATTGAAAGAACCCATTTACAAGCTAGAAGAGAACAAGCCATTTTAAATAACCAACAAGCTGTTATGGAGAACTTTGGTGAAATTCCTAGAGAGCCTTTAAGAGAACCATAGGATAGAGCAGTTAGGGATTATGCTCTGCTCACTGTTAGGAGCATTGCTCACACAATTTTTAGGCTAAACATAGAAGCCAACAATTTTGAGATCAAACCTTCTATACTCAGTATGGTTCAAAATAATCAATTTGGTGGGTTGGCTACGGAGGACCATAACTCACACATTTCCAACTTTCTTGAAATATGTAACACCTTCAGGTTTAATGGTGTTTTTGAAGATGCAGCTGTCGGTGACTCAATTAGTAAAAAAACCTAAGAAGAGGCTTATGACCTCTTAGAAGAAATGACAAACAATGCATACCAATGGCCTTCTAAACGACTGAAAAGGGAATCAATCCAGATGAGTGAATCAAACTAAATAACAGCTCTGCAAAATGAGATCCACGCATTAAACCAACAAATTGGAAAAATGAATGTTAAAGTTGTTCAAGAAACTCATTGTGAGTTGTGCGGGGGAAAGCATACTAGTGAGCACTACAACCTAAACAATCCTTTCGTGCAATCAAACACCAAGTCAGTTAATTATTTAAGGAACAACAATCCCATGAATAACCCTTACTCTAACACATATAACCTGAGGTGGAAAAATCATCTTAATTTCTTTTGGAGTAACAATAATAATAATGGAAATCCTAATAGGGGTAGTTCATCAAGACAACAGAATTACAACAATGGGAACAATTTTCAATCATCAACCTACAAATTTAGAAGGAGCTTTTAACACTTTTAAAGCAAAAACCATCTAGTTTATGCGAAGAACTGAGGCAACAATCACTTGCCATGATGCCTCAATCCAAGGGATAGAGGCATCCCACAAAAACATTGAAGTACAACTAGGACAGATCTCCAAGTAGCTGACCACTCGACAGCAAGGAGCATTGCCTAGTTCTACATAAATGAATCCACTGGAATTGGTAAGTGTGATTTATTAGGAAGGGGTGGAAGGTGATGACCATATTGAAGGAAGTAATTCTATTGAAAAGGAGTTAGAGAATAAAGAAGGGGGCAAGAATCTTGATTTTGAAAAGCTCAGAGCACCTAAGTGCGAAGACCCATAGAGGTTATGCATTCCTTGCATGATTAAGAATGAGGTACTTTTAGATCCCCTGTGTGATCTTGGTGCCTCATTTAATAACATGATCTACCAAATTTATGAACATCTCAAGGTAGGAGGGATGGAGTACACCTCTATAATTCTTAAATTTGCTAATTTGAAATCATAAACTCCTTTAGGTATTTTAAGGAATGTTCTTGTAGGGTTAGGAAGCTTCATTGTCCCCATCAATTTTATCGTTTGTGACTAGGATAGGTGGAATGTAAACTCCATCATTATCATCGGTAGACCCTTCCTCATGAGCACTCAAGCCATCATAGATGTGTGCTGGGGGGCCATGAGCATAAAAATCCAGGGTAGGTCTGAATTGATAGACTTAAGCCTACCCTTTTCAAATAAAGGTTATAGAATTTGAATTAAAAAGGAAGGCTAGGGAGGAGAAATTTCATGAAACTCTCAACCTGCAGAGTTTAAATCTAAGTGAAAGAAACTCAGAGGTTAGCTCTAGCACATCTTCCGAAAGTGAAAATAAGGAGAAAATGAAAAAGAAGAAAACTAGGAGGGAAAAGAGAAAATAGAAAGTTTCCTCCAAAATTGTAGGCATGGACCATGAAAGGATTGATGAGGGTGTGGGTTCGAGCACATTTTATGTTAGTGCTCACCCAAATACCTCAAGGATGTGGAAGGAGAGACCTCCTGACCTTTCTAGCAATAAAGAGACCCTTAATGAGTCGGGTTAACATCATAAAACTGAGCGCTTCTTGGGAGGCAACCCAAGTAAAAAAAATTGAATGAAGAGATACGCCACAGTGCGCCACAGCGCACCACAGCACGCTACATCGCGCTATAGTGGAAAGCATTCGTACGTCAACCACGGCAGTGCACTGCAGCAGGTAAGATTTCAAAATTGAATCGCTATAGCACGCCCTAGGGCACCACAGTGCGCTATAGTAATTTTCTCCAGCTGTAGCTGTCTTGACTGCCTAGGGAATCCAATGTAGTCAATATTTACTTTATTTGGGATTCTTAGGTAGTCAATAGGATGTGCTGATAAAGCTGCCCCCTCCCCCTCCATTTCGCAATTAAAGCTTGTCACACTTATGGCATGGGGGTGCTTTTTAACCTGATTTTCTAACCGTGGCAGTGCGAGTTCCAATCAGAATTCTATGATGCTCTTGGAATGATGTTCCAAAATTGGAGCTTGCGAGGAGAACCGAATGGATCTGTGCTACCTCAACTTCCTGTCGACGACCCTATCCCGGACACCAATTGGCCTTGTGACTACACCTACTATAATATGGAAGAGGAAGACGAGGAGGAAGGCGAGGATGATGCATAAATTAGGTTGTATTTTTTCTTATTTTCATTTCTAGTTTTCTTTTTGTGTTTTATTTTATTGAAAGAAATAAATTATGGATTTTCATATTTTCAAAATCTTTCTTTGATTTGCAAATGACAAATTTTTCTAAACTTTTCAAGATTATGAAAGTTACAAAAATATCAATGTAAAAATTAATTATCAACCAAAATTTGCTTAATGAAAAATGACTAAAATCATCGACAGCATTAAATCATCTAAGCAAAGGAATGATCCCATGTTGTCGCTAGTCTCCAAAAATTTAACAAAATTAATGCAAAGGTCTAAGTGTGGGGGAAAGCTTAGAAATCAAGACTAGTGATTAAATTGAGTAAGCTAAAGAGTGTGCTAGGCTCTTGTAGGACTTCATGATCACAAAGAATTGGAATTGGGATGAAGAAATATATCTCTCTCTAAAGCTGAAAAAAAGAAAATAAAAATAGGGATGAAGAAAAATATCTCTCCCAAAGAAAAAAATGAAATAGGATGATGAAAAATATCTCTCCTAAAAATATTAAACATTTTTGTGATTCATAAGAAGGAGCACATATGGCACAAAACTCTTGATTACTTACTTCCTCAATAGTTTAGCAAATTCCTAAGAACCTCTCCCATCATGTAGCATTAAGCATTATATAACTTAAAATTGGAAACTAGCCTATCAACCATGGTTCATAACCGGAGTTAGAAAAGTTTAATGGCAAAAAATTTGCTTGTCATTTTAGTTAAGCATAAATTTTGAACTGCAATCAATTTCACATTGACATTACATATTGACTCTCACAGCTTAAAAATAGAAAAATCATTTATTGAGCTTACTCTAGGACGAGTAAGAATTTAAGTGTGGGAGTGTGATGATTCCATAATTTATATACTAAATAAAGGAAAATTATCACACAAATCCTTATTAGAAATAGCCCACTTAGGTCAAATTTTGCTAATTTTCAGATAAAATGTGAGCTCAGCAATTTTTAGGAGAATCTGGAGTATTTCTATAATTTCTGGGAGAAAATCGCTGCAATGTGCTATAGCACACTGCAGCACGCCATAGCATACTCTGGCTACTAGCATGCAGAAAGCACTAACCTAAAGGGATTTTTGAAATTTGGAGCGATTCCGCTATGGCGTGCCACAGCGGGCCATAGCGCGCTGCAGCAGGTAAGTTATCAAAATTGAATCACTACAGCACGCTGGAGTGGGGAGTCTTTGAAACTCAATCACTATAGTGCGCTGCAGCTGGTAGGTTTTTGAACTTAAATCGCTACAGCACGCTGCAGCGGGTGAGTTTTAGAAATTAAATCACTACAGCGCACTACAGCGGGAGAGTTTTCGAAACTCAATTGCTATAGCAGGCAAGTTTTCGAACTCAAAACCGCTACAGTGCGCTGCAATGGGTGAGTTTTCAAAACTCAATTGCTGCAGCGCGCTACAGCGGGTAATTTTTTGAACTTAAAATTGCTACAGTGCGCTACAGCGGGTGAGGTTTTGAAACCTAATCGCTACAGCGCGCTGCATCGCGCTACAGCGGGCACTGAAATTTTGTCTTCTCAGGGCATTAATTGCAGCTGAGACATGACTCCCAGCCTAGTCCTTGTCTCCTAGCTGCCATATCTTCAGTAGCAGAATATTTTTTTATGGGAAAAATGAGGGTTTTTGAAATGATTTTGTGATTAAGAAATGGAAAAGGAGATGTCATGTCATGTCTTGAATGGGCTCAGCACTCATAACAGCATGAATATGTAAGGAAAGAGGCAGAATTTGAATGCAAGAAAGGAGATTGAATCCTTTATAAATACAGCTTTTCTTCACAAGAGAAGGGTTCCCAATTTTCACTCAAAAATTCTAATTTTTAGAAAGCTGCATAGAAGAAGAAGGAGACCTCTCCACGGGAGGTTGAAGAAGGTATTGCTAGAGGAGAGCATAGTCAAGCTGCACTAGGGAGCTAAGGCAAAGGAAAAGAGGAAGAAGAAGACTTTTTATTGGAGAAGTAGCCAATTACAGCAAGATGTCCAAAATGATTTTTTTTTCAATGAAGAGATCCAAAGAACCCCATTGAGGGCTATTCCTAGTAACTTATAAATCTTGCTTTCGATTTCTTCTTAGTGGATCATGAAAGGGTCTTCATCCTTATATGTTTTTATTCTTATCTCAATTGTAATGGAAGGCTAGACCCCCTTAGAGAGGGTTGGGTTGAATCTATTGTGATATGTAAGGGACTTAAAGGAATGATTAGAGAACTTCCTTAAGCATTGAAACAAAAATCTGTGTTGAATGATTTAATAAGATTACTAAAATATAATTCTGCGGACTAAATGAAAAATATGTAAAGTAACTATAGCTATAAATATTAACACCTTAATTAATATCTTGTGCTCCATATCTCATTGCTTAGTTTAGAGCTGGATATGCGTGCATTGGCACTTAGAACTATGTGAGAAGTTCTTGAGCCCAATCGCACCATGCTCTAAGCACAATTAAGAAGTCAAAGCATGTGAGCTAAGACCCACTAACGGAGCTCCGTTGCTTAGCATACGTGAAAGTAGGAAGAGGATTTATTGAGAGCTCATGGATAAAGTGAGATAGTCCATGGACCCTAATGAAACCATTTCCTTATCTGAACTATGTATAACACGCGTGATGCTTGTTAGTGGAATCAAAGCTCATGAGATCATTTAACAAAAACTATTATTTTGGCAACCTAGATGTAGGTAAATTGAGAAGTCCTAAGCATGATCTCACGAGGATCTTCATGTTGAAATTGAACTACAGTGTGTTCATTTCATGCACAAGATTTGAACTTGTAAGAATTAGAGGATAACTCTAAGAAATGCAATGTGCACTTGATTATTTGGCATGACCATGAAATAATGAGAAGTTCTTGAGAAGTAATTTAACATGAGTCCCCATCAATTCACATGGAGGAAACCCAAATCTCCTCTCTAAATTAAATAGTTTCTTAAATCAGAATTATTGCTTTGATAACAGAACCAACTCAAAACTAAAAGCATATGGTTTTAACATTATTGAATATAGATATACCTTAAAAATAAAAGACACCGTTCCCTGAGGATGATAAATCTTGGAACTTACCTTCCAAATTATTACTTCAGACCACGTACACTTGCGTGCAAGTGCAGACGTGTGTTTCACAGTTTGTCACCTATTCAGCAAGTGTTGTTCTCTTCTAGCTCTTAAGTAAGTTTGCTCAATTTATGGATTATGCAAGATATCAACATTTTCTCTCCTATTCATGCAGTTCACAAATTCAGCTAGACAAAATAATCATAGCAATCAAGATGAACAATTTAGCAGTTCAAACTACTCTAAGAAAGCAAATAAGCAATACAATTCTAGCAAACAATTTTCAGCAATAAATTCAGTAACTTGGATTTCCAACTATTCAGTTTAGCAATTTAGTTTCAGCAAATTCAATTTTCAGAAGTTCAAATATTTAGCAATTCAGTTTTTTAGCAAACAGCTTAGCACATATTTCAACAATTTAAAAATTTTAGGCAGTTAATAAAACTAAATTATAAATCTAAGTTACACTACAATTAGCACAATGTGATATAATTTCAAAAAATGAAAATATATGCAAATAAGTCAATAGTCTAAATCAATATTCACTTGAAGATTGTACTTAATACAAAACAAAAATCATTCCCCGGCAACGGCACCAAAAACTTGACGACGTAGAATTCGTGTCTGCATTTGCACGCAAGTGTACGTGGCCTGAAGTAAAAAGTGGAAGTTTAGTTTTGAGATTTATCATCCTCAGGGAATGGTGATTATGATACTAAGTCTTATCTTCTTTCAACAATGTTTAAGAAAATTTTCTTTTAGTGTTTTTGATTTGGTTTCGAAATTTACCATACAAATCACTTAAATGTAGATGCTATGTGACTGAGAAAAGAGAGTTGGGGGTTCATTATGTGACTCATAAGGACTGAGTATTGTAATTATGTCATTATAATTTGTAAAGTTATTTTTTATGCCTAATCAATCAAGTGAACATTACCTTCCTTAGATTGGTCCTCTAATTTCAGCAATTTCAAATCTAGTGCACAAGGGGAATACTCTAGGGTTCTTCTTCGGCACATAGATTCTCATGAGATCATAATTTAATTGATTTTTACTGCTTACGTCTAGGTTACCAAATCTTCATTTTAGCTATTTTGACCTCACAAACTTTGATTCCCACCAAGCAACATCATGCACTATACACGCAGTTTAGATAAGGGAGAGGATTCATCATGCCCAACTGGACTTTGTCACATCATCCATGGTGTCTGATGATCTCTCCCTCCTTCTACATTGCTGAGCTGCAGAGCATGATTGGAGGGGACTTTGCTCACAAGCATCAACTTCTCGAATGAGCTTAAGGAGTGGTGCTAATGGGGCTTGAGATCTTGTCACGTAGCCCTCAGCTCTACTGCACTAACTCCTTGCTCTAATCCAATTAGTGAGCATTTGAGAACAAGTCTTTCTTATATTAAGATTTTCATTTTATAATTGATTTAGCAATGATTTAAGAATTAATAATTATTCCAGGCATTTACATCAACATGTAGATAAAGGAAACATTCATTTCAATATTATTTACTTAATGCACTTTCAACATACAACACCCTTATCCTTACTTAGCACATAACTACAGCCCAACCCTCTCCAAAGAGGGTTTAGTCTTCCATTACAAATTGAAGACATATAGATACATACAAAGATAAGAACCTTGACATCAATTTGACTATAAAAGAAACAAGAGAATGTCGAGAGAAAATACTAGGAATGTCCCATAAAATTCTTGGGGTTCTCTGGATTTCTTATTTTCCTCCTTCTTCCTTCCTCCAAGCTCCTTGCACTCCTCCTGCCTCTTGATCTTGCAAGGGTCCTCTGATCCTACTCCTTGGAGAGTTCTCCTTCTTTCTCTATTAGCAGCCTTCTTTAGGATTTTTGAATGTGGAAAATGGGAACCCTCTTTTAGTTTCAAAATGGTATTTATATAGGGATTTCCTTAGCCTTTTACATAAATTCTATCTAACCCTTTCTCTTACATGAATTCATGCAAAGCCATTTAATATTATTACTTTATTTCTCCTAAGTACAAGATTTATTGCTTTTGCAAGTTCCAAATAAGTGGGGAAGGCCAAAGGCTTAATTTTTATGCCTTCCCTATACTATCATTAATGCCTTGACCTGGGAAAAATTGGGTCGGGCGCTATGGCGCGCTGTAGTGGTTACATCTCATTCTGATAGGCATGGCTCTAGACATGATGTTTATTAGGGATCTACCGTAGCGCGCTGTGGCGCCCTCGTTCGAAACACTTTTCTGTTGTAGTGCACTGTGGCGAGTTGAGTTAATTCAAATTCTCACCGTAGCGCACTGATGCGATTTGAGTTATGAATTCACTGTTCAATTAATAGTTTTTCTTATTTTATATAATTTTGATGAAATTACACCGTAGCTCGCTGTAGCGCACTGGGGTGCGCTATAGCATAATCATTACAGTTTGTATTTTAGTTCTTTGTACCCAGGCACACTGGAGGAGCGTTGCAAAAGTTAAAGTTATAAAAATAAGGAAAATCACTATTCAATTAATTCTCCTATGGTCAAAAATATTCTTTGGGAAATGACATCGTAGCCCGCTCTGGCGTGCTGTGGTGCGCTGCAGCGTTTCTCCATCTAGGCTTGCGGGTATGCTCCAGGTGAGCTGTATTCAACAAACTGCCTTGGCCCACTATGGCATGCTGTGGCATGCCACAACAGTATTCTTCTAGAAATTCTTTCTCTTCTCCAGAATTGCCTCTTCTCCTATTCTTACTTGAAAATGATAAGATTCTAATCAAAGGATGCTTGTTCATGTGCTATTTTGAATGTTTTTAATCCTTTATTTTGCTATAAATCTTGGATTTATCAAGAGCATACAGGAATGCAATTGAATAGGGCTGGGCCTACTCGACTCAGTCCATGGAAGGAGGGTACCTAGGTTTATGGTGCGAGCTGGTTCTACTGGCAAAGAGCGATTCACTGGCAGCTAAGCTTCCAATATGCACCAGGGATCCTGAACACCAAGATTACCCAGTATCAGTGGTTAGCAAAGCTCTGGATTGGCCTGGAGGAGCTTAGGAAGTTGGCAATGGCAAAGGGAGGTAAAGGGAAATTCAAGCTCAATTAGGCAGTAAAGGATCCTAGGGAGCAATGCTGTGGCTCTTCATAGCCTCAGGAGGTAATAAGGAAGCTTTCAGAGGCAATGGCTCGGGCCGAGGGTGGCCGGAGAGCTCGGCTTGCAGTGGAGCTCCAATTTTCCAAATGGGAGCTAACCGGGCCACGGGACCCAATAGAGCTGATGTGCCGTTGAGGAAAGATACCCAACGACATGCTGAGGTGGACGCGGGAGTGGGGGACAGAGTCTACTGTCATGAATCCCTTGGATTTCTTCTATCGGGAGTGGGCAAAGTGAAGACGAAGATCCACTATCATGGGAGGGTCCGGAGCTATCTGATCTATTAATCAAAAAAGCGCTACGGCCCTGATCCTTCGGATCCTAATTGCCAGATCCGATCGGATCTTCGCCCTAGGATCCACTGGTAGCGATAAAATGGTGGATACGTGGTTCCGCGAATTTAAATTCTAATCGTTGGATTACTATGGAGCTCTGCTCCGCTGATCGCTTGCTTTCCCCACAGCGGATCACAACCGTTAAATTCATTTGAATGTATGTTTGTATATATGAATTGTTGGAAACCTTAGAATGCAATTAGACTATTTTAATTTAAATTGAATTATGGTCTAAATGACTTCCAAAAAATACCAAACTTTTACCCTTAATTAATTTGAGGGTGAGAATTCAAAAATGCAATTAGATTTTAATTCTAAGATCAAAATATTTTAGGTCTAACTTAGGGCATGTAGACTGATCAAAAGGCTATATTAACTTAGAGAGGTCCAATTGACCTCAAAGTTTTAGGGTTAGCTTAAATTAATATTCTAACTGAAATGGGATTAGAACTAATACCTGATTAAACTGAGAATTAAAAAGGGTAACAACCTAGGGTTGTTACAGACTCCCCCACTTAAGAACGATATCATTCTCGACATCATCTTATGAACGAAATGCAAAAACGCAGAAAGTTTAAGAACAAAATTCTGAATTTAATAGATACCTGGATTTTCAAAGAGACTTGGATACTTTATTTGCATATCGGCCTCTTTCTCCCAAGTAGATTCTTCTAAAGAGCGATTTCTCCACTAAATATTCACCATGGGGATAGTGCAATTTCTCAGCTACTTTTACTCACAAGCTAATATTTTTATGGGCTCCTCCGCATAAGTAAGATCCGACTGAAGAGAAACTGCTAAAAGTTGAAATAGATGAGAAGGACGAAGACATCTCCACAGTGAAGAGATGTGGAAGACATTATGGACTGCAGATAAATCTTCAAGGAGCTTCAATCTATATGCTACAGAACTGATATTCTCTAGAACTTTAAATGGTCCGACGTAGTGGGGACTTAGCTTCCTAGCTACACCAAAACAATATTCACCTTTTATTGGACTGACCTTATGGTATGCAAAATCTCCAACATTGAATTCCAGAGTACGGTAATGAGCATCATGATATTTACTCTGGCGATCCTGGGCTATTTTAATTCGTTGTTAAATTAACTGAACCTTCCTGTTTGTTTCTTCGACTAATTATGAGCCATATAGTTGAACACTGCCAATTTCAGACCATGCTAAGGGAGTACTACATTTTCTATTATACAATGCTTCATACGGAGCCATGCCAATACTCAACTAGAAACTGTTATTGTACTCAAATTCTACAAACATGATATGATCTTCCAAGAACCCTCTAAATTCCATAATACAAAGGCAAAGAAGATCTTTAAGAACCTGATTAACTTGTTCTATTTGACCATTTGTTTGAGGGTGATAAGCAGTGCTCATGGCTAGGGTAGTCCCCAAGTCTTAATGCACTGCTTACCAGAATTTAGAAGTGAAATGACTATCTCGATCAAATACAATAGTCCTCAAAATCCCATGAAGTCTGACGATTTCCTTGATATACAGCTTCACAAAATTTTCTACAGAATTGGAATGATGTATAGGAATAAAATGTGCCAATTTGGTCAGTCAATCGACAATTACCCAAATTGAATCAGCACCACACCTTGATTTAGGCAAACTCATAATGAAGTCCATGAAAATATCGAACCATTTTCATTCAGGAATTGATAGAGGATGGAGAAGTCCTCCAGGCTTCTGGTGTTCAGCTTTGACTAGATTGCAGGCATGACACTTTGCTATGAATTTAGCCATGCTTTTCTTCATTCTAGGTTACCAAAATGATTTTTTCAAATCTTGATACATCTTCGTACTACAGGATGTACTTGGTAACCCGAATTATGGCCTTCCACTAAAATCTCCTGATGTATGGATTTGGGAATCCATAGGTGATCTTCTAGATAAACTACATTTCCTCACAATTGCAGATTGAATTGACGACCACTTTCGAGTTCCATTTTAAATTTTAGATAGTCTTCATCCTTTGTTTGAAAGATGGAGACATCGCAGTGAAATATTGGCTCAATGGTACTCATAGATATCAGTTCTCTTAGCATAGCACCACAAACTGGCCTGATATTGAGCCTTATGAATTCTTCTTCTATTGAACTTGACGCTATTATTGAGGAAAGTGTAGCATGATGACTAAGCACATCATCCACAACATTTGCTTTATCGGGATAGTATTGAATTCTTAAATCATAATCACTTATTAATTTGAGCTATCTTTGCTAATGGCAGTAGAGCTCACACAGGGTGAAGATATACTTTAAATTCTGATGATCTGTAAATATGGAACATTGGACACCATACAAATAATGATGTCAGATCTTCAAGGTGAAAACTTTGGTAGCTAATTTGAGATCATGAATGGGATAATTATTCTCGTGTCGTTTTAACTAATTGAATGCATATACTATAAATTTTCTTTCCTGCATCAGCACACATCCCAAGCCTATTCCAAGTGCATCAGTACAGAATTGGTAATTGAGACCTTCCTTAGATAAGTTCAGTACTGGGGCTGAAGAAAGAGCATCTTTTAATGCTTGGAACACATTCTCACATTCTGGACTCCAAATGAATGACATTGCCATCTGAGTCAACTTTGTGAGAGGAGATACTATCTGCGAAAAGCTTTTGACAAATTTTCTTTAATACTTGTCAGACCCAAAACACTTTTGATATCAGTCACAGACTTTGGCTGCGACCAATCTTGAACTACGCTAACTTTATTTTGATCAACTATGATTCCTTGTGCATCTACGACATGACCCAGGAAAGCAATTGAGTCAAGCCAAAATTCACACTTAGAATATTTAGCGTACAATTTGTGGTTTTTAAGCTCTTCTAGCACTAACCTTAGATGGTTCTGCCGATAAGTTTCGCTTCTCAAATATATCAGAATATCGTCAATGAAGACGATAACAAATTTATCTAAATACGCTTTTAATACGCGCTGCATTAAATCCATGAAAATAGATGGCGTATTTGTTAAGCCAAAAGACATCACCAGAAATTTGTAATATCCATAGCAAGCTCTGAACATAATTTTTTCAACATTTGAATCCTTAACTCACAACTGGTGATAACCTGATCACAAGTCAATTTTGGAGAAGAATTTAGCTCCAAATAATTGATCAAATAGTTCATCGATATGCGGTAATGGGTATTTATTCTTGATGGTTACTTTATTCAATTCCCTATAATCGATGCACATCCGCATCGAGCCATCTTTCTTCTTAATAAATAAAACCGGTGCTCCCCAAGGAGATGAACTCAGTCGAATAAGACCTTTTTATAGCAGCTCTTAAAGTTGCTTGTTCATTTCTTGCAGCTCCTTAGGCACCATGCGATATGGAACCTTCGACAGTGGTTGGGTTCTAGGGATTAACTCAATCACGAATTCTACTTCTCCAATGGGAGGAAGACTAGGTAGGTCTTCAGGAAAGACATCAAGAAATTCACAAATTATTTGATTCTCAGAAATAGGAACAAATTCTTTCTTATCTCCCAATATTGTTACGAGATACGCATCACAGTCCTTCTTGACTAATTTTTCTGCTTTCAGCACATTGGTTAACGATGCTTGGGTACTAAATCTTCCTACAAAGATTTTCGACTGACTTCCATTGCCAAAAGTGATTTTCTTTTTTTGGCAATTTATGGACGCGCCATATTTGCTTAGCCAATTCATACCCAAAATTATATCAAAATTTACGATTGGTAATATGATTAATTTAGCTCCATATTTTTGATCACCAATCAAAATATGAACATTAAAAAATTGATGGGATTGCATATGGGCTCCGGAAGGTAACCCGATGCTCAACGAGTTTGCTAATCGATATGATGGTAGCTTAAAAGTTTTAACCTAGCTTTCCGATACAAAGGAATGACTTCCTCCCATATCAAAAAGAATATTATAAGATTTATCATTTATCATTAATGTGCCTATGATTAAAGCAGTTATGATAAGAATTGCTATTCAAACATTCAAAAATACTGAAACAAAAAATACTGAATAAACATTAATTTAAGAAATACTTGGGATAACATCATTGTCTTCAGGTGTAGAGGTGGGAGTCAGCATATAAACTCTCACATGAGCTGATGGTTGCTTGCCCTGAGGCTGCTAGCCTTGGTGATTATAGGCCGGCTTTGGCACGGGAACATATGCATTCTTGATGGCCACAAGCACTGGAGTTGGCATCACCGCTCAGGCTGGAGCCTGACTATTCAATGGCTATGAACAGAAAACTTTATTGCGATGAGAGGGATCGATGAGAACTCTGTCGATAGTGGTTTTAGTATCGTACTAAAAGTAGCGGTGGCCATCTCAGCCGCAAGTGAAACATATGTTGCCGAAATGATAGCATTTACCATATGGGTAATGACGCTTGCATTCAAAAGCTTTAGATCAAGGTTGATCCGCTTCGAGATTGAATACTTTAGCCACCCCGCAATGACCAAAGTGCTCCTTCCTTGGCTGCACAAACGTAGTCTTACGCTTACAGTCCATTTGACCTTAAAATCCTTCTTGAAGGCGAGCCACCTCGATTAATTCTGCAAAATTTTTAATTTGACAGGACACTAAATGAGACTTTATAGAGTCACTTAGACCTTTTAAAAGTTGGTGACACCAGGCTGCTTCAGTTTTAACCAAGTCCGGCACAAAATGCGACAGTCTTCAAAACTCTTGTTTGTAGTTCAATACAGATCTGTCTCCCTGAGTATGGTGGAGAAGTTCGTCCTCCAAAATCGCTTGAGCTAATGCGGGGATAAATGCATCACCGAAGGTTTCTAAGAATATATCACAAGGAATATCATCTAACTCATAATCAACAAACTTATTATTTCGCTCATTCACCCACCAGTACTCTGCTTCCTCTTGATATAAGTTGGGAGACCAAGCGAATAGCTTCTGAATTTGGGCATTTAATGCTGGCCAAATTCTTCTCAACCACCTTTAACCTGGTAATAGTATCCCTGGGGTTTAGAACCCTGTTGAAGGTAGGCATTCTTTGATGTAGAAAACTGTGAAGAAGTCTGTATCCTGGGGAGTGGGAGGAAGATGGAGCTTTTAATTGTGGATGAGATTGCTGGCGTATGCTTAATATAAGAGCACGAGTTTCTGGTGCATGTTGTGCATTACTCTTGATTAGAGCTTTTGTCAAACTAGCCATAGGATTCATTTCATCAGGTCCGCCCGAAGACGAGACTGTGTTCTTAATCGGAGTAGGAGCAGTAGGAGATCTGGGATTCATGACTGTGAATATAAGTATGTATTCAGCGAATATAATAAAATTTCATTATCATTTCATTCATAACTTTCTCAAAAGAGAAGTTACATATACCAAAAGTGGATAAAGTGCTATGAAAGAAAAAACATTATATGAACTATAAGATCTCTAATTACAATATTTTACCCAATATGCAGTACAAAAATCATCATATGTGACTACTCGATGCCTCCTAGCTAGCCTTCTATAAGCCCAAAACTATCACCAACTGGCTAGTCCCATAAGTAGAATGTACAGGATCTGAAGGCGATACTCATCCGGACAGGTTATCTCTCAGAAGGCAATGTTTTCATGATCCAACCACTCTCTCGCAAGGACTGGAAGATTAGTAGCTCTGAAGGATGAATGTATAAGGATCTTGTCTAGCACCTCCACTCCATGAGGTGACACTACTTCGAGACTCTACCATGTATCCTGCCGTCCTGAAAGTCATCTGCCCAATAGTCTTAAAAACTTTTAAGATTGATTGAGAATACTGACTGTGTATACTCTATACCTAAAATTTCATTTAACAAATGGCTTAGACTTATAAGTATTTTATTTACATCTATTGTTTTCTTTAAAGTTCATTCTAGTCATAAGATGTCCAGTTTATGTTTTATCGTTCACTATTTTAAAGGTGTTATTATGTTTGTTCAATTCTTAGGATGTCCTCATTCTAGACATATTCAGTTTTCATTTCAGAGATAAGCTTGATGAAACTTGGATGCTACTTTTCTTACACTTAGTAACTTATGATCTTTATCTGATACATAGAATATATCATAAAGTATATAGGAACAAACTCCTTATCTGACACTTAATGATACTTCTCTGATACCAACTGTAGTTCCCCGTCCCATCGCCGTGCATAGAAGAGTGTAAACCAAATTCAATTCGGCGATGGAGCGGTAAGCTACTTGGGAAGGTGTAACCCATCTCCCTGAATAGTTGTAACTATACCACTAAAGGCTGCTAACGTAATTGTGAGAAGGGTCAAGAATGATTACTTAAGATAAGAGCAGTACTTATTCTAAGTATTAGGCTAATACATACATTGGATTATGAAAGTAAGATGAGGAATCCGACATATGTACAACAATATCAGCATTTCCAGTATACGATCACATCACAATACTAAGTATATATAAATAGAGTGCGGAAGCTAAGCATACATCCAGAATATGTTCATCAGAGAAGCTAAAATAAAAATTTCATCTCAGAAAAGAAAAGAAAATACATCCAAAAATTATTACAAACATTTCATTGAAATAGTACTGAAATAAAGTATAACTACTGAACTAAAATAAAAATAGAAAAAAAATAGTATGGCTGGAGGAGGGTTCACAAAGGCTTCACTAACTCTTCTTGAATCTCCTAAGAGTTATCCTGGCCTGCCTCAACATGCTGCTCAGGATCTAGCAAAATGCTGGATCTTAAAAGTACTATGTGTTAGTCAATAAGTTTAACACTTCAAAACTAATCTAAATACTTCTAATTTTTTACATACAATAGTAAATTAAACAAAGCTGTAGAAAGACTATAAAAGTAACTGAATAACTAAAATTGCATAAAATTGGAGCAAGATAAAGTTGGTTGTGTACTAAATACTGAAAACAAATAAAAATAGTATATGATCTAAAATTGAGTAAATAGCATGTAAGACTATGATGTAAGCCATTGAAACCATGCAACTATATATGCCACAATACTGTATACCACTGATATGCAACTGAAATATCAATGAATTATTATGAGTCATATGATCCAATTTCTACATACATCCTATTGAGAACTGCAATTTACTGTAATACCGATGCATCCTCCCTTGTTGATGTATGCAATATTATGTAACCTATAAATTATCATTGATACTCATACACCATGCTTATATTCATGCTCATGTCTTTACACTACATGACTTAAAAATCCAAAAATCCAGAAAATACTTTAAAATCAGATTATAAATCAAATGTCTCCATTGTGCAGAATTCTGCTAAAAGTATTCTGACTACTAGGTCTAACTCCAAAGATTTGGTTCTTTCACTTAGGATTTTACTTAAAATCATCAGTTGGAAAGGTTGTACACACATGGTTGTATGTCTCCAAGAGTGGTGAATTTAACACTTTGTTTGCTTAAAATTGCACTTATCGAGGCACACCAATATAGGGGGCAAAGCCCTATTACAGTTATTCTTCGCCCAAACTAAGGGTCTAGTTCACACTCCTATGTTTGGAAGATTTACTCTAGCAAGACTGTATTCATCTAATCCCTTGGGATAGCACCTGGTCATAAGTCCACATTAGAGTGACTCATCCAAACCTAAATATTGCTGAAGTGACTCAACACCATGGGTATACATGATCATAACCAACTAATAATCTGAGCACAGTCAATTTCTACCTCAAAAAATTATAAAAAGCTCTTCCTACCTCAATTTATTAACATTTATTAAGCTTTTCAGATATTACAAAACCCTCATATGACAAGATCATCAAGATCTCACACCTCTATCAATATACTAAGTTCATAAGTTTCATTTATTAAGCATGAGTTGATTTGATCAGATCAGATGGTTAGACCCATCTGAACACATCTTATTCTACAATCATGGGATAAAATTAAGAATTTGTTAGGATTAGATCATCTCATAAATCTGTACAATTTTATTATCATTCTCATGCTAAGAGTCTTCCATAATAGAGAATCAGGGATCCTGAGCTTAGATTCAGATGTTTCAATCACACAATTTCTTTATTAACCTTAGCACTTCTAATTCAATGATTAAAAATCAATACTAAATCAACTGCATTATTGGAATAATATCAGTTGAATTATCTTTCAATCAAGTTAATTGATTATGTGATTAAGGTTCAAGTCTTAATCAAATAGGTTAGGGTTTAACCCGTATCCTTTCCCAAGTAAGACCAATTGTTGATTTATAGATCAATGAAAAATCAATATATTATTGGTGTGTTATTGGTGGTAATCTCAGATTTAGACTAAGTGTTAATAACTTGATGAAGATCTTAAGATTTTTATGTTTAATTAAGGAATTGTGCTACTTTAATCAATTTAGCTAAATTAAATATTTAAGGTACAGATGAGAGGTTCTTAATATTTATACTAGTGTTATAAAAGCATAATAACAAAAATTTGAAAAAAATGGAAGGTAATTAGTGCAAATCAAACCTTAAATTAGTACAAATGGTTTAGCACCTAATTACAAATCCAATCATTACAAATTTATAAAACCTGGTAATTATATCCTACTTATTTATGTGAATAATCAAAAATTGAGTTTACTTAATTAAGATTATCAGAACCTCTAATTTTTACTAATCATGCATTTACAAGAGTAGTGCATAATTTAGAATACATTGATCAGAAAGTTAATCCACCTAGCACATATATTCTACAAGGTATAAAGAACACAATGGCTGCTAAATCATGCAATTTGGTTAAGTATACATACTAATCAACCCTAATTAAGTTCTGCAATAATTATGATAAATCAAAATATCCAACCATTAAAAGTGCATCATTATTTTATATTCTTATTCTCATAGTTTTCTGATCAATTTGATATATAAGATCAAAAGGTTTGAATCAGTGGATCAAAATTTATTCAATTAATTTATTCTACATTTTTCCAATTTAATTTTAATATGATTTGATTAATTGGATTATTTTCCTTAAGGAAAATAAATCCAATTAATATTCTTATTATTATTAATGGGCTCAGCCCAAATTTAAAACCACATGGGTCGGCTTGACCTGATGGCCCAGCACTGTTGAACAGCGCGGGTTACGGGTCGACCCGACCCGCACTGTGCTTCTTCTACACATCACTCCCGCCCGATACCGCTGATAAGGGTATAACCCTAATCGAGAAATTACGGAGCTTTGGAACACACCAAAGCCCCCAATCAATTTTTACACCATCGAGACACCAAGGCGCATCCATGGTACCTCGAATTGAAACTCGGGGTGGTCAGGATAGACAGGATGCTATTATCCCCAAATTAACTGTAATTGAGATTTGGGGCTTCCTCTGTGAAGAGAAATTCTCCTCATAGAGAAGGAGCCAGCACTAAAGCTTGATGGTTACACCCTCAGAGTGGTTAGACGCATCAAAGCCCTAATTAATTGGGACCCAAGGATAGCTTTATCCCTTGATCCCTACTCAGATTTTAAGCCCTTCGAACGGATCGATCGATATGATCGATCAGGCTAATCCCGAGTGTAACAATCCTAAGTTGTTACTTAGTCTAATCTGTGCTTAATAACAGCCTAATTATTATTCTATTGAGTTCATTTAGTTATTAGAACTAATCCCCGAAGATTTGGAGCAATTCAGAGCTCAATCTAATAATTCTAATATTATAATATATTTAATTAATTAGAAAATTGAGATATTTAAATTGATCAAAAAATCAAAATTCGACTTTGCCATTGTAATCGTCACTCCCAAATTAGCTAGGGGTGATGTTTTGGACACGTTTGGAAGTCGTCAGATTTTTGCGAATATTTTAATATAATTAAATGCACTAGAAAATAAAATAATTAAATAATTGTCATAATCAAAATACGACATCGCCGTTGAATTCCTCACTCCCAAATTAGCTAAGGGTGAATTTTTAGAATTTTTTGGAGCGCGTTTATCATTTATTCATTTAAAATCCATTTCAATTTCCATTTTCTTCTTGCGCTGGGGCCTGCCTCCCACTCCCCTCTCCTTGTTCGGCGCCTCACTACCCTATTCGCACGCAAGGAACTGAAGCTCCATCCCCTTCTCCATTTCTCTTTTAGCTCAAGTCTCCCTCCATGCCCTTGGATGGGATAACTTCTTTCCATCCCATCCAAAGTCTTGCTCTTCTTCTCCTATAAGATGTAAGTTCAGCCCCTTCCCCCTCCATTATTGCTAAGTTGAAAGCTCCTCCCTCTTCTAAAGCTCTATTCCAAGCCAAGTAAGAAGAAGCTCCCTTCCTCCAAGTTCCTAAAGAAAAGCAGAGTTCTTCTTCCATCCCAAGGCCAAAGTACCCATTTGCTATACTCTTCCTTATGATATTCTCTTCATATGATTTAGCAAAGTATGGTGAATGATATTTCATTAGCTATGTATTATATGTATGATCATTGAGCCTCAATCGAACTCAAATGAGTCCGATCAAAGCTCATTTCTCCATTGAAAGCGCTGTCAAAAACTGTATGATTTTGTATACCCGTATCTATAGCTCTATTTTTTGATCATTAGAATAATCCGTTCATGTCGATTTTGGTATGAATGGAAAGGTCTCAAAAAGACATTTTCATCGATATAAGGCACCACTCATAAGGTGCCTAAAATTTGGAGTATTTGGGTGCGAAAGGAGACCCGTCACTATTTTCGCACAGGCGAAATCACCATCGAACGCTTGAGCGCGCCGGAGCGCCCGAAGTCTCGAATTCAAATTTTCTGTGGCATGCCATAGCGCACCATAGCATGTCTTAGCATGTTGCAGTGTGCCGCGACGGCTTATAAATTTGATGAAATTAAATTAAATGCGCCGAAGCACTGAAATCCGCTGCAGCGCGCTGTGGCGCCTGAAAGCGATGTCGCGCACCACAGCACTGAAATTTGCCGCAATGTACCGTAGCGCCTGGCTTTTGGCCAAAAGGCGCTACGTGCACTGTAGCACCCAGAATTGCCCGAAAGTGTCCATAAATGTCCGGAATTGCCTGGATTTGCAAATTTTCGCATTCTAATGACCCTAGGACCCTAATGGGGCCAAAATATATCAAAATCAGACCTGAAATTAATAAAATTAAGCATTGTATGAAATCATAGGTGAATTCCAATATAAAATTTACCACTTACCCTAAATGTCATGCTGTAAATCTTATAGAATATTTTGTGCCTAATGAAAATGTTAGAATCTTTAATTGCTTGTGTGACCAAGTAGAACTTAATAACTAAACTGCATGAAACTTAAGTGCTTTCGATTTAAAATCAAGTGCTAATCCCTTTTGGTTTGATTTAGGATTTGATTAGCCTTAATTATCTTCTGTTTTATGTCACTTTATATTCCTATGCTTTTATAATATGTTGGTGTATGTTAGAGAACTTTAACATTGATTTGGAAATCATGATTTACTCAATTTGGTAATAAACTATATTTGAACATAAGCATCTTAAAAACTTGATTAAGTAAATGATACTTAATCTAAATCTGAAAATTTCCATCAATAATACACCAATAATGCATTGATTTGTCATTAATCTATAAATCAATTATTGCTCTTAATTTGGTAAAGCTAGGGGTTATACCCTAACCTGTCTAATTAAGATCTAAATCCTTAATCACTTAATCAATCAACTTAATAGAAAGACAATTCAACTTGCATAATTCCAATAATACATCTGATTTGACATTGATCTTAAAAAAACATTGAATTAGAAGTACTAAGATCATTAAGGAACTTATGTGATTTATTATCTGGACGTGTATCTTAAGATCTTTAATTTTCTCTTATATAAGACTCTTAGCATGAAGATAATTATAAAACTATGTCGATTTATTACAAGATCAAATCTTAATAATACTCTCGATTATACCCCATAACTGTAGTATAAGTATTGATCAAATGGGTTTTTATCCATCTGATCTGATCAAAATAAGCTTAATAAATAAAACTTATGAATTTTAGCATAGATGTCAAATATGTAAGATCTTGATGATCTTACATTAGGTTTTATATGGCAACAATATTAGCCTTAACAAATGTTAACACATTGAGATAGGAAGGACTTTTTAAGGCAAATTGAGGCAGGAACTTAGATGATCCTCCTTAACAATAGAAGTTTAATCTTAGGCCCTTATAGTAGAATCACCTAAAGTACTAAGAATGAGAATCCTCCCATGTGGTAGAAACTTATGTTAATTGACCTTTTGGTCATAGCCTTGGAACCTTGTGTATGATTCACCCCAATGGAGTCTGAATTCATAACTTTGGTAATCCTTGTTGATTAAATAAAATTATCTAAACCCAGATTATTAGTTAAGTATAGTAGTGTAAACCCATAGTGCTGAATTACTTTAGTAGTATTAAGGATTGGTTGATTCACCTTAATGTAGGACTATGTTCATATTCTATCCTGCGAGTTTAGTCAAATATAGTCCCACTTAGAATAAATCATCCAATCCTAAGAGTGTTATAATTAGGAACTTAGATCATTAGTTTATTTGAATAAAAACTATCATCAAGTGATGCCTCCTATTGAAGATCGCTTCCATAGGTGTGGCTTCAAACAAACTAGGAGATTCAAGTCACCCTCTTTAGAACACTAAGTATGCTTATAATTAGGGTATTTAATAGCTTAGTTTGAGATACAAATCGCCAGCGGGTGATGCCTTCTATCGAAGATTGCTTCAATATGTGTAGCTTAAATAAATTATATGTTAAATTCAAATGTCTTATAAACATGCTAAATATGTGTATAAAACCTTTCCAACTGATGATTTTAAGTAAAATCCTAATTAAAACTAATTATTGGAATTGGGACTAGGAGTCAGAATCCATTTAAATAGGTTCTGCACAATGGATACTTTTGATTCATTATATAATTTTATAGTATTTTCTAGATTTCTGGATTTTAAGACTTGCAGGTGTAAGAGACATGAGCATTAACATAAGCATGATGTATGAGTATCAGTGATAATTTATGGGTTACGGAATGTTGTATACATCGACCAAGGAATTTCAGGATGTATCAACATCACAATAAACTATATTCCCAATCAGATGTATGCAGATATTGGACCGTACGACTCATAGTAGTTCAGTGATACTTCGATTGCATATCAATGGAATAAAGTATCGTGGCATATACAGATGCATGACTTCAGTGGCATACAACATAGTTTTACATGTTATTTACTTAGTTTCGATCATATACTATCTTTATTCTTTTTCAGTATTCAGTTTACTGTCAGCTTTACCTTACTTTAGTTTTATATAGTTTCAGAATTCAGTTACTTTATAGTTTTTCTATAGCTCTATTTTACATTATTTAAATTTGAAGTAAATAACTAAAACTATTTATATTAGTTTTGATGTGTTAGACTTATTATCTAACATATGGTACTTTTGAGATTCGGCAATTTGCTAGATCCTGAGCAGCTTATTGAGCTAGGTCAGGAGGAAGTTCAGGAGGTTCAGGAGGAGTTCGTGGAGCCTTAACATATTTTCTCCTTCAGCTCTTACTATTTTTTATTAGTTATTTCACTTCAGTACTTAGACTTTATTTTAGCATTATTTCAGTAAACCATTTATAATAATTTTTGGATGTATTTACTTTCTTGTTCTATGATGAATATTTTCATTCAGTTTTTGTGATGAATATTTCTAGATGTATGCTTAGCTTCCACACTCTATTTTTATATTTCTTATACTTAGTATTGTGATGTGATCAATGTACTGGAAATGCTGATATCTTATACATATGTTAGATTTCTCATATTGTATTTTAAATCCAATGTATGTATTTGTTTAATACTTAGGATAATGATACTAATCTTATCTTAAGTATTAGCTCTCGGCCCTCTTTTCGGGTTGAGTCAGCAACCTTCAGTATTAATTTGAGTTATTCGGGGAGATGGGAAATTCCTTCCCGAGTGGTGCACCACTCCGCCGTCAAAATTGATTATGTTATCTCTTTTGCGCATGACGACGGGGTGAGGCACTTCACTGAGCCACATATTCAATCTAGAAATAATTGCCTAGACTAGGATAGCATACAAGAATACAATTGAATGGGACTGTGCTTACTCGACTCAATCTATTGCAGGAGGGCACCTGTATTTACGATGCGAGCTGGTTCGACTAGCAAAGAGTGATTCACTAGCAGCTAAACTTCCAAAATGCACTAGCGATCCTGAACACCAGGATTACCCACTATCAGCAGTTCACAAAGCTCTGAATTTGCTTGGAGGAGCTCGAGAAGATGGCAATGGCGAAGGGAGGCAGAGGAAAATTCAAGCTCAATTAGGAAGCAATGGATTCTAGGGAGCAATGCTGAGGCTATTCATAGCCTCAGTAGGGAATAAAGAAGCTTCCAAAGATAATGGCTCAAGTCAAGGGTGTCCCGAGAGCATGGTTCTTAGCTAAGCTCCAATTTCCCAAATGGGAGCTAATCGTGCCACGGGACCCGATAGAGCTGATATGCCGTTGAGGAAAGATCCCCAACGGCATCTGAGGTGGACGCAAGAGTGGGGGACAGGGTCTGCTATCGGGAATCCTCCGGATTTCTTCTGTCGAGCGCAGACGAAGATTCACATTTGCAAGAGGGTCCAGAGCTATCTGATCTATCGATCAAAAAGGCAAACTTTCACCCCTAGCAAATTTGAGGGTGAGGAATTCAAAAATACAATCAGATTTTAATTTTGAGATTAAAATATTTTAGGTCTTAATTAGGGCATCTACAAAAATATAAATTTTCATCAAATACTCTTATCTAAGAAACACATTTATAATGAATCTTAACTTGAATCCTTTATGGAATTTTTTTGCGAGATTGTCCTTTATCTCTTGCGAAGGATCGAGTTCGTGAGGAAGCTAAATCATTGACAAGTTAGAGACCTCACAAAACATTTATCTAGTGAAGCAAAAGGACATCTAAAAGTTAGAATGCTTGGTAGCCTCATTGGATGTTGCCCAATTGCTTAAGGTTTGATCATAAAACACCTGCCTTATTTCTTTCTATCAAAAAGGATTTTGATTGTGGGCCTAACCTAATAAGCCTCAGAAAAATGAAGGTTTGACAATGAAAACATGAACTTCTCATTTACTCTTCAAAGAGCCAAAATCTTAGAAATATCTCATGTATTAAAAGAACCACTAGCAACTTCAATATAAAAAATAAAAGGCACTAAATATTGCATGCATGTTATAATTTATGGAAGAATTTTACTGTGACTTAAAGTAAAGTGAAGTATAATTAATGTTCAAAAGGTGTCCAATAATATCTATATGTGAAATCTGTCAACCTATTTATCTTTCAAATCTGATTATCATAGTTTGAAAAAAATTAAACAGAATATTAGAGGGAATATATATATTTTTAAGAAATATTATTAAAAGAGAAAGTCAAAATAGGATTTTAAATTAAAATTAAAAATCTTCTAAAACAACACAGCATGCAGAACTGGAGAGCATCTATTCTATGCATTGCAAATATTCATTTATGAAACACTTAAAGTTTTGAATAAATCACACATAAAATTCTTATTTTAATAACTTTCTTCTTTTATTCACTAACTCAAAGATTTGCTTTCTAGAATATCTTGTACTCTTGCATTCTTAATTAAGGAGGTTAGTCCTACAAGAGTTTTACCATTTAAGGCTTTTCCCAACAACCCTTGCAAAAGAAGATTATTTTAAAGGAGCTTTGTTCTAAAAGGCTTATTTTTCTTTATTTAGAACCTCGTTCTCCCTTTATTAAGGAGGCTACTCTTTACGAAATTTTACTTTGAGCACTTACCATAGATCCTTGCACTCTGAAGTTACTCCTAATTAGGAGTTTTTGTTATTCTAGTAATCACAATTCCATTATGTATTCCTTAATTAATCTTAACTTAACTCATGCATATTGAGCATTATAAAAAATAGTGATAAAAAAATCATGATAAACTAGAGGGCTCATTTCTTAGTTAACATAAAAAATGAAATTCGATGTAATCTTAATACTAAAAATCTGAGAACTATAACTTGCAAAGAAAAGCTAATCATATTAAATAAAAAATTGTTTATTTTACTAGGAAAAAATTATAGCTGAAGGATATCAATAGGAGCACGATGTGCAATAGATCACAACTCAAGAATAAGAAGAGTAGAGATTAATCATAGTCATGATTATTATGAGTAATAGAGTATCTTAAGGTCTTAGAGAGAATCCATCGTAATTAGATTACTATGACACTCAATCGAGTATATCTAACGATTGAATCTTTAATAAATCTTATTGAATAATTTAAGTATCTATTAAAAACCTGCCTACTATAGTATTATGCTTAATATAGCATGCTTAGGATATAAATCCCTTTCATTGTATGAGCTTAAAGTCTTCAAGTGATTTACCTTATGAAGAGAGAATTATCATCCTTTGATAAGTAAGATGATTAGAACCATTAGGTTATTAATGATATGCCTTAAATAGCATCTTAGATCAAACCATTGGAAAGCTTTAATTGTCATATTAGGAATCATCATGTGAATTTTAGAATATAGTAAAACCATAAAAAGTGCGACCTTATTTTTGGTAGAATCATTAGACAAACTTAGATGATGAAGGGATTATTATAATGAGATCATAACCCCCAACCAACATTTATATTTATAAATTATTTTATCATCATATAAAGTTTTAAAAAAATATTATTTTTCTAACATTACATTATTATATTACTATATTTCAATTAACTTAGAGATCTTTGAGACCTAAGTTTATTAGGGGCTTAATTAGCCATAAACATTAGGATAGATAATTAAAAATAGAAAATAATTGATATCACATGGTTTGCAATAATTTGATGACTCTTGAGATACTGCAATGCATTGAGACTAAAACCTTGAATTCATTTCATTGGACATTGTGCATAAAACAAAAATTTAAGCATTTAAATAAGCTTCAGAGGGGTATTTATTTGGTAAATTATAGTACAACTATAATTAAGCCTGGGCAAGGCTATTGGAGTATTTGGAGACCACATAATTCTTATGAGGGGGAATGTGCGTGTTTTTTTTAACCCCATTTAGTTATAGTTGAGTAGACATACTCAACTCCTCACGTGTTTTGCGCCACAGAACTGAATATAAGATAAATAAATAACATTTATAATCTACAATCTTTTATGACTGTATTTTTAGTACATCCAATTCTTGAGACGGAGATTGCTTCCTTGCTTACTTTGTTACAGCACTTTACTTTATAGCTTTGTGTATACTTAGAGTGCACCTTTACTTACCATTTAGATATTCTTCTACATTCTCTCTTACTATTACTTAGCATTTGCTTATTTGGACACATTCATGCTCTCCTTATTTATTTAAGTGCTTTTGTGCCTTATTAACATATTTAATGTAAGATTGAATGGACTAAAATATTGAGCAAACTTACTTGCATTCTTTACAGTCTTTGACACTGTGTTTTTCCTTTCTGTTCAATCCTTTGCATTTTTGCTCTGCTTATATAAATTGTAAATGGCTAATGTGATATCCGCTTAATAATGTATTTAGTTTACCTTTAAATTGTACTTATACTTTTAAAAGTCTAACCACTTGTTTCTTTTTTTTTTTTAGTTGTGCCCTATCGTATTATAAACCAAATACAGTTGGTTCAGAAACTTGTTTTGAACCTTGAACTCGAGGTGGATTGTGTCCAATTTTTGCTGTTCGTGCACCCTTCCTAGCTCTAGTCTCTTACTTCATTCATTTTAGAGGACATACATCCTTCATTAAAAGTTAGTATAAATATTATTAAATGTTGTATGTTACTTTACTAATATGTGATGTATTTATTCTTCAATTATATGAATGGCAAGAATGGTATGAAGGTTTATTTTCATTGGTTATGCATTTGACTTTTTCCCTTTAGAGATCATTTACTTCCCATAGTACATAATAATGGGTTTAGTTTCACTAATCTAGTATTAAGTACAATAATAACACTCATTATTATGTTAGATTATTTAATCTAATAATGGGTCATTACAGGCTTCCTTACATCAGCCTTAAAATGGTATCTTCAATAATGTTCTATGCAAATGGATGGATAAATTCAGATTTGAATGCCTCCATGAACTCATCCCACGGAATATCCTCAATGTCATAGTCGATGAATCATGTGTTTTTAATGTTGTCCCACTAGTATTCAACTTCCTTGTGGAACAAATGCGTAGTGAGATAGATCACTTCCTAGTTTGGGCACTTCAAATTGATCAGGTTCTTCTCAACCATCTTCAGCCAACTAGTTGTATCCATAGATGACAGATTCCCACTAAAATTAGAAGGTTTTAACCTCAGAAAACTATGGAGAAGACCATCAGTAAAATGATGGGAGGAGTGAGATGTATGCTGGGCAGGAATGGCTGGTGTAGGATTATTAGTTGTGCTGGCAAGGGATGAATAGCAATTAGATTTTGGATTGCCAAAGTTTGCTAGGTTTAATTTTCTTGCATTGTAGCTACCATTCCTTGAAGATGGGTTACCTCATATGTAGAGCTGCTAGAAGCTATGGCTGACTTAATATGCGTAGTCATTGGGGGTGATTCAGATTCATCTTGTTTTAACAAGACAAATCTTGATTTTAAAATAAATTTAATGAGATAAGATTAAGTTTGTCGTTCCATTAGCAATCACAAAATTTCATTGCTTAAGAATGAAGAATTATATATGATGAAGGAAAAAAATGGAAAATTCATATAATCACTGAAATTATAAGATGATAAAGGATCATAATCACTCTAATTGTATTATACTAACACTAGCGTTCTTTAATAAACTCAGTGCAGAATGTGAGATGAAAGTCCTCAAATTTTACCACATGACGCTTCTTCTTGCACTTCTTCTCTAGCTTCCAACTGGTGATGTTCCACCAATCTTCCACAGTGTCTTGAAGTTGATGGGTCATAAGATCAACGCTGATGGAATCGGGACATTATATATGATCTAAAACTGACTCCACGCGATGCAACTATTCTTTTGCTAGAATAAGGAAGTCAAGTCCTCTGAAGACAGGTTGTTGAAGAAGTTTGTCCAAAACTAGGACTCCTTGGGCAGATACTCTGGCAATAAATCTCTTACTTTCTTGACCCCAATTATAGACGAGCTCCCATACGATATTGAATGTAGTGACGTAGTAGTCCAAATCAGATCTTACACACTCCAGTTAGTTATACCAGAAGAATTTATAAGTTTCATTAGTTATTTCAAAAGTGACTTAATTATCTTAAAAAAATATTCTTAATCTACACTTTCATATGGAGTTACTAAGAGAATTATGCTATAGATGCTATATTTTGATGATTGTAATTCTGAAGAATGATCCAATAGGTAGAAAAAAATGTAAATCCCAATTTGACACCTTATTATACTAATTGTGGAGCTTGGTACCCTCTGTGTTTATACTAATACTGAAATTAACATGATTACAGTGAATACTGTCATATGTGACAACCCTCTCAACTATAGTCAAGTCAGTATAAACCCAACCTATCTTAGTTGAAAGATTTGCCACCTGAAACTGAGAGTCATACATCAAAATATCAAAGTAGCAGAAGCAAATAAGAGTATAACATTCACATCACAGTACAGTAAAGAAAGTAGAAACAATAACTCAGCTCAATATAAAAAAAAATATAGAAAGTAAATATATCCAGAATATGAAATTATTATAAACTAAATTTTAAAAGAAAAAGGAACACTCATCCTCACAGCTAAAAATGAAACTAGCTAAGCTATAACAACATGAAGGTCCTCCTTTTGGCCAAGCTCCTCTCCAGAAACAATGTCAACAAACAACTCTGAATTTGATATTATCAGTATCCTAATGCCTGGGCCCCAGCCAAGAAAAGAAAAACTTATAGTTAGACAATTATCAAAACACACTTTAGGCTAATTTGAATGGAATTAATTATTTAAGATATCACATTTTTACTAAGCATGCAAATAATTAAGGTGCAATAAGCCACAAGAAATATGATAGCCATAAATTAAACATTTATAATTAAACAAAGAAGGGTATGTAAGTTAACATACCTCAACCAGAAGCTATAGTAATATTGGGCATTAAATATTTAAATAACTAAAAGGTACTGAAAGTAAACTCATCATAACATACTTATGATCAAATAAATACATGTTGAGTTAACTCTACCGCACGCCGTAGCGGAACTAACATCGAGACTGCCACGCTACCATGCGCATATCAAACCCTCAACCAAAAGTTAGACACTACCGCTCATTACAGTGCATATATAATATTTCCCAAGATTTCATTATTCGAAGTATCGCGCTACCGCGCACTGCAGCAGTCCAAAGATCGAAACGATCGCACTACCGCACGCTGCAGTGGTTCAACGTCTGAAACCCCAACGCTACTACGCGCTACAACAGTCTCAAGGCCGAAACTCTACCGCTACCGCGTGCAACAGCAAAATTAAATATCGCCCAACGCCTTACATTATAACCAAAATTTGAAACGCTCATGCTACCAGACGCTGCAGCGGTCCAAAGACTGAAACATCAGCACTACTGGGCTCTCAAAACAGAAACTCTGGTGCTATCGTGTGCTATTATTAATGCTGATAATATTACTACTTCTGTTAATGATCCCATTGTTGCTTTTGTTGGCGGTCCTAACCTTAAGATTGCTGTAATCATAAATGGTAAAGAGGCTTCTATAAACATTTTCGGTGAAAACATTATTGATGAAAATATTATTACTTATGTTGGTAAGGTTATTATTACTGAAAGTATTTTGAGCTTGAACAATACAAATCTTTCCAGTACTATTGCTAAAATCAATGAGAACATAAAAAATGAATGTTTTGCTGAACCAACTACTTGTGAAAACTCATATGATCTGGCTGATGAGATTTCTATAAGGGTTGACCCTTCAAACTCATTTGATATTGCTTTTGATCATGTTATATAGGTATATGCTAATGTGACTAAAGATATTAATTTTCCTGCTACTGAAAACTTAACTCCAATTGCTCAGATGGAATCTATCATATATTCTTCTGAACATAATATTGAAAGCACATCTAATGTTGATGAAAATATTATTGATGAGAATTTTACTTATGCTGAAAATGCAAGTGCTTCTATTACTAATGTAAATAATGTCAGAACTATTTCTTTTGTCAATGATGAAAATGTTAGATCTATTTCAATTGCTAATGCTGAAAATACTATAACTATTTTTATTGAGAATAATAATACTGAAAATGCAAAGTTTCCTATTGCTTATGTTGATGAGAATAATATTGTTGAAAATTTTACTAACGCTAAAAATGCAAATGTCTCTATTGCTAATGCTGAATATGTTGAAAATGAAGTGATTTTTAAAAGCACTAATGCTGATAATGTCTGGACTAAAATTTTAAAAATTACTAGTGACATGTTTAACAGGAATAATAGGGCTAAATCAATAGGAAATTTGTTACTGTGAGATAATCCTGATAATGATTCCTTGTTGATTGGCTAGTTAAAGTGCCCGCAATTACCTTTAAAACAAGATAAAGGTAATTATATGTCATCGGCTAAAGGTTCACCCCTTTTATTAGTTCAAATCGGTTCAATCCTATTGCTTGTTTATAAGACAAAATTTGTACCACTAAAAGGAAAAGATTATATCAAATTATCAAAAAATAATATTAATAAACAAAAGATTCAACCAGGACCTTCTTCAGTATCCTAATGAATGTTCTTTGTTGGAACATTAGAGGATTGGGCAACTCTTTCTCCAAAAATTATCTCAAACACCTAATCTATGAGCACAAAATTGAGATCACACATCAATTTTTGAACCCAAAATTCAAAATACTACTTGTAAGAAATTCAACATTTATTAAACTATGAGAACTACACTACTTCTCTTTCTAACAAAATTTGGGTTTTCTGGAACAACAACAGGAAAATTTAAACAATTAACCAATGTGAACGAGCGATTCACTTGAAAGTTGTAAATCAAAATTTTAAGTGTATCATCACCTTTGTCCATGCTAATAACCTCAGAAGTGATAGGCAGTATCTGTTGGACTTTCTAAGAAATTGTCCTCATACTAATCTCCCTTGGCTTGTTGGTGGGAATTTTAATGCGGTCCTCAATCATAATGAGTATAAAGGTTACTCTCTCAATTATATTGGCGCACCTTTTGCTTGGTCTAATGGTAGGAAGTTTCCCATCTTGATATAGTTTTAATGAATAATGCTTGGTGCAATTACTTTCATGGTATTAAAAACTTTTCTCAAAATTCTTCGAATTATGATCACAAACCGATCATTGTTTTCTTTAGTAATAATCTTCCTAGAATTAAAACATCCTTTAGGTTTTAATTATCTTGGCTTGATAGACCATATTGCTTAGATCTAGTTAGGTCTTCTTGGAATGAAAATTTCAATTTACATGGTCTTCCAAGGCTTTTTGAAAAGTTCAAATGTCAAAGGAAATCTCTCAATGATTATAATCATAATGTGGTTGGTAACATTTTTACAAATGCTACAAAACTAGAAAATCTTGTTAATAATTTGGAGAATTTATTCGAAGCTCAACCTAATGACCACAACAAAATTAATTTCTCCAAAGCTAGGGCCGATGTAATCCAATACCACAATAATATTGAAACCTTTTGGAAATAAAAATGCAGCCCTCGTTGAAAACTGCATGGTGAAAAAAATACTAAATTCTACTATAGTTGGGTCAATAAGAGGAGAACTAAAAACAAAATTCACTCGATCACCACTAAGGAGGGTTCAGTTCTTTCTAATGATGAGGATATCAAATCATCGGCCATTAACTACTTCTTCAAAATTCTCTCCGCTGACACTAATTTTTTCAATATTCACTCTTTGTGCCCTCTTGAATCCATCATTACCCAAAGTGATAACAACTCCTTAAACTCAATGCCTTGTCATGATTAGATTGGGAAGGTGATTATTGATCTTAAACATAACTCCTGCCCAGGGCCGGATGGTTTTACGGGTAATTTTTTTATTAAAGCTTGGAACATTATCAGTGAAGACATTTACAATGGAATTAAGGAATTTTTCTGTAATGTTCCCCTTCATAAATTTGTTACTCATTCCACTTCACTCTTATTTCAAAAGTTAATTCTCCTACTTGGTGGAATCAATTTAGACCCATTAGCCTCTGCTCCTTGATTAATAAAATCATATGCAAAATCATTGCTAATTGCTTAAAATATCTAATCCCCAATATGATTGAAAAAAACCAATCTAGTTTTATCCCTGGGAGGCACATTCAATATAATATCCTTGTGACTCATGAAATGTTCCATAGCCTTAATAAGAAAATTAGATGTCACAACCTTATCCTTAAATTAGATTTGAAAAAAGCATTTGATAAACTTGATTGGGGCTTTCTTTTCGAAATGTTGAATGCTTACAGGTTTAATGATTCTTTTATTACCAAGATTAAGAATTCTTTTTTAATTGTGTGGTTTTCTATTATGATCAACGGTGCCCCTGTTGGATTTTTCAACTCTTCTAGGGGCCTTAAACAATCATTCTCCCCAATTCTATTTAATCTTGCCATAAACTATTGTTCTCTAAATTTTAGTAAAACTTTTCTTATGGATACTAGCCATCATTTCAACTTTTCTTACGATGACAATTTCATTATCTTCTATAATGCTGACAAAATAAATATTAACAAGCTCAAATATTTACTTAATATTCTTGAGAAGGACTTTGGCCTTAAGATTAATTATCTTAGATCAAACTTCTTCATTAATAATAAAGTTAACTTTAACTTAAGAAACTTTATTACAAATAAGTTAGGTTTCAAAGAGGGTAAGCTTCCGTGTAATTATCTTAGAATTCCTATTTTTAAAGGCCCTAATAAAAATTTGATCTATAATGGCCTCATTGAGCAAATTTTAAAAGGAATTTGAAGATGGGAAAATGTATACCTATCTCAAGGAGGTAGGCTCATCTTGATTAAATACATTTTTAACACGATCCTGCTTTACTGGCTTGAAGTATCCTCTCCAACCAAGTCTACTATAAATAAAATCAATATTATATTTAATAAAATTCTTTTGGGGTTCATAACAAGGGCAATAAGCTAATTTGGTCCAAATGGGATAATCTGACCTTCCCTTTGAAGGAGGGTGGGCTCAGCATTAGGAACATCGAGGCCCATCATAATGCTTGCTCTACCAAACTTTGGTGGAATTTCAGAACCATTAATAATATTTGGGTGGATATTCTTAAAGCTAAATACTGTGCTTCCATGCATCCTATTCTTATTTCTAAGAAAATTTCAGACTCTTTAAATTGGAAAAGAATGTTTGAGACTAAAGATCTTATGGAACACCTCATTGAATGGAATAAGCTTGACTCTTCATTGTCCTTCTGGTGTGACTCCTGAAGCCCTCTTGGCCCTCTGCACCTAATTTGAAATCCCATCCTGCCAAAGCTAACTTTAGATGATTGCTTTAATGAAGATAAGTCCTGGAACACCAAACTATTTTTTTCTATCATTCACCCTAGTATTCAAGATACCATGTTTAATTATGCTCCCAACATTAAAGATAATAAACATGCCATTGTTGAGTTAGTCCCTAATGACAAATTTAAACTTCATTTAGCTTGGAATATTTATACGAATCACAAGAATATTAATTTTAAACTGCGGTTTTGGCATAATTATTGGAAATTTGAGCACGGAGAACTTCGAGCACATAATATCTGCAGTGGAAGTGATTTGATAGAGTGCGCTCTCTTTGATTTAGGATCGAGATTGTATTGACAATTACCAAGCAACTTTAAGTCACAAAACTACAAGATGGCTTTTATAACACAACAATTTCCCACTTGGAGACCTTTAGAAAATATCCTCCACTCTTGACTTTGATTCTTCATTGTCTTTTTCCATTCTTATCAAAAATGTGGTGTGGCTCACCCTCACTCTCTTCTCACGTACCAAGGCCAACTAAAGCTGCACATAGCTTCAGCTTCTCCACTAATACAGCTTTAGTAAGCTTATCGGCTGGATTCTTAGTAGTGTGGATCTTCTCCAACCAAGTTGTCCTTCTTCCAGAAGTGTCCAGATAAAATGGTAACGGAGTTGAATGTGCTTTGTCCAGGCATGAAATGTTGCATTCTTTGCTAGATGATTAGCTCCCATGCTATTATTGTAGAGCCTTACATTATCCTATTCCTTGCCCAATTTTGCCATGAAACTCTTCAATCAGATCATCTTCTTACTTGCCTCTATAATGGCAATGTATTCTGCCTCTGTGGTAGATAGTGATACAATGTTGTGTAGCCTAGAGATCTAGCTCACCGCTGAACTTCTTAATGTATAGACATAACCTGTTGTGCTTCTCCTACTATTAATATCTCCTTCAAGATCTGAATCTGCATAACCCTGTAAAATAATATCAGATCTTCCAAAGTATAAAACTTTGCTCACTGTACCTTTTAAATACCATGGGATTCACTTGACCACATCATAATGGTGCTTTCCTGGGTTTCCCATGAATCTGCTAACCACTCCCACTGCATGGGAAATATCTGGTCTCATGCAGATCATCTCGTACATCAAGCTCCCAACTACTGAAGCATAAGGAACTTTTAGCATATGCTCCTTCTATTCTTCAGACTTTGGCATCTGCTCCTTTGATAAGCTAAATTGACTTACTAAGGGAGTGCCCACTGGCTTTGCTTTACTCATGTTAAATCTTTTTAGCACCTTTTCAACATATTGTTTCTACAATAGCTTCAAAATTCCTGCACCTCTTTCCATATTGATTCTCATTCCAAGAATCTGCTTGATCATCCCCAAGTCCTTCATGTCAAACTCCTTTGACATAAGATTTTTTAGCATCCTTATCTCCTTCATGTTCAATCCTGCAATCAAAACATCATCCACAAATATTAATATAATGATATAAGAGAACTTATACTTTTTATGAAACAACAGTGATTCGCCTGGCATCTCTTGTACCCTAATTCTGACATGAACCTATCAAATCTTTTGTACCACTATCTTGGTGCTTACTTCAAGCCATAGAGGCCCTTCTTAAGTTTACACACTAGCTCACATTTTACTTTCACTTGAGCTTTGTACCCTTCAGGTTGTTGCATGAACAGCTCCTCCTCCAACTCTTCTTGAAGAAATGCAATCTTAACATCTATTTGCTCCAGATACAAATTCTCAACTGCCACAATATTCAGCACAACCTTGATAGTTGCCTTCTTTACAACTGGGGTAAAGATCTCACTGTAGTCGACCCCATGCCTTTGCTGGAAACTCTTTACTACAAGTCTCGCCTTGTAGTGTTTGCTCCCTTTCAATTCTTCCTTCACCCAATAAACCTACTTATTCTGAAGAGCCTTCTTCTCAGTGGGTAAGGATGCCAACTCCCATGTCCCATTTTACATGAGTGATTCCATTTCATCATTCATGACAGGCTCCCACTTGATTAAATCTTCAACCTGAAGTGCCTCTTCCAAGCTTTCTGGTTCACCTTCATCTATTAGTAACAAATATAATAAAGAATGAGAGTACCTCTGTGGAAATTTTGTGACTCTTGTGGATCTTCTAAATATGGGTGTTTGTGGTTCAATATTGACACCCTCCTGAGTATCATCTTGTACTTCAATGTCTGGCTCAATGTTGCCATCAATCTCTAAATGCCGGGGCTCACCATCTAAAGCATCCTTGGAGTCAGTCTTGACTCCAATACAATCCTTGTACATTTCACTTTCATTGAAAGTGACATCCCTACTTCTGATGATCTTCTAGTTCTAATTATCCAAAAAGCTGTAACAAAACTCACCTGCACCATATCCAACAAATGTGCACTTGATCGCCTTTGCGTCAAGCTTACTCCTGGATCCTGCATCAATGTGCACATAAGATGAGCAGCCAAATACCTTGAGGTGGTTCAGTTTCACCTCCTTTCTGCTCCAATCTTCTTCAGGAATCCCTTCATTTAAGGGTACAAAAGGTCCCCGATTAATTAGATATATCACCATATTAAAGCTTCAACTCATAACTGTTTTGGGAGACCCACATGCAATCTCATGCTTCTATCTCTTTATGTGATTGTTCTGTTCATCCGTTCTACGATTCCATTTTGCTATGGTGTTCTAGGTGCTGTGAACTCTCTCTTAATTTCTCTCAAGGCACAGAACTACTTGAATTCTCTATCACAATACTCGATGCCATTATCAGACCTTAAGCACTTAAGCCTTAATTATGTCTCGTTCTCCACCAAAGCTAACCACTTTCCAAGCACATCAAATACATCAAATTTATATTTTAAAAAGTAAACCCATAGCTTCCTCATATCGTCATCAATGAAGGTGAGGAAATATGTAGCTCCACCTATGGAACAAATAAGAGCAGACCCCCATACATCTGTATACACCAACTCAACTTTCTTACTTTTCAGCTCCCTTTCAACTTTAGAGAATGAAACCTTCTTTAGTTTACCCAGCACACAGTCTTCACAGAAATCCAATTCTAGTGACTTCAGTCCTTGGAGCTTCCTCTTTGGCTGTAGGGATTTCAAACCCCTCTCACTCATATGGCCAAGCCTCTGGTGCCAAAGATCCGCATCTATCTCTTCTACAGATGCAATAGTATCGGACACTTTATTGATCAGATAAAGTGTACCTTCCATATTGCCCAATGTGACAAGTGCACCCTTGGTGACCTTCCATGAGTCTCTAGTAAAACAAGTGTTGTAGCTTTTTCTAACTAGCTAGCTCAATGGAAATCAAATTTCTCCTTAGAATGGCACACATCTAACATTCTTGAGCTTCCAAACTATGTCGCTTGGTAGCTTGACATCCACTTCACCTCTACCAATGATGGCGCATGCCTTATCATCTTCAAGACACACTTTCTACAAGTCACCCTTGGTGTAACTCTTGAAGGTACTCCTAGACAGAGTCACATGAAAGGATGTGCCCGAGTCCACCACTCAGGACTCCGTATTGATAAGTGAGAGTATCAAAGCATCATAATCCTCCTCAGCTAAAATATTCATTGTGGGGTTCATAATCTTACCACCACCACTTGATTTCTTCAAGGTAGGGCAATCCTTATTGAAGTGACATGTCTTCCCACAGTTCCAGCAATCCGACTTTGCCTTTCCAGGTCTTAATTTTTTTCATCGAGACATTGACCTATTTTTATTATGTCTCCTTTCAATGTGTCTTCCCTTGTCAGCATTCAGTGCTAAGGTAGATGCATATCCATAAGATTTCTTCCACACTTACTCATTCAGCACAAGCCCAACTATGTCATCAAACCTCAATGACGCATTTCCTGATGAATTGCTAATGGTTGTAACTAGCCCATCCCAGCTGTCTGGCAATGAAGATAGGAACAACAAAGCTCAAACCTCATCATCAAGCTTGATGCCCACCAAACTAAAATAGCTCTTCACCGTGTTGAGCCCATTGAGGTGTTCAGTCACTGAATGGCCTTCCATCATTTTCATGTTAAACAATCTCTTCATTAAGAAAACTTTATTCGAAGTCGAGGGCTTCTCATACATCCTTATCAGGGCATTCATGAGATCTACAGTAGTTTTCTCATTAACAATGTTAAAAGTAATAGAAGAAGCAATAATAAATGAATTAAACCCAGTGCAATTTTATCAAGAACTTCCCATTCTTCATTAGTCATAGCTGCAAATTTTTATCGGCTCGTTTCAATGGAAGATATAGCTTTTTATGGTAGAGTAGGTCCTCCATCTGCATTTTTCAGAACGCAAAGTTTGTTCTACTGAATTTCTTAATCTTGTGTCTCATCTTTTTGGCCATTGCTCCCACTCAAATAGTAAACCCTTCAAGGACCAACAAGGTAACCTTGCTCTGATACCACTTGTTGGAAATTTGAGCACGAAGAATTTCCAACACACAATATCTGCAGTGGAAGCAATTTGATAGACTACACTCTCTTCAATTTAGGATTGAGGTTGCGTTGACAGTTACCAAGTAACTTTAAGTCACAAAACTAAAAGAATTAAATCATAGCACATACATGCAAAAGATCATAGCAACAAAAACATCCAAACACCAAAGATTTTTACGTGGAAAACCCAAGAATGAGAAAAACCACAGAGCTACACTACAGAAAAATTCACTATAAAGACTTGAAGGTTACATAGTTACAAAGAGCTTATCTCCTTAGCTGAAATACACTAGCTCTTACTATAATATAGAGAGGAGAAGAAGCAGCCACCAATAGTAGTCTCTCCTTCAACATCTAAGGAATGTCTTGCACAACAGTTTCCTTAGGGCTTCACCTAGGGATCTTGTAACAACCTAGGTTGTTACCTACTAATCTTAGTCTTAAAACTAATCATAAGTGCTAATTACGTCAATTGGAGTCAACCTCTAAGACCTAGTCCAAATCAATAGTCAAATGGGTCGAATCCTGATTTCTAGAAATTTTAGAAACCCTAAAATTTGACCTATTTAAATTGACCTCAGATCGAAAAATGGACTTCGTCATTGCGCTCATTACCCCTAAATTAGCTAGGGGTGATGTTTTCGTGTCAATCGAAAGTCGTCAAAATTTTAACGGATATTTTAATAATATTTTAATATCGCGAAAATTGAGAAATTTAAATACTCGTCAGATCGAAAATCTGACCTCGCCATTGCATTCCTCACCCCTCAATCAACTAGGGGTGATGTATTGGGAAATTTCTTAGGAGCTAATTTAAATAATTGAATTTTTAATTATTAAATTAAATTAAAAACATTATTTATTGTCGTCATTTAAATACTGACGTCGTTCGATCGGGCAATTAGCCTATTAGTGAACGCGCCGTCTGATCGAGCCGTTAGATCCAGCGGTGATTCGCGGCCATTCGATCGAGCGATCGAACGGTCGCCGCTCATCGTTCCGCGTCAACCCTCCCGTGTCGCGACGGGGCTGGGTATCGTCGAGGTCGCCTCTCCCGTGAGGAGGAGCCCTCGACAAGTCCGTCGAGGGCTCAATAACTTGTCGTGGGCGTGCCCTGGTCGCAGGGTGGAACCCAAGGGTGTGCAGCCAAGCCTCGGATCATCTTCCTCGCTTCGAATCTTCCGGGCCATCGAAAGAGGTACTCCCCAATCCTCAACTTCCTTCAATCAATTATTGCATTTTGGTATCGCAAGCCTATTCCGTGGTCTAGATAGACGATCGATCAGACCTGATCGTTGATCGGAGGTTCCGATCGACCGAATTTAGGAGTCGGTCTACAGTCCTTTCCGTTAGGACCCGAACTCGCCCTTAGTCAACTAGGGTTTAGCCTAGCTACCCGTCCAGACCCCCTCCAGCCTCGGGTCTAGTCTCATCGGGTAGGTCTCGCCGGGACCTACCCTCGGCCATGCGGGCCGAGCCGTTCCGTCGCCGGGAAGGCCACCGAAAGCGCCGCCCTAGCCGCCTGCCTCGGGTCCGGACACGAGGGAGAAGAAGAATCGCCGGGCCGGGCCGGGCCTACCCGTGGTTTCACGGATCATTTCCGCGGTCCGTGGGCCCCGCGTCCCAGGCTAGCCCCATCAGCGCACACCATGTGGCGGCCTCTGCCGCAGCCGCAGAGGCGGGGTCCACCTGTCCCGTTTCACAGAGGTGTGGGGCCCACAGCTCAGCCTCGTCCTCTCACCAATTGCCACGCGGTCCGCGTGGGACCCGCCTGCAGCCCCGCGTCCTATAGGGAGCCGCCACGTGTCCAATGGGGCCGCTCGCGTCAAATCCTTGCAGAATTAATTAAAAGAAAATATATTATATATAATTATTATTACTCATATATAGTTATATATATATATATATTAAAATAGACTGTTTAATTAACTAGACTAAGGATTAAGAGTTAATTAGGTTGGTTAATTAATTAGGATTAGTACTTAATAGCTAGATTAATATATTAAATTAAAAATAAATATATAACAGTGAATATAATTAATAAAACATATATATAACTACAAATAATTTTAAAATAAATAAATAAATATTATATATATATATATATATATATATATATATATATATATATATATGTATGTATGTATGTATATAAAAGCATAGTCAGAAACTTTAGGATAAATATGTATAAATATTTATACTGTCAGAAATTTTAGCTATACATAATATATATATATATATATATATATATATATATATATATATATATAATATAATTAAAAGAAGTTAATGATTAATAATAATTAAATTTGAGTTAATTAATCAATTAACTATGAGGGTTAATAAAATTAGTTAATATTAATTATTAATAGATTAAATAGGATAATAATTAGATAATTAAATCATACAAACAGTAAATAAGGAATTTTATTAGGAATTAATTAACAGTTAAAATAAAAAATATTAATATTTATACAATTAAAATATTTAAATAAGATATATTTCTAACTTTAGAAATAAATAGTAAATTAATACAAATTGAATAAATAAATAGTAAAATAATATAAATTATATTTTTGAATAGTAAATCTTAAAAGTTTAATAACTTTTTTTTGTATGATGATCCAAACATAGTCAATATAGGTTTCAAAATACTCAAAAAAATAAAAGGAATCAAATGGCGTAATGCAGAATTTAGTTTCGGGGCACATATAACGAAGTAGCATTTTAGGACCTCTTTAGGACCCCATAACTTTTGACCTAGTTGACCAAACATAGTCAATATGGGTCTTAAATGCTCAGGAGAGCGGCCCCATAACTGTATTAGTATTAGTTTTCCTATTTGGACATAAAGACAAAAATTCAACTCTAGAATTCCTAGTTAACTTTAGGAAAAATTGACCAAAATACTCCTATAAATCAAATGACCATAACTTGGTCAAATCAACTTTAAATTCAAAAATTCAAGATGCTAACTAGTTTAGAATTTTAAGGTCATCAATAAACTGAAATAATATTTAAGATCTAAACCCTAAAAATTTAAAAAATAACCAAAATATATCTTGTCTCATTTTGGTCATAACTTGACCATTTGGAGTCCAAATTAGGCGTACTTACTGTCTAACTTAAGTTAGATAGTAAGGAATCATTTGGAATCAAGAAACTTCAATTTAGACCCTTAAAACAAGTGTAGACTTTTAGGCCTTAAAGTAGGGGCAAAATAGCCATTTTACCCTAAGATTAGATTAAGTACCCTTAACCTTTAAATAACCTTTCAAAACTCTAAAAACCAATATTATAATTGTATTAGTGATATTTAAGTAAGTGAAATCAACCATTATGTCAGATTCTATAATTTCCCTAAGTCTTTAACACTACTCCTTAAAGACCCTTCTTGAGACTAGGACTAGATCATAAGTTAGAGTTCATTCATTGGGTAAATGGGTTACCCAATGGGTGAAACCTTAGTTTTATTAGTTTTTAGATTTTTCTTTTATTTTACAACTTATTTTAATTATTTTGTCTTTTAATATTAGATTTAAGATAAGAGATTCATCATATTAAACTTGATTACTTAATAGGATTTGCCTTAATTATTAGATCACTGTTAGAATAAAACTTAGATCTTAGGTCTTATCCTTTGGGATTATGTGATTAAACCCAATTCTCGTAGTGTTTAATCCATAATATATAGTTTAAAAGATCTTGATCAGATCTTAGATAGAATGTCTAAATTCACCAAAATTAGGACGTATGATTCATTGATTCAACTCATAGTCATCTATCTGATTGAACTAGATTAGAACCTAATCAGTTCTAATCCTTTTTACCTTATAAGGATGAATTTCTAAGTTACACTCGATAGTAGGAAAATAGTGATCCTGAACTTAGGTAACTTGGAATAGTTAGAATAGTTAAGTAGAAAACAAATGATATCACTATGTTTAGTAGAGTCCTTTGCTTACTTTGATATTTTGTTGCTACGCATTCCTTGTATATTTGTACCATATTTCCTTGAGCATATTATATAAGATCTTTGAAGCATAAATAAAATGTTAGGAAAATATGGAGGCTCCTTAGATTCCTTGTGAAAATATTAAAGTGATTAATTGAAGATAATAATTATATGGGTTAGAGCTGCCTCTCAATTATGTCTTCTGATTGCCTAGCCTCTATGTTGACACTTAGGGAAGACCTTATTTATATCTTCTATAAATTTTTTGTGTGCTAATGGCCTAGTCTCATTGTTGACACTAGGGGTACACAGTTTTGTGCCTTAACCGTGATGGTGGTAAGATCTTTTATATTCGGTGGGCTAGATCAGCTCCTTTTTGTATGGCAGTTAGTACACGGATATTTACATATATGTCCAATTTAGATATTTTGTTTACTTTTCAGCATTTTTATTTAGTCAACTATTCTCTTTGTACTGCTTATATATTTTAGGATGTTAGAATTTTGCTGCTATCTATATGTATCATTACTGAGTTCAGTTATTTTTATTTGCATATTTCTTTTGATCACCAGCATATTTAGGATATAGTATTTTCTTCCAGTACCTATTTAGTTATTTATATTCATATGCCTTACCTTGTTTAGCTTGTATTTGAGGCATGTCTTAGCCTCTCTTTTTGCTTAAGTTATAAATATTATTTATAGCTTTTCCTTTTCTTATTGTATTGCTAGTCGCTCCTATTTTTGATGTATTGTCGCTTAGAAATTGTAAAGTGGTGATATTATAAAACACATAAAAAATGTATCAGCTTAAAATGTACATAGATAATTGTCTAACACAAGGTTTTCTCTTTTTTTTTTGCTGGGGCCCTACATTGTGAAATCGACAATGGCAGATCCTCTTCAGTTGGACGATCAAGAACTAGGTGTGGAGCCATATCCAGAGGAGGAGCCTTTGGAAGAAGTAGCCATTTACCTTTCTCTTATAAGTGAGGATGAGCGCATTTTTACTTTCATCGATTAAACTTTGAATTGATATAATAATACAGGTACCCTTGACTATGTGTTTGGATTACTATACATTATATTCTGAGTTATATTTCATTATATTTATACTATGATGCTTGAATGTTTTTTATTATAAATTGCTTCCACACTCTGTATGGATTCTTATTAAGTGAATGAATGTTTGATTCTATGCTTACTCATTCCCTTATTATGTGGATTGTGGATTTCATTATAATCCAATAATAAGTGAAGGGTTAGCTAGAGTGACACACCACCCCTTAGCTTAATCTTGTAGATTAGGGGGTGGGGTGCCACATATCTCATCCTCACATCTATCACAAGCCTCCAACTAAGAAATGTCAACATATAAATCTCCTTCCATCTTCTTTGCTCAAGTACTCAGCTAAAATTCAGACCCTAAAATGTTCAAAATTCCCTTCAATTTACTTAGAACGTAACTTGACTGAAGCAAATTTCCTCCATGTGCTACTGCATGCCGTAGCACCTGACTCTCGGGTTTGGAAGCGCCCGCATCTCGGGTTGGCACCTGCTGCAGCACGTGGTAGCGCCCATGTCTTGGGTTGGATCCGCTGCTATGCGCGATAGCGTGCACATCTCAGGTTGGATCCGTTGCAGCGCCTGCTTCTCTGTTCACTGACCGCTGAGATGCGCGATAGCCCCTCCGTCTTATGTTGGGATCACCAAAGTGCGCTGTGGTGCGCCCTGGCACGCTGCAGCATGCTACGGCCCACCGCAGTGCCTGTGTTATTTATGGTGTTCACTTATTACTCTAAATCATCTTGAAACCTCCTAGAAGCTCATCGGAGCACCATTAGCATCTCTATGATGTACTAAATGGTCTCCATAACACAACAATAATAACATCATGACCTTACTTAGCTTGTTTATTTGGAGATGGCACTTCAGTTACATATGATTGATGAAGAACTAACCAAAAGCAGGCTTATATCTTCCTTCCTAATGGCATTGTTGTCACTTCACTAATGCCAATTTTGAAAGTGTGAATCACTTGTTCTTCAATAACTATTTTTCTCAGTCTCTTTGGAATGCTTTCAATGTGATTAAAATGCACAATCAAGTTGTTGTTAATATTTTTAATGTCATTGAATATTCGGATATAAACACATTTAATGCTAAAAAATTGCACATTGGTAATTTGGTGGATGCTTATATTGTTTGGCACATTTGAATTGCCCGTAATCTCAAAATAAATCAAAGTGGAAATTCAACTTAGACAGAACCAAAATGAATATCATTAAAGATGTAAACTCAATTGTTTCAATTTCCCAAAAAAAAAGACTTTTAGAAGGAAAAATATCAAGAAAAATGCCTTTTTCTCCTATTCTAAAATTGGAGATTAGTTTGTAGTCCTGTTGCCTTTGGAATGCTTCTCTCTCCTTTTTGTTTTGGTCTATTTTTTGTTCTCTTTTGGCATGTTTCTTTTGTAAGGTTTGATTGCTTGGAAGCATATAGATTTTTGGCTTTTTTGTCAGTGGTTGTGCTATGTTACAAGTTGGTCAACCTAATGGATGGATTCTACTTTGTTGGCTAGGCTGGTTCAATTTGGCTGATTATTCAGCATGCTTATCTAGGCTTGGCTATCTGGATGTAGCATGCTTGTATGTTACCTGGGCTGGCTCATGCTGGCTGGTTGGGTGATAGAATTCTTTTCTGTTGGCTAAGCTATTTTAGTTGTGGCTGTCTCAATTAGCTTACTTATCTAACCCATTGGCTAAGTTGTTTTAGTTTTCAGTCTCTAGATGTTGTCGATTGGTTGGCTGGTTGCCTTGTTTCTTTTATCTGTCGGTTGTGTTTATTTTGCCTGTTGGATCTCTCGGTTACTTCCCTTTGGCCGGGCTTTCTGGTTGGTTGGATTGGTTCTCTTGCTTAGTTGGGCTATCATCAGGTCAGCGAGTTGGTTTATGTCTTTTGGCAGCTGGCTAGAATTTTTAGGTTGGTGGTTTGCCAATTTAGCTGCCTGATGGGGTGGTCTTCTAGCTAACTGGCTTGACAGTTCTTCTTCTGGCTGATTGGATATTGTATGTTTGCTAGTTTGGCTATTTGATTGGCTAGCATCTGGTGGCCTATGTTTGTTGGCTGGGTGGATTTCCTCTAGTGAGTTAGTTCTATTGGCTGTGCTTCAATTTGGCTTTTGGTTTTGCATTATTTCTTCTATGCAAGTTCCTTGGCTTGCTGATCCATCTATGTGTCATGATTTGAAGTTGTTGATTGGTTTGCGGGAGCTTCTCGATTGTCAGCTAAGTTCGTAGGTTTGGTAGTTGTTTCCTGACTGCTGTCAATCTTGGAATCAGTTGCCTTTCTCTGTTTGGCTGCTTTCTTTGTTTTGCTATCAAGTTTTGGTGCTTTTGGATTTTGTTCCCAGTCTTCCCATCTTTTCTTCCTGTTGTAGCATGACTTGGTATATTTGGTTTTGTTCTTTCTGCTCTCCTTTGTATTTTATTATTTGTTTAATTTTCTTTTTGGTGGGTCCTTTTAAGTTATAGTATGGGACCTAATTTTTGAGGTTGGCTTTGGGTTTTTATATTTTAGGCTTTTTATACCCTCCCAACCTTTTTTATATCTTCCTTTTGATATTAATAAAATAATTGCCAATATGATATTTTATAATATATATATATATATATATATATATAATGTGGATTTTATGACAATTTTTGATAGATATGATAGCATTACTTAAGAATATACACCAAAAATTATCTAGAATTAATAGATTTTTTTTTTAATTTTTGCATATAGGTCCCATAAAAAAGTGTATTCAACCAATAATCTACTTACACATTTGATTGACACATCATCTATACATTTTGGCAGACCTGCTTGCCAGATGGTCATCCCTGCTGCTCCTCAAGCATCCTCGAGCTCAATTAAGCTTCAATCGAGCTCTAGTCTTCAGCTACCTCAAAATTTAGCAGAAGCGGCTAAGTCTCGATGATAATTTAACTCCATCTGATCGAACCCTAAAACCTCCACCGTCAATCTTCATTTAGTATCGCTTAATTTTGAATCATTATTTCACTTTGTTGATTGATGCATGATCATGTCTGATCAGGATCAAATGAACCCAATATATCAGATTTTGCTATTAATATACAGTGTCGCACAGTATTTCATGCCCTATAAATTTATGGCATGTCAATTTTCTGATGTCATCGTGAGTCTAAGGTAGAGTCGCTAGGTTAATCGAAAGGCCAATCCGTGGGCTCTCTATTACTTCTAGAATCGTAGCCGGAGAGGGTGTGTGCACCGAACTAGGCGATGCCCTAACTCCGTGTTTATCGCCAACTGCCGAAGAAGATGAGTCCCTCCCGGGCCGGGCTGAGCTCATTCTAACCCGCGAACCTCTGATCCCTGATCTCGTGTTTTCACCACTGCCAGTATCTGTGGGTCCTGCACCTGCTGTGTTGTCGTGACCTGTGGGACCCACGCCTTCAACCTATCATGCTGAAGCAGCTCTGTTGCTGGGGCCCGTCTCTGCTACTGATGTTTCTTGTGGGACCCATCGCCTTTTTGAAGTCCTTAATTAAACTTAGGATTTAGTTAATTGATTAAATCATATTCTAATTAAATCAATTAATTATCAAATTTTTAAATGCTCATATCTTTTAATTTAGTGATCCAAATGCCTTGATGTTATATCTTATTTTAATAAGAAAAATGCCATGAATATTATGAGAGTGTTTAATCTCCATTTATATGAATATTTCTATTTGTGACATTTAGGACCCTCCCTAAAGACCCAATTAGCACAAAAACTTCAATTGCTCATAACTTTATACCCCTAACTTCAAACATAGCTAATATATATCTCATTTTGCTCAAGAGAATGTTAAGAATGTACCGACAGTAAGTGGCACCCCACCCCTTAATCCACAAGACATAAGTTAAGGGGTGGTGTGTCACTCTAGCTAACCCTTCACTTATAATTGGATTAGGATGAAATACACAACCCACCTAATAAGGGAAGGAGTGAGCATAGAATCAAACATTTAGTCACTATCTAAGTATACATATAGAGTGCGGAAGCGATTTTCAATATAAAACATCCAAGCATCACAACATAAGCATAAAGAAATACATCTCAGAACATAAGCATAAAATCCAAATACGTAGTCATAAGTACCTGTATTATTCCATCATTTTAAGTTCCAAATAATAAGAATAAAAGTGCACTCATCCTCACTTAAAATAGAAGGGCTAAATAGCTGCTTCTTCCATAGGCTCCTCCTCCAGATATGACTCCACACCAAGATCCTGATTGTCCAACTGAAGAGGATCTGCCATTGTCAGTTTTACAATGTAGGGCCCCAGCCAAAAAAGAAAAATCTGGTTAGACAATTGTCTAAGTACATTTTAAGCTGATAAGTTTTATATGTGTTATGTAATATCACCATTCTATAAATTCTAAGCAACAATATATAAGGGAGCAACAAGCAATACAAAAGGAAGGAAAAGCTATAAACCATTATTTATAACTTAAGAAAAAAGAGAGGCTAAGGCATGCCTCAAATGCAAGCTAAATAAGGTAAGGCATAAATATAGATAATCAAACAAATACTGTAAGAGGAATACTACATTCTAAACATGCTGGTGATCAAAAAAAACATGCTAATTAAGATAAAATAACTCAGTAGTGATACATATAAATAGCAGCAAGATTCTAACATCTTAAAATATATAAGCAATACAAAGAAGTAGCTGATTGAATAAAAATACTGAAAAGTAAACAAAACATCATAATTGCATATATATAAATATACATAATTATCCATGCATCAACTGCCATACAGAAAATAGCTAATTTAGCCCATCGAATATCATAAGATCTTAGCACCATCACGGCTAAGTCACAAAACTGTGTACCCCTAGCGACATAAGGAGGCTAGGCAACTAAGCACACAAAAGTAATCGAAGGATCTTAGCACCAGTACGGCTAAGGCACCAATGGTGTACCACTAGCGATATAAGGAGGCTAGGCACTAGGCACATAACAAAACAAGTCCTTCCCCTAGTGACATAAGGAGACTAGGTAATAAGGATATATGTGAGAGGCAGCTCATATAACTATTATCTTTTCATTAATCACTTTAATATTTTCACAAGGAGTTTAAGGGGTCTCCATATTTTCCTAACATTTTATTTATGCATCAAAAATCTTATATGATATGCTCAAGGAGTTAAGGCACAAAAATAAAAGAAATGCGTAGCATAAAATATCAAATAGAAGCAAGAGACTCTACTAATATTGTGATATCATTTGTTTTCTAATATCCATTCTAACTATTCTAAGTTACACAAGTTCAGGATCACCGTTTTCCTACTAATGAGTGTAACTCAGAAACTCGTCCTTATAAGCTAAAAAGGATTAGAACTAATCAGGTTCTAATCTAGTTCAATCAGATAGACGACTATGAGTTAAATCAATAAATCATACGTCCTAGTTTTGTGGATTTAGACGTTCTAACTAAGATCTGATCAAGATCTTCTAAACCTATAGATTATGGATTAAACACTATGAGAATTAGGTTCAGTCACATAATCTGAGATGGGTAAGACTAAGTTCTAAGTTTTATTCTACAAGTGTTCTACTAGTTAAGGCTAATCCTATTAAGTAATCAAGCTTTAATAGGATGAATCTCATATCTTAAATCTAAGATTACAAGACAAAATAATCAGAACAAGTTGTAAAATAAAAGAAAAGTCTAAAAGCTAATAAAACCAAGGTTTCACCCATTGGGTAACACAATTTAACCAATGAATGAACTCTAACCTATGATTTAGTCCTAATCTCAGGAAGGGTCCTTAAGGTGTAGTGTTAAAGATTTAGGAAAAATTCTGGAATCTGACCTAATAGTTGATTACACTAACTTAGATGTCACTACTATATTTATAATATTGGTTTAAGAGTTTTGAAATGTAAATTAGAGGTTAAGAGTACTTGGTCCAATCTTAGGGCAAAATGACTATTTTGCCCCTACTTTAAGGGTCTAAAAGTCAACTTTTGTTTTAAGGGTCCAAATTGAGTTTTCTCTCTTCCAAGTGATTCCTTACTGTTTAACTTGAAGGTACATAGTAAGTACGCCTAAATTGGACGAGAAACGGTCAAGTTATGACCAAAAATAAGGTCAAGGGTATTTTGGTCATTTTCCTAATTTCTAGGGTTCAGATCTTAAATATTATTTTAGTTTATTGATGACATTGAAATTCTAAACTAGTTAGCATCTTGAATTTTTAAATTTGGAGTTGATTTGACTAAGTTATGGCTGTTTGAAATCTAGGGGTATTTTGGTCATTTTTTATTGAGAATTCTAGGGTTGACTTTTTGTCCTAATATCCAAATGAGAAAACTAATACTACTACAGTGATGGGGCCGCTCTTCTGAGCATTTTAAGACCCATATGGACTATGTTTGGATAACTGAGTAAAAAGTTATGAGGTTCTAAAGAGGTCCTAAAATGTTACCTCATTATGCGTACCCCAAAATTAATTTTTGACTTACATTATTTGATTCCTTACATTTTTCTAGTCAAAATGAGACCTATATTGGCTATGTTTGGATCATCCTACAAAAAATTATTAAACTTTTAAGTTTTACTATTCAAAAATATAATTTTAATTATTTTACTGTTCATTTATTCAAATTAAATGATTTTACTGTTCATTCCTAAAGTTATATATATAATTTCTGAATTTATTCACCTTTAATTAATCTATGATTAATTTGGCTTAATTATTAATTAATAATATTTAATCTACTAATTATTGATTAAATTATATAATATTATTATTTTATTATTGAAAAGTCATTAGCACTAATTACTATTTAATTAATCTTAATTACCTGTTAATATTTAATTAAGAATAATTGATTATAATTTACTGTTGAATAATAATTATTTATTCTAATTACTGTTAAAGTCTAATTAATATTAAAATAATCCTAATTAATCTCTAAATTATTAATTAATTACAGGATTACTGTTGAAACATCATTAACACTAATTATAATTAATTAACTACTAACTATAATTAATTAATCACTAATAGTAATTAATTAAACTAATTAATTAGCTGAGATGGCAGTGGGCCCCACTTATGACATGTGTCAGCACCTGATTGGGTGTTGCACTGTATGTGGGCCCCACTGGACACGTGGCATGCTTGGAGGCTGCCACGTGGCTCTGTGGGCCCCATAGGAAGCCGAAGAGCCACGGGTGACCGAGGCAGTGGGTTCCACCTGATACGTGGCACTACCAGAGGCTGCCACATGGCATTGTGGGCCCCACAGGGGAGCCGAAGAGCCGCGGGGCTCGGGCTGTGGGCCCCACATGACACGTGGCGCGCCGGATGGCTGCCACGCGGCGCAGTTGGCCCCACGGCCGAAGCTGAAGAGTTGCAAGCTCGGTCGGTGGGTCCCACTTGCCACGTGGCAGGCCCTCATGGCGCCATGTGGCTCGGTGGGCACCAACTGGCTTATGCGGACCCGGGCGAAGGCGGGCCGGGCTCGGGTCGACCCGGCCCGGCCCGGACTTCATCTTCTCCGTGGAGGGGTCCCGAGGGCACCGGGCTAGGAAACGGCTTTTGCCGGCCTTCCCGGTGCCAGACCACCTCGGCCCGCACGGCCGACGGTAGCCCTCGTCGGGGGCTACACGTCGGTGGACGGACCATCGCCGGAGGAGGCCGGGATCGCCGGAAAAATGCAACCATAGGTCCTAGGATTCGGCGTCGGAATCCCTAACGGTTTCTACTGTCGAACCCGAGCCAAATCCGTTCGATCGGGTTGGATTCAGCCCGATCGAACCAGTTGATCGATGATCTATGGCATGCAATAGCCTAACGAGGCGTTGGATTAAGGATTGCGTGAGTAAAACGGGGGGAATTGAAGGTACCTGATCGACGACGAAGGGGGGGCTTGGCTCGAGTTTGCTCGATCCGGGCTCGGGTTCGCAAAACTCGGAGCCCAGAGCTTGGCCGAGGCCTTATAGGTGCGTCAGCGACCTCGATGAGGCCAGGGAAGGCGCTGGTTGGCCCGGAGGGGCGGCGGGGCGCGCCGGGTGGCTCGCGGGCGACGGGGCCGAGGATGAAGGTCCGTGGCCGTCCGATCTCGTGACACGCGGACGGCCCGGATCCGCCCGGACCGCACGTCGCGGATCACGGCTATGAGCCGCTTGATCTGCGCGGATTGGACGGTCCAGATCGAACCGTCCGATCGAACGGCGCCGTTAGTGCCGTCCCCTTAAGTTGATGGCGTCGGACGGCGCCGTCAACTAAATAATTAATTTTTTTTTTTTTTTTTTTGTAAACAAAAATTTCAAACATGTTTTTCCTAGCTATTTCAGATGTGAGGAACGCAATGGTGAGGTCAAATTTTCTATCCGACGAGTATTTTGATTCCTCGATTTCCGGGGCATTTTTATTATCAAGATATTCGTCGAAATTTCGACGACTTCCGATTGACACGAAAACTTCACCCCAAGCTAATTTGTGGTCAATGAACACAATGGCGGTGTTCGTTTTCCAATCCGAGGTCAATTTAGATAGGTCAATTTTAGGGTTTCTGGATTTTTCAGAAATCAGGATTCGATCCATTTGATCCCTGATTTTGGGGTAGGCCCTAGAGGTTGACTCCAATCGACCTAATTAACACTTATAATTATATTTAAAACTAAGATTAGTCCTAATTAACTAAGGTAACAACTTGGGTTGTTACACAGTATTAGTTTTGTTGTTTATAGTGTAATTTGATTTATGAATTTTAGGACCTATCCTTAATTATACCCTTATACCTTAGAAATTCATTTGGCTATAACTTGATCATTTGAGCTCCAAATTAGGTCATCTAATATACCATTCTAATTAAGAGAACATAAAAATTAATAAATTGTAAAAATATTTTAGCTTTGGTAATTAGATTTCCTAATTAACCCTAATCACTAAAAACTTAATTAGTGAATATTAGCATAATTAATTATCCAAATTTAGAAATTTAAATTATTGTAGACTCCTAAAGTAGAGTATAATACTTTAATAAGACTTTCCCTTTCTATTATTAATTTTAGTAATCATTCATTAATCATATTAAACCCTAATTAGGAGATAGCTTAAGCAAATAAGTTCCAAATTGGGTATAATCCCAGTCATTGTACTCAGTGTATTACAAGAAAGTTATAGCTACTTAGTTTCTTAAATTTGAATATTATTTAAAAAAGTTAAGTTTTTGGACTATTCCTAAACATCCTAAATTACATAATTGAATCTCAATCTTGTTTTGACCATAACTTGGCCAAATAATCTCAAAATTCAGTGATCTTAGACTCTATGGAATCCTTAGTCAGTAAACAACATAAGTGTAATAAAAATTTCTTATTTCCCTAAGTAAAATTGCTAATCTATCCTAAATGAGCTAAAATTAAAATTTGAGCTAATAAGGCTTAATCCTTGATCAATTTGGGTGTAAATTCTGTCTATCTACATATTAAATAGTAAGTAATCATTTGACATTAATAAATTTTAGTTTGGAACCCTTAACCAAAAAATAGCATTTTAGACCCTTAAGTAGGGTCAAAATAGTCATTTTTTCTAAAATTTGATTTAAGTATTCTTAAGCCTTGAAAACCTGAATTATTTAATAAAATTAGTAATATAAATGATTTGGAATCAATTATAATTCATTTAATCTAATTAAACTAAATTTCCTAAGGCAAATCCAAATCTTTCTTAGGTTAAGTTTCTTCCTTAAGCTTTAAGTATTCCTTAGGGATTAGATATAGACTTAGGTTAGAAGTCATTCATTAGGTAAAATGGGTTACTCAATAGATAAAGCCTTGGTTTTATTAGTTTCAAGATTTTATCTTTTATTATGATTATTTTGTATTTAAACTTTAGTCTAAGGTTAGAAATTCATCTTATTAAGCTTGAGTTTGCTTAATAAGATAGCCCTAACATGTAGAACATGAGAGTTGGGCTTAACCTTATACCCTTATTCCTTAGCAACTTTAGATTAAGAAGTTAAACCCCAATATTTGGAGTTTAACTATTAATCCCTCAATCTTGATTTATCTTAATCCATATTGGCTTGAGGCTAATTAAAATCATTAATTAAGATGTTTGATTTACTATTCAACTTATATAAGAATCGTTGATTGAATTATATTAGAACTTGATTAGTTCTAATTGCTTTGAATCTTATAGGATTGTAACTCTGAGTTTATTCTGGATAGTAGGATATTGGAGATCCCGAGCTTGTATAAACTCAAACTAGTTAGAACAGATTAAATTAGAAAATAAGTGATACACAGATTTTTGTGTAGTTGCTTATACCTTGTCTTGTATGCTTTGCTTCCTTACTTGGGGTATTTATATTTTGGGCATATCAAATGGAAAATATAATATTTAATGAATATTCTATGTTATATTTGAAATTGCATAAGTCATGAACATAAGATGATTAGATGTATTAGATAGAATCGAATAACTTAGTAAATAATATAACAGTTTAGTGGAATGTGTCCTAGTTAGACTGCCTCTATAGTTTGGATATATAGTGCAGTATAATTCAGTGCCTAAGCATTAGTGTTTAGTATGATTTCAGTTCAGCATTTATGATATCATAAAATGCAAATAATAATAGCTTAAAATGTACTTAGACAAGCTGTCTAACCATTTTTTCTCTTTTTTTGGCTGGGACCCTGGCACTGTCAAACCGACAATAACAGATTCTGAACATTTTGAGGAGAAAGCATCTGAGGGGGAGCAGAGGAGCCTTAGTTAGGTTGCCTTTTTTTTTTTTTAGTGAAGATGAGTGACTCTTTCTATTTTCTTAGAAATTAATATTGTAATAATATAAGTATTTGTTATCTTTTCCTTTACTGCATATTTTATTATGAGCTAGATGTTGTTCTACTTCTATATTATGGTTACATGGATGTAAATTGTTCTTTTCTTCTGCACTCTGATATTCATGTATACTCATTTAATGAAGGATTCAGTTGTTATATATTGCACATCCTTCCCTTATTAGTGGATTAGGGATGAAAACCTAATCAAATGTCCTAATTCTGAGGCCATCAAATTAACAATGCATATGTTCTAGGATGAGGCAGAATACTGGTGAGACAACATTCAAATCACACTAATTATCAAAGTATTACAGCAGACTACATTCTTCCATCAGCCCAAAAGAATACGGAGGATATGTTCCTGGGATTGAAACAAGGAAGTCATCCTATAGCTGAATATGAGAAAGAATTTCAGTGACTAGCCCAATTTGCTCCTAATATGTTAAGGACTAAAGTGTCTTGTTGTCACCACTTTTAGAGTGGGTTACGTGATTCAATAAAATATCATGTTATACCCCCAAGCTGTCAAACTTTACCAAACTTATCGAGATTGCCATAGTGGTGGAACAACACCAGTCCCAGAGGGACTGCAAGAGAAACTTAAGCTCATCTTCCTATAGAAATGATAATTTTAAAAGAGCTAGAAATCTATCAAGAAAATTTTATCAAACTGAAGCTGCTACTATCTCATTTGATCCATTTAAGGGTTATACAAAGCCATACCCTTATGGAAAGTGTCGTTATGGGAATCAAACTTGTTATACTTGTGAAAGACTAGGCCATTTCTTCTACCAGTACACTTATGAAGAAACTGTCGATGGGGCTCGGATCGATCACTCCAAGCACCAGCAGGTATTTAATCCCAATCCTATTAATCGCCAAAACTAGCAATTGTCAATAATGCCTCCATCATAGAAGACAAATCAATCTCAGAGGAGAGAAGATCCCTCTATGTGGCGCCCCACCCCTTAGCCGCCATTAATCAAGGCTAAGGAGAGGTGTGCCACTTTGGCAAATTTCTCACTTATCATTAGATTAAGGTGTAATCCCCAATCCACTAATAATGAAAGGATGTGCCCTAAATAATGCAACATAATCATTTACTAAGTATATACATTTATCAGAGTGCAAAAGCAAAGACAATGAAATATGCTACATCTAATCCACCATAATACAAGTATAAAGTGAACATGCAGCTCAGGATAAAATAGTACAGTAAGAAAATATACATATATATCTGAATTATTAAAAATATTAAATAAGTCTTAATGAAGATAAAGCTCTCATCCTCACAAAAATAAAAGAGAAGCTAAACTAAAGATCTCCAACGGCAGCACACTTCTCCTCCTGAATCTGACCTTCAGAATGCTCGACTACCTCGAATAACTCAGAATCTACCATTATTAGTTTCACAATGATTGAGCCCCAGCCAAAAAAAATCAGGTTAGACATATTGCTTAAGTACATTTTAAGCTGTTTAAGTTCATGAGTTTTATGATATCACTATTTTACTTATACTATAAAATAAATAAAGCGTAAGGGTGTAACAAGCATACAAAGAAAAGAATAAGCCATAAATAAAGGCATTTATAACTAAGCAACATGTGATGCAAAAGAACATACCTGATGTAACAAGGTTAGGCATATATATATATATATATATATATATATATATATATATATATATAAAGTAAGAAAAGTACTGAAAGAAAAGACTCATCCTAAATATGCTTATGATCACTTGACATATGCAGGTTAAAAATAAAAAATTTGACTATGATATGTACAATAAGCAGTAATAAAAAGTAGCATCCTATAAGTAAGTAAGCAAGTAAAGTAAAGTTCACTAAAGTAAAGTACAACAGTAAATGGTAAATGGTAAATAATAAACAGTGAACAGTAAATAATAAATAGTAAATATGTATATAATTACTACCATATCAAAAGAGGGCTAATCTAGCCTGCTGATAACAAAATGATTCTTAGCGTCAATGCGGAGGCTAAGGCGACAAAATATTCCTAGCGTCATCTGAGGCTAGGCTGGGATAACAAAACAAAAACTAAACTAAAGAGGCAGTAATCACAAATGCAGTAATATTTTAGTTATTTACTTTACTTCTATGGACATATCCAAAAGTAGCTGAGGAGCCAAGCACATCTGCAAGACTATATGAGTTCCAAACTTAGCACAATACTCCTCAATGAGTAATGCCAAGTACTCCTTATTTCTCCTTACCCATGTCCAATTGGGTAAAATGCGCCAGATCAATAAGTAACTAAACCCAATGCAAATGTTATCCTAATATTCTATATTTTCATTTCATGCAACAACATTATCTTGTATGACATGTTCAATGAATAAGGCACAAAATACAAGAAATTCAAAAGCACAAGTAAAACAATAGTGAACAAGGGACTCTACTACACATGGTGACATCAATTATTATTTATTAAACTATTATAACTATTCTAAGTTACACAAGTTCAGGATTTCCAATTCCTACTATTGAGTATAACTTAGAAGCACGACTTTATAAGTCAAAAGCAATTAGAAATGATCATGTTCTGATTTAATTCAATCGCTATCGCCTACAAATTAAATAATAAATCATCATGTCCTTAATTGATAAATTTAGACATTTTAGGCTAAGATCTTATCAAAATCTATTAAACTAGGGATTATGAGTTAAACACCATAAGATTGGAGTTAATCATATAATCTAAGGGTCAAATATAAGATCTAAGGTTCTTAATTCTAAAAGTGAACTGAAGATTAAGGCAAATCCTATTAAGTGTAATTAAGCTTAATAGGATGATTCTCCTATTCTTAATTAAGAGTTAAGAGATAAAATAAATCAAATCAAAGTATGAAAATCTAGAAACTAATAAAACCAAGATTCTATTTATTGAATAACTCACTTATTCAATGAATAAAATCCAACCTAGCACCTATTCCTAATCTTAAGAAAAATATCATAAGGTGAAGTGTATATCCTAAGAAGCTCCTAATAAATGACTTAATGGATTTTAAGAGTTGATGATAGTTATTATAATTTATCTTTATTTATTATTTTAATTAATTAGGAAAGTTAAAAATGAATTTTAGCTAAGTAAGGCATATTATCCTTACTTAAAGAGATTCAAGCCTAAAATTAGGATGTTTAACAAATTATTCAAATTATGGGATTTAAGACTTAAATTGATCCTAAATTAGTTTTATTACTATTTTTAATGATTTAAAAGATATTTTAAGGGTTAAGAACACTTAACCTAAACTTTGGGCAAAATAATCATTTTGCTCTTACTTAAGGGTAAAAAAAAACTACTTTTTAATTTAGGGCTTCAAATTAGATTTTCTTACTGCCAAATAATTTCTTACTGTCTAACAAAAAGATAGACAGTAAGTACACCAAATTTGGACAATAAATGGGTCGTATAGGTCCAAACTAAGGAATTTGACCCACTTGGCAATTTACAAAATTTCTCCTGCTGGAATCTAAGATTTTGAGCAGTTTATTATTTCTTGCTATCTAATGATTCTATAGAGTCCAAGAATACTAAATTCTAAAGGTCTATTGGATTAGTTAAGATTGTTCTAAGTTTAAGGATAAATGTGTCATTTCTAGGATTAAGAGGGTCAAAAACCTAATTTTTTTCATTTGATATCTAAATTTAGTAAACTCAGTGGCTATAGCTAACCTATATTACACTGAGTACTTTAACTAGGAATAAACCCAAATTATACCTCATTTGGCCAAGTTATAACCTAATTAGGATTAGAGGTTAGTCAACCTAGGGTTTCTAGTAGTCAAAACACAAATTTCATTTCAGTTTACTATTGGTACTGAATTTCTAACCTAGTTAATATTTTGAAATTCTTAATTTGGAGTCCAAATGATCAAGTTCTGGTCATCTTAATATTAGAGTTCTATTTTCTTGAAAGGGGTCAAAACCAATCTTTTCCATATTTAAAAATCACATACAATTTTATAAAATGCTTAATTTTACTAAAACTAGGTTCAAATTTAATAAATTTCAGCCCCATTAAGGTTCTAGGGTCATTAAAATGTGAAAAATATAAAGTTTTGGTCATTCCAGATAGTTCTTGGCAATTTCTGACAATTCTTGGTGCTACGGCACGATGTGGCACATTCTGGCCAAAATCCAGGTGCGCTAGAGTGCACTGTAGCGCACTACAGCGTTAAAGGTTTAGGTATGCAGAAAGGAGGAAAAATAGAGCAGCTTCAACTTCTTAAAATCACACACCTAATGACTAGATGAACTCAATGGAATTATAATTAGGATGCAATTAAGCTAAGTAACAACTTAGGGTTGTTACACTCTACTTCCTGAGCCATTGCAGCTAAACCTCCATGAAAATAAGCATACAACAACAAGTCTGCTAAACTTGCTAAAGTATATGCCCTCACTCCATTAAAGCTGAGGACAATAACATCATTTTAGGTACACATTTTTGAACCAGCCTCTTTTTTTAAAGTATATTGAATTTTTGTTCATTAAACATTGCAAATAGTTAATTTATGGCATGTGTAAATAGGAACCCTGTGTTTGAATAATAACCCTTACAATGTATTGTTCGACACTGGCGCCAGTCACTCTTTCATGTCAGAAAGTAGGGCTAAGGCTCTTAAATTGCCATTCTATCGCCTAGATAGTTCATTAAGTGTTGGGTTACCATCTGGAGCCCATATGCCAGCTCACCAATTTCTTAAGATAGCAATCCCCATCGATGAGCAGAAATTTGAAGCTAAATTCATTGTTCTTTCGATCGCAAATTTTGATATGATCATAAGAATGAATTGGCTAAACCAGCATAACCCCACAATTAACTTTTAGAAGAAGAAGATCACATTGGGCAGTGGTGGTCAGACATTTCTAATTAATGCTTTGGAGGCAGAGAGATTGGTGATGAAAGGTTGCAATGCCTACATGATGACAATATGTGTAACAACCCTGTTGTTACCCTGTTAATTCTCAGTTTAGTCAAACATTAATTTTGATCCTCTTTGTATTTAGAATATCAAGATAAGCTTATCCTTAAAATTTGAAGTCAATTGGACTTCTCTATGTCCAATTAGTATTTTGATCAGTCTAGAAGCCCTAATTAGGACCTTAAATATTTTAATCTCAAAATTAAAATCTGATTGCAATTTTGAATTCCTCACCCTCAAATTAGCTAGGGGTGAAAATTTGGTAAAATTTGGAGATCATTTAGACCATAATTCAATTTAAATTAAAAAAGTCTAATTGCATTCAAGGGTTTCCAACATTTCAATTTTGCAAATATACCTTTAAACTAATTAAACGGCCAGGATCCGCTGTGCAGACCACGTGCGATCCACTGTGGAGCCCGGGTCACGCGACAGCGGTGCTTCCGCCATATCCACCTTTCATCCTATTAATCCTACAGCAAGGATTTCAGATCCGCGGAACTGCGGATTTATCATTAGATGTGTCTTGTGGATCCTACAGTGCGGATTCAATCAGATCCGGCCATTAGGATATGGAGGATCAGGACCATCGCGCCTTTTTGATCGATCAATCAGACGGCTCCATACCTTTCTGCAACTGTGGATCTTCGTCTTCGCCTAGCCCGCACCTGACAAAAAAAATCTTGTGGATTCCCAATAGCCTGGCCTGTCCCCCACTATCTGCTCCACCTCAGCATGTCGTTGAGTATCTTCCCTCGACAGCATATCGGGCCTCGTGACCCAGCCAAGCTCAATTTGGAAAATTGAGAGCATGGCCATAGCCCAATCTCATGCCTCCCCAGCCCAAGCCAGCTCTCTAAAATCTTTCCAATTTCCTTCTGAATCTGTAAAGAGCCTTAGGTTTGCCTTAGGTAAGGCTTGCTGATCAATTGGAGTATTCCCCTTAATTGCCATTACCGGTCTGCTTAAGCTCCTTCCAGGCATTCCAATGCTTGTGTACCGCTGATAGTGGGTGCGTCCTGGCATTTAGGACCCCTTGTTCTCTTTTGAAGCTTAGATAAGTCTCTGGATTGCTCCTCGCATCATCTGTAAGCTTCCCCGTCAAACCAGGTACCCCAGTTTGCTCGGTCTGAGCCAATGTGACTTAGACTTCTCTCCTTTTGACTCGTATGGTTGCGTACTGTTGAATCAAACTCATTGCAATTGTAATTGCACCTTAGAATAGTCCCAATTGATTGATTCAATTGATCAAGCTAAGTCTATAAAATGGCCTGGGTCCGAGTAAGGACCCACCGATCCAGCCAACCTTAGACCCTCATGGCCGCCTCACCTCCCTGAAGGTGTAGGGATCAATCCCTGGGCAAATCATGGCCTTTGTGGGGAGAATTGTCTCCCCACAGTAGCTCCATTGAGGGAGCTCTCAGGTGAGTAAGGTCTGGGTGATCAAGACCACCTCACAAAGAGCTTCGGGTCCCATCGATGCATCTGGCTACAGTGAACATGTAGTGATTGTTGGTTAGTTGTGCCGTGACTCAAATGTGTGGGAATTGGTCGATTATGGTTTCCCTAATCGGGCATCCGTCGGGACAAGGGTCAGGGACTAAGCCATTGTGCGGGTCGGGCCGACTCGTGACCCACGCGGTGCGACAGTCCCGGGTCTCTCGGGCCCCGAGTGACCTGCACCTTTTGTTAATGGGCCGAGCCCGTTTTACAAAATCCGATTAATTAGGTTTATTTTCCTTAAGAAAATTAATCCAATTAATCCAATCATAGGGAAATTTAATTGAAAAAATCCAAACTAAATTAATGTGATAACTTTTGATCCATCGGTCCAAACCCTATGATATTATATACCAAATTGATCAAAAAATCATCAGTAATCTAAATATAAAATAATATTAAACTTTTAATGGTTGGATTTTTTGGATTAGCTTAATTATTATATAACTTAATTAGAGTTGATTAACATGTATAGTTAGCCAAATTGCATGATTTAGGTGCCATTGTGTTTCTTATACTTTGTAAAATATATGTGCTATGTGGTTTAATTTTTTGATTTATGTACTCTTAGTAATGCCCTAATCTTGTAAATGCAAAATTAGTGAAAATTAAGGTTTTTGATTATCCACATTTAGAAAACTCAGTCTCTCATTATTCACATGAATAAATAGAGTACAAAGGCCAAGTTTTATGAATTTTTAAGGGTTCAATTTGTAATTAGGTGCTAATCCATATATCTTGATTTAGAATTTAATTAGCACTAATTACCCTCTAATTTCTATAAATTTATATTATTATGCTTTTATAACAGTAGTATGAAAGTAAAGACACTCTCTTATGCAACTTCAATTCTTAATTTCATGAAATGATAATTGAACCCTTTTAATCTTAAGAAAATCTCAAGATCTTAATCAAATGGTTAGTACTTGATTTAGATATTAGGTTGCCATCAATAATACACCTCCAATCTATCTGATTTTCCATTGATCTATAAGAAAATAATTAATCTTAATTAGGGTAAAATTAGGGGTCAAACCCTAGTTAATCTGATTAAGATTCAAATCTTTAATAACTTAATCAAATGACTTGATTGTAAGATAATCCAATTGATATTATTCCAATAATGCATCTGATTTAGTATTGATCTTAAATCATTGAGTTAGAAGTGCTAAGATTAATAATGAAGTTATGTGATTGAATCATCTGAATCTAAGCTTTAGATCCTTGATTTTTTTTTATAAAAGACTATTAGCATAAGATGGATAATAAAATTATAATGATTTATGAAATGACCTAACTTTAATAATATCTTTGATTTCATCCCATGATTGTAGAATAGGATGTGATTAGATAGATCTAATCATCTAACTTGATCACTTGTATCTAAGATAATAAGTAAATCATGAATATTTAACTTAAGTGGTAGAAGACTGAGATCATAAGGATCTTACTTTAGTAGTGCTTTAAAATATTTAAGAGCCTTAAAGAATGTTACACCTTGAGGTAGGAAAGACTTATTATGACATATTGAGATAGAAACATAGATGATCCTCCTTAACCTTAGAAGCTGATCTTAAACCTTGTGATAGAATACACTTAAGATATTAGATTGAGATTCTTCCATGTGGTAGTAACCCATATTGAGTGACCTCTTGGTCACATATTTGGAGCCTTATGTAGAACTCACCTAATTATAGTAAGGATTGATAGTGTTAGATAGATCCTTGGTGATTAAATAGAATTGATTGAACCCAGAATATTGGTTGACTATAGTAGTGTATTTCCATAGTGTTGGATCACTCCAACGGTATTTAGGAATTGTTGAGTCACTCTCTAAGTAAGATTTATCTTTGTGCTATCCTGCGGGCTTGGGCGGATACAATCTCGCTTATAGTAAATCAATCAATCTTAAGAGTGTTATAATAGGGACTTAAATCCTTAGTTTGAAATATAAACTATGACCGGGTTTTGCCTCTTATCTTAGTGCGCCTTGATAAGTGCAGTTTTAAACAAACTAAGTAGTTTAAGTTACCCTCTTTAAGATACTAAGTATGCTTATAATTAGAGTATTTAACAGCTTAATTTGTGATATAAACTGTGACCATGTTCTACCTCCTAATTTAGTGCACTTTGATAAGTGCAGTTTTAAATCCACTTTTCCTGGAAATATACCCAAATTGTATATACAATCCTTCCAATTAATAATCGTAAGTAAAATCCTATGTAAAACTAGTTATTGAAATTAGAATCTAGGAGTCAGAATCTTTTTAGCAGGATTCTGCATAATGGAGACATTTGAGTCATAATCTGATTTCAAGCATTTCTGGATTTCTAAATTTAAGTCATGTAGTATAGAGGCATGAGCATGAACATGAGCATGAGCATGACGTATCAATATCAGTGATGAATTATGAGTTACAAATTATTGCATACATCAGCGAGGAAAATTTAGGATGTTGAGACATCACGATATAATTTCCCAATATGATGTATGTAAACATTGTGTAGCGCCCTGCCCCGTTGCCGCACACAAAAGACAAGTGATATGTTTTACATTCAGCGGCGGAGTGGTGCACTACTCTGGAGGACGGGTATACAAGTAAAATCCATCTTCCCGAATAGGCGGGTCAAAGACTGAGCCATACTGAAGGCTGCTAACTCGATCCTAAGAGTAGGGTCGAGAGCCAATACTTAAGATAAGAGTAGAATTCTTACCTTAAGTATTAGACTAATACGTATATTAGACTTAAAGAATAAGTAAGGATCCAATATATATTATCAATATATCAGTATTTCCAGTATGCTGGTCACATCACAATACTAAGTATAGTAGTATAACAGAGTGCGGTAGCTAAAAGCAATACATTCAAAATACATTCATCACAAGTAGTAGTAAACATGCATCTCAGAAAAAGAAAGTAAAAGATACATCTAGAATATATTACAGACTGATTTAAATGCAGAAATATATATAAAGTCTACTATAGTACTGAAATAAAGCTGAAAGTAAAGGTAGATGTTAGAACCACTAAGGCTCCACGTACTCCTTCTGGACCTCCTATGTGTCCTCCTGACCTGTCTCCACAAGCTGCTCGGGATCTAGCAAATTGCCGGATCCCAATAGTACCCCGTATTAGACAAGAAGTCTAGCACATCGCAACTAACTATGCAAGACAAGCTAAATACAAGAAAAAAGTACAGTAAGGAAAAACTATAGGAAAATCTGGGGAAAAGAACTAAGTAAAGAAAAACTGTAACAGCTAAGTAAGACAGTAAAGGCTAAGTAAGTAAAACTGTCACACAAATGAAAACTGAAAGTAAAGGAAGCATCGAACACTCAAAAATCAAGATGAAAGAAATGTCGAATGCTGTACTATATGCCACTCGAATGATGCACCCAAGTATGCCACACCACATATGCCACTGATATATCACTGAACTATCACTGAAAGATTATGAGTAGTACGGTCCAATGCAAACATACACACGGTTGGGAATACATTATGGTGACGCAGATGCACCCTGAAATTCCCCAGTATGTGTATGTAACATTCCATAACCCATACTTCATCACTGATACTCATGTGTTACCACTGAAATAAGGCTTCAAGTCCATGCTCATGCTTATGCCCATGCACCTATTCTATATGAGTAAGAACCCAGAAATCCATGAAAGCTAAGAATGCTGATAATGAATTCTAAGTCTCCACTGAGCAGAATCATGCTAAAAGGATTCTGACTCCTAACTTTTAGATCGGTAATTAATTAAAGTTGCAGATTTACTTAAGGATTATTATGTAGAATAATGGTATACACATACTTAGTGTCTTTGCAAGGAAGGTAATTCTCATCACTTAGTTTGATTATGCCACCCAAGCGAAGCGATCTTCGATAGAGGCATCACCCGTTGGTGATTTGTATCTCAAACTAAGTTACTAATGTGCCCTACTCATAATTTCACTTAGTGTCTTAAAGGAGGTAACTTCAATTTCTTAGTTTGATTGAGCCAGACCTATTGAAGTGATCTTCTCTAGGAGGCATTGCCCGTCGGCAATTTGTATTTCAATCAAACTAAGGAATGAATACCCGTTTAATACACTCTTTGGTTTGAATGATTTATTCTAACGGGACTATATTTGTCTAATCCCTCAGGTTAGCACCCACTCATAAGTCCCTATTAGAGTGAATCAACCAATCCTGAATACTACTGGGAACCAGCAGTATGGGTATACTATACTATACCACCCAATGATCAAGGTTCAAACAAGTCTACTTAATAAAGCAAGGAATTATCAAGACTATTAATGCCTAAGCTAATGGGCAAGTCCTATACAAGGTTCCACTAAAAAATGTGATTAAGGATCACTTAGCAAGGATTATACCTCAAGGAGGAGTATCATTCTAAAGTCTTAAGGGATTCCTACCACGAGGGGTTAAGATCAATTTCTAAGGTTATGGGATTTTCTAAGCTTTTACCTCAATGAGTCATACAAGGTTCCCCTACCTCAAGTAGATTTAATTTAGGTCTTTTAAATATTTCAAGATGATCAGATTAAAAAATACTTAAGATTCTCCCCCTTCTATGTTTTGAGATTTATATTTTAGGTCTTACTTCATAATGGATTCAGAACGATCAGATCAGATGATTAAGTCATCCGATCACAACTTGATCTATGATTATGGAATGTAAGTCAAAGGATGTTATTAAGGTTTTAGATTAATTATTAAATCAAGATAATTTTATTAATCTCTTATGCCAATATTCTTATGTAAGAGAAAATCAATGATCTCGAGGTTTTGATTCAGATTAAGAAATCACATAGAGTTATTAGCAATCTTAATGTGTCTAATTCAATGTTTAGAGTCAATATGTAATCAGATGCACAATTAGAAAATGTCAAGTTCATTGTCTAATAATCAAATCAATTAAGTTAAGGGTTAAGGATTTGGATCTCACTTAAGTATATTAGGGTTTGACCCCTTCTCATGTCTTAATTAAGATCAAGTAGGTATTTATATATCAATGTCAAATAAATGGATTAAACATGTATTATTAGTGGCAATCTCAGACCTAGATCAAGTCTTAAGAGCTTAATCCAAGACTTAAGATTTCTTAAGTTAATTAAGGAGGTTAAGATCTCCAGTTTTTGGTTTATCCCATTTATGTATTATGGATTAATATATAAGGTTTCTAATACATTTACCCTACTGTTATGAAGCATAAAAATAGAAAAATTCATAAAAACAAAAAGTAATTAGTGCTAATCAAACCCTAAATCTATTCAAATAGATTAGCACTTAATTACTAATCTAGCCATCAAAACTAGTTGCAATTTGGCACACAAGTTCTACTCAATAGTATAATTAATCAGAGCCTAAGTTTCCTAAGATCCAACAAGTATAAATCCTAATTTTCACTAATCATGCTTTAACAACATTAAGACATAATTTGAAATACAGAACTCAGAAAAATAAATTACTTAGTACATGCACTCTACTCATCATAAGTAAATTAAAGGCACCCTAATCATTCAATTTGGTAAAGTATAATTACTGAACCAACCTGCTTAAGTTCCACTATAATTAGGTAATAATAGAAAATCCAGCCATCAAATCTTAAATTTTATTTTATATTCAGATCCCTAATGATTTTCTGATCATTTTCATATATAATATCATAGGATTTGATCCAGTGGATTAAAAGTTATGCAATTAATACATTATGTATTTTTATTTAATTAATTTCCTATAATTTGAATAATTGAATTATTTTCCTTAAGGAAAATAATTCTAATTAATCGAATTTAATTATAACGGGCCCGGCCCATTAGCCGAACCGCGCGGGTCGACCGGGGCCCGAAGGCCCGGGACTGTCGCACCGCGCGGGTCACGGACTGCCCCGACCCACACAGGGCTTCGTCCCCATGCCTTCGTCCCGACGAAGAGGACCGGTTAGGAAAACCCTAATCGCCAAATTCTGGCGCAACCAGACCACGGCAGGCGTGGCAAAAGATCGCCACACCTTTACCATGACCAGGCGCACCGAACGAGACCCGAAGCCCTCGGTGAGATGGTCTAAATCGGCTGGACCTTACTCACTCGAGAGCTCCTCTAATGAATCTACTATGGGGAGAAAATTCTCCCCACAGAGGCCAAATCGATACCGTTGGGATTGAAACGACAATTCACATGCATGCGAATCAAATGGGAGGAGGTCCGAGCCTCATTGGCTTGAAACCAGCAAACAGAGGTACCTAGTTTTGTCGAGGGATCGCAGACATCGAAGGGACAATGTTGGGCTTGCTGAGCTTCCTTTGAGAGTTCCTAAACATCAGGAGCCTCTCCTATCAGCGGTACGCACGCCGAGAACACCTGGAGATCACGTGCGCAAGCTCGGGAATGCAGTAATGGCGGAAGGGAAGACAGTGGAAATTCGGGGCAATTTAGCAGCAAAAGGATAGGGGAAGGTTGGCTGAGGCTATTTATAGCCTCAGACGAGCTTAGGGAAGCTTCTGGAGGGCTGGTTCAGGCTGGAGATGACCCGAGAGGTCGGGCCATGGTCGAGCTCTCGAATTTTTATTTGAGCTCGGCCGAGTCACGAGGCCAAATCGGGGCTCTAATCCATTACGGGAGGGATCCTAACGGAGGTGGACGCGGAAGTGGGGGACAGGGCCTGGCTGCCTAGAATCCGCCAAATTCCTTCTGTCGGGAGCGACGAGAGGTAGACTAAGGTCCACAGTCGCGGGACCTTCAGATGCCGTCTGATCTATCGATCAAATGGCGGAACGACTCGGATTGCTCTGATCCTAACGGCCAATTGCGGGAGCGATTCAGGCCGTAGGATCTGTCGGGTAGATCTAATAGTCGATCCGTGGTTCCACGAGAATCGCATCTCGACCGTTAGATAAAAGGCGGAATGGCTAGATGTGCGGGACTCTGCTGTCACGTGGCCCGGGCTCCTGCAGCGGAATGCCCGCGGTCTGCACTACGGATCCCGGCCGTTTAATCAAATATAAGGGGTAGATTTGCAAAATCAATTTGTTAGAAACCCTTTTATGCAATTAGACCATTTTAATTAAATGTGAATTATGGCCTAAATGGTTTCCAAATTGTACCAAATTTTCACCCTTAGCTAATTTGGGGGTGAGGAATTCAAAAATACAATCAAAATTTAATTTTGAGATCAAAATATTTTAGGTCTAGGCTAGGGCATCTAGACTGATCAAACTATTATTTTGGATTTAGAGAAGTCCTGTGGACTTTAAATTTTCATGATAACCTTTATTTGAAGTTCTAAAGCAATGGAGTCAAAAATAAGGGTTGGTTTAGGTTATGGTTTAGCAAGGTAACAACCTAGGGTTATTACACATTGAACCATACAAGTCATAATAGTTCAGTGGTAGTTCAGTTACTTATTAGTGGCATACAGTATTGTGGCATATTCGGATGCATAAATTCAATGGCATATAGTACCGTCTGGATGTTTTCATTATTTTTTGTTATTTTCAGCATTCATTTTATAGTTCAGTTTTACATAGTTTCAGTATTCAGTTATCTTTACAATTTTTCTATAGTTTATTTACTTTACTATTTTATTGCACCTATTTTAGAGCTGCTTAGTCTAGTTTCGATGTGTTATACTTCTTGTCTAATATGAGGTACTTTTGAGATCCAACAATTTGCTAGATCCTGAGCAGTTGGTTGAGCCAGGACAGAAGGACTCTCAGGTGATCCATGAGGGGTATGTGAAGCCTTAGTAAATCCTCCTTCAGCCTTATCACTTTTTTGCTTTTATTTCAGCTCATTAGCTAGACTGTACTTTTGTATTACTCAGTAAATAGTTTGTAATAATTTTATATGCACTTTTACTTTTCTTCACTGAGATGAATGCTTATTATTATTCTGTGATGAATGTATTCTGGATATTTTTCTTTAGCTTCTGCAGTCTATTATTCTATTACTATACTTAGTATTATGATGTGATCATCATACTATAAATACTGATATTTGAGAACATATATTGGATTCCTTACTAACCTTTATAATCCAATATATGTATTAGTCTAATACTTAGGATAAGTATCTTACTCTTATCTTAAGTATTGACTTTTGACCCTCCTCTTGGGGTGAGTCAGCAGCCTTCAGTGCGGCTAGTTTCATTAGTTAGGCTATTCGGGAAGATGGAATATTCCATCCCGAGTAACGCGTCACTCCGCCGCTAAATTGAGTTTATTTTTGGGCACGACGACGGAGCGGGGCGCTATAATGTGTAACGACACAAGTCGTAACTAGGATAATTAGGACTAAACCAAACTCAAAAAATTAGGATCCTGAGTGACTTTAAAATTATGGCAAACTAAAAATATCATTGGGTAGACTATATTTTTGTGATCATAATGCCCATGTTTGGGAGTAATCTTGATAATAAATACTCCTGAATTAGTTTTTTAATTTCTTAAATTCAGTAAATTGGGATAATTAAATACAAGTCCAAATTCAGTGATTTTAGTACCATTAGATTAAGCATATTATAAAAGGCTGCAAAAAAAGTTTCGTCAAATTTAGAGCTTCGGGTTGACTATAATTAATTTTTAAAGTTTTTAACTTCAGAAATTAATAAAAAAATTATATATTGCTCCAAATTGAAAAATTTATGCTCGAGTGTGTTTTTCTCATCAAGACACACATTCATATCAAGTTTCATTATTTTCTGGAAAAATAATGGAAGAGAGGAAAAGTAGAGAGAAAAATGAGAGAGAATGATGGGATAAGAAGGAGGAGGAGAAAGCTAAATTGAACACTCATGCATTCAAGTGAAAGAAACTAAAAATTTCATCATGGATGAAAGAGAAAATACTTAATTAATTAAATTAAAAAAAAAAAGTAAAAGTGCATATAATTGTAATGTTTTTGAGGCAGTTCTGGATTCTTTTGATTCAGATTACATTCCGAAGTTTGTTTCAGCTACCTCTATTATTTTAATCCCCAAGAAAGAACACCCTTCGTGGTGGTCAGATTTATGTCCTATAAGTCTTTGTAATGTTTTCAATAAAATTGCTTCCAAGGTTATGGCAATTAGGCTGTGCTCCATGCTCCCTAACCTCATCTCGCCGGCCCATAGTGAGTTTGTGCAAGGCAAATTAATTTCTTATAATTTTCTCTTGGCTAAAGAACTTATCCGGGACTTAGATAAGTGTTGTTACGATGGAAATGCTATCATCAAGCTCGACATTATGAAAGCTTTTGATAGAGTTGAGTGGCATTTTCTTTTTACCATTCTCCGAAAGTTTGGCTTCTCCAATTTGGTTATTCAGTTTATTTATAAAGCAATCTCCAATATTGGTTTCTCAGTGCTGCTAAATGGGGTGAGTAGGGGTTTTTTCCTTTCTTCCCGGGGCTTGCGGCAGGGGGACCCTCTTTCTCTAGCTCTTTTTGTTCTTGTAAATGAGTATTTTTCCAGACTCCTAGCTCATGATTTTTCCATCCGCAAGGGTATTGCCTTCCATAACTCAGGTAGGCTGATCATTTCGCATTTATCTTTTGCTGACGATTCTCTTATTTTTTGCAAAGCAACAAAGCAAGAGTTCAAATCGGTCCTGAAGATTCTAGATCACATGGAAGTGGTTGCGGGGATGAAAGTGTATCGCAATAAGTCAAATGTGGTGTTTGGGAAATTGGTGCCTCCTGCTAGAATCTAAGAGCTCCTTCTCCTATCCGGTCTTGCCAGATCCTATCTACCCATTAATTATCTGGGCCTTCCTCTGTCGAAAGGGTTGGTGCACCCGGCTGCGTTCAATTTTCTCATTCAAAATATTTCTGCAAAAGTTAATGGTTGGGCGGCAAAATGCCTCTCATTTGGGGGTCGGCTTGTTCTTCTCTAAGCTGTTGCAAATGCTATTCCCAATTTTTTTTTGGCGGTGCTTCGGCCTCCGGCTGTGCTCATCTCTCATTTCAATACTCTCTGTAATGGGTTCCTTCGGGGAGATTATGCGGGCAGGAAATCCACCAGGTGGTGCAGCTGGAAGTCGATCGCCATCCCCATGGCTTCTAGCGGATTGGGTTTTTCTACCCTGCATAGCACCCATGTGGCCTTTTGTGTGAAACAGTGGTGGCGATTACACTGTGGGGAGGGTCTTTGGGCTTCCTATATACTTAAGAAGTATGGGTCCAAGTGTCATCTTTCTGTTAGGGGGGCCCTTCAAAATGACTCTTCGATGTGGCAAAACTTTTTGAGAATTCGGAGCGTGGTAGAAGGATGCATTGCGTGGTCCTTTGGGGACGGCTCCTGCTCTTTAGGGTTTGATAATTGGTTGAACGTGGGCCCTCTCTCCTCTCTTTCTCCGGTGGTCGGTTCAGCCCTTATCTCGGTGGTTGAATTTTGGTTGGAGGGCCGGTGGGATTGCTCAAAGGTTGCGGCAGCTGTTTCGAACTTGGAGCTGGTAAATTTGATTTGTAACACTCCTATCTTGGACAGTTGGATTCAATGGTGGTTGTGGTGGGTACAGCTTCTAAGCAAAATTTGAAACTTGCTAAGTCGGTTATTGAGCCCACCCTCCTGGCCATTCCTGGCTGTTTCTGGTTGCCCACGTCTGCCCATTCCTTTTTCATTTGGAGACTTTTCAAGAACTTCATTTCGACAATGACATCCTCAAATCACGTGGTGTTTCGTTGGCCTCTAAATGTGTGTTTTGCCAGGGTGAAGAATCTCTATCTCATTTGTTCTTGGAGGGTTCGCTGGCTAAAGGGCTTTGGTCCCGCTATTTTTCTCGGTTGGCTGCCGCTTGCCCTCCGGGTTCTTCTATCTCGGAGCCTTTGCTTTGGAGCCTTAATCAGTTGGGGCAATGGGTTTTTACTTTAGCATGCCAAATTTGTTGGCAAGTTTGGTCTGCCCACTCAAGGGTTAAATGGGGAAAGATTAGGGTGTCCATCCGTTTACTCAGAATATTTATTGAAAACTATATGAACCTTGCTGTGCTTTCCGAATTCTTTGCATGGGGTTCATGTGCCACTTGTTCGATTGTGTAGTTTTGGCTGAGGAGAGCCCTTTCCTGCGTGGTATTTCTTTGTGTTACTCTTTGTCCCTCCTCGTTTTGCGGGTTGATCATTCCTCTGGGGGTAATTACTTCATTAGTAAGATTGGCTGGAAGTGGTGGTATAAGGCTACAATAAATGAATATTGGTGGTCTTGTGAAGTAAGCTCAAGTATTAAAATTTAGTGGATTCCTTGGGTCGTCCTCTGGGTGCTTTTTCGGTGGGGCTGTTCTGAAACCACCTTTGCTTTTTGGGTTCTTATAGAGCTATCTGCTGGTGCAAACATTATCTAGATTCTAATTATAAGGATCTAGCTGCTTATTTTTCTTTTTGGCTGGATCATTTTAAGTCATTCCTTTGGTGGTGTTGGGAGTAATGGTAGTAGTTGGGGGACTTTGCTTCAGCTGGAGGGGCAAAAACTTCATTTTATCTCTAATTGCTTTTTGAGGAGGATTCGGTGTGTCCCAATCCCTATCTTTTCTCCTTGGGTTGGTGCTGTCAGGTCTGTCGCCTTCCTGATCTGGTGACTACATGGCTTCCTCGGGGGGATCGAGCGATCTCTTGTTGGATGGAGTCACTTCATTTTCTGGGTTCCTTGGCCCTTTTAGGGGATCTGCGGATTGGAGTGGCCCGGCTGGTAGTGTTGGTGCACTGCCCCAGTCCTCTTTCTGTAGCCTTCCCTACTTTGTTCCTGTTCTTTCTTTGCTTCTCGATGATTGTCAAAGGGTGGCTTATTTTCCGATCTTTCTTAAGCAGGTTTCATGGCAACCCTTCTCTTATGTTCTTCTTCAGATTGCTCTGTCACCTCTGGTCGCCCCTGTGCCTAGCCTGGGCTCTTTGGGTGTTCGCTTCTGCCTGTGTTCATTCGCAAATTGTGGTGCTCGTCTTCGGCTTGCCTAAGGTGTTTTGGCTCGGAGCGATCATGTTCTTCAAAGTATGCGCGGCTCTGGAGCGTTTGTCATCTTCGCTCCGTACCCGGATCGATCGGTGGAGCGCCTCCTTCGACTTGCGTTCAGTTTCTGGTTTTTGCTGTGGTTGCTCACAATGTTCATCAAGATTTTGTTTCCATTATTTTGATGTTGCTGACGTGGAAGGGCGGCTGTGGGGAGCTTTGCCGCAGGCTGTTTTTGGGGATTTTTTGATGTTTATATATTTTGGATTTTTTTTTTTGGTTAATCTTTGGTCTTCAGCAGGGTCCTCGTTTTGAGGCCTAGCTGGCCTTTGTAACTTTTTTTGGTTAATGAAATGGATAGTTGTTTTTAAATATATATATATATATATATATATATATATATATATATATATATATATATATATGACAGTTCATGAACAATCACTGGATCAAGCCTTTGAGGAAGAGCTGATACATGATGGGACAACTTATATGCAAATTTTCTTTAAGTTTTAAATTTTTACTTAGTGTGTAACTAATTTTATAAGACAATTATTATCTTTGTAATGAATATATTTCTTTTATTGTTCAGATATTTCTGAATATTGGAATGAATATAAAAGTGTTTATTTTATGCACCTCTAAGTATACTAAACCCTGATATGATCGTGAGGAGTGAACACCTAATGCTGTATTAGTTATGCTGACCCAGCAGCAGGTCACCACACAATGCTAGGTGAAAAGAAAAAGATTGTGCCTATAAGCGAGAACTATATCATTTGTGAGTTTCCTAATATCTTCCTTGAAGACTTTCCTGGTCTTTTGGTAATCAAGAAGGTGGAATTCATAATAGAAATTATTCTAGGAACTCAGCTTATATCGAAGGTTCCTTATTATATGGTGCCCAGGAGTTGTAAGAGCTGAATAAGCAACTTCAAGAACTGTTTGACAAAGGTCTCATAAGGCTAAGCTCATCTCCCTAGGGAATGCTAGTCCTTTTTATCAAGAAGGATGGGTCTATGGGTATGCGCATAGATTATAGAGAGCTCAATAAGATAACAATTAAGAATAAATATTTGTTACCTCGGATTAATGACTTGTTCGACCAATTAGCTGGAGCCAAAGTAATCTCTAAGATCGATTTGTGTTTCGGCTACCACCAGCTACATGTCAAGGGTGAAGACATTGAGAAGACAGTATTTCGAACATGTTATGGACATTATGAATTCCTTGTAATAACTTTTTATAATGCCCCATTCCGTCGTCATGCACAATTGAGATAATTTATTTTAAACAGGTGGCGGCAGAACGATGTATTACTCGAGAAAGACTGCTTAACCTCCCTGAATATTTGCTGAGTAAAATGAGCTGAACTGCTGAGACTCAACCTTAAGGAAAAGAGGGCTGAGTACTAATCCTTAAGATAAGAATAAAATCCTTATCTTAAGTATTAGGTAGGGTACTCTTATACATTGGATTATAAGTGGAATGGAGACCCAACATACATGAGTATTAGCACTCCATATATGCTGATCATATCACAATACTAAGTATAAGTAGTAGTAAACACAGAGTGCGAAATCTAAAGCATATATCCAGATCATTAATCATAAAAGCTAAGTAAATCATTCATCTCAGAAAAAGAATTGAAAATACATCCAGAGTTATTATAAATAGTCTACTTAAATGAGATAACATAAAATAGTCTAATGACTGAACTGAAAGTAAACTAATACAAAAAGGTAAATATTGATGTACAGTCCTTTAGTGCTCCACAAACTCTTCTTAGATCTCCTGTGGCGCCTCCTAAACTAGCTCCACATGCTACTCTAAATTTAGCAAATTACCGAATCCCAAAATTACCACATGTTAGACATGAATCTAGCACATTTCAAGCTATTCTAAATATCTATAGTTATCTAAAGTTTAATATTTAAGGAATTTAAATAAAACTATATAAAAGATATTAAACCAGCTGCATAATCTAAGATAATATAAAGCCGAATGTAAAGTAAGACAGAGACTACAAACTAAATACTGAAAATATGGAACGCAATAAGGAACAGAAACTGAGTAAATGTTAAAGTTCGTATGCCACTAGATATGTGTGTGTGTGTGTGTATGTGTGTGTGTCTATATATATATATATATATATATATATATATACGTGTGTGAGTGTGTGTGTGTGTGTAACAATCTTAGGTTGTTACCCTGTTAATTCTCAGTTTAATCAGGCATTAATTTTGATGCCATTACATTTATAATATCACGTTATGTAAATCTCAAAAATTTGAAGTCAATTGGACTTCTCTAAGTCAAGTTAGCATTTTGATCAATCTAGATGCCCTAAATTAGACTAAAAAAATTTTGATCTCAGGATTAAAATTTGATTGCATTTTTGAATTCCTCACCCCCAAATTAACTAGGGGTGACAGTTTAGTAAAATTTGAATATCATTTAGACCATAATTATATTTAAATAAAATTGGGTAAATTGCAAATTTAGGGCTAGCATAAAATTATACTTGCACATTTGCCCTCCAACGGTCAGGATCCACTGTGGGGACCGTGACAAATCCGCTGTGAGACCCCAACCGTGGTTCAACCTTTGCATCGCATAGATGGCATCGTGTGAATCCTGGTGCCTTAGATCTAGAGGTCTAGATCCCACGTTTAGGTAAAACCAATCCACCGTTGGACCTCCTCCTTAGATCGAGCAGCCGATATCCCTCCCGCATTTATTTATTAATAGGAGTAGGATCACACCGTCTGCTTCTAACTGATTGGGGATCAAACGGTCCTGAACCTATCCCCTACTGTGGACCGTCGTCCCTAAAATTTTTGAAGCATCCCGACTACTCCTGCTGTCACCTTTAGCGTGGCAGTACGAGGATCTTCCTTGCTCCCCATGACAGCTCGACCCGTAATGACTTGGCACCTCTACCTTCCGGGTCTACCCTTGTCTAGCCCCATCCCAAACCTTCAATTCTTGGGCTAGCCTTATGGGCAGCCCGAGCACCCTACCATTCCCTTCCCAGGCTATAAATAACCTGGGAACTCCTCTGTAGTTTCCTTTACTAATTTTGGACCTCCACATGAGTTCAATCTCTTTCTATCTTCCTTAGAGCTCTTCTGCAACCTGTCGACAATCCAGCTCCAGTCGCAGCCTAGAGCTATGCGATGGAATAGAAAATAATAAAGTGCCCAAATCAGCAAAACTGATCGACTCAAGATTCAATCTAACAAAATATTTGATCAAAGATTTGTTGCAACAAAGGGAAGATAAAGTTGCTTTATGACTCATGCCATCAGCTACAGCATTAGCTTTATCCGGATGGTTCTGGATTTCCAAGTTGTAATCACAAAAAAACTCTAGCCATCTACACTGACGAAATTAAGTTCCTTCTTAGTGAAGATATACTTCAAACTTTGATGATCAGTGAGCATCTCACACTTAACTCCGTACAAGTAGTGTCTCTAGATCTTAAGAGCAAAAACTACCCTGCAAGTTCAAGATTATGCACAGGATAATTCTTCTTATTAGGCTTAAACTGTCTATAAGCATAGGCCATTACATAACAATATTGCATCAGAAAACAACCAAGGCCTACCTTAGAAGTATCAGTATAAACCTAAAAATCATTATCCTCATGAGGTAGTACTAGAATAGGAGCAGAAGTCAACAATTGTTTCAATTTTTGAAAAGATTCTTCACAAGTTGTGCTCTAGATAAACAGAACTTCCATTCTAGTTAATTAAGTTAGCGACAAAGCGATTAGAGAATATCTAGGAACAAACCTTCTGTAATAACCAATGAGTCCCAGGAAACTGTGAATCTCGGTTATAGATTTAGGTTGGACCCACTATTGAACAGCTTGGATTTTCTTTTGATCGACTCTAATGACTTCATCATCAATCACGTGACCCAAAAATGTCATGAACTTGAGCCAAAACTCGCACTTAGACAACTTAGCGAACAACTTATTCTCACTTAACAACTCAAGAACGGCACGCAGGTGCTCTTCATGCTCAGTAGCTGACTTCGAATAGATTAGGATGTCATCGATGAAAATGATGACAAAATTGATGAGATGCGGCTTAAGAATACGCTACATCAGGTCCATGAAAATGGAAGGAGCATTTGTCAGTCCAAAACACATGATTAGAAACTCAAAATGCCCATATCGGATTCTGAATGAAGTTTTAGAAATATCTTCATCATTGACTTGAATCTGATAATAACCTGATCTTAAGTCAATCTTGGAGAAGACTTTCGCTCCGGCAAGCTGATCAAACAAATCATCGATCCTAGGAAAAGGATACTTATTCTTCACAGTTACTTTGTTAAGCTCTTAGTAGTCTATACACATCTGCATCAATCAATCCTTCTTCTTGACAAATAGTACAGGAGATCCCCAAGGTGACATATTAGGGCGAACGAATCCTTTCTCTAATAACACTTGCAACTGCTCTCTAATCTCTTGCAGTCATTTTGGTGCCATTCTATAAGGATCCATAGATTTAGGTTGAGTCCCAGGAATAAACTCAATAGAAAACCCTACCTCATGCAAAAGAAGTAGTTCAGGTAAATCTTCAAGGAACACATCCAGGAACTCTCTAATAAGGATGTTCTCTTCTAGACTTCTAACTTGCTTTTCTTCACTAATTAAGGTTACTAGAATTGAACCGCAACCTTTACTAATGAGGTGCTAAGCTTCAATTGTATTGATTAAGGATGCAGTCAAGCCAAGCTTTCCTACAAAAACTTCAACTTTCTTTCCAACCTTAAGCGAAACTCTCTTTCTAAAATAATCTATAATGGCATTAAACTTACTTAACCAATCCATACCTAAATATATGTCGAAATTCATAATCAACACAACAATAAGTTTGGATTGAAAGAATTGGTTACTGATTGGGATGCCTACCAAACAGAACTTACTAGCACACATTTCAGCATCATATGGCATTTTCACTCGCAATGCATGGCTTAGGCTAAAATGTTGGAGATTAATGGAAGAGGCACAACTCACAGATAAAAGAGTGGCTAGCACTAGTGTCAAAGAGTGTGTCACGGGATTGATCCTTAATAATTAGAGTTCCTATAGCACGAAAAATAAACTCTAATTACAACTAATGAAAATTAAAGTAGAAAATACTGATACAAAAATGCAGAAGAAATGAAAGACAGAAAATAGAAAATTAAACTTAGAGTGTACTGGTTTAGTAGAAGGTTGAGTAACAGACTTTACATTATCCTTTCTGCTATACTGACCATGCTAAGAAGAAGATGGAGGTACACCTTTCTGATGCTATGCACTTCCACTTGCAGGAGGAGGCATCAATGCAAGTGTTGGCGCTTGGAAATTAAGAGGAGTAGAGTTTTGAACAGAAGGTTGGCAATAAATTTTCATCTTATCCACAATCCAATTGGCTCAATAGTCCCAATGATGATGATTGGTTCTGCCACAGATGTAGCACCGACTGCTAGTGTAGTAACACTTCCCATAAGGATGCGGCCTGTTACATCGAACACAAGGTCTTCCTTATTGACCTTGCTTCTGATTCTAATTTAGATTCTAATTCTAATTCTGACTTGGAACAAGCTGAAAGATCTTAGGACCATGAGGATGATTCCTCTTAAATGGTTCAGATCTAGAAGGTTGAGGATGAGAATGCTTCTTCAACTCCATCTGAACTTGGTGGTACTCGATCGACCATGCTATCACCCTCAAGAAGCTTAGGGAAATCATCATAATGTCGAGACATTAGATGACTCTTGATGGAATCCTTCAGACCTGATAAGAATTTAGTACACCTTGCCACATCAGTGTGAACTAGATTTGGAGCAAAATGAGAAAGCTTACAGAATTACATCTCATATTCGTGAACATAACGGCTTCCTTGAGTAGGCTACATGAAGTCAGTATCGATTATGGTTTGGGCAGATGGAGGAATGAATTCTTCCCTTAAAACTTGTTCAAACTCATCCCATGGAATATCTTCCAACTGAACATCTGAGAAATGAGTCTTCAACTCACCATCCCACCAATATTCAGCTTTGCCATGAAATAGGTAAGTGGCAAGATGAAGACATTCACTTTTAAGACATGTAATACTGGCCAAGGTTTTCTATATTGCCTTTAACCAGTCAATAGCTTCAAAGAGAGAAACGAAGCCATTGAATGTCAGAGGATTCAGACGAAGAAAAGTGAGGAGATATGAATCTACTACAGGGCCATCAGTTGGCTATCGAGCCACAAGAATTTCAGAAGGAATTGGAAAATAAGTTTGGGGAGGAGTTGGACAATGCTGAGATGGGGTAGGAGAAGGTTGGGAAGGAATAGGAAAAGGTTGAGAAGTGGTACAAGATGAGGCCATCCTTTCTGCAGTACAAGTTTGAGCTTCAATCATAACCCTCATCATCTCTAATAGATTTTGCATTGATCAGTATGGGAAGTTGTGGTGGAAATGTATTCTTCCACTACAGGTTGAACAGGATTGTTTGAATCGGGATTCATTCTAAAGAAAGAAAAGAAAAACACAATTCAAAAACTGAAGAAATGGTAAAATTGATTCTCATTAAAATTTAGATAATTTAGGAGATACAATTATAGAAGAAAGAAAAGAAAATAGAAGAAGATGGAAACTATACATAAAAGGCTACTAATAAAGGAAATTAGTACAATCATAAGTCAAAACAAGCTTATGATCATCCTTCCAATAAAGGAAGAGCATTCTAGAAAGGATCTTAGTTCACTTTCATAGTTTGCCATCTGAATATTTGATTATAGTTTAAGGTAGAATTTTAAATCAATTATTGGATTAATAATGCATTTACTATCCAAGGATATCATTATTAAATGTCTTTATTATTTTGTGTTGTTTGATTTTTGGATAAATGGATGTCTTTATTTTAACTTAAAGTTCAACTTCGCTCTGATACTAACTGTGATGACCCCAATATTGAGTAATAACTAAACTCAATATTGATGCGTCACCACAACATCTAATACTAGATTAGGAGGAAGCTAACCCAAATCATTAGATGTTGTGTTTGGCCAAGGATTAGAAGAGGGTCTTAAATTAAGATGAGGAAGGTAATATAATAAAAATACATGTATGATAAATATTATATGATAATATGAATTCATATGCAAGTATGAGATCAAATTAGTTACAATTTTATATATGAAGATATTAATTGTATGCATGTACAAGAGAGTAATTAATTATGAGTCCAAAAGAGAAATTGAGATCAAAATATGCACAAATGAAAGATTGACATGAATTGATAATATATGCAAGTAATAAGAATGCTTGTTTAGAAATGATTACAATTATGAACATAAATATGAAACATGTGAATGGATATACTTACAATTACTTGAAGCGAATGGTAGTTACAATCATATATTGCAATAAGAACTTTAAGTGATTATAACATACATATGAAAATAACATTTGCAAGTAAGAGTAAGAGTAAACATTCACATATAACATTAAGAGATTTACAATATGCATATGCAAATATGCTACAAGTAAGGATGATTGCAATTAACTACATACAACAATAAGGATATATATGATATGCAACAATTAGTTTATTGAGCATGACATATAATTATACAATTCATCCATTTATTTATCCAAACCAAGCATTTAGGTATAAGTTCTAATTTCCACACATAATAAGTAAGGACAAGCAATTAACTTAAAATATTACATGCCAATATAAAACAATAAGAAAGTAAAGAAAGTAAGTCTCTCTCTCATATTTAAATGAAAGCAAGTAAAACTAATTTATGTAGAAGCAAAGTATAATCTTTCAGCTTATGCACTTGGTTTAGCTCCACTAGCCTACAAATGCACCTGATCTATCACATTTTGGCATTTAAATGTGATAGGGCAAAGCCAATAAAAAGAAAAGTATAGCTAAACTAAACAGTCTCAGAACATTTTAAGATTATGCAAAACATTTTATTGTTCAATTTAGATATCACAACTAGTTACAATTTAAGCATAAACAACAGTGCAAATGAAAGCATATAAGTATGGAAAGGAAAATAAACAATTGTAAAGAAAGATAATTGAAGTAAAAGAGTGAGCAAGAGTACTCACAAGTATAGATAATCTAGCCTGCAAATAAAGTAAGGGTAAGGCATTCTAAATATGCTAAAAAAATACAAATGTGTGCATATGAAAGTAAATAAAATGAAACAAGTATATGTTCAATGGAATTATGCTAAGTAAGAAAAGTAAATAGTAAAGTATTTAAATGAAATTATAACAACATTTACTGCAGTATAAATTAACTGTAAATAATTAAAGTATAATATTAAGAACATGGAAAGTGCAAAGCATAGCAATTGAAGGAAGATCTTAGACTATTAGTTTAAGATTCACATAGTCTAGAAATATATAAAGTAACATAGCTAAGAAGCTATGATGAGTCTTCACAATCAATAAGAATGTAGAAGATCTCATATTTTATTTAATTAAAGTTATTTTATGAAATTATTCATTCCACAGGGACTTACAGGATGAAGGGGGATTTAAACACGTCTGTTTAACAAGTAAGGGAAAGCGGGGTTTCAAATACAACAAATACTCATATTCATCCTCTAAGAATATGAGATCTCCTTATTTCTCCTAATTAGCCTGCCCTTGGCTACCATCATTAATTAACCCTTATTGTCTTAATGTGGAAGTTTTATTTATGCACAATGTCTTATATGAATGTGTCAAATGAAATAAGCTCAAAGCTAAGCAAGCATTCAAGGAAAATTTAATAATTGCAACTATGTGATATCCAATGGTATCTAATTAATGATATCCTTAATGATTTGAGCTAATTGAGCTCCCAATTGACTTTGAGATATTGATCTCAAGTCAATTATAAGTAAGAGTAGTAATTGGGGTTTTAAAAATAGTAGTTCCATTTCATTCTATGAGATGACAAAATTATTTATAAGTATAACAATACTAAAATAAAACTAATCATATTCTTATCCTAAACTAAAAGATTTAAATAAGTTAACAAAATCAAGGTTTAGGAAACTAATTAGAGAAGGTAAGATTAAGTAAATACTACAATTAAGGAAATTAAGAATTAAGTTTATATATACTAAACACATCTAACTATGTTAAACTACAAGGATCTTATTTAAAATCAACTACTAATCTAATTAGGTTAATATAAAAGGAAAGGTATAAAGGCATAGGATAGAAGGATTTGCAAATTATAAACTCTATGTTTTCTATAAGTTAAAGGTTAAGTAAATCAATAAGATTCCTAAGCTAATCAAAATGAATTTAGGACTCCTATTACAAGTCCTTAAAAGAACTTAAGTGAGGACTTAAGGATTAAGATGAAGTGTACTAGGATCCAATCTAGTTACTTAAAACTAGTCCTAATTAATTTAAAATTCTACAACTACATAAGCATTAAGGTTAACTACACTTAATGGATGTAATAAATAACTCTATGGATCATCTACAAATCAAGTTATAAATTAATCCTATAGCTTCTATCTTAAAGTGAAAGATGAATCAAGCACTTTACTTATTAATCAAGCATCTAAATTATAAGAACTAAGCTTAATCACATGCAAATGAAATTGACATGGGAAATAATAAATGTAATATATGTGTTATCCTAAGGTCTTAAATACCTAAAATATGCAAGTTATGGAAACTAGAAATTATGAAAATTACTCTAAGTTAGGAGCCAATAACCTAAAATCACTAAACATTGTCTAAATGAAATAATATGCATTAATATGAAATCCTTATATCATAAGGAGAAGAATGACACTAAGTAGGTCAATATCGAACAATGTTGGATTTTTAGAGTTTTTGGGAGTCCTAATTAGAGTCAAAAAGTGATTAATAAAATTAGGATTCTAATCTAAATTTTGATTTCATATTATTATTCCTTACATTATTGTGAGTGAAATGGACTATTTAAATATTAAATTTGGACTCCTAATTATCAAGTTATGACACAAACAAAATCTATTATTATTTTGTAATTAATAAATTAATATAAATTAATGATTAAATTTTATATTTACCAAAATATAAATTAAATGGCATTTTATTAATCTACACATTTTTACGATCAAAATGGTATATAATTCTGTAGACTTTGGATAAGTAATTTAGGAAATAATAGCAAATGAAAATTTCATATTTAAACTTTATTTGAATAATTAATTACAATTAAATTTCAGTAATTAGAATTCCCAAAATCAAATAATCTGATTTAAACACATAATTTATTATGGTTCAGAAAAATGAGGGCATGAACATCCATAGCAATGATGAGTCATCAATTTAAGACGGTGCATACGAATACGTGCCGACAGAACACGTGTCAACCACTGGAGGGAACCACGTGTCGAAGTGGGTCCTGTAGCACCATCAGAGTAGTTCTCTGGAAGAGCCGAACCAGTTCAGCAAGGGATACAAAAGTGAACTCGGTTCGGGTCCACTTCCTTCTTCCCCGACGGATTGCTCGAAGGAGGGAAATTAGGGCATACTCGTGATGGCAATTTTCGACCATAAAAAGCATCCATCCATATACTATTCGAAAGACCTCCAGTACCATTCATATGGTGCTAGAATCAGTGTCTAAGGTCACTTCAGAGGTTCATAAACCTGAACCCTAATTTCAGGTTTACAGCTGAGATAAAACATAATAAGCAATGGATTTCAGAGGATGGTTGATTAATTATCTCAATTAAAATAAATTGAGGTAAATTAATTCTTAATGAAATGATTAAACACTACTTAATATAGCTAGCAAGCTCTTAAATGCATAATTAATGGTGTGCCTGAACACTCTTGTCCACAGAAGCAATGTCGAATTTAGGGCAAGGAAGGAAGGCTCAGAACGTCTCTCCCAGCTCGGCAGCTCCCTCAGCAGATGAAGAGAGAAGAGAATAGCAAGAAAGAAGGTAAATGGAGTGAGTTCTTAGGACTAAAGGCAGAGGAGAGACTCTCATGTACGACGCTTGCTCCTGCTAGCCACTACCGTGGCTAGTAGCAAGGGGGATGTACAGGGATTGAATCTAGTTCGTCAGATCAAAACGCTGATCCGACGGCCAAATCAGGTCGAATGAAAATGCACCATTAGAATTAGGTTGAAACAAAATTCGACGGCCTAGATTAGGCCATTTGGATGCATGCTGCACGACTCCAAATGGCGGATCCGCGCATTTTGAAGATTCAGCCGATGGAATAATAGACAAATAATAATTTAATTTATATTATTTAATTAAAAAAAGTTTACTCATTCAATTACTCAAATTTAAATGATAAAACAGACTCCAAAAAATCTCAAAATTTCACCCTTATCTAATAGAGGGGTGAGGAACTCAAAAATGCAAACAGATTTTTGATCGGAGGTCAATTTAATTATCTAAATTTTTTGAGTAATTAAATATTATTAAAATATTCTGGGAATTTTGACGACAAACACTTCCAAAATAGCACCCATAGCTAATTTGGGTGTGGTGAGTCTGATGGCAGACTCCATTTTTGATTCTGAGGTCTAAATAAGTTAGGCATTCTTAGAATTATCAGAAAACTAAGAAATATTGGAAATTACCAAATGATATTCAAATCATACAAAAATTGATATGGAGGCTCTTAATACTATTATAAGACTAATGAAAGAAGATTAGAGTCACTTAGGTCACTAATTTGTAAACATTAGGGTTTTTACACTTTCTGGGACTAGCATGCTATTACAGGAAGTTTGTAAAAGGCTTTTCTTAGATAGCGTCGCCTCTAATGAAGTTGACTCAGAGGGCAATGTCGTTCATCTGGAGTCTCAAATGTGAGAATGCATTTAAGTCACCAAAAGATGCTCTATCTTCTGCCCCAGTACTTGCCTTACCTAAGGAAGGTCTCAACTACCAATTCTATATTGATACTTCTTGAATAGGCTTGGGGTGTGTACTGATGCAGGAAGGAAAGGTCATTGCAATGCATCCATCAACTAAAACTACATAAAAAGAATCACCCTATCCATGATCATGAATTAGCCACTATAATTTTTGCCTTGAAGATTTGGCATCATTATCTATATGGAGCCCAATGCTCTATTTTCATCGATCATCAGAGTCTGAAGTATATCTTCACTCAGTGTGAACTCAACTGTCGTCAGCATAGATGGCTTGAGTTGATAAGCTATTATGATTTAAGTATCCAGTACCATCCTGGCAAGGAGAATGTTGTAGCTGATGCACTCAGTCGCCATGCGACACTATTCGCTATAATAGCTTCAAGTTCTTTAGAAGAAGAATTCTGTAAGCTCGATATCAGGCCCGTCCGTGGTGCTATGCTAAGCGAGCTAACATCCATGAGTTCTTTTGAACCCACTTTTCATCGTGATGTCTCCATCTCACAGACAAAAAATGAAGACTATCTGAAGTTAAAAATGGAGATTAAAAGTGGTCGTCATTTCGATTTGCTCTTACGAGGAAACATAATATATCAAGGTGATCGTTTATGGATTCTCAAATCCATGCATTAAGAAATCTTAATTGAAAGCCATAATTCTGGGTACTTAGTTCATCCTGGTAGTACCAAAATATATCAAGATCTGAAGAAGTCATTCTGGTTTCCTAGAATGAAGAAGAGTGTGGCAGAATTTATTGCAAAATGCCATGCTTGCAACCTGGTTAAATCATAACATTAAGAGCACAAAGGACTACTTCATCCTCTAGCAATTCCCAAATGGAAATGGCTCGATATTTTCATGGACTTTGTAATGGATCTACCCAAGTCAAAGTTCAGTGCTGATTCTATTTGGGTCATAGTCGATCAACTGACCAAATTGGCACATTTTATTCTGATGTGTCAAATTGATTCTATGGAGAAATTAGCAAAGTTGTACATTGAGAAAATTGTCAAGCTTCATGGAATTCCATGATCAATCGTAACTATCGTGATAGCATATTCACTTCTAAATTTGGGTAGACAGTGCATCAAAGCTTAGGGACTATCGTAGCCATGAGCATCGCCTTTCACCCATAAACTGATGGTCAAATTGAGAGAGTCAATCAGGTTCTAAAAGATCTTCTGTATTTATGTATTATATATTTTAGAGGTTTCTGGGAATATCACATTCCCTTAGTAGAATTTGCTTATAATAATAATTTCCAATCAAGTATTGGCATGGCTCCGTATGAAGCCTTATACGGAAGAAAATTCAGTACTCCATTAGCATGGTCTAAAATAGGCAGTGTTTAGTTATATGGACCAGACCTAGTGGAAGAAATAAATAGAAAAGTGCATATGATTTAGCAAAGAATTAAAGCAACACAGGATTGCCAAAGTAAATGTCATGATGCCAATCATCATCCTCTATATTTTAATGTTGGAGATTTTGTTTATCTCAAGGTTAGTCCCATGAAAGGAGTATTCTATTTCGATGTAGCTGGGAAGCTCAGTCCTCACTACGTCAAACCTTTTGAAGTATTAGAAAACATAGGCTCTGTAGCCTATAGATTGAAGCTCTAAGAAGATTTCTCTACATTCCACAATGTGTTTCATGTCTCCTCACTACAGAGATGCTTTCGAAATCCATCTTATTTAATTCAAGTCCCAGCAGTATCTCTCTAGCCAGACCTTTCTTATGCGGAGGAGCCCATAAAGATCTTAGCTCTTGACCAAAAGCAGCTAAGAAATCACTCTATACCTATGGTAATGGTTTAGTGGAAGAATCGCTCTCTCAATAAATCAACTTGGGAAAAAGAGGTCGATATAAAAAGAAAATATCCAAGTCTCTTTGAAATTTTAGGTACCTTTATATTCAAAGTTTTGTTCTTAAGTTCTTGTGTTTCTTTCCTTCTTAGTATGATGTCAAGGATGACATTATTCTTAAGTGGGGGAGTCTATAACAACCCTTTATTATTATCTAACTTAATCTAAGCTTAACCATGCCTTAATTATAGTTCCATTGCATTCAATATATTAATTTAAGCTAACCTTGAAAGTTTGGGTTCAATCGAACCCCTCTAGGTCAATTTAGTCATTTAATCAATCAAGTTACCCTCAATAATAGCTACAATATTTTGACATCAAATTCAAAATCTAATTGCATTTTTGAATTCCTCATCCCAAATTAGCTAGGGATGCAAGTTTGGGAATTTTTGGAGGTCACTTGGGCCATAATTTAATTTAAATTAAAAGGAAGTAATTGCAAATTAGGAATTTGGCATAATTTGGAATTGCAAATATACTCTTAAAATTAAATTAACTGTCCGGATCCATTGTGCGGACCGTGGGCAATTCGCTGTGGAGCCCGGGTCACGCCACAGTGGAGCCCCCGCTCATCTCACCGTCACGCTACTTGATCCTACGGCTAGGATTTAATCCCATGGGATCACATAACCGTCATTGGATTTATCCATCGGATCCCACAACTCGGGTCACTTCGGATCTGGCCATTAGGATCCAGATCATAAGGGTCGTTCCGGGGCTCTGATTGATAGATCGGACAACCTATAGTGCACCTGCATTATAGATCTTTGTTTTGATCGTTCCCACTCCCGACAAAAAAGATTCCCAGTACGCCAGCTGCTTGCCATATCCCCCACTGCCTCCTCCACCTCAGCAAGATATTGGGGATCCTCCCTCTAACAATTAGGTGCCCCAATCGGGCCCCATGGCTTGGCCGAGCTCAAATTTAAATTTGAGAGCTCTGCCATGGCCCGAGGTCTCGGTCCAAGCCCCCACCTCTGGAATCTTCCCATTTCTCTGCTGAGGCTATAAATAGTCTTAGTATCTCCTCCATGAGTCGTTTGCTCATCAATTGGATTTTTCCTAAATTCCTTTATTGTTGGCCCGCTCGAGCTCTTCCAAAGTGCTCCAGAGTTTATGAATTACTGATAGAGGGTACTCCTGGTGTTCAGGATCCTTAAGAGCTCTTCTTTGAAGCTTAATAACCCCTGGTGTGCTTTTGTCTGATCAATCCAAGCTTCTCATCAACCAAGTACCCCTCTCTATAAAATTGAGCCACTGAGACTCAAATCCTTCCCTCAGTTGATCTGTTCTGATGCAATTAGGGTAGACGAACCCAAGCAGAATGATTGCAGGGCCTGGGATAGCCTAATCGATCATATCGATTGCTTGGGTTAGACCCTTTTACAAAGCCTGGGTCTGAGTAAGGACCCAGTGTTTTAGACTGCCCTAAACCCTGCTTCTATAGGGTTTGATCCATCTCACCTCCCTGAAAGTGTAGGGATCAAGTCCTGGGTCAATTATGGTCTCAGTGGGGAGAATTGACTCCCCACAATAGCCCCATTGGGAAAGCTCTCGGATGAATAAGGTCTGAGCGAACTAGAACTTCCCACAAGGTGCTTCGGGTCCCAATCGGTGCATTTGGGCTCGAGGATGGATTCGCAATCAACCCGAGGCCATGGCGTGCCCTATCAACAAACAATTTCACCGATTAGAGTATCCCTAATTAGCCTCTGTCATGTTAGGGTGAACGGGGGAGATGGCACTATGCAGGTCGGGTCAGCCAATGACCCGCGCTGTGCGACAGTGCCATATAAAATTGGAATTATTTTCCTTAAGGAAAATAATCTGATTAATTGAATCACAGAAAGATTTAAATAGAAAAATACATAATAAATTATTTGAATAACTTTTGATCCATTAATCCAAACCCTATATAATTATATCTTATTTTGTTCAAGAAATCATAAGGAATCTAAATATAAAATAATATTACTTTTTTAATGGTTGAATTTTATGATTTTGCCTAATTACTTATGAACTTAATTAGGGTGGATTAGTATCTTTACTTAGCCAAATTGCATGATTTAAGTGTCATTGTGATTCTTATACCTTGTAGAATAAATGTGCTAAGTGGATTAATATTTTTATTATCATATTCTTAGTAATGTTCTAATTTTATAAAAGCATGATTAGTAAAAATTAAGGTTTCTACTGAATCAAGTTTAGCAAACTAAGTCTCTAATTTTTCACATGGAAAAGTAGAGTACATTTTCCAAGTTTCATTAATTTTCAATTGTTGGATTTGTAATTATGTGCTAATCCATTTTTACTTGATTTAGAGTTTAATTAGCCTTAATTACTTTATGTCTTACTTAATTAAAGGTTCTAATGCTTCAATAATAATAGATTGAATGTTAGAGAACTCTCATACTTATTTGGACACCTTAATTAATTAAATTATTATAAATTAATGTTTGAACTTAAGAATCTTAAGAAAATGATTAAGTAAATCAATCATAATCTTGAATTTGAAATAGAAATCAATAATATACCAATAACTCACTGAATTATCATTGATCTATAAACTAAATAATTGGTCTTGATTGGATGAGGTTAGGGGTTAAGTCCTAACTTGTCTTGCTTAAGATCTAAATCTTAAACACTTTAATTATATCATCTTAATTTAAAAGGTAACTTCATTTGCATGAGTTTAATAATACTTACTGATTTAAAATTAATCTTAACTCATTAACTTAGAACTATTAAGATCTATATTAAAGTCATGTGATTGATATCTGAATACTTATCTTTAACTCCTTAATTTTCTCTTAAATAAGACTCTTAGCATGTGTTAAATCATAATACTATATTGATTAGCAAGATGATCAATTACTAATAATATACATGATTGAAACCCATAATTATAGCATAAGTGGAGATCATATGGGTTTATCCATCCGATATAATTAAATAAAATCTAAATTCATAGAGTCTAGATTTTCAATAATTGCTAATCCATATTAATAGATAATCTATTGAGGTAGGAAGAGCTTAAAATTTATAACTTGAGGTAGAAACTTAAATGCTCCTTAATAGCTTTAGATGCTTGATCTTAGATTCTTATGGTAGGATCACCTAAGAATTTAGAATGAGATTCTCCCATGTGGTAGTAACCTAAATATGAGTGACCTTTTGGTAACATCCTTGAAACCTTGTATAGGAATCACCCCAATAGAGTAAGGATTCTTTAGTTCAATAATCCTTATTTATTAAATAGATTTGTTGAAATCAGTAGATTGTCAATAAGATGTGATAGTGTATATCCATAGTACTGAATCATTTCAGTAAAACCTAAGATTAGTTGAGTCACTCTAAGTAGGATTGTAGAGTCTCAGTCTTATCCTATGTGATTGGATAAGTACAGTCCAGCTTAGAGTAAACTTTTCAAGCATAAGAGTGTTATAATATAGGAACTTGAATACTTAGTTTGGGAAATTAAACTGTGATCGGGTTCTACCCCTTATCGTCATGTGTTTTGATAAGTACAATTAAACAAACTATGTATCTCAAGCAACCTTCTTAGAAATCTAAGTATGCTTATAATTAGGGTATTTAACACTTAGTTTGAGAGAATACACTATGATCGGGTTCTGCCCCTTATCTTCGTGCGCTTCGATAAGCACAGTCAAACAAACTAAATATTAAATTCACATTTTGTGGAAATATACCAACTATGTGTATACAACCCCTTCAGCTGATGAATTTAAGTATAATCTTAACTAAGATCATTCAGTGAATTAGAATTAGGAGTCATAATTCATTTAGTAGAATTATACACAATGGAAATAAATGGAATCATCACTTAATATTGAATTGATTTCTAGATTTTGATGATTTAAAGCATATTAATAAGTCCAAGGTTTATAATAAAATAAAAGAAGAAATACAAATATTTTTATATTTGAATGGTCTACTTTGATGTGTTTTCCTCTATTTTCAGGCAAAAAGACAAGCTGAGCAAAATTTGGAAGAAATATTAAAATTCTTGAAGAAAATCGATGTAGCGCCACAGCACGCCAAAGCGATCGGAATTTGAAAGCTCACCACTACCATGCACTGCAGCGTCATTTATGGAGCCTAGACTCAGCAAATAAAAATTAAATTGATCCGCTACCACGCATTGCAACGGGCCCAATTCAAAAGCTCACCGCTACCACGAGCCGCAGTGGAATAAAAATTGAAATAAGGATTAACTGATCCGCTGCCACATACTGCAGCATGCTCAATTCGAAAGCTCACCTCTACCGCGCGCCGCAGCATAATTTGACTTAGAACAATTCTAAACTTATCCGCTACAGCGCGCTGCAGCGGAATAAAAGGGGATCAAAATTATATAAATGAAATGAAATTTAATGCAGCCGCTACAATGCGCCATAGTGGTGAAGCTAGGTGCTACAACGTGCCGCGGCCCGCTACAGCGCGCTGCAGCCCTCGCCATATTTTTAGCCAGAATAAAGCATTAAAGTCAGGATAGGGACGCCACAAACTCAAATATGTTGCCTTCCCCAGCTGTTTGAAACTGCAATTCCATTAATTCCTTGTACTTTTCAAGAGAATATCAGAATATATTTTAATGCTTGCCATTAAAGCAAGCGAGTTGGAAAGGTGACAACTTTGATTGCAAAGAAGGCTGAGGGTTGTTCTATTTAAGTTGGCATGCAAGACCAAGAGAGAGTTCCCTTTTTGACATTCCAAAGTCTAAAATCAATGCCTCCTGTGAGAAATAAAAGGAAACCCTCACAAAGGAAGGGAAATAGAACCATTCGAGGAAAGAAAAGAAGAATATTTCAAGGAGCTGGAAGGGACAAAGTTGGAGAGCAAGGAAAGATTCAAAGAACGCCAAAAGGGGTTATTCCTAGTATTCTTCTCAAAACTCTTTCTTCATTTTGTTTCAGTTGAACCATGCAAGGGTTCATATTGTTATATGTTATTTCTTATATTTTATTTATAATCGAAGGCTAAACTATTCTTGGGGAGGGTTGGGCCAACATCATGTCATGAGTGAAAGGGACTTATGGTGTTTGTGTGAATCTTCTTCAATGAATAAAAATCTTTTTCTTATTTTGATTAGATATGTTTCTTGTGTTTGCATGTTGTGGAATGAATGCTTATCTTATTTTTCTAAATGGTTTATAACAAAAATAATATTGAACCAATTAGTGATTTCTAGCTTAAGGGAATGCACATAAAGGTCCTCACCATGAACATATGTTTGCTACACGATTATTTTCGGTGTAAGCACCTTGAGATTGAAATGAAAGGTTGATTCGGTATCTTTAATCTCTTTGAACTCCATAGCTCACCAAATGGCATAAAGATTGGACTATGTGCGTTAGTGCTTAGAGCCCAGTGACAAGCTCTTGAGCTTAATGGCACTATACATTGAGCTTAGTCGAGAGGTCGATGCATGTGAGCCAAGAACCACCAATCAATCTTCGTAGCTCAGCAGGTGTTAAAGGAGGAAGAGGAAGTTTTGAGTGCCTATGGATGATTGTGACATAGTCCATATAGCCCAATTATTCACTTCCTTAGCTAAACTATGCATGTAGCATGTGACGCTAATTGTGTTGAAATCAAGGTTATGTGATCACTGAATTAAAATGATTATTTTGATAACTTAGATGTAGGGAATCTTAATTGACTCAATTCAATCACATGACCAAGATCGAACCCTTGGGAGTTCATCTTATGCACTAGACATGAAATGGTTGGAATTAGAGGACCAATCTAAGGAATACTATCTTCACTTGATTAAAATTAGCATGAAAATAAGTTTCATTAAAAGTTGAATGAATATGAGTACCAACACTAGTCCCATAGTAATTTGCATGATGAAAACCCAACTCTCCTTTTTTTACCAAATAGTATCTTCAATTTAAGATTTTTAAATTGTTAATTAGGAGCCACAAAACCAAAATATCTTAATCTAAACATTATTAAAAGTAGATAAATCTTAGTTGTAAAATACACCATTCTCTAAGGATGATAAATCTCAGAACTTACCTTTCAATTATTACTTCGAACCACATACACTTGTGCACGAGCGCAGACTTGTATTCATGTTCTGTCACATATTGTCATTAAAGCCTCAACATATCATAAATGCATAAGTCATGTCAGCATTAGTGGAGCACTTTGCTCACCTAAGGACTCTCTGTTAGCAGAGCGTTCGCTCACTTAAGAATCTGTGGGGTGTCATGTGACACCAAGTCAGCATTTTAGTGGCATACAGTTTTGCAGCATATTTAGATGCATAATTATGAATTTTGTAGCATATAGCACAGTTTAAGATTATCATTTATTCACTTTTAGATTATTTACAATTTCACCTACATTTTAGTAATTAATTATAGTCTTAGATTGTTCACTATTTTATCTGCATTTTAGTATTCAGTTTACAGTTTTAGTTTACTTTAGTTTTAGATTTGTACTATTTTGAGATTTCAACTATTTTACTATCTTTTCTATAGTTTTCTTAAACTATTTAAATGCTAAATAGTAGATAACTATAACTATTATAGTAGCTTTTGATGTGCTAGACTTATTATCTAACACGTAGTACTTTTGGGATCCCATAATTTACTAGATTATGAGTAGTTTGTGGAGCTAGATCAGGTGGATACTCAGGAGATCTAGGAGGAGTTCATGAAGTACAAGTGGACTCTCCTTCAGTCTTTATATTATGTTTAGTTATTTTCAGTTCAGTACTTAGATTCTATTATATATTTTAGTAAACTATTATAATAACTCTAGATGTATTCTCTTTTCTTTTTATGAGATAAATGTTTCACTTAGCTTCTGTGATGAATATTTTTGGAAGTATGCTTTAGCTTTTGCACTTTAAATTTACTTATACTTTAACTTAGTATTGTGAAGTAATCAAAACATTCATAAAATGCTAGTATTCGTGTAACTTGGATGCTACATCTATTCGTAGTCCAAAATACACAAATACCTTATCTAATACTTAAGATGAGGATGCTACATTTATATTAAGGATTAGTACTCAGTCCTCTTCTCTTGAGGTTGAGTCTTAGCAGTTCTTGTGCTCAGCAGGTTTATTCGAGAAAGTTCAATTTTCTTCTTGAGTAACGCACCGTTCCACCGCCAATTATTATTCCTTAACTAACTCAATTGCGCGCGACAACGGGACTGGGCGTTATGCATAGCCTTTGAGGGAGAATGTGTAGTTAGTCAGGAACTCACACCTTAGATAATTAGATAGATGTATTTAACTCCTTGATTATTCTGTAACTTTGTCCAACATAATAAATATTATATATTGATATATTTTTTTTCAGAATGAGAACATATCTTAAATATGTATATTATATTCATAATCTTAAGCATATCATACTTAAATATCACATTTTATTTGTATATTTTGCTTATGCTGAATTATGCTGCTTAAATACAAATTTTGGTATCCTATAAATCTTACTTAGACCTATGTGTCTAATTAAATTTTTTTCTTTTCTTTTCTTTTCTTTTTTTTTTTAGTTCATTATGCATATATATATATATATATATATATATATATATATATGGCAGTTCAGGAACAATCTCTGGATCAAGCCTTTGAGAAGGAGCTGATACATAATGGAGCAACTTAGATGCTAATTTTCTTAAAGTTTTAAACTTTTGCTTAGTGTGTAACAAATTTTGTAAAATAATTATTATCTTTGTAATAAATATATTTCCTATATTATTCTCGTATTTTTTGAATGTTGCAATTAATGTGGAAGTGTGCATTTTATACGCCTCTAAATACATTGTTATACTAAACCTCGATAATATTCTTGGAAGTGAGCACCTAATGATGGAATAGCTATGCTGACCCAACGGCAGGTCGCCACAGAGGGTGTGTGCACCGAGCTAAGTGATGCCCTTGCTCCTTATCTATATCCATTGGGCAAAGAATATGAGTCCCTCTTGGGCCAGGTCGGGCTCATCCGGACCCATGAATCTCTGATCCCTGGGCATGTGTTTTCACCGTTGTCGGTATCCATGGATCCCACAGAAGCAGCTTTGCAGTTGGGGCCCGCCTCTGCTACCGAGGTTTCACATGGGACCTGCCACCTTTCTGAAGTCATTAATTAATCTTAGGATTTAATTAATTGATTAAATCATGTTCTAATTAAATCAATTAATTGTCAAATTTTCAAATGCTCATGTCTTTTAATCCAATGATCCAAATGCCTTAATGTTATATCTCATTTCAATCAAGAAAATGCTAGGAATATTATGATAGTGTTTAATTTCTATTTGGATGAGTATTTTTGTTAGTGACATTTAGGACCTTCCCTATTGACCCAATTAACCCTAAAACTTCACTTACTCATAACTTTATCCCCCTAACTCCAAACATAGCCAATATGTATCTCATTTTTCTAGGGAGAGTATCAAATATGTTTTGATAGTATAAGTTTTGTTGTTTGGAGTGTAATTTGACTTATGACTTTTGGGACCTATCCTTAATTACACCCTTAAACCCTAAAAATTCATTTGACCATAACTTGATCATTTGAACTCCAAATTAGGTCATCCAATATACCATTCTAATCAAGAGAACATAAAGATTAGTAAACTATAAAAAAAATTCAGCTTTGGTAATTAGATTTCCTAATTAGCCCTAATCATACTAAACTTGATTAGTGAATATTAATATAATTAATTATCTAAATTTATAAATTTTAATTGATGTAGACTCCTAAAGCGGAGTAGAACACTTTAGTAAAGTTAACTTTCTTTTTTTTAATATTAATTTCACTAATCATTCACTAATCATTCTATTATTAAGCAAATAAGGTCCAAATTGGGTATAATCCTAGTCATTGTACTCAGTGTATTACAAGAAAGCTATAGTTACTGAGCTTCTTAAATTTGAATATTATTTAGAAAAGTTAAGTTTTTGGACTATTCCTAAATCTCCTAAATTACATAATTGAACCCTAATCTTGTTTTGACCATAGCTTGGCCAAATGATCTCAGAATTTAGTGATCTTGGACTCTATGGAATCCTAATGTAACAACACAAGTTGTTACCTTAGTCAATTAAGATGAATCTCAGTCTTAATCTTTATCCTAAGTACTAAATTAAGTCATTATGAGTCAACCTCTAAAACCTAGTCCAAATCAGGAGTCAAATAGATTGAATCATGATTTATGGAAAATCCAGAAACCCTAAAATTTGACCTGTCTAAAATGACCTCAGATCGAAAAACAGACTTCGTCATTTTGCTCATTGCCCCTAAATTAGTTAGGGGGTGATGTTTTCGTGTCAATCGGAAGTCGTCAAAATTTTGACAAATATTTTAATAATATTAAATACCCCAAATACTGGGAAATTGAAATACTCATTGAATCAAAAATCCGACCTCACCATTGTGTTCCTCACCCTCAATTTGCTAGGAGTGAATAATTGGGATTTTTCTGAAATCAATTTAATTATTTAAATTAAATAGGGAAATTAGTAATTAAAATTAATTAATATTATATTTTAAGTGGATTAACGGCGTCGTCCCCTAAGTTTGTGCCATTAGGGTCATGCCGTCTGATCTGACGGTTAATCTGCGTCGTCCGATCAAAGGATCGACGGCAGCGCTTTATCTCCCTCGCGTGGATCGCCCCGCGTGTCGAGCAGAGACACGCGACGTCCCGCCACCGAAGCGCGCCAACCGCGGCCTCTCGGACCTCGGCGAGTCCGCCTGGGCCTCATTAAGGACCCCCCATCTGCACGCTAGCCGGCTGCTTTGCGCAATCAAGTCTCTGAGGAAGTTCGGGCCTCTGCGAACCTCAAGCGTCGACCGTAAGGTACACTACTAACCCCCAATCTCCTTCCAATTGAGCTAATTATTGTTCGTTCGCTTATTCCACTGCTTAGATCAGGCTAGAGTTGACCCTGATCGATCGATCAATCGATCGAATTTCGGGATCGAGCGACAGTATAAACCGTTAGGATCGCCCGTCCTGATCCCTAGCCACTAGGGTTAGGTTTAGTCAACCCCTCAGGCCACCTCCCGCACTGACCCACCCACCGGCGTGTAGGCCTTGCTCCGGCCTATCGTCGGCCATGCGGGCCGATGTGGTCCGACGTTGGGAGGGCCGGCAAATGTCGTGCCCTAGGCGCCGGCCCTCGGGACGCTTCGCATAAGAGAAGGAGTCCAGGTCGGGCCGGGTCGACCCGAGCCCGACCCAAATTCGTCGGGTCCGCGTCCGCAAAGGTGGGGCCCGCAGCGTCGCATGGCACCCTACGGGCGCGACACGTGTCGCGTGGGGCCCACCTCCAGAACCGCGTTTCTTTGACTGCGGCCGTGGGGCCCACGCTCAGTGCAGCACCCATTGGGTGCTGCCGCGTGTCACCGCGGGGCCCACACGCAGTGCAGCGCCCAATCAGGTGCGGCCACGTGGCACGGTGGGACCCACCGCCCAACCGTGGCCAACCACGACGTGCCACATAGCAGCTGTGGGGCCCACATGTCATTTTCGACAGATTTAATTAATTAGGATTAATTGTGGTTAACTGTTAAATTAGTATGATTGAATAATAATAATCAGTGGTTAATTACTATTAAATAGTAAACAGTTAATTAATTATTAATTATTAATATTAAATGCTATTTAATTAATTAAATAATCATTAGTTAATTTAAACTGTATATTAAAGATTAATTAACTAATTAATAAATACAAAAAAATATATCTTAACTTTAGGAATGAATAGTAAATTAATACAAATTGAATAAATGAATAGTAACTTTATTTATGTAAATTATTAAATTCAAAATTCTTAAAAGTTTAATAACTTTTTGTAGAATGATCCAAATATAGTCAATATATATCTCATTTTACTCAGAAAAATAAAAGAAATCAAATAGCATAATGTAAAAATTAGTTTCGGGGAATGTATAATGTAGTAATATTTTAGGGCCTATTTAAACTCTTACAACTTTTAACCTAGTTATCCAAATATATGCAGTATGGGTCTTAAAATACTCAAAAGAATATCCCCAACAATATATGAGTATTAGTTTTTTCATTTGGATATCAAGATATAAAGTAAACTCCTTGGCCCCACATTTGACTTTAGGAAAAATGACTAAAATGCCCCTAGACTTCAAACGTCCATAACTTGGTCAATTCAACTCCAAATTTAGAAATTCAAGATGTTAACTAGTTTAGAATTTTAATGTCATCAATAAAATGAAATAATATTTAGGATCTAAACCCTAAAAAATTTGAAAATAACCAAAATTCCCCTAACTTTAGTTAGGTCATAACTTGACCATTTGAGGTCCAAATTGGGCTTACTCCCTATCAACACACTCAATATATTATATAGAAGCTATAGAAACTGAGTTTGCTAAAATTGGACTTCAAATGAAAAAGTTCAGTTTTTGTCACCCGTTGACTGACCAAAATTACTGAATTACCCTTAGAAATTGAAATAGTTATATCTTATCCATTTGACCTCAGAATGCAGTGTTCTTGAACTCTATGGAATACTTGAACAGTAACCAACAATAAACTACACAAAAAAATTAAAGGCCCAATAGATGTAAATTACTAAATTGCCCCTTACGTTAAAATCTTAATTTGGACCTGTATGATCCGTTTCTTGTCCAAATTGAGCGTACTTACCATCTATCTTCATGTTAGATAGTAAGGAATTATTTGGCAATAAGAAATTCTCATTTAAAACTCTTATTCAAAAAGGTCAATTGGGACCCTTAAGTAGGGGCAAAGGAAAAAAAATTGTCATTTTGCCCAAAATTTAGGTTAAGCGTCCTTAACCTCTAAATTATCTTTTAAATCACTAAAACCAGTATTAGAACTATATTAGAATCACTTAAGTGAGAAAAATTAGCTATTAGGTCGAATCTGTTAAAATCCCTATAAAATTTTCTAAGTTTTTTCCTTATGATCTTCACCTCATATCAGGACTACTCCTGAGATTAGGACTAGCTCATAGGTTAGATTTCATTCATTAAAAAATGGGGTTTTTTGATGAATGAATCCTTGGTTTTATTAGTTTCTAGACTTTTACAACTTATTTTGATTATTTTGTCTTTTAACCCTAGAATTAGGATAGGAGATTCATCCTATTAAGTTTGATTTACTTAAAAGGATTTGTCTTACTCAATAGATCACTTTTAGAATAAAGACTAGATCCATTATATTATCTTTTTGGATTATATGATTAAGTCCAATCTCATGGTGTTTAAATCCATAATCATTAGTTTAGTAGGTCTTAATCAGATATCAGATAGGACATCTAAATTCATAAAACTAGGATGTACAATTCATTGATAAAACTTATAGTCGTAATTGATTGAATTAGATTAAAACCTAATCAGTTCTAATCCTTTTTAACTTATAAGGCCAAGCTTCTAAGTTACACTCGATAGTAAGAATTAGAGATCCTGAACTTGTGTAACTTAGAATAGCTAGAATATTTAAATTAGATAACAAATGATATCACCATGTTTAGTAGAGTCCTTTGCTTACTAATTGATTTTGTGATGCGCATTCCTTGAGTATGTGTCATATTTCCTTGGACATATCATATAAGACTTTGATGCATAAATAAAACTTTAGGAAATTATGGAGACTTCTTAAATTCTTTATGAAAATATTAAGGTAAATGATTAAGATAACATTTGCATGTGTTATAGCTGCCTCTTCATTATGTCTTTTACCTATGCCTCCTTATTGATGCTAGGAGAAAACTTTGCTTATAATTTCTACCTATACCTCCTTGATGATGCTAGGAGAAATTTTGTTATGTGTTTTCTGCTTATGCCTCCTTGATGACGTTAGGAGAGAACCCTATATTCTGCATATGCCTCCTTGATGATGCTAGGATAATATATCTTTGCGTCTTAGCCTCCTTATTGACACTAAGATCCTTTTGATATTTAGTAGGCTAGATTAGCCTTTTTCTGTATGGTAGTTAGTACACAGATATTCTTATATAGTACTAATATTTTGCATATGCTTTAGTATTTTTCATTCAGTCAGCCATTTTCGTATTTTGTTTATATATTTTAGGATGTTAGATTATTGCTGCTTTTTATATGTATCATTGCCAAGTTTATTGTATTTTAAATTTGCATAAGCTTATGATCATCAACATATTTAGGATATAGTATTTTTTTTAGTACTTTGTTAGTTACTTATACTTGTATGCCCTGCCTTGTTTAGCTTACATTGAGGCATGTCTTAGCCTCCTTTTTGCTTAAAGTTACAAATATTATTTATAGCTTTTTCCCTCTATTCTATTGTGCTAGTTGTTCCCTTACTTGATTTAATTATTGCTTAGAATCAATTAAATGGTGATATTACAAAATACATAAAATTTATCAGCTTAAAATGTACTTAGACAATTGTCTAACAATATTTTTCTTTCTTTTGGCTGGGGCCCTATATTGTGAAACTGATAATGACAGATTTATATCAGCTAGAAGATCAGGCGCCAGAGGAGGGGCCTCATCTAGAGGAGGAGCCTTTAGAAGGAGTTGCAACTTAGTTTTCTTGTATGTGAGGATGAGAAAATTTGCTTTTTATCATTTAAGCTTCAGTGTGATGTAATAATAAAGGTATTCATGACTGTGTGTTTTGGATTACTATACTGTTTATTTTGAGTTATAATCCTTATTATCCCTATTGTGATGCTTGAATGTTTCCTACTTAAATTGCTTCTGCACTCTGTATGAACCCTTATATATTGACTAATCATTTGATTCTGTGCTTACTCCTTCCCTTATTAGGTGGATTATGGATTTCATCCTAATCCAATAATAAGTGAAGGGTTAGTCAGAGTCACACACCACACCTTAGCTTAATCTTGTGGATTAAGGGGTGGGGCGCCATAGTTGGTATTAGAGAATTCCATAAGGTGTCAGATTAGAATTTGCAATCTTATCTACCTAATGGAAGATTCTTCTAACAATTCAGTCACTAGATCAGGAACATTGGAGTCACATCCAAGACACCACAATATCAAAACACAAAATAAGGAGTTTAGTACTAAAAATGCACAAGTAAATATATAAAGTAAAACCCTAAAACTTAACTACCCAACCTAATAACTTCTATAGTAATACTTAGATATTCGAGGATGACGCTTATGTTGCATCACCAACAATTTGAAGATAGGTGTGAACACATTGTTCAACTTCATCAGCAACACGAGAAGTATGTGGAAGGAATGTCAGACCCTGAAGCTCGGATGCTGGATTGACTACTCCAACAGAGTACATTCAAAGGATATGATCTCCCAGTTGCAGCCAAGGAGTGGCTGAAAAGGTGGGTTTGGTGTTTGAGACTATTAACTGCCCAAATAATGTTAGAATCGCTATTGTATCCCGTCTCCTACACAATAGTGCCAAGTATTGGTGGAGCGTCACCGTACGAGCACTCATCCATCGGCGTGAAGAAATGCAAAGGGAGGTCACCTATGCGGACTTCCGTCGTGCCTTTACCACTAGATACATTGGATAGACCTTTAAGCTTTCATTCCTATGCTACCTATTTTACTTTACGCATCCTTGTATCTTAATTTTGAATTAAACTATTATTCTTATGATGCTTGATCTGGATACCTAGGATTACTACTACACGATCATGTCGGTGAGCAATTTCTATACTCGCTTTAAGAATAAGTTGAAATTTGATGTGCTTGTGGAAAAACGATATAGGAGGGAAGTCCCTAGAGTCTCCCCAGTGGGAGCCAGTATACTAGAAAGGACGTTGGAAGATGGCATATATAGGGGACTGAATTTCCCCACCCTGGCCACGGAATGGTTATGAAGAGTAACCAAAGCATTCGACGAGCTAAGTTACCCAGATCGTATCCAGCTTAGCATCGTTGAGCTCCTACTCCAGGACTATGCCAAAGAGTGGTGGGCCCAAAAGCAATGGACGCTCAGACACAAAGTGAATCGCCTGCACCGAAGGATAACCTACGCAGACTTTTCTCAAGCTTTCATTGAAGAATACATAGGATAAACTCTATGTTCTCTCAGTTACTGTCTTTTATTTATGTTCTATCTACAGTTTCCAATGATGTGTTTTTCATCTTTGATTAATAAAAGAGATAGAATGTTATGCCATCCTATTTTCAGGATTTCTAAATGTGAGTTGCTTAAATTCAGATTCTAGCAAAAGACGATGAATCCCGGACAGAGTCCATCTTCTGCTCCCTCCAGCTCTTCGTCCAGTGAGGTAAGTGCCTTGCTGGAGGCAGTCAAAATAATGGTGGAATCCCACCATAAACAAACGAGATCCAGTCTAAAGCAGGCTAAAAAGGCCGCAGAAGCACAAGCCAAGCAGGTCGAGCGAATGGAACCACATATAGTCCACATAAGGACTACTGCATAATTTCCTCTACTTGAGACCCCCCACATTCAATGGGACTCTATCAGCAGTTGACACAGAAGACTGGCTGAGGATTGTGGAGAAGAACCAGACGAGCATAAAATGCCCTAACACGGAGGTGATCCGACTAGTCACTCACTTGCTCCAAGGTGAAGCAAAGCACTGGTGGAGCCACATCCATAGCACACAATTCACCGACATCCGCTTAGAAGAAATATCCTATGAAGAGTTTGAAGATGTATTCCGAGCTGAGTACATCCCATTATCAGAGCACCGCAATATGGCAGATGAATTCCTCAAGCTGCAACAAGGGAATCACACTGTAGCTGCCTACGATGCAGAATTTAAGAGACTTGCCAGATTCTCCATGAACCTGGTGCACACCTAGTCAGATAGGTGTCACTACTTTCAGAGTGGTCTGCAGCCCTCCATCCAGGCCCAGGTCGTGTCATTTCGCATGACCAACTACCGGGAACTGTTGGAAACTGCCAAGTTAATAGAACGGCATCAACAGCGAGAAGCCAAGAGAGTCGCTGACCCCGCAGCGCACCGACAGGACAACCCTAAGAGGGCTAGGGTTTATCAAATTGAGGCGGAAGCGCCTTCCACTAATCCTTTTAATGGCTGTACAAATCCAGCACCCCTGCGGCAGATATTTCCATGGTCAGCGAGTATGCTTCACATGTGGAAGACCCGGGCACGGTTACATTCAGTGCCACATGATCGATACATTTGATGGGGAGCCAATAAAGCACATGCAAGGCCAGCCAGTGTTTGATATCTACCACAGAACTACCAGTACGGTAGCAGCACTCCCAGCACTACCACCTCCTGCTCTATGATGTGAGGCACCTCCCACCTCCCGTCCTGGTACCTCAAGGCCACCCGCCCGATAGCCCTACAACAGCAAGCCTGCTGGCCAAGCTTGAGTGCTTGCACTCACACCCACTGAAGCCACAGAAGACAATCATGTGGTGTTAGGTACACATTTCTGAACCCACTTATTACCCAGCATTCCTTATTTTAAAGTAACAAGTAAATTAACGCATTTGTAATTAGGTACAATCCTTATAAATAATAAACCCTGCAACATTTTGTTTAATACTGGAGCTAGTCACTCCTTCATCTCTGAGAGTTAGATTAGAGCTCTCAATATACCATTGCATCGTCTAGCCAACAATTTGAGTGTAGGGTTACCGTCAGGAACTCAACTACCTGCCCATCAATTCTGCAAAATTCAGATTCCTATCGGAGACAGGGCATTCGAGGCTAAGTTAAGCCAATTTCAACGTTATAGTAGGAATTAATTGGCTAAGCCAACATCAGGCCATCATTAACTTCCAAAAGAAGATTACCCTGGGTGATGGCAAGCAAGCTAAGTCATTTGTCAGGGATCTCAGTGCAAGAGCCTCTCTGATCAATGCCATCAAGGCTAAGAGGTTGGTAAGCAAATGCTGTAAAGCATTCCTAGTGACTATACTAGGAGACAAGAAGGAAGGTACCCCTCTATCCGAGAATCTCGTGGTTTGCGAGTTCACCGATGTTTTCCCCGAAGACCTACCCGGTCTTCCGCCTGCGTAGGAAGTGGAGTTGCAATTGACATCATCCCCGAAACCCAGCCAATCTCAAAGGCACCTAACTGCATGGAATCCAAGGAACTGCAGGAATTGAACAAGTAGTTACAAGAACCATTGGAGAAGGGTCTTATCAGACCAATTTCATCCCCGTGGGGAGCTCCAATTCTATTTTTGAAGAAGAAGAATGAGTCTATGAGGATGTGCATTGACTATAGAGAGCTAAATAAGGTGACCATAAAGAATAGGTATCCATTACCCTGCATCGATGACTTATTTAATCAGTTGGCCGGAGCGAAAGTATTTTCAAAGATCGATCTGGGATCTGGGTACCACCAACTGCAGGTGAAGGAGTCCGACATTGCTAAGACCACTTTCAAAACTCAGTATGGTCGCTACAAGTTCTTGGTGATGTCGTTTGGGTTGACCAATGCACCTTCTATCTTCATGGACCTGATGCAGCGGATCCTGAAACCCTATCTTGATAAATTTGTCATCGTCTTCATAGATGATATTTTGATATATTCCATGACAAGGAAGGAGCATGAAGGCTACCTCAGGACGGTCTTGAATGAACTGCAAGATCATCAGTTATATGCCAAGTACTTCAAATGTGAATTTTGGCTGAAATCAATCGCTTTCCTGGGCCAAGTAATTGATGCCCAAGGAATCCGTGTTGATCACGGCAAGATTAGCGCAATCCAAGAGTGGGCTCAACCCAAATTAATAATCGAAGTCAAAAGTTTTTTGGGATTGGTAGGTTATTACAGGAAGTTTGTAAAGGGCTTTTCCCAAATTGCCTCTCCTATCACTAAGCTCACTCAGAAGGCGGTGTCATTTGAATGGTCACCGGCATGTGAAGAGGCATTTCAAGCACTTAAGAATGCACTTACTTCTGCCCCCATTTTAGTTCTCCCAAGAGAGGGGGTGAACTATCAAGTATACATGGGTGCTTATGGCATAGGCCTAGGAGCTGTATTAATGCAAGAAGGTAAGGTCATCGCCTATGCTTCACGATAATTGAAAATCCATGAGAGGAATTATGCAGTTCACGACCTCGAGCTAGCTACATTAGTGTTTGCTCTGAAGATATGGCGACACTATCTATACGGAATTCAATGCTCGATATTCACTGATCACCAAAGTCTCAAGTACATATTCACCCAGAGAGAGCTAAACTGTAGGCAAAGAAGGTGGCTGGAGTTGATCAGCAACTACGACCTCAACATACAGTATCATCCTAGAAAGGCCAACGTCGTAGCTGACGCCTTGAGTCATCAAACCACCCTGAATGCATTATATCAGAGAGCCTGCTAGCAAAAGAATTTCACAGAAAGAGTATCAAGCCCGTCTGTGGAGACAAACTCAGCTCAGCATTGGCAAACATCAATGTAGAACCTACCTTTCATAGAGATGTGTCCATTTCCCAAACCAAGGATGAAGACTACTTGAGCTTCAAGCAAGCCATCGAAAGTGGTCATCGTACTGTTCTTCACTTCCATAAAGGGGTTATCTATCAGGGGAATCATCTATGGATTCCTAAATCCATGCACCGCCAAGTATTAGTTGAGGGCCATAATTTGGGATATTAAGTGCACCCGGGAGGTACAAAAATGTATCAGGACCTGAAACTATCATTTTGGTGGCCAGGGATAAAAAAGAGTGTAGCAGATTTTGTGGCTAAGTACCACGCGTGTTGCCTAGTAAAAGCAGAGCATTAGAAACTAGGCAGTCTGTTGCACCCACTAGAAATTCCAGAGTGGAAGTGGTCATACATATCCACGGATTTTGTCATGGGACTACCTCGTGCGAGGTCTGGAGCCGACACAATCTGGGTCATCATAGATCGTCTCACTAAATCTGCGCACTTTATTCCAATCTGACAAACTGATTCAGTTGAGAAGCTTGCGAAGACCTATATCAAAGAAATAGTTCGACTTCATGGTATTCCCAAGACTATTATGTCAGATATAGATAGTCATTTCACATCGAAATTCTAGCAGGCAGTCCATCAGGATCTAGGTACCACACTAGCCATGAGCACAGCCTTTCATCCGCAGACAGACGATCAAATGGAAATATTGTATCAAGTTCTAGAAGACTTGCTCCATCTCTGTATACTAGACTTCACAGGATCCTGGGAAGACCACATTCTTCTAGTAGAATTCGCATATCATAACAACTTCTAGGCGAGTATTAAAATGGCTCCGTATGAAGCTGTATATGGTAGGAAGTGTTCTACGCCACTAGCATGGTCTGAAATAGGAGATGTTTAATTGTATGTCTCCGAATTGGTAGAAGAGACAAATAAGAAGGTAAAGCTCATACACCAGAGAATCAGGGCAGCTCAAGATAGGCAGAGAAAATATCACGACATATGTCGACATCCCTTGGAATTCTAGGAAGGAGACCTTGTATACCTAAAGGTCAATCCTATGAAGGGTGTCTATCATTTTGGAGTTGCTGGAAAACTCAACTCGACGTATGTTGGACCATTCAAAGTCCTGAAGAGAATTGGGTCAGCAGCATACAGGTTGGGACAACCAGAAGATTTTGCTGCAGTACACAACGTATTCCACGCATCATCCCTGTGAAGGTACCTCAGAGATTCATCTCACCTCATGCAGTTCCCAGAAATTCAGATCCAGCCCGATCTGTCATATGTCGAGGAGCTAATTTGAATTTTGGCCCGCGATCGCAAGCAACTTAGGAGCCGTGCTATCGATATGATCAAAGTCTAGTGGAAGAATCGTTCTTGCAATGAAGCCACTTGGGAAAAGGAATCAGATATGCAAGCCAAACATCCTAGACTCTTCGAGAATCCAGGTAATTCTATTTCAAGCATTCTAAGCTTCTAACTTCAATTCAAGTCATATCTAACTCTTGCCTCTTTTTTTTCACTGGAGTGATGTCGAGGACGACATCATTCTTGAGTGGGGGAGCCTGTAACAACCCAAGTTGTTATCTTAGTCAATTAAGACTAATCTCAATCTTAATCTTGATCCTAAGTACTAAATTAAGTCATTATGAGTCAACCTCTAAGACCTAGTCCAAATCAGGAGTCAAATAAATCGAATCCAGATTTCTAAAAAATCTAGAAACCCTAAAATTTGACCTATCTAAAATGACCTCAGATCGAAAAATGGACTTCGCTATTTCCCTCATTGCCCCCAAATTAGCTATGGGTGATATTTTCGTGTCAATCGGAAGTCGTCAAAATTTTGATAAATATTTTAATAATATTAAATACCCCAAATATTGGGAAATTGAAACACTCGTCGAATCAAAAATATGACATCATCATTGCGTTCCTCACCCCTCAATTTGCTAGGAGTGAATAATTGTTATTTTTCTAAAATCAATTTAATTATTTAAATTAAATACAGAAATTAGTAATATAATTAATTAATATTATATTTTAAGTGGATTAACGGCGTCGTCCCCTAAGTCCGCACCGTTAGGGTCATGCCGTCTGATCTGACGGTTAATCTGCGTCATCCGATCAAAAGATCTGATGCAGCGCTTCATCTCCCTCGTGTGGATCGTCCCGCGTGTCGAGTAGTGACAAGCAGCGTCCCACCGTCGAAGTGCGCCAACCGCGGCCTCTCGGGCCTCGGCGAGTTCGCCTGGGCCTCGTTAAGGACCCCCCATCCGCACGCTAGCCGGCTACTTTGCGCAATCCAGTCTCTGGGGAAGTTCGAGCCTCTGCGAACCTCGATCGTCGACCGTAAGGTACACTCCTTACCCCCGATCTCCTTCCAGTTGAGCCAATTATTGTTCGTTAGCTTATTCCACTGCTTATATCGGGCTATAGTTGACCCTGATCGATCGATCGATCGAATTTCAGGATCGAGCGACAGTATAAACTGTTAGGATCTCCCGTCCCGAACCCTAGCCACTAGGGTTAGGTTTAGTCAACCACTCCGACCACCTCCGGTGCTGACCCACCCACCGGCGTGTAGGCCTTGCTCCAGCCTGTCATCGGCCGTGCGGGCGAGGTGGTCCTACGTCGGGAGGGCCGGCAAATGCCGTGCCCTAGGCACCGGCCCTCGGGACGCTTCGCGTAAGAGAAGGAGTCCAGGTCGAGCCGGGTCATCCCGAGCCAGACCCAAATTCGTCGGGTCGGCGTCCGCAAAGGTGGGGCCCGCAGCGCCGCATGGTACCTTACTGGCGCGACACGTGTTGCGTGGGGCCCACGCTCAATGCAGCACCCCATCGGGTGCTGCTACGTGTCACTATGTGGCCCACACGCAATGCAGCGCCCAATCTGGAGCTGCCACGTGGCATGGTGGGACCCACTGCCCAATCGTGTGTCAGCTGTGGGACCCACCACGGCTCCCGTGGCCAACCACAACGTGCCACGTTGCAGCTATGGGCCCACATGTCATTTTTGACAGATTTAATTAATTAGGATTAATTATGGTTAACTGTTAGATTAGTAGGATTAATTATTAATAATTAGTGGTTAATTACTATTAAATAGTAAATAGTTAATTAATTATTAATTATTAATATTAAATGTTATTTAATTAATTAAATAGTCATTAATTAATTTAAACAGTATATTAAAGATTAATTAACTAATAATTAATTAACTAATTAATAAATATAGAAATATATATTTTAACCTTAGGAATGAATAGTAAATTAATACAAATTGAATAAATGAATAGTAACTTTATTTATTTAAATTATTAAATTTAAAATTTTAAAAGTTTAAAAACTTTTTGTAGAATGATCCAAACATGGTCAATATAGGTCTCATTTTTTTCAGAAAAATAAAAGGAATCAAATGGCGTAATGCAAAAATTAGTTTCGAGGTACGTATAACGTAGTGACATTTTATGACCTATTTAAATTCTTATAACTTTTAACCTAGTTATCCAAATATATGTAATATGAGTCTTAAAATACTCAGGAGAACAGCCCCAACACTATAGGAGTATTAGTTTTTCTATTTGGACATCAAGATGAAAAGTCAACTCCTTGGCCCCACAGTCGACTTTAGGAAAAATGACCAAAATGATCATAATTTGGTCAATTCAACTCTAAATTCAGAAATTCAAGGTGCTAACTAGCTTAGAATTTCAATGTCATTAATAAACTGAAATAATATTTAGGATCTGAACTCTATAAAATTTAAAAATGACCAAAATTCTCCTAACTTTAGTTAGGTCATAACTTAACCATTTGAGATCCAAATTAGGTTTACTCCCTGTTAACACACTTAGTATATTATAAGAAAGTTATATAAATTGAGTTTGCTAAAATTAGACTGCAAACAGAAAAGTTCAGTTTTTGTCACCCGTTGACCAACCAAAATTATCGAATTGCCCTTAGAAATTGAAATAGCTATAACTTAGCCATTTGACATCAAAATGTAATGTTCTTAGACTCTATGGAATCTATGAATAGTAACCAACAATAAACTGCACAAAAAATTTATGGCCCAGTAGATATAAATTATTAAATTGCTTCTTAGGTCAAAATCTTAGTTTGGACCTCTAGGATCTGTTTCTTGTCCAAATTGAGCGTACTTACCGTCTATCTTCATGTTAGACAGTAAGAAATTATTTGGTAATAAGGAATTCTCATTTGGAACCCTAATTCAAAAAGGTTAATTTTTAGACCCTTAAGTAGGGGCAAAGAAAAAAATTGGTCATTTTGCCAAAATTTTGAGTTAAGTGTCCTTAACCTCTAAATTATCTTTTAAATCACTAAAACTAGTATTAGAACTATTTTAGAATCATTTAAGTGAGAAAATTTAGCTATTAGGTCAAATCTATTTAAATTCCTACAAAATTCTCTAATTCTTTTCCTTATGATCTTCACCTCACGTTAGGACTACTCCTGAGATTAGGACTAGCTCGTATGTTAGATTTTATTCATTGAAAAATAGGATTTTTTGATGAATGAATACTTTGTTTTATTTGTTTCTAAACTTTTACAACTTATTTTGATTACTTTGTCTTTTAACCCTAGAATTAGGATAGGAGATTCATCCTATTAAGTTTGATTTGATTAAAAGGATTTACCTTACTCTATTGATCACTTTTAAAATAAAGACTAGATCCATTGTATTATTCTTTTGGATTATGTGATTAAGCTCAATCTCATGGTGTTTAAATCCATAATCATTAGTTTAGTAGGTCTTGATCAGATCTCAGATTAAACATCTAAATTCATAAAACTAGGACGTATGATTCATTGATTGAACTTGTTGTCGTAATTAATTGAATTAGATTGGAACCTGATCAGTTCTAATCATTTTTAACTTATAAGGCCGAGCTTCTAAGTTACACTCGATAGTAGGAATTGGAGATCCTGAACTTGTGTAACGTAGAATAGCTAGAATGTTTAAATTAGATAACAAATGATATCACCATGTTTAGTAGAGTCCCTTGCTTACTAACTGATTTTGTGTTACGCATTCCTTGAGTTTGTGCCATATTTCCTTGGATATATCATATAAGACTTTGATGCATAAATAATACTTTAGGAAATTATGGAGACTCCTTAAATTCCTTATAAGAACATTAAGGTAAATAATTAATATAATATTTGCATGTGATAGAGCTGCCTCTCAGTTATGTCTTCTGCCTATGCCTCCTTGTTGACGCTAGGAGAAGACTTTGCTTATATTTTCTCCCTATGCCTCCTTGATGATGCTAGGAAAAAATTTGTTATGCATTTTCTGCCTATGCCTCCTTGATAACGCTAGGAGAAAACCCTATATTCTACCTATGCCTCCTTGATGATGCTAAGAGAATATAGCTTTGCGCCTTAACCTCCTTGTTGACGCTAAGATCCTTTTGATATTTAGTAGGCTAGATTAGCCTTTTTCTGTATGGCAGTTAATACGCAGATATTCTTATATAGTACTGATGCTTTGCATATGCTTTAGTATTTTTCATTCAGTTAGCCATTTCCTTATTTTGTTTATATATTTTAGGATGTTAGAATATTGCTGTTATTTATATGTATCATTGCTGAGTTTATCGTATTTTAAATCTACATAAATTTATGATCATCAACATGTTTAGGATGTAGTATTTTCTTTCAATATTTTGTTAGTTACTTATACTTGTATGCCCTACCTTGTTTAGCTTACATTGAGGCATGTCTTAGCTTCCTTTTTTCTTAAAGTTATAAATATTGTTTATAACTTTTTCCCTCTATTCTGTTATGTTAATTGTTCCCTTACTTGATTTAATTATTGCTTAGAATCAGTTAAATGGTGATATTACAAAACATATAAAATTTATCAGCTTAAAATGTACTTCGACAATTGTCTAACAAGATTATTTTTTTTGTTAGGCCCTACATTGTGAAACCGATAATGATAGATTTATATCAACTAGAAGATCAGGCGCCAGAGGTGGGGCCTCATCTAGAGGAGGAGCCTTTAGAAGGAGCTGCAGCTTAGTTTTCTTGTATATGAGGATAAGAGAATTTTGCTTTTTATTATTTAAGCTTCAATGTAATGTAATAATACAGGTATTCATGATTGTGTGCTTTGGATTACTATGTCATTTATTCTAAGTTATATTCCTTATTATCCTTATTGTGATGCTTGGATGTTTCCTACTTAAATCACTTCCGCATTCTGTATAAACCCTTATATATTGACTGATCATTTGATTCTGTGCTTACTCCTTCCCTTATTAGGTGGATTGTAGATTCCATCATAATCCAATAATAAGTGAAAGGTTAGTTAGAGTGACACACGACTCCTTAGGTTAATCTTGTGGATTAAGGGGTGGGGAGCCACACCTAAGGCAGTAAACAATATAAGTGTAATAAATATTTCATATTTCCCTAAGTAAAATTGCTAATCTACCTTCTAATGAGCTAAAATCATAATTTGAGCTCATAAGGCTTAATTATTGACCAATTTGGGTGTACATACTGTCTATTATCATGTTAGATAGTAAGTAACCATTTGGCATTAATAAATTTTAGTTTAGAACCCTAAATCTAAAAGTAGCATTTTAGACCCTTAAATAAGATTTGCCTAAAATTTGATTTAAGTATTCTTAAACTTTGAAAACTTGAATTATTTAATAAAATCAATAATATAAGTGATTTGGAATCAATTATAATTCATTTAATCTTATTAAACTAGATTTTCTAAGGCAAATCCAAATCTTTCCTGGGCTAAGTTTCTTCCTTAAGCTTTAGGTATTCCTTAAGGATTATATATAGACTTAGCTTAGAAGTCATTCAATAGGTAAAATGAGTTACTCAATGGATGAAGCCTTAGTTTTATTAGTTTTAAGATTTCATCTTTTATTATGATTATTATGTATTTAAATATTAGTCTAAGGTTAGAAATTCATCTTATTAAGCTTGACTTTGCTTAATAAGATAGCACTAACTTGTTGAACATGAGAGTTGGGCTTAACCTCATACCTTTATTCCTTAGTAGCTTTGGATTAAGAGGTTAAATCCCAATATTTAGAGTTTAACTCTTAATCCTTCAATCTTGATTTATCTTAATCAATATTGGCTTGGGGCTAATTAAAATCATTAATTAAGATGTTTAATTTATTATTCAACTTATTAAGAATCATTGATTAAATTATATTAAAACTTGATTAGTTCTAAATGCTTTGAATCTTATAGGACTATAGCTTTGAGTTTATTCTGGATGGTAGGATATTGAAGATCCCGAGCTTGTATAAACTCAAACTAGTTAGAATGGATTAAATTAGAAAATAAGTGATATCATAGATTTTTGTGTAGTTACTTATACCTTGTCTTATATGCTTTGCTTCCTTACTTGGAGTATTTATATTTTGGGCATATCAGATGGAATATAGATATTAAATAAATATTCTATGTTAGATTTGAAATTGCATGTCATGAACATAAGATGATTATATATGTTAGATATAATCAGATAACTTAGTAAATAAGATAACAATTTAGTGGAATGTGTCCTAGTTAGACAGCCTCTATAGTTTGGATATATAGTGTAGTATAATTCAGTGCCTAAGCATTAGTGTCCAGTATGATTTCAGTTCAGCATTTATGATATCATAAAATGCAAATAATAATAGCCTAAAATGTACTTAGACAAGTTGTCTAACTAATTTTTCTCTTTTTTTGGCTGGGACCCTAGCACTATCAAACTGACAATATCAGCTTCTGAGCATTTTGTGGAGAAAGCATCTGAGGAGGAGCAGAGGAGCCTTAGTTATGTTGCCTTTTTTATTTTCAGTGAGAATGAGTGGCTCTTTCTATTTTCTTTGAAATTAATTAAATATTGTAATAATACAAGTATTTGTTGTATTTTCCTTTATTGTATATTTTATTATGAGCTGGATGTTGTTATATTTCTGTATTATGGTTATATGGATGTAAATTGTTCTTTTCTCCTGCACTCTGATATTCATATGTACTCATTTAGTGAAGGATTCAATTATTATATATTGCACATCCTTCCCTTATTAGTGGATTAGGGATGAAAACTTAATCTAATGATAAGTGACGGATGGCAGTGACGACCACTCCACCTTATTGGGGGAGGGCACCACAATTGGTTTCAGAAAACACCATAAGATGTCAGATTAGAATTTGTGTTCCTATCTATCTAATGGATTATTCTTCTACAATATAATCATTAAATGAATACTTAAAAAGACATCTATATTACCATAATCTCATACTCAGAATAAAAGGCATAGAATGAAAATACTTATATAAGTAAGATAAAATGCGTAAGTATAAAACTCATATAGTAGTAACCTTAAGAATGATAAACATCTCAATTAATTAAATAAGTTTGGTCAAATCTATAGGATCAAAAGACACTTAAAATGTCAAACTTGGAACTTCAAGAAGTTTGAATCTCTATGGGAATTCAATTTCCAAATAGGCCAAAGATATTGAGGCATGTAGATGGAGTCTCTGAGCAAGGAATATTAATACTTGATAAGATGCTTCAACATGCCATCTCCAGGAGGTTGTACTTTCCCATATTAGCCAAGGAGTGGCTAAAACGTGTGGATTCCATTCTTGAAGCGATGGAATGTCGTGATGATATCCGAGTCTCATAAATGACCCTTCTCCTACAAGACAAAGCTGAAGAATGGTTTTGGTAATTAAACTACAAAAATATTTTAAGTTTAGTGATTGATCAAGAGAACCTAAAGATTTGTAAACTGCAAAAAATATTTTAGTTTTGGCAATTAAATTTTCTAATTAGCACTAATTACTTCAAAACTTGATTAGTAAATATTAGCATAATTAATTATCCAAAATTTAAAATGTAGGTTGTTATAGACCCTAGATTAGAGTATAACACTTTAATGAAGTTGATTTTTCATTTATGGGATCTATTTTACTAATCAATTACTAATTATATTAAACCCTAATTAGGACATAGCTTATGCAAATGAGGTCCAAATTGGATATACTCCTAGTCATTATACTCAGTGTATTATAGGGAAGTTATAACTACTAAATTTGCTGAATTTGGATATCATTTGGAAAAGTTAGGTTGTTGGACCATTCTTAAATCTCCTAAATTACATAATTTAACCCCAATCTTATTTTGACCATAACTTGGCCAAATGATCTCAGAATTCAGTGATCTTAGATTCCATGGAATCTATAGGCAGTAAAAAACATAAGTATAATAAAATTTTATATTTCCCTAAGTAGAAATGCTAATCTACTCCCTAATGAGCTAAAACTTTAATTTGAACTCATAATGCTTAATACTTGACCAATTTGGGTGTACTTACTATCTATCTTCATATTAGACAATAAATAACCATTTTGCATTAATAAATTTCAATTGGGAACCTTAAATCAAAAAATTGCATTTTAGACCCTTAAGTAAGGGAAAAATAGTCATTTTGCTCAAAATTAGGTTTAAGCATTCTTAAGCCTTAGAAACCTGAATTATTTAATAAAATCAGTAATATAAGTGATTTAGAATCAATTATAGTTCATTTAAGCTTATTAAACTAAATTTTTAAGGCAAATTCAAATATTTCCTTAGTTAAGTTTCTTCCTTATGCTTTGGGAATATTTCTTCGGGATTAGATATAGACTTAGGTTAAAAGTTATTCATTGGGTAAAATAGGTTACTCAATGAATGAAATCTTTGTTTTATTAGTTTTTAGATTTTATCCTTTATTATGATTATTTTGCATTTAAACTTTAATCTAAGGTTAGAGATCTAACTTATTAAATTTAACTTTACTTAATAAGATAGCCCTAATATGTAGAACATGAGAGTTGGGCTTAACCTTATACCCTTAGTCTTTAGCACCTTGGATTAAAAGGTTAAGCCCCAATATTAGAAGTTTAACTTTTAATTCATCAATCTTGATTTATCTTAATCAATATTAGCTTGGGGTTAGTTAAAATCATTAATTAAGATGTTTGATTTATTATTTAACTTATATAATCGTCATTGATTGAATTATATTAGAACTTGATTAGTTTTAATTACTTTAAACTTTATAGGACCATAGCTCTGAGTTTATATTGGATAGTAGGATATTGGAAATCCTGAGCTTGTATAAACTCGGACTAGTTAGAATATATTAAATTAGAAAATAAGTGATATCATAGATTTTTGTATAGTTGCTTATACCTTGTCTTATATTCTTTGATTCCTTTCTTTGAGTATTTATATTTTGGGCATATCAAGTGAAACATAAGATGAACATAAGATGATTAAACGTATTAGATATAATTAGATAACTTGGTAAATGAGATAATAATTTAGTGGAATATGTTCTAGTTAGACTGCCTCTATAATTTAGATATACAATGTATTACAGTTCATTACCTAGGCATTAGTGTCCTAAATGATTTCAGTTTAGTACCTAGGCATTAGTGTCATGGATGACTTTGGTTTAGTTTTTGTGGACCTGTTGATCTAGGCATTAGTGTCCTAGATGCTTCAGTCTTAGAGTCGGTGGCTAGCTTAGCCAATTTTTCTATTATGGCAATTCTAATGTAGACACGTGTCCAATAAAGAAAATTTTTAGTTATTTCACTCATTTTTAGTTGTTTTCAGTACACTTTAGTGTTTTTAATACTTTTGAGTATTTTCAGTATTTTCAGCATGTATAGTATTTACAGTATTTTCAGTATTTCTATATTTTCAGCTTTAATTTTATATGTAAGAATGTTAGGATGCTAAACTTTCAGTTTAGTTGATTTATATTACTTTTATTTAGAAATTAGCATAAGTAGAATTGATCATATTTATCTAGGATATTTTTGAACTTAATAGTTTATTACATATAAATTACTTAACCTTTTTTGCAACTTTGGGTTAAGTTTTGTTTATTTACCTCACATTTTGTTTAAAATTATAACTGAATGATTATAGCTTTTATCATTTTTCTTTGATGCTTTGTTGCTCCTAAAATGCTTAGGATATCTGTGATATCATAAAATGCAAATAATAACAGCCTAAAATATACTTAGACAATTTGTATAATCAATTTTTCTTTTTTCTTTGGCTGGGGCCTAGCGTTGTGAAATTGACAATTTCATCTTCTGAGTATTTTGTGGAAATAACATCTAAGGAGGAGCAGATTCGGGAGGAAAAGCGCCTTGGAGCTGAGGAGCCTTAGCTAGGTTGTCTTTTTATTTTCAGTAAGGATAAGTGGCTCTTTCTATTTTCTTAAAACTTAATTAAATATTGTAATAATACATGTATTTGTTGTATTTTTTTTTACTATATATTTTATTCTGAGCTAGATGTTGTTCTATTTCTATATTATAGTTACATGGATGTAAATCATTCTTTTCTTCTGTACTCTGATATTCATGTACGCTCATTTAGTGAAGGATTCAGTTGTTATATATTGCACATCATTCCTTTATTAGTGGATTAGGGATAAAAACACAATATAATGATAAGTGAGGGATGGCAGTAACAGTCACTCCACCTTATTGGGGGAGGGCGCCACACCTCCCTTCTTTCCTTACCCATGGGAGCTTATTATGTACTTATATGTAATATATATATATATATATATATATATATATATATATATATATATATATATTATATTTGTATTATAAATATATAAATATATATATTATATTATGTAATATACTTTCATATATTATGATTATATAAATACCATGATAATATAATTAATCCAAAATAAAAAACTTTTGTTAAGCTCTTTACCTTCATTTCATGGAATCTTGGCTAATATGATCTTATTAATAAAGATCTTATAGTGTTACAATTTTCTTTAATATTTGATATAATATTATTTTCTCATAAACATTAAACGCTTATTTAAGCTCTTTTATTTAGGTTTAAATAATCATTTTCATTTCCTTTATAGTTTATTGGAATATCTTAAAAGTGATCAATCCTTATATTATTAATTTGAAATTAATTATAAATATTCATTATTTAATTAGATTCAGGTCTTAAGAGACTTAAATGGGGAAATTCCTAATTTTTGTTAGAATTTCTCTAAATTTATGATCTTAACTTTATTATAGTTCTCAATGAAAATTAATCAATATTTCTTAATTTAATTTTGAATATATAGTGATCTCCTTAATTTTAGGGACTAAATTTTGTCAGAATCTCTCTCTCTCTCTCTCTTTCCCTCTCTCTCTCTCACTTGGCTGAGGATAGTTTACTGATGGACAGTGTGGCGGCCCTGCCCCGCCGTGATCCTGTTAACCCTTAAGTTAACATGATTACGGTGGAGGGGTCACCAAATGACAAGGTCCCCACTTAAGATTGGATTAGTCTCACATCCTAATCCAATTTAAATAAGGACTTTGCCATTCAATCCAGAACTACTATCACTAAATGATCATACATGAACTCAGAGTGCAGAAGCATAAAACATAACATCCATCCAATACAGTATAAATACAACAATACAGAATAAGTAAAGTACTGAAAAAGAAAAATAATCCTGTATTATTACAACATTTAATGAGATTAAAAGAACTGAAAGAAAACTCTCATCCTCACTGAAAAAAGAAGCCTAAGCTACAGATCTTCAGAAATGGGCTCCTCCTCCTAATGGCAAACTCTCCACTGGATCTGCTAAACCAACAAACTCAGAACCTACCATTATCAGTTTCATAATGGTAGGGCCCCAGCCAATAAAAGAAAAACTGGTTAGACAATGAGTCTAAGTACATTTTAGGGCAGCAATTTTATTAAATTAAGAAAATATCACCATATAAACAGAACTAAGCATAATAGGTACAGGAAAGCGTATCAAAAGAATAGTAATAAGTTATAAACCATAGTTTATAACTAAACAAAAAGGAAGTAAAACATACCTCCTCCAAGCAACTGCAATAAGGACAGATAAGTAAAAGTAAAAGAAAAGTAAAAAAAGTACAACCTAAATATGCTCATGATCAAACAGATTATGCTAAGTGAAGTACAAAATTTAAACAGTATAAAACTGAAACACTATCATCCTAAGTAAACATATGAAAACAGTAAGTAAAACTAGCATCCTATATAAAAACACGTGCAAGAAAGCTGTAAGTAAAACAGTGCTGAAATGTAGAATATACTAGTAAAACAGTAACTGCAAATTGAAACTATAGTAACTATATAAGTCAACTGAACTGAACATGAACTCAGCAATTCTTAGCCTGATGGGCTAAGAAACTTTGAACTGAACATCACTGAAACTCTTAGCCTGATGAGCTAAGACAGAACTGAATGTAAGTGTACTTGAATTAGTATATCCATATCAGAATCCTGACTCTGTAGTCAGTAGGGCCAAGAGTCTATCCATCCTATCACTCGGATTAGGCATGGCCAATAGACTGTCGGACATTAAACCCTCGAAAGATTGCCGACCCCGAACGGGTTGATCGAAGAGGTATATTAATCAAGCTACACCTTACAAACCACTTGTGAAACGAACACAATGCTTTTTATGAATGTTAAAAATTGACATAAGATATTCATCAAATATCTTAAGTACATAATATATGTTCAAGGTATAAGGCTCAAAATCAAGGAATGCGAAGCATCAAATCAAAGTGCAAGAAAACTCTATCTAAAACACAGGTGATATCCTTTGTTGTCTACTTTATTCATTCTATCTACTCTAAGTTACATAAGTTTCAGAATCAACAACTCTTACACATTCTGTAACTTAGAATCACGAATCCTACTTGTTGAAGATAATTAGGACTGGCCAAGTCCTAATTATAACTTAATCAAAAGACGACTATTTAGTTAAAATGAATAAATTAGCGACCTAATTTTGTAATTTAATTCATCCCAACCTCATCTTGATTAGCCAAATCAAGATGAAAAGATTAAGAATTAGACTCCAGATGATGGGGTCTAATCACTTAATCTAAAGGTATAACTAAGGGTCTAAGGTTTAAAACCCAAACTCACAGATTAGGTTAAGGCAAATCCTAATGATAAATCAAATTCATTAGGATAGATCTCTATTCTTAGTTCTAAAGTTTAAAGATTAAATAATCATTTAATAAACTAAGAAAAATCTAGAAACTAGAAAACTCAAGGTTTCATCTAATTGAGTAACCCAATTTACTCAATAGATGAATCTAACTTAAGATCTATTCCTAATCTTAAGAATTAAGGCTCTTAATTACTAAGAGTATCTCTCAAGACACACATCCTAACTAATATTATAAGACCTAAGGATGGGTCTAAGAATGATTAAGGAAAGAGAACTTTTCTTAAGACTTAGGAATTTTCTAAATGAGCAAAATCTGAGATTTTAATTAAAACCTAATTTAGAATTAAATTTGAATAATTTCAGTTCTAAATCATTCCATTTACTGATTTTAATGTTTAGAAAATGAATTTAGAGCTTTTAAAGGCTAAACCCTAAATTTAGGCAAAATGACCATTTTGCCCCTCCTCAAGGGTTCAAAAGATCAAATTTCGATCTAGGGCTTAAATTCTGAAATTTTATTTTGGAAAGTGCTTCTTATTGTCTAATATAAGATTAGACAACAACTAAGTTAATTTTGGGTGATTATTAAGCCATATGAGATCAAATTAGTGAATTTGACTCATAAGGGCAAATTTAGAAATTTGGCTAAGTGAAAGCTAAATTTTCTTTTGGATTATTGTTTTTTACTGCCTAAGCTCTTCATAGAACCTAAATTTGCTAAATTCTGATAAGTATTGGCCAAGTTATGGCCAATACTAGATCTAGGGTTTTTAGGAGATTAAGGAATGCTTAATTAAGAGTCAAAATCCTAACTTTGCCAATTAGTGTCCAAATTAAGCAAAATCAGTGGCTATGGTTTACAAATAGCTCACTGATTATAATGACATGTGGTAGGCTCAATTTGGACTTAATTTGACTAAGCTAAGACCTAATTAGAGTTTAGGGTGATTAGTGAGTGATTAACAAAATTAATCACTCAAATACTAATCCAACCTTATGGATTGATTCTAAATAGATCTAGAAGTCCTCTAAAGTTTAAAACTCTCAATTTGAGTTACTAGATTTGCTATTATTCACTAATCAAGATTTAGAGCAATTAAGGGTGATTAGCAAATCTAACCGTTGGATCTAAAATATTTTTACATATTATTGAAAATTGAGTTCTTCTGATCTAAATGGACCTATGGATCATCAAATTTGGAGCTCAATTGACCAAGTTATGGTCAATTGAAGTTCTAGGGTTAATTAACCTAATTAGGGTTTAGTCCTAAATATGATTAGGTTCAAACTAAACCAAACAGTAAAATAAATACTATCAAATTAATCCTTAGGGTTTTCTGATTACTTTAAGACCCATATTGGGTATATTTGGATTATTGGGTACAAATTTATGAGCTAAATAAGGTTTATGGAATTTAATTTAAATTAAATTAAACCTAAATAATCACTTTGCAAAATATTGATCTTACAGCAAAAATTTTGGCATCAATAAATTTCTCATATTTTTCTGATTAATTTAATATATTTATTTGTATAATTTGGATAAATATTTTAGGAGTTATTTAAGGTTAAAGCTTGGGATTAAGTATAATTAATTAAGCCAATTAATCCTTCTGATATTTAATATTTAACATTATAAAATTATAAATTAGTAATTAATTATGATTTAATATTTAATAAATTTTGATATATAAAATTTCATATTTTAAACATATCTGAAATGATGTAATCATAAATTATTATATATATATATATATATTTACATCAGCTTTTATATAATTATAAATATAAATTATAATATTAATTATACAGGAATAGACGGCTCGGCAGAAGGCAGGTGGGTCCCTCGTACACGTGGCGAATGCCTATTCGACGGTGCGAGGTCTGCGGGCCCCATCTGCGACGGTCGAATGACTGCGGGGCCCGCAGTCAGTGAGCCGCGCGAGTTTACGCGCTCGGTGGGCCCCACAGCCCACGCGGCTTGCCTGGATGCGCAACAGCGCAAAACTGAGGGTCCCACATTTACGCACGTAAGCAAGTACTGGGCGGGCCGGGTCCGGGCTGATTCGGCCCAAATCGCGAACCTTCTTCCTTCTCGCCTCGCCTCTGCGAATCAGGAGAAATTAGGGCTGCGAAGCTGGAGGCCTTCCTGACAACTTAAGAGCTCGACCCGCACAGAATTAGGTAGAGGATGATCATGGCTTTGAAATGAAATATAGATAATTGATCGAAGTGATTTGAGTTTGTCGCAATATCAAACCCTAATTAGCTCACACAAACTTAACGGTTTGTACTGTGGCCATTTGTTCGATTTAAGACGATCGAACTTATTTGAGTTCAATCGGGACTGATACATCGACAATCAAGGCTATGAAATAAGAAATCGAAATGTAACTTTCAATAATTGTTAAAGATCAAAGATTTAAGTGTGTACCTCAAATGAACAGCGGCTGTGGCTTAGAGTTCGATTGCAAAAGTCCCGAGTTTCCTTAAGATTTAGAGGTTAACACAGAGCAAAATGGAGGCTCTAGAGGTATTATACCATTCTTATCGCGGTTGCAAATGGTGGCTTGATGCTCTGGAGGAGGCGAAGGCGCCGCGCGTCGACTCCTTCGACACGCGGAAACCATGCGGGGACGACGATGCAGCTGCCGTCTGATCAAACGATCAGACGGCCATGATTCGATTGACCAACTGACGGGCGAAGCTGACGGCGTGAAGAATAAGGAACGGTGCTTTAATTAAATAACGGAACCCGTTAATCCTTATTAATTAATTAATTATTTATATTAAATTATACAGATTTAATTAATTAATTTTAACTTATTAAATGCATCCCAAAAATTTCCAATAAATCACCCTTAGCTAATTGAAGGGTGAGGAACGCAACGGCGCACTCGGATTTTTGTTTCGACGAGTATTTATTTATTTGATTATTTAGGGTATTTAAATAATATTAAAATATTTGACGAAAAATCAACGACTTCCAATTGCCTCCAAAATTTCACCCTTAGCTAATTTGGGTGTTCTGAACGCAATGGCGAAGTCAGATTTTCAATCTAAGGTCTAGATAAAAAGTTAAATTTCCAGGTTTTGGGATTTTCCAGAATTCCTGTTTTGACTTTGTTGACTTCTTTGTTTGACCTAGTTTTCAGAGATTTGCTTCAAATCACTTAATTAGTGACTTAGAACCTTAATTAAGACTTAGATTAGTCTTAATTGAGCAAAGTAACAACCTGGGTTGTTACAGACAGAGAGTGTAGGAGGAGGTGAGGTGGTGGCTGGCGAGGAGGAAGGATGGGAGAGAGGTTTGGATATGGAGAAGAGGGGAGACGTTATGGCCTCTTATAGGAGATGAATGGAAGGAGGATGGCTTGGTATCATCAGAGCTGCCCAAGCTACCCAAAGACTTCCATTAGCCTGCACTCAATGTCTAGAGCCCTATACCCAAGCTCCAACATGAATCACCATCCTCCTCCCTTCGACCACCGTCCCTGTCGCCGTCGGTGATCCTCAAAGCTACCCAAACTGCCCAAAGACTTCATGCTGCCCAAGGAAGCCCGTGAGGTGAGACACCCCACCATAAAACCTCTAAATCTCATGATGGCTCAATCGGGCTAGCTCGAGCTAGCCCAATCCAAAGCTGGGGTTAGGGTTTGGCTAGCCCACTTGGGGCTGATCCGACCCATTTAACGGACCAGTAGAGTCCATTAGGGTTTATGATCACCAAGGTTGACTCCCATAACTCCATTTGGCTCATTTGATCGTTGGTTTGAGCTAGCCCGAGTCCTATACCAATTGGCTTAGTCAACTTATGGCTCCATAAGCCTCATTATGACTCAATAAGGCCATTGGAGTCATATGAGCCCAATTGCAAGCCCTCATCCCTGTGGATGCACTAACCCTCCTTACCACCATCTTAAAACTATTAAGTAACATTTAGAGTTCAAACTCCACTTGTTTTTTCTTACTTAATTGGGCTAGCTCAGGCTAGCCCATGTCAGATCCTAACCAGGCTAGCCCAATACCATGTACATATGCCAATTAATTCAAGATATGATCCAATAAGCTTGAATTATCATTTTGAGTACCAAATGTGACCCTGAGATCTCAAAAGCCCAAAGGTCCATTTTGGACCCATTATGCTAGCCTAAGCTTGCCCAAGTGGGTCCAAGCCAAAACCAGTATGGATACCCCCTTATATGGATGGTTCATGCAGTATCACTCATTATAAGTCTATTAAGCTATTAAAATATCAATTGATGAACCCAATAAGTATAGTTAATTTATTGTTAGTAGTCATGCTTTTACTAAGTTTAGTTGTACTTTGATGCGCGTTTCTACGGCATTTCAGAAGCAAAAAGCTAATTTTTAAGTTTGAGGAAGAATCTGAACTAATATAACTAATTTAATATAATAAATAATAATTCAATTAACTATATATATATTATATATTCATATAGGTAAGAGAATATAGTGAGTGCATGTGTGGCTAGCTCAGAAATAGTGAGATTAGGTGAAGAGAGATATAATTAAAATAATCGTAGCGAAAAAAAAAAAAAAAAAAAAAAAAAAAGAGGAATTTAAAGAGACCCGAAGAAATCGAGCGATAGCTGCTGTCGTGAGTGGAGTGAAACGATGGAGAAGCTGATGTCGGCTCCGTTGTCTCCCGTGAATGATGCAACCAAGTCTCACCTTCTTTCCCCTTCCTCCTCCGGCTCTTTGTCCTCCGACGCGCCGGCGTTTGCAACCCCGACAAGCCAGGTGCTTCAAGACACCGCCGCAGCCTTCAACGAAGGAAGTCAGGAAGCAGCAGCGGCAAAAATAGCCATTTTGAAGGTGTCGGCGAACCCTCTTGGTGATCCTGAGCAGCAGCTCACGACGATGATAGTCGCAACCTCTGATATGTGCGTCTCTGAGCACCTGGCGGCCTCCCAAATGCAGTACGAAGCTTCTTATTTGTTGATTTTTTATTTTTTATTTTTGTTTTTTCAAAGAAGAAATCTTCTCCTCTAATTTGTTGATTTTAATTCAATTTATTAATTTTATATTTTAGAGGTTTTGAATTTGTTGAGTTTAGTTTATCTAGATTTTTTAATCAAGTGAATCTATTTGGTGAGTTTTAGTTCATCCCATTATTTTTAAATAAACTTTAATAAGAAGCTGCTGTACGGAAGCTTCTTATTTGGTGATTTTTAAATAAACATTATACTACTTTTAAGCTTTGAATTTCAATTTCTGTGTAATTTCCATTAACAATTTGGTTAGAAATGTGAGCAAATTGAATCCTCTCTATTTCAAAAACAATTACAACAAAAATATTACATAAGTGTTTTTTTACTATAAATTTTATATTCTGAAAAATATATCCTTAAGTGTCAAAAAAAAATTAATATTTTTTGACACTCAAATTTTAAGATATTTAATTTTTTAATATAAAAGTTATATTAATATTATCAAATGCTTCTTCATTTCATTGAAATGGGATTTTCTTAAATTATTCAATTTCGTGTAATATCTAATCAAAATAGCTTTAATAATATTCAAAAAATAATCATGAAGAAGCACATAATTTGAAATCAAAATAGAATTATAAAATTAAGGTTATCTTAATGACATTTGAAGTTGGGGGGTTTATGATAAGATAGAATGTCATTAAATTCAATTTTTTGGACCTTCAATCAGAGGAACTGAATCTGTTTAGAGCAGGATCATAGCTTCGTTCAGAGGAGGAGCTCAACTTCATCTGGCATAATGCTTTTTTTAAAATAAGAAGTGAGCTCACTATGCTGCTTTTAATATTTATGCTTCATAACAACTTTAATTTTTTCTTAAGATTTATAAAAGAGAAATTCTATACCCACAATAAATACATAGAATCTTATTTATATTTGCCAATAGTAATTTATTTTTGATGAGATATTAAAATATTTTCTTAAAGTTATTAGAATTATCATCTTGAATCTTTTTAAATTTGTATTAGGCTGAGATTTTATGCATAATTGTTAAATTTACGGATTATTAAGAATTTTATAATCTCAAAAAAAAATAGAAAAATGTTTAAAATGAATGTTAATTAAAGCTTTGTTTATAATTTTAAACTGTAAAATCACCATTAAAAAGGGAGATTTGAATTCAGAACATTCAAATTCTAACGATCCTTTTAATTATTATCGAGAATTTACATATTTTAAATCTTTTTAATTTTTTCATTATTTCAGGCATTGGATTCATTATTTCAGGCATTTAATGGCTAGCAACACAATAAATTCTTATGTATCGTCAACTAAATTTGCTAAGATATGTGATTTTCAAACTTATTCTCGATTAAAAGCATTCATTCAATCAGAGAGCCGGTGCCTAAATCTCTCTTATTGCTGTAGGCTCATCAACCCCTTTTTTAGTAGTGGCATCCGACTTTAAGCACCAGCTCTCTGACATGAGAAAACCCCTCTATTAATCTCTCCATATTTAATTTAGTCACTCTAATTTTGCTCCAAATGTTTGTTCTTTGTTGTTTGATTTCAAGTCCAAAAAAAAATTTCTTACAAAATAAGATAGGCTTGAATTTTGAAGTTATAAAATTTTATTTTTTGTATCTAATTTTGAAACTTCAAATTGCATGAATAGAGTTAATTTTTTCTTATATAAAGTTTTTTCTTATTCAATACATTTTTTGTTACTATGATAATATTCTTCTTAAAAGTGTTCGATTAGTTTGTACTGTGTTCTATGTTTAATTAGTTGCGTTGGATGGTTCCTTGTTGGTTTATTTTGTATGGGCATTTAAATTTATAATGTGAATGAGACAATGATTGATTATGATAATATTGGAGCTACATTATCTAGCTCGGATGGCTTTTCTTTTGATTTTGATTAATTGAATATATATATTGATAGCAACTCTAGAGGATTTGTTGTATGTGTTTATATTTATATTATTAATTTTGTTACAAAATTTTGTATATGAAGCCTTAAAGTATGGAAGTTCTTACCCAAATTAAAGATTGATTATTCTTTTAATTTTTAGCTCTAAATATTTATTCCTCGATGGCCGATTTAAAGCCACAAAGCAAGTAAAGTTCTTGTTAAGATAAAGATTATTTATTGTGTTAATATATTTGAGCAAACAACGCTTTATTGTCGTGTTGCTAAATTCATCTTTACATTTTTGTAAAGTATTTATAAGAGGTGTTGTTAGAGATTGTTTTTTGTAGTTCTAAATATTTGTTCTAAGTTGCCCAGTTAAAAGCCACAAAACAATTAAAGTTTTTGCTGAAATAAAAATTATTTGTTGTGTTAATATATTTGAGCAATCGATACTTTATTGATGGGTTATTGAATTCATCTTTACATTTTTGAAAAGGATTTTGAAAATCATTTATAAGAAGTATATTATTTGTGTTTTATTGAAATTAAGTTTATTTTTTGTAAATTTTTTTTTAATTGTGATTTTATTATGTGGTATAAGAGTTCTTTTTTTCAAATTTCTGCTCTTAGTATTTCTAGTTTTCTTAATTAAATTAGCTTGACAGACATACATATGCTTATAAAAATTAACCTTCATAACTTAGCTTGATAAATAAGAAGTATATTGTTGTGTTTAATGAAAAGATATTCTTGAATATCTTGGGTGCATGATCGGAGCTAACATTCAGAGAAGTTTCAACTTTGTCTAGTGAACCAATTTTTTCTGTGAGCTGGTAAAATTTTTTTTGTAAACTTCTTAAGCCCGAATTACTATTATCCTGGATTCTCTCACATAACTTCTATAAGTATACTATGTGTATAGGTGAGAGAAATATGAGTTACATGAATGCAAAGGCTCTTACACCTTGTAATTAATAAACCAAAGAAGCGAAAAAAAATGAATTTTAGAAAGAAAAAAATGTATAGAATTTGAAAAGATTGGATTATTCTCTTTTCTTTTAAACTGTGCCCTCATATGATCTCCTTTAGCACAGTTCGATCGAGGAGAGGAAAGAGATAGCAAAGAAGGCGAGGAATACGAATAGAGGGGTATTGTAGCAACCTTAATATTTTTACCCATTAATTAGTGATTTAATTGACTCCAAACCTCTTTCTTTACTCTTATAATAATGTTAAGAGTTTTCACCTCAAATTTAGTACGATTTGGAGATTGTTTGACAATTTTTAATATTTCTTGGTTTTCTGATAATTCTGAAAATACCTAATTTATTTGGACCTCAGAATCGAAAATAAAATCCGCCATTAGACTCATCACACCCAAATTATCTAAGAGTGGTATTTTGGAAGTGTTTAAGAGTCATTAAATTTTTCGTCAATATTTTAATAATATTTAAATACCCAAAAAATTGGATAAATTAAATATACCTCCGATCAAAAATTTGATTTCATTTTTGAGTTTCTCACCCCTCAATTAGGTAAGGGTAAAAATTTATGATTTTTTGGAGTGTGTTTGAATATTTTAATTCAATTAAATAAATTGATTAAATTATTTAATTAAATAATATATTTAAAATAATTAATGTAATAATTAATAAAAATAAACCAAACGGCTTTTAAATTCAAAACACGGGGATCCCATGAGGTGCGCTGAACACGATACACCGTTTTATTTCGTTTAATCCGTTGGATTTTATTTGATCCAAATCAAGCGGCTAGATTTCTAAGTTACGATCAGACCGTTGGATTAAAGTACTAATCCAACGGTCAGAATCGCATTACTGTACGTCTTCCCCACAGCCCGTGACTCTACTCCTACAAATGTACAAACCAATGCTCATGGGTGGTCTGCAGGACTCGTCCTCTCCTCCAGCTGGCTTCCTTCATTCCCTCTTTATCAGCGTTCTCCTCTATTCCCCATTACACCTCCTAAAAGCAATGGCGGAAACGAAGTGCTGCACGAGCTACTCGGCAATTTTGCGAACCCTAGATTTAAGGGAACAACAGTGCAACCTTCAGGTACTATCATCAATTATACTTACTATTCTTCCTAATATCAAAAATTTGCAATCCATGCTTCATAAATCTTTGTATCTTAGAAGAAATCAAATCGAACTTTGAGGAAGTTCGAATCATATGCAATTAGTATTGACCTTTGAATTAATTCTAAATCCAAGTTATAACAGAATTTTTATCAATGGAAATTTGGACTTGTTGATTCATTAAGTAACACAAGATTCATAAGAATCCAAATGAACACGAGAAGGTATTAATGGTAGATTTTAAGTAAATACCAATCTCAGTACACCTTATCATTTACCCTACTCGATTTTCATTTAATCTATAGCGATAAGAAATTTCAATCCGCCTCATAGGCTCTACTAAAATTGAAAGGAATAAATTTGAGTCTATAAAGTCAAATAGAAATGTTGTAAATTAAATCCATATCTTCTGTCCTTTATTTCAATTAATGCAGTTATTCAATTGCTTCTTATTGATTCCAATAACAAAGGTAAGAAAAAATATGGAACTAAGATCGAAAGATCTCAGTCCAAATTTTCATAAATTTATGAATGTTGTATGTTTCGAAAATACTTCATGCTTAAATCGATGCTTTCTTTTCGAATCCTAAATTTACATTACAATTATTGCTTAGATCGATATGTTATGTATGAATGAACCCTGATTTACTTCCAGTTGAAATTTCCAGTGAGGTTAGTAACCAAACAAAAGAAAAATTAAGACATACCTTTTCTATATTCTAAAGTTTGTTCTAAATGGAAAGATTAAACTTAGATTGAAGACTGTGAGTTAATCTTCCATTTAAAATACTTATTGCATAGAGAGAACTCTCGTATCGTAGTCATCAAGATGTCCTAGAACCTACGATTCTATCTTTTTCTTTTTGTTGTTGAAGACGATGCTGAGAACCACTGCTACGAACCGGCCCGGTTCGGCATACTTTGAACCGCGCTGTTTTACTTGAGTGATATGGCGTGCGAAGGAAATAATACTTCATTCATTGCATCGAAAGTCATTAATTAATACATAATCTGATTAACAAAATAGTAATTGTAAAATTAGAAATTTTAAACAATACAAATTTCATATATTCATAATTCATATAATACGCTTCCAAAATATGCGATATAGTATATCGTTTTGATCGCAAAAATATGTAGAATAATAATAAGAGATCTAATTTAGGTTTTAAACTCTATATCTCATAATGATATTTTAACCCTAATTATGACCCCTCCAAAACTCTAGAAAATTCAATGTTGTCCAAATTCAACCTAGTTAGTGTCATTTTACTCCTTAGGATATAAGGATCACATTGACTTGTGTATCAAATCATTTGGGAAACATTTGAACATCTTAAATATTTTGTTCTTTAAATTTAGGATAAATGTTAATTTCTTATTTTTTATAAATACTCATTTTATGATGTGTGAACTCTAGGATGACAACTTATTTCATTTATTTTCTCCCATATAGTTTTAAATTGTATGTTTATATTTTATATTTTCATAAATGTGATGATTAAAATTGTTAAGTGCTCATTCAAGTTACATTTCCTCCATTGTAGAATTACTTAGGAATGATTTGAATTGAATGAAATGTATGCATATTTTTAAATTAATTATTCAAATCCTAGTTACTAGATATTATGTTAATGCAAATTATGAATTGGAATTATTAAAACTTCTATAATTGATTATTCTCATATGTAGAATTAGTACATGGATGAATTAAATAGAATAATTGCATAATATATGCTGAGTTTGATTCTTCTATATCATGTATGTTTCATATGGAATTTAGTTTTCTTGACTTAAATATATTGTCAAATTTCATATAACTAGAATGTAAAGTTACATGAAATTTACTTTGGTTGGAACATAATTAAAATTCATATCTTATGCTTTAAATTAAGTTAATAAAAATTCTCTAATGAATTGTTCTTTTATTCTACATTCTAGCAAGTTAAGAATTATACAAACATTCATGTTTTATTTCATTTGTGAATGTTATATGTTTAATTATGGAATGTAGTATCAATTACTTATCTCATCCTAGTATTAAATTGGAATAAATAATCCTATGTAATGGATTGACTTAAAGTTAGCTTTATATTATTGATCTTTCCAATTAATCTTCTAAATAAATGGAAGACTTGCATGTTAATGTACTATGTGTTTTTTCTGAGCAAATATATTTCCATAAGAACTCATGATAAGACTAATGTTCAAACAATCACATAAATAATTAGCATATATTTCCATAATTTTTAACCTTTCAAATTAGTTCTTAGTGGATTTAAATTAGAGAATAATAGCTCCTTTTCATACTTTAAATAAGCTATTAGATTTCTAATTTCTTGCAACTACAAATTATATAAACTACTTCTTTCCTTACATCCAAATAATCAACATCAATTAATCTTAGATAACTTCATAATTTTATTGATTTGATATTTTCTAATTTGTAAGCTAACTAGATGAAGCTGATAGAATTTTCTTTAGCTTATACTTTCATTAGCTTAACAAACTATAAATATTACTCTTCCTTACTAGTTTTCTTTAACTTTAATTATTAATTTAATTGATTTAATTAGTTTAGGATTAGTATAGGATAAACTTCATTTATATGAAAATATTATTTCTAAGCTTATCTTCCTTTTACTATTAATTATAATTGACATAAAAATCAATATTTATAAGTCAATTGGGAGCTCAATTAGCTCCAATCATTAAGCAAATTATTAAAATTTAGATAACAAAAGAATATCACATAATTTATAATTATTAAAATTTCTTGAATGCTTGCTTAATTTTGAGCCTAATTTTCTTGAATATTCATACAAGATTATTGTGCATAAATAAAAGTTTCATAAAACTTTAAGGGAAATACCTTATGACAAATTAAATAAGAATGATAGTACTTATAGTAGAACTTTACATTTTAAAGAGGGTAAATGTGAATGTTCAACCCCCCATTGTATCTAGTTAGGCAGGCGTGCTTAACTCCTCATCTCATTTTGTTGAATACTACCGCAAAATGAGATAGGTTCTAAATATAACTTCAACTAATAATATAACTTTTCATTTACAATATTATTGATTGTAAGATCTCGTCATAACTGTTTAGTTATTATTACTTTTCATAGCCCTAGGCTATGTTTGTCTTAGACCAAGAGTCTAAGATACTTCTTTATTTTCTATGCTTACACTCTCTATTTCCAGTATTATATTTTGCTTACTTACAAGTCATTTAAAATACAATACATGTTGCTTAATTTTATTTAATGCTTCACTATATTTCATATACTTACTTAGCATAAGTTTTATTGAATATGTATTACTTTTATTTCGTTTACTTTAAATGCACATAATAGTTTCTAGCCTTTTAGGATGCTTTTTTCTTATCATATTTGGATGCAGGCTAGGACTTATATACAAATGAATATTTTTACTCAGTTTATTTCATACTGTCTTATTTACAATTATGTTTACTTCCTTTTTCCTTTACTTGATAATTTTTATAGCTTCACTGTTTAGTAAATTATAAATTAATGCTTGTGATATCTTATTAACTTAAAATATAGCCAAATCTTAAAATATGCTTAGACTGTTTAGTCTAATTACACTTTTTTTTATTAGCTTTGCTCTATCATATTTAAATACCAAAATATGATAGATCAAGAGCTCTTTGATTCGGATAATGCAGGTCCTAGTGCTTGAAGAGTTCTTAAATAAAAATCTTCTGCTTACTATTTATATTTTCTTGCACTTTTAGTTTAATGAAGAGAATGGTTGTATTCTCTCTTTCCTTTTCCTTTAAATGGATTTGTAATAATTAAACTATAAACTGCTCGAGTTATTTTTACCTATTTTTGTCTATCTGTGTTGTGTTTACTTATTTTGCAATTGCTTGAGATGAATGAGTGGATCATATTAATTGTTTGCATTGTTTATACTTACAATGTTGTGTTTACATGTATCTCCTTAACATGTATCCATTATTGCTTTTCTTTATAACTTTATTTTAACTTAACAACTACTCAAAAAGAGATTTGACCACTTAGCATCTATATTTATTAGTTTTCTTTTAATTGAGTATTGGGTGCTAAGGTAACATCCCAATATTTGGATTAATTTCCTATCCAATTATTGGGTTCAGTACAGGTACGCAAGCCATAAAAACTTTATCGGAGAAAGCAACCTTTCTGAGAGAATCATTGCATAGGAACCAAGATATCACAGAGAGCATTATTTCAGTTCTTGACTCATTCGATCATCGTCTAACTTCACTTGAAGCGATAATGCATTGCACCAAAGTTTAGTGAGTTTACGCCTTCATCGCTCCTGCTTGAAGAGACGTCATTAGCAGCACTTCCTCAATTGAGCACAGCATGCACAGGCGAGCATCTCCCATTCTGCAAATTACTTTCATTTTTTTAAATAAAAGTTATGAAAAAATAGAAGCATCTCTTCACCTTCTGGCTCAAAGTCTAGACTTATAGCCTCGGCTCTTCTTGTGCAAGGTCCGCGGAGTAGTTCCGTCTTCGAGAGACTAGAGTTTCATTCTCCTGGTCTGCCTTCACTGAAGCCAAATCGATTTTGTAATCAAATGCTCTACATAATATTTTGCTGATTCGAAGGTTATGAAATTGAGATTACACCCATAACGAGAAAGATGATCATAAAGCAATTGAGCGGAGCGCAAATGCTGAGCCTCGCACGCTGCAGTAAGGTGAACTCAGATGAAGACGGAAACTTTGCGGTATGTGCTTTTTGAGATTTTTAGTTAATTATATTTTTTATCTTATATTTGAGAAATGTTTTACAAAAATAAATCTTTAAAATCTAACGATGCTTGATACAACTGTTCGAATTCCCACATTAGCCAAATTGGAATCACTGAAATTCAATGAATGATAATTATAATTCTTCTTCTTCGTCCCTAATTTCTGCTCTTTTGCATATTTTAGAGTTAATTTTGTTATTTATGATGTTTCATGCATCACTCATCTTCTTTCTAAAGAAGTCGAAGTTGGCAGTGATATGCTCTTGAATTTTCGAAGTATTGCAAAATAAACAAAACGAATGATTGTACTAATTTTATGAAAAAAGTAATACATTTGGTATATACTATCATCACATAATTATCTTTACCATTTTATTGTTGTATATAAATTTATGATACACTGAAAAGATGGTATTTAACTATTGATGCATTTGCGTGTAAAACTAAAACTAAGAGAAAAAATAGATATATTATTTATGTGTGTCGGTGGGATTTGAACTAATTATCTGGAATAACAAATCATGAGCTTCAATTACTGACTACAACACCATTTAAATTCTCACAAAAGGGGTGTACATTTTAAGACAGTTCATTTACATATAATCCGCACATCAATAATCTTGAATAATGTTTTCTTTTTTCAGACTGTTTAATATATGGTTGTTATCAAGCTTTCCCAAATTCTCACAAAAGTCAGCTCAATTGTGGGCTTACAAACTCAAGTATAAGAAATTATTAGTGCAATCGAAAATTTTTGTGAGAACATATACATTTTCATCTATTTTAATTATATATTTTTATTTTTCATATGAGAATATAAAGAAATTATTGGATATTTTTAAGCATTTGTCAGAAGAAATTATCACATACCTGATGTTGCAGAATTTATAGAGGGATAGAGCAACATGACTGATGCGCAAAACATTCTCCACTAATTGTAGATAATCTTATCATGTATTTAAAAATTTAAATATTTCTTTTTTAGCATTAGTTAGATTTGAGATTTTTTTTGTAATTGTACATAATCTACTGGAATATGCCACTTACTAGGTGTTATTTGGTACATGCATGCTAAGGAATATACGAAACTGAAATATTTCTTATTCGTTGCGGTTTGTGATCTTTAAATTTTTTATTCACATGTTATCACATTTGTATATGCCGTCGCCTTCCCACATTTGTGGGGTTCATGCTTATATATATATGTAAGCATTTTAAATTTCTTAAATATAAATAATGGCATGAAAACGTCTAGAATATTTCCACATAAATTTAAATTTTTTTAAAATTACTATTTAATTCTATTTATCTAACTACTAAAATATTTTTATTTTATAATTAAAATTTAAAATTAGAACTATAAATTATATAGCGATTTTTTGTTATTATATTTAATTATTAGTTCATTTAACATTTTGAATTATTTTAATTGAATAAATTAGTTATATTAAATGCTAATTTTATAAAATAATATTATTATTTTTAAATATTTATATTTTGCATATTAAAAAGCTTTGCTAATGCTGTGCATAAAGTAAAATTTATATTCGTTTCACTCTTTTTAAGGATGGCATCAAACACTGGGAAGTGACATCACGAGTCCGGCCGATCAAGCGTCTCTTCCTCCTTGACCATTCTCCATCTGGTCAAGCCGCAAATCCGCGGTTATGCCGGGGTGCTCCCTCGACGATACGAGGGCGGCGTTTTGCCGGGATTCCGGTGAAGCATCGCGATTGAAGATCGTTTCAATCGTAATCATTCTAGCTTCCAGCGCCGTCGGGATATCGTCTCCGGTAGCCCTCGCCCGTCTCTTCGCCAAAAGCCCCGTATACACAAACGCCCTAATCGTGATCAAGTGCTTTGCCGCCGGCGTCATCCTATCTACATCTCTTGTTCACGTTCTTCCTGACGCCTTCGACGCTCTCGCAGACTGCCAGGTGGCTACCCTCCATCCCTGGAGTGATTTTCCCTTTTCCGGCCTCGTATGTCTCATCGGTGCGCTTCTCGCCCTTCTTGTCGACGTCACAGCTACCTCCCACCACGATACCGAGGATCCCACTAAGTACGTGAGGATTGGGCTAAATGAGGTGGGAAAGGGAGTGAAGATTGGGTGTCACGGGCATGCGAGTCAGGGAGAAGAGACCATTGATATGGGGATAGAAGGGCTGGATGAAGAGGAACGTAAGGCGAAGATGAAGCAGAGGATGGTTTCACAGGTGCTTGAGATCGGGATAATTTTCCATTCAGTGATAATTGGATTGACAATGGGAATGTCGCAGAACAAGTGCACTATTCGGCCGCTTGTGGCTGCTCTCGCTTTTCACCAAATCTTCGAGGGAATGGGACTCGGAGGATGCATCGCTCAGGTGAAAGCCTCCTTATTTTTTATTTTAATTATTTTACTTTATAGTAGTCTAGTATGAAAAAGTGTTCGTTTTTTAAACCCTAATTGAACTTAGTGCTTAATCTTAATCTCGTTCTCAAATTTTCTATTTTTCAATATGAGTATGCTTTCTTACTGCTTATTTTGTTTTTTCCAATAGCTATTGAGGGTATGACATCAAATGTATATAGAGAATATGGTGTAGATATCAAAGAAAGGTAGGAGATTTCTTATGATCACCCAGCACATGTGTATGACACTTAAATTTTTTTGGCCAATCCATCAAAAAAGTCCGAGGATATGGTTGGAGCTGCCTAGCGCATTATTTAGCTTCCCCACAATCTCATAATAGCAAATTTTTTGAAGAATAGTTGCATTACATACAGTATTACAACTCAATATAGCACAATTTATAATAAAATAAGGCACAAATGAAAATAGAAAGTTTGAAGATGACTAAAGAAAATAAAGAGAATAAGACCAAAATAAAGGATTTGAGGGACTCCGGAATCAGTACTAGCCGAACCGCCCATGCGGTTGCAAGCTGAACTGAAGGATTTGCGTAGTAGTGCTATCTGAAATGGAGGTCATGAGCACGGACAAAAGGCTCCTGTGCACTCATAATCCATCCTTGTCCCAATAAAAGGCATCCCAAAAATGACAATGATTGAAACCAAAAACTCAGGCCAAAATCTGCAAATCAAGCTATTGGATTATAAAAAGGCCTCTCATTGAATTTACCACAGTATTGAATCCGAACAAGTCTTTTAATAGTGATAGATTATGTGGATTTCTTTCAAAATTCTTCTATTTCACTCCAACAAAATATTGTAACTAATAATGCTAACAAATAAAGAATATCTTGTTCTTTTTCTTGAAAAATTGATGAGCATCACTTATTTCTCAAAGCTATCACAAAATAGAGAAAAAAAAGGCAGGTAGAGACAACTCATTTTAAAATAGAGAAAAAAAGTACACACTTTAAAATAGAGAAAAAAAATTGCCAGCCGAAGAATAGGTACTAAGACCAACTCATTTTCTTGTTCACTGAGAAGGCAAATTGGGGGGAATGAATCCTCTCTTAACCAAGTTATCTGTTGTTTTTAGGTCATTGTGTAAACATTGCCACATACGGCACAAATATTTTAGTTTGCATTGTTTAATACCAAGCATATTTCCACCAACTCCAGCTTAGTACAAAGTAGGCATTTAGCCAAAAGCTAGATTAAAATGCAACTTCTTTCAAGAGTGCAGTTATAGTAAAAGAAAGGTAGAAATAAATTTTGTTTGTTTTTGATGAGGAATAGGTTTCTTCTATTTTCTTTTAAAAATTTGAAGCTTGAAATCCGCCCAATAGCCAAATATCATAACATTTAAGCCTCCACCGTTTGCTAATCTATTCTCACAAAAAGAGGCTCTCCAAAATAACACGTTGAAATAAACAAAGCCCAAACTGTATTGATCTCTAGGAGAAGCTGTAGTGCCTTAGATGATAGAAGAAGGCAGGTAGATAGACCTCCCCCAACTTGGCAAAATCTCTTAATAGAAGTTTAAAAAGCTGAAGGCAGCTGATTAAAGACAGCCTTCTTTGTCCACTCATTTAACCAGGTTTTAATTTTATCATTAATTTCCATAAAATCAGAAGCTTTAAATTTAGTGTAAGCAATGGGTACCCCCAAATATTTGAAAGGAACATGCATCAAGGAAAGATTTTTGGAGTTGACAAGTTGTAATTGAATGTTAGCTTTCCTTGAAAATGAAAATACCATGTTTTCCAACATTCATTTTCAAACCCAAATACAGTTTAGAAGGCACCCAAATAGCTTCTCTTCTCTTGCAAATTCCTATGGCTAGCTAAATCAAAGTAGAGTGGGTCTTCAAATATTAAATTTGAATGCGTTGACATTCTGTAATCATGTGAAGAATATGGAAAGATGCTTTTTTTATGTGGCCCAAATAATTTCTCATTCCATTTTCTTTAAATTTTTTTATATTTCTTAAAATGTTTCTTAGAATTACTTGTCTGATAATTTATCTTACTCTTTTTTGAGTGCCACCTTTTGATGCATTGTGATGTTAATAAACGAGCTTATACACTTTTAATGAAGTAGATTTTCCATTGGAGCCTTTGAAAGTTCATTTGTTTGGAAAAAAGCGTCATTCAAACTAAATTTTTGTTGGGGTGATTTTATAGTATTTTCATATAACCTTTTTTAGATATCAAGATTAGAATAGTATAAGCACAAAATATGCTGTGAATTTATATTATTAAAAACTTGCCATTCCTTTGTAATATTTCATTCAAGTCCTAGATTTTGACTAAATGCAACAACGAATTAACTAAGGAGCTTTGTGATCATTGACCATCATATCAAATTATTGCATTGGACAAGTGTATGTGTGTGTGTTAAAGATATTTCACAGATATTTCTAATTGCAGGCGTTAATAGATATGTAGATATACCTAAACTATAGATTTTAAAGCCTTTGGCCTTTACATTTAACCATGCTTGTGAGAAGGATTGGGTTGAGGAAAGGGTTTCACTATGAGGAAATTTCTTTGATGGGCTTTACAATGACAATGCTAAAACAAGAATCATGGAGTAAGTGGTTTTTTAAGTCCTATGTGTTAGTGGTGTTCATTTATGGTTTTTTTTTTACATTGAGTAGGCTGATGCATTGTTGCATTTTCCTACCATTATAGCATAACTAAACGGCTGTTGCCATAAATTTGTTTTCACCTTATGTGAATAAGCATTTTGTGTCATAAAACCTCAACGCATATCTTGACACAGTGCTCATCATAAAGCAATTTAGAAGGATCCCGTTGAAGTTCAATTTTAATTAGTCTGTACAAATCCTAAAGAAAACAAGAAACAAGAACAAAATAGCATGGTTGTAGAAGTTTCTGTATGTTTCGTTGAGTTTGTGAATGCTTGGTTTGCTCAAATTACAGTCTTGAAGACTTAGATTCTGTCAAGCTAATTGATCTAAATGAAACAAACCTTTCTTGGGCCATGGTGGTTCGACTTGATACACTTTACCTTTCCTTTGTGTGCGACACATGATGCATGCAAAAAATTATTGTTATAGTATATGAGGTCTTCCTAACAAGTCTCTGGGCTCGTCTCACTTCAAGTAGCTTGCCAAGAGCCTCAATGGCATCAATATGCATTATCATTCTTGTGCAAGCCATTTTAATGATACGGAATTTTTGAAAATATTGCTTGGTACTTTTCTTTGGGCAAGCCAATCAACTGAAAATCATGCATTATCATCAAATTGCGTATTTTGTTTAATATGAAACAACCTCTTTAAGGCTTTTTGTTCATTAAAGCTTTGATTCGTTATAATGCGTTTGTCAAGAGATCATAGACTATAACACGTATTCATATTATCTCTTAAATGCTTAGCTGGCAGCAGTCACATTCAATTGCAATTGTTTGGTACTGCTTGTCATGAACTTACTTATGTGCTTAGGAGTACTGCTTTGAAGATTGTAACAATAGAATCATTATTTATCAATATTTTTCCATTCTTTACGAACCTTAATAAGAAAACTTTTATTTTAAAATGATCCATTAAACCCCACAATATTTTTTGTTTCATCTATATATATATTAACCAATTGCATTTTATAACTTTTACAAAAATGAGTACAACAGAACCTAACAGGAAATGGTCACCAAATTCCCCTTCTGTTGGTTAGCTTTAGTCTCTCAAAAGAGCAACACCCACAGTTTAAAGATTTATTTAATATTCAGTATGCATTCAGTTACGGTTGGTGAGCCTCACTTACACCATGTAGGTACCTCAAACCAAAATTACAAACATCCTTTTATGCTTTTCTTTCATACTCTTTGATTAATAATCCAAAACATTAACTTATAAGAATTGATAAAAGCAAGAACTTCAATGCTTTCATGAATAAATAGTAAGCTTGGATGTATAATTTGTATTTAAGTATGCACAATATGAAGACATGGAAGAAACAAATATCATAGCATATAATTTAGGTACATTTGGCAAGTCTATGTTAAAGCATATATGACATGATATAATGAAAAACATAAGATTTATAAGCATAAAGCTTTCTTAATGTTAAGTAAAATGGCAATAACCAATCTTAAAGCCTTGAACTTATATGGCATGCTTTTACATCAAAGTTGCTATTAATTCTATTTAGTTACATGTAGGGCTAGCTTCGAGTCGTGTTTGAGCCAAATTCGAGTCGTGTTTGAGCCGAGTTAGAGTCGTGTTTGAGTCGAGTTTAACTTGAGTTTAAGTCGAGTTCTAGTCATTTCGAGTCATTTTAAGTAATTTCAAATAGTATTCAAGTCAAGCCATTTGACTCAAACTCGACTAAAAAATTTTCGAGTCGAGACAAAATGTTTCGAGTTTCAGGTTAAATTGCCAACCCTAGTTACATGAGACAACTCAACACTAATTAAAAATAATATTCTTTAATGACCCTCTCAAGCTCATGGTATTTCATTTAAGATTGTGAGCTTGTGTCGTAGGTGAGAGAACATAGCTAAGGATAAAGGCTTTGTGAGAATATTTGCAATTTGCTCATCTGAATGAACAAATTGAACATTTGGTGGCTGTCTTTGCCCTTGTTTTCAGACAAAGTGATAGTATATATCTACGTTCTTGGTGTTTGAATGGTTGATAGAATTTGTAATAAAATAGGTAGTGCTTAAATTATCACATACTAGTGCAGGTAGTATATAGTTTGACATAAGTAAATTGCTGAGAAATAATTTTATCCACTTTAATTCTGCTATAGCATGGTTGATCCATGATATTTAGACTATGTGCTTGATCTTGAGATCACATTTTGTTTTGCAATTGATCAGGTTATCAAATTTTCACTAAGAAAGATGCAAAAGCCACAAGCACTTTTGTAATCAGGGCAAGATGATCTATCAGCATCATATATGCAACAAGAAAAAAATTGTAGAAGCATGAAAGGATAGCCCATAGTAGATTGAGCCTTTGATGTATTGCAAAAACTTATGTGATAGCTTGAAAATGTACATCAATCGGCATCTGCATACATTGATTGACAAAGTTTATTCACATCAAGGAAATTTTCTATTGTAGTAATTGTATAGTATTGAAATGCACCAGCTAAGCTTCAATATATTGTAGGATCAAATAATGGAACATCATCAAAGATTTACAACATAGTACCAGAAGTCATTTGTGTAGAGATTGGCTTAGACTCCTGAAATTTTGTTTTACAAAGTAAATCTTTGATGTATTTGGATTGTCTCAAATGTAAAGAGTGGTATGAGAAGTTTCAATCTCAAGAAAGAAATTATGTGGCTCAAGATTTCTTAAAGAAAATTGAATATTATGAGAGCTTATTAAACTAGCGATGACTTCATTATTATTTCTTGTGATCAAAATATCATTGGCATACACCAGGGCAATATTCATAGTATTGAGTTTGGGAATGGAAAACATTGAACTGTCAAATTGTGAGTGAGTTCCCAATCAGGTAGTGTGAAGCTTAATTTTTTGAACCTTTCTTGTGGAGCCTATTTAAGGTCATATAAAGCTTTATTAAGCTTACATAATGGAATAAGCTTCAGTTCATAAATACCAGGGGCTGAGTCATGTATAAATTCTTAGATAGACCACTATATAGAAAGGTGTTATGTACATCTAGGGCTGACAATTTTACTCGATAATCGGGACTCGCCCGAAAGCGGCTTGAGTTTTGAGTCAATTCGAACTCGACTGAAAATTTTTGAGCGAGTCATGAGCTAAACAGCCTGGATCGAATTGGTTTTGAATTAGCTGTGATTTGATCTGTTTGTGAATCAAGTCGACTCGATTTATATATAATAATTTAAATTATTTCTTAAGCAGAGATAATTGATTTACTTCGATGGCTACACAGTCTCCCTTACCCGCGATTGATTACATGTTCAAAGCCACACTATGCTAAAGCTAGTTTCTTAATATAAAAGAAAATTAGATCAATCAGCTCCTCAGCAATCGCTGGTTTGATTATTAAAATATCTAATTTATAAGAACCTAATTTATTGTATGAGAATCTGAACTATTTGTTCAAACATCCGCAAATCAATAGTTGATAAATGCAGCTTATAGTATAAAAGCTCAGGATATGATTGGTCAGCCATAAATTCTCAAATTTCTCGACCAGAAGAGGCTTAGAGCCTTGTACGTTTCTACTCATCTTCTGTTCCGCTGTTCCGCTAACACGGCGAACAACCATTCTTCTTGAATTTTTTTTGTGATTTTCTTGTAGAGCGTTTATGAGTCTCTCGATAGAATCTTGGATTCTTATAGTGAATTGTGTTAAATATCTTATATGATTTTGACTTTTATAAGTGAAATTCTGGTAGATGTTCATCCTTTTTAGAAAGTTTGCTTTATAAGTTTTTTTTGCTCTCGGGCCTCAGTTGCGCGTAGACTGAGGACCTAATAATATCTTATTTGTTCTTTGAGAATTAATTCTTTTTTTGTTCTCTAAGATAATATTTGTTGCTCTCTGTCTTTATCAATTTGCTTTACTAAAATTTTCTTAGGGTTTAATACTTTGGTTTATCTAATGCTGAGTGCTGATGTGTTTTTTTTGTTTATCTAGATATGGAGAAATGGACAAGAGAACTGATGTGTTTATTATTTTTATTGGTTTATTTAAATTTAATCTTCAATTGAACTTTTATAGATATTGATTTTTACATGCAATTGTTATTTAGAAAATGTTTTATAGCTTATGTGCATGGTGATATTTGATGTGCATGCAGTTCTTATTTAAATGATTATATCTTCTACTAGTCTGGGCTCATATTTACTTGATGTATATGTAGTTCCAGGCTGTTGTATACAATGATGTAATTTTAATGTGTGATGGGCTTTTATATGTGCATGTGTGAGGACCTGATGCTGGTTAGCTGGAGCTAATCGATCACCATTTTTTTGGGTAAGTCCTCTAGCCGTATTGAGTGATTTAGAAGATAAATATATAGACATCAAACATAACTTATTTATTCATAATTCACAAATTTTGATTACAAAAATCAAATAAAACAAAAGTTACAAACTTTTTCAAAAAGAGTCAAAAAGAGCGATAAATCAGTAGGAAGCAGTATCAGCACTACTTGGTTCTTAGCAGTATTCCTCTAAGGCGAACTCCTGATCTGGGCACGTTTCAAAAGTGCGGGCATTTGGATACCAATTAGTTGTGAAACTAAATACTGATAGATGTCAACTTTACAATTGTTAAATAATAAATAAAATAAGAAATAATTTGATAGGAAATAAAAAGCTGTATAAATTTATCCTTGCAAATTTGTTTTAATTGTACTGAAATTTTAGCATAAAAATAATTGCTGTCACAAAAATAAATATAGAATTTTAGCATTTGATGTCTGATGCAAAATATAATTTTGTTGGCAAGTACAAAATTGAGAAGAATGTGGGTTCATTTTTGTGTTACATATCCCAACTTCCTTCTATACCTGCCCCATCATAGGCTTATCAGTATAGATTCCTTATGACTCCCGATGTCAGACAGTCCCGTCCTAGCAGTTGTCTGATCAGACTAAAAATATATCAACATAGAATCCTTGCTACTCAGTTATCTAAATTTTTTCATATATTATTTTATGTGATATTTTATGTGACTTTTAAAAGCATTTTTATCAATTTGTGCGATGCTGAGCGGAAAAACATATATAAACAAGAGTAATAAAAGATATATGGTACTTTTTTCTTTAAGTTCAAAAATGCAACAGTTTGATCGAATCTGCATTTAGATTTTGATATTTTAAATTAGCCTTTTAGCCAATATTATTAGGAGTAATTATCATGTTCTTTTCTATTCTATTTTTCTTTCGCTCTCTATTCTTGATAGAAGACATGATTTAAGTTCTGAAAAAAGAAATAATAGTGTTATTATTACCATTATTTAATGATAACAATAATCTATAAAAGAAAAAGACAACGGAAAATGACTAAAATTAAATTGATAAAATGAATAATAGCGATCAAATATAACATATGTACTGTTATTATTATTGATTAATGACAACAGTGCTAATGTGATGATATAATAGAGATAGTATAATTATTATTATGATGAAAATAATAAAATAAAAATGCAAAATAATTAGTTTTTTTCTTCCCCCTTTTCTTCTCCTTTAACCTAGGGTTAGAGTTGCTGGGAGCCGAAAGGAGGCCAGACGTGGCTGAAGAGGAGTGGAGGGTTTCGTCGGAGTGAGGTGGACAGTTAGCTGACAGAGGTGCTGTTAGGAGAGGTGAGGGAGTGGGGGAGGTATAAATAAGGAAGGAGGGAGAGGGAAGGCCTTGGGGTCGGCTAGGTGCCGACCAACCTATGCCAAAACGGCGCAGGCGGCTCTCCTTGGCACGTAACCTTCCGCGCCTGCAGGCTCTGTCGAGCGACAGAGCTTGCGCTCGATCGCGTGGGGGGTCGGGAAATAAAGGGAGGGAGGGAGTTTCTTAAGGAATTTAAATAATTACTTAAAGTTAATTTTTTTTGCAAATTTCCTCCGTTTGGCATCCAAAAATAATGAAACTTGACACTGAAGTGTGTTATGATGTAACGAACTCCCTCATGCCAAATTTTTTTTGATTTGGAACAATTTTTAATTTTTAATTAATTTCTAAAATTTGAAACTTAAAATTAATTGAGATGAACCGACGCTCCAAAGTCAATGAAACTTTTTGAGCATCATTTAAATAATATACTCAATATAATGACATGAAAATCGATGAATTTGGACTCGTATTTAATGTTCTTAATTTATTGAATTTAAAACGCTTGGAAAAAATAAAGTGAGAGTTTTCGTTATCCGGATTTCTTCCAAACTAGGGCGCTTTGATCTAAAAATTATTTTTATTTAAAAGTATTTTAGTTTGCCCTAATTTGAAGTTTTCCCTGGGGTCCTGATATTTGAGTTGGGATTCTGATCTAAATTGTAAAGTAACAACATTGGGTTATTACAAACTCCCCTACTTAAAAATGATGTCGTCCTCGACATCACGCAAACAAAACTTAATTATGGGTGAGATTAATACCTGATACTGCATCGTTGTTTTCAGGTGCTAAGACTGAAGTGAGCGTATAAATTCTTATGGGAGCAGGGTTACGAAGTGCGGGTTCTCTCCTTTGATTGGGTGTTGGTGCAGCTAGTGGCCTTGGGGCGTTGGCTAGTTCTGGGGCAGCTCCTCTTGTTTAGGCACGGAACGAGATTACAACGGTTGCTGTGCTCGTGCCTCTTTTGATGGTTACTCAGTCTATCATTCTCATGGATCGACATTCTAGAATTTGGTGGCCGGGCTTGCCGCACAGAAAACACATTTTGCCATCATGGTAGCACTTGCCGTAGGGATGAGGTCTCCAACAATCTCCTCTTATTCCTTGGCCAGTGTTCTTAGAAGTTAGTTGGAAAATTTTAGCATATGAGTTGGGTTGTTGTCTTTTGAAAGTCCCCTGGTCCTCGATGGATGAACCTGCCTCTTCCCTTGTTCTGTGTGATTAAAAAGTATGCTATTCTCTTTGTGTTCTATAATTAGTGTACATTCTAGAAGCTCGGAGAAATGAGCATGTCTAAATGGAAGCAGGCTCCAACTGAGGGTGTCCTTCATCCCTGACAGAAAATGATTGCATCTTGCTTTCTCTGTACTTGTCAAGCTCTGAGCATACCTTGACATTCTCATGAACTCGGCCTTATAGTTGACCACAAAATTGCTACCCTAAACCAATTTCATGAATTAGTTCTCCATGATGATTTGGGTAGCTTGCGGGACGTATTTGGCTTGGAATATTTCAGAGAATGCTTCCCAACTTATATTCTCCAATTATATGCAGTGAAATCAGTGTCGGCGATGGATTCCCACCATCGGTTAACTTCGCCTTTAAATAGGTAGCGAGTCAATTGCACCGCTTTTTCGTTTGGACACTCCATACTTTCTTGTGTCTTCTCTATTTCTCTTAGCCAGTCTTCTGCCTCCATAGGGCAAGTAGTCCCATGAAATACTGGTGGATTTAATTTGAGTAAAGATTGAAGAATTCCCTCAGAACGATGCTTTTTGGGTGATAGAACGAAGTTTGATAGGGCTGCTTTCTTTTGGTTCGCTAGGAGCACTATGACGACTTCCATGAAGCGATCGTTGGTACTTCCTAGGACCTCCATTGATATAGGTGCCTTGATTGGGGTTTCCGATTGGGTGCTCATAAATACTTCATCTGAATCCATCTTTTTTCCTAAAAGTTAAAAGCTTAAATTACAAAAGTTTATGTTATCCTTTTCCCTTCTCAAAATAAATAATGATTTGACATTTATATATTATTTGTTAAATTTACACTCAATCTTGTTCATACCAACTTTGAGGACCCGATACCGGGTTAGCGAGAGCTAATCCAGCACCGGTTTTTTGGGTAAGTCCTTTAGCCGCAGGATCATATTGAGTGGTTTAAAAGATAAATATATAGCATCAAATATAACTCATTTATTCATAATTCACATGTTTTGATTACAAAGATCAAAATAAAACAAAAGTTACAAACTTTTTCAAAAAGAGTCAAAAAGAGCGATAAATCAGTAGGAAGCAGTATCAGCACTGTTTAGTTCTTAGCACCCTTTCTCTAGGACAAACTCATGATCTGAGCACGTTTTAAAAGTGCGAGCATTTGAATATCAGTTAGTGGTGAAACTAAATACTGATAGATGTTAACTTTACAATTGTTAAATAATAAGCAATATTTTGATAGGAAATAAAAAGCTGTATAAATTTATCCTTGCAAATCTGTTTCAATTGCACTGAAACTTTAGCATAAAAATAATTGCTGTCCACAAAAATAAATATAAAATTTTAGCTTTTGATATATGGCGCAAAATATGATTTTGTTGGGCAAGTACTAAATCCAGGAAAAGGGGGATTCATTTTTGTGTTACATATTCCAACTTCTTTCTATACCTGCCCCCTCCAAGGCTTATCAGTATAGGCTCCTTATGACTCCCGATGTCGGACAGCCCCGTCGTAGCTGTTGCCTGATCAGACTAAAAATATATCAACATGGAACCCTTGCTACTCAGTTACCCAAACATTTTCATATATCATTTTATATGACTTTTAAAAGCACTTTTATCAATTTATACGACGTTGAGCGGAAAAACATATTTAAACAAGAGTAATAAAAGATATCTGTTACCTTTTTCTTTAAGTTCAAAAGTGCAACAATTTGATTGAGTTTGCATTTAGATTTTGATATTTTAAATTAGCCTTTTAGCCTAATATTATTAGGAGTAATTATCATGTTCTTTTCTATTCTGCTTTTCTTTCGCTCTTTTTTTTGATAGAAGACATGATTTTAAGTTATGAAGGAAGAAATGATATCGTTATTATTATATCATTATTTTTTGATAATAATAATGTATGAAAAAAAAACAGAATGAAAATGATTGAAATTAAATTGACAAAATGAAAAATAACGATCAAATATAACATTTGCACTGTTATCATTATTGATTAATGACAACAATGCTAATATAATGACTAGATATATTATAATTATTATTATTATGAAAATAATAAAATAAAAATGCAAAATAATTTATGTTTGATCAAGGATTTTTCTAAAATAAGCCTGTTTTTATGTGACCTCACAAGGATAGAGAATTTAGCTTCGATGAGAGCTGCACTCGAGTTTTCAAAGCATTAACTATGCTAATTTCAACACCAATTATTTTCCGGGTGCTGGGAACTACCATTTGAACTTATATGCATGACTAGCGACTACACTATTGGAACAATCCTGGGACAAAGAAAAGGTAAGATCTTTCATGCCCTTTATTGTGCAAACTGAATAGTCAATAGTGCCCAGATGAATTATGCAACAACTTAAAAGAATTGTTGGCAGTAGTCTTTGCTTTCGACAAATTCGAACCCTATTTAATTGAATCCAGCTCAACAATTAAGTATCTGATAGAGAATTTAGCTTCGATGAGAGCTGCACTCAAGTATTCAAAGCATTAAAAACTACGCTAACTTCAACACTAATTATTCTCCCAGTGCTGGGAACAACCATTTGAACTTATGTGCATGACAAGCGATTACATCATTGGAACAATCATGCGACAAAGAAAGTTAAGATCTTTCATACGCTTTACTATGCAAGCCGAATGCTCAATAGTGCCTAGATGAATTATTTGACTACTTAAAAGAATTGTTGGCTGTTGTCTTTGCTTTCAACTAATTCAAGCCCTATTTAATTGAATTAAAAGTCTCAATTTATGTTGATCACTCAGCGATTAAGTATTTGATGGAAAAGAATGATGCAAAACTATGGCTGATTTTATTATTTTTATATAATGTATGTGTGTATATATATATATATATACATATTTATAAATGTGATCGGTGAGATCTGAACCCTTAATCTTCAAAAATTTAAATATAAGGACCTTAATTACTGGGCTACAACACATTCACACACATACACACATATATATATATATATATATATCAATACAATGCTTAAAAATTAATGATAAATTTAAATATGGTTGATGAAGTGCCAAAATGGTAGAACCGCAGTAGCTTCGACGACACTCAACGAATCTCAGGGACGACACTCGATGAATCACAAATATAAGGAAAAGAGTAGTTATGATGAATCACTACTCCAACAAATTGCAACAACTCACAAATCATGGTTGTTATGATGAAATCACGAAGGAGGAGACAAGTAGAGCTGAGATGGCAGGTGGCGATGTGATGAAGGAGACTAAATTGTGACAAAATTGCAACTACAACGGGATGATGGAGATGAAATCTTGAGTTTGGCATGACAATGGATGTAAAATCATGGATTCGATATGATGACAGATACTAAATTGTGTAGGGGTATTCGTTGGAGACGCAAGACGCTGGTAACAAATTTCGCGTATACGGAATTTGCTTGGTTTGAATGAAAAGGTTTACAACCCGCTATTTATAATCTTGTAAAAAGGTTACTTTGATACTTTACCTTAGAACTTCAGCATAATATCCAATACCCTGAATTTGTAAATTCTGGGATTTATATTACTTTTCCCTCAATATCCCTCACACCAAACATCTCCTAAATGTAATGATATGACAATCTTTGTATACTTACTAAAGTTTGAGTGAGAACAACTTTTTAGAGAGCATGCTAATTGCTACTTTACCTGCACACATGTCCAAATGCAACAGTAAATGCACCGGAACACGTGCGCGCGGATGTAAAAATCACTCCACATACATTTTGTGATTTTTGCAACCCAAACAATGGGAAGATTGCCTACATGCACCTAATCAGAATTTGTCTCGCATCTAGGTGGGCTCGTTATTACACTAGTCAGGTCACTGATCTCTACGTCATGCGCTTAAGCGTGCATATCCTCGCACTCAAGCACGTTCATGCACCAAATTTAAGATTGCCAAAAATCGAACCCCTTCTCAACACAAAATATGTCCCAAGCATTGGAATCATTCTAAACTCAACCAGCTTAACCTTAAACATTACTTAACATCATAACAAAGATCTAAGGTATTTTAAGGTGTTTGAAGCTCTCTCAAAGTTTAAGAAGATTTGATTTTAGAAACTTCACCTCAAGACTATAAGATTTTTTTTTCTTTATTCTTTTTTGCTTCATAACCTAGTCTTACGAGTTCTGCGTGAGAATTTTGGCAATTTCATCAGGCAAGGTTTGCGAATGAGGGATTAAGGAAGCTCCGCCTCGACAAAGTTTGGGAATGAGGGTGTTCTGCAGCTCCATAGTTAAAGATTATGAAGGAGGGAAGACTCTTTGTCTTATCATATTGTTCTTAAGAAAATTTCGCAACTCTGCAGCCTATGTGAAGGAGAAATCTTAGCAGCTCCACTAAAGCACATCTTTGAGAATGAAAGCAACTTTCACAGCTATGCGATATAGGAGTGAGGAATTGTATGGGTTTTTCCTGTTTGGGACATGTGAATGAGTAACTTTTTTTGTGTGAAATCCTGATGGTGATGCACTTTCAAAGAGTGAATGTGAAGTATCAAGTTGACTTGAACCAATAGAAAATTTAAGCACTTTCTTACTCTGCTTTCATTTTTATTTTCTACTTCTTTTTTTTTAAATTTTTCCAAATTTAAGCACTTTCTTACTACTTTCATTTTTATTTTCTACTTGTTTTTTTTAAATTTTTCCTAAGTTCAAATTAAAATATCTCAAATTCATTAAAAATTAGTAAAATTTTTATAAGTTTAGTTTTAGTTAATAACTTAAGTCAACTTTCTCTTAAGTAGTATAAATTTTAGTTCAAATAGTGATATCAAAGTATATTTTTATCTTTCAAGATCAAATGATCTATAGAATAAAAATTCATTCAAATGCCACTAATCAGAGAAGGATACATTCATGCAATGGAAGGTGCTTCTTATGTCCTACCTCTATTTTTTAAAGGAATAGATTTTAATTTTTGGAAAATGAAAATAAGAAATTGTTTATAATCCTTAGATTATCCAATATGGTAAATGATAGAACTTGGTTATACCAAGTTTACATCCCATATTGATAATGGATGGATGCTGATTAAAAATGCATAATTAAATATTGAAGAAAGAGAAAATTAGCAAAATAGTAACTTGACTCCTGTAAAATATTCAAAATAGTAATTAATTTTTGTAAATATTTTTTTTTGTCCCTCATCTCTTGTTTAAATGCTTTGTTTGGATCTTCAAGTTAAAAGACCGTCCATTCCGTTAAATTTGAGCCAGAATTGGCTTTCGGCAGCCGATTCCAGCGGGAACTGGCCACTAAATCAAGCAACGACCTATTCTAGCAGGAATCAGCCACCAGAAATGGGAGCATGATTCAACGGTCATTTCAAGCAACTGATTCCTATTGGTATCAGCTATTGTATCCAATGACCAGCCGATTCCAGCAAAAATTGGCTGCTGGATTCAGCCAATTCTCGATGAATCCAGTGGCCATTTCCAATGGTCGCAGGAATCGATTGCCGAAATATGTCGTTGAAAGCATTCGATTTCGGCGACCGATTCTAGCTCAATTTTAACGAAATGGAGGTGTTTTAACGGGAGTGACCAAACAAAACATTTAAACAAGAGTTGAGGAATAAAAAAATATTTACAAGAGTTAAGGATTGATTTGAATATTTTACAAGTCAATGGACTATTTTGATAATTTTCTCATTAAAGAAATCATTTATATTTATAAGCACTAAAGTAAGAAAATTATATACAAGTTTTGTTGTGCACTACTGCAAAAAATATTTTGAATACTTTAATTATTACTTCTGAAGGAACTAGGGCTAACAACAATCTTATATAAACACTTTAACTACTAAATATAAACTATTTTAGATGAAACCCAAATAAAGCATATCAAAAAAAGTGAGATTGACTAAGGCCATTTTAACTCTTCAGTATTAAAAAGTACTTTTACTAATGAAGAAAATGTAAACAAAATTTTTAGGGGTCTATCATCTAGCTGGAAACTTAAAGTTCAAGCTATAGTAAAAGCTAAATATCTTGAAACCTACTTTTTAGATTAGCTTCTAGGTTTTCTTACAACTTATGAACATGTAGTAACAAATTGTACAGAAAGAACTCCAAATTAGAAAAAGATAATTGCCTGAAATGCTAAGCATGTAGTAGAAGACTCCTCAAGTAGTGAAAATTAGATGACAAATAAATAAAATCATTAGTGAAGAAGTTCAATAAATTCCTAAAGAAGGAAAAACTATCCAAAAGGAAGTATTTTAACTCTTCAATAAATAATAATTCAAACACACTTACTTGCTATGAGTGCAATGAGAAATGATTTATGAGACCCAATTGTTCGAAGTAAGAAGAATAAAAGAAGGTACAAAAGAGGAGTGGATTCTTGGTGAACTTGGATTCAAAAAGTTTAGAAGTTAATATAACCAAGGAAATTCACTTATGCTTTATGACACTAAAAAAAGGGAGGCTTCAACTTCATCTTTAGGTTTAGCATCAACTTCAGCATTGTCAACGTCAAAAGATAAGGTAAGTATTGAATTATCTTATGTAGAATTGTTACTTTCTTTATAAGAAATCCATGTTTCTTATATCACTTCAAAGAAGAAAATAAAAAATTTAAAAAAATTGTAATTGAATCTGAATTATTAAATGTGATTATTATGAGGGAGTTTATATATTTAAAAGAGTAATTTAATGATTTGGTTTCAATTGATAGGATTGAATCAATGAGATTGACCACAAGAAAAATTTTAGATTGATTCAAGAAAATAATAAATTTAAGTATTTGCCAATCTCTTGAAAATAAACTTATTGCTAAAAGTTTATTTAGTTATTTGGCACCTAGGAAAAGAAAGAAGCAAGGATGTCCTATAAATTCTTTCACCCTAAGGGTGTACTACACTTATGCAAACTAGGGTATTCACCCGTGTGCTGGGTAAATAGAGAAAATCTAGCTTGGGTTAATAGAGTAATCATTCTTTTTAGGAGAGGATTAAACTGAAAGTGGACCCACCATAACTTTTAAGCTTTGTAAGTTGTATGTTTTCAAAAGGAGCAAGTGAAGGTATGTAGAAAAAAATGTTAATTTACTAATAATTAATGCTTAATAATTTTAGTTTTATTTATTTTAGCGATTATTGTAATCTTGCTTATTAGTTTTTGATAATTTATTTTTTTATCCTAGAACATGTTTTCTATTAAGCATTATCAAATTTGGTTTTGATTAGCATTGGTTCAATATTAATTTATTTAAATGGTAATTTGCTTACTACACTATTTTACTAGCATTTTTTTCAACATGTGTTTATTTACTGTAAATCATGTTAGTAGCATTTTCTATTAATTTATTTCACCAATTGGTATTTGTAGCTTTGCTTTTTTATGATTCCATCTAGTGATATCATGTCAAGCTTGTCCTAATATGATTTTAGATTATGACTTGTAGTTTCCTATGCTGACCTTTATTTTATTAAGCTTTATTTTCAATAAGTGGTATTAGAGCTTTTAATTTCTCTTTATTTCTTAATGATTGCAAAGAGAGAGAGAACTTTAATACTTTTATTTTGTTTTTTCAATAAAAATAAAATCTATTGCAATTTTCAAAAAAGGAAAAATTGTTGACAGAGGATTTGAGTCTCTTTTTATTTTTAATTTGATTTTGATGATCATAAAGTGTCAATTTATCTTGTTCAAGAGTGTATATTTCAAGAATTAGATTTAAGCATTGTCTCTAACAGATCCAAATGTCTATTGAAGACCTTATTTTACCTATATATTGTACATGATTAAAAATAAATATTACAAGTCATAGTCTTTGTGTACTTACTAAACTTTGAGAGAATGAACAACTTCTTAGAGGGAATGCTAACTGCTAACATTTATTTGCTCACACGCCTAGGCGCATTAGTAAATGCGCTTACATGCAAGTGCCTAGACACATAATCATGCGCCAGTACTTCTCTGAGAAGAAGGAAAACTTTTGCAGCTCCACAGTCAAAGTGCAAATGAGTGAATTGTATGAGCATTTTTGCTTGCTTGAGACAAGAGCAACTCTTTTTGAGTGGGAATCCTAAAGGTGGTGAACTTCAAGTCTCAAGTTGACGAACCATTATATATATATGTGTGTGCGTGCGTGCGCACGCACTCCTTCTTAACGTATTTTTATTTTAACTTTTCTATTTGTTAGTTTTATTTTAACTTTTTCTTAGTTTGATATAAAATATTTCATACTCATCAAAAATAATAAAATTTTCTTAAGTTTATTTTCATTTAGTTAAAAACTTAACTTGCCCCCTTTTAGGTGGTGGAATATTAGCCTAAAAAGCCAACACAATCATCTAGATATGCAAGACAAGTTATGTACGACCTGATATTCTTGCCTAAAAATTCATCAAAAATTAAATTCAATGATGTGCAGTATGTGAATAAGGCTTCTTTTCATTGAGAGAGTTTTGGTCAAATAGAATATTTTTTATTATGTAAGTCAAACTCAGTTTGGATTTGAGTATTTGAGTCTGCATTTTGATGGTGAAAAAGATTGAGAAATATATAGGGCATTGTCTCCAATGGATTCAATCATAGGATAGTTGCAGCTTATAGCATTTCATAAATGTTCTCATCATTTATGTGAAAAGAAGTCACCTTTTTTCCCAAAAAAATAATGGAAGTTAGAAAGTTCTTTTATTAATGTGCCCAATAAAACCAAAATCATAGTCCAATAAGTGGGGTTAGCTACATAAATTCATTAGCTCCATTTATGCACGATCAAATAACAACCCGTCACTAACCTTTATTTGAGATCATTCATAGTAGTTTCTTAACATGCCCTTTTTAGTCTTATTCTTCTTCTTTTAATATGGGCAAAATTTTTTACAAACTTAATTTTCATAATCGAGGAATCTAGCTATGCAAAATTTGCCCAAACCATCTAGAATAACTTACTCCATGCTTATCTTTGAACCCATTCCAACATTGCTATGAATGAACTCATTTCTCATCATATTCTTTGGTGCAATAATTATTTTATCACTATGCTTCTAGTTTGTTGACCATTATTTTACCCCATATAATATAATTGATCTTTTATTTTTTTTAATAATTTTTCTGAGTGAAACTTTTTTATTGCACAAATGTGGAAACACTCTTACATTTCATCCAATTAACTTGGTTCTTGTTAATAACATTTTATTTTGCCATTATTTTGTATCAAGATATTTGCACTTCTCACTCTTTTTAGTAATGTGATCTTTAGTTGTTATATTCTCATTATTATAACTTCTATTATGATTAAAGTTAGCGCATGCTAAATTTGATTTTGGATTTACTAAGGTTTTTTTAAATTTTAAGATAGTTTTCCGCAACTCAAGTTTTTTTACTTTATCCTTTTATTTAATTTTGTTAAAATGAATAATATAATCTCTAAATAATATAAATCTTTTGTAAAACCTCAACACATTTATAGCATGCACTTGTTAAAGTTGGCTCAAAGTGAGAGCATTGTAAGGATACCTAATATTGAATAGCGTCTTTACTAAAATTTTCTTGAAGGGCTCACCATTGGGTGTGCCTATATGTATATCAACTGCAGAGGCAGTTTGTACTCTTTCTTAAAAAATCTCGAAGAGAGCGTACCAGTTTATTACCTCTAAGGGCGTTTATTATGGTTTAGGCTTGTCACTAGAAGTCTTTTGAAGGGCTCTTTAATAAAATAGGTGTATTCAACTCACCAAAGAATTTAGGGGGCAGGTTTACAAGATAATGTTTTCCACTATTCAAACTTTTTAGGAGACTGACCAATGGTTGAGTCCCATGATGGCACTTGTTTTTGTACAAGGTTCTCATCTAAAACTCTGAAATGAGTGTATAAATAGGGTCTTCGCTTAATTACTCAAGAGGGATCATCTATGAGTGAATCGCTGCTGAGTTTCTAATATTGTAAAGGGCTCTTCCTAGCTCAAGTCCTCAGTATGCGTTTTAGGAATATGCCCCAAAAGCATACATTGCATTTTAATAAACAACAAATGTCTCATTGAGAATCTGAGTTGTATCAAATTTCTGGGAGGCTTGGTATCATTTCTGCATCTTCCTTTGACTGCATAAACAGATTGCACATCTAATGAGATTCACTTTTAAGATTTTTTATTACATGCCCAGTTAGACCTATAACAAATTATACGGAAATCTTGAAACAATATGATCAATATAACACTCATATCGCTATAATTATTTAAAAACCATCTTAGTTTCAACTTTATTCCGTTTGCTCAATTTGGAGACAAAAAATTTGAACTTAACGTTCATTAAAATAGCCATATAAAAACTTTGCACAGTTTGTTGCAAACAAACCTAAGCATTGGCTTGGCACTCAGCTTTTGTCTGGCTTCTCAATTTGTCTTCCCTTTGCGTATCACTATCAGTATTTGCTTATATAGTAGTTTTATTAATAGTGTTTTTAACTAGAATTATTTATATCTATTTTTTTGCAATATAGTTTATTTTCACTACAATGCTATTTTATAATATTAAATTATCTTTTATTATATTCAATTAGATTAATTATCTTAAATTCTATGTCATTAATTTTATGTTTTAAATATTATTAATTATTATTATATCAAATTTTCAATAAGTTATTCATAATTTTAAATTCTTACGTTTTTTTCTTTGCAATTGATTTAGGTAGGATATACAAGGAGTATATCCTTAAATTGGCGTCCACCTGTGATCTAATAAACTTGTCTTTTGAAATGAGATTTATTTGCTATTTCAACCTTTAGCCTTCGACTTAATTAAAATTTCTACAGACTATATTTCCACTCCCATTTGTTAATGAACTAAAAATTAGATAAAAGCTTAAATATTTATAAAACTGTTTCGAGATATTAGAATGACTCAGATTGATAAATACATCCCACCAATCTTTATTTCATATATTAGATATATCATCTCATCAAATTTAACTTTTGTTCATCTGCTGATCTGTTTAGTAGAAGTTTTTGTTACAATTTGATAATGATGGTGGCAGGCTGGTTTTGGGTTGGCGACGGCAACGCACATGTGCTTGATGTTTTCGGTAACTACGCCGATAGGGATACTGCTGGGGATGCTGGTGTTCCATACGACGGGCTACGACGACAATAGCCCTAATGCCTTAATTCTGGAGGGGCTGCTGGGATCCCTTTCCTCAGGTATCCTTGTCTATATGGCTCTTGTTGATCTGATAGCCCTAGATTTCTTCCATAATAAAACCATGTCCTCCAGCCCAAGGTTGAAGAAGGTGTCTTACCTTGTGCTAGTATTGGGATCTGCATCAATGTCCATACTTGCTCTATGGGCATAAAAATTCGACTCACTAAAAAAATCACCTATAAATTGGGGTTAGGGTGGCATACATGATTTTTGGTTGAAGAGTCAGTTGCTAAACTATTTTTGAGCAATATATTGGCAACAACAATGATTTTGTATATAGAGTGGATACGTAATTTGTGTTTAACTGAGTTCTGGTGCAGTGCCTTGCTAAGATAATTTAATGATATGACAATTCTATTTTTTTGTAGAAATAAGCATTTATTGTGAATGTGATGACTTTATCATATTTGCAAATTTGAAAATTATCTGGTTGTGTTTATAATGATTTAAGCTTATTTAATGATACTAGTAATTGCAATAATAATAATAATAATAACAATATAATTAGAATTTAATTAAACATTCAATAAATAACTATTATAGAATTAACATAACTAGTAAACACCATAATCAATACAATAATTGTTAATAACTACAAGCTAATATACAACTTTTCAATTTGAATTTAGCTTACTATCAAATGCTTTTTCATTCTTACCTCTTCTTTTTAATACTATCAAGCATCATTAGTACAAGTTCTCTTTTAATGTTGAGTAATCAAAATGCTTACAAGAATAATTTTATAACCAATGCAACATTATTGATATTTTTCATAAACAATCAATATGGAATTAGAAGATACATTCTTAGGAGTGGTATTATGACATATTTTTTCATCTTGAAGTATTAAAATCAATCTTTTTATTCTTATGTGACTTATTTGAGCTTCATAAACACTTATGCCACCATAATCATTAACAATAATCTTTTTTTGAAACTGGTGATGGGCTTAACCCCAATTAAATAAATGCAAAGAAATACATTGCAAGTGTTCCAGAAAAGAAAGAAAGAAAGAAAGAAAACCAAAATTTATATGAAATGGCAAACATAGAAAGCATTAAAAGAATAAAGGAAAGAATCAGAACTTGAACATTATCCGAGAGCACAATTTTCATGTGTAGAATCTGAACATGTAGTATCTTGCTTTGTGGAAAAGCAATCGGACGGTTGAATATCCTTCTTGTTCATCACATTCAATTTCAGAATCAATAAAAGGCAACCAAAACGAAGGCAGAAGCAGAATAATAAAAATAATCTGATTCTGAGCAATAGAAAATTTATTACAACCACTTCGAAATAACAAAGAATCGAATGAATCAAAATTTTCCCCACTCAGTTGAGAAACCCGAACTGAAGCAACTAATAACATAAGAACCATTTTCCAATAAGAGTCTTTAAAACATCAGAAAGACAGTAACAAGCTACTAAAATAATCGAAAATTTCCACCAGCTCTTAAGACCATTTGCAGCAAAGCATAAAAAGAACTTCAGCTTCATTGGTTGTCATGGAAATGGAACAAACGCCATAATCAGAGGGATTAGCGGCTGAATTGAACAGCTCTTTGAAATAATTAATAACAAGGCCTGCAAGTTGTATGCCATTTGGAGAAGATAACAGCACCATATTCCTATTTCTCCAAAGATTCATGTCAAGCATTCTAAGCTTAGATTTAGTGGCCTTACAGTGATTAAGAAGAGAGTAGACAGGATAACATGTATCCGAAGAAGTACAAAGTCTTTAATGATGCTATGAAAACTGTCCATTAAGCCCAATGGTTTTTAAAACAGAATCTAGCCACTTTGGAATGCACATTCGAATTGAGGAGAAAAATGAGTGGGTAATGATTTAATGTGCTTGAAAGCATAACCTTGTAAAAAGGAGGAAAAGCTTTCAACCATTATTGAGATTTACATAAAGCCCTATCCAATTTGTCATGAATGACATTGGAATGTTTCAGTAACTTGACCCATTAGACCCGCATCAGCAATGAAAGCATTAAAAACATCGTTTTTTTTTGTGTGAAACAAATAGGGTTGAAATCTCCCATAAAAATCTACGTCCCGTTAATTGGATTAGCAATATAGAGTAAATCCTTCCACATAGAATGCCTTTCAATTTCAGAGTTAGCCGCATAAACAAAACTAATATAGAAACTTCCCATGCATGTGTGTATTGAACCATGACTGTATTGCATATTGATCACATGAGGCTGAAAATCCAGGAAATTTGATTTCCATTTAATCCAAATTCACCAACAAGATAAATTAAAGTTATGAATGCTACCTTCCTTCTCAAACAACACATTTATTGCATATAAAATGATCGTGTAATTCAAAAAAAGAAACCTATGGCTCAAGAAGAGCAATCAACTGAATAATATGCTTATTTATAAATTTCTTGACTTTTCAAATTCTAATGTCAAAGTGGAAGCCTCTGACATTCCAAGAAGCTAGCAGTGGGGCAACCATCAAGAGGCGATAGTAAAGACCAACTTAAGAGTCCATTGAGACAGAGGCTTTTGACCCGCCTCCTCTTGGTCACATTTTAACTGAATCAGGAGGTTTAGCTATGCCATATAAGAGATCAACTTGGTTGAGATTAAGATTTTGTAGAAGGCGGTTCTTTTGGGGAATATGGTTCATAATGAGAAGTAGCTAGTGTGGCGGAGGAGACATATATGGGATAATTTGAGGTATTTGAGATCGGTGAGGATGATTCCTTTTCAGACAAAGGGTTTGAGGCAAGGTTCTGATCTTGAATAGGTGAATACGAGCGGTTTTGAACAGATGCAGGAAGTTGGGGAGGATTAATAGGAGAGATTTGAGTTGGGGTCGGTTTAGGAGAAGGTAGAGCAGAAGCTGGAATAAGTAAAGTTGGCATAAGGTTTGGAGAAACCTCCTGAATGGGGGCGGGGGGGGGGGGGGGGAGTGGTGGGGGGATAGGTCCGTGGGATGATTAGAAGCAAGGTGTACTTCTTAGGTTGTCGGGTTTGGGGAAAAAGAATGGTTTTTGCGATTCTTCCGAACCCGAACCCTACTTCTGCCTCTAATCACGCTGTTAGGTGTATTAGAATTACAACTGCAAGCTTTAGGGTAAAGAGAACTACAGACCTTACATTTATCCGGTAGCCAGTCATATATTACAATTACCAGCTGAGTGAAGGATTTCCCGTTCACTTCCACAGTAATTTCATTAAGAAAAGGCGAAGAAGCGAAGACATCAATACATATTCGCGCCAAACTGAGCCTTATTCTGGAAGCCGTGTCGGCCATGAGAGGCATTCCTATGGTATTCGCGACTTTGGATAGGCCCGATTCGAACCAAGCACGGAGAGGGAGTTTTGAAAACTTTACCCGGATGGGAATGGAATCGTATGCCTTCTGAGATTGGGCAAAATCGGGTGTCGAGAGTTTCACGAGAAATTGAATGCTAAAGAAGAACCAAGATCCTCCGGTGAGAACGAAATCCAGATCTTCCGCACCAGTGAACTTTAGGAGGTAGAATCCATCGGAATGGGAAAAGAGATAAGGATCCACAACTTCCAAAGCTTGTTCTTGGAATAAGCAGTGGTTCGGAACCATGAGTTTTACCAAGGAAAAATCAAGCAGTGGTTTATAAGCACGAGTTTTACCAAGGGAATAATCAACTAGATAGTTTGCCCAAAGCCTAGATGCTGCCTCTAGGTAAGAATAATTGAGAGAAACTTTTTTTTCATAAAAGATAGTCATAGCTTATATATATATATATATATATATATCAATAGTACAACAGTTCAATCGGAATCAAATTTTACGATGTTCTGTGCCAGTTCAAGAGCCTCATGGGAGTACATCTCCCTTAACAAAAGAAAAAACATTCTGACGGACGTACATAGCACACAACTCCGCCACCCGATTTGCATTACGTGATCAGTGGGAAAAGATAACGAGAAAAGTCAAGCAAGAAAGCAAGGTGATCTGCATGACGCTCTCCGTCTCGTGAACGGAGACTCATCTCCCAAAGATGTTGGAGCCTCCGGAAACCCTCTATGATGACTCCACAATATTCACCTCCGTAGCCATGAGAGCCTGCCGCAGGATGGTCACTACCTGTATTTCTGCATGAAGAGGAGACTATGTGTGTAAGCTATCTCCTGCAACAACCAGTAACTGTCCGTCAGAGTTGCAAACGACAACCCCAACGAACAAGGATCTCCATGATGGCCCTCGTGTAGCTGCACTAAACCACAAAGTGCTCCATGTCCTCCTCCGAGTCACAACCTCACACACACGCTGCTAACTGAGTGAGCCCTCGTCTGAGTTACCAACATCTCGTCGGCCTCCTGTAGCGCGAGCACGGTGTTCAACTTAGGACCCTGCATTGCAAGCCGAGGAAACACCGCAGTGCTCCGATCACCCTGAGAGAGCCACAGTGCCTTGGCTCACTGGTGCCACTAGCTCGCCAACCTCGTCTCCACCTAAAAGAGCTCATGCGTGGTGGCTCGCCCCTCCACCATTTGTAGAAGGTGGAGGGGCCTTGATGGCTGTGGGACCCCAGGAGTTAGACCCGCCGTGCAGGCCATCATTGTAGGGTTGGTGCGAGTGACCATGAAAATACTCAGTCCTGCTCCTCCATGACTGATAGAGCGAGTACGCAACAAGCTGGCAACACTAAAGCGGCGGTGTCGAGACGCTGAAGCAGTCGAGAACAGTGCAGTAAACTGATCCTAGGAGGTGAGTGTGGCCGAGAGCAAGCCCCAACGAACAAAGATCTCCATGATGGCCCTCGTGTAGCTGCACTGGACCACAAAGTGCTCCCTGTCCTTCTCCGAGTCACAATCCCACACACATGCTGCTGACAGAGCGAACCCTCATCTGAGTAACCAACATCTCGTTGGCCTCCTGTAGAGCGAGCACGGTGTTCGACTTACGACACAGCGTCGCAAGCCGCTGAAACACCGTGTAGTGCTCCGATCACCCTGAGAAAGCCACAGTGCCTTGGCTCACTACTGCCACTAGCTCGCCAACCTTATCTCCACCTGAAAGAGCTCATGCGTGGTGGCTCGCCCCTCTACCATTTGTAGAAGGTGGAGGGGCCCTAAAGGTCGTGGGACCCCAGAAGTTAGACCCATCGTGCAGGCCATCAGTGTAGGGTGCGAGCGACCATGAAAATACTCAGTCCTGCTTCTCCATGACTGATAGAGAGTACGCAACAAGCTGGCAACTAAAACAGCAGTGTCGAGACGTTAAAGCGGTTGAGAACAGCGTAGTGAACTGATTCCAGGAGGTGAGTGTGGCTGAGAGCAAGCCCCAACGAACAAAGATCTCCATGATGGCCCTCGTGTCGCTGCACTGGACCACAAAGTGCTACCTATCCTCCTCCGAGTCACAATCCCACGCACACGTTGCTGACAGAGCAAACCCTCATCTGAGTAACCAACATCTCGTCGGCCTCCTGTAGCGCGAGCACGGTGTTCGACTTACGACACTGCGTCGCAAGCCGCTGAAACACCGTAGTGCTCCGATCATCCTGTGAGAGCCAGTGCCTTGGCTCACTGCTGCCACCAACTCGCCAACCTCTTCTCCACCTGAGAGAGATCATGCTTGGTGGCTTGCCCCTCCACCATTTGTAGAAGGTGGAGGGGCCCTGATGGGTCGTGGGACCCCAGGAGTCAGACCCATCATGCAGACCATCAGTGTAGGGTGCTGGCGACCATGAAAATACTAAGTCTTGCTTCTCCATGACTGATAGAGAGTACGCAAAAAGCTGGCAACTAAAATGGTAGTGTCGAGACGCTGAAGCGGTTGAGAACAGCGTAGTGAACTGATCCCAGGAGGTGAGTGTGGCCGAGAGCAAGCCCCAACGAACAAAGATCTCCATGATGGCCCTCGTGTTGCTGCACTGGACCACAAAGTGCTACCTATCCTCCTCCGAGTCACAATCCCACGCACACGTTGATGACAGAGCAAACCCTCATCTGAGTAACCAACATCTCGTCGGCCTCCTGTAGCGCGAGCACGGTGTTCGACTTACGACACTGCGTCGCAAGCCGCTGAAACACCGTAGTGCTCCGATCATCCTGAGAGAGCCACAGTGCCTTGGCTCACTGCTGCCACCAACTCGCCAACCTCGTCTCCACCTGAGAGAGCTCATGCTTGGTGGCTTGCCCCTCCACCATTTGTAGAAGGTGGAGGGGCCCTGATGGGTTATGGGACCCCAGGAGTCAGACCCGTCATGCAGGCCATCAGTGTAGGGTGCGAGCGACCATGAAAATACTCAGTCCTGCTTTTTCATGACTGATAGAGAGTACGCAAAAAGCTGGCAACTATAACGGCAGTGTCGAGACGCTGAAGCGGTTGAGAACAGCGTAGTGAACTGATCCCAGGAGGTGAGTGTGGCCGAGAGCAAGCCCCAACGAACAAAGATCTCCATGATGGCCCTCGTGTCGCTGCACTGGACCACAAAGTGCTACCTATCCTCCTCCGAGTCACAATCCTACGCACACATTGCTGACAGAGCAAACCCTCATCTGAGTAACCAACATCTCGTCGGCCTCCTGTAGCGCGAGCACGGTGTTCGACTTACGACACTGCGTCGCAAGCCGCTGAAACACCGTAGTGCTCCGATCATCCTGAGAGAGCCACAGTGCCTTGTCTCACTGCTGCTACCAACTCGCCAACTTCGTCTCCACCTGAGAGAGCTCATGCTTGGTGGCTTGCCCCTCCACCATTTGTAGAAGGTGGAGGGGCCCTGATGGGTCGTGGGACCCCAGGAGTTAGACCCGTCATGCAGGCCATCAGTGTAGGGTGCGGGCGACCATGAAAATACTCAGTCCTGCTTCTCCATGACTGATAGAGAGTACGCAACAAGCTGGCAACTAAAACGACAGTGTCGAGACGCTGAAGCGGTTGAGAACAGCGTAGTGAACTGATTCCAGGAGGTGAGTGTGGCCGAGAGCAAGCCCCAACGAACAAAGATCTCCATGATGGCCCTCGTGTTGCTGCACTGGACCACAAAGTGCTACCTATCCTCCTCCGATTCACAATCCCACGTACACGTTGCTGACAGAGCAAACCCTCATCTGAGTAACCAACATCTCGTCGGCCTCCTGTAGCGCGAGCACGGTGTTTGACTTACGACACTGCGTCGCAAGCCGCTGAAACACCGTAGTGCTCCGATCATCCTGAGAGAGCCACAGTGCCTTGGCTCACTGCTGCTACCAACTCGCCAACCTCGTCTCCACCTGAGAGAGCTCATGCTTAGTGGCTTGCCCCTCCACCATTTGTAGAAGGTGGAGGGGCCCTGATGGGTCGTGGGACCCCAGGAGTCAGACCCGTCATGCAGGACATCAGTGTAAGGTGCGGGCGACCATGAAAATACTCAGTCCTGCTCCTCCATGACTGATAGAGCGAGTACGCAACAAGTTGGCAACTAAAGCGGCGACGTCGTAACGCTGAAGCGGTCGAGAACAGCGCAGTGAATTGATCATAGGAGGTGAGTGTGGCCGAGAGCAAGCCCCAACGAATAAGGATCACTAAAGTACTATGACTTATTTTAAAGAGTAATGAAAAGAAAGATAAATAACTCATTTAAAGCATGCATTATGAATTAATCACTCTATTACAACACAAGATAGTTTATTTTAATTTTTATATCAAGGATCAACATTGTTCACACACATTTCATTGTAGTAACTTTAAATTCTCTTATTGAAACATTCAAACAGAGGCGCTTGATTGCATGTTTGCTAATGATACTCTTCTTATTGATTAGAGATGGGGCTAAAGAAAAACTCCAGGTATGTGATTTTAATTTTTAAGAAGTTTCATTTTAGTTGATTCATAGCAAAAATATAAGGAGTGTCATATTGTCAAGAATATGATATGATATGATAATTGAATATTCAATTGCTAATAACAGTAACTTAGATATTTTAGTTGCATCATGCAAAATAATTAGTGTATAGAGGCTGATGGGATTAACATGATATATGTAAGTTGGATGAAACAGAAGATTGCTTCTAGGGTGTTGTATTAATGAAAAATAGCACTTAAAAATAAAAAAGCATTTTATAGGGCTATTATAAAACTCAATATTATATGGGGTAAAATGTGGACCAACAAAGAAGTATTCAAATAAATTAAAGGCTATGGAGACATGGAAGCCAAGGTAGATGAGTGAGTATCCACAAAAGTGTATAATGAAAAATGGGTACATGTGCTATAGCTGTATCGAATTGATAATATGCTCAAAGAAAGTCATCTTAAATGAGTCAAACATACCAAGTATAAACTGTTATATGCTTCATTTTTAGTAGTTAATTAACAAATTTTGCCAATCTTAAAAAGAATATCAAAAGATAAAAAATAGATATAATAAGAAATTGTATAAGAAGATTTCACACACCAAAAGAATAAGGAATGTTATTAAATGCTAGAGCATATTGGAGACAAGATTCATATAGCCAAGCCCATTTAATTGAACTAAAGCTTGATGTTGTTATTTTTTTCATTATAGTAATTTTATATAGGGATATAGATTATCTAAAGGTATAATGTTGGTATATTTAGCTTTGTATGGGCACAAGGGTGAAAAGAGGAGGATTGATATGACATCATTATATCAGTAGTTAGAATAAAATTGCAACTCTAATGTTCTATGAGTGTGTGAAAGTCGTCTATGAGTTCATCTTGCTTAAGGAATTCTCATTATAGTGGTGATGAGTTCCAAATCTTTACACGGTAGTGATGGGTTTTCCTCCATCATTCGTTGGCATTTATCTATGCATGCTGCAAATGTATTCTTGAAATTTATCCTTAACCCTGATTTGTTGGTGATGCTTCTGATGGTTTCTCTAAGCTATGAGATTCCAATTGATGAATTTGGTATAGTTGGGCAGTGAATCTAATCTTTTGCCTGTGTAGTTTATAGGGATGCTCCCACTTTTTTAGTAAAGAAATTCCCGTTTGGCAAACCATCCATTGATTTTTGTAAGCATATCTACAAACAATACTTAAAGGCACTTGTTCCATGAGCATAACTGATCAAAGACATTCTTGTTAAATATTTCAATGGTGTTGATTACATAAATTTATTTACAAGCCTCTCATAATGTCATATCAACCAAGAGTTGAGGCCGAAATGCTAAGGCTAATGCTACAAGTTGTAAACTGTGAATCTCTAGGGTTCACCTAATTATATCGTTTACATATAATACAACCTACCTGCACGCAATGGAGCAATAGTTACTGGCTTTCCTGATATAATTACTGGCAAATCCAAAATAAACAACAGATGACTGGCACCAAAACAAGATAAGCTAAAAAACAAAAGCCAGTTGAAACCATCAACCCCTCCTATCAAAAAGTAATAAAACTCTAAACCATTGATAACCATACTATACCAGAAACAAATAATTATTATGAGAAAGTGATATCCATTCGGGTGGATGGCACTTTCAACAATACCATTCGAGCATCAGACGACCTGAGCCCGACGACATGTTCGTCCTACCATTGTACGTCTCTTTTCATATGCAAGTATATCATGTTATTTGGAGGCAAGCAAGGGAAAGATCATATCAAAATTATTTCAATAGTATTATTTGCACACTCAAGGGTTGGCCCAGCCTGTCAAAAGTAAATAGCTAGGCTTATACACACTTAAATTACTTGATTAAGTTCAGTCGCATCATCAAACTCTGGCAACATAGTTGATCTCATCTTTGATTTTTTCTTGTTTGCTCTGTTTGTTTTTTAGGGCTCATGTTTTTTTATTTAAGCTTTCACCTATCTTTTGTTTTGAACTATCGTACGTATTTTTATTAAATAAAATTCCCCTCTGTTGGGTTTAAGAAAAATATTATACCAGGAACTAAAGTATAACATCTTGCAATGTGAAGCACATTTAATAGTGATGTCCAGTGTAGAATATGGTAGAAAATGCTACTATCGTTCCAAGAGGATGAAACACTTTATATAATATGTTTTATATATATATATATATATATATATATTCATTTGAATACTTGCAAATACACTTGCAGTTAATCAAACCAATACAACTATTTTTACCATTTGCTTCTTCAACAAGTAGTGTGCCACACTGAAGCAAGCGATTAAGCCTGCATCCCTTAGCTTGCTGCATCATAAACCTTCTGAGGCCTCAAACATGACTGGCTAGAAAACAACGAATCGCAGCAGTGATCAATCTGTAAGACACTTTCATTTCCTCAAACTTCCTTCCAGTCTCTCAATTGCTGCACCAACAGCACTCGTCTCCCTATTGGACGCTGCAATCGGTTTATTCGTCTTCTTAACAAGCTTAATATGAAGCCATCCTGTAAACAATTAGCCTACTAATGAACAAAGCATAGAAAACCGCACATAAACTATATGATAAAAATTGATATTATAGTTTGCGATATAACTCATAATATCTGATGTGAACTTTTAAGAAAAATTAAGAATATTGATGCATGCATCAATAGCTTTTTACCAAGAGGAAAACATATTCCAGCTCCAAGCACAGAGCCAAGCAAGACATTCCTTGCACGCCACTTCAACGAACCAGGCACTGCATCAAAATACAGATGCAGCATATTTATCTTAAACTTAGCTTAACTTAACTACTCTTAAATAATTTGGCAACTTAATTTATTAAACTTTATCAAACTTGTATAGCTTAGTTATAAAAAAAAAATACAAATTAATAAAATCAAATCAAACAATTTATCGTAATTAGCTAATTTTTTATTTGTATAATCCAAAAAATAAATCCGATTTTTTTTAAAAAAATAGCGTTTTGAGCCCGACCTTTGCGAATATTGCAATATGATAACAGATAGAAAATTTCCCCATTAAAATGACAATTTGCCAATTCAAACAGAGGTAATAAAATTATAAGTAACTCACATATCAAGCCAAAAATAGCAGCCGTAGCAGAACCAGCTCCAGCAACATTAAATGCATCATGAGCTCCACGCATATCAGCAAAAAGGTTTTGCAAACCGAAAAATGTTGCAGTAAACATGCCAAGACGAATGCCGCCAACTATAGAACCACGTGCCACCTGAACGTACCTTTTCTCCATTGCATCCCTCATCAGCTGGTACTGCTCACGCTTGTCTGATGTGCTCCCAAGCTTTAACATCACTTCTGCATCCTTGCTCTAAAAAAAGCAATTAATTTGTTCACTTTCTCAAGTCATTGTAACTAAACTTATGCTGAGTAAAAGATTCTTAAATTTAGTAATGTTGTTAAAAGAACGCTTTAAAATTCAATTTGCTTTGCTTCTAAAAGGAAATGATACTCTAGGAGTCACATCATAAGAATTCCACAAAAATTCCCTCTCAACGCTCAAGAATGTAAAACAACGAGTGATTCTCCATTACAATTGGGTAGTTTAGAGCATACATTGATTATTGGATAAAAAAAATAGTCTTAAGATCTCGCAAATATGTTATTTTGCAAATGTAATATATGTAAAAATCTTAAAAAATTGTTTATTAAGTGAATTATTTTATAAGATTATTAAGGTAAAATATCAAAACTAGAAACTCGCAAAAATCATCATTATTAGATGGTTGCTTGGTTTACCAAGTGCAGGCTTTGCGCACTAAAGTGAAAGAAACTATTGTGATTCATATTTTGGTTGCACTTTGAAAACGCTAGGTTTAGCGAAGACAAATTCTGAGATGTTGGAATATCACTAACTTTATCCGTAGAAAAATAACGCAGTGCAAAAAGAGAGATTATCTGTTGTAATTTGAAGAATTAATGAGTAAATAAACTTCAAGCCTGTTTGCTCCCACATTTTTTTCAGTGCTCTATCATTCCAGGATTTAACTTCTTCATCTTCTTCTCACCAGATCCAGTACTGACTATACCCTTTCTTAACCCATTATCTTCCATCACCATCTCCTCCATCACTCATTCTTACTTATCTATCGCACCCCCCCCCCTGATTAATCAATATTAACCATAGAAAATTAGCATTCATTCATATTCCTTAATGATAAAAACATCAAACTGTTGCCAAAAGTTTTATGAATTTTTCGAGAATAATTTTGGCATCAAACAACAACGAAATTGAATGGCACAAGACGAATACCTTAATTGTGTAAGATGTATGCAAACACAGAAGTAGGAATACAGAGTTCCAAGAATCTCAGTATTCATTAATAAGTCAACATATTTATTTTGTAAAAAAATACTTTGAATAAGAATTTCGATCAGACTAAGAAGATATTAGAAAAGAATGCTAAAAGTTTTAAATGATGAGTTTGAGGAATCATTCAAATTAATTATAAACCAATTTTTTAAGAACCTAGTTCATAAAAGTGCATCAATTTTTAAGTACAAGCATTTATCAAGAATGAATAAAAATGCTTGGTCATTTGATTTAGGCTTCACTTAGCTAATTTCCGGGATAAGTGAAGCCAAGATGTTAAGTTAAAAATCTGTTAATTGCTAACCTAGTTTAAACTGATTTGAGCTGAAAATTATTAAGCTTAAGCAAACTGAATTTGATTTTATAGTAATACTAATAATAATAATGGTAGCAAATTAAAATTAGCAATAGTAATTTAACTAATAGTTCACATAAATATAAAATAACATTTAATTAATCAAATATTATATTAAATCAATAAAGTTTATAATAATTAAGATGATTAACATAATATAATTAAAAAATTAATAAATTAGTTAAAATCTGAATGAATACTAATAAAAAAACATCTTGTTATCTGCAGGCATTAAGTATTTAATTAACTATCAAATTCCAAAATAAAGCTTAATTTGGATAATTGAAATAATTATTCATAAATTAATTAACAAATCACTCAATTAACGCATTCATGTACTTTCAGTTTTAAGTTTGCCACCTAAGTAACCAATTACTATCACACACATTATTAGTTGATCCATATTTGGTAAGAGAATACAGAATGATTAATTAAAATATTTAAATTAATCAATATAACAACAACAACAACAATACCAAGCCTTAATCGATGAGGTTGACTGCATGAATCATTTGTTCCATCATGCACAATTAAATAGAAATAGTGTCTTCCCATGTCTTTTTGGTCTTCCTATTTTAATATAGGCAAAATTCATAATTTTTTTTGAAATGGGCTTATTGTACGGTCTACACTTAATATTCCAGAACCATCGAAAGCGGCATTCACTAATCTAGTTCACTATTGGAGCCACTCCAACATTGCTATGAATAAACTCATTTCTCATTCTACCCTTAGAAGTATATACCCACATCCACCTAATCATCCTCATCTCTGTAACACTGAATTTATCTGAATGTTCTTTTTTATTGGGCAACATTCAGCCTCATATAACATAGTTGGTCATATAGTTGTTTTATAAAAATTTTCTTTAATTTTGAGTGAGATCTTTGGGATCTTATTAATTACATTGTATTCTATTTCACCATTATTTTGAATAATTGAATCACGATACTTGAACCTCTTGCTCTTCTTGATCATGGGGTCCTCAATAGTTATGCCTTCAAGATTAAAGCTTCTAATACAATTAAACTTACACTTAATATATTTTATTTTAGATCTAGAAAGATGAAAGCCTTTAGATTCTAAAACAGTCCTTCGTAACTCAAGTTTTTCCTTAAGTTCATCCCAAATCTTATCCATTTAAAGATCATATGCCAATAAGATACACCAAGGAATCTCCTCTTGAATGTGCTTTATAAGATTATCCATAATTAAAGCTAAGAGATATGAGATGAGCGATGAGCCTAGATGTAATCTAATAATAGTAGGAAAATTATTAGACAAACCATCTTGTGATAAAACACAGGTTACAACCCCTTAAATATATCTCTAATAGTATCAATATATGTAACACAATCATTTTTCTCTTCAAAAATCTCCAAAGAACTTCTCTTTGTACTTAAACATAGGACTTTTCAAAATCAACAAAAATTAAATGAAAATCTTTTTTCTTTTCTCTAAATTTCTCTATCAAACCTTTTATATATGTATGACTTCCATGATAAATATAACTGCATAAAGCCAATTTGCTTTTGAGAAATACAAGTATCCTTTCGTAATAAATATTCAATTACTCTCACCCAAAATTTCAATGTATAACAATTAAACTTAATTCTTCTATAATTAGCACAATCATAAGCATTGCCTTTTGAAATATAGGAAGAATCTTCTCTATTTGGAACTTAGGGAGGGGCTTCTCGATTGTGCTCACTAGAAACAAATGATTACTGTAGCCAACCCCACATAGTGTGATTAAAGCTTGGTGCTGTTGTTGTTGTTGTTTTAGCATCATCTTTATTCATGTAAATAAGTATAACAATACTCATTCTCCTCTCATCTGATATTATTTTAGTCTTCAAAATAATATTAAATAACTTGGTAAGCTTTCTTCACCACCTAAACATTTAAAATATTGATAGATATATCTTTTGATCATAGTTTTTTTTGCTCAAAAATGTGTTTCTACTCTTCATTGACCGACTTTACAATACATAAAAAACTTTCATGATAAAACTTTTCCCTACTCACCATCGACCGTCCATGCCACTACCGACTATGCACAACCTCCCCCAACCTCCATCAGCCATCCTTAGCCAGCACTGACTCTCTACACGATGCTGCTTAAGGCCAACAACACAAATCTTCGTTGGCCTTTTTGCTAACCTCTACCAGGATCAGATAAAACCTACAGCATAGATTGAGTAGCTTTCTTCCTCGATGTCACAGGCCCCGTGAGGAGCCCAAAAATTATAGTTAGTTTCTTGTTTAGAATGCACGTTTTTGGTAAGATTAGTTGCTATTTTAGTGTGTTTTATGTCATTTCAGCTCCGGAATGATCAAACAATGAAAAAAAAGAATTTGTATGAAGAAGAGCACTACAGCGCACTACGGCGCGCCAGCCTGCTTGAGGCAAGCCACTGCAGCGCGCCACAGTGTTAGGATGCTCAAGACCAAGGCATCACAACGCGCCGCAACACTAGGTTGTTCGAGGTCAAGGTGCCACAGCGCACTGCAGCGTCAGGCTGCTCGAGACCAATGCGTCATAGCACCAAAATTGCAACTTTTTCAGGCGCCACAACGCTAGTTTCCTTGAAACCAAGGCGCCGCAGCACGCCACAATGTCAGGCTGCTAAAGACCAAGGTGCCACAGCGCATCATAGCGCCAAAATTACTTTTTTTCAGGCGCTACAATGCGCCATAATGCTGGGTTGCCAAGACCAAGGCGCCACAACGCACCACAACGCGGAATGGGTTGAAACCCTTGCGGCACAGAGTGCCGTAGCGCTCGCCGGAATTCTATCTTGAAAACCTATTTCATATGGGTATTGAGAAGACCAAAAACTCTAAATTCCTCCAGTTCCCTATATCAGAAATAAATGCAAAAGCCAAATTTACAATTCCAATGAAGAATAAAGGAATAAATAATCAAATAAATCCAATTCTCAAGGAAAAATTAATGGTTGAATTGAAGGAGGAATTATAAAAGGAAAAAAAAAGACTTAAGGGGATTATGAAAATCAATTGAAAAACACTACTAAAAGGGAGAACCCTAATCTAAGAAGGAGGGATCTAAATGAGGCTGCATCTTAAGGAAGAGCAAGCACAGAGAAGAAGAGAGGAGCAAGGTTGAAGACAAAAATAAGATGGAGAGAACGCGAGTAGCTGTTTCGATGTATCGTATTTTTGACTTAGCTTTATATTCTTATCTTTGTAAGAGCAATGCATGTACTCGTTATCTCTTGTAACTCTTTTGTTACTTTCATTGTAATGACAATCTACCCCCTTTTGGGAAGGGTATGTTGAAGAATATGTAGTGAATCTTAAATGTTGTGCACGTAATATTTCTTTGATTGAAATGAAATATCATGTCGACCTGAAAGTTTCTCATCTTTGAATGAATGAAATGAAGTTGCTGAATGATAAGCCAATCTGATTATCTATTAAACTATATATTTTCTTAGAAAATCTCATTGATCTTGATGATCGTTCTGCCTAGAATCTGTGCATTCTTGAGTGTTCACATCGCGAATGAATTTGACATCATTCGCTAAGCGAAATAACTTGTGCACAACTTCTAAACGAAGGCTTGATCATCTGAGCCATGAAAAAATTGTGAGAAAATCTCTGAGCTCCATAGTTCAATCAATAACACTTGGAGGATGCATGTTAGGTAGTGGACAATGTGACATAGTTCATGTAGGCCATTGCTAGTTCCAAGTTAATGCATGGATTGGATGCATATGAGCTGTGTTAAGCTATAAACAAAGTGACAAGCTCATTTAACTTCACAGCTCATTACCTTAGCTAAATCGAGAGTGGAAGTGTGTGAGCCATAAATAGAATCAAGACCGAGTGATCATAAATTAAAATATGAATTTTATTGCTTAGACATAAGGACGATTTTCATTCATAAAAGGGTCACAAAGATATCTTTGTGCTAAGATTGATCCCTAGTGTGTTCATCTAAAGCACTAAATAGGTTCATAGCAATTTCAATATCCAATTAGTAAAATTAGATCTCTTGATTATTGAATTAAAATTAAGGCAACTAAATTATGTCATGACATTAAGAAGAGAGTATTCATGCACACATTGATTATGAACTGCATGTTTGAATCCTAACTCTCCCTAATTTTCCTCAATTTTATTACAAAACCACCGCAGTTTAAATTTGTTTAATTATTATGATAAATATCTTCAACTATTGGTTACTTAAACATTATTGAAAGGAGATATACTTTAGTAACAACACACGCATCATTCCCAGAGGACGATAAATCTCGGGACCTCACCCTCCCATATTATTTCAAATCATGTACATTTGCGTGTGAGCGCAGACTACATAATTTAGGTCTATCACCCCGGACAACCTCAGTGGGGCGTACTTAGACCCATTGGCCACGCATAAAACCTTCATCAGCTTTGGCTGCTTCAAGAAAATTGCATTTAATTTTGTAATTTTAAGAAACAAATGACTACAATCAAACATACAAAAATTATAACATTGCATGAAATAATTTTACAACTGATTAATTTTACTTCTGCAGTCTTTTCTTTCCAAACAAATCAGTCCTTTAACAAATAAATAATATTATTATTAATCATTAAGTTGTTTATTTATATTATAAATACTATAAATAAATAATAAAAATTTATAATAAACATATAATAGTAATACATAATGACAAACTATATTAATCGAAAGTTATATAGTTTAATCTTATGCAAATTTAAACTAAACTAAGCTATAATAGCAAAGCTAAAATAGTTTAGGGCTAAAAGCTAAGTTGGAACTAAACAAACCAAGGGGTTATTTGGTTCAATGTAAAGTTACGCATATGCTAAATAAATAAGATGTGTTTGATTCGAGGTAAAAATAAATTCGGATGGTTTTTTTGTTTTGAGAACTTTATTTTAATCAAAAAAAGAACATAAAAATAGCTAAGAATAGCATAGGAAACATCTCAATGACAATACAGGCAAGAAAAAAAATTGCCAGCCAATGGGTTGTCAGTGAGGATTAGCACTGAAATTGTGATCGTTGACAACTAATAACGCCAATAACATTTGATAGTGGGTAAGAATTTAGGGACATCTACAAGACTAAGATTGGTAGGCAGCTGTCAGGGGCCACGGTTAGGGCATTGGAAAGTGCCAATAAGGCACTAACAAGACACAGGTAGGCACCAGAAAGCATTATCAATTACTAGCAAGCACTGGCAGGGAATCAATGGGTTCTAGCTGGGTAACAACAATGATTTTTTTTGTGTGGAAATAAAAAAAAAATTGAGTGAAATTGTCTAGGATTCCAAATTGGACAATTCGGGCATCTTGGATTCCAGAGAAAGTGGCCTCAGAGAAAGTTTCTTCCCTAAAAGTTACTTCATTGATCTTTTTAGGAAATCCAAACGGCTTAAAAGTAAGATAACATGATTCGAATCAGGTTTACTCCAACTTTTCCTCAATTCAAACTTCTCCTAAGAGATGATATTGCTATTATCTAGGTTTGGCTGAAAATTTTTGAAAAATCTGAGCAATCCAAGGCATGAAGTCTCTTTATGAAACTAAGGTCGTTGTCAGATAATTTTGCCTAGTTTAAAGATATTGGCCTAGCATGAGGTTCGTTTATTTCATCCCTGAGGCTTAGTTTAAACATGTAATATGTTGTTTTATGTACTCTCACCAACGACACATTTGAGTTTCGAAAATCATTTTGCATTCTTATTATATTCAGATTTAATATAGGATTATGAACATATAATACATTGTCACGTCTGATTTCACAGCCTCAAAATCCTAATTATATGCCCAGCGTACACGTGTTGCATATTTAAAAAGCACTCATAAAATTCATTCCTCAAACCTCACCATCATAGCCACTGAGAATTCATAAGCAATTATGTGCAAGGGCAAGAAAATAATTTAACTCCAAAGTCCTAGATAATAAAGGAGACGGGTTGTGTTATGTATGCAACAACCATCATAAAACTTTGTTGAATCTTATTATGACATGATCATTTAAATAATTGAGCTGGAGCTGGGGCATCCCCTATAAGTGATGCACTGAATTGCATAAATGTAGTAAAAAGTGTGCAAAGGTCATTACATCAGTGCCCGAGTATAGTGTCAAATAAGTAAGGGTTCTCGTATTATGGACAAATGCTGATAAAGAAACTAGTCTTCGATTCTAAATTAAAATTAAGTAGTTAGAATATTGGCACTTTTACTGGCAAGTTTTATGTGTTAATTGATATTATGAAAAATAAAAAAATTAACCTATATTATGCTTTTAAAAAACTAAGTAAGAGAGAGAAAAACAAAAAAAATTGATGATTTAGGCTTTAAACTCTGGCATTTGGGTAAAACTCGCCTTAGAAATGGTGTGGGCATTATTTTGGAAAAAAATTAAAAGATAACATAGTAGAAGTTAAGAGGTTGAGAGATATAATTATATCTTTAAAACTTGTAATTATTAATGAAGCAACTTCTAATATTAGTATATGCCTCTCAAATAGGATTTGGATAAGTGTATACAGAAAATTTTGACATGATTTGGATGAGTTGGTTTAAGAAATACCTCAAGAAAAGATGTTTTTTATATAAGAAGATTTAAAAAAACATATTGGAAGGGTAACTAAAGAATTTAATATATTCATAGTGGTTTTGATTTTTAAGAAATTAATGAAGAAGGAAGAATAATTTCAAAACTTGTCTTAATTTATGATCTTATGATTGCTAACACTTATATTAAAAAAAATAATATATTATCACTTATAAAAATAGGACTTATAAATTTAGATTGATTATTTTCTCCTAAAGAAAAATGATCATTTATCATGTAAGAATTGTAAGATTATTTCAAGTAATTGTTTGACAATTCAACATCATTTATTGTTTTTAAATTTAAAAATAAGAGATAATAAAAATAATATTAAATTTAAAATATGTCCTAAAACTTGATGGTGAAACCTTAGGAAGAGTAATATAGATATTTCTAAGAGTGACATTTTAAAACTTGGACAGTTTGAGAATGAAGCCAACCTTATGTGGAATATGATTGCTACTTGTATTCACAATGTACTTGAAGAATCAAAAGAGAGAAAATACCTAATAATAAAGAAGTATGGTGGTGGAATCATAATTCTCAAGTTAAGATTAAAAATAAAAAAGCATGCTATAATGATAATTTAAAAGTAAGACTAAAGAGAATTGAAAGAAATATAAAGTAGCTTATCGTGAATCCATATTAGCACGTGATGCTAAGAGTGCAACATTCGAGGATCTATATAATAAACTAACACTATCGAGGAAGAAAAATAAATTTATAAGCTAGCCAAATTAAAAGATAATAGAATAAAAAATTTAATCCATGCTAAATATATCAAAAATGATCAAAAAAAATTAGTGATGAAGATATTCAACAAAGATGGATAAATTAGTTTACTAAACTTTTTAATGAAGGTTGTATTTAAATACTAAAATAAATGAAATTAATAGTTATAAAATAGTCTCAATCACACTTTTATTCACCTTGTTAGTAAATATGAGATTTGAAATGCTTTATAGAGGATGAAAAACGTAAAAGCAGAAGGATCGTATGGCATCCTATTGATGTATAAAAATGTTTGGGGGAGGAAGGAATTTATTGGCTTACTAAGTTATTTAATGTTATTTTAAAAACTAAAAAGATGTCAAATGAGCGGAGAAAGAGTATTGTTATACTTGTGTACAAGAATAAAAGCTATGCTCAAGACTATTCTAGTTATAGAGGAATCAAGTTAACATTTCATACTTGAAAACTTTGGGAGAGAGTAATTAAATATAAATAAGAAAGAATAATTACATTTCTCAAAATCAATTTGGTTTTATGCCAAGGTTGGTGTACCAAGGAAGCCATATTAATATATTTGATGAGAAATTAAGGAAAAAAAAAGAATATTTTCATTTAATTTTTATTGATCTTAAAAAGGTTTATGATAGCGTACCAAGAGAAATTCTTTGAAAAGTGTTAGAGAGAAAAGAGATTAATGTTGCATATATTGATGTTTTAGAAATATATATAATGGGGTTGTGTTCCATGTGTTCGATCCAATCTGGCTTGTCTAATGATTTTCCTATTTCGATTATATTACATCAAGGCTCAGCTCTCAGCCCATATCTTTTTGTTTTAATTATAGATGTTCTTACTAAGCAAATTCAAGAGATTCTTTGGTGCAAATTATGTGCATATGATCTTTTAATTAATAAGATTAGAGATGGAGTTAGGGCACAACCTGAGTTATAGAGGACTACTTTAGAATCTAAAGATTTTGTCTTAGTATATCTAAAATAGAATATATGAAGTATAAGTTCAAATATATAAGTCCTAAACTTCAGGACATATAACTATTGAAGATTCTGTGATAAAAAGAGTGAGAAATTCGAATACCTTGGTTCAACAATTTAATATAATGGCTAAATAAAGAGTGATTGTACAAAATAGCCCATTGTGCACAATGAAAAGTAAGGATTCATGTAGCTGATCCCACATAGTGAGATAAAGATTTGGTGTTGTTGTTGTTGTTGTGTGCAAGAAAATAATTTTAAATAGCCCATTATAATAGAGAAAGTAGGTTTAAATTATCTATATTATTTATTTCAATTAATTAATTTATAAAATTTCAATTAAAATATTTATTTAAGAAGATTTAAACAACTTTTGATAGCATTAGTTTTAAATTACAGTAAGAATTGTTTAAATCACAATAGATTAGAGAATGCCGCCTTAAATGATTTGGGCATTATAAATGTAGGTTGTGCAAAGCTCCAATTAGAAAAATTAAGTTTATAAATTTCTCTCATATTAAATGAGGCAAAGGAAGACCCAAAAAGACGAGAAGAAACTATTATGAAGGATCTTCACTATTTGAAACTTGGGGAGGAGCTTCTATTTGATTGTACAAAATGAAAAGTAAGGATTCATGTAGCCAACCCCACCTAGTGAGATTAAGGCTTGGTATTGTTGTTGTTGTGTGCAAGAAAATAATTTTAAATAGCCCATCAGAATTGAGAAAGTAGGTTTAAATTAATTATATTATTTAGTTCAATAAATTAATTTACAAAATTTCAATTAAAAAAATTTATTTAAGAAGATTTAAACAAATTTTGATAGTAATAGGTTTAAATTACAATAAGAATTGTGTTTGATCCCTTTGTGGCCTTATTCCTATAAGAAAAATATTGACAAATATTTAGAATTGATGAATGAACAAAATTAAGAAATGATTATGTGTTACACACATCTCTGAGGTATTTACATACCTAACACCAATACCTTAACATTTACATAACTAATACTTATTCATACTTTATTTAAGAAACCTCATCCACTTCCAATGAAAGGAAAAGGCTTTCTAGGGGTGAAAGTTTTGATATAATTATGAGTATAGATATGCAAAATATTTGTGGGTATATATGAAATTGTCCCTTAAAGAACAAAAATGCCTTAATGAATTCCAGCTCATTCGCTACCACTAACACTATCAAAAAGTTTTAACGTGAAACGTCTACAGGCAGAAGACCATAAAGAGAAAACTGCATCATTAGATTAATAATGTGAAATACAAAAAATTTGTCAAATGATAGTATATTGCAGCAAGCTTCAAAACATTAACGTGAAAAGTAATCAGTATCATACAAATGAGATGGCGATTAATTGTCAACATTTAAAAATGATAAATAATTCGCAAAATAATATGCTTATCAAAATGAAATCCAAGCCTATGCAATCGAGTTCTTTGGAAATCGAGAAAAAGAGGCACAAGTTTTAGGAAAAGATGAAAAATAGTGGCACGAAGTAAGAAACGATAAATTGAAAATATTATAAACTCTAGGTATTTTAGTCTAACGCTTAAGTATTCCATCAGTTTAAATATGCGCTAGAGAACATTACTTCTGTTTGTATAGGTGTAACGACCTAATGTCGTTACTTTGCAAAATTAGGTCAGATCCCCCTCAGAAATCAGGATCTTGGAGAACTTCAATTTAGGGCAAACAAAAATACCATTGGATAAAAAAATATTTTAGTTCAAAATACCCTAGTTTGAGAGAAATCCGGATAACAGAAACTCCTGCTTTATTTTCTAAATTTTTTTAAATTCAATAAATTGAAAAAATTAAATACAAATCCAAATTCATCGATTATCGATTCATTGAGTTAATTATATTATTTTAAGGCTATGCTAAAAGTTTCATCAAATTCAGAGCTCCGATTTAATCGTGATTAATTTTTGAAGTTTCAAACTTCAGAATATAATATAAAATAAAATATTGCTTCGAATGAAAAAAAATTAGCGCGAGGGTGTTCGTTACATCATAACACACATCTGTGTTAAGTTTTTCGTTATTATTGGAAGTCGAATGACGAAAAAATCCAAAAAATTTAATTTAAATTAATTATTTTATTTTCTTCTTGACTTATTTTTCTCCTTCCTCTGTTTCCCGATTACCCCCGATTAGCGCACTCTGAAGCTCGACAGAGTCTGCGATACACGCAGACAGACAGAGCCGACTTCACACACACGCCGCCCAGGTTGGCGGCTGACCGGCCGACCGGCCGGCCAGCTGGCTTGCCGGCCATCCCCTCTGTAACGACCTGATGTCGTTACTTTGTAAATTAGGTCAAATCCCCCAGAAATCAGGATTCCGGGGAATTTCAATTTAGGGCAAACAAAAATACCTTTATAAGATAATAATTTTTAGATTAAAGTGTCATAATTTGGGAGAAATTCAGATAACAGAAACTCCCGCTTTAATTTTTGAATTTTTTTAAATTCAATAAATCAAGAACATCAAAATACGTGTCCAAATTCATCGATTTTTGTGTCATTATATTAAGAACATTATTTAAAGCTGCTCATGAAGTTTCATTAATTTTGGATCATCGATTTAACCTGAATTAATTTTTAAAATTTAAAACTTTATAAATTAATATAAAATAAAATATTTGTCTGAATCAAAAAATTTTGGTGTGAGGGTGTTCATCACATTATAACACACATCGGTGTCAATTTTCGTTGTATTTGGACGTCAAACAATTAAAAAAAATGAAAAATTTAACTTTCTAAGTAAATTTTCTTATTTTCTCTTCCCCCCCCCCCCCTCAGTTTTCCTTCGCCTCTTAGGCACTACCTGCGCCTGTTCAGCGCCTGGGAGAGCCCCACCCCCCTTCTTGACCGACCCTTCCTCTTCTACCCCCCTCTTCTATCTAAACCCCCCCACTCCCTCACCTTTCCCACACACCAGCCAGCCCCTCTCCCTCGCTGCCAACACCTCTCCCCTGCTGCCAGCCCCTCTCCCAGCCAGCCACCAGCCTCGGCAACCACCCGGCCACCCCATCGGACCCTCCAAACTAGCCAGCCCCCTTCCCGGCCCTCCAAAGCAGCCAACCAACCCCCTCTCCCTGCTGCTAGCCCCTTTCCCTGCTGCCAGCCTCCCCTTTCAGCAATAACCCTCCTCCCTCCTCCTACCAGCCACCATTTCATCCACCTCTTTCAATCGTCCAGCCTCCTATAGCTTTCCTGCAACACTATCCTATATCCAAAAATCGAGCTATTAAACTTTGGATCTTAAAGAACAAAGGTACTCAGTATAAGACAAGTATTACATTTTTTATAATTTATTGCTGCTTAGCTTCGCCAATTTACTTTAAGCCAAATTCATTTGAAATTTGATCGGTTGCTCGGAACCAACGTGATAATATTCGTATATTACTGGAAAATAACATCAGTAACATCGTGGGTTGCTGGAAAAATGACATCAGCAATATTCGTGAGTCACTGGAAAAATGATATCAGTGACATTCGTGGGTTACTGGAAAATGTCATCAGTAACATTCGTGAGTTGCTGGAAAAATGACATCAACAATATTCATCGGTCACTGAAAAAATGGCATCAGTGATATTCGTAATGGGTTACTGAAAAAATAACATCAGTAACCTACATTTTGTGATAATACTTGTTACAATAAATTTTTATTCATTTTGCATTATTATCTTACTTTTCCTATATTTTTATCCTTATATCTGCTAATCGCATATTTTCTTTTATAAAAAAGGTAATATTATTTTATTTACTGTGGTACTTAGAGTATTCTCTAATTACTGAGAATTCCAATTATGGTATTATTTTTTGTACAATACCAGATCAGGTACTTCTAGGAGAGAGCCTGAACAAGAACTTTAAAATCTTAAATTATCAAACTGCCGATGAATCTACGACGACGCTACTTTAACTTTTATTTATCTTTTATTTTCTCTTTATTTCTAAAAAAGGTTGAACAATGTTCATGATGTACGATGAAGATTTCTATATTATGGAACTTTGAAATTAATGGAAAATATTTTTTGCTTTTGTATGTGTATTTCCTCTTCCCTCGAATTGCTCAATATGATCATGCGGTATGTGAACACCCAGTGTCGGGCCATCCCACCCTCACTCTCTCTCCTTCCCTTCCCTATTTATACCCCCCCAACTCCCTTACCTTCTCCCACAACAGACTCCTCAGATATAAATTTTCTAAATCCCAAGATCCACACAACAAAATGCAAATTGCCATCGCCCACCGCATCTATAGCGCTATTGCTCGTTATCCCGGATCAAGCGTTGAAATCTGAACCCTGAAACAATAATAAAGCTTGATATTGTTATTATTGTTGTTATAATAATTTTATATAAGGATAGAAACTCTATAAAGCACAGGATCCACACTACAAAAAGCGAATTGCCATCGCCCACCGCATATATAACAACTTTGCTTGTTATCCTGGCACAAGCAATGAAATATGAACATGGCACAACAATAAAGCTTGATATTGTTATTGATCTTATCAAAATAATTTTATACAAGCACATAAATTCATTAAATACCAAGATCCACACTACAAAAGGTGAATTGCCATCACTCACCACATATATAGCACCATTGTCGTTATCTTGGCTCAAGCAATGAAATCTGAACCCTAGAATACCAAAAAAGCTTGATATTGATATTGTTGTTGTTATAATAACTTTTACAGAGATATAAATTCTCTAAAGCCCAAGATCCACACTACAAAAAGTAAATTGCCATCGCCCACCGCATCTATAGCACCATTGCTCGTTATCCCGGCTCAAGCGACGAAATCTAAACCCTAGCACAACAATAAAGCTTGATATTGTTATTATTGTTGTTATAATTATTTTATATAGGGATATAAATTTTCAAAAGCCCAATATCCACACTATAAAAAGCAAATTGCCATCGGCCGCTACATATATAACACCATTGCTCGTTATCCCGGGTCAAGCGATGAAATCTAAACCCTAGCACAGCAATAAAGCTAGATATTGTTATTGTTGCTATAATAATAATTTTATGCTGGATATAAATTCTCTAAAGCTCCAGATCCACAACAAAATGCGAATTTTCATCGCCCACCACATCTATAGCACCATTGCTCATTATCCAGGCTCAAGCGATGAAATCTGAACCTTGGCACAACAATAAGGCTTGATATTGTTATTGTTATTATTATAATGATTTTATATTGAATATAAATTCTCTAAAGCCCAAGTTCCACACTACAAAAAGCGAATTGCCATCGCCCACTGCATATTTAGCACCATTGCTCGTTATCCCGGCTCTAGCAATGAAATTCGAACCCTTGCACAATAATAAAACTTGATATTGTTATTGTTGTTGTTTTAATAATTTTATACAAGAATATAAATTTTTTAAAGCCCAAGATCCACACTACAAAAAGCGAATTGCCATCGCCCATCGCATCTATAGAACCATTGCTCGTTATCTCGGCTCAAGCGATGAAATCTGAACCTTGGTACAACCGTATTACTTGATATTGTTATTGTTGTTGTTATAATAATTTTTTAGAGGGATATAAATTCTCTGAAGCTCAAGATCCACACTACAAAAGCAAATTGCCATTGCCCACCGCATCTATAGTACCAATGCTCGTTATCCTGGCTCAAGCAAAGAAATATGAACCCTGACACAACAATATAACGGTATTGCTATTGTTATTGTTATAATAATTTTAAAAAAGTTATAAATTCTATAAATCCCAAGATCCACACTATAAAAAGATAATTTCCATCGCCCATTGCATCTATAGCACCATGGCTCGTTATCCTGGGTCAAGCGATGAAATATGAACACTAGCACAACAATAAAGCTAGATATTGTTATTGTTGTTGTAATAATAATTTTATACAGGATATAAATTCTCTAAAGCTCAAGATCCACACTACAAAAAGTGAATTGCCATCTCCCACAGCATCTATAGCACTATTGCTCGTTATCCCGTCTCAAGCGATGAAATCTGAACCTTGGCACCACAATAAAGTTTGATATTGCTATTGTTGTTGTTATAATAATTTTATACAAGGATATAAATTTCCTAAAAGCACAAAATCCACACTACAAAAAGCAAATTGTCATCGCCCACCGCATCTATAGCATCATTGCTCGTTATCCCGGCTCAAGCGATGAAATCTGCACCCTGGCACAACAATAATGCTTGATATTGTTATTGTTGATGTTACAATAATTTTATGCAAGGATATATATTTTCTAAAGCCCAAGATCCGCACTACTAAAAACGAATTGCCATCTCCCACCGCATCTATAGCACCATTGCGAGTTATCCCGGCTCAAGCGATGAAATTTGAACATGGCACAACAATAAATCTTGATATTGTTGTTGTTGTTGTTATAATATTTTATACAAGGATACATAATTTCTAAGGCCCAAGATCCACACTACAAAAGGCAAATTGCCTTCACCCACCGCATCTATAGCACCATTATGCATTATCCCGGATCAAGCTATGAAATCAGACCCTATCAGAATAGTAAAGCTTTATATTATTATTGTTGTTATTATAAAAATTTTATATAGGGATTTAAATTTTTAAAAGCTCAAGATCCACACTACAAAAAGTGAATTCCCATCGCCCACCGCATGTATAGCACCATTGCTCGTTATCCCGACTTAAGCAATGAAATCTGAAATTTGGCACAACAATAAAGCTTGATATTATTATTGTTGTTGTTATAATAATTTTATACAGGGATATAAATTTTTTAAAGCACAAGATCCACACTGTAAAAAGCGAATTGCCATCGCGCACCGCATCTATAGCACTATTGCTCGTTATCCCAGCTCAAGCGATGACATCTGAATTCTGACACAACAATAAAGCTTGATATTGTTATTGTTGTTGTTATAATAATTTTATACAGGGATATAAAATCTCTAATGCCCAAGATCCACACTACAAAAAGTGAATTGTCATCGCTTACCGCATTAATAGCACTATTGCACGTTATCCAGACTCAAGCGATGAAATCTAAACCCTGCTACAACAGTAAAGCTTTATATTGTTATACTTGTTGTTATAAAATTTTTATATAGGGATAAAAATTTTCAAAAGCCTAGGATCCTCACTACAAAAAGTGAATTGTCATCGCCCACCGCATCTATAGCACCATTGCTCGTTTTCCCGGCTCAAGCGATGAAATCTGAACCCTGCCACAACAATAAAGCTTGATATTGTTATTGTTGTTGTTATAATAATTTTATACAGGTATATAAATTTTCTAAATCCCAAGATCCACACTACAAAAAGCGAATTGCCATCGCCCACCGCTTCTGTAGCACCATTGCTCGTTATCCCAGCTCAAGCGATAAAATATAAACACTGACATAATAATAAAGCTTGATATTGTTATTGTTGATGTTATAATAATTTTATACAATGATATAAATTTTATAAATCTCAAGATCAACTCTACAAAAAGCAAATTGCCATCGCCCACCGCATCTATAACACCATTGCTCGTTATCATGGCTCAAGCAATGAAATCTGGACCATGGCACAACAATAAGGCTTAATATTGTTCTTAATTTTATACAGGGACATAAATTCATTAAATCCCAAGATCCACAATACAAATAGCGAATTGCCATCACCCACTAGATCTATAGCACCATTGCTCTTTATCCCGGCTCAAGCGATGAAATTTTAACTCTGAACAATAATAAAGCAGGATATTGTTATTGTTGTTGTCATAATAATTTAATACAAGGATATAAATTATCTAATGCTCAAGATCCACACTACAAAAAGTGAATTTCCATCGCCCACCGCTTCTATAGCACCATTGCTCGTTATCCCGGGTCAGGCGATGAAATCTGAACCCCGATACAACAATAAAGCTAGATAATGTTATTGTTGTTGTTATAATAATTTTATACATGGATATAGATTCTCTAAAGATTAACATCCACACTACAAAAAGCGAATTGCAATCGCCCTCCGCATCTATTGTACCCTTACTCTCGTATCCCAGCTCTAGCGATGAAATATGAACCTTGGCACAACAATAAAGCTTGATATTATTTTTGTTGCTGTTATAATAATTTTATACAAGGATATAAATTCTATAAGGCCCAATATCCACACTACAAAAAGCGAATTGCAATCGCCCTCTGCATCTATAACACCATTGCTCGTTATTTTGGCTTAAGCAATGAAATCTAAACTTTGGCACAATAATAAAGCTTGATATTATTATTGTTGTTGTTATAATAATTATGTACAAGGATATAAATTCTCTAATGCCCAAGATCCACACTATAAAAATCGAATTGCCATCGCCCACAGCATCTATAGCACCATTGCTCCTTATCCCGTCTTAAGCGATCAGAACCCTAGCACAACAACAAAGCTTGATTATTATTGTTGTTGTTATAAAAATTTTATACAAAAATATAATTTCTCTAAAGATCAAGATCCACACTACAAAAGCGAATTGCCATTGCCCACCCCATCTATAGTACCTGTTTGTTATCCAGGCTTAAGAGATGAAATATGAACCCTAACACAACAATAAAGCTTGTTATTGTTATTATCGTTGTTATAATAATTTTATACAAGGATATAAATTCTCTAAAGCCCAATATCCACACTACAAAAAGCAAATTGCCATCGCCCACTGCATCTACAGCACCATTGATCATTATCCCAGCTTAAGCGATGAAATCAGAACCCTAGCACAACAATAAAGCTTGACATTGTGATTGTTGTTGTTATGATAATTTTATACAAGGATATAAATTCTCTAATGCCCAAGATCCACACTACAAAAATCGAATTGCCTTCGCCCACCACATCTATAACACCATTGCTCATTGTACCGGCCCTAGCAATGAAATGTTAATCATGGCACAACAATATAGCTTGATATTGCTATTGTTGTTGTTATCATAATTTTTTACAAAGATTTGAGTCAAATTATAACACCATATAAAGGCCAAATGATATTTCTCATTCATCAAAATTTCATATTACAAAAATAGCCATTGTACGCTATTATAAATATTATTATTACCCTCAGTAATTTAAAATTCTATCTTTTATCAAAAAAAAAGAACAAAAAAAAAATAGGATAGATTAGAAGATAATAATTACTCCTAAAAATATTAGCTAAAGCTAATTTAAATATCAAAATTTATGCAAATTCAATCAATTGTTGCACTTTTGAAACTTAAAGAAAAAAGCACCCAGTATATAAACATGTATTACTTTTGCACTTTACTAATGCTTAACTTCACTTTGAGTCAAATTCATATTGATGTTTGGTTGATTGTTTGAAACCAACATCCTTTTATAACATGGTTAGTTACTGAATAAATAATATCAGTAATATTCGTAGTTAGTTACTAAAAAAATAGCATCAGTAACATTCGTAATTGGTTACTACTAGAAAAATAGCATCAATATGTTCGTGGTTGGTTACTGGAAAAAAATATCAACAATAATGTACATGGTTGGTTACTGGAAAAAAATAACATCAGTAACCTACATCTTTGTGATAATACTTTTTGCAAGAAATTAATTATCCTATTGCGCCATTGCTTTATTTTTCCTATATTTTATCACATTCTTTTTCCGCTAATTGCACCTCTGCTATTATAAAATGTAATATTTTATTGTTTACTGCGGTAATTAAAGTATTCTCTAATTACTGGGAATTCCAATCCCGTTATTGTTTTCTTTACAATACCAGGTCAGATACTTCTAGAAGAATTCGAACAAGAACCTTAACTTGTAAATTTTCAAATTTGCTGATGAATCTACGGTGCTATTTTACTTATCCTTTTATTTTATTTCTATTTCGGTTTCACTTTTGTTTTAAAAAGATGAACATTGTACGAGATGTGCATTGGCTATTTTTGTAATATGAAATTTTGATGAATGAGAAATATTATTTGGCATTTATATGTGTATCCCTTCTCTTTTAAATTGCTCAATAGGATCCTGCGGTTATGAATACTTGATGTCGGGACAGTTCTCGCTGAACCGACATCGGGCCTTCACAGTTAGTATTAGAGCGAGGTTGAGCACTTTTGAAAGAAAAGAATATACATACAAAAACAAAGATATTTCCATTCTAAAGAATTAAAAATTAACATTAAGTAAAACAACCAGTATTAAGCAAGTTAGGAGAATAATAACTCTTCTTTATCATTGTAATTAGAACATGAAAATACTAAAATAATATTTTTATATTAATCATTTTATCTTTTATAGATAGATCCATACAATGAGATGATTGAGTACTTTAAGGATGAAGGTAGTGATGGTGACTCATCGCACTCCGAAGTAACTAAGCTTAGCACAAATATGAATGCCCCCGTAGCAGAAGCAAAAGAAGATATGACGGTAAAGAAATTAAGTGAAGTTGAAAGTACCATAGCCTGGTGGGTATCAGTATCCAGGAACTGGATTATGGAATTAGAAAGAAAAGTCTAGGAACTAAAAGGTATCTTGCATGGAAGAATGTCTATATTAGAATGGGAGTTAAGAAGAAAGGATGACGTACAAAAACGTCAAGTCATCCAACTACAGGATAAAGTTCATAACCTAAAGAAACTTATCACAACAAACAGCGCGATAGCTTCTACTTTTAAAGGAAAGAGGTAAGTTGGGAATCACCGGGAGTCCTCGTCAAAAAGAAGATTAACTAGTTCGGATTCCACCGATATTTAAAAAAATAAATTAGAATAGGACCTTGTATCCCATGAATATCCTTGGAGGATGTGCATCCAACAAAGAATTAATCATACTATTAATGCACCCCTTTTGGTATACGAATCTTTTATTAATGAGAACTTTTGAATCAAAAATTATAAACTTTATTTATTGTTGCAAATAATTGTTTATGTATTTAGTTAGGCACAACCCCTACTAATCACAAGTTTTCATTAATCATTTCCAACGAAGCCTTCCTCGCAGTACCCTCCACAATCCTGGTTAAGACAACCATTTCTTCAGCAACAACGAACTATAGAACTGACAGAATATTGGAAGCAGTTTTGCTAGCCCTTTCGAATCAAGGGAGAACATCTACCTCTCTGCTCGCACCAGAACCCCGTGTGGACAAAGACTGCAGGTAGATGATGCCTTGCAAGCCTTCCTTAAACTAAATCCTCCAACCTTCAACGGCTCAGCTCGACCCATGGAAGCCGAGGATTGGATCCAAGCGGTTGAAAGTAAGTTGGACAGCTTAAAGTGTCCAGTAAACGAAACGGATAGACTAGCAAAATATTTGCTAGAAGGTGAAGCCAAAAGGTGGTGAAAAATCACTAATGAAACCACCTTTGAGAGCATCAATCTGGAGGACATACCGTGGGCAGAATTCACGACAGTGCTCACAGAAGCCGCTATATTCCTCACTCAGCGCAGAGGATACTCGAGAGCCAATTTATAAAAGTACCTCAGGGCGATCGATCGGTAGCAGCTTACGAGACAATCCACAAAACTCTCTCATTATGCACCCAAGTTAGTTGATTGTGAAGCAACGAGGTGCAGTAGGTTCCTAGAGGGATTAATGGGACAACATTTGCACAAATCTGATTTTGCTTAGGCATACAAAATTTGCCGAGCTTTTAGATTGTACAACAATGCTTAAACATAACGAGCAAGTGATCGCAGAAAGAGTAGAAAAAAGGTCGATCACTTCCGCTAGGGACCATGAGGTGTTCAAGCGTGTCCCCGTTACCCTCCATCAGCCAAGGCATACCAAATGTCTGCGAAAACTCCCAAGACCAATGAAGATTTAGCTTGTAATCGACTTCACCCGATTGGTAGGTGCTATCACAGGCAGAACCATTGTTTTACCTGCAGGCGTTCCGATCACGATTTTCGCTTCTGTATTGCCAAGAAGACGATCGACAAAAATGTTATTCCTGGGGCAAGATCTGCCCCAAACCGGAGCTCAGCACCAGCATCCCCCCGCCAACAATCAACAGAGAGGAGCTACTCCTAGGCAAGTTGCAACAGCAGCAGCGCCTACCCAAAGGAATGGTCAAGTCCCTTAGCCCACCGTTCCAGCAAGGATGTGTGAAGGTTTATCAGAAACAAGAATAGTCAGAGAATTCCCTGATGTCTTCTCGAACGAGCTTCCTGGTCTACCTCCAATAAGGGAAGTAGATTTTGCTATCAACTTAGTGCCTGGATCGCAACCACTGTCAAAGGCACCTTACTGCCTAGCCCCAAAAGAGCTGCAAGAACTACACGAGCAATTGGAAGAACTAATGGATAAATGCCTTATAAAACCCAGCATGTCACCATGGGGAGCCCCAATTCTATTTGTAAAGAAAAAGAATGGATCGATGTGCATGTACATTGACTATCAAGAGCTAAACAAAATAACATTCAAGAATAAGTATCCACTACTATGAATAAATGATCTATTCGATCAACTCTCCAGGGCAAAAGTTTTCTCAAAAATAGATATACGATCAGGATATCATCATGTCAGAGTGCGAGAAGAAAACATTCCAAAAACAACGTCCAGAACTCGTTACGGACATTTTGAGTTTTTGGTAATGTTATTCGGATTAACCAATGCTCCATCAGTCTTCATGAATCTAATGCAGTGAGTTCTTAGACCCTTCCTAGATAGATTTGTGATCGTGTTTATTGACGACATACTTATTTACTCCAAAAGTGATAAATGTCATGAAAATCACCTAAGACCCATGTTGGGCATATTAAAGGAGCAACAACTGTATGCGAAGTATGCAAAATATGAATTCTGGCTGAAATCTGTTGCATTTCTTGGTCATGTAATAGTGTGGAAGGAATAAAGGTTGATCAAAATAAGATAAGCGCCATTTAAGAATGGCCACAACCCACCACTATAACCAAAATTCGAAGCTTTTTAGGACTAGCAGGCTATTACCGAAAGTTTGTTAAGGGATTTTCGCTATTAATCTCATCTCTTTCAAGGTTAACTCAAAAAGCAGTACCTTTCATTTGGAGCCAAGACTGTGAAGAAGCATTCCAGAAGTTAAAAGAAGTATTACTTGTCGCACCAATTCTGATCTTACCGCAAGAAGGAATTAATTATGAAGTATTCACTGATGCATCCAACATTACATTGGGATGTGTCCTAATGCAAGAAGGAAAAGTAATTGTCTACGCCTCAAGGCATTAAAGAAGCACGAGAAGAATTACCCAATTCATGATCTAGAATTAGTGTCGGTTGTTTTTGCCTTAAAAATCTGGAGGCACTAGTTATATGGGGTACGATGCAAGATCTGTACAGACCACCAAAGCCCAACATATATTTTTACCCAGAGGCAACTAAATTGCAGGCAAAGAAGATGGCTTAAATTAATCTGCGACTATAATCTTAGTATCACGTATCACCCTAATAAAGCCAACGTTATAGCTGATGCCCTCATAAAAAAAGTGTCTCTGAATGAATTGATCATGGCAAGCCCCTAGGTGGAAGAGTTAAATAAGCTAAGGATAAGATCCATTTTCAGCAAACAATTAAGCAATCTACTCAAGATAAGTACCATCGAACCTATGCTCTTGCGAAGCTCACAACTCATGGTATACAGTTCACCCCGGAAATAACAAAATATATCGAGATCTAAAAGAAGTATTCTAGTGGCCATAACTCAAAAGAAGCATGGTTGAATTTATTGCCAAGTGCCATGTTTGTTGTTTAGTAAAAGCTGAACATCAAAGGCCAGGTGGACTCTTGCATCCATTGGAAATCCCGGAATGGAAATTGTCTGACATTTCTATGAACTTTGTCATGAGATTACCCAAGAGTTATTCATGAGCAGATGCAATTTGGGTAAAAGTGGGTCGTTTGACTAAATCTGCCCATTTTATTCCTATTAAGCAAATAGACATCGTTGAAAAGTTAGCCAAATTTATATCAAGGAAATAATCAAATTCCACAAAATTTTTAGTCATAGTCTCGGATCAAGATAGCAGATTTAAGTTTCGATTTTGGCAAGCCGTACACCACAATTTAGGAACCGTGCTAGCTCTAAGCACCGCCTTTCATCCACAAACATATGGGCAAACTGAAAGAGTTAAATCAAATACTCGAAGATCTGTTGCGTTTGAGTATCTTAGATTTTGGTGGTAGTTGGGAAGAGCGCATACCTTTAATAGAATTAATGTATAATAATAGCCACCAGTCGAGCATTAGGATGGGCCCTTATGAAGCCTTATATGGGAGAGAGTGCAGTACTCCTCTAGCCTGAACAAAAGTTGGAGATGTACAAATTTATGGATCTAAGTTGATTGAAGAGACGAACAAAAAAATAAGGCTAATCAAGAGCTGAATTATGGCAGCCTAGGACCGACAAAAGAAATACCACGACGCAAAATACTGGAGGCTAGAATCTCACATTGGTGATTGTGCTAATCTAAATGTTAGCCCTATGAAAGGAATTCATCGATTTGGGGTAATTGGCAAGCTGAGCCCAGATAAGTTGGACCCTTCGAAGTAATTGCAAAAATTGGAAGATCAGCTTATAGACTTAAACTTCCCGAAAGATTTACAGCCGTGCACAGCGTATTCCACATTTCAGCACTCCGCAAATGCCTCCAGGAATCCACTCACCAAATCTTAGATTCGACAGTCAAAATTCAGTCTGATCTGACATATGTCAAAAAATCTTAAAATCATTGAGAAAGATTGCCAAAAATTAAGTAGAATGATTCTGATGATCAAAGTTCAATAGTATAATCATACTGCAAAGGAAGCAATGGGAAAAAGAAGATATTATACGAAGAAAGTATCCATAATTATTTCAGAATCAAGGTACCCCAAAACTCCCTTAAGACTTTCTTTTGTTCTTATGATACCGAGGACGGCCTCATTTTCAAGTAGGGAGTTTGTAATGACCTAATGTCGTTACTTTGCAAAATTAGGTCAAATTCTGACTTAAAAATCAGGATCCCGGGAAACTTCAATTTAGGGCAAACAAAAATACCATTAGATAAAAATACCTTTTAGATCAAAATGCCCTAATTTGAGAGAAATTCGAATAACAACTCCTGCTTTAATTTTTGAATTTTTTTAAATTCAATAAATTAAGAAAATTAAATACAAATCTAAATTCAATAATTTTCATGTCATTGGGTTAAGTATATTATTTTAAGGCAATGCAAAAAGTTTCATCAAATTCAGAGCTCCGGTTCGATCGTGATTAATTTTTGAAGTTTCAAACATCAGAAATTAATATAAATTTAAATTTTGCTCGGAATTGATAAATTTTGGCGCGATGATGTTTGTTATATCACAACACACCTCTGTGTCAAGTTTCGTTATTTTTGGAAGTCGAACAACGAAAAAATGCGAATAATTTAATTGAAATTAATTTTTTTATTTTCCTCTGTTTTATTTTTTTCTCCTTCCACTGTTTATCAATTCCCCCCCGACCGAGCGCAGACTCCGTCGCTCGATAGTTGTAGCTTACAAAGAAAGAAGTTGTACGGTAGGTTGTTAATATTCAGTATTAGCATGTTTCATGTACTAAGTGGTAGTGAATTGAGTTAAATCTATTAAAAAGTATGCCTAAACATATGAATGCTGAACCGTTTGCAAATCTACATGAATTTTTGGAGATTAAATTCTCATCTCATTGTAATCATTTATATTTAGCAATAGAATAAGCATTCATTGTTGGTGAACATGAGTTCTTTCCTTGTAAGTATACTTTTAATATGATCTATGTACTCCAACGAGTCATAAGTGAGCAGTTGTGGCATCTTTCATTAATTCAAGGAGAGCTGCACCTTCATTTAAAGAAAAGTTAATATAATGGCTTTTAGAACTACAATCTAGTTATGCTTATTTTGGTTTCGTCAAGTGTGAGGATAATATTATCAAGCTAACTTATGTTTATATTGGGATTTATGCACCTAAGAATTGATCAAATTTTAATAATACTAAGGAAAATGTGGGGTGTTCCGTTAATTAAATAAAGAGAGAAAGAAATGCTAAGATAAGATTAGGATTAATCGAACAAGTGAGTTAGATACTTTTCTATGATACATCAATAATAGCACGCTTTTAGTTATTTAGTGAAATGATCCCTCACCCACTATTTTCAAGCATGATAAAGATTCCTGTAGAGTCATTTTTTTATAAAGCATTATAATTTAATGAAAAGAATTTTAGGAAATTCTTACATAAGTTTAGAAGTTTTTAAGGAAATCTTTAAAGGGAAACAACTCTAAGGAAATATTAAGACTTAGGAGTAAGAATTTATTTTTCATTATTATATGGATCATTTTTAAAACCTAATAATATTACAAACATAACTTTTGCAGACACAACAGATTTTTGAGTATTTTTCAGCATATTCAAATACCGAGGTACATTGATTTTACTGTTTACACTTAAATGCTTTTATTGCTGCTGTAGCACCGCTTTGAGCTTTATCCCTATTGATAAATGAAATACTTGTTAAATGCCAGAGTAATGTCATAAATGACATGTATATGTTATGTCTTGTGAATGTATACAAAGGTTCCAAAATGGTAGTTGATAGATTAGAGACGGGGCTAGTCAATCGGGAGTTATAAGAGTGCATCTGGAGCCTTTGAGGGGGCCTAGGTGAAGGAGTTGCTCTTATTGAACCCAACCTCATGGTTCTGGATTTGCCCAACAAAATTGTTAACAATTGCTTCGTGAAATAAAGACATACATACAAATATGCATGAAACTTCTTATATGTTGATAATATTTAGGTGATAATATTATGGCAAGAAAAATGTTTAGTCTGCAGGAATATGTACTTTGCTCTAACCTTTTGATCTCCTGCAAAATTATCTGATTTTTTTTTCACTTCCCGCATTTGTTAAGTGTAATATTTAATATCTTTTGTACTTAATATGTGTATTAAAGCATTATTCTTATAATGCCAGATCACGTGCAGTTGGAGGAAGTTGATATAGCTTAAGGAATATCTAAAGTATAGTGGTGCTGACATGATGCATAAATCTTTGATTGTTATTTTAAATTTTAAATTTGAAAGGAAACATATACTTATATTTGTAATAATCTGGATATTATAATCTTTAAATTGAATGATTGGTAAGATTATCATGTTGTATGGCTCTATTATTTTATTTATGTATGAATGTTATTTTCTCTTAACTGCCAATATGATCCTACGAAGATGTACCCAAGGGTAGTTGGGTTGATACCTAATCTAACTTAGGGTCATCACACCACTCCCTTACCTTCTCCCATAGCAGACTCCTCCTCAACCACCTGCCAACCCTCCAGTCAGCCACAGTCAAACAGCAGCCTCTAGCCACCCCCTCCAACACCCTTCAGCCATGTCCGGCCTCCCTCTAATTTCCGGCAACCCTAACCCTAGGTGAGAGGAAGAAAAAGAGGAATAAAAGAGGAGAAATTTTGCATTTTTTTATTATTTTGTTTTCTCTATTTCTTTTCATTATTCTTATTAATAATTATATTATCTCTATTATGCCATTGCATTAATATTGTTGTCATTAATCAATAATGATAATAGTACAAATATTATATTTGACTGTTATTTCCATATTGTCAATTTAATTTCAGTTGTTTTAATTCTATCTTTTTCTTTCATACATTATTATTATCATTAAATAATGATAATAATAATGTTATTATAAATATTATTATTACCCCTCAGTAACTTAAAATCCTATCTTCTATCAAGAAGAGAGAGAAAAAAATAAAATATATTAGAAGATAATAATTACTCCTATAAATATTTGCTAAAAGCTAATTTAAATATTAAAATTTATGCAGATTCAATCAACTGTTGCACTTTTAAAACTTAAAGAAAAAGGTACCAAGTATATAAACATATATTACTTTTGCACTTTATTGCTGCTTAGCTTCTCTTTGAGCCAAATTCATATTAAAGCTTGGTTGGTTATTCGAAACCAACATTCTTTTATAATGTAGTTGGTTACTGAAAAAATAATATCAGTAATATTAGTGGTTGATTACTTGAAAAATAACATCAATAATATTTGTTGTTGGTTACTAGAAAAATGACATCAGTAATATTCATAGTTGGTTACTGGAAAAAATGACATCAGTAACGTACGTGATTGATTACTGGAAAAAAGATATCAATAACCTACATCTTTGTGATAATATTTTTTGCAATAACTTAATTATCCTGTTTGCGCTATTATCTTATTTTTCCTGTATTTTTATCACTTTCTTTTTCCTATAATCGCATCTTGCTATTATAAAATATAATATTTTATTGTTTACTGCGGTACTTATAGTATTTTCTAATTATTGAGAATTTCAATCCCAGTATTATTTTCTTTACAATAACAAGTCAGGTACTTCTGGGAGAATTCGAACGAGAACTTTAACTCATAAATTTTCAAATTTGTTGATGAATTTACGGCGCTATTTTACTTATCTTTTTATTTTATTTCTGTTTTGGTTTCACTTTTGTTTTAAAAAGATGAACATTGTACAAGATGTGCGTTGGCTATTTTTGAAATATAGAATTTTGATGAATGAGAAATATCATTTGGCATTTATGAATGTATCACTTCTCTTTTAAATTGCTCAATAGGATCTTGCGATTGGTGAATACCTGATATCTGGACAATTCTTACTGAACTGACATCGGGCCTTCACAAGAGAACTCAATTTAAGCATATAATACAAAAAAAAAACCCATCAAAGATAGTACACATGACATGCAACTACAAAGCTCAAATTCAGACAAGAGATTGTTAATGCATCAACAATATCCTCACAATTAAATACACCATTGTACATAACAATGAGTTTGTCAAAAAAATACAAGACAAACAAAAAACTTGTTTTAACACTAAAATAAACAAATACTATCACAAAATGAAATATAGCACTCAAGAAATATGTGAAACTTACTCAAGTGTAACCAAGAAAATATAATAAGTCCACTTAGAGTTGAAAAAAAAACACTGGATGCAGAGATTATTGAAGTAGCACGCAGTGCAGCATGGATTTGAATATTTTTTAAGAAAATCTCATTTCTCTCTTTCTTGAATAAAAAGATACATGTATGCAAGGAAAAAAGCTTGATTCCAGAAGGAAGACAAACTGAAAAGAAAAACAAGGTACGGCAGAAATGATATCTTTTCATTGCCCATATAGGGATAAAGCATAAACTTACAACTGATGCAGAAGCCTCCTTGCTTCCTCCATAAAGAATGCCAGCAAGTACGCCCATGACTGTTGCTGTACCCCAATTTCCTGTTCCTGAAAGTCTTGGAGCTGAATCTTCCTGAATTTGACATATAAGCAACAAGAAAATAGCTTACATGTTCACCAACAAGAAAAAGTACAAAAACTGGAAAAATTAGCAAACTAGTTTTCTAGCACTGATGATCGTGTATTGACTGAAAATAGGTAAATTATTTCATTCACGAGGTAAATAGACTTGTAAGACATAAATAAAAGCCATGGCAAATATCCATGAGATGAATTGGGTCTTGAAAAGCAATTACCCTTACTTCCTGTCCTTGACTAGAATTTTCCATATCACCCATGCCAAGCAGTTAGCACAGATATCTCAAATAATAGCCTACCTGCAGAATACCAAGGGGCAAGAAATTTTAATGAAGTTCATAAAATTAATAACAAAATTGTTTATCAATTGGTTAATGTGGGAATTGATAATCAAATTTTGGAAACAAAAAAAAACACTTGATGTGGGGCCGGAAATGATATGTGAGATCCTTCGATAACATGAATAAGCAAGGCTAAAAATAGCACAACATTACTGAGCTATCCATGTTCAATCATCTGTAACCTGCAACAGTTTTTAATTATCTGTTTTGCAGCGAGAGCTTCAAACTGCCAGCTTCAAGTGCTGGACATTTCCACTTATAGTGGCTAATTCTCTGGTTACAAGGGGTCAAAAAAGGATCATGGAAACTTTTATGGCCTCCAGAAATATTAATGAGTAGGTACTTGGAATCTTCTCGTTTACTTTCAGATCTAACACATTGCATTTTTATTCTTATACTCATTTATCAAATCAATAAAATTAGCATCCTTTCTTTGGGCCTAACCAAAAGTCTGAGTCTAATTCTATGTCGATCTCAGATCAGGCAATTTAGATTAAACAATGTTAAATCTCATAGAATAAAACTCAAAATGATCTAAGCCAATAATTTCCATGAAACTAAAGTTTATAAATGAAAATTCCAAAAGGGATTAATTCACAATAGTCTTGCTGGTAGATGAACTTCTAAGCACGAATCTCAATCATGATATATGTGATAATCTTAACGTGGAAAGATTCTTTGAATAAAGATCCAAAAAAAAAATTAACATTAAATGAATCTTAAACATGATGATCACAGTCAAAATAATTTTAATAAGGACAAAATAAAAATAGAAGAAACAATAACCCCAAATCCTTATTAATTACAATTCCTAAATAGTCATAGCGATGCTGACAGGCTATAAGTCCATGAAGAATCCCTATCATTAAAAAAGAATAATTTTGAGCATTTAGAAACTTAATGGGTTCATTGACATCTCACTATTAATTTACTTAATGTGCAGTTATTAGTTAAAAGCAGGAATTTGGTTCGTTGACATCTAAGAAACTATGCATTAATAACAGATTTTTGAGTACTATTTTCACCCAATAAAAAATCGACCAGAACCATAAAGAAAGCTCTTCAGTACTTCTTTCTCACACAAACTACTCCGTTGGTCTACTGGCTTTGCCTTTTTCCAAGGAGAGCTGGAGTGTTAAGAAAACAATAAAAAGGAGTGGGGTTAATTTATCTAAAAATATTATATATTATAAAGAGTATATTTGTAATTTGAAGGACAGCATATCATAACTGTCCAGATTTATTACAGCCCTACTCAACAAAAGGATTGATCATAGCTCATGATATTGTGGGGCTTGTTAATGGTTCCATTACTCCATCTTTAATCACCTACCTCATTCAAAAGCACCCAATCCTGCTTACACACTATGGCTTTGACAAGGCTCAATTTCCTAAGTTGGATTATCTCATCGTCTCCAGAATCCGTGTTTGCTTAAGTACTCAGCACAATCTTGCAGTAGCAAGCTTCCCTAAAGCTAATCAGCAAATGATATTAAGCATCATAACTGTCAGTACTTTACGAACAGAGACTATATCTATCGATAACTTAGGTCTCTTGCCAAATTACAAAATGTTGTAATCAGAGTTTGTCAATCTGCAGCACACTTGTACAGCTCATCCATCACTACCACTAATAAAAATGTCCCCAACAACCACATTCACTTGGTCCATCTACACCTTCAGCCAATCTCCCCAGCAAGAAGTCTACAACACCACTGTCAAAAATGCCTCTGGACGTTTCATTTTCCACAGCAAAATATTGGGGTGTGGTCGCGTTAGAGCTTGTGCAAGAGGCAGAAACTAAGTCACATGCTAATTGTGTAACCGCCAAAGCAAACAACATCAAATTGCTATTAACAATATCGACTCTCTCTGAGAAATCAACAAGTGAACCTGGTTACATCAGAGGAATTTTTGTACCTTGACTCTAAAGCCACACACCATGTTACAGCAAACCTGAAATCTCCATATCAATGAGCCCTACCAATGTAACTGAACAGTACAAATTGGGAATAATGCATGTTTACATATCAGTTAAGCAGTTATTGCTTTTATTCATACATTTGATTATCATTCACTCTCATTGTTCAATATTCTCCATGTACAAATGATATCTTAAACCCTAATCTCTATTTGTAACTTTTGATAACAGTTGCATTTCTGAATTTCACCAATTGTCTTGTATAATTAACGATTCCAAAACCAATCAATCTTCTTTGCGGGCATTTACATGAGCGTCCATACTGACTTACAACCCCCATTACTCATCATGCACTACCCAAAGGTCTTCCAATTTCTATTAATATCACTAGCATTTGGAATGATTAACTAGGCCACCCAAGCTATGACATCCAAAGCACTGTTTTGCAACAGCTTAGGATCACCCTCTGCCAAAAATCAGTTTTTTTATCCTTCCTGTCATATAACAAAATTCCATCATCTTCATCTACCACTAGTTTCATCCATGTCACCTATTCACTTCAAATAATTTATTCTGATGTATGGGGGCCAATGCCTATAACTTCTATTACTGATCAAAAATTTATACAGTTTTCATTGATGCACACACATTCAAGGGTTTTTTTTTATTTTACCGTTTACTTCGTAAATCTGAACACTCGCTACTACATTCATCAAATTTATAAAAAAAATAGAAATATCCTTAGGTTTGTCTATTATTAATGTTCAACTGAATACGAGAGGAGAATTCCATGGTTTCACTCCTTATCCATTATTGTTTCTCTACACCATACACTCAACACAAAATGGCTTCCCTCAGAGCAAACACCAGCACATTGTTAAGACTAGATGTGCACTGCTCGCCAAAGCCCAGCTACTACCTACACCTATTATTCGCAATAACTCGCCTTATGCAATCTTATACAAGCTACAACCCAACTATCACTTATATGTTATCCATGGATTAATCATATACTACCAATAAACTTAAATGTTCATCCAAACGGTGCATTTCCCCTACGTATAGCAACTGTCATCATGCCTATTTATGCTATAACCCTCAATAAAAACAATCTCTACATTTTGCGGTTTGTCATACTTGACAAACACACCTCATATTTCTCATTATGCCATCTTTATCAAATGCACATACTCAACATCCCAAATTATATCTTTATATGAACAATATGCCCCTAACTACCCCACCAATCCACAATGCTCCAACAGGCTCATCTGCAAACACTAGCCCTTCATCGACAGCCCAGCCAACCCATTCTAGCCAAAACTCACCACACTCACATAGCGAGCAAACCATTGCTGTCAATAGTCATTCAATGATCACTCAATCTCGCACCAGAGTACTAAAGCCCAATATCTACACTACAAAAAACCGATTGCCATCACCCACAACATCTATAGCACCACTGCCCGCTACCCCCGGCTCAAGCTATGAAATCAGAACCTTGGAGCACTGCCATGCCTGACAAATTTATGACATTGCTCAAAAAGAGCACTCGGTCCTTTGTCCCCAACAGAAATCACTCCAATGTAACTATTTTGCCCCCAATATAGCCCAAATGGCTGTGTCCCCACAAAGCTCGCATAGTCTCCTATGAATTTGATTAATAATAAGGCCAAAATTACTGAGGCATTTACTTTGGTCATCAAGCCTGCCACATTTTCATACTCACCACTACATATCATTAGCAAAATAAGCAACTTGATTTCAACAACAGATTTCTTAACAGAGATCTTAAATAGACTATTGATATGACAACCTCTGCGGTTCCTTGTCTCCCAATATATGAATCAAATTTGTCAGCTTATTAAAACCATATACGGACTCAAACAGTCTTTTCAAGCTAAGTTTTACAAGTTATCTGCCTACCTCCAATCCAAACAATTTGTTGCCAGCCAACTTAATCCTTTGTTTTTCAGTCACAAAGGATAGAATCGAACTCTATCACATCATCTATGTGATGACAATCTTCTCAACAATACTGACCCTACTACCAAATCCACCTTTATAAATGCTCTTGCCTCCAAATTCTTCATTAAATACATTGGTTTGGGCAGCTTGCTATTAACTAAAGAGACCTGGGCACTGCATTCGAGCAACTCTTTGCCTAGTATCATCTTTATGCACAAGGACCTCAATGAAGCACAAGCAGTCCTCTTTATCTCTGGTTGCAATTTCAATCACTTGAACAAGCTTCTCCTCAGCCGAAACCATCGCAATCCAGCGTTTCCTTTCCCCTTTATGAAAAGCATCCCCAGTGCCGTGTAATTCCACTTCTTAACACATTTTAAGGTCCGTCATGAATCTCCACCTCAATTGTGTACCTCCATTGTTGATAAAGAAAAAAAATGTTATTTTGTTTGTTCTTTATCATCATTGACGCATCTTGCGTCGTCACCTGAAAGCTTTCGTTGTCAATGCAGGTGAAGACGCACTTGTAGTTGGCAGCCTGAGCGTATCCGAGGGCGGCGCCAACAGACAAGCCGATGTAGCCAAACTGCATCTAAACTCATAGACGAAGCCCTCGAGCAGACTGAGCTTCTGGCAGTTGAACCTGAAAGTTATCGGTCTCGGTGATCAGGTTTGTGCGTCTCGAAAGCAGCTTCTAAAGGTGCAGAAGAGGATGTTCACCTGGAGCGGGTCCCAATGATCGGCTTGGGAAGACTTCCCCTTCGACACGAAAATGCGGTTATGGTGTTCTCATGAGCAGTGAGGTTCCTCGTCTATCGCTTGGAGAACACTCTGAAGAAATCCTTCATGAGGAGGCAGCCGAAGGCGGGGCAGTTTGCTACGTGGACACGATCTAGGTAAACGACGATGGCCTTGGTGCTGTCAAGAAGGAGGGAGTTCCTGACAAAGCTGTATCCGTTGAAGACGGGCCTGACGAAAACGTAGGCGTCGGCGGACTTGATGATCTCGGAGCAGAACTAGGTGCTAACAAAGCCACCGTAGGTACCGATGAAGCGCGGGTGGTGCACCGGAATCAACTCCTTGGCCGACGGCATCACGCAGACCAGGTACCCAGATGCACTTGCCGGCTTCATTAAGGCCCCTCTGAACTTCAACATCCTCATCTTTGGCCCCCCTGCAAGAACCGCCTTCGCCGCCTTATTCAAAACTCTGCTTCGAACTTCACAACGCACTCCAGACCCATTACATTGCTCACCCTACATTCTGAAATTGCTTTTAGATGGGAATTGAGTAATTATTCTAAGAGAAGGAGAAATGATTTCCACTCAACTTCTTCAGAAAAATATATAAAATGCTTGTTATTAATTAGGACCTAGAAGTCAGGAAGCATGGAGGCTCGCGGATGAAGGTTGGGTAAGGGCTTGCCAAAAGATTACATGATATGCTGATATGCACTAGCTTCCTCTCTTTCAGAGTCGTCGATATGGTTGTGTCGATCCGCTCATGCGCGCCCTCCAAATTTTTCACCACCACCTGTGAAGGACGCGTAGGAGTGGATCGACACCGCCATATCGACAGCTCAGAAAAAGAGCAAGCCGATGTATATCAGCATAGCATGCAATCTTACGGCAATCCATCACTTAACATTCACGTGCGAGCTCGTTCCATGCTTCCTAACTCCCATGTTCTAATTAATAACAAACATCCATTTTTTTTAAGTTAGGTGGAAAATCATCTACTTCTCTAACAATAATTACCCAATTACCATATAAAAGCAACGTTAGAATGTTGGATGAGCAATGGAATGGGTCTAAAGTGGCCGTGGAGGCGACAACAGAGTTCCTGAACAAGGCGGCGAAGGCGGTTCTTGTAGGGGGGCAAAGCTGGGGGTGTTGAAGGCCGGACGAACCTTCGTGGAGCTGACAAATGCTTCCGGGTACCTGGTCTGCGTGATGTCGTGGCCAAGGGGCTGGTTTCGAAGCACCGCCTGCGCTTCATCGGCACATTCTGGGGCTCCGTTAGCACACTGTTCTACACCGAGATTGTCGAGCCCGCCAACGCCTACCTCTTCGTCGGGCCCATCTTCAACGACTACTACTTCATCGAGTACACTCTTCTCGATAACACTAAGGCTACCGTCATTCACCCGGACCGTGTCCACATGACATACGGCCCCACCTTCAACTGTGTTCTCAAGAAAGATTTCCTCCATGCGCTCTCCAAGTGACTGACGAAGAACATAACCGCTCACGAGAACCACAACCGCATTTTCTTGCCGGAGGGGAAGCATCCCCAAGCCGATTCCGAGGACACACTCCAGACAAACGTCCTCTTCGGACACATTCAGAGCTACTTTCGGGAAGCACATCTATGATACTTGAGACCAGTGGCTCCTGGTTCAACTACCAGAAGCTCAATTTGCCTGAGGGTTGCGGCTACGAGTTCCAAATGCAGTATGGCTTCATATGCATGTTTTTTGGTGCTGCCCTCAGATACACACAGGCAACCAAGGATAAGTGTGCCGTCATCTACATCAGCGAGGGAAACTTTCAAGTGCGGCAAGAGACGTATCGACGATGATAATGAATAGGCAGAACAACATCAACTTCCTGATCAACAATGGGGGTACAAAATTGGGGTGGATATTCATGAGGGGCCTTGCAATGTGATAAAGAACTGGGATACAATGCGCTGGTGAATGCATTTTATTATAGGGAAGGGAAATGTTGGCCTGTGAAGGTGCAGACTAAGAAGCAGCTTGCCGAGGCAATTCAGACTACAACTAGAGATAAAGAGGACTGCTTTTGCTTCATTAATGTCTTTGTGCATAAGAATGATACCACGCAAAGAGCTGCTCAAATGGTACCTGTGTCTCCACGGCTAATAGCAGGCTGCCCAATCCTGCAGCAATTAAAATGAAGCATGAGTCTAAATTCAAGTCTTATACCTTTTATTTTAGATAATGCATTCTTCGTGGATAAATTCTTTCATATATATTTTAACACAAGAATCTATTAGTCATGCTAATCTAATTATCTCCGTAAATGACCATTCCCATATTAATGATGTATATAAAGTAATGCTTTTCACATTCACACAATTCGTAAGAAAATAGATTAATGCTTTCTAATTATGGTAGTCCATATTTCATTCTCTCATCCTCATTAGCTAAACAGGTATGAATCATTGAGACTTTATCTCGCCTATTTGAAAATTGAGAAATAGTATATAGAGAATTTGATTGGGTGGACCGTGTATCCTTAGCTGATTCAATCAGGCTCTACAAACTAACAATTATATATATATATGTATATATATATATATATAAATGTATGCAAAAATATAAAATAATATAATGTAATTTATAATATGCACAACTAATATAATATAATATAATACAAATCTATAATACTTAAGAACATGCATTTTACATTTTAAGAAAATGTAGACATTTTTTCATATATGAACATAATCATTGATTTAAAGATGCATTTTGACAATTAAAATTTTATTTATCTGGGTATCAGCAAGCATTTATAAATCAACATTGTTATTTTTTCACACCCAAAATCAAAATATATACACATACACACAAAGAGTGATGATGCATTTTTATTAATTTATATTATTTTTAACACAATTATGATGATGATGATAAACTATTGATAATAATAATAATAACAATAACAATAACAATAATAAGTTTAATTATTATGGTCATCATCATCACCATTACTACGGCTATTGCTATTACATACTAAGAAAATTTCATCATTCAAGCACTCCTATATATAATCAATGATAAATTTTTAAGATGCATTTTGGAAAATTAAGTTAAACACAACTTTACATCTTTATTCTTCTTTACAATTAGAGATTTTTCTTTACAATTAAAGGAGAAATATGAACAGTACAAATATTTATATTTTTAATTTGAAACTCTTTTGAAAAATTGAGTGTATGAATTTTGCCCATGTCAAAAAAGAACAAATTTTCTATGTTTAGAACATAGGGTGAGACTTTTTAATTTGATCATATGTATAATAGAAACAAAGGCATCAAGTAGCCAACCCTCCTTATTGGTATGAAATTGTGGTGTTTTCGTTGCTCTGCAATTATTATTTTTATTTATGCTCAAATTAAAATTATATTAAAATAAAAGGATAGTGTTGTAAAATTTTAATACACAACTCTGAAATATCCCCTACATAGCTCCCAAAAAATACAATTTTTTTCTCATAAAAAATAGTATTACATTTAGTTTTGCATGTATGGTGTATTTTAAATGCAAATATAGTCATCCAACAGTTTGATGAGCTATTTGGAACCCAAATAACATTTTAGAGGCTGCCAAAGGAGGTCAAGAAGGAGCTTAGGGAGGCCTTCATTCTGCATGAGATGGACAACCAAGAATGCATTACGCCTGCAAGATTGAAGTGCATGCTCGCCATGTTGGGTGCATCCAGAGATTTGTCTGCCTGCCATGCTATCGTTCAAAGGTTCGCCATTAATGGCGGCTGGGTGATATGTTTCGAAGAGTTCATGGCCATGATGACCACATGAAGCCATTTGACTCTCTAATTCTTCTTTTATGCATCTTATCTCTTTTAATTAAAACAACAAATTTCATGCATATAACCAAATATTTCTTACTTTTGAAGCCCAACTTCCACATGCAATTTTGCTCCAATTTTGAGATTTCAAATCTACTTCTACGCTTGCTCAAAGTTAATAATTAAATATATTTAGTACAGATTTATATTTTATGCAGTTGGTTGAGGAGCAATATGTGAACAAGTTCAAATATCATCACTTTCTTAATTTTATATATTATTTTTAAAGTTGGCTCAAAATCAATAATAAATATATTTCATAGACTTTTTAAACTAATTTGTGAATACCATATTATAAGTTCAAATCATTGTCCTTTAGATTATGTTTAGGGGCTATATAGCATGGAGGTAAACATATGTAAAGTAAAAAAAATTTTGGCACAAGGTAAAAGTTTTACCGCAATATAAAAAGCTTGCGGTAAAACATTTACAGCCAAACCAACCGAATTTGTGTTTTACGAGGAGGAAATGATCACATTCTAGCAACGAGACGAAGCCTGAGCCAAGTGAAACAAAGCCTTTGGAGACGCTTGATTCGCCTAGCTGAACGACGCCCATCCTTGCAGATGAACAAAGCCTTCGATTCGCTTGAGCTGAACCGACAAAGTTTCAATTCGCTCAATTGGCTTCTTTCGCCAAAAGGTTTGGAGAAAGATCGTTTGATTCGGCGGAGCATTCGAATCGTTGAATCGACAACTTGAACTCTATCTTTGTTAAAGATCCTTCGATTCAAAAGATTTATACAAACCTATACAATTTTTTGAATCGTCGAATTCAGTAATTTATTCTATTCGAATTTGCTTTTGAAAATTTTTCTAACTTCGAACAATCTTTAGACGAAACTTTTTTTCAAAAATTCGTTTGATTCAAATTCAAATTCAAGTTTCTAATTCTAATCGTTAGAACTAACGATTCGAACACTATCTTTGTCAAAGATCGTTCGATTCGAAAAATTTTGTCTAAACATAGGTATCGAGTGATTCGACGATTCGAACGCGCCCTCTGTCAAACATTTGCTTGACAATTTTGTTCAGCTAGTAGTTTATTCTTAATTTTGCTCTTAGTAGTTAGAACTGTTAACTCTATATTCATAGTTAATCTTACTAGTAGCAATGCCTATTTATTATTATAAAGTTACATCTTATTATATTCATGTACCATTCATAATAAGCCTTGCTTCTTATAAATAGTTTTAATAAGCATTTACTAGCTATTATTTTGTATAAACATTGCACTATCTTTTAGTTGTATCACATTCAAACTTTATTGCTTAAAACAAGTGAGTTGTTATCCTACAAGTGTTTTAGATTTTAACTTGCCGTATCTTTTCTATGTTTAAAATTAGTTGGCTCCTGTTTAGAAATTTTTACATCAAGCATTGCTTACATAATTTCTATTAGTTTGGTGAATTCAATAAGTGATATCTTATACTTTTATTTATAACATTTGTATTTGCCTTCAATATTTTCTTTCTGTTTTAATGACTGCAATGGGAACAAAAAATTTAGCGTTTTTTTTTATTTCCCAGCAAAAAAACAAATTCAAATACTACAATCATCAATAGAAGAAGATTGTAGATTACAAGATTTTAATCTATTTATCTCCTGAATTGATTTTAAAGATTGCAAAGTGTAAGTTTATTTTTACTTATCTCCTAAAGAGTCAAACTCAGTTCACCAATTTCTTTGGGAACGTATAATATCACACATCTGTAATGTACAAAATATTAATGAGTCCTTCGAAAGTCTAATGCCCCTTTTTATGGATAAAGCTCACTTAACGCCTCTTGATTGTATATTAGAAAAACCATCTGTGCAAATTTGAATAACTTCCAACTCTAACAGGAGTTCAATTAAAATAGATCAAAAGAATTGATTGATTATTTGCAGGTAAAGGCTTCATGTCATAGGCTCAAGTAAACAAAAGTATTTATTCAAGTATATATTGATTATCCTTATGTATCTCAAGTAAACAAACTTGCTATAATAATTAGTAAGTATGTATTACAATTGTGCGCTCTATGCAATTTCCAATAGGGTATAAAACCAGTAAAATTTCATGCCTTAACAACTGAAAAATGTGAATTAACTTACAAAATATTCAATTTTTAGTACTACGAATCTCAATAAGAAAGTAAAATAAAAAAAAAAAGAGAATTGCTGTACTTACATACTAATATACACTAAAATATATAAATGATGTGTCAAAACAATATGTAAGTAAATTATTAGTTGAATATATTTTTTAATGAGGCTTATATATAAAAATTAAAAAAAAATATTATTCTTAAATATTTTTTGATGTATATTCTTGTGTAAGCATAGCATTTTCCTTAAAAAAATCCAAAAATCTAAAATGAATCACATTTAAATCGAAAAGCAATCATCTAACAATTTTTTACAATAAATTATTAAGCACCTAATCCACCTTGTGGGTAATTAAGCACCTATGCCTGAACTTTACATTTCTTTTCTTTTATATATATATATATATATATATATATATATATATATATATATATATATATATTAATTTAAAAATTGTTGTACAATATTTCAAATTTATAATTGATTACATAATTTATTATAAAAATTGAAAAACTTATATGCATATAATTACATGAAAGAAATATACCTGAATAAATTAATAAAGAGAGAATAATAATAAACACTGTATTATGATTTATATAGTAGGTAGTATAAAACTTTTTTTTTAAGACATTACCCTACTAGAGTCGGCAAGGGAAAGATGCCTCCTAGGGCTTGTTGCACGATCAAACGGTGTCGCCCTTAAGTCGAAGATAATAGAAAACAGCGTTCAAAGGAGCGATGGCCGTCCGCAGTGAGGGAGACTAAGTACAAAGGAGGCAAATAATAATACCTAGGCTGCTGCACTAGGGATTTGGCCTTCGTGCACGGCGAAGGTCGCCGTCGACAGCGTTCACAGGCGGAGAGGAGATAGAGAGAGGGGGCCGAGAAAAAGAGGAGGATCGAAGGGTAGAGCACTGCGTTCGACTGTAGGGCAATCGACGGCAGGGAAATTTAGAAAATCAAATTTATTTTAGAAAAATATTATTTGAACTTATTGACATGACATTCAAAAAAATTCAAACTCTATAGAAATTTAAGCATATTTTATTTATTTATTTATATTAAGATAATATAAATATTATTTTTATATTTATATTAAAATCATATACAAATATTATTGAGCATGCCCCTTTTAGATATCAAATCAATGCCTTTTTTAGATATCAAATCAATGAGTTCAAATAATTTTTTTCTATAAAAAGTAAAATTCAAAAAAATATGAATTTAAAAAAAAAAAAATTTAAAATAGGATTTTCAAAATATTATATTTTTTTTAAAATTATGATAAAGATAAAATTTTCAAAAAATATAAAATATCTAAAAAATAATTTAAAATCTTAGAAAACTTGTTATAATATTCTCGATTTAAAGAAATATTATCCTTAACATTAATTATAAAAGTAAGAAATTAATATTCATTTTTTATGTGTATATATATATATATATATATATATTCACAAACAAAAAGCAATTGAATGTATAGTCAATGTTTAGAAGTCTATCTTCAAATCTATAAATTATGATTATTGTGAAGATTAAATTTTTCTAAATTTATTGGTATACTTCAAAAAATATAATTTATTGGTATCCTTTAACATAACTTTTTCTAAATTTGAAATATTTTAGTGTAAAATAATTTGATTCAAATTAATATAATTACATTGTATCAAATTTTTACATTATTTGATAATTCTATAAGAAATTTAACATTATGTTTGAGATAAGATAATATGTGAGCGATATTTTAAGTAAATTTAGAGGGTAATATTACCCAAAATAAATTTTGCAATTTTTTTAGGATTTTGTTCGAACAAAACAAGCAATTTTTCATTTGAGCAAATTGTTTGAACGATTCATCACGTCGAATCAAATTGAATTTTTTTCAAGGATTCGCTCGAAGCGCTCGAACTAATAAACCGTTCGTTCATTCAAACAGTTCCTTCAAATCGAACAGTCGAACGAACGATTCGCCGTAATCGTTTGTACGCCAATTCATTCGCTTGCTTGGCTGCTCGGCGTATTCTTCTAATACTCCCGATTCTAACGTAATTCATTTACATCGTTTGTATATATACTAACGCAAAATCAAATTACAATGTTACAAGTCTTTAGCCATTCTACTTCAGGCCAAACACCAGCAATTTCAACATACCCTATAAAATTGACCTACAAAGAATAAGTTTTCCAATAAATTAAGTGTTATGGAGACAAGGAAGCTAAAGTAAATGAGTGAGTATATACGAAAGTGTATATGAGAAATGGGTACATGTGCTATAGTTGTCTGGAATTGATAATATTCTCAAAGAAAGCATCTTGAAATAGTTAAAAAGAATATTAGAAAGATAAGAAATAAATATAATAAGAACTAAATGAAATGATTTCACACACCAAAAACATAAGGAATGGTTATTAGTTGTTAGAGCCTATTGGAGAAAAAAATTCATATAGCCAAGCCCATTTATTTGAACTAAAGCTTGATATTGTTATTGTTGTTGTTATAATAATTTTATACAAGGATATAAATTTTCAAAAGCCCAAGATCCACACTACGAAAAGCAAATTGCCATCTCCCAACGCATCTATAGCACCATTGCTCGTTATCCCAGCTCAAGTGATTAAATATGAACCCAGGGACAACAATAAAGCTTGATTTTGTTATTGTTGTTGCTATAATAATTTTATATAGGGATATAAATTTCTAAAGCCCAGGATCCACAC